>CP136890.1:64687500-67187500 GCA_034359265.1 Canna indica | reverse complement strand
AATTTGTGGAAGGGATGCCAAGCTTGCAGTGGTGCAACTCATGACCCATGTTGCTTGACTTCAATCAATATCAGATGGCGGAAATAAATAAGAAGCGCAAACTGGAGAAGAGGTACAAATATAAGATCGAAGACAATGCAATAGATGTATATATGACTGGTATTGCTTCTATTGATAAAATCATGAGAAATTTTCTTGATTTGGAAAGATGTGAAAATCAAAAGACATGCATCTCTTTAGTTGGCAAATTGTTGGACAAGACAAAATTCACTTGGTGGTTTACTAGCTCTTTGGAATAGCAATGACCTACAGAATGCATCTTCCTTAGCTTTAAGATTTCATATTCTCATCCACTCATTTGTGATGCTAATGCATATTGGAATTAATGAAGACTACTTAGTTGCCATGTGTACATTGTAAGAGAACCTTACAATTCTTTCTGTATTTGATTTGCTGCAAGTATAAACGGCTGGTGCATTCTTTAACCCAAATGGCATGACCAGCCATTCATACAATCCTCCAGGTACTGTGAAAGCTGTCCATGGGATGGACTCTGGATCCATGGCAACTTGATGGAATCCACTCTTCAAGTCGAACTTAGAGAATATTCGACTGTTGCCAATCCTTTTGAGTATAGTATTTATTCCTGGAAGGCTATATTGGTATTTATGCGTATTATCGTTTAATGTACGATAATTAAAGACCATCCTTTCTTTTCCTTTCTTCTCTTGACCCGTAATTGGGTCTATACTCGTACCTGAGTTGACCATTATGGCCATTGTTCGATGCCTACTGGTGCTCGGTCGTATTGCCCCGATCTGTTCCTACTCAGAAGGAGAGTCAGGACTAGCAACCAAGTTATCTATTGACATAGGCGATATGCCTTACGAAACAGCGTTTGTGATCACAGATGAGAAAGAAAATTATTGGAGGACAAAAGTCATCCTCCCTACAAAGATGCATGAGTGCTCTCACAAGTGGGAAGACAACAACACCGATATTACACAAGGTCATGAGAGGTGCACTATATGTAAGGAGTTCACAAACCCCAACATGAGATCACACTGCAGGGATTGCCTGCTAACAGTATGCCCAATGTGTTCGAGATTTAACCTGGGCAGACAAATCAATATTAGGAGGGCACCATTTAGACCCTATGATGACAAAGATAACCTGATAAGGGAATTGTTGGAATATACCAATTTCCTTCTAGCAGAAAATGATAATCTCAGGAAAGAGATCATGGAACTAAAAACGATGCAAGATGTCGAAGATCTAGAGGAAGAGTTCCACAACCTCAAAATTGATATAGAGGAGGAAGCCGAAAGAGAGAGGAAAGGAAAATCTCTCATGAAGGAAGAAGTAATCTTTCCCGTGAAAGAACAAAAGGGAACATCTTCTCTGTTACGAGGAGACAGTGAGTCTATTACTTAGTTTTTTAAAGGTGTTGCGATCACCTGATTTGCTGTATGTATAAATACTGATCGGAGAACTCGTGAAGCTCTCTTGACTATGCGATTTCATTCTGAGATTTTAATACATAGCTACTGCTTCTTTTCTTTTGAAATCGTCTGCATACTGGAGAGCTCTTTTTGATTCCAACAGGTGGTATCGAAGCTGAGGACGGTTGAAGGATGGCTGATACCAACTCAGCTTCAGGGATGCCATGCCAGGTATTCCTATCTTCTCCGGCGCTGGTTTTGAGTTGTGGTCCTCCAAAATGGAGAACTTCTTTATATTGCAAGAATTGTGGGATTTAATTGAAGAAGGTTACAATACTGAGGGCTTACCACCGAATAGAGTCAGAGAGTTGAGGAAAAAGGATGCTAAAGCTATATTATGCATCCAGCAAGGTTTATTAGAATAGATCGCGACCCGATTGGGGCGGATCACATCTGCTAAAGCCGCCTGGCAATCCCTAAAAGATCGGTATCAAGGGACAACAAAGATAAAGGAGGCTCGCTTGCAGACGATGCCAAGAAATTTTGAGAGTATTTTCATGGGTGAAGATGAAGATCTGGACACTTTTGTTTGTGACATAATTGAAAGAGCTAATCACATCCGAAGTTTTGGGGATGCATTAGAAGAATCAAAGTTGGTACAGAAGATCTTGAGAAGCTTACCACATAAATATGATCATGTGGTAGTAGTGATCGAAGAGGGCAACGATCTAAGGACTATGACTAGTGAAGATCTTCACAACTCCTTGCTGTCACATGATGAGAGAATGAAGAGGTTCGACAGTAAACAGAAGGATGGGATTGCTTTCTATATGAGAGGTAACTCTTCTAACCCACCCAGTTTTAAGAAGAAATGGAAGAAGAAAGAAGAGAGTTCTGAAATTGAGGAGAGAGGAAAAAAACGTATCCAATGTTTTTACTGTAGAAAATTAGGACACATTGAAAGAATGTGCAAACTTAAGCAGAAGCATGAGAAGGAACGTTATGCTAATTTTGCTGAGGAAGAAACTGCAGGAAATGAGGAGGAGTGATATGCTAATTTTGCTTTCTATATGCTAATTTGGACACCTTAACATGCAGTACCTGAGTGATATGTCAGCTAAAGATTTAGTGCTGGGAACGCCAAAATTGGGTAAAGTGGAAGACAAAGGAGTTTGTGAAATTTGTGCTATAGGGAAACAAACTTGAACTTCATTCCCGAAAGGTGAAGCAGGTCGTACCACTAAACCTCTTGATTTGGTTCATGCGGATCTCTGTTGTCCAATGGAGATAAATTCCAATTCATGATACAGATATTTTCTGGTCTTAGTTGATGATTATAGCCGCTACTTGTGGGTATATTTTCTGCATAGCAAGTTTGAGACATTCAATTGTTTTAAAAAATTCAAGGCTGCAGCTGAGAATGAAGTCAGTCTTAAGATCAAAACACTGAGAACTAACAAAGGGGGAGAATTCTTATCAAAAGAATTTGTTAAATTCTGTAAAGAGTGTGGAATCAAAAGGCAACTGACAACTGCCTACACTCCCTAGCAGAATGGAGTGGCTGAGCGCAAGAATTGGAGTTTAGTTGAAATGACAAAATGCATGTTGAAAAGGAGTAACTGCCTAAAATGTTGTGGGCTGAAGGCATTAATACCGCAGCTTATCTACTGGACAGAAGCTTCACTAAAGCTGTACCTGAGATGACACCTTTTGAAGTATGGCCTGGTAAAAAACCAAATGTAAGTAACCTTAAAATCTTTGGCAGTTTGGTATATTACCAAGTTCCCGAACAACTGTGTAAGAAATTAAATGATAAAAGCAAAGTGGCTGTGTTTGTGGGATATAGCTCTGAAACAAAAGGGTTTCTGTTTTATGATTCACATGACGAAAAATTATTCATCAGTAGGGATGTTATTGTTGATGAAACAAAGATTTATGGTGAAAGGTGAACCATCTTCATCACAAGAAGCTACTACATCTCATATTGTCTTTGACGACAGTTCAAGTGATGAATCTTTGACAGACACTAAAGAAATAAATTCTGAAAACAGTCATGTGATTGCTCAAGGTGATGTAACTGAAGCTCAAAACTTTGACACTAGTGAAGACTCAACTCCACCTAGAGGGTATCATAGTTTAAGTGAGATTTATAGTGAGACAGTGAGGTGTCAATTGGTTCAGATTACTGAACCAAGAAGATTTGAAGAACCAGTTAACTCACCAACCTAGATTCAAGCAATGGATGAAGAGAAGAGGTCAATTGAGGCTCATCGGACGTGGTACTCAACTGATTTACCTGAAGGTAAAGAAGCAATTGAGCTAAAATGGGTTTATAAAGTCAAACTCAACTCTGATGGTAGCTTTAACAAATGCAAGGCTCGACTGGTAGTGTTGGGTTATATGCAGAAAGAAGGAAGTGACTTTGATGAAACTTTTGCTCTAATGACTCGATTAGATACAATTAGATGTTTGATTGCCTTAGTTGCTTTAAAGTGCTGTAAAATCTTCCAATTAGGTGTGAAATCAGCATTTTTAAATGGGGAGCTTAAGGAGGAAGTGTTTGTCAGACAGCCGAAAGGGTATGTAATTGAAGGTCAAGAGAAGAAAGTTAACAAGTTGAATAAAGCCTTGTATGGCTTAAAACAAACTCCTCGAGCTTGGTTCGATAAGATGGACACCTTCTTTATATCTGAAGGTTTTGAACGGAGAAAAAATGAACACACTCTGTATTTGAAGATCTCACATGAAGACCAAATTTTAATAATTATGGTGTATGTAGATGACTTGCTGATATGCAGCAGTTATGAAGAGCTGAGCATTGATTTCAAAATAAAGATGGGAAAGGTTTTCGAGATGACTGATTTGAGGCTCCTACATTTTTTTCTTGGAATAGAAATTCATCGGGATGATGAAGATAAATTATTTTCCAAGAAGAAGTATGCAGTTGAGCCGCTAGAGAAGTTTGGTATGATGAATTGTAATCCAGTACATACTCCAATGGTTGTTGGTGAGAATTTTAGTGATAACACTGAGCGGGAAACTAATGCATCTACATACAAAAGTCTTGTTGGGAGCTTGTTGTATCTCTCAAATTCACGGCCTTATATTTTACAAAGTGTGAGTTTTCTTTCTAGATACATGAGCTCACCAACTAATACTCATTACATAGCAGCTAAGAGAGTACTGAGGTATATCAAGGGTACACTTGAGTTTGGTTTATACTTCTCAAAGACAGCTGATCACAAAATCTCAGGATTCTCTAACAGTGATTGGGCAGGTTCAGTATTTGATAGAAGGAGTACATATAGGTACTTAAACAGCATTATCTTTGGCTGAGGCCGAATATGTAGCTACTGCTTTGGCTGGGTGTCAAGCAACTTGGCTTAAAAGAATACTGTTTGATTTTGGTATAGAACAAAGGGAGGCTATCACCATTTATTGTGATAATATCTCCGCAATGTTGATGTCTCAGAACCCTGTTCACCATTCTCGAACTCGGCGTATAGACATAAAGCACCATTTTCTCAGGGATTTAGTCATGTTACAGTAATAGCAATCAAGGGATTGATTTGAAATGAGTATTTAAAATGAGAAAGACAAAAGCATCCTCAGCCTTATTCGAAGAAAAGGTAAAGGAGTAAAGGATAAAAGAGAAATAAGCCATTTAACAGGTAAGTTGATGAATAAAGGGGCACAACAGTAATTTCATTCTATTTTAGAATCGGGTATATAATTTGTTTTTTGACCGTAATTAGGTATTACTTTTACATCTCATTTTTTCCATCTTTATAGAATGTTGCTACTGCAGCTCATTGTTTCCTTTGTAGAGCTTATGCTCGATTACAAAAAATGAGAGAAGTTCTATTTGCTCTCAATGTTTTGTTCTTTGTTTGATCTTCAAAAGTCTAACATTCTATCAAAGCGGCAACGATCGATACATCTGTTGCTGGAGGCGGCGATTAGCTTGTTCTTACCAGATCATGGGACCTCGGATCTCAGTTCTTACTGATCTGATCAATCGGTCTTTCTTCGATTGAGTTAGGAGATCATCGATCGAAGGTATCAATCTACAAATTACTCTTGATCTATGAGGATTTGAAATTGCCATTGTTGCAAAATGGAGAGCTCATCCAGCGAAAAAGGAGGTGTTATATCCTTAGTAGATGATCCGATGATGATCAACAACAGTGATAATCCAGGAATGAGCTTAGTATCTACTCAACTGGTAGGATGTGAAAACTACCAACCCTGGAAAGAATATATGCTAATGGCATTGTCCGCCAAGAACAAATTGGGGTTCATTGTCGGCATCATGAAGAATTCTTGTTACACCCCAACTGAGGGTAGTGTGACCGGCCAGGGCCTACATACTACCCTGTAGCCTACTGTCAACACTAACATAAAGAAAACCAGAATGTATCGATAAAGGAAATCTCAACACAACTTTATTAAAAGTTTTCAAAATCCACAGTTTTATATTTTTCAAAGCAAGTAAGAAAACCAACATCCGAATAACTGGACGTCAAGTATCAAGTTTTACAAACTCTTTCCAAATACAACTTGTCAGTGCAGAAAATAAAAAAAAACAACTACTAGATGCTGGTCTATGACTCATGGACACCGCTACGAGATATGACACCATCTCCCGCCCCCTAGCTGCACCATGTCGACATACCAAGCTACAGCTCATGCTCTACAAAATAGGAATAAACTGTGAGTCCACTTGGGACTCAGTGAGTGGCTCAAATGAAACTCCACATAAGCCTCAACCGTGCATATATCATACAATGCATTAAAGAAAATGTACAAGGACGTAAGGTTTATTTCTAATGCAATTACCGACCCCACGGGTCCATTTGTACCACTGAATATGATAACCTGCCATCTTGGCTTATCAAGCCTTTGACATCCGGCGCTTAGGCCTACCTATAGAATAATATCTCGGCAATAGCTGTCCCTACCATATCCAGTAGTATCACACTGGCCATCGGCAACCTCATCTCAAGATGTAAGCAAATAATCCCGGGCCATCGACTAGGATGGTCCACTAGTCTTCAAACACCGTCTGGGGTAAGGATAGCTAGTCCCACCCAATTGGGGTCTGGCACCTAGCGGGCCCGCTGGCGCACCTCTATACCCAAAACTGTCCGAGCTGAGCATTAGTCATTTTCGACCTCCTTGCTCCTCGGTGGACCATCTCAAACACATCACACAATCAATATCCTAGTGTTTCCATATATAAACACTTCGGACCTTTGCCCGTATCTGGCCTAAGTTCGGCTACCGGATCAATAATTTATTCCGCCCTTTCAATATATGAACACCTACGAGTTCTAAATTTTCAAAAGTATATAAGGAGTCATAGAAGTGTTATCGTCTCCTAACTAAGTTTCCATATATGTGCTATGAACGTCTAGTGATGCCTTACATGTTACATATCCTTCTACACTACCTTGGGTGAGAATTTCCATGTGTCGACCTTGGAATTCCACCCAAGAACATTTAGGTTAGCATGAATAATCCAAAGGAAAATATTCAAATATGGCAACCTTCATCATATATGACCACGATGTATATACATAACAATTTTTATACTACCTTAGGAATATTAGCACAATAAGGAACAACTATCTAGCATGGCAAGGTAGTAATGAATTTAAATAACATGTATGAAATACAAAATATGGTAACAATGTCAACATCCAAAGTTTAAGGATCTAATGCTATGAATGGTTATAAAACTAGCATTTCTACAATTCAAAATTTATCAAGCTACTTGCTAAGTTTGGTGTTCTTCCTAAGTAATGTCATATCTCTATGTATGATCCTTATAATCATGCAATTTCCATCTAAAGCTAATCTCTCGTCCTCTCCCTAACCTTGGCCGGATCATGAGCAAGGAAGACCTTGCTCGGCCATGGCCCTTGTGGTAGGAAAGAGGGAGGAGACTCTAGCTATACCTTTACCTCTTCAATTCCGCATACAACTTAAATTCCAATGAACTAATTTACTTTCCCCTCACCCTTGGCCAAACCATCTTCATGAGTTGTAGGGTTGTTCGACCACTTTAAGGGACTTCTAAGGAAGGCATACTTCATAATACGCGAGATGTACAAAGGTAACTACATCAACAGTGATATAAGGTCATCTAAGGGCCTTCTTGCTGTCAAGGGAATCGGGAAAAATTTTGGCATGACCTTTTCCCTTTTCCCATGACTCGGCAGCCCAAGAACTTGCAAACCGACGAAGAAAATAGTGAGATCCGACAAGAAACTTCATAAAACAGTGAACACATGTCGTTGGAAATCAAGATTCGTCGGAAGAATCGCGAGAACTCAACCTATTTCATCTAGGGTTCGGCCACCCGCCTCCCCCAAGCTTCAAAAACAAAACCACTCACCTAGATTGCAGAGAAACAAGGATCATGTGACGATGACTTGAAATTTTTTCGGCGGCGACGCGAATCCCGGATCGATCCAAGCCCAAAGCCTCCTCCTTGCTTCTTCTCCTCTTCTCCCTAGGCGGCCTTGTCCGACTCAAAGGGTGAGTCTCACGGCTGCAATAAGAGGGTTTTATTCCCTCATCCATCTTTCCATAGATGGCCTCAAGACTCACTTAACTCATTCCCGGAACTCGACTAAACCCTAACTAGACTTGGGTTCCAACTCAACCCAAAACATGACTCGAGTTAACTTAACTTAAGGTATGATTTCATAAAAGGAAATTTAATCATCCAAATAAATTTCATAAATCATTAGCCGAGTCATACCTTTTCACTCGAGACGATCCTGAGGCTCGACTCGACTGCCCCCGGGTCCGGCGCGCTGCACCAAAACATATTTTTATTTTAGGTAACTTTTTCGGGTCTTACAATTCTGGTTCTGAATCTCCTGTGTTTGTCCAATGGAGGCGTTGTAATGATTTAGTTAGGTCTTGGATTACTCAATCCTTGAGCCAATAACAAGCTAAGAGTGTAATGTATGCGAAGACAGCTGAAATGATGTGGGTTGATCTGGAGATTCATTTTGGAAAAAGCAATGAGCCTCAGATCTTCGAAGTGGAAGCTCATGTTGGCCAAAGGTTTTTTACCTTGGTCTTAATCTCGGTTTTAATGATAACAAATATGGAACTAATGTTTCATTGAGAAATTCTTTCAGGTTCCAAGTTGGTTAGCGCACGACGTCCGCGATCGGAAAAATCGGCAAGGACGCTCGTCGACGTTCGGGATTCTTCGAAAAGTTAGAGTTTAGGTTTAGGGTGTCTGGCATGTGATGTAATCCTCTTTATGATGCAAAGAACCCAAAAAAATCAAATCCGAACCCCAAAACATAAAAACCTGGAAACTGCCCTGAAATTCACTTAGCCTAGGGAGCTCCTTAGAGGGTTATATGACCTAGACATTTTATTGACACAAAAAATGACGGTAATTGTTCCTTGGATAAAAACTAGATAACGAGGTATTTTTAAGGAATTTTTGGAAGCCTTTAGCATACCCATATTTGACCCGGGAGATTAGAAAATTTTTGTTTTCTGAAAATTTGTACTAGACCCCAAAAACTAGATTTTGATTCTTAAAGATTTTGATTTTTTAGATATTTTTATTGAATTCAAATGGGGGGTAATCCTTATATAACATTTGTGTTTTAAAGTTATTTAAAGTTAAGAAATGTTATATAAGTCGACTTAGCAAAGACGGAACTAGAATTGAAACGAACAAACAAGCAAAGAAATCTGCCCTGCCAAGTTCGATCGACCAACCGAAGGAGAAGGCATTTCGGTCGACCAACCAGTCGACCGAACATTGCCCAAAAGCGGCAGATTACCTTCGATCGCTCGGCGGTTTCTCGGTCGGTCGACCTACAATCGATCGGAAGGCAGAAAATGATTAGTTTTCGAGCCGTTGAGCGGTGCTTCACCCGAGCCTTCTTCATGGCTCTATAAATACCAATGCCTCAGCCTTCCTTTAATACTTTTGATCACTCCTATACTTCATTGAGTCATCCTTGATCATTTTCAAACTTTCATTGAGCCATTACTTGGAGAAACTCTAGTTTGATCTCTCATTCCTTGATATAGCCTTTTCATTCCTTGATATAGCCTTCAAAGCTTCATCGATTTATCACCTTGAGACATCAAGAGGACTAGGGAGTTTGTTGTGGAGCTAAGTATTTTATTGTTTGATTTATTGCTCTATTTTGTGTTGTATTTTCTTGTTATTTCATTGTATTTGAGCTCGTGTAAACCTAGAATGCTAGATTGATTGAGTAGGTGGTTGTCTTGGTGTTAAGGCTTAAATCCACCATTGTAAACTTAGTTTACTAGGATTAGTTGAGTTATCCTTAGGTTGAGGTGGGAGAGTGCTCTCGGTAGGAAGACGAGATACTTCCGGGTGTGGAAGTGCCTTCGGTTTGAGAGTGGAAACTTTTCGATGTAAAGTCCTCATTGTAAGGAAACAAATTAATCTAGGTAAACTAGTTTGGAAATCCTAAGCGGGGTGCTTAGGTAGTGGAGTAGGCATTGGGGCCGAACCACTATAAATCATTGTGTTAGCATTGTTATCTTTGTTTGTGCTTAATTATTTTATTATTGTTTCCACATTTAGTCGATAAATTGCAACTTGCATAAGTAATCAAGTAAATGATTAAAACCGAAATTAGGCGAAAGATTTAGATAACACACTATTCAACCCCCCCCCCTCTCTCTTGATGTTGCATGGCAGGAATCAGAACTGATGCCAAGAGAAGATTGAGGCAGTTTCTCATAGGTTTGAATGAGAACTATGTAGGTGTAAGGGGCCAAATTTTGCTAATGAGACCTCTTCCAAGCATAGAACGGCCTACTCCATGATTGGACAGGAAGAGAAGCAGAGAGAAATTGCTTTAGTTGGAATTGGCGATGTTGAATCAGTAGCACTCAAAAGTGCATACTTCAATCCAAGATACAAAGGTGCTGAAGTCAAAAGAGAGAAAGAGTGTGACTATTGTGGCAGAACAGGGCACACTAGAGATCAATGTTTCAAGCTGCATGGCTACCCTTCGAATTAAAAGTCATTCAAAGGAAAGCCAAAATTTTGGGAACCTAATGCCAAATAGAAGTCAGCCTGCCAAATTCAAAAAATTGAATCAACTCAGAACATCAACTTTGGAGATGGTAGTGAGCACTTAACACCAGCTGATGAATCAGATACTGGATTCACTGAGAAGCAAATGAATACCCTCATGAGCTTACTCAATGGGAAGAGCTTAGGAGGAAACTCAGGAAGTTAGATGGCAAATTATGCAGGTAATCATGCTTGTTTTTTGATAAATAAAAATACCCACACATGAATTTTGGATAGTGGTGCCGCAGACCACATTTTCACAGCCAATACCTTTTTACATGAATCAATAAAGCCAACCAAACCTGAGTATGTAGCCTTACCAAATGGCACAAAAACTCTTATTTTCCATATAGGAAACGCCACCATAAATGACCAACTATCCATTAAGCATGTCCTAACAGTACTTACTTTTCAATTTAACCTTATGTCAATTAACAAAATTACAAAAGAGTTAAATTATTCAGTAACCTTTGATGCCACTCACTGTTACATTCAGGACCTTACTACTAGGAAAACTTTAGGGATTGGTAGAGAGAGCCATGGACTTTACTTGATATCTGAGCTACTTTGAGTACACAACCACAAGCATTTTCCATTCTTCATGATAAGTTTTCCCTTCGGCACTTAAGGTTGGGACATATGACTCAGCCTAGAATGTTGCTTTTTATAGAAGATTGCAATGACAATAAAATGGAGCTATTTCATTCACTGAAGCAGAGGGTGTATTTATACAAGTGGAGCACTATTGCTCAATGCAGGGAAATAAAAATGATCGAATAAAATCAAAATGACGTTTGTGGAATTCTGTTTGAGGAATGATGATGTGGCCACTTATGTGAGTGAGGCAGCATGATATTTCTGGATGATGTTTGAGGAATGATGATGTTTCTGGATGTGACTACGTCTCTATTGTCTTGCTCAAACCGTTTGCATGGTATTAGAGTTATATTTAGCTAATAACTCAATTACTCCTTAATATGCCCCCGCAAACTAGGTGGTGGCTGAACGCCTAGCTTGTTTCTCTGATCCACAAACACTAACGTTGGAACTGCTTTTGTTAAAGAGTCTGAAACCTGAAGAGAAGTTGGAACATGCAGTACTTTGAGCAGATTATTTTGAACTTGTTCTCTGATAAAATGAAAGTCTATGGATACATGTTTTATTCTGCTGTGATGAACAAGATTCTGAGCTAAGGAAGTAGCTCCAAGATTATCGCAGTATATGACTGGAGTAGAGGAAAGATTGCATTGAAGTTCACCCAATAGATTTGTGATCCATTTGATTTCTGTAGCTGCGTTGGCAACTGCTTTATATTCAGCTTCAGTAGATGATCTTGCTACTGAATGTTGTTTCTTTGTTGACCAGCTCACTGGAGAACCGCCAAGAAAAATGATGTTTGCCCCAGTTGAACATCGATCGTCAAGGTCTCCGGCCCAATCAGAATCAGAGTAAGAGATGATCTCTAGCTTGTTGTTGGGTTTAATGAACAATCGATGAGATTGAGTATCCTTGAGATACCTTAAAATTCTTTTGCAGGACTGTCAATGTAGTTGAGTTGGCTTATGCATATATTGAGAAATTTTGTTGACAGCAAATGAAAGATCTAGCCTTGTTAAAAGGATGTACTGCATGGCTCCAATGGCTCGTCGAAATAGAGTAGAGTCTGCTGTAGGACTGCCATCATTCGGTTGAAGTTTAATGGAAGATGCCAGAGGTGTTTTCACTCCCTTAGATTCATGCATGTTGAATTTATGGAGAAGATAATCAATATATTTATGCTGGGATAAAAAGAGACCGGTATCAGTCCGAGAAACCTCAAGTCCAAGAAAATAGTGTAGCGGTTGGATATCTTTAAGAGAAAACCGAACAGACAGTGTTTTGTAGAATTCAAATATTTTGTCCTTCGAAGAACTTGTAAGAATTATATCATCAACATATAACAGGAGCCATATTGTAAAATTTTGCCTATTGAGAATGAAGAGAGAACTGTCCGAATTTGAATTCTGAAATCCTAAGGATAATATGAATGTTTTGAACTCAGTGTACCAGGCCCTTGGCGTCTGTTTTAACCCATATATAGCCTTGTTCAACCTGCAAACATGATTAGGATAATCTGGATTCACAAAACTCGGAGGCTGTTGCATGTAAATTTCATCATTTAATGTGCCCTGTTGGAAGGCATTATTGACATCCAATTGGTAAAGAGGCTAGTGAAAGAATGATGCCAAGGTTAATACAATGCGAACTGTGGTGTGTTTAATCACCAGACTGTATGTAGAGTTGAAATCGATCCCAGGTCTTTGATGGAATCCTTTTATAACTAACCGGCCTTTGTATCTATCTAGAGTTCCATCTTGATGTTGTTTAACCCGAAAGACCCATTTACTACCCACCACATTTTGAGTTTTGGACGGAGGAACTAAGCTCCAAGTATTGCTCCTATTTAACGCATTCATTTCAGATTGCATGGCCTCACGCCATTCTTTTGATTTCATTGCTTCATGAGATGTTCTTGGAATAGCAGTTGTTATGAGTGCAGAATAGTCAAGAGGCTTCTTGACTTTGAAAATATTATTATGTGACCTTGTAACAATTCTTCTAGTTGTCAGTGGTTGTTACGAGGAAGAATTGGAGGGTGCAGTTGCAGTTTCAGTACACTACAGCACAACCGACCTATAGAGGCACATAATTAGAGACAAATTAGATTTTTGTTTCTAAATCTTCATATTTAGAGACTAATAGACACAACATTTGTCTCTAATTAGCCTCTAAAAATAGATTTAGAGTCAGATCAATTGACTCTATTGCTGGTGTTTCTATAGCTTAGAGTCAAATTAATTAACTGACTCTGTTGTTGTTATTTTTATAGATCTTTAGAGGCTAATTAGGAGCAAATTTTGTGTTTATTAGTTTCTAAATGTGAAGATTTAGAAATAAAAATATATTTTATCTCTAATTTTGTATCTCTATAGGTCAATTGTGTTGTAGTGGTAGGAATATAGGCATCTGTGAGGTTTTCAGGAGGAAGAATTGGAAGTTCAAGTTGATTTGGTGGGGTTATTGAAGATGATTGTGGTGTGGGTGGAATAATATGAATAGGTTCGGGTGATGAAGAAGTGTTGAGAGGTAAAGAATCAGAGGTAGGAATAATATCAAGCCATGAGTTCATAGAGTTCTCAGTTACTCTTGTTGTTGCATGATGTAGTTTGAAATGGGAATGAATTTTCAACAAAGACAACATGTTGAGAGAGAAAAAATTTTGATGTTGAAGGGTCAAAGCATTGATAACTGTGATACTTTATGGAATATCCAAAGAAGACACATGGCCTGGACTTTGAGTCTAACTTGTGTTTGGAGTAAGGTTGTAACCAGGGATAACATAAGCAACCAAAAGTGTGCATCTTTAGGTAGTTGGGTTGTTCCTGAAACAACAACTCAAATGGGGATTTGCCAAAAAGAACATGAGTTAACATTCTATTAATGAGGTAAACAGCAATCTGACATGCATAAGGCCAATAGACAAGTGGTATACAAGCTTGTTTCATTAGTGTAAGTGATGTTTCCATCACATGGCGATGTCGACGTTCAGCAACACTCACACGTTGAGGTGTGTATGGCGGAGAATATAGGTGTTGTATACCTAAGGTGTTGAAGAATTTGGATAAGGCAATGTATTCCCCTCCCCCGTTAGAGTAAACACTAATGATAGACTGTTTAAAGTAGTTCTCAAAACTTCTGATTTGTGTTTTAAAGGAAAAAGCCACATGTATTTGGTATAATGGTCAACAAATAGAACATAATAGCGATGACCATCTGAAGATGTAATAGGAGAGGGTCCCAGACATCTGTGTAAAGCAATTCAAGAGGTCTTGAACTATTCAATGTAATAGGAGAGGGTCTCCATTTTATTCTCGTTGCAATCTTCTAGATGGTATCAGAGCCACAAAAAGCCTTTACAGGCAGCTCTCGATCCTTCGCTATTCCTTCTTCCTTTCTCCTTTCTCTTTTATCTTCATGGCATTCAATGAAGGCACATCAACCTCCTCCAGATTGGGTGTTCATAATCCCATTTCAAGCAACCAGTTCATCACTCTGAATCCCACCGCTCAGCTCCCAATAAAGCTTTCAGGGAGCTCAAACTATCTAACATGAAAAGCTCTGATACCATATAGAAGATTGCAATGAGAATAAAATGAAGCTATTTCATTCACTGAAGCAGAGGGTGTATTTATACAAGTGGAGCACTATTGCTCAATGCAGGGAAATAAAAATGACGTTTGTGGAATTCTGTATGAGGAATGATGATGTGGCCACTTATGTGAGTGAGGCAGCATGATATAGATGTTTCTGGATGTGACTACGTCTTTATTGCCTTGCTCAAACTGTTTGCATGGTATTAGAGTTATATTTAGCTAATAACTCAATGACTCCTTAATACTTTTGTCATATTTAGGGGTGGTAATTGGAACCGATTAACCGCGGTTAACCGGTTAACCGAACCGCAAAATCTGGTTTTGGATAATGATTTTGCGGTTCAGTTTCGGTTTCGGTTAGTGAAACGCAAAAACCGTTTCTACGGTTCGGTTTCGATTACCGAGGTGCGGTTAACCGATAACCGAAACCGGTTATAAATTTTGGTTTGGGTTACCGATTTTCACGGTTAACCGGTACCCAAAATCGTTAAAATATAACTTATTAGATTTTTTTAAATCCAGAACCCGTTACCATTAACCGACTTACCCATTTACCCTTATATATATAAACCTAAAATCTCTAACCCTAAATTTTCCCTCGCTCCCTCTCCCTCAGCCGACACTCTCAATCTCTCATCAATCATCACACCCCCTCGGCTGCCGAACCGACTCTCAATCTCTCATCCGCGAATTGGCGAGTGGCGAACGCGGCGATCGGCCGATCGCGAACTAGCGAGTGGCGACCGACTCCCCTTCCCTTCACCACTCGACACTCAGCGGACTGACACTCATCTGACCCGACTCGACGAGACGGCGACCGTGGTGATTGGTGAACGCCGTGAACTAGCGACTGCGACTCCCTTCCGGCCTTCCCCCTCGGCCCTCGGCGTCGACTACCCTCACCAACTCCCGACCACCCGATTCGCTCGACAACGGCTTCCTCCGGCTTCCCAGTCGACTTCCTCATTTCGGTACGTCTTCCTCAGTTGTTTTCGTGCCCAACATTTCCGACTCCTAAGTTTGTTTACTCCTAGCCTTCTAGGGTTTTGCGATCTCCTCCAGCGCTCGTTCCCATCTACACATTTCGATCAGCTCCGGACTTCTATTTCGATCAGCTCCAGCGCTCATTCCCATCCGAGGGCTCGCAGGTAACAGGTAACACATTTCGATCTCCTCCTAGCCTTCTATTTATTTGTTGTTTATGGTTAAATTGATGAATGTTGATTCCTTAAATTGATGGATTTGTATCTCCAATTGGAACCGTAATGTTGATTCTTAAATTGTTTAAAGGTTACATGCTTGTTGTGCATTGTTTAAAGGTTACATGCTTCCTTAAATTGCTCTATATTGTTTAAAGGTTAAAGGCTTGTTGTGTATCTCCAATTGATGTATTACCCGATAGTAATGTTTCATGCTTGCAGACTTGCAGTGTATTGTTTAAAAGTTTTTTTGTTGGTAGATTTGGAAGGGTTTTTTTGTTCATGCTTTGCTTCTAAATTCTATACACGCTTGCTGTGTAATGTTACATGCTTACTGTTTAGTTTAAATTCTATACATTATTGTTTATGCTACTGTTTAGTTTGGATAACAGTGTATGTTTGTTTTCATTTTTATTAGGTTAATTTTTTGATTATGTCATCAATGACCGATAGTAGTTTTGATGAGAGTGGGAAAAGTATTATTCAGCCTACGTCACAAACTGATGCAATTCATGATAGTTCACCTAGGGCCCCAAATCCCCAAATCCCCAAATCCCGTTATCTACTTCAATTGTAGAAGGAAATAAAAAAAGGAACTTAACATCTAAAGTTTGGGATACTTTAGATGATAGTTAGTGCTCATCGAAGTAGACTCCATCCAGATACTTTAGAAGTATTGATGTGCACACAAAGTTGGTTATCCACCAATATGGAAGGTAAATTTTATTATCATACATTGTGTCTAGATAAACTATATTAATATTAATATACTTATATATTTTTTCTTTAATGTAGATTTATGTTCTATTGCAGACTCAAATTGTATTTGCTTGGTAGATGAAGAAGAAGATGTTCAATAAGCTTTATTGGTTTGAATTTATTTGATAATTTAATATCTTGTTCTTTAGCATTTGCATTAATAACATTTTTTATTATTTGATTATAGGCTTGAAGAAGGTGGAGCTTCAAATGAAATATTAGACTTGCTTATGGTTATGAAGATTTATGGATTTCTTGTTTTTCTTGGACATTTGAACATTTGACTTGCTTATGTTTATGTAATTTGAACTTTGAACTGAATTTGGACTATGTTTATGTAATATTTTGCTTAGGGTGGACTTTGTTTATGTGTGTACTTGATTTTTTGAGTAAACTCAGCTTATGCAAAGTGACTAATTTACAGCTTTATATTTTCTTTGAATTTATAGTTGAAATAAATGTATCAAACAGGGGTAGCATCCCTCATTTTCATAAGCCAACATCACTTGGCAGTTGGCATCCCTCATTTGCAGAAGCCAATAGGGATAGTTTTATATGGTGAATTGTGCTTTTAAAGATTGGATTTAATACCATGTATTAATTGATATATCAACTATCATTTGATGTAATTACTTTTGATAATTTGCACTGTTTGCAAGAGTCATATAACTTCAATATATATTTTTGGCATATTTTTTTAATTACTGTTTTGACATTTTTGAACCGGTTAACCGGTAGTAAACGGTTAACCGCGGTCAACCGAAATCAAGTCGGTTACGGTTTCGGGTATAGGTTTTTGAAACCGAACGGTTTCGGTTTCGGTTTCGGTTTCGGTTTCGATTAGCGGGTGTGTAGGTCAGTTTTGGTTTTGGTTAACCTGCAAAAATGCGGTTAACCGAACCATTGCCATCCCTAGTCATATTAAATTCCATATGCTAAATGTTCTCCTAAATTGCATTGCAATATTTGTCCAGTTGCAAAACAATATAGATTGTCTTTTCATTCAAGTAAATTTTCACATGTTTTACCTTTTCAACTTGTGCATTGTGATGTTTGGGGACCCTTCAAGGTCAAAACTCATTGTGGATGTTCCTTCTTCCTTACTTTAGTAGATGACTATTTTAGGAGTTGTTGGACCTTCCTAATGTCCTCAAAAAGTCAATACTACTAATATGCTTTAGGACTGGTAATGGGGAGAGTTTTTTAATGTCACATTAAAGAGTTTCTTTCAAGAGAGAGGTATATTACACCAAAGCTCATGTCCATTTACCCCACAACAAAATGCTATTGTAGAGAGGAAACATAGACACCTACTACAAGTAACTAGGGTCTAAAATTTCAGTCCAATGTGCCATTGAGATTTTGGGAAGAATGTGTGTTGATAGCCACTTACCTCATTAATAAGTTACCAAGTCCCTTGTTGAACAATAAAAGTCATTTTGAACTACTCTACAACAAAATACCATCCCTCAATCACCTAAGAGTGTTGGGTGCTTGTGTTACAGTACTCATCAACCAGGTAGAGGAAAGTTTGAACCAAGAGCTGAACAATGCATTTTTGTTGGGTATCCATATGCACAAAAGGGTTACAAGGTTTATAACATTTTGAAACAAAAGTTCTCAGTGTCTTGGGATGTAGTATTTATTGAAGATATTTTTCCTTTTTCACCAACAAGCTCCTCCAAAACTGAAACCATAATGCCCTTACCTGATGTAGAACAAGACAAATAGGACTTTGAAAACTTCTTGCTTACCCCTCAAATTGTGAGCACCTCACCTTGTGATGATAACTTGATCAGTCCACAAACCTCGAGTTATCCACCTCAAACTTCTGATGAGCAATAGCTCAAAATAGCTTACTAGAAACTTTAGATATCTTCCCAGAACAACCTATTCAAAATATCCCAAATGCAAGCACTCCTCCTGTTGTTTCTCCTCATATTCCTTCTCAATCGGAATCTATTCCCATTGCCAAAAGAAAAGAAAAAAGGGTTGTGAAATCACCAATCAAGCTAATGGATTATCAGTGTAATGTCACGTGCAAAGAACCAATTCCCAAAGGTGAAGGAAACCTAAAAACACTATCCTATCACACATCCAAATTGTATCCAATTTCCAAATACCTAATCTTTAGTAACATAGACCCCACAACACATGGCTTTCATAACCAAAGTAGATAACGATAGTGATCCAACAACCTATGAAGCTGCTTCAAAATCCATTGTGGGTGGAGTCAATGCAGACAAAGTTACATGCACTAGAGGAGAATGACACCTGGTCATTATGTGATCTACCCTAAGGGCAGCACCAGATTGTGTGCAAATGGGTTTATAAAACAAAACATAAACCAGATGGAAGTGTAGAAAGGTATAAGTCAAGGTTGGTGGACTTTCAGTACACATTTGCTCATGTTTCAAGATTCACTACTGTTAGGATATTAATATCAATTGCAGCAGCAAACAATTGGAAACTATTTCAGTTAGATATCAATAATGCATATTTGCATGGTCAACTCAATTGTAATACCCACGAAAAAAAATTTAAATTAATTTACTTTGGCTTCAACGGGAAAGCCGAGATACGCGGCGGAGCGAGCCGAGAATTCATCAGAGGGCGCGTTTGTGATGTCACATTTAAATATGAGGAAAATTATTTCAATCTAGTCGGGATGAAAGGTTGGGTCGAGTCAAGTCCGTAGGTTCTAACAGAACTCGATTCGATCGAGTATGGGCCGAGTTATGGTCTGTTTAAGTAATAGGGGCAAAAAGGTAATTCTGAAAATAAAATAATTTATATAACACCTACAGGGACCGCACGGCTGGAGATAGAACCGAACACATCCCTAGGCATAGGCGAGAGAAGAAGAAGGAGACGTAGCCCCCTTTTGGTCGGATCTTCGCCGTCGCTAGTTGCCGTCGTCGCGAGGCATCGTCATCATCTTCTTCCCCTTGTTTCCTTCTTTAGGTGAGTGGTTTAGGTTTCTAAGTTTAAGAAAAGTGGCCTTGTGGCTGACCCTTGTTGTGGGAAGTTAGTAATCCGAGTTTTCTTGTAATGATCTTCGATTTCTCGTTGGTTTTACGTCATATGGATATTATGATGAGATCAATCTCATGATTCCTTGAAATTTTATGAAAGCTTTTGAGAATTTTAGGGCCAGACGACTAGAGATGAAAATAGGAAAGGTCATGCTGGATTTTTTTTCTTGATTTCTTGACTTCGTTCGATTAAGAAGCAATTTTAGTTGTGTTTAAATCTTGGATGGGGAATTTGTGTGGTGCGCCGGGTATAGGTAGCCCCTTCTCCTTGGGGCCGGCCACCTTGGGGTTTTTCACCTAAATTACAAGGGCCGGCCGAATAGAGGAAAAATGAGAGAAAGCTCATGTTGACAATATCCCTATTTTGGATAAACTATAGGTGGATTTAACTCCTCGAAATATATGAAGTAGTATCGATAAATCTTTTTCTCCAAACTCCTTGTGGCAAATCGAGGCGCATGTGATGTTTATCTATATATATGTGGTATTTATCTTGCATAAGTAGTAATTATCGAATGCATGTGGAAGGTTTCCTATAAGTTATATCTATTCTTGTTATGATGTAATTAATTTAGAAAGTGGTAATTATGTTTAGAAGGTTGTAATTATCTTAGAAACGCTAAGATTATTCTTAGGATATTAAAATAAATTTTAGCATGTTAGTTTATGTTAATTCATGTTAATTGAGGCTAGAATTATTTTAACAACAATTTTCCATATCCGAATTTTGGGAAGGAAGAATTCCCAAAATCGAATTTGAAGATTGAAAATTCCCAAAATCAGAATTGAGTAGATCGGATACTCATTTTACCATTGACCAAAGTCTCTAACCTTTGGTTAAAAACTAATATATATATATATATTAAAAAATAATTTAAATTTATAAAATATTTTTCATGATAAAAATAAGATATTAGAGAATAAAAAATATATTTTTCAAACTCTCTAATGTATTAAAGACTTTTGCACAAAGTCTATCAATTTAAATTTAAATTAAAATTAAAAATTTATGAAATATTTTGATGTAAAATATTTTTTGGATCATAGTACCTCTTTTGTATCATTAAAAAATTATGTCATGAATTCAAATATTTTTTTTAAAAAAAATATGAAGCTTTTATAGACTTTGCACAAAAGTCTCTAATGAGTTAGAGACTTTTGTTTGTAATAATTTTATAATTTTAAAAAATAAAATTTAATTCACAAAAAATATATATGTGATATAAAAGATGTACTAGAGTTTACCAAAATATTTTGGACAAAAAATATTTTACTATTTTTAATTAAAAATTAGTTGTATAGACTTTTGGCAAAAGTCTCTAATGCATTAGAATTAGAGACTTTTGCCCAAAGTCTATAATAGTTTTATAATTAAAAAAAAATTATAAAATATTTTTTAAAAAATATAAAAGATGTGTTGTGGTTCAAAAAAATATTTTTGATCAAAATATTTCACAATTTTTAATTTAAACTTAAATTTATAGACTTTGTGCAAAACTCTCTAATCAATTAAAGAGTTTGAAAATAAATTTTTTAGACTCTAACACCTTATTTTTATCATAAATTTTTTGTATAAATTAAAAATTATTTTTTTATTTTTTTTATTTTTAACCAAAATATCTAATTAGTTAGAGACTTTGGCTCAGGGGTAAAATAGGTATCAGATCCACTCAATTTCGGTTTTAAGAATTTTCAATCTTCAAATCTAGTTTTGAGAATTTCTCCTTCCCAAAATTTGAATATGAGACATTGCTGTTATTTTAATTGATGCTGGAATTATTCTATTGATGCTGGAGTTATTCTAGTTAATGCTGAAATTAATTAGATAAATGCTGGAATTTTTATACATGGGCTGTAATTAACTTTTATACATGGGCTGTAATTAATTTTTAATAAATAGTTGATTTGTTGAAAGAGATTAACATATATGGAGTTCTGTAAGCCTCAGCCAACACCAATGTAAGGATATTCCAAGACTCAAAAGTTCAATGAAGACACAAAAGAAAACTGTTGCACCCCAGCCCCGGGCTCGCTCCCGGCGGCCCCGACCCGAGACGCGACGGCGACTCGAACACCGCGCAGCGGAAGGAAAAGCCACGAATCATAACATAAAATAAAATAACAATATTAAAACTAATAGTTACAATCCATAAGTCCGACGGTACATACGATTAGAAACAGACCGATCAAATACAAGATTTAACAAAATATAAAATAGTTCTACATATTTCAGCTCCAAAATAATAATATCAATATCAAGAGCTATAAGACGACAACGCAAAACAAAATACAAAAGCAGTCGCCATTAGAGCTCCACATCTATGACTGTCTACTAGTTGTCTAAAAACTATCTACACATCGATCTACAAATCGAGCGCTCACCCCTGCAAGTCGAAAGCAAAAACAACGGAGATCAGCGGGTGCTGAGTAGGAGAATCATAATATGATCAACAAGCATCAATTGTCAATTAATAATGAATAACAACATGGTATAAGATGTAGTCAAAGGCTGTTGGGTGGACCGTTGGGTAAAAACCCCGCACTCTACCACTTGCAAAGTGGCATTAATCGTCCACTCCAATGATGATGTGACTACCCCCACCAAGCAAGTAGCCCGTCAGATGTCGCGTCCATCATCCCCACACCCGAATGTGCCCAAAGTGACTAGTCAAAATCCATACCCTCTTTCATCCCGGGGGGGGTACCACACCGAAATGGTCCGGGACCGAAGTCCTCTCCAAGGCCGTAGCCTCCAGATCAACAACAACCATGCAACTCGGCTCCAAGAGTGAAACAAGGTATATCACCATGATCAACAATATAGCAACAACTCCAAGTGATAACAACATGATCAACAGGATAATAACATGCTTAACAAGCAAACAACACCATATACAACAACATGATACTATGCATACAATGACTAATCCAATGCAACATAGGTTTAGCATAACATACTATGATCAAGAACAAACACCAATAAACAATAATAAAATATAACACATGCAATTTCTCTACATCGCATGTCCAACAATAATGTGCAATAGGAGTTCAATAAATTTTTAGAAGCAAATCAAACAACGGAAGCAAGGGTATTTCCGTAATTTATCTTTGACGACAAATCAACATCAGACAAAGGACGACAGACTTGCAGGCTCAACCCACCCCCAACACACTCTCCAAACTACAATTATTTCACACCAATTAATCAACTAAATTATCAAACTAATAATTAATATTATTTAAACACAAAAGAAATCAACCTACTAGAAGGAAATCCTAACAATATTTTCTCGGAAAACCAACCACACTATCGCGTTCAGCACGCGAAAATGATCAAGATTGATATTCACCTCAATTTCAACCGACAACTCGGGACCCACCAAATAATATAATTGCAAATACAACTATCACTCACTTACTAAACAACAGTGAAATACCGAAAAATATAAAAATTATATCAAATGATCTCCAATCTGAAATCCAACACTACCATCGCGTTCAGCACGTGAAAATTTACAACTTTGATATTCACCTCAACTCGATCCGACGACTCTACAATCAACAATAAAAATACTCTAATAATCTACAAATCAACCATATTTCATGCAATATAGCTCTCTTTTTTAAACACCCTATTTATTAAATTAAAGAGAAAATTAATGAAAATGGCATGAACTTTAACGTTTTTAACAAATATGGCTCATTCTTTTATTTGAAACAAATATATATTCCAACTTTTGAAATTATAACAATTATATACTTTCATTAAATCTCTGTTTATTTACCCGTTATGTGTTAACGTGGAACGCCACGTCAGCAC
Organism: Canna indica; assembly: GCA_034359265.1. Classification (NCBI taxonomy): domain Eukaryota; kingdom Viridiplantae; phylum Streptophyta; class Magnoliopsida; order Zingiberales; family Cannaceae; genus Canna; species Canna indica. Next base: position 67,163,949 of record CP136890.1, on the reverse strand, counting down.
ATAAATTTTTTTTTTTTTAAATTCGGGATGCCACATCATCATTAATCCTATGTGACAATTTTTTTAAAAAAATATAGGGAAAATTAATGAAAATAGCCCGAACTTTGACGTTTTAAACAAATATGTCTCATTCTTTTATTTGAAACAAATATGTATTCCAACTTTTGAAATTATAACAATTATAAACTCTCGTTAGATCTCTATTTATTTACCCGTTATGTGCTAACGTTGAACGCCACGGCAGCACATAAAAATTATTTTTTTCAATTCAAGATGTCACATCATCATTAATCCTACGTGGTAGAATTTTTTTAAAAAAAACTTAAAAAACTAAAACTAATCCACATCACCACCACAACTTAAAAACTTCAAACCTAATATCTGACCAAATTAAAAAACTAAAACCTGCCGCCCACTCGACTCGACACCCTCGACAAATCCCTCGACGAAAGTGTTCTTGTCTGCATCACCTCGATTGGCCTCACCTCATGTCGCTTATAGTCGCCGGCGTATACTTATTGTCGTCGCTAATATCAGTATACTGATACTGATATTTAATTAAATGAACTGATATCAAAGAATTAATATAAAAATGCATTCAAGGTAAAATATACCGGAGAGGAAGCTGACGATGTATCTCGTCATGTAGGTAAAACGGTCCTTCACTATCGATTTGATCTACGAACCATGGTATGCAGTTAGATTGATATCTAGGTTTAGGGTTCGGGCGACAAGCTTCGGTGATAAAAAAATAGGTATCTCGGGCCTACAAGAAAGGTTAGGTGAAATATTACCTTTGGGGTGAGGCGCCAGTGAGACCAGACAAGAAATAAGAAAAAAATACCATCGGGGTGAGGCGCCGACGATAATTGGCAATGTGAGGCGAGACCAGTCGAGGAGAGACGCCGGTGACAATGGCAGGCGACGTGAGGCGCCAGCAATAGGAACACCTTCGTCGAGGGATTTGTTGAGGGTGTCGAGTCGAGTAGGCGGCAGGTTTTAGTTTTTAAATTTGGTTGGTTATTAGGTTTGAAGTTTTTAAGTTGTGGTGGTGATGTGGATTAGTTTTAATTTTTAAATATTTTTATAAAAAAAATTCTACCGCATAGGATTAATGATGATGTGGCATCTTGAATTTAAAAAATAATTTTTATGTGCTACCGTGGCGTTCAACGTCAGCACATAAACAGGTAAATAAACAGAGATCTAATAAGAGTGTATAATTGTTATAATTTTAAAAGTTGGAATGCATATTTGTTTCAAAGAAAAGAATTTGTCATATTTGTTCAAAACGTCAAAGTTCGAGCCATTTTTGTTCATTTTCTCTATTTTCTTAAAAAAAATCTGCCACGTAGGATTAATGATGACGTGGCGTTCCACGTCAGCACATAACGAATAAATAAATAGAGATCTAACGGGAGTCTATAATTGTTATAATTTCAAAAGTTAGAATACATATTTGTTTCAAATAAAAAAATGGGTCATATTTGTTAAAAACGTCAAAGTTCGAGTCATTTTCATCAATTTTCCCTAAATTAAATAATCCTCTCTCTCTCCCTCACGCGTCTCCCTCTCCCCTCGCCCATCGCCCGCCCCACGCCGCCTCGTCGCTCCCTCGCGGGTTCACACCGGTCGGCCCTCTCGACCACCGGCGATCACTCCCACCGACACATCCGCCCTCTCCCCGACCTCTGCGACCAGTCCGACTCACCGCCGGCTGGATGGTGGCCCTTCTGCGCTCGATCTTGCCGCCTCCTCTACCCGCCCCAAATCCACGCCGGGTGGCTCCCCAAGCCACCGGCATCTCCACCCTCTCCTCGGGCTCCGGCACGGTCCGACCCACCTCCCACCGAATGGTGGCCGGGGATGGCCACCACCTAGCGCTACCTGCGCGCGACATGGCTGCTCGCGGTGTGGCCGATCGCCACCACTCGGGATCGACGTCATCGAAAAATGAATGTGAAAGTAAAGGAGAAAGAAGAGATCTCCTACCTCAATTCCGCAATTCCGGCAATGACGAGCTCCACCGGCGACACGCGCCGACTCCTCCTCCGCCTGCAGGCGCCCTCTCTTCTTCCTCTTTAAAACCCCCACCATCATCATAACCTGTCACCGCCACTCCCCCTACCATCCCTTCTACCCAAATGTTGACTTCAATTTAATTTTTTTTTTAATACCCGGACATAACAAAACACTCCAGTAGATGAAACTTCATTTAGGAAACTAGTGGGGAAACTGCTATACATAACAGTCACTTGAGCAGATATATTATATGCAGTACATAGCTTGAGTCAGCATGTACAAAGTCCTTTGATGGTCCATTACAAAGCTGCTATAAGAATTGTGAAATATTCGAAAGCTATCCCAGGTGTGGGATTGTTTTATCCAGCAAAATTAGACATGAAAATAACTAGCTTTTGTAATGCTGATTGGGCCAGTTGTCCTCTATCTCGAAGGTCTATAACTGGCTATTGCATGAAACTGGGACAAGCTTTAATATCATGTTGATGCAAGAAGCAATGCACTGTCAGCAGGTCTTCGGCAGAGAGTGAACTGAGGTTAATGTTGAGTGCAGCAACATAGTTGGTTTTGTTGGTTGAAATGACACACTAGAGGGGGGGTGAATAGTGTGTTAATCTATTAATTTGTCTAACTTCGATTTTAATCGTTTCTTGATTAGTTAGGCTAAGCACGATATTTATAGCACGCGGAAGCAATAAATACAGAGCAATAAGCACAAGCAACTGACAATGCTAACACAAGTGTTTATAGTGGTTCGGCCAACCGCCTACTTCACTACCTTGGCTCCACACCAAGAATTTCTAACCAACTACTTTATAGAACTTGTGTTTTCCTTTGAATACAACTGAGGACACAATTCTCACCTCTTTGAGAACTCCTCAAACCTATTCACCTAGGCAAAGCACAAATCTACAAAGTCTAACCCTAAGTGTTTCTCTAGCACACCTAGCAAGCTATTACAGGTGAAAACAGGTTTAAAATAACTTCAAATACAATGAAAAAGAGCTAGGAATTTAAGAGAAACCAATGCTCTTTTCCCAAGCCTTCAAGCCTTCAACTTGCTAGTAGATGAGCTTGAGTGGTAGCATAGTTGACGAGCAGCGGACGCTTGAAGAAGAACGTTAAAAAGGAAGATCAGAGCGCAGCAATCGATCTCTTTAAAGGCTTGAATCACTTCTTAAAAATGCTCAATAAATTTTCCAAGAAGTTTTTAAGAAGATAGGTGAGGGGTATTTATAACCCCTCAGCTGAACGGCGACTCAACGGGTAGAAAAATAGTCGTTGCAGTCATTCGATAGCATGTCGGTCGATCGTCGATCGATCGTCAGTCGACCGACCGATCGACCGCTACCCTTTCTGTGGGTTTTTAGCGTTGTTCGATCGACCGATGGGTCAACCGAAGGAGTCGCAATTTTATCCATCGTGAATCTAGTCGACCAATGCAGGGAAGCCAGGTGCGATCTGCAATCTTCAATTCAGTCGATCGATGCACCTTCTGCCTATTTTTGGCTTCGGTCTGTCGACCAACATAGATACTGCCATTTTTTGGCATCATTCGGTCAACCAACCGGTCGACCGAATTGGCTGCTGCCAAAGATCTGTCTTGTTCGGTCGATCAACCGGTCGATCGAACTCAGGCTGAGGCTGACTTCTACTTGATTTTTGTTACATGCCTTTTTATGGGTTTAGTTATCAAGTTTTAACTTGGATAACTTTATAATTTGGCTTGGGATAAAATCATCCTAGGGGTATATTACATGATTTTTACTTGATCTAAGCTTGAGTCTTTCATTGATGTTTTCTTCTTCCGTTTCTTTGATAATCTCTTCTTTCGTTTCGTTTGAACGAACTTGGCATGCTTATCGCAACCTCAACTTGAATTCAAAATTCACATATAGATTAAATACTTATTTGTTATCATCAAAATAAAGATCGTGACTTAAGAGAAACCCTTAAACAAATAGATTTGGCTAGCAAAAATAGTTACTGAACTTGGTTTTTAAGTTAATTTACCAATAAATTTATTTTGTGATAATCAAAGTGCAATTCATATTATTAACAATCATGTTTTTTCATGAACGCATCCAACATTTGGAAACAAATTGCTACTATATAATAGAGAAGTTTCAGACGGATTTTCTAATGCTACGAGGAGGGTGTGTTACAGTAATAGCAGTCAAAAAGACAACCATCCTCAGCCCTATTCGGAGAAAAGGTAGAGTAGAGGCTAAAAGAGAAATAAGCCATTTAACAGTACGTTGATTAATAAAGTTGATTGAGGGGCACAGCAGTAATTTCATTCTGTTTTAGAATCAGATATATAATTTGTTTTTTGACTGTAACTAGGCATACTTTTACATCTCGTTTTTTCCCTCTTTACATAATGCTGCTACTGCAGCTCATTGTTTCCTTAGTAGAGCTTATGCTCGATTATAGATAATGAGAGAAGTTCCATTTGCTCTCAATGTTTTGTTCTTCGTTTGATCTTCAAAAGTCTAACAAGTCCGAGATAATTCAAATTGGAGGAAAAAATGATAGATGATTTAAGGGGAAGAGAATGAAGAAAGAGAATAATATAAAAAAGAAAGTTGCAGATATGCGGAGGAGACAGCAAAAGAGATAAACACCATATACCATTTACAGCGATCAAAAAGGAAAGATATGCAGAAAACTCAAAAACCCCCAAGAACACATTTTTATAACTGGAATCACCAGCAAAGAAACAAAAATTATGCTATAAATCTTAACATGAAATTAAAAATTAATCCGAAAAGAAAATATAACGAAAAAAACAAATTTGGTCTATCAATTAAACTCTAAATCTAAGGATGACATAACAGACTCCCAGCAGACATAAAGAACTCATGAGTACCAACAACAAATCTAGATACCAAAAAAAATTCAAGATATTCTTTTAGAAGTTTGTGCTAATATAACCCAAGCATTCTAATCAAACAAGCTAAAGCCCATATCGTCATCAGATTCCTCGGCAGGCTCCTCTTTCTTCTCTTCAGCAGGAGCTGCTGTAGTTGCAGCTGCAGATTCTGCAGCGGCCACAGGAGCAGCAGCAGCAACAGCAAACTTGCTAGGATCCTGCAACAACACATATATGTTAAGGAACCACATAGAGGTTAACTGAACCAACAAGCATATATATATCACAAAAAACCATGCAAATCTACCTTTAGATATTCCTTGACTTTTTCAGCCTGTGAGAAGGTGTACTCTGTTGCAATTGCAATAGCAAGCACATTCTTGTAGGCATTGATGAACATGTGCGGAGCCGCTGCAAGAGTCGGGTATGAAATAGCCAACGACAGGGAAGTAACCATGGAGAGACCAGCTGCAAACTTCTCAATGAGGTCCTCCTCTGTCAGATCCAGTACCTCAGGACTGAAGACGGATCCATTATCATAAACAGACAGAACAACGAGCCCATACGAAAAGGGTCTTATTCCAAGTTTTGCAAGGAGTGCAGCTTCTGAAGAGCCCACTTTATCTCCCTTCTTAATCAGCTCAACAGGCGTGATAATTTCCACTGTACCCTTGTTAATCTTGGTTGGAATGTTGAGAACCTGAGGGAAAGCACAAGAGAATTGAAGATGAGGCATAATAACCGTAAATTATACAATATTTTGACAAATCTATGTTAACCTGAAAGAAGGATGTCTGCGAGGGATCCAATCCAGTGTTTCCAGGAGGAACAACAACATCAATAGGCGCAACAAGTCCAACACGAGCAGGAGCTCCAACCTGATTATATAGTAGAAGAGAGTAAATATGCTCATTAATATCCTAACCCATATACATAAATATCGCTGTTAATGTTTATCAAAAAGGTTCCAACCACATCTTAACTATATTATTATCTCTTAGTCACAATGACTTGCTGAAGTATACAATATTTTCTTTTAATGCCGTGACTAAAATTTAAGATTGTAGTCAGATCAGAAATTATGTACCGACAAAAAGCTTGAAGATATCATTATACAAAAACCTTGTGATGTCAGTGGAAACATAAAAGTTACAAATTGCTCAAATTCAGTGAAAGTTAATTTGGGAAATCAAATAAGCATTGAAACTCATATTCTATTTGCATATTTCAAATTACAAATGTGCAACTTGCAAAAAACTAATGATATCTGCATGTACAAAGGCGCTCTTATAATATTGTAATTGTGAATGAAAATATTTCAAGCAAATAATATGTTAAGAAAACATTTTCGAATTCGAACCAATTCTAATAGAAGAAAATATATTAGGATTACCCAGAAACCACACTTACCTTGTACTTAGCGACCTCTTCACTAACTTCCTTAAGATCTCCTTTGGTAAATATCAGGCCCACATTTCCCTAGATCAAACAAACAGCACGACACAGACTAAGTTGATATAGCGGAAGAAATCAAACAGCTATAAATAAACTAGTGCAAATGATGTCAAGCACAAAAGCAGAGACAGCCAGGAAAAGAAACTTACGACGAGGAGAGGAAGAAGGTTTAGGTAGTTCTTGTTGCCGGTTTTCTCGGCGTGGATCTTGATGCAGCGGCGGATGAGAGTGTTCTTCCCCATGAGGACAATTGAGTCACCGCGGAGTCCCTTGCGGATGTTCTGTAGCTGGTTGGAGCCAACGTTGTCGGCGACAGCGATGAGAACCTTGCTGTACTCATCTAGCAGAGAGCAAAGCTTCTTGTCGTACAGAACCTTCTTCTCCGCCTTGGACAGCTTGACCGTCATCTTGCCTTGCTTGTTCGATAGTCTCGGGACCAAATCGAATGAGAACCTACAAAATGGATCTCCTTTGGAGGGCCAAGACGACGCTAAACCTTCGTCAAGGCGGACGGGGCCGGGCGAGCCCTGTCGCTTTAACCTCTCGAGAGAGGAATGAGAAAATGGGAGGAGGGAGAGGAACCTAACCACAGGAGCCGCCGATAGCTGTGAAGCAAACCCTAGCGGCTGCGCCCCGTATATATCTTGGATGATTGAGAAGGATTCAAGCGGATTTGGTCTCTCTTAAACTAATTAGCGGTCCGGTCTTGGTTCAAGTCACACCATGAGAAGGGTTTTTGATTCGTGCGTTCTAGTGGTGTGCATCAGTATGAGTAGACTTGGGCCTAGGGGTGGCAATTGGAATCGATTAATTGTGATTAACCGATTAATCGAAGTGCAAAATTTGGTTTTGGATAGTGATTTTGCGATTCGGTTTCGATTTCGATTAGTGAAACTAAAAAATCGTTTTAAAACGGTTCGGTTTCGAGTACCGGGTGGCGGATAAACGGTAACCGAAATTGATTATAAATTTCGGTTTCGGCTACCGGTTATTTGTGGTTAACCGGTACCCAAAATCGGTAAAATATAAGTTATTAAAATGTTTAAACCCGAAACCCGTTACTGCTACCCACTAACTCATCTACCCATTACCTCATGTATAAAAACTTAACCTAACCCTAAATCCCTAATTTTCCTCGTCGCCCCGCCGTCTTCTGCCTCTTCCTCACTCGCGGCGCCAACGCGCACTCAGTGCCCTTCTCCGACGCTTGCTTCATCTGGGAAGCGCAGGAGGCCCTGAGCTTCGCCTCCAAGAGAGAAGCAATGGCCACGACGGCGGGGGTGGCGCCGTGGAGCTGCTGCTTGACAAGCGGGAAGTTGAGATGCTTCGAGTCACCGCGCAGCTTGAAGGCTGCGATGTCGTAGGCCATGGCGGCGTCCTCGGCGGTGTCGAATGTTCCCAGCCACACCCTGGTGCGATTCCGCGGAAGCCTTATCTCCGCCACCCACTTCCCCAATGCCGCTGCCTCACGCCTATGTAGAGCTTCCCGTGGCCTCGCTGTGGCGGTCGCCCGAGGTCGAACGTCGTGCCCGCTTCTGCACTACTGCCAATCGCGTGGTGATGATGCATTTGGAAATCGAGGCTATGGGAGATGCTATGGGAGCCATGGAGCTGGCCGCTGTCCGGAATGTGCTCGGCCTTTGCGACGAGGAAGTTGAGAATGGTGGTGGTGGAGGGAGGAAGGCGATCATGATGCCGAGACGCAGACTCACTCGTCCAACACTCACTCACCGAGACACCGATCTCTCGCAGAGTCGCAGTCGTCGCGTCGTAGCCTCTATCGACTCCCTATATCTCCCGGATTCCCCCACTTGGACCTCGGCGTCGGCGGCCCTCGCCGACTCCCGCCGCCAACTCCCGAGTCCCGACCACCCGACTCCCCTCTTGGACCTCACCGATTCGCCGACTCCCCACTCGACTTCAACGACGACGGCTTCCCAGCACGACATCACTTGACTGATACGCTCGAAAGTAAGGTTGGAGTAAGTTCCTCGTATATTCTTTAATATCTCTGTCTGAATGTTCTTTAAAATAAACCTTTGCATTGCTAACTTTGTTTCCACCATTGGTGTTAGCATTGATTGATCCAGTGATTTTTTTTTGTAAACTGAAATATGTTTATTGTTTACTGTATTTTGTAATCTGGTTATGCAATATGATGATGGAAAACATGGAATTGATGGATTGTAATTTATAAACAAAAATTTTCATCATTGTATCATCACTATTTATTTCAAACGGTATATAGTATACTTCAATCTTTGAATCGGTTATCCATTTACTAACCGGTTAACCGCTAGTAAACGGATAACCGGTTCTATTCGCACCGAAAAATTCGGTTTTTGAAGTCGACCGGTTTCGGTTTCGGTTTCGATTAGCGGGTTTGGAAATCGATTTCGGTTTCGGTTAATCCCCAAAAGTGCGATTAACCGAACCGTTGTCATCCCTACTTGGGCCGGAACTTGTTAGAATCTATCCGATTGGGTAGATTCTGAATATATCCGAATTAAATTTGGCTAGGGTCGAGGATAAAACTTAAGGGCCTGTTTGGTTAGCGAAACCAAATCTGTTTTCATGGTTTCGATTTCACTGAAATCAAAATTGCTTACGAAAACGTGTTTGGTTTAGCGTTTTCATAAAACTAAATATAAACCAGAATAAAAACAGGTTTCAACGAAATTAGTTTTTTCTTAATAAAAATGAAAATCACCAAAAGATTTTTCTGTCGTTTCGAAACTGTCGGTTTCGTTATCAGAATGCAGTGACAACTTTGTAGTTTTAAATATTTTTTTATAAAATTAATTAATTAAAAAATAAATCAAACTATATCTAATTTATAAAAATAAAAATAAAAATCATCATTTTCAACTCAAACTATTGTCTTAAATTGACAAATTAATTAAACCAATTTATATCTAATTGACTCAAATGTAAATTTTAAAATAACCCAATTTTCTTAAAGTCAATCTATTTATAATTAAATCAAAACTAATTTTAGACCATTGGACTTATTTTTTTTAAAAAATATAATATTTATTAATTAATTTTATATCTAATTGAACAAAAAAAATCTTAAATCACCAATAACTTAATTAATTAAATTTTACAAATATTTTATAACTATATTAGCAAATATTTAATTTTACAAGCTAACTACAAATACAATACGTAATATTTTTCTACAACAATATTAAGTTTTATAAACCGTTTCATATGAATTAGTTACTATTTAATCAAATATCAAACTACTAATAAATTTGTTCAAGGATAATTAATATTATTTTTTATAACCAAATAAATATTCACTTGTTTGAACCAACTAAAATTGATGTTATTTTCATTAACCAAACGCGTTTTCAAAAAATTAAAAACTAAAAACCAAAACCAAGTTTTTAGTTTCACTGAAACCAAAACCAAGTTTTCAATTTCATTGAAACCAAACCAGAAAATAGTTTTTGCTAACCAAATAGCACCTATAGTATCTGGAACCTATAACTTGGAACTTATTCATTTATAGGTTCTAGAGGTATAGGTTCCAACAGAGTACCCTGAAGATGTACCTTGGAACTTGGAAATGAAGATGTTCCAACGGGATATCCGAAACTTGTATCCTGAAACCTATCATTTATAGGTTCCATGATATAGGTTCAGGGTACTCGGAACCTGTACTACACCTCAGGTTTCGGTTAGGTTTGATTTCAAGTCGCAACACGGTAGAGTCCGAGTTTGAAACCTAGGAACTAGTCCTATACCAGATAGAGTCTGAATATCATGAAAAATATAGGGTACCCGGCCCCGCTCATCCTACTGCATTCAAATAGCTAGGTGAGTGTAATACCCGTGAAAAAATAAATAAATAATTTATTTTAGCTTCAGTAGGAAAGCCGAAATGTACGTCGGAGCGGGCCGATAAATCGTCGGACGGCATGATTTGTGATATATATGACCATTATGTATGAGAACAAAATTATTTCATTTGAGTCGAGATGAAAGGTCGGGTCGAGTCGAGTCCGTAGGTTCAAATGGAAGTCGATTCAGACGAGTATAGGTCGAGTTATGTCCACTTAAGTCATAAGGGTAAAATTGTAAAATTGGAAAAATAAAATAAAATAAGAATAACTCACCTGGGTGTACGGCTCCTCCTTGGAGTCGCACACATCCCTAGGCGATGGCAAGAGGAGGCATGCAAGAGTTGGGGCAGCGGGTCTTCGCCGTCGTTCAAAGCCGATCACCACGAAGATCGGAGGTTTCCCTCCTTGACTCCTTCGCGTTCTATTTGCCAGTGAGTGGTTCTTTTTGCAAAATTTGGGGTTGTTTTCTTCTTCTTGGTGCTGCCCATCACCATGGACGAAATTTGGATTTCTTTGTCGAAGTTTTTGTTCCTTCCTTCGGTTGGATTTGAGTCATGTTCCTGGTACCGAATTCTTCTTGGATTTTGGGTAAACATGTAAAAATCTAGGCATTGTGATTTTGGATTTTTGCAGCCGCCTACTGCTATGAGGAGGTTTTGAGAATTTTGTTTTATTAAATCGGTTTCTTCTTGAATGGTATGAATAGCATCCTTGAAGGTAAAATTCCTATCATTGGATTAATCGATTGTATAGTTGAATATTGAAACCCTAAATCTAATACGTGGCCACATGTTTAATTCTCCTTGTGGCCGCACGATATAGAGAGGATGTTGATTGGATTGTGTAGTCAACAAAATCTTATTTGATTAGGGTTAAAGCAATAATTGGTGGTATAGTTGAAAGTGAAATTGAAAACCCTAGTTTGAAAGGAGTGGTTGCATGTTGCATTTTGTTTTTTTGTTTTTTTCCTGTAGCCACATGATGTAATAGGGAATGTTGACTACTTTGTATGGTCAATTGAATATTGGTTATTGGTTTATAGCAGTAAGTGTTGAATTATGGATGTAGGAGAAAGAGGGGAAAATCTGAAAATTTGGTTGTAGACTTCATATTTGAACCCTACGGATTAAGGGCCGGTGGCCTAAGGGAAAGGCTACACATAACTTTTCGATTGTTTTATGTTGTTCACTATTCTCATGTAGAGTGGACGTGACATGGAAGAGAAATAATTCCTTGTCGATAAGAGTCGATGTAGGGTCGATTAGGGCAACCCTATGGATTAGGGGCCGACGGCTTGGAAAAGATGTCGATTTCTGGAAATTCTCATTTATGCACTGTTAAGTCACTCTTTTACTTATTAATTTACACAAAGTGAATGACAAATTGGTTCCTTAAGAATCGGAGCCGATGCAAGAAAGTTTGGGGTAGTACCTAAGGTCGTAGGGTAACAGCGGTTGGTAATAGAGAAATGACGTCGGTAGATCACTATTTTTACATACATTCATGTGCGATGGTTAGCATAACTTTGTGATGATATGAGACTCCTTATTATGGGTACTTGGCTAGAGATCCTACCCTAAGGGTTAGGGGCCGAATGGTTCTAAAGATGAAGTTTTTATTTTGGCTTAAGGTGAACCTAGATATTGATGTACGGAAAAGGGTAGAACTTGGGAACTATGACATGTCTCAAAATATGGATGTAGATGACTATTTGGAGATGATGGATGACACTCATTATTGCTATTTGCCATGTGTTTTACCTTATTTTCATAGCTGTAGTACTTGCTTATGTTGTTCATGCTTATGCTAACATTTTGCTATGAAATGCTAGAGGTAATGTGCTGAGAGTGGTGACTTATTTCTTATTGTTATAGATTGAAATTATACAAGACAAAATTGATTAAATATTAAAGAAAATCAGTATTAAAGGTGTGAGTGCGAAACACCTCAAGTGTGAGCATTGCAGCACTGTAAGAATCGTGTAGGGCTGAAATTTTCCACAAGAATGTGCCGCCCTAGGTGGCTGAAATTTCCAAGCTAAATGGACTACTTTTATGACTGAAATGGGACTGATTTAGACACACATTTAAATGAGTCATGATGTATAACTCATGGGTGGTGATGCGTTGTATAGTGTCATAAAAGTCCAAGTTTGGAGGTGCATATACTAGCTTTGAAATCCCAACTCGTTAGGTAATAATGGACTGCGGGAGTTCTCCTCTTGGATGGTTGAATCATAAATGGTCAAGAACACATTTACTTGGGTTTGGTTCTTTTGATCGGAGTGGTGGGAGGCATGACCAAAAGGTTAAGGCCGGAGATAGGCCGGACTCGATGTGGCCGCTCGCACACTATTTGTGTTGGCAAAAATGTTTAAACCACTCGAGCAAATTTTTATTGACATGTGTTCTTGTGTATTTTTCTTCTTGAGGTGATACTTGTATTTGGCGTGTGGCCGGGCTGAGAATCGTACCTACTTGGCAAGTTGGCCCGACTCGTCGAGGTTGGGTTTGGGTCGAGAGTTACCGTTAGTGAGCCATGCTAATGATGGACTTGAGTGGTTTGGTTGGAGGGCTTTTCCCAACCAGAGTTAGCCAATAGCTAGTAGGCCATCCTAGTTCAGTGGGTCAGGTGAAAAGCTCGCTAGATAAAGACTCTAGCAACCAACTCATATGATTGCATTGTTTGGGCCATCATGGGCCGAGTTGATATAGTGTTTGCTACGTGTTGGTCCATTATGGGCCGAGTGCATGTATTGGTCCATTGTGGGCCGAGTGCATGTTGTGATTGATGTTGGGCCGAGTGACTGTTGTGCTTCTGAGCACGAGTTTGAGGATGAATATCCTTGCATTATATCCTATTACATTTTAGTAATTTCATAGGTATGATTTATATTTATTATGCTTATGCTCGGGATTTATGTAGGGGGCTCGAGTAGAGCCACTCGGTGAGTTCCCTAGGAACTCACCATTTTCTTCATGTTGTTTAATGTGATTTGTTATATGCATTGTGGTGATTTGTGTGATGTAGGACAATGTGAATAGTTGTGCGAGAGCACACAAGAGGATTACTTAGGTGTTACAATGTGATATAGCCGATGTAGGCTGATATGGTCAGTTGTGCGAGGATGCACAAGATGGGTAATTATTAATCATATGTATTATTATGGGAGTTTAATATTATGAGCACATATAATAATACTGAATATTGATGATATATATTTGCCTGTGTTGGCTTGGCAAGGGCTTAGTTCAAGCCACTCACTGAGTTTGTTTGAACTCACCCCTTTCTTTGTTGTTGTTTTGCAGATCTTGGCTATTAGTGGTATGGTGGTACACATGTAGCGCGGCTGGGGTTGCAGACTCAGGCCGTGGATCTCGTGATGTGTTGAGTCATAGTCGAGTGTATAGTCCTTAATTGCATACTGTTGTAACTTCACTGTAGTCGTTTGGTCATGTAAACATACCTAACATTTTGGCATTTTAAATGTGAGTATGCATTGTTGTTCGTTTATTTTCGCTTTGGTACGCATGTGTTGGTAGGCTTCGGAGTACGTACGTGTACTCTGGCCGATCACGTGACCCTGGATTTGGGGCGTGACAGTGAGTGGCATAAATGATCAAGATTGTAATGCCGAAAAAATCTAATTCTGGTCTATTTCGGATTCTGAAAGGAAATAGGGATGCGTGTCAAACCAAGCTGAATGGATCGCCGGAGAGTGTGGATTGAGGTATGGCCCTGATGTGCATGAAAGAAATTATTTATTATGTCTACTTATTTAAGTTATAAGTTGGGCTCGGGTGGAGTCCAAGTCGGGTCTGGGGATTAAACCGGAAACTGTGTTGGGTGCATTTAGGCGGGTGGTTGGGCTCACTTAAACATTGAGGGGCTGACTGGTATTTAATTAATTAATTAATTAAATTAAAAAGAATATATATGTGTGTGTGTGTAATTAACCCCCAAGGGCCATATGGCTCCAAGATAAGAGGTAATGTCTGTGTGTGTAATTAACACCCTAGGGTCATACGGCTCCAAGAGGAGCTCCAAGAGGAGCCGCACCCCTAGGCGAGTGGAGAAGAGGAGGTGTAAGGAGCTTGGTGCCATAATTTAGCCGTCGTTGGGAGCTGATCGTTGCACGGACTCGAAACTTTTCTCTTTCCTTATTTCCTTCTCCAGGTATGTGACTAGAACTCTTGCCTAAAGGATCTTTCCGCATGCTGTAGTCGGCCCTTATGTTTGGGATGAATTTGGCACCCTTTTGGGAGGAAACAAGGTGCGACAGCCCTAGGGCCGGCCAAGTAGGGGTTTAGGGGAGGGGAAAACTTGGAGTTCTTGATTTTAATTTTAGGATGATTTTAATTTCGAATTTTCTTGAATTATGAAATAACTATCTCTCTTAGTTTTCATCAATTCATGGTTTGGATGCGTAGTGAAGTGTAGGGCCGACCCTATGTTTAGGGCCGGCCCCTAAGGATTAGGGGCTCAAGTTCATGAAATAAATTGGGTTGGGGATTCATGATAAAAATTGAATTTTTAGGTGCTGAAATCTCGGATTAATTGTGTATTTCAACATGCTAAATTTAAGGCTTTTATTATGTAAATTGCGAGAATTATTGTATTGTATTTCAGATTTAATAGTGTGAAATTCCATACTTATAGAATTAAAATTTTAGAATTTATTATGTAATTATGTATGTCGTAATTAGGGACTGCACGGGGTAAATTTCAACTTTTACTGTGTTAAATTTTATATTTATGAAACTGAAATTTCAAATTTAATTATGTGTTTATGTATGCTAAAATTTAGATTAGTAGAAGCTGAATTTCATATTTAATTGTGTTAGATTTCAGATTTATAGATATGGAATTTCATATTCAATTAAGCAATTATGTATTTATAATCTAGATTTTTTTAGAGATTGAAATTTCAGATTTTATTGTGATAAAATTCATATTTATAGTATGGAAATTTCAGTCTTGATTTTGCGAGAATTTGGATTATTGATGCTATAAAAGTTTAGATCTTAAAGTGCATATATATGATGAGATTTGGATCAATAGGTGGGTGCTATAAATTTCATATTTATTCATGCGCGGATTAGTGGGCGTGTTCAGTATCCATATATGGAATCTATTTTGTGAAACACACTCTTGAGAGGGTATGCGGGTTAGGATGCTAGGGAGTATGACCGGGAGGTTGGGTCCGAGGTAGGACCGGAAATAGGACGCGCATGGACGTACTGGGATAGTCGGCAAGACTCTCCAACCATCCTATGGAATCTTTGTGAGATATATGTGTTTGTCTATTTACATTTACTATAGACATGCTTGTGCATGTTCTTTTGTTTAGAGGATAGCTGGGCTGAGAAGCGCTTTAGCTGGTGAGGCTATTGCCCGACTCGGCGAGTGAGATTGTCCGGGAAGCTCGTCAACGAGCTACACTAACGATCGACTCGGGGTGGCATTGGTGGGATGTGTTCCTACCCAAATTGGGATTACCGGAGCTAGTTGGTCATCCTAGCTCAGAGGGCCCGTGGCGGGAAGCTCGCTAGGTATGTCCTAGTGATCGACTCGTATTGATTGCATATGGCACTTCTTTGTATTATATTTGGGTCGTGTGGGCCAATGTTGATTTGTGTGCAGGTGTGCACGGGACAACTGGTGGATCATTCTTATATAACTTGTTATAATAATTATTATTCAAGTTAGTTTCTATTATTGTTGTTATGTTGTAGATATTGTAGATATTTGTGTTGTTTGAGCATGCTCGGGTTAGAGTCACTCACTGAGTTCCTTCGCACTTATCACTCCACTCTCTTTATGTTTTTTTTCAGATCCTGGTCAGTGAGGTATGGGTATACCTATATGGCGCGGTTGGGAGTTACAAGCTCAGGCAGCGAATCTCGTGACGTGTTTGTCGTAGTCTAGTCGTAGGCAGTATTTGTTATTTGCATACCTGTTATGAGATGATTGTAGTAGATCATTTATGTGGACATTGTTAGTTCTTTTATTTGGCACTTAGACATTCCATTTGTTTATGCATGGTTATTCTTTTATTTCTGCATTTTGTATGCATGTGTTGTTAGGCTTCGGACTACGGGCGTGTACTCTGGCCGGTCACGTGATCCTGAGTTAGGGCATGACAAAGTTGGTATCAGAGCATGGTTAGGTCCTAACTATGACCATAGGGCATAGGTGTCGTCTGAGGCATTGCTAGTGTGTCGGCATATGGTGTGTCCTAGTCACAAGATCAAGCGGTTGAGCTTGCGCACTAGCGTCGGTATGTATAGTAACTGATAGATGTAGATTTAAATAATTTAGTTATTTACTTGTTGACAAATAACGACACAGTGGTAAGTGGTAGTGGAAGCAATTCCACAAGTCGTCAAGGTCGAAGCCGAGGTCGGGGTCGTGGCAGTGGACAGCCTGACCAAGAGGAACTGGGACAGGATCCTAAAGTGGCAGAGTTGGAGGCTCAAGTGATTGAGTTGATAGAGGAGCTCCGTCGGGAGCGAGAGCTGAGGCAGCTGCCGCCTCAACCAGCACTAGTCACACCAATAGCGCAGGAGGCGGTAGAGCCAATATGGCTAGAGACCAGGGCAGTGTACCGACGTGAGGCATTTGCGGGTGGCGCTTCGTACTTAGATTTTGTCAATCTCGAGCAACCTAAGTTCACAGGAACAAACCTAAGGGTGGAGGTCAATATTTTTCTAAATGATTGCTTCAAGCTATGTGAGGTTCTAGGATGCTCACTTGAGGCGATGGTACAAATGGTTGCACTGCAGCTAAGGAGTGGCTCTAATCATGGAAGTCCTGTAGCAGGGCTGATGCACCACCCCCTACCTGGGAGGAGTTTAGAGACGCCATTATTGAGCGGTACCTACCCCTGTAGCAATTGAGAGAAGCGGGCGAAGGAGTTCGAGCAGCTCCGACAGACTAGAAGCATGATCGTACAAGATGGAGTTCACACAGTTGTCCTGATATCACCCGCTACTCATTTCAACTTAGATAGCCAAGGTTAGGAGATTCGTAGATGGACTGAGGGGGCAGTCAGAAAGGTGGAAGAGACACTGGTGGTCAGTGAGTTCCCCGATGTGTTTCCCGAGGAACTTCCGGAATTGCCACCAGAACGGGAGATCCAATTTTGCATTGACTTGCAATCGAGGTGAAGCTGATTTCTATTCCCCCTTATCGGATGACACCTGCTGAGCTAAGAGAGCTTAAGGCTCGATTACAAAAGCTGATGGGCCTGGGTTTTATCCTCCCAAGTGTGTCCCTGTGGGTAGCTCATATATTGCTCATTAAGAAGAAAGATGAGTTCATGCACATGTGTATAGACTACAAGCAGTTGAACAAGGTGATGGTCAAAAATCGTTATCCACTCTTGAGGATTGACGACCTCTTTGATCAGTTACAAGGAGCATAGTGGTTCTCTAAGATCGACTTGCGATCCAGGTATCACCAGTTGAGGATTCGGGATCAGGACGTACCGAGAACAGCCTTCAAGATGAGATACGATCATTATGAGTTTCTCGTTATGTCTTTCGGGCTGACTAATGCCCTGACAACATTTATGGACCTGATGAATAGGATGTTCAAAGAATTCTTGGATAGGTTTGTGATTTTTTTCATTAATGATATCCTGGTGTATTCCAAGAGCGAGGAGGAACACCGTGAGCAATTGAGGCTGGTTTTAGAGATACTTAGGCGGCACCAGTTATATGGAAAATTCCCTAAGTGCAAATTTTGGCTGAGCAGTGTGGAATTCATGGGACATGTGGTGTCGAGAGAATGGGTGAAGGTAGACCTCGCGAAGATAGAGGCGGTCCAGAAATGGGATTGCCCAACCAGTGTGACAGAGATCTAGAGTTTCTTGGGTCTGGTCGGGTACTACAGGAAGTTTGTGGACAACTTTTCAAGGATTGTAGCACTTTTGACTCGATTGACGTAGAAGAAAGTAAAGTTTGTTTGGGATGACAAGTCTGAGGAGAGCTTCCATAAGCTCAAAGACTGTCTGACGTCAGCACTCAAATTCTAGAGGGTTTGTGGTTTATTGTGATGCCTCAATGGTTGGTTTAGGATGTGTTCGATCTGATGCAACATGACAGGGTGATTGCCTACGCTTTGAGGCAGCTAAAAAACTATGAGAATAACTACCCGACACACGACCTGAGAGTTGGTAGCCATAGTTTTTGCATTGAAGCTGTGGCGTCATTACTTGTACAGGGAAGCCTATGAGATTTACACATATCACAAGAACCTCCAGTATTTGTAGACCCAGAAGGAGCTGAATTTGAGACAGATGAGATGGTTAGAGCTATTGAAGGATTATGACTGCACCATATCATATCATCAGGGAAAGGCGAACGTGATGGCGGACGCCTTAAGCAGGTTTCGTTGGGTAGTCTAGCACATTTAGTTGAGGATAGGAGGCCTTTGGCGAGAGAGCTCGCTGGTTGTCTGGGTGGCGGAGCTGTGTTGTTTGTATTTGCTTCGGGTGGTTTGGTGGCACATCTCCGCGTCCAGTCCACCTTGATCGACATGCTCCAAAGAACCGAGAACGAGGATGCTTACTGTGCTTTAACCAAAGATCTGGCTGAGAGAGGAGACGCAGATAACGGGTTCAAGGTCGGTGTTGAGAGTGTCCTGAGGTTTAAGGACAAGATAGTGGTACCGGATATCGCTATGTCCGAAAGCAAGTACTGTACATGCTTACTGTGCTTGGTATGTTTGGGATGAATTCCGCACCCTTTTGGGAGGGAACAAGGTGTGGTAGCGCTAGGGCATGCCCTTGTTCCCTAGGACTGGCCGAATAGGGGTTTAGAGGGAAAAACTTGGAGTTCTTGAACTTGATTTTAGGATGATTTTAATTTGAATTTTCTTGAATTAGGAAAGAACTCTCTCCCTTAGTTTTCATTAATTTATGGTTTGGATGTGTAGTGAAGTGTAGGACTGACCCTGAATGATTAGGGGCTTAGGTTCATGAAATTTAGGTTGGGGATTCATGGTAAAAATTGGATTTTTAGGTGCTAAAATCTCATATTGATGGTGTATTCCAACGTGCTAAATTTCATACTTTTAGAATATAAATTGCAAAAATTATTGTGCTATATTTCAAATTTAAAAGTATTGAATTCCATACTTATAGAACTGAAATTTTAGAATTTATTATGTAACTATGTATGTCGGAATTCGGGATTGTGCGAAATAAATTTCAGCTTTTACTGTGTTAAATTTCAGATTTATGAAACTGAAATTTCAGAATTAATTATGCATTTATGTATGCTATAATTTAGATTTGTAGAAGCTGAATTTCAGATTTAATCGTGTTAGATTTCAAATCTTATAGACCTAGAATTTCATATTCAATTAAGCAATTGTGTAGGTTAGAATCGAGATTATTTATAGAGATTGAGATTTTAGATTTTATTGTGATAAAATTCAGATTTATAGTATGGATATTTTAGTCTCTATTTTGCATCTAGTTGCATGAGAATTTGGATTTTTGATGCTATACAAAATTTAGATTTTAACGTGCATATATATGTTGAGATTTGGATCTATAGGTGGGTGCTATAAATTTTAGATTTTAGATGATAAATTTCAGATTTATAGTATGGATATTTTAGTCTCGATTTTGCATCTAGTTGCATGAGAATTTGGATTTTTGATGCTATAAAAAATTTAGATTTTAACGTGCATATATATGTTGAGATTTGGATCTATAGGTGGGTGCTATAAATTTTAGATTTTAGATGATAAATTTCATATTTATTCATGTGCGGGTTAGTAGGTGTGTTGAGTATTCATATATGGAATTTATTTTGTGAAACATACCCTTGAGAGGGTATGCAGGTTAAGATGCTAGGGAGTATGGTCGAGAGATTAGGTTCAAGGTAGGATCGGAAACAAGACGCGCGTACGCGTACCAGGATAGTCGGCAAGACTCTCCAACCATCCTATGGAATCTTTATGAGATATATGTGTTGTTTATTTACATTTACTATAGACAAGATTGTGCATGTGCTTGTGTTTGGAGGATGGCTGGGCCGAGAAGCGCTTTAGCTAGTGAGTTTATTGCCCGACACGGTGGGTGAGATTGTCCGGGAAGCTCGCCAACGAGCCACACTAACGATCGACCCGGGGCAGCATTGGTGGGATGTGTTCCTACCTAGATTGGGGTTACCGGAGCTAGTTGGTCATCCTAGCTCAGAGGGCCCGTGGCGGGAAGCTTCTTATATAGCTTGATTGCCTATGGCACTTCTTTGTATTATATTTGGGTTGTGTGGGCCAATGTTGATTTGTGTGCAGGTGTGCACAGGACGACTGGTGAATCATTCTTATATAGCTTGTTCTTAGGGATGTCAACGGGGTGTACTTATATGGCGCGGCTGGTGGTTGCAAGCTCAGGCAGCGAATTTTATAATGTGTCTGTCGTAGTCTAGTCGTAGGCGGTACTTGTTATTTGCATACTTGTTATGAGATGGTTGTAGTAGATCATTTATGTGCACATTGTTAGTACTTTTATTTGGCACTTAGACATTCCATTTGTTTATGCATGGTTATTCTTTTATTTCCATATTTGGTATGCATGTACTCTAGCTGATCACGTGACCCTGAATTGGGGTGTGACAAAGATTCAATCGGACAAATAAACTTAGTTTGTCTATGAACCATGCATGATCCAATTTTGGTTCAAGTTACACCATGAGAAAGGCTTTTGAGAACTTTCAAATAGATGTGGCAATAGGGTGTGCTCGTGTCGGTTTGTGCTAGTGCACGGCCCGAAATTCTTTAAGGGGGCAGCCCAGCTCTATAGGGTTGCCCCTTTCGGTCCAACCATTTTTAAAAGAATTAAACATAAAAGATTAGATAATGTAAAATTAATATAGTAAGTTTAATAATTATATTGAAAATTATAAAAATATAAAATACAAATAAAATCAAATAACATGCAAATATTTTTGTCATAATAAGCTCGAGGATGGGGTGTGGGCCAGACGCGTGCGGCGCGCCATAGCGGTAGGTCATGCCGAACCCATGGCCTGAGTTGTGCTGGGCACGGATTGAATTTTACATCGTGCTTGACATGATCCCTAATATTGGTCAAGATCATGTTTAACTCAGGTCGGACCAAATTTGCCAAACTCGATCTACCCATTGCTACATTTACCTTCAACTAGCTTTGCGGATAAACATAATATGATAAAAGAGTACACATGTGCAAAGCAACAAAAAGGTATTCTTCCAAGTTCTTTCAATTAAAATGCAAAGGTGTATTGTATTGAAGGATTATTTGGTTGCTAGTAATTAGATTTATAAATTTACTTGTGGCAAATTGATTAAATGTTAGATTAGCTATAATTAATTTTTTTTGCAACATTTTATATCCACGACCAAAACTCAAATGTTGATAAATCAATTGCAACTTAAAATTTTGTATATACAAAGTACAACATGCAAAAAAATTTATAATCAAGCAAATATATGTAATTGCAATATGCAAGAGTTTATTTTGATGACAAAAAACATTTCTAATGAGCTTATCAAGTTCTTATTTTAGGACGAAGAACGATATGCATGTATATTTCGATTTTAGAATTCAAGAATGAAGTATCTATGAAAATGATATTTGGAGCGCAAGTGCATTAAGATTTAGATTTCGGTCTTAATTTTTTTTTTATGTATAAACTTTTAATGTCTCATTAGTGTTGGGTCCAGGTGTTCCACAAGTTTTAAACCCAAATCAAAACCCCAAATTCAATCATTGACTCATTTCCACAAAAAATCAGTAAAAATGGTTAGTAATCAATTTCGATTGAATGTCGATTTATCAAAATTAATTGAACTACATCCAAAATGTGTCAAAAAAATCCAATAAGCTTTCAGCCGAAATCTAGTAGAAGGTCGACCAACCAAACTTCGATCGACCTTCAAGCGGTGAATCTAAGAGATCTTTTTTTAGTTGTTGGTCAATTTCTTTCACTATCGTTCCTTTGCCACCTTTATAAATAGGCTTGAAATGGTGTTCCTACTATCTCTATTACTTTATTGAGTTAATCCTTGATATTTTGAGCTTTATTGAGTTAAAAGCTCTATTCTAGAAAGTGCACTCTCTAGAGCTCGATCTTTGTTGGCCTAAGATTTTCAACATAGATTTTGATTATAACAAACATAAAACTTATGTATTTTTCTTGTTTATTTCATTGTATCTCAAGTTGTGTAAAGATCTAGTGTGTAGATCTTGAGTTGGGTGGTTGTCTTGGTTGTAAGGCTTAACTCCATCGATGTAAACTTAGTTTGCTAAGATTAGTTATTGTTGTCCCTTAAGGTTGAGGTAAAAGAGTGCTCTTGGTAGGAAGGCGGAGACTTCCGGGTGTGGAACTGCCTTCGGTGTGAGACAGAGACTCTTCGGGTAAAAGGTCCTCATTGTAAGGGAAACAGTATAATCTAGTAATGATAAGTTTGAAAATTCTAAGCGGAGTGCTTAAATAGTAGAGTAGGTATTGGGGCTGAATCACTATAAATCATTGTGTTAGCATTGAAATTTTATTTGTCTTTAATTACTTTATTAATTACTTCCGCATTTAGTCTTTGAATTGAGAATTGCCTAAGTAATCAAGAATTAATTAAACCGAAATTATGCTAAAATTTTAAATAACACATTATTCATCCCCTCTAGTTTAGGCTATTCGACTTACACTCTTTCTTCCTCCCAGTTATCTAAGCTCTTAAGATTCAACCTTTTGAGGACTTGAAAGGATATGAGACAGTAACAAGGAGCTCCATTTGTATTTACAGATTCTGGAGCTCTTCTCTTCTTATTTTATAATTGTTCTGGTTATCATTACCTGTGTTTTGGTTGGAAAGTGTGAGTGACACACTTAGTCTTGTAATTTAGTCATTATTATATTATCTTAAGAGGAAAGCAATAAATATAGTGATTGATTCGAAAATTCTTGATGATGAGCCAAAGTAGAGGATGTAGAGGTTCTCGCACCACTATAAATACCTCTTGTTAGTATTGTATAACAAGTTGGAAACAAGTTAGAAACTAGAATAATAATTAGAAATTAAGCTAAATTTGTAGCCCAATGCTTAAACCAAGAGAAAGATGTCAAATATAAAGGTAAATTACACTGATCTCTCCTCTATTTATAATTTTATCTTATAACCCCTTAGTTTTGTAAAAGATTACACAAATCTTCTCTATTACGAAATAAGATTACACAAACCTTCCCTAAAAAAATTACTCAAAGATTACTCAGGGGAGATAATTGTAACCTGAACAAATAGAGGGGGATCAGTATAATTTTACTAAATTTCAAGATAGATCGGTGTAATTTATCCTAAATATAAAAAAAGTTATACCCTTTATCTAGGTTAGAAGTTATATGAATACTTTTAGCTTTTACCAGTTTCATATATTTTTGAACTTTTTCAAATAGATGTGAGTTATTTTTTCTTAAATGATTTTATCATGAAAGGGATTTATGTTAGACTACAAAATTTCTTTTATATTATAAATTAATTCATCATTTTTATATAAATATAATTTCATTGGCTCTCACTAGAGAGTAAAAGAATAAAACATGCAGATGCCCAGAGATGGAGGCCTAATTTACGCATAAGTAAAATGTTAAGAGATCTTCTCAAAATCATAATAGCTTTATGATTTATTAACAACATTACAAATAGTTGTATTTGATGAAATTATAATTTTTTTTATGATATACCAAAATTGCATCCAATTTTATTTATTAACTTAATTATAATTATATAGATAAATTACACTGATCTCCTATGAGATTTAGTAAAATTATACTGACTCCTCTATTTGTTCAGATTACAATCACCTCCCCTGAGTAATTTTTGAATAATTTTATGAGATTTGTGTAATCTTATTTCGTAATATGAGAAGTTTGTGTAATCTTTTATAAAACTCAGAAGGGTTATAAAAAAAAATTAAAAATAGATAAAAGATCAATGAAATTTACCCTAATTATTTTAGTAGTTATGTACTTTTGATGAAAAATTTCTAACAATTAACTTAATTATATTTATATAAGTAGTTACAAGAAATTTCAAATTCCATATATTTGTAATTTTAATAAATCTAAAAACCTAAAGCGTAGTATTAATTACAGGTATATTACAATTTAACGTTTTTTCACAATATACAATTAACATCCCATTTGCTATGTTTATTAAACATTTAAAATTTTCTATATAGTTAAATATATAAAAGTAATTAGAAACTATTTATAATTAAATTAATGAATTAAATTGAAAGCAATTTTGATATATAATTAAAAAAATCATAATTTTCACAAATACCATAAAATATTTTTAATTTTACCAATAAATTATATATACTTTAATGGTTTTACCAAAATTCTTATATTTTAATTAGAGATATCCAAGTCCACCTTTTACAATAAAAAGAGATTAAATTAAAAATGATTATCCCAATAATTCGAAACTCAATTTCAGAAAAAAGGAACATTAACTAAAAGCCATAATTGTATCTATCTAACTATCCACTAAAACAGAATATTTAAGTGCATAAGAAACTTAATTGTCATTAACATTTGAAAAAGATGACACAGCACATTGGCAGAAGACTCAAAACAGAATCAGAGAACTTTTGAGTAACAAAATTGAACCTAGATGTTGAAAATAACTAAATAGATTCTTTTACAAGTAGGTGGTAATGTAACCCAAGCATTCTAATCAAACAAGCTAAAGCCCATATCATCGTCAGATTCCTCGGCAGGCTCCTCTTTCTTCTCTTCAGCAGGAGCCGCTGTAGTTGTTGCAGCTGCAGATTCTGCAGCAGCCACAGGAGCAGCAGCAACGGCAAACTTGCTAGGATCCTGCAACAACAATTATATGTAAGGGGATAACATAGATGTTAACTAAACCAACAAGTATATTTATATATATGTATCATAAAGAATCATGCAAATCTACCTTAAGGTATTCCTTGACTTTTTCAGCCTGTGGGAAGGTGTACTCAGTTGCAATTGCAATAGCAAGCACATTCTTGTAGGCATTGATGAACATGTGGGGTGCTGCTGCAAGAGTCGGGTAAGAAATAGCCAACGACAGGGAAGTAACCATGGAGAGACCAGCTGCAAACTTCTCAATGAGGTCCTCCTCTGTCAGATCCAGTACCTCAGGACTGAAGACAGAACCATTATCATAAACGGACAGAACAACGAGACCATATGAAAAAGGTCTTATCCCAAGTTTTGCAAGTAGTGCAGCTTCAGAAGAGCCCACTTTATCTCCCTTCTTAATGAGCTCAACGGGCGTGATGATTTCCACCGTACCCTTGTTAATTTTCGTTGGAATGTTGAGAACCTGAGAGAAAGCACAAGAGACTTAAAGATGAGGCATACCAAGTTACCAACTATAGTTTATACAATATTTCACATGAATCCTATATTAACCTGAAAGAAGGATGTCTGCGAGGGATCCAATCCAGTGTTTCCAGGTGGAACAACAACATCAATAGGAGCAACAAGACCTACACGAGCAGGAGCTCCAACCTGAGTATATAGTAGAAGAGAATTAAAATGGTAACTAATATAAATTTGCAAATGAATGTCGTATACCTACATACTGCTGTTTATGTTTATCAAAAAGGTTCTGGCGACAACTTGTTCAAGTATAGAATATTTTCTTTTAATGCGGTGGCTAGAATTTAATATTGAAGTGAGATCAGAAATTATGTACCAACAAAAAGCTTGAATATTTCATTATACATAAAACTTCTGATGTCAGCGGAAATTTAGAAGTTAACAATTGCTCCAATACGAACCAATTCTAATAGAAGAAGATATATTAGGATTACCCAGAATCCACACTTACCTTGTACTTAGCGACCTCTTCACTAACTTCCTTAAGATCTCCTTTGGTAAATATCAGGCCCACATTTCCCTAGATCAAACAAACAGCACGACACAGACTAAGTTGATGTAGTCGAAGAAATCAAACAGCTATAAATAAACTAGTGCAAATGATGTCAAGCACAAAAGCAGAGGCAGCCAGGAAAAGAAACTTACGACGAGGAGAGGAAGAAGGTTTAGGTAGTTCTTGTTGCCGGTTTTCTCGGCGTGGATCTTGATGCAGCGGCGGATGAGAGTGTTCTTCCCCATGAGGACAATGGAGTCACCGCGGAGCCCCTTGCGGATGTTCTGTAGCTGGTTGGAGCCAACGTTGTCGGCGACAGCGATGAGCACCTTGCTGTACTCATCTAGCAACGAGCAAAGCTTCTTGTCGTACAGAACCTTCTTCTCAGCCTTGGACAGTTTGACCGTCATCTTGCTTGGCTTGTTCGATAGTCTAGGGACCAAATTGAATGATAAAAACCTACAAAATTGGACCTACTTTGGAGGACCAAGACGACGTTAAACCTTCGTCAAGGCGGACGGGGCCGGGCGAGCCCTGTCGCTTTAACCTCTCGCGAGAGAGATGAGAGAAGATGGAAGGAGGGAGACAAACCTAACCACAGAGCCGCCGATAGCTTCGATGGAAACCCTAGCGGCTGCCCTCCTTTCTTATATATCGGGGAAGAGAGGAAGTCAAGCGGGGAAGCGACGTGAACGATCGAGATTCAATCAGATATGGTCTGAGTTTGAACCGTGCACGGTCCGATTTTGGTTCAGGTTAACACCATGAGGAGGGCATTTGAATATGATAAAATATTACAGAGTGAGAAAAAAAGAAGCTTTATTTGGCTTGCATTGAAATATATTTGGCTTCTCTGTTGCGGCATGGTGTTTGGATTGAAATTTAAAAGAATTTATCTAGCCTATTTCTTATGAGAATCTCTCGACCATTATCTATTCTTGAGGATTGATTGGTCATTGGGAGGTTAACTGCCCCAAATCCGCCTTGATCCCCTCCCTCGAAATCCCATGCAATATGTTGAAATCACTCTCAACACAGCACTAATTCGACTTCCGTTTTTTTCTCATTTGGTTCATTTGGCCCCTCGGAACCGGCTTGTGGACCTTATTTCCGAGTGCCTAGTCGATGATCTTGTTGTTATCGGTGCTCTCGATCAGTGTCTCGATCTCGCTCTGGCTCTCATGGTGTTGCACTTTTCAGGAAACCTTCGGCGTCGGGCCTAGATGCTGAGGCGACTCTTTACCAGAGGGAGATTTCATTCTCATGTTATCTCCTAGTCTACATGCATGGGCCCCCTCGTAACTAGGGATAGCACTGGAGAGGGTTTGGGACGGCGAAGTCAATCCTATCTCATACCCATTAAGAAAACTCAATTCTAAACATGTTCCAAATCCGCTACTATTTTGAATGAAAATTCCTAAACTCATCCCACTAATTTAATGGGTACCCGCTTTTCGCTCGTTAACAAAATTTATATATAAAAAACTGTTCTATATAAAAAAAACTAAGAATGAATTAGAAATTCTTCCACCTGCTCCACACCTCTAGTCCACATATCGTGTTACAATGGAAGCATGGGAGAGCGGAAGGAGATGAGCAAGAAAATAGATTAAAAAAACACATTTATGGTGTAAAAAAGACCCGTGTGAGAGAGGAAGGAGAGGAGCAAATCGTGCACGTGAGAGAGAGATGAAGAGCGAAAAGTTAGAGGTCTGCGGCGACGGTGTGGCTGCCATCACTATGAGAGAGACAGAGAAGTAGATCGACGTCGGTGAGAGGAGGAATAATCATGTGCTAGTGGAGGTTGAGGCGAAGAGCGGAGAGCCGAAAGTTTACAGCAGTGCGGCTGCCGTGTGATGGGAGAAGTAGATTTGTAGATGGGCGTCGCCGCATCGGGTGATTTTGTTTTAGTAGCACAACTAACGTCTTTTGGTCATATTGTTCTGTTTAGGCCACAAGGTGTAAAGGTTTATCGAGACCTTGAAATTATTAAGATGCCGATGATGAAAGGACGTAGACTAGAGTCGGTCTATGTGATGTTTGTAGAAACAACTTATGTAGACAAGACCAGGAGAGAAACAACAAACTTATGACACATACGACTAAGTCATGTCAGCTATCACAAGCTAGACGTGATGATAAAGAAATCCATGCTGAAGGGACTCCCACAACTCGAAGTAAGGACAAATACAGTATGTGCAGGCTATCAATATAGGAAAGCGCATCAACAACCATATAAAGAGTCCAACTTTAAAACAACAGAACCTCTGGAGTTAATCCACTCTGACGTGTTTGGATCAGTCAAACAGGCCTCCGTCGGTGGGAAGAAGTACATGGTAACCTTCATTGATGATTTTTCCAAGTATGTTTGGATTTATTTTATGAAGAAAAAAATCAGAGACTCTTTCAAAATTTAAAAAGTACAAGGAGGCAGCAGAAGCAGAAATTGACAAAAGAATCTATTGCATACACACTAACAACGGAGGAGAGTACACCTCAATCGAGTTCTCCAAATTTCTTCGAGATGGCCGAATACGCCATCACTTAGCATGTGCCAACACTCCACAATAAAATAACATAACAGAAAGAAAGAACAGACATCTTGCAGAAATATGCCGAAGTACGCTCCATGCAAAGAATGTTCCAGGGGGCTTTTGGGCAGAAGCAATGAGGACTGCATCATTTGTCATTAATAGGCTTCCCCAAGAAAGGTTACACTTTTTATCTCCTTATGAAAAATTGTGGAACATGAAACCTTTAGTTAGCTTTTTTCGAGTTTTTGGATGTGTATGCTATGTATTTGTATCTGATCATCTACGTAGCAAAATGGACAAAAATGTTGTTAGGCGCATCATTGTAGGATATGACAATCAGAGAAAAGGAAGAAGATGTTGTAATCCTACATCTGAAAAATGTTACACATCCAGGAATGCAAAGTTTGGACAGGCAAATCCTGATTATCCCTGCGATATCTTAAATGGGCAAGTTCGGACGGGCGAATCCCAATTGTTCGTTCGCATCTCGTGGAGCAAGTTCGAACGGGCCAATCCCGATTGCTCCCGAGTTTCTTTATATTAGGATAAGTTGGATGGGCCAATCCCGATTATCCTAGTATGTTTTGTTATCTTAGGGCATGGTAGGCTTAGGTTTGTTGTCTTCACCGTTGGGGTGTTTGATGTCTTCGGGCATGTGGTGGCCAGATGGCCCGTTAGCTAGTCACTCTCTTGTGATCTTTCCTGTTTGAGTCAAGTGTTTGCTTTTATGCTATTTACTCTGTGTTGGTTTCTCGTGGGGGTCGGTAGAACCGCTCACTGAGTTCTTTTGAACTCATCCGTTGTCATTGTTTTTATTTTGCAGAGCCTGATCGGTGAGATGAGCTGGAGCACTTGGCGCGGCTGGAGGGTGGAGTAGCTACATTGATCTCATAGCAATCCTAGTTATGAGTCGTAGTCGAGTATATAGTAGTTTGTCATGGAATGTGATTTGGCATTTTGGAGTTGTAGTCCCTTGGGGATATTTATGTCATTTATTTCAGATTTCATTTATTAGTGGTATATTGGACTTTGATTTATTATTTCCGCAATTTTTTATTTTTGCTAAACTTACTTCTTATGAAATCTGGTTGGTGTGTGACGTTCAGGTATGGGAGACGGGTTTTAGTAAACGGGTGCCGGTGCGAGTGTACCACTATTTGCCCCGAACCCGCCCCGTTGACATCCCTAGTCAAAACTGAAGATCAACTTGCAGATTTATTCACGAAAAGCTTGAGGCCCTCATTTCCACTGATAATTTGTTTTTATAAGACCCTCATTTCCACTGATAAATGCATCTATCTCTAAGTTGTTTTCATTCCTTCATTATGTGTGCGTATTCAACACACTACTATAATTTGTTTTTATAGTGGTGATTGTTATGACGTTTGATAGCAATTATAAATACTGTGAAAATCTTTACCAATAATTAATGAATTCCCACTAGATCCATTGTCGTTAAAAGACTTTAGAAGCAATTTGTACAATCGCTAGTAAAAATAAAAATAATCACCACTAAATGTATATATATTTAAATCTATAACTTTTTTTCTAGAGTTTTTAATAATAGTTGTTAAATAATGTAAAACATTTGCTTTCTCTAAGTTATTTAGCAGCAATTATCTTATTACTACTAATTAATTGTCACTAAAAAAATAATCTCTTGTAGTGACACTCACCACTTTCTTCATATTGTTATGTAGATCCTGACCAGTGAGGTACTACTCAGTGGATATGGCGCGGTTGGGGGAGCAAGCACGCGCTGCAGATCTCGTGGAAAATCTAGTTGAGTCGTAGTCGAGTAGTGGAGTTTTTTCATTTCATGCACATGAACTTGTATTTGCTTACGATGTGAACCTTTGGAGTCTAATGTTTTACTTGGATAATTGTCAATTATGCATTTTGATTCTGGTTATCGTATCTTTTAATTCATTTTATATGTGCATATTGTGTGTCTGCATTGGTAAGTTTCGAGGTACGTCCATGTATCCTGGCCGGTCACGCGTCCTTGTAAAACGGGGCGTGACATGTGACCTCACTCATAGCACATCCTCTGGGCCTAGCTCGAATATACTCTTCCATATGGCACACATGCCCAAAGCTGGATTCTCAATACCCACTACCTCTTCTTTACCTTTCCCCTCTTCCCATCAACCAAACTCTAATCTAGAGGTGGCAATAGGTCGTGCCTAGGCCGGCCCAGTCCTAGGCCCAAGCATGCCCATTGCCCTCGAGGTTGTGCCTAGCATGACCCGGTTGCTCAAGGGGGTGGCCTAGCCCAACACGGGCCCCACCCCTTCGGGCTCGAGCCAGCCCACATATTTTTTATTTTTTTTCAATTTTTTTTAATGATCTGGCGCGCGTCAAAATTGGGTCTAGCGTAGGCGGGCCTAGGTGTGCTTGCGCTAGACAGGCCAGCACGGGCGTGTGTCGTGCTTGGCACGCTCGTGGGCCATGCCGTGCACGACCCATGTGCCCGAGGGACGAGCCCAGCTTGTACCTTGGGCATAGACGGTCATGCCTAGCCTGGCCCAAAATTCTTCGGACCGGATCAAGCATGACCCCATGGGCGGGCCCGGCCCTAACCCTCTCCCTGATTATTCACCCTCTCGACATGTTCCCTCTTCGTCCCACACCTTCACCGACGCATCCACACCAATAATCATATCCACACCCACCTCGAACTCCTCATATACTCTGATCGGAGAACCTCCCCAACCAACTTCCCAACATCCACATGCCCTCCTCCCCTCCTGATCTATCCCTCGAATCTATTGCAAATGAGTTATCTGGTCTTCTAGGCTCCCCCCCCCCCCCCCTCGACACCCGAAACCTCCAAAGACTACTTCTATTAAGATTAGCCCCCCCACGGCTCAATTGAAGCTTAAATGCTCTTGCCGCGATGTTGGAGATATGGATGCTTTCGATGAACCCAGCAGCTCAATGGAGTTGCTTAATACCTCTACTAAGGACCCTCTTGGGATGAAATGTTGGCCCAAGGGTTGCCCCTAGGCTTCGATCTTTATTTTGATGATAATAAACATGAAACTAATGTATTTGTGAAGTTTTGAGTTCAGGTTGAAGTTACGATTCACGCGCGAACTTCGCTCGGAGAAATACCAAAAATCGGCAAAAATATCTTCGGCGATGATTGAGTAGAAAATCTAGAGTTACAATAGATTTCATATAATATAACTCTAGGAATATATCCCAAGTCTAATTGTAATGTTATCCAAGTCCAAATGGAACCCGGAAACAAAGCGTGCAAGAAGAAAACTCGAAGAAACAACCTCAACCCAGGTTCGATCAACCGGTTGGTCGACCGAATGGAACCAAAAAATGGCAAAAGGGTATTCGATCGACCGACTGTTTGATCGAACAACACCCAAAAGTGGTAGAACGCGTCAGTCGCTTGGGCGGTCGATCATTTGGTCGATCGACGATCAACTGACAAGCAATCGAACGTCCCCAATAGGCAGAAAAACGCATGTTGGGTGGAGCTGCCGAGTGAGGGGTTATAATTACCCCTCACCAACCTCTCTTAAACTTTTCTAACCGGTCATTAAAGCTTTCTAACCGAGATTTGTGCCTTCCAAACTTGACTTCTACGCACTTGCTTTACCGATTGCTCATCCTCCTCAAGCGTTCTTCTCGCCTCAACTCCGGCTTCGATTCAAACTCATCGACTTAAAGAGTTGGAGGCATTGAAGGCTTTGCAAGGAGCTCATTTGTGTCGTTTAATCTTTAGCTTCTTTTGTCATTGTTTTATTTCTTATTAAACTTGACTCTCATTGTATGCTTGCTAGGTGTGCTAGGTTAAACACCTTAGGGTTTCCTTTGTAGAATTGTGTTGTGCCTAGGTGAATAGGTTTGAGACTGGTGGTGAAATGGTCATACTAGAGAGGGGGGGTGAATAGTGTGTTTACTAATCTTTTTACCTAAATTCGATTTTAATTATTTTTTTGGTTACTTAGGCAAATTACAAGTTGAGTAGCAAGTAGAAGCAAAGTAAATATGCTAATTAAGCAAACGCAAGTAGAAGCAATGCAAACACGATGATTTATAATGGTTCAGCCCCAATGCCTACTCCACTACCTAAGCATCCTGCTTAGGATTTTCAAACTAGCTTTACTAGATTATCTCATTTCCCTTACAAATAGGACTTTACACTAGAAAGTCTCCGCTCTCAAACCGAAGGCACTTCCACACCCGGAAGTATCCCGTCTTCCTACCGAGAGTACTCTCCTACATCAATAAAAGAGATGAAAGGTTCAAGCTAAGGTTTTCACAAGATTGACTCAATGAGGGCTTAGAATTGATCAAAAGATGACTCAAGTAGGTTAGAAGTGATCAACATCTTAGAGGAAGGCTCTCATGGCTTCCTATTTATAAGCCATGAAGAGAAGAGAGAGCTTGTAAGACCAGGGAAATTTTTTTAATATAAAAATCTATTTTTGGTGCAGCACGCCAGACCCGGGGATAGTCGAGTCGAGCCTCAAGATCACCTCGAGTGAAAAGGTATGACTCGACTAATGATGCATGAAATTTTATTGGGTGATTGACTTTCCTTTTATGCAATCATACCTTAAATCAAGTTTAAATCGACTCATGTTGTGGGTTGAGTTGGAACCCAAGTTGAGTTCGGATTTAGTCGAGTTTTGAGTATGAGTCAGGTGAGTCAAGAGCTTACATGGACGGCTAGATGAGGGATTAAAACCCCTCATCCTTGTGCCGTGTGACTCATCCTTTGAGTCGCACAAGGCAACCTAGGGAGAGAGGGAGAAGAGCAAGGAGAAGGGGGGACTTGGATCGATCCGGGATTTCGCGTCGTCGCCGAAAGATTTAAAGTCATCGTCATTCGATCTTTCGTTCTCGGCAATCTAGGTGAGTGGTTAGAATTTGAAAGCTTGTGGGAGGCGGGTAGCCGAACCCCTAGATATGATAGGATGAGTTTTCTCGCGATCTTTTCGACGGATCTTGGTTTCATCGATGTGTATTCACTATTTTGTACGAGTTCTTGTCGGATCATCTTGTTTCTTCACCGATTTCTTAAGTACTAGGGCTGCCGAGTCATGGAAAAAGGGGAAAGGTCATGCCAAAATTTTCCCCAATTCCCTTGACGGAAAGAAAGCCCTTGGACGATCTCATGTTCATGAATGATGTAGTCTTAATCGTCAATTTTACGTGTTATGAAGCATGTCTTCCCAAGAAACCTCTGATGTGGCCGAATGAACTCTACACCTCATGAAGAGGGTTTGGCCAAGGGTAAGGGAAGGGGTAAAATAGTCCCCTTGATATTAAGTTATATCGGAATCAAAGAATTAATTAGAGGCATAGTTAGAGTCCCCTTTCCCTTTTCTACCTTAAGGGCCATGGCCGAGCAAGGTTTTCCTTGCTCATGACTCGGCCAAGACTAGGGAGGGGAAAGAGGGTAGCTTTAGATGGAAACTTTCATGGTTATAAGGTTCAACAATAGAGGTATGACGATACTTAGGAAGAACACCAATCATAGCAAATAAATTGAATGATTATGAGATTGTAGGAATGCTAGCTTTATGACCATCCTTAGCATTAGATCTTTAATGTTGCATTTACCATGCTTAGTATTTTCTACATTTTTGAATTCATTGCTACCTTGTCATGCTAAATAATTATTTCTTATTGAGCTTAATTCCTAAGGTAGTGAAAAGTTGTTATGCATAAATATTGGGTGAGGAATTCCTAAGTAGATGTTGTAACATTTGAATATTTTTCTTTAGATTATACATGTTGTCCAAAAATGTTCATGGGCGGAATTCCAAAGTCGATACAAGGAATTCCTCACCCAAGGTAGTGTGGAAGGTTAGATAACATGTAAGGCGTCGCGAGACGTTCATCGTACTTATATGGAAACTTAGCTAGGAGATGATATCACTTCTAGGACTTCTTGTAAATATTTGGAAACCTAGAACTCTTAGGTGTACACATTTTGAAATGGCGGCATAAATTGTTGATCCTGTAGCCTCGATTAGGGCCAGATACGGGCAATGGCCTGAAGTGTATATATGGAAACCCTAGGACATTGATTGTGTGATGTGCTTGAGATGGTCCACCGAGGAGCGTGGAGGTCGGGAATGACCAATGCTCAGCTCGACCAGTGTTGGGTCTTGAGGTGCGCCAGCGGGCCCGCAAGGTGCCATACCTCAGTTGGGTGGGACTAGCTATCCTTACCCTAGACGGTGTCCGAAGACTAGTGGACCATCCTAGTCGACGGCCCAGGATTGTTTGCTTACATCTTGAGATGATGTGGCCGATAGCCAGTATGATACTACCTGATATGGTAGGGACGACTGTAGCCGAGATATTTTTTCCATAAGTAGGCCCAAGGGTCGGATGCTAGAGGCTTGATAGCCCGAGATGGCAGGTTATCACATATTCAGTTTGTACAGATTGACCCATTGGGGTCAGTAGTCGCATTAGAAGTAGTTTACCTCCTTGTACATTCATTTTGTTGCCTTATATGATATGCATGCATAATTAAGGCTTAGGTGGAGGTTCACTAGAGCCACTCACTGAGTCCCAAGTTGACTCACAGTTTATTCTTTATTTTTGCAGAGCATGATTAGTGACTTTGGCATGTCGACATGGTACAACTGGTGGGCGGGAGGCGGTGCCATATCTCGTAGCGGCGTCCATGAGTCTTAGACCAGTGTCTATTAGTTGCTTTTAGTTTCTGCACCGACAGTTGTATTTAAAAGAGTTATAAAACTTGTTACTTGAAATATTTAGTTATTTTGATGTTGGTGTTCTTACTTGTTTTGGAAAATATAAAATTGTGACTTTGAAAACTTTTAATAAAGTGTGTTGAGATTTCTTTTATCGATACGATTTGGTTTTCCTTATGTCAGTGTAGACAGTAGGCTGCAGGGCAGGATGTAGGCCCTGGCCGATCACACTATCCTCAGTTGGGATGTGACAGAGCTCTCCTCTTCTCAATGGGCGGATTTTTTCCCGTTATCGACCGCCGATCGCAGGTCCAATCGATCGTTAGTCAATCGATCAAGCAACCGCCAAGCGACCGAAGGTATTCTGCCCGTTCTGGGCAACGTTCGGTCGACCGGTCGATTGACCGAAATGGCCTCATCTTTTGCCAATCAACTAGTTGGTCGACCAAACCTGGGTAGGGCAGTTTGGTTTGGCTGAGTTTTCTGCTTGTTTGCTCGTTTTTGGGTTCCGTCTTCACTAAGTCTACTTATATAACATTTCTTAACTTCAAGTTAATAATTTTAAAACATAAATATTATATAAGGATTACCCCATTTGGATTCAATAAAAATATCTAAAAAATCAAAATCCTTAAGAATCAAAATCTAATTTTTGGGGTCTAGTACAAATTTTCAGAAAATAGAAATTTTTTAATCTCCCGTGTCAAATATGGGTATACTAAAGGCTTCTACAAATTCCTTAAAAATACCTCGTTATCTAGTTTTTACCCAATGAACAATTATCGCCATTTTTTGTGTCAAGAAAATGTCTAGGTCATATAGCCCTCCAAGGAGCTCCCTAAGCTTAATGAATTTCAGGGCAATTTCAGGGTTTTCATATTTTGGGGTTCGGGTTTGATTTTTGAGTTCTTTGCATCATAAAAGAGGATTACAACACATGCTATACACCCTAAACCTAAACTCTAACTTTCCGAAGAATCCCGAGCATCGACGAGCTTCTTTGCCGATTTCTCCAATTTCTTCGATTTTTTCGATCGGGGACGTCGTGCGCTAATCGATATGAAACCTGAAAACAACTCTCCATGAAATCATTAGTTCCATGTTTGTTATCATCAAAATCGAGATTAAGACCAAGATAGAAAACCTTAGGCCAACAGAGATATTCTCAAAGGGTTGAGAAGCGAGTCCTCGGTTGTATTAAAAGGGAAACACATTGTCTATAAAGGATTAGTTAAAAATCCTTGGTGTGGAGCCAAGGTAGTGGAGTAGGCAGTTGACCGAACCACTATAATCTTTCGAGTTTGCATTGTTTTGTTGGATTGCGTATAATTGCTTTTCATACTTGTTATCGCATATCATTTAGTCGCACTTAATTTGGGTTGAAGTTGAAATTGATTTAAAAGAAATTGAATTGAAGTTAAAATTAACCCAATACTATTCAACCCCCCTTCTAGTGTGAGAATTTGAACAACATGAAAGACCCTATCATCTGAAGAACATGGAAGACTCTTGAAGGCATCCTCGTCATCAGAACGAGAAAGAAACACGCCTTTGGGGAAGGCCTCAATGCCGCTTAAGCTGGTCATCGTCGAGCTCTGCCACCTTATCTTGTCATGGACCCATGAGTAAGGGTCTGCAACCTCGCCCGACCTACTAACTATCAACTCAAGGCTACTGTCTTTCTTCCCCCATCAACCTGACGAAATTGGAAACCCTAATGAATGAGGGACGAGTCAGTACAACCTATCAACCTAATGCTTGATAAAAGGTCTGGTCGGTAAGACTGTTTGATAATGGATGATAGCAGACGAGGCAATGAAATGGAGTGGCAGCATCGCCGACGAAAGTCTCAGGGGTAAGGAACAAGAAACGAGCAAGAATTTAGAACGCAAGAAAGCTCAAAATGAAGATAATGAGAGAGTTTTAAAGCTTATAAAGCGACAACCTCCTGATCGAATGGTTGACAATCACGCCCAGATAGAGGATTGAAATCGTGGCTGATTACCTCATCAACAGTGGATACTCAAACGCCTCGAGCATGAATGACTCTGAGCCATGATTACCCCCTGCCAAAATTATATACCAGAGGAAGTAGGCAACAACGGGAGGCCAACACATGGAAAAAGCACTCCCTCTTCCCCCAGCCACCATACTGGAGGCAGAAGCGAAAGGTCGCAAGACGACAAGACCATGATATGTTAATCTCACATACTTCGACAAATCAACTAAGAACAAGACTCAGCACGTGCTCGCATACCGAAGTCTAACCGAGGTCAAATACTTGGAACATACAGAGAGTTCGACAAACAAAGAGAAGTCGGCACATTATTAGAGCTAGGCGCAAAGTTCTCAAACTCCGACCAAGCTCGGGGGCTGTGGATTGGACTAGCTCTTTGGGTCCGACCATACTAGGCTCGAAAGCGCCAACATTCATGAATCGGACTTAGATCGAGCCAATCGCAACTTAGCCTGGGGGCTCCACCTGGCCAAACAATGATATTGACATCTCTTATTTATTATAAGGGATTCGACAGCAATGAGCCCATCATCATCGAACACCCTGACTTGCCTCTTAAAACATACACAATACACATCATGTATACACTCGATTCGAATCCATATCTATCATTTGGAGTTCCTTCTCACTTGAGCATCAGATCAGTGCCTTTGCAGGTCACCACCGGAGCCACGCTGGACCAAGGAAACGCAGAGGCTTGCAACGCTCTTAACTTCAGGCAAGAACACCATCAAAATGTATCTTGAAATTCTATATTGTGTTTATTTTGACACTGGATAAAAAGTTTCGACAAGATATGAAATCCAATTTTTGCGTTTGTTTTGGCCAGGATAACGAAACTAGATAATAACATTATTAACAAGTACATTGCAAAATAATAATTTGGAACAAACATCAATTGCCCTTTACAAAAATAGTATTTACTTGATATGAAAATTTTAAAAATTTCAAGCCGGTAAACATATATTCTCTACTAAAAAATACAAAAAATATTTACTAAAAAAAATCTTTACTCAATCATCCACTAATGAACATAAACATATAATATATAATGTATGAAATAAAAAGCATGCTCACTAAAATATCATGCTTAGAATAAACGATAAACAATCAAATATTATGTCATCATTAATAGACCAAATAGTACAAGGAAGAGTTTTTCAAAATGTCAACAAAGCAATCTTATGAACTTTGATCCAACAAAATAATCTTTTATGTCTATATCTAACATTTACTTTGCAAGAAATCTTAAGGGAAGGAAAGAAAGCAAAGATGGAGTATTCAGCTAGAAAGAATTTAGGCAACATTAGCACCATTTTATAACTTTGTCAATTGATCAAGTTGTGGTTATCTTTTCTATTTTTCAAAGCAAAACCTCTTTAGTGGAAGTCATATATTGAAGAAGAAAGCACACATTTATCCTCCCTGGACAACACATTGACCATCTGAAGCACCTGCATTTTCAAATTCTGCTTAGATTATTCATTTTTGATAACAAGCCTGAATGGGCATAGTATTAGGCTAATGAATAAACTATGTGAGATCTCATGAGGATGAATGTGCATTAGTATCAAGAAAATAAATTATCATACAAAAAAACTATCATTTCTTTCATTGGAAATACTTGTGCCAATGGAGAATTCTTTATAGATTAAGGCTCAATCTCAAATTATCAAGCCAGTTAAATTGTACTAATTGATGTTATAAACTCATGGAGTTGGAAATTTCCTATATCCATATTAATGTAACCAAAATGTGATTAATGTTATAAAATTGAGCCACTAGTTACCATATATATCAATATAACCAAAATATAATTGTATCTAATTAACCAAAGTACAACTATAACTTCACTATATTAATGTAACCAAAATGTAATTATATTAACCACTAGTTCACCATATCAATGTAATCAAAATATAATTGTATCTAACCAAAATGCAACTAACGGTTCATCATACCAATTTAACTAAAATAAAAATGTACTAACCAAACTACAACCAATCATATCATACCACCAATATATATAGTCTTATGTCTCTCTCAACTATAGATTAAGCACCAGCTGTTTCACTTGATCCACTCTAGCAATTGGTAGCTTTAGCTTACTAGTTTAACCTCCTTAATTAATTAAGTGAGAATGCAGAATGTGGCCCGGGAACTAGCTTTGCAGAATAATTCAAACAATGAAGGAGTTTTTGGCAACTCCTATGTCTGATGTGGTTGAGATTAGTAGTGCAATTTGCAAAGCCAGTTTGATCAAAATAAATCAAGTGTCAATAAATAATTCAGGTGTCAGAATAATTTATGATTTCCATTGGTACAAATCCAATTACCTAGGTTAAGTTTCCTTGATTGAGAACTCAATATTCCATTTCCTTCTCATTTGCCACCGGTCTTCATGTATGATGAAAATTATGTGCATCCTCTAAATGATAGTTGATTCTTCTCTCTCATATTCTAATAGTTTCTATATTCTAATGGTATGTTTGCTTTATTTGATAGTATATGATATAATTGGATAATAAATGAGGGATGATGGATATGAATTTTTTAAATTTGATGTACATCATATATAATATTAATTTTATATTTTTATATTCATATTTTCTTTTAATTCATATACTAAAAAAATAATAAATATCAATTTATCCGAAGCAAACATGTCCTACTAATTCAAGCCAACTTTAATTGTTCAGGTAGGAATTAAAGATGGAGTTGGAGAGCGTGTAACAAAGGGCTTCAATTTCATCCATTCAAACTCTTAACCATGTGCTTGAACTAGTGTAAGAAAGGGTTTCAATTTCATCCATTGAAACCCTTAACCCTTAATTGTTCAGCAGATCAAAATAAACATTTTAATGAAAGAGTTAGATAACTTTTTTTTTACTTAACCATGTGCTTCTAGTCTCCTTGTTTCCTGCTACTTTTCCATTTCAAACTCTTTGCTGAAAATGGAGATCCTGATCTTTAGAAAGAAAAAAAACAGTTAGAAGTGTAAGGTCCCCTACAAATATCATCATCGATCATACAGTCACTACCATTGACACCACAAATAATTCCCACAGTCAAATTAATCCAAATCTATACAGCTTGAACAAAATGCTCAAATGTTTCAAGAGCTTGGAATATTTCAAATATTTCTATATCATCCATCATAAAGAAGAATGCTCAAATCTCCAAATCTCTACATATTGAACAGAATGCTCAAATATCTGCATCATCCACCATCATCAGAAGAAGAAATATTTCAAGAGCTTGAATAGAATGCTCAAATATTTAATTTGAATACGAACCTGAACAAGCAGATTTGTTAATTATTTCATTACATTCACCTAATTAACTATTAACATCAGTAAAATCTCTACAGTTCCGTTGCGGCACAAGAAGAACAGTCAAATTAAAGATCTCATACTAGTATTGATCTTGATCCTAATTATTAAGAAGAAGAAGAAACTTGAGGAGAAGAGCGGCGGGGTGCGGAGTTGTTGTAGTCGTGTGGAGAAGAGCCGATGCGGCGTCGGGGTGTTGTGCGATGGATGGAGATTACATTCGCTGATAACCTAAACCCACACCCCTCTCCAAGTTTTTATAAAAATCGGGCCAACGGTGAATTTGAGCCAAAAAAGATTCACACAATTTTCGGCCTGATTCTTATCCATTGCTGAAGCAAAGCAAATGATGGATACCTCCTTAATCCTACAAAACAAATACATCATTAATTCATGTATATAGATCCTGATTATGCTTAAATAAAGAAGCAAAACTTGAATCGAGATTCATGACATTTAAAAACATTTTTATTGTGATTTAAAAATATATAGTTTTTATTTTAAATAAATTGTTACTCTCAAGTTAAGTTAAATGTGGGTGTAAATATTTATATCGCCACTTAAATTATTATTCTTTTTTTGAAATTTTCATTTGTAAATTTATGTTAAATTTAAGTATAGTCTCATCATGAAATGAAATAAATATTTTTAATGCTTAATGTTTTTAGTAAACAAATTATATTCGGATGGGATGAGTACGGGTGGAAACATGTCAGGCTAGGCTTTCGCCTTAACAAGTCAGACTTCTATAGTAACAAATTGGCGTGAGCTTGGCATGTGATCTATTATAGGCTTTTTTCTTGGCCTACGTCTGGCTTGGCCCGTGGCCCATTTATAAAGCCTGCAACTTAAAATGTTTCATATAGGCCAACAAGCTAAAATATTAAACAGATCGAAAAATAGACTTTTATCCACATCATCTTGGTGTAGTGGCAAGGTGGCTGTCAATAAGTGAATTACCATATTTCAAATCCCAGATTGGATATTTTAGTTAACTATATAACATTATATATGCACATCACCTTAGCAGCCCCAAGTCGGTCTGTCAAGCTCAATAGACTTTAAATCGTGTCTGAGCCTGACATGATAAGAAAAATGAGCTTTAAAGTAGGTCTGAGTCTTATTTTATTTTTAAATAGATTAAATTAAGCTAAATACATGTTAGGCCACATGCTCCTGACAGATCGTCTGACCTATTTTCACACCTAGAAATGAGAGACAAATGCTTGAATTAGAATAAAAACAAAATATGGAAGTAGATCCTCGTTAAATTATAATATTATGATAGGGGTAGGCGACCAACCGACATGATCTTACATCTCAATCCCAAGACTCTATTGTCATTAAAAGACTCGGGTAACATTTTGATTGCCTACTCTTGAGGTTTGTGCTCGAAATAATTAACAGCCATTAAAATCATCTTAAGAACAATCAATTACTTCCACCTTGCAAGTTTTTCGTTCAACATTATTACCTTCTCAAATAACAACCCTAATTGCAAAATAAACCTAACCACTGAATTATGTAACCCATGTAGACGTCACAATTTATCCATGTAGAGCTGATTTGTCTTTGTTAAGAATTTAAAAGCTCAATATCTTATCATAGCATGCATAATGGAAATGGAAAAGAATAAAGTGGAACCTAATTCACTGTCCCAAACTTAGTAGCATTTTAAAACTACTGCCATTGTTGAATTATTGTTATGCTCAAAAATCTTAAAATTTTAATTCTATTAATTTTATGAATGTTTTTTAGAATTTTATTTAAGACGCAAAAACTTATTTGTGAAAATGATATTTTGGAGGATTTTTCATATAATTACCTAAACTTAAGTTACCTATTTTTATTTAGGGTTGTCGCTAGGCAAAGGACGACAAATCGATCAAAGAAGGATGAGTAGTTCACGCATGTCAAAGGGGGTTTTTGATGAATTGAGGTAGGATTCTCATATGTTCCTTTTATCATCATGAAGATTATGTAAAAAGCATTTCTACGGGTGACTTATTGTTGTCATTGGTAAAATATTTTAGAGTTTTCGTGCCGTTGAAAATTTTAATTTGTTGTTTGTGCAACATCGTTGTATGATCTATTTAAAGGACTTGATATTAATTGTTATTGATCGTGTTCCATTTTCAATAAAATCTAAAGATTTTTGAGTGTTCTTCTCATTGTGTCATGTTGCTACCATTATATATAGTGGCAAGTGTGCGTGGTTGTTGCCGCACCGCGGTGAGGAATACAATGTGAGGATGATCGACACACTAGAGGGATGGTGGTGTG
The DNA here is from genome assembly GCA_034359265.1 of Canna indica. NCBI lineage: Eukaryota > Viridiplantae > Streptophyta > Magnoliopsida > Zingiberales > Cannaceae > Canna > Canna indica. The sequence continues at coordinate 67,120,961 of CP136890.1, read as the reverse complement.
TTAAGCAAAATTACACTTAATTAATTCAATTTTATTAATTACTAACTTAATATGAATGACAAGTTTAATTCCTCAATTTAAGTGAAAGCAATATAAGATATGAGCAAACACAAAGAAAATAATGTTAACAAACTTGTTTATAATGGTTCGGCTCTTAACTAAGCCTATATCCACTACCTAAGCGCGCTTTCCGCTTAAAATTTTCACAAATCCACTAGAAATCAAGGTTCCTCAAATATGATTTACACCGGAAGCGTGCAATCTTCTTCCCAAAGGCATCTTCCACCTTAGGCTCTAATTAACGCAACCCTAAAACATAGTTACATAAGTGAATTTATGCCTCTACACCAAGACTACCATTTAACTAAGACCTAAACACCTAGGTCTATATTTAACCTCTAAAATGACAAGAAAACACCTAGGTTGATAAGAACAATCAACTCGTCATAAGGTTGATATGCATGCTTGGAGCGAAATGGATAAGAAAATGTTTAAGTATAATGGAGATGCCATGAATTGTATTCTTTGCACATTACCAAATGACATCATAGATAAAGTCATGCATTGCTCTTCGGCTTATGACTTATGGGTCACTTTAAATGTTTTATACAATTATGCCAAAACCGAAGAGATTGACATTTTTGATGAAGGTGGTGATGACAATTGTCACTCACCTACTACTAATCTTGGTTTTGATGTCCATAGCTCTTCCAGTCATAGGAGCACTAAAAGCCGAAAGAGAAAGGTGATTTGCCATGTGTGCCAAGAGAAATGACATGTAAGGAAGAATTGCCCTACCATGAAAAACAAAGCAAAGAAGAGGTCAAAAGCTTCTACATCATCATCTCATTCAAATGAAGCATCCTCTTGCAATGACTATGAAGCTACTTCAAAAGTTTGTCTCATGAGTACCAATGATGAGGTACATTCTTTCCCTTCTAGTCATAATAATGATAATTATAGTATTAGCTCTTCTACTTCATTTAATATGTCATATGAAGAACTAGTTGATGAATGTCAAAAAATGTATGTCTTGCTTGTTAAGAAAGATAAGGAAAATAAAATGTTGAAAAAGGAAAATGTGATGCTTAATTCTCATTTGCATGAATCCAAACTAGAAAATGAAAAATTGAGATCTAGGTCATTTGATTCATGCCATGATAATATAGAACTTGAGCTTAAGGATTTGAAGCTTAAAAATAATAATTTAGAAAATGAGAATTGCATGTTAAAATCTCAATTACATGCATTGCATAAATCCATGAATGAATTGAAAAGTGAGATTACTTTCTTGAATAAGAAAGTAAATGAATTAAAAAATGTTTCATCTCCTAAGAACACTAGAATAAAAAATGTCTATGTAAAGAATGTCAATGTTCATCATCATTCTCATGTTAGGCATTCCACATTTAAACCTCATGCTCAAAATAAAAATGTTTCATCTAAGAATGCTCATACTCATCATGTTTCACATGACAAGAATTCTAATAATAAATCTCATGTCCATAGCAAAAACAAAAAGAAATTTAATGGACATTGCTTTTGTTGTGGTACATATGGTCATGCAATATATGATTGTGCATTTAAGAAGAATCCAAGTGTTGTTAAGACACTTTGGATACCTAGGCCAACTAATCCCCAAGGACCCAAAGTCATTTGGGTACCAAAAGTCTCATGCTCTTTGATAGGGGGAGCTACCACACAAGGGTAAAGGAGATTGAAGAATTGAAGTTGACCATGGACTTGAATGATGAATCCTCCCTTGGTTGCAACTTCAAGCTACATTGATGCCTTAGGTAAAGTTGGCATCAAAACTATTTCGGTATCATCTTCTAACTTGCATTGTTTTACCTTAGTTGAAGATTATGATACTATGCTTAATTTGAGTTATTTTCCTCGCTCTTGCTAAAGAGTTCTTTTGAGAATGCTTTTGATTTTTTATTTTGATTTCCCGGTCTCCTTGGAGACCTATGTAGCCTGTAATGGGCTCATGCGACCTTGCGGTTTTAAATCGTAGGCTAATTGTAGCTTTTAGTTTTCAACCAATATGAAGGGTTTGAGATCTCTTAATTCGTTTTGGATTCACGATAATTTATTTTGAAACGAATTTGAAACTATTTAGCAAAGTAGATTTTGATATCGATAATACATCCCTCTCTTTGCTACTTAGTTTGGTAATTTGCTAGTAATTATATTCTCATTATCCTACTAATAAATATTGCTTGCAAGTTATGATAAAATGGAAGACTTTAAAAATTAGAATAAAAAAAAGATTAGTTTGGCTAAATCATCGTGAATAAGGTATAACTTTGATAAATTCAAATCTTAAATGTTATACCTCAATGCTTAAGCTTAAATAATGTCTCAATACTCATGATTAGAATTGCATGGTAAATCCTTGAATTTTTATGAGTAGGTAGAATCTTAGCACTTAGGCAAATTTCATTAAATGAAACTTGCTCTAGGTTGATACTTACTATTAGAGACATTCCTTTAAGTCCAAACTAGTTAAACATGTTTAGGGACCTTATTCCTTAAATGTTTCACATATTAAGATCCCTTAGATTCATTTTGATATCATGTTAACCTCCTTAAAATGAATCTTTATTATCTAGCATAGGTTGAACTTTTTTTAAATGAAACGTTGCACTAAACCTTTGCTATTTAGTATGTTAGCTTGCTAGTTGGCATATAATTTTATTTTGATACTAATGAAGCATACTTGCAAGTTAAGAAAGTGGTAAACATTGAAAGGATATGCTATCATAAAGATAATTGAAAAGTAAATGACAAGTTTGACAAAAATCTCTGAAGACTAAGGTATGGATTTAAGTTTTCAAAAATCTTAATTTAATAATTGAATATCCATGTTTAATGATGTCTCTATACTCATGATTGATTTTGCATGAAAAATTCTTGAATTTTCATGAGTAGGAAAAATCTTGATAACTTAGCTCATTTCATGATATCATGATATTTATGAAATCGAACTAGGTTAAAATTCTTCTTTAGATACTTCATTTTAAGTTAAAAATTTGATAAACATGTTTAGATACACATATCACATGAGTCTAGATATTTAAAACTTGAAAATTCATGTCTAGATGAACAAATACAATTGGTATCTCACTTTAGGGGACTTATCTTGGAAAGGTTTGACCCAAGTCAACAAATCGACTTGGACACTTGATTTAAGTCCAAAACTTATAAACATGTTTAGGAATAGGTATGACATATTTCCATGCACTTAGAATGAGAAATTCACATGGATATGGATAAAATGACATAGAGGTCAATTCATGTTTACCTCTATTGAAACAAGTTGACCCAAGTCAACCAATTAACTTAGAGGTCTCATTTTCAATCTATATTTGTGGAACATGTTTAGATTTACTCATGTTAGGTATCCAAAGGTTTAAGTTTGAAAAATCATGAGTAAATGATAAGATTGAAACTTAGCAAGTTTCATGATAACTAACTTAGTTTTGAATAAAACTATGCTAGGTTGATACCTTGACTTGAGGATATAATTTTTATTCCAAACTTGACATACACTCTTTACATGATCATTATGTGGTGTCATAAAAGTTTGAATGAAAACTGAGCACTCTTTAAAAATAACTAAAATTTACGGAATTGTCATTTGGCCTACATTTGGTATCAATTATTTCTAGAGAAATATAGAAAAATTATTTTTAGATGATTCTTGAAACTGCACCATCACTGAAAAATCTAGGTTCCTCAGTAAAATTATTGAAAAGTTTCATCAAGAATCTAATTTAAAATGGAATTTTGAAGTTGGATTTCGAAAACACAAAGTATCACTTATTTAAAATATCAATCTTTTCGATACTTTGATTTTTCTTCAAAAACTTCAAATGAAAACTCATGCAAACTATTTTATTTCATTTCTAATATCATTCACACAATTTCTTGAGTAAAATCATTTCCAGGAATGATTTTGATAATTTGAATGATAATTAGAAATATTCACATTTTCATTGAAAATAATATAGGATGAAAAATGAACTTAGAAAATTCATTTTTAAGTTCAAACTTGATACATGCATTTCAAATGACCATTCAATAATTGGTATCAAAATTTTTCATCCAACAATTGGTATATCAAATCTTGAAATATAGGTTAACTTAAGTCAACAAAGTGACTTAATTTTTTTTTTAAGCCCAAACTTGATTCATAGACTTACATTCTCTCATGTTTGATGTCTAGATGCCTAAATTTGAGAAAACATGAATAGATAGCAAAAACTTGATACTTAGCATTTTCATGATTTCATGCTTATTTTAAATAAAAATGTGCTAAGTTCATATTTGAATCAAATGACATTAGTTTTTACTTCAAACTTGATATACATGATTTAAATGATCATATCTTGAAATTTTGGAAGTTTGAATGAAATCTAAAAATGTCATGAAAAAGATATGAGAACATACATGATTTTATTTTGAATTCAAATACTTAGTTTTGAACATATCATGTATAAATTAAGTTTTATATTAAATATTTTGTTTTCCATCCCTTTGGTTGAGATTTTCATGTTTTATGAAAAATAAACTTTAGAGTCTCAACTTCAAAAAAAAAACATTTGTTCTTCATCCCTTTGACTAGACTGACCATTCTTGCCCTTTTTGATTGATGTCAAAAGGGGGAGAAAAGTATAGGTAAAGGGGAGGAAAATAAAAGAGATCCATGCATATAGATAGGGGGAGTTTATTTTCATTGATATGCATGTTGATAGAGGAAGAAATCCCTTAGTTGATATCTTATATGCTTTACTGAATATATTTTATTAAGAATGTTTGTCATCATCAAAAAGGGGGAGATTGTTGGCTTTAGGTTTTCATCCTTGGTCATAATATCTTAATCCCGATTTTAATGATAACAAACATGGAACTAATATTTCATCGTGAAATCTTTCAGGTTCCATATCGATTAGCATTCGATGTCCTCGATCGGAAAAATCGGAAGAAATCAGAAAATCGGAAGGACATTGATCCTCGCGCTCGGGTTCGTCGTGGAAATTTCTCAAACATCGATGAGTGCATCAAAGTCGCATTGGACGAGCTTAAAGTTCACATGGAAAGCTCTCCAAGTTGATGCTCATTGAAAGCTGAAACCCAGAAATGAAGCATGCAAGAAAAAAGGGCTGAAAAATCAATATCAGCCTTTGTTCGGTCGACCGAAGAGTGTAAGAAATTGGCAGTAGTCAATTTGGTCGATCGAACATTGCCAAAAATTGGCAGTGGCTACTTCGGCCGACCGGTCGATCGAACGACAGAGGCCAAAAATGGGCAATAGCCCTAGCGGTCAACTGATAGATCGACCGAATTGAGGATCGTGCAATCGCGCGACCCTGGCTTCCTTGCGTCGGTCGACCGATGGGTCGATCGAATGTGGGATCACCAATTTGCGTCTGGGCGGTCAACCCGTCTGTCGACCGCACACAGAGAGGAAGGCAGCGGTCGTTTGAGCGGTCGATCGACCAATCGATCGAGCAACTGCAATAGATAGTTTTCTATTTGTTGAGCTGTCGTTTCTTCGTGAGGGTATAAATATACCTCATATAACTCATTTAACCCTCTATCTCACTTTTTTACAGATTTAATTGAGTATTAAAAAGAGAGATTTGAGCCTTCAAAGATCAATTAAGCGCGCTCTGCTATTCCGCGAACATTTTCTCAAGCGCCTAGTATTCTTCCTCAACTCGGGATCTAATATGAGTTCTACCTCTTGACGAGTTGAAGGCGCCGAAGGCTTGGAAAAGAGCTGTGGTTCTTCTCTTATTTCTTAAGCTCTTTTTATTGTAATTTTAACTGTTTATTTGAACTTGTTTTCCTTGGATTTGAATCTGTAGAAGACCTTGTGTTAGGTCTTTTTGTGTGGAAGTGGTTACCTTGGTGAAAAGGTCTAAAGCCACTCGTGTAAACTTAGTTTTGCTAGGATTAGTTAAGTTGTCCCTTAGGGTTGAGGTGGAAGAGTGCTCTCGATAAGAAGGCGGAGACTTCCTGGTGTGAAAGTACCTTGGGTCGAGAGTGCGACTCTTCAAGTCAAAGTCCTCATTGTAAGGAAAACAAGAATTAATCTAGTAAATCTAGTTTGAAAATCTTAAGCGGGGTGCTTAGGTAGTGGAGTAGGCATTGGGGGCCGAACCACTATAAATCTTGTGTTTGCATTGTTATATTTGGTTGAGCTTAATTGCTTTATTTTATCTTGCTTCCGCATTTAATCGTATAATTGTAAATTGCTTAAACAATCTAAGTAAACGATTAAAATTGAATTTAGGCTAATTAATTTAGTAAACTCACTATTCACCCTCCCCTCTAGTGTTGCCATTTCGACAACAGACACCTATACTTGCCTTGCCGTCGGGATGGGGGGGATTCGTTGTTTACTGCAATGCCTCGAGAGTAGGATTGGGATGCGTCCTTGTGCAGTACGACAAAGTCATTGCCTATGCGTCGCCCGCAGCTGAAAAACCATGAGAAGAATTACTCGACGTATGATCTGGAGTTGGCGACAGTGATGTTCGCCTTAAAGCTTTGGCATCATTATTTGTATGGCGAGGCCTGTGAGATTTATACAGATCACAAGAGCCTTTAGTATCTGCTAACGCAGAAGTAGCTGAATTTGAGACAGAGGAGATGACTTGAGCTGCTTAAGGACTACGATTGCACCATACTATATCATCTTGGGAAGACGAACGTTGTGGCTGATGCCTTGAGTAGGAAATCCATGGGTAGTCTTGCACATTTGGCAGTTGAGAGGAGATCGCTGGCTAAAGAGTTGGCAGCCTGCTTGGATGACGGGTCCCTGATTTCTATGTTTGGCACTAGGGATTTGGTGGCACACTTGCAGGTGCAGTCTACTCTGGTAGAGATGCTACGGGCAACGCAGAAAGAAGATGCTTTTTGCGTAATGACCAGAGACTTTGTAGAGAGAGGGGATGCAAATGATGGATTTCGGTTAGATGCTAAGGATGTCCTGAGGTTCTAGGACAGGATCGTGGTGCCAGATATGGCAGAGGTGAAGAGGTAGATACTCATGATTGGCCACCGCTCTTCGTACACCATGCATATGGGGGCCACAAAGATGTATCGTAACCTACGACAACATTATTGGTGGAAATGAATGAAACGGGAAGTGGCCGAGTATGTATCCAAGTGCTTGACCTGTTAACAAGTTAAGGCGAAGCACTTGAGGCCTGCGGGGTTGCTCCAAAATTTAGATGTACCCGAGTGGAAGTCATGATTCTATTTGGATCGTGGTGGACCGGCTGACCAAGTCGGCGCACTTTACTCCGATTAAGACGACCTTCTTGGCTGAGCAGTATGCCTGACTTTTCCTGGATCGGATAATGACTTATCATGGGATTCCGATGATGATTATATCGGACAGGGGCACGCAGTTCACCGCCAAATTTTGGTAGTCTTTTCAGGAAACCTTAGGTACTCATGTTCGGTTTAGCACAACCTTCCACCCTTAGACTAACGGGCAGTCAGAGAGAATTATCCAAACTTTGAGGGCATATTGCGGGCGTGCGCTTTGGACTTTGAGGATGGTTGGGAGAGGCACTTACCGTTGGTAGAGTTTTCCTATAACAATAACCACCATAGTAGCATCGGCGTGGCCCCGTTTGAGGCCCTTTACGGGCGGAGATGTCGGTCTCCGATGGGGTGGTTTGAGGCAGGCGAGACACAGATGTTGGGATTGGACTTGGTGCATGACTTAGTGGAAAAGGTGAAATTGATTAAGGACCGTCTGTTGGCAGCTCAGAGTCGATAGAAGATATATGCTAATGGTAGAGCTAGGGACTTGGTATTCCTCAAGATGTCCCCTATGAAGGGGGTCATGAGATTCGACAAGCGAAGAAAACTGAGTCCCAAGTTCAATGGATTGTTCCCCATTCTTGGTCGGAAAGGGGCGGTGGCTACGAGCTAGCGTTGCCTCCTAGCATGGACAGAGTTTACCTCGTGTTTCACGTATCCATGCTGAAGCGGTATGTTAGAGACGACTCCCTTGTGCTGGAGCCCACCGTTGTTGAGGTAGACACGACGGTCTCTTATGAGGAGAGGCCCGTGGAGATTATAGACAAGCAAGTCCGAAAACTGAGGTCCAAGGAGGTTCCCTCAGTAAAGGTTCGGTGGGAACACCATTCATGTCAGGAGAGAACCAGGGAGTTGGAGCAGGATATGATGGAGAAATACCTCCAGTTATTCAGTTGAGATGGTAAGTTCCTTTGTACCCCTAAATTCGAGGATGATTTTTTTAAAGGGGGGGGGGGTTAAAATTTTTTAATAATATTTTACGTGTATTGATTTCAGCGGGTTGAGCGTGATGCACAATGGCGCATGCGGGGTCGAATGATAGCGCCTAACTTGAGGTGAGACTCATTTTCTTTGGAAATTTTTTTAATTATGAGTTATTGGTTGTGCTAAATTTATGTATCGTGGGATTAAAGAGGGTTCCGAGTGGAGTTTGACGGTCCAACTGGAACTTGATTCGGACTAGAACCGAGTAAGTTATGGCTTGTTTAGTGAACCACTTAGGGGGAGGGCAGTTTGGTAATTTTGCAAAAAATAAAAATAAAAAATAAAATAAAATAAGCATCTGGGACCGTACGACTACAGTAGCCGCACAGAACCTGAGACGCGTAGGGAAGATGGGCAGCGACCAGGTCTGAGAATAGTTGTCCGATCGACCGGAGTTCGCGAGGGGATCGGAGATCGAATGCCGTGGGAAGTGAAGATCTCACCTTTCTTCTAATTCTTCTTCATCTGTGAGTGGTTTTTGAATTCTTGTCATTGGTTTTCTTCTCCCTCTTGTAGCCACCCACTGCAATTGGGAAAAATTATGAGAATTTTATGTTTGATTGGAATTCTCGTTTGATTTGATGATTGAAGACATGTTTTGTTGTGGATTTAAAAATCCTAGATGTAGGATTTCTTTCCCGTTTGTAGTCGCACACTGTAGACACGACGTGGGATTGAAATTTTATTGCTCCATTGAATATTTGATAGATTAAATTATATTGGTGAATTCTTGGATGAAACTTAATTCTTGGATGAAGGGGAAAGGGTTTTATGCGGCAGCCCTAAAGGGTACCTAGGGCTGGCCGAACAAAGGCATTAGGGTGAGGTTTCATAAGGTGCAGGTTGAATAGGTGATGTGTACTTTTTAATTCACTGCTTTTGCATCTTGTTGTTATACTAATATGGATTGGAATTGTTGCTTAAGGCATGTTCAGACTATATATTTAAATTATATTTTGCTGAAATTTATAGTTGCTAAAATTGTGATTTGCTAAATTTATATTTTGCTGAAATTAAGTGCTGAAAATTTCACGGTAATATGCTAAAAATTTAGGCGCAAAAATAGATTATCCATATGCTGAAATTTGTGTTGGTTTGTTGAAAATTTTGATAAATGCATGCTGAGAGGATTGGGCTGTTTAAAGTGTTAGTATAATGCGTAAAATATTGATGTGATTTATCGATCTTTTAGTACATTATATTCTACGAACTTAGAAATTATTTTGGTGACTTGAATAGTAGTGTACGATGAAGAAATAGGTGATTAAAGATGGCTGGAGTTGTCGTTGTACTTGTTAAACGGGTCGAATTGCGAGCTCGGTGCAACATTCTCTAGCTCGCTATAAACACAAGAAATTTAATCTGGGATTAGTAGTGAAGTGAACTTTTACATATTGACATGAGGGCATAGCCCTCGAGTAGATAAATTAGAAAGTTAAATGTAGAAAGATTGAGGTTCTGGTGCGGACCACCATTCCGCGAGACTTGGGAAGAAAAGGTTGTCTAGGAGTTTTGGTTCGATCGGAACTCGAATCGAATTTATAGCGGATTTAGTTACTTGGATTATAAGTGAGGGGCGAAACCATAAATTAGCTTGACTTAAACCCCAACATATAAAATCTGGGCTGTGTGGCTGGGGACACCGCACAGCACGCAAGGAGGTGGCTACTTGAGGAGGAGAGGTCGAGTTGTGGCTGGAGTTCGCAGGCTCGTCGGAGGACTCCATAAGCTCTTCTTCCCTTCCGTTTACTCCAATATGTGAGTGGCTTTATTGTTGTCTTGTTCCCTGCTGTTATGTGGATTCCATGCGTAGAGTAGATTTGGATAAACGGATTTGATCGGAAGAGTTTTTGATTGAAGAATTGGGAAGAAGAGATGGGTCGTCGGAAGGAGTGCGGCGTTCGCACCAGTGCCGCGACCGCATCGAGATCAGTGGGCTACTGTCGCACCATGGCGGCGGCAGTTGCTGTTGCGAGCAGGGAGGCCGCCGCGGCCTCCCAGCCATGTGTTGGCGCACTGCTGGCGTTGAGGCCCGAGGGAGATGCCGGCGGGGCTGGCGGATGCTGGTCGCCAACGGCCAGGAGGCCGCCCGGCGTCGATCTGAGAAGGGCAGGGACGAGTCGGGGGGAAAAAGACGAGCGCAGGGATATTTTATCACATTTTAATTAAATAATTTTAAAGGTAAGTTGTGTGGTAAGAAATGGAAGGATGTTTGAGGATTGTTGGGGTATTTTTGAAATGAGTCTTAGAGAAGTTGAATGAGATTGAGGTGAATATAAAAGTTATAGATTTTTGCGTTCTGAACGTGGTGGTGGTGTCCGATTTTTAATTTGGAGGTCGTTTAATAGGTCTTTTGAACATTTTTAGTATTAGTTAAGATGATTGATATATTGATTCGGGCTAATCTTGATGTATGATAGCCCCAACAAGGGTCGAACCTCATAGAATGAAAACATGTGGAGTTAATCTTATTAATTTTAGATTATTGTATTAATTAATTTTAGATTGCAGTATGATTTAATTCCAGTCTATTGGGTGGTAAAGTGCATCTATTTGTTAGATTAATACTTAAGCATGAGAACTGTGTTATTGGATTAGAGGGATCCCTAGGGTCTTAAGGTCGACCCCTAGAAACCGGTGTATATATTGTTGGATGTTGGATTAGTGGAAAATTTCACGTGATGCCTTAATTCTAGATTTGAGCGTGGATTATCCTAGCATTAAGTAATTATTTTAGTTTGGTATTATGTGAATTATTAATGACATATTTTAGATATATTGCATGTATATTTTCAGTCTACAACATGATTTAGTTTCAGGTTTGTGGATGATAAATTGTATGCTATTAGTTAGACTAAAACCAGGACATGGTATATATATTATTGTGATGAATAAATTGTAGTGTACTAGGATACACTTAATAATGAGTTACATTGGATGTAAATGTTGGTTGTACCGCCAAGAGATTAGAGCTCAAGGTAGGGCCAATTTAGGGATGCGTGTATGCATACCCGGAGCTGGCGGCAAGGAATATAACAGTCCTAGGATATTTGGTTTTGACTAAGACATATGTTTATTCATGTTTGTTGTTATTTATCTTAGTTATGGTTGTGCTTGTGCTAGTGGTTGTGGACTGGGAAGTTCATCAGTCGCCACACTAACGACTGACTCGGGTGGTGTGAGCGAAAAGTATGCTGAGACAGAGTAGTGATCAGCGCCCGACTCGTAGGACCAACGGGTCTCTGGACCTTTGGAAGTTCATCAGCACCGCCACACTGACAATCGACCCAGGTGGCTTGTTTGGATGGTTGGATAATTATCCGATGTTTATATTTTTGTTGGATTATTGAATATGCTTATCATGGTTATTATTTATATGGATGGTTGGTTACACTTGATGATATTTATTTCTCATACGAATAGTGTTTATGCATATTTATTATTGCGCATGGTTTATGCATATATGTAACTCATTTACCTGCTGGTTTTGAATTATTGGATATGACTGTAGAGGACAAAGCCACTCACTAAGTTCTAGTTGGACTTACTCTTTATATGTCGAATCTTTTCAGCACTGAGCGTGATCAGATAGGTACTAGGATGCAGTAGCACAGTTGGTGATGATATGGACAATATGTAATGCCCAAAAAATTAATAATAATATTTTATTCTTGAACGGGGGACCGTAGGGCGAGTTAGAGTGGATTGGCGGAAACCTTTGGGATTAAACCCGGGTAAGCATTTAATATGGAAAAAAATTAGGAAAATTTTATTCGCCATGTCTCGGTGATTTAGCATGCTAGGATGATAGAGGGTCTCGAGACGAATTCAATAGTTCAATCGGAACTCGAATCGGAGTTAGAATGGATTAGATACGGGATGTTTAAATCAGATAACTTAAGTAGGGGTATTTTGGTCATTTGGACCAACCTGGGGTTTATAAATTAGAGTATGAGGGCGTACGGCCAGGGGTTTTAGCCGCACGCCACCCGATGCAAGGGAGAGAGGAGAGAGAGGGCACCACTAAGGAGGAGGAGGAGCCGCCGGAGCTAGAATTCTGCGAGTTCGTCAGCGTCGATTGAAGGAAGATCTGACGCGACTTCTTCCTTCCCGTCTTCTCCAAAGAGGTGAGTGGATTAGCCCTTTTTCCCCTATTCTTTCATTCATGATAGTGATTGTAGGATGATATTTCACGTAGATAATTTTTGCTTTGGATTTTGTTATTTTCGGTAATATTTTCCGACGATCTATGTTTTTCCGGCGGACCTACCTATTTTTGGAAAATGATGGCCAACGAAGTATTTTGGGCCGGCCAGTACCCCCGAGTCCGGTGGCAGTCACTGTGCCGTCGAAATGCCTCGGATGGAGTTATAGGGGTAGACAATCTGAGCAGCGGCACTCAGGGAGGGCCGGATGCAGCCCCGACAGTGGCAGCTACAGCCTCATCGGGGGCAGCTGCAGCCCGCCGCCGGCCACGCCAAGCAGTGGTGCCTGGCGAGGTGCCACTGCCTCGCGTGTAAGGCGAGTAACCGACTTGGCGGCTACCGCCTGTAGGCCTTCGTGGCTGCCGAGTCGCAAGGTGGCGGTGCCGACTGTTAGCGGATCGCCATCATCGATCGACGGCGGTGTCGACTGGTCTCGCCACTCGGTTCAGGCGCAGGCAGCGGCGGCTAGGGGTGGAGGCGGCGACTAGTTGGGTTTGGGGTGGAAAAACCCTAGTTTAGGTTGAAGATGGAAGATGAAGGGTTGAGATCTAATCATTTTATATGAAGGGCTAAGATTGCATCGTGTTTAGATGAAGGGCTGAGATTGCATCTTGTTTAGGTGAATGGCTGAGATTGCATCATGTGTTTAGATGAAGAGCTGAGATTTCATCATGTTTAGATGAAGGGCTGAAATTGCATCATGTTTAGGTGAAGGGCTGAGATTTCATCATGTTTAGATTAATGGCTGAGATTGTATCATATTTAGGTGAAGGACTGAGATTTTATCTTGTTTAGATGAAGGGCTGACATTGCATCATGTTTAGGTGAATGACTGTTATTTCATCATGTTTAAATGAAGGGCTGAGATTGCATCATGTTTAGGTGAAGGGCTAAGATTTCATCATGTTTAGGTGAAGGATTGAGATTTCATCATGTTTAAATGAATGACTGAGATTTGCATCATGTTTAAATGAAGGGCTGAGATTGCATCATGTTTAAGTGGAGAGTTGGGATTGCATCATTGTTAGATGAAGGGTTGAGATTTACATCATTCGTATCAGTGATTTATTCTTTGAGTTGTAGCACTGTTTTATATTCATTCATAACAGTGACGTATTAGATGGAAATTTATGGTATTTCTTTATTTTCCTAAATAATCATTTTGGAGGCTTTAAAGTTAGTAAAAATAGTCATACTATACATGAATTTTTACCTAATCGACGTTCTGAATTTATTAATTAGTGAGGTTTGTTTCTCCGTCAAACCTCCGAATTTTGAAAGCAGTGGTCGGTCGATGCCTCGTTTTGCGTGTCGAATTGAAAAAACATGTTTTATATGTATTTATGGTTCCAATCTGAGTTGATTTGTTATTTTAATTATTGATGAGGTGAATTTCACCCTAGATCAATGTTACCTTGTGTTGAAATATTAATTTGTTCTATTCCATTAATTTTACTGTTAAAGTACGTTTCTTTTGCGTTGTTTTTCATGATATACTTGCTTCCTTTTCTTACTATGTTGGACATGCTATATATTCCTATTTCATTGTTATGAATTTCGTGAGATCTTAATTTGTGAGCATTATTTCCATATACATATATCTGTGTGTGGTTGTGATTGTATAGCAGGAAGAGGTTGAGGTTGAGGTATGCCCTAGACATACCCTTTATTACCTGTTTACAGCACATCTTATTTTATGTTCATATACATGCATGTATGATGTTGTGATGTGCTTGTTGCATGTCCCAAAAGCCTCGCTGGTGAGGGGAGGGTATGCCCCAAAGAAATAGTCCGGAGACCCGAGCGGTGAGGTGAACGTATTCCCCAACAGGCTGGCTCGGAAGAGCGAGTGTCAGTGAGGGGAGGGCATACCCCAACAAGCTGACACTGAGCTGGGTGGTAGTGCGGCGGCCACCCGTCTACCTACCTTATGTGTCTACATGGGACCGACGGGTCCGGAGGTGATTCATGTGGATGTTGTATTCATGTGATTGAGGCATTACATTGGCATTACTTTATTCATGTGGTGGTATTTATTCATGCATTATACTTATTCGTCTGTTGGTGGTTGTTTATCATGCTCATAGTGGTGGTAGACTTATGATATTCATCCTCATGTTCCTGCTATGTTCAAATGTCTGTTTATGTTGTGTTGGTTTTTTACATGATGATGAATTAGATGATTGAGGATTGATCTACTCATTAAGTCCTAGTTGAACTTACTTCTCATTTCTGTTGTTTTACAGCACCTGAGCTAGATCAGGGAGGTACCGGGGTGTAGTAGCGCAGCTTGTGGCGGCATGACAGCGGGTCTCGTGACATGTCGTGGTCGAGGGATATACCCGAGTCATTTTCTTTCCTTTGAGTTGTTGAGTCATGTCGACTCGGTTTTATTTATGTTTTCGCACTTTATTTATGTTGAGATGTCTTCTTTAGTAATTTAACATTTTAAAACCATTTTGAACATTAGCCATTTATTGAGTTGAGGTTAGGGTTTTGGAAGTTAAAAGTCTTTTTAAATTTTCCTGAAATGTTATTGAAATGTTCATGGTTCAATTTTCTTATTTATGTGGTTTGGTTTGGGTTAGACTTCGGGGTACGTGACGTACCCTGGCCGGTCATACCGAATTTGGGGTGTGACAAAGTTGGTATCAGAGCGGGTACGATAATAGGATAGTAGGTATCGTATGGGGCATTGCTAGCACGTTGTCATATGGTATGTCCTAGTCATGAGATCGACAGTTGAATCTACGCACCAGCGACGATATGTATTTTTGGTTTAAGTTGATTATTTATATGTTAATTTGTGTGGTTATTGCGTTCTTACTTTTAGAAATGGACACACATAATGATGCTCTATTTGCTTATTGTATGCTTTCTTGATAGTCAATTGACAATATAGTAAGAGTGGTTTAAAAATTTAATTTTCTTGGTAGAACCTTCTCTTGTTTGGCCGACCCATGTAAGGGGAAAATTGAACGGATATTTTGCTATTTTTAATTTATGCGTGGTTTTTCCTTAGTTGAAATTAGTGAAAGAAAGCGAAAGACCACTTGGTAATATATTGAACTAGAGTCGGATAGGACAACCCTAGGGATTGGAGCTGACGGTTTGGGAAAAATGATAAATTTTATATTAAATTGGGTATCAACGATGTAGAGAGAATTATATGTAAGGACTTGACGATGAGTGTAGAAAGAGTGAGAAATTTGGTATGATAAATGCATAATTAGAAAGGTTAGACGAGCATCCATATTTTTGTAGGAAAAATATTTTTATTTATTATTGAGATGGTTTGGGAAAAGTTGGAGAGAAGTATAATTTTTATTCTCCTTTTCTTCGCAAAGGCATCACTTTAAAACTTCTTGGCTTGTTGAGTCGGTTGTACCATTTATTGGTTGAGCTGAGGATTCATTATTGCTTGATTCCCGAATGGGATATGTTAACTCTGTTGCCAATACTCCTCCAAATGGTCAACTTTCATTGGTATGGATTTTGTTTGGTTGAAAAAAATTTTGATACGAACAATCCCATGTCTGGTAGTTAGAGTTCTGAAGGAGATCCACCATTAATCCCATGTGTTCCAATTGTAGTGAATCCTCGTGAAAGAGCCATCTGATCACATTTGACTTAAACTCTCTTACTTTTAGCCTTCTTACGTACTGCATTAAGGTTTAGTTCACTGGCTTGTGGCATGATCGCATTCTATATCAATCAGGGGATTCTTTGAAATAGTTTGGCATTATATAATATCACATGTTGATGGAACTCCTAAGGTTTTGTTGCATTAGCTCCCAAAATAGTAGTTGCATGCCCTCCAAGTAAGACATTTAAAGTTTGTGATGGCAAATTGGGAAATTTATATACTTACTTGTAGGGACAAATCCTGGAGTGTAATCCAGTTTAAGGAGGGGAGGAGAGGTAGGTGGCAGCCTTAAATCACAAATAGGGTTGGCCGAAACCCACGGTAGGGTATGCTTCACCTGATGTGGGATGAATAGGCATTGCATTCTATTTTTTTCCCCTGTTTATGCATCTTATTGTTGTAGGTATTGAGTTTATTTTAGGGACAGCCCTACACAGCATGGTTGGGCAACGGGGCGATATTATTTGTGTTTTACTCGGATGATTTGGTAGCGCATTCTCGCGTTCAATTTATGCTGATTGACATGCTCCGTTCGACCTAGGGGGAAGATGCTTTTGGTGCTTCGATCAGAGATTTAGCTGAGAGAGGCGATACTGGTGGCAGATTTAGAATCAAGATGGTGGTGACCGGTCTGTCTAGGTCAAGAAATGGTAGTGACCCCATATGGGTTGTTGTGGACCGACTCTCTAAATTTTGGCAAGTCCTTTCAGGAGACCATGGGCGATCAGGTGAGGTTCAATACCACTTTTTTTTCTGCAGACTCTAGAGAACATGTTGAGAGCTTGTGTCCTAGACTTAGAGGATGGTTGGGAGAAATACCTGTCTTTAGTAGAGTTTGCCTATAATAACATCTACTAGAGTAGCATTGGGATGACACCAATTGTAGCCCTGTATGGGCGTAGGCTGGTTTGAGGCTAGTGAGGCTTAGGTGACTTGATCGGACTTAGTGCAGGATGTAGTAGATAAGGTAACAATGATTAAGGAGCAGCTCTTAGTGACTCAGAGTCGTCAGAAGGTGCATGTTGACGGAGAGACCCGTCGAGATTCTCGATAGGTTGGCTCGGAAGCTTAGGTCCAAGGAGGTGCCCTTGGTCAAGGTCTGATGAGAGCACCACTCAGGTTAGGAGGTCACCTTGGGAGGTCGAGCAGGATAAGTACATGTACCCTTTTGACGCCGAGGTAAGCTTCCCTTCTTCATCTCAAAATTTGAGGACGAATTTTCTTTAAGGGGAGAGAAAATTATAATGCCCAAAAATTTAATAATAATATTTTATTCTTGAGCGGGGAACCGTAGGCCGAGTTAGCGTGGATTGGCGGAAAGCTTCGGGATTAGACTCGGGTAAGTATTTAATATGGAAAAAAAATTAAGAACATTTTATTCACCATGTCTCGGTGATTTAGCATGTTGGGATGATAGAGGGTCTCAAGACGAATTCAATGGTTTAATTGGAACTCGAATCAAAGTTAGAACGTGTTAGATATAGGCTGTTTAAATTGGATAACTTAAGTAGGGGTATTTTGGTCATTTGGACCAATTTGGGGTTTATAAATTAGAGCTGAGAGCGTGCAACCAGGGGTTTTAGTAGCACATCATCTGAGGCAAGGGAGAGAGGAGAGAGGGCGCCTCCGAGGAGTCACTGTGCTGCCGGAATGCCCTGGATGGGGGTAGACAATCCAGGCAGCGACACCTAGAGGTGGCAATGGGCCGTGCTTGGGCAGTCCCAGGCCAATCACGATACGAATGATGCATATCTCGGCCTGGATACAGCCCGACTGCTCAAAGGGGTGGCTCAGCTCGAGCCTGAGCCCGCCTCTTCGGGCCGACCCAAATTTATTAAAAAGAAGAAATATAGGTCAGCGACTCAAACCACCGACCTTCACTATATTTTTTAAGGAACTAACCACAACACCAAGACTAATTATCTGTTCTTATATAATTTTAGTAAGTATAATATATTATGCTCAACCCTAACATATAAAACCAAGCCAGGCTTGGGTGCAGACTAGGCTAGGCCTAGGTGGCACCAGGCCTAGCCTATGGACGCAGGGCCAGGCCCAGCCAGGCTTGGACGGGCCCGTGCCGTGCCGAGCACGACCCACGTGCCCAAGGGGGCTAGCCCAGCCCACCCCTTGAGCACAGTCGGGCCGGGCCCGTGCCGCACATGGGCGGGCCCGGCCAATTACCACCTCTAGCGACACCTAGGGAGGGTCGGCTGCAGCCTCGTCGGTGGTGGCTGCAGCCTCGTTGGGGGCGACTGCGTCCCGACCGACGCCGGCCACGCTGAGCAGTGGTGCCCGACGAGGCGCCACTGCCTCGCGTGCAAGGCGAGCAATCGACTCAGAAGCTGCCGCCTGCAAGCCTCTATGGCTGCCGAGTTGCAAGGTGGCGGCGCCGACTGTCGGTGGATCGCCATCGCCAGTCGGTGGCGGTGTTGACTGGTCTCGCCGCTCGGTTAAGGCGCAGGCGACGACGACTAGGGGTGGAGGCGGCGACTAGTTGGGTTTGGGGTGGAGAAACCCTAGTTTAGGTTGAAGATGGAAGATGAATGGTTGAGATCAGATCATGTTAGATGAATGGCTAAGATTGCATCGTGTTTTGATGAAGGGCTGAGATTGCATCTTATTTAGGTGAAGGGCTGAGATTTCATCTATTTAAGTGAAGGGTTGAGATTTCATCATTTTTAGATTGTGAAAGGTTGAGATTTCATCATGTGTTAGATGAAAGGTTGAGATTTGCATCATGTGTGTAGGTGAAGGGCTGAGATTTCATCATGTTTAGATGAAGGACTGAAATTGCATCATGTTTAGGTGAAGGGCTGAGATTTCATCATGTTTAGATGAACGGTTGAGATTGCATCATGTTTAGGTGAAGGGCTGTGATTCATCATGTTTAGATAAGGGTTGAGATTATATAATGTTTAGGTGAATGGCTGAGATTTCATCATGTTTTGGTGAAGGGTTGAGATTTCATCATGTTTAGTTGAAGGGCTGAGATTTGCATCATGTTTAGATGAAGGGCTTCGATTGCATTATGTTTAGGTGGAGGGTTGGGATTGCATCATCGTTAGATGAAAGTCTAAGATTTCATCATTGTTAGATGAAGGGTTGAGATTTGCATCATTCGTATCAGTGATTTATTATTTGAGTTGTAGCACTATTATATTCATTCGTAACAGTGATATTAGATGAAAATTTAAGGTATTTCTTTATTATCATAAATAATTATTTTGGAGGCTTTAAAGTTAGTAAAGATGGTCATATTATATATGGATTTTTACTTAATCGACGTTCTGGATTTATTGGTAAGGTCTGTTTCTCCGTCAGACCTCCGAATTTTGAAAGCAATGTGCGGTCGATGCCTCGTTTTGCGTGCCGAATTGAAAAATCATGTTTTATATGTATTTGTGTTTCCAATCTGAGTTGATTCATTATTTTAATTGTTGACGAGGGGAATTTCACCCTAGATCAGTGTTACCCTTTGTCGAAATATTAACTTGTTGTTACATTCCATTAATTTTACCATCGAAGTTCTTTTTGAGTTATTTTTCTTGATATACTTGCTTCCTTTTCTTACGATGTTGGAAATGCTATATTCTTATTTCATAATTGTTATGAATGCTATGAGATCTTAATTTGTGAGAATTATTTCCATATATATACATATATCTATGTGTGGTTGTGATTGTATGATAGGAAGAGGTGGAGGTTGAGGTATGCCGTAGATGAAGTTTGAGTTAGTATGCATAAATCATGATGCATCATACATGGGAAAAGGTACAAAAATGCCCATAACATTTTCTCACGGGTACTAAAATGCCCATACAGTAAATGACGTTAGTTGAGGGATAACGGAGCTGACATGGCTGATGATTGGGCCCGATGACGTGGACATGTGGTGCGCATGCAGGCCATGCCATTTTCTCATAGGTATTAAAATGCTCATAATATTTTCTCACGGATACTAAAATACTCCTAATGTTTTCTCACGAGTACTAAAATGCCCTTAACATTTGTTTTGGAGCTAAAATACCCCTAAGATTATTGAAAATGGTAGAAAAATGACACCCAGCTAACTTTTATTAGGTGGGGTTTAACGAAGATGTTGACTTTACATGTGGCGTACATGCAGAGAACAACTTGCCACACAAACGACACGTAAGAAATCAAAATCGAAAATAAAAAATTTAAAAAATAAAAACCAAAATTGAAACCATCGGATCAGTTAATCCAAAAATTTAGTTCGGTTTCGAACCGATTTTAACCTAATTTTTTGATTAACCACAATTTTGATTTTTTTTGTTCACCCCTACATTGCATCTTACATGTCGCTTGCATGACAAGTTATTATCTGCATGTGCGCCACATGTAAAGTCAACATCTCTATCAGCATCCACGACATCTTCATTAAGTCTCACCTAACAGAAGTTAGCTTGGTGTTATTTTTGTACCATTTTTAATAACCTTAGGGGTATTTTAGCTTCAAAATAAACGTTAGGGGCATTTTAGTATCCGTGAGAAAATATTAGAGATATTTTAGTACCCGTGAGAAAACGTTAGGGTCATTTTAGTACATGTGAGAAAATATCAAAGGCATTTTAGTACTTGGGAGAAAACGTATTGACCTACATGCGCGTCACGTGTCCACGTCATCAGTCCTAGTCATCAGCCACGTTAGCTTATTCCTCCATTAACGTCGTCTACCTATAGGGACATTTTTGTACCAAATTCCATAACGTCATGGATATTTTTGATCCAAAAAAAATCTTAGGGGCATTTTAGTACATGCGAAAAAACGTTAGGGGTATTTTTGTATATTTTTCTATTATATATACTGAGCTATATCTTGGTGATTTGTCATATTGGTGTTAATCATACTTAGCCTTCCACTGAATTCTTTTGTCTTTGTTTTAGCTTTGGAGGAACAAGTTAATAGTTGAGTTGACCTAGTTAAATAGATTAGAGGAGCCTAATTGGTCTCTTTTCTTAGTATTTTAACTATTTATCTTCTTGTACATTTCTTCCTTTTACAAAAGTATTATAATTATTTTGCTACCGGTGATCTTTTGATCCTTAAGCTTGTAGTTGTTACTCTTATCGCATTCTCTCATAGGTGATATTTGTCTTGATAGGATGATCCTAGGAGGAGCATGACAAACATTGATATCATAGCATATTCTAGTCTTAAGCATAGTGAGAGAGCCTTTGTGAGAAAATGCTACTTGGAAATGGGTGTGATTTTAACTTATGTGTTAGACTTGAGTTGGACGTCTAGACATTAAGACACATGTGAGGTAGATTATAACTGTTACTTCTATTTAGTTTCACATTAAAAATATATTGAATATTATATTGATTAATAAAGTTTGATAGGTGCATTATAATTAACTTTAGCTTAAACATTTTAGTTTAACTAATACTTTGAGTCTATGAAATTGATTGATCAATTATTCCATCGGACGAGTTGTAACAATTGTAAATTTATAGCGTGTGTGTATATATATATATACACGAGTACTATACGTACAAATTCAGCCTAATCAAATGAAACTCAGTCAAATTGAAATATTGAATTTAGTAAATCAAATCAAATAAACCAATCTCCTCTGAAAATAGAGCCCAATTCAGTAAAATTTCTCAATTTGTTCGATTTTAATTTGATTAAATTAATTATTATTTTCAAGTATTATTTTTCTAATAATTTTAAAATAAAATGTAATATAAAATAAAACAAACATAATTGTGTAAAGGAGAAACTATCCTATTATCCAATTTAGTTCACTTTTAATGACTGTTTGGTTGATTGCACGTAGATTTGTTGCAACTCTGATTAATTGGTTGTAAATAGAATTTGCGGCAAACATATAATTACACTTGTTTGATTGGTTGCAAATAGAATGTGCAGCATCTATTATTTGCATGCTTCAATTAAAATGACATGTAAAGGCCACAAAATGAATTGCAATTTTAAGTTAAGGCTTTTAAATATTCAAATATTTTTTTTACAAAATTTTGATTTTTTTAAAAAAATTTAAGTTATCTTATATTTTTCTTTTTTTTGTATAATCTTATTTTTTCTTTTTTTTCTTTTTTTTCTTTTTTTTTTCTTTTTTTATGATTTTTATTTTTTATTTTTATTTTTTATATAAATTATTTCTATGTTTTATAATTTCATTTATTTTCCAACTTTTAACTTATTCTCATATGATTTTTTCTATTTTTTGATTTCAAATTATTTATTATTTCATATTATTTTTCTTTTTAAAACTATTTTTCTTTTTTTAAATATTCTTTCATGCGATTATTTTTTATTTTTAAATTTGATTTTATATAATTTTTAAAATTTTCATCAAATTCAAAATTAATAATATAATATAAATTATAACTTTTTAAAATTAATAAATATGAATTAATCTAATTAGATTTGAAAAGTAGTTGCAAGTTGAAGTCTGTCAATTAAACACTTGCAGGTAGGGCTGTTCATGGTTCGGTTCACACCGAACCGAACCGAAAAACCGAATCGAATTTTTCGGTTCGGTTCGGTTTCAACCGTTGTAGGTTCCGTTCTCTGACCCGAACAGAACCGAAATTTGAATTTCGGTTCGGATTCGATTTTCGAAATTCGGGAACCAACCCGAACCGAAAACTGAATTAATTAAAAAAATAATATTTTTTTAAATTTTTAATAGAATTACTTAAATAGGTATTAAGTAATTATTTTTAATTTTTAATTTTTAATTAAAATAATTAAAAATTTGGTTTTCGGGTTGAAAATCGAACCGAACCGAATAATTTCGGTTCGGGTTAAATCGGTTTAGGTATAGTTCAGTTCGGATTCGGGTTGGAATTCGGATATAAAAAAAATTCGGTTTGAACAAATTCGATTCGGTTCGAATCGAACGGACAACCTTACTTGCAGGTGCAAGATGTAGGTTTACTTAAGAGCAAATAATATTGTAACTTTTATTTGCAAATATTTATTTTTAGATCGAGGAACTAAACGTCCAATTAATGCATTACAACCTTTTTTTAGTTTTCAAAAATATGTTAACATCACATCTTTAACTTTGAGTCAACAATTTCCTCCCTTAATTGGTGTGTAAATATGAACATCTTAATATTTAATTTTGCTACATCATCGTTTGTTGATGACATGGATTTTTTTTATTTTAAAAATGTTGTAATATAAGATGCAAGGTAATAACTGAGTGTTTTCTTTGGGGTATTTTTATTAATCTTAAATTCATATTATTAAGAAATATTCACTCCATCAATTTATTAGTATTTCCTATTTGAATATATTTATTAATCTTAAATATATGACATGATGATGCGATGAGATTTAAGATTTAATATTTAAATATTCAAACATAAACACCAAGTAATAGACGGGTTTCAACTGGACTAACTCTTTAGGTCTAATCAGATTAGGCTCGGGAACATCTCAACTCATGAATTAGACTCAAATCGAACCAAATACAACTTAGCCCGTGGGTCCACTGGATCGAATAAGGATATTAATATATTACATTTATCACCATGGATGCACAGTAATGAGCTCGCAATCTAAGGGATATTCATTGATCCATTCAAGATATATTCATTCTCCTAGAATTTTACGAGATATCTTCGCTAAACATCAGACCTACCTCATAAAAAAATATGATGCACATCAGGTATACTATTTATTCCAATTCCATACTCATGATCTGGATTCTTTCTCACTTGCCATTGGAATTGCGCTGGACCCGGAGACGCGGGGAGGGGGGTGTGCAACAACCTCTGACTTCAAGCGAGATCATGTGGGGATGAATATAGTAATTTTAGAAGTGGAGGGGGATTGTATGGACGTGGTCTGTACGACAGTTCCTTTACATTTTTTTTTCTCATTTTTTTTATTTCCTATGGCAACACTGAGAGAGCAGCGCTCTCTCAATACTGCACACGTTAAAAAACTCAAAAAAAGTGCAGCGTTGTCTTTTCCTTCGTTTTGATTTTTTTTTTAAATATTTTATTTTTTTTCCCTTTTTCGTATTTTTATTTTTATTATAATTTTTGTTTGTTCCTTTGTTTTTTGTTTTTAAATATTTGTTTTTTATTTTTATTTGTTTTAAAGTATTTTTTCTTTTTCTTTTCGATAGATTTCTATTCTTATTTTTACTATATTTTTTCATTTTTTATTTTGAAATTATTTTTATTTTGCTTTTTACTTTTTTATATGTTTTAATTATTATTGCATTTTATATGTAAAAATTTGGATATCAAATTTTACATAATTTTCAATTTTGTTTGTATTGAATTATATTAATTTAAATAAATATTTAACAATATAATATTTTATTTATTACCTATTGATATTTGAATTTGTAATTTGATTAATCATTTTTCAACTACTAATTTTCTTATTTTTTTTCATTTATTAATTTTCCATGAATGATATTTATAACTTTTACAATTCTCAACAAAAATGTAAAACCTCATATTGAATAAAATTTAAAATTAATATATTATATAAAATTTTAAGTTCAACAATATAATACTATATCAGACACCTACTTGCTATTAGGGGTGAGCATGGACCGATTAACCGGTCCATTAGCAAAAAAAAAACCGGTTCATTAACTTTGATTTTTTAAAACCATTAAGCGTAAACAGGTCCATTAAATTCAGTTAACCGCTATTTTGGTTTCGGTTTTTTCGGTTCGGTTAACCAATAAAATTTTTTAGCCTACAAACATAATAATATTATGCAAATTATGGAGAAAAATTCAAACAAATACCGAATTCTCATTGAGAAAAAAAAAGAAAAAGTGAAACCACTTGAACCAAGATGATGTTCTACAAAAATTAATATATTAATTTTATTTTATTTTTATTTTTATTTTTTAAAATTTTCTATATTTTTCTATAATTTTTTTTATAATTTTTTTATAATTTTTTTATAATTTTTTATAATTTTTTATAATTTTTTATAATTTATAAATCATTATTTAGTATACATATTATTAAAAATTAATAAATTATATCGAACCGATCGGTTAACCGA
The DNA here is from genome assembly GCA_034359265.1 of Canna indica. NCBI lineage: Eukaryota > Viridiplantae > Streptophyta > Magnoliopsida > Zingiberales > Cannaceae > Canna > Canna indica. Next base: position 67,095,736 of record CP136890.1, on the reverse strand, counting down.
AATCGGTAGACTTTTTATCTCTCGGATTGAAATCGAAACTGAAAACCAGTTTTTCAAAAAATAAAAACCGAAACCGTAAAAATTGGTTCGGTTAACCGGGAAAACCGGCTCGGTTTCGGACCGGTTTTCCGATTAACCAAAAAACCAATTTTTTTTTCTCACCCTACTTGCTATATAGAGTTATACTTTAAATTAATTCAAAGTTTTAAAAACCTCAATTTCAAAAAAAAAACCGTGACTACAAATATCTCCAAAATTTGATATATATATTCAAACACAACAAATATTAAATTATTGACCAATCAATCATAATTCATAAATTATATTTTAATTTTACAAAGAAATGAAATATTCATCAATTAACCACAATATAAGAATTTATTTTAATTCTACTCAAAATTCCAGCTATTGATATATACATCTTAAGTAAAAAAATTATTTTTAAATATTTCAATTTATTAATTCAAATGTTAAATTTGTATTTGAGTTATTTAAATTTTTTAAGCTAACTTTATTCATTCAAAAGTTCATATTAAATATTAATATTATATTAATTAGATAAACTGAATATATTAAATGTTTAGGTAGCTATTTATTTGAAAAATATTAATTTATTGATAAACACATTTAAAGTAAGAGGCCTCAACCAATTATTTTTGTATTTTTAAGTTTTAATTTTTATAATTTATTTTTAACATTTTAATTTTTATAATTTAAAGTAAGATCTCTCAACCAATTTATATAATTATTTTTGCACTAGATCAAGAGACACACAAGACCGCATCTTAATGGTTTGGCCAATTTGCTAATATTTAAATTTAATAATGGTTTGGCCAATTTTGCTTAATTGCAAATCAAATTAAATAGAAAACAAAAAAAAGTTGGACAAACAAACAAATAAATTTGGATGCAACAGTTGACCTCCATAACACATTATAATATAAAGTGCAGATAAACTATATACTTTTGATTTGTTAATCTGAGTCAAGTTGTGGGTTCACTGAGATCCTTTACTCTATAATCTACAGAGCTATTATACAGCCCGTAGGCCTTAGTGCCCGAGGTAATAACCTTAAATAATTGCAAATATACTTTCTAATTGCATGATCGGTCATTCATGTCTTGATTTAACCATTACTTTTAAATCAACTTTTATAAATGTGGAAGCTTATTGCTTACGCTGGTGATTCCACTGTTCATTGTTGACTCAGGAGCAGGTTTAATTGGAATGATACAGCTGGTCTTGATTCCATTGATCAGGTTCTATGAGAATTCATTAAACATATTGTCAACAATGTTTATTAATCAGGGAAATCCATTAATCAGAAGCAGTGTATGTTGGAGTCAACAGTTATGCATAATTATTAATATATATTGTGAATAATGAATCCAAATGATTTTAATATCCAAAGTCTTCCTCCCTTGCTGACTTTCATTTCTAAAGCACTCGTTTATTGATTGCAGCCATGGATCTCACCAAAGAGGCTATAGAACTAAGAATTTCTTTTTGAAAAATGCTTGGACATCTCTGCAACACTATACATGTTCATTGACGAACATTGAGTGATGATCTATAAACACCTATATAGTTAAATATTTTTTAATTCTTTAATAATATGATTGGCCCCCTATTTTCCTAATCACAATACTTTCCTCTTCTCTGCTCCTTATTCCTTTAGCACTGTTCTCGATTTTGCTGTGGTCCAACATTTGTCGGCTTAACCGACAGCCCACATTGCAATTTTTAATGCAAGAGATGAGTTCTCCTCATTCTTCATTAAAATTTGGAACAGAAATGGGGGAAAGTTCCAATCTTTAACTTTAAAGAGCGCATGCATGCATGCAGTAAACAATTTGTTACAGGATTCTTCTACTTGTAGTTGTAGATCACTTTGCTCATGGAAAAAGAGAATAAAAATGGCTCTTTTAACTGCTTACCTCATTCTTTTCTACTCCTTTATCCTGCCGGTGGTGCTTTCCCATCGATCTCTTCTTCCTCTTCTTGTCTGCATTTACTCCTCTGTCTCTGTTGGGCGCATTTTTGGGCTTTGGGAGGAGGTGATTAGTGAAGGGCGGAATGGGGTCGGATTGGGATCCGCGGCCGGCGCTCCAGCGCAAGGGCAAACACGTTCTCGTGAAGCTCCTCGTCCTCGCCATCCTCGTCGGTCTCTCCTTCCGCCTCCTCTACTCCCGCTCCGCCGAGTTCCTGGAGTCGCCCGCCGCCGTGGCTGAGAGAGAAGCCTCCGCGACCCCCACGGCCGCGGCGGAGGCGGTCCTCGGCCTTGGCAACGCGAAGCCGCTCGAAGGTAGCCAATTTTTCTTCCAAAGTTGTTCTTTTGGGGAGTTTGTTTCCGTGAAATGCACAAACTGAGCAAAGAACAAAAAAGAGATGTTTTTGGTTCCGTCTATCTGTTGCCTTGTCCGAAGAACTGATCATTGATGTTTCATGAAATAAAATATCAAATATGCATCTCCAGTGAATGATCTGAACTTTTAAATACAGAAAAACTCATATGTTCTCTGGATCACTTACCTTATACGGAAAAAATTACCCATTTGTTGTTCGTAATTTTTAGAATCAAAGTGTATATGGTTTAATTTTGGTTTACTAGTTGTATTAAATTAAGGTGCTTCAATTAGATTCTCTATTAGGAACTAATTTTGGATAGTGATAAATTTAGGAGAGGGAGGAAGGACAGGCATTTAGCCTTTACTTGGCTTTGAAGAACTAAAGCTCAGCTATTTAAGCATATATTGTTGAATCAAATATGATATATCACTCAAGTGCATGCTAACTACAATTGTTTAAGTCGAAGTCATGATCCTCCTCCTTTGTCTTGGAGAGTAAAATTGGTGGCTACTTAACTTTCTGTGTTTACTGATAATGAAATTTGTGTTTGGGAGTCTCCATGGAAATTTTTTTGACACTCTTAACTGTTGTTGTAGCTAATTAGATATTTGATTCCATTTTAATCCAGTTACCTTCTCCTTTAAAATCAGCACAATGCTTACCTATTTCAGATTCACCATCGACCAACCCAAGTGCCTCTGTATCTGAAGCAGCTCTAGTTGGTGAAAAACAAGTCTCTCAACAAGGTAGAAATCCTAGAGTTTCGATGTAGGATATCAGATTCCATTTCAATGAATTTGTTTGTTTTCTCCTCTTAATCCATTAGTATATGTGGCTGTTTCAGGTTCACCAATAACAAACTCAAGTGCTGATGCAGCTCTAGATCATGGAAAACAGGTTCTTCAACAAAGTATGAAGTCACAGAGTTTTCTGAATGGCTAAGCTAGGCAAAAAAAATGTTATCTTTTTTATCTTCTGCTATTTGTTTTGCAAACTTATCATTCTATGATTCAATTAAGACATCTGAGCACTGCCATTAATGCAGAAAAGTGTGATTTTTTTACCGGGCAATGGATTCGGAATCCTTCTGGACCTGCATACACAAATGAGAGCTGCCGATTCATAGAACCTCCTCAGGATTGTCTGAAGAATGGTCGTCCTGACACGGGATATCTATTTTGGAAATGGAAACCACATGGTTGCGATGTATCCCCATTCGATGCAGTGAAATTCTTCAATGCTATGCGGAACAAGAGTTGGGCACTAATTGGCGATTCGATTCTTCGCAACCAAGCACAATCGCTTATTTGCCTTCTTTCTAAGGTGAGAGTTGTATTATACATATCTAGAACATGTGTGATGATAAGTTTTAATCCTTAGCAAACTTGTTCAAAGCCTTGGCCTCGAGTGGGGCAAGATTTTGTTTAGCTGATATTAATTTGTCGTTACAGAGCTATATACTAAATGGTGGATTATTCCTCGATTGATATGAAATGAAACGGATATTCAATTGTGATACATTTGTTAACATTGCTTGTAATCAACTTATGACATCTCAGGTGGAAGAGCCTATCATGGTCTACCATGATGAAGAATTCAAATCAAAAAGATGGATCTTTCCCTCTCACAACTTCAATCTCTCGCTCATCTGGGCCCCGTTCCTCATTAAAGCAGAAATTTTTGAAAATGATGAGGGCGAGTCCAAGTCCGAAAACCGGCTCCATATCGACACCCTCGACGAACTATGGACAAGTCAGTATAGTAACTTTGACTATATTGTCATATCTGGTGGCCAGTGGTTTCTGAAAACTGCAATTTATGTGGAGAACAACACAGTTGTTGGCTGCCACTACTGCCCCAAGCTGAACTTATCAGATATTAGTTTGGAGTACTCCTATGGCAAAACCCTCAACTCCATTTATCGTTTCCTCGCCGCGTCTGAACACAAGCCCGTCATGATTTATAGGACATGGACGCCGGACCACTTTGAAGATGGTGAGTGGTTTAGTGGTGGGGTGTGTAACAGGACTGAACCATACAAGAATGGAGAGTTCAGTGTCAGAGATTTTGACCACTTAATGCGAAAAATCGAGATAAATGAGTTCAACAAGGCAGCTGCATTAGATGGATCACACTTGAAACTGTTGGACACTTATCAACTCTCAATGCAGAGGCCTGATTCTCATCCAGGTCCTTACAGGAAGTTCCATCCGTTTGAACAGGGAAAGAGTGTGAAAGTTCAAGACTGCCTGCACTGGTGCTTGCCCGGTGCAATCGATACTTGGAATGATTTAATGATGGAGCTTATAATGACTTAGCTAGGCATTGAATCTTCTATCGTTTGTTGAGATTGGATTAATGTATTCTTGAGTTGCAGGAACGGCGGCGTCCTCATTAAGACAACTGTAATTATATTTACCTTGTGAAGTTTGGTTGCTGTGATTTCTAGGTTTTGTTGCCACAATTCTCTGGCATTCTTTTGATTTCAGAAGAGAGAAGCTTATTCTTGTTCTGGAATGTGGAAATAAAGTCTAAGTTCTTTGACTTGTATTCTTGTCTTGATAACTTCATGAAGCTCAATGTTTGGTGAAAAATTACTAAAAATAGGGATAGATGATCCTATTTGTTAAATATGGCATGTGGTTTCATTATTGAGCCTCTTCGAAGGTTGCAAATATTAAATGTGGTTTGTGCTTGTGTAACAAATCTAGCTAAAATCCAAGTGACTAAATTTTCTTTCTATTTAGCTTTGCTTCCGGCGTTGCATGATGACGTGGATTAGTAAGGTCTGCATCATCAGCCAAAACCATGTAATTGTAAAGGGTTAATATAAGCTCTTTCTTTTATTTGACCTTTCCTCCTTTGCCGTTTGTAGAATTTTATATATATTTTTAAATTTTATATATTTTAGATTATAAGATATTTTTTTACCATGCATTATATATTATATAGTATTTAGATATCAATTAATATAAAATTCACATATTAATATTGTAATTTTACATTTTATGCTAGACTAAATCAGGTTAGATTGGGTTCAGTCAAATTGGTTTCACAAATTCGAAATCTTGCCCTACCCATCAGTGCGGTTGAAAAATTTTACAATCCTAAACTGGCTCAATATATAAAACATTCGATTCAACCGAGTCCAAATAAATCTAATTGGATTGGTTTAGCGGATTGATCAAGTATTTACAAAATCCTAGTGTTTATTAGGGTGAGGTGGGAGTTAACTGTCACGCTCCAAACTCTAGTTGCGTGATCGGTCGGGAAAACTACGTCGTACCCTGAAGCCTAATCAACGTCGTACACCACAACAATATGAAAAGATGCATTTTTATAAAAAAACCAAATATGTCATGACCAAATGAACATAAGCAAAAGTACGAATGACAGAAGTAACTCTCAAAGAGTTTACACAAGACTACCATGCTACTACAAGACTCATGAATAAGACTCAACCCTATAATTGCAACATGAGGATGACTCGTCGAGCTTGCACCACCAGCCGCACCAACATCAGGTACACGTGTACATCTACTCAGATCCTGCACACACAAGAATAGGAGGGCATGAGTTCTCAGACTAAGTGAGTGACTCTACTTGAGCTCTTTCAAAATAAAATAATATCATATTCATAACATTAGGCAAGTAAGGTTGTAAGTATCATATGAAACAATAAATAAAGCATAACATGCAATTTAGTGTACGTATATAACATCAACAACAATGCAACTAAAACCATTCATAAGTGTGCAAACAAATTCATCACATGCTAATATCATCAAACATGATAAGTCAGACGCTAGGATGGCCTTTTAGCGAACACTCTGCCCTGGGGCACGCGCACTAGCCGCTTCCTGCCCCTGTAGACGCTGCCCGATATGATTGGGAATATCCCTCTAATCAAGCCACATAGGATGGCCTTTTAGTGAACACTCTGCCCTGGGGCACGCGCACTAGCCGCTTCCTGCCCCTGTAGCTGCTACCTGGTATGGTTGGGAACATCCCTCCAATCAAGCCACATAGGGTCGATCGTCAGTGTGGCCTCCTGACGAGCTCCCTGGTCCACCATCATCGGGTGATCAATCCCATCATTGGCTGAACCCTTATCTCTCACCTAGTGTCGTCTCTTCAAGGCATCCCCTGTCACTGGTTGGGCTCACATATCTCGCCCAGAGTCGTGTCTCCGGGGCAACCCTCGTCATCGGTTGGGCTCTCCCCAGACTATCTCTTCGAGTCGAGCGTTAGCATCCTCTCTAATCGCTCCCCGTCAATGGTTGGTCATCCTCCATGAACACAATCACAATACATCATGCAAATCATAATAAGGATGCATAACAACTCATGACATGTGTATCATTCATAACTAAGGTACTCTAACGAGCACCTTGTGTGCTAAACCGAGCACACCCGAACTCGCCCCTTCTCGGGCTCATCATACTAGGCTATACAAGCCATATCATATCACAACGTGATCAAATGGTTATATATAAATAAACATATGCAATTTGCCGCACTCCGACATTCTACCTGACCACACAAGCCATCATGTTATCATGTAAAAATAGTAGTTATCTAGAAATTCCAGCAACTCATATAATGCGAGATATGCATATAAAATCCAGCACGTTGCCTTAGTTGGTGCATTTTACCAAACACTTGGCGGGCAATCTGACCCTTACCAAGCTACATATTACACGGCAGTCCCTCCACAAGAATTTCGAGCATTTTAAGTATCAAGAAACTTGCCCAACATAGCCTCCTATCCTCGCTACAACAGAACTACCACGAGAAACCACGAAAACTCAATCGTACAAGTACCCATATATGGTCTAGCAATCCCTACATTCAACCATAAATTTCAGCATAATTGCAACCTCAAACTTAGTTTTCTCTCAACCATATCAACTCAAAAGGTCCAACCATAACATTTCGCAGCTCATACAAAGTTTCTACATGAATTCGAGGAAGAATTGACCTCTAAACATCACAATAAAACAATCAAATCCATGATTATGGCAACCGTACATGACCTCAAGGCCGACCACTCAAACAACAATCCAAACACGAAATTCAGCTCTTAAAGTTGGCCAATCGACCACTCTCAACCTCTGGCATAGACTCAATCAAAACATGAAGTTCTACTATAATAAAGATGAGACTTTAACATATACAAGTGAGAGAGATATTTCATCAAATACTTGACAGGCATACTCAGCTTGCAAAATTTGTCCCAACGACGCTTTAGTATGCTCGAACACCATGGAGAAAGAATCGCGTCACGAATCAATCCAAAACCACATAAAACACAACATACTCGCAAGATTTTAGTTCTAGCATTCACACAACAATTACGGCTGCCCCAAAGGGAGCAAACCCTTAACAAGAAAAGCCACTCACCTTGATCCGATCCTAAATAGCGACTTCGACGATCTCCGATAAGCTCTCGCGGTCGGATCCTATTTTACAAGGTGTTGCCCCTTCCTCCTTCTCGACTATCCTTAAAACAGACTGTCCAAATGAGATTTCCACCATTAAGATTAAGGGATAAGGATTCTCAGACATGCTCACCAAAACTCAGTCTGATCAGATTTCGGATGGTCTCCCGATTGCTCGATTGGATGAAACTAGTTGCTGTTGGAATTTGCTGAAGAATATTAGGAACAAGGCTTCGGTTTTTTCGTCACAATTATAATTCCTGCCGCCCAAAGACAATCTCCACCGATCAAAATGAAGAACAAGAAGCATACTACTCACTGACAAAATTTCGGCAATATCATATCACGAATGCTCCTCCGATCGTGATGTTTGATGAGATCCATCGCTGTTGGAACTACTTGCCAAGAATAATTCCTCCTCCCTCTCCAAGTGCATGCACCTCCTCCTAGGGATGTGTGTACAAGTCCAAAAACCGCCTCCTCTCATATGTTTAGGTATATATAAGTCATTACTTAAAGTCTAAAAGACCATCACTCTCACTTAAGTTTGCATCCAAACTAAGCCCATGACTCGACCACGCCGCACCAACTCAACCCGGGTTCCGACTCAATTAACCAAGCAAGATATAAATTATTCGACTAAAATTAATATACCATGCACACAAGTCATGTCTCCGATTGCCATCTCCGACGACCACTCGTCTCACTTCGGCGCGCATCCCAGATTTTTGGCTAAAATACCTAGGTTAAACTTTAAGTATGGCTCATATAAATCTTAAACAACGCAGGAAAGATGTCTCAATGGAAGCATTAATATCCAAGGAAGGTTGAGAATAGGTATATATAGGTTTCCAATGAGAAAAGGTTCGGGTACAACAAAATAAAAACTATTGAAGAAAGAGCCGTTGCGCTTGTCGGTCGGAGGTCAGTTGCTGATTGGTCAACCGAACCTTCAACTGAAACTGTCTAAAGGACAGTTTCAACCCCAGTTCGAGGATGGTTTAGGTTTCGATGTATTAGGTTTAATTTTTATCATGATCAAACATGCATCCTTAGGATAATACAATGATTTTAGTCTGTAAATCAAGTCTTAAAGCTTTTCTTTATTTTTGAACATCGAGCAATGTCCTCTTTAGTTTTTGGTTTCGCTCCAATCTTTTTCGATTGCGGATGTGGTATGCTTATCAACTTAGAACCTAAAATTGTTTCTCAATGAAACATTCGTTCATAGTTTGTTATCATCAAAATAAAGATCGATTAAAAATCTTAGGCCAACAATGACCATTGTCATCATCACCTTCATTGTAAGTAGTAAATTTTTTGTTTTTTACATAATTATTAAAGCATATTCAATGTAACCCATAAATTGGAAGCCGCAGTGCAATGCATGAAGTTATCAAAGATTTTATGCAAAGAACAATATGTGCAATTCATAGCATTAGCATTTGATTTAAACAAATTAATCTCATTTTGATTCCAAGTATGCATATCAACCTTAGGTTCAACATATTCAACTGCTGTCATGTTATAAACTTCTAAACGAGTCTTTCTTATATCCAATGTTTTCAAAGACCACAGTTTAGGGGAAGCTGAACACTCTAGTGACATTATTGGATCGGAGTTTTTAGTAGGTAAGATGCACTACAAGAAAATAGACTTTTACCGACATATCTACTTTGTTGGTATTACCAACAAAACACCGACGAATATATCATTTGTTGATAATTTAACCGACCAAATTATAAAACCTCACTACAAAAAAATAGGGTATCGTCAACGGACTAAATCCGTTGATAATAGTCAAAAATCCGTTGGTAAAGACATCAGTGTTGGCCCTGCTAGGTAATACCGATAGATATTATTATATCCGTTGGTATTTATCAACAGATATTATAATCTGTTGGCAATACCAACAGCTAATAATATCCGTTGGTATTTAGCAACAGATATTATAATTCGTTGGTAATACCAACGACTAATATTATCCGTTGGTAATACCAACGAATAATAATATCCGTTGGTAACACCAACGAATAATAATATTCGTTGGTAAATACTAACAAATACACTTCCGTTGGTATTACCAACAGATTTCACCAACGAATTATTCCGTTGGTAATACCAACGAAAAGAACCGTTGATACAACCCATATCAAATTTCATAAACAAAACGGCAAAACTCATATTTTCCTGTATACTTACTCAAGAAACCAATCACACATATCTGTATACAACTACTCAAAAAAATTAAACTCATATTTTCATAACCAAAACAACTAATATCAAGCATCTACAATAAAATATATAGTGTATCAAACAAATACAAAAATACATATCATACCTTACTAAAAGTCAAATCTTCCCTAACAAAAATTAAAATTTCATAACAAAAATAAAATTATTACATGATCTGTAACATAATATTAATACAACAATATTGTACCTTATTTACATTTGAGTAATTCAACAAAAAATAAAATTATCACATGATTTATATTCACACCCATCTATCTCTGGCATCTGGACATCCACAAAACAAGCATCAAACTTGTGTGGGGCTGGAGCAAGGAAATAGCACCTTTGGTATATCATGCACGTTACCATTTTCTTTCCGTAGTGCCCCTTGGTCAGGTTTCATTAAAAATTCTTGAAAGAAAGTGCTTGGACTAAGCGGAAAATCCCGAATTGTATTCCTTACGTACGGTAATTGAACGGAAAGGAACTCCTCCAGTAGTGCTCCCAGCAGCAGAGTAGTGCACATTCCCCGGCATGGATATTTTCAGCTCAGGGCCTAGCAAACACATGCATAGGCTCTGGCCATTCTGGAAGAGTTTCTTCTGGTGAAGCAGCCCAGATAAATGTTCTTTTCTTGATTGGGAGACACCAAAGGCTCCAGCTTCCAGGATTCTAAACCTAACTTAAATAAGCACATGCAAATCCAAGAATTTAAGAAACATTGGGACAATCATTTTGTATTACCAAAAAAAACAATAGAAAGATCTATACTTGATAACCCATTGCTAGAAGGGAAGCAAGTGCCAGCCTAAACGTCTGTCCTTTGTTGAAGGACACAAAATTCCTAACATTCTCTACAAGGAAAAACTTCAGGCGGAAGTATTCGATAAATGATAGGAAGGCCAAAATCATTTCACACTAAACTTTGTTGGCTTTAGGTTTTCAACCTTAGCTTTAATCTCGGTCTTGATGATTTTGATGATAACAAACATGAGACTAATGATTTCATTGAGAATATCTTTCAGGTTCCATATCGGTTAGCGCGCGATGTTCGCGATCGAAGAAATCGGATAAATCGACAAGGATGCTCGTCGGCACTCGGGAATCTTCAAGAAATGGAGTTTAGGTTTAGGATGTCTAGAAGTTAATGTAATCTACATGATGATGCATAAGAAACAAAAAAAAAAACCTATCCCGAACCTCTAAACATGAAATTCCAGAACCACCCTGAAACTCACTAAGGCTAGGGAGCTCCTTGGAGAGCTATATGTCCTAGACATTTTCTTGAAATAAAAAGTGGCGATAATTGTTCATTGGGTCAAAACTAGATAACGAGGTATTTTTTAGGATTTTTTGAAAGCCTTTAGCATATCCTTATTTGACCCGAAAGATTAGAAAATTTCCGTTTTATACTAGATCCCAAGAACTAGATTTTGATCCTTAGCGATTTTAATTTTTTAGATATTTTTATTGAATTCAAATGAGGTATAATCCTTATATAACATTTATATTTTTAAGTTATCATGTTAAAATTAATAAATATTATATAAGTAGATGTAGTGGTGAAGACGAAAGCAGAAAACCCAAGCAAAGACACAGTCTGCCTAGTCCAGACAAATTTCGATCGATCGAATGGCTGGCGGTCGACCAATCGGTCGACCGACCTGTGAATAGGCAAAGACGCTGCGCACGTTGGTCGATCGAATGTCGCGAGCGTTTGGGCGGTCGACTCGTCGGTCGACCAACCACAGGGAAAATTATAGCGGTCGAATGATCGGTCGACCGATGCTTCGACCGGTGCTTCGATCGACGGTCTGCAACGGATAATTTTCTATCCGTTGAGCGACCGTTTCTTCATCTGGGTATAAATATACCTCTTCTAATTATTTTTAACACTTCTTCCTTCATTCTTACAGAGTTTATTGAGCCATCAAGAGGAAGATTCAAAGCCTTCCAAAAGATTTAAAGCTTGCGCTCTACTTTCCTGCCTAGTTCATCCTTCAAGTGCCAGCTGCTGTTGCCTCTCAACTCGGGTGTTGTCCAAGCTCCACTTCTTGGCGAGTTGAAGGTTCCAAGGCCTGAAAAGAGCATTGATATTTGGTTTCATTCTTTAGCTCTTTTCAATTGTAATTTTAATCGTTGTTTGAAATCGATTTTGAGCTGAACGTGTAGAAGACCTTGTGATAGGTCTTGTTGTTTAAGTGGTTATCTTGGAAGGTGTAAAGCCACTTGTGTGTGTAAACTTAGAGCTTACTAAGATTAGTTCTAGTTGTCCCTTAGGTTGAGGTGGGAAAGTGCTCTCGGTAGGAAGGCGGGATACTTCCGGGTGTGGAAGTGCTTTCGGTTGGAGAGCGGAGACTTTATGGGGAAAAGTCCTTGTTGTAAGGGAAAGTTAAATTAATCTAGTAAAACTAGTTTGGAAATCCTAAGCGGGGTGCTTAGGTAGTGGAGTAGGCATTGGGGCCGAACCACTATAAATATCGTGTTTGCATTGCTTTATTGTTTGTCATAATTGCTTTATCTTTATATCTCTTTCGCATCTAATTATAAGATCGCAAATTACCTAAATAATCTAAGAATCGATTAAATCGGAATTTAGGCTAATCGAATTAGTAAACAAACTATTCACTCTCCCTCTAGTGTCGCCATTTCACTTTCAGTTAGTATCAGAGCGGGTCGTATATTATGATTTCACCATCCTTTCTACACCTTATCTCGATCTTGAAATGGCTCTAGAGTCGGTAGCATCTTCACCTCCTAAGTTTGATGAATCGAACTTTGGTCTTTGGTAATATAGGATGTACATTTATTTAAAGACTAGAGGTCTAGATGTTTTTAACATGATTAAACTAGAATATATTGAACCTAAGGTAGAAATGCATGATTGGAGTGAACATGATAAAAAATTATTTCAATTGAATGGAGATGTTATGTATAGTATTTTCTGCACCTTACCAAATAGCATTCTTGAAAAAGTCATGCATTGCACTTTCGCTTTTGATATTTGGGCAACATTGAATATGCTTTACGATTATGCTAAAATCGAAGAGCTTAACACTTTTGTTGAGGGCGGTGATGACAATGGTCATCCCCCTAGTACTAATATCGGTTTTGATGCCCAAAGCAAGTCTAGCCAAAGAAGCACAAGCAAGAATCGAAAGAGAAAACTTAGGTGCTTTCTTTGCCAAGAGACCGGACACAAGAATAAGAATTGTCCTCCCTTGAAGAAGAAATCAAAAAAGGGGAAGTGTGCTTCTCCATCCACATCCCAATCAAGTGAAGCCTCCTCTAGACATGACGATGAAACTACATCAAATATTTGCCTCATGGGTCTTCGAGATGAGGTATATTCTCCTTCTTCTAGTCATGTCCAAATTGTCAATGATAATGATTCTAGTAGCTCAAAATCACTTGATATATCATATGAAGAACTATTAGAAGAAAGTAAAAAATGTATGAATTGCTCATAAAAAAGAATAAGGAAAATAGAAAATTAAAGAAAGAAAATTTAAAATTTTGTTCTCATGTGCATGAATTAGAGAATGACAAATTGAATACTAGTGTTATTAATTCTTGCCATGACAATTTTAAGATTGAAATTGAAGACTTGAAAAGTGAGAATATTGATTTGAAAAATGAAAATGATGATTTGAAAATTGAAAATGAAAGTTTGAAATCAAAAATGAAACTTAGGAGTAATGATTTGGAAAATGATTTCAAACTTGTAAATGAAAAATTGAAAGTTGAGAATTGCATGCTAAAATCTCAACTTCATGCATTACATAAATCAATGAATGATTTGAAAAATGAGATTATTTTTCTAAATAAGAAGTTAGTAATCTATCTAGTAATTCTTTCTTTAAGAACTCTAGAAATAAAAATGCTTATGTAAAAAATGCTAATATTCATCATCATTCTCATACTAAGCATTCTACAACTAAATCTCATGTTCAAAAGAAGAATGTATCTTTTAAGAATGTTCATGCTCATCCTAGTTCAAATGACAAGCACTCAAAAAATAGATCTCATGTCCATGCTAAAAATGAAAAGAAAAAGTTTCATGAAGATTACTTTTGTTGTGGTATCTATGGCCATGCAATTATTGATTGTGCATTTAAAAGAAATCCAACTGTTGTCAAGACACTTTGGATTCCTAGGCCATCTAATCCCCAAGGACCCAAAGTCATTTGGGTACCAAAAATTTCTTGCTCTCTTGTAGGTGGAACTACCACACAAGGGTGAAGAGAAGTAAAGAGTTGAAGTTGACAATGGTCTTCAATGATAAATTCATCCTTGGTTGCAACTTCAAGCTATAAAGATGCCATAGGTATGAAAATTGGCATCTAGGTATCTTCGGTATTATCTCTTACCCTCTTTAGCTTGTTTATTTTAGTTGGAAATTATGATACATGTTTACTTTGAATTGGTTTCACCGCTCTTGTAAAAGAGTTCTTTGGAAAATAATTTTTGATTTTTTGATCTTCGGTCTCTTCGGAGACCTACGTGGCATGTAATGGGCCTAAGCGACCTTGCGGTTCTAAATCGTAGGCACATTATGGCCTTTCGGTTTTCAACCAATAGGAAGGGTTGAAGATCATATTTTTCATTCATTATTTTTGTGATCTCTAAAAATTCATTTTGGTTTCATGATAATTCTCTTGAAACGAATTTATTGCTATCTAGCTTAGGTTAAAATTCTCAAATAAAAATTTCTATTTCACCTTTGCTATTTAGTATGCTAACTTGCTAGTTATTGTATCATTGTGCTACTAATGCTTTTTCGCTTGCAAGTTAACATTTATGTTAGTGGAAGGCTAAATAGAATAGATTAGTTTGGTAAATTATCAAGAAAAATGTATAACTTTGATAAATTCAAAATCTAAGTGTTATACCTCATTGTTTAAGCTAAAATCATGTCTCTATACTCATGACTAGAATTGCATGTAAAATCATTGATTTCTCATTAGTAGGTAGAATTATGGCACTTACGCAAACTTCATTAAATGAAATTTGCCCTAAGTTAGAATTTGTCATTAGAGATATTCTTTTAAGTCCAAACTAATTAAACATGCTTAGAGATCTTATTTCTCAAATGTTTCACATCTTAGGATCTCTTAGATTCATTTTGATATCATGACACCTCATTTTAAATGAATTTTTACTATCTAGCATAGGTTAAGATTTTAAATAAAACTTTGCATTGAACCTTGCTATGTAGTAAGTTAGCTTACTAAGTTGACATATTATTTTATTATGATACTAATGAAGTCTACTTGCAAGTTAAGAATTGGAAAGCTATGCTATCTAGAAGAAAATGAAAAATGAAATGAAAAAGGTTGGACATATTTTTAAAACTAAGGTATGAATTTAATTTTGGCAAGAATCTTAAATACAATACTTGAATTTTCATTTCTAATGATGTCTCTATACTCATGATTATTTTTGCATGACAAGTATATGAAATTTCATGAGTAGGAAAATATTTTGATAACTTAGGCAAATTTCACGATATCTTGATTGAATGAAACTTGTTCTAGGTTAAAACTCTTTAGGGACTTCATTTTAAGTTAATTAAAAATGAAATGAACAATGTTTAGATACACATGATATGATTCTAGGTGTTCAATCTTGAAAATTCATGTGTAAATGAAAATATGATAACTAGATCACATTAGAGAACTTAAACTTGAAAGATTTGACCCAAGTCAACAAATTGACTTGGACACTTGATTTTAAGTCCAAACTTCATAAACATGTTTAGGAATATGTATGACATGTTTCCAAGCACTTAGAATGGAAAATTCATATGGATATGGATAAAATGACAATAGAGGTTAATTCATGATTACCTCTTTTGAACCTAGTTGACTTAAATGTCTCATTTCCAATCCATATTTGAGATACATGTTTAGATTTAATCATGTTAGGTATCCATAGGGTTAAATTTGAAAAATCATGAGTAAGTGTTAAGATTGAAACTTAGCAAGTTTCATAAAAACTAGTTTAGTTTTGAATGAAATCATGCTAGGTTGATATCTTGACTTAAGGACATAACTTTCATTCCAAACTTGATATATACTCTTTACATGACCATCATGTGGTGTCATGAAAATTTGAATAAAACTTGAACAAGTTTTAAAAATGACTGAAAATTACAAAAATACCATTTCAACCTACTATTTGTATTAATTTCAGTTATTTCTAGAGAAATATAGAAAAATATTTTTTAGATGATTCTTGAAACTACACTCTCACTAAAAAATCTAGTTTCTAAAGTAAAAATTTCAAAATATTTCATCAAGAATCCAATTTATAATGAATTTTTGAAGTTGGATTTCAAAATGCAAAGTATCATCCTTAATTGAAATATCAATCTTTCTTCAAAAACTTCAAATGAAAACTTATATATACCATTTGGATTCCATTTCTAATATCATTCACCAATTTATTGAGTAAAATCATTTCTAGGAATGATTTTGAATTTTTGAATGATAGCTAGAAACTACATTTGGTATGTTTTCATTAAAATCAATATAGGATGAAAAATGATCGGTATCAAAATCATCCAAAAATTGGTACCAAAGCTTTCATCGAAAATATGATTTTGTTTAAGATCTAAAAGTTTGATTTATGAAAACTTAAGGTATAGGTTGACCTAAGTCAACAAAATAACTTAAAAATCTCATCTTAAGCCCAAACTTAATTCATAGACTTACATTATCTCATGTTTGATGTCTAGATGCCTAAATATGAGAAAACATGAGTAGATAGCAAAACTTGAGACTTAGCAATTTCATAGTTTTCATGTTTACTTCAAATGAAAATGTGCTAAGTTTATATTTGAATCAAATGATTTCATTTTCATTTCAAACTTGATATACATGATTTAACTGACTATATCTATGTATTTTGAAAGTTTGAATGAAATCTCAAAATGCCATATGAGAATGTACACGATTTAGTCTTGTATTATTTCTATCAATTTCTTTCATGTATAAATTAAGTTTCATGTTAAACATGTGTTTTTCATCTTTTTGGTTGAGATTTTCATGTTTCATGAAAAATCTTTAGAGTCTCAACTTCATGAAAAATACTTGTGTTTCATCCCTTTAACTAGATAGACCTTTCTTGCCCTTCTTGATTGATGTCAAAAGGGGGAGAAGAGTATAAGAAAAAAGGAGAGAAATGTATAGGTAAATAGAGAGAAAATATAGGTCAAAAGGGGGAGAAAACCATAGAGTAAAGTATAAGAAAAGTGGTGGAAAAGAATAGAAAATTCATGCATATAGATAGGGGGAGTTTATTTCGTAGATATGCATGTTGATAGGGGGAGAAATCCCTTAGTTGATATCCTCTATGCTTTAATGATTATATATTTTCTTAAGGATGTTTGTCATCATCAAAAAGGGGGAGATTGTTGGCTTTAGGTTTTCAACCTTAGTCTTAATCTCGACCTTGATGGTTTTGATGATAACAAACATGAGACTAATGATTTCATTGATAATATCTTTCAGGTTTTATATCGGTTAGCACACGACGTCCGCGATCGGAGAAATTGGATAAATCGACAAGGATGCTCGTCGGTGCTTAGAAATCTTTAAGAAACGGAGTTTAGGTTTAGGGTGTCTAAAAATTAATGTAATCATCATGATGATGCATAAGAAACAAAAAAAAACCTATCCCGAACTCCTAAACATGAAATTTTGGAACCACCCCGAAACTCACTAAGGCTAAGGAACTCCTTGGAGAGCTATATGTCCTAGACCTTTTCTTGAAATAAAAAATGGCGATAATTGTTCCTTGGGTCAAAACTAGATAACGGGATATTTTTTAGGATTTTTTGGAAGTCTTTAGCATATCCTTATTTGACCCGAAAGATTAGGAAATTTCCGTTTTATACTAGATCCCAAGAACTAGATTTTGATCCTTAGAGATTTTAATTTTTTAGATATTTTTATTGAATTCAAATGAGGTATAATCCTTATATAACATTTATATTTTAAAGTTATCATGTTATAATTAATAAATATTATATAAGTAGATGTAGTGGTGAAGACGGAAGCAGAAAACCCAAGCAAAGACCCAGTCTGCCCAATCCAGACAAATTTCGATTGATCGAATGGCGGCAGAAATAGGCCGAGGCTGGTGATCGACCAACCAGTCGACTGACCTGCGAATAGGCAAAGACGCTGCGCGCGTTGGTCGACCGAATGTCGCAAGCGTCTGGGCGGTCGACCCGTCGGTCGACCGACCACAGGGAAAATTGCAGCGGTCGAATGACCGGTCGACCGATGCTTCGACCGACACTTCGACCAGCGGTCTGCAACAGATAGTTTTCTATCCGTTGAGCGACCATTTCTTCGTCTGGGTATAAATATACCTCTTTTAATCATTTTTGACACTTCTTCCTTCATTCTTATAGAGTTCATTGAGCCATCAAAAGGAAGATTCAAAGCTTTCCAAAAGATTTAAAGCTTGCGCTCTGCTTCTCTGCCGAGTTCATCCTTCAAGCGCCAGCTGCTGTTGCCTCTCAACTCGGGTGTTGTCCAAACTCCACTTCTGGCGAGTTGAAGGTTCCAAGGCCTGAGAAGAGCAGTGATATTTGGTTTCATTCTTTAGCTCTTTTCAATTGTAATTTTAATTGTTGTTTGAAATCGGTTTTGAGCTGAACGTGTGGAAGACCTTGTGATTGGTCTTGTTGTTTAAGTGGTTATCTTGCAAGGTGTAAAGCCACTTGTGTGTGTAAACTTAGAGCTTACTAAGATTAGTTCTAGTTGTCCCTTAGGTTGAGGTGGGAAATTGCTCTCGGTAGGAAGGCGGGATACTTCCGGGTGTGGAAGTGCTTTCGGTTGGAGAGCGGAGACTTTTCGAGAAAAAGTCCTCGTTGTAAGGAAAACTTAAATTAATCTAGTAAAACTAGTTTGAAAATCTTAAGTGGGGTGCTTAGGTAGTGGAGTAGGCATTGTGGCCGAACCACTATAAATATCGTGTTTGCATTGCTTTATTATTTGTCATAATTGCTTTATCTTTATATCGCTTCCGCATCTAATCATAAAATTGCAAATTTACCTAAATAATCTAAGAATCGATTAAACCGGAATTTAGGCTAATCGAATTAGTAAACATACTATTCACCCCCCTCTAGTGTCGCCATTTTGCTTTCAAACTTTACTCCAAGTGCTCTGATTAAATTAACTAATACAAGAGAATCCCTTACATGGAGGATCTCCGTAAAGAAGCTCTTATGGTTGTGAAATTGTATTGAAAAGGTTTAATAATTACATTTATCTCAGAATAATTTCTTTTATTAATATGAGAGAAACATAAATGCATATATATTTGAGCACACATGAGTCCCATTAGAGTGCATATTACGAGATTCACATGTGTATGTACATGACATTAAATTTTACCTAAAAATGGATATTAAGTGATGTTTATGCTGAATAGTTAAAAGAAACATGAAGATGCTCCTTACCCCAATATATCATAAGGATAATTCCAGTTATCCAAGCCAAGCTCTGTCTAACAAGCAGGACCTCTGTGGCAGTCATATTAGATGAGTTTGTTTCTACCAAAATCTTGAACACCCTAAGCACAACAGAGTCAGGTTTCACAAAAACTCCAACTTAAACACGAATGAGGAGAACGAGGAGTACCCGTGATGGTTCCATGGACAACAGTGTCGTTCTTCGGCTCGATCAAGATGGACAAACTTCTTGAATAAGACGCCCTATGTCGATGAACATCCTAGGAGCCTTAAATGGCGAGAAAAAGACACCAAATATACATCAGCACCAATATTCAGATGCATATCATGTTAGTTGATAAGACATTATGTCAATATAGAGAAAACTTTATAACACATTACTATACGAAGAATATTAGTGATCTTTTCCACTACCTCTCCCTCTTTTTCTATTATGTTTTTTCCCTCCAAAATAAATCTGTATTAAAGAAAGTTTAAGAAGAAAGAATTCCTCAGTGATCTTCAAAAAAAGCTGTCAAATTTGGGGGAGAGAAGAAAGGATTCCTCAGTGATCTTTCTTGTTCTCTTAGATCATGGTAACATGGTGATTAGTGAAAATTCGAAGGTTTTTTCTTTCCTTCACCCTCAAGGAATTTTTTCTTTCCTTCACCCTCAAGGAAGATAAAATAGCTAGGCAAAATAATAATCAGATCTATTTATCTGGGAAATTCTATACTTGCAATTACCCAATCTGCTAATTTAAGATTTAAGATCAAGGAAATCAAAGCAAATTAAATTGCACTCGTCAACAAGCTAAAAGTATTAAAGCATGGTTGGATGTGTTGTGTATATTATTCATCCCCAATTCCCCACCACTTTCATTTTCTGCGGAGAAACAACTAGTAGAATTCTCAAACAAGATCAGAATTGAATAAATACATATACTTACAGAAATCAGCAACTCCTGAGAGGGGAGATGAATGGATTATAATACAAATGCGATGTATATGAAGGAAGTAGGAATTAATCAGATAATCAAGATTTAATATTAGTAGGAGCGATTTTTAATTACTATGGTTATTTATTTCCTAGCACATATAGCTCACAAGAATAAATTTTTTGGGATTTCAAAACCCAAATACCAAATGAGCCAATAGACATGGCAGGATGCAGTGACTAACGAGTCAAATGGTTATTGATAAATGATGCTCTTGATGCTATTTCTCCCTTTTAGTTATGATATAACTGTACCCTTTGTTGTCTACCTCTCGTAGTTTTCTTCTTCTTTCCATTTGAAATAATGACTAGCCCAAATTGAAAAACTGTTAGCCAAAGTTAAAATATAAACCACAATGTTCATATGTTTTCTCAAACAACCCAGTAAAAAGATAAAGTGAATAATAAAAGCATGCATATCCTTAACCCAAGCAATAATTTCTTGCCACAAACAGGAGCACTTCATGGATATACATCACACAAAAATTAAATCTTTCAAAATAGAGGATACTGATAAATGTGAGTGAAGGATTGTATCAGATTGAGAAGAAAGGAGAGAAGAACAAATAGAATCGAGGAAAGAAACTGAGGGTGGCACGAACTTGGTGGCGCTGTGTCATGATCGCACAAATACACCTGAATGTTGCCCTACAATCACCATAAACCATCATAAAAATGGCACGAAGCAATCATCATAAATTAAAGCAAGGATCTTTCCAATTAAGAAAACGAATAAAATATAGGGTTTTGCAGAAGGGAGGAGTACCAGGTTGGAGGAGAGGACATGGGAGGAGAAGAAACCATGGTACAGTAGGCCGAAGAGGTATTTCGAGGCCATATTATCTTGTAGTGCCAAATTCGTTGATGATACCTTATTTTCTTGTAGTGCCTTATTTTCTTTCCCTCTTCTTTTTCAACGGACTATAATAACTCTCTCCCCTTTTTTTCACAGCCGAAAAAAAAAACCCTTCTTGCGACGACTGTCCTTCTGCTCCCCTTAATCAATGTCGCCGCTCGGCTGCTTGAGTCTCCATTCATTCATTCGACGACTGTCCTTCTGTACCTTATTTTCTTTCCCCGAATGAGCTTAGCACAGGGATCTTGAGTCTCCATTCATTCGAGACCTAGCTTCTTCCGAAGTAATATTTTCTCTTTTTTAAAAATGGACGATTCTTTTACTTTAGTAGCAACAGATATTATTATTTTTTTGTTTTTTACCCTTCTTGCTTAAAAAATGATGCAACGGTGAAAAGTTGCTCATAGTTAATGCATAATGAAAAGATCCCTAGACTTATTTCTTACTTGTGGTAGAATCATTCCATGGTGATGTGTGTGTTCCACTGTATTATTATAAATATATATATGGTCAAACTTTCACCTATGGCTTGTTTTTTGCATTTGAATTCTTGAATAGCTGATGTCAACAAATGACATGTGCTGATTTGATTCAGCCCAATTTGGTTGTAGTCGAGATAGAAGCATGGATGTCTTGAACCCAAATGTAGTAGCTCCTGATATAAAAAAAAAAGAAAAAACAAGTTCTGTTACCGAGATCAAAGTAGTGCATGGCATGCTTTTCTACTTTGGACCATCACATAGATCTATTTTCTTTGAAGTACTCAGCTTTAACCGACCTCATTCTTCTTCAATTTGTAACATGTATTTTGAGTTCTGACTGTCTGACATGTAATTTTCTAAATGACAGATTTAGTGCACCCCAAGGTATACTAGAGGTAGCCAAGTTTATTAGAGGCAGAAAAAGGTTTATTAGAGGTAGCCAGGTTCTGATTTGATAATTAATTGAATTATTTTACCCTAATCATACCAAGATAATCCACAATGGAACTTTAGATACATGATTATGAACATGAAGAAAGTCTAGACATATGATAGATTGATAGGATAAAAGTTTTCAATTTTGCTTGATTAAGTATGTTTTCCACATGTATTAGTATTGGTTTATATCTTGTTCTTGGAGTACTTTTGACCCGAAGTCCTTGATGGTAATTTTACTGGATACACTAAGGACATATTTGCTTCATAGGATAAGAGAGGATATGATAGAGGATGAATTAATATCCATTGTTTGTTTAGTGCATGAATTAGAATAAAATGTGAATTGAAGAATATTTATATCCGATGTACACTGGATTTAAAAAATTCATATCAAATCCTTCATTATTTATTATCCAATCCAATCCCTTCCTATACAACAAAGCAAACATACCATAATGGTATATTTGCTTCGTTGGATATGATAGAATTGGATTGAATAATAAATGAGGGATGATTGAATATAAACTTTTTAAATCCGGTATATATCAGATATAATATTAATTTTATATTCTTTCAATCATAATTTTTTCTAATTCATACACTAAATAAAATACAAATATTAATTTATTTCTTTTCATATCCTTTCTTATTCTCCGAAGCAAATGTGCCGAAGTGTCTAGTCACTGTTCCAACAATATGCACGTTCTCTTCAACATGCTTGGATTGAGATTATGTTTGAGATTATGTTTTGTTGTCTTCAACCTAATTTTAAGTATTATGTTGGTCTTTAAAAGTGAAGGGAAATGGGGTGTTTTAGGTTGAGGCATTTCCTATGGCACATTAAAAAAATATGCTTGCTTGGTGATATTAAATATTTGATTTAAGGTTGTCGTCAAACCAAACTATGAGTGCAAAAGATAAATATGCCTTCTCAGTGTCGCATTATACAAGTGGACAGAATTAGGAACTAACATGACAACAAATAACAACATGCATTCACAGTCACAGCTACCAGCGGTGGAAACATGTAAAGTTGCTTAACATTTTGGATTCTTATATAGAGTTATTGCACCACATTATCCTTTTGAGTTATGTCGCCATATTGATGCATTTTCAGATCTTATTCTCAGAGTTCCATAGAATATCAAATGTCATCTCCCTCGTATTATCCTTGCATGTTATATCATGATTAAGTTTTTAAAATGGTCGGTTATATTATTTTTTTAATAGCTCATTGTTATGTTCGATATTTCAAAAACACATGAATAATATTATTGTTGATTCTTATCGTACACCAGAAACTTCAAACAACTACAACCGAAGAAAAGGACATGTTTTTTGTGTTAGAATCGTGCGATTTAGTATTCGAATCGCATGATTAGATTCGATCCAGGATCCCATCGATTAGAAAATCAAGTAGAATCGTTTTTGACGCTGAATCGTATACGAATCGCCTGAATTGCTGTGATTCAGAATCGCAATTATGAATCTACGATTCAGATGTGCGATTCAAAGGCGCCTCCACAGGTGCGATTTCACGTGGCAACGCTTCCTCTGCCGCGACAATTGCTCTACCGTGACTTCAAAGGCGCACAAGTCACACACGGCGAGACTTCATTTTTGCAATTTGCCCTCCCTTGACGCTGCTGCGACTTCACGCGGGAGGCGACGCCGACGCAATCGCGCTTCTACAATCGCGACGCCGATGCACTCACGCTTCTGCAATCGCGACGCCGACGCCGGCGCAATCGCGCTTCTCCAATCGCGACGCCGACGATGATGCAATCGCGACGCCGATGCAATCGTGCTTCTGCAATCGCGACGCCGATGCCGACGCCAACGAGTTGCTGCAATCGCGACACTGATACCACCACTTCACACGGCTTCTGCAATCCCCCTCCCCCGACGCCGCCACTTCATGCAACCGCAGCTTCTCGAATCCCATATTTCTGCAATTGGCTTCTTCACGCGAGCGGCGAGTCTTCTTCACGCGAGTCTACTCTTTCAAGTTCTTCTTCCTATTTAATCTATTTATCACTAAATAAATAGGCCACTAGTTTTAAGTATTTCTATTTCCTATTATTTACTGTTGGTACTAGTGGACTACTTCCTATTTATCTACATTTTCTATTTATCTATTTATCTACATTTTCTATTTATCTATTTATCTATTAAAATTAGTGACTTATGATGGTATTTTGGTATTAGTGGATGGATTTGATTTATAATGCTTTACTTTTTAAGTATTTTCTTTATGTTTTAGGTATATAATTTTGTTATTTAGGCTTTTTATGAATATGATTCTGTATCGTACGATACGAAATGATACACGATTCACGATTTAAAATTTGATCAAATGATTCACGATACGATTTATGATTTGACAACTTTGATCTCATGCTCTATCTCTGATGACTAATTTGTGTACCTATAATATTTTAATCTATTCCATGAAAACTTTTTACTTCCTTCAAAGGGGGCTTAAAATTTACTGTCCTTTTAGTTTTTTTGAACATGGATCATCCCTTCAGAGAAGGGAATTAGCTAACCACCTTAACGTGCATGTATTGACACTCAACACCTCCAGATGTATGGTTGTCGAGTGATCTAGAAGGTACCTTTTATCAATTAGTGATAGTTATTTTGTGTTTGTGGTTATGGTCCTCGTGCTTGTGCTTTTGTTCATTATTGGTAGTTGAATATAGTTCCTATATGGGGAAACTGGAAAGTATACACTTTTACTTGTTGCTTCAGGCCGACAATAGAGGTAGTTGATCGACTTGGATCAGAAGATAAAAATAGTTTTAGAGATTGATGGGCATGTAATGCACTGTATACACGATCAAAATGGGAATCATGTCATTCAAAAGTGTATCGAGCATGTTCCGCGAGATGCAATTCAGTTTATCTCAACTTTTTACAATCAAGTTGTGTCACTCTATCTACTCATCCGTATGGTTGTGTTATACAGGTTTGGCAATTTTCCATTATTTAATTTTCATATTGTGATACTAGGATCTCATAGCACATTTACTGATATTCTATTGTTGCTTTTGTCTCACAGGGTTTGGAGCATCGTGATTATCTGACCACTTACTAGATTGTCATGGATGAGATTTTACAACCCGTTTGCATGTGATTGTATTTGCAATACTTTTTATTGTAGTGAAGTTGACAACTTTGTATTGTAATCAATACTATTTATTGAGTCGATAAATGTGTGGTTGATTGATAATTATTGGATCCCAATTAGTGATTTATTTGATTGATAAATGTGATTGAATGATCTATTGGATCCCAATTATTGAGTTGATAAATGTGTGATTGATAATTACAGTGTTGGTGAAATGACCTACATTAAAGGGGGTGAATAATGTATTTGCTAATCTTTAGCTTAATTTTGATTTCAGTCGTTTTCTTGATTACTTAGGTTAATGCACAATTCAACTACTAAATGAATGCGGAAGCGAATAAATAAGTCAAGTAATCAATACGCAAAATAAGCAATACAAATATCGAGATTTATAGTGGTTCGGCCCCAATGCATACTTCACTACCTAAGCACCCCGCTTAGGATTTTTAAACTAGCTTTACTAGATTAATTTGTCTCCTTACAATGAGGAATTTACACCGGAGAATATACGCTCTCAACCTGAAGGTACTTCCAAATCCGAAAGTCTCCGCCTTCCTACTGAGAGCACTCTCTCACCTCAAACCCTAAGGACAACACAATTAATACTAGTAAACTAAGTTTACACCAGTGGATTTAAACCTCAAACACCAAGACTACCATCCAATTTTAAGACCTACACTCTAGGTCTAATACAAACTCAAATACAATGAAAATAACAACAAAATGCAACAATAATGAGAACAAATAATAAACAATATAAACTTAGCTCTCAAACAATTATTCCTAGCTCCTCTTGATGCTTTGATGATAAATCAAATGAGGCTTGAAGGCTATATCAAGGAATCTAGATTCAAACTAGGGTTTCACCAAAGAAGTGGCTCAATCAAAGCTTGTAAGTGTTAAAGGATGTCTCATGAAGCATTAGAAGGTCATAGGAAGGCTTAGAAGGCCTTGAAATAGACATAACCTCAAGTGGTGGTTAGGCTCAATGGAAATAAATAGCTATTTTTTGAGTCATTACAATGTCGATTGATCGCCGGCTGATGGCCAGTCGACTGCCCGAGTGATCGGTTGTCGATCGGAAGCCTTCTATGGCTTTTGAACCCATGACGGTCGATCATCGATTGACTGGCCAAAAAGTACTAGTTCGGGTTTTGGATTACGGGTTTGGTTCTTTAGGGGTCTTTATATCATAATGAGGATTAATACAAATGATCTAGACACCATAAATCTAAACTCTATTCATTTCAACGAATTCGAGCCTGTCGACCAATGTCCTTTCGATTTTTTGATTTCTTTGATATTTTCGATCGTGGATGTCGAGCGCCAACTGATATGGAACCTGAAAATAATCTCCATGAAATCACTAGTTTCATGTTTGTTATAATCAAAACCGAGATTAAGACCAAGGTTGAAAACCTTAGGCCAACATACGGTACCATAGATGAACCATTATTCGTTGTTATCACCGACAAACTAACTACTGTTGGTATTACCGACGGATACATATATCTGTTGGTATTATAGATGGATACATATATCTGTTGTTAATACCGATGGTAACAATATCTGTTGGTATTACCGACGAATAAAAATATCCGTCGGTATTATCGACATATATGGTAAAATCTGTCGGTATTACCTAGCAATTTTTACTGACGAATTTTACCAACGAAAAAATCTATCGGTAACTCTATTACCGACGGATTTTTGACTATTACTGATGAATTTAATCCATCGGTGATACCTTATTTTTTTATAGTGGTGGTGAAATCTCAAACAAGCTAGGGTGGGGGTTCGGAAGCTAAATAAACCAATAAAGCACAACTCATAATCAAAATAATGCTAACACACTTTAATTGTGGTTTGGATTGTAACCAATCCTACATCGACTATATAAGCTTCTTAGAATTTCAACTAATCTAAGAGGATTAATACTAGAAGCATACAACCTTCTCCTTGAATGCATCTTCCCACCTCAAGCTCCAAGGCAATCCAAAACAATCACTCAACCAAGACCCAAACACCTCGGTCTACTGCACAAGCTTTAATCAAAGCAAAAACAAATCAAAATACAATTAAATTGAACAATAATATAAAACGAACACACATAGCTCCGAAAGATAAGCTCCTAGCTCATTTTGATGCATTTTGATGATGAATCAATTCAAGGTTGAGGCTCAATCATGATGAAGCCTACTCATAGCTTGTGTGAGTTCTATAGTACCGAGCGAACATTTGGCCTCTTTAAACTTGAATCGAGATGATCAAGAATTTTGATTTATTTCGATTCAAGAAGCATAAACTAGGACTAATATCAAAGAATAATATAATTATTCTAAGATCCCTAAACTTATGTCTTAAAATCTTTTCGATAATCCCAACAATGAGCATCACCACTTAATTTTTCAATTTATCGTCAATCTTTCAATCATGAAAGTCGCGTGCTGCTGAATTTGGAACTTAAAATTATTTATTAATTAAATGTGAGTTTGAGTTTATTATTATCAAAATCAAAATTGAGACCAAGGTTGAAAAGATTAGGTCAAAAAAATGACAACCAAAATCTTCAACGATAATAAAAATAATTTTTAATTAAAAATTTATCTAACAAGTGATAGAAAAGGTGAAGAAATGCCTTTATCGGCCAGAACCATAATGCTGGCAAGAATTTATATGGACAATAAATGAAGTGTGCCAATAAGCAGCTGCCACAAAACTACCACATTATGAAGAGCACCCTCTTTTGTGAAACAAATGAACTGGAATAGTAGTGTATCCGAGACAAATAATGATTCAAGTCTGTTTATATCTCCTTTCATGTTTTGTACTATCTAATCATATGTAAAGTTGCAATGCTCGTAGAAATACATAACCTCATATCCGTTTATGGGGCCTTTGAAGAAGCATTTGTAATGTAATTAGTTGCTAATTTTCAATATATTAGTTAAAAAATAATATCTGATATATACATGGTTCTTACAAGTTCCACTAAATTATTTACTTGTGGTTCTAATTATTTATTGTAGTGTTAGGTCACCTAGAATACAACCCGTTAGGAATGGATTTTGGAGTCGAGAAGGACCAAGAGGTTTGACGAGTAATTTTTGTTCTTAAGGTCTCTATTTCCCCGTAATAATACACCTTCAGGATTGATCAAACCCCCTTAGAAATATTGCAGCAAGTAGAAGGAAGAAGAGAAAGTGTGATAGATAGAATTATTCCAAGAGAGATTTCAAAATTGAGATATATAGATCAATTCATAGTTAATTTCGAAATTGATGCTCGTTATTAACCAATAGTAACAACCAATTTGATTAATGAGCAAATAAAAACTCGAAACAAAGTGCAGCTAAAGCGCCAACGCGACTTTGCGACGCGAGGCGCTGTGCGGCGCACCGTACTAATGTCATCTCTTGATCTTCCATTTTGTCTACACAAGTAATTAAGCATACGCACTAATGCTTATAGGCTAATATAAAATGAGCACAATGTGGGACTAAAGTCTAGTTTTCACAAACAACATGAATGCATCTCTTCATATACCCCTTCTTGGGCATATTAAACTTGATTATATAGTTCCTACTTGAACTATATAATTTTCTCATTAAACATTTCATATTAGATCATTTATTGCACTTTTTAATTCCCTTAAATTACATCAATAATTGAATAAATAAATTACTTAAAATTAATTAAAATAACATTCAATTAGGTGCATTTCAACAATCTCCCACTTGTTTGGAATACTACATTTGACCAAATAAATCATCTCCAAGAATTATTTGCGTAAAAGAAGATGTGACAAATCATTAAACATTCTCTTAGTGTAAACAATTCAAAGTTGTATCGGAGTTGATGGTGTCCGTAGATTAAACCTCTACTCCTTTATGACACAACCAAAATTATCACACACAAACAATTCACCCTCCAAGTTGAGCAATCATATTGCTTAGCACTATTATGGCCATGCGCAATATCTTGTTTCATAAACCGTTAAGAGAGTAAACCACAACTCTCTATAAGAAGCGGCACCACTTCTAGTTCATATAGGCAAAGTGTTTCTCAAGCATTTCTGTTGCTATAAGTGCAACACTTTGTTAAGAGCATAACTCATCCTTAGTCACGCAATAGTCACTACTATCACAATACTACATATAAGACCACAAGACAGTAATATAGCAACAACAATGACTTGTTTTTCTCATTAAACCTATAAACTAGGGGTAACCTAGAGAATAGGTTGGGTATCCACTACCCCTAACTCAGTGGTTTAAGTCTCATATCTCGTGTAGTCAAACTTATTAAGTCTCTCGTCAGAGACTTAGTAAGTGGATCTACCAAGTTTTTATTTGACTTTACATAGACAATTGTAATAATACCATAATGTATTAATTGTCTCACAAATTCATGTCGTAGACCAATATGTCTAGACTTACCATTGTAGGCAACGCAATACGCTTTTGATAGCGTGGCTTCACTATCACAATATAGTGAAATGGAAGGCATTAGACTTGGCCAAAGTTCTATGTCCAACAACATATTTCTTATCCACTCGATCAGCCTCCCGTCCAGCTTGAGCTAGAGCTATGAATTCGGATTCCATAGTGGAATGAGATACAGGTTTGTTTCTTGCTTGCCCAAGAAACAGCCCCACCAATAAGAGTGAAAATCCATCCACTTGTGGACTTATTATCTCCAACACTATTTATCCAACTCGCATTAGAGTACCCTTCCAACACACTAGGGAACTTATCATAAAATAAACCCAAGCTACTAGTCCTCTTAAGGTAACCAAGTACCATACTAATAGCTTTCCAATGATCAACATTTGGTTTACTTGTGTATCTACTGAGTTTAGAAACTACAAAAGAAATATCTGGCATAGTGTAGTGCATAGCGTACATAAGACTACCAATAGCACTTGCGTACTCTAGCTGTGCAATAGCTCTACCAGTATTTTCGTGGAGTTTTAAACCACAGTCAAAAGGAGTGTTCACCTCTTTGATCTCGAGGTGACTAAACTTAGAAATTACTTTATCAATATAATGGGATTGACTTAACACAAAATCTCCATTATGTTCTCTTACTTGATACCTAAAATAGTATCTACTTCACCTAGGTCTTTCATCTTGAAAATAGAGGATATATACTTTTTAGTCTCATTTATTTCAACCATGTTTGTACTAATGATCTCATCGACGTACAAACAGACTATCACCATATAGTCCGAAGTGGTTTTAGAATATAGGCACATGTCCGTACTGTTATATTTAAACTCAAAGTTTAAAATAGCAGTATCAAATCTCTCGTGCCACTATTTTGGTGCATGTTTTAGACCATAAAGTGATTTGACCAACTTACACACTTTAGCCTCGTTACCGAAAGCAATGAACCCTTCGGGTTGTTCCATATACACTTCCTTATTTAAATTGTCATTCAAAAATACGATTTTTACATCCATTTGATGAACAAACAGATCATAAAGAGAAGTTATGGCAAAGAGGATCCTAATGGAAGTAACCCTAGCTACCGGTGCATAAGTGTCAAAATAGTCAATCCCTTCTACTTGTCTAAATCCTTTAGCTACTAATCTAGCTTTAAAGGTAGAAATAATACCATTGGTATTATATTTTCTTCTAAACACTCATTTGCACCCTATGGATTTAGAACCACTTGGCAAATCTATTAATACCCAAGTATTATTTCCTAAGATTGAATCCATTTCATCATTAACAGCTTCCTTCCAAAAGGCAGCATCCCTAGAAGCCATAACTTCTTTAAATGATGTAGGATCAGTCTCAAGACCGTATATGTAGGGTATCTCATTTGTCACTTCATTATTTTGGTCCCCTTCTACCAAAAATAACAAAGATTGAGAAGAGATGAAGTCTTTATCTAAGTTCTACTCTATTCTTACCCTACTACTCCTTCTAGGTTATATAGGTTGTTCTGGAACACCGGGTTCCCCAATCTCAATCATAGACCTTGTAGGACCTCTAGTCTCATCAAGTGTGGGAGTTCCTTCATTTTCAACATCTTTTGAAAATTTATTTTCGAAGAATTCCACATCTCTACACTCAGTTATTGTGTTAGACTCTTAGTCTAGAAGTCTATAGGCTTTACTATTAATAGCATATCCTACAAATACGCTCTTAATATCTCTATCACATAACTTAGTCCTTTTAGGGTATGGAACACTAAAATAGGTAATTCACCCCCACACTTTGAAATAATTTTTGTTAGACTTTTTGCCTTTCCATATTTCGTAGGGACTAGTTTTCACCACTGAACTAGGGATCCTATTTTGAATATGGCAGACAGTCAATAGAGCCTCTCCCCATAAATTATATGGTAAGTTAGCTTGGTTTAACATGCAATTTATCAAGTCATGGAATGTGCGACTTTTTCTTTCTGCTATACTATTTTGTTGTGGTGTATAAGCAGCACTAGTTTGGTGAATGATACCATTTTCTTCACAAAAAGTATCAAAAACATTTGAGCAAAATTCCATGCCTCTATCAGAACGTAGGGTTTTAATCTTCTTCTCAAGTTGGTTACTTCTGATTTATATTTCTTGAAGAAAGCAAGAGCTTCATCTTTTATTCTCAACAAGTAAATATAGGTATATCTACTAGCATCATCAATGAATATAATAAAATATCGCTTTCCACCCCTAGTCAATATTCCATTTAATTCATATAAATCAGTATGTATTAAACCTAATAATTGTGATTCTCTTTGTACCATCAGAAAAGGTTTTCTCATAATTTTTGATCTAACACAAATTTCACATTTATCAAGTTTATTGCTATTAATATTTATAAGTCCCATTGCATGCATAATATTCAAGTTCTTAGCATTCACATGTCCTAATCGACTATGTCATAAAGTAATTGAAGAGCAGGAATAAACAGAAGCAGAGCTTATATTATTGATAGACAATTTGTACATTCCATTACATTCATAACCCTTTCCAACAAAGACTCCATTCTTAGTAAGAATTACTTTGCTAAACTCAACATGAATTTTGAAACTTTTCCTATCCAAAAGACAAACAGAAATTAGACTCTTTCTAATTTCCGGAACAAACAAAACATTAAGTAATGTAAGTTTCTTCCCAGAGGTGAAGTTGATCTCAACATTTTCTTTGCCTCCAACACTAGCACGGGAACTGTTACCCGTTTGTACTTCCTGTCCAACAACTTCAGTAAAAGTTTTGAACAGTTCTCGGTTGTTACAAATGTGAACGGTAGCCTCGGAATCCAGCCACCATCCAGATGGCTCACTGGCCATGTTTATCTCAGAGATCAAGGCCACATCAAGAGTAAGATCTGAAACCATTGCTACGAGGTTCTCCTCAACCATGTTAGCAGATCCAGATCCACTCTTGCGATGTTGACATTCTCTAGCATAATGTCCTGTTTCTCCACAAACATGACACTTGCCTTTTCTTTTGTTAGGATCGGATTTTGTTTTCTGTGCGGGTTTCTTGAATTGTATAGTTTTCTTCTTGAACTGTCCTCATCCTTTTTTCTTAACCTCCACACAGATGACGCTTGACTGTCCTTGGTTCAAGTTCTTAGCATCACATTTTCGGGCTTCTTCCTCGATACGTAGATGCTTCTGAATTTGCTCCAGAGAGAAGTCCTCATTTTTATGCATCAACCTCTTGGCAAAATCCTTCCAGGTTGGGGGCAGTTTAGCAATTATGGCTCCAACTTGGATGGTTTCAAGCAAAGAAATTATCAAGGCCTTTAGTTTGTTGACAATAACCTAGAGCTCTTGCAGTTGCTCAAGAATAGGTTTATTATCAACCATTTTAAAATCAAGGTACTTGGAAACAAGATACTTATTTGTACCTTCCTCCTCGGCTTTGTATTTGAACTCCAAGGCTTCCCATAGCTCTCTTGGTGATCGGACGTTGGTGTAGAGGATGTGCCCGCGCATAAGTTCCTCATCTTCGGTTCTCTTCTTTCTTTGCTCATTTAGAGAGTCAATCGTCGCTTGATCTGGAACTTGTCCTTCAACTGGCTTCGAATCTTCAGGAACAGGTTGAAGATTCGAGTCCAGGACGTAGGTGATCTTGAGCACCGTCAGAAGGAACTTCATCTTGTCTTGCCATCGAGTGAAGTTGTTGCCG
The DNA here is from genome assembly GCA_034359265.1 of Canna indica. Lineage (NCBI taxonomy): Eukaryota > Viridiplantae > Streptophyta > Magnoliopsida > Zingiberales > Cannaceae > Canna > Canna indica. Next base: position 67,062,193 of record CP136890.1, on the reverse strand, counting down.
TCAAACCGATCGAGCTTGACGAAATCCTAGTTCATGATCTTGAACGACTCCGGATCCATCTCCAATAGAGACTTTGGAGTCCAGAAGGATCAAGAGGTCTGATGGGTAATTCCTGTCCTTAAGGTCTCTATTGCCCCGTAGCAATACTCCTCCAAGATTGATCAAGCCCCCTTAGAAATGTTGTAGCAAGTAGAAGGAAGAAGATGAGAAAGTGTGATAGATAGAATTTTCCAAGAGAGATTTCGAAATTGAGAGATATATTTATATATCAATTCATAGTTAATTTCGAAATTGATGCTCATTATTAATAAATAGTAAGTGCCAATTTGATTAATGAGCAAATAAAATCTTGAAATAACTCTGTAATTGATAAAATAATAAGTGTCATGATTCATGTAATTGTTGAATTCCAACGGTCAAAAACTAGATTCGAATTTGAATCAAGGTCAGACTCGACAAAAAGTTGGCTCGCGGCTCGGGCAAGGTGCCTAGCGACCATGCGAAGTGCACCTAAAGCGCCAATGCGACTTTGCGATGCGCTCGCGCTATGCGATGCGGTGCATCACACTAATGTTGTCTCTTGACCTTCCACTTTGTCCACACTGTTGGCCTAAAGTTTTCAACCTTGGTCTTAATCTCGGTTTTGATGATAACAAATATGAAACTAATGATTTCATGAAGAATTATTTTTAGGTTCCATGTCGATTAGCGCACGACGTCCACGATCTGAAATATTGGAGAAATCAGAAAATCAGACGAACATTGGTAGACGCGCTCGAATTCATCGGGAAGATAGAGTGTAGGTTTAGGGTATCTAGATAAATTGTAAATCCTCATGATGATGCAAAGAAACTCAAAAACCAATCCTGAACCCCAAAACATGAAAAATCGGAAAATAAAAAATGGCCCTAAAATTGTTCCTTAGGTAAAAATTAGAAAACGATATAAATCGGAGAGTTATATGACCTAGATATTTTCTTGGCACAAGAAATGCCTGTAATTGTTCCTTAGGTAAAAATTAGAAAACGATATATTTTTAAGGATTTTTTGGAACCCTTTAGCCTACCCATATTGACCCGGAAGATTAGAAAATTTCTGTTTTTCAAAAATTTGTACTAGACTCCAAAAGTTAGATTTTGATTATTAAGGATTTCGATTTTTTAGATATTTTTATTGAATCCAAATAGGGGGTAATCCTTAAGAAATGTTATATAAGTAGACTTGACGAATACAGAACCCAGAAACGAGCAAACAAGCAGAAAAACCAACCTAACCAAGCAGTTTGCCCTGCCTAGGTTCGATCGACCGACTGGTCGACCGATAAAAGGAGAAGGCATTTCGGTCGATCGATCGACGCCCAAAATGGGCAGAATGCCTTCGATCGCTCGGTCGGTCGACCGACGATCGATCGACAAGCGACCAGGCATCGCCAATGGGCAGAAATTAGCCCGTTCACGAGCTCTCTTGTTTGGGGGGTTATAAATACCCACCCAAAATTCTCTTCATTGTATATCATTTGTGTAAACCTAGGTTGCTAGGTTTGATTGAGTTGGTAGTTTTCTTGTTGTTTAGGCTTAAATCCACCATTGTAAACTTAGTTTACTAGGATTAGTTGAGTTGTCCCTTAGGTTGAGGTGGGAGAGTGTTCGGGATACTTCCGGTGTAAAGTCCTCTTTGTAAGAGAAACGATATAATCTAGTAAACCTCGTTTGGAAATCCTAAGCACACTACGTAGGCAATGGGGCCGAACCACTATAAATCATTGTGTTATCATTGATATTTTATTTGTATTATTTATTTTATCATTTATCGCTTCTGCATTTAGTCATTCAATCGTGAATTGCCTAAATAATCTAAGAAACGTTTAAAATCAAATTTAGACAAATAGATTTAGTTAACACACTATTCACCCCCCCTAGTGCGGCCATTTCATCAACACACACAAGTAATTAATCATACACACTAATGCTTATAGGCTAATATAAAATTAGCACATCTTTCAATGTGAGACTAAAGTCTAGTTTTCACAAACAACATGAATGCACCTCTTCATATACCCCTTCTTGGGCATATATAACTTGATTATTTAATTTCTACTTGAACTATATAATTTTCTCATTAAACTTCTCATATTAGACTATCTATTGCACCTTTTAATTCCCTTAAATTACATCAATAATTGAATAAATATATTACTCAAAATTGATTAAAATAAGTTTCAATTAGATGCATTTCAACACAACCAAATTTTAATAAGCTTCAATTTAAGCGAAAGAAAAAGGTAAATCAATATGCACAAACAATAAGAACAATGTCAATATACTATCCATAGTGGTTCGACTTCTAGCCATGCATGCATCCACTATAGGTTTTAAACCACTAAATGGTATAGTTTCCTTTAAGAAAATTTACAAGCTAAGACTACCATCCTCTGCGTGAGGGCACCTTGAATACCTCAAACACCTCAAACTCTAAAGACAACTACACTAAACTAATAAAGTGAGTAAACTTATATCTACATCAAGACAACCAGTCAAATCCTAAGACTTATACATTATGTTAATATAACAAGCTTTAAATCACCAAAAATAAGCTAAAATTACAAAACAAATGAAGCAATAATTAAAACAAACACCACTGAGCTCCTCTTAATGTCTTTGATGATGAATCATGCATTATATTATGGCTTATTAAGAACAAAATTGTCAAGCTAGGATTAAATCACAAGAATAACTCAAGGAATCTCAACCAAGGTTCATATGATGACTCAATAGGTTCATCAAGGCTTAAGGAAGGCTGATAGAGCATATATGGAGATCTAGGGGGATAAGGCTTGAGAAAAGCAATCACAACAATTGAAAAAAGAGCTATTGGGCTCATCGATCGATGGTTGGTTGACCGACAATCGATCGAAACTACACTAACAATAGTTTCAACACCAGTTCAGTTTGGATTTGAGTTTCAAGGTTTTAGGTTTGGTTTTTATCATCAGCAACATGCATCCTAAGGGTTGTACAATAATTATAGACCCTAAAACTAGTCTTCAAAGATTTTCTTGACTTTCAAGCATCGAGCAATGTCCTATATTTATCTAACACAATATAAATTTTTTGGTTTCTCTTCGATATTTTTCGGTAGTAGACATCGCGTGCTTATCAACATCGAACTTGAAAATATTTACCTCTACCTCGATGACATGCTGACTTGAGTGTCAGAGTGTCTTTTGTAGATCCCTCCCACCCGCTGAAGTCGCACCTCACCAGGAGACACACCAGATCGGATCATATCTCTTAGACTTCAGGCAAGAATATTTGGCAGCCACCGTGGGACCGAGTAAATCTTACTTGCCCCGTAATTATTGGTACCTGGAGTTAGGTGATCGCCGTCGCACGCAGGCAGCATCCTAGCAGCGATGTACACCCGCTACTTGGAAACACTGAAATAGTGAGGAACTACGCTCCAATACCAGCTAATCCCTCACCAAAAGAATCTCAACGTCTAATAAACGACCTTCAAGCGGAGAACTAAGGGTTAGTAGCCCAGTTTGAGATGCTGACATGGTCTCGGGAACAACACCTGGCCGATTACGAGAGCCACTACTCAGAGCACTAAGAAAGTAATCACTTGGAGAGGAGGAGATCAATTTCCATCCTTCGCGACGAGGTCTCCAGCATGCCTCAGCAAAAGAAAGGAGAAAGATCCCAGGGGCAAGGAGGCTACCACTCCACTTCCCGTCAACTTGGGAACCTTCACCGAGCACATCATAGCTACATGCCTTTCACCCAGATTCAAGCTATCAACCATATTGAAGTGCTACGATGGTATGGGCGACTCGACACTACTAGAAATTGGTTATTCAGCAACGGCTATTAGCAACGGCCGCTCAAGCCGTTGCTATTTGCAACGGCGTTCTTACGGCCGCTCAAGCCGTTGCAGATATGCCATATCTGCAATGGCTTTCTAACGAACATGTGAGCCGTTGTAGATGTTAATTACCTTAGCAATGACTTTCTAACGGACAAGTGAGCCGTTCCTGATGATTAACTTATCAACAATGGTGTTCTAACGATTAAGTGAGCCATTGCTAATAAGTTTATATAGGGCACGCGCCCGCGCTCGCCCCATACTCCTTCTTCTTCCTCTTCCTCTGCTTCCACCGCCCGCTACCAGTATCAACACCGCCGCCTCGCTGCCGACGCTGCCGCCCCATCGTCGACCGCCGATTTCGACCGCCGCTGCCCCGTATGTTCCAGGTATTCGTTGCCACCCTGCCTTCCCCATTTAATGTTAGATCTGGCCGAAACCCTAAATATAGGGTTTCGGCCGGTGGCCGTGATCGAATCTGTCTAGTGTCCGAACACTAGACGTTGGACACTGGACGCCGGAGTCCACCAGACTCTGGCACTGAAAATACAAGGTTGTATTATTATTTTTAATTAATTGTTTAATTTATAGATTAATTATTAGGTTAATTATTAGATTAATTGTTAGAGTTTAGATTAATTTTTAGATTAATAATGTATGTTAATTATTTAAATTAATTAAAATGTTTTAGATTAATATTAATTAATTAGTTAAAATGTTAATTAGTCCAGAGTCGTCCTCAGCTCAGTGGACTCACGCCGGAATCGTCCACTTTAGACGTGATCTTTTATACGACGTACAACCTTTGAATTGTCCCCGATTGGACAATTTGGGAATATAGTTATTTGTATTGCACTTAATTTTTTCTTTTAACCGTTAACTTATTCTAAATTTCAGTAGCATCTCTCTTGTTCTACGATACGCGCCCAAATGATATGCGTATTTGGAGAACTATAGGGAGATACTACCGAAATTTAAAATGAAATTAGCGGTTAAAAGAAATACTTAGTACAATATTAATAACATAAATCCCGAATGGAATAGGACCATCTCATCTAAAGGCATTAACCGAAGAAATTGTCCTTGATTGACAAAATCATGTCGGCTGATCGGAGTTGGATGTACCGACGTCTTGATCGTGGAGCTTTAACGAATGAGTTTCGATTAGGCGTAACTTACTTCCTAAATTTCGCCCATTCGAATCGGAAATTCGTTAGTGTCGGTGATAAAATTCGATATACGTGCCGTATTTGCTTGAATGGACGATTTTTGGATCGAAAAACTGTCACACTGCATCTATATAGTAAAGGATTTGCACCAAGATATTTTCTATGGATTTGTCGTGGGGAGTCACGTGAAGTCGGGACGTCGAGCAATCATGTCGCTCAGACACATGGTGAATCTTCCTCTGCTGGTGTTCTTCATCCAGTCCATCTAATCCCTATAGAGCTAAGATACTTGATAGTCTTGGGGGTCAATTCCACCTGAATGATAATGTTGATCGACCAGTTACTTATACATCAGTGCCACCAGATATTACAGGTGTTGATATCACAGAAGTACAAACTGCGGTAGAGATTGAATTGCCGAATAAAGAAGCTGAAGAATTTTACGAGATGTTAAAAGCTGCCGATGAACCTTTGTATGAGAATTATCCTAAATACACTAGGTTTTCGGCAATGACGCAGCTCCTAAACATCAAGGCCGATTGTAATATTAGTGGGGTTGCGTATGATTGGATTGCAGGATTGATTAGTGGAATGCTGTCTATTGATAACAAGTTTGAGCCAACTTTTTATAAGACTAAAAACTTGATGAGAAAATTAGTGCTTGGGTACGAAAAAATACACGCGTGCCAAAATAACTATATTTTATATTATAAAGAAAATGTGCAGTTGGATAAATGCCCTGTATGTCAAAAGACGGTCCCCTACATGAGTTGACATGCAAGAAGTTGTGATGATACAGTAATGACTCATCCATCCGACAGTGAAGCATGGAAACATTTGGATACATGTTATCCTTCATTTGCTATGGACACTAAAAATATCAGATTGAGATTGTGCACAAATGGTTTTAATCTGTTTGGACATTCTGCAACTCCTTATTCAGTTTGGCCAGTGCTGCTGACAGTTTATAATTTGCCACCGTCAATGTGTATGAAAGATGAATTTAATTATCTTTCGATGATTACTCCAAGTGCTAAGGGTCCGCGAAAAGAAATTGACATGTTTCTCAGACCCTTGATAGATGAATTGAAAATATTGTGGACTGAGGGAGCTGTCACTTATGATTGTCATCGGAAGAAAAACTTCAATTTAAATGTTGCGGTCTTGTGGACAATAAATGATTTCCCGGCGTACGACATGTTGTCTGGTTGGAGCACTCACGGCCGACTCTCTTGTCCGTATTGTATGGAACACTATAAATTAATCAGTCTTCAGAACGGACGAAAAATCTCATTCTTTGATTATCATCGTCGATTCCTACCGACTAACCATCAATATCGAAGGAATCGTAATAAATTTACTAAGGGAAGAGTCGAAAGAGATGAGCCACCACCGATGTTGTCTGGTGAACAAATGTTAGCACGTGTTTCAGCACTTCCAGAGATAGTATTTGGTCGGAATGAAAGAGTGTCGGGCTTTGGTCAAACACATAACTGGGTGAAAAAAAATATTTTTTGGAAATTGCCCTATTGCAGTTCATTACTAATTCGACATAATTTGGATGTCATGCACATTGAAAAAAATGTGTTTGATAATATTTTCAACACTTTGATGGATGTTTCCAAAAAAACTGAAGATAATGTCAAATCCCGACATGATCTGAAAATACTTTGTAAGAGACCGGAGTTGGAGTTTTAAGAGGTCAACGGACAATATCTAAAGCCGAAGGCCCCGTATGTGTTAAATAAACAACAGAACAAAGATGTTTGTCAATGGATAAAATAACTCAGATTACCCGATGGATATGCTTCAAACTTATCTCAATGTGTGAACGTTGATGATTGCAAAATATCAGGGATGAAGAGCCATGATTGTCATGTATTCATGCAGAGATTGCTTCCGATCGCATTCCGATATCTTCTACCTGATAATATTTGGGGTCCGTTGACTGAATTATGTATGTTTTTTAGAAACATTTGTGCAAATGCCCTTCGAGTCGAAGATATGTCAACACTTGAAAGTAATATTGTTGAAATTATATGCAAGCTGGAGCAATTTTTCCCTCCTACCTTTTTTGACTCGATGGAGCATCTACTGATACACTTGGCATACGAGGCACGAGTTGGTGGCCCCATTCAATACCGATGGATGTACTTATTTAAAAGATACATGAATCGTCTGAAGAAAAAATAAAGAACACCGCAGCTGTTGAATGATCAATATCTGAATCGTATATCATCCAAGAAATTTCAACATTCTGCTCATTTTACTTTGAATCGACAATACAGACAAGATTTGATCGTCTTCCACGTAATGACGATGCGGGAGTTCGACATTCAGATGGACGTTTAAATATATTTTGTCACTCTGGTCATGCTTTTGGTTCTCGTCCATCTCGACACTTAAGCAACGAAGAGTATCAGTTGGCACACTTGTATGTATTACTCAATTGTCTAGAGATTGAACAATTCATTAAAATATTTGACATTGAGATGGTGCAAAAATACTCTATTCACTACGATCAAGAATTGGAGAGATTACAGAATCATGATTTCCCTACTTGGATTCAGGCTTACAGCAAAGATCACAAAGTTGAATAGATTAAAGAATATTTGAGTTTGTTAGTGGACTGTCACGACTAGTGTCGTGTTATGGCGGATATTTTGTTAATGGGTATAAATTGCACACGGTTGAATACACATTTACAAAGAAGACGATGAATGCCGAGGTCTGCGTGAAAGGGACAACCTATGTTGAATGTGAAATGAATTTTTATGGTCCGGTGGAAGAAATGATAGAGTTGCACTACTTCGGCTTGAAATCAGTTATCCTATTTAGATGTCATTGGTTCGATACAACAGAAAGGGGCATAAAAGTTCATCCAAAATACAAACTTGTTGAGGTTAATTACAAATCCAAATTGGCAGCTAATGAGCCTTTTATATTGGCATCACAAGCCGAACAAGTATATTACACGAAGCATCCGACTCGATATAAAGATAGAGCAGATTGGCGTGTAGTCTGTAAGACTAAAGGTAGAGGAAAAATTGATCTGATAGGAGGAGAAAATAAGGCGATACCTGATGTGACAGATGGTTTTTATCAAGAAGATGATCCTCCTACTGTAGATCGTATTATTCCAATACTTGATGATGCACACACAGCGTCAATTCAATTAGAAGTTGAATATGTTGATGATGACGATCATGAAATTGAGGAAGCTGGAGATGAAGAAGATGAAGAAGAGGAAGAATTCGAAGACTATTACTCAGATGACGAGGAATAATTGTAAAGTATATATTATATTAAATATATCTCTACTATATATATAATAATCTAATTATATGCCTATTCGACAGATATGTCTGGTCGTGATTATCGTCACAGGAGAGCTTCGGAGTCTCTGATCGGTGAGATTCCAACACTTACTCATGCTGCTGATCCTCTTGCTGCTGATCCTCCTACTGATGATACTGTTGAGGCTAGTACATCCAGACGCAGGTGGCCACGCGGGTCGAACAGGTGGCAGCCTCCACTAGCCATAGAGTCGCGTAGATTCATTAGCGTGATTGGGGAGCGATAATATATCATGAATTATGAATTGTTACAAATTCATTATATCAAAATATAATATTAAATTTTATTTTTATTGTGCAGGTTCGAGCAAGAAGAAGTGCCAAGGAGCATATCTTCTACCATTCGATGATACATGCACGGGGCATGGCCCACGTGGTATCACGTGCCCAGTGAGCACGTCGACATGCTATTGCGCGAGTTTGAGGCACGTATTAAATTTTTTTTATATACATGCATGATGATTAATATTGGTACTGATATTATTATTTTGCAAGCTCGCTATACATGGGCTGAGGACCAGAAGTCCTTCATTTACTTTGCCTGGGAGGCTATTTCCCAGCAGAGGTACAACGGGCAACTAGGGCAGGCCTGGTCCCAGGCGATGGCCCGAGCTCGAACCACTAACATCGTGGAGACTCGGGGATACGACCCTGATTGGATTACTCTGGATATATGGGACCAGGTCGTGGCATTATGGTCGACGGATCAATGGCATGAGGTTTCTAGGACTGCGGCTAGAAATAACATGTCGGGGGGAGCAGCGTGTCACACTAGCGGCTCTATTGCATTTGCAGTGCACGCGAACCGTATGGTAAGTATACCTTACTTTTAATTATATATTTTATTTGTTACTCTATGTACTAATTAATGTATTTGTTTTGTAAATGTAGACGACAGTGTTGGACGACGGGACTGTCCAGCGACCCTCCCCGATTGCGGTGTTTGAGCGGACTCACCGTCGAGTACATGGGATGGGGAAGTACATTGATAACCGCGCTGCATACATTATGGTAAGTATATTTGTTTAAATTATTCATTATTTATTTATAATTTAAGTTTTAAGAAAAATATGAAACAAAAAATCAAACTTGAGTAGCAGATAGTGGTCATGCGCGAGCCGTGCTAGGCCCACTTGGGGCACCGACCCCTTCGGTCGCTGGTGAGCGGCCATCCACCTCCAGGTCCATTTATGATCAGAGTAGCAGGATAAGGACATTGGAGGAGACAGTTGTGCGTCAGAGTGACATGATGGAGCGTCAGAGTTGCATGCTGCTACGCAAAATGTCAGGTTATCGTGGAGCAGGCATCCATTCGGCATCATCTGATCCATCGTCCTCGAGTCAGTCAACCCCGGGTACACCCAAGCACTTTAGACCCCGCCATATGATCCAGACCATCCTCCATCATCATCGTGTGGTTTATTATTATTTTTTATATTGACTTTGTTACTTAGATACTATACTTGATTAATTTCTTTTGTTTGGATATTGATACTTCAATTTTGAATTTAAATATTTTTTATACGATTGTGCATAATTATAGATATAAGTATAATTATTTTGATGTATATCTGGGTGTATTTGTGATGTGTGAATGGATGTATGTATGGGTGTATGAGTGTGTGAGTTATGTATCAGATAATGTATCAATGTATTAATGTAAATTTGGAATTTAAATTTTTTTTTATTTCAGGTCTACATCATCAGCAACGACTTTTCCACGGCCGCCCGTGGGAAAGCCATCACTAAAAGTGTATCGTAAGCCATTGCTGATGACCTACAACAATGGCTTAGCAACGGTCTTTCACTAACGGCCTTGCCACGGCCTCTCGGGCCATTGCTAATAATATTATCAGCAACGGCCCCGTGTCCGTGGCAAAGCTGTTGCTGCTAACATTATTAGCAATGGCCCGAGCGGCCGTTGCTGAGCCGTTGCAAAATTATCAGCAACGCGTTTTTCTGCCACGGCTCCGTTGCAACGGGTGGGGCTGTTGCACGCTGTTGCTGATGGTTTTCAGCAACAGCTTCAACTGTTGCTGATGCCCATTATTCCAGTTGTGCGACTACACACACGATAATGTTTAGGTCCACAATGCTCCTCAACGGAGCGACTGACCCCGTATGTCCTTTTCAGAGCTTTCCCACCCTTCCTAGAGAAGGCCGCACTATTGTGGTTTTCCTCCTGTCTTGGGTCGAAGGATATGGCCGAGTTCCAAGAGAAGGCCACAAGCTACATAGAGATGGAAGACCTCCGAGAGGCCAGAAAGGCCGACAAGCAAATCGCCAAAGATGCCACCGAGGACAAGAATGGAAAAAATCCCGACAGAAAAGGCGAAGATCAAAATCAGTGTGAGCAAGAAAACAATAGGAGGGCTAGGTCGCCACCCCTCCCGAATGCCCAATACGAAAAGTACACTCTGTTCAATACAAAGAAGGAAACCATCCTCCGTGAGATCTGACTTAAAACTCCTCAAACACCCTGCCAAAGCTGGGAAGCAGAAACTGCCACCCAACACCGACATGAACAAAAAATGTGCCTTTCACGACACCTATGGGCATACCATAGAAGACTGTGTGGTGCTCGAAGACCAACTCGAGGACTTGGTCTACGTAGGATGCCTCGATTGATACATCAACCGCGGAAGAGAGTGTGGTCGGAGCAGCAGCCGAGACCACCGATGCTGGAGTCGAAGGCGGACACCTCTGAACCATCATGGAGGTCAAAGGGACAACAACCAAACCAATCGCTTAGGAAACAAAGTCCAAGGAGTTATCAACTACATTGCCACCGGGTTCGCAGGATGAGGCGAATTGAGCTCAACCAGATCCCTCAAAGCAATCATGGCGATCGACAACATTGCTCATCCGTAGGGGCCCATCTCCAGAACCCCGGTAGTATCGTTCTTTGAATCGAATTTTGAGGAAATTTACAAAAACCTACACGACCCAGTCGTGATATTTGTGATCGCGAGAAACTTTATCATCAAGAAAGTTTTGGTGGATCAAGGCAGTTCAACCGATATCCTCCCCTATTCTACATTTGAGAAAATGCAGCTAACCAAACCTTCACTCTTACCCTACAAGGGAGACTTGATGGGTTTCTCAAGAGAGAGAGTTAACGTCCGAGGCTCCATATGGCTAAGGACAATGTTCAACTCCCAGCGAAGAGCAAAGACAATCGACGTTCATTACCTAGTCATCGACAACCACATGATCCTATGGAGGCCTTCCTTAAACGACATGGAAGCTGTCGTATCGACCCCCCACCTAGTGCTAAAATTCCCCGTTTTAAAAATGGAAATAGGCATACTCCACGCCGACCAGAAAGAAGCTCATCGATGTTGCATTGAATGCCTTAGACAAAGGGCAACTAGACGAAAGAAGGAATTTGACACTCTGCCTTAAAAGGTACTCTTAACGCCCAAGGGTGAATAGCCGTCGGGAACCCCCGAATAGGACCCTAGTGAAAGCATGTAGAAACGACCTCGACCCGGCACAACTTGAGAATCGAGCACCGCTCAGAGCAAAGATATGGGCCTATTGTTCAGCTAGGCTTTGAGCGAACCATAGACGATAATTGGTTTCTCCTTTCCTTTCCCCTTCGCCTTGACAGGAACAACCACGCTTGCGCTATGCACCTTAGTTTTGAAAATTCTATTGTATCAACAATTTCTTCTTGCATTAATAAAGATCATGTCTTTCACATTTCTGTTTGTGCGCCTAGGAATTTCATGGCCATCTCGCCATCCAAGAGAATGTCTTACGACCCAAGACAAGGATGTCACGGTCCTACCTAACACTCATCGGTGAGTTCGGCTTGACCACTCGAGTGCGGTCCTCAGCCCCAACACCGCTACTTTCAGACTCAAAGCCCTTTCTCGGCCTCAGAGCCCTTACCGACTCCTCGTGCAGTCCTGCCTTACGTTCCTCTGCGAGCTCAGCTTGACCTCCTAAGCGTGGTCCTTGGCTCCAATGGAGCTACTTCCAGCCTCAGAGACCTTCTTGGCCTCAGCGCCGCTACTTTTAGCCTCAAAGCCCTTACTCGGCCTTAGCACCGCTATTGCAGGTTTTGGAAGCCTCGCTACTTCATGCCTCGACGCCCCATCCGAACCCGCAATTTCACAGGCGCCACACCCTAGTTTTAACAACTTCCATACTACCTCAAAGGTACTTTCAAAATGATCCTACTTATGATATGGGATTTAACCTCACGTACGACTTACGGCCCTAGCTGCCAACGACGAGCTCCCACGCTCTCGAGAGGTACTCTGCTGCACACCCCCTTACAAGAAATCTGGCTACAGCCAAGGACCTTGACCAAGAACTGGTCACGTGCTGCAGAAAGTCTCAAATGCCCTCAAGGGGCAACAATTCGTTACAAGAAACCATCCAAACAATCCATAGAAGGGCGATTAAAAACATCACAAAGTATAGGCCACATCAGCCTCAATAGATGTGGCGGGTGTTGGTGAAATGGCCTACACTAGAGGGGGGGCGGGGGCGGTGAATAGTATGTTTACTAATCTTTTTGCCCTATTTCGGTTTTAATCGCTTACTTGATTAATTAGGCAATTAACAAATCAAGTAGCAAGCGGAAGCAAGGTAGATATGCTAATTAAACAAACACAAGTAGAAGCAATGCAAACATGATGATTTATAGTGGTTCGGCCCCAATGCCTACTCCACTACCAAAGCACCCCCCGCTTAGGATTTTCAAATTAGTTTAACTAGATTAATTAGTTTACTTACAAAGAGGAATTTTCACCGGAGAGTCTCCGCTCTTAAACCGAAGGCACTTCCACACCTAGAAGTATCCCACATTCCTATCGATCAGCATTCTCCCACCTGAACCCTAAGGACAACTCAACTAATCCTATCAAACTACATTTACACCGGTGGAATTAAGCCTTAACACCAAGGCAACCATCAACCATTCAAGACCTAACAACCTAGGGCTTCACAAACTCAAATACGATGAAATAAACAATAAAATAGATAAACAATTGAGCAAATAAATCAAATAAAAAATACTTAGCTCCAATAGAAACTCCCTAGTACTCTTGATGCCTTAAGAAAATGAATCTTAAAGGTTCAAAGGCAAGATCAAGAATGTGAGGATCGAATCTAGGGTTTACAAAGAATCTCTCAATGAAGGCTTTAGAAATGATCAAAGATGGCTTAGATCAACCAAGAAGGTTTCTCATGTTTGGTATTTATAAGCCATGCGGAGAGATGGCCTCTACAACCATCCCAACGGGCAAAAATTTTCCCATTGGCGTCGCCCAGTCGGTGGCCGACCGATGGCCGGTTGATCGGCCGAGCAACCTGCCACCGACCGGAGCCCACTACCCATTTTGGGCTATGGCTGATCGATCGGTTGTCAATCGCCCATCGGCCGACACCCAAGAAATGAGGCATTTCGTGGATTTTTCTCACGACGTTCATTTTTGAGTTCCAGGTTTCGATGTTTTGGGCTCATAAGCATCAATTTGAGGATTTACAACATATGCTAGACAACCTAAACATAAACCCTATCTTCCCGATGAAAACCCGCGCGTGTCGACCAATGTTCTTCCAATTTTCTAATTTCTCTGATATTTTTGATTTTTTTCGATCGCGGACGTTGAGCGCTAATCGACTTGGAACCTAAAAGTATTTGTCAGTGAAACCAATAGTTCCATGTTTGTTATCATCAAAATCGAGATTAAGACCAGGATTGAAAACCTTAGGCCAACAACGGGAGCAGACGAAGGTCCTCTCGAACCACAACTGAAGACGAGCATTCCTCTCGAACCACAACTGAAGGTCCCTCTTCTGGCGGCCCAAGGACCTCCTCCCCAACCTCGGGATTTATCAAAGAGTCGTCCCTTAGTTCCTTTAGAAGTTCGACTCCAAAAAAGTCCACCTTGGGAGCAAAGAACTTAGCTTGCTCCATCGCTCTTTCAAAGCCCTCGGTATACTTGGCAAGGGCAGCATCCCGAAAGTGGTTCACCTCGTCCTCAAAGGTCCTGCATTGACAACTTGTATCTCTTCGCCTTAGCCTTCACATCTTCATCCTCGGTCTTTAGATGGGAGCCATCCGCCACAGCTGCGGCAAGATCCTGATAGAGTTTTTCTATCTCTTCTCTGGACTTACCTTCCATCTCCTTCATCCAAGCAGCAAACTCAGAGATAGCAATGTTCAAGCGCTCGACTTTGGCATCTTTCGCCTCTAAGGCCTTCTTCGCTTCAACCAGCTCAAGCCTCAATGGCTCAATCTCCCGAGATCGAATCTCGAACTCCCTCGACACGGATTCCCTCAACATGTTCACTAGGCCTGACAGTTGAACATGAGTGAACTCCCATGGGTCCACTCCCTCAGGAAAATCAAGTTGGCTGCTGAAATGGATACATTTACCCTCCTGTGGGGTCTTAATCGGCTGCCGAGTCATCAATGGAGAACTTTCCACCATCGCCGCCTCTGGTGTCATGGCTTAATCCCCCGACGAACGCGTGGCTGCCTGAGGAGGCAAGTTTTCACTGGCACCTCTGGCACAAATGACCTAGCTGCCTTAATGGTGAATCATGAGGAGTTGGGGAATTTGAAGGCACAAATGACCTAGCTGCCTCCGGGACCCAATATCCCAAGACTCCTGAAGTTCGACATCCCAAGCCTGCATCGACCTGAACAAACTATCCACTAGCGAGCTATTTCCCTTGCTGCTCGAAGCAATCCTCCGCATCTCCGCCAACCGAGCACGAACACTTGCTGCTTCGAGCAATGAAGACATTTCACATGCACAACAGAAAAATCTGAATCAGTATATCTCGAGCAAACAAGGCAGCAATTCCCAACTCACCTACATACTCAAGAACCGAAGACCTATCCCGGCTCTGTTGCAGTATTTCCATAGAAAAAGGAACGGGTGGGCGATGCCGCAGCAGAAGCTCAATTATATCTATGTCCTTGGGTGGGATGCCCTCGATTTTAAAATGTAGAATGGGCTGAGGATTCGACCTCTAGGACAACAGAAACCTCTTCATACGAGACGGTTTATCGAAGAAAAACTGCCAAAGGTCCTCCCGTGTCCTGACCCTAAAGAAGTGATTCTTGAAGTTCTTGTAAGAACTTCTAAAAAGACTGAAGATCTTTCTCTTAGGAACACGCTGAAGGACACCCATAAGCCCTTTTGAGTCCGCTTCGCTCGGCTTGATCCCAAGATAGTTCATCAGGATCATAAAACAAAGGACGGATGTCCAGCTATTCATATGTAATTGGGTTGGGGCGGTATTAGCTAGGTTCAACACCTTGTGCTCAAACTCGGTCAAGGGGAGACGAATCACAAGATCTTCAAAGAGGGTCCGGTACATGGAAATGAACTTAAAGTCTCCCTGGTAATACACCATGTCAGTTGGGGAATAGGGAAGGCAATCATAATCCTCATCAACACCCTCACGGGCAACCGATACGTCTTCCCGAAAAGATAAAATATTGTTTAGGTTGACCATTACCGAATACTACTGTTTTATCTCCTCCTAGACCCATGGATATGGGTCTAGATTCTCGCTCGGTGACCCTACCTCCAACTTAACAACACCACTTCTCCTTGCCATCAACTCGATGAAGAACTTGAAACCCTAATAAATGGAGATAAGTCGGTATAAGCTTACCGATCTAGGGTCAACCCCAACAACACAAAAACTAAAGCAAGAACCAAAAGCTCGCCGGAGAATGAACGACGGTGAACGGAGAAAATGCTCAACGAAGGCATCTCTAGCAAAGACCTCTGAAGACAAACCCTGAAAAGCAAGAAGTGCGAGAAAAGTTTGGCACGATGAACCAAAGAACTATTTTATAGGCCAAGGGGCAGCAACTTCCCATCAAACGACCAACAATTGCACTAAGATCAAATCCTACTCGACCAACTTAGCAGCAGTTGTTCTTCATGATCTCCTTAAGACACGAACAAATGGCTTATCCTGTCATGATTACCATCCACATAAAAACTAATATTGGAGAAAGGCAAAGACCAATCAACAGCTGCCACGAAGGAGGTAGCCCCTCCCACCATGCGGCCACCACAATAGGAACAAAAACTGAGGGGTTGTGAAATGATACGACAAAGATACATCAACTCAATCTGCCTCGGCCAACCCGAAATAATAGGCACGTGCTCTCTACGATCTTGTCCGAAGCCGAACCTCAGCACTCGCGGCTGCTCGCCTTTCACAGAAGTTCGACACCAGAACGACTCTACCAGAAGCTAACATACTCCTAGAATTCATCATTGATGTGAGCTGGCGGCGGCCGCTTGTCTCTGGATTCCAGCCATTTATGGGAGAGGTAATCTTTATCGGCCCCACGGTGGGCGTCAAATGTTCCTGCTTGTGAGTTGGGGCCTTTCGGTCTGGTTCGGTATCTCTCCTTGTCTGGTTCGACGCCGGTGGGAGGGGGGAATTAAGGGGTCTGCAAAAGATACTCCGACGCTCAAGTTAGGGGGACTCCAAGATGAAGGTAATGGAATTGGAACTTAAGGTTACTTGGGTGCGCCGTGTCTATTTATATTGCAGGGAAGGATAGGGTTGCCGCCCGAAAATCTTGTAGTAAGGTTACCCAGAATGGGTCGAGGTCGATCCAGGAGATGACGAGTGTGTATTGTTTGATAAGGTAGAATATAGATATCCTTATGCAGTCGGGTGGGGTTCTTGGGTAGAGCCATTTAGTCTGGCTTGAGCTTGACTAAGAGACGTAGTCGGGCAGAGCCCCCTAGATGGGGTCGCGTAGTTTGGTTCGAAATGAGGGATGCGGTGTCGCTGGGTCTAGTCCGATGGAACCCAATAGTTCTAGTCCAGTCCAAAATATATATATATATATATATATTCACTTGAATTCGGAATTCAAATGAATTGCTATGGAGCATGGTTGGGATGAATAGACACCAATCTCAAAACATGCCTTATTTCTATGTTTTAAACACGTGACCTTTTAGCTCCTCACGTCACATCTACCATGCCAACTTCTTCTCCATGTGAACCCAATCTTCCTACAAATGAACCTGATGTAACTAACTGTGAACCTAGTATATGTAACATTGAACCAAGGAACAGCAATGGTGAATCTAAATTTTATATTTGTTCAAATAAAAAACTAGGTAGAAGGTGAACACCCCAATATGCATCAATTTGGAAATTTTGTTAGTGAACCTAGACTTCTTATAAATAAACCTGAAGGTGAACAACCCAATATGCATCAACCTAGAAATTTTGTTAGTGAATTTGGACTTCCTACAAATGAACTTGAGGTGACTAACAGTGAACTTAATATGTGTAACACTGATCGAACCAAGGAACAATAGTGGTGAATTTAAATTTAATATTTGTTCAAATAGAATTAGGCAGAACACTCCAATATGCATCAACTTGGAAATTTTGTTAGTGAACATTGGCTTCCTACAAATGAACCTGAATTGACTAATTATATATGAATCTAATATGTGTAACATATATTGAACCAAGGAATAATAATGGTGGATCTAAATTTTATATTTGTTTAAATAGAAACTAGGCAGAACACCCAATTTGTATCCACCTAGTAATTTTGTTAGTGAACCAAGCTTCTTACAAATGAACTTAAGGTGATTAACTATGAACCTAATCTATATACTAAACCAAAAAATAATAACGATGAATCTAAATTTTATATCGGAGATGGAGAGAAAAAGTTGACTTCATGTGATGCATAAAAAGTTGGTTAGGTAGATGTGACGTGGGGAGCTGAAAAGTCCCATGTTTAAAAAATAAAAATAAAAAATACTTTGAGATCGGTGTTTATTCATCTCAGTCATGCTCCATAGAAATTATCACGGTGCACGACACCCTATAGCAATTTTTTTTTAATTTTCTCGGTTGTTGTCAATTAAATAAAAGATAGAAATTCTATTTCAAGAGTAAAACTTCCTACACACTCCATCTCCTTGCCCCTTGGGCATATCTCCAACCCACCAAGCTACAATTAATCAATGCACCCTCCATTAACATGCATACACTGAAATACGTGAATGATGCATGACCTTCCTTGGCCCCAAAACGGAAAACCTTCCACAGGCCTATTAAGGATGGTCACGCATGGAGTCGAACGCTCCTGACACCCAAACCAATGACTTGATTCTTCTCCAACAAAAATTGATGAAAGATAATACGTACATGCATGAACAATGCATTTAGCTACCCTAGGCAGCTATCATTCTTTTACATGAAGAAAGCGACCTCCCGCGGATTTGTAGTGAATCATCCATGGCTTCATTCTCTATTCTGTATGCCTGCCTACTTGAGCCATCTGAAGGCATGCAGATCTCCTACAAAACCCACCCAGATTCCACAGCAATCCATTTCTATATATATTTTAACTTACTCATAGTCCCATATATGTAATTAAAGGCCCTGAGACGCTACACAAGCTAAGGTACGTAACTAACTCGTTTATATTAGGGACTGTGTTGCCATTAACTGTGCTATCCCTATCAATAGTTTTAATAATTACATGGTTGTAGGCATATGTTGTAGGCTTTAATATGCTCATTCATATATATCAATATGCCAGCTACTTCTATTTAACATGAGGAAGAAGTTTGCAATCACCCAGATTTCTACCAAACAAGTGGTCGATCATTCCCCTAACTGTGCTTCTTCTTCTTCTTCTTCCCCTAAAATGGCTCTTCATGAGAATCCAAGAACTCCTCAGCACCACTACCTGATCTCTGCTTCAAAAGGAAGAATGCAGCGTCTCCTCCAAATAGCCCGCCGCTGCAGATGCGGAAGCGAAGTTAATTTTCAGGTCCAACCTTTATCCACGAGATAAGGTTATTCAGCTTTCAGTTTTCACGGGTTTAATCAGTTCTTGACCACTTTATTTTTAACTTAATAATTGATCGATGAGATCAATTTGAGGTCACTCGTCTTCAACTGCAAGTTGAATGATTGCACCATTGCCTCTGATCGATCTTCAAGATACAATTTTTATTGTTGTGTTAGTTTCAATTTTTGTGGCTGCATATAAACAATCTACCATATATAATTATATATAATATGGCCGGCATACATGTATTAATATTTGTTTAAAAATTCCTTAAATAATTCTTTTCAAAATTCTTTATTTCTTTAACTAATGAATACCATATATATTGTGATCTCTTTCATCTCCCAATGCAATAATATTATTTATTTTTGCAGATGATCGACTGAAAATGCATACGGGCTCAGTACGTGATGAGCTGAGAAAGTGGAATAAGAAAGATTAACAACAGTCTCGGAAGCTACTTTACAGCGTATAATATATAGCGAGTTAAGCTGTAGTAGCAAAGAGAATGGGGGAGGCACCTAAAATCAAGTCCAAGTCTAATATACGTACAGTACTAATTAATTAGTTATGACGTATTAGAGTAGTTTTTGGTTTATGTAACCTTTGTACTCTTCTTTAAATTCAATATCTAAATATGTTAGTTAATTAAGCTCCATATATCCATTAATTTCTGGGTTAAATATGTAGTGTTGCTTAATTGTTGTTCTAATTAAAATTAACCAACTATATAATTTTATTCAAGCTCTCAAGTTTAGCTCTAATGGCCGACTTCCTTACCATAAAATTAAATTTTCATTATTCTCTCCTTGGAAGCATATTATTATACTCTCTATATACATGTGGGAGAGATTAGCATTACCAAATATTGACATGATGTCTCCATTATTGTTTGAAACGAGCCAAGATCAGTTGAATCATGCTGTGCCTTTACAGGCTTGATCGACCTACTTGTTTAAGCTCATTAATTTATATCATGCTTGTTTGACTTGAGCTCAAGTCATTTAATTTCATTTCTCATGCTTATAAACCTTGGCTCGAGCTCAACACTTTAAGCTCATTTGTAATGACTGTGAGTTTGGTTCTAACTCAGCTAATTCTTAAAACTACTTCTTAAGCTCAAGTTCAAACTTTCTTTAATTAATAATATATAGAATTGTATAATTTGCGCCTAAATTAGCAAGTCACATTTATATATAATCTATTTTTCTAAACAAAAATTTACCGAGCTTGGCTTAAGCTCATCTTATTTAAGTTCATTTGTCATGTTTTTCAAGCTTGGCTCAAGGTTGACTCGTTTAAGCTAGCTCATTTACGATGGTTCTTATGCTTGGTTCGTATGGACTCTTTAATAATATATACAATTGTATAATTAGCACCTAAAGTAACAAAGTAATATTTATAATATATTTTTATATGAAAACTGAACAAATTAATTAGACTAAATATATAAGAGGACAAATTAGTTTATAAAAGAACATATAATTGAGGATTTAATTAATTACACTATTAGAAAAATGGGCATCAGCAACGGCTCATGCCATTGCTGAGTCGTTGCTGAAGACCATCAGCAACGGCCGGAGCCGTTGCAATGGTGCCGTGGCAGAAACTCGCGTTGCTGATAACTTAGCAACGACCCGAGCGGCCGTTGCTAAAAATATTATCAGCAACGGTTTTGCCACGGACCCAGAGCCGTTGCGGATAACATTAATAGCAACGGCCGCTGAGTCCGTAGCAACGCCGTTAGTAAAATACCGTCGTTAAGCCGTTGCTGTAGGTCATCAGCAACGGCTTTCGATACACTTTTAGCAACGGCTTTCCCACGGACGGTCGTGGGAAAGCCGTTGCTGATGATGTGAACCTGGTAACGAAAAAATTTCAAATTTCAAATTTCCATTGATACATTGATACATTATCTGATACATAACTCACACACCCAAACACTCATACACACATTCATTCACACATCACAAATACACCCAGATATACATCAAAACAATTATATTTATATTGATAATTATCCACAATAGTATAAAAACTATTCAAATACAAAATTGAAGTATCAATATCCAAACAAAATAAATTAAACAAGTCCAATATCTCAGTAACAAAGTCAATATAAAAAAAATCTCACGATGACGATGGAGGATGATCTGGATCATATGGCGGGGTCTGGAGTGCTTGAGTGTACACCGGCGTGGACTGACTCGAGGACGATGGATTAGATGATGCCGAAGAGATGCCTGCTTTGGGATGACCTGACATGTTGCGTAGCATAGCATGCATCTCCGCCATCATCTGACTCTGACGCGCGACTGTCTCCTCTAGAGTCCTTATTCTGCTACTATGATCATAACTGGATCTAGAGGTGGACGATCGCTCACCAGCGACCAGAGGGGTCGGTGCCCCAAGTGGCCCTAGTACGGCTCGCTCATGATCACTATCTGCGAAGCCATATACGCGGCCATGGTCCCAGCCACCTGCGGCCTCGACCCACGTTGTTGCGTCAAAGTCCTCGGGGGTACCCCCGCGCTGCACCACCGTCTGGCTGTAGGTCTCCTACTCGAGTTTGATTTTTTGTTTAATATTTATCATAAAACTTAAATTATAAATATATAATGAATAATTTAAACAAATATATAGTTACCATAATGTATGCAGCGCGGTTGTCGATGTACTCCCCCGTCCCATGTGCTCGACGGTGAGTCCGCTCAAACACCGCCATCGGGGAGGGTCGCTGGACAGTCCCGTCATCCGACACCGTCGTCTACATTTACAAAACCAATAAAATATATAATTAAATGGTATACTTACCATACGGTTCACGTGCACTGCAAATGCAACAGAGCCGCCGGTGTGACGCGCTGCTCCTCCCGACATGCGATTTCTAGCCGCATTCCGAGAAACCTCCTGCCATCGATCCGTCGACCATATTCCCACGAGCTGGTCCCATATATCCGGAGTCTCCGCGATGTTAGTGGTCCCAGCTCGTGCCATCGCCTGGGACCGAGCCTGCCCCAGCTGCCCATTGTACCTCGCACGGGAAATAGCCTCCCAGGCAGCGTAAATGAATGGCCTCTGGTCCTCGGCCCATGTAAAGCGAGCCTGCAAAATAATAATATCAGTACCAATATTAATCATCATGCATGTAAAAACAAAATAATACGTGCCTCAAACTCGCGCCATAACATGTCGACGTGCTCGCTAGGCATGTGAGACCACGTAGGCCATGCCCCGTGCATGTATCGTCGAATAGTTGAAGAAATGCTCATTGGCACTTTTTCTTGCTCGAACCTGCACAACAAAAATAAATTTAATATTATATTATGATATAATGAATTTGTAATGATTCATAATTCATGATATATTACCGCTCCCCAATCATGCTAATAAATCTACGTGACTCTGTGACTGGTGGAGGCTACCACCTGTTCGGCCCGCGTGGCCGCCTGCATCTAGATGTACTAGCCTCAGCAGTATCATCGGCAGGAGGATCAACAACAGGAGAATCAACAGCATGAGTAAGTGCTGGAGTCTCACCGATCGGAGACTCCGAAGCTCTCCTACGACGATAACCACGACCAGACATATCTGTCGAATAGACATAGAATCAGATTATTGTATAAATAGTAGAGATATATTTAATAAAATATATACTTTACAATTATTCCTCATCATCTGAATAATAGTCTTCGAATTCTTCCTCTTCTTCCTCTTCTTCATCTCCAGCTTCCTCAATTTCATGATTGTCATCATCAGCATATTCAACTTCTAATTGAATTGACGTTGTGTCTGCATCCTCGAGTATTGGAATAATACGACCTACAGCAGGAGGATCATCTTCTTGATAGAAACCATGTGTGATATCAGGTATCAGCTCATTTTCTCCTACTATCGGATTAATTTTTCATCTACCTTTTGTCTTACAGACTACACGCCAATCTGCTCTATCTTTATTTCGAGCTGGATACTTCGCGTAATATACTTGTTCGGCTTGTGATGCCAATATAAAAGGCTCATTTGTTGCCAATTTAGATTTGTAATTAACCTCAACAAGTTTGTATTTTGGATGAACTTTCATGCCCTTTTTTGTTGTATCGAACCAATGACATCTAAATAGAATAACTGATTTCAAGCCGAAGTAGTGCAACTCCAACACTTCTTCCACCAGTCCATAAAAATCCATATTACATTCAACATAGGTTGTCCCTTTCACACAGACCCCAGCATTCATCGTCTTCTTTGTAAATGCATATTCAACCGTGTGAAATTTATACCCATTAACAAAATATCCGCTATAGCACGACACAAGTCGCGACGGTCCACTAACAAACTCAAATATTCTTTCATCTATTTCAGCTCTATGATCTTTGCTGTAAGTCTGAATCCAAGTAGGAAAATCACGATTCCGTAATCTCTCCAATTCTTCATCGTTGTGAATAGAGTATTTTTGCACCATCTCAATGTCAAATATTTCAATGAATTGTTCAATCTCTGGACAATTGAGTAATACATACAAGTGTGCCAAATGATACTCTTCCTCGCTTAAGTGTCGAGATGGACGAGAACCAAAAGCATGACCAGAGTGACAAAATATATTTAAACGTCCATCTGAATGTCGAACACCCCCGTCGTCGCTACGTGGAAGACGATCAAATCTTGTCTGTACTGTCAATTCAAAGTAAAATGAGCAGAATGTTGAAATTTTTTGGATAATATACGATTCAGATATTGATCCTTCAACAGCTGCGGTGTTCTTTACTTTTTTCTTCAGACAATTCATGTATCTTTCAAATAAGTACATCCACCGATAATGAACGGGGCCACCAACTCGTGCCTCGTATGCCAAGTGTATCGGTAGATGCTCCATCGAGTCAAAAAATGCAGGAGGGAAAAACTGCTCCAACTTGCATATGATTTCAACAATATTATTTTCAAGTGTTGACATATCTTCGACTCGAAGGACATTTGCACAGTTGTTTTTAAAAAACATACTTAATTCAGTCAACGGACCCCAAATATTATCAGGTAGAAGATCTCGAAATGCGATCGGAAGTAATCTCTGCATGAATACATGACAATCATGGCTCTTCATCCCTGATATTTTGAAATCATCGACGTTCACACATCGAGATAAGTTTGAAGCATATCCATCGGGTAATCTAAGTTCTTTTACCCATTGACAAACATCTTTAATCTGTTGTTTATTTAACACATATAGGGCCTTCGGTTTCAGATATCGTCCGTTGACCTCTTGTAACTCCAACTCTGGTCTTTTACAAAGTATTTTCATATCATGTCGGGCTTTGACATTATCTTTAGTTTTTCC
Source organism: Canna indica (assembly GCA_034359265.1). NCBI lineage: Eukaryota > Viridiplantae > Streptophyta > Magnoliopsida > Zingiberales > Cannaceae > Canna > Canna indica. The sequence continues at coordinate 67,037,641 of CP136890.1, read as the reverse complement.
GGAAACATCCATCAAAGTGTTGAAAATATTATCAAACATATTTTTTTCAATGTGCATGACATCTAAATTATGTCGAATCAATAATGAACTCCAATTGGGCAATTCCCAAAAGATACTTTTTTTCACCCAGTTATGTGTTTGGCCAAAACCTGACACTCTTTCATTGCGACCAAATACTATATCTGGAAGTGCTGAAACACGTGCTAACATTTGTTCACCAGACAACATCGGTGGTGGCCCATCTCTTTCGACTCTGCCCTTAGTAAATTTATTACGATTCCTTCGATACTGATGATTAACCGGTAGAAATCGACGATGATAATCAAAGAATGAGATTTTTCGTCTGTTCTGAAGACTGATTGATTTAGAGTGTTCCATACAATACAGAGAAGAGAGTCGGCAGTGAGTGCTCCAACCAGACAACATGCCGTACGCCGGGAAATCATTGATTGTCCACAAGACCGCGGCCTTTAAATTGAAGTTTAACTTCCGATGACAATCATAAGTGACAGCTCCCTCAGTCCACAATGTTTTCAATTCATCTATCAAGGGTCTGAGAAATATGTCAATTTCTTTTCGTGGACCCATAGGACCCGGAATAATCATCGAAACATAAATAAATTAATCTTTCATGCACATTGACGGTGGCAAATTATAAACTGTCAGCAGCACTGGCCAAACTGAATAAGGAGTTGCAGAATGTCCAAACGGATTAAAACTATCTGTGCACAATCCCAATCTGATATTTCTAGTATCCCTAGCAAATGAAGGATAACATGTATCCAAATATTTCCATGCTTCACTGTCAGATGGATGAGTCATTACTGTATCATCACGACTTCTTGCATGCCAACTCATGTAGGGGGCTGTCTTTTCCGACATGAATAATCTTTGAAGCCTCGGTGTTAGTGGAAAATACCGAAGCACCATAAACGAGATATTTTTCTGTCGGACCGATTTCTTCTCCTTGTAACGAGGATGTTGACATATAGGGCATTTATCCAACTGCACATTTTCTTTATAATATAAAATGCAATTATTTTGGCACGCGTGTATTATTTCGTACCCAAGCCCCAATTTTCTCATTAGCTTTTTAGTCTTATAAAAAGTTGGCTCAAACTTGTTATCAGTAGGCAGCATTCCATTAATCAATCCAGCAATCCGATCATATGCAACTCCGCTGATATTACAATCGGCCTTGATGTTTAAGAGTTGTGTCATTGCTGAAAACCTAGTGTATTTAGGACAATTCTCATACAAAGATTCATCGGCAGCTTTCAACATCTCGTAAAATTCTGCAGCTTCTTTATTCGGTAATTCAATCTCTACCGCAGTTTGTACTTCTGTGATATCAACCGCTGTAATATCTGGTGGGACTGATGTCTGAAGAACTGGCCGATCAACATTATCATTCAGGTGGAATTGACCCCCAAGACTATCAAGTATCATAGTTTTATAGGGATTACATTGACTGGATGAAGAAGCACCAGCAGAGGAAGATTCACCATATATCTGAACAACAGGATTGCTCGACGTCTCGACTTCGCGTGACTCCCCGTGACAAGTCCATAGAAAATATCTTGGTGCAAATCCTTTGCTATATATATGCAGAGTGACAGTCTCCCGATCCAAAAATCGTCCATTCGAACAAATGCGGCACAGACATCGGATTTGATCACCGATGCTAACGAAATTCCGATTCGAATAGGTGAAATTTAGGAAGTACGTTACGCCTAATCGAAACTCATTCGTTAAAGCTCAATCAATGACAATTTCTTTGGTTAATGTCTTTAGGTGAGATTGCCTATTCCATTCGGGATTTATGTTATTTATATTGCACTAAGTACTTATTTTAACCGTTAACTTCATTCTAAATTTCGGCAGCATCTCCCTACAGTTCTCTGAATACGCATATCATCTGGGCGCGTATCGGAGAACAAGAGAGATGTTGCCGAAATTTAGAATAATTAGTTAACAGTTAAAATAAAAACGTAAGTGCAGTACAAATAACTATATTCTCAAATTGTCCAATCAGGGACAATTCAAGAATTGTACGTCGTATAAAAGATCATCTACTTCTTTTACACGAACATACAATCCCCGAACGGATCTAAGGTTTTGCTAAATCATATCCGACTCGTCGATGCGTACAAGAAACATATCAACTCGTCGGATGGATGATTATTTTCTAAATGTTTCGAGACAGTTCGAGTCCATATTGCACAATTCCGACACGAGTCCAAATTCGACGATTTCGGCAAGAGTCCGAAGTGGACGATTCCGGTGCACGTCTGAAGTGGACGATTTCGGCGTGCGTCCGAAGTTGATGATTTCGGCGCGCGTCCGAAGTGGACAATTCCGAAATTAATCTAAACCCTAAAAATTAATCTAACAAATTAAACAATTAATCTAAATAATTAATTAATTAATTAATTAACAATTAATTAATTAATTAATTAATTAACAATTAATTAATTAATTAATTAATTAACAATTAATTAATTAATTAATTAACAATTAATTAATTAATTAATTAACAATTAATTAATTAATTAATTAACAATTAATTAACAATTAATTAATTAATTAACAATTAATTAATTAATTAACAATTAATTAATTAATTAACAATTAATTAATTAATTAACAATTAATTAATTAATTAACAATTAATTAATTAATTAACAATTAATTAACAATTAAAAAATAATTTTTAAAAAAACATTTAAATCTACAAATTTCGGCGCCGGAGTTAGGTGGACTCCAGCACCGGCGTACAGTGTCTGGACACACTGTCCGGCCATTGTACAAGGTCCGGCGGCGGCCATCGGCCGACCGCCGCCGGTCGAAACCCTATTTTTAGGGTTTCGGTCAGATTTCCCGCCGGCCGCAACGGGAAGAGACGGCCGGCCGACGATGTATACCTGAAAGTGTCGGCAGTAGCAGGAGGAGGAAGAGGCGTCGTTGGCGTCGGCGTCGGTAGCGGCGGCGAGAGGAGGAGGCGGCGGCGGCAGCAGCGGGAGAAAGAAGGGGGGCGGGCGCGATCTGTGACCTATATAAACTTATCAGCAACGGCTCACTCGCCCGTTAGAAAGCCGTTGCTGATAAGTTATCATCAGCAACGGCTCACTTGTCCGTTAGAAAGCCGTTGCTGATAATTAAAATATCAGCAACGGCTCGCGTGTCCGTTAGGAAGTCGTTGCAGATACAACATATCTGCAACGGCTCGGGCGGCCGTAAGAATGTCGTTGCAAATAGCAACGGCTTGAGCGGCCGTTGCTGATAGCCGTTGCTGAAGACCAAATTTCTAGTAGTGTTAGTTTATTAACAAAATCAATTTTGATCATGATTGCTCAAGAACTTCAATTCATGAGGATTCGACACAAGTATATTTATGAACATCAAATTAATGTGTTTGTTCAAAAGCCCTTAATGGGCAGAAGCTTTCAGGTTGAACCTAAAATTTTAGGTCAAACTTGCCTGACTCATTTGATTAGAGATTGCTTTTTACTAATGGGAGGATGATAGTCTAGAAGATGGTGAATAGTGTGTTCTAAGACTAAAATACTTTACTCTTATCACAAGCAAGGGTGAAGTGTTAATTTGCTAAGTGAAATGCACGATATAAATATACTACACAAGAAAGTAATATACTCTTATCACAAGTAATTTTATAGTGGTTTGATTCAACCCAAACCTACCTTCTCTGTCTAAACATATCGCTTAGGATTTCAATCAAATCCACTAAATCATAAAGATACATACTTAGATATATGCCTTATCAGCAAGACAATCAAGCAAACACAAGACTAACCAGGTCTCCAAACAAATACAATAAACAATCAAACAAAAACCAAACAAAAATAATCAATAAACAAGTTAAGAGCAAGGAATCTTATCAATCGATCCTTATCTCATATTGTTGTCACCTAGTGTCGCTTGAGAAACCCTAAGATGATGAAGCGCTTCAAACAAAAAGGATTCCACGTGGCTAAGTTACGAAAGATCACACAATGAGCTTAAATCTAGGTTTTCCTTCTCAATTGATGGAAATATAACTTCAATGAGGTTCTAGGGCATCAAGAAGCTAAGTGGAAGGCCGTGCCAACTACTAAAGAACTAGCCATTACAATATTTGTCAAAGTTTGAACGCATTCAAGGCGCTCGAACATCAATCAAGAAGGTACTAGAAATTTCCAACTGCGGGTCGATCGAAGTCCGATTGAACTTGAGCCTAGGATCAACCAAAATTCATGAATTGAAGTGCATGCATCGATTTGAAGTGCAATTTGTTGATTTCTTGGGTCCCAATTTCATCGAATTGAAGTGCATGCATCTTGAAGACTTGCCCAAACAACATACATAAGTCTAAGAAACAATATCACACAATAAAATAATTTTTTCTAGTACATTTCTACTACAAGAAAACAGAGTATCATCGACGGATTTATTACCGACATATTAGTTTTGATGGTATTACTTTCAAAATTACCGACGGATATAAACTCCATTGGTAATTCAACCGACCAATTTATGAAATCTCTATTTTTTTTCTTTCCCTATTCTTTTTCAGCCGACCAAAATATTTCCCACTTTTTTTTTTGTTATCCAACCAAAATACCCGCCCATGAGTCCCTTTCCCCATTTTTTTCTTAGCCAACCAATTAACCCATCACTCATCTTGCCCTCCCCTCGCAATGATCGAGTCTATGCTCTTTCTCTCCTCACGACGAATCGATCTCGCCTCCCCTCATGACAAACGCATCATTTTCCTAGTTAGCCGCCGATGCTTGCCTCCCCTCAGACCCCAGGCCTCAACGCTACCTCCATGGTTTGCCGCCCTTCGTCTCAGCTACGTTCTTCTAAGTACTATTATCTTTTCCTCCTCTTCATCATCGTCGCCTCCCAGGACACGAGCACAAACATCATCTTTTCCATTGTCTTCTATCTAAGTCACTTAGAATCACTACTATTGTGGTTGTGGTTCCTTTAATGTTGATTTCTTTTCTATCAAAGATAAACATTCACTTCGGTTCTATGATCATTTTTGCAAGGTAGAGAAAGATACATGAAACATATGTACAGAATCACTCCTTTTTATTCAAACAAAAATGAAATAGAAAATAGTGAATTCTTTTGTGTAAAATTCAAGTCATGTGAGAAAACCAATGAATCAAAGGATCATCGTTAGGGGTGTTCATTGGATCAACCCGACCCAATGAACCCAAGAAACTGACCAGACTCAAACCAATCGAGTCGGGTTTTATTTAATTAAACCCGATTGTTGATTTAGTAGAGGATTAGTTCTTGTTGTCCTTAAAGGGTTTGAGGTGAGAGAGTGCTCTTGGTGTGAAGGTGGAGATTTCCGGGTGTGAAAGTGCCTTCGGTGTGAGAGGGGAGATTCTCCAGTGTAAAGTCCTTAAATGTAAGGAAACAATTATAATTTAGTAAAGTTTAGTTGGAAATACTAAGCAGGGTGCTTAGCTAGTGGAGTAGGGAAGGGTCTCGAACTATTATAAATTATCGTGTTTGCATTGCCTTTACTTGTGTTTGATTAAATGTCATATTTACTTTCCTTCCGCTTGCTATTAGAATTGTGAATTCTTAAGTAACACAAGAAAGGATTAAAATCAGAATTAGGCTTAAGTTTTTAGTAAACATACTATTCACCCCCTCCCCCTCTAATGTGGGTCATTCGACCAACAAGGACTGTGTTTGCGGTAAAACCAAGCTCGCATGGAGCATATGGAAGGACCACACTTAGGTTCTTAAAGGGCACTGAGTCTAAAAGTAATGACACTGAGCAAGAGAGAGATTGATGCCACTGTGGGGCGGTGGTCCTACCGTGAGTCGTAAGGATTCTTTCGTCATGTATAGCAAGATAGTTGTTATTCCTGCATGGGAGTCGGGGTCTTCTGGTCTGGTTCAATGTCTCTCTTTATCTGATTCAGCGTCAGGGGGGCGGGGGGGACCTGCAAAAGATACTCTGAAGCGCCCAAGTTAGGGGGACTCTGTTAGACCCCTAAATCAATTGACCCTGTGATAGACTCCAAGGTGGAGGTTTATGGAATTGGAACTTAGGTTACCTAAGGCGCGTCATGTATGTATATATTGCAGGTGGAGGTGATCATGCTGCTCGATGATCTCGCTAAGATTGTTGCCCAGAATGAGTTGAGGCCAATCTTGGAGATGACAGATTTATGATGGTATATCCCTCGTGATAAGAAAGGATGTGAGAATCCATGTATGGCCGGGTGGATTCCCCGAATAGAGCTATCTGGCCTAGCTTGAGTTTGGCTCAAGGGTGTAATTTGAGCGGAGCCCCTTGGGCGGTGCCGCGTGGTTTGGTTCGGGGCGAATAATGGGGCACCGCTAGATCTAATCTGATTAGGCCCAATAGTTCTAGTCCAGTCCATAGCCCCTGAGCTTGGTCGGAGTCTGGAAGATTGCGTGTCAAGCGCTTGAGTTGAGTGAGCCTCCTTCTTGGTATTAGACATCTTTGGGTAAACCTTAGATAAGTTGGCCAAGCCACACTGGGTGACTAGGGAGAAAATGTCCACAGTTGGCAATTGCTGGGGTTGAGCTGGAAGAAATGGTTAGGGAGGCCTAGCTGGAAAAGACGGTTGAGATTGATCATAATGACATGAACGGCTCTTCGTGTCACTTCGGAGTAAGTCAAATCGATATTTTTGTCATGTTTAACATATGTCATCTCAGCTTCCACACACGGTATGGCGGTTTCGCTAATGTAGATCCTCTCATCTGGCGTGATGGCTACTGATTGGCCCCTATCTCCTTATTTTTGGGGGAGACATCATGGTGGAAAAGGCGTTCATTCGTGTGAGGGAGGGAGTTTCTAAGGAGCCATTGATCAGTGAGCAGGCTAGTGCAGATTTAGTTTCCTCTTTGCCATGGATCGTTCGATGGGGAAGTGGAACCTATAAAATGGTTTCTCCTTCCCCAGTTTGCGAATTTTCCTTGCGTTTCTTTGGCCTTCGTTTTTAGCAAGCTTCAGTGGTGCCTTCCTCAACTGGTTCCTTTCATCATTTGCTAGTTCTCACTAGTAAATCTTTTCAGCCTCAATCCTGAGTATTGTCGTTGACTTTAGGTTTCACAATTTTTTGCGTGAACTGTTTAGCCCTTTCTTGACTTTCAAGCATGCGTACCCTATTTTTGAACGCTCCAGACACGTGCTCTCGCTAGACAAAGATGCGTGAGAGGTCTGCGGGAGACAGGGGGAAGAACTCGCTAGTGGATGAGTTGATGAGACCTATGAGGGCTTCATAGTCCCGAAAGCCACGGGTTTCGGGAGCGAGAGTGGAGGCAGTCGGCTCATCAGCCTCTTCGGATTCTCCGGTCCTCCTTGGCTCGCTGGTGGGGCATCAGAAAAGGGATAGACATTCAATGGAGAACCTTCTTGTCGAAGTGAATGTCCTTTCTTGGGGGAATGAGTCCCTTCTTCCAGAGGCGGCGGTGGTAACCAGCACATATGCAGGGGTTCGTTATCTAGGCTCAGTGTTGCGCTTTTGCTCTAGCAACTAGTTGGTCTTTCCCGAGGGGGTAGATCCTTAGGAACACGTCCAGCTTTTGTGGCTAAGTTGAAGGAGGTTTCGCGAAGGGAGTGCGAAGCATAGTCTCAAGAGCTTGCAACCTCTAGGCTTAGGATGATGGAAATGGAGAGAGCTTTGGAGGCGAAGGTCGAAGAGGTCGTCGGTTTGAGCGTAGCTGCTTCTAAGTCCTCTGCCTGAATAGCAGAGTTGGAAGGCAAGGCCAAGGCAGAGCTGGAGATGGTCTACTTTGACCTTTCAGTGGGGGTGACGGAGAAATCTCGTATAAAGGCCAAGACTAAGGAGGCTAGGGCCGAGGCTATGAGGTGCAACGTGGCCAAGGAATCCCTCGAGGTAGAGGTGAAATACCTTCGAGATAACGTTCTTGCCATGTATCAACGTGGCCAAGAAGGTTTTGAGAGGGCTTCAGAGAAGGCTAAGCATCTAGCTCCAAATGCTGACCTTTCAATGATGGTCATTCTTAAAGAAGTCAAGGATGTTGTCCTAGTGAACCCTGAGGCTGAGGAAGACTTTTCTTGGTCACTTAGAGGGGACCCTTCAGTTGCAACTCCGGGTTGATGCTCATTTTCTCCGCGAGGATTCCCTGCTCTGGAGAGGGATGCTCCTGTTGAGTGCACCAAGGTGGGTGCAATTTTTTTCAGCAATTCCTTTAATTTTTTCTTCTGCTGACTCTGGGAACTTCTCTGGGGGTTGGCTATTTGCCTCCCCCTTTTGGGTTGACAATTGCCCCTGCATGGGTCTATTTTGTTGATTATCTATTCTGTGACAGTTATCGCTCCTTCGTAAGCTTTTGTTTTTTGCATATAAGTCTCCTTTACTTGATTTTTCATGAAGGGAACGTCCTCTGGAATCTTTGTTTAAGGTTGAGTCATCTGGTTCAAGATTGAACCATCTGAAATTTGGTTCAAGGTTGAACCCTTTCAACCTTGTGAAAGATGGTTCCAGGCTGAACCATCTAAAGTCCGGTGCAAGGTCGAACCTTTTGAAATATGGTTCATGGTCGAACCTTCTCAAATCTGGTTCAAGGTTGAACCTTTTAAAATCTAGTTCAAGGTCGAACCTTCTGTAATTTGGTTCATGGTTGAATCATCTAAAATCTGGTTCATGTTGGATCCATAGGGATCTGGTAATGTAAAATTACGCATGAGTTATGGCGTGGCAGTTTAGCGATTTGTACTTGGGAGTTTTTAGGCTGAGCTTGCCAAGGGGCGTATGTCAGGACCATGCATGAATAATCAAATAAGGGCTCTGAGGTCGAAAGTAACGACTTTAGGGGCCGAGGACCGCACTCGGGGATCCAAGCCGAGCTCGCTGGAGAGTATAATATGGAACCACTCGCGAGGAGTTATGTTAGGGCGCTGAGGCCGGAAGTAGTGGCATGGTAGCTGAGAACTTCACCTGGGGGTTCAATCCGAGCACGTCGAGGAGCGTAAAGCGGAACCGCTCGCGAGGAGTTATGTAAAGGTGTTGAGGCCGAGAGTAGTGGCGTGGTAGCCGAGAACTGCATTCAGGGGTTCAGGCCGAGGTCGACGAGAAGCGTAAGGCGGAACTGCTCGCGACGAGTGATATAAAGGTGCTGAGGTCGGGAGTAGTGGCGTGGTAGCCGAGAATTGAACTCGGGGGTTTAGGTCGATCACGCCGAGGAGCGTAAGGCGAAACCCCTCACGATGAATCATATAAAGGCGCTGAGGCCGGAGTAGTGGCGTGGTAGCCGAGAACCAGACTCAATGAAAATCGAGCTCGTAAGGAGCGCGCTTGAGGTCATTGAGGGCGTAAGAGCTCGGGATAGGCACTAAGGCCGGCGAGCTAGATCGGTGAAGACCATGTCCTGGTCGCTGCATGAGGTGTTTAGGCTTTCACGGGCCCGAAGGAGGAAATTCGTGCTTTAGGGGTTTGGGTCGAATTCGTATGTGGAGACTCAAGCAAGTTTCAAGTAGAGTATTTAAAGCAGTGAGATTGCTTTAATGGTTTCCTGATCATTCATAGAGAGAAATGCGAGAAATATAACTTTACGTGAGCAATAAGAAAATTGTACGTACATGGAAAGTGCTCTTTTCTTATCTTTATTGATGATCTGATCTCACCTGGAGTTCTTTTCAAGGGTTGAACCGGGGTTGCTTTCGCATGTTCCGTCCTAAGCTTGGTTCGGGATTTTCGATCGGCTGTTTGTTCTTGTCCCTAGGAAGTGCTTGTGGGCCGATAAGCACATTCCTTGGTTCGATCGCCATTCGTTGAAGCATTAATTGTAGCACCATCGGGATCTCTTCTGATTGGCATGCAACATTCTTACCTGTGTCTCTGAGATATGAAATTTTACTGCTAGATGAGGAGTAGATACGACAACCCCTATAGTGTTTAAGGAATGTTGTCCCAAGATCATATGATATGGGCTGGGAATGTTGATGACAAGATATTGTACATCGGTTATCTTTGCTTTTGGCTTTGAGTTGAATATCGTCCTCAGTCATGTTGCTCCACGGACATCAACCCTCTCTCCTGAGAAGCCCACCAGGTCTCCTTTGCACGGTGTGAGTGAGGCTATTGTCAATTGCATCTTCTCAAAGGTAGAGTAGAAAAGAATGTTAATCGGGCTCCCTTGGTCGACAAGAATTGTTTTAACGATAAATTTTCCTACAATCACAGAAATAACGTCTAGGTCGTGTAGATTTTGATCAGTCCCGTGAAAATCTAATTCATATAACGATATTATCGAGGTTCTTAAGGGAAATCCGTGTGGTTGGGTGGTGTTGTTGACCACTGTTGTCGTCTGAGAAGACTTTCTCTTGGTGGAGCTTGATTCCCCGCTCCTGGTGAGTCCTCCAGCGATGTAATTGATGACTCCTCGGGGTTCGCCTTTTGGGCGATCAGCTCGCTTGCTGTCCTTATGGCCTGAATGAGGGTCGGGGGGTGTCTGACTTCGTTGCCTAGGATCGCGGCTTCTTCTTCGACCTCGCTCTTTCTGGTGGGGGAGGTACTTATCTAGGCATCTTGCTCGAACCAAGTCTTCCAACTGATCAACAAGTATCACGCATTCCTTCGTTGTGTGTCCATAGGAGTCATGAAATGTGCATCTTTTATTCAAGTCAACATTTAGTGGTAGCTTTTGTTTCCCTGCATTAGCAGGGTATCTGATGAGCTTTAGGTGGTAGATGTTGTGAAGAATAGTTTACTTCCTGATATTGAAGGGAGTGTACTTCTCGAATCGGGTGCTCAATCGAGGTGGTGACCTTGGCCCTCTTCCACTATTATGCTCGTGGTGATTATGATCATCACTTTTCTTGTCATGCTTCCTAGATTTTTTGTCATCGACGATGGCCTTAAGGTTTTGCCAGACAATCTTCTTCACTTCTCATTGATCTTCCATTTTTACAAAACCCGCCCCCTTTTCTTAAAATTCAGTCATGTCTTTAAGCTCGATTAAGGCGATTTGGTCAGCGAAGGGCCCGAGTTTTAAACCGAGTTAAATGCAAAAAAACTCAATTTGTGAGTCGAGGATGGGCACATCAGCCGCTATGGCCTAGAACCTATTCAGGTATTTCCTTAGGGGCTCATGTTACCCTTGTCTGACGTAGCGGAGGGTGACTGTCGTCTTGTGGTATACCTGTGACGTGGTGAAACGGCTCAGGAAGACACAGGAGAGGTCTTCGAAAGCGTGAATAGAGCCCGACATGAGGGAGGCAAACCATACTAGGGTGGTGTTCTCTAGGAATGCCGGGAACGCTCAACATAGTGTGGAGTCGGTTGCTTCGTGATAAAGCATTGCAGTCTGAAACATCGTCAGGTGCAGGGCGGGGTCGCCCGTACCAGTGTAGGACGTCATGGTGGTAGGTAACTCGCTCCTCGGCGGGAGGCGAGTTATCATGATGTGCTCGGCGAAGGGCCCCGCATCAAGAGTAGGAGCAGCCCTGGCCTTCTGGATTTTGGGATCTTCACCTTTTTTCCAAATGAGGGGTGTTGGAGACTTCACCACAGGGAGCTGGATCGAGTCTCCTTTTTCCCGATTAGATGTTGTCTCCAGGTTGTGAGCGGCAACGATTGTGGTCAGCCGGGCGCTGTTCATGGGATTGCATCAGCATCCTAATTTGGGCCTTTAACTGTTGAGTTTCAGCCTCTAAATCATCTATTCGTCGATAAGGATCTTCGAGGGGGGATGGGTTGATATCGGAGCGTCGCTCCTCGCTGTTTTAGCGTTACCAGGTTATGGTCGATCATCGTTGTCGGGTCGTGGCCGTCGATGAGCGGTGCCGGTCACTTGGCTTCGGGTTCCAATCTTTGTGGGGGAGGTAAGTTTTACTCGGTCCCATGGTGGGCGTCAGATGTTCCTGCTTGAGAGTCAGCACCTTCCGGTCCGGTTCTGTGTCTCTCTTTGTCTAGTTCAACACCAGTTGGGGGGGACATGCAAAAGATACTCCGACGCTAAGTTAGGGGGACTCCAAGGTGGAGGTTTATAGAATTGAAACTTAGGTTACCTAAGGCGCGCCTGTATGTATACATTATAGGTGGAGGTGATCATGTTGCCCGGCAATCTCGCTTGGATTGTTGCCTACAATAGGTCGAGGCAAATCTTGGAGATGGCGGGTTTATGATGGTATATCCCTCGTGATAAGGAAGGACGTGAGAGTCAATGTATGGTCGGATGGATTCCCCGGATAGAGCCTTCTGGTCTGGCTTGAGTCTAGCTCAAGGGTGTAATTTGAGCGGAGCCCCCTGGGCAGGGCCACGTGGTTTGATTCGCGGCGAATAATGGGGCGCTGATGGGTCTAATCTGACTGGGCCAAATAGTTCTAGTCCAGTCGTGTTGTAAATTTCTTGAATGCACACACACATATGTGGAGTAAAAGAAATAATTTTTATTAGATGAAAAGGAGATTGATAATACACTAGATTCCTTCCAAGCTAGGGAGGTGATCGGCCTGCTCGTGGTTACGTCTCGTTAAACCTTCGAAGGGAAAAATTATGTGGGAGAAAACTGCAATGAAGGGGAAAGAGTGCACCGATCACTTGTAGTTAAGGAAGGTAAGTTGCTCTTTCCTTAATTCGGGTGAGCACTTATTCGTCGGCGAGGTCCTGATCGTTCTTACGGACTTCTAACTTGTTTTGTTCATCTAGGCTCATCCTCAAGAGGAGGTCCCCCGCGATTTCTACTAGGGCATGGCGTTGGATATCTCGGCCAAGCTATTGGCTGGATGGCCCATTGCTCACTCGAGCATTTGGACCTTGACCGAGGTGCCGGTTGGTTGGATGCTCGCGGTTGGCCATCGGAAGGTAAGTTCTTGATCTTCATCCTTTTTATCGAGTATTTTGGCTTTCTTGTCTTCGGCGCCGTCATTGCCGATTTGTGTGTCGGCCTTTATGGCCTCTCTTAGCTCTTCCATCTTCATGTAGCATACTGCTCGTTCTAGGAACACTGTGATACTTCTTGGTTTGGACAGGGAAATTTGATCCATGAACTGTCTTGGTTTTTGACTGTGCTTAACAGAATATAACTCAACGTAGGGATCGAGGTTAGAGATTTCCATAGTCACAATATGGAATCTTTTCAAGTACTCCCTCAGCGGCTCATGTAGTGGAGTGAGTCCTCGATCTTAAAATAGATTTGAGACGAGGAGAACTAGTTGATGAGGGCTCTGAAGAGCTCCTGAAAGGTGTGTATTAACCTTGACGGGAGGGTGGAGAACCATAGTAGTGCAACTTTCTATAGAAACACGGGGAAGGCTTGGCACGGGATGGAGTCAGTTGTATCGTTGACAGTAGGTAGTCGGAACTCATGTGTCGTCGTAAGGTTGGAGAGTTGTCAGCAGTTTGAAGTTGTTGGGGAGATGGACTGCCATGATGTTCTTGGCGAAAGGTCCTGAGTCGACAACAGGGGAGGAATAACCTATGTGACCTTGGTTCCTTCTTATTCTCTCTGGTGGTACGTGTGGGAGACCTTGACTCAGAAAGTTGAGGTCGGCTTTTTGATTTTTTCGAGATTATTATCTTCATTGTGCTCCTTAGATTGTGTCATCGTCTTAACCCGGGTTATTAACCTTTGGTTATGTGCCTGGAGGTCGTCGATCAGGCGCAATAGTTCTTCTGGTGTTGATTCAGTGGGCACTAGAGCGTCACTCATCGCCGTGTTAGCGTCTCTCGATAGTGGGGGAACGCTGCTGCTAGGTTTCTGCTTGTGTCCAGCGACGTTCTCGATAGTTTATTCCGAAGATGACATGGTCATTATTGTTGAATCACTGATGATTAATAAATGATGTTGATATCCTTATTTGATCGGGTGGAGCCCCCGAGCTAAGTTGTGATTGGCTCGATCTGAGTTTAGTTCATGAGTGTGGTGCATCCTGACCTGGTTTAGTCGGGTCCAAAAAACTAGTCCAGTTCATTTAGTAAGTTTGTTATTTATTACGATGAGTTAGTTGACTAGCTAATACAATGAGTTTCTAATAAAAAAATGAAAGTTTATCAGTTCTCATTAATTAAAAGATATAAAATACTTAATATTAGACTAAGAAATATGAAAAATAATTAAATCTTCCCAATTATTAACATGCGTATCTTACTCAATTTGCTTGACAAAAAAAAAAAATACGGATAAGATGAAAAAAATAAAGATACTTATATCTTTAAAGCAAAAGAATCTGAACCCCAATGCATAAAATTCATAGAAAAAAAATTAGAAATTCAACTCGAACTGAGAATTGAATAACAATGTTTCTAATTCCGGTAGGTTTAGGCATTGAACTCTCATGTCACTAGTTTCTATTTAATTGGTTTGATTGCTTATTAAGCCAAATAAATTTAAGAAAAATAAACAATCTAAATTGATCGCCAGCAATGATATTTGACTAATTTAATTTCACCGGGTTAATTAATTAGACAATTGCATAAAATTCATACCTAATTAATTCAAGACTAATGATCGATTTCAATAGATCGAACCGACCGATGCAATCCTGTTCAAAACAAACCGACATATAACGGTCGGAAAAGTATCCAAATTTCCAAAGGTCGAAGTATAATTACAGAAGTACCCACTTGGATTCCGAGCCTTTGACCAGACCAACCAGTCAACTCTCCCGCAGTATGACTTTCTCCATTTAGTTTGCTGCTCTCAGACTAGCCTTATTTTTAGGCTATTAATTCAGCCACATTTCTAATTTAATTCTACTCTTATTTACATCCTGCAGAGGCTTCATCCCATGAAAATTAGAGATCATTTGATGCAGTCCACCTAAATAAGAATTGACAAGCAAAATCTACAGGTGAAGAGACAACTACTCGTCAGCTCCGAAGAAGCTTTTTCTGCAGCTGCGTCCGTGAATTCACACATCTTTCTCAATTAATATTCCTCACCTGCCGTTCTTTAGTGTTCCCTCTCTTTCCAGTTCCTCCTTTTCTTTATATCCACTCCATTCCTTCTTATCACTTCAAACCCAAAACCTATTCAGTTTCTTCTTTTCTCTTCCATGGATAACCCTCGCAAGAAGCAGAGAAGGAAGCTGATCAGCAACTGCTCGTACTCGGAAGGTGAGAAATATTACTGCTATCAGTTATATATTTTGGGGAGTACGTAGCTAGGAGAAAGCTAGCTGAAGAATAAGTGACATTGCAGAGGTGAGCAGCGTGGAGTGGGAGCTCATCAACATGACTGAGCAAGAGGAGGATCTAGTCTACCGGATGTTTCGACTAGTCGGCGACAGGTGAAGCCTGTAAATTAATCTTATAAGATGTATATAAGATTAAATATTCTAACACATGGTTATGGCTTAAGCAGGTGGGACTTGATAGCAGGTCGGATCCCGGGGCGGAGGTCGGAGGACTTAGAGAGGTTTTGGATCATGAAGCATGGCCAAGGATTTCAGGGCAAATCTCGCAGCTAACTGTTAATTTTTCTTTCTTTTTTGCTTCTATTTCATTGTTCTTTTGCTTGTTGTGCGCTTTAGTTAATTAGGTCATCATCCATGCCTGTCGGCAGTTTGTATCCAGAAGATTTAATGAATTAGATTCACATTTCACATTCCTTGCTGCATGAGCTATATATATATATATAGTTCATGAGAATTAATGAATTAATATTAATTATATACACCTATGGAGGATTGGAGGGTGAGAAAGAGCCAAAAGATGATTCTTGGAAAGGAAGACTGATAAGGCAAGTAGGTTTGGAAGTGGTACCAGATGGGCCTTATGAATGATTCACTTCAACCACCAACTTTAGTACAATTTTACGTTCAATCCTCTCTTTTTTCAAAAGTGTGAAATATTAAGTCAACTCCAATCAAATCAACTGGAGCTACTCAACGCGAATGAAAAAGTTGTCCTTGGTGGCGATATATTCATGTTTAGCCGAAGGTGAGAAAGGCACGACAAATTGCTCTTTATCTTTTTTATCCTCTCAATTGAGCAAAGAGTGACTAGGATTGGCAACGGATTGGATACGGTGCGGATGCTGCATTATTTGTATTCGTATCATACCTCATATCTACAAATCCGTATCTGCTACCACTACTAGAAATTGGTTCTTCAACAACGGCTATCAGCAACGGCCGCTCAAGTTGTTGCTATTTGCAACGGCATTCTTACGCCCGCTCAAGTCGTTGCAGATATGTTGTATCTACAACGGCGTTCTAACGGACACGTGAGCCGTTGTAGATATTAATTACCTTAGCAACGGCTTTCTAACGGACATGTTAGCCGTTGCAGATGATAAACTTATCAGCAACGACGTTCTTACGATTTAGTGAGCCGTTGCTGATAAGTTTATATAAGGCACGCGCCCGCTCTCACCCCTTCCTCCTTCTTCCTCTTCTTCTGCTGCCGCCGCCCGCTGCCAGCGCCGACGCCGACACCCCGTCCACGACCACCGGTTCCGACCGCCGCCTCCCGTTCTATTCGAGGTATTCCTCGCCACCTCCGACCGCCTATTCATCTCATTCTAGGTAGAGCCGGCCGAAACCCTATTTTAAGGGTTTCGGCCGGTGGCCGCGGACGGAAGGTTATGCAGTGTTCGAACACTGGACGCCGGCGCCGGAAATGTAAATAATAATGATTTTTATATTTTTTTTTAATTTTTAATTAATAGTTTAGATTAATTATTTAAATTGTTAGATTAATTTTTAGGGTTTAGATTAATTGTTATGATTTTTAGATTAATTGTTAGAGTTTAGATTAATTTAGTTAGATTAATATTATGTTTTAGATTAATAATTATAGGTTAATTATTTAAATTAGTTAAAATGTTGTAGATCAATATTAATTAATTAGTTAAAATATTAATTAGTTTGGAGTAGTCCTTAGTGAACTCGCGCCGGAATCGTCCACTTCGGACTTGCGCCGGAATCGTCCACTCGGGCTCCCGCCGGAATCGTCCAATTTGGACTCGTGTCGGAATTATCCACTATGACTCGAACTGACTTGAAACATTTAGAAAATAATCATCCATCCGATGAGTTGATACGTTTCACGTACGCATCGACGAGTCGGATATGATTTAGCAAAACCTTAGATCCGTTCGGGGGTTGTATGTTCGTGAAAAAAAAGTAGATGATCTTTTATACGACGTACAACCCTTGAATTGTCCCTGATTGGACAATTTGAGAATATAGTTATTTGTATTGCATTTATATTTTTCTTTTAACCGTTAACTTATTCTAAATTTCGGCAGCATCTCTCTTGTTCTCCAATACGCGCCCAGATGATATGTGTATTCGGAGAACTGTAGGGAGATGCTGCCGAAATTTAGAATGAAGTTAGCGGTTAAAAGAAAATACTTAGTGCAATATGAATAACATAAATCCCGAATGGAATAGGACATCTCACCTAAAGGCATTAACCGAAGAAATTATCATTGATTGACAGAATCATGTCGGCTGATCGAAGTTAGATGTACCAACGTCTTGATTGTGGAGTTTTAACGAATGAGTTTCGAGTAGGCGTAACTTACTTCCTAAATTTCGCCTATTCAAATCGAAAATTCGTTAGCGACAGAGACAAAATCTGATGTCCCACCAGATACTACAGCGGTTGATATCACAAAAGTACAAACTGCAGTAGAGATTGAATTGCCGAATAAAGAAGCTGCAGAATTTTACGAGATGTTGAAAGTTGCCGATGAACCTTTGTATGAGAATTGTCCTAAATACATTAGGTTTTCAGCAATGATGCAGGTCCTAAACATCAAGACCGATTGTAATATCAGCGGGGTTGCGTATGATCGGATTACAAGATTGATTAATGGAATGCTGCCTACTGATAACAAGTTTGTGCCAACTTTTTATAAAACTAAAAAGCTGATGAGAAAATTGGGGCTTGGGTACGAGAAAATACACGTGTGCGAAAATAACTGCATTTTATATTATAAAGAAAATGTGCAGTTGGATAAATGCTCTATATGTCAACATCCTCGTTACAAGGAGAAGAAATTCGTCAGACAAAAAAATATCCCGTTTAAGGTGCTTTGGTATTTTTCACTAACACCGATGCTTCAAAGATTATTTATGTCGAAAAAGACGCCCCCCGACATGAGTTGGCATGCAAGAAGTCATGATGATACAGTAATGACTCATCCATCCGACTGTGAAGCATGAAAATATTTGGATACATGTTATCCTTCATTTGCTAGGGATACTAGAAATATCAAATTGGCATTGTGCACAGATAGTTTTAATCCGTTTGGACATTCTGCAACTCCTTATTCAGTTTGGCCAGTGCTGCTGACACTTTATAATTTGTCACCGTCAATGTGTATCAAAGATGAATTTATTTATGCTTCGATGATTATTCCGAGTCCTAAGGGTCTGCAAAAATAAATTAACGTGTCTCTCAGACCCTTGATAAATGAATTGAAAATGTTGTGGACTGAGGGAGCTGTCACTTATGATTGACATCGGAAGCAAAACTTTAATTTAAAGATCGTGGTCTTGTGGACAATCAATAATCTCTCTTATCCGTATTGTATGGAACACTCTGAATCAATCAGTCTTCAGAAAAGACAAAAAATTTCATTCTTTGAATGTCATCGTCGATTCCTACCGGCTAACCATCAGTATCGAAGAATCGTAATAAATTTACTAAGGGTGGAGTCGAAAGAGATGGGCCACCACCGATGTTGTCTGGTGAACAAATGTTAGCACGTGTTTTAGCACTTTCAAAGATAGTATTTGGTCTGTATGAAAGAGTGTTAGGATTTGGTCAAACACATAACTGGGTGAAAAAAAGTATCTTTTGGGAATTGCCCTATTGGAGTTCATTACTGATTCGACATAATTTAGATGTCATGCACATTGAAAAAAATATGTTTGATAATATTTTCAACACTCTTATGAATGTTTTTGGAAAAACTAAAGATAATGTCAAAACCCGACATGATCTGAAAATACTTTGTAAGAGACCAGAGTTGGAGTTACAAGAGGTCAACGGACGATATCTGAAACCGAATGCCCCGTATGTGTTAAATAAACAATAGATCAAAGATGTTTGTCAATGAATAAAAGAACTCAGATTACCCGTTGGATATGCTTCAAACTTATCTCGATGTGTGAACGCCGATGATTGCAAAATATCAGGGATGAAGAGTCATGATTGTCATGTATTCATGCAGAGATTGCTTCTGATCGCATTCCAAGATCTTCTACCTAATAATATTTGTAGTTCGTTGACTAAATTAAGTATATTTTTTAGAAACATTTGTGCAAATGTCCTTCGAGTCGAAGATATGTTAACACTTGAAAGTAATATTGTTGAAATCATATGCAAGCTGGAGCAGTTTTTCCCTCCTACCTTTTTTGCCTCGATGGAGCATCTACTGATACACTTGGCATACGAGGCACAATTTGGTGGCCCCGTTCAATACCGGTGGATGTACTTATTTGAAAGATACATGAATCGTCTGAAGAAAAAAATAAAGAACACCGCAACTGTTGAAGGATCAATATCTGAATCGTATATCATTTAAGAAATTTCAACAATTAAATATATTTTGTCACTCTAGTCGTGCTTTTGGTTCTCGTCCATCTCGACACTTAAGCAACGAAGAGTATTATTTGGCACACTTGTACGTATTACTCAATTGTCCAGAGATTGAACAATTCATTAAATTATTTGACTTTGAGATGGTGAAAAAATACTCTATTCACAATGATCAAGAATTGGAGAGATTACGGAATTATGATTTCCCTACTTGGATTCAGGCTTACAACAAATATCACCGAGTTGAAATAGATGAAAGAATATTTGAGTTTGTTAGTGGACCGTCGCGACTAGTGTCGTGTTATAGCGGATATTTTGTTAATGGGTACAAATTTTACACGGTTGATTATGCATTTACAAATAAGACGATGAATGTCGGGGTCTGCGTGAAAGGGACAACCTATGTTGAATATGATATGAATTTTTATGGACCGGTGGAAAAAGTGATAGAGTTGCACTACTTCGGCTTGAAATCAGTGATCCTATTTAGATGTCATTAGGTCGATACAACAGAAAGGGGCATGAAAGTTCATCTAAAATACAAACTTATTGAGGTTAATTACAAATCCAAATTGGCAGCAAATGAGCCTTTTATATTGGCATTACAAGCCGAACAAGTATATTGCGCGAAGTATCTAGCTCGAAATAAAGATAGAGCAGATCGGCGTGTAGTCTGTAAGACTAAAGGTAGAGGAAAAATTGATCCGATAGCAGGAGAAAATGAGCCGATACCTGATGTGGCAGATGGTTTCTATCAAGAAGATGATCCTCCTGCTGTAGATCGTATTATTCCAATACTCGAGGATGCAGACACAGCGTGAATTCAATTAGAAGTTGAATATGCTGATGATGACGATCATGAAATTGAGGAAGCTGGAGATGAAGAAGATGAAGAGGAAGAAGATGAAGAATTCGAAGACTATTACTCAGATGATGAGGAATAATTGTAAAATATATCTTATATTAAATATATCTCTACTATATATATAATAATCTAATTACATGTCTATTCGACAGATATGTCCGATCGGTGAGACTCCGGCACTAACTCATGTTGTTGATCCTTCTATTGCTGATCCTCCTACCGATGATACTGCTAAGGCTATTACATCCAGATGCAGGCGGCCACGCGGGCCGAACAGGTAGCAGCCTCTACCAGCCGCAGAGTCACGCAGATTCATTAGCGTGATTGGGGAGTGGTAATATATCATAAATTATGAATCATTAAAATTCATTATATCATAATATAATATTAAATTTTATTTTTGTTGTTCAGGTTTGAGCAATAAGAAGTGTCAATGAGCATTTCTTCTACCATTCGACGATACATGCACGGGGCATGACCCACGTGGTCTCACGTGCCCAGTGAGCACATCGACATGTTATGGCGCGAGTTTGAGGCACGTATTAAAAAAAAATTTATACATGCATGATGATTAATATTGGTACTGATATTATTGTTTTGCAGGCTCGCTATACAAGGGCTGAGGACCAGAGGTCGTTCATTTATGCTACCTGGGAGGCTATTTCCCGGGCGAGGTACAACAGGGCAGCTAGGGCAGGCCCGGTCCTAGACAATGGCCCGAGCTGGAACCACTAACATAGGGAAGACTCGGGGATACAACCCCGATTGGATTACGTCCGATATATGGGACCAGCTCATGGCGATGTGGTCGACAGATCGATGGCAGGAGGTTTCTAGGACTGCGGCTAGAAATCGTATGTCGGGGGGAGGAGCACATCGCTCTGGCGGCTCTATTGCATTTGCTGTGCACGCGAATCGTATGGTAAGTATACCTTAATTTTAATTTTATATTTTATTTGTTACTCTGTGTACTAATTAATATATTTATTTTGTAAATGTAGACGACGGTGTTGGACGATAGGACTGTCCAACGACACTCCCCGATGGCGGTGTTTGAGCGGACACACCGTCGAGTTCATGGGATGGGGGTGTATGTTGACAACCGCGCTGCATACATTATGGTAAGTATATTTGTTTTAATTATTCATTATATATTTATAAATTTTTATGAAAAATATTAAACAAAAAATCAAACTCGAGTAGGAGACCTACAGTCAGACGGTGATACAGCGTGGAGGTACCCCCGAGGACTTTGACGCAGCAGCGTGGGTCGATGCTGCAGGTGGCTGGGACCACAGCCGCGTGTATGGTTTTAAAGATAGTGGTCATGCGCGAGCCGTGCTAGGGCCACTTGGGGCACCGACCCCTCCGCATGCTGGTGAGCGGCCGTCGACCTCCAGGTCCAGAGATGATCATAGTAGCAGTCATATAACTGCTTCATAAATCATAATTCTAAAAAAGGTTATATTTGCCCCATAAGAAATATTTTATAACATACGAGAGGTATAGGGTGTACACAAGTTATTGTTCACCGTTGCTTTGATGAAATGTATAGTGTTTGGAGTTTGACGAAAAGTCTATAACCAATTCAAACTCTCTAATGGGTTATAACAATAAAAATAATAATTTGGATCCCCAAACATACTTGCAGGGTTGGTAAGAAACATCTGCATTGTTTCTAGAGTTTTGGCAAAAAATAATTTAATGCATTAGAGATTTTTGCCAAAACTCTCTAAAACTATATATGTTATCTAGTTAGTATTTTTTTTTTAACACACATTTTTTTCCAAACTCTACATGATAAAAAAATAAATTTAATACACTAAATCTTATTGTGTTTTGGAGTTTAGGAAAAAAAGTCTCTAATACATTAAAATTTTTTACCCAAACTCTATAATCGCTTATAATTCTTAAAAAAGTTGTATTTGCCCCACAAAAAATATTTTATAGGGTAAATTACACTGACCTCCCCCGATGTTCAATAAAATTACACTGACATTCCCTCTATTTGTAATTTTATCTTGTGACCCCCTGAGTTTTGTAAAAGGTTACACAGATCTCCCATACTGACGAAAACTGTTAGTAGAGTGTATGTCATATGTACTGCATATACTTACTAATAGCATTTTTGAAATATTTGCCGCTTTTACTTATTTTAAATGACAAAAATACCTTTTTGTCATTTAACTCTTATTCCCTCATATTTTTCACCTATGAGTGCTTAATTTTCATAAATATTTTAATTTTCACATTCAACCAACATTAATTTCGTTCAGAATATTAAATAATAAAATAATTTATCTCAAACTTTTATTTTTTAAATATTTATTCAATTATTTTATTCATTCCTTTTAATGATTTTTCAACAAGAGGTATAAGGGAGAAATCACATTATATTAACAAACTCTGTTTAATACCGTTAGCTACAAGGGAGGTGAGTGTCATATGGGAAAATAGATGGGAGATCAATGTAATTTTACTGAACCTCAGGGGAGGTCAGTGTAATTTACCCTATTTTATATGACATAAGAGAGGTTCTAGTGTTAGTAGTATGTCCTAGGCCAATAAAATAATATTGAAATTTTTACTTTCCTTTTTTAAAATGGAGAGCTTGTTCTATCTTGTTATTTATTGTGAGCATATTTAACTTGATAGAATTTCTCTGAATAGTTGACTTTGCCTAATGGTCATTAAGTAAGAGACTTGATAGTAAAACCCTAAGGCGCGCAGTTGGAATATTGTTCTAAACAATGCCTAGTCGGACATTATCATTTGAACGATAATGAATGAAAACTATTGTGCAATATGATTGATGATTATCATATTTTACTGGTCATGAATATGTGATATTAAAGTCATATCATAAACACATGTTGGAAAACATGGTGTTGGACAAACCCACCATGAGAATATATGAATTTATATGATTAGTATATCTCACAGCGGTAGTGATATATGTCAGTCCTCCGACCCGATGTCACCATGGAATCCTACATGAGGAAATTTATGTTTTGACCTAGTCTAACATCATATTTAACCGGATGGTAAGGACTATAATTGGACATAGAATAAATCATGCAAATGAATATATGTATTAGTGAAGGAATTTGCCTCTCTTATGTTTGAGAGAGATATCTCTAGGCCCTTTGATGAGTGAGACTGAGGAAATGCATGACCGTGCTCTAATCGATTGATAGGAGTATCAATGTCATTTGTTAAGTCAATCTACTCAGGAATCAAGAAATCAGATTGAGCAATATAAGGATGATGTAATTCAGATATCAAATTAGAATGTGTGACAAAATGACATAAAATCATACTATGTTTGGTTGTTCGGATTATCGGCTTCACTTGACTTGGGTAGTCATAATGTCTGGCTATAGAGGCCACATATGACTTGTGGATTGCAAATGAGATTTACACCTACTGTCGGCATGGCTCGTGTATGGCCGCTTATCATATTGTGTTAGCTCATATGCATGGCCACTGTCGACAAAGTCATAAACACGATCGTGCTCCCAGCCATGTACCTACAACATCGACCCACTCTACAGGGTCAAATTCACCCTGCGGAGTTCTTCCGCGCTGGGTGACGGTCCTCATGTAGGGATGTCAACGGGGCAGGGCGGATAGGGGGGTTCCTACCCGCTACCCGCCCCACGAAATAAACTGGTACCCGCTACCCATTTATTCTCCGCGGGTATCAAAAATGAGTACTCATTTAATTACCCGCAGGGGGGACGAATACCCACGGGTATTGGCGGCTACCCATGACAATTTAAAAAAATGTAAATTTTGACATTTTGATAAGAACTTCAAAGATCGATAAACACTCTTCAAATAAACACATCATATTTTGATAACAACTTCAAATATAAATAATTAAACACACTCCAAGTATAAACACACAACCTCAACACATTAAGACTTTAAAACATTTCTTAACACAAACATAAGACTTTAAAATATAAAGTCTTCAACAACATGTCTTCAAGCGTAAAGTCTTCAAATATAAATTACAAACATTTCTTAACATCAACATAAGACCTTAAAATATAAAGTCTTCAACATGTCTTTAAGCATAATTGCGTATACACATTAAAATGCAACAAAGATTACAGAAAGTGAGAAACACATTAAAGATTTCTTCACGTCAATAATTATCTTCAAGCATTTTCATCCTGCACAAGTATAAAATATATTAGTTTATCATAAGAAATACTCCTATTAACAATAAAAAGAATATAATATAATATATATTTACTTACATCAACATCATTATCTTCAAGCATTGAAGGAATCTCCATGCCCAATCTCATCTTCGAAGAAGCTATAAAGAAGAACATCAATTAGACAATTAATATTTAAAGCTGTAATTTTACACAACATATTGAATTATATTAGTATATATTATATTACCTCTATTATCATTCTATAGTCAATCTTGAGAACACATCAATGCCTCAACTATTTCTGCACGCAACCTACTACGATGTGGAGTGAGAACTCTACCACCGGTACTAAAAACTGATTCAGAAGCAACCGTGGAGATAGGAATAGCAAAAAAATCTCTAGCAATCTTCTACAGAGTTGGGTATTTTAATCTATTTGACTTCCACCAAGCTAAGATGTCAAACTCCTCATCTGAATTAGGAGGTAACACATTCTCCTCTAAATAATTGTCTAACTCTGACATCGTACACATATATGCAGACATTTCATTGACAAACAATGTGCAGTTAGACCTCCAATTATCCTTCCTTCCGAAGTATTTGTGACATCCAATTTTGAAGATCCAACCCCTCTTTCTTTGATTTGGTTCTCATACTCATTAACCAAATCCCGACACATATTTTTGACCTTCTATATTTCATACTCAGCATCGTCTCCATATATTTGGGCAAAAAATAATTGAGTAGCAACATTTTATATCTGGGATCTAAAATAGTTCCCACAATCATCACTCCGTTGATCACAACCCCAATACTTATCAAATTTAGCAATCATAGTAGTAGTCATTTGTTGAATAATGACATTTGGATCACTTCTCCATTCTCTCAATAGCATACCAGAAAATAATTTAGTTACTCCATAAAATAGTTCCAACCTATGACAGATTTCTTTTGCCATCTCCCAATCATATTCACTAGGCAAAGACTTATACTGTGGTTTACATTGCACCAGGCGTCCAAAAACATCTTTATATAATATGGCAACATCAAACATCAAGAAAGTTGAATTCCACCTAGTTTTGCAATCAATAACAAGTTTTTTATCATAAGGAATGTTCAATTGACCACGTGTCTTCATGAATTTTTTCTCTCTTTTAGGTGTTGTTGTCCAATAATGAACACTCTCTCTAACTTTTTCAATGGCATTTGATATTATAGATAACCCATCCTTCACAATTAAGTTTAGTATATGAGCACAACATCGCATGTGAAAGAACTTGCCACTCAAAATAAATGATCTAGGTGAAATCTTATCTAAAATCCTTTCGATCATGGCATCATTAGTACTACAATTATCAAGAGTCAAAGTAGACAACTTTCTATCAATATTCCAATCCATTAAACACTCTACCAAAACTTCAGAAATAACAACGGCAATATGGGGAGCAGGCACATAAATGAACCTAAAATATATAATAAAGAAGTTTAATAAAAAAATTTAATAAATGAACACATAAATGTTACCTCATAAGTCGACATTGCAAAGTCCAAAAATCATCAATATAATGTGCTATAACGGCCATGTATCCTTTGTTTTGGTTGCTAGAAGTCCACATATCAGTTGTGATTGAAATTCGACTTTGATTCTTTGATAACAACCTCATTATTTTTTATCTTTCACCATCATAAATCTTCAAAATGTCACTCTTGACTGTATTGCGAGAAATCACCTTAAACAAGTGTTGCATAGCATTGCAAAACTGTTTGAAACCAATATGTTCAACTATGGAGATTGGATACTCATGAAGTATGATCATCTTAGCAAGAGATTGCTTTACTGTTTCTTGATCAAACGAATAATTGCCAACCACAACTATTTCACCCGTAACTGATACACTTGTTTTGAGAAACGATTGTCTTATACCTCGAGTTCTTCGATATTTGCAAGTCTTGAAATGAGATGACAAATGTGAAGTACCTTGCTTAAGTTCACCAAAAAGCTTTCCGTTACAATAATTGCAAATGGTTTTTCAATTTCCATCTATTTGTTGCCTCTTGAAATGATTCCAAACCGATGAAGTTAATTTTCTTTTAAACGAATCACCTTCATCTAAGCTTGGAGCTTGACTTGCACCTATCGGATTAGGTGATTCATCTATCATTGGGGTTGAATTTTCATTGACATTTATGGCCAATGGAGTGGAAATTTGCTCATTAGACATTCTACATGTAAAAAATATAATTAGCATGTTATTTCATTCTACAGTTAATTAGCACGTAATAATATTAAATTTCATAAGTTTAAGCATTAACATGATGCATTAATAGGAATAATTTAAAATGTGGAATAAACCTGGAAGTAAAAGGTGAAACCTTTCCCTCCTTCCACGTATATTAACTCGGCAGCAAGTAAATTAGCAATTGCTAAATCATGCTGATGCGACAGTAAAAATATTTAGCAATGAGGTGATGTGGATATCTAAAAAGTTGTATAAGAATAGAAAGGAAAAAAACTGAGGAAAATTTTAAAGGAATTCAAAAGGAAAAAACTACATCAGTTATGGAAATATCAAAAATCAGTAAGCAATCAGCTTCAGTGCAAGATGTGATATGAAACGTAAACAGACCATCACACTTAGATGCCAAACTTGACATGAGAAAATAACATGTTTAGTATGCAAGTTGAAGAGGAAATAAATAATAAAAACCTTCAAGACTGCTCGGGCTTGAAGACAACTTGAAGACTACTCGGTCGAAGGTGTAGGTTGATGAGGGACGAGCGATCGAATTAGGAGAGGCGGGCGCAGCAAGGGTAGATGAGCGATTGAGGGACTGTAGAGATGTAGTGAGGAGCGATCGAGTGAGGAGGGACTGCAGAGAGGCAGTGAGGAGCGATCGGGCGGATGAGCTATCAAGTGAGGAGAGACTGCAGAGAGGCAGTGAGGAGCGATCGGGCGGACGAGCGATCGAGCAGATTGGCCGATGAGAGACGAGCGAGGAGAGGTGAGCGCAGCAACGGGCGAGAGCGATCGTGCGGACGAGCGAGGAGAGGCGGGCACAAGAACGGGCGAACGAGCGATCGATTGAGGAGGGACTATAGAGAGGCAGTGAGGAGCGATCGAGTGAGGAGGGACTGTAGAGAGGCAGTGAGGAGCGATCGGGCTGATCAGCTGATGAGAGACGAGTGAGGAGAGGTGAGCGCAGCAACGAGCAAGAGCGATCGAGCGGACGAGTGATCGGGCTGACGAGCGACTAGAGAGGAGATCGAGAGGTGTTCGGCGCGGCGTGTAGGTACTGGGGAGTGGGTATTGACTATTGAATTAGGTTAGGAACTTAGGGTTTTTTAGTATATGTATTGGCGGTAAAATAGTAATTTACTAATTTTTCATGGGTAACGGGTACCCACGGGTATGGGTCCTATGATACTCGTACCCACCCCGTTTAATAAACGGGTATGAAAAATTATCCGCGAAATACCCGCGAGTAGGAAACTACCCTCCATACCCATCATAAACGAGTAAATACCCATGGGTGCCCACCTAAACGGGTAATATTGCCATCCCTATCCTCGTGCATGTCTTCTGCACGACTCTATTTTTTGTTTCATAATTTTTTAAACTACATATATAAACTATGAATAAAAATTACGTAAACCAAATATAAATACTTACCACGATGACCGCGGCCCTGCTATCGACGTACTCCCCCGCCCCATGTTGTTGACGATGAGTGCGCTCAAACACCTCCATCAGCGAGGGGCGGTAGATACTGTCATTCTCCTCCACCCGTGTCTAACATTAGAAAACAAATACATTAATACAATCACAATATATAATTTAACTAAAATTAAGAAAATTATACATACCATACGACACTCATACACCGTAAATGATACGGAGCCACCAGTGTAGCGTGCCCCCGAGCCCTCCCCCATGTACTTTCTAGCCGCAATCCGGGCGACCTCTTGCCACTCATCTAATGCCCACCGCTCAACGAGCTGGTCTTACATATGTATAGGAATCCACTCGGGACTGTCTTACATATGCCCACCAGTAGTTCAGCTGCTCGTTGTAGCGAGCGCCAGCAACCGACTCCCACGCACTCTCTACAAAAGTGGTCTGATCCTCCGACCATGTATAGTGAGCTTGCAAAAAAAAAATTATTAGTACTGATCGATTTTATAATTATCATTTGTTTGATAAATATACGTACCTGGAACTCTCGCCAAATTAGATCGAGTTTCTTGTGAGGCACGTGAGACCATATAGGTCACACCCCGTGCATGAATCATCAGATCATCCCCGTTATCGTGCGAGGGACGTCCTTTTGCCGCGTACACTAACCACTCTGCGTGACTCCCCCTCACCTAGCAGAGGGAGAATTTTGTTAGGCCCTCATTCAATACAAATAACCATGTGCTCAAATTATCCAATTAGGGACAATTTAAGGATTGTACGTCGTATAAAAGATAGTCTACTTCATTTACACGAACATACAACCCTCGAAGGGATCTAAGATTTTTGCAAAATCATATTCGACTTATCGATGCGTATGTGAAATATATCAACTCGTCATGATTATTTTCTAAATAAGTGGATGTTGGCACGAGTCCACAGTGAACGTTGGTGTGAGTCCTTAGGTTTCGGCCACATTGTCGGCACCTGCGTCAACAATGGTTTAATTTTTTTCCTCTAATTTTTTTATTCTAACTAAAATTAATTAATAATATCACTTAACCCTAATTAACAAATTAATAATACTAATTAACAAATAAATTAAAAATAGTGATTAAACCTTAGTTACAATTAACAGATTAAACAGTAATTAAAAATAACATCCTAATTAAAAAACATGATTAAACAGTAATTAAAAATAAAAGATTAATAGTTTAATTAAATTGTAATTAAAATAACATCTTAATTACAATTTTGATTGGGGTTCAATTAAACCCTAATCAAAATGGGATTAGGGTTAATTAAACTCTAATCAGTAGTAGCCAGCTATTGCCGGGTATTGTTTGATGGATTGGCCAAAGATTTCAGCCCCAAATACGGTGCTAGCGTCCACTTGACGTCGGCGCCATTGTCCAATGTCAGTGACCAGATGCTGGCCGACATTGGACGGTGGCAGAGGGAGGAGAGTGGAGGGCGGAGAAGAAGGAAGGGCGAAGTTTAATTGGAGGCAGAGAATCGGCGGAGAAGCGACGGAGAAAATCGATGGTAGCAGTGGGTGGCAGTGGTGGGGGTAGAGAGGAAGAAAGAAAGGGTCAGACGCGAAAGAAAATAAAAAAACTTTTCACCGACGACGGCCCAACGATCGTCGTTGAACCGTTGATTGTTAATTATTAAATCACTGACAACCAACATGGCCCTCTCTAGCCATCGCTGATTAGTTTTTTATTTCACGCCACGTGCGCACCATTGAGTCATAAGCAATGGTCGATGCAGCTAAGAGAGTTGTCGCTATTGATTTATTAAATCACCGAAGGCTCACGCGACCCTCTCTAAGCCGTGGCTAATTAGTTATTTCATTTTGCGCGTTGTGCATGCCATCGACTTATAAGCGATGAGCTAAAGTGGCCATATGTGAGCCGTTGCAGATGTTGTTACATCTACAATGGCTTGTGCAATCGTAAGAAAGTCATGGATGTTTTCGACGGCCAACCAAGTTGTCGGTGAAAGCGACTATTCTAGTAGTGTTTCTTGATGCGTCTATACATACCCACCTATGGTTTAGATAGGGAGATGATCTACTTTTTTGTGGTTGTCAACCTCTTCAAGATAGAAAGTCGGCCTCCTTTTGAAGGAAGTTGAGCTTCTATTGTGATAGACGACCTCCATCCAAGAGAGAGAGAGCTCGAAAGGAGTTCCGCGCTCACCAAGTTCGGAAGGAGTTCTGAGATAGCCGAGCTAGCACTCGGAATCCCAGTTCGTCGTATTCGTTCGTGTGCTAATTGTAGAGGGCGTTCGTCGTTGGCAGCACCTATGATCTGAAGCAAGATAGAGATCTTAGATTCATGGAGCAGAAGATGGAGCTCGGTCTTCAAAGGTATAATCACTAAACCAATATTGATTTAGCCGAGATGCATGGATCCGCTTGGGTAGAGAATTATTTTTATATTTCTGCTGTGCAAAATTTTATTGCTTACCTGGTCCTCGCCGACCCAACAGTGGTATCAAAGCCTCTTTTTTTCTCAGTTAAATTGATCTTTGTTACTGCATATTATTCATGTTATTTAATCGGTTTGCATAGATATGTATGTATGCATGCGTATAAATCTCTTTGTACATGGATGTGATCTATGTAGTCGACATATGTATAATGTGATTACACAATAACAAATTTCATTGTGAAATAATTTGATTAAGTCATAGTGTTATGGATCTGTTCTTTAGCATAGCTCGGGTCCTTATTGATGGCGAGGTGTGTCATAGCGCTGGTTCAGCAATGCAACGACACTCGGTCAAGAACCCCTGTATGCTATGAGGTTGTCATTAGGATCATGCAGTGAATTGTTATTTGATTTGTGAAATCAATTTTTGTTTCAGGGGCGCTGCCCTCTTGACCCCGCTCGCTAATCGGCTAGCACGATCGCCGTGAGACTGCAGGGCTTTGGCCCAACATTATTCTCTTTGGCCCAACGTTATTCGCTCAACCCCAAAGGAGTTTGGATCTGTTATATTTTATCTTGCATAATATGATTATGTATTATATGTTATTTTTTTGAAAAATTGCAGGGTGCGTAGCATTGCCCCCCTTGACCTGTGTGATTGGCATGTTGTATTTTTGTGCAGCCTGCGAGTTGCCTATAAAAATATAATTTGATTACAACCTGTGTGTCATTCCTTCATTGTTGTAATTTAATTTCTAATTTTATTTTAGAATTATAAAATTAGAATAGTTGTTACTTTGATGGAGGATGAGGAGGCGGTCATCGGATGTCATCGGGCATCCATGGAGATGAAGACTCCCTTAAATTGACCTTTGATCTTCATATTGGCTCATGAAGATCAGTTAGATTTGAATTGGGAGCTATGCTATCTCACGTTTACTTTATGCATTTTATTTATATACTAGTGATACTGTATATTTTAGAATGCATGAGCATGATATGCATGTTTAGAATTGTTTTAATCTAAATACCATCATGTAATAGTAAGTCATTAAAATGTCTCTCGTAATTCAAACACCCATCAAGACTTCGATTGTCCTAATATAGGTTCAGCCAAAGCAGAATGTATTAGACCATCTTAGTAAGGTGGGAGTTGGATAATGATAATATCCAAGAGTTTGATACGGTTGGACTTAACTAGTCCATCAAAATGGTTTTGGGACATGGGCAATATATGAGATTTGAATTGTTAGGACATGAAATCTCAATCCCATGGATATCCAAGAGACACATAAGGATGTGATTGGAAAGGAGTTTTCTACTTAAATAACTTGGCTCTAAGTGGTAAGTCAAAGCTTATTTATGGTTTGAGTGACAAGATCTAGCTAACTACATAATCTCCTCATGTTAAATCCTAGAACATATGTCAAAGAGGTTAGAAGACTACTGGAGTCATTTGAGGGGTTTAGGGGATCATTCGAAGGGCTTATGGCCACTTGTCCGCCCCTTGATTTTTCATAAAATTACTTGTTTCGTTACTATCTACAATACATTATAGTATAATTTTAGTTGAATTATAGTACAATAACATCCAAACAAATGTTACAATTGGGCCTTGGCCTAATATTAAAGCCCAAAATTAATAATTAATTAAATATAATTATTTATTTATTAATTTGAGACGGTTAGTAACAGTTATATAATTGCTGAAATTGAAATTTATTTTTTTTTAAAAAAATTGTCCATGAAAGTCATGTCTGTTTAAGAAATCTAGGGTATTATAAATACTTGTCTCCTCCAAAATAGATCATTTTTTTAACGTATGTTCTCTTCTAGAAAAACTGCCCTAAAAAAAAATCTAATGTCTTTTTGGGAGAAAAAAAAATTGTTGTTTGAATTTTTCTGTATTTTTTTTTTGCCAGAGAATTTTTTTGTATTGGCTTTGTAAAATTCTGAAAGAATTTTTCCATCAATAACCCAGCAACAACATTTAGTGGGGCCAAAGCCTTTAATCAATTGTCTGTTTCTAATTTATTTTTTTTTTCCACAGTAGTTCTAGTAGTCCTAGCAGCATAAGCATATAATAGTGCCAGAGAACATATATATGTTGGATGAGTCCAATTTATATACTATATACTCAAGTAGGGATGTGCATGAGCATCAGACAAACCTAGAACCGATTAGAATCTATTCAATCTAGTAGGTTTCGGATAGATTCGAATTAAATTCGAATAGGGTCTAGAACAAAAATTTAAAAACTAGTTAAAATCAGTTTCGATTTCAGGTCCAACACATCCTGCACCTAGAATCAGAACCAGAATGACTAGAACTGATACTTGGAATCGATACCCGAAATCTGTAAATGAATAAGTTCCAACAAGGTACCTGGAACATGTATCGTGAAATCTATAAATAAATAGATTCCAACGTACAGGGTACCCAAAATATATAAATAAATAGATTCCAACAGGGTATCCGGAATCTATAAATGAATATGTTCCAATAGGGTACCTAGAACCTGCACTACACCACGTATGTACAGATTCCTTTAATACATGATCTGATTTCAGGTAGGATCTGATTTCAGGTCCCAACCGGGTAGGGTCCAAATCAAAAACCTAGGAACTGATCCTATACATGATAGACTCCGGGTATCATGAAAAATACATAATACTTGGACCCGCTCATCCCTATACTCAAGTCACTATATACTACGAATAGCTTATTAAATATCTGCCGGGTAATTACAATATATCTAGTCTAGAATGTATGCATTACCATTGGATAAGTCTCTTCTATATATAAGGATGACATCAGATCGGATATAGTGCACATACTATATTATCCTCATCTGTACTGCACATCCGCATCTACTGCGAATATATCCATATCCGCACTACATTTAATAAAAATAATAATAAATAATATATTTAATAAAAAATAGCTTATATTATCAAAATTCATAATAATTAATAATTTACTAGGATTTCATATGTAATTTACCATAAAATCTACCTATATAATATATATTAAGTAACTTATATATAGGTAAAATGCATGATAAT
Source organism: Canna indica (assembly GCA_034359265.1). NCBI lineage: Eukaryota > Viridiplantae > Streptophyta > Magnoliopsida > Zingiberales > Cannaceae > Canna > Canna indica. Next base: position 67,003,901 of record CP136890.1, on the reverse strand, counting down.
TTTTCATATGTGGATATACGTACGTAGCAGATACAGTGCGGATCCACATTCATATTCGTATTCGCACCGCATCCGTGTGAATAGAAATTTTTTAAATTTATATCTGCATCTATATTCATTTTTATTTTTGAATGTGAATCAGATACGATGCAAATATAATTTTTAGTTGACAAATACATATAAAATTGCCCTCCTTATCTATACAGGAGATGCATGTTCTATATACTCCATGCAATAATTTATATTAACTACCCTTTAAACATCTACCAGATAATTATAATATATCTTTTGCAATATCTATCTTTTGCTATAATTCACTACAGTTTGAATGAAAATACAGTCCTATAATATATTCGAGGTAGTTTTTTAACCTTTTGGCTAATGAATTACACGTAAAAGGACCTACCAATGATCATAGTATGTTTGAATTATTTTCCATGAAAAACGGATAGGTGCCTTAATTTTATAGAGTAGACCTCTTTGGCTACCTATGGATTTATCATTTTGGTATTGCAGTATAATTTATGTTGTATTACAATATACGTACCTTGCATAGTTGCATGAGAATATATCCTCCTAACAATTGTAGTACAATCCACGTTGTTCTATAGTGCAATTTGAATAAAAATATAATATTATAATATCTTCATGAAGGGATCGCAAAAAAGAGTACCGAGACGGACAACCAAAAGGCACGATGAAATTGATAGCCAAGAGGCGCAATCGAAAAGGGCGATGAGCTAGAATGTCAACAAGGAAGAAACCACTACAACAAAACTTGAGAAAACCATCATATGTAATTGGCGTGCGCCGGTTTTAAAAAAATAAAAAGCAAAATCAATGCCCGTTTCGGCACCGGTTTTTATCATCATTCTCTTAATACATGCCGGCGTCAAATTGGCACTCAGTTAAGAGTTTGGTAGTTTGAAGAAAGAAGAAGCAAAACTTGCTCTCTTTTTTCCCGACCTCCATGGATTTTTCGCAGTATAATATATATCTAGCTGGTCCGTAAAGGCGAGGGAAGGTGCACAAGAGTATTTCGTGTCACAACCATCTCTTTTTTATTGGTTCTATGGACCAATGCCTGCAGCCTCCGATTCTTTTGCATTCTCGGTCTTTCCACTACTAGAATAACGACCTTCACCGCCTGTCGTGTCCATTTGTAAGCCGTTGTTGTAGGTCAGCAACAACAACTTTGAGGTTGCGACCCAAGAATTATGATACGCTTTCAACGACGGCTTTCAAACGGACGACTGTGGGTAAGCCGTCGCTGATGTTGTTAACCTATAACTGGAAAACTTAAAATTAGAAATTTCCATTGATACAATTATAACTTGATACATAACTCACACACCCATATACACATCCATCCATTCACATATACATACACATTCACAACATCACAGAACATCAATATATACATCAAAATAATTATATTTATAATAATAATAATTATCAACAATCGTATAAAGAACTATATGAATCAAAATTATCGTATGAACACGATACTATCAAAACTATCGTATGTCAAGTATATGTGTCAAAAATATCAAAACACAGGTTATAACAAAATATTCAAGTCATAACAAAATATCCAAGTCATAAACAAAATAAAGTCTCACTACGACGATGGAGGATGGTCGGGATCATGCGGCGGGCTCTACAGAGCCTAAGTGTGGACTGACGTGGACTAGGTTGAGGATGATGGATCTGGTGTCGAAGGCATGACAAGATCTGGTGTCGAAGGTATGCCAAGATCTGGTGTCGAAGGTATGCCAAGATCTGAGCTGAGATATTGCATAACATGACATGCATCTCCGTCATCATCTCAATCTTACGTGCGACCATCTCCTCCAATGTTGCTATTCGGCTCTGATCCTAAGAGTTTCGACCATAGCCGACCGAGAGAAGGCTACAGAGAAGGCAGCCGGTAGAGAACGACCGATGTCAGAAAATGGGTCGGCAGCTAAATCTATGGTGAGCGAAAGCGAAGGGCGCCAGTGACGGGGTGAGAGATCGGCGGAACAGATTGGCGAAAACACTCGGCCATATTTTCTTAAAAATCAAGATCGGCGAAGAGACTGACGCCGATTTTGGCCATTTTTTATTAAAAAAACAATATTATTATTTTTAATTGCAATAGGTTACATTTTTTAATCCCAAACGAATTAAATTTATTTTTTTCTAACTAACATAACTTCTATAAAAATCTCCTTGTTATTTTTTAATCATATTTCATATTTTATAATTTTTTAAAGCATTAATAAATACAAATAATATTCTTATATTATTATATTATAATAATTTTATAGTATTTTATTACAATATTATATATTATAATATCATTATAATATTAAAAAGAGTCAAAATTCTAATTTCGACATTGTTCCTGCCTCATGATCGGAGTAGGGTTGGTCGCTCCATTGTAGGGCATCATGATCCTAAACGTCGTCAGGTGTATTGTAGGGTCGTCCATACCATCGTAGGGCGCCAGAGTGGTAGACAACTTGCTTTTGGATGTGAGGCTTGTTGTCATCATGTGCGGCGAAAGGTCCCGCGTCGATAGAGAGGACAGTCACGACCTCCATGGCTATAGAGTCTTGTTCTCTTTCTTAACAAAGTGTGCTAGAGATCTCGTCTCGAAGGACGAAAACCGGTCTCCTCCTTATCGAGCAATTGCTTTCTTCTTGTTTTGAGCGGCAGCGCTCATGATCAGCCAAGAGTTATCCCCGGGACTGTATCAGCATCTCGACCTGGACTGCTAAACGCTGGTTCTTTGCTTCCAGGTCATTTATCCGACGCTGGAATTCTTCTGGAGGGAGTTGGGTTGGTGTCGGAGCATCGCTCCTCGTTGTTTCAGTGTCACTAGGTTGCAGATGATCGTCGCTGTCGGGTTGTTGCCGTTGGTGTGCGGCGGCGGTCACTTGGCTCAGCGCGTGTTGTGTTTCTACTTATTGTAGGTGGAGGTGATGACGCCGCCCGACAATCTCTTGGGGATATTGCTCAGAATGGGTCGAGGCTGATCCCGAAGATAGCATGCTTGTAATGGCTTAACCCTTGTGATAAGGAATGATGTGGATGTCCTTGTATGGTTGGGTGAAGCCCTCGGGCGGAACCGTTTGGTTTGGCTCGAGTTGGATTGTAGGGCGCTGATGTGTCTAATCCAATCGCGTCCAATAGTACTAGTCCAGTCCAAACACCTATCATAGGTATTGGTGTTTGTGTCGGTATTTGGATATCAAAGTCTATAATGTGTTGATATCCACGTTCTTTCTTCGTAATATTTGTACTCCAATTTAGACCTATTTAGAGGAGTTGGAATTAGAATTCTGATACCTATATTTCCTCCTTTTAAATGGTGTCACAACAGGTGCCAGAATTATTATTATTATTATTATTATTATTAATTTTTTTTAGTGGACATAATGGGTGGTGACAGTGGTAGATTCAATTAAGGCCCAGTGGAGGCCGCTCGAAAATTTTAAAAAACTCATAGATATAGTCTTCTTATCACATATACTAAGGTAGTACAAAATTCAAGTCTAAACCAAACTAAGATTCATATCTAAACCACACACTAAAATACTATACACTTTACCGTTTACAGGAATGAGATCCCTAATTTTCAGATTGGATTATATATTGACAACCAGTCAACGATCAACCAAAAATGGGTATCAATATCATTCCCATTCCAAACTTCGAGACCCACTACCACTAACCAAACAGGATACAACCTACAGGTCCTTAGTTCCTAATCTAGGGGCTCCTAATATCTAGATAGAGAAGGTCGCTAGATTTCATTAAGCAAGCATGTAATTATATTAATGTGTTATCGCCTTGCAATTCAATTCTGGATTAATCTATAACTCATGGTTTAAAATACCATATTGTATCATTCGGTACGGTCGGTATTTATTAATTTTTTAAAAAATCAGTATATAAGATACCTGGTATTGGGTGATACCAGGTATTTCGATTAATACCGCCCGGTATGGACGGTATTTGATGTCATACCGGGTGATACCGCTCGGTATGACGAAACAGCTCTTTTTAAGAGCGGTTGCATTGCTACAGTACCTGACAGCACCCCAAACGGCTATATACCTGTTTGGGGCCGGATTTAAGGCGACTCCAAACAATTATGTGTTATTAGAGTTACTTTTAATAGCAAAAACAAAAAAAAAACAAAAAAAACAAAAAAACAAAAAAACAAATCACGAGCCGATATGCCTTTTTCGTACCGACTCGTACCGTGTGTCGGTACGGTACTGTACCGGTATTTTAAACCATGATATAATTGCAGACTTGCAGTTATTGCCTTCTCGGACCTCCCTCTCGCAAAGACGCAGAGCGGCGGAGCCGTGGAGACCGCTGATCACGTGTGTCCAACCTCCTTCTCACGAAGACACGCCACGCGGCGACTCCGTTCACGCTGCATCATATCCTCGCGAAGATCATTGTTCTTTCACGTCCTTCTTGGCGCCAACCTCCTAAGTCATAAGGTATTTTTATTTTATTCATTGTATTTCTTTAGGTGGTAAGCTTGATATTTTTATTTCATTCATTATTAGTTAGTTCAGCATTATCTTATTATTTTATTTTAATTTTTGGCATTAGTAATTTACTAAATATTAAGGTTTTACTTTCTTGCTCTTTAAATTGATTGAAAAATATCTATTTCTAGTCTAGAATAATTATCATCATTTAAGTTTTAAGATATATTATATAGTTTGTGTGCTAATTTATCGTATTATTTAATTTTTAAAAATAAAAAAATATGGAAAGATTTCTTAAAAGAAAGTCATTAAATGATGAATCTAGTTCTGAAAATAAAACACAATCACAATATTAAAAAATATACTTAGAAGTTTACTTCATTGAGGTTGACTATCAAAACTATCTTGCCCCAGTAGTGAAATTTTTGGATCCGCCACTAGGTGGTGAGATTGGTAACCAAAGGATAATACGAGGAGGAAGCCTATAACTTCTCTTGTTTATCCTCTTTGTTCCTTTCCTTCTTATCTATTGTCATCCTTGTTCTCACCGCTACTCATCATCTTCCCATCATCATCTTCCTCTATTCCTCCTCATTCTCCTCTTTCCTTTTGTTTTCGCCCTCATATATACATAACTGCTAACTTCATCAAGAGGGGCTACCAATATGAGCATTGAGAGCAGCAACCAAGTAGGATGATGAGATTGGTAGCTAATTAGAGGGGCGACGAAAGGGACAACAATATTGACGACAGACGACAAAAGATTGGTGAGATTAGTGGCAGATGATGCCGATCTCCTCTTGGGCGAGAGGGGCTTCCTACATGAGAGAGAAATAGAGAGTAGAGGTCTATAATATTTGAATAATAGAATATGCTTTGTATGATAAAAGGGATAAGATAAGGTATGAATTTAATTATATCCATTGTCTATTTATTGCAAGGATTAAAATAATATAAAATTAATATTATATTTGATGTACATCTGATTAAAAAAATATTATTCAATATTATCTCATTTAATATTATATCATGTCCTATCCTATACCTAAATAAACCAATAGGTATTAATGGTAGAGTGTTTTCTCAAAACAAATGAAATTAGAGTATTTGTTTAAAAATATATATCAACTTAAGAGTTTGTTTTCAAATCTTTAGGATATACATAAATTAAAAGATTCTATTGGCATGTTTGCATCGTAAGATAAGGTAGGATATCATAAGGGATAGATTAAAATTCATTGTTTGGTTAGTGCATTGATTAGAATAAAATTAAATGAGAATAAAATAATATAAAATTTATATTATATCTGATGTAAATCGAATTTAAAAAATTCATATTCATATTCAATCATCTCTCATTTATTATCTAATTCAATTCTATCTTATCCAATGAAGCAAATGTACCATATTAGTTTTACAAATAATATGGTAAAAATACAATTAAATATATAAAATAATAACAAGTAATTATCTGAATATATACTGAACTATGGACTTTGTCTCAAATCTATCATGAACTTTGACTTCTCCAAATTGCATCCTCAACTATCACATTTGTATCAATTGCATGTCTCCGTTAAAATTCCGTCAGCTGCCCGTTAACCATGTGACGTGGCATGTACACATGTGTTAAAAAATTATTTTTTTATTCAAAATTAATTAAAAATTTATTTTTTAAAAAATCTTTCTAATATTCATGTGTGCTGCACACGTGGATTAAAAAATAAAAAATTATTTTAAAAATATATATATATTTTTTAAAAAAATTATTCTGATTTGTCCACGTGTGAAGCACACGTGGACAATAAATATTAAAAAAGTATGTAATTTTGAGTGTTTAATTGTTAAAAAAAAGTTTGTTATTTATTTTATTAGTTTGTGTTTATTTATGTAAGAAAATATTCCTACACAATAAGACTTGTCCACGTGTGCTTCACACGTGGACAAGTCAGAATAGCTTTTTTTAAAAATAATAATTATTTTTTTATTTTTTTTTCAAAAACAATTTTTTAATCCACATGTGCAGAGCACACATGTGGATATTAGAAATATTTTGAAAAAATAATAATTAATTTTTAATAAAACATAGTTTTTTAATACACGTGTACATGCCACATCATAGGATTAACGGGGCAGCTGATGGAATTTTAACGGATGTATGCAATTGATACAAATGTGATCGTTGAGGATAGGGGTGAGCATGGACCGGTTAACCGGTCCATTAGCAAAAAAAACCGATCCATTAACTTCGGTTTTTTAAAATCATTAATCGTAAATCGGTCCATTAACTTCGGTTAATCGTTATTTCGATTTTAGTTTTTTTGGTTTGGTTAACCGATAATTTTTGGTTAACCAATAAATTTTTTTTAACCTACAAACATAATAATATTATGCAAAAAATGGAGAAAAATTCAAACAAATACCGAATTCTCATTGAGTAAAAAGAAAAAAAAAGAAAGAAAACCACTTGAACCAAGATAATGTTCTAAAAAAAACTAATATTTTTATTTTTATTTTTTAAATATTTTTTGATTTTTAAATATTTTTTATAATTTTTTGTAATTTTTTAATAATTTTTTGTAATTTCTTATAATTTTTTTATAATTTATAAATCATTATTTAATATATATATATATATATTATTAAAAATTAATAAATTATATCGAACGAGTCGGTTAACCAAAACCGATGGACTTTTTACCTCTCAGATCGAAATTGAAATCGAAAACCGATTTTTCCAAAAATAAAAACCGAAATCGAAAAACCAGTTCGGTTAACCGAAAAAACCGGTTCGGTTTCGGATCGGTTTTCCGATTAATCGAAAAACTGGTTTTTTTTTCTCACCCCTAGTTGAGGATGTAATTTGGAGAAATCAAAGTTTATGATAAATTTAAGACAAAATTTATAATTCAGAATATATTCAAGTAATTATCCAATAATAAAATATGAACACATTGTTGTCAGATAACTAAAGTTAGCATGATATTTACTGTTTTTTTGCCAACAGTAGTGCCCATCTTCAATGCCTACTTATATATGCATATACTTCCTTTGGAGCTGCACACTAATTAATGTGGTAGGCATAAAGCAACTTTAATTTAATTTGTAACACAGGAAAAAAAAATTAATTGTGCTGGGAGAAAGTGACTTAAGTAGTTAAGACCAAAACATCACCATATAATTTCTGCCATTAAATGAGCTTACACTAAACCCACATGCATTTGCTTTAATTGCATCACTCCACTTAAAAAAGCATGTGGTTTATCTACTCGTCTTAGCCATAATGCATTAGCTTAGCACTTTTGTGCTCCCTAACTCAAAACCTGTCATTTTGATATATTCCATTATGGAGATCTTTTCAGGGATTTTTCTCTTTATTTTGATCAGGATAAATTTTTTTATCATATCATTGTTAGTTTATCTATTATGAACACCCAATAAAAATTTTTAAGGGGCAAAACATGTATATAATTAAACATAAGTAGTAGATGTGATGAAACATTAAGGGAATAATTGTGGTTTAATTACACTGATCCCAACCATATAAGTTAATATATAAGAGATGCACTCTTTACAAGTAGATTGGCACTGTTGGTGTTCATGAAAAATAAATTAGAACTTGTAATTAGATCCACTTGGCAACATGGATCGATGTATAAGTGAAGCTTGTTTCCTTTCTTTCTTTCTTTCGAAAAGATCTTGGCAAATTGGTTCATCAATTTGAGGATTAATGCACTACTGGAATAATGGGCATCAGCAATGGCGTACAACGCCTCCCTCCGTTGCAACGGAGCCGTGGCAGAAACACGCGTTACTGATAACTTAGTAACGGATCAGCAATGGCCGCTCGGGTCGTTGCTAATAATATTATCAGCAACGGGTTTGCCACGGGCACGGGGCCGTTGCAGATCATATTATTAGCAACGGTCTGAGATGCCGTGGCAAGGCCGTTAGTGAAAAATCATTGCTAAGCTGTTGTTGTAGGTCATCAGCAACGGCTTATGATACACTTTTAGTAACGACTTTTCCACGGACGGCCGTGGGAAAGCCATTGCTGATTATGTAGAACTGCAATCGGAAAAAAAATTTAAATTCTAAATTTTCATTAATACATTGATATATTATCTGATACATAACTCACACACTCATACACCCATACATACATCCATTCACACATCACAAATACACCCAGATATACATCAAAACAATTATACTTATATTTATAATTATCTACAATCGTATAAAAACTATTCAAATTCAAAATTGAAGTATCAATATCCAAACAAAATAAATTAATCAAGTATAGTATCTAAGTAACAAAGTCAATAAAAAAAAAAAATCTCATGATGACGATGAAGGATGGTTTGGATCATATGGTGAGGCTGGAGTGCTTGAGTGTACATCGGCGTGGACAGACTCGAGGACGATGGATCAGATGATGCCGAGGGGATGCCTGCTTCGGTATGAGCTGAGATGTTGCGTAGCATAGCATGCATCTCCGCCTCATCTGACTCTAACGCTCCATTATCTCACTCTGACGTGCGACCGTCTCCTCCAGTGTTCTTATCCTGCTACTCTGATCATAACTGGACCTAGAGGTGGACGGCCTCTCACCAGTGACCGGAGGGGTCGGTGCCCTAAGTGGCCCTAGCACGGCTCGCACATGACCACTATATGCAAAACCATATATGCGGTCGTGGTCCTAGCCACATGCAGCCTCGACCCACGCTCTTGCGTCAAAGTCTTCGGGGGTGCCCCCGCGCTGCACCACCGTCTGAGTGTAGGTCTCCTACTCGAGTTTGATTTTTTGTTTCATATTTTTCTTAAAACTTAAATTATAAATAAATAATGAATAATTTAAACAAATATACTTACTATAATGTATGCAGTGCGGTTGTCAATGTACTCCCCCGTCCCATGTACTTGACGGTGAGTCCGCTCAAACACCGCCATCGGGGAGGGTCGCTGGACAGTCCCGTCATCCAACACCGTCGTCTACATTTATAAAATAAATACATTAATTAGTACAGAGTAACAAATAAAATATATAATTAAAAGTAATGTACGTATACTTACCATATAGTTCGTGTGCACTGCAAATGATATAAAGCCGCCAGTGTGACGTGCTCCACCCCTCGACATGCGATTTCTAGCCGCAGTCCTAGAAACCTCCTACCATCGATCCGTCGACCATATTGCCACTAGCTGGTCCCATATATCCGGAGTAATCCAATTGGGGTCGTATCCCCAAGTCTCCGCGATGTTAATGGTCCCAGCTCGGGCCATCGCCTGGGACCGGGCCTGCCCTAGCTACCCGTTGTACCTCTGCCGGGAAATAGCCTCCCAGGTAGCGTAAATGAAGGACCTCTGATCTTCAGCCCATGTATAACGAGACTATAAAATAATAATATCAGTACTAATATTAATCATCATGCATGTATAAAAATATATATTAATATGTGCCTCAAACTCGCGCCATAGCATGTCGACGTGCTCACTGGGCACGTGAGACCACGTGGGCCATGCCCCGTGCATGTATCGTCGAATGGTAGAAGATATGCTCCTTGGCACTTCTTCTTGCTCGAACCTGCACAATAAAAATAAAATTTATTATGATATAATTAATTTGTAATGATTCATAATTCATGATATATTACCGCTCCCCAATCACGCTAATGAATCTACATGACTCTATGCCTGGTAGAGGCTGCCACCTGTTCGGCCCGCGTGGCCACCTGCGTCTGGATGTACTGACCTCAGTAGTATCATCGGCAGGAGGATCAGCAGCATGAGTAAGTGCTGGAATCTCACCGATCGGAGACTCCGAAGCTCTCCTGCGACGATAACCACGATCAGACATATCTGTCGAATAAGCATATAATTAGATTATTATATATATAGTAGATATACATTTAATATAAGATATACTTTACAATTATTCCTCATCATTTGAGTAATAGTCTTCGAATTCTTCATCTTCTTCATCTCCAACTTCCTCAATTTCATGATTGTCATCATCAGCATATTCAACTTCTAATTGAATTGACGATGTGTCTACATCCTCGAGTATTGGAATAATACGATATACAATAGGAGGATTATCTTCTTAATAGAAACCATCTGTCGCATCAGGTATTGGCTCATTTTCTCTTGCTATCAGATCAATTCTTCCTCTACCTTTAGTCTTACAGACTACACGTCAATCTGCTCTATCTTTATTTCGAGTCGGATACTTCGCGTAATATACATGTTCGGCTTATGATGCCAATATAAAAGGCTCATTTACTGCCAATTTTGATTTGTAATTAACCTCAACAAGTTTGTATTTTGGATGAACTTTCATGCCCTTTTCTGTTGTATCGAACCAATGACATCTAAATAGGATAACTGATTTCAAGCCGAAGTAGTGCAACTCTATCACTTCTTCCACCAGTCCATAAAAATTCATATTACATTCAACATAGGTTGTCCCTTTCACGCAGATCTCGGCATTCATCGTCTTCTTTGTAAATGCATATTCAACTGTGTAAAATTTATACCCATTAACAAAATATCCGCTATAACACGACACTAGTCGCTATGGTCCACTAACAAACTCAAATATTCTTTTATCTATTTCAGCTCTGTGATCTTTGCTGTAAGCCTAAATCCAAGTGGGGAAATCACGATTCCATAATCTCTCCAATTCTTGATCGTTGTGAATAGAGTATTTTTGCACCATCTCAATGTCAAATATTTCAATGAATTGTTCAATCTCTGGACAATTGAGTAATACGTACAAGTGTGCCAAATGATACTCTTCGTCGCTTAAGTGTCGAGATGGACGAGAACCAAAAGCACAACCAGAGTGACAAAATATATTAAAACGTCCATCTGAATGTGGAACTCCTCCGTCGTCGTTACGTAGAAGACGATCAAATCTTGTCTGTACTGTCGATTCAAAGTAAAATGAGCAGAATGTTGAAATTTCTTGGTTGATATACGATTCAGATATTGATCCTTCAACAACTGCGGTGTTCTTTACTTTTTTCTTCAGACGTTTCATGTATCTTTCAAATAAGTACATCCACCGGTATTGAACGGGGCCACCAACTCGTGCCTCGAATGTCAAGTGTATCGGTAGATGCTCCATAGAGTCAAAAAAGACATGAGGGAAAAATTGCTCCAACTTGCATATAATTTTAACAATATTACTTTCAAGTGTTGACATATCTTCGACTCGAATATTATCAGGGAAAAACTACTCCAGATTGCACAAATATTTCTAAAAAATATACTCAATTAAGTCAACGGACCCCAAATATTATCAGGTAGAAGATCTCGAAATGCGATCGGAAGCAATCTCTGCATGAATACATGACAATTATGGCTCTTCGTTCCTGATATTTTACAATCATCGACGTTCACACATCGAGATAAGTTTGAAGCAATATCCATCGGGTAATCTGAGTTCTTTTATCCATTAACAAACATCTTTGATCTGTTGTTTATTTAACACATACGGGGCCTTCGGCTTCAGATATCGTCCGTTGACCTCTTGTAACTCCAACTCCGGTCTCTTACAAAGTATTTTCAAATCATGTCGGGCTTTGACATTATCTTTAGATTTTTCGGAAACATCCATCAAAGTGTTGAAAATATTATCAAACACATTTTTTTCAATGTGTATGACATCCAAATTATGACGAATCCGTAATGAACTCTAATAGGGCAATTCCCAAAAGATACTTTTTTTTCACCCAGTTATGTGTTTGACCAAAGCCCGACAATCTTTCATTCTGACCAAACACTATCTCTGGAAGTGCTGAAACATGTGCTAACATTTGTTCACCAGACAACATCGGTGGTGGCTCATCTCTTTTGACTATACCCTTAGTAAATTTATTACGATTCCTTCGATACTGATGGTTAGCCGGTAGGCATCGACGATGACAATCAAAGAATGAGATTTTCTGTCAGTCATGAAGACTGATTGATTTAGAGTGTTCCATACAATACAAACAAGAGAGTCGGCCGTGAGTGCTCCAACCAAACAACATGTCGTACGCTGGGAAATCATTGGTTGTCCACAAGACTGCGACCTTTAAATTAAAGTTTTAATTCCGATGACAATCATAAGTGACAGCTCGCTCAGTCCATAATGTCTTTCAATTCATCTATCAAGGGTCTAAGAAACACGTCAATTTCTTTTTGCGGACCCTTAGGACCTGGAATAATCATCAAAAGATAAATAAATTCATCTTTCATACACATTGACGGTGGCAAATTATAAACTGTCAGCAGCACTGTCCAAACTGAATAAGGAGATGCAGAATGTCCAAACGGATTAAAACCATCTGTGCACAATCACAATCTGATATTTCTAGTATCCCTAGCAAATGATGGATAACATGTATCCAAATATTTCTATACTTCACTATCGGATGAATGAGTCATTACTGTATCATCACGACTTCTTGCATGCCAACTCATATAGGGGGGCGTCTTTTCTGACATGAATAATCTTTGAAACCTTGGTGTTAGTGAAAAATACCGAAGCACCTTAAACGAGATATTTTTCTATCAAACCGATTTCTTCTTCTTGTAACGAGGATGTTGACATACAGGGCATTTATCCAACTGCACATTTTCTTTATAATATAAAATGCAGTTATTTTGGCACGCATGTATTTTTCGTACCCAAGCCCTAATTTTCTCATCAATTTTTTAGTCTTATAAAAAGTTGGCTCAAACTTGTTATCAGTAGGCAACATTCCATTAATCAATCCTGCAATCCGATCATATGCAATCCGATGTTCATCGGCAGCTTTCAACATCTCGTAAAATTCTGCAGTATCTTTATTCGGCAATTCACGGCAATTCAATCTCTACCGCAGTTTGTACTTCTGTGATATCAACACCTGTAGTATCTGGTGGCATTGACGTCTCAGTAACTGGCCGATCGATATTATCATTCAGGTGGAATTGACCCCCAAGACTATCAAGTATCATTGTGCTATAGGGATTAAATTGACTGGATGAAGAAACACTAGCAGAGGAAGATTCACCATGTGTCTGAACAATAGGATTGCTCAACGTCCCGACTTCACGTGATTCCCCGTGACAAGTCCATAGAAAATATCTTGGTGCAAATCCTTTGCTATATAGATGCAAAGTGATAGTTTCCTGATCAAAGAATCGTCCATTCAAGCAAATGCGACACAGACATCGGATTTTATCACCGACGCTAATGAATTTTCGATTCGAATAGGCGAAATTTAGGAAGTAAGTTACGCTTAATCGAAACTCATTCGTTAAAGCTCCACGATCAAGACATCGGTATATCCAACTTCGATCAGCCGACATGATTCTGTCAATCAATGACAATTTCTTCGGTTAATGCCTTTAGGTGAGATGGTCCTATTCTATTCGGGATTTATGTTATTTATATTGCACTAAGTATTTCTTTTAACTGCTAACTTTATTATAAATTTTGACAGCATCTCCTTATAGTTCTCCGAATACGCATATCATCTGGGCGCGTATCGGAGAACAAGAGAGATACTGACGAAATTTAGAATAAGTTAACGATTAAAAGAAAAAACTAAGTGCAATATAAATAACTATATTCTCAAATTGTTCAATCAGGGATAATTCAAGGGTTGTACGTCGTATAAAAGATCATCTACTTCATTTACACGAATATACAACCCCCGAACGGATCTAAGATTTTGTTAAATCATATCCAACTCGTCGATGCGTACGTGAAACTTATCAACTCGTCGAATGGATGATTATTTTCTAAATATTTTGAGTCAGTTTGAGTCCATAGTGGACAATTTCGACACTACTCCAAAGTGGACGATTCCGGCGGGAGTCCTAAATGGACGATTCCGGCGCGAATCCATTGAAGATGACTACGGACTAATTAACATTTTAACTAATTAATTAATATTAATCTAAAATATTTTAACTAATTTGAATAATTAACATACTATTATTAATCTAAAACATAATATTAATCTAAATAGATTAATCTAAAAATTAATCTAAACTCTAACGGTTAATCTAAAAATTAATCTAAATCATAACAATTAATCTAAACCCTAAAAATTAATCTAACAATTAATCTATAAATTAAACAATTAATTAAAAAATCAATAATTAATGGATTTTCGGCGCCGAAATCCGGTGGACTCCGACGCCGACGTCCAGTGTCCGGATACTAGACAATGATCCGGCCGTCAGCCGAAACCCTATATTTAGGGTTTCGATCGAATCTAGGTTGAATGGGAAGGAAGGCGGGGCGGCGAGGAATACCTGGAACAGACGGGGCGGGGGCGGTCTGATTCGACGGTTGAGGACAGGGCGACGGTGTTGGCAACGCAGCAGGCGGCGACAACAGAGGAAGAAGGAGGAGGAAGGGGCGGGGGCGGGCGCGGGCACGTGCCTATATAAAGTTATCAGTAACGGCTCACTTAACCGCTAGAACGTCATTGCTGATAAGTTAATCATTAACAACGGCTCATGTGTCTGTTAGAAAGCCGTTGCTAAGGTAATTAACATCTGCAACGGCTCGAGCGACCGTAAGAACACCGTTGCAGATACAGCATATCTGCAATGACTTAAGCGATCGTTGCTGATAGTCGTTGCTGAAGAACTAATTTCTAGTAGTGATGCAGAGGGTTGTACTTTATCATCTTTGAATAATGAATAATTAAGAACAACCACTATAAGAAAATAATCCAATATATACGTGTAATTTAATACTAACACTAACAATATATAGGCACTTATTTGTACGAAGGCAAGATAATAACATAGAGTTGATGCAGATTCAACACGTGCACTACAACAAACCAATAATATTTTGACGCCAAATCACTATAAAATTTCGACGCTAACATAAGCTGAAATGTGCATACGGACGACAGCAGAAGCGACGAAATGTAGTGGACAATGACGAGAGCTAGAATCTGATATGTCTCACATATATCGACGCTTGGGTGAGGTGTCAAAATTTAAAGAAAAAACTATTTTAACATACTGACGCCTATGAGAGGCGCCGATATGTAAAAAAAATTATTTAAAAAAAATAAAGTTGTGAATTTCGTTGCAATGCAGCGAAATCCGACGCACGTGGAATTAGAATTCCGCGTGCGGCGAAAATCGAGCAGGCGTGATGCAGATTCGCGCCTGCTCAAAATTCCAGAATTCAAAACATAATTTTAATAATTTTAATTAAATTTAATTAAACAAAAATAAAAAAATATATTAAATCAGTAACAATTTTTTAAAAAAAATAGAAGTTACAAAAAACATTATATACCAACCATATAAAAAGTTTTGATACCGTGAACAAACTTGATAACCTTTAAAAAAAGAGAACAAAAAATTGGTAAAGAAAAAAGAAGTAAGAAAAGAAAGAAAAGAGATAGAGGAAGAGAGGATAGAAGAAAGAAGAGAAGAGGAAGAGGAGAATGAAAAAAAATGGAGAAGAAAGAGGTATAAATAGAAGTAATAAAAAAAAATGACACGATGGGTGAGTGCGCCCAGCAAGCAGCTTACTCGCGCCATGCTGGCATGGGTAAGCGGATTGGCGGGGCCAATCGATGGATATTGGCACCTGTGGTGCCAGTATTCAGGTGCCAAAATTTTTCAGTGCCTCCTCCTGTCAAGCGTCGAAATTTTTTCGACGCTCGTAACAAGCGTTGAAATTTTTAGTATTAATTATTTTTTAAAGTTTTATATTTAGATGCTTGCAGTAGGTGTCGAAAATTTTATGCCAATATATTAAGATTTTGTTGTAGTGGCGCTAGCTTGTTGTTTGTGGATTCAACACCGATCTTGCAGTTCATGCATATTGGAAGCCAAAATTTATCGACTGGTTTTCGACGCCAAAATTTGCGTCGTTAAAACCTTGGTAGAAATGGGCACCCATAGTTTATCGACAAAAAATATTGTCGATAATTATCGACCAAAGTTTTAATTGAAAAGTTGTCGGTAGTTCCTCGGTAACTATTGATAAAAGTTTTGTCGGTAACTCCTCGATAATTATCGACTATAAATACTATCGAAAAAGTGGTTGATAATTACCGACTACTTTCCTACCATATTTCATTCGAAAAGTGGTCGATAATTTCCGATGACATGTCGTCGGAATTTAGTCGAAAACTTTAAGATTTTTTTTTAAAAAAATGATAATAAACCAAAATAAAAACAACATTTAGACATGTAATAGTAACAAATAGCATAAAGGATAATCTAAAATATTTCATTCCTGAGATATTATTCAAAATATGATAAAATATTTATTTTATTATCCAACAAAAATCTCATCTATTCAAAATATTTCACACATGATCAGTCAGTTGAATTGTCCTCATCCAGAAACTCTTTGTTACCCTGCTGACCGTCATCCTGATCATCATCATCTCTCATCGACTGCGGACGATAGCAATCATCACCAAAAATATGCTGAGGATATCAAAGTTGATCAAGATGTTGATGCAACATCACATATCTTTTTCTTTTGACGGCCTCACCGCATATAAAACCTCCTCCTTTTGCCAAGCCATCCTCCAGTGTGTTGATGCTAGCGTCATGCTTGATTAAGAATGACCACCACAAGGGTCGCCAACCTGCGATCTGCCACTAGTGTTTGTACCCGAACATGACCTCATCTTTGCTATGCGCACTGCAAAATCAGTCATCTTTATGTAAGACTCTTGACTGAATCCAAAAACTCCTTTTATTTTGTACTGACTTGGGGACAAGTAATGTTATGGTTATATTATGCGTGTTCTATAACGAGTACGATCATGAACATTTTGTCATAAAATGTTGACCAAGTCATGCATGATAACTGTGTCGAGAGTTACTGAAAGCAAATGGCAGAAGGGAAATTCTCATCATAAAGAGAAAAACAATGAAGAGTACACGAGTAAATAGAAGACAAACAACGTTCTGTTGCTTACAATCGGAAGCAATCAATAGCAAACAGAGAGGGTACACAAGATACACATACCATATCATACCAGAAGGGGAGAAGATGCAAGATGACCCGGCGAGAGCAGAGGATCCCGCGAGAGGAGCCGCACGACGAGGAGCAGATGCGAACTGCAGAGGTGACTGCCGCTGCGAGGCCGGATGGGTGGGGAAGTCTCGTGTGGTGACGGTGGGATTTAGGAGTAGGGTGGAGTAGGGTAAATGGGTAATATTTAGGAGTGTGTGGTTTAGGGTTTGCTGGTTGGAAATATATATAATTTAATATTATATATATAATAGTTAGAGCAATTTTTCATAATCGGGGATATGAGAAATAAGAAATTTTTAAATTCAAATCTTAAGATGAGGAATTCCTCAAATCGAATTTGGGTGGAATCAATATCGATTTTGCCAAAAAGAGATATAATAGAAAGGGGGTCTTAGATTTAAAATAATATATTTTCAAACTCACTAATCAGTTAGAGACTTTGGTTAAAAATTTAAAAAAATATAAAAAATAATTTTAATTTATAAAAAAAGAGGTATAATAGAAATGAGGTGTTAGATTCTAAAAAATATATTTTCAAACTCTCTAATGATATATAAATGATGTGTTAGAGTTTAAAAAATATATTTTCAAACTCTCTAAATCATTAGAGAGTTTTGCACAAAGTCTATAAATCTAAATTTAAATTAAAAATTGTAAAATATTTTTAATATTATAGATTTGGGCAAAAGTCTCTAATGCATTAAATTTTATCTAGAGACTTTTGTCAAAAGTCTATAGAACTAATTTTTAATTATGATGTTAATGAAATATTTTTTGTCCAAAATATTTTGATAGACTCTAACATATCTTTTATATCACATATATTTTTTTGTGAATTAAATTTTATTTTGTATAATTATAAAATTACTATAAACAAAAGTCTCTAATTCATTGGAGACTTTTGTGCAAAGTCTATAATAGTTTCATAATTTTTTAAAAAAAATATTTAAATTCATAAAATAATTTTTTAATGATACAAAAGATGTATTATGATATAGAAAAAATATTTTACATCAAAATATTTCATAATTTTTAATTTAAATTCAAATTTATAGACTTTGTACAAAAGTCTTTAATACATTATAGAGTTTGAAAAATATATTTTTTATTCTCTAATATCTTATTTTTATCATAAAAAATATTTTATAAATTAAGACTATTTTTTTAAATATTTTTTTTATATTTTTGGCCAAAGTCGTTAGAGACTTTGGCTAGGAGCAAAATCGGTATTGATTCCACCCAAATCCGATTTAGGAAATTCTCCATCTTAGGATCTGAATTTGAGAATTTTTCATTTCCCAAATTCGAATCTAAAAAATAATCTTAATAGTTATTAGTTAACTAGTCATCAATTAATTATAATTAATAACTTATAAAATGTATAGAAATTATGAAGTCGCCGTCTATTGCAACCTTAAGTTATTTATAATTTTTCGACTCATTTTGGTCGATAAATTTTATCGGTAACTCTTTCCGACGCAGCGTGTTGTCGGAAATCTAATTAAAATTTTTGATAACATCTTTTCGTCGACAGTTGTGGTCGATAAATTTAATATTTTTTGTATTGTTTATATATGATATTTTATGGCCTGCCCCACCTGATGATATTAGGATGATTTAGATGGTGACATTAATTAATTAAATAAAGCAATTAATAGTTGTTATCTATGCATGCATACATACATATTTTGTTAATGATCATCATATATTAGAGTGATGATTGGACCATCATATATAAGGTTTTGTTTAATTTATCGGTCACATCGATCTTCTGGAAGCTATTCCTATACAATCATTATAAATTTATTCTCCTAAGAACAATTGAAAAAAATATATTAAAATTCAAAATATTAAACAATATTTTAAATAATTAATCATTAAACCAGTTTCTGTATTAATTAGACTAAATCTCTTCCAGAAGAATTTATTAGACTTCAAGTAAATATTTCTTCTTTTTGTTAAGACTCTTTGTATTTAGCATCTAGTTTTGTTTGAGAATCATCCATATTTTTTTGTATTGTTTTGTTCCTCGTGGAATCGATGTATATGAACCTTTGATGATTCAATATATACCTATCATTGACAAAATAAAATAAAAAAAATCAATCAATAAACCAGTTTGCCAGCTAGCATTCTCATTTTCAATTCATTCATTCGCTAGGCTAGCTCAGAATAATATAATTATAAAGGAAAAAAAAATCAAGTCAATTAAATTAGAGTTAATTAATTATGTTTGATCCATATTCATCAAGTTTGATTAATTTTGTCCCATGATTTGAATATTTATCAGCTCAGAATAATATAATTATAAAGGAAAAAAAAATCAAGTCAATTAAATTAGAGTTAATTTTGATTAATTTTGTCCCATGATTTGAATATTTATAAGAATTAGATGCTAATCCGAGGGTAACTCTATTTTGATAACCAATATTTCTCATTGGTCTCCCCCTTTTCTAGTATGCTTAAATTTATTTGTGACGCTTCACTTTTAGATCATGATGGTTGAGCCGAATTTATTTGTAGAGATTTTAATGATTCTTGTTTATATGCAAAAAATAAATTTTTTAAATTCAACTCTATCTTGCACTATGAAGGGATGGCTGTCTTGTTTGTTCTTACCTTTGCATATTCAAAGAAGCTGAACAATTTTTGCGTAGAATCCGATTGTAAGTTGCTGGTTGACTCCATTAATGGCCTTGCAAGGATCCCTTGGAATATTTTCTCAGAATATTTTAATTTTCCTTAAAAAGTTTTCCAATGTATCGTTTTCTTTTATGCCCCGAGCTTGTAATAAAGCTACCCATTGGGCAGCATACCGAGCTCAAGTCGGAAGGGAGTCCAACATTTGGACTTCTGTTCGCCCTCCTAACCTCGACTTGATACTTAATTACTTCATATTGTATCTCTACTAGTTTGTCAGCTTTTAGTTAAAATATCTTATCTTTTGGTAAAAAAAAATTATCCCATGATTAAATTTATTGGACAAATTCCTAATTAAACTAGAGATAGGACTGTAAAAATACAAGCTTTAATTAACATAATCTTGGGCCT
The DNA here is from genome assembly GCA_034359265.1 of Canna indica. NCBI lineage: Eukaryota > Viridiplantae > Streptophyta > Magnoliopsida > Zingiberales > Cannaceae > Canna > Canna indica. The sequence goes on along the minus strand of CP136890.1, from coordinate 66,983,336 downwards.
GATGACGCTTCGTGCCCCTGCTCTGGCGAAACATGGCGACTACCTCTGCGATGGTAGAGGATGGCGATCCTCTACCCCCCGATGATCCCCCGCCCTCTCGACAGCAGCCTCCACCTCCCCCTTCTCTTACGGATGTCCCGATGGGGGATTCCCCCCAACTACAACCCTCTCTACCATCCACGGCGAACCTTCCCTCTCCATCGGAAGGCATCAACCCTGATCTAGCATCATGTGCCCTTCCCCCCTCTTCCTCTATCGAAACCCTACGTTTCTCTGCAGGTAAGATCCTTTCCCCCAATTTTGACACAAACCCTAACCCTAACTTCTTCAACATGTCTCCGAACCCTAATCCGGGCTTGGCTCATCCCGATCTGGAGTCGAGGGTCCTTGCTACTTCCCCTCCAGCACTTACTTGGGCCCAAATCCTCCGAGGCACTCAGTTCACAAGCCCTAATTCCGCCGAAGCCTTGACCTTTTCCAAAATCTCAAATAGTGCTCCAGGTAAAGTTTCTTTTACCCTTGAACAAGTCTCTGAAAGGCAATCTCCATGGCAAAGTAGCATTGTCGGTAAATTTCTCGGTCGACCTCCTCCTTTGTCTGTTGTTTCCCGATGGGCTTTTAATTTATGGTCTTCATATGGCTTATGTAATGTTCTTGACATTGAAGAAAACTTTTTTATTTTCTGATTTTGTGATTCTTCGAATGCCACCACGGTCCTAACTGGGCGACCATGGTCTTGCTGTGGTGCTGTTATAAGATTGGTCCCTTGGAAGCCCTTCTTCCGACCATGGTTGAAGGACATTTCCTCGGCTCTTGTCTGGCTTCGTATTCATGCATTACCTTTGGAATTATGGAATCCAACTTCTGTTTCTTCTATTGCTAGTAGTATTGGTAAACTTATTTCGATTGACTCCCGGTCTTTTGAATTCCAAAGAGGGAAATACATTCGGATTTGTGTCAAAATAGATCTTTCCCAACCTATTAAACAAGGTCTCTGGATCTCGGTTCCTGATAATAAATTTTTCCAACCAGTGATTTATGAGAACCTTCCATCAGTTTGCTTTTTATGTGGCCTGGTTGGTCCAGAGAACATGCTTGTCCTAGAAAAATCAATTACAAACCTAATCTCACCCCCCAATCCAAACACCCCCCCCCCCCTAGCCAATGTGCCCATTGAAGACCCCTTCCCCACTCCTAGCCCCCCTATCCCCTCTCCCCCTGACCTGGAGACTACTGTGGCCCAACCTTCTAATGTTGAAGAACCAGTGTGTGGTCCTTAGATACAAGTGAGACGTCGGAGAGATCAGAAAAATGCTGTCTCGCAACCTTCTGTTGCTCCAATTAATACTATCAAATCTAGCTTATCCAAATCTACCAAAACACACGAGGATGCCTCCATTAGGAAGGTTGTGGACCACAAACTCTCTGGCCAGAGAGCTAAAAATTTCACTAAACCTCAATCCTTTCTAAAACACCAAAATTTTAAAGCCAATGACACTCCAAACCTTACCAAAACATCTACTAAAGCCAATACTTTTGGCCCCTTTCTAATCCAACATCAAGAACCTCTTCCTAAAACAACCTATTGATGAGGCCTCTAACTCTAACTTCATTCAAAAATCTTTTGATGACTTGGCCAAGGAAATCTCCCTTATCTTTAAGACTGCTCCTCCTGATAAGGAGCCTGATAAATCTAAGGATTCTAGGAAAGGCAAGTCCCAAATGCCCAGTAGACCTAGTAAACCTAGACAGAATCCTCCTAGGTCTTCCCCAGTTAGCTCTAACTCTGGAAGCCCTACCAACAGTAAAAGACATAGAAGTGGATCCCCCATTCCTCAGGATCAGATGGTGTTAGTTCCCTCTAATTAATCCATGAACATCATTGTCTGGAATGTTAAAAGGGTCCTAAAACCCTCCATCCTTGACAGAATGCATAGTTTAATCAGAACTTATAATGTTAAAAATTTTGCACTCCAGGAAACTCACATTGATGATTCTGTAGCTACCTCTTTCATCTCTAAAGTTGGTAGAAATTGGAATGATTCCCCCTTCTCTTCAAATAGAGCTTCTGGTGGTTTATTATTATTGTGGAATGCTTGTTATGTTAAAGCTGAAATTTTACACTCTGACCATGATGTTATGCATGCTATTTTGTCTATTTCTGACTCCCCATCCTTCTTATTCTCCGACACATATGCTAATACAAATCCTATTATTAGGAATAAACTTTGGCATCAACTCTCTAACTTAGATTTCTCTACTTACCCCTAGCTACTAGCTGGCACTGCAATTCCATCCTTAACCCTAAAGATAAAAAAGGTAGTTTAGACTTCAAACTCAACCATAACATTAGAATCTTTAGAAATTTCATAGTTAACTTCAATCACATTGATCTAGGCTTTAGTGGTCCCAAATTCACCTGGTGCAACAATAGAAAGGGCAAACATAATATTTTAATCAGGTTAGACAGAATCTTTGCCAATCCTGCCTGGCTTCACCATTATGGCACCTCCTCTATTAGGCATCTGATGAGATATGGCTCTGATCATTGCCCCCTCCTTATAGAACTCAATCCCAAGACAACAAGCAACAATAACCTCTTTAGATTCTAGAACTTCTGGACTGAATATCCTGAATCCAAAAACATTATTAATTCTGCCTGATCCAGCCCCCTCCCTCCTTCTATCCCTCAAAACAACTTTGTTACTCATCTTAGGCTCACCAAACAGACCTTTTCTAAATGGAATAAAACTCAACTTGGCAATTTAGAGGTCTCCCTTAAGACTTTCAAAGCTGAGGCCACTAAACTTGAGCAAAAAGAAGCTTCTTCTTCCCTCTCTAGCTGGGAAGAAGACACTCTTATCTCCCTCTATAATAAAATCCAGGCCCTTCAAAGGCAAATCAGCCTCAAGTGGTGGGCCAAAGCCAAAACTAAATGACTTCTAGATGGTAACAGGAACACAGCTTATTTTCATAGAGTGGTCACCACTAGAAGAAGAACAAATTTCATTAGCAAAATTACTGATGAAAATTGAGATGTCATCACTAGTGATAGCTCCGTTCTTCAAGCCTTTGCCAATTATTACAAAAATCTTTGGCAGCCCTCCAACATCAACCCCTTCTCTATTCAGTTATGACCATGCTTCCCTACTATTCCCAACTTCATGAAAAGCAACTTCATCAAGCCCTTCACTAAGGAGGAGCTATGGCCCACTGTTAAGACTATGGCCAATGGGAAAAGCCCTAGGTTGGATGACTTCATAGCTGAATTCTATAAAGCCTATTGGTCTACCATTGAAGAGGATCTCTTTGACTGTATTATCAACTTTCAAAAAACCTCCTTCATCCCCTTCTCTTGGAACCAAACCCTTCTAAACTTCATCTCCAAAGTCAAAAACCCTTCTAAGATTATAGACTATAGACCTATTTCTAAGATGCTTGCCAATAGGCTCAAAGAGACCATTCCTCTTCTTATCTCCAAGGAGCAATCAACTTTCATTAAGGGCAGGAATATTCATGAAAATATTCTCATTGCCCAAGAAGCTGCTCATTTCATCTTTAAGTCAAAAGGCAAGCATCCAAACATCCTAATTAAACTAGATCTAGCCAAGGCCTTTGATTTTGTTTCTTGGCAAGCTTTATCATCTGTCCTTGAGTTTTGTAACTTCCCCTCCATCTTCATTCAGTGGATCCATGCATGCATGTCCACTGCCTCTTTCTCCTGCCTAGCTAATGGGAAACTTTCTGGCTTCTTCCAAGCTAGCAAAGGTGTGAGACAGGGTGACCCCATTTCATCCTTTCTTTACATCCTCGTAGCTCAGACCCTTAGCCTTCTAATTCATCAAGTTGTTGAATCAAACTCCTTGACCCCTCTCACCATCAAATCATCCTTCAAAATCAGCCATCTCCTCTTTGCTGATGACATCCTTCTCATGCTCAAAGCCAATGATAGAAGCCTCAGCTCCATCCACACCATCTTTGAGCACTATCACAACCTCACTGGTCAGAGGGTTAATCCTCTCAAATCTGCCATATACTTTCCAAAAAATACCCCCTTAAATATTAGACAATCTATTTGTCAAAAACTCAACATGACAGAGGGCACTTTTCCTTTTAAATACCTAAGTACTATTATCTCCCCCAAAAATCCTCCTGATAAAGCCTATGACTATCTGTCTGACTCTATTAACAGTAAATTGGGCTCATGGCAATCCAAATACCTTTCCCAAGCTGGGAAGCTTACCCTTGTGAAATCTGTCCTAACTTCAATACCCCTTCACACAATCTCTGTTTCCTGGGTTGCCTAAGAAAGCCATGAATAAAATCAATGACATCATAAGCAACTTTTTCTGGGGGTCTAACAGTGAGCATAAAAAGATGCATTTGATCTCTTGGGACAACATTACTGTCCCTAAAGCAAATAGTGGTCTTGGTATCCACAATGTATACCTTCAAAGCCTCTCCCTTATTGCAAAAAGGGTGGCTGCCTATCTTAATAACATGGACAATCTATGGCTCCATCTAGTGAAACACAAGTACCCTAAGCTTTCCATTGCTAATGCTGAACCTCATCCCTCCTGTTCCTGGTCCTGGAGACTCTTTGTGAAAGCTTTTAATAAGCTCTCCATTGGTTTCCAATTCATCATCATATCTGGGAATAACACATCCTTCATGCATGACCCTTGGATACTTGACTTACCATTCAACAGGAAGCCCACCTTCATTAACATTCACTTAATTAATGATGCATTGAAGGTAAACTACCTCATTAAAAATCAGCAATGGGATGAGGCTCTGTGTAATGACATGTTCTCTCTGGAGTTGGGTGCATCCATTTCTATGATTGGCCTTCCTTTAACACCCCATGATGATAAACTTATCTGGACTGGTAGTAAAAATGGAAACGTTACCACTGCTGCAACTTACAAGTTTCTCCTCAAGCATGATGTTTTAATGGCTAATCCTCCTTTTAACTGGATGACTATTTGGTCCTTAAAGCTCCCTCAAAAAATTAAGCTTTTCATTTGGAAGTTGATGCATGGTAGACTACTTACCAAGGACAGGCTTTACTCTTTAAAATTATCTTCAAACAGCTCTTGTTCTTTTTGCCATTTGGCTGTTGAAACATTTGAACATTTGTTTTGTTCTTGCTCCTTTACTCTTGAAATTTTGACATGTTTACAAAACTATTTTAAAATCATGCTGCCAAATAGACAGCCATGGATACTTGGTAGCAATCTTCTTATCTTGAGTGATTATTCAGTTTGTTGCTCGATAAAAAGATTAGTTGTCGTTTCATGATAGTTCATTTGGTTTGGGAGAAATGAGGAGCTGGACCAGGTGCGGCAGCTTTCCCCCTCTTGCTTAGCGAAGAAAATAATATCTTATGTTGGCTTTCTCGATTCAAATTTAATTTCTGAGGGCAATGCTAAAGCTAGAACTCTTTTCATATGTAAATGAATGCCCCCTCCTCCAGGTTGCATAAAAATCAATTATGATGCCTCCTTTTCTAGCTCTTTTTTTGCTGTTGGTCTTATTTCTAGGGATCACCTTGGTAAAATCTTATACGCTGAATGTTTGTTAATTAAGGCTAACTCTATTCTGCATGCGGAAACCCTTGCTGTCCGACAAGCACTAGTTATTATTTTGCAGGAGCATTACCAGCATGTCATTATCGAATCGGATTTCAAAGCACTCGTGGACTCTTTGAAGCTTGGAAGCTGCTCGGATTGGAGATTACAAGCTGTTCTTGATGACATCTCATCTTTTTCTTTAGCTTGTAATAACATTCCTTTTAGCTTTGCTTTCAAACAGTGTAATAAAACAGCCCATTGGACTGCAAATTTTGCTCGGTTAAATGGTGGCTCGCGGGTTTGGTCTCATGTAAGACCACCGGAGCTCCAAAGTCTTTGTGGAAGGGACTTTTGTGGTCCCAGTTTTGTTCGTTAATAATATGAAGTAGTTTATTTTAATTTTTTTTTTAACATAATCTTTCATTAACTACTAATTAATTAATTAGTTGCAAATGAGATTAGTGATAAAATCACTATATATAGTTCATACTCGCATGCCTAATTTGTTAGGAAATTTAGTCTAAGGCAAGATATATATGCAAAATTTGAGTATAGAATTGCACAATATATATTTTATTATATACTTGAGAGTTTTATACAATAACTAAATTAAGAACTATACTCGAAAAAAAAATTAAAACTATAATGTTCAATCCTAGAAAATTAGGAAGATAAAATAGTAGAGAGACCATGTGTGTTTGCCTAAATCAATAAAGCTTCAGATCTCTCAAGTCTCAAGTATCTAATATTAGACGATGCCAATCGAACATAACTCATATAACCCAACTTGATACTCATATAAAGCTTAATACAATAGTAGAGAGACCATGTGTACTTGATTTATGTGCTCAATTGTATTGTCTTCTTACACTACTAAAATTATCGCTATCATCGATAGCTCATGCTGTGGCTGAACTGTTGGTGACGACTATCACGGACGGCGAGCGCCATGGCAAAACGCCGTCGCTTATGTGTGCGTCTCAAATAATTTGTGACGGCCGCGGCTGTCGCTAATTTAAACACATAAGTGACGGTCGAGGCGGCTGTCGTTGACATTAAACTATCAGCTCAGAGTCGTCAGTGATATTATTAGCAATCATGATATTTGGTGTTGCCCAGTCCATCAGTCTGTTATGATACGCTTTCGACGACGGCTTTGTGACAGTTAGTCGTGGGTAAGCCATCGCTAAACAATAAAATTTTGGAAATTTCTGTATACAATAATATTCACATGATAGAATTTATTTACAACCATAATTTACAATCACAAATAATCATACATATACAAATACAACCAACCATACAAGTTTTACTTAAATATCATCAATCTAAGTCTCAAACGGAAGCAAACAAGTATCAAAATATCACAACTAAGTATATAAACAACTATCAAGTATTTAAGCATCAAATGGAGGTTGACAAGTATCAAAATACAATAAATCAAAATCTCACAACTGCGGTTGAGGTGGTGGAGTTGACAGCAACTAGGTCGGGAGCGTCGACTGGGTCGAGGAGGATGACTCGAACATCATAGGTATATGAATGCCGGAGTGAGATGCAATCTGAGTCAGGAGCCCCTACATGTTCTGCATCATCTATCTCTGCGTATCCATCGTCTATCTCAACTCGTCATTCGTCCATCTTTTCTCCTCCATCGACTATCTCTTCTCCTCCATCGTCTATCTCTGCTGTGTAAGCTCGGACTCCAAGGTTACTATCTGGCTCTGGTCCTGCGTCTGGGATATTGAGGGTCGCTCACGCACAACGGGAGGGGTCGATGTCCCAAGTGGCCCTAACACGGCTCGTGCATAGCCACTGTCTGTAAAGCCATAAATACGATCGTGCTCCCAGCCACCTAAAGCCTCGACCCACGTTATAGGGTCAAAGTCACCCTGTGGCATTCCCCCACACTCCATCACGGTCCTCGTGTATGTCTCATATACACATTTATATTTTAAATACTACATATATATAAACTATAAATAAAAATTGTGTAAATCAAATAGACATAAATACTTACCATGATGATCGAGGCCCTACTATCGACGTAGTCCCCCACTGCTTGTCACCGACGGTAAGTGCGCTCAAACACCTGCATCAACGAGGGGCGTTGGACGGTGTCATCTATTGGCTGAAGATTTTTTTCTTTATGCTCTATTCTCTTCATGACTATTTTGATGATAACAAACCAAATATGTTTAACCAAGTTCTTGAAGTATGAAGCTCGCAGGATTGATAAATGACAAGTCAAGTTTCACGTCTTGCGACATTGATCTTGAAACAAACCAATGTGTGCACTAGAGATGGCTTGGTCAAATCAAAAGAATACATAGAAAGTCTTTCGAGTTGGAGCACACTGAAGAACAGAATCAGAAAACAAAGCGCGCAACAAGAAGATCTAAAAAGAAAATTTCTATTCTAGGTTCGGTCGACCGATCGATCGATCGAATGATGTTAAAAAATGGCAGTAGCCACTTTGGTCGACCGGTCGAAAGACCGAACAATGCCATAAATTGGCAGTGGCTACTTCGGTCGATCGGTCGGTCGACCAAACGAGGCCAAAAACTGGTAGTGTCCACTTCGTTCGATCGATCGATCGATCGGTCAGCTGAGGATCAGAATCAAGATACAGTCGGTCGATCCTCCGGTCGATCGAACAGAGCGGCAGAAGGGCAGAATGCCAGCGGTCGTTGGGCGGTCGATCGGTCGATCGACAGACCATCGACCGGCAAGCGATAGGGTGTCGACAATGGGCAAAAATGCGTCCGTTGACGAGCCGTTTGATTGGAGGATTATAAATACTCTTCTCTTTCTCTCCTAGGTAACTATTGATGCCAATAACCTTCAAAGAGTGATCTTTAGCATCCTCCAAGCTTCTCAATTGATCAAATTCTTTAAACCTAGCTCTTGATCCCTCATCTTCAAGTGTTCTTCATTAAAGGGTTCATCAAGGGTGCTATGCTCCAAAAGAAGAGGTGTTCATTGTGATAAGTTCTCTTCTTCCCCCTCTTGTAATAGAATTATTTTTTATTTGTTTTTTACTTAAATTTACTTGAGCTTGTAAGATGACTTTGTGTGTGATTTTGTGTGTAAGTGGTTACCTTGGTGTATAAGGTGTAAAACCACTTGTGTAATCTAAGTTAGGAGTAGGTCTTAGAAATTGAGGTGGGAAAGCTCACTCAGTAGGAAGGCGGGATACTTCCGGGGGTGGAAGTGCATTCGAGGTGAGTGTAGGTTCTTTCCGGTGTAAAGTCCTCAATTGTAAGCTACTCATAATGAGTAAATTTGGGTGTGAAATCCTAAGCACGGTGCTTAGGTAGTGGAGTAGGCATTGAGGCCGAACCACTATAAATAATTGTGTTTGCATTATCTCTTTTGAGTTTGCTTAATTTCTTTACTTATTGCTTACACATTGAATATTAGAATTGTGAATTGTCTAAGTTGCAAGAAAAGATTAAAAACGGAATTAAGCGATAAGATTTAGTTAACACACTATTCACCCCCCCTCTAGTGTGACCATTTCAACCAACACCATCCTCCATCACATACGTCTTACATTAGAAAATAAATGCATTAGTATCATTGTACATAATATATAATTTAATTAAAATTAAGAAAATTATACATGCATATGACGCTCATGCACTGCAAAAGACACGGAGCCACTAGTGTGGCGTGTGCCCATGCCGTCCCCCCGAACATGTGGTTTCTCGATGCTGTCCGGGAGGCCTCATGCCACTCAGGCGTGTCCCACCGGTCAACGAGCTAGTTCCACATAGGTCTAGGAATCCACTCGAGGTCGTGTCCCTGAATTTGCCCAATTTGTGTGGCCCCCAGCTGTCTCATCATGATTTTATGGGTCTATTAAAGCAGTTGGTTGTAGCGAGCGAGGGCAACGAGCTCTCATGCAACCTCTACAAAAGGAGTCTAGTCCTCCGGCCATGTATAACCCTAATATTAAAACTAACCTAAATTTAATCTAACAACAAAAAAACTTAATTAACAAGTAATATAAAACCAAACTAAAATTAACAATTAATCTAAAATTAATCTACAACTAATCTAAAATTAATCTACAATTAACAGATAAAATCTACAATCAACCGATAATAAATAAACCTAAAAATAAAAAAAACAAAACCTAAATCTAAGATTAGCGGTTAAACCCCTAATCAAATGGTAGCCGGCAGCTACTGCCGACTACTATACCATCTGGTTGGGGTCGAGGGATTCATCCCCAAATATGGCGTCGGTGTCTACACGCCGGCGCCGTTCTCCAGTGTCGGCGTGCGGCGTGTAGAGGCCGACACTAGTGGCGACGGAGATCAAAAGGGGGGCGCCGGAGAATACCTTACGCGGGCTAGGGCAGCAATGAGGCGGCGAGGGCAGCGGTGATAGGTGGCAATCGCAGCGGCGAGGCGCGACAACAAGAGTGGGCGGTGACGAGAGCGGGCGAGAAGAAGAGAAGGAGAAAGCGGCCAGAAGGGTCAGGTGTGAACGCAAAAAAAAAGGTTTATCATCGATGGCCCGCAGTCGTCGGTAAATCGTGGATAACTACTAATTATATCACTGACGGCCGACACAGCCTTCTCTAAGCCGTCGGTGACGTGTTTTTTATTTTTGTGTCGCATTCACGCCATCAATTAATAAGCGACAGCCGCTGTTAGTCGTGGCTAATGACTTATTTATATCGTCGATGGCCCTGGGGCCCCCGCTAAGCTGTTGCTACTAAGTTATTTTATTTCGTCTCGTGCGCGCCATCAGCTATGAGCCACGGCCTTAGGGGGTCGTATGCGAGCTGCAGCTGATTTGGTTACATCAGCCACGGCTGCTGCGCCTGTCAGAAAGCCATCGATAGTTCTGACGGGATAGACGATCATCAGTGAACCCCATGACTGATAGTCAATATTCTAGTAGTGGCGAGCCACGGCTGATTTGGTTACATCAGCCACGGCTGATTTGGCCGCCTGAAAGCCGTGGCTATTTCTGATGGCCTGGGCGATCGTCGATGAGCCCCGATGCTAAAGACCATTATTCTAATAGTTTTATTCTACCATATGATTTTGATTTCTGAAAATACATGTATTAAATATGTATACAACCGATTCCAGCAAGAAGTAAGTTGGAAATAAGCTCCACACCGTACGGTTCTCATAATTTTAAATAACCCATCATACATGTTTTATTATTTCACACAACATTTCATATATATATATATGAATATTTGTATAAGATTAAAATATCCTATGAAATCAATAAAGTCAATTTGATTTTGGAAACATGACTAGTAAGCTAAATACTAGCCAGGGATTTAATTAAGTAGGGGGTGTAGTTGGACCGCTACTGACAACAGCTTGCCCATGCATGCATGCATATGCATGCCTAATGCCTTCCTCGCTCAAACTTATCATCGAGCAATTCATCAGATTCTCCCACATGTTACTGAAATAAATTCCACTGTGGATATACGCAGAATGTCAAGATCCTCCCCATTCTTCACTTGCTTTTCTTCTTGTTCTTTCTCTTTCGATGTTCAAAGGGATCGGATAAGATGATGAGATCGAATAGTAGAATGAACTTTATGGCAGACTTCTCTCTCTATCTCTCTTTGTCATCTCCATACCTAGATTGCTTGCTTGCTTGCTAGGTAGGAGCTGCTGAAGCTGTTGTTTTCTTGACTAAGAGAGCAAGGAAAATTATTCTAGGTGTGCTGTGGAGATCATGACTAATGATTGGGAGAGTTAGGTAGGGAATGCAACAGCCACTCTGGACATGCATATGCATGCTTCATATGGTACAATTGTTAATTAATCTTTTGATTTTTTTTAAAAAAATTAGTTTTATAATACAATCTTTACAAAACGTACATGTGGTATTATATATACGCACAAAACGCATTACAAATCGTACACAAATTTAAAAAAAATACATAAAACGGTATAACTAGGAATAGAATCCAAGACCTACTAAGTAACATACCTAGATGTTAAGAAAACTATTTGACTTGAAATTGATCTAAAATCTAAAATTTAATTTTAACTAGATTTGCAATTTTAATTTTACTTCAAATTATATATTTTAACATATTAATTTATAACCTAATTGATTAATTAAGCTATTGAATATAATTGGTAGCTAATAACTATATATTGGTTCATCAAATTAGTACTCATTGATAATTGGAGAAGAAATTATTATAAAACTGAGCTCCATAATTTTTTTTATGGAGCCTCACACATGAATGAACTTAATATTGTTAAGAGTGTCATGTTCACTCTTCACAAACACATACTCATTATTATTTTGGGTTCAATCTTAGTCATACCAGATTTAATTTTAATAAGATCCCATGAGGAGTTGGATCCATAAAAATTCCTATGGAGCTTAATTCCATAAAAATTGCATTTGATCATTAGCTACTTAAACGTATTTAAGAGTTAAAGAGGCCAACAACTAATAATATCCACCCAACAACTCAACCAAATACCTCCTTAATTAATGCGTTCAATATTTATATTTTATTCAAATTAGATCTATTTTCAATAATCTATTTTAAAAAGTGAATCTTGAATTACAATGTATCCCATTTGAATAAAATGTAATATATAATTCCAATTATAGCATGTTATCAAGCTAACATAAAAACTAACATAAAATTAATAGTAGGCCAAAATTGTGATCACCTCCTATGTTATATGTTAAATATATATAAAGTTTTTAGTTTGAGGTAAAATTTGAAATTAAAAGCCAATCTGCTCCTTGTTTGAAAGATATATGCCAATCTTACGTTTAATTGACTTAGTTGATTTCATTGAATTGGATCAAATTTAACAAATTGAATATTATTCTAGTGGCACATGTGATCTCATCCAAGTTTCAAAACATTCCTAATAAGCTAGTCTGTCTATTTATGGAAAAGAATAGTGTTCCAAGAGCTTTCAGTCATAGTTAAGGTGGAAACAAGTACAAAATTGGCTTATAGTTAGAATAAGGGAAAATCAATAAAAATGATCCGAATTTTGACGTTTTTAACAAGTAGGGCTCATTCTTTTATTTGAAATAAATATGTATTTCAACTTTTAAAATTATAACAATTATAGACTCACGTTAGATTTCTGTTTATTTACCTGTTATGTGCTGATGTGGAACGCCACGACAGCACATAAAGATTATTTTTTAAATTTAGAATGTCACGTCATTATTAATCCTACGTGGTAGAATTTTTTAAAAAAATATTAAAAAACTTAAAAACTTCAAACCTAATATCCGATCAAATTAAAAAATAAAAACTTGCCGCCCACTCGACTCGACACCCTCGACAAATCCCTCGACGAAGGGGTTCCTATTGCCGACGCCTCACGTCGCCTGCCATTGTCACTGGCGCCTCACCTCGACTAGTCTCGCCTCATGTCGCCTATTATCATCGTCGCCTCACCCCGAAGGTTTTTTTTTTCTTATTTCTTGCCTGGTCTCGCCAACGTCTCACCTCAAAGGTAATATTTCGCCTAACCTTTCTTGCATGCATGAGATACCTATTTTTTGTCACCGAAGCTTATCGCCTGAACCCTAAACCTAGATATCAATCTAACTGCATACCATGATTCGTAGATCAAATCGACAACGGAGGACGTATTGTTTTACCTACACGACGAGATACATCATCAGCTTCCTCTCTTGTATATTTTACCTTGAATGCATTTTTATATCAGTTCTTTGATATCATACGTTTAATTAAATATAAGTATCACTATACCGATATGTATACTGATATTAGCGACGACAATAAGTATACGTCGGCGACAATAAGCGACGTGAGGTGAGACCAATAGAGGTGATGCACCGGCGACAATGGCAGGCGACGTGAGGCGCTGGCGATAGGAACACCTTTGTCGAGGGATTTGTCGAGGGTGTCGAGTCGAGTGGGCGGCAGGTTTTAGTTTTTTTAATTTGGTTGGATATTAGGTTTGAAGTTTTTAAGTTGTGGTGGTGATGTGGATTAATTTTAGTTTTTTAATATATTTTTTAAAAAAATTTGCCACGTAGGATTAATGATGACGTGACATCCTGAAATTAAAAAATAATTTTTATGTGTTGACATGACGTCCCACGTCAGCACATAATAGGTAAATAAACAGAGATCTAACGGGAGTATATAATTATTATAATTTCAAAAGTTGGAATATATATTTATTTCAAATAAAAGAATGAGTCATATTTGTTAAAAATATTAAAATTCGGATCATTTTAATTAATTTTCCCCTCGAATAATATATAAAGGAAAACATATATATCTCTATGTATAACTGGAGAAATAGTAGTACATCTATATGTATACATAAACGTTGCTAGTTATAAAGAAAAAGCAGCTTTGATCACTTTTTACTCAATCTCTCCACTATAATTGAACTTGATCTAAATAAGCACGTACAAAATCAGCACATAAATCACTCAGGATTTACCTACCTAGCTAGCTCATCCTATAAATTAATTAATAGTTATGTATCATTAGAAATTAATTAGTACGTAGGAGATTAATTAATGAAGGCCAGCTATATCTTCTCGATCGGCTCTAAAACGTAGCTCGATGTCTTGAGCAATCCTTGAAGCATCAAGTGAGGCTCCAAGCAAGCCTCCCTTTGTAAAGCCAACGGCATACAGCCCCTTCTCCCCTTTCCATTCATTAGGGAACGCTCTTCTTGGATACCCATCTTCCTCTGCAAACAACTCGCTCTCCTGCATGCGTTTATTCTTTATAACTAGTAATTAACGTGTGAGGGTCGTTTGATTGAATTAAGTAATTATCTCAGACTCAGAGTATTAAGCTCATTTATACTTATGTTGTATTATAATTACCTTGAGCCAACAAGGCACATTGCTCCTGTAACCTGTTGCTAAGATCACTGCATCATATTCCTCCAATCTTCCATCAACAAATTCTACTCCGTCTTCCATAAAGCGCCTTATTGCAGGTCGCACCTGTATTCCACACATTACACATACCATGCATGAGAGAAATGCAATCTGATTGAAATATGTGCATACATACATACATACTTATGAATGACCAACGTAACCTTTATTTTCCCAGACTTGATCTTGGCAAAAGTGCCGACGTTGAGGACCGGTGTCTTGCCGGTGAGCGATTTCAGCTCCAGCGGACCGAGCAGCGGCCGGTTCAGGCCGAGCTTCGCTGTGTCGCCAAGCATGAGTCGGGCAACGAGCAGCAGGAAGCGGTCAACCGCCGGCATGGGGAGCCACTTCAGCAGCCACATGGACAGACCGAAAGTGGAGCGGCCCAGCATCTCCCGAGGAAGGATGTGCACCTGGTCAAATATTGAAAGATGCATCAAAAGGTGAGCAGCTGATCTCCAAGAAGCTCAAGCTGTTGAATTGCATGAATCAAATGTTGGCTGTGGCAACTTGAACCTCTAGATTATGTATTACATATGTACTGCAGCTTTCTTTTTTTGATATATTTGAATTAAACTTTGCACGCAAAAAAATAAAATAATTGCAAATAATTTACTAATAAAATAATAATTGTAATCTTGTAGTGGGAGACATTTATCTTGTGGCATGCACTTGCCTGGAGTTCAACAAAAGTTATTAAACAATGCGACTGGTCTCTTTTCTTTAGTATTATTACTTAATTCATCAATAAAATGACACCGAAAATTGAATTAAAGCAAGAACTGACGAATGACTCACAGCATCTCTTACGACAATGGAAGGGCGCGCATTGTGGTTACAGAGATCCAAGGAGACCTCCATGCCGGAGTTGCCGCAGCCGACGACGAGTACCCTCTTATCCCGGTATACGTCGCCGCTCCCGTACGAGCTAGTGTGCACAATGGGCCCCTTGAACTCTCCCATCCCTGCGATCTCCGGCACCACCGGCTCCGCGTTCTCGCCCGTCGCCACCACCAACCACCGGCACGCATACTCCCTCTCCTCCTCCGCGGCCTTGCCTTTTCCCGAGGAGGACAACGACACCGTCCTGAGCCTCCAGAGACCGGCGCCGCCGTCGAATTCGGCGGCCACCACCGTCTCGTTGAACACGGCCCGGACGTCGAACTCCCTCGCGTAGGCCTCGAGGTAGGTGACGAACTGCTGCTTCGTGGGGTACGTCGGGAACCATGGAGGGAACGGCATCAGGGGGAGTTGGCAGAACTTCTTCGGAAGGTGGAGGCGGAGGCGGTCGTAGGTCCGGCGCTGCCAGAGTGAGCCGATACAGTCCGACCGCTCGAGGATTAAGCTCGGGATGCCTCTGCTGCTGAGGCAGGCGGCGACGGCGAGCCCCGACGGCCCGGCACCGACGATGATGGGCCCGGGGAAGAAGACGCACCTCTCGGAGAACTTTGGGGGGTCCGTTGAGGCGGTAAAGGCGGAGTGGTAGAAGAAGGGATCGTGAACTCTTTTGCATTCGGGCTCCCTCCAACAATCCATGAACAGAAGCTGAGAAGAAGAAGAAGCAGGTTTGGCTCAAACATGAAGTAGACTCGAAAGAAGAAGAGTTTGCATTACTTTTGGTGTTGTTGGAGGCTTTTATAAGATTCGAAGGTGGAGAGGAGACGTTGTGAAATTTAGGAAGACTGGTGTTTTTCTGTGTGGTGTTGTAACGGTTGACAAATCACAGAAACAGAAAGATAAGATTGAGAAGGATTTGAGAGAGAGAAAGAGAGAGGACTTGCAGTACTTAAAAGTTGCTGTAAGCTTAGGAGTTGCAGAGTTGCAGAGTTGCAGTAGGGCTATATTTATGGGTAGTGTCTGAGCTTGCTCTGGTGCCATTTGGCAGGCGTGGCAGCCCAAAATGGGCATGCATGTACGTGCGACATGTGTAAATTTTTCATAACGCTTTAATAAATCATACACTTTTCTCATCACATGAGAAAAAAATTGTTTGAGTTGTACTGGGAGTGTTTTTGGAACTCTAGATGCATGTTGGATTGGAATAACTCAATGGGCTCCATTGGATTGGGCCTGGAAGCGCCCTACTCATGGATCAGATCGAAACAATTATAATTTAACCGAGGGGTTCATCCAATCAAATAAGGATATTGACATCGATCGAGTGGCGGATCCAAAATATATTACCAATGGGGACAAGCAAATACATAAATTCTTCTTTTGCTTTGCCCACTTTTTTTTTTAAGAAGCAAGATAGAGTAAACAAAACATGCATGATAAAAATTATAAATTTTTTACCTTTAAATTTTAATAATATTACTGTACCTCAGAGGTAATTCATTAAAAAATTAAAATTTGAAAGTATAACCAAAATCCAATATTCCAAAATATTTGATACTTGAACTACTATTTGAAATTATATAAAGTGGTATATGTTCTTGTCTGAAGTCGGTGATGCGGTCTGGCACGTCTCCTGGTCAGGTGCGATTCCGACGGGGGACTTGCAAAAGATACTCCGACGCTCAAGTAAGAATAAATTCCAGATGAGGATAATAGAATTTGAAATCTTTTTTTGTACCTGAGGAGCATTGTGTCTGTATATAGTGCAAGATTAGGGATATCTAGTAATAATACCTCCCGATAATCTCGTAGGAATGTGCTTAGAAGGGGTCAAGACTGATTCCGAAGATGTTGGGCTCGTAATTGACAAATCTCTAATAATAACTAATGAAGACGTAAGTGTCTTTGTATGATCAGGTGGAGAACTCGGGCTAAGTTGTTTGGCTTGACTTGAGTCTAGTTCATGAGTGTGGGTACTTCTAGACCTAATTCGGGTGGATCAAAATGCTAGTCCAGTCCATAACCCTCGAGCAATTGGTCGGAGTCCAAGGACTTCGTGCCGAGCTCAAAGTAGTGTGTCGACCTCTGATCTCGGTCTAATAGATAGACATTGACTGGGTCTTCGATTGATGTGCTGATCAGGAGACCTCGGCTAAAACTAGAGTTACTGCTTTGTGACCCTTCGATTTCTGAAATAAATGTGATAGTTGCGCGGGGGGAAAGAGTGCCTTTTCGTGTGCGTGCTGCCTGATTAATCATTAATTCTCACAAGGGGTAATTATGATCAAAGATTCAATAGGCAGTTTCCAAGGCAATCAATCGCAGATTGTTGAATGGCGGACGTGGCCCTGTTAGTGGGAAGGTGGCGAATGGCTCTTGAGGTGACGATTCTGCTCGGGTCTATAAAAGCCACCTACATATCTGCGTTCTACATGTGTGAGTTTTTGCCATGGAGTGGGAGGTGTCAGAGACTACCGTTTCTCCGGGGTTCAGCCTTGGGCTGGTAACGAGTAGATCAAAGATCATCGTGGGTTCGTAAGGTTGGCCCTAAGATGAGGGTAGGAGGCGAGGGGCCAACTACGGTGACAGGGGATCGGTGGTCGTGGCGGTCTGTGGTAAGTTCGTACCGCAAGGCTTATGTCATGGGTGTCTCCACCGCAAGCTCCAGACGCCTCGTGCCTCCTCCTTCTTGTAGGAAATAGTTCTGGGCCTCTCTAGACCGGTCTTGCCATTAGCTGGCGGTGCCGATTTGGGAGGCCATATATATATATCCACGGATTTGCTGCTTTTATGGTTCACTAGTGGTGCCGACATCTACTTGTGGTCCAACATCGATAGGGTTGTGGAGAAGAGTACAACCTTTTTTCTCTCATCATCGAGTTTTCTTCTGTGGGCGAAATGACAACACTAGAGGAGGGGTGAATAGTGTGTTTACTATATTATTCGTCTAATTTCTAATTTAATCATTTTCTTAAATCGTTAGGCAATTTGCAATTCGATGATTGATTGTGGAAGCGATAAATAATTAATCAATTAAAAATGAACAATCAATCAATGCAAACACAGAGATTTTATAGTGGTTCAGCCCCAATGCTTACTCCACTACCTAAGCACCCCGCTTAGGATTTCCAAACTAAGTTTTACTAGATTAATAGGTTTCCCTTACACGGAGGACTTTTCACCGAAGAGACGCACTCTCGACCTAAGGTACTTCAACACCCGGAAGTCTCCGCCTTCTTATCGAGAGTCCTCTTCCACCTCAACCCTAAGGGACAACTAAACTAATCCTAGTAAACGCTAAGTTTACACAAGTGGCTTTACTCCTTCACAACAAGGAAACCACTTCACACAACAAGACCAAACACTTGGTGTTCACACGCACAAATAAAACAAAATATTCAAATAATAGATAAAATTACAATCAAAAGAGATTAAGAATTAAACCAAAGAATCGTGCTCGTTTGCATTCCTTCAATCCTTCAACTCGTCTGATAAACTCGTGGCAGCAGAGTTGAGTGAGGCAGGGAAGCAGACGCTTGAAAAAGAGCTTGACGAAGAGAGCAGAGCGCCGCAATCAATCTTTGGAAGGCTTTAATCTCCTTTTAAAATGCTCAATAAATTCTGTCAGAGTAGGAGAAGAAGCTTAAAAGAATCATATGAGGGTATATTTATACCCTGTTGAAGAAACGATTGTTCAACGGATAGAAAACTATCCGTTATAGGCCGCCGGTCGAATGGTCGGTCGACCAATCATTCGACCGTTGGTCCTCTCCATGTGGGCAGTCGATCGACGGGTCGACCGCTCGACGCAAATTTCTCGATCCGCAACTTTCGGTCGACCGACACATTTTGCATCTTTGGCTATCCTCAGGTCGGTCGACCGCTCAGTCAACTGCCAACCTTACTGCCCATTTTGGGCTTTGGTCGATCGATCGCCAAACGCAAGAAGCTTGCATTTTCTTTTTCGATCGATCGATCGATTGACCGACACAAGCTGTGTCTGCAGCTTAGCCTCTGTCCAGTCAACTGATAGGGCTACTGCCTTTTACCTTACCCTATTCGGTTGACCACCCGGTCGATCGAACATAGGCTGAGTTTGTTTTGTCATAGTAGCCGATTTTCTTCCACGCTTCGTTTCCGGGTTCCGGCTTTCAACGAGCATCATCCAAGCGACTTGATCTTTGGACTCATCCAAGCGACTTGGGTGCACTCGTCGATCTTCGAGAAACTTCTGTGACGAACCCGAGCGCGACGATCAATGTCTTTCCGATTTTGCGATTTCTCTGATTTATCCGATCGAGGACATCGAACGCTAGTCGATATGGAACCTGAAAGATATTCTCAATGAAATCATTAGTTCCATGTTTGTTATCATCAAAACCATCAAGACCGAGATTAAGGCTAAGGTTGAAAACCTAAAGCCAACCATCTCCTCCTTTTTGATGATGACAAACATCCTTAAGAAAATATATTATTAAGGCATATAAGGATATCAACTAAGGGATTTCTCCCCCTATCAACATGCATATCTATGAGATAAACTCCCCTTATCTATATGCATGGATTTCCTATATTTTTCTCCCCTTTTTTTTATACTTCTCTCCCCTTTTACCCATACTCATCTTCCCCTTTTGACACCAATCAAAAAGGGCAAGAGAGGCTATCTAATCAAAGGGATGAAACACAATTAAAGTTTCATGAAGTTGAGACTCTAAGGATTATTTTCATGAAACTTGGAAAAACAAATATATGATAGAAACAAAATCATACATGATATGAAAAAGATAGATACAATTCAAAAGTAAAGCATGTATGCATTTAAGTATGAATGTTGTTTCTTTTTTCATGACATTTTAAAATTTCATTCAAACTTTCAAAGAACCAAGATATGGTTATTTTAACTCATATATATCAAGTTTGAATTGAAACTAATGTCATTTAATCCAAAAATGAACTTAGCATATTTTCATTTGAATTAAGCATGCAAACTATGAAAATGCTAAGTCTCAAGATTTGCTATCTACTCATGTTTTCTCATATTTATGCATCAAGACATCAAACATGAGATAGTATAAGTCTATGAATTAAGTTTGGGCTTAAGATAAGATTTTTAACTTACTTTGTTGACTTAAGTCAACCTATACTTCTAGTTTTCAAAAATCACCCTTTTAAGTTTATTCAAAATTATATTTTTGACAAATGTTTTTGAAACCGATATTTGGATGAAAGATTTGATACCAAATATAGAATGCAGATTTTGATACCATTTGTGGGATGGAAATTTTGATACCAATTATTGAATAGTCATTTGAAATGCATGTATCAAGATTGAACTCAAAATGAGTTTAAATATCAAAGTCTATTTTTTTTCATCCTATATCGATTCTAATCAAAACATAACAAATGTAGTTTCTAGCTATCATTTAAAAATTTAAAATCATTCCTAGAAATGATTTTACTCAATCAATGGAGTGAATGATATTAGAAACATAATCAAAATGGTATACACAAACTTTCATTTGAAATTTCCCAAAAAAATCAAAGTATTAAAAAAAATTGATATTTTAAAAGATGATTCTTTTCATTTTTGGAAATTCAACTTCAAAATTTCACTAAAAATTAGATTCTTGATGAAACTTTTTGAAATTTTTACACAACATTCTAGATTTTTCAATGAAGGTGTAGCTTCAAGAATCATTTCAAAATTAATTTTCTATATATTTCTAAAAATAACTGAAAATAGATATCAAATGTAGAGTGAATTGATATTTTTATAATTTTCAGTTATTCTTAATGCTTGTTCAATTTTTATTCAAACTTTCATGACATCACATGATGGTCATGTTAAGAGTATATGTCAATTTTGTCCTTAAGTCAAGATATCAACCTAGCATGGCTTCATTCAAAACTAAACTAGTTTTTATGAAACTTGCTAAGTTTCAATCTTAATATTTACTCATGATTTTTCAAATTCAAACCTATGGATACCTAACATGAGTAATCTAAATATGTTTCTCAAATATGGATCATAAATGAGACCTTTAAGTCAACCTGTTGACTTGGGTCAACATAGTTCAAGAGAGGTAAGCAAGACTTAACCTCTATTGTCATTTTATCTATATCCATATGAATTTTGTCATCTTAAGAGCATAGAAACATGTCATACATATTCCTAAACATGTTTATGAAGATTTGGATTTAAAATGAAATATCCAAGTCAATTGATACCAATTGTGGTTTGTTGACTTGGATCAAACTTTTCAAGCTTAAGTCCCCTAAAGTGATATAGATATTACATTGTTCATCTAGACATGAATTTTCAATTTTAACTTTCTAGACTTATGTGATATGTGTATCTTAAACATGTTCATCAAATTTTAACTAAACATGAAATCTCTAAGGAAGAATCACTACTAGAAAATGAGTCTTCAGCAACGGCTATCAGCAACGGCCGCTCAAGCCGTTGCTATTTCACTACTAGAAAAATGGGCATCAGCAACGGCTGATGCCGTTGCTGAACCGTTGCTGAAGAGAATCAGCAACGGCCGAGCCGTTGCAAAAGAGCCGTGACAGAAAGTCGCGTTGCTGATAACTTAGCAACGGATCAGCAACGGCCGTTATCAGCAACGGCCGCCCGGGCCGTCGCTAAAAATATTATCAGCAACGGTTTTGCCACGGACCCGGAGCCGTTGCTGATAACATTAATAGCAACGGCCGCTGAGTCCGTAGCAACGCCGTTAGTAAAAGTCGCTAAGCCGTTGCTGTAGGTCATCAGCAACGACTTTCGATACACTTTTAGCAACGGCTTTCCCACGGATGGCCGTGGGAAAGCCGTTGCTGATGATGTGGACCTGGGGACAGAAACATTTAAAATTTCTAATTTTCATTGATACATTGATACATTATCTGATACATAACTCACACACCCATACTCTCATACACACATTCATTCACATCACAAACACACCAAGATATACATCAAAACAATTATATTTATATTGATAATTATCCACGATAGTATAAAAACAATTCAAATGCAAAATTGAAGTATCAATATCCAAACAAAATAAGTTAAACAAATTCAATATCTCAGTAACAAGTTCAATATCCAAACAAAAAATCTCACGATGATGATGGAGGATGGTCTGGATCATATGGCGGGGTCTGGAGTGCTTGAGTGTACACCGGCGTGGACTGACTCGAGGACGATGGATTAGATGATGCCGAAGAGATGCCTGCTGCGGGATGACCTGACATGTTGCGTAGCATAGCATGCATCTCCTCCATCATCTGACTCTGACGTGCGACCGTCTCCTCTAGAGTCCTTATTCTGCTACTATGATCATAACTGGATCTAGAGGTGGACGGCCGCTCACCAGCGACCGGAGGGGTCGGTGCCCCAAGTGGCCCTAGCACGGCTCGCGCATGACCACTATATTGCGAAGCCATATACGCGGCCATGGTCCCAGCCACCTGCGGCCTCGACCCACGATGCTGCGTCAAAGTCCTCGGGGGTACACCCGCGCTGCACCACCGTCTGGCTGTAGGTCTCCTACTCGAGTTTGATTTTTTGTTTAATATTTATCATAAAACTTAAATTATAAATATATAATGAATAACTTAAACAAATATTAATTACCATAATGTATGCAGCGCGGTTGTGGATGTACTCCCCCGTCCCATGTGCTCGACGGTGAGTCCGCTCAAACACCGCCATCGGGGAGGGTCGCTGGACACTCCCATCATCCGACACCGTCGTCTACATTTACAAAACAAATACATTAATTAGTACACATAATAACAAATAAAATATATAATTAAATGATATACTTACCATACGGTTGGCGTGCACTGCAAATGCAACAGACCCGCCGGTGTGACGCACTGCTCCCCCCGACATGCGATTTCTAGCCGCATTCCGAGAAACCTCCTGCCATCGATCCGTCGACCATATCCCCACGAGCTGGTCCCATATATCCAGAGTAATCCAACCGGGGCCGTATCCCCGAGTCTCCGCGATGTTAGTGGTCCCAGCTCGGGCCATCGCTTGGGACCGAGCCTGCCCCAGCTGCCCGTTGTACCTTGCCCGGGAAATAGACTCCCAGGCAGCGTAAATGAAGGGCCTCTGGTCCTCGGCCCATGTATAGCGAGCCTGCAAAATAATAATATCAGTACCAATATTAATATATCATCATGCATGTAAAAAAAATAATAATACGTGCCTCAAACTCGCGCCATAACATGTCGACGTGCTCGCTAGGCACGTGAGACCACGTAGGCCATGCCCCGTGCTTGTATCGTCGAATAGTAGAAGAAATGCTCCTCGGCACTTCTTCTTGCTCGAACCTGCACAACAAAAATAAATTTTAATATTATATTATGATATAATGAATTTGTAATGATTCATAATTCATGATATATTACCGCTCCCCAATCACGCTAATCAATCTACGTGACTTTGTGGCTGGTGGAGGCTGCCACCTGTTCGGCCCGCGTGGCCGCCTGCGTCTGGATGTACTAGCCTCAGCAGTATCATCCTCATGAGGATCAGCAACAGGAGGATCAGCAGCATGAGTAAGTGCTGGAGTCTCACCGATCGGAGACTCCGAAGCTCTCCTGCGTCGATAACCACGACAAGACATATCTGTCGAACATACATATAATCAGATTATTGACAGTCTCCCGATCCAAAAATCGTCCATTTGAACAAATGCGGCACGGACATCGGATTTGATCACCCATGCTAACGAAATTCCGATTCGAATAGGCGAAATTTAGGAAGTACGTTACGCCTAATCGAAACTCATTCGTTAAAGCTCCACGATCAAGACGTCGGTACATCCATCTTCGATCAGCCGACATGATTCTGTCAATCAATGACAATTTCTTTGGTTAATGTCTTTAGGTGAGATTGTCCTATTCCATTCGGGATTTATGTTATTCGTACTGCACTTACGTTTTTATTTTAACTGTTAACTAATTATTCTAAATTTCGACAGCATCTCCCTACAGTTCTCCGAATACGCATATCATCTGGGCGCATATCGGAGAACAAGAGATATGTTGCCGAAATTTAGAATAATTAGTTAACAGTTAAAATAAAAACGTAAGTGCAGTACAAATAACTATATTCCCAAATTGTCCAATCAGGGACAATTCAAGAATTGTACGTCGTATAAAAGATCATCTACTTCTTTTACACGAACATACAATTCCCGAACGGATCTAAGGTTTTGCTAAATCATATCCGATCGTCGATGTGTACGTGAAACATATCAACTCGTCGGAGGATGATTATTTTCTAAATGTTTCGAGACAGTTCGAGTCCATATTGGATGATTTCGGCGCGCGTCCGAAGTGGACGATTCCGGCGCGAGTCCGAAGTGGACGATTCCGGCGCGCGTCCGAAGTGGACGATTCCGGCGCGAGTCCGAATTGGACGATACCGGCGCGCGTCCGAAGTGGACGATACCGGCGCGCGTCCGAAGTGGACGATTCCGGCGCGCGTCTGAAGTGGACGATTCCGGCGCGCGTCCGAAATTAATCTAACAAATTAAACAATTAATCTAAACAATTAATTAACAATTATTAAATAATTAATTAACAAATATAAAATAATATAAACTATATATATATATTATAAATTCCGGCGCCGGAGTCCACCCTCCGGCGCCGGCGTACAGTGGCCGGACACACTGTCCGGCCACTGCAGAAGGTCCGGCGGCGGCCATCGGCCGACCGCCGCCGGCCGAAACCCTAGAAATAGGGTTTCGGTCGGGTGATTTCCGCCGGCCGCAGGGAAGAGACGGCAGCAGGGAAGAGACTTACCTGAACAAGTCGGCAGCAGCGGTCGGCGTCGTCGGCGTCGGCAGCAGCGGCAGCGGCGGCGGTAGCAGCGAGCAGCGGGAGGAAGAAGAGTCGGGCGCGAGAGCGTGCCCTATATAAACTTATCAGCAACGGCTCACTCGTCCGTTAGAACGCCGTTGCTGATAAGTTATTATCAGCAACGGCTCACTTATCCGTTAGCAAGCCGTTGCTGAATATTAAAAAATCAGCAACGGCTCGCCTTTCCGTCCGAAAGCCGTTGCTGATAATTAAAATAATCAGCAACGGCTCGGTTTTCCGTTAGAACACCGTTGCAGATACAGTTTTCTGCAACGGCTCGAGCGGCCGCAAGAATGCCGTTGCAAATAGCAACGGCTTGAGCGGCCGTCGCTGATAGCCGTTGCTGAAGACGAAGTTTCTAGTAGTGTTTGCAACGGCATTCTTACGGCCGCCCGAGCCGTTGCAGATATGTTGTATCTGCAACGGCATTCTAACGGACACGCGAGCCGTTGCGGATTATTTTAATTATCCGCAACGGCTTTCTAACGGACATGCGAGCCGTTGCTGATGAATTAATTATCAGCAACGGCTTTCTAACGGACAAGTGAGCTGTTGCTGATGATAACTTATTAGCAACGGCTTTCTAACGGGCGAGTGAGCCGTTGCTGATAAGTTTATATAGGGCACGCAGTCGCGCCCCACCCTTCTTCCTCCCGCTGCTGCCGCCGCCGCCACCTGCTCCCGCCTGTCGCCGCCGCTGCCGACGCCGACGCCGACGACGCCTCTTCCTCCTCCCGCTGCTGTCGACATTTTGAGGTATACCTCGCCGGCCAGCCGTCTCTTCCCGTTGCGGCCGGCCGGAAATCCACTAAAACCCTAAAAGTAGGGTTTCGGCCGGCGGCAATCGACCGATGGCCGCCGTCGGACCTTGTACAGTGGCCGGACAGTGTGTCCGGCCACTGTACACCGGCGCCGGAGTCCACCTGACTCCGGCGCCGAAATTTGTAGATTAATTGTTTTTTAATTGTTTTAATTGTTTTTTAATTGTTTTAATTGTTTTTTAAATGTTAATTAATTGTTAATTAATTATTTAGATTAATTGTTTAATATGTTAGATTAATTATTAGGGTTTAGATTAATTTCGGAATTGTCCACTTCGGACGCGCGCCGGAATCGTCCACTTCGGATGCGCGCCGGAATCGTCTAATATGGACTCGAACTGTCTCGAAATATTTAGAAAATAATCATACATCCGACAAGTTCATATGTTTCACGTACGCATCGACGAATCAGATATGATTTAGCAAAACCTTAGATCCGTTCGGGGATTGTATGTTCGTGTAAAAGAAGTAGATGATCTTTTATACGACGTACAATTCTTGAATTGTCTCTGATTGGACAATTTGGGAATATAGTTATTTGTACTGCACTTATGTTTTTTTTTTAACTGTTAACTAATTATTCTAAATTTCGGCAACATCTTTCTTGTTCTCCGATACGCGCCCAGATGATATGCGTATTCGGAGAACTGTAGGGAGATGCTGCCGAAATTTAGAATGAAATTAACGGTTAAAATAAGTACTTAGTGCAATATAAATAACATGTCGGCTGATCGAAGTTGGATGTACCGACGTCTTGATCGTGGAGCTTTAACGAATGAGTTTCGATTAGGCGTAACGTACTTCCTAAATTTCGCCTATTCGAATCGGAATTTCGTTAGCATGAGTGATCAAATCCGATGTCCGTGCCGCATTTGTTCAAATGGACGATTTTTGGATCGGGAGACTGTCACTCTACATCTATATAGCAAAGGATTTGCACCAAGATATTTTCTATGGACTTGTCACGGGGAGTCACGCGAAGTCGGGACGTCGAGCAATCCTGTCGTTCAGACATATGGTGAATCTTTCTCTGCTGGTGCTTCTTCATCCAGTCAATGTAATCCCTATAGAACTATGATACTTGATAGTCTTGGGGGTCAATTCCACCTGAATGATAATGTTGATCGGCCAGTTCTTCAGACATCAGTC
This sequence comes from Canna indica, assembly GCA_034359265.1. NCBI lineage: Eukaryota > Viridiplantae > Streptophyta > Magnoliopsida > Zingiberales > Cannaceae > Canna > Canna indica. The sequence goes on along the minus strand of CP136890.1, from coordinate 66,956,161 downwards.
CCACCAGATACTACAGCGGTTGATATCACAGAAGTACAAACTGCGGTAGAGATTGAATTACCGAATAAAGAAGCTGCAGAATTTTATGAGATGTTGAAAGCTGCCGATGAACCTTTGTATGAGAATTGTCCTAAATACACTAGGTTTTCAGCAATGACACAGCTCATAAACATCAAGGCCGATTGTAATATCAGCGGAGTTGCGTATGATCGGATTGCTGGATTGATTAATGGAATGCTGCCTACTGATAACAAGTTTGAGCCAACTTTTTATAAGACTAAAAAGCTAATGAGAAAATTGGGGCTTGGGTACGAAAAAATACACGCGTGCCAAAATAACTGCATTTTATATTATAAAGAAAATGTGCAGTTGGATAAATGCCTTGTATGTCAACATCCTCATTATAAGGAGAAGAAATCGGTCTGACAGAAAAATATCCCGTTTAAGGTGCTTCGGTATTTTTCACTAACACCGAGACTTCAAAGATTATTCATGTCGAAAAAGACAGCCCCCTACATGAGTTGGCATGCAATAAGTCGTGATGATACAGTAATGACTCATCCATCTGACAGTGAAGCATGAAAACATTTGGATACATGCTATCCTTCATTTGCTAGGGATACTAGAAATATCAGATTGGGATTGTGCACAGATGGTTTTAATCCGTTTGGACATTCTGCAACTCCTTTTTCAGTTTGGCCAGTGCTGCTGACAGTTTATAATTTGCCACCGTCAATGTGCATGAAAGATGAATTTATTTATCTTTCGATGATTATTTCGGGTCCTAAGGGTCCGCGAAAAGAAATTGACATATTTCTCAGACCCTTGATAGATGAATTGAAAATATTGTGGACTGAGGGAGCTGTCACTTATGATTGTCATCGGAAGCAAAACTTCAATTTAAAGGCCGCGGTCTTGTGGACAATCAATGATTTCCCGGCGTACGGCATGTTGTCGGGTTGGAGCACTCACGGCCGACTCTCTTGTCCGTATTGTATAGAACACTCTAAATCAATCAGTCTTCAAAATGGACGAAAAATCTCATTCTTTGATTGTCATCGTCGATTCCTACCGGTTAATCATCAGTATCGAAGGAATCGTAATAAATTTACTAAGGGCAGAGTCGAAAGAGATGGGCCACCACCGATGTTGTCTGGTGAACAAATGTTAGCACGTGTTTCAGCACTTTCAGATATAGTATTTGGTCGCAATGAAAGAGTGTCAGGTTTTGGCCAAACACACAACTGGGTGAAAAAAAGTATCTTTTGGGAATTGCCCTATTGGAGTTCATTATTGATTCGACATAATTTAGATGTCATGCACATTGAAAAAAATGTGTTTGATAATATTTTCAACACTTTGATGGATATTTCCGGAAAAACTAAAGATAATGTCAAAACCCGACATGATATGAAAATACTTTATAAAAGACCAGAGTTGGAGTTACAAGAGGTCAACGGACGATATCTGAAACCGAAGGGCCCATATGTGTTAAATAAATAACAGATCAAAGATGTTTGTCAATGGGTAAAAGAACTCAGATTACCCGGTGGATATGCTTCAAACTTATCTCGATGTGTGAACGTCGATGATTGCAAAATATCAGGGATGAAGAGCCATGATTGTCATGTATTCATGCAGAGATTACTTCCGATCGCATTTCGAGATCTTCTACCTGATAATATTTGGGGTCCATTGACTGAATTAAGTATGTTTTTTAGAAACATCTGTGCAAATATCCTTCGAGTCAAAGATATGTCAATACTTGAAAATAATATTGTTGAAATCATATGCAAGCTGGAGCAGTTTTTCTCTCCTGTATTTTTTGACTCGATGGAGCATCTACCGATACACTTGGCATACGAGGCACGAGTTGGTGGCCCCGTTCAATATCGGTGGATGTACTTATTTGAAAGATACATGAATCGTCTGAAGAAAAAAGTAAAGAACACCGCAGCTGTTGAAGGATGAATATCTGAATCGTATATCATCTAAGAAATTTCAACATTCTGCTCATTTTACTTTGAATCGACAGTACATACAAGATTTGATCGTCTTCCACGTAACGACGACGGGGGTGTTCGACATTCAGATGGACGTTTAAATATATTTTGTCACTCTGGTTGTGCTTTTGGTTCTCGTCCATCTCGACACTTAAGCGAGGAAGAGTATCATTTGACACACTTGTATGTATTACTCAATTGTCCAGAGATTGAACAATTCATTGAAATATTTGACATTGAGATGGTGCAAAAATACTCTATTCACAACGATGAAGAATTGGAGAGATTACGGAATCGTGATTTCCCTACTTGGATTCAGACTTACAGCAAAGATCACAGAGCTGAAATAGATGAAAGAATATTTGAGGTTGTTAGTGGACCGTCGCGACTTGTGTCGTGCTATAGCGGATATTTTGTTAATGGGTATAAATTTCACACGGTTGAATATTCATTTACAAAGAAGACGATGAATGCTGGGGTCTGTGTGAAAGGGACAACTTATGTTGAATGTGATATGGATTTTTATGGACTGGTGGAAGAAATGATAGAGTTGCACTACTTCGGCTTAAAATCAGTGATCCTATTTAGATGTCATTGGTTCGATACAACAAAAAGGGGCATGAAAGTTCATCCAAAATACAAACTTGTTGAGGTTAATTACAAATCGAAATTGGCAGCAAATGAGCCTTTTATATTGGCATCACAAGCCGAACAAGTATATTACGCGAAGTATCCAACTCAAAATAAAGATAGAGCAGATTGGCGTGTAGTATGTAAGACAAAAGGTAGAGGAAAAATTGATCTGATAGTAGGATAAAATGAGCTGATACCTGATATGACACATGGTTTCTATCAAGAAGATGATCCTCATGCTGTAGATCGTATTATTCCAATACTCGAGGATGCAGACACAACGTCAATTCAATTAGAAGTTGAATATGCTGATGATGATGATCATGAAATTGAGGAAGCTGGAGATGAAGAAGATGAAGAAGAGGAAGAATTCGAAGACTATTATTCAGATGATGAGGAATAATTGTAAAGTATATATTTTATTAAATATATCTTTACTATTTATACAATAATCTGATTATATGTCTGTTCGACAGATATGTCTGGTCGTTGTTATCGACGCAGGAGAGCTTCAGAGTCTTCGATTGGTGAGACTCCAGCACTTACTCATGCTGCTGATCCTCCTGTTGCTGATCCTCATGCCAATGATACTGCCGAGGCTAGTACATCCAGACGCAGGCGACCACGCGGACCGAACAGGTGGCAGCCTCCACCAGCCACAGAGTCACGTAGATTGATTAGCGTGATTGGGGAGCGGTAATATATCATGAATTATGAATCATTACAAATTCATTATATCATAATATAATATTAAAATTTATTTTTGTTGTGCAGGTTCGAGCAAGAAGAAGTGCCGAGGAGCATTTCTTCTACTATTCGACGATACATGCACGGGGCATGGCCTATGTGGTCTCACGTGCCTAGCGAGCACGTCGACATGTTATGGCGCGAGTTTGAGGCACGTATTATTTTTTTTTTTACATGCATGATGATTAATATTGGTACTGATATTATTATTTTGCATGCTCGCTATACATGGGCCGATGACCAAAGGCCCTTCATTTATGCTGCCTGGGAAGCTATTTCCCGGGCAAGGTACAACGGGCAGCTGGGGCAGGCTCGGTCCCAAGCGATGGCCCGAGCTGGGACCACTAACATCGCGGAGACTCGGGGATACGGCCCCGATTGGATTACTCCGGATATATGGGACCAGCTCTTGGGAATATGGTCGACGGATCGATGGCAGGAGGTTTCTCAGAATGCGGCTAAAAATCGCATGTGGGGGGGAGCAGCGCGTCACACCGGCGGCTCTGTTGCATTTGCAGTGCACGCGAACCATATGGTAAGTATACCGTTTAATTATATATTTTATTTGTTACTATGTGTACTAATTATTGTATTTGTTTTGTAAATGTAGACGACGGTGTCGGATGACGGGACTGTCCAGCGACCCTCCCCGATGGCGGTGTTTGAGCGGACTCACCGTCGAGCACATGGGACGGGGGAGTACATCGACAACCGCGCTGCATACATTATGGTAACTATATATTTGTTTAAATTATTCATTATATATTTATAATTTAAGTTTTATGATAAATATTAAACAAAAAATCAAACTCGAGTAGGAGACCTATAGCCAGACGGTGGTGCAGCGCGGGGGTACCCCCGAGGACTTTGACCCAACAACGTGGGTCGAGGCCGCAGGTGGCTGGGACCATGGCCGCGTATATGGCTTTGCAGATAGTGGTCATGCACGAGCCGTACTAGGGCCACTTGGGGCACCGACCCCTCCGGTCGCTGGTGAGCGGCCGTCCACCTCTAGATCCAGTTATGATCATAGTAGCAGAATAAGGACTCTAGAGGACACGGTCGCGCGTCAGACTGAGATGATGGAGCGCTAGAGTCAGATGATGGCGGATATACAAGCTATGCTACGCAACATGTCAGGTCATCCTGAAGCAGGCATCTCTTCGACATCATCTAATCCATCGTCCTCGAGTCAGTCCACGCTGGTGTACAATCAAGCACTCCAGACCCCGCCATATGATCCAGGCCATCCTCCATCGTCATCGTGAGATTTTTTTATATTGACTTTGTTACTGAGATATTGAACTTGTTTAATTTATATTGACTTTGTTACTGAGATATTGATACTTCAATTTTGCATTTGAATTGTTTTTATACTATCATGGATAATTATCAATATAAATATAATTGTTTTGATGTATATCTTGGTGTGTTTGTGATGTGTGAATGAATGTGTGTATGAGTGTATGGGTGTGTGAGTTATGTATCAGATAATGTATCAATGTATCAATGGAAATTTTAAATTTTAAATTTTTTCGTTACCAGGTTCACATCATCAGCAACGGCTTTCCCACGGCCATCCGTGGGAAAGCCGTTGCTAAAAGTGTATCGAAAGCCGTTGCTGATGACCTACAGCAACGGCGTAGTGACAGGATTTTACTAACGGCGTTGCTACGGACTCAGCGGCCGTTGCTATTAATATTATCAGCAACGGCTCCGTGTCCGTGGAAAAACCGTTGCTGATAATATTGTTAGCAACGACCCGAGCGGCCGTTGCTAAGTTATCAGCAACGCGATTTTCTACCACAGCTCCGTTGCAACGGCTCAGCCGTTGCTAATGCTCTTCAGCTACGGCTCAGCAATGGCATCAGCCGTTGCTGATGCCCATTTTTCTAGTAGTGAATTTAACCTAGAGTAAGTTTCATTTAATCAAGATTATCATAAAATTGCCTAAGTTATCAAATTATTTTCTACTCATGAAAGATCAAATATTCATCATGCATAATCAATCATGAGCATAGAGATATAATTAAACATGAAAATTTAATTTATTTTTCAAAATTTTTGCAAAATAAAATTCATACATTTTTCTAGAAAATTTGTCCAAATTTTTCATTTCCTTTTTTATTTACTTCTAGATAGCATAGTCTTCAATGTTTACCAACTTTTTAACTTGCAAGTAGGGTTCATTAGTAGTATAATGAAGTAATATGCCAACTTAGCAAAATAACATACTAAATAGCAAGGTTTAACGCAAATTTTTATTAGAATAACTTAACTTATGCTAGATAATGAAGATTCATTTTTAAGAAAGTTTTTCATGATATCTAAATGAATTATAAAGGATCTTAAGATGTGAAACCTATGAGAAATAAGGTCCCTAAACAAGTTAAACTAGTTTGGACTTAATAGGAATGCCTCTTATAGTAAGTTCAACCTAGAGCAAGTTTCATTTGATGAAATTTGCCTAAGTTCTAATATTCTACCTACTAATGAGAATTTAAAGATTTTACATACAAGTCCAATCATGAGTATAGAGACATAGTTTAAGCTTAAGCAATGAGGTATAACACTAGGATTTTGAATTAATCATAGTTATACCCAATTCATGAAAATTTAGCTAAATTAATTTTTTTCTTCCTAATTAGCCTTCCTAAAACCTTATAACTTGCAAGTATACATCTTAAGTAGACAATGAAATTAAATCTACATGCAAGCTATCAAACTAAATAGTGAAGAGAAAGACCAAGTATCATTTATCAAATTCCACTTCACTAAATAGCATGGATTCATTTTCATATAAATCTTCATGATAACAAAATGAATCAAGAGATCTCAAAATATAAAATTTTGAAAAATAAGATCTCCAACCCTTCCTATTGATTGAAAACCGAAAGCCACAAGTAGCCTACGATTTAGAACTGCAAGGTCGCTTAGGCCCATTACAAGCCACAGGGGTCTCCGAGGAGATTGGGAAATCAAAATTTAAAAAAAAATTAAAACTTATCAAGGGCGGGCAAAATCAATCAATTTTAAGCATGTATCATAACTCCAACTTAGATAAAACAAAGGGATATAGGAGATGATACCGGAATAGTTTTGATGCCAATTTTACCTAAGACATCAAGGTGATTTGAAGTTGCAACCTCTTGGAGATTTCTCATTAAGATCTAAGGTCAACTTCAATCCTTCAATTTCTTTACCCTTGTATGGTTCCCCCCCTACAAAAGAGCATGATACCTTTGGTACCCAAATAGCTTTGGGTCCTTGGGGGTTAGAGGGCTTAGGAATCTAAAGTGTCCTAGCAACACATGGATTTCTCTTAATTAATGCGCAATCATGGATGACATGCCCAAATATACCACAACAAAAGCAATGCTCATTAAATTTCTTTTTGTTTTTATTATGGACATGACATTTATCTTTAGAATGCTTATCATTTGAACTAGATTGAGCATGAGCATTCTTAAAAGATACATTCTTCTTTTGAATATGAGATTTAGGTGTAGAATGCTTAGTATGAGAATAATGATGAACCTTAGCATTCTTTACCTGAGAATTTTTATTTTTTGAGTTCTTAAATGAGACATTTTGATTCTTAGAATTATAAGAGGAAGTGTTAACTTTCCTACTCAAGGTCAACATCTCATTTTTCATATCATTCATGGATTTATGAATAACATGCAATTGAGTTTTCAACATGCTATTTATTATTCAATATGTCATTTTTATTTTTCAACTCCTTAGTGTCAATATTTAAAGTATCATGGCATGGATTGGGGACACTAATTCTTACCTTCTCATTTTCTAATCTTACATCATGTAATTGAGAGCTAAGAGTTGAATTTTTTTCTTCAATTTTTTATTTTCCTTGTTCTTTTTCATAAGCAAGGCATGTAATTTTTGACATTCCTCAACTAATTCTTCATATAACATATTGAATGAACTACAAGAGCTAGTACTATTATTATCATTATTATGACTAGAAGCGAAAGAGTGTACCTCATCATTAGCAATTTTGAGGCTCACTTTGGAAGTAGCTTCATAGTCATGAATAGAGGATGCTTCGAATGATGAGACATGGAGGTGGCAGCACTTGACCTCTTCCTTGCTTTGTTCATCATGCTTGGGCAATTTTTCTTCACATGCCCCTTTTCTTTGCAAGCATGACAGATTACTTTTCTTTTTCGGCTCTTGGTGCTACTTCTTTGACTAGAAGAACTATGGACATCAAAACCAATATTAGTAGGTGAGTGACCATTGTCATCACCACCTTCATTAAAAGTGTCAATCTCTTCGGTTTTGGCATGATCGTATAAAACATTTACACTAGCTCATAAATCATGAGCCGAAGAACAATGCACGACTTTTTCTAGTATGCCAGTTGGTAATGTGCAAAATATGCAATTCATGGCATCTCCATTATAATTAAACATTTTCTTATCCATTTCACTCCATGCATGTATATCAACCTTAGGTTCAATAAATTCCCAATGTAACATGTTAAATACACCAAAACCTTTAGTCTTCATAAATGTGTACATCCTAGATTTCCATAGACCAAAGTTTGATTCATCGAACCTAGGGGGTGAAGACACTACCAAATGTGGGATGGTGAAATCATAATCTACGACCCGCTCTGATACCAAATGTGGGCGAAATGACAACACTAGAGGGGGGGTGAATAGTGTGTTTACTATATTATTCGCCTAATTTCCAATTTAATCATTTTATTAAATCGTTAGGCAATTTGCAATTCGATGATTGATCGCGGAAGCGATAAATAATTAATTAATTAAAAACGAACAATCAATCAATGCAAACACAGAGATTTTATAGTGGTTCGGCCCTAATGCCTACTCCACTAGCTAAGCACCCTGCTTAGGATTTCCAAACTAAGTTTTACTAGATTGATTAGGTTTCCCTTACACGGATGACTTTTCACCGAAGAGACGCACTCTCGACCTAAGGTACTTCCACACCCGAAAGTCTCCCCGCCTTCTTATCGAGAGTCCTCTTCCACCTCAACCCTAAGGGACAACTAAACTAATCCTAGTAAACGCTAAGTTTACACAAGTGGCTTTACTCCTTCACAACAAGGAAACCACTTCACACAACAAGACCAAACACTTGGTCTTCACACACACAAATAAAATAAAACGTTCAAATAACATATAAAATTACAATCAAAAGAGCTTAAGAATTAAACAAAAGAATCGTGCTCTTTTGCAATCCTTCAATCCTTCAACTCGTTGCAACAGAGTTGAGAGAGGCAGGGAAGCAGACGCTTGAAGAAGAGCTTGACGAAGAGAGCAGAGCGCCGCAATCAATCTTTGGAAGGCTTTAATCTCCTTTTAAAATGCTCAATAAATTCTATTAGAGTAGGCGAATAACCTTAAAAGAATCATATGAGGGTATATTTATACCCTGCTGAAGAAACAGTTATTCAACGGATAGAAAACTATCTGTTACAGGCCGCCGATCGATCGGTCATTAGATCGCTGGTCCTCTCCCTGTGGGAGGTCAACCGATGTGTCGACCGCTCGACACAAATTTCTCGATCCACGACTTCCAGTCGACCCATCGGTCGACCGATGCATTTTGTGTCTTTGGCTATCCTCAGGTCGGTCGACCGCCAACCTTACTGCCCATTTTGGGCTTTGGTCGATCGATCGCTCGGTCGATCGTCAGATGCAAGAAGCTTGCATTTTCATTTTCGGTCGACTGACGCAAGCTGCGTCTGCAGCTTAGCCTCTGTCCGGTCTACCGATAGGGCTATTGCCTTTTACCTTACCCTATTCGGTCGACCGCTCGATCGACCGAACATAGGCTGAGTTTGTTTTCTCTGCCAATTTTCTTTCGCTTCGTTTTTGGGTTTCGGCTTTCAACGAGCATCATCCAAGCGACTTGATCTTTGGACTCATCCAAGCGACTTGGGTGCACTCGTCGATCTTCGAGAAACTTCCATGATGAACCCGAGCATGATGAGCAATGTCCTTCCTATTTTGCGATTTCTCCTATTTATCCGATCAAGGACATCGAACGCTAGTCGATATGGAACCAGAAAAATATTCTCAATGAAATCATTAGTTACATATTTGTTATTATCAAAACCATCAAGACCGAGATTAAGGCTAAGGTTGAAAACCTAAAGCCAACAATATTTATGTTGGCAATTTGCATATTTCAGTAACTTGTTTCTCTGCTTGTAAATCGCCCTTTGTGGGTCTGTAAATGTATATTTTACCTTCGCGGGATTTTATGAATAAAAAACATCCTACTTTCATTTCGGCTATGTCTTTTGGCTTTTGTTGAGTTGATCGGCCATTTTTCGGCCAGTATGTCGAGCGGTGTTGACGTTGTGTTTGTTGATTGCAGACGACCGTGCGTTCCTGCCAAGAAATGAAGTTAAGGCTAGGGTTACTTGCTTGATAGTTGTAGGCTCCATTCGAAGATGTTCGAATCTGGGAATAGAGGCGCTGAGGCTGAGAGTTGTGGTGTTGAGACCGAGGATCAGACTCGGTGAAAACCAAGCTCGCGAGGAGCACGCTTCGGGTCGTTGAGAGTGTTGCTCATTTGCAGTGAGCTGAGCTGAGCCAGAAGCTGCATTTATGGCCGAGGTTCGCGCTTGGGGTCAAGCTAAGCTCATGGGAAGTGTAAGGCAAGACCGTGCTAGGGGTCATTGTGAGCGTGAGAGCTCAAGAGTGGCACTGAGGTCAGTGAGCCAAACTGGTAAAAATTGAGCTCTGGTCGCTAAGGGCATGGGAGCCTTTGGGAGCCCGGGAGAGGTGTTGAGGCCGGCGAGCCAGACTTGTGAAAATTGAGCTCTGGTCATTAAGGGCGTAGGAGCCCGGGAGAGGCATTGAGGTCGGCGAGCTAGACTAGTGAAAACCGAGCTCTGGTCGTTGAGGACGTGGGAGCCTAGGAGAGGCGCTGAGGCCAGCGAGCCAAACTGGTGAAAACCGAGTATGGTCGTTGAGGGCATGCGAGCCCTGTAGAGGCACTGAATCATAGAGGTTCCTCCAAGCCCTGTAGGAGCTAGCGCTGTTGTCTGGCAGTGCGCCTGTCGCTGGATCATAGAGGTTCCTCTGATGCGTGCTATGGGATAGACGTAGACAATCTGGACAGAAAAAGATGTGCATAAAAGAAGAGTAGTGTAGAGCAGTATTATTAATAACTATCAAATGGTAGTACATTGTGGCCCACCGAGTGAGGTACTCGGCTTATGTATGGTCTATTTAAAGGGAAATACTTGGAGGCAAACCCCGAAATTTCGAATTATGGGGTGAGTTCGATTTTGAACAGGGGCAGCTATTGCGGCTCTATTGTAGCCGCCCCTAAGAGATTATTTAGGGGGTTGGCCGAACCCCCCAAAAAAGGATTATCTAGCCGCACCTCAGATTTCCACCTCTCGCGCATCCGCTTGCTTGGTGAAGCTCCGTCGGATTGTTGCCTCACCGGAAATAGCTGTCGGATTGAATATTTGGAGGAGTCCAAAAATTCAAGAAGGTACTCTCCCCTTGTGTGAACTCATTTCATGGTTTCTCATCGTATTTCTCTCTTTGTTAGTTGCCCAGTTCTTGGTAGAAGGGCCGACCCTTCTTCGGTGCAAATTGGAGTTGAAAAACTTTTTTGTTGAGCCAGAACGAGCCAGAGAGGTTGCTGCCCCTTTTGTTATGAGGCGCTTGGTGTGGATTATCATTGGAGGGCGTGCACATGTTCGTCTCAAATTTGGAATCAGAGCAGCACCTTCCCCCTTGTGGCTTGAGGTATAAATTCGGCTCCTTAATCTCATGTTGAATTCCTTAATATCGCTAAAGTAGATCATTATTTTCGGGGTGCTTTTGAATTTTAAATCGCTATTTTCCGCTGTGTTTCCTCTCCACACTCCAACACCCTCCTGTCTCTATCCCGTTCACGACGACTTCGATCCTCATGCTTCTTGTCAGTTCTCTTGAGCTTCTTGTCTTCGGCAGTATCTTTAACATTCTGCCTCTCTGCTTTTCTAGCCTCACAGAGATCATCCATTTCTATGTGACTTGCGGCCTTCTCTTGGAATTTGACCATGTCATTCGGCCTTGTCAGTGCGATCTGGTATGCGAAATATCCGGGCTTCAACCCGTGCTTGGTGGAGAACAATTTGACTCATGGGTCGAGATTAGGGATCTCAACGGTTGTAGCTTGGAATCTTTGTATGTAATCCCTCAAGGATGTTGCCCTTGTTTGATGTAATGGAGGATGTCCTCGATTTTAGTGTAGATCCGGGATGAGGAAAACCGGCTGGTGAAGGAACGGGAGAGTTCCATAAAAGTGTGTATAATTCCTCGGTTGAACGAAGGAAAACTACATTCTAGAAAGGTTGGGAAGGTTCCGCAGAGGACGACATCGGTTAGTCCATTGAGGAGCATCATGGACTTGAACATCGTCAAGTGTGTAGCCAGGTCACCCGTACCGTCGTATGGCTTCAAAGTAGTTGGCAGCCTGAATCTATGTGGTAAGGGTACCGCCATGATACGCTGGACAAAGGATCCCGAGTCGATAGGGAGAGGGGTGGTGATCTCTGTGGCTCTGATGTCTCTGTTTTCTCAGGTGAGGCGTGTTGGAGACCTCGTCTTGGAGGATGGAAACTGACATTCTTCTCTCTCAGTGATTGCTTCCATCATGCTCTGAGTGGTGGCGCTCGTGTTCAACCGGGTGTTGTTCTCGGGACCGCGTCAGTATCTTGAACTGGGCTGCTAACCATCAGTTCTCCTCCTCAAGGTCATTTATTTGACGTTGGGGTTCTTCAGGTGAGGGATTGGCTGGTGTTAGAGCGTCAATCCTCACTGTTTTAGTGTTTGCAGGTAGCGGGGGACGTCACCGCTAGGGATGCTGCCTGTGCGACAATGTTTGCTTGACTCTAGGTATGACCATTGTGGGGCAGGTAAGTTTTACTCGGCTCCACAGTGGGTGCCAAATGTTCATACCTGAAGTGGGAGCGATGCGATCCGGTCCGGTGTGTATCCTGATCAGGTGCAACTCCGACGATGGCGGCGACGAGGAGAAGGGGGACCTATAAAAGACACTCTGTAATATCCTAGATAATAATTCTAATTTCCATTTATTGTGTGTGTGTTTGCCAGCCTAGTGGACTAGTTCGAGGTCGAGCCGCGTCGACTCATGGTCCGGTGCGAGCTTGCGAGCACGGTAAGTAAGAATATGAGTTGTGTAAATTTTGCTTGTGTAGATTAATTTATTTAATTTTATGTTGTGTGTGCATGATTGTTTAATTATGTCGCATATGTGTGTGCATGTATTGAATGGTTATGTAGAGAATAGGATTAATTAAGTTAATTAAGTTAGCGGGTTCGGGTTTGACTTGAGGCGGATGCGGGTTGGATAAAGGGGCAAATGGAGTTAGGGTTGAGGAGGGAGTATAAAACCCCCTCCCCTTGGCTTGTGGCTCCCTATTGGAGCCACACAAGTTGCGAAAGGAGAGAGGAGCCAAGCCGAGCCAACCGCCCCTCTCCCCTTCCTTGGAGCCGCCGACCTCAAGCCCCAGCCGCCGAGCCGAGCTGCCGAGCCTTCTCCTTCTCCTTCCTCTCCTTCTTCCTTCCCTTTGGAGCCAAGCCAAGCCAACCCCTCTCTATTCCTCTCTCCCTCTCCTCAAGCCGACGGCTTGAGGTGAGCCGCCGCCCCTCTTCCCCCTTTCTTGAGTCGAGCCACCATTTCTTGAAGTCGGATTCGAGGGCCGTCGTTCGGGATTTCTTCTTTAATCATTCTTCCTATTTAGGTGAGTGGTTTTACCCCTCCTTCTCGGGTTTTTCTTCGAGTTTCTTGAAGCCGTTCTTGGAGGCTTGATGTTCTTGATTTATTTTTCGATGATCTCTCTGATTCTTGCCGTTCTTTTTGTGTGTCATACTTGAGGAGGCCCTAAATCCTTCCCTATGGGTTTCGACAGCCATAGGATGACCCTAGGGGTGCTCGGCCAAGGGTGGAACAAGGGCGCCCTCAAGGTGTTAGATGAAATGCCCAAGTGTGAGATCTTGGTGATCTTGTAGTTTATGTCTTGAATTGTTTATAAAAATGAGTTCTTATTTAATCTGTGATTTTTGGAAAAATCATGTTTTTACAAAATATGGATCTTGATGTTGATGCCATGAAGGTTCTTGAAAGATAGTTTCTTGATCATGGTGTTTGATCAATGTGTGCTGATTTTAAAACGCTTGTTGTGGTGTATGTATTTCTCTGAACATAGTCATGTAATCTATCGTTTCGACCAGAAAATATAGTTTAGAAACATAGGACACACTCTGGAGACCTGATTCGGGTTAGATGCATTATTATTGGGCATAATAATAAGTTAAAACAAAACCCTAATTCTGGTGATTTAAATTTTAATTGCATAATTAAAATTGGGAAATGGGTCAGTATAATCTGTTATGAACTAATAACTAAAGTTTATGCATGAAATAAAGTCACATATGTTTATAACATTACGGGTCTAGGAGTTGGGGTCGGGTATTTGAGTGTTGAGACACTTCGTAATTTGAAACCCCCTAAGACACCGTAGGAAAGACTTGACTTGGGTCATGTTGTGCCATATCTTATGAATAGCGGAGGGGCTCGTGGCAGAGCCGAATTGTGGGCTAGGCCCGGGAGGTTGCATGGCTAATTCCCAACCCGTGGAACAAGTTCGGAGGGCCTACATGATTATCCCTGTGATATCTTAAAGGGGCAAGTTCGGATGGGCGATTCCCGATTGTCCTTTTGCGTCTCGTGGAGCATGTTCAGAGGGCCTTCTCGATTGCTCCCGAGTTTCTTTATACTAGGATAAGTTCGGAGGGTCTTCTCGTTTATCCTAGTATGTGTTATTGCCTTAGGGCATGTTAGGCTTAGGCCTGTTGATCTTCACCGCTTGGGTGTTGGCTGCTTTCGAGCAGGTGGTGGCCAGATGGCTTATTAGCTGGTCACTCCCTTGTGACCTTTTTCCTGCTTGAGTCAGGAGTTTTGCTTTATGCATTATATCTGTGTTTGTTTTCTGGTGTTGGTTGGTAGAATCGCTCAATGAGTTCATCGAACTCACACGTTGTCGTTGTTTTGTTTTGCAGAGCCTGACCAGTGAGGTGGGCTAGAGCATTTGGCGCAGCTGGAGGGCAGAGTAGCTACATTGATCTCATAGCAGTCCTAGTTAGGGTCGTAGTCGAGTCTTTTGGTAGAGTGTCATGCACTTTTGTTGGTTTTTGGAGTTGTAGCCCTTGAGGGCATTTATGACATTATTCAGAATTTATTTGGTCTGTTGGACTTGATTTATTATTATCGCATTTCATACTTTTGCTAAAACTTGTTTATGACAAACTCTGGTTTGATTTCTAGTTGAAATAAAAACTTGTTTATTCCTTTCCGCTATTGTTTATTCTCATGAGTTGGCATGTGCATGGTTTAGGCTACAAGGTATAGACACGTATACCCTGGCCGGTCACGTGACCCTGAGTTGGGGCGTGACACACTCTGACTCTCAAGTCAAGATGTGATTGAGGTGGAGGTAATAGAAATTGAATTATAGGTTACATGAGGACCTTGGCGTATGTATATATTATAGGATGAGGGATGATCGACGATGATGCCGCCGGGTAATCTCATAGGGATGTTGCTCAGAATGGGTCGAAGGTGGTCCTGAAGATGTCAGGCTCGTAATGACGAATCCCTCGTTGTTAATGAGGATGTAGATGTCCTTGTATGGCCGGGTGGAGCCCCCGGGCTAAGTCGTTTGGCTTGACTTGAGTCTGGTTCATGGGCGTGGGCGCTTCTGGGCCTAATCCATCCGGGCCCAAAGTTTTAGCCCAGTCCATTTTCTAAAATATTTTTCTCAATATGCATTACATCCAAATTATGTCGAATCAGTAATGGCCTCCAATACGGCAATTCCCAAAAGATATTTTTTGTCATCCAATTATGTGTTTGACCAAAGCGTGACACTATCATTTTGTCCAAACACAATATTCAGAAGCAAGGAAACACGTGCCAATATTTGTTCACTAGAGAATATCGGTGGTGGCTCATCTCTTTCGATTATGCCCTTGATAAATTTGTCACAATTCCTTCGATACTAATGGTTAGCTAGTAAGAATCGACGATGATAATCAAAGAAGGAAATTTTTTGCCCGTTCTGAAGACTAAATGCATTAGAGTGTTCCATACAATACGGACAAGATAGTCTCCCATGCGGGCTCCAACCAGACAACATGTCCTAGCAGGAAAATCAATGATTGTCCAAAAGACAACATCCCTTAAAGTGAAATTTTGCTTCCGGTGATAATAATATGTGATAGTTCATTGAGTCCACAATATTTTCAATTCATCGATTAAGGACCGAAGAAACACATCAATTTCTTTCGTGGACCCCTAAGACCAGGAATAACCATTAAAAGAAAGATGAATTCCCTATGCCATATCATCACGACTTCTTGTTTGCCAACTCATGTACCAAGTAGTCTTTTCTGACATGAATAACCTTTGAAGCCTCGGTGTTAGTGTAAAATAGTGAAGCACCTTAAAAGGAATGTTTTTCTGTTGGGACAATATCTTCTCGTTGTAGCAAGGATGCTGACATTTAGGGCATTCATTCAATTGTGTGTTTTCTTTATAATACAATACTCGGTTGTTAGAGCGCACTTGTATCTTTTTGTAATACTCTTCTTATAGAAAGTTGGTTCTAACTTGTTATCTTTAGGTTCATCGGCAACCTTCAATAACTTGTAAAATTCTGCGTCCTCTTTATTCAGTAAGTCAATCTCTATCATAGCAGGTTGTTCTTCTATGGCATCAACTGCTCTAGTATCCACCACTGACGCCTTTGGAATTGGCTCGACATTATCATTAAAATGGAATTGATCACCAAGACTATCAAGTATCATTGTTGTGTACGGATTCACCAAGAGTTTTCACAGCATGATTGTTCGACGTTCCGACATCATATAACTCCCCGTGACAAACCCACCAATTATATCTTGGTGTGAATCCCTTTAAATATAGATGCAGTGTGACAGTTTCTCGATTTAAAAATCTTTTGTTCGAGCAAATGCGACACGAACATCAGATCTTATCGCTGCTAACGAATTTTCTATTCGAATAGGCAAAATTCAAGAAATAAGTTACGCCTACTTGAATCTCATTTATTATACCTCCACGATTAAATCATCGGTAAATCCAACTTCGATCATCTGACACGATTATGTCAATCAATCAAATCTTCAGTTAACGTCTTTATAGGTGGGATGATCCTATTACATTCGGGATTCATATTATTCATATTATTCATATCACACTAAGTATTCCTTTTAACCATTGAGTCGTATCACGTGTCAAACCCTACTAATTAGGGTTTCGAGGAACTCCTTCCTCGGGTACATTTAATTCGTTCAAATTGGAAACGCTTTCCTATTTTTGTCCGTAGACGAGAGTAGTGATCGTGACACGGCATGTCCGTGCTAGCAAACATTAATTATCGTGTTCGAGCTTTATCCCACAAAACCAATTACGAGGGAAGCATGTTTGTGTATGACCCATTGGGTTCCACACTAAGCCACTAGTGAGTTATGCATAACGGAGAGTCGAATTCGATAGAATGTCTTCTATTCGAATTTCTAAGATCCATCATTAAACCCCTTTAATGTGATCGTGCATAACTCCACTCGCAAGTCTAAGATTAACATCTAGCAATGTGACATGACTACCCGAATAGTGTGAGGTTCCATTTAATACTAAAAAATCTTAATAATAATATTTTATTCTTGATCGGGGAATCGTGGGCCTTAGTTAGTGCGAATTGGCGGGAAGCTTCGGCATTAGACCCGGGTAAGCATTTATTGTAGAAAAAATTAAGGAAAATTTTATTTGTCTTATCTCTGTGATTTAGAATGCTAGGATGATAGAGGGTATAAAGGCTAATTTAGCGGTGCAATCGGATCTCGAATCGGAGTTAGAACGGGTGAATTATTGGTTGTTTAAGTCAGATAGCTTAGGTATAGATATTTTGGTCATTTGGACCCAACCAATGTCTATAAATTAGACCCTGGGGTGTGCGGCCAGGGGTTTTAGCCACACACCACCTGAGGCAAAGGAGACAGGAGAGAGAGGACGTCGCCGAGGAGAAGGAGCTGCCGGAGTCGAATTTTCGCGAGTTCGTCGGTGTCGATCAGGGGAAGATCCTGTGTGTCCTTTCCTTCCGTTTTCTCTCCATCCAGTGAGTGGATTTAGACCTTTTCTCCAATTCTTGATTCATGTCGTTGTTCTAATTTCTCAGGGTTTTTCGTCGATTTTTGATGTGTTTTCTCGTATCAGATCGGAAGTCGGATCAGTCATTTCTTAATTGAACTATGTTGTTTACCCCTTTTGGAATAAAATATAATTTTATTGTTTTTTTCCTTGTCCCCTTTCTGTTCAACCTGTTCGCGCCGAGAGGCGGCGCCCGGTGAGCAGCGGCGCCCGGCGTGGAAGCTACTTGGGAGATGGAGTAGGACATGAGAGAACGCTACCTCTCCTTATTTGAAGATCTGGTGAGTCCTTATAATTAAAAAAAACGAGGACGAATTTCCCTTAAGGGGGCAAGGTTGTAATACCCGAGGGTTTACTAATATAAAAAATTTCCTTGGTGCAGCCCATCGAATCGGGAGCTAGCCGGGCCGAGTCACGAGATTGTCGCAAGTAGGAGGTATGAGTTAAATATTAGGAGGTATGAAATGTATGCGTTGGGTTGACTCAAGTCGGGTTGCAACCGGATTCGCGGATCGAGTCGGGGTTCAATCCGGGCTTAGGTGGAGTCGAGTGAGGAGGTTAAGTAAAGAAGGGTATAGTTGTCAAAAAACAGGAGAGGAAGTTAACCTCTCACCCTAAGCTGTCGTTCGACTCAAGACAAGTTGAGCCGCATGCAGCCCGAGGGAAGAGGAAAGTGGGGAGGAGCTTGTGGATGGCGCCGGTCTCGTGTAGTCGTCGGAGAAATCGGGATCGTCCTCATCCAGTCCATCTCTTTCATCTGATCAAGGTGAGTGGTCTAACCGAGATCCATAGGGTAGGCGGATAGCCGACCCAAGATATTGTGGATTTTGTCGATTTCTCATGATATTTCCGTCGTCTCATTGAAATTTTATCGAGATTTGATCCTCTTGTGTATATGTTGTTGAATTACGATGTTTCATGGAGTTTTCCTCGGATTTAGGGGTCGATCGAATCAAGGAAAAAGGGGAAAGATCATGCCGAATTTTTCCCCAATTTCCTAGAGCAGTTGAAACCTCTTGGATCGAATTTCTTGCAAGACTTGTGACTCAGTTGTTCTTGTACATGGTCGAAAGAGCCCTAATCTCACCTTGATAGGCTCGGCCGAACATGATAACCCTTGTGTAGGGTTCAGCCGGGCGGGTAAGAGGGGAATATCTCAACCTAGTGCGTGATTATACTATTATGTATTTTATTCGATGAATGGATTGTTGATAGTGGTAGATTGTTATTTACATTTGATAAGGAAATATTTTTGAATGCATCATATATGGTTAGAATCTAGTATGGAATGTGAATCATGGAAATTCTTCATTGTTTACAATGCTATTGTCAAATCTTTGTCATGTTAGACCAATTATTTTCTTGCTGAAATTTTAGTAATTAAAACTGAATTTAATCTCCTTATTTTGGAAATCATGTAATTATTCATATGGATAGTTGTAGAATAAATTTCCTATGTTATATATGTTGTGATCAACTCGGAATTAGGCATTTTCATGCTTATGAAATGTGGTTACACTCAAGAAATATAATGCATAGACTAGGTTTCACACCTAGGGAAAGATAGCGTACATTAGTATTAGAGGGGTCGGATACAGGTTGATGCACGGGGATTAAGATCGAAGCTTTTCTTAGAAACTCTGATTGTGTATTATGATTGAGATGGTCTACTGAGGAGTATCGATAGCCGGAACAACTACTACTGGACTTAGTGGTGATTAGGGTCTTGAGATTGCACCAGCGGGCCCGCTAGGTTTTAGACCCGAGTGGCGGAGGGTCTTGAGATTTCGTCAGTGGGCCACGTTGATGGTAGACTCGAGTTGGGTGGGACTAGCTATCCCTAATCCAGTGGAATTCTGAGACTAGTTGATCATCCTAGTTGATGGGTCCGGTGATTGTTATTGACATTCCAAGTATGTTGTATAGGCCGGTGCGGCCGAGTACTATATTGTGGTGAAGGTCGGGCAGAGCCAAACTATTCATGCAGGATGAGGCCATAGTGATCGAATGATACTCTGTCTAAAGGAGCTGATATGGCCAGACCTACTTATTTTGCATAGGCTAGTCAATTGGCCGATTACCATGATATGACTAGCATAGACTTCTCATTTATGTGCTTGTGCATATATTTATATGTTATCATATCGGGAATTTAAGTCGAGCTTCGGAAGGACCGCTCACTGAGTTCCTTGTGAACTCATGATTTTGTTTGTTGTTGTTTTGCAAAGCCCGACCAGTGACGTACGGCTTGGTGGTATGGTGCGACTGGAGGGCAGGCGTTGGCGCAGATCTCCTAGCAGGCAATCATGTAGTCGTAGTCGTGTCGAATTGAGTTATAAACATGCACTTTGTAGTTGGTCTTTGAAAAACTTGTGTTTGTTTTAAACCTTGAGTCTTGGGTTGTTTCCTTCGAATTTGAAACTACTAAAACTGTTTTGGTTTTTAAATATAGATTTGCGCCGCTGTCTTTTTCTCATGTTGCCAGGATGAACAGTGTTTTCTTTTATATTGTTGTTTAGTGCATGTAGTAGGCTTCAGGGTACCGACACATACCTTGGCCGATCACGCACCCTGAGTTGGGGCGTGGTAGCCGCGTGGTGGTGGCGGTGCGTTGGTAGGCGTCGGTGTCGGCGCTAGCGTTGTCGGCGGCCCGGCCGGCCGAGGATGGGCGACGGTGGTGGGATGGTGTGGAGGGGAGGAGAAAGATGAGTAGATGACACCTAGATGGGGTGATGTAAATAGAGGGCTGAGATTGATTTGGGTGAGATGAAGGGCTAGATTGAATTGATTGAGATGAAGGGCAAGGATTTGATCCTGTGTTGATGGAGGGCTGAGATTGCATCAGGTTAGATGTAAGACTTAGATTGCATCATGTAGATGGAGGACTGTGATTGCATCATGTAGATGGAGGGTTGTGATTGCATCTATGGTTAGATGTAAAGCTGAGATTGCATCATGTTAAATAGAGGGTTGTAATTGCATCATATTAGATGGAAGGCTGTGATTTGATTCTATTTAGATGAAGGGTTGAGATTTCGTTACTGATTTATTGATTATAACACCGTTATATTCATTCGTAACAGTGATTTATTAAATAAATTTAGGGTAATTCTTCTATTATTCTAAATAATTATTTGGATGGCTTAATGTTAGCAAAAATATTCATATTATACATGAAATTTCATCTAATCGACGTTCTGGATTCATTGACGAGGTCTGTTTCACTATCAGACCTCCAAATTTTAAAGGCAGTAGGCGGTCGACGCCTCATTTTGTGTGCCACGTAGAAAAATCACATTTTATATATTTTTATGGTTCAATCCGAGATGATTCATGGATATAGTAGTTAATGAGGTGAATCTTATCCTAGATCAGTGATTCCTATGACGAGTTATTTTATCTTGTTGTTCCAATCCATTAATTTACTGTTGTATTTCATTTTTTCACTACTTTCATGATACACGTGCTTCTTTTCTTACAATGATTAGAAGTGCTATAATTCTATTTCATGATTGTTTATTTATGCTGAGTATTCATGATTTATGAGCACTATATCTATATATATTTGTATGTGGTTGTGATGTATGGCAGGAGGAGGTGAAGGATGAGGTATGCACTTGACATACCCATTATTACTTGTTGATAGAACATCTTGTTTATGCTTAATTATATACCTACGTGTGTGGTGTTGTGATGTGCTTGTTGTATTTCCCAGAAGTCTCGCTGGTGAGGGGAGGGTATGCACCAAAGAAATAGTGTTGGCTTTATTCTGAAACTCTGGCTGGTGAAGGGAGATCATACCCGAAAGAGACAGTTCAGAGACCCGACCGGTGAGGGGAACATATGCCCCAAAGAGACGGATCAGAAGAGTTAGTGCTGATGAAAGGAGGGCATGCCCCAAAGAGACGACACTGAGCTTGGTGGTAGTTCGGCGGCCACCCGTCTACCTACCCTATGTGGCTATGTGGGACCGATGAGTCCGGGGAGCATGCATATGATTGAGGTGTCGCATTGCATGCATATGATTGAGGTGTTGCATTCATCCTATTTTATTGTTGTGGATATACTTATACTTATTGATGGATGCGGTTATCATGAGTAGAGTGGTGGATGTGTTACTGATGCTTGTTAT
The DNA here is from genome assembly GCA_034359265.1 of Canna indica. NCBI lineage: Eukaryota > Viridiplantae > Streptophyta > Magnoliopsida > Zingiberales > Cannaceae > Canna > Canna indica. Next base: position 66,934,390 of record CP136890.1, on the reverse strand, counting down.
GTCAGTTTTAAGGATATTTTGTACTTGTTGACAGATTCTGGTTTCATGCAAAGAGTAGTGGATATATTATTATTGATTTCTCCTGTCGTTGTTGTTACATTATATATCTGTTATTTGTGTTTGTTTTATGCATGATGATTGATTTGATGGATTGATGACTGATCTGCTCACTAAGTCCTAGTTGGACTTATCCCTCATTACTATTGTTTTGCAGCACCTGAGTTAGATCATAGAGGTACCAGGGTGCAGTAGCGCAGCTGGTGACGGCAGGGCAGCGAGTGTTGTGACATGCCGTGATCGAGGAGGGTTCCAAGTCCAGTCGTTTCTATTTTTGTTGAGTCATGTAGACTCAGTTATTTCGTTTCCACATTTTCCTTAGTTTGGAATGTCCTTGTTGGGACTTTAAAGTTTTGAAAATAAATTGAACATTTGGCATTTTTTTAAATTAGTGGTTGGGTTTATTTTAGGATTTAATGTTTTTCTTTAAGTTTTAAATGTCATAAAATATTTGGGTTCATTACTTGTTTATGCATAATTTATTATGGGGTTAGGCTTCGGGGTACTTGACGTACCCTAGCCAGTCATATCGGATTTGGGGTGTGGCATTCAATCTCTAGGGATCGAATGCCATTTGGTGATTAGTTCTCGTGCAATCAAATCCTTCGGTTACACAATGTCCCGAATGCGGCTAGGGTACGAAAGTTGTGTCAAACCCTAATACCGATCCATATGTATTCCACTCTCTCAAGTCGTCGTAAGAACGATGAACGGTCGAAAACCCCTTTCCAACTTTCATATCTACTCTGCCAAAGATTTTTCGAGTTGACACTTGCTGGAGTACATATGAAATTTTCTCCTCTTATCAAGAGTAACTGATTCCTTGTTGGTTGCTCACCCACCTCCATGAAACCCTCACTATGCGGCAGTCTCCAACACACAACTGAAAAGTTATACTAGGAATACACCCAAACGATAGATCGCCAATCACAAGGTGATCGTGACAACCTCAGGTCTGAGGATTACTTGCACCCCTACTGTAAGTTGAATGGCCTACACTAGAGGGGGTGAATAGAGTGTTCGCTAAACTTTAGCCTAGATTCGGTTTTAATCCATTTTTTTGATTACTTAGGCGAGTGCTCAATTCAACTAGATGAATGCGAAAGCGGGTAAATAATACAAGTAATCAAAACATAATATAAGGCAATGCAAACAATAAGATTTATAGTGGTTTGGCCCCAATGCGTACTCCACTACCTAAGCATCCCGCTTAGGATTTCCAAACTTAACTTTACTATATTATGAATGTTTCCCTTACATGAGAACCTTTTACCCGAAGAGTCCCCGCTCTCACACTGAAGGCACTTCCACACCTAGAAGTCTTCATCTTCCTACTGAGATCATTCTTCCTCCTCAAACTCTAAAAGGCACCAATCACTAATCCTAGCAAACTAAGTTTACATCAGTGGATTTAAACCTTTACACCAAGGCTACCACCATACACTTGACCTAACACAGTAGGTCATGAATCAAGTTTTAACACAATGAAATAAAGCACAAAATACAATGATAATGGAGCAACAAATTAAACAATAAAGTACTTGGCTCCAATCATAGTTTCCTAGCTTCCTATTGATGCCTTTGATGGCGAAACACTTAATATTAAGGCTCAATAAGAAGGTATGCTATCAATGCTAGGGTTTCACAAGATATGGCTCAAGAATGACATAGGATTGACCAAAGGATGTCTCAAATAGGTTAATAGTGATAGTGTTGTGTAAGGAAGGTTGGGTCTCGAATATATAGAGGAACACAAGGAGACCTGGATAAAAACACCACTCAACAGCTCAAAAAATAGTTGTTGATGTTTCGCCGATCGATCTGTCGGTCGCAGGTTCGATCGACCGAACTTTCGATCGAACGTCAACCGAACACTACTGTGAGTTTCAGACCCAGTTCGGTCACTTGTCGGTCGACCGAATCTAGTTGATGTCACTATTTATTTTTTATTTTTTATTAACTTTAAAACATAAATGTTAAATAAGGTATACCCCCATTTGGATTCAATAAAAATATCAAAAAAATCAAAATCCTTAAGGATCAAATTCTAAATTTTAGACTCTAGTACTAATTTGCGAAAACCGTAAAATTTAAAGTCTCCCAACTCAAATATGGATATGTTAAAGGTTTTCAAAAATTTCTTTAAAATAGGTATTTAACTTGTTTCTACCTAAGAAACAATTATCAGGACTTTTGGTGCAAAGAAAATGTCTAAATCATGTAGCCCTCCAAGGAGCTTCCTAGACTTAGAAAATTTCTGGACCATTTTTTAATTTTTTTGGTTTCCAAGTTTTCGGGATTTGGATTTCGGTTTTTGAGTTCTTATGCATCAAATAGAGGATATACATATAATCTAGACACTCTATACCTAGACTCGAACTTTCCGATGAATCCCGAGCGTCGACGAGCATCCTTGCCGATTTCTCCAATTTCCGATCGGGGATGTAGTGCGCAAACTGATATGAAACCTGAAAATATTTCATGTTGAAATATTAGTTCCATGTTTGTTATCATCAAACCAAGATTAAGATCAATATTAAAAACCTTAGGCCAACACCTACTATCACCTAAGGAATAACCTATTGACACTCGAATAAGAATTCCTTTCGGCGTTCCACGAGTGGGTCTGTTCAGTGAACTCATTCTCCAATGAGCACCTACACTTATACATTAATGACACCTCATAGGTAACTATGAGGTCAGCTACCCCCTACGATAAGGTATGTACCAAGTGCACTAGTGTTACCCGAGTCACAAATCTCCTACTCGATGATCCTACGACTAGGAACATTTAGAACCGGAGCTTCAAGATTCTAAATCTCATTAGCATGATCTCATCATGGCCTTATAATCATAGCCCTGGTTCATGGGGTTCATCACAATTTATGAACAGTTAAAGATGTAGCATATGATGAAAAGTTGCATCATATTATTCATTAACCTTGAATAGTCCCTCAATACATCGACATATGATTGGCTTGAGGGCAAAGAAAATGTCTCCCAAGTCAAATATGGATATGTTAAAGGTTTCCAAAAATCTCTTTAAAATAGGTATTTAACTTGTTTCTACCTAAGGAACAATTATCAGGACTTTTGGTGCAAAGAAAATGTCTAAATCATGTAGCCCTCCAAGGAGCTTCCTAGACTTTAGAAAATTTTTGGACCATTTTTTAATTTATCTGGTTTTCAAGTTTTCGGGATTTGGATTTCAGTTTTTGAGTTCTTATGCATCAAATAGAGGATATACATATAATCTAGACACTCTAGACCTAGACTCGAACTTCCCGGTGAATCCCGAGCGTCGACGAGCATCCTTGCCGATTTCTCCAATTTTCGATCGGGGATATAGTGCGCAAACCGATATGAAACCTGAAAATATTTCATGTTGAAACATTAGTTCCATGTTTGTTATCATCAAACCAAGATTAAGATCAATATTAAAAACCTTAGGCCAACACCTACTATCACCTAAGGAATAACCTATTGACACTCGAATAAGAATTCCTTTCGGCGTTCCACGAGTGGGTCCGTTCAGTGAACTCATTCTCCAATGAGCACCTACACTTATACATTAATGACACCTCATAGGTAACTGTGAGATCAGCTACCCCCTACGATAAGGTATGTACCAAGTGCACTAGTGTTACCCGAGTCACAAATCTCCTACTCGATGATCCTACGACTAGGAACATTTAGAACCGGAGCTTCAAGATTCTAAGTCTCATTAGCATGATCTCATCATGGCCTTATAATCATAGCCCTGGTTCATGGGGTTCATCACAATTTATTAACAGTTAAAGATGTAGCATATGATGAAAAGTTGCATCATATTATTCATTAACCTTGAATAGTCCCTCAATACATCGACATATGATTGGCTTGAGGGCACTATTTCTTTCAATCTCCCACTTGCACTAAAACGAATCACTTCGGTATCTAATACCCATACAATTTAAGTGCTGATCGAACTGCCGATGTGGTAATAGTTTTGTGAACAGGTCTACAACTATGTTGTCTTCAATGTCTACAAGCACAAACATCACTTCTTCCCAACGACGAGGTGATACCACTTTAGGAAATGCTACGATTTGTCATAGGATATTGTTACCTTTCCTTTGAGCAACAGTCCCAGTATTATCTCACAATATGGGCACTGGATCGGCAATCTCAGGAACAACTCCCACTATGCGATAAACTCCTTTATCCACACACTGTCCTTGGCGGCTTCGCAAGTAGCAAAGCATATAGCTTTTGTCACCTTATCAGCTAAAGTACCCTACTTGGAACTCTTTTCGGCTCATTGTATTACCGAATCATCGAATTAGCTATAGCACCCCTCTTGAAACTCTTTCTAACTTATTGTGCCACCATTTCAGGTGAGCAAATACCCTGAAATGGATTTACTATCGTCTGGATCCAACTGGAAGCTAGAATTAGCGTATCCCTCAAGTTTGAATTTAGATCCTCCAAATTTCAAAAAAACATCTCCAGTCCTTCTCAAGTACTCGAGAATGTTCCTCACAGCTTTCCAGTGTTCTTCTCCAGGGTTTGTATGAAACCTGCTTGTTGTCCCTTAGGCATAAGCTACATCATGACCTATAGGCAAGTAACCTCTTTTACTGCCTTCCATGTTAAACTCTTTTAAAATAAGTATAATATACCTAGATCAAAATAACCTTAGCATCCTTTTAGACCTAACCCTATAGTTCTTTATGTCGAGCATAAAGGATGCCTATTTCAGATGTTTTATGGAGAAGTTTTTGGATAGCCATGTCATAAACTGACCAGAGTATGAGAATATCATTCCCAATGAACAATATGTCATCCACATACAACACTATAAACACTATCGCACTCCCACTAACCTTCTTGTATACACAAGGTCCATCCTCGTTTTTTATAAAGTCAAACTTTTTGATAATCTCATCAAAACGGATGTTCCAACTCCTCAATGTCTGCTTGAGTCCATAAATGGACCTTTGCAGCTTGCATACCTTACTCGGTCCAACCAAGGATATGAACCCCTCTAGCTGTGTCATATAGACTTCTTTCTCAAGCTCTCTATTGAGGAACGATGTCTTGACATCCATCTACCAAATCTCGTAATCATGGTATGCTGCAATGACTAGCAATAGGGGTGCAAGTGAGCCGAGTAGCTCGTCAGCTACTCGACATCGACTCGATGAAAACTCGAACTTGACTCAATCTTATATATCGAGCTCGAGCCGAGCTTTACATACAAGCGAGTCGTGCTCGAGCTAACCATTACTCGACTCGAGTGGCTTGCGAGCTTAATCGAGCTTATATATAATTATATTAATATTAATATTTTAGAAGGGTCGGACATAAATCTGAGTCGAGTCAAGCTTAATCGAGCTCGGTCAGGCTCAAGAAAAATAAATGAGCCTAATCGAGCCAAGCTCGAGTTGCTCGAGCATAACTCGAGCCAAGCTCGAGCCTATAGATTGAAGCTCGATCAAGCTCGACATTTCTTAAACGAGCCGAGCTCGAGCATAGGCAAGCTCGGCTCGGCTCGGTTCGGTTACCCCTCTAGTTAGCAATATCCTGATGGACTTGAGCATGGCTACTAGTGAGAACGTCTCATCATAGTCAACTCCTTGCATTTGAGTGAAACTTTTTGCAACTAGCCTAACCTTATAGGTCTCCACCTGGCCATCAACTTTGATCTTTCTCTTAAGGATCCACTTGCACTCTATTGAAGTAACTCCATCAGGCAAGTTAACCAAAGTCCATACTTGGTTGGTGGAGTGCATTTCGAATTCATTGCTTCTTGTCATCAATCGCTTGCAGTCAACACTCTTGACCACCTCATCAAAAGATTGGATCGTTTGAATCTAGGTCATTCTCAATAGCTAGATTTAATCTCTTAGGCAGCCTACGCAGTCTGCTTGATCTACGAAGAGTGTGGTGGGAGGTTGTATTTATTGGATACACTACTAGAATTATCGTCATCACCGGCGGCTCAATCCGTGGATGAACCATCGGTGATAAGTATCACGGACGGCAAAGGGCGTGGCAAACTGTCGTCACTGATGCGCGCATCTCAGATAGGTTGTGACGGCCGAGTGTGGCCATCACGCGTAATCATTAGCGACAGCCGCGTGCGCTGTCGCTGATTAAAAAACATCAGTGACGGCTCCAGACATTGTCACTGATAACAACCCATCAGCCACGAACCAGTCCCATCGGTGATACTATTAGCAACCGTGATATTTGGTGCTGCCCAGGCCATCAGCCATTTACGATAAGCTTCCAGCCACGGCTTAGTGACGGTGAACCGTGGGTAAGCCGTGGCTAAAGGTGTATCCTGTAATTGAAAAAATTGAAAATTTTGTAAATTCTTGTATACAATGATATATCGACTGCAATCTATTTTCAATCACATATTACAATCAGAAAATATTATACACATGCATTTGAAACCAAACATACAAGTTTTACATAAATATCATGAATCTAAGCCTTGAATCGGAGGCAAACAATTATCAAAATATCATCTATATACAACCAAGTATCAAAATATAAATAAAATATAATTAATCAAAATCTCACGGCTGCGGTGGAGGCTGTGGAGTCGACAACGACTAGGTCGGGAGCGTCGACTGGGTCGAGGAGGACGACGACGACTGCAACATCATCGGTAGAAGGCCAGAGTGAGACGCAATCTGAGTGAGGAGTGTCTGCAAGTTCTGGATCGTTTGTCTCAACTCGTCATTCACCCGTCTCTGCTCCTGCATCTCCATCCTCTGCTCCTCCATCGACAGCCTCTGCCCCTCCATCGCTAGCCTCTGCTCCTCCATCGTTTGTCTCTGTTGGGTGAGCTCCGACTCCATGGCCGCTATTCGGCTCTGGTCTCGCGCTCGGGATGTCAAGGGCCGCTCACCCACAGTTGGAAGGGTTGGTGCCCCAAGTGGCCCGAGCACAGCACGTGCATGGCCACTGTCTGCAAAGCCATAAACACGATCGTGCTCCCAGTCACCTGCGGCCTCCACCCAAGCTCATGCATCAAACTCCTCCGGTGTTCCTCCACGCTCGATCACAGTCCTCGTGTAAGTTTCCTACACATGTTTATATTTTAAATATATATAAACTATAAATAAACATTGTGTAAATCAAATAGACTTATATAAATACATACCATTATATACAAGGCTCTGCTATCAACGTAGTCCCCCGCTCCTCATCGACGACGGTGGGTGCACTCAAACACCTCCATCATCGACAGGCGTTTGACGGTGCCGTCCTCTATCACACGCATCTTACATTAGAAAATAAATACATTAGTATCATTATACATAATATATAATTTAATTAAAAATAATTAAATTATACATACCATATGACGCTCATGAATCGTAAAAGAGATGGAGCCACCAATGTGGCGCGCGCTCGTGCTGTCCCACACAGGGCCAGGAATCCACTCGGGGGCGTGTCCCCGAGTCTGCCCTATCTGTGTTGTCTCAACCGTCTCATCACGGTTTGACGGGCCTGCTGAAGCAGCCCCTTATAGCGAGCGCGGGCGACACGCTCCCATGCAGCCTCTAGAATAGTGGTATGATCCTCCGGCCATGTATAATGAGCCTGCAAAAAAAAATTATTATTATCGATGAATATTTAACATTAACATTAATTTAATAAATATACTTACTATGAACTCTCGCCATAATAAATCCATATGCTCACAGGGCACGTGAGACCATGTAGGCCATGCTCCGCGCATAAACTTTCGGATCATCCCCGCTATCATGCGGGGGACGTCCTCCTGCTCAAATCTGCACCAAATATAAATTCATATTATGATATTTTGAATTATAAATAAATTATAAGAAATAATTAATGCATATACTTACCGTCGTTTGCGCACACTAACTGCTCTGCGCAGTTCTCCCTCGGGTGACGGAGGGATAATTCTGTTAGGCCCTCGTGGCCTACGTCTCGAAGACAACGGTCTTGGATCTACGAAGGGTGGCGGAGGGATGGTAGCCGAAGGTGAAGGGATGGTGGCCAAATCAGGTGAAGAGATGGTGGCCAAATCAGGTGAGGGAACAGTGGATGGATCAGGTGGGGGGATGGTGGCTGGAGGTGGGGGGATGGTGGTGGAAGGCGAAGGGTCAGTGGTTACAGGTGGTAATCGTCGGGGGGTCCTACGAGGAATGCCTCATTGAGAACTGATATCTCGAACCATAGCTGTAAAAAATTAATATAATTAGATTATATATAATACATTAATAGATATATTTAATAATTGAATATATACTTCACATTTACAAATATTTGACATCGTCATTATCATCATCTGTGTAATACTCTTGTTCTTGTTCTTCTATATCGAAATCTTGAAATTCTTCTTCGTCTCCCTCATCATCATTATGTCCTTGCTCAACTTCATTATCGTCATCATCAACGTATTCTATTTCTAATTGAACTAACTCTGTGTCATCATCCTCGAGTATTGGACTAATTCGTTCCACTTCGGAAAGATCTTCTTCTTGATAGAAGTCATCGGCTGACTCATTCTCTCCAACTATCGGGTCAATTTTTCCTCTGGCTTTAGTCTTACAAACTACACGCCAATTTGTCCAATTTTTCTTTCGAGTTGAATACTGCATATAATATACTTGTTCAGCTTGAGATGTTAATATAAATGGCTCATTTAAAGCCAATTTTAATTTGTGATTGACCTCGACCAGCTGTTTATACTTTGGATGAAATATCATGCCCCTATCGCTTGTATCGAACCAATGACATTTAAAAAGGGCAACTGATTTACATCCGAAAAATTACAATTCAATGACTTCTTCCAATAGTCCGTAAAAGTCAACATCATATTTAGCATACGTTGTCCCTTTGACGCAAACCTCGGCATTCATAGTCTTTTTTGTAGATGAATATTCAAGTGTGTGAAATTTATATCCATTGACAAAATAACCATAATAACACTTTACAAGTCGTGCCGGTCCGCTAGCAAACTCAAAGATTTGATTATCACTTTCGCCTTTGTGTTCTGTGCTGTAAACTTGAAACCAATTAGGGAACCCACGATTCTGTAATCTTTCTAATTCCTCATCGCTGTAAATTGAGTATTTTGTCACCATCTCAATGTCATATATTTCAATGAACTTCTCAATCTCTGGACAGTTTAGTAAAACGTACAAGTAAGCCAAATGGTACTCTTCATCGTTTAAGAATCGAGATGGACGAGAACCCAAAGCACGACCGGGGTAACCAAAGATATTTAAACAATCATCTGATGGTCGAGCTCCCCCGTCATCGTTCCGTGGAAGACGATTAAGTCTTGTCTTAATGGTTGATTCAAAATAAAATGAGCAGAATGTTGAAATTTCTTGAATTATATATGCTTCTGATATGGAACCTTCAACTGCGACGGTGTTCTTTACTTTTTTCTTCGGACGATTCATGTATCTTTCAAATAAGTACATCCACTGGTATTGAACAAGGCCACCAACTCGTGCCTCGTATGCCAAGTGTATCGGTAGATGCTCCATCGAGTCAAAGAATGCAGGAGGGAAAAACTTGTTGACGAAATGGCAACACTAGAGAGAGGGGGGTGAATAGTGTGTTTACTCATTTGATTCTCCTAAATTATGATTTTAATCGTTTACTTGATTAGTTAGGCAATTTGCAATTCGATGATTTTATATGCGGAAGCAATAAATGATTTAGCAATTAAAGCAAATAAAAAATCAATGCAAACACAAGATTTATAGTGGTTCGGCCCCAATGCCTACTCCACTACCTAAGCACCGCTTAGGATTTCCAAACTAGTTTTACTAGATTAATTTACGTTTCCCTTACACAGAGGACTTTTCACTGAAGAGACGCACTCTCGACCTAAGGCACTTCCACACCCGGAAGTCATCGCCTTCTTATCGAGAGTCCTCTTCCACATCAACCCTAAAGGACAACTAAACTAATCATAGTAACAACTACATTTTACAAAAGTGGCTTTACACCTAACATCATTTAACCACTTATACACAACAAGACCTAACAACCTAGGTCTTCACACAAACCCAAATCAAAAAATAGTTTTAAATAACAGTTAAAATTACAAGGGAAAAGAGCCTTAAGTAAAACAAAATTATCTACTCTTTTCCAAGCCTTAAAACCTTCAACTCGGCCAAGTCGTTGAGCTTGAATCAAATCCCGAGTTGAGGAAGCAGATGATGATTGAAGAAGAACTCGATCAAGAATAGGGCGCGCTTCAATCAATCTTTTGGAAGGCTCAAATCTTCCTTTTAATGGCTCAAAAAATCTGTGTTGATCAAGGAAGGAATTAAAAGAATCATATGAGGGTATATTTATACCCTGCTGAAGAAACGGCTGTTCAACGGATAAAAAACTATTCGTTACAGGCCGCCGATCGAACGGTCGATCGACCGACTGGTCAACCGGTCCTTCGACCACTTCTATTTACTCTGTGGGCGATCGACCGACGAGTCGACCGCTTGATGCAAATTCTTCGATCCGCGACTTCCGGTCGACCCATCGGTCGAATGACTCGATCTTGCGTCTTTAGCAAACGTAGGTCGGTCGACCGGCTGGTCGACTGCCCGAGCTATTGCCCAATTTGGGCTTCGACCGATCGACCGAAGTAGCTTTGCGATTTTTCTTCCTTTGTTCGGTCGACCGACGGGTCGATCGAATGGCTACTGCCCCTTTTTACCTACATTTGGTCAACCGCCTGGTCGACTGAATTTAGGTTGAAATTGTTTTTTCAGCTGATTTCTTCCGTGCTTGGTTTCCGGGTTTCGGCTTTCAACGAGCATCATCTTGGAGGGCTTTTGCGTGATCTTTGGACTCATCCAAGCGACTTTGGTGCACTCATCGATCTTCGATAACTTTCGCGACGAACCCGAGCGCGACGATCAATGTCCTTCCGGTTTTTGATTTCTTCCGATATTTTTGATCTAGGACATCGAACGCTAATTGATATGAAACCTGAAAGATATTCTCAATGAAATTATTAGTCCCATGTTTGTTATCATCAAAACCGAGATTAAGGCTAAGGTTGAAAACCTAAAGCCAACAATCTCCCCATTTTTGATGATGACAAACATTCACAAGAAAATATATTCATTCAAAGCATAGAGGATATCAACTAAGGGATTTCTCCCCCTATCAACATGCATATTTATATAATTAAACTCTCCCTAACTATATGCATGGATTTCCTATATTTTCCTCCCCTTTACCTATATTTTTCTCCCCATTTTAACTATACATTTCTCCCCCTTTTGACATCAATCAAAAAGGGCAAGAAGATCAATCTAATCAAAGGGATGAAACACAATTATTTTTTAGTTGAGACTCTAAAGAGTATTTTTCATGGAATATGAAAATCTCAACCAAAGGGATGGAAAACAAGTATTTAACATGAAACTTAATTCATACATGATAAGTTCAAAACACAATAGGAATTCAAAATTAAGTCATGTATGATCTCAAGTATGAATGTTTTCAATGAATATGGTTCTCTTTCATGACATTTTTGGTTTTATTCAAACTTTCAAATTACCAAGATCTAGTCATGTGAAACATGTATATCAAGTTTGAAGAGAAACTAATGTCATTTAATCCAAATAAAAACTTAGCATGTTTTCATTTTAAATAAACATGAGAAGATGAAAATGATAAGTCTCAATGTTTTGCTATCTACTCATGTTTTCTCATATATAGGCATCTAGACATCAAACATGAGATAATGTAAGTCTATGAATTAAGTTTGAGCTTAATATGAAAATTTTTAAGTTATTTTGTTAACTTAGGTCAACCTATCTTCAAGATTTCAAAAATCAACCTTTTAAGTTTACACAAAATCATGTTTTTGACAAATATTTTTGAAACCAATTTTTTTCATCAAATTTTGATACAAAATATTGAATGGTCATTTGAAATGCATGTATCAAGTTCGAACTCAAAATGAATTTTCTAAGTTCATTTTTCATCCCACATTATTTTTAATGAAAACACTAGATATCTCTAGCTATCATTCAAGAATTCAAAATTATTTCTAAAAATGATTTTACTCAATCAATGGTGTGAATGATATTAGAAACATAATCAAAACAGTATACACACACTTTCATTTGAAGTTTTTGAAGAAAATTCAAAGTATCGAAAAGATTGATATATCAAATAAGTGATACTTTGTGTTTTTGAAATCTAACTTCAAAATTCCATTTTAAATTAGATTCTTGATGAAATTTTTTGAAACTTTTTTACTGATAAAACTAGATTTTTCAATGAATGTGTAGTTTCAAGAATTATCTAAAAATGATTTTTTATATTTTCCTAGAAATAAATGAAATTGGTGATATCAATTGTTGAACAAATGACAATTTCATAATTTTTCAGTTATTTTTAAAGAATGCTTAGTTTTCATTCAAACTTTTATGACACTACATAATGGTCATGTAAAGAGTGTATGTCAAGTTTGAGATGAAAATTATATCCTTAAGTCAAGATATCAACCTAGCATGGTTTCATTCAAAACTAAACTAGTTTTAATGAAACTTGCTTAGTTTCAATCTTAATATTTACTCATGATTTTTTAAATTTAAACCTATGGATACCTAACATGAGTAAATCTAAACATGTTCCACAAATATGGATTGAAAATGAGACTTTTAAGTCAACTTGTTGACTTGGGTCAACATGGTTCAAAAGAGATTTTTAAGAATTGACCTCTATTGTCATTTTATTCATATCCACATGAATTTTTCACTCTAAGTGCATGAAAACATGTAATACCTATTTCTAAACATATTTATGAAGTTTGGAGTTAAAATCAAGTGTCCAAGTCAACAAATTGACTTGGGTCAAACCTTTTAAGCTTAAGTCCACTAATGTGATCTAGTTATCACATTTTCATCTACACATGAATTTTCAAGATTGAACACCTAGAGTCATATCATTTGTGTCTAACATGTTTGTTTAATGTTTACTCAAAATGAGGTCTCTAATATGAGTTTTAACCTAGAGCAAGTTTCATTCAATCAAGATATCATGAAATTGCCTAAGATATCCAAATTTTTCTTACTCATGAAAATTCAAACATTTATCATGCAAAATCAATCATGAGTATATAGAGACATCATTAAGGCATTAATATTCAATCATCATACTAAGATTTTTGTAAAGTTAAATTCATACCTTATTTTTAGAAATTTAATTTCATTTCAAGTTTAACTTAACATGAAGTCTCTAAAGAAGAATTTTAACCTAGTTCGATTTCATAAATATAAAGATATCATGAAATGAGCTAAGTTATCATAATTTTGCCTACTCATGAAACTTCAAGTATTTATCATGCAACATCAATCATGAGCATAGAGAAATCATATAAGCATGAAAATTTAATTATTTTACTAAGATTTTTGCAAAATTAAATTCATACCTTATTTCTTAAAAATTTGCCCAACTTTTCATTTCCTTTTTCATTTTCTTTTAGATAGAATATCCTTTCAAATTTTTAACTTGCAAGTAGACTTCATTAGTATCATAATGAAATAATATGACTACTAGCAAGCTAACATACTACATAGCAAAGTTCAATGCAAAGTTTCATTTTAAAACCTTAACCTATGCTAGACAATAAAGAATCATTTTAAATGAGTTTTCATGATATCCTAAGAGATCCTAAGATGTGAAACATTTGAGGAATAAGATTTTTACCTATGTTTAACTAGTTTGGACTTAAACAAATGTCTCTAATAGCAAGTATCAACCTAGAGCAAGTTTCATTTGATGAAATTTGTCCAAGTGCTAATATTCTACCTACTCATGAGAATTCAAGGATTTTACATGCAATTCTAGTCATGAGTATAGAGACATGATTTTATCTTAACCAATGAGGTATAATACTTAGATTTTGAAATTATCAAGGTTATACCCTATTCATGATGATTTAGTCAAACTAACATTTTTCTTCCTAAATAGCCTTCCTAAAAACTTATAACTTGCAAGTGTACTTCTTAAGTAGACAATGAAACCAATTCTACATGCAAGCTATTAAACTAAATAGTGAAGAGAAAAACCAAGTATCATTTATCAACTTCAACTTCACAAAATAGCATGGATTCATTTTCAAAGAAATTATTCATGATAACAAAATGAATCAAGAGATCTCAAAATATAAAATTTTGAAACATAAGATCTCCAACCCTTTCTATTGGTTAAAAACTAAAAGCCACAAAAGCCTATGATTTAGAACCGCAAGATCGCTTAGGCCCATTACAGGCCACCCGGGTCTCCGAAGAGACCGGGAAATCAAAAACCAAAAATGTTTTTGAAATATATTAAAAGAAGGGAGAACAACTAATATTAAGCATATATCAACTCCAACTATACTATTAAGCAGTGGGATATAGGAGATGATACCGAAATAACTTTGATGCCAACTTTACCAAAGGCATCAAGGTAGCTTGAAGTTGCAACCAAAGGTGGATTCATCATTCAAGTACATGGTCAACTTCAACTCTTCACTTCTCTTTACCCTTGTGTGGTGGCTCCCCCTACAAGAGAAGATGAGACTTTTTGTACCCAAATGGCTTTGGGTCCTAGGGGGTTAGTGGGCTTAGGTACCCAAAGTGTCTTCACAACATTTGGGTTCATTTTGAATGCGCAATCATATATAGCATGCCCAAATACACCACAACAAAAGCAATGTCCATTAAATTTCTTTTTGTTTTTGTTATGGACATGAGATTTATTTTTAGAATGCTTGTTATTTGAACTAGGATGAGCATGAACATTCTTAAAAGATACATTCTTCTTTTGAGCATGAGGTTTAGTTGTAGAATGCTTGATATGAGAAGCATGATGTGCATAAGCATTCTTGAAAGGAACATTTGCATTTTTAGAATTCTTAAAGGAAGAATTACTAGATAGATTACTAACTTTCTTATTTAGAAAAATAACCTTATTTTTCAAATCATTCATTAATTTATGAATAGCATGCAATTGAGTTTTCAACATGTTATTTTCATTCTTCAATATGTCATTTTTATTTTTTAAGTCCTTAGTGTCAATACTAAGTATCATGACATGGATTGTTGACACTAATTTTTAGCTTCTCATTTTCCAAATTTACATCATGTAATTGAGAGTTAAGATTTGAGTTTTCTTTCTTCAAATTTTTATTCTCTTTATCCTTTTTCAATAGCAAGGCATACATGATTTTATACTCATCCATCAATTCATCAAAATCATGGGAGCTAGATGAGTTAATACTATTATTGTTATTAACATGACTAGAAGAGGTGGAGTGTACCTCATTATCATCATTCATGAGGCATTCTTTTGAATTTGCTTCATAGCCATGGGAAGAGGATGCTTCATTCGAATATGATGATGATGTAGAAGCATTTGACCTCCTCTTTGCCTTGTTCTTCAAGGTAGGGCAATTCTTCCTTACATGCCCTTTCTCATGGCACACATGGCAGATCATCTTTCTCTTTCGGCTTTTAGTGCTCCTATGACTGGAGGCACTTTGGACATCAAAAACCATGTTAGCATTAGAAGGATGACAATTGTCATCACTATCCTCATTAAAAGTTTCTAACTCCTCGGTTTTAGCATAATCATATAGCATATTCAAAGTAGCCCAAATATCATATGTCGAAGTACAATGCATGATCTTTTCAAGGATATTATTTTCACAAGAACAATATATGCAATTTATTGCCTTAGCATTTAACTCAAATATGCTAATTTGTTCTTGGGTCCATGCATCCATATTTTCCTTAGCTTCAACATATTTCATCTTTATCATGTTAAATACACCTAACACTTGTGTCTTTAGAAATGTGTACATCCTAGATTTCCATAGACCAAAGTTAGAGACATCAAACCTAGGAGGTGAAGACGCTACCGACTCTAGAGTCATTTCGAGATCGAGACAAGGTGTAGAAGAGATGATGAAATCTCAAGCTATGAACCCGCTCTCATACCAATTTTTGACGAAATGGCGACGCTAGAGGGGGGTTGAATAGTGTGATTACTAATTTGATTCTCCTAAATTATGATTTTAATCGTTTACTTGATTAGTTAGGCAATTTGCAATTCGATGATTTTATATGCGGAAGCAATAAATGATTTAGCAATTAAAGCAAATAAGAAATCAATGCAAACACAAGATTTATAGTGGTTCAACCCCAATGCCTACTCCACTACCTAAGCACCCCACTTAGGATTTCGAAACTAGTTTTACTAGATTAATTTACGTTTCCTTTACACGGAGGACTTTTCACCGAAGAGACGCACTCTCGACCTAAGGCACTTCCACACCCGGAAGTCACCGCCTTCTTATCGAGAGTCCTCTTCCACCTCAACCCTAAGGGACAACTAAACTAATCATAGTAACAACTACGTTTTACAAAAGTGGCTTTACACCTAACACCAGATAACCACTTATACACAACAAGACCTAACAGCCTAGGTCTTCACACAAACCCAAATCAAAAAATAGTTTCAAATAATAGTTAAAATTACAAGGGAAAAGAGTTTTAAGTAAAACAAAATTATCTACTCTTTTCTAAGCCTTAAAACCTTCAACTCGGCCAAGTCATTGAGCTTGAATTAAATCCTGAGTTGAGGAAGCAGACGACGCTTGAAGAAGAACTCGATGAAGAACAGGGTAAGCTTCAATCAATCTTTTGGAAGGCTCAAATCTTCCTTTTAATGGCTCAAAAAATTTGTGTTGATCAAGAAAGGAATCAAAAGAATCATATGAGGGTATATTTATACCCTACTGAAGAAACGGCTATTCAACGGATAGAAAACTATCTGTTACAGGCCGCCGATCGAATGGTCGGTAGACCGACTGGTCGACCGGTCCTTCGACCGCTTCTATTTACTCTAAGGGCGGTCGACCGATGGGTCGACAGCTTGACGCAAATTCTTCGATCCGCGACTTTCGGTCGACCCATCGATCGACCGACGCGATCTTGCATCTTCAGTAAATGCTGGTCGATCGACCGGCTGGTCGACCGCTCGAGCTACTGCCCACTTTGGGCTTCGATCGGTCGACCGCTCGATCGACCGAAGTAGCTCTGTGATTTTTCTTCCTTTCTTCGGTCGACCAATGGGTCGACCGAATTTAGGCTGAAACTGTTTTTTCAGCCGATTTCTTCTGCGCTTGGTTTTCGAGTTTTGGCTTTCAACGAGCATCATCTTGGAGAGCTTTTGACGTGATCTTTGGACTCATCCAAGCGACTTTGGTGCACTCTTCGATCTTCGATAAACTTCCGCGACGAACCCGAGTGCGACGATCAATTTCCTTTCGATTTTCCGACCAAAAGTAATCTCTGGAAGCAATTGAACACATGCTAACATATGTTCACCAGACAACATCGATGGTGGCTCATCTCTTTCGACTCTACCCTTGATAAATTTGTCCTGATTTCTTCGATACTGATGGTTAGACGGTAGGAACCGGCGATGATAATCAAAGAAAGAAATTTTTGGACCATTCTCAAGACTGAAGGATTTTGAGTGTTTCATGCAATATTGGCAAAAGAGTCGCCCATGCATGCTCCAACCAGACAACATGTCATAGGTCGGGAAATCATTGATTGTCCACAATATAGCAGCTCGTAAAGTGAAGTTTTTCTTCCGGTGACAATCATAAGTAACAACTCCCTTAGCCCACAATGTTTTGAGTTCATCAATTAGGGGACGGAGAAACACGTAAATTTCTTTGTGAGAACCCCTAGAACCCGGAATAATCATCGAAAGATAGATAAATTCATCTTTCATACACATTGAGGGCGGCAAATTATAAACTATTAACATCACAGGCCATACTGAATGCGGAGTTGACGAATTACCAAATGGATTAAAATCATTTGTGCACAATTCCAAACTGATATTTCTAGTCTCCCTAGAAAATGAAGGATAGCACCTATTTCCAAATGTTTCCATGCTTCACTGTCGGATGGATGAGTCATTATTGTATCATCACGACTTCTTGCATGCCAACTCATATAGGGGGCAATCTTTTCCTACAGGAATAACCTTTGAAGCCTATGTGTCAGTGGAAAATACTGAAGCACCTTAAAGGGGATATTTTTTGTCAGACCGATTTCTTCTCCTTGTAACGAGGATGTTCACATACCGGGCATTGCTCTAACTGTGCATTTTCTTTATAATATAAAATGCAGTTATTTGGGCACACGTGTATCTTTTTGTACCCAAGCTCTAATTTTCTCATCAATTTTTTTATCTTATAAAAGGTTGCTTCAAACTTGTTATTTGGAGGTAGCATACCATTGATAAAGCCTACAATCCGATCAAACGCAACCCCACTGATATTACAATCGGACTTGATGTTCAGGAGTTGTGTCATTGCCAAAAATCTTGTATAATTAGAATAATTCTCATACAAAGGTTCATCGGCAGCTTTCAACATCTCGTAAAATTATGCAGCCTCCTTCTTCGGCAATTCAATCTGTATCGCAGGTTGTTCTTCAGTGATTTCAACTATCGTAGTATCTGGTGGTACTACCGTCTCAATAACTGACTCAATATTATCATTTAAATGGAATTATCTTCCAAGACTATCCAGAATCATTGTTCTATAAGGATTAGGTGGATTGGAAGAAGAAACACCAGCAGAAGAAGATTCACCATGAGTTTGGACAACATGATTGCTCGACATCCCGACTTGACGTGACTCCCCATGACAATTCCATAGAAAATATCTTGGTGTGAATCCTTTTATATACAAATGCATTGTGACAGTTTCTCGGTCCAAAAATCTTATGTTCGAATATTTCCGGCACGGACATCGGATTTTATCACCACTAAGGAATTTTTCATTCGAGTAGGCGAAATTTAAGAAGTTACGCCTACTCGAAATTCGTCTGTTATAGCTCCACAATGAATTCGTCGGTACATCCAACTTCGATTGTCCGACATGTTCTGTCAAAAAGTTTATAATATCTTTAGGTAATGTTTTTAGGTGGGATGGTCCTATCCCATTCGGGATTCATGTTATTCATATTGCAGTTAGTATTTCTTTTTTATCATTAACTTCATTCTAAATTTTGGTAGAATCTCCCTACAGTTCTCCGAATACGCATATCATCTGGGCGTGTATCGGAGAACAAGGGAGATACAAGCCAAAATTTAAAAATGAATAATGACTAAAAAAAATAAACTAAGTGCAATATAAATAACTATGTTCCCAAATTGTCCAATTAGGGACAATTCAAGGGTTGTACGTCATATAAAAGATCATTAACTTCGTTTACACGAACATACAACCCCCGAACGGATCTAAGGTTTTGCAAAATTAAAACTTGACTCGTCGATCATACGTGAAACGTATCAACTCGTCTTGATTTTTTTTTAAAATTCATGGATGCCAGTGCGAGTCCATAGTGGACGATTCCGCGCGAGTCCAAAGTGGACGATTCCGGCATGAGTCCATCCATTGTGGACGATTTTGGCACGAGTCCACCATGGATGATATATTTGACCGTGAGTCCAAAGTGGACGATTTGGCCACGAGTCCACAGTGGACGATATATTTGACCGTGAGTCTAAAGTGGACGATTTGACCGCAAGTCCACAGTGGACGATTCCGGCGCAAGTCCTCAGTGGACGATTTCACGCGACTAATTAATTAATATTAAACTAATTTCATTAAACTAATTTTATTAATTAACCTAAAACTAATTAAACCCTAATCAACATTAACCATTAATTAATATTAACCAAACTAATTACCCAATTAATAATTAATTTCTAATAATTAACAATAAAAAATTTAAAAAAATAATTAAACCATAATCAAACTGTGATTACCCTAATCATAGTTTTATTAGGTGTTAATCACCCTAATCAAGTAATTGATTAGGGTAATTAATCCTAATCAAGCAGTAGCCGGCATCACTACCGGCTACTGTTCGATGCATTAGGGCCGATGGTAATCGGCCCCAATGCGGCGTCAGTCGGGTTGACGCCGGCGCAGAGAGGGATGGTCGGGTCGACGCCGGCGTTGAGAGGGCGGTACACAGGCGCAGAATGAAATAGGTAAGGAGAGGCTCGATACATACCGGAAGGGAGAGGTTCACTGGTGGCAATTGATGGCGACGACAATAGGCAGCGACTCCGCGGCAATCGACAACGACTGACGGCGGCGGCAACAGGCGACAGCGGCGAGCATAGAAGAAAGAGGAAGGGTCGGGCACAAACGCAAATAAAAAGAATTTTCACTGACGGCTCGCAAGCCGTTGGAACACCGTGGATATGTAGTTTTATTATCACCGACGGCTCTGGAAGCCTGCGGTGAAGACTGTTTTAATATTCGCGCTGCGTTTGTGGCATTAATTAATAAACGACGGCCGCATCTAGTCGTGGCTAATGACTTATTCATATCACCGACGACGGAGTAGAGCCATGGCTAATAACTTATTTTATTTCGCGTCTCGTGCGCGCCATCAACTATGAGCGACGGCTATATCTGGGCGTAGGCGAGCCGCGGCTGATTTGATTATTCACATCACCAACGGCTCTAGCGCCCCCCACTAAGCCGTTGCTAATAACTTATTTTATTTCGCGCCCCTTGCGCGCCATGAACTATGAGCGACGGCTCTGTTTTGCCGTATGCAAGCTGCGGCTGAATTTGTTACATCAGCCACGGTCGCTACGGCCGACGCAAAGCCGTGAATGATTCTGACGGCCCTGGCGGCCATCGGTGATCCCCACAACTGATGTGGTATATTCTAGTAGTGATTGGTTCAACTTGTGAACTTTCCACCGTTTTGTGAGAGTAATTTGTTTGTGGTTCCTGAACTTTATCAAGTTCAATATTTCTTCCATTTCTATTTTTCTCGATAAACTCTTTCTAAGAAAGTGGTGTGCCTAATGACAAACACATTTTGTTCCGTTGGAGAGTTAAAGCTAGTAATATTCTAAACTCTCTTTAGTGTATCTCATAAATATACACCTAGTTGATTTTACACTAAGTTTGTCTCACTCCAATTCTTGACATAGGATAGGCAACTTCAAAAAATCTGAATATATATATATATGGATCTGAGTAAGCTATCATAAAAAGCTATCAGCCAAAGGACGGGCAACTGGGATTAAAGCGTCCATGTGATAGATATATATCCTCATCCATTTCATTCCCCAAATAGTTTCTCTGTGCTCGCCAGAGTTAGCAGATGCATGCCGACCTTGCTCTTGGAATGTTATCTACTTCTATCTCCAACAGCAAGTAACGAGCCAGGCTGACGAATCTAGGAATAAGGCTGATCAGAAAAAACTTATTGTAAGCCTCTTTCTGATATGAATCTATCTGATTCAGAAGGGAAGAACTTGCATCTTCGTCACCTACAATTTCGAGCTAGCTAGGCTTCTTCCCCACGCCGAGTTGCGTATTCTTATGTTGCACGCATGCGCGCGCCACCCAGCAGTGCAGAGGCAGAAGATAGCCCAATCCCATTAACGGCTGCGCTCCTTTTCCTCCTCGATCGGCTTCATGTCAACTTGTGCAGTCTTGTCTTGCTCACCCAAAATGGTGAATGCAACTTGCAAGGAGTCGGAATCCATAAGTGAAACACAGATCTCAGAGCAATTTTTAAATTACTTTGAGATTTGTATTTCACTTTTGAAATCCGGCTCCATCAAATGTGCTATGGAGTTGGGCTCCGTAACAATTATTTCTCGTAATGGTCACGGCGGCAGAGAATATTGGATATATAATAGGGGTAATATATTAAGAGCCTAGCTAGTACCTACCACCCCTACATTAATTAGAGGAGGACCTACGACCACTGTCTTTTGTGCCAACTGGCCAGTCCATGCACTTTATGCCAAGAAACAAGTGACGGCATTAGCTCACTTTGCTTCTTCTTTTTTTTTTACTGAAGAAATAATATATTGGCTCACTTAAATGCTGCTACATACTAAATTAAGATGGGCATTCCACGTGGAGAGGCACCATGTAAGTTTTCTACTTGATAGTACAGACTAGATCAAGCAAGCCGTACATCGAAGATAATATACTATTTCCAATCATCATCTCTATGATGTAGGCCATATTTTATATAAATTATTGGAAAAATTATAATTTTGATCCATAATTTTTTTTCAATTTTGATTTTAATCTTTATTATTTTAAATTTTTAATTTTGATCCTCACACTTTACTTTCGTTTAAAATTTAGTCTCTATCGTCAAATAAGATTTCAACGGTGCTGACGTGAATAATATATATTGATTGGACAATGCTAACGTATAGCCTGCAGGGATCAATTTTATAAATTATAGGGACTAAAATCAAAATTGAAAGAAACTATGAGTACCAAAATCAAAATTTAATTAATTATTTTTTCTAATAAATATAAAAATTACATGATATTTTTTTAATTTATTTATAAATAACTATAATATTTAAAAATATTAAAATTGAGCAAACTTTTTATCGATTAATGTGATTTATTTTGAATTTTATTTTGAAAAGAACGATGACATATTTATATATTTAGTAGGGGTGAGCACGGGTCGGGACGTCCCGCCCGGTCCGGCCCGACCCGAAAAGTCGGAAAAAATTCCATCCCGGTTCAAAATCGAGACGGGATCGGGACAAATATGTCTGTCCCGATTAAAAATCGGGACGGGACCAGGACGATACAAAAAAAATCAGGATTGTCTCATCCCAGCCTGGTTTATAATATAAGTAATATTAAATACATAATATTATTTTTTTAGAAAAAAAATATTAATTATTTTAACGGAGATATTATTTTTATTTTATAAAAAATCAATATTAATAAATTTGGGACATCCTGGTCCAGTCCCGAATTTTTCGGAGCAGGACAAAATCGGGATGCTTCGTATTCGGGACCGGGACGGGGCGGGATTTGGTATGTCCCGGTCCCATCTCGGTTTTGAGTCGGGACGCAAATATGCGTCCCGGTTCCAGTCCCGAATACGAAGCATCCCGATTTTGTCCTGCTCCGAAAATTCAGGATCGGACCGGGACGTCCCAAATTTATTAATATTGATTTTTTATAAAATAAAAACAATATCTTCGTTAAAATAATTAATAATTTTTATATAAAAAAAATTATTATATATTTAATATTATTATATATAAAATAATTATATATTTTTATATTATAAATCGGGGATGGGACAATCTCGATTTTTTTTGTATCGTCTCGTTCCCGTCCCAATTTTTAATCGGGACGAACATATTTGTCGCGGTCCCTTCTCGATTTTGAAATGGGACGGGATTTGTCCCGACTTTTCGGGTCGGGCTGGACCGGGACGATCGGGACGTCCCGACCCGTGCTCACCCCTACTAAATACATAAATATGTCATCGTTCTTTTCAAAATATAATCCAAAATAAATCACCTTAATCGGTAAAATATTTGCTCAATTTTAATATTTTTAAATATTATAGTTATTTAAAAGTAAATTAAAAAAATATCATGTAATTTTTTATATTTATTAGGAAAAATAATTAATTAAATTTTGATTTTGGTCCTCACAGTTTCCTCCAATTTTGGTTTTAGTCTCCATAATTTATAAAATTTTAGTTTTAGTCCCTATAATTTACAAAATTGATCCCTGGAGGCTCCACGTCAGCATTTTTCAGTTAGCACATATTATTCATGTCAGCATCGTTTAAATCTTATTTGACGGTAGGGACCAAATCCTAAACGGAAGCAAAGTGTGAGGACTAAAATTAAAATTTTAAAATTATAGGGATTAAAATTAAAATTAGAGAAAATTGTGGGGACCAAAATTATGATTTTCCCTAAATTATAAGTGTGTAACTAATTAATTAAGCGCTCATATCATGCGAAGACTTGTGCTTAATTTAATTCCAAACTATATATCATTTGTGATAATGTTTGATGCGTTTCATTTAAAAGGTAAAGAAAGACGTGTTAGTACAAGATTCATTGATAAAAGGAATATTGTGTCTTTAGTATATATGTGTTAACTTATAAGATAATATTTTAAGGAATAAAATTACTATGGTAAAAATTAATTATTCATAAGTATTTGAATTTTATTAATGGTCAAAGGAATAAATATTATACTTTGTGTAATATTTAATATCTTAGATTCTAAAGTCGAATTTAATTAATAATTCGAATATCAATTACCATGATTAGACGTTGACTAAGTCAAAATCGAGTGAGAACGGGTGGGAGAGACGAGTGCTCAATTGCTCATCGATCTCCAATTTTTGGCGCTGGCGAAGGGGCTGCGGTCGGAGGCTGCTCTGAGGGCTTCAACCTGAAGACCAGTGCTCGGCGATCTCCGTAGAGCCAGGCTGAGAGATGCGATCAAAAATTCCACTGGACAAGTGCTTGACGATTTCCAACTCTCCGCGACCCCGTGTGCTCGGAGATCTCGGTGTTTCCAGGGGAGGGTTCCGGTGATCGACGACCTCATGTGATTGGCGACCTCCTGTGCTCGACGATCTCGATGACTTCTTGTGATCCCGGGATGAGTTCCATAGGTGGTCGGAGAGGTGGGGGTGAAAATTATGGATGACAACGGTTCGGTTAACCGCATTTTTGGGGGTTAACCGAAACCGAAACCGATTTCCAAACCCGCTAACCGAAACCGAAATCGGTCGATTTCAAAAGCCTATATCTAAAACCGAAACCGGCTCTATTTCGGTTATCCGCGGATAACCGAAATCGAATTTTTCGATTCGAATAGAATCGGTTATCCGTTTACTAATTGATTAACCGGTAGTAAACGGATAACCGATTCAAAGATTAATAACAAAATCGGTTTCGGATACCGGTTAACCGTAAAATAATCGGTAGTAAACGGATAACCGGTTCAAAGATTAATAACAAAACCGGTTTCGGATACTGGTTAACCGCAAAAAATTGGTAACGGAAATCGAATATATAATTGGTTTCGATTACCGGTTAACCACGACCCGATAACCGAAACCGAACCAATTTTAAATGGTTTTTGGTTTTTACTATTCGAAACCGAAACCGAATCGCAAATCCACTATCCAAAACCAGATTTTACGGTTCGGTTAACCGATTAACCGCGGTTAACCAGTTTGAATTGTCATCCCTAGTGAAAATGGCAGAACCTGGTGATCCTTTGCGGCCAAAAAGGCCACCGAACCCAGGCGATCAGAGGGTGGATTCTGCTAAGTCAAATGCTGATATGATGAAAACAGTTTCAAATCCCGAAAGATTGGCTTTTGAAGATACATGTATGAAACGCCTGAATCATGAATTAAAATTGATGGATGCTATTAAATCTGATGAAAAATGTGGAACTTTTGTTGCTGTTAGTAATCCTCTATTTGTTGCAAATTCATCTGGAATGAATGTTGTTAATTCTGTGGGGAATAAGGAGAGTGGGGATATAAGGAAAGTGGGGAATAATGAGGCGATGAATGATATACCTAATGCTACTCAGGCAAGGTCTGTGAATGAAATGAAGGATGTGCCGATGAGCTCACTGGGCAAGGATTTGGGTGCCAAAGCACCGTTGCAGAATGATGGACAGAGTTTGCTTGCTTCTTGGGCAGCATTGTTCAGACCAGCACAAGTGTCTGAGAATGAAGTTGATAATAAGATTCCTCCAGTGATGAGGTGGTAATTGATGAAGGGGTGATCAAAATGGCAAGGAATGATTGGGATAACAATCTATATGGCAAATTTTATGGCTAGACTATTTCTTTGGAGTTTATTCAAATGATATTGCCTAAGATCTGGAAGACTAAATGCAATGTACAGGTTATTGATTTGGTTGCGGAGTTTTTTTGCTTCAAGTTTGCATGTGTGGAAGACAAAGAATATGTGCTTTCAAATGGTCCCTGGTTTGTGAGAGGACATGCATTACTGTTAATACCATGGAGAGCAAACTTTCAACCATTGAGGGAAAGGATAGACAGTATTCCAATGTGGATTCAACTACCTGGGCTGCCGTTGGAATATATACAGAAGGACATATTACTGAAGATTGTTGAAAGCATAGGTAAACCCATTAAGATTGATGGAGTAACACTGAAAGGACAAAGAGCAAAATTCGCAAGAGTTTGTATCCTATGGGAGCTTAGTAAAAAGATATCTACATGGATCTGAATTAATGGGGAGAGTAAGAAGATTTTGGCAAGCTGTAGCGTTTGAAAATATCCCTAAGTACGTTGTGCTTCAAATGTGGCAAAATTGGACACTTGACAGACTTCCGTGGAGGTGGACTCAAAACAGAGGAACAAGCAATGAATAGTAACATAGATAGTGAGAAGAATTCAAGTAGTGGTGCTGAAAAACCTCATACTGATAAAGAGGTAGAGAATGTATATGGAACTTGGCAGATAGTAAACAGAAAAAGAAGAGGTCAGGGGAGGAAGATTGAGGCAAAAAATCATAAAGTGGAGAATAAATTTGAAGTGCTTAGAGGGAATATGGATGTGGATCAAACAATGGAAGGTATTTCCAAGAGTAATGAAAAGGGGGTAGAAAAGCATGAAGTGAAACAAGTACAAACAGTATTTCCAATAGAATTGTGGAACGAAGATGATAAAGGAAAAAAGAAAGTACAGGCTCAAACTGAGAATATGGAACTGGAGATTTTATCATGCAATTGGAAAACTAAGAATGTATGTTTCAGTGCAAAACATGACAGAGGCATGGAAAAAGAAAAAAAAAGAAAGAAAAAAAATATTGAGAGTACCCTAGAGGAAGTTTCTGAAAAAATGGCAAAATCTTTTACAAGAATACTTGATAATGAATTTGCCAGGAAAAACTTTATGGAAGCATGTTTTGATCCAGAGTGTTCAAGGTCTATTGGAAGTGAGAATAAAAGAATAGAAGAGGCACCAAAGGAAGTAGGATTCTAGTTAATGTTCCAGTGGACTTCAGAAATATCAAATTGAGAAATAGGAGATTTATAGAAGAAACTTATGCTATGGGTGATGAGAGGGATCCTGATAGATAGGAATGTAAACAAAATGAAACCTAACAGTGAATAAAGATGTTATCATGGAACATAAGGGTGCTTTAAAAAGCAAGGCAAATGAGTACCTATAGTCTATGGTTAATTTGCAAAATGTGGATTTGATTCTTTTACAGGAAACACATGGAGGAAAAGAAGTAAAGAAGTTCATTATGTAAAAAAAGAGAAATTGGGAGGCTGATATGGTTTACAGTAATGGAAAGTCGGGTGGTTTGATACTTTTGTGGAGAAGTGAAAAAATAAAAGTAAGAAAAATTCATAAAGAAGAGCAAACCATTAATCTTGTCATTCAGTTGAATAATTGAAGAATGTTCCTTCTTGCTGGAATCTATGCCAGTACATACTATTGCAGGAGAGAACAGCTTTGGAAGAGACTAAGGGCGCGTTTGTTTCACGGGATATGACTGGTGGATAGGATTTGTCAAATCCTATCCGCCGTTTGTTACGAGCATCGGATATCATTTAAGTTGGATATGACCGGATCCAAATCCGGTTCGAATGAGATATAGATATCCTCCCGAGGGGGGTGGGAATTAAAATCCCAGGATTATTTCTTCTCATGTCATTTAAATTGGATATTTGCAATAAGTCAATTTTAATTCAATATTTAAGAATATTTTATAAATTATTATTATCATTATGTTAAAATAATTATTTAAAATTAATTTCATAATTTTAAGATGAAAATTTGTTAAAATCAAATTTTAAGTATTAAATTATTAATATCCGACTCTTTTATCCAGAGTCAACACAAACATAGGATTTCAAAATCTTATCTTTTTTATCTTCTTATCCGAGAATTCAACAAACGCTAGATAGGATATAAAATTATCCCACGTGTTTCTTATCCTAGTTAATTCCAAGTGAATTCCTATCCGTCTGAAATCCTATCCTGCCAAACAAACGCGATTTGTCAAATCCTATCCGCCGTTTGTTACGAGCATCGGATATCATTTAAGTTGGATATGACCGGATCCAAATCCGGTTCGAATGAGATATAGATATCCTCCCGAGGGGGGTGGGAATTAAAATCCCAGGATTATTTCTTCTCATGTCATTTAAATTGGATATTTGCAATAAGTCAATTTTAATTCAATATTTAAGAATATTTTATAAATTATTATTATCATTATGTTAAAATAATTATTTAAAATTAATTTCATAATTTTAAGATGAAAATTTGTTAAAATCAAATTTTAAGTATTAAATTATTAATATCCGACTCTTTTATCCAGAGTCAACACAAACATAGGATTTCAAAATCTTATCTTTTTTATCTTCTTATCCGAGAATTCAACAAACGCTAGATAGGATATAAAATTATCCCACGTGTTTCTTATCCTAGTTAATTCCAAGTGAATTCCTATCCGTCTGAAATCCTATCCTGCCAAACAAACGCGATTTGTCAAATCCTATCCGCCGTTTGTTACGAGCATCGGATATCATTTAAGTTGGATATGACCGGATCCAAATCCGGTTCGAATGAGATATAGATATCCTCCCGAGGGGGGTGGGAATTAAAATCCCAGGATTATTTCTTCTCATGTCATTTAAATTGGATATTTGCAATAAGTCAATTTTAATTCAATATTTAAGAATATTTTATAAATTATTATTATCATTATGTTAAAATAATTATTTAAAATTAATTTCATAATTTTAAGATGAAAATTTGTTAAAATCAAATTTTAAGTATTAAATTATTAATATCCGACTCTTTTATCCAGAGTCAACACAAACATAGGATTTCAAAATCTTATCTTTTTTATCTTCTTATCCGAGAATTCAACAAACGCTAGATAGGATATAAAATTATCCCACGTGTTTCTTATCCTAGTTAATTCCAAGTGAATTCCTATCCGTCTGAAATCCTATCCTGCCAAACAAACGCGCCATAAGTGAATTGGACATTAATGAAAGGGTTAATTAATGAATATATCACGATTTTTTATTTATTTCAAATGCAGGCTTCAACTCTCGATTCGTTTCAATTATATCACACTATTAGACTCGGGTTTAGTTTCCCGTTAAACTGCTGACCCTAGTAGCGATGACATATCTTAATAAGTCCAGTCAGTCATTAAATAAAAATAAAAATTAATACTCAGCCATTAATAAGTCCAGTCCAGTCAACAATGACCTGGCCTACCACCATGATACTCAACTCCTCTCCCTTGTACTCCTTAGTTAGCTTCCTCACCTCCTCCATCACCGCCAACGATAGGCTCGGGATGTCCCACCCCGGCGTCTTGTACGGGCTACGGAACCCGCATTCCACATTGGGCACACTATCTCTCAGCTCGTCATTGCCCTCCTCCTCGACTAACTCATCCTCGTCGTCGATGAGTACAAGTTACATGCGAAAGTTCTCTACCCATTTCAAGCACGGGGCGACCATGTCAACCCTCAGGGGGAGCTCCACGGAGGAGGTCGGTAGGAGTGGTCAGGGAGGAAGACGTGGCGGTTGCGGGCGGGCAAGCGGGGCGGCGCTGCGCTGGAGTGGAAAGCGTTGTAGGTGGCTTGGATGAACTCACCGTAGCGGACGAGCTCGCGGCGGAGGTCATCGTCGAAGGGGTCGAGGAGGCCATCCTAGTTGTCGGCGTCGTGCAATCGGTGCCAGTTGTGGGTGATGCTGCCGCGAGGAGAGGGACGGTTGGAGTTGGAGAGGAGGCGGCGGAGCATGGTGAGGCTGTCAGCAGACATCTCTTCGGTGAACTTTTTGGAGAAGCGATGGCGGAAGAGGTCAGAGGGGAGGTTAAGAGCATTGAGGAGGCGGTTGTCGGTCCTTTGGAGGAAGGATGAGTGCGGATAATGGGGATCGGGGTCGTCTTTAACGATTGATCCGCGATCCGACGCCCTAGACTGCGGCGGCGGTGACCAATATGTTAAGCCAGCGGCGCTCCAACGTGAGGAAGGTGTACGTGGGCAAGGCACGAGATCTATAGCTACAATACGCCGGAAGCTTCGGCCGCTGCGACTCTGGCCAACTCGCAAGCCCTTCTTCCACAGATGAAAAGAGCTAACTGGAGGAAGCAGAGCTCCAATACAAGGGAGAGGAGCCGAGTATTATTATTTTTTATTTTAATTTAATGGCTGACTAGACTTATTAAAATTAACACATCATTGTTGTCAGGTCAACAGTTTAACGAGAAACTTAATCTGAGTCTGACGGTGTGATACGATTGAAACGAATCAAGAGTTGAAGCCTGCATTTGAAATAAATGAAAAGTCGTGAGATGAGAATTTCGATTTGAGAATTTCGAAAGTCGTGATACGATTTGAAAATTTTGATAAAAATTGTAATATATTCATTAATTAATCCTTAATGAAATACCTTGGATAGTAGTAGAGGACATGAATTACATAAGTAAGGCTTGTGAAAAAGGGGTGGAAGACCTTTTGTCTTAAACAAATCAGTATTGGACTTCAGGAACTTCATATCAAGGACCTAATTTTATTTGGTCTAATAATTGGAATGGTGAACACAAAATATATGCAAGGCTTGACATGGTATTACACAATGTTTCTTGAAATGATTGGAACTATAAAATCAATGTGGAGCATCTAAGAATTCTAGACTCAAACCATAGGTCACTATTGATTACCTATGAGACTGATGTAAGAAGATTTCAGAAAAAACAATTTATTTTCGAACACTACTGGCTAGAATATCAAGATCTCAAATTGATAACAAGTGATTTCTAGAGCAGTAGTAATGACATTGATAGGGAGTTAATGACATATTTAAAAAGTTTCAAGAAGGTGCTTGGAAAATAGAGTAAAACCAGAGTGGGAAACATTGAAAATAAGCTCAAAGAATTGAATATGAAAATTAGAGAAATGGAGAAGAAGGAATAACTGAATGAGCTTTCTCAAACTGAAATGGCTGACCTGAGAAGTTATACTAATTATGCTAATGCATTGAGTAAACAGGTACAAGTCAAATGGTGGTCAAAATCAAGAAAAAATTGGATAGGAGGGGAAGATAAGAACACAAAATTTTATCATGATGTAGTGAAGATGAGGAGAAACGAGAGTGTGATCAATGAATTGCTTGTCAATGATAAAGTCTTAACTCAGGGAAAGGAAATGACCAATGCAATGGTTGATTGGTATAAGACTTTATGGGAGAAAAATGAAGAAGAAAATAGCATCTGGGATAGCTTAACAAAAGTGAGGTGGAAAAAATTGACAAATATAGAGAAAAATGAAATGAAGAAAGCAATGGCTGAAATTTGGAAGGCATTAAATTCCCTTGAAAAAGGAAAAAGTCCAGGGTTAGATGGGTACACATTAGAATTCTATCAGTATAGCTAGAATATTATCAAGGATAGAATCAGAAATAACTTTCAAAATATTTTGAAGAACTTTGAAGTACCAGGAAAGTGGAAGGAAACTCTTCTAGTAATGATTCCTAAGATTGAAAAGCCAAAAATGGTTACTGATTTCAGACCAATTGCCTTGTGCAATGTATTGTACAAGATTTTAGCAAAGATTTTGGTTAACAGAATAAAGTCATACTTAAGAAAATTAATCAATAAGGAACAATCTGCCTTCGTTGCGAGAAGATAGATTCAAGACAATGTGTTAATAGCAAGTGAAATTGTTAACTCTCTGGCAAAGTACGTCTAAGGCTAAAAAGCCTTATTTTATGATGAAGCTTGATCTACAAAAGACTTATGACAGAAGGAATACAATCTACAAAGTAATGGATTGCATGGGGTTTCCATTTGAGATGGTAAAATGGATTAAAGCCTGTATTGAAGGAATAGAGTTCAAATGCAGAATGAATGGAGAGTTTTTAGATGCATTTACAAGCTACAGGAGAATAAGACAGGGAGATCTTTTATCTCCCTATGTCTTTATTATGATGGAGGAAGTATTAACAAGACTATTTGATGAGGCAGTGAGAAATAGGAAAACTAAGCCTTTTAAGGTTAACAATTTCAGTTTGAGTCATCTGTGTTTTGCAGATGATATCATCATTGTCACTAAAGGCTGCAAGAAGGATTGCAAAGGTTTAAAGGTCCTAGATACATATTGCAGCCTATCAAGGCAAAAGAATAATTTGAAGAAATCGAAAACTTTTTCCCCTAATGTTAGGCATGAAGTGTGCCAATTCTTTAACATGAAGGAAGGTGTGTATCCCATGAAATACCTAGGGGCTTACGTATCTCCACAAAGGTTGAACAAAGAAACTGAAATGAAACTGGTTGAGAGAGTAAAGAACAAAACAGAACTTTGGGCAAAGAAATTGATATCTCAAGCAGGAAGAAAAGTTATAATCAATTCAGCTCTAAATTCTATCCCCATTTACTCTCTATTAACATCTTGGGTGAGTGAGGATGCCATTAAGAAATTGACAAAAACAACAAGAGATTTTTTCCGGGCAATGGATGAAAAAAGAAAATCAGCAAGAATGATAAGTTGGAAAAGGATAACTGATAATAAGGGGGCAGGGGGCAAGTAGACTTGGGATTAGAGACTTATCAATCATGAAAAAAGCTATGTTGGCGGCCAAGAGGATTCTTCCACTGTTGAATAAGGGTAGGAGTTTCTGGGCTTCTCTTTACACTAAAAATAATGGAGAGTTCCATCCAGGGGCGAAGCCAGAAAATTATCTCAAGAGGGGCAAAATATAAAATCGCATATCACAAGAATAATTACATAGTAAAAAAATATTTTTAGAAGGGACAAATATAAGTACAAATATATAAGTATATATATTAATATATACTCAATGAGGAGCCAATGTGGGGGGGGGGGGGGAATCCCCCCTTCCAATACACGGGCTCCGCCAATGGTTCCATCCATGGGCTTTTAATAAACCAATGAAACTATCATGGACAACAAGAGCCTTGAATAATTGCATGGATCAATTAAAGGAAGAGTTGAGGGAAAAAAGTAGAAAATGGTTTGAACACTGATATTTGGAATGATAGCTGGATAGGGAAATTACTTGTCAGTAAATAGCCAACTTTTATAAACCCTAAATGTTGAGTAGATATAACAATGTTAGTGAGCTAATAATTGAAAATGAATGTAAATTGGAAATCTTAGAAGAATGTTTCAATCAATTGCTTATACAAAAAATTCTACTCATTCAGTTGGACTACAAAGAAGGCAAGGATAGGTGGATTTGGTCTAAGAACTAGAGAGGAATGTTATCAGTTAAAGATGTTTATTATCATTTGAAAGAGAATGAGGAGAGCAATGAGCAGTGCAGTATTAATTGAAGGATGATTTGGAAATGGAAAATTTCAGAAAAAAGTTAAAATGTTATGTTGGAAAATGCTATGAAAAATGCTACCAACTGATGGCTGGTTTGCCAAGCTCAAGGTTGTCAAAGACGCTAGGCGCACTTGAGACGCAAAGGTCCCATAATCGCTTGAGGCGCAAGACGCAAAAAAGCACGCGCCTGACCGAAACAAGGCGCGCATTTAAAGGTCTCATAATCGCTTGTAGGCATTTTTCGCCGAACCACATAAATCTTGTGTGTTTGTGTGTTTGTTGCATTTTTCTCTTGTTTCTCATCTATTACGTCAGATCTATTCTCAACAAGTGTCTCTCCTCATCCCTACTCCCTACACATCATCCTCAGAGTCTCCATCACTAAAATTATTATCAGTTTCATCATCCTCGAAGTTCTCAAAAAAAAATGTGATGCACACAATTGAAGCGCTAAATGGTTTTTTTATATTTTTTTTACTATTACATTAAGTGGTAGGCTTTGGTAGAATAGTAGGCCCCAACTTAAGAAAAAAAAACTTGGACTTCACCCAGGCGCACAAGGCGCGCACCTGGGGCTTCATAAAAAAGCCCCCAGGCGCGGCCAAGGCGCGTGCCTGGGTGAAGGCGCTTGACCCATTTAGCGCCTCGCTTGGTGCGCCTAGGCGCCCAGGCGAGCGCTTTTGACAACATGGGCCAAGCTTAATAACAAAATGGCTGAGAATTGCTTTGTGTGTAAGGAGGAAGCTGAGGACTTGGAGCATATTTTCTTTCATTGCAGGTACACTAAACAATATTAGAATTTAGAGAAAAGGAAATTGAATTTGAGTTTCAAATTTAAAGAAGAATGGAGTACAAGGAGATGGATGGATGAAGGTAAAGAACTTGATTCATCTTCAACTATTAGGCTAATGGCCTTCATGGCAAATTCTTGGTGGTATATTTGGAAGAACACGAATAATAACAAGTTCAATGGCAGAGGTTGGGACTGTGAATATATTTTCAATAAGGCAATGGCAGATACTTGGGAGTATGATGCTAACAGGGATGAAGAAAAAGGAAATGCTAAGGTTGACATCAATATGGAAGAGGAGGGCAGTTTTAGTAGCAGTGCCTATAACTTTGGTTGGTTGTGGTTTTGTTATAAAAGGTGTAAATGAAAAAATAATTTGGAAGGAAAAAAAATATTGGTTGTTGGGAATGCATTCCAAGCTGAAACTAAGGCCATCTGGTATGGCTTAGATAATGTAAGAAAAAAAGGGTTGAAAGGAATGACAGTTAACTCAGATTGCCTCGGGCTAATAAAAATTTTGAATGGGGAATTCAGTATACCATGGGAAGTTTCAATGGTAATTAAAAGTATCAAAAAGTTAGCAATAGAAGTGGAAGTAAAGGAATGGAGATATGTGAGCAGAGAAAGAAATGGATTTGCACATGACTTAGCTACTGAAGTATTGAATATAAAGGGGGCGTTTGGTTTCCTGCAAGTGCAAATGTTGCAAAATCTATTTGCATGGAAAAGCAAATACCTGCAAATAGATTTTGCAGTCTATCGTTTGGTTTTCCGCAAGTAGAGTTGCAACTTCTATTTGCAAGCGTTTGGTTGGCCGCAAATAAAAGTTGCAATTAAACTTACAACTTGCATCTTACAATTTTTTTCAGGCCGAGACGGGCACAAATTTTTTCGGGCCAAGTCGGGCACAAATTTTTGCAGATCGGGCCAAGTTGGGCCGGGCCGGGCCGTGCATGAAATTTTCTGGGCCGAGCCGGGCACAATTTTTTTGGGTCGGGTTGGACACGAATTTTTCGGGCCGAGCGGGGCACGAATTTTTTTGGATCAGGTCGAGCCGGGCCGGGCCATGCCCGAATTTATTCAGGTCGGGCCAAGCCGGGCCGTGCACAATTTTTTCGGGCCGGGTTGGGCACGGTTTTTTTCGGTAAGTATGTTTACCACGTAGAGACAATCAGTAAGTATCTTGACTTTGTGCAGACCAAGTTCTTTGATCTTCAAGATACCTTTCCAAATTGATATCATTTCTGCAGTAATTGGAGAATTAGCCCTTGCGTTACTACTCTCTTCATATAATCTCTTTCCATTTTATCAGTTATACTGAAGCCAATTCCTGCTCTTACATTACCAGATTTCCAAGCAGCATCACAGCTAATGAAGAAATCTTTCTCACTCATGATTGGGTTAGCTTTAGTGAATTTTTCCATTATGGTTACCTCGGGATTATTATTGATCCAGTGGATATCAGCTATTACATTGCAAAACAGAGAATTCAACCTTATTTTTTTGTCTCTGAAGAGGCAGCAGTTCCTGTTCTTCCACAGATGCCAAAATGAGGAGGCAATTATTTCTCTGGTCCATTGATTGATGCCAGCACCTTTAATTTTTTTAAGCTAATTCCCCTTTACCATTCTTGTCTGTACTTGAATTGCATTCCATATTCCTGCTCTAACATATTCCAAAACTCATTAGCATAGCTACATTCAAAGAGAATATGTTTAATATTGTCATCTTCCTTTCCACACACATGGCAACAGCTGGGATTTATCTTACTTATGTTAGATAAATACCTGGCAGTAGGTAGCCTTCCCCATAGAAATTTTCAGGTAAAATTTTTCACTTTTGGAATGATATTCAGCTTCCACATATCTGCCCAGCTAATATCATTCTCCTCAGTTTTGAACTTCTTCTCAGCATACCTAAGTCATTTACTCTCTTCATATAGCATAGCTAAGTTCCTCATTTACACACCATACCTATTTGTCCTTTGTTTTCTTCTTAGGCAGGTACATTAAGTCAAAATTAATGAGATGATGCTCTCCAAACAAATCCAGGATTAAATCTTGATCCCAATCCATGTTGAGGTATGCAGGCCATAAGTTGATAGACAAGTTGGAAAGCTAGGGGTCCTTCCACATGTCAGTACTTGTGTCATTCCCTATTCTTATTCTCAAACCATCCTTCAGATTTTGAATTGCATTATGGATACATTTGAAGACAAGGAGATGTTCTTGCTGCTCTTGGAGTACCAGGGATGGTAACTATCATACTTATTTAGAAGCATTTTGGACCTAAGGTTTCTTTCTTTATTAAGGAAAGGAATGATTCTTTTGGCATGAATTGAGTGCCTCTTGATTCCCAAATCCTTGACTCCCAAGCCACTTGAGTTTTTCCTTAATAAGACTTTATTCCATCCAATTAAATGGAACCTTTTCTTTTTTGCTTTAGAGCTTTATAAATAGCCCCTAACTAGACATTGAAATTTATCAATTACCCCCTCATTGATCCATAAAGAAGACAATGTGTGCATTGGCAATGAGCACATCACTGAATTCAACAAAGTCATTTTCCCTGCCTAAGAGATTTCCTTGCTAGCCCAACCATCAACTCTAGCCGTTGCTTTATGCACCATTGCTTCTTGGCAGCTCTTGCTTAGCTTTTTAAGACTAATTGAAGCACCCAGATATCTCATAAGGAAAGAACCTTCTTTAATCTCAATCAACTTGCAGATAGCATTCCTGGTACTGGTTAGACAATGATCTGGGAAGAAGATTTCAAATTTCTGCTTATTAATTTTCTGGTTGGTAAGTTTGCAATACAAGTCAAGAGTCTTCATGACATTACTACAGTTTTTAAAATTGCCTTTGACTACCCGCAGCAGGTCATCAGCAAAAGCCAAATTACTCAATTGGATCTCTTTATATTTAAACCCCTTGATGATACCATCTTCTTTGAATTTATCCAAAATTCTATATAATAATTCTTGCATCAGGATGAATATATAAGGAGATAAAGGGTCTCCCTGACTTACTCCTTCCTCACTTGAAAAACTTTCAGATAAGACACCATTAATACTACATTTGAACTTGGCAGATTTGAGGCAAGCATGTATCCAATTTTTGAGTTTTTCAGGGAACCACGTAAAGCTCATAATCTTCTCTACAACCTTCCAAGAAATCCTGTCGAAAGCCTTTTTAAGATCAAGCTTCAGAATGATAAAATGTCATTTCCTTTTTGACTTGTGGATCACATTCACTATTTCATTGGCCATTAAAATGTTGTCTTATATTTTCCTTCCCTGAATAAATGCACATTGTTTTTTGGATATGAGAAGTCTCATTAGTGGCCTAATGCCATTGACAATTGCTTTTGACAATATTTTATAACTGACATTGCAAAGAGCTATTGACCTATAATCTGTGATCTTGAAGGGATTGTCAACTTTTGGAATGAAGACCAATGTGGTATCACCCCAAGATGCAGGAATTTTAGTTGTTGAGTGAAAACCCACACTAGAAGGAGGGTTGAATAGTGTTGGGTGACTTTTTTACTTCTACTTCAATTTCTTTTAAATCAATTTCAACTTCAACCGAAAGTAAGTGCAACTAAATGATGTTCGTTAGCAAGTATAAAACACAATTATAAGCAATCTCACAAGGCAATGAAAACACAAGATATTATAGTTGTTCGGCCAACCGCATACTCCACTACCTTGGCTCCACACAAAGGATTTCTAACCAAATCCTTTATAGACTTTGTGTTTCCCTTTGATTACAACCGGAGACTCGGTTCTCAACCCTTTGAGAACTCCTCAAATCTATTCACCTAGGCAAAACACAATTCTAGAAAGTAAACCCTAAGTGTTTACACTAGCACACCTAGCAAGCTAATCAATCAAGAACAAGTTCAAGTAACAAGTAAAATTACAATGAAAAGAGCTAAAGAGTAAACCACAACTAAGAGCTCTTTTCCAAGCCTTCAATGCCTCCAACTCCATAAGATGTTGAGGTCGAATCGAAGCCGGAGTCGAGGGAAGATGAGTGCTTGAAAGAAATCGTCGGTCGGAGAAGCAAGCGCGAGCAAATCAAGCTTAGAATGCACAAATATCACTTTAGAAGCTATTATGAATGGTTAAGAAGGATTAATGAAGGTTGGTGATGGGTATTTATAA
This sequence comes from Canna indica, assembly GCA_034359265.1. Taxonomy (NCBI): domain Eukaryota; kingdom Viridiplantae; phylum Streptophyta; class Magnoliopsida; order Zingiberales; family Cannaceae; genus Canna; species Canna indica. The sequence goes on along the minus strand of CP136890.1, from coordinate 66,896,131 downwards.
CCCTCACATGGAACTACACTCCAACAGGCATTTTTTTACCCGTTGGACGCCGATCGATCGCTTTGCCGATCGATCATCGATCGATCGATTTATCGATCGCCCAGCGACCGCTGGCGTTCTGCCCTTCTACAGCCATGTTCGGTCGACCAAATTGATCGTGATTAATTCCTCTGTTGTCCGGTCGACCGAATTAGCCACTGCCAATTTTTTGTCTTGTTCGGTCAACCGAAGTGGCTACTGCCATTTTTCTGCCTTGTTTGATCGACCGGTCATGGGTTTTGTTACATTTGTTTTGTTACACGCTTTTTCATGAGTTTTGTTATCAAGTTTTGACTTGGATAACTTTACAAATAGACTTGGGATGAGATCCTAGTGATATATTACATATAATGTACTTAATCTACATCCGAGCCTTTTTTTAACGATTTTTGCGATTCTCCGAGCAAAGTTCGTGTGCTTATCGCAACCTCAACCTGAACTCAAAACTTCACAGATATATTAAATATATGTTTATTATCATCAAAATATAGGTCGAAGCCTAGGGGGAACCCTTGGGCGAACACTAGGTTTAGTAGTAATACCAGAGAAAGCATCATTGATGGATCCCTTAATAGTGCTCTAGTACTTTATATAGAACTAAACAATATTGTAGCCATCAGATCCGGGGGCTTTCCCCCTCCCTAAGCTATTTACTGCATTCCAAATCTCTTCTTCTGAAAACTCTTTGCAAAGACTTTCAATTCTTCTATTTGCAATTTTTTTTCAATTGAGCTTGCTTGCATAATCCCATTCCTGAGTCACACTATCAGACTTCTCATCAGTCTACAATTCACTGTACCAATCCACAAACACCTTAGCAATGTTGATTGGATTAGTAATTGTAGTGTTGTCAGTTTTAATTTCAGTGATGGCATTCTTGCTTTTTTTGAATTTTGTCAAGTTGTGAAAGAACTTGGTGTTCTTATCATTCTCCTCCATCCACTTGGATCTTGACTTAGACCACCATTTCAAACGGAGTTGTCTGCTTAAAGCTTTCACTTTATTGGATAAACATCTCATCTTGATGATGTCAGTTTCCACACACATGCCAGATTCATCCAATTTGTCAATAATCTCTAATTCAGCCTTAGCACTTTTCAGTTCATTTTCAATAGGGCAATGTTACCCTTAGCCCAACTGGTAAGTTTGGCACTAAGGGAGAAGAGACTTTGACCAAAGGACTCCATGTTGCCTATACCATTCTCTTTAAGAATCCAGTTGTCATTGATTATAGCATCAATTCCACTATGCTCCATCCAATAGTGCTCAAATATGAATTTTCTTGTGTTGTTTTTGACAAAAATTTTATGTTCTGCCACCAATAGGATAGGCCTGTGGTCTGAGGTGATTCTACTTAAGTGAGTTACATAGTTGTGCCCAAATGTATTGAACCAACTCCAGTTCATCAAAGCTTTGTCTTGCCTTGCTAAGATTCTATTTTTACCAGATCTGTTATTGCACCATATGAATCTGTTGCCTTTGAATTTAGCCTCCATCAGCCCTACTGAATTACACATTTCCTGGTAGTAATTGATTGATTCACCCCATCTGAATGGATTGCCTCCCATTTTGTCATCTTGGCTACATACACAGTTAAAGTCACCAATGACTAGCCATGGTATATCATCCATTTCCATCTTACTTAAAAATTTCCAAAGTACTCTTCTTTCATCAGCAATATTGCTTGCATATAAACCACTCGACATCCAAGGCTTACTATTCTTTGGATAAACCATTACATTCATCAGTTGGTTGCAGCCAAAGATAAGCTTTGCTTCCATTATGCTAGTTTTCCAAACTAATACCATCCCACTTGATCTGCCATCACCTGCAATAAATGATCCAGACTAAATGGAGCAAATTTTCTGATACAAAGCATGGAATTTTCCTCATTTAGATGTGTTTCAGTGAGAAAAATAAGGTCAGGTTTGTGCTCTTTCATTATTAAAAAGAGGTGATCCCAAGCTGCTGTCTTGAGACCTCCCCTGATGTTCCAAGATAGGAGCTTCATGATTAAACATTGTTAACTCCCATCACCTCTTGACCTTGCTAAGGGTCACCGTCATCTTGGATTATTTTGGTGTCATTTGAATATCTTCTCTTTTTTCCCTTAGGGTTCATAAGATTGAAAGGGAAAGATGAAGTATGAACTGACGGAGAGGTAGATTTTCTTCTTCTTTGATTGGAAGCTAGAGAACTAACCTGCTCCAGAGATTTGTCCTCCTCATAAACAACTCAACTTTTTCTCTGACCTCACTGACTGCTATCTCAAGCACTTCTATCATTTTTTTGTGTTAAGCTTCCATGCCTTTGTCCACTTTAATAGGAACTTTCACTGTGAGCTTACTGTTAATGTTGAAGCTACTTGTATTTGGGACTGAATTAGCTTTCCTGCTGCTTGTGCTAGCAAATGGATTCTTGTTCATACTTTCTTTTGTATTCCCACTATTCATTCCTGTGCTTAGGCATTTCTTGAACTCTTGTTCAATGCTCTTATTGCTTCCATCTTGCTGCACATTATCTTCCTTCGATTCTTGCAGAGTGCTAGTTCTTGATACTTCAAGCCCTTTAGTAATGTCAGTATCTATATTCCCCTTATCTTTTGCTTTCATCTTTTGATCCTGAATCTTTTCATTACCGACCACCTTTTTCATGCCATTGATTTTTTTCTTCCTGTTAACGATTTGCCAAGGTCCATATATGTTGTTATCATTCCCCTTAACCTTTTGAACACTGTCAGACTGGGTAGCATTCATCCTTTCTTCATTGCTATTCTTCTTATCCGACACTGAGTGATCATTAACGGTCACCTTCTCATTGCAGTTATCAGCAAGATGACCCATTCTTCCACAATTGAAACACAATTTGGGAGTGTTCTCAAATGCAATGGTCTGCCAGAATTTAGTATTCATGTTGTTGATCCACACACCATTAGGGAGACTTCTGTTCAAGTTCTATAGTACACATACTCTAGCATATTTGGCTCTAGTACCCTTCACCGTGACTTCATCACATTTAATTGGCTGGCCCACTGCTTCAGCAAGCTTAAATAAAATATCCCTGTGCAAATATTCCACTGGCAACCCAGGGAATTGGATCCACACAGGTATTGATTCAATTCTTTCTAATAAGGGTTGAAAATTTGATTTCCAAGGGATTGTTAGCAACACTTGTCCATTAAGAAACCAGGGCTCGTTGGTTAATACATGATTCAAATCTTCATTACTAGTGAATTTGAAGCAAAAAAATCATGAAGCCAAATCTATTACTTGCAAATTGAATTTAGTTTTCCAGATATTTGGCATGATGTTTTGAACTAAGTTCAAAATGGGAGTTCGGCCAAAAAACTTACCGTAAAGGCAATTGATCCAATTTGCCTGGCTGCTATTGTAACTTCAATAGCAGATGTCTCTTGGATGACTCTGATTTGCGACTCCACTTTTTTGTTTGCTGGCCCTCCCGGGATAGAGGTTGCCTCCTTGAAGAGGGCTGCCCAGGATCCTGGTTTGCGTCCCTTCAAATTAGCATCAGATCCCCTTGTAGATCCAAAGTTTTTATGAACATTGGCCTTCGCCGCATTCTCTTCTAGGATGGGGGTTGGAATGGCTCCAGATGAGCTCCTCACGGTCTTTACGCCATCTCCATTAGCCAGAAAACTCTTCTCCTTATTGAGAGAATCATCCATTGCATAGGAAGAGCAAGGATCTGGTGATTTTTTGGGCTTCAGCATCTAGACCTAAGCTCCGTTGCCCAGGTTTGCCGACCTTTTTCTAAAATTGCCTGAATAACATTTTCCCTCGCTTTCACTCATCTTTGATGTTTTTGGACACTGCATCAATTTGGTCAATTAAATAGAGTTGAGAATCGATGTAATCAATTGTGTGGGAATATGGGTTGCAAGCTTGGACACGAACTTAGTTTGATGACAATAACATGTTGCTATTGTTGCCATTGACATTTCATTTTAGGATTGTGTATGATAAGTTTGTGAAAATACACTTCAAGAATTCAAGGTTTAGGGGGAAAATGCATCAAATGAGTTTTGAAGAATTGAGGCTTGATGATCACATATGTATCCCCTTTACAGAAATTAAGGAAAAAACAAATATAAAACAACTAAAGGAGTTTGAGAGTAAGACAACATAATAAGAAACTCTCGTTGGTATCTCCTATCCATTCGGTGCCTTGAAATAATAATTCAATGAGTTTGAGAAAGCTTAAGTAGGAGCTAGGACACCAAATGTTAGATTTAAAGCTCAAAGTCATTCTAATATAAATAGAAAAAATGACAACTATAGAGAAGATTGAATAGTGTATATTAGCATGTGTTAAATTAAATGATAATTATTTAATTCTTATGTGAATGAGAATGTTAAGTTCAATTATTCAAGCTTAATGTAAATAATGTATAAAGCACATGTGAGTATAGTGATTCCACATGTGAATTATATAGTGATTCCACTACTTAGTCGAACTGCTATCCCTTCCTACTTAATAACTATGATTAAAGTATCAATTTCATAAATGTTAATTGAAAATAACTAGAATTATATGTGCACAAAGTTTTCAATTTTAAACGTGAGTAATTTAAACTTTGAGGGTAAGATATGAAGTGAATAATTTTTAGACATACATACAAGATTATTTGCGCAGTTGACCCCTCCCACCTATGTTGCAGCTATTTTTAAATGGAGTGAATTTAAACAAAATTCACTTGAGCTGACCCGAACCACAAACTTTGGGTCGGTAAAGGTTACCTTGTGTTTCGTGTTGTTTTTTTTTTTTTTTTTTTTTTTTAATTTAGAGATAACCTGATTCAATATGAAAGTACTTTCCATATAATCAAAACTAAAACAAGAATCCAATATTCTTTTTTTCAAAAAAAAAAGTAATTAAAATACTAAAATTTTCTTTGGCCGGTTCTGATTTGGACCGGTTTGGTTTATACCGAAACAGCGGAACATAACCCAATCCCATTCTCATTCTTGCTTCTTGCTTCTTGCTTTGACACTGGTGATAAATCCAGCCATCTATTAATTTTGTATTGCAAGTACTATGAGCAAAATCAACAGGCAATGTCATCACACTGAAAGGGGAGCAAAGGCTTATATAGCACACGAGATTACAAACATCACATAAATAAAGAGGATAAACATCCCAACAAGAACAAGTATCAATCACCACCATGGAACATGACAAATTACAGGTGAAGTTGCACTAAGAATTTCATATAATAAATATGGCACGGTAACAAATTTAGAGGGGGACAGAGAGAAAACACAAATGAAATTCAATTTAGCACTCGCAACCAGATGACCTTTGCTGTCTTGCACCACCCGCCACATCAATTGTATCAGGGAGATATCTACATATAATGAATGATATTAATCAAAGACATTAAGACAAAGAATGACATATGCAGTGTCAAGTAATGATTCAAATTCAAATGGTTGTTTTGATGCCCATGAATAGTCAGAACTTAAATGGTTGTTCTATCATAACAATTAAAGGTAATAGCAAATGACATGGGAGATACTTACATATCCTCCTCGGGTTCATTCTTTAGGGCATTCCTAGCAATACATTCGAAAGCAGCTTCCACATTAAATCCTTCTTTAGCTGATGTCTCGAAATAGGGAATGTTTCCCTTTGATGCACACCATGCCTTCGCTTTCTTCTCAGAGACCTGAAAATACAGATACACAGATGGAAAAGCATCTTAAAACATATGTATTACCTAGCAGGCTTCATACCATGGCTTCATACCATGGCTCTATCACATCACGTCTTAATATCTAGCAATTCATTGAATTAAAAATATGTTTCTAAGCAGGGTGCAGTTTAACTAGAAATTCATTGAATTAAAAATATGTTTCTAAGCAGGCTGCAGCAAGTTAAACGAGACAAGAATGTGAGAAGAGGCCTAGAGTGGGATCATCTTATGTATATGGGGTGGGGGCAAGGTCTGAGAAGAGGCTTAGAGTGGGATCATCTTATGTATATGAGGTGGGGGCGGGGTTGCTCCAATCCACTCCCCGCTGAGAAGATCAATATTATCATCCCAAATAGACAGATGATGGTATGGTAGAAAAAAGATAATTAATTTATTTAATAAGAGTTATTGGATGATTTTAAAATCAGTTAATATATGAAGCCATTACCAGATGCAACTACAGGCCTAAGCAGAGGCCTGGTCTGCAGCCAGTGCAACCAGAGTTAAAAATAGAAGTTTACAATTATAGCCAATAGTACTGAAGCATTCTTTCTCAATCAAATAATTGCCATCAATATATGGATGCCATAAAATGAATGAAAAAATATTCATACAAAAAACAAATAAAGGATGGCATTGGCATCAAAAGAACCTTTATGCTAGCGCAAACAGAAGATGGGAAAAGCCTATCACAATTTTACTCAATCAATTGACCAGGGCAAAACGCAGGTGATAGATGGAATTAATTAATGTTTCTCCACTTTATAACACAATAAATAAATAACCAAGGATTTGAAATCATAAAATATCTTCACTCTTTAATTAACTATTCAACCATATTAGGTGATCTGCTCGGCCTTGAGGGAATCCAGTAGTGCCCCAAACTATCTACTTTCTTGTTAAAGGTTATTGGAGAGGTCTACTAACATCATTACACTATGAAAAAATAAGCAGCTCGCTGACAACCTTTACGGAGGTCCCACTAATCCTCTATAGGTTCAATTTGTAAGGATGTTTTGTTCCCTAATTATCTGCTTTGATTTTGAGGTAGAGAAGTACCTCCAACAGCAACAGAAATAGAGAGGAAATTGTTTTAGCAATCAAGAAAATCCAACTGAAAATATGCCCCTTATGGTAGCTAGCCAAGCCTGTTTGTTGGATCCTACTCAAAAAAAGTAATTCTTGGATTAATCAAAATCAATTGAATCAATCCCTAAACTAAAGGGAAATAGTTACTATTTGAATCCATCCCTAATCTGAAGTGATTAGTTGGTCAAATCTTCTTTTGTGGTTGGTTAGGATCTTTCAATTTTTTTTAGATTATTCCAAGACAATTTGAACTTTGATTCTATGAACAGCCCATCACATAACATTAATTGAAGACAATTTGACAATCATGCTAAATTTTCATTTAACCTACGTAGCACAGAAAGTGTCTTACCACTCGGCTGTTGCCGCCATCAATATCTACCTTGTTACCCAAAACTATGAAGGGGAAGTTCTCTGGATCTGATGGGCTGGCCTGAAAATTAGACAAAATAATTCAAGTTTTCTACATGACAACATGTTATTTCTTCTTAGTGTGATCTGCAGATCAATAACAACAGTTAAACATCATTTACCTGAATTAGAAATTCCTCACGCCAATTATTCAAATTATCAAATGATTTCATGACATTAACATCATAAACAAGGACACAACAATCAGCTCCACGGTAGAAAGCCACCCCAAGACTCTGAAATCGTTCCTGCCCTGCTGTGTCCCATATCTGAAGGATAAAACATTAGCCAATAAACTAAAAGGAGATCATTTTAACATAAAGAATGGAGAATTGAAAGAAAAACATTCTCAAAAGGATCTAAAAAAATGAATTCATATTTTCATCTTCTAGAAGGCTAGAACAATTAATTGATATAAACATGAATAGTCAATTATGAACATATATTAATGGAAAGTACGACTGTATATTCAATTGTATAGTAGCTTGCTCAACTAATTAGTATCATTTTACCTAGGTTGTTCCCCGATTGTAAATTGATTTTGGTAATTAACAAAAGAAAACTGCACTAACCATATTATATTCTTGATAATGCTAGGGAAAACAATGCAATTTTAACTTAACAATTATCTTATTTTTCTTATTCTTGCTCCTTTGTGCAAGAGTACAAAAGGAAGCCACATCTAATTTATTGTTTGTTTAAAACATCATTAGGGATTAACATCAGTGAAATGGACATCCCTTAGCGGCAGCTTTTACCATACAAGTCAAAGTCTGCAAAAATTAAAAATAATATGAAGTTCTTTAAAAATGATTTATAAAATAACAGCAAAAGCTTAGTTGTATACAAACTCAAACCATATTATACAAAAGTTTTAAATTGGACTGTTAATTGCAAACCTAATAACCTACTTGGTCAGAGCAAATTCATGCATAGATAAGATGATTGATGATTAATGTAGAAAATTCCAAAGAGCCCATTATTGGTCCAACTTTAGTAACCAGTAGCAAATTCACTACGGAATCGATAAAAGTAAAATAGAGAATTCCAGAACTACATTTGAGGCACCATGTATTTCCAATTAGTTGATGTTAGTCACATGGATCATTTCCCAAACCAGGAAATAAAATCACCCTTCGCATTGTTAACGCAAAAACTTATGCAAAGAATATGTCATGCAAATGGTGGCTATATTCCAAGAGAGTTACTAAATAACTTAGAAGATCATGTTAGTCGAACTTAACCAGGCTATCACCAACCAATTAATCACCACAATAAATGGCAGTTTCAACCAAAAAATAATACTGAATCAAGGACAGGAATAATAATTGTATACCATTATCCTAGTAAAAATAACATGAAGGGAAGTAAAAGTAAGCGAACATAAGCCAAGGTGTAAGTTCTCAACCTGTAATGTGAACAATCTGTCATCGATCTGGACTTCTTTGGTCAAGAAATCGGCTCCAATAGTCGCTTTGTACTGGTTGCTGAACTTCTTATTCACATATCTATCAAATATCATCCAATCCCAAATGATCAAACCGCAACAGATTAATTCCCAAAAAAAGAACAACACTTTCGTTCAAAATTACAACCGAAAGGAGAAACGAATTGAAGGGCTTCGGGCTTACTGATTCATCAGGGATGTCTTCCCAACCCTATCAACGAAGACAATTAAAGATAAGGAGATACTTCAACAAATAAGGAAGGCGGAAAAAGGGGGTCTTTATAAATCAGAAACGGATGGAAATCTCACCCGCTGTCCCCGAGGATGATGACCTTGAGAAGCATTCGCCGCCGGGACGCCATGGAATTGGAGATCAACGAAGCCGAGAAGAACAGGAAGTCCTCAAAGCCTCGCGATCTGCGGTTTCTATCGCCGCGAGGAGATCGAGCCCTAAAATGATTGCCCAATTTGGGAGAAGGTCAAGAAGAGAAGGAATATCCATTTGACATGTGCAAAGTACAACTGTACTGAGAGGAGAATACCCGGGAGAACTACCAGCCTTATGATTGGAGACAACAGTGGCCTTGCTTACGTATATGAACTGATTTTATTTGGGTACACATTTGGGTTTAAGTCGGACGAACGGTTCCTTTTCGCGACAATAAAAAACAAAGTTATATAGTTAAAAGATGTTCATCAACAGAGATAAGATTTTAGTTCTTGAAGTTGAGACAGATCAGCAAAACCTGGAGAGGGTCTTTAAATAAGACAAGCCATTTCCTGATGATTAATGAAGGAATCCTATCATGCTGGAAATAGTAAAATACTTAAGAAAGAACTTGAGAGGCAATTAATCGGGGAAAATTGCAGGTGCACACATTATAATTATATATATTCAGATTGAACTTTGTGGCATTATAATTTTTTGTCAATGTATTTTTTTTTGTCTTAATTTGATCCTTAGTTTGAGAATTTATTTCAATATCACCCCTACAACCACAATTCCCTCGTGTGTGTAGGGTTGTTCATGGGTCAAATCCGACCCAAACTAATCGGGTCGGGTCGAGTAATCGGGCGGGGGCGGGTTTAGTTTTTCCAAACCCAACTATAATCGGGTCGGATCTTGGGTTTTAAGGTTCGAAACCCGAGTACCCGATACCCGACCCGATACCCGACCCGATTACCCGATTAATTATATTTTTTTTATTTTTAAAAAAATATGTTAAAAATTTAATTTAATAGGTTCAAAAAGACGTGGGCCGTGTTGGCCCGCGTCTTCCCAGCTTCCCAACGCGTCTAGTGAGGGAAGACGCGTTTGATGCGTGAAGAAGAGTTTTTTTTTAAAATATATATATTTTTTATTTTTTATCGGGTAACCCGACTACTCGATCCGATTTCGAGCAGGTCAGGTCGGATTGGGATAAAAAAAAATTACTTCCAAACCTGACCCGACCCGACCCGACCCGACTGTTGTTGGTTGGGTCAAGCCAATTTTTTCTCCAAACCGACCCGATTCGATCCATAAACAGCCCTACTCATGCGATGTTTTCGTCAAAATGCGCCATGTGCTTCTGCATGTGCGAAATGTGGAGAAGAAAAGCATTGTGGTTCATGTCCTAATAGCATTATCGCAACATTCACATTACACTGGAATATATAGGGATTTTTATGAGAACAAATTCACAACCTTTACGTTATTTTATCTTAATTTAATCACTATAATGTGCAAATTCATATTATCGTAGCTCTTGATCCCTCAAATATAGTCGAGTTTTCAGAATGGTCCCTAAAAAAAAACTCGATCAATATGATCCCTTTAAAACATGACTTGGGCAAAATAGTTCCTGACTCGGGCAAAAAAACTCCTGAATCGGATTATTCTGCCCGAGTCATGTTTTAAATGAACCACATTGATCGAGTTTTTTTTTGAGGGACTATTATGAAAACTTGATTATATTTGAGAGATTAAATTGGACGTTATCCTTAAAAAGAGACTATGTATTCAAGGAAACAAATGCTAGCTTAAATGATTAAGCTACGTTGCTTTTTATCAGGGTTCAATTATTACACATGGAATGTAGTGTCATGGTTTAAATATAAGATTTTTAATTAAAAAAATGGTTAATCTTTACAATTGAAGAAACTCTTAAATTTTCTATGGATCAATGTGAGAACATGTATGCCCTTTTCCTTATCCATTTCTCTTGTGTACGCTGATGTTCACTTCTCTTTCCTGATGGGTTCTCTTTGTATTCACTAGTTCTTGTGTAGTTGCTTCTGGCAAGTTCTTCTGTTGATGACATCAATTTTTTGAACTTTTATAGGTCCTCGTCAAACTAGCTTGAATCATTTTCAGAGTTAATAATTGAACCAGCAAACTTGCTTTGACTCGGTGGGATTCTTTCAGTCAGTGCTTCAAAAGACATATCTCCTTGTAATGCTCGGACGATCTGATATTTATTTCACTCATGAGGATTAGTACAAGCTGGAAGTAGATAAAGCAATTTCCGCGGTGACTCAAATGATGAAATGAGTATCAAAAAGTTAATAATTACTCTCACAAGGATAAAGTTTCTCAAATTGAGTATCAAAAAGTTAATGATTGCTCAGAAGTACAAAGTTTATAGACTTCAAGAGATCATGAATGGAACAGTGATGGTCCACCTAATCTTTTGTTTGGTTATAAATTTTTGACGATGAATAAATAGGGAATAGTAATGGATGAGGAGATAAATCTCAATATATAATAATGTTCTTCATCTGATGGTTTTTTTCAAGTACTACCCTTCAAGATTCATGATAATTACATAAATTATATATATATCAATTAACATATATGTTGTACATTATTTGTGCTTTTAATAATAGTATCTAATAATAGTAATAATAATACATAAATATAAATGATTTCTAATATTTTAAAATTAAATAAACTATTTTTATTTTAAAATTAATTTATCTTTATCATATTATCAAATTTGTATTTTATTTTGACAATTATTTTACACTAGCTCATATTTTTATTTTATTGTTATAAATTAGAATGAAATATAATGCAATATGTTATCTGGAGTATAAATATTCAATAATGTTAACAATGACATTTTAGTTATTTCCCCTGTGGTGCTTGGTATATTCTTCGTACTAACCAAATAATTGAGTACTATTTTTTATTTATTCCATTATTTATTTATTATTTGTTGTATATTATTATTTCTTACAATTTCATTCCATCTTGTATGAAAATCACCCTTGGACATAACTCCACACCGAAAGCTAGTTCAAGGGGAAGGATTGTCCAATCTATTTAAAAGCTATTTAGACCACAACCTCAAACAATATGGGTCTTTAACACATTTGGAGCGTGGAGTTATGCAGGTGGCCTAATATCAACCACAGGTTAGGTTTGACTCTGATACCATGTTAGAAAATAACTTTGGATCTAACTCTACCCCAAAAGCTAGTGAAGGGGGAGGGTTGCTCAATCTATTTAAAGGCTATCTAGACCACAATCTCAAACAATGTGGGACTTTAACACATCCAACCACTCAGCAAAAGACATTAAAGATTTGATTGTGTAGTCAAAGACCATTAAATCCACAAGCTTATGCCGTTAGAAAAAGCCCAAATTTTTTACTTATGGTCTAACATAAACGAGATGCATATGTGCTTAGAAGGTGCTTCAAACACATTAAAGTGAAAAACCATAGACTCATGAAAAATTATAGCGGCCTAATGGAGTATTCAGCTAAGGAACCTACAGAGCAAAGAAAGCACCTGACTCATTGTCGGTCGGAGCTTTGCTGATTGCCTTACACAAGCAGCAGCACATGCAACCATCTGTGCCATCTCATTAGGGTTAAAGTTATTTCCCAAGTTTGGGTCGACAAGAGCATCATAGTTGCCATTATTGGGAGCTCGAGTAAGAAATGGTTTTGCCTGCAGTTAGAAGCCCTGATAATTAATTATGTTAATTAAGCAGATGCAACAACAAAACTTGAGGCTGAACAAGAATCAGAAATGCAGATTAAGAACCCATTCAACTAAGCTATCTTCCATGGAAGTTTGCGATGGATCAACAGGTTTGCGTCCGCTGATTAGCTCCAACAACATGACACCAAATGAAAAGACATCTGACTTATCACTGAGTTTACCCGAAGATGCATATTCAGGTGCCAGATAACTGCAACAATACAGAGGTTACAGTTTAAATTATGACAGTAGATATATCATGATTCATGAAAATGGAAACAACATAGCACTCCAAATTCAAAAGTCTACTGCACATGATTCTCATCATGCTGAAATATAATGGAAATCCAAATTGCAACAAAGATATTGACAATTAGGCCAAAGACTGGATGCAAATTGAGCAATGAATAGCCATAGAAAACCATACCAAAAAGACTGACACTTGACCTAAAGACCCTAAGATTTAAGAAGTGAGACCTATCAAGAAATATACTTCTCATCACCAAAGTCCAGGACAAATCAAAGAGTAACAGTTGCAAGGAAAACTAAGCATACCCAAAGGTTCCCATAACTCTTGTGGAAACATGGGTTTTAGTATCAGAAGCAAACTTTGCAAGCCCAAAATCTGCAACCTGGTTAATTAGAACAACAAAGAAGAAGAATTAATGGAATGCGCTCTTAGATAAACTAAGAGAAGTTGCAATACAAAAAAGTTTCAGACAAAATAGGTGTTCAGACGTTCAGTTACCTTGGCCTCAAAAATGTAATCAAGAAGAATGTTGGCAGCCTTGATATCACGGTGAATAATCTTAGGGTAGCCTGCAGATCAGAGTATTATCTTTTATAAACAAATTAAAAATCAGTTAGGAAAATCAACAATGACCATGAAAGAACTTTGAAAAAGCAACTCACAGTCCTCATGAAGATATGCCAACCCCTTTGCAGAGCCCACCGCAATTTTCAAACGTGTAGGCCAACCCATAGTTGGTCCACACTTTCCTGGAAAATAAACTAATCTTAAATGAAGAGAAATAGATGTAAAATAGCAACATTCAGAAAAATAAAACAAATCAAATGATGGAAGCACAGTAGTTGAAGAACAATTCCTACAAAATTTCAGCCTACATGGATCGATCGAATGCCTAAAACCTGTAAAAAAAAGTGACCCAATGCACGAAGCAATCCCACTTGTGAGCTATGGGGAGAATTGATGTACGCAGCCTTCCCCTGCTTTTTTGCATAGAGGCTACCATAACCTCCGGATCACATGTGGGGTAATTTTACCGTTACACCAAAGCCACCCTCTAAAGGCCTAAAATATGTGATTTAATTATTTTGGACTGTATTAACAATGAAGTAAAGGTCAAAGTAACCATTTGAATCTGCAAATTTCCCCACTTCTTAGCTACTTATTGTTTTCATTTTTGAATTTCTGGTAGTGAACAAATCTATTATAAGAATGTAGTAATTAGTTTGACTCCTAACTATAATTCATTTCTTTTCTGATGTTCATAAAGCTGAACATTTAACATTAGAATGCTACCTAATAACCATTATTCATGAAAGTGGCATTGGTGATCTGGTCATAATGTGGTCATATAAAACACTATAGTAGTTTGCCTCAATCAGTTGAGAAATTCTACCAACAGAAAGAGCCAAATAATATGAGTTAAACTAATAAGAAAATGGTGTAGGAACTAAGAAGGATTGAGGTATTTAAAGGGATCATAAAATGCTTGCAAGATCCAAAGAGTAATTACAGTAGATATGTTGCAACAAGAAAGTCCGCAATATTGGTTGCTTTGCCGGAATGTATGCCAAGATCTTGACAGACTATAAAACAATAGACTGATATGGTTAATAATCAGGTTCTATAAGTAAATAATGTATTATTTTGCTTAAATTCGTTTAGATATCCTCTGTGAACGTGCATTATATAGCTCAAATATGTGTTGTGAATCAAACACTTGTTACCAATTAATCGAAGTAAGTTTCAATCATGATATCTATTGTAGAGAGCACAAAACAAAAATAAAGGTGGAATACAGAAGAATATTCCAAGTTATAAATGACAGCTAATAACAAGACATAGTTGCTTACCATGCAAATGAAACTCCAGTGTATTGTTAGGGACATATTCATAAACAAGCAGCCTCTTGCCTCCAGCGATGCAGTAGCCGACCAATGAAACAAGATGCCTATGATGCACACGACTTATGATCTCAACCTCAGCCTGGAATTCACGCTCACCTTGTCCACTACCTGTTTTCAATTGTTTAACTGCAACTTCCATGCCATTGCGGAGTACTCCTTTGTGTACATAACCAAAACCACCTTCTCCGAGGAGATTAGCACTAGAGAAGCCATCAGTTGCCATTGCCAGTTCTTCATAAGTGAAGGCAAACTTTGAGAGGCCAAGGGGCACACCAGAAGATGGTGGAGGTAGTGGCACCTCAGAGCCAGAATAATTAGACCTGGAACCTCCACTGCTACTTATTACATTTGGAGGAGGAGGAGGAGGACGAGGAGGAGGGAGTAGATAGCCCGATGAGTCTGAACTCCAAGGAGGGCACAAAGCAAATGGTGGTGGTGGAGGAAGTCCTGAATGCACTTTGACAAAATGATCTGCTGAAGGTGAAGGATTTTGTTGCCAATATTCGCCATACCGGTCATCTGAAAACACCTCACATTCAATTAGATTGATATCTCTCTTGTCAATCATGCTTCAAAAAATGCAGTTAAAAGGACAGAAAACTCAAATTCAAAACAGTGGCTAAAAGGACAATTAATGAATGCAACCATAACAATGCCCTTTCAAGTCTCAAAGAAGTAAAGATATCATTACTTGTATCACTTGATAACTACATGTGCAAGGTAAATCTTAGTTGCAAAGATGCAGAACAATTAAAATTTTCATGACTATATTTGAGTTAAGTGTTGCATGAACCTGAGAGAAATAGCTCCAAATCTACTCAGGTCCTATGATCAGGATAAATGCAAATACACTCGATGATCAATCATAATCAACCAACATGGATAATTCAAACTTAAGATCAATCAGAACATGAGCTAACCTCCAAAAGCCTAATTTTGGATACATTATTTTTCATTGCTTTGATAATGACTTTTGCCAAGTACTTCTTTTTGCAAAACAAAGTCAGATAGTTATGTGTATATTCCTGATTAAATAATGTGTTGGATTGGACTGAGTATGAAAATCCCTATCTTTTCCTCGCATACTAAATTTTCACTATAGAAAAATTTGCGCAAGAACTCCCCCGCCTGCTCATGCTGCAGAGCTAATTAACACCTAGTTTGAGGAGAAAGAAATCCTTCCTAAATTGAAGGACGGAGTCAAACAGAATTGATCATTGTTTAATTATGGATCGCAAATCTATGTTAAATGGCAAAACAATTAACAATGTGTTTCTGAATATAATAATAGATTAAACCTTTTCTTTCCAGTGGAGGCGGCGGCAGCAGCGGCCGTCGCTTCTTTTTCCAGCAACAACACATGAATCTCAGGAGAACTAAGATGATCACCACAACGCCAGCCACTACCCCAACAACGAAAGGAATTGAAATCGAGCTCGAGGAAGAGGACGAAGGAGAGGCCATAGCCGGCGTTTGGGGCGAGGGCGGAGGCGGCATTTTGGGCGAAGGTGGAAGCGTCTTGTGCAGCGGTGGAGATGGCGTTTTGGGTAACGGAGGAGGCGGTGTTTCGGGTGACGGAGGGTACAGCGATGATGGGGGAGATTGACCGGAGCGGGAGGGCGGCGGGGGGGAGGAAGAACTGGAACGGGTGGGGGGAGGAGGCGAGGCCGATGGAGGAGACGCGGGCGGGTTGGGTGGGGACGAAGGGAGAGAGGCGGCCGGGGGATCCGGAGGGGCGGCCGGAGGTGGAGACGCCGGAGGAGGGATGGAGGGAGGTGGCGCAGCAGTGGGCGGAGACGCCGGAGGAGGGGTGGAGGGAAGCGGCGTCTCTGTGGGCGGAGACGCCAGAGGAGGGGTGGACGGAGGTGGAGCAGCGAAGGGCGAAGAGGCCGAAGTAGGGGAGGCGGCTTTGGGAGAGGGGGCGGGCGTCGACGAGGACATGACCGGCGCGCGTCTTAGATGGATGGTATTTTAACAAATAAAGCTCTGCACTTGTAAAGTAAAGCCGTCGCGAGAGCATGTTTTCTATGTATATGCATTTCGGCGTTCGCATGCAACAACGTGGACAGAGAAAAATGGAGGGTAAACGATTTACTGTTTACATGTAGGTCAGGGTTCAGGTATTTCCTCGTACTCTCTATGGAGTATTTTGTACGCTGGTGAGGTATTTTAAGCTGGACGCTGTCTGGGGTAGGCACTTGATTTGAGATGATGCAGACTACCCACGTAATCTAATATCCCCTTAACGTGCAGTGCGCTGTGTTCGCTAAACTTCGGAATTTGACTGATTCATATTATTTGGATAATCGTAAACAAAATAGCTTAGTAGTTTCTGAAATGTTGGGAATATCACAATCTGTGCGTCAAAGATTTGAATCAATTGACTGTATCCGTAAAATAGACAATAATTTTATGTCGGGATTTTTTTATTTTTTTTTAAAAAATAGTTTTATAACATAATGATTAGGAAAAAAAAGCTAAATTTGCTCGCAAAGTATTAAAAAAAATACAAATTTGCTCATCAACTATGTTTTTTATCAAAATTATCATCGACGTTACAGAATTGGATCATTTTTGTCTTTCTCGTTAACGGAAATTCATGTCAGCAAACGAAATCCCACGTGGCAAGTGCAGCTCGGCCACATAAGGTGTCACGATAAAAAATGACATATGATAATTTATGTAGTGACAAGGGCAATTTTGGCCCAAAATATATTTAAAGGGCAAATTTAAATCTTTTTCAATATTTTAGGGGCAAATTTGCACCATTTTTAATATTTCAGGGATAAATTTGCATATTTTTCAATACTTTAGAGGTAAATTTTGCCTGTTTCCCTTGAATAAAATATATATGGTGCCCAAACAATGTGTTTTATGTTCATTGCACGATTTCTGCAAGTTTGGTTTCCATCTTAGAATTTGAACAAATACTTTAGTAATTTTTTTAAGAAATATAAATTTTAAAGATGAAACAAAAATAATATTCAAAAAGATATTTCTTAATTACTAAAATAAAAACTTGATTAAATTTAATTATTAGTAACTGGTCCGGCCCAACCCGAAAGTTCAGGGATAATCCCGTCCCAATTCAAAATCGGGACGAGACCGAGACAAAATTGCAATGCTTCATATTCAGGACTAAGACTGGGACACATATTTGCGTCCCGGCTCAAAATTGGGACGAGATCGAGACATACCAAATCTGGACCCATCCGACCTGAACGGTACTATGTTGGTTGGTTTCTTATTACAATGATAAGTGACTAAAGTTGTTCATATCTTTGAGTAAACACTTCAGCTACAATACAAAGTATATTTGTCAAGCTTATATTTTCTTGATTTTGGTAAAGATGATATCAACATCATTCTTATAGTGTTAATTAGAATCACATTAATGATAATAATATATAAAAGAAAAAATGATTAAATTTGCCCCTGAAGTATTGAAAAGGGTGCAAATTTATCCCTAAAGTATTGAAAAAGATTCATATTTGCCCCTTTAAATATATTTTGGGCCAAAATTGCCTTTGTCACTACATAATTGTCATATGTCATTTTCCATCGGTATCTTATGTGGCCGAGCTGCACTTGCAACGTGGGATTCCGTTTGCTAACGTGGACTTCCGTTAACGAGAAGGGCAAAAATGATCCAAGTATGTAATGTCAAGGGTAATTTAGATAAAAAACATAGTTGATGGGCAAATTTGCATATTTTTCAATACTTCAGGGGCAAATTTGGCCCTTTTCTCTAATTATTATAGTACGTATGTAGATATGAGAATATATGCACAATATACATGGCATGACGTGCCTAGCACAACCCTTTTCGGCCCGGGTCCATGCCGCCTATGGGCAGACTCAGCCAATTGACACATCTATTCAATCTCTGGTTGTAACACTTGGCATGCTCGTGCCCAAGGGACGGGTCGGCATGGCCTGCGTGCTGAGTGCATCAGAGCCAGCCTAATAGCCTAGAGCCTAGTGCAACACCATGCTCTATAGGTTGATAGGCCAACGCTGGCCCGGCTCTTCGCTAAGCCCGGCTCAAACTCGAAGGGGCGAGTCTCGTGCCAAACTAGGTCGCCCCTTTGGGAAGTTAGGTCGTGCTTGACACGGCCTGATCATTTTAGTCAGGCATGGCCCGACAAGTCTTTGGCCGCCCATTGCCATCGCTAGGATATCGAACTCATGCATGATCTATTTGTAACATGCCTATATAAATGTTTAACCACTAAACTACTAGTGCATCAACATGTTGAGAAATTTTTTAACTTTAAGTCATTCCACCAACATAAATAAATATTTGACAATTAATATATAATTTGTAAATAAACTATAAATTAATGTAGTAATGAAATTCAAAATAATTTATAAAAATATAATATTATGGAATAACAAAGAAGTCAATATAATATAAACACTAAAAAACTTCAAAAATATTTAAATATTAATAATGTAAAGTAAAAAAAAAGTTTTGTTTTTAATATAATTTGACAAAAATATTTGGAACTAGCGAAAGATTGCATGGTATTATCTTTATATAATAAAAGTAAGGGTAAATTACACGTAGTCCTCCTGGACTGTAGTCATTGTGCGCAAATACTATCTAAACTATCAAGTGTGCACGGAGCCCCCATCAACTACACTTTTTGTTCTAAAAGATTTCATCTGTTGGCCCGCCCGTTAGTCACTTAACGGTAAAAGTGACTCATGTGCAAAACCTCCCCTACGACCCCTTCGACTCTCCACCCCAGCGACATTGGTGACCAAGGCGATTGAACCCTAATCGTCCAAATCAAGAGCCAAACGCCGAACTTTTTAATCAGCGAGGAACCCTAATCGTCCACAAAGGGAAGACGCCAAGAATTTGCTGGGGAAGATGCAAACTTTAGGCTCCACTAGTGCAGGCAATAGCTCAGGCTGTAGCAATAGGTTGGGTGTGAGGTATTATTACTGTGGAATGATTTCTCCATTGAAGACTGCAAGCACTGATGCCAACGCAGGAAGGTGATTTTTTGGATGTACCGTAAAATTGGTTAGTGTTTAAATCTCTAATTTTGAATCAATCTCAGTTAAATCCCTAATTTTAAATCGCTACATGTACAGATTGGTGGTCCACATTGTAGTTACTTCGAATGGATAGACCCTCCCAAGAATTGCTCAAAGTTGAAAGATCGCAATGTCATATATATTTAAAGATATGTATGAAAGAAATATTGTTTTAACCGAACAAAACAAGGCTTTGATTGAGAAGATTGATGAGTTGCAGCAATTAGAGATAAAGAACAAAGAATTGATATTGCAGATTGAATTTGGGAAGGATAGAGAATTTAAGCTGCTATCAATTGTAGTTGTAGCTTTTATTTTTATTATTTTTATTGTAGGTTTATCTTTCAAATAAGATGTTGTAATCTATGCAGTAAAGATGTACTTTATCATATATGTATCAGACTCTTTGAATTATCAATTTCTATCAGTTTGAATTATCACTTTATCAGATATGTATCAGTTTGTATCAGTTTGAATTACACTAACTGTTTACATTGATTCACATAATCCAGTATGAACAACACTAACACACTAACACTAACTGAAACATCATTTACACTAATTCACATAACACTGTTAATATCATTCACATAATACTGAAACATTCAATTTCACCATACTTAAACAAAAAAAGTTGAAACATTCAGTTTACACCTTACTGAAACATTCAGTTTACACCATACTGAAACTCCAAAATCCATTTGAAAACCTTTACATCATGATCCACTAAGTGAGAACAGTATACAAATATTTACGTCATGGTCCTCTTTCTAGCACATATCTTTTTCTTCATTCTATGAGTTGTCCCAAGATTTGTTGGTTGAGCTATCCCAAAATTTGTTGGCTGAGACATGCTAAATGATTGTTGGTGCTGAAAGGTGTCAAATGCTGATGGTGTTGGCTAAGACATGCTGAAAGGTTGTTGAGATATTCTAAATGATGGCTGAGAGCTTGGCTCACCTGAAGATAGCTGAGACATGCTGATTGGCCTAGCTGAATATGACTGAGACTTGCTGAAAGGTGGAGCTGAAGATGTAGTTTTTCTCATTCCTCTTGTTTGGTTGGGGTTTACTGGACCCTTGCATCTTTTACTATTATGTCATGGCTGTCCACAATTCCCACACTTAAGGGTTTGTCATCTTCTATTAACCTTGTGAGGATTGATAGGTTCATCTGCTGCCATCTTTCTCTGTTTTCTTGGTCTCCCTGGCAGTACATTATATGTTGGAGTACCAATGGGTGCATGATCCTCATGTGGACAATCTTCTTCTAGAATTGGTTTGATAAATGTTGAGTAGGCCTTCATAAACATGTCTCTGTAATACCATTGATGTACATAATTTTTAAATATGTCCCCAAAACTATCAATACCATTGAAATAATTAAGTTAATACACATAACAATCAAGTTAATAATCAATACAAGGAAAACATATCAAAACCAACATGTATATACAAGAAATTGCATGCCCACATGGAATGCCAGTAAGTTGTCATTTCCCACAACTGCATGTTCTCTGTTTGAGGTAAACTACCTTTTGTCCATCTCTCACATGATTTGCTTCAAATAGAAGATTTCCACGACAAGCTATTATGGATAGGGGAGCATCCTTCTTTGCTGACTCCAATTTCAACTGAACACATGGAGTTATTGGACCAAGATAATTCATCATACCATTCTTTTTAGCAACTAGCCTCTTCATCAACATCCTTCTAATCATCTCACATATAGTCAATATTAGTTTGTCACGTGCCTCTAGTATGAATCCATTAAATGTCTCTACAATATTATTCAATGGCATATCACTCTTGGTTCTTTATCTAAAGGCATGCGTGGACCACTTTCTTGGAGGTTTTCTCATCAACCAGTCATATGCAGATTAGTCTATATTCTTGATTCTTTCCATGCAAGCCTTGAAACTATTAAATGTTGTTGCCTTTGCTGCATTTCACAGCTTATCCTTTAAAGTCTTGGCAGGATGACTCTTCTTGAAGTTGGCATATAAATGTCTTACACAAATTCTATGATCAGCCTCTAACTCCTCCAACACTGATTCCAAACCCTGTTACATATATTTTGAGAGATAATTAAACAATAAAAACACATAACAATTAAACTATAATCGTGTGCGCAAGACCCCCATAAACTATAGTTGTGTGTGCAAGACTCTCCTAAACTATCATGTGTGCTCATAACCCCCTTAAACAATAAAACACTAAACAGGAACCACATAACAAGAACTGGTCTATAATACTTACATTTTGTTGATCTGACATGAAAGTTCAACCATTCTCTTCAATTGAACCTATATCTTTAAGTAGGTAATACAAAACCAATTCCAACTGTCATAACATTCAACCTCCACTGCAGCCCATGCAATGGGATACATATTGTCATTCTCATCCTTTGTTATTGCGCACATCAGCTGTCCTCCATATATACATAAAGGATGGGCGTACAAGCAGCTTTGGACCCAGTCTTCAATGCATCCAAGCATACATAAAATCTCTTGAACAAGCCATTGTTGAGATCTACCTTGCAATTACTGTCAGGATTGTACTTCTTTACAACTGCATTGTAATTCCATAGCTTTGTAAATTGTTCAACTGCCTTTCCTTGTAGCTTCAACATTGTCTTTTGCTTTGCCCTATAACACTGGTATCTAGACATGGTCACTTTATGATCGCTGTGCACTTGATTTTGAAAAGCTTTATATTCCCAATGAGGTTGGTCTCTAATGTGCTCCAAATACTCCTCTATTAATCAATTTGAATCAGCCTTTGTATTTTTAAATTCCCATCCACAATTCTTGTGTTCCATATTTATCCATGTCTTAATTTGAAAAGCCTCATTCTTATGGGAGAGGGATGCATGAACCTTCAATCCACAACCCCTCTTGCAGCAATGGTTATCCTTCTCCTTTCATTCTTGATGAATACAAAATTAATCCCTCTGTGTACTGCTTTTTTGAGTGTTGATCTGCACACTTTAAAAATCATTGAAACACATTCCCACTGTCAGTTCAACCCTTCTATGAAAAATTGTCTTCTCATTGAAAGTTTGCCACTTTTGCTTCTTCCTTTTCTTTTTCTTTCCCTACTCATTCTCACTCTCACTAGCAACATCTAAGTGATCACTTGGTTCATATTCACTCTCATCACTTGGTTTCTTTTTTCTGTCATTCACACTCTCTTTCTTATCATTGAACATGTCATTAAATTCTTCTTCAATTTGTGTGGAATTGTGATCAAAGAATATATCAGGAACATCATCTTCACTGTCAGGGAAGTCACAACCATCCAGGTTCACTTCTTCTATACTTTGTGTAGGTTCCTTCCTTTTATATGGCTTTTTCACTGTCATCTTAATCTTCATACCCTTGGGATCTTAACTGACTTCTTGCTCAATCCTCTAGTTTTTTTATTCTTTTTTTTGTAATATCATAGATATTAATTCTAATTTTCGTTTATTGTGTGCGTGTTTGCCAGTCTAGCAGACTAGTTCGAGGTTGAGCCGAGTTGACTCATGGTCCGGTGCGAGCTTGCGAGCTTAGGTAAGGAGGAATATGAGTTACAGAAATTTTGCTTGCATAGAAAAATTTATATAATTCTATGATGTGTATGCATGATGGTTTAATTTTGTGCATGTGGATGTGCGTATGTTGGTTGTTTATAATTTAGCATGGGATTAGAATATGAGTAATTAAGTTAGTGGGCTTGGGTTTGGCTTGAGACGGATGCGAGTTTGATAAAGAGTTTAGTGGAGTTAGGGTTGAGGAGGGAGTATAAAACCCCCTTCCCTTGGCTTACGGCTCCCCATTGGAGCTGCACAAGCAAT
Source organism: Canna indica (assembly GCA_034359265.1). NCBI lineage: Eukaryota > Viridiplantae > Streptophyta > Magnoliopsida > Zingiberales > Cannaceae > Canna > Canna indica. The sequence continues at coordinate 66,872,420 of CP136890.1, read as the reverse complement.
TTGGAGAAGAAGAGCCGCCACTCAGTCGCCCTCTCCTTCACCTTGGAGTCGCCGCCCTCAAGAGCTGAGCCGCTGAGCTTCTCCTCTCCTTCCTCTCCTTCTTCCTTCTCTTTGGAGCCGAGCCGAGAGGAGCCGCCTGAGCGAGCCAACCCCTCTCTTTCCCTCTCTTCCTCTCTCTTCAAGCTGGTGGCTTGAGGAGGAGCCGCCACCCCCTCTTCCCCCTTCTTGAGTCGAGCCGCCATCTTTTAAAGCCGATTTTGAGGGCCGTTGTCCGGGATTTCTCCTCTCATCGTCCTTCCTATTCGGGTGAGTGATTTTACCTCTCCTTTTTTGGGTTTTCTCGTGATCTTGAGCCAATTTGAGGCATCTTCTTGTTTCTTGAGATTTTTGCCGAATCGTGAGTTTTGAACGTCGTGTTCTTGTGCCAATTTGTGTGAGGAGGGCCCGAGATCGTCCTTTTGTGGCTTGGCAGCCCCAGGCTTACCCTAGGGGTGCTCGGGCAAGGGAGAAACAAGGGTACCCTCAAGGTGTTCGATGAAATGCTCAAGTGATCGATCTTGTTTATCTTCAAGTGTAAAACTTGATTTGTTTGCCTAATTAGGTTCTTGAATTTTGGTTGCATGCCTGAGATTTAAATCTATGATTTTTGGGTAGAAATCATGTTATAAGATTAAGATCTTGATATTGATGCCATGGGGATTCTTGAAAAGAGATTCTTGATCATGATGCTTGTTTCTTGATTAAGGTGTTGTGGATACTTGTTAATCTTGTGTAATAAGCATGAAATGTGTGAAATTTATCTTGAGATTAGTATTATGTTCTAATGATAATTAAGGATCAAATTTCTGTTAATTTCAGATTTATTTTCATGCTATGTTGAAAACTTAATGTTGCTGGAATTTCATGCTGAGATGATGAATCTGTGCTGTTTTTAAAATACATATTGTGGTGTGTATATTTTCTGAATATAGTCTTGTAACCTATCGTTTTGACCAGAAAATATAGTTTGGAAACATAGGACACAATCTGGAGACCAGATTCGGGTTAGAAACATCAGTTTCAGGTATAACAGTAAGCTAAAATGAAACCCTAATCTTGGTAATCTAAATTTTAATTGCATAATTGAAATTGGGCAAAATGGTCAGCATAATGTATTATGAACCAACAAGTAAAATTTATGTATGAAATAAAGCCACATGGGTTATGACATTACGAGTCTAGGAGTTGGGGTCGGGTATTAGAGTGTTGAGACGCTTTCCAATAAGGACACCCCTAAGACACCGTAGGAGAGGCTTGACTTAGGTCATGTTGTGCCATATCTTTATGAATGACGGAGAGACTCGTTGATGAGTTGGATTGCGGGCTAGGCCCATGAGATTGGATGGCTAATTCCCAATCCGTGGAACAAGTTCGATTGAGCAAATCCCAATTGTTCTGGTTTGGTCTCGTGGGATAAGTTCGGAGGGCCTACCCGATTTCCCCTGTGATATCGTAAAGGGGCAAGTTCGGATGAGCGATTCCCAATTGTCCCTTCGTGTCTCGTGGAGCAAGTTCGGAGGATCTTCCTAATTGCTCCTGAGTTTTTTTATACTAGGATAAGTTCAAAGGGCCTTCCCGATTATCCTAGTATGTGTTATTGCCTTAGGGCATGGTAGACTAAGGCATGTTGATCTTCACCGTTTGGGTGTTGGCTGCATTCGGGAAGGTGGTGGCCAGATGGCCTATTAGCTTGTCATCTCCTTGTGACTTTTTTCCTGCTTGAGACAGGAGTTTTGCTTATGCATCCTATTTATGATTATTTTTTTTGTGTGTGGGTTGGTAGAATCGCTCACTGAGTTCTTTTGAACTCACCCATTGTCGTTGTTTTGTTTTGTAAAGCCTGACCGGTGAGGTGGGCTAGAGCACTTGGCGCAGTTGGAGGGTAGAGGAGCTACATTGATCTCATAGCAGTCCTAGTTAGGGTTCAGCATTTTGGAGTTGTAGTCCCTTGAGGGACATTCATGCTTTATTCATAGTTTATTTGTTAAAAGAACTGTTACTCTTTGGTTCGTTTATTTTCGCACTTAAACTGTTTATTAAAAACTTTGATGTTTTTTTAAAAAAATATGTTTTAGTTCTTTTCTATTGCATGATAAAAGTTGTTATTCTTATGTTATCTTTATAAGTTGGCATGTGCTTGGGTTAGGCTGCGGTGTATAGGCACATATACCCTCGCCGGTCACGTGACCCTGAGTTGGGGCATGACATTTTTTAGATGAACACTCAGCCAGTGTGCTTGCCTGTGTTGCCTGTGCACTACTAGAAACTTGATCTTCAGCAACGGCTATCAGCAACGGCCGCTCAAGCCGTTGCTATTTGCAACGGCATTCTTACGGCCGCCCGAGCCGTTGCAGATATCTGTATCTGCAACGGCGTTCTAACGGAAAACCGAGCCATTGCTGATTATTTTAATTATCAGCAACGGCTTTCTGACGGAAAGGCGAGCCGTTGCTGCTTTTTTAATTGTCAGCAACGGCTTGCTAACGGATAAGTGAGCCGTTGCTGATGATAACTTATCAGCAACGGCTTTCTAACGGGCGAGTGAGCCGTTGCTGATAAGTTTATATAGGGCACCAGTCGCGCGCCCGACCCTTCTTCCTCCCGCTGCTGCCGCCGCCGCTGGTCTCGCCTCTCACCGCCGCTGCCGCTGTTGCCGACACTGCCGACGCCGACGCCTCTCGCCGCCGCTGCCGCTGCTGCCGTCTTGTTCAGGTATGTTGATCGGCCGGCCGGCTCTTCACTAGGTTTCGGCCGGCGGGAATCAATCCGACCGAAACCCTATTTCTAGGGTTTCGGCCAGCGGCGGTCGGCCTATGGCCGCCGCCGGACCTTCTACAATGGCCGGACGGTGTGTCCGGCCACTGTACGCCGGCGCCGGAGGGTGGACTCCGGCGCCAGAATTTATAATTATATATATATTATATTGTTTTATAATTGTTAATTAATTGTTTTATAATTGTTTAGATTAATTGTTTAATTTGTTAGATTAATTATTAGGGTTTAGATTAATTTCGGACGCGCGCCGGAATCGTCCACTTCGGACGCGCGCCGGTTTGTCCACTTCGGACGCGCGCCGGAATCGTCCACTTTGGACGCGCGCCGGAATCGTCCAATTCGGACTCGCGCCGAAATCGTCCACTTTGGACGCGCGCCGGAATCGTCCAATTCGGACTCGCGCCGGAATCGTCCACTTCGGACGCGCGCCGAAATCGTCCAATATGGACTCGAACTGTCTCGAAACATTTAGAAAATAATCATCCATCCGACGAGTTGATATGTTTCACGTACGCATCGACGAATCGGATATGATTTAGCAAAACCTTAGATCCGTTCGGGAATTGTATGTTCGTGTAAAAGAAGTAGATGATCTTTTATACGACGTACAATTCTTGAATTATCCCTGATTGGACAATTTGGGAATATAGTTATTTGTACTGCACTTACGTTTTTATTTTAACTATTAACTAATTATTCTAAAATTCGGTAACATCTCTCTTGTTCTCCGATACGCGCCCAGATGATATGCGTATTCGGAGAACTGTAGGGAGATGCTGTCGAAATTTAGAATAATTAGTTAACAGTTAAAATAAAAACGTAAGTGCAGTACGAATAACATAAATCCCGAATGGAATAGGACAATCTCACCTAAAGACATTAACCAAAGAAATTGTCATTGATTGACAGAATCATGTCGGCTGATCGAAGTTGGATGTACCGACGTCTTGATCGTGGAGCTTTAACGAATGAGTTTCGATTAGGCGTAACGTACTTCCTAAATTTCGCCTATTCGAATCAGAATTTCGTTAGCATGGGTGATCAAATCCGATGTCTGTGCCGCATTTGTTCAAATGGACGATTTTTGGATCGGGAGACTGTCACTCTGCATCTATATAGCAAAGGATTTGCACCAAGATATTTTCTATGGACTTGTCACGGGGAGTCACGCGAAGTCGGGACGTCGAGCAATCCTGTCGTTCAGACATATGGTGAATCTTCCTCTGCTGGTGCTTCTTCATCCGGTCAATGTAATCCCTATACAACTATGATACTTGATAGTCTTGGGGGTCAATTCCGCCTGAATGATAATGTTGATCGGCCAGTTCTTTAGACATCAGTCCCACCAGATACTACAGTGGTTGATATCACAGAAGTAGGGGTTGCGGTAGAGATTGAATTACCGAATAAAGAAGCTGCAGAATTTTACGAGATGTTGAAAGCTGCCGATGAACCTTTGTATGAGAATTGTCCTAAATACACTAGGTTTTCAGCAATGACACAGCTCTTAAACATCAAGGCCGATTGTAATATCAGCGGAGTTGCGTATGATCGGATTGCTGGATTGATTAATGGAATGCTGCCTACTGATAACAAGTTTGAGCCTACTTTTTATAAGACTAAAAAGCTAATGAGAAAATTGGGGCTTGGGTACGATAAAATACACACGTGCCAAAATAACTGCATTTTATATTATAAAGAAAATGTGCAGTTGGATAAATGACCTGTATGTCAACACCCTCGTTACAAGGAGAAGAAATCGGTCCGACAGAAAAATATCCCGTTTAAGGTGCTTCGGTATTTTCCACTAACACCGAGGCTTCAAAGATTATTCATGTCGGAAAAGATAGCCCCCTACATGAGTTGGCATGCAATAAGTCGTGATGATACAGTAATGACTCATCCATCTGACAGTGAAGCATGGAAACATTTGGATACATGTTATCCTTCATTTGCTATGGATACTAGAAATATCAGATTGGGATTGTGCACAGATGGTTTTAATCTGTTTGGACATTCTGCAACTCCTTATTCAGTTTGGCCAGTGCTGCTGACAGTTTATAATTTGCCACCGTCAATGTGCATGAAAGATGAATTTTTTTATCTTTCGATGATTATTCCGGGTCCTAAGGGTCCGCGAAAAGAAATTGACATATTTCTCAGACCCTTGATAGATGAATTGAAAACATTGTGGACTGAGGGAGCTGTCACTTATGATTGTCATCGGAAGCAAAACTTCAATTTAAAGGCCGCGGTCTTGTGGACAATCAATGATTTCCCCGCATACGGCATGTTGTCGGGTTGGAGCACTCACGGCCGACTCTCTTGCCCGTATTGTATGGAACACTCTAAATCAATCAGTCTTCAGAACGGACGAAAAATCTCATTCTTTGATTGTCATCGTCGATTCCTACCGGTTCATCACCAGTATCGAAGGAATCGTAATAAATTTACTAAGGGCAGAGTCGAAAGAGATGGGCCACCACCGATGTTGTCTGGTGAACAAATGTTAGCACGTGTTTCAGCACTTCCAGATATAGTATTTGGTCGCAATGAAAGAGTGTCAGGTTTTGGCCAAACACACAACTGGGTGAAAAAAAGTATCTTTTCGGAATTGCCCTATTGGAGTTCATTATTGAATCGACATAATTTAGATGTCATGCACATTGAAAAAAATGTGTTTGATAATATTTTCAACACTGTGATGGATATTTCTGGAAAAACTAAAGATAATGTCAAAGCCCGACATGATCTGAAAATACTTTGTAAAAGACCAGAGTTGGAGTTACAAGAGGTCAACGGACGATATCTGAAACCGAAGGCCCTATATGTGTTAAATAAACAACAGATCAAAGATGTTTGTCAATGGGTAAAAGAACTCAGATTACCCGATGGATATGCTTCAAACTTATCTCGATGTGTGAACGTCGATGATTGCAAAATATCAGGGATGAAGAGCCATGATTGTCATGTATTCATGTAGAGATTACTTCCGATCGCATTTCGAGATCTTCTACCTGATAATATTTGGGGTCCGTTGACTGAATTAAGTATGTTTTTTAGAAGCATCTGTGCAAATGTCCTTCGAGTCGAAGATATGTCAACACTTGAAAATAATATTGTTGAAATCATATGCAAGCTGGAGTAGTTTTTCCCTCCTGCAGTTTTTGACTCGATGAAGCATCTACCGATACACTTGGCATACGAGGCACGAGTTGGTGGCCCCATTCAATATCGTTGGATGTACTTATTTGAAAGATACATGAATCGTCTGAAGAAAAAAGTAAAGAACACCGCAGCTGTTGAAGGATCAATATCTGAATCGTATATCATCCAAGAAATTTCAACATTCTGCTCATTTTACTTTGAATCGACAGTACAGACAAGATTTAATCGTCTTCCACGTAACGACGACGGGGGTGTTCGACATTCAGATGGACGTTTAAATATATTTTGTCACTCTGGTCGTGCTTTTGGTTCTCGTCCATCTCGACACTTAAGCGATGAAGAGTATCATTTGGCACACTTGTATGTATTACTCAATTGTCCAGAGATTGAACAATTCATTGAAATATTTGACATTGAGATGGTGCAAAAATACTCTATTCACAACGATGAAGAATTGGAGAGATTACGGAATCGTGATTTCCCTACTTGGATTCAGACTTACTGCAAAGATCACAGAGCTGAAATAGATGAAAAAATATTTGAGTTTGTTAGTGGACCGTCGCGACTTGTGTTGTGCTATAGCGGATATTTTGTTAACGGGTATAAATTTCACACGGTTGAATATTCATTTGCAAAGAAGACGATGAATACTGGGGTCTGCGTGAAAGGGACAACCTATGTTGAATGTGATATGGATTTTTATGGACTGGTGGAAGAAGTGATAGAGTTGCACTACTTCGGCTTGAAATCAGTGATCCTATTTAGATGTCATTGGTTCGATACAACAGAAAGGGGCATGAAAGTTCATCCAAAATACAAACTTGTTGAGGTTAATTACAAATCGAAATTGGCAGCAAATGAGCCTTTTATATTGGCATCACAAGCCGAACAAGTATATTACGCGAAGTATCCGGCTCGAAATAAAGATAGAGCAGATTGGCGTGTAGTCTGTAAGACAAAAGGTAGAGGAAAAATTGATCCGATAGTAGGAGAAAATGATCCTCCTGGTTTCTATCAAGAAGATGATCTTCCTGCTGTGGATCGTATTATTCCAATACTCGAGGATGCAGACACAACGTCAATTCAATTAGAAGTTGAATTCTTCTGATGATGACGATCATGAAATTGAGGAAGCTGGAGATGAAGAAGATGAAGAAGAGGAAGAAGAGGAAGAAGAAGAAGAATTCGAAGACTATTATTCAGATGATGAAGAATAATTGTAAAATATATATTTTATTAAATATATCTCTACTATTTATACAATAATCTGATTATATGTCTGTTCGACAGATATGTCTGGTCGTGGTTATCGACGCAGGAGAGTTTCGGAGTCTCCGATCGGTGAGACTCCAGCACTTACTCATGCTGCTGATCCTCCTGTTGCTGATCCTCATGAGGATGATACTGCCGAGGCTAGTACATCCAGACGTAGGCGGCCACGCGGGCCGAACAGGTGGCAGCCTCCACCAGCCACAGAGTCACGTAGATTGATTAGCGTGATTGGGGAGCGGTAATATATCATGAATTATGAATCATTATAAATTCATTATATCATAATATAATATTAAAATTTATTTTTGTTGTGCAGGTTCGAGCAAGAAGAAGTGCCGAGGAGCATTTCTTCTACTATTCGACGATACATGCACGGGGCATGGCCTACGTGGTCTCACGTGCCTAGCGAGCACGTCGACATGTTATGGCGCGAGTTTGAGGCACGTATTATTATTATTTTTTACATGCATGATGATATATTAATATTGGTACTGATATTATTATTTTGCAGGCTCGCTATACATGGGCCGAGGACCAGAGGCCCTTCATTTACGCTGCCTGGGAGGCTATTTCCCGGGCAAGGTACAACGGGCAGCTGGGGCAGGCTCGGTCCCAAGCGATGGCCCGAGCTGGGACCACTAACATCGCGGAGACTCGGGGATACGGCCCCGGTTGGATTACTCCGGATATATGGGACCAGCTCGTGGGGATATGGTCGACGGATCGATGGCAGGAGGTTTCTCGGAATGCGGCTAGAAATCGCATGTCGGGGGGAGCAGCGCGTCACACCGGCGGCTCTGTTGCATTTGTAGTGCACGCAAACCGTATGGTAAGTATATCTTTTAATTATATATTTTATTTGTTATTATGTGTACTAATTAATGTATTTGTTTTGTAAATGTAGACGACGGTGTCGGATGACGAGAGTGTCCAGCGACCCTCCCCGATGGCGGTGTTTGAGCGGACTCACCGTCGAGCACATGGGACGGGGGAGTACATCCACAACCGCGCTGCATACATTATGGTAATTATATATTTATTTAAATTATTCATTATATATTTATAATTTAAGTTTTATGATAAATATTAAACAAAAAATCAAACTCGAGTAGGAGACCTACAGCCAGACGGTGGTGCAGCGCGCGGGTACCCCCGAGGACTTTGACGCAGCATCGTGGGTCGAGGCCGCAGGTGGCTGGGACCATGGCCGCGTATATGGCTTCGCAGATAGTGGTCATGCGCGAGCCGTACTAGGGCCACTTGGGGCACCGACCCCTCCGGTCGCTAGTGAGCGGCCGTCCACCTCCAGATCCAGTTATGATCATAGTAATAGGATAAGGACACTAGAGGAGACGGTTGCGCGTCAGACTGAGATGATGGAGCGCCAGAGTCAGACGATGGCGAATATAGAAGCTATGCTACGCAACTTGTCAGGTCATCCCGAAGCAGGCATCTCTTCGGCATCATCTAATCCATCGTCCTCGAGTCAGTCCACGCCGGTGTACACTCAAGCGCTCCAGACCCCGCCATATAATCCAGACCATCCTCCATCGTGATCGTGAGATTTTTTGTTTGTATATTGAACTTGTTTAACTTATTTTGTTTGGATATTGATACTTCAATTTTGCATTTGAATTATTTTTATACTATCGTGGATAATTATCAATATAAATATAATTGTTTTGATGTATATCTTGGTGTGTTTGTGATGTGTGAATGAATGTGTATGAGGTGTTTGTGATGTGTGAATGAATGTGTGTATGAGGGTATGGGTGTGTGAGTTATGTATCAGATAAATGTATCAATGTATCAATGGAAATTTGAAATTTTCAAATTTTCTGTTTGCAGGTATACGTCATCAGCAACGGCTTTCCCACGGGCGTCCGTGGGAAAGCCGTTGCTAAAAGTGTATTGAAAGCCGTTGTTGATGACCTACAGCAACGGCTTAGCGACGGAGTTTTACTAACGGTGTTGCTACGGACTCAGCGGCCGTTGCTATTAATGTTATCAGCAACGGCTCCGGGTCTGTGGCAAAACCGTTGCTGATAATATTTTTAGCGACGGCCCGAGCGGCCGATGCTGATAATATTTTGAGCGACGGCCCGAGCGGCCGTTGCTGATCCGTTGCTAAGTCATCAGCAACGCGACTTTCTATCACGGCTCTATTGCAACGGCTCGGCCGTTGCTGATTCTCTTCAGCAACGGCTCAGCAACGGCATCAGCCGTTGCTGATGCCCATTTTTCTAGTAGTGGTGTTGCCTGTGGTGGTTCCTGATCTAGGGGTACAGTATTAGGTGATTTCTGAGCCTGGGGTACAGTAATGAGGTCATCAACCCTATGTTGTACAAGAATATCCAATCTTCTATTGTTGTTCCCCTATAGTCCTTTCAGCACAGTCAAAATATCCTTATCTCCTACGAAAGGTCTAAGTATATCAAAAGGCTCATCCCCAAACTTCCACCAGAAATGTGTTGCATTTGGGTAGCCATAAACTTTCTCCACATCTCTTGCAATGTGTGTGGTGGATAATAAATCAGGATCATACCACAGTTTCTTGGTTTCCCCACCTTTATATTGAGGCTTTGGCCTCAAAACAATCTCCCCACTCATGTACAAGTTCAAGGGAATTGTCCCCTTTATAATGGGGTAAAACCTAAAAAATACAAAGCTGTATTGGTCCCACCTATGTGACAATGCAATATCATACCAAGAACATGAAACAAAAAGCACTGACAATAAAGAACAATGCAGTAACCCCACATTATCTTTTGCACTGAAGTTAACAATGAAACAATATCTTACAATCAGTAAACTAAACTAAACTATTTAAAATTGAAGTTAACAAGCACTAAACTGATACAGTAAACTATAAAAAATGCACCAGTAAAACAATCTTGAAATAATGCAGTAAAAATGCCCAAATCTCAATGCACTAAACAATGAAAGTAAACTAATCTCAATGCCTTAAACTGGATATCTGATGTGATAATCTCAAAGCAAATCTAAAACTGAAAAAAAAACCCTAAAACTTACGCAGTGTCGCTATTCGCCATGTTCCGCCAACTGGATCCTTGGCGTCTTCCTTCTGTGGACAATTAGGGTTCAATCGGAAGGAAGACGCCTATGTTGTCCAAACTTTTTTATTTATTCCAAACTTTTTATCTCACTTAAATTTGGAATTCAAGTTTTTACCCTACTTATTTTCTCTATAGGCACCTATGTTGATATTTTTAATTTTATATTTACTATTTATTGAATAATAAGTGTAAATATTTTTTATTTATTGAAGTTTTTTATATTAGTTTACGGGTTTTGAAATATCATTTTCTTGAATTTGTTAACGAAAAATAGTATTTCAAAACCAAAAAAAATTATGTAGCCAAGAATAATTTAAATATTTTATTTTCTATTTTTTTCATTATGTTACCTTATATTTATATTATATTTGATTTTATCCATAAAAATATTATTATTATTGTATTTCTTAATTTTTTATCATTCAAATCTATATAAATTAATTTTTAATTAATATAATTATTTTTTATATCACTTTTATATTTATGAAATATCATTTTTCCGTTATTTTTGAAAAAATTAAATTATTTCAAATTAATTATTTTTGAATTAATTATCTATACTTATAAATTTTTAATTGATCTATTTTACTTTATATTTGCATTATATTTGATGTTTATTTTTACCCTTAAAATTATTAATAGTTTTCCATTTTATTTTATATATATAACCTATACAATGTTATTTGTTTTGAAATAATTTTGATTTTTTTTATTTTTAAAATTATTAGTTTAATTTTTTATTCAGAAATTTTTAATTTTGAAGATGTATGTATGTTGAAATAAATTAATATCATTATATAAAAAAATATTACCACTTTTAGATTTATATCTTATTGATATTTTATTTTGTATGTCATAAAAGATTTTAAATTTATTTATATGATTTTTTATTTTTATTTTTATTTTTTCTATATGAACATATTATTTTAAGCGTTGAAAATAATTATTAATCACTAATATTAGATAATTTTTCTATTATCTTTTTAATTTTTATTTTCATTTTAAATTTAATTATTACTTATAGTTATTTTAAATAAAATTATATAAATATACGTGCATATTTTTATAATTATATAAATTAAGTTAATTAATATATATATATATATATATATATATATATATATTACTTTGTGGTATGTTTATATATTATTATTTAAAATTACAATTTAATTTAAATATCTTATTATTAGTTTTTATTATCAAGAATATTTTTTTTATAATTTGATGATAATATTGTAACTTATTTATGAAAATATAGATATAGAAATATTTAATTTTAAAATTTTAAAATTTTAATTTTAACTCTTATGAATATTCAATTATTGTTACATATTTAATTTAAAAATAAAAATAAAAATAAAAATAAAAATAAATTTATAATTGAAGTTTAAAATAATTATTTTAAAAAAAATATAAAAAATAGTTTTAAATTTAAATTCTTGATAACTTAGCTCATTTCATGATATCATGATATTTATGAAATTAGACTAGGTTGATATTTTTCTTTAAAGACTTTATTTTAAGTTGAAAATTGAATGAACATGTTTAGGTGTGTTAATGATTAGTTGTCATGTGCTTAAGATTGAAAATGCATGAGAAATTGAGCAAAATGATAACTAGTTCATTTTAGATGACTTAAGCTTGAAAAAGTTTGACCCAAGTTAACAAATCGACTTGAACACTTCATTTTAAGTCCAAACTTCATTAACATGTTTAGGAATAGGTATGACATATTTCCTAGCACTTAGAGTGAAAAATTCATATGGATATGGATAAAATGACATAGAGGTCAATTCATGCTTACCTCTTTTGAACCAAGTTGTGTTAATAGTCAACCAATTGACTTAGATGTCTCATTTTCAATCCGTATGTAAGGAACATGTTTAGATTTACTCATGTTAGGTGTCCATAGGTTTAAGTTTGAAAAATCATGAGTAAATGATAAGATTAACTTGGCATTTTCAGTTATTTCTAAAGAAATATAGAAAAATCCTTTTTAACTGATTATTGAAACTGCACCATCACTGAAAAATCTAGGTTCTTCAGTAAAAATTTTGAAAAGTTTCATCAAGAATCTGATTTATAATGGAATTTTAAAGTTGGATTTCAAAAACGCAAAGTATCATCATTCTTGAAATTTTAATCTTTCCGATACTTTGATCTTTATTCAAAAACATCAAATGAAATTTTGTGCATGCTATTTTGATTTCATTTCTAATATCGTTCTCTCTATTCTTTGAGTAAAATCATTTCTAAAAATGATTTTGATAATTTGAGTGATATCTTAAAAAAATAAATTGTTAGTTGAAATCGAGATCGATTGAAAAATGGACTTTGAAAATTCATTTTGAGTTCAAACTTGACACATGCATTTCAAATGACCATTCAACGATATTTGGAAAGTTTGAATAAATAATAATAACTTTCGGAAAAACACCTAAAATTTATGAAAATGCCCCTGGGCTTTCAAGAATTTTATGAATATATAAGAAATTAATTTTTAACTGATTCTTAAACCTCTAGATTCCTTGTAAAATCTAGCTTGTCCAGTTAAACTTTCAAAAAATTTCGTCCATCAATTAGTATAAAAAAATTTCGTCGAAAATATAATTTTGTATGGATTTAAAAGTTTGATTTTTTTTTAAAACTTGAAGTAAAATTTGACCTAAGTCAACAAAGTGACTTAGAAATTTTATTTTAAGCCTAAACTTGATTCATAGACTTACATTCACTCATGTTTAATGTCTAGATGTTTAAGATAGAGAAAATATGAGTAGATAACAAAACTTGATACTTAGCATTTTCATGTTTTCATGCTTAATTCAAATGAAATCGTGCTAAGTTAAAAGTTTGATTAAATAACATTAGTTTCACTTCAAACTTGATATACATAATTTAAATGACCATATCTTGATATTTTGGAAGTTTGAATGAAATCTAAAAATGTCATGAAAAAGATATGAGTACCTTCATACTTGAGTGCATACATGATTTAATTTTGAATTCAGATTTAATTTTGATATGAGTACCTTCATACTTGATTTTGTTTCATATCAAATATTTGTTTTTCATCACTTTGGTTGAGATTGTCATGATTCATGAAAAATAACTTTAGAGTCTCAACTTCATGAAAAAATAATGGTTTTTCATCCCTTTGACTAAATTAATCTTTCTTACCCTTTTTTATTGATGTCAAAAGGGGGATAAAATTATAGGTAAAGGGGGAGAAAATTATAGGCAATGGAGAGGAAAATATAGGAAGACTATGCATATAGATAGGGGGAGTTTATTTTCATAGATATGCATGTTGATAGGGGGAGAAATCCCATAGTTGATATCCTCTATGCTTTAATGAATATATTTTCTTAAGGATGTTTGTCATCATCAAAAAGGGAAAGATTGTTGGCTTTAGATTTTCAACCTTGGTCTTAATCTCGATTTTGATGATAACAAATATAGAACTAATGATTTAATTAATAAAATCTTTCAGGTTCCATATCGATTAGTGCTCGATGTCCTCGATTGAAAATATCGGAAGAAATCACAAAGTCGGATGGACATTGGTCAACGCGTTCGGGTTCGTCACGGAAAATTCTGAAAGATCGACGTGTGCACCAAAGACGTCTTGGACAAGCCTAAAGAACACATGGAAAGCTCTTCAAGATGACGCACGTTGAAGGCCGAAACCCAAAAATGAAGCGCGTAAGAAAGAAGGCTGAAAAAATCAAGTTCAGCCTAGGTTCGGTCGATCGACTGTAGTTAGAGTATTGGCAGTAGCCTTGTCGGTCGATCGAATGTTGCGAAAAAATGGTAGTAGCCATTCGGTCAACCCGTCGGTCAACCGAAGATAGGGAAGAAATCGCGTAAAGGCTACGTCGGTCGACCGGTCGGTTGATCGACCGAAGGTAAAATTAGACAGAGGGCGCATCGATTGGCCAATCGGTCGACCGGATTACAGATCAAAGATCGTGCGCCTGGCTTCACTGTGTCGGTCGACCAGACTACGGATCGTGAGGTTTGCAACTCATTCGGTCGACTCGTCTGTCGACCGAACAGTGTGATTTAAGCGCAGTAAGCCTGCGGTCGATCGGTCGTTCGGTCATTCGACCGACCAATTGACCGAGCAACTGTAACAGATAGCTTTTCTACCCGTTGAGCTGTCGTTTCTTTGAGAGGTTATAAATATCCCTCATCTAACTCCTTTAACATCTCCTACAGATTTTATTGAGCATTAAAAAGAAAGTTTTGAGCTTTCTAAAGATCGATTAATAGCGCTCGGTTCATCCATCGACAACTTCTTCAAGCGCACACTCTACCTCAACTCGGGTTTCAATTTGAGCTCTACGACTTGGCGAGTTGGAGGCTTTGAAGGCTTGGAAAAGAGCATTTGATCTTGGTTTATTCTTTAAGCTCTTTTCATTGTAATTTTAATTATTATTTGAACATTGTTTTCTTTGGATTTGTACTTGTAAAGACCTAGGATTGTTAGGTCTTAAAATTGGGTGGTTGCCTTTGTGTTTGAGGCTTAATTCCACTGGTGTAAACTCAGTTCGCTAGGATTAGTTGAGATATCCCTTAGGGTTGAGGTGGAAGAGAACTCTCGATAAGAAGACGGAGACTTCCGGGTGTGGAAGTGCCTTAGATTGAGAGTGAGTCTTTTCAGGTCAAAGTCCTCTTGTAAGGGAACCGATTTAATCTAGTAAACCTAGTTTGGAAATTCTAAGCGGGGTGCTTAGGTAGTGGAGTAGGCATTGGGGCCGAACCACTATAAACAATTGTGTTAGCATTGTTATTTATGTGTATTGTCTGTTTATCTTTATTACTCGGTTCCCCACTTAGTCATTCGTTCGTAAATTGCCTAAGTAATCTAAGAAACGTCTAAAATCGAATTTAGGCTAATTAATTTAGTTAACACACTATTCACCCGCCCCTCTAGTGTGCCATTTCACCCAACATGGGTTTCACGAGACCGCCACCAGAGTCCACCACCACTAGCCGCGTCATAACTCAATGATCACGCTCTGTAAAACAACATATAAAAAAAATAATGAGTTCAAAGAACTTAATGAGTGGTCGTCTCGACCATCACCAAGCCAAATCATGTAAATAATTAATGCAGTAATTATCTCTGTATCCAAATCACTGATATGATCATGGTACATATTACTTTAGTAACTCGTGGGCTATGCGCACCACACAGACTGACTCGGCCCATTTAGAGTAGTCCTCTAGTTATCCGCTTACAACTCACTGAGGGGGGGGGGGGGGGGGGGGGGGCTCGCTACGCCGACCACCCCCAGTAAACCTCTCAACTCGAGCTCACTGAGCTAGGAATGTCCTCTAGCCTCAATGCCCATAACTCGGTCGAAAAAGGCCCTCCGACCCATGTCACTCGGGCTCACTGAGCTAGGAAGGCCCTCTAGCCTCAGTGCCCATAACTCGATCGGGAAAGACCCTCCGACGCATGTCACTCGGGCTCACTGAGCTAGGAAGGCCCTCTAGCCTTAGTGCCCATAACACGTACGTTAGGCGTACCACTTGGCCCAACATGGCCCACATCATCTCGTGCGCGATGCGCACCACTCGGCCCATCCGACCCAATATCATCTCGTGTGCGATGCACACCACTTGGCCTATCCACCCCAATATCATTTCATGCGCGATGTGCACCACTCGGCATATCCAGCTCAATGACATCTCGTGCGCAGAGCGAACCACTCTATGAGCCACTGACCCCACTGATATAGGCGTCTTTCCTTTTGACTGCTCGGATTTCTGACCAACTCTCTCCGGACAGTCCTTCTTGAAGTGCCTGACCCGACCGCATTTATAGCAAGCATCCGTGTGGCCAAGACAAGCCCCCTAGTGCCTCCGACTGCAGCTGTCATATTGCGGCACCTCAAACTTCTGAGGAGTACCTCCTGACCCTACCGGTCTTACTGTTCCAAACCCTGGGCCCCCACGGCCCAGCTACCACTCTGGCCTCGGCTCTGCTGGTGGTCTGCGATGGTCACTACCCCCTCTAGATGCCATGGTTGACCCCCAGATCCTTGCGGCCAAAAATTTTCTTGGCCGGCCCGTCGTTCCTCTCGAACGGCACCAAAGCTTCCTTCCGAAAGGCTTCATCCACCACCCGGGCAAGAGTGGAATCCTTGGTGTAGTGGATGAGCTTGCCAATCTGAGGCATCAAGCCCCCAACGAACCTCTCGACCCTAGCGGTCTCAGATGCCACTAGGGTCGGATGATATTTGGAAAGACGGTTGAATTCCATCTCATACTCAGACACTGACATGCCACCAGACTAGCGCAGTATCTCAAAGTCTTGTGCCCGTTTGTCGCGAACACTCATTGGCAAGTATTGTTCTTCCACGACTGCCTTAAATTCTTCCAAGGTGGGAGGCGGCGCGCCTGCTACCCTGCGAGCCCTCCAAGTGTGCAGCCAGACCTTTGCCGGTCCCCTCATCTGTAGCCCGACCATACGAGCCACTACTTCCGATGAGCACCCTAGTTCCATGCACAGTTCGTAGCAGTCTCCCAAAAACTCAGTGACTTCCACATGCCGGTCTGTTCCGGTGAATTTTGGCGGCTTCAGCATGACAAAGTTTGCATAGGATGGGGCTCCTGGAACCCTGGTCATCAGGGCTACTGTCTCAGCTACCTCCGGTACTACCAGAACCACAAGTACAGGCTGCGGCGGCGGCGGCGGCTGCTGCTGCTGCATTTGATGTCTCAATTCCTGCTCTCTGAGGAGCGCCTCTGTTAACTGAGCTACCTGAGCTTGCAGTCGAGCAACCGCAGAGTCTTGTCCCTGTTCTTCAGACTGCTCTCTTTCCCTGCCCCGGCCTCGGCCCCAGCGCTTAGTGCAGCATTGTGAGTCTCCATCACACTATCATAGAGAAAAGAACAAAACAATTTTCTCGTTAACATACACAATTCATTCGACTACAATTTTAATTACTAACTGCATGGCGCGCTAAGTGCAGTCATAGTTGTTAGATCTCGTAGCATACCTATATCGCATATCGACACGCTAGCATATATCTCATACGGTACCCAACTCCTAGTCATAGTCAAGACCTAACCAAAAGCTCTTATACCAACTTTATCACGCTCCAACTTATGGTCGCGTGACTGGTCATGTCTATGTCCTACCCTGAAGCCTACCATATATACTGACTAACAAGAAACCAGAAGTATGTAAATAAAAACAACGATGCAGCTTTTATTTAATTGTTAAAGAATGTTCACAATTTTTAAAAAGAGTTGAGAAACATCAACTACAAAATGAAATAGCTCGAGTTAAAGTCGAATACATGTTTTCAACTAAACAACTCCCAGTGTATGTAAAGAAAACAATCCTAGACATCACGACTACGACTACTGGACGCTTCTACGAGATCTACACCACTGTCTGCCCTCCAACTGCACCAAGACTCCAATCCTCACCTCACTGGTCGATCGGGCTCTACAAAACAAGAGAAATTAACTATGAGTCCACATAGGACTCAGTGAGAGGTTCTTTCGAACATCCACATAAATCCCCAATAATCACATGTATATAATGTCAGAAAAATATAAACTTAGGGATCTAATCTAGTCCTAATATGACAACCGACCCCGAGAGCCGTCCTGTATAGACCATACAGTCATATAACCAGTCATAATAGCCCAACTAAGCATAATAGCACCCGGCCACTAGGGCTTGCTCATGAACTAATGGTTCGGCTCTAAACAACCTTACCACACAATGATAGTAATATTCTGGCTGCACGGCCTACATAACACATGAGTAAATCAGAGCAAACACCGGGCAATCGACTAAGATGGTCTGCTAGTCTGCTAGTCTCTGGACACCTATCGGGTTAAGGATAGCTAGTCCCACCGAACTGGGGTCTAACACCTAGCGGGCCAGCTGGTGCAATCTCAAGACCCAAATCACTGGCCGAGTCAAGCATTAGTCATTCCGACTATCCATGCTTCTCGATTGACCATCACAATCACATCACACAAGCAAAGTGTCCTAAAGTTTCCTTACTTAAAATCTCGGGCATTCACCCGTGCTCAGCCCTATTCTTTGGTCCTTACCATTCGCACACTATTGTTCATTGGTTGTTCCCTAGGTGTGAGACCTAACTTATCTACATTCGAGTTTCTATAATTAACAAGCACCCTAGAGTTTCCTAATAGTCCTCTAGCGTCATATGCCACATTTCAAGTGTGAACTATATGTTATAAGTGTCGAAATGTCTAAATACATACATGTCACAACCCATAAGTTATAAGGAAATTAACCTACATCTACTACCATGAATAACCGCATAATTGCAACAATAAAATGATTAAATTTTGCATTTAATCAATAAATTCCAGCAAGATAACATTTAATCTATCATGGTAGTTTCAATACTAGCATTAATAATTTGATAAAGGAAATTCTACAAATCATATACCATACATAATCTTAGCCATATATATATGCGCATTCAAGAGGATATTACAAGTAAATGAAACATTACCATGATTCACATGTCATACTAAGATCCTACCATATATGCACCATCAAGAACATTTCCTTATAATGCTCTAATCTCGATCCATCACTACCAAGTTTCATACATCATGCGAATGATTTACAACATAAAAGTATGACTTGGTACCCTACATGTAAGCATAAGACACATCAAAAGCTTTTCTCCCCCCAATGACCACTCGACCGAGCCTATCCAAGGCTGATCATACTCAACCGATAGCAAGCAGGATAGGAGGATAAGGTCTCGGCCATGATTGTGAAGAATCGAGTCGTCAATCGCGAGGAAAACTTAATTTGAGGGCTTTCGACCACTCTAGGAAATTGGGGGAAATTTTGGCATGACCTTCCCCCTTTCTCCTTCATGTGGCCGGCCCTAAACATCGAGAAAAACGACGAGAAATTCATACGAACAGTAAATACATATCATCCAAACCAAATCTTGGAAGAACATCGGTGGATCGACGAAATCTCACGAGAAAATCGGAGAAAACCCCTAAAGCTTGGGTCGGCTACCCGCCTACCCTTCACAACAAGGTTCGTTCCACTCACCTTGATTAAGGAAGAAGAAAGGACGAGCGATGGCGATCTCGATCTTTTCGACGGCGGCACAAATCTGGAACAAAAGTGAGCCGCACGGCTGGGGATGAGGGATTTTATTCCCTCATCTTCATTTGACCAATATGCCACTCCTATTCACTTAGCCCCTACTCGACTCAATCCGAGTCCGATTCGAGCCCTGATTCAATCCGCACACACGATTTGAACTTGACTCTACTAAGACATCTAATGCTTAAGAAGGAAGGAACATTTAACCAATTAAATTTCATAAGTTGAATTATACCTTCTACTCGTGGCGATTCCGCGGCTCGACCAGACTAACTCCTGATCTGGTGCGCTGCACCAAAAATAGATTTTTATATTAGGAAACCTCGGGTCTTACAATCAAAATATGAAATTCCAACATACTAGTACTCATAAATCTTAGCATATCAAGTAGATAAATTCTGATATAATATCTCATGAATTTTTAGCATGCGTATCTAAATTTCGGCATGTAAAAGTATAAAATTCAGCATGCTCTAAAGGAAATTTCAGCATACATGTAGATACATTTTCAGCATTTTATTCCAGCATATATATAATGAAATCGCAGCATATTATAAAATAGTTTCAATCTAGAAAATTTCTACATGATGTCACCCATATGTACCCTACCGATTAAGGGTCATCCGGACTACCCTTAGGCCACAAACTTTAAATTCCTACTTGATTTTTAGCATGCTTTTATATAATTTCGGAATTTAATTATTGAAAATTCCCGAATCAATTACCTACAAATTATCTTGCTGTAGTAGAAACTCTAAAAATAAGAAATGTCACAAGAGCCAACTAAACCAGGAAGACCCCATGCACAAGCAATGAATAGTCATCAAGGTAAACTAATTGAGTAATATAAATGTGCTGCTAATTATAATCAAGTATGATACGACTTCCCTGAGATTTTAATAGATATAATCAGTATGAATCAACATAAGACAATATGGAAATTAGTCCAATTAATTGATACAAAATCTTCATTTTTAGGGCCATTCGGCCCCTACCACACCTCACTATAGATACCAGCCGAATGCCACTAGTAAGGAGTTCATCTCTTTCACCAAACATCCACGTGTCATCTTGTATGAATTCCATCTCTTTTTCACCAAACATCCACATGTCATCTGGTAAGAATTTTATCTCTTTTTCATCAAACATCTGTATGTCATCTTGTGTAAATTCATAGCAGAGAAGGGATATAAATTTGCAGATTTTTTTTATTTTTTTTCATTCATTCAATGGCGTCCACAGATGGGCTCCTCACCTAAGGAAACAGCCCTAAACTCCCATTCTATCCTTCCCCTAACCAGCCGACCACCTTATATAGGTAGGCAACAAAATCAAGAAATCGGGAGTTCTCAAATTGAATCCATCAAAATCTAATTCTTGGTTAAAAAATTTCAGCATCTACATCACCGATCAAACAAGGAGATCTATAAGGTTTTAGATCCCAACCACTCTCCCAGAGAAGGAATCAAGGAGAGGAAGACGATGACGAAGCCTCGCGACGACGGCAAAGATCCGACCACAATGGTGCAGCGCCTCCTCCTTCTTGTCTTCAACGGCGTGTGGCTCTCCTAGAGTCGTACGGTCACCCAAGACACCATGTATATATTTTTGAATTTTACCTACTAGCTGCAGTACCCGCGCTTTGCACGGTTAACTTGTAATTTTAAAAATAAAATAAAAATTAAATTGAAGGTTATATTTTAATATATGTTTATATACAAATATAATAGTTTATCAAATTTTTTTTGATATTTTTGATATTTTGTAATATAAATTTAATTTGAAATTATATAAATTTAATTTTAGAACTATTTTTTATAATTTTAAAAATTGATTATTTAAAAGTTCAATTGTAAATTAATTTACAATTTAAATTGTAAAATAAATTTTATCTATAATTTAATAATATTAATAATTTAAAAAAAAAATAGAATTAAATAATTGTATACCTAGATTTTTCAAGAATAAGTTACTATATAATTAACATTTTGCAAAAAGGTTTGAAATTAAATTTTGTATTTTTAATATATTATTATATAAAAATAGAATAGTCTATCGATTTTTTTTTATATTTTCATATTTTGTGACATAATTTTAATTTAAAATTATATAAATTTAAATTTAAAACTATTTTTATATTTTTAGAAAAATAATTATTTTAAACTTAAATTATAAAGTGGTAACAATCTTTTTATATTATGATATTAATTTATTTCAAAATGCATACATCATCAAAGTAGGGACAACTCACTTAATCCTAGTAAAACTATATTTACACAAGTGGCTTTACTCCTTCTACACCAAGGATACCACTTCACACAACAAGACCTAACACCCGTTCTTCGTACAATCTCAAATCCAAGAAAAGTAATAGTTAAAATTACAATGAAAAAGAGCTTAGAATGTAACCAAAAATCAATGCTCTTTTCACGCCTTCAACTCGCCAAGGAGATAGACTCGAATCAGATCCCAAGTTGAGGAAGCAGTTGGCGCTTGAAGAAGATGTTCACGGAAGAACAGAGTGTTGTTGATCGATTCTTTGAAGGCTCAAATCTCTCTTTAGAATGCTCAATTAAATCTATAGGAGTGGGAGAAAGTTTTATTGAGAGGTTAGAGGAATGATATTTATACCCTCTCAAAGAAACGACAGCTCAACGGATAAAAAACTATCCGTTACAACCGCTCGGTCGATTGGTCGATCGATCAACCGACCGACCGCTTGAAGCGACCACTACCTGTTCTCTCTGTGCGGTCGATCGACGCAGGGGAAGTAGAGATGCGCGATCGCGCAATCCTCAATCCGGTCGACCGATCGGTCGACCGCTAGGGCTACTGTTGATTTCTGGCCTCTGTCGATCGATCGACCGAATTGGCTACTGCCAATTTCTTAGACTCTTCGGTCGACCGACCAGTCGACCGAACAAATATTGATATTGATTTTTCAGCCCATTTTCTTGCGCTCTTCATTTTCGGGTTTCGGCTTTTAACGAGCATCAACTTGGAGAGATTTCCATGTGATCTTTGAGCTCGTCCAATACGTCTTTGGTGCATACATCGATCTTTGAGATATTTTGCAATGAACCCGAGCGCGACGATCAATGTCCTTTCGATTTTTTGATTTCTTCCGATTTTTCCAATCGAGGACATCGAATGCTAATCGATATGGAACCTCAAAGATTTCTCGACGAAATATTAGTTCCATGTTTGCTATCATCAAAACCGAGATTAAGATATTAAGACCAAGGTTGAAAACCTAAAGCCAACAGGGATTTCATGAGTTCGTCGGCGTTCATCGTAGGAACATCTCTACCTTCTTCTACCTTCCCGGTTTCTCCAAAAAGGTGAGTGGATCTAGCCTTCTTTTTTCCCTTTTCTTCATCCATGTCGTCACCCCTATGTCATGGGGTTTTCGATGATTTTTGGCTCGATTTTCTCGTAACGAATTAGAGATTTGGATTAAGGGTTTTCTCGTCATCGTCGTGATGTTCTCGGATTGATTTTTGGGCGATTGGCCGCCCCTCTTCTTGCTGTGCCACCCCTCCCTCTCTTGAATTTCTTGAGGAAATCTTGATTCTTTTTTATGGTTGTTAGGAATTTTTGAGTCTTGACAATTAGCTTGATGAAAGGAGGTAGTTTGGGGTGGATTTTAGGGTGTGCCGCCCCCTTCTCGGGTTCTTTAGGGACCCTAGGGTGGCCGGCCACCTTAGGACAGATTTTAGGGGTTAAAAATATTTTTTTTTTACACCTAACAACACACCTTAATTAGGGTATCTGAAATTACTTCTATAAATTATGAAATTGTAGTGACCTTCAAGTAGGGAATTAGGAACCCTAGGGACACCTAGAAACACTAGGACCCTAATTTAACTATCGAAAGGGCCGACCCTAAGAACACCGAAGGGGGACGAACCTTCCATGCCCTTAGGGCACTCAGATGAGGAAGGTAGGTCGGCTCTAGGATATTCGGTTAGGGTCACCAAGGGCAGGTTACATTGTATAGGATTGCTAGGTGCTGATACGCTATTTTTAGGACTTTCTATATGTGTTTTTTTCGTTCCCTTTACTCTACGCTTTTGGATATGTTGTATATTTATTATATCTTGTACCTTCCTTATCATATGTTTATATATACATGTGTGGTTGTGAATTATGACTTTAGGAGGTGGAGGATGAGGTATGCCCTTGACATACCCTCTACTACCTGGTGATAGCACATCTTATTTTATGTTTATATACCTGCTACGTGTGATGTTGTGATGTGCTTGTTGTATTTCCTGAAAGCCTCGTTGGTGAGGGGAGGGTATGCCCCAAAGAGACAGCATTAACCTTATTTCGAAAGTCCGACTGGTGAGGGGAGCTCATACCCCAAAGAGACAGTCCAAAGACCCAACCGGAGAGAGGAATGTATGCCCCAAAGAGACGGATCGAAAGAGCCGTGTTAGTGAGGGAAGAGCATACCCCAAAGAGACGACACTGGCATGTGGATTATTGCATTGAGCATATCTATATTTTATACTTGGTGGCATATTTCCTGCAGGTTGCTACTTGATGAGTAGGAGGATTGCTTTGCTAAAAAAAATACTCCTGAAATATGCTTTATTTTTCTTATGCTTAAATATGTGTTATTTGATTATGCATGATCATAATGTGGTGAAATTGAGGATTGATCTACTCACTAAGTCCTAGTTGGACTTACCCCTCATTTCTGTTATTTTGCAGCACCTGAGTTAGATCAAAGAGATACCGATGTGCAATAGCGTGGCTGGTGGCGGCAGGGCAGCGAGTCTCGTGACATGTTGTGGTCGAGGGGATACCTGAGTCATTTTAGTTTCTTTGAGTTGTTGAGTCATGTAGACTCGGGTTGATGTGTTCGCATTTTCTTTATTTTTAGGAATCTTGATTACTTATTTGAATTCTTTAAAAAATAACTTAACCAGTGAACTTTGATTTGGTCATGGTTTGGTTTGGTTTGGTATTTAGTATCTATTCTTTTCTTTTAAAATTACATATCCACTGTCAGATTATTAGTTGTTGTGTTGTGTTTGAGTTAGGTTAGGCTTCGGGTACGTGGCGTACCCTGCCCAGTCATATCGGATTTGGGGTGTGATAATTTTGGTTTTGCAGAGCCTGACCAGTGAGGTACGGCTTGATGGCGTGGCGCGGCTGGAGGGCAAATGGTATCGATGATCTCGTAGCAGGTTGTTAGATAGTCGTAGTCGTGTAGAGAGTTTGTTTCATGCATTGAGTCGAGTTATTTGATCATTTGAGTTGTCAAACTTGTTTCGGACACTTATAAAAGTTTAGTGAACTTCATTTATGTTTCCATGTCAGTTGGATTGCATATTTCTATTGTGATGTTAAATGCATGTGTTGGGCTTTGGGGCACAAACACCTACCTTGGCCGGTCACGCGATCTTGAGTTTGGGGCGTGATAGGTTTATAATAAGAATTATGTTTAATTAGAACATACGTGCCTCGAACTCACGCCATAACAACTCGGTGTGGCTACGTGGCACATGAGACCACGTAGGCCATGCACTGTGCATAAAATGCCGAATAGAACCGGCAATAGTCTGCGGTACCTCCTCCTACTCGAACCTGCACAAAAAAAATAAAACAATTATATATTACAGTATATATAAACATTACTTATTGATAAATAATACATTACCTCTCGCCACGTATTGTAATATGAGTGAGCGGCTGACCCACGATCGACGGAGGTGCCTAGAGGTTAGGCCCTCGTGGCCTACGCCGTGACATGGATGCTCCCTTGTCAGAAGTTGTAGATGGGACGATGGTATCTGGAGGGTGGTGGCGATAGGGGCGACATCAGTGGCGGATGTGTTAGAGTCATCGGCGATGGAGGTGTCAGCTTCTTGCGGTCGGGCCGATCTGCGAGAAGCACGAAAATGTCCCCCTCGAGGCATATTTGTGGAGAATATATATATTGTAATAAAAAATAAATATACATTGAATATATATATATATATATATATATATATATTCGTACATGAGCCCTGTTTTTTCATCATTCTCTTCGTCTTATCAAAAAGTTGGTTCCAACTTGTTATCTTTAGGTAATGCTCGATGGAAAATGTCTGCAAGCCGATCAAATGCAATCCTGCTGATATTGCAATCGGATTTGATGTTCAAGACTTGTTCATTGCCGATAATCTAGTGTATTCATCGCAATTTTTATACAAAGGTTCATCGTCAGCCTTCAATAAGTCGTAAAATAATGTGGCCTCTTTATTCGGTAAGTTAATTTTTATCACAGGAGGTTGTTCTTTTGTGACATCAACTGCTCTGCTCTAGTACCCACCACTGACATCTCAAGAATTGGCTTGACATTGTCATTAACATGGAATTGACCACCAAGACTATCAACTATCATTGTTGTGTACGGGTTCCCAAGATTAGTTGCACGAACAGTATCGACACTAGAAGATTCACCATGAGTTTTCACAGTAGGATTGCTCGACGTTCCGACATCATATTACTCTCCGTGATAAATTCACCAATTATATCTTGGTGTGAATCCCTTTGAATACAGATGCAGTGTGACAGTTTCTCGATCTAAAAATCTTTGTTCGAGCAAATGCGGCACAAACATCGAATTTTATCACGACTAACAAATTTTCTATTTGAATAGGTGAAATTCAAGAAATAAGCTACGCCTACTCGAAAGTCATTTGTTATAGCTCCACGATCAAATCGTCGATACATCCAACTTTGATCGTCCGACATGATTCTATCAATCAATCACATCTTCAGTTAATATCTTTAGGTGTGATGATCATATTCCATTTGGAATTCATGTTATTGATATCGCACCGCACTAAGTATTCCTTTTAACAGTTATCTTCATTCTAAATTTCAGCAGCATCTCTCTATAGTTCTCCGAATATGCATATCATCTGAGCGTGTATCGAAGAACAAGCTAGAGAGATTCACTAGGCTCAATTTAGAATGAAGATATATAAGCTAAAAAGAAAACTAAGTGTAATACAAATAACAATGTTATCAAATTATCCAAACTTAGGAACAATTCAAGAGTTGTATATCGTCTAAAAGATTATTTACTTTGTATACACGAATATACAACCCTCGAACGGATCTAAGATATTGGGTAATCATGCCTAGCTCGTCGATACGTAATTGACATGTATTGACAATTAATAAAAATTAGCATACTAATATGACATCATACAATTAACATCAATTAAATTCTAACTAACTAATAAAAGTTATGATTTAGAGATCTTACCTCAAAGAGCCGCAGAAAAACGACAATAATCAACAGGCAACGAGATACCGAAAGAGAGAGTGGGCAACGAGATACCGGAAGAGAGAGTGAGAGAGGAGGAGAGTGAGAGGGAGAAATGAGGAGAGAGAGAGAGAGAGAGAGAGAGAGAGAGAGAGAGGAAATGAGAGGATTCAGCCATTTTTGACCTTATATACGCTATCAGCGATGGCTGACGTGATTGTCGCTGATGTTAAGTTATCAGCAACGACCTAAGAAGTCGTCACTAGTATGAGCCACGGATCAAGCAATTGTCCGCTAGTATCAGCAACGGTTGGAGCTGCCATCTGTATATTCAACCCAGGACTGTACAACCCTTGTCAGGTCGTCGCGGATAAGTATATTATCTACAACGGCCTTAGCGGCCCTCGCTATGTCGTTGCTAATGATGTTACATTAGCAACGGCCGCAGCGGCCTTGGCTAAGTTGATGTTGGTAGCGACGGCAGTGTCGGCTGTTGCTATTAGCCTGTAGCAGTTCGACAAAAATTTAGTAGTGAAATATATTCTCTTTTAATCCAAATATACTCTCTTTAAATACAAATGTACTTATTTAGAAAAAATCAAACATTCTTGGAATTTTTTTACATATAATCGATTCTATAAGTCAAGCCTCACAACAACAAAACATTAAAAAACTAGTGTAAAAAAATTTGGCGTCAGTTTCAAATAGGCACTTGAAACTAGCAAGCGCCGGTTTTTTTGAAAGTCGGTGCCTGAACAGCGTCGATACACCTGAATCGAGCACCGGATCCAAACTAGCTTCGGTCCCAATGGGCGCCAACTCAAGCTAGTGCCCGATTTGGAGAAACCGACGCAGGAAGTGGCATTAGTTTCCAATATTTTTTCAATTTATCTTTTAGTTCAACGTCGATGATTCTAATTTTTTTCCATCATAATCAAAATTTTAGAAGTATAACACATATATTATATTGTTTCTTCATTTAAATCATTCAAATCAAAGTTTTTTTTTCGTCAAATCTATTTTTTTTCTAATTATTAAAGAGTATTTGGGGTGAAACACATTTAGTATTTGGGGTAAAATATTTATTAAAGAATCTAGATACTGGTGCCTATAAATAGGTGTACTAACCCAAAATATTATTCTTATTTAAATGAACACGAGACATCATGTGTTGTTTAGTGTTATACCATAAAATTATGTGAAATGAATGGATCATATAATTCATAAAAAATTTATTATATTTATTTTGAATATTTATTATATTCAATTTATTTATATAATTTTTATATTTTAAATATTCTTTTTTTAGCAAAGATAATATATACTGGGTTCCGTTTGAACCCCAAATCTCTAAAAAAACATCTAATATTATATTCAATATTTTTAATATTACTTGTTAAATTTAAGATCATTAAATAAAGAATTTAATTTTACAATAAGTTGGCGGCAATATTTTGAACGTTGCCTAAAAATTTAAGATTCGAATTCTAATATGATCACCTACTGTGATTTTTTATTTTTGTTAAAAAAAAACTTTATAATAATCAAATGTGCTCGAATATGAATTTTAAGATTAAAAAGATAATAAAATATATAGAACAGCATTATCAACTTCCACGTGCATGAGTCCCAAATAGAGCGTCATGCATTAAGATATCACTTCCACTGTTCCACGTAGCCAAAAAGTTGTAGAAGTCTCAAGACCATCTACACGTGGCCACTTACCACAAATAAGGACAAGACCAAACCATTTTTTGATCCTGTACAGTCCAGGAACACTGCA
The DNA here is from genome assembly GCA_034359265.1 of Canna indica. Classification (NCBI taxonomy): domain Eukaryota; kingdom Viridiplantae; phylum Streptophyta; class Magnoliopsida; order Zingiberales; family Cannaceae; genus Canna; species Canna indica. Next base: position 66,843,900 of record CP136890.1, on the reverse strand, counting down.
ATGTTCGAGTACTGAGGAGAGGCTGGAAACAGATATATGGAAGGGACGGTGGAGATGGAGAACCCACACGCTACCGATCATGAACCCACCTTCGTCGAAGAAGCCATCACCCGAGCTGCAAAGTCCATTAGAGCGCTCTCTTCTTCCTTGGCGGACAGAGAGGATGACGACGAAGCGGATGGATACAATACAACGAGGGGTGCGTCGAAGACCCGGAGCCGAGCAACGGGGACAAGTCTGATGCCCTTCTTGATGTTGCCACTCAATCTTTACCTTCGTGCGGCGGCGACAGGGAAGGAGAGGTGGAGAGGCAAGGGGCAAAAGACGAGCTAGGTTGGTGGTCGTAGGCGAAGAGCCCGCGACGAATAACGACAGTGTTCTGGTACTGAGAGAGGATGAGGAGGGAGAAACACAAGATGGGTCGACGGAGAAGAAAGCTTGCCCTGTCGATGGGTTCGAGGAGGGTGAAGGGAAGAAGAAGAAGAAGAAGAGATGGGGGAAAGAAGATGGTGATGAGGAGAGAAGTGGAGATGATGGCAAGCCTGCATACTGGTTGACCTCATCTGATGATGGAATAATTAATGCAGATGAGGAAGGAGCAGTTCTTGTTCTTCAGGAGTTATGACTGTTTTTTCACGTCCATGGCGATCTGGCCTTGGATCTTTGTAAAAACTAAAAAGTTATTGCATTCCTTGGAGTTTTGTAAGGTTGTTGTTTGCAGCATTTTCATGGTTATATTTTCGAACTCGAATAACAGGCTGGCCACGAATTTCCAGTCAGATAACTGGTTGACTTATGGAATCAAAGCATATCTAGGTTTGTTGGTTTATGAGTTTAACCAGCTGCTCGTAGGTTCGAATGTTTTGACCAATTCGATCAGGCATAGAAGTCAATTAGAGTAATAGTTGGCTTCAATATTTTATTTACTTCAATCAATAGGGATGTCCAATTGTCCAAACGTGTTTAAAATTTAAATTAAAACATTGCAAAGAGGAAGATAACTTATAAAAGTCAAGTTAATTGCCACTCAGATCACAAAATCAAATAAGATGGTATGATATCAGCTATAAAAGAAAAAAGAACTTGAATAACAAACTCACATACTGTACAAATTCACAGCAAGATCAACCAGCAATTAGAATTCAATTGAATATTCTTCTTTTTTCTCAAATATAATGCTCGAACAACAAAAATCAATCAACTTGGGCGAGAAAAATGAAAATCAGTATCGAGAAGGGTCAAAGGGTAGAGAAGTTGTCAAAACTGCTTTCTTCCCCCTTTGTCAATACATGTACAGGATGTATGTAATGTACACGGCTTTTGATGATCATAAACAGCATAATGCTTCATTTGTAAAAAATGAAGAAATTAAAATTAAATAAATAAAGCTGTGATGAATCTCCAACTATATGAAAGATCAGGAATAGATTAGACATCAGGTTGGCTCTTCTGGTTTTCGAAAGCATAAAAGGATCTAAACCACTGCTTCCAGGGAGCATCTCCTTGCTGCTCAATCCAAGACAAGAAGCAGCTCTCCAACAGATAAACTAAATTTACATAGAGAAGTTGTTGTCTCACTGGAATGTACCTGAAGTTTGCAAATTGGACAATAGGCCAAACAGCCAGGTCAACAGGAAGGGCTGGGAAGAAATCCCTTTTCACTTCTTCTTTCACTTGTTTTATGCTCTTCCCATAGGCAAAACCCATGTAAGAAAAAAAGATTAGTAGATCCAAAGGCCCCGTAAGAATTGCATCTGCAAGAATTTTTACAGCAACAAACTTAAATGACTTTGGATGAAGTTGATATCGGATTCGAACAACGTGATCCAAATACTCATACCTACATAGAGCAAGAAAGGAGAAAGATCAATATAAAGATGTTCAGTAATTAATATGTATATCACAATCTATCTCTATAAAATGTATAGGAACAGAAAGAACACATCAATTTAGCTTCAAATCCAAGTGTGGGGTGCAGAGGTTGAGGAATAAAATTGCATACAACAACGCCACAATTCTCCATGAAATTAAGATGCCAATGCATTAAAAAAATGAACCAGCAGATCAAAAATGACAGAATCTACAGCATATCAGCATGCAAAACTGCATCTAGTGATCATAGTTGCGAAGAGCCATTACCAATAATGGCCAACAGGTCCAAGGAATGCAAACCCAAACATGCTTGTGGTAGCCACCCTTCTCCAATCTATTTTGATACCCTTGTTCTTTTCCTGCAAAATTTATCAGATACTCTCATACAATCTAAATGAATTGTGGCAATTAATGGGCCAGCCTGACTTTCACCCGAGTAATATAGACAAGGTGGGATAAATAAGAATGTGGAAATATCTTGTAAAAGTAGTTTCAGAGGAAACATCTGAGGTAAGCTTCGATCAACAATTCTTCAAGTCACAGTACAAAAACAAGAAAATAAAACCCACTTAGAGTGACAAAACCATAGTCACTGAAAAGGTGATAATAGCATCTGTGGAAGAAGGAAAGACTTAAAAGTAGGTAAACTTACATAATAAGTAAACAAACACAAAATCATTCTTAGGTGTAAAATTCAGAATAATTATAAATAATAGGAGAGTTAATTCAAATAGTCGATAACAATCTTTTAAAACCTAGATTGGGTCTTGAACCGGCCTGTCTATTGGTTCTTGATTTGACCAATATGACAGGTTAATTATTTAACTTGATCCAAGTAAAATAATTGTATATATAAGAAGATAAGAAAAAAATAAAAAAATATGTCTTAACTGATTTGAGAAAAAAAATAGAAAGCACGGACATACCCCATATATGAACTAGCTCGATAAAGATATCTGATTTTCTAAATGATAGAGATTGTAACACCCCAAGTCAGTATAATGTATTCGATTTTTTGAGTCATAGCCTAGTTTTCAAGCTTATATTATAATAAATATATGTGGTATTGTAGCAACAATATCTAGTTGTGTTGGCATGATTAACCTATGGTGCAATATTGTTGAATTCCTAGTTCAACACATACTGGGTATGGAGGCAACAAGTTCAACACATATGAGTTGAGTTCTTTTTGTGGACATAACTCAAGAGCTAACAAGGTTATCAGCACAAGTACTCATGATACCATGGTCAGTAATTTCAATAATATTATCTTTATTTGTCATAAACGATAGAAGGTGAAACATGAGTCCGAACATGATATTTTATAGAAAGAAAAAATTGGAGTGCTCATTTTGGTTCTCAAAAGGAAATAACTCATTAATTGAGTTGGACTCGATAGCGTTGCTAACCTAATTTAATAGAACTAGGGATTGACCATGACATCTTCCATCTAAACTAGCAATTTCTTCATTATTTAAGCTAAGCTTGTGGAATCTACTTTTTGACATGCATACAAAAAGGCTGAGAAGAATGTAGATCAGTTCAGCTAACATGCCAGCGAGTTTGGAGTTATTCATTGTTGAGATGGTTGTACTTCTTTGGAACTTAAAGAAGTATTTTAAATAGGTGTTAATGTTTTCTACATTCCACACTGTAAAACATCCTCCGGTAGGGGACAAATTTCCAACAATAACAATGTAAATGAAATATTTCCATCTAACTTGAAGAAACTGATTCTTCTAAAGTTATCCCCACAAGTTACCTGGCCCCTATTCACTAGTAATCTTCTACGTGGATTATCACCTCGTCTATTTGAATAAAGAATCATCAAAAGTTAAACTGACATACATTCCTTAAAAAATATGAAATGAATCCAGCCAGAAGATATAACCTAATTCGTGCAAGAGAAAACGACATATAAAACATCCATGGGATGATCGACACTGAAAGAGTGAAGAAAAGAAAAGAAAAGACAACTAATCACCTTGGTTTGGGATTCATGTGGCATGGTCCACCGGGCGACTGTTTGGGCGCCAACGTCGCCGAACCCCCATAAGATGCCCGAGCTGATCACCTGCGTCTTTACGGGATGCACAGCGAGGCAAGTGTTGTACCACTTCCACAGCCGCAACATCGAGAGACAGAGGGCGAGAATGTGGCTTCGATCGGTGAAGGAGATGGGATTAGTCTAGAAATGGGTTTTGTCCAGCGAGTGTGGCGGCGGAAACCGCAACCTTTGCGAGAAAGGCCAAAACCTTTTAAGAATTCCCCGTAGGTTGTCATGAAACCCGAAAACCTAATTCCACTCAGCATGATCCGATAAGAAATTAGAAGGAAAAAAAAGACGTTTTTTATTTAATTTTTTTCGTTTTAGCTTTAAAGTCCTGTTACAAATATAATTCTCTATAACTCGGGGCTAATCGAAAAATCTTCTCATTAGGTTTTCAGAATAAAGAAAATTTCAATTCATTTTTATTTTTTGAACCAAATTTAATATTTATTTAGTTCACATTTGATTTTTCATAAATATTAACTGAATCAACTGAAAGTTGAATTATTTACAAAAAGATATTTTAAAATAAAATAAATATTTAATTAAATAAATTATTAAAAAATTTAGACATGTTAACTAAGGTTAAAGGTGAAATTTTTATAATATATTTTCCAAGTAAATGAAAAGCAATTATTCAATATTTTTAATTTTAACAAAATAAAATAAAATAAAAATATCATTTTTAATTTATTTAAGTTTATTTAATTTGAACATAAAATGTAAGGATCAAAATTATTATTTTCCCTTATAAAAATATTATTTGGTTAAACCATCGCTGCTTTTCGTTCATACATCTTCCAAAATTCATCGTAACTAGGAGTGTAAGTGAGCCGAGCAGCTCGTGAGCTACTTGAGATCGACTCGATGAAAACTCGAACTCGACTCGATCTTATCGAGCTCGAGCCGAGCTTTATATACGAGCGAGCCGAGCTCGAGCTAAGCAATACTCGGCTCGGGCAGCTCGCGAGCCTAATCGAGCTTCATATATTTATATATAATTATATAAATATTAATGTTTCATATTGGGTCGAGCATAAACTCGAGCCGAGCTTAATCGAGCTTGGACGAGCTAGGTCAAGTTTGAGAAAAATAAACGAGCCTAAACGAACTTAAATGAGCCAAGCTCGAGTTGCTCGAGTCGAGTTCAAGCCAAGCTCGAGCTCAGATATTGAAGCTCGATCGAGCTCGAGTTCAAGTTCAAGCTCGACATTTCTTAAACAAGCTGAGCTCGAGCATAAGCAAGCTCGGCTCAGCTCGATTACACCCCTAATCATAACCTACTAACCCCTCAATTTGCATGTAGCACCCTCGCCAACCCTCGCCAACATACAACATTTTGTTCATTGAAATATATTTTAAAAAATACCAAAACCAAAACTTGGTCTGGAATTACTTTTTAAAATGACAAAAATAGGAACCCTCTTTCCACAATTTCCACATACCCTTACATGTTATCTAAAACAACAAAATGGTGTTCAGTATTCTGTTTTAGTAATACTATTTTAGTAAAATAAGGATATGAACTATGTGAGAATGTAATGTATTTTATTATAATTTTCATTAATTTTTATACTTCATAACAGTCATTAAATTGATTTTACATATATGCCTATTTATATTAATATAAATTAATATAATATTTTTTATTTTTAAAAATAATTCTGGTTTGTAATTCAAAATCATCAAAACTGAAACTACTTTTTAAAAATAAAGATATTAGATTAGTTTAATTTACAATACATAGAAATTCAATTTAATTAATGTTAAGAAGTGTAAAAAGTAATGGAAATTGAAATAAAATGCATTACATATTTACATTATCATGTTATTTCACTAAAAAAATAGTGTCCACTATTCTGTTTTATTAAAACAAGATATTCAGACAAAAATATGGGAGAGAGAATTTTAATTTTTGTGAATTTTAAAAGTAATTTTAATATCTATAATTTTTTTTTTACCAAAAGGATAAAATTAGATTATTAATAAGAAGGACCCGAATAGTCCAGGCACAGTAGAGAGTTGAGTTCCAGAGGTCTGTCCAAGGTCCAAACAGTGGACTCTTTCATTCGACGGACTCGATTTGCAGCCCAGTTGGCTGCTTTATTACAATTACGAAAGCAGAAAGAGAAATTACAGTGAATGTGCATTCCACGTAAGTATTGAATCCTATTTATAATAGAAACCAATTTAGGGGGAGCCTCACACTGTTTCAATATTGCTTGATAGAGCAATTTTGAATCTGTTTCGATAACCACTTTTTGGTACCCTAGAGAAGAGGCAAATTGTAGAGCATCAAATATGGCACAAGCTTCAGATAGAGTAGGAGATTGAATGTTCCCCAAATAATTGCAAGGAGCATATACACAATTGCCCAGGTAGTCGCGCACAATGAAACCAGATCTTGCATACAAATTACACCACGAGCCATCACAATTGATTTTGAAAGTATCTACCTCTGGGGAATCCATTTAATTTGAGTTGTCATAAGAGTGTTGGGGTAGTTTGGGCCCTCAAGGTCCCGGTTATTAAAGATTCTGCTTGAGAAAGCAAGAATTTTCATCACAAGGCTATTATGGGAATGCTGCCTGACAAGGTGAATATGTTTATTCCTAGCGTGTCAGGTGAACCAAAAGGTGATAGCTATAAAGGACTGTATAGTGGGAGGCCCAGTCTAACTCATTGGCAAATTCAACCAGCCACCACTAATCCAAAAAGATCTATCAATAAAATTGAGACCAGTTTTAGAGTGAATGAGAGATCAAATATTGGAAGTGAATGGGCAATCAAGGAACAGGTGTTTGATTGTCTCAGAAGCATTAGGAAGTTGACACAGTGGGCAATTGGGAGAGCTAATAATGCCAATATGGGAAAGATATGCTCAGGTAGGCAACCTACCATGTAAGAGCTTTCAGAGGAAGAGAAGGATTTTAGGTGGTAGTTTTAATTGCCATAAATCAGACCAGGGAACTGTGGTGCTATTAGTTTTAAGGTCACGACTTCTTAAGAAAGAATAGGCTGCTACACCTGTGGTAACAGACTCATTAGCCTCTAAGTCCCATACCCATGAATCATCATTGTTGGTTTAAGATTTTTAATCTTGATCTTAATCTCGATTTTGATGATAACAAACATAGAACTATTGTTTCATTAAGATATCTTTCAGGTTCCATATCGGTTAGCCCACAACGTCCTTGATCGGAAATATCGAAGAAATCGGAAAATCGAAAGGACGTTGGTCGACGCGCTAGAATTATTCGAGAAGTTAGAGTTTAGATTTAGGATATCTAGTTTATATTGTAAATCCTCTTTATGATACTAAGAACCCTAAAATCAAACCCGAATCCCAAAGTATGAAATCCCAAAAATCGCCCAGAAACTTACTAAGCCTAGGGAGCTCCTTGGAGGGTAATATGACCTAGATAGTTTCTTGACATAAAAAATGACGGTAATTGTTCTTTGGGTTAAAACTAGATAACGAGATATTTTTTAGAATTTTTTTGAAGCCTTTAGCCTACCCATTCTTGACTCGAAAAATTAAAAAATTTCTATTTTTAGAAAATTTGTACTAGACCCCAAAAATTAGATTTTGATTCTTAAGGATTTTGATTTTTTAGATATTTTTATTGAATCCAAATGAGAGGTAATCCTTATATAACATTTATGTTTTAAAGTTAATAAATATTATATAAGTAGACTTAGCGAAGACCGAACTCAAACCAGTAAAGAAAACCAAGCAAACTAGCAGTTTACCCAGTCTGCCCAATAGGTCGGTCGACTGGATAGTGTCAAAAATAGGCAGTAGCCAATTCGGTCGACTGGTCAGTCGACCAAAGTTTGCCAGAAAGCGGCAGAAGGCTACTTCGGTCGACCGAGAAAGGCCAAAAATTGGCAAAAGCTGCTTCGGTCGATCGATTGGTCGATCGGATTACGGATCGCTGAAGTCACGACTCATTCGGTCGACCCGTCGATTGACCAAACAGAGCGATTAAAGCCAGCGGTCGCTAGGTAGTCGATCGATCGACAAGCGACCGAACGACGAAAACGACTAATTTTTCGCCCGTTGAGCTGTCGTTCGGTTATAGGGTTATATATACTCCTCTCCATCCTTCATTAGAATCTTTTAACAATTGATCTAAGCTTCCATTAAGGCATATTTAATCATCTATAAAGGATTTCTTGAGTCATCCCTTTACAATCCCTAATTTTCATGATAAAACCTTGATTTAGCCTTTGAACCTTCAAGATTCATCTTCTCAAGGCATCAAGAGGACCAAAGAGTTTCTTTTGGGTATAGTTTGATTTATTTATTGTATTTTCTTATTTATTTTCATTGTATACCATTTGTGTAAAACTAGGTTGCTAGGTTTCATTGAGTTGGTGGTTGCCTTGGTGTTAAGGCTTAAACCCACCATTGTAAACGTAGTTTACTAGTATTTGTTCTAGTTGTCCCTTAGGTTGATGTGGAAGAGTGCTTTCGGTAGAAAGACGAGATACTTCCGGGTGTGGAAGTGCCTTCGGTTGGAGAGCGGAGACTTTCTGGGTAAAGTCCTCGTTGTAAGGGAAACAAGATTAATCTAGTAAAACTTAGTATGAAAATCCTAAACGGAGTGCTTAGGTAATGTTGTAGGCATTGGGGCCAAACCACTATAATTCTCTATGTTTGTATGGATATTTTGTTTGCGTTTATTGCTTCATATTTATTGCTTCCGCTTGCTATAAATATCGTGCTTAGCCTAACTAATCAAGAAACGATTAAAATCGGAATTAGACGAAAAATTAGTTAACATACTATTCACCCCCCCCCCCTCTAGTGTAGACCATTTCAACAACAATCATGGGGGGGGGATGGCAACCGAATATTTTTGATGGATTCCCACAGAGTAGGATTAAAGTAGACATTGCCCACAGAGTCATTTCAAACATTATTAGATATAAGAGAACTAACAGTAGCATCACAAAGAGGGGCATTCATAACATTCATATTTAAAAATATAAGTTTGTAGTTAAAAGGAATATCCATACACCAATAATCATTCATGATGCTAGTAGTAGTTCCTGAATTTATTAGCCTTTTGAACCCAAATCTCACATCTAGAAAAGCATAGACAAAAAGTTTCCAAGTCCCAGCACAATGCTTAGGCATTTCAGCAAATGATTGAGAGATTAATGGATATTTATTCCTCACTAGATTAACCCAAATGGTGTTGTTATTGGACAGATAAGAATGTATCTTTTTAACTTGTAAGACATGAACTTTAAAATGCAAGTCTTGAACACCAAGACCACCCAGATGCTTGGGAAGAGTGATGGTATCTCATTTGATTTAGTGTATTCCCTTATTATTGTCCTTGGAAGACCAGATGAATTGCCTTAATTTGGAATTGATAGCATCAATAAACTTCTTAGTTATCCCAGAGACAGAGAGAGAGAGTGTGTGTGTGCACAGGAATGGAAATCAGGACAAAATTAACAAGAACCAGTCTCCCAGCTTGAGAAATAAAGTTACTTTGTCAGCTACCAATTCTGTTTTGGACATTCTCCAATACATAATAAAAAATATTAAAGGAGGCCTTCTAGGTGAAATAACTGAGCCAAGGTATTTGAAGGGAAATTTCCCTTGCTTCGTATTAAGGGCATTACAGACCCTCTGTTTAATGGCAGGGGAGGCATGCTTAGGAAAGAAGATTTTAGACTTGAGATGATTAACTGCTTGTTCAGTTAAGATGTCATATAAGTCTAAAATTTTCTTGACATATTTAAGAATCTTATCAATGGCCTTGAAAACAAGCAGGACATCATCAGCATACATTATGTGTGAGAGCTTGAAAGAATCCCTGATTTTGAAAGGAATAATATGCTTTGAAAGGACAACATTATTGAGGAGGTTAGTCAATGTTTGGGCAACCAGGATGTAAAGATAAGCGGAAAGGGGATCCCCTTATCTTACACCCTTGGATGAGGAAAAGATGGGTGAGGTGTGCCCATTAACAAGGCAAGCAAAACTGGGGGAAGAGATACAAGTTTCTATCCGGTTTATAAAGAGAGGGGGTAAGTTACAAGCATGAAGGACATGAAGGATTTCCTTCCAAGATAGCTTGTCAAATGCCTTATCGAGATCTAGTTTAACTAGAATATAAGATTCCTTACTCTTAGAGGCAAAGATAGAGTGAGCCACCTCATTCACAATCATAATGTTATCTTGAATGTTCTTGCCCTTAAGGAAGGCAGTTTGTTCATGGAAGATTAGGTGAGGAAGAAGGGATTTCAATCTATTAGCTAAGAGTTTGGCCAGAATTCTATAGTTAAGATTGCAGAGGCAGATAGGCCTGAAGTCCTTAACATCCTTAGGTTGTTTTACCTTAATTATGGATGAAAGTAACTAAAGTTTGGTTCCAGTCACGAGGGACGTGAGAGTTAGAGTGAAAAAGACTTACACTCATGAAAGGAAGGGAAAATGGTAGGCCAGTAGAATTTGTAGAATTCAACTGTGAATCCATCCAACCCAGGACTCTTGCCATTGGGAAGAGACTTAATCACATCCCAAACTTCTGATTGAAGGGAGAGGTAAGGTTTTGAATAAGGTGTGAAGGGAGTTGACTGAATTCAAGCCATCTATAGCTGGGGGAGACCTAGACCTAGAGGGGGCTAGAGAGAGGAATAGTGCTGAGAAAATGCACTAAGAATATCAGATTCCTTGGTCACAGTCTGCTCAAGATGATTTGTAATAGAGGCAATATGGTTAAGCCTTCTTTTAGAAGTGACTACTCTATGAAAATAGGTTGTGTTCCTGTCTCCCTCATCTAGCCATTTGATTTTGGCATCAGCCCACCATTTAAGGGCTATTTGTCTTTGAAGGACAATAACCTTATTGTAAAGAGATCTAAGGATGAGTTCTTGCTCAGGGGATAAGGAGTGGTTAGATTTAATAAGCTCTAAGTTGGATATCTAATTTGATGGAAGAAAGATTGTCCTCAAGCATGCCAATGACTTTCTTATTCCATTCAGATAGTTCAAACCTAGATTGCTCAAGATTAAGAGAAAACTTCAAAAAAGGATTGATACGAGGGTTGGGGAAAGGCCTAGACCAAGTGTTGTTAATGATATTGTGAGACTCAGGGTAGGGCCAAAAATTCTTAAATTTGAAACATTTAGATTTGACTTTATTAGCTTCAGGGTTTAAGTTAAGTAGGAGGGGGCAATGGTCAGACCCAGTTCTAGTCAAATGAGTAACCGAGACCTTACCATAAAAATGAAGACTGGCAAGGTTGGCAAAAGCCCTGTCAAGCCTAATCAAAATCCTATGATGACCTTTCCTATTATTACACCATGTGAAGTTAGAGCTAGAGAATTTAAGGTCGATTAAACCTGAATTACAAACAAAATTACAAAAATCTCTTACTGATTTATTAACCACAAAAGGCAATCCATCAAATTTATCAGCAGAATGTAAAATTGTATTAAAGTCACCCATCAGAAACCATGGATAGCAAGAAAAATCAAAATCAAGCAGGGAGTTCCAAAGCTTAGCTCTAACATTAGGATTTGTACTTGCATAAATATTTGAAAACAGAAAGGGTTCTAATTTATCCATATGAATGATATGTGTATGGGTAGCAAGAATATGATATTTAATAAGATTTGAGTCCCATGCCAAAATTAAACCTCTAGAAGCTCTCACTGCAGGAGCAGAGACTCCAGTCCAACTTCTACCAAGACATTTGATAAAATCTAAGGCATCTTGAGAGCTTAAATGCGACTCTTGAACAGAAATAACATGCAGACGGTAACAATTGATTAAATTACACATGCGGTCCTTAATGGAGCGCTTAGAGACTCCTCTAACATTCCAGCTGAGCAACTTCATAAGTTAAACAGTAGAGACGGAGTTAGAGGGACTTCCCTGAATAGGAGCCGAAGTATCCATGTAGGAGAGTACAACGGAGGGGGGAACGGGGACTGACTCCTCTGATCTTCTTCTCTTGTTGACCGCCGAGCCATCAGTGAGGAGAACGGGAGTAGAGGAGGGAGCACCATGTCTGCTAGGGTTCTTTTTGTTGTGTAGCCTTGGAACCCTAGGCGGTAAGGGGGCCGCCGAAGCCGAAGAGAACACCACAGCAAGCTCTTTAGCCATCTGATCGAAGGAGCGCGAGACCGGAGCAGTGGGAAGCACTGCATGGTCGGCATCCATAGGAGCAGCAGGGGGCGCAGTGGCGGAAGGGGGGCCATTAGGAGAGGGTCGGGAAAAAATAGGTTTAGGGTTCCCCGAACCTAAGTTATAAGCAGCGGATAGCAGATTCAGGTTGGCCCCTATCGGTTCCCGAGAAGTAAGTTGAGTCCGATAAGGAACTTGACCGTTGACACGTTGGTTCGAGGCATCCTTGCCTGGGCCGTCATGGGTTGATGCATCCGCCAGGGTGCCATTGGTCATACGATTGCCCTCCGACTATCGACGACGAGGACAACGGCGGCGAACCTGCACCCATGGGCCACAGGCCGGTTCCTTCGAGACCTTTGGAGCCACAAAATCACCCACAAAGGATGGAGAACCGGCAAGAAGCGAAGCATCCATAGGGGATGCAACATCATCAGAAATACCAAAAACCAAATTGTTTATCGGAGAAGCAGAAGATATCAATTTACAATTAACTTCAGAATGCCCGATATGGCCACAAGCAAAACAAATCGAAGGTAAGTTCTCATGTGAAACCGGTTGAAAAATCTCATCGCCATCAACACAAACCCAAAGACCTTGCCGGATCAGAGCGGCGAGATCAAGATCAATACAGACGCGAATATATTTTCCCCGTTCAAAAAGAAAAGAACGCCGATCAATACGTAGAACACGACCAAGGGAAGCAACACTTAAATTGATGGAATCCTCATTCCAAAGTTCCATCGGAAGGCAATGAATTCACACTCATACGACAGCATAGGAGATTTTCTCCTGCCAGGGACGAAAAAGGGGCTTCCACGGAATCAATCGGAGGAGGTTTCTTGTGTAAGACCAAGGGCCGACAGTTAAGGCATCAGTAGCCTGCTGCTGAGAATCAAATCGGAAAATAAAAAATCCGTCATCCAAATCCAATACCGATTTTAAGCCGAAAGAACCCCAAACCCGATCTATCCAAGAACGAACGGCAGCCACCGACGGGGTGCAGCCTAAGAACTTTCCGATTAAACTCACTTGCCAAGATTCGGACCAAGAATCAAGTTGCGATTTTTGAAAAACAACCCTACCAGTAGGGTTAGATTTGATCCATTGAAAAATCGAGGGGGTATCGAGAAGAGAACTGTTCATACCTTTTAGAATATGTGACCATGATAGATTCTCTAGAGGGAGATTGGAAAACCTGGTGTTGTTCGGGGAAGTCGCATGGGGCGGGCAGCGACCGATCGCCAAGGCAAGGGGGAGGTTGCCCTAGGCACACGAGAGGAAGACGCCAACTCATTGATGACTCAACTTATAGATCAAATATTCCTCTCTCTCTCTCTCTCAACCCTAACCTATTTTCTCTCTTGCATTCAGGCTCTTCCTCTCTTGTCTCATCTACCATGAACTTGTAACCTCGCTAATGAGCAACGACCCAAGATTCGTCAGTCTATTACTAAAAAATGGAATTTTTTTACTTTTTTATATGAATTCAGTTCAGAATACTAAAACCCTCATCACATTATTCAAGAAAATATATTGAATCTTTATCTATTGATGTTAGATTAGTACATGTATCAATCAAGTAAATCTTATTTTGAAGGGTTAGTAGCAGTAAACAAGAGGGATCAATCTTGAAACACTTCATTGTATTTATTTTTACAAATATAAAAATAAAATCAAAATTTACTCACTTTGGAGGGATAAATCAAATTTATCATTCCTAAGCAAAACCCTGTGCATGTATATACATATTATGTTCCTGTAAATCATAATACACATATATTATGCAGTAAACTTATAATGAAAAATGACTATAATTCATGAATTGAATAAAACCACACTTTTATCACAATGTTAGAGTAAAACTATGGTAAGGTGTAAGTCATTGGTTCAAATCCCATAAGGGACTTTTTCCACTAACTATTTTATTTAATTTATTTTTCGTTTTCCGATAAAGAATAGAGATACTTCTTAAAAGAAAAGGGTAACCATCCTTATTATTGTAATGACTTCTAATTAGTACAAGTTAGAGTTAGAAATTTAATCAAAAGATAAAATATTAGTCATTATTATTATTTATAATAATGACTAAGCCATCTTATTCTCTTCATCAAGAAAAGAGCAGGAAGAAGAAGGGTAGAAGCTGTAACCTTTGGAAGAATGCTAAAGGGTGATCCCTTTCTTCGGAAAGCATGCAGACACTTTTTTGTCCATGACAAAGCAATGCCTTACCTTTCTTGTCCCTGAAATCTGTCTCAACAACCTTGTTCACTGAATAAAATAGTCAAGCCTTGACTTTGTCTCCAAGCTTGGTCTCTCATAAAAATCCACATGGGTGTTTCCTTCTTTCTCATACCGATTTCAAGCTTCAACCAATCTCCAAGAGTTGATTGGAATGGACAATCTCTTCAAACAAACAAGGTATTACTGTTTCAAATCATGGTCAGTTTTCCCCTCTTATTTCGAATGCCAGTATCAGGTTGGAAAGCTTATATAGCATCCAATTATGTTCCTCCTCTCCTTTTTCTTATTTTGAAATGTCACCTGCATGTAGCAATAAACATATATGAAAATAACTCCCCGTTGTTTAAATAGCCATGCTGTAATCGTACAATCATTATGTTGGTCAAGGATTAGAATTTTTGTCATTTCTATTATTGCGTGCATAAATAAAGAGAAATTGCAGAAAGAATCAAACTAATTACCGAAAATTTACATGTATTTGGCATCAACAAAATCTAGAAATGACTAGTAATAAATTGACCTTTTTCATTGAAAAATGCAGCTTTTATATTCAATTTGATTACAGTAAAGCTGGAAAAAGAGGTGATAACTTATCAATCACAACTACTAGCATTTGATAGAGCAGAGTACTTAATATCATACTAGCTGTCATTCTAATATAATTTGCTATAAGAACTATGGTAAAGTAACTGAGCAAAATTATGGCATGCAAGTCTATTTATAATAAACAATTTAACCCCCCTAAAAAAAACAAACCTCAACATTCATGGCTTAAAATGGTTTATCTGATTTTTATTTTAGGGTGAGATTTAATGATTTAGGAGAAGACTACCAAGGCAAGAAGTATAATACAAGGGAAGGAAGGAAAGGAGAGAAGAGAGTATCATCAAATGAAGGTATTTCGTACATATGTTTCAACTAGATCCTCATACACCATATAAATGAAACTTATTTCTTCTTCTAGGCAGCATACTGCCAACATAAGCAAAATAACTTTGAGTCTCACGTATCGCTGAGAATTACTTGGGGAAAAATCACTTTCCTTTTATATCCCAACAGCAGTTCATGAACTGTTCTAATCTAATTTGACAAGCTAGGAGGGGAAAAATATATTAGACACCCATCTTATTTCCATAATTGCATGACCATCCATTAGGAATTACACCCGTAAACAATTTCTCTAAACTACTTCTGTCATGAGACTATGACAACAAATCAAGGCATATACTTGTGCCAATGCGATGATGCAATATTATCACTTCAATAACTTAACAAAATAAGGAGGCATTTTCTAAGTCAGTTCTGGATCTTAGCTTGTAACTACTGTTACTTGTGTCTTCTGCTTTACTAGAATGTGAGTAAAAAGTCAAGAGTTATCTTCTTTTGTAGAAAGAAAAAAGACCCAAAACTGGTTCCAGAGGCAGTTATCCGGCCAAATGAATGATGTCAATGATACCAGTGATATCATGTTTGCAACAGCAGCCGCAGCAGCTGCATATGCTATCACTTTACTGGAAGAAGAAGAAGAATCATTCAAGCAGAACAAGAGAATAGAACCGTTGGCACAACCTACAGCCAAGACAAAAAGCAAAAGAGAAGATACTATGAATAAGCCAACTGATTACAGCAGATTATCCAGAAAGGTAACTGGTAAAGAGCAAAAAGAAGAGGAAAGACGATCAGGTAATTCCTTTTATACATCCTCCCAAGGTTACTAAATTATCATAATAAAGCAAAATAATAGTTATCTCATCATTTCCAAATAGAGATATATAGTTTAGATGTTTGCACCAGTTTTTGCATTATCACTCCAAGGATACAGGGAAGTATTGCTATCGCACATCAGATCTCACATCCAAAAATCTTATAAAGGGGATAATGACAGTTTCAGGAGGTTCTTCAGTGAAAACCCCACAAGAACTTGAAGGAAAGATGATGGGTGAATCTGCCATTGGTCACACTCTATCAGGAAAAGCAAAGAAAGTCAACCACAGCATCAAGAAGACACCAACCTTCTCTGACAAGTATCTCAATGATACAGCCAGTAGTAATCCTGAACAAGGACAAAACCAAAAATACCAAAGAACACCATCTATGACCAAACCAAATGGAAGCAGGAGAACAGACTCTTCCACTAAAGTTGAAACAAAAGTAGACGCATGGGAGAGAGCAAAGATGAATAAAATAAGAGAAAGGTATGTATAGCTTGCTTAGCCATCTGATTTATCAAAAGATTTCAACAGTAGTAACTTTTTTGGATGAAGATACTTCTACTGACATAATTATTTTTAGGCATGAGAAAATGAAGTCCACAATTCTGGAATGGGAGAATGAGAAGAAGTCCAAGGCCAAACGGGGACTGGAAAGAAAAGAGGTCTGAGATCATTGACTCCCTTAATATTAATGTTTGCCTGAGTGCAATTTATCCTTTTCATCTTCTTCACATTCAAAGTTATAGCCGTCCCAATTTTATAAAATATCTTTAGAATCCAAGGGCATCACAATGATGGAGACAATCATGCTAAAGCATGTGAACTTGCAATAGCAGTTGCCATTTGCTTCCATCATAGCTCCTTAAACCAAACTCATAAGCTTGCAGCTTCTTACAAGTCAATCACAACCTTGAATTAATATGTTCTAAACACATTGGTAATTCGGCCCCTGAACTTACGTCCACCTACAATTCCCAGTATTTTTATCTTATGTAGCTAAAATCACATATTGAAGAAAGCAACTTATCTTGGAAGCTCATAAAGCAAATAGCACTCTGTTGCATCTTCAATTCATGGGAAAGTGAAACAAAACATCCACATACTCTGTATAAAAAAAGAATAGCTCACAAATTAAATAAAGTTAAGATCTTCCCAGTAAAGAATTGCCTCTCTGGGTCAGAGTACACATTCAAAAAAAAGTTAACATAGAGCCTATCCAGGTAATTTGCAACATCTATCTTCTTTTTTGACCTAAAGCATGTGTAAGCATTACATCCCAATATATGCCCGCCTAAAGAGTGCCATAGCAAATAGCAACACTTGATGATTGATTGTACTATAACTAAGCTCCGTCAATGATTCACAAAGGAATTACCTGGAAAGTAGTACAAACCTTGAACCATGAGAATGTACATTTGAGAATCTCCAACATCTTGCAAATGTATATCTTCTCTTGGAAGATCTTCCTACTTATATCTTTCGCTGTAAATATTTCCAAAATCTTTAAAAGGATCATGCTTCAGTTGCAAATGAAGCATGGAAGCGTAAATCAACTGTTGATCTCTTACAAGAGATATAAGAAGAAAGGATTCTGACGTCTTTATTGAAGCAAAAAGTAGTTGACTTATTCAATATGGAATTTGCAGGGGTATTTGGAACTCAAACGAGCAAGAACAAGACAAGAATGTCATAGTGAGTTATCAAGAATTGACAAAATAGCTAGTGGAGCAAGAGCCCTTGCAGAAGAAAGGAGAAGAAAGGATGAATCAAAGATAGCAGAGAAGGCAAAGAAGATGCGCTCCACAGGGAGAGATCCTGAGATACGCTCTTGCTTCTAACAATACAGCAAGATTAGAAACTTGAAACAGCATTTCAACATGGCACTCCATCAATTCAATCTACAGGAAATTTGATTGTGGATATTCTTTGGATCTTCAAATGAAAATCTGCTTATGAAGAGCAATGGAAAATTTATCTATCTTGATGTAGATCTGTATACTATCTAGTTTCATGTAAAAAAGCAATCAGAAGATGGAATAAAAGCAAACTTCAAACAGCCTAGATAAATAAATTCCTATACAATCAACAAACTAAATCATGTTTTAACAAAAAAATTCAATTATCCTCTTAGGCAGTCAACAATGTCAGCTTGACTATCACACCAAAAGGGCATGAACTAAGTGAACCATATTGATTAACCGGTTAGAACAATTAGCTCTAGTTTAAGCAAAAATAATAGAAACATAGAACAATTTGTTCATGCTTACAGAACCCAAGACGGGTTCCTCCCAAAAAACTAGAGCTTCGGTGAATTCAGGAGACAAAATA
The DNA here is from genome assembly GCA_034359265.1 of Canna indica. Taxonomy (NCBI): domain Eukaryota; kingdom Viridiplantae; phylum Streptophyta; class Magnoliopsida; order Zingiberales; family Cannaceae; genus Canna; species Canna indica. The sequence continues at coordinate 66,825,539 of CP136890.1, read as the reverse complement.
AATCTGCACGATACTTTTTACAAACTTTTAACATAATACAAAAAATTGCAAAAAGTTCCTAACATGGTTTGATGTACTACTCCATACTGGTTGATAGGTGGTGCCCCATAACAATCCATGTACCAGTTCATCAGCGGACCAGTAGATGTTGTGAACTCTTTTTATGTTTCTATGTAAAACAATGTTGAACATCAGATATAACATATATTTGCTTTAGGTTCTTCTTTTTAACCAATTTAAAACAATTTCACTGGTTCTCCTCCTTTCTTTGTTATGCATTTACCAGTATAGGCAAATGCAGTATTGTACCAAATACCAATACCAGTCCACTCAGGGAGACTTCAATCCTTCCTTTCTAACACTTAGGTAGTCAATAGGTATTTTGATTCATTTGTTCACAGCAAAGCTTTAATACCTAAAATTTCAGGAACATATAAATAATAATCTCAAATCCACATTGCTTATGGGACTTTTACTGTTTTACATGGTTACTGCTTCCACAGTTTCCTTCTTAAATATTTATGTTTTGCAATTTCTGTTCACTCATGTCTACTTTAAGAACCATTCACCTGTTTCATGCATGCATGCATGAATAGCACCATTGCAAGATACTAAACAAGTTTGCACCATGACTAGATTCCATTCCACCGAAATTTGTATGTTGAAGCTATGGATGAATAACTATGGCATACTTATTGTTTAACAAACAATTACAGTATTTGGTGCAGATAATATTCCATTAAATTTTGCATGGAAATAATCTCATAAGAGAGAAGAATAGTTGGCAAGACATCCAAGCATATAAAGCAAGAGATCAAGGAATGAATACCAATTATCAATGCCGAATGACTTAGCTTTTTACATATTTATACTTGTATATAACCCTGGTTTAGGATTACGTAGGGTGTTCCTCATGTACACCTTTTGGTATAGGCCCTATTTAATGGGTCTCATTCATTAATAAAACATAGTCTCTTCGGGCTCAACTCAACATGGTATCAGAGCTTAGGGTTTCCTCTCCTCTCACCTGAGTTTCTTTTTTTCGGCGGAGGTGGCTATGGTTCCAGCGAACTCCAAAAAAGGAAAAAATCTCCTCTCTTTTCTGGTTCGGATCTCCTTCTCCTCTTCTCTGTACACCGGCCTGGCCTGTCTTCTTCTGTCCACCGGCCTGGCGAACTGAGTTTTTTCTGACTGCCTCTGTTTGCCAGCCTGGAAGACTATTTCTTCAAGTCTGCCTGTCTGAGGCGGACTATCCCTTGAGTCCGCCGACAACAGATGAACTGCTCCGCCTTCTTCTTTCCGTTTGAGACAAGCGGACTACTCCGCCCTCCTTCTGTTCGCATGAGACAAGCAAACAGCTCACTGCTCCACCTACACAGCACCAACTCCGCCTGCAAGATCTCCGGCTGCACCTCATCTACTCCGCCTGTAACATCTCCGCTTGCACCTCATCTACTCCGGCAGGCTTCCTTCCTGCCTGCCTCCTCCTGCCGGACTGCCCTCGGCAGTTCTCAGGTAGAGGGCAGCAGGTGGAAACGACATCTCAGCAATATCTGCGGGCAGCTCCACCATGATCTCCTTCTCAGAGGGTGATTCCTTCTAGGGCAATATCTCAACGGCTGAAATTCTCATATTCGGCATCTTCAGGCCCCTCTTGGAAGAAGGCAGCAGCCCTTTCTCTCTCGCTGAATCTCTCCATATCTGTTGATCAAGGATCCAATTTTATATTTCAGTCGCCTCTCTTCGTGACGAGTTAAGTCGACGATGTCAAGCTCGACAATGGATCCGAAGACCTCTCTATGCACCTCTATCAAACTTAACGGTGCAAATTACCTTCAATGGTCAAGGGCTTTCCGTCTATTGTGCGGATCTCAAAGGAAGACTAAGCACCTCGACTAAGACTAAGCACCTCGACTGCGAGCCATCTGATGTAGCGAACATCGAAGGGTACGCTGAATGGGAGGCAAATGATTGTGCGGTCCTATCATGGATGCTCAATAATTTGGAATCTCAATTCTCAAATTATCTTAACTTGTCTTTCATCCCACTGCCAAAAGCACGTGGAATTCTCTCAAGCATACCTACTTCCAAGAGAAAAAACATCTCAAGGATCTACACTGTATTCAGAGATATCCAACATGAAACTTGAAGGAGGGTCTTTTCAAGACTTTTATGCCACGTTGAAGGGAAAGATAGATGAATTTGCTGAGTATCATCCCTTCACCGCTAATGTATCAATGCAAAAGAAGGAAAGAGAAGAATTCATCGTAGCCCGATTTCTTTCTGCTCTTCCTCCCTCAATTTAAAGTGTGAAGTCTCAACCAATGGCAGATAATACAATACCAGATCTTAGCGGCACCATGGCTAGAATCCTCAAGGTGACTGAACTCACACCTGCCCCCTATCCTACCCCTAAGAGCTCTACTCTTGTTGTAGGGGGTAGGGGTTGTGGTGGTGGCAGAGATGGAGGTCGTGGGAGAGGAAGGAATTCCTTCCCACCTTCCCACATTGCGGACGGTCTAACCATCCCTCAAACACGTGCTGGCAAAAATTTGGAAGACCGCAACAAGCCAAAGTGGCCACCTCTACTACTGTTCCTACTCCCTTCTGGCACTGCAGATTCATCAACAACGACTAATACTCAGACAGGTGATTTTTCCTAGTCCGAGTATGAGAAATTTGTGCAGGCCACCTCCTCATCCTCCGCTATGACTTCCACCTCTGGTGTTGCAGCCACCGTTTCATCTGGTATGCCCTGGATTCTTAACCTGGTGCTTCCAATGACATGTGAGGTAATAGGAGCCTACTCTCCAAACTCCATTCGACCTCTAGTTTACCACATGTTCGTTTAGCTGATGGTTCTGTATCCCATGTTCGTGGTCTTTGCTCTATTACTACATCCAATAATTTGAACCTAGAAAGAATTTTTTACTTGCCCAACTTTCGTGTTAATATCATCTCAATTAGTCAACTCACTAAGAGTCATAATTATTGTGTTTGTGAGACCTTTTTTTCCTTCTCATTGTATTATGCAGGATCTAAATACAAGGAGGGCGATTGGTGGGGGAACTAAATCTAGAGGGGTCTACCTGCTATCTTCAAGTCTTCCCGTAGCACATCACTCCACCACCCTCTACCAATGGCATTGTCGCTTAGGTCATCCTTTTGCTGAGAAGCTCAAATCTGCTATTCCCAAGTCTGTGTCCTGTATTCCCTTCAAATGTGAAGCTTGCGAGCTAGGTAAACATCATCGTGCTTCCTTTCCCTCAAGCTTCACTCAACGTAGAGAGTCCTTGTTTAGTTTGGTTCATTCTAATATCTAGGGTTCGAGTCCTACTGTCGGTCGTTTGGGATATAAGTATTTTTTTACCTTCATTGATTACCACACTCGTATGACGTGGGTATAATTGTTAAAGTGTCAGTCAAAAGTGTTCACTATATTCCAAAACTTTCATTCAGAAATAAAAAATCAGTTTGGTGTCTCTTTTAAACCTTTGAGTACCGACAATACTCGTAAATATCTTCACACTGACTTCATCAGTTTTTATGCATCTCAAGGCATTATTCATGAAACAACCTATTCGTATACATCTCAGCAGAATGGTGTTGCCGAACAGAAAAATTGACATGTGTTGGATGTTGCCAGAACACTGTTGTTTCATATGAATGTACCCAAATTTTTTGGGGGAGATGCTATTCTTACTGCCACCTACCTTATCAATCGAGTCCCGTCCTCTGTTCTTGGAGACAAGTCTTCATTCTCCATTCTTTGTCCTCATGATCCCGTGTTTAAGGTTCCACCTAAAATTTTCCGACGTGTTTGCTTCGTTAATACTCTTGGTCCTGGTCATGACAAGTTATCCCCTAAGGTTGTGAAATGTATTGCGAAGGGATACAGGTGTTATGGTTATGATCCACGAACAACCTGTTTTTGTGCATCTCAAGGCATTATTAATGAAACAACATGTTCGTATACATCTCAGCAGAATGGTGTTGCTGAACAGAAAAATCAACATCTGTTGAATGTTGCCAAAACACTATTGTTTCATATGAATGTACCCAAATTTTTTGAGGGAGATGCTATTCTTGCTGCCACCTACCTTATCAATGAGGTCTCATCCTTATGTTCTTGGAGACAAGTCTTCATTCTCCATTCTTTGTCCTCATCATCCCGTGTTTAAGGTTCAACCTAAAATTTTCTGATGTGTTTGCTTCGTTCATACTCTTGGTCCTAGTCATGACAAGTTATCTCCTAGGGCTGTGAAATGTATCTTTATTGGGTACTCTCGCACTCAAAATTGGATTCATTTTCCTACACCACCGGTTATGTGGAATGGGTTGAGGATACACTCTCGCGAAAGAAGTCAACCAAACTAGATGAATATAGGATGTCGTTCTTGCCTCCATGTTCATATATGATCGGAAAGACAATTGATTTCCCTGCATTTTTTGCACTTTGGTGCCATGCTGATGTTACCTTTTTAGAGGATTCACCCTTCTAGCCTCTTCTGAAAATTCTCGAGCCCCTATTGTGGAGTCATTACCACTTCCTCCTCCGGTTAATGTTCCACCTAGCACCACCATTATCCCTCCCTTATAGGTCTACCAAAGAAGACATAAGCAGTCTGAAGGCCTTCAGACAGCAGACTGCACACCTTCTACCTCCTCTGTCTCAAGATCCTCCACCTGAACTTGAATTGCCTATAGCTCTTCGCAAAGGTAAACGTACCTGCACTACTCACCCCATTGGTCACTTTATCTCCTTTGCTCACCTCTCACCCTCGTTTCACGAGTTTGCACTGTCTTTTGTCACCATTCCTAGGTCATACCATGAGGCATTGTGTTACTAAGCCTCCTATGACCTTAGTATATAAAAGAAATACACATGGGGCAAAGAAGCAAGGAAACATCAAATTATTTTTAATGTCTTTGTTGTTAGTTTTGTTATTTGAGATTATGGTTGAATGTGGTAGTAGTGGGCCTAGTGGCTCAACTTTCTGGACAGTTATGCCCAAGGTTAGGAGTAGTGGGCAAAGTGTATGTTGTGTTTCCTGAATACTAGGTAGTTATGCTTAAGTTAAGGAATAGTGGGAAGTTATGTTTAAGTTAAGGAATAGTGGGCAAAGTGCATGTTCTATAGGGAAAATTACTTTTCCATAAACCTATTTATTTGTTGATGTTGACTGAGAATGGATAGCAGAAAATTCTCAAGCCTTTGAGTACTTAACTCATGAGATCTTAGGTTCTCTCCAACGAGCCTAAACATAGGTCGAAAAAAGAAATCAACTTCTCTTTCCACTGAATCCCTTCCTACGCCTACAGTCCTACACTCATTTCTCCCAATCCACTATTTCACGGACCCATAACTCGCTCTTACTCCCGGGACCATAACACACTGCTTGATTCCAATTGGAAACTTGCTATGGATGAGGAGATGGCAGCACTCAAAGGTAGACACACTTGGGACTTGGTACCACTATCGGTTGGTACAAAATCAGTTACTTGTAAATGGGTATTTACCTTGAAGTATTTGTCTAACGGGACCATTGAACTCTACAAAGCATGCCTTGTTGCCAGAGGCTTCACGCAGCTTTATGGTGTCAATTACTTTGAGACCTTCTCTCCGTGGCCCGGCTAAATTTTATCATAATCATTTTATCCCTTGCCATAAATCTAGGTTGCCCCATGTATCAACTGGACATTAAGAATGCATTTCTTTATGGCGACTTAATTGAGACTGTTTTAAGTCTGCAAATTAAAGAAAGTCATATACGGTCTCAAACAGAGTCCTCGAGCGTGATTTGACAAGTTAAGCAAAATTACCTTTGAGATAAGACTCAACAGGTGAAAATCTCATTCGGTGTTCACACGGCATACCTTGCTAGGGGTGTGATTCTAGATGTCTACATTGATGATATCTTACTTACCGGCAGTGATCATGAAGGCATGAGCATAGTTAGAGCTCATCTAAAGAATCATTTTGTGACAAAAGACTTAGATAGACAAAAAGTATTTTCTTGGCATTGAGTTTAGTTTGCCTATAACTCTATGGGGGTAGTTCTTTCAAAAAGGAAAAATGCTATGGATCTTCTGAAGTTGGCATTTTGGGTTGTAAACTAGTTGTGTACCCATTGACGACGGTATCACCTCTAGACCAGAAAAGGATACGGAGTTTGAGAACCTTGCAAGGTTTCTCAAATTGGTTGGCAAATTGATCTATCTCACAGTTACCAAACCAGATATTTCTTATGTTGTTGGAGTTGTCAGTCAGTTTATGCATTAACCGAAAATTCTCACTGGAACATGCTTCTCAAAATCATACACTATATCAAAAGCTCTCGAAGAATGGGCACATAAGCATAGAAGGATACTAAGATGCTAACTATGTTGGGTCAGTTCTTGACAAAAGGTCTACGTCAGGGTATTGTACGTATGTGGGCGGAAATCTAGTTACTTGGAGAAGCAAGAAACAGAATGTGGTAGCCCGTTCAAGCGCTGAGGCTGAATACAAGGCTATAGCCCACATCGCATGTGAGTTAATGTTAATAAATAGTCTACTCAATGAACTTGGCTTCTCATATCATGGGCCCATGGTCATGGGTTGTGACTAACCAGTCGGCTATTCATATTGCAAATGATCCTATATTCCATGAAAGAACCAAGCACGTTGAAGTTGACTGTCATTTTATCTGGGATGTTATCCTTGTTGGCTTTAGGTTTTCAACCTTAGCCTTAATATCGGTTTTGATAGTTTTGATGATAACAAACATGGGACTAATGATTTCATTAAGATTATATTTCAGGTTCTATATCAATTAGCGTTCGATGTCCTCGATCGGAAAAATTGGAGAAATCGAGAAATCGGAAGGACATTGATCGTCACGCTCGGGTTCGTCGTGGAAAGTTTCTCGAAGATCTACGTGTGCACCAAAGTCACATTGGACGGGCTCAAAGTTCACATGAGAGCTCTCCAAGATGATGCGCGTTGAAAGCCGGAATCCGGAAACGAAGCGCGGAAGAAATCGGCTGAAAAATAAACTTAGCCTAAGTTCGATCGACCGAATAGGGTAAGAAATGGGCAGTAGCCCTAGCGGTCGACCGGACTGAGGCTAGCTGCAGACGCAGCTTGCGTCGATCGACCGAAAATGAAATCGCAAGCTTCTTACGTCGGGCGGTCGACCGACCAAAGCCCAAAATGGGCAGTAGCTTGGCGGTCAACCATTCGGTCGACCGACGGTTCGACCGAATGCAAAATCGCGAGATTTGCGTCTAGGCGATCGACCCGTCGGTCGACCGACCACAGGGAGAATTTCAGCGGTCAAAGGACCGGTCGACCAGTCGCTCGACCGACCATTCGACTGGCGGCCTGTAACGGATAGTTTTCTATCCATTGAACAGTCGTTTCTTCAGCAGGGTATAAATATACCCTCATATGATTCTTTTAACACTCTTCCTTGATTCTAACAGAGTTCATTGAGTATTCAAAAGGAAGATTTAGAGCATTCCAAAAGATTTAAAGCTTGCGTTCTGTTCTTCGTCGAGTTCATTCTTCAAGCGCCAGCTGCTGCTTCAACTCGGGTTTTGATCAAGCTCATCCCTTGAAGAGTTAAAGGCGCCAAAGGCTTGCAAAAGAGCTCTTTCCATTGGTTTTATTATTTAGCTCTTTTGATTGTTTTTTATCTGTTATTTAAACCGTGTTTTTATTTGTGCGTGTGAAGACCAAGTGTTTGGTCTTGAGTGTATAAGTGGTTACCTGGTGTTAGGTGTAAAGCCACTTTTGTAAACTTAGTGTTTACTAGGATTAGTTTAGTTGTCCCTTAGAGTTGAGGTGGAAGAGGACTCTCGATAAGAAGGCGGTGACTTCCGGGTGCGGAAGTGTCTTAGGTCGAGAGTGCGTCTCTTTGGTGAAAAGTCCTCGTGTGTAAGGGAAACATAAATTAATCTACTAAAACTAGTTTGGAAATCCTAAGCGGAGTGCTTAGGTAGTGGAGTAGACATTGGGGCCGAACCACTATACATCTTGTGTTTGCATTGATTTCTTGATTGCTTTTATTGCTTTATCATTTATAGCTTCCGCATCTAATCATTCGAATTGTAAATTGCCTAAACTAATTAAGTAAACAATTAAAAGTGAATTTAGGCTAATCGAATTAGTAAACACACTATTCACCCTCCTCTAGTTTCGTCATTTCGCCCACAATCCTCTCCAAGAAGATTATTACGGCTCACATCCTCTCAAGAACAAACAACACCTCTAAAGAACAAACAACACCAATAAAGAACAAACAACAGATATCTTTACTAAGCCTTTAAGTGTTTCTCGTTTTAAATTCCTTTGTGGCAAGCTGGTCATGATTGACATCTATGCACCGGTTTGAGGAGTGTTTAATGACTTAGTTTTTACATATTTAAACTTGTATATAACCACGGTATAGGATTACTTAGGGTGTTCCTCATGTACACCTTTTGGTATAGGCCCTATTTAATGGGTCTCATTCATTAATGAAAACATACTCTCTTTGGGCTCAATTCAACAATCAACATAAATAATGCTGACGAACTTTAAGGGCCCGTTTGGTTTGCTAAAAAACGGGGGACTGGACTGGACATCCGCCCATGTCCCCCGTTTGGTTTGCAAAAGAAGCTTCGGGACAAGGACTTCTCCTTGTCCGGGACAGGATTTCCACCCGTTTCGGTGTACCGAGAAATTTCTGGGTACACCGAAATCGGGCGGAGGACAAGGGCTGCAATGGTCAAAATTACCCCTTCCTTCGACGGAGCCGGGCCACCATCATCGGACTGGTCGCGGAGGTCGGGGAGAGGGCGGACGTGTCACTGGGGTGATCGCCGGCGACCGGGAGGACCGGCCGGCGTGGGTCCGAGCGGAGCAGAGGAAGGCGGCGCTCGGACGGGAGGAGGCGACGGGATCGGGCGTAGAAGGGGCTGGCGGTGAGTCGGATCGTGTCGCCGGGAGTGATCGCCGGCGGCCGGGAGGACCGGCCGGCGTGGGTCCGAGCGGAGCAGAGGAAGGCGGGGCTCGGGCGAGCGTCGGGCGGGCGTCGGGTGGAGAGGGAGACGAGTAAGGGAGAGGGTATTTTTGTAGTTGATCGTAGAATCGTCGCATCGAGTCTAGGTGAATACCAAAGTTGTAAATTTTCGCGTGCTGAACGCGATGGTGGTGTCAGATTTCAGATTGGAGATTGTTTGGTATGATTTTTATATTTTTCAGTATTATCCTATTGTTATACTTTTAGATTAATTGAAAATTAGTTGAAAACTTATTAATTAAACTAAAACTTCTTATTGTATTATAGTATTTGATACTATATATTAATATTTTTTTACATATTAATTAATTTTAAGACTAATTTACAAGGGTATTTTAGTCATTTTGTCATGTACAGTACTTTGTTATAGAGAAACAAACGCAGGACAGGACGGAATATCGTGTCCTGATCTTGACGAAACAAACACGGTATAGCTATTGTCCCAGGACATCTGATGTCCTGTCCTTGTCCCTGTCTGGTGTCCTGTGATGAGCAGTTTGCGAACCAAACAGGCCCTAAGTACTATAATGAAGTGTTCTAAATCACTCTAAGATAAAAGGTATCACGTAAATATAGATGAATTTGCATATGTACCTATTGAGATAGTGCTGCAAAACCATAGTCTAGTACACATGTAGCTCCAGCATTGGATAAATCATTCTTCCATTTGCATTTGCAGTAATGCTTTCTTCCGTCCATTTGTAAACCACTAGCACGGAGCTGAGAAAATTCTCAAGCATTAAATAGACAATAAAACTTGCTGTTAGTATATGTTCACAAATGATGTTTTAAATTCACATTCCACAAAAACAAAGTAAGATAGCTTAATAGTTAATAAGGCTTACCTTTGACCAAGATAATAAATAATTGTGAACTAGTATACTAAGGAAGACCAGAAAAGGGCTTCAAATATTGCCTAAGGAGCTGAATCCATGACAAATAATCCATCTAGCAATCTTCTCTGCTTTGAAAATTTTCCCTATTGTAATAGCTGAAGTAGACGGATGCTAAAAGTTTAATGTTCTCTGATATGGTATTTGGTTCTGCTCTGTCTGCAGCAGCCATAATTATAGAATCAGAAGAACCAGAAGAAAACTTCTCTGTGTGGCAAAATTCTTCAAAATTCTGGTACATGAGAGTCAGATAAAAGTTGATTTGCCTATCCATATGATAGCCATTTTTTATTATTTGAGCATGAACCTGCTTTCCACTTTCTCTTAGCACAAAGTCAATGCAAACAGCTAAAAGAGTAGTAAAACTTATCAGATCTGGCAATAGACCTGATTTACCCATTCGGCGATATATCTGCAGTGCTTCTAATGCAAGGCCGTTCTTTGCATATCCAGAAAGCATCACATTCCAGGATACATTGTTGCGCTCAGGCATAATATCAAAAAGTTTGTTTGCTATATCATACATTCCCGATTTCATGTGTCCATTTACCAGAGCAGTCCAGCTAAAAACTGTGTGCCGATGTATATCAGTGAACGCATGTGATGCACAGTTAATGCTCCCACATTTTGCATACATATCTATGAGAGCACTTCCAACCACAACATCTGATTCATAACCCAATCTGTATGCAAAGGCATGAACCTGTGTTCCTCCATGCAGGTCTAATAATCTTGAGCATGCATCAAGAATAAGTGACAATGAGACATTATCTGGTTGTATACCCAAACTAATCATGAGTGCAAATGTATGCATGGCATCCTTAGTCAAATTATTTAATGCATATCCAGAGATCATGGAACTCCATACAATAGGGTTTGGATACTCAACCAATTTAAATATTCTCTCTGAAGCTTGACAATTTAAATTAGCGCTGTACATGTTGATCAGAGCGCTAGCTACAAAAGTCGAAGAACCAACTCCGATCTTTCTAATGTGGGAATGGAGTTGTTCACCAAATCTTAATCCCAAATGAAAACTACCAACAAGGAGGCTCCCAAAGGTGTACTCATCACCACACTTTCCATCCACCTGCATTCTTTTAAAGGTTGCATAAGCCTCTTCACTTAATCCAACTGCAGAATAAGCTCCTATTAAAGCATTCCACAGTGGAACACTCTTCACAGCCAAGCTTTCAAATAATTCACATGCACTATCAAACAATCCGTGTTTAACATATTCAGCTATCAACACGCTCCATGAATAGTCATCAACAGCAGCTAATCCATGAATTACACTTCTTGCATCAGTTAAACACCCACCTTTTGCATACAGTGCAACTAACGCACTTCCAACAATTCTATCAGCTTCAAAACCACTTTTAACTATCTTCGCATGGATCTTGGATCCTTCTTTGAGATCCAACAACCACACACATGCATCTAAAACACTAACATAAGACACCCAATCCGGCCTCAAACCAAGTTTCTGCATTCTATGAAAGGTCTCGATTGCTTTTTCATTTTTGTTATGTCGAGAACAGCCAGCCACAATCGTAGTCCAAGAGACCACATTCTTCTCTGGCATGTTCTCGAAGAAGCTAAGGGCGTCGCCAATCTTTGAGCACTGAATATAACCATCAAGCATTGTGTTCCAAGTAAAGAGTTCTTTAGTGTCCAATTCATCAAAAACCCTTCTGGCATCATCTAACTGTTCACATTTTGAGTACAATCCAACAACAGCACTACCCACCTCAACATGCGAGTCAAGCCCAATCTTTACAGAAAACCCATGAAGCACCATCCCATTCTGCACAAATCTAAGATTGGCACATGCACTAATTACACTTGACAAGCCGAAATTATCCACTTTACAGTCAGAACGAGTCATTCGAACAAAAAATTCTAATGCTTCCTCACAAGGTCCCCACTGATCATAGGCCGCAATCATTGTATTCCAAGAAACCACATCCCACCTAGGCATTTCATCGAACAAACGTTTTCCTTCGCTCAGAAATCCAAACTTGCAGTACAGAGCTATCAGGATGTTCCAAGAACGTAATTTTTTCTTCCTCAGCTTTCTGAGAACCCAATGCGCGTCGGTCAAGAATCCACACTTACCATAGATACTGATGAGATGGTTGCAGATGAAAGGGTCCTGATCGAAGCAAGTGACGATCATGTGGGCGTGGAGCTGTCGCGTGGTGACCAGGATCTCCGGCTCCGCGCAATGTTTGAGGACGGCGACGAAACAGTCCGGATGAACCGGTCGGCCGAGGTGGCGGCGGAGGATAATGGATCGGATCGCGTCCTTGAGGCGACCGGCGGAGGCGAGGGATTGGATGGATTGGAAACCCGCCGCCGTCTTAAAGGAGGGACTTTTCAACGTGGAAGTGGAAAAAGCCCGGGTGATGGCTGCCCATCGGTAGGTCGGAGATCTCATGAAAGCTCAGACGGCGGAAAAGACGGCAAGAGCGAGCGAGAGATAGAGAGGGAGAGAAAGAGAGAGGGGGAGAGATGCGGGTTCAGGGACTCAATTGTAATTTGGTTTGTTAAATGTTAATTAACTCGAGGGGTTTTTATCAATATAAGCCCCTTCGAGTCTTCGATATCTGAATTTATAGGGATGTATAAAATGACTTTTTTAAAAAATGAGCTTTATAAAATAGTCATTGCAATGCGTATAAAATTCATTATAACACGTGTGTAAACGCAAAAATAAATGCACAATCAAATATCAAACTCATCATCTATTGGCAACATGCATAGATATCTAACCACAAAGCTACTGGTGAGTAGACAATGATAAATTATTTTCATTCAAGTCCTTTCTTGATGGACTTGAACTAATAAATTTGAATACAAGCCCGGTGTCGTCGAGACAAATTCCTTACAAGTACCTAACTAACTACATTTGTTTCGTGGCGTACTTCATAGTCCTACTTTATTAAGTTGAGGCTTTAAAATATCAAAAAAATATCAAAAAATAATTTTAGTTGAAAAAACCTAAATCGTGTGGTATTGGTGGTATCAAATCGGCCTAGGCAAACATATTACTCTTCGTCTGAAATTTTTTTTAAAAGGTGCGGCCTAATTTGACCTAAAGCTCATCGTTTGGTACATTACTACTTAAGATTACATAGAATCTAGATTATCATCCAGATAAATTATTATTTTTAAAATTACCGGTAATGTTACATTATCATGTTTGATATGTACTAGTAATCTCGCTAGTAATCCACGTACATTATCTTATTTGGTATAAAAAAAATTACTCGAAAACTTATATTTTTAACTAAAATACTCTCAAATAAAAAATAAAATAAAATAATAGAAAAAAATAGGAATTACCAATTTACTATGAGATGAGGTGAAAAAAAATTTATATGTCAATAGAGGTTATTTTAGTTGACGGTGTTTTTATCAAAAATAAAAGAATAACATTATCATCTTATTGGTAATCCACATAGCAACCCTCTTCCTTGATAATATGGATTACCACTTGAGTGGTAATGTAGATTACCATGAGCATTCAGATTATCAGTAATATATTTTAACCAAACGCGGTAATCTGACAGGGCCAAGTAACTTTAATTAAGATTACCATTAATTTATTTAGATATGATCCCTTAGATTAGGATGGGGTTGACCAAATCATTTAAAATATTGTTAATATACTATGATGATTATATATTTGCAAACAAATTGGAAAAATAAAATATTTATATCGACATCATCTAAAAGAGATTATCTATGTACCTTCACTGGTTCTATTAAAACTAAAAAAATGTGAGGCCTGCATAATTATTTTGCAATGTTTTATAAATATTTAAAATTTTGTCATTCAAATTTTTATTTGGACTAGCTATTTCACTTGCTTGAATTTTCTCCTAAACTCTTAGTATATTTGCTTCATCATAGAATCAAATAAAATTGAATTTGATTGGATAACAAATAATAGATGATTGAATATGAATTATTTAAATTCGATGTACATCGAATATAATACTAATTTTATATTTATTTATTTTTATTTTCTTTTAATTCATGCACTAAATAAATTATGAAAATTAATTCATCTCTCATCTTATTCTTTTTTATTCTACGAAGTAAACATGTATTTAATAATATTTGATTGGATGCAAATCCATTTGCCGCAAATAAATAAATATACTTATTTGATTAGTTGCAATTAAAATTTGCAGCATTTATTATTTACCGGAATTAATAAGAAAATTCACATTTCTTTTCTTCAACATCTATATTTAATTGCACAGTTTCACAATATTATTAAAACATTATTTCTATACCAAATAAATTTCACTTTATGATCTAAGCACAACGTTAAACAACATAAAACAAACATATTTGGTCAATATTTTTAAATTTTTACTTTTCATCGAAGAAATTATATCTTTAACGAAGTAATTGTTTCTATATAAAGAAAATATTTTATTGATAATAAATATATTTAAAAAACTAAATAACTAACGAGATAATAAAAACTGAAAAATGTGTTGATAGTTTATTAAACCAACTTTAAATTTCACTAAAGTGGTGTTTGGTTGGATGAAATAAATGAAAAATGAAACATTATTCTTTTATATAGGGGTGAGCAAATTAACCGGAAAACCGGTCCGAAACCGAACCGGTTTTTTCGGTTAATCGAATCGGTTTTTTTGGTTTCGATTTTTTTTTTGGAAAAATCGGTTTTCGGTTTCGGTTTCGGTCCGAGAGGTAAAAAATCCACCGGTTTCGGTTAACCGACCGGTTGGATATAATTTATTAATTTTTAATTATATATATATAATAATAATAATTTATAAATTATAAAAAATTATAAAAAATTATAGAAAATTATAAAATATTTAAAATATTTAAAAATATTTAAAAAAATCAAAAAATATTAAAAATATTTTAAAAAATAAAAATAAATATATTAGTTTTTGTAGAACATTATCTTGGTTCAATGGTTTCATTTTTTTTTTCTCAACGAGAATTTGCTATTTATTTAGATTTTTCTCCATGATTTGCATAATATTATTATGTTTGTAGGTTAAAAAAAATTATTGGTTAACCGAAAATTATCGGTTAACCGAACCGAAAAAACCGAAACCGAAATAGCGGTTAACCGAAGTTAATAGACCGGTTTACGGTTAATGATTTTGAAAAACCGAAGTTAATGGACCGATTTTTTTTTTTGCTAATGGACCGATTAACCGGTCCATGCTCACCCCTACTTTTATGTCATACTTATTCCCTTGTGTTGGTCTAATATTTTTAACCTTGGTTTTAATATTTATTTTGATTATAACAAACATTATTTCTTGCTCAAACAATATTTGAGCAAGAAATATTTTCAAGTTACATATCGATTTGTGCGACACGTTTGCGATTGGAAAAAATGAAGAAATCGGCAAAGACGATCGTCGACTCTCAAGATTCATCAAAAGTTAAAGATTAGATTTAGAGAGTCTAGAATACTTGTAAAATTCTAATTGTAATTGTAAAGAAACTCAAAAACCAAAACCTAGACCTCAAAACCCTGAAAACCAATATTTTCTTGGCACAAAAAGTCTCGGTAATTGTTTTTTGGGTGGGAACAGTTTAAAGATCAATTTTTAAAAAAAAATTAGAAACCCTTAACCCATTCATATTTAACCCGAGATATTTTAAATTTTCTGATTTTCACACATTAGTACTTGTAATGACCAAAACTTTAATAATTATATTTTTGTCCTCGAGCAGGGGATCGTAGGCCCGAGTTAGTGCGGACTAGCGGAGAGCTTCGGGATTAAATCCATGTAAGTAATTAATGTAGGAAAAATTTTATTTGCTATATTTTTGTGATTTAGCATGCTAGGATAATAGAGGGCCTTGAGTAGAGTCTAGCGGTTCAATCGGATCTTGAATCGGAGTTAGAATGAGTTAGATATGAATTTTATAAGTTGATTCACTAAAGAAAGATATTTTGGTCATTTGGGGCCCAACCAAGCCCCATAAAAATTGTACCTAGGGCGCATGGCTAAAGATTTAACTGCACGCCACTCGAGGCGAGAGAGGAGAGAGAGGGTGACGCCGAGAGGGGAGGAGCCAATCCGGAGGCCGGAATTCGCGAGTTCATCATAGGAAGGACCCTATAGAGAAGGAAACATGGGGATTAGGGGGGTGCCCCCCCCCCCCCCCAAGTTTCCTTAGGAAACCTAAGAGGTGGCCGACCTTAATAAATTATCATACGTCATTAGATTTTATATAAAAGTATAGGGATCTATAATTGAAAAACAATGACTTAGGGACACCTAGAGACATATGGATCTTAAGATAGCACTTGATCGTGATGACCTATGGAAAACCCATAGGGACCGAACCCCTCTTGCCCTTGGAGTATTCAGGTAAGGGGGTAGGCCGGCCCTAGGGTATGCAGCTAGGGGTCAAGGGTTGGGTTACTATCCTTTGGGCTCTCTATGATGTAACACCTTATTTGAGATTATTCATGCTACTACTTTAATTGCTTAAGTACACTGGCCGGTCATACCGGGTTTGGGGTGTGACAGTACTAGAACCCAATGTTTAGCTTTTGATCCTTAAAGATTTTGATTTTTTTTATACTTTTATTAAATCCAAATAGGGGTATTTCCTTATTTACATTTATGTTTTAAAGTTAATAGAGAATAAAAATAATAGATATATTAACTTAAAATTAAGAAATGTACATAAGACTTGAAACCCGAAATTCGAAAACCAGCAAACTGCATTCTGTGCATATTTTGGCCAAAGGTTCGGTCGATCGTCGATCAACTATTGGTCAACCGACCAGCGATCGACGACCCCAATGACTCCATTTTGAGTCATTGAGTTCGGTTGAATCCGAACTTTGTTTGGTGTTTTCACTATATAAACACCTCACCCGCCTTCCATAAGTGCTCTAACACTTATTAAGCCATTATTTGATCATCTTTGAGCCTTGAAACAACCTTCCATTGATTCTTGACCTAGTTGAGCTTGAAACTTGATCTTTGTCATTGCTCTTCGAAGATTCATTTTCAAAAGACATCAAGAGGACTAGGTTGCATCATTTGGAGCTAAGTATTTATTTTATATATTCATAGCTCTTTTTTGTGTTGTATTTTGTGGTTTATTTCTCTTGTATTTAAGCTTGTGATTGACCTAGTGTTAGGTCAAGTGTGTAGTGGTAGCTTTGGTGTAGAAGCTTAAATCCATCGGTGTAAATTAACTTAGTTTGCTAGGGGTAGCTGTGTAGACCTTAGGAGAAGAGGTTTTGGAGGTACTCTCGGGTGTGAGAGTAACTCGCGGGTGTGAGGGTCGGTGCCTTAGCTTGTAAATCTTCTTGTAGGATACACTTAATCTAATAAACTAGAGTTTGAAATCCTAAACAAGGTGCTTAGGTAGTCGAGTAGGCATTGGGGCCGAACCACTATAAATCGACTTGTTAGTGTTGTTTGATTTTGTGTGTTCTTATTCACTTATCTTGCTTCCGCATTTACCATCATTAATTGTGAATTTATTAAGTAATCGAAGAAACTAATAAAATTGGAATTATGCTTAATTTTATAGTAAATATACTATTCACCCCTCTAGTGTGGTCATTCGACTTAGGTATCGTTTGGTTGACATGAGAAGTAAGTTTATGTAGAAAATTATAATTCCCGCGAATTAACTTCCAAGTGTATTTTCCGGGAAGTACCTAAAAAGTACTTAGTTGACAAAAAAATTAATTCATAGGAAGTGTAACTTTTCACTTACAACATGTTTGGTTTGCATGAGTACTTCCTAGAAAGTACATATGAAATGATCAATATACTATTTTTTATAAATTAATATTTTTATTTATATGTATTAGTATGTATGAAAAAAAAAAGTTTTATTTATAAATTAATATTGTAATTGTGTATATATATATATATATATATATATATATATATATATATATATAATATAATATAATTTTTTGCATATATAATTAACATAATATATACTTTATTATATATAAAAAATAATTTTTATTTGTAATTAATATGAAAAATTATATATTTTGCTAAAAATAAAATAAATACGTAAATAATTCAAGGATTATCTAATTTCATAATGTTGACAATATAAATTATAAATTATACATTAAATACAAATGTGAGGTTAACATTAACTTTTTTTTCAAATACATTACAGAAAGTGCAACTTACCTAAGTCCCCTAGGTAAGTTATTTCCTGCATTTTGCAGGAAGTTACACTTACTGAGGTAGTTGTACTTCCTGCACAATGCAGGAAGTGTGTCAATCAAACAAGAGTTCTTTTGGCTACTTCATGGGAAGTACAACTTCCTACATGAAGTTGTGTCAACCAAACGAGGTATTACATTTGGTATCAGAGCGGGTTGTAGCTTGAGATTTCACCATCTCTTCTATATTTTGACTCGATCCAAGAATGGTGTTAGAGTCGATACGTAGTTTCTACACCTCCTAGGTTCGACGAGTCTAACTTTAGTCTTTGGATGAGCGAAATGTACACATTCCTAAAGACTCAAGGTTTAAGTATGTTTAACATGCTTAAAACTCAATGAATAGGTGAGTCATGGAGAATAAATAAGAACTACTATTCTCCATGCATGATGAATACTATTCCTAACCTCAACCTAAGGAATGTTATTCCCCCGTGACATTGTCCAACATTGTCCTTCAATTTTTAATATTACATAAGAATATAATTATTAAATTATTAAATTAATTTTAATAATTGCATATCTTAACTAGATACTAATTATTTTATTTTTAAATATTTTTAAATATAGATTTAATTACTTTTTATGAAAATAAATAAATAATAATTTTTATTATTTTAAATTAATAAATTATTTTGTATTAGTGCATATTTTTATTATATTGTTATTGATTAGGATAATTGTAATACACTTTATTATATTGTTAGAGGGGTATTTTAATTATTTTTATCTCAATCTCTTGTCTATTGCTTGTCTATTGTTAATGTCAAGGACAACAAATTCTAATCATAGTAAACCAACTAAATAGGTAAATTTAAGCCTTACAAACCAAGACAACCACCCAATCAAACAAACATAGCACTCTAGATTTATACAACTTGAAATACAATGAAATGAATCAAAAAATACATAGGTAAACGAAGCAAAATACTAAACAAAAGTATACTTAGCTCTAAAACAAGATCTCTAGTTCTCTTGATGCCCCGAGAAGATGAATCTTGAAGGTTCAAAGACAAGATCAAGGTTTTAGCATATAAACTAGGGTTTGGAATGAAATACTCAAGAAAGCTTGCAAATATTGTCAAAATGGCACAATGATTAGTAAATGTTCTAAGGAAGATTGTCTTGGGAGCTTTTATAGAGATCATAATGGTAGAAGCTCAAAAAGAGTCATTCAACGGATCTAAAATGACACTATCGGTCGACCATGAGTCAACTCTCGATCGATCGAGCGCTTCGGTCAACCATGAGTAGGGGTGGCAAAACGGGCCGGCCCGGCCCGGCCCGCGAGCCCGCCAAAAATTGTCAAACACAAATTTAACCCAATACAATTTATATCAAACATAATTTATATCAAACACAATTTAACCAACAATGAAATCAATTAACCAAACACAGTAGAAACACAATGAAACCAATTAACCAAACACAAATGAATTTAATGTAAACATAATGAAATCAAACATTAATACTTAACATCAAACCAAATCACATAATTTTTATCAATACTTAACTTAACATCAAACAAAATGATTTACATCAATACTTTGACATCAAACTAAATCAAACATCAATATTTAACAAAATGATTTACATGAGTCTAAAATCCTAACCAAAAACCAATCACATGCAAAGTTCTACTAGTTTCTGAAATTAAAAAATTACAAAACAACATTAGATCCTTGCATGGACGAATTATTTGCATCATTTGGATTTAAAATATCTTCAGTGTATTCTTGAAACTCTGCAATGGCCTCCACAAGATCTGTAATAGAAGAAAAAAATTTAAAAAACAAATTATTGATATATGAGTTATAATTAAACTATAAAACATTATAATTTTACCTTGCTCTCCATAAATCCAATCTCTTAGACACAACAATGCTTCGGCATTTTCATTCTTAATCGTACTACGAAAATGGTCAATGATGCGGCCACTATAGTTGAATGCGGATTCTGAAGCAACAGTGGTGATAGGAATGCATAGAAATCACGAGCTATGGAACCCAAGATCGGATAACGAGGGTGATGCTTCGCCCAATATGACAAAATATCTAACTTCTCGGTCCTTTTGATCCTCTTCTCATCCAAGTAGGCATCTAACTCCGACTTTTGTAATGCACCGTCTATCTCATCAGTTATGTCAAAATCCTACATTGAATGTAACACAAGAATAAAAGATTAGTTATACTAATCAATGATATATGGAGAATCAAACAAAAATTATATAAAAGATTTATCATACCCCATAGAATGTCTCGTCTTCAACTTCAGCTTGCAATTTTCTTTCACTTTCTTGAGACACAAAATTCATTTGAGAAGCCGCGGAAGATGACCCCAAAGTGGAAGATGACCGCTGAACGTAGTCATCAAAGAGACTGAATAACCTTCTACGAATGGCCTCAATATAAGGTTTTGCGTCACTTCCATAAATCTTTTTATATCCCCACTCCACAAATTCAAACTTGAACCGTGGATCCAAAACAACCGCTATGGCCAACGTTTCATTAAAATTGGACCAATACTTCTCAAATTTCCCCATCATCCTAGTGGTCATTCTCCTCATAGGTTCATCCTCACATGTACACTCCATTATCAAATTATGATAAATCTTAACCACCAAGGGGAAGAACAAGTTTGAAGTTGGATACTTCGTTCCCGAAAATAAACAAGTTAGATTATAGTAAGTACCCAAAAATGTGCATAATTTGTCAACCTTGCTCCATTCACACATAGAAGGACAATTTGTATAACTTGAATCACTCATTACCAAGTGTTCAAATGCGGTCTTGTAATAAAGAGTGCTCTTCAACATAAGAAAGGTAGAATTCCATCTCGTTGGAACATCTTGTCTCAAGCCTTGCTTACCATCTAAACATAAACTTTTAACACATTCAAGAAACTTCTCCTTTCTTGATTGAGAGTCCCGAACATACTTCACACTATCCCGCACTTTTTCTACCACTTTATCAACGTCCTTCAATCCCTCTTGCACAATTAAGTTCAAGATGTGTGCACAACATCGCAAGTGAAAGAGATCTCCATTCAACACAAGTCCTTTTCTACTATTCAACTTCGTCTTTAAGTATTGCACACACACATCATTTGCAGAAGCATTATCCAATGTCAATGAAGATAACTTCTCAACGATGCCTCAATCATTCAAAACATCATAAATTTTATCAGCTAGTGCTACGCCAGTGTGAGGAGAAGGCATATAGCTCAAACATAAGATGTATTTCCTCAAAATCCAATCCCTATTAACAAAATGGACAGTTACGGCAAGATAGCCATCACTATTTATTGCGGTCCACAAATCAGACGTCAAATTGATCCTACCATACGACGTTGCTAACGCATTCTTAATCTTCATCTTTTCTGATTCATAAAGCTTCAATATATCTGCCTTTGCAGTATTTCTAGAAACTTGTTGCACACCAAGACGTAGATATTCAAAACAAGCCCTAATTCCTCGATACTCAACAAATTGAAATGACAAATTATGCATTGCAATAGCTGAAGCAACCAATTCCCTAAACTTATCAGGATCAAATGAGCAATCAGATAAAGTCATATTACCGTGAGCATTAGAAGAGAAAAGCATCTGGCCGACATCGCGTGTGTCTCTTTTCTTACATTTCTCCATATGGCGTAGGAGATGACCAGTCCCGGCTCTAGCTTTGCAAGTGAATTTATCATGACAAATGTTGCATTGACACATCTCTTTTCTATCTTCACCCATGGGAAGTCGAGTGAACTGCTGCCAACACTTTGATCTCCTTTGCCTCTTCGTTCCTTTGTTCTTGTCAGCTACTCCTGACTTCGATGTTGGAAGTGGAGAAGAACCCACATCTCATTCAATTGCATCCACATCTTCTTCAATGTCATCGTTGACCATATTATCATCAATGAAAAGTCCAATCTCAAGATTCTCAACGGTATCATCTTCTCTCCTCGGCATCTATAAACAAACAACAAAAAAGAACTCATGCATAATATCTCATTCACCCATTGACATATTGCTTTACTATACAGTATAACTTAGTTCAATAATCAATTAGTGAGCTCAAATAAATTAAGTGTGTTTAACTAAAGCAACTAATGAGCATGATAAATCAGTTCAATGAGCACAACTAAATAGTGATGGCAAGATAGCTATTAACTAATTACTGTGAATCTGTGATTACACATTAGATTAAATCAGTGCATGGGTACTGATTAAATACACAAGATACACGTTAGATTAAATACACTAAGTAAGACAATGATAGCACATTAGATCAAATACTAAGCAACATACTCAAGATCCATTACTATGCAAGACAGTGATTGTATTCATTAGATTAAATCAGTAAATGGATATGATCAAGCAAGACAGTGATTGTATTCATTAGATTAAATCAGTGCATTGTATTCATTACTAAGCAAGATACATTACCAAGAATCCAAGATACACATTAATCTAATACATTAAGCAAGACAGTGATTACACCTATGATCAATTGATCAAATTACACATTAGATAGAGTGCGGACCTCAAATCGGAGGCACAGGCGCAGAGCCGAAGGCACGAGGCAGAGGAGAGCTTCTCCTAGGGCTCGGAGGTAGGCGGACAGCGGAGGAGAGTAGGAGGTCGGAGTTGACGACGGAGGCTCGAGGCAGAGCCGCAGAGGAGAGCTTCTCCTAGGGCTCGGAGGTAGGCCGACAACGGAGGAGAGTAGGAGGTCGGAGTTGACGACGGAGGCTCGAGGCAGAGCCGCAGAGGAGAGCTTCTCCTAGGGCTCGGAGGTAGGCAGACAGCGGAGGAGAGTAGGAGGTCGTAGTTGACGACGGAGGCTCGAGGCAGAGCCGCAGAGGAGAGCTTCTCCTAGGGCTCGGAGGTAGGCGGACAGCGGAGGAGAGTAGGAGGTCGGAGTTGACGACGGAGGCTCGAGGCAGAGGAAAGCTCGGAGGTAGGGCGGGCTGCGGAGGAGAGGGCGAGCGAGGAGTGAGGAGCGAGGGCGAGCGGAGGCAGAGGAAAGCTCGGAGGGAGGGCGAGCGGGTTGCGACGATCGCTTCTCGTACTCGCGTGACGGTGTGACAGCGTGAGAGGAAGGAGTCGACTAGTCGAGTGAGGCGCTGAGACGCTGATGCGCAGCGGGTGGGTAAAAACTAAAAAGATAGGTTTAAATTTTGCGGGCCAAACGGGCCGGGCCGGCCCGCTAAGAGCCGGCCCGCGTCAACCCGCAATAATTGCGGGCCGGCCCGGCCCGGCCCGATAAGCTTATCGGGCCAAATTTTTTAGCCCGGCCCGCAGTTATCGGTCCGTGCTCGTGCCGTGCTCGTGCCGTGCTATCGTGCCGTGCCCATTTCTGCCGCCCCTAATCATGAGTCGACTCTCGGTCGATCGAGCGCTTCGGTCAATCTTTGGTTTTGCGCATGGAGATCAATGATCATGTGTCGTAACTCCTTTAGAGTTGAGTTGGTGGCCACCGGAGCGTCACTCCTTGCCGTGTTAGCATCTTGAGATAGCGGGGAACGTTGCTGCCTATTGTCGACGACGTTGGCCTGGCTACGGGTGTTTATCATGGTGGGACAGGTAAGTTTTACTCGGCCTCATAGTAGGCGCCAAATGTTCCCGCTTGAGATCGGAGGTGTTGCAAGTCTTCCTGGTTCTTGATTGGATGTAGCTTCGGGGTGACTTGTAAAGATACTCTGACGCTCAAGTAAGGACGTATTCAAGGTGGTCTATATAAGAATTAGATTTAAGAATATACATTTGTGTGTCTCATCTATTTTGTAGAGTATGTTTGAGTCGAGTTATAGTTGATTCAATATGGATTTGATTTCATGAGTGAATTGAGGCACTTTTGGGACCGATCCGATTGGACTCAAAGAGCCTATCGTTGAACCGTTTTTTAATATATTTTTTAACTTTTTTATTTGGATCATTCAACTAGTTCAATGTCTCATTTGAATATTAAAATGTTCACTCTGAACTTAGTATATCCATTTTGTGTGAAGTTGGTTTCAAATCTTCTTCCAGCGCAGGCGCAAAGATCATTCGAGATGACTGCACTATAAGCAAAGGACCAGGAGTGTGTCTACCAAGTACCAACTCAATCTCTCCAATGGAACGAGGCCCCTCGAATAAGATGGCAGCAACGATGAAACAAGAGAGTGGACAGAAAACAAGAGGAGGCTTCTCAATTCTCATGCGCATTTTACGAACCCAATTAATAGAAAATATTTAATTTTGTTAAAAAAAAGCTTAAAATTCATGGGCCTCTCTCTCTCTCTCTCTCAAACCAACATTTTCAACTTTCAAGTTCTCTTTCCTCCAAAAATAGTAATCACTCTCAAATTCTATTTTAATTCCCCATCCTTCGCCACTCGTTCAATGTGCACCTCACGTTTGAACGAAATATAGAAAACGTCAACACTTGAAGACCCCCATGGCATCATCTCCCACATTCAACGAAGGAGAAGCTAATGCAACCTCCACAGCCACTTCCGCATTCATTGGAACACCAAATCTTCATCGCATGATTCGTTTTCTTCTACAAAAAAGCCCCAATCTTTTGCTTCCAATAATCACCTCCTCTCCCCATTAGAGAGGAGGAACAGGAAAAGTTCAAATTTCGCATTCTCCTCTCATCTTGTCTCGCCATCAATTTCCAATCCTTGTTTTCCATCAAGGTCCCAATTTTGTCATCCCATCGATCTTGAAGCCTTCTGCTCATACCTTGATCCATAATTTCTCAACTTTATTCATTTAGGTGGGTCTTTACAGTCCGTCAAGATTCCGTTCCGGCGACAAGGTCCGAGGTCCGCCCATCTCCCATTTCTCAGCTACCCGAATCGGGGGGATGACTCGGCGCATCCTCGCAATCTGTGGACTAAGGTTCGAGCACTGAGCACTCTCCTCATGGTGCGTTTTCTTAAGCGAGGGCACGGCGAGAGGCCCGAGCAGAGCGACGACGAGACATGCGATCTCGGGACGCGCCATACGCAGAGCGAAATCCCGGAGGGAGCGGGTTTGGACGGTCCATCATGTGATGACAATGGCAACTTCAACGGTCAGGGGGCAGGCGCAGGGAAGGCGCAGCTGATGCTCGAGCGGTCGTCGGGCGTCGGCACGAGGTCTTGGCCGGGCAAGGACGGGGGAGCCAAAGAAAAACCAAAATCTGGTAATGAAGCTCCTCTCGTATGTTCATAAAGTAGAAAAAAACAAGAAGCTTGATGAGGCTCCATGATTTGGTAATTATGATACTGATAGTTTATCTGCTTTGTGGATTTTGATTCAGAAATGGATTCGATGAAGGATAGGTTTGCTAAACTGCTGCTTGGTGAGGACATGTCAGGTGGTGGTAAAGGAGTCTCATCAGCTCTTGCTCTTTCCAATGCAATCACCAACCTTGCAGGTATATTAGGGATGACAATTGAGCAAAGCAAATTAATTAAAGCTAATCAAATACTAAATGTGCTTAATTATCTGATTCTTTCTAGATATTATAGGAAGAGAACTAAGTTTTTGTTTCATTGTTTCTTCTGCCTGCAGCATCTGTTTTCGGCGAGCAATGGCGTTTGGAGCCGATGTCTGCCGAAAGAAAAGCGAGGTGGAAGAAAGAAATTGATTGTCTTTTATCTGTGACTGATTACATCGTAGAATTTGCTCCTTGCAAGCAGACAACGAAGGATGGACTTAGCATGGAGGTCATAAAACACCCACTTCTTGATTGGTTTTAACGTTTGCCTGCAAATTCATAAAGTAGGATGTAAATTCATACAAATTCAGTTCAGTGTCTTCCTTCACTTGTAGGTAATGAGAACTCGGCAGCGCAGAGATCTTCAAGTGAACATTCCTTCACTGCGCAATCTCGACTCAATGCTCATTGTGAGAAATTAAGCTTCTTTAATTTGTTGAAAAGGGGACAGAATTAATGAACTGTAAATCTGTGATGAATTAGGGCTATCTTGATGAGTTCAAAGACAAGAAGGAGTTTTGGTATGTGTCGAGGGACGCAGACGAATCTGAGAAGGGAAATGCACAGAGAAAGGATGACAAATGGTGGCTTCCGACAGTGAGAGTTCCTCCAAACGGCCTCTCAGAGGACGCCAGGACATGGCTGCAGTATCAGAAGGAATCAGTCAACCAAGTGCTGAAGGCAGCAATGGCAATCAACGCTCATGTTCTCATGGAAATGGACGTCCCTGAAGCCTACGTAGACTCTCTTCCAAAGGTAGACACTAATCTAAACTCACTCCAGTTCTTAATCTAATTGCAAAATGGATTCATTCATCAAATTTGCTATCTTGTTGCTTCGGTGTTTGCATGAATTAACAACTTGTGATAGAATGGGAGAGCAAGCCTGGGCGACGCAATATACAAGAGGATCACAGATGACGTTTTTGATCCTGGAGAACTCCTTGAATCGATGGACTTGTCAAGCGAACACAAGGTCCTCGACCTCAAGAATCGAATTGAGGCCTCCATTGTCATCTGGGAGAGGAAATTGCACGACAAGGAATGCAAGTCCTCCACCTGGGGCTCAGCTGTCAGCTTGGAGAAGAGGGGCCTGTTTGAAGAGCGCGCTGAGACCCTCTTACTCCTCATCAAGCAGAGGTTTCCTGGCCTTCCCCAATCTACTCTGGACGTAAGCAAGATCCAATACAACAAAGTAAGGAACAAAAATCTTCACCCAATTTTTACATATTCCTCCATATATATGCTTTTGGCAAAAACAACATGAAACTCTTCTTACTTTGCAGGATGTTGGACTGTCCATCTTAGAGAGCTACTCGAGGGTCTTGGAAAGCTTAGCCTTCACTGTGATGTCCCGAATTGACGACGTATTTTACGCGGATTCTTTCGCACAAGATCCATCATCCAAGGATCCGAACAAAAGGCGTGCGATGGCAGCAGCAGCACAGGCGAAGAAGTTGGAGCGCGAAGATGAGTCAGCATCAATGACCCTATCAGATTTTATGGGTTGGAATTTTGAGCAAGAACCAGAGCTCGCAGAGAAGAACGCGGGCGACCCGTTGAAGAAGCTTCCTGAGGTCAAGGCCAATAGATTTTCCTATATAGATAAGATAGAACACGAAGGAGGCATGAGAAGTCCAACAGCGCGCCATTGAAGATCATTATAAAATTTTAGATAAAAAGGAAGATTTGCATTCAGAAGTAGATAGTTCAACATGCCAAAGTGTTGGTAGATCTTACCTGTTTTCTTTCATCCTTCTTGTGGATTGGGAAGACTTCTGCTGTATTTTGTATCCCCTTTTACTTCCTGTTGTGTTTTGACTCACATCACTATACTACTAATACTGGAGAGTACTATTTCCGACACATCCAAATTTTGCTATTCAATGTTACCCTTATTATATTCTCACTCATAATAGCGCGCGACTAGTTTATATATATACTACGATTTCAGACTAGTTTACATACGAAATATCTAACTTACTATAATTGTCATTCTAATCTTGAAATACATGGATGTTGCCTTCTCCTTCCCATTTGTTCTGACAAAATAAGAGAAATCATGCTTCTCTTCTTTTCCCTCCTCTCTCATGTACAAACAAAGGAACAAAACATGTCATTCTGGTATCTTCCATTCACAACCCTTCTCTTATCTTTTCTTTGAATTTTCTTGTTCCTATATATGAGTCCCATTATAGCTTATTAGTTAGATTGTAAAAATAATCAATTTTTCCCCCCAATATCTATGCCACAGGAGAGATACAAGAGTTAGTATTACATAAGAACATCAAAAATGGTGGTAGACAATTACGTAAAAGTACAGGCGTCTCAAATAATTTAAATTGTTTAGTCCATCAATTTAAAAGTTCAGGTGACACATCAATTTTTTAAACCATCGTTGTTTAGTTCTACATAATTTATTTTTTTTTATATAAAAATTATGGAAACTAACACATTAATTAATACAGGCGTCAGCTACAACATAACCGCTCAATCCTCTACCTTGGAAACTCCCTACATACTTGTTTATAGAGCAGAGGTCATGATCCAAGTAGAGATCGCAGAGCCCCAGCCTCCACAGAATTACCTTCGATGAGCGGAATAACTCAGAAACCCGAATGACCAAACTCAACCTCATCAAGGAAGAGCGAGAACTCGCCAGAATCAGAGAAGAGACTATGAAGCTCAAAATAGTTCGGAAATACGACAAGCGTATCAAGCTGATGAGCTTCGCAGAAGGAGACCTGGTCCTCCGAAAGATCGAACCTCAAAGAAAGCCAGTCGGAGAGGGGAAACTAGCTCATCCCAAATTGGGAGAGCCCTTACAGGATCACAGAGGTCATCGAAAAAGGTGCCTACAGAATCACTGAACCCTCCAAACGAGAACTGCCACGGTCGCGGAACACAGCCTCTCTACGGACCTACTACAGCTAAGCTTCCCCTCTTAAAC
Organism: Canna indica; assembly: GCA_034359265.1. Classification (NCBI taxonomy): domain Eukaryota; kingdom Viridiplantae; phylum Streptophyta; class Magnoliopsida; order Zingiberales; family Cannaceae; genus Canna; species Canna indica. Next base: position 66,796,951 of record CP136890.1, on the reverse strand, counting down.
TATAAGTGATTGGTGTACTCTTTTTCCTTCACGACGGTTTTTTCCTATTGGGTTTTCCCCCTTGAAAGATTTTAACGAGGCACCACCAAGCATAGGCCAAGCTCAGCTCTCGATAGGGTATAATGTACTATTACAACAATCATTAATAAAATTGTTCTCTCTTTTTTGCGCATTTTCTTTGTGTCCAGATTATTTGCAGCTATCTCATAGCACACATAGGAGGATGGTTTAAAATACCGTATCGTACCACCCGGTACGATCGATATTTACCGATTTTTTAAAAACTCGGTATACGAGATATCCGGTATTGGGCGATACCGAGTATCTCGATAAATACCGCCCATATCGGGCGGTATTTGATGTCATACCGGGCGAAACCACCCAGTATGACACAACAACTCTTTTTAAGAGCCGTTGTTATAGTACCTAACAGCGCCCCAAACGGCTATATAGCCGTTTGGGGCTAGATTTAAGGTTGTTTGGGATCTATATAAAGACCCAAAACACCTTATTTCACCCCCTCACTCCCCTTTCATCTCTCAAATCTCTCACAATCTTTCTCACACACTCTCTTTAATCTCTATTTTTTCAATGTCCACGTCGAAACTCTGCCGAAATGGCACCAAAATGGCGCCGAGATCTCAAGCCGACCCCGCATGGCAGCACAGTGTTCGATTAGAGAAGCCTAGTCACTGCTAATGCATCCACTATAATCTGATTTGTCATGGTGGAGGCATCACTCGGCTGAAGGCACACTTGGCCGAAACATTTGGCGATGTCGTCAAATGCACCAAAGCACCGCTGGAAGTCCGAAAGATGTTCAAAGATATGCTCACCAACGAGGAGCAACATCTTAAGAATGCAGCTCAACAAGCCGAGTTTGACCGACGAGCTACCCAAGAAGTTGACGATGGCCATTACGAGGCTCGGGTTGGCGATCACGACGAGGACCTGAAACTTGAAGCTGGCATCTGAGCTTCATTGGAGCACGTTGCATTCGAACAAGATCAGATGTACTATCTTGGATCTCATTTTGAGTATGACGACGATAGTGGTAGCGGTGGCACAAGTAGCGTCGGCTCGACTTCGACCGTCGGGTCAATGGACGAAAGTGGTTCGATTCCCTCCAGTCCTCATATTGGCCGGAGTTCTAGCATGAGAGTACCTCAAAGCAGAGGAGGCATTCGGGGATTCTTCACAAACATTGGAGCAAGTGGTAGGAAAACTGATGTTGATATTTCTGATCTTGATCCCAAGGCATTTCCTCCTCCATTAACAAAGCAGCCGCACATAAACGATGCTTGGGGCAAGACGGAGAAGTGGGAGTTGGGGAGAGCCATCTCCATATGGTTCCACTTCAATCGGATTCCTGCAAATGCAGCCAGCAACCCATACTACCGAACCATGGTGTCTACCATCCAAAAGGTAGGCCCAAGTATTGTCCCTCCAACTCCCTATGAAATTTCAGGTCCATATCTTGAAGCGGAGGTCGATGAAATAAAAACATAGATCGACTGAATCAAGCGACAATGGGGGAGTATGGATGCAGTTTGATGTGCGATAGTTGGACCGGGCTAACCCGAATGAGCATCATCAACTTCCTCATTTATTGTAATAGGGGGGTTGTTTATCAAAAGTTGGTGAACTCGTCCAATGAAATCCATGACGCTTACTACATCTCGAAGCTGATGACGGGGGTGATCGAGGAGATTGGACCCCAGAACGTTGTTCAAGTTGTAACCGACAACAGAACCAATTTCAAAATGGCAGGTGAGATAACTGAACAAGATTATCCTCACATATGTTGAACTCCATGTGCAGCTCATTGTGTAGACCTAATGATGAAAGATATCGGTGATATACTGATGGTGAAGTCGACGGTAAAGAAGGCGCAACAAATTACATGCCACGGTTGGAAAAATGGGCATCAGCAACGACTCTAGCCGTTGCTGAAAACCATCAGCAACGGCTTGCAACAGCCCTACCCGTTGCAACGGAGCCGTGGCAGAAAAGCGCGTTGCTGATAACTTAGCAACGACTTAGCAACAACCGCTCGGGCCGTTGCTAATAATATTATCAACAACGGTTTTGCCACGGACATGGAGCCATTGTTGAAAACATTAATAGCAACGGCTGGTGAATCCGTAGCAACGCCGTTAGTAAAAGACCGTTGCTAAGCCGTTGCTCTAGGTCATCAACAACGGCTTTCGATAAACTTTTAGCAACGACTTTCCCACGGACGGTCGTGGGAAAGCCGTTGCTGATGATGTGAACCTGGAAACGAAAAAAATTAAAATTTCAAATTTCCATTGATACATTGATACATTATCTGATACATAATTCACACACTCATACACTCATACACACATTCATTCACACATCACAAATACACCAAGATATACATCAAAATAATTATATTTATATTTATAATTATCCACAATAGTATAAAAACTATTCAAATGCAAAATTGAAGTATCAATATCCAAACAAAATAAATTAAACAAGTATAATATCTCAGTAACAAAGTCAATATAAAAAAAATCTCACAATGACGATGGAGGATGGCTTGGATCATTTGGCGGGGTCTGGAGTGCTTGAGTGTACACCAGCGTGGACTGACTCGAGGACAATGGATGAGATGATGCCGAAGAGATGCCTGCTTCGGGATGACCTGACATGTTGCGTAGCATAGCATGCATCTTTGCCATCATCTAACTCTGGCACTCCATCATCACAGTCTGACGCGCGACCGTGTCCTCTAGAGTCCTTATTCTGCTACTATGATCATAACTAGATCTGGAGGTGGACGGCCGCTCACCAGCGACCGGAGGGGTCGGTGCCCCAAGTGGCCTTAGCATGGCTCGCGCATGACCACTATTTGCAAAGCCATATACGCAGCCATGGTCCCAGCCACTTGCGGCCTCAACCCACGTTGCTGCGTCAAAGTCCTCGGGGGTGCCCCCGCGCTGCACCACCGTCTGGCTGTAGGTCTCCTACTCGAGTTTAATTTTTTGTTTAATATTTTTCATAAAACTTAAATTATAAATATATAATAAATAATTTTAAAAAATATATAGTTACCATAATATATGCAGTGCGGTTGTCGATGTACTCTCCCGTCCCATGTGCACGATGGTGCGTCCACTCAAACACCGCCATCGGGGAGGGTCATTGGACAATCCCGTCATCCGACACCGTCGTCTACATTTACAAAACATAATACATTAATTAGTACACATAGTAACAAATAAAATATATAATTAAAAGGTATACTTACCATATGGTTCGCGTGCACTGCAAATGCAATAGAGCCGCTGGTGTGACGCGTTGCTCCAACCAGACAACATGTCGTACGCCGGGAAATCATTGATTGTCCATAAGACCACGGCCTTTAAATCGAAGTTTTGCTTCCGATGATAATCATAAGTGACAGCTCCCTCAGTCCACAATGTTTTCAATTCATCTATCAAGGGTTTGAGAAATATGTCAATTTCTTTTCGCGAACCCTTAGGACCCGGAATAATCATCGAAAGATAAAAAAAATCATCTTTCATACACATTGACGGTGGTAAATTATAAACTGTCAGCAACGCTGCCCAAACTGAATAAGGAGTTGCAGAATGTCCAAACGGATTAAAACCATCTGTGCACAATCCCAATCTTATATTTTTAGTATACCTAGCAAATGAAGGATAATATGTATTCAAATGTTTCCATGCTTTACTGTCGGATGGATAAGTCATTACTGTATCATCACGACTTCTTGCATGCCAACTCATGTAGAGGGTTGTCTTTTTCGACATGAATAATCTTTGAAGCCTCAGTGTTAGTGGAAAATACCGAAGCACCTTAAACGAAATATTTTTCTGTCGGACCGATTTCTTCTCCTTGTAACAAGGATGTTGACATACAGGGCATTTATCCAACTGCACATTTTCTTTATAATATAAAATACAATTATTTTGGCACGCGTGTATTTTTTCGTACCCAAGCCCCAATTTTCTCATTAGCTTTTTAGTCTTATAAAAAGTTGGCTCAAACTTGTTATCAGTAGGCAGCATTCCATTAATGAATCCTGCAATTCGATCATACGCAACCCCGCTGATATTACAATCGGCCTTGATGTTTAGGAGATGTGTCATTGCTGAAAACCTAGTGTATTTAGGACAATTCTCATACAAAGGTTCATCGGCAACTTTCAACATCTCGTAAAATTCTACAGCTTCTTTATTCGGTAATTCAATCTCTATTGCAGTTTGTACTTGTGTGATATCAACCGCTGTAGTATCTGGTGGGACTGATGTCTGAAGAACTAGCCGATCAACATTATCATTCAGATGGAATTGACACCCAAGAGTATCAAGTATCATAGTTCTATAGGGATTAGATTGACTAGATGAAGAAGCACCAGCAGAGGAAGATTCACCATATGTCTGAACAACAAGATTACTCGACGTCCCGACTTCACGTGACTCCCCGTGACAAGTCCATAGAAAATATCTTGGTGCAAATCCTTTGCTATATAGATGCAGAGTGACAGTCTCCCGATCCAAAAATCATCCATCCAAACAAATGCGGCACGGACATCGGATTTGATCACCGATATGATGCTAACGAAATTCTGATTCGAATAGGCGAAATTTAGGAAGTACGTTACGCCTAATCGAAACTCATTCGTTAAAGCTCCACGATCAAGACGTCGGTACATCCAACTTCAATCAGCCGATATGATTCTGTCAATCAATGATAATTTCTTTGGTTAATGCCTTTAGGTGAGATTGTCTTATTCCATTCGGGATTTATGTTATTTATATTGCACTAAGTACTTATTTTAACCGCTAACTTCATTCTAAATTTTAGCAGCATCTCCCTACAGTTCTCCGAATACGCATATCATCTGGGCGCGTATCGGAGAACAAGAGAGATGCTACCGAAATTTAGAATAATTAGTTAACGGTTAAAAAAAAACTTAAGTGCAGTACAAATAACTATATTTTCAAATTGTCCAATCAGGGACAATTCAAGAATTGTATATCATATAAAAGATCATCTACTTCTTTTACACGAACATACAATTCCCGAACGGATCTAAGGTTTTGCTAAATCATATCCGACTCGTCGATGCATACGTGAAACATATCAACTCGTCGGATGGATGATTATTTTCTAGATGTTTCGAGTAAGTTCAAGTCCATATTGGACAATTCCGACACGAGTCCAAATTAGACGATTCCGACGGGAGTCCAAAATGAACTATTCTGGCGTGTGTCCGAAGTGTACGATTTCGGTGCGTGTCCAAAGTGGACAATTCCGACGCGAGTCCACTGAGGACAACTTTGGACTAATTAACAATATTTTAACTAATTAATTAATATTAATCTACATCATTTTCATTAATTTAAATAATTAACCTACCATTATTAAATATTAATCTAACTAAATTAAACTAAAAATTAATATAAACTCTAAAAATTAATCTAACAAATTAAATAATTAATTAAATAATTAATTAACAAATAAATAAATAAATCTAAAACTACGATTTCCAGCGCCGGAGTCCGGTGGACTCCGGCCCCGGCGTACAGTGTCCGAACACTGTACAAGCTCCGGCGGCGGCCATCGGTCGTCCGCCGCCGGCTGAAACCCTAAAAATAGGGTTTCGATCAGATTTCCCGCCGGCTGCAACGGGAAGAGAAGGTCGAGCGGCGAGGAATACTTGAAATCAGTGGTCGAGGACATATGACAGCGTTGACAACGGCAGCTCGACGGCGTCGGCGTCGGCAGCGGCGGTGAGAGGCGGGAGGAGGAGGCGGCGGCAGCAGGAGGAGGAAGAAGGGGCGGGCACGATCTGCGACCTATATAAAATTATCAGCAACGGCTCACTCGCCGTTAGAAAGCCATTGCTGATAAGTTATCATCAGCAACGGTTCACCTGTCCGTTAGCAAACCGTTGCTGATAATTAAAATTATCAGCAATGGCTCGCATGTCCGTTAGAAAGCCGTTGCAGATACAACATATCTGCAATAGCTTGGGCGGCCGTAAGAATGCCGTTGCAAATAGCAATGGCTTGAGCGGCCGTTGCTGAAGACTCAATTTCTAGTAGTGGGGGGTGATCGAGGAGATTGGACCCCAGAACGTTGTTCAAGTTGTAATCGACAACAGAACCAATTTTAAAATGGCAGGTGAGATAACTGAACAAGATTATCCTCACATATGTTGGACTCCATGTGCAGCTCATTGTGTAGACCTAATGATGAAAGATATCGGTGATATACCGATGGTGAAGTCGACGGTAAAGAAGGCGCAACAAATTACATGCTTCATCTACAACCACACATGGGCACATTCCCCTATGAAAAAATTTACATAAGGTAATTTATTTTTAAATAATTTACAATATATATTTATTAATTAGTTTATCATAAATAATTACTAATGATAATTCCATATTTTAGGTAAAATTCTTCGACCGAGAGTGACTCGTTTTGCAACCAACTTCATCGCATTAAGGTCACTCCAACAAAAAAGGCGGCCCTTAGAACCATGTTTACAAATGAGGACTGGTCTTCATCAGTATATGCCAAAAAAATTGATGGAAAACAAACAGAGAAGAACATCCTCAACACGCGTTTCTGGGATTATATCGCAGAAATAATCGTCACTGTAGAACCTTTGTACAAGGTTCTACGACAGGTGGATATGAAAAAAATATCTCAAATGAGTCATATCTACCACTACATCCACCAAGCACAGGAATAAATTAAGAGGGTTATGATTTCTCCTGCAAAGTATGAGCCATTCATCGAAATTATCTTCCAGAGATGGGATAATCAAATGGGTTGTGACATACACATCGCCAGTATTTTTTATTTATTTAATATTCGAAAATTATTTAAATTTAATTCATTATGCTTAATTACTTATTCATTATGCTTAATCTTTTATAGGGTATTATTTAAATCTTGCATACCAATACAAATATGATCTTAGAACGGTCGATAGTTTATTATATCCCCTCCGCAAGGTCATACAGCAAATGTCGACATCCCATCGAGAAGTGGCACAAGCTCTTAATGAATCAAAATAGTTCCGAGATGCAACTGGCAATTTCAAAGATTCATTTGCAATCTCCATCCGAGATACTATGGATTTAGGTAGATAGAATTTTTTCCTAATTTATTTATTAAAAATAAAATCCCGTTACTAATATTAATTTTAAATTTATTGCAATCGAATGGTGGTTGCAATTTGGAACCGAAGCTCTAACTCTTCGAAAGATTGCAACACACATCCTCTCGTAAACCACATCATCAAGTGGATGCGAGAGGAATTGGTCGACCATCGCCTTGATTCATACGAAGCCGCACAACTGCCTTTCATATGCCCAATTAGAAAAACTCGTATATGTTCATTACAACATGCGACTTCGAATGCGGGTGTTACAGAATGAAGATAAAGATTTTTCACATGTAGATCCGTTCGATGTCGAGTTTGTCCAAGGTGATGCAGACCCGATAATTGATTGGTAGAGTGTAATGGAGACTGACCGCCTCTTCTTGATGAACCAAGCGAACCACCTCGGCCTTCACCAATTATATCTGATGCTGTTGAGTCTGAGAGCCAACTAAAAGACACAGACAACCAAGCTCTTGAGAGGGACATGACCCTTGCTCTCTTGGACTCTCAACGAGTTCGACAAGTAAGACGACGATCCGCGTCCGACTCTCCATCTTCACAATCAAAGGGAAAGAAGAAGGCATCACCTTCACCTTCAAAGGCAAAAGGCAAAGGCAAAGGCAAACGATCAATTGATCCTTTGGACGCGATTGCAGAAGCGGAAGAGGACGAAAAAGATGAGCCCTTGTTTCATAGCAGTAGCAGCACAGAAGGCGGAGGAGATGATGATGATGATGATGGAGCTGGGGGAGAAGACACCGTCGTGCCATCAATATCGGCACCTGCCGATCTGTGGACGAATGAGCAATACTTCGACCACACCACCCAAGATGAGGATCAAGGTGCTAGAATCGGAGGAATAACTCGGGTGTACGAGAAGAGAGGCTGGCGTCGAGGAGGTGGACCGACAACTTTGCAAGATTACCATCATGATATGATGAGTAGCTAGCAAGAGGTTTCTGAATCAACCTACTATGTATCTAGTATCTACTCAATTGATCGATGATACAGGGACTAGTTCTTAGATTGCCAACAAATTAAGAAACATTGATGGGTATGTGATATAATGGATACCAAGGCATGATGACATGGGATCATTTCCAGATATGGGCATTGGAGACTTACGGTGTCGCGGCCTTAGTCATGTATGTCCCCAAGATATGTACGAGTATGTTGGACGTCATTCGTCCGCATTTTAAATATTGTATTCATGTATTTGATATTTGAATATTAAATTTAAGTATTTCTTGATCAATTATGTGTTATTGGAGTTATTTTTAACAGTAAAAATTAAAAATAAACAATTTTTTTCATTAGCTGGTATGCCTTTTTCGCACCGGCTCGTACCATGTGTCGGTACGGTACGGTACCGGTCATAACTGAGATCGGTACAACTTCTAAGGTCTCGCGACAACTTTGGCCTTATGCCTGCGCAACACACCAATCCTCCTCGGCCTCAACGCCACTACTTTCAATCTTAGAGCCATTCTACGATTAGGACTCGGTTTTCACCAGTCTGGCTCGTCGGTCTTAGCGTCACTACTTCTGGCCTCAGAGCCCTTATTACAACCAGGACTCAGTTTTCACTAGCCTGACTCGTTGGTCTCAACGACACTACTTCTGGCCTCAAAGTTCTTATTACGATCAGGACTCAATTTTCACCAGCCTGGCTTGTTGGCCTCAATGCCATACTTTTGGCCTAAGAGCCCTTACTACGATCAGGACTCAGTTTTCACCAGCCTAGCTCGTCAGTATAATGCCCAAAGTCTTAATAATAATATTTTATTCTTGAGCAGGGGACAGTTGGCCCGAGTTAGCGCGGATTGGCGGAAAGCTTCGGGATTAGACCCGGGTAAGCATTTAATGTAGAAAAATTTAGAAAAAAAATTATTTGCCATATCTCTGTGATTTAGCATGCTAGGATGATAGAGGGTCTCAGATAAATTTAGCGGTTCAATCGGAACTTGAATTAGAGTTAGAACATGTTAGATATGGGCTATTTAAGTCGAATAACTTAAGTATGAGCATTTTGGTCATTTGGACCCAACTAGGGCCCATAAAAGACCCCAAGTGGCGCACGGCTATAGGTTAGCTGCACGCCACCGAGGAAGAGAGAGGCGCCAAGAGGAGGAGGAGCCGATTCAGAGCCGAAATTCGCAAGTTCGTCGACGTCGATTGAAGAAAGGTCCTACGCGTCTTCTTCCTTTCCATTTTCCCCAAAGAGGTGAGTGGATTTAGCCTTATTTCTCCAGTTTCTTGAATCTTGCCGCCGTCCCTATGTCACGGGGTTTTCGATGATTTTTGGCTTATTTTTCTCGTACCGGATTAGAGATTTGGCTTTCGGGTTTTCTTGTCGTCTTCATGTTGTTCTCGGATTGAATTTGGACGAATCACCGCCCCTTCCTCTTTGAGTTTTCTTGAGGAATTCTTGAATCTTGATGGTGGTTGTTAAAGATTCTTGCATCTTGATTTGTATCTTGTTGAAGGAGGTTATTTTAGGATAGGGTTTAGGGTGTGCCGCCCCCTTTTAGGGCTCTTTAGGAGCCCTAGGGTGGCCAGCCACCTAGGAGCAGATTTTAGAAAAATAAAAATATGATTTTTACACCTAAGGAATATACTTTAGGATACCTTGAATTAATTCTACACATTAAATAATTGTAGAGACATACAAATAGAGAATTAAGTACCCTAGAAACACCTAGAGACACTAGAACCCTAGGACGACACTCAGGTGGGCCGACCCTTAGGGAATCCAAGGGGACCGAACCCTCTTTGCCCCTAGGGTACACGGCTAGGGTTGCTTGGTCGAGCTTAAATTGCGTAGCGTAGTTAAGCGATGTTGCATTGTTTTTATGTTGTACATGTTTCTTTTTCTTACGATGATTGGACGTGCTATATCCTATTTCATGATTTGTTTATTTACACTGTGAAATCATGATTTGTGAGCACTATTTCCATATATATATATATGTGTGTGTGTGTGTGTGGTTGTGATGTATGACAGGAGGAGGTGGAGGTTGAGGGTTGCCCTAGACATACCCTTATTTAGTTTTACCTGTTGTTAGCACATCTTGTTTTTATGCTTATATACCTGCGTGTGTGATGTTGTGATGTGCTTATTGCATTTCCCGGAAGCCTCGTTGGTGAGGGAAGGGTATGCCCCAAAGAGACAACGTTGGTCTTATTCCGAAAGTTTGGATGGTGAGGGGAGATTATACCCCAAAGAGATAGTCCGGGGACCGACCGGTGAGGGGAAAATATGCCCCAACGAGATGACACTGAGCTGGGTGGTAGTTCGGCGGCCACACCGTCTACCTACCCTATGTGGCTATGTGGGACCGACGGATCCGGTGAGCATGCATGTGATTAAAATGTTGCATTTACCCTACTGTGATTATTGTGGATATCTATATGTTGCTGATGGATGCTATATTATGCATAGAGTAGTGGATGATTACTAATGATTATCTTTATCATTGTTACTTATGCTTTATAGTTGTTATTTATTGTTTATGCATGATGATTAACTTGGTGAATTGATGACTGATCTGCTCACTAAGTCCTAGTGGACTTACCCCTCATTTTTTGATATTTTTCAGCACCTGAGCGAGATCAGAGAGGTACCGAGGTGGAGTAGAGCGGCTGGTGTCGGCAAGACAGCGGGTCTTGTGACATGTCGTGGTCGAGGGGATACCTGAGTCCTTTTTGCTCCCTCTTAAACCCGGCGGCACGAACCCACGACAATATGCAATCTATTCGCCACCAACTCAAAGTTGGCCTCCGAAGGAACAATAACCCTCGATGCTTCTCATTCCATGGTGACTAATGCATGCAAAACACAAAGTGCAGGAGGCTATTTATAAGACCAGGATACAAATCGTCACTCTAACAGAGGACACCACCTTCTCACTAATGATGCCACGCCCGTCAGTTTACAATTGGCGCTTAATGCCTCAGAAACCGCTGAGTAAATCTTTTCTTATAATTACTTTCATGCCCGCGATATTGACCATACAGGTGGCTGGCACGTGGAAAGACACTACTTAGAGCTCGGCACGAAAGTCCTTTAGACTTCGATCGAGCTCGGAGGCTGTGGGCTGGACTAATACTTTGGTCCCGGCCTGATTAGGCCCATAAGCGCCTATACTCATGAACCAAATCAAGTCAGACGGCTTAGCCCGGGGGCTCCACCCGGTCATACAAGAATATTTGTGTCCTTATTAATCATTAAATATTCGTTATCACGAGCTCGACATCTTCGGGATCAGCCTTGACCCACTTCGAGCAACATCCGCACGAGATTATCGGGCGACATTATCGACATCCCTTCCTTATTATGCAATATATACAAATACAACACACATCAAGTAACATAGAGTCTAATTTCTATTACCTCAACCTCGATCACATCCTGACTTGAGCATTAGAGTGTCTTTTGCAGGCCCTCCCCCGCTAGAGTTGCAGCTGACTAGGAGACGCATTGGATCGGATCTCATCGCTCCGACTTTAGGCAAAACATAAGAACATGAATTAGTATTACATAAGAACATCAAGAATTAAGTTTATTTGCATGCGCATGGTGGTAGTCGACAATTATGTAAAAGTACAGGCATCTCACATAATTTAAATTGTTTAGTCCGTCAATTTAAAAGTACAAGCGACACATCAATTTTTTAAACCATCGTGGTTTAGTCCTACATAGTTTTTTTTAATAAAAAAATATGGAAACTGACACATTTAGTTAATACAAACGTCGATATCCAAATTTTGATGCCAATAATGGTGCATCATTAATTTATTCACTATATTCTTCTTGCACCTTTTTTTTAACAAAAGAAGACTTGTATTGATCAAAGAGAGCTTTGAAAATACAAGTAAGAAGGAAAAAAAAAAAGAGGAACATGTACAAGTAAGAAAAGCTAATTACAAAGTTTAAATAGATTAGTCCATTCGATGGCAAGCTCAAGTAAGGATTTGCATATATTCTTCTTGCTATTTAGACACTTTCAAAAGTGTCCAAATTTCTATTCGGTCTAGAACCAATTTTTTTAACTAGATATGGCACCTATTTTCAATTATTTTTTTATAGTGATGTTAGAGTTTATTAAAAATCAACAATGATAATCTAGACTATGAATTAGTTTTAGACATCATGCATGGTGATGAATATGAAGATTGAAAAAAAATACTATTTCATATGGAGTTCGATTGTATAAATATGTCTATTTAATATCAGACATCATGCACAAACATCATATAAATTCTTATGGAGTCCCAATCAGGAGCGAACCTTTTTTATTTAGATTGAACCTAAAGTAGGAGTATTAGATTCACTATTTCATAACAAATTCACTTCTACATTAGGCTTAGTCTTAATAAAGAAAGGTTCACTCTGGTGTTTCGTCGATTCGATATTCATAGTGATGAATGAAGATGCCTATTTAAACCTTCCATAATGCTTTTATCAATTAATTTGCATGATTCTTTTGAGGATTTCACATAACTATGTGCATAATTAGTGTAAATTAAAATGGAAACCTAATATATTTATGTATTTTATTTATTTGAAAAATTTATATATTCTTTCACATATTTATTTTCTCACCTAAACATTCAAATTAATATGATTATAATTTTGCTGAAAATGGTTTGTTACTAGCAGTTCGGTCAAAGTCCAACTGATGCTTGGTCAATGTTTGAATAATGGGCTATGCAAAAGCTAGTTTTTCATTATTGTCCAACGATTATATTCATTTCATTCACCTCTAAAACTATTTAAAAATTGTTGAAGATAAAGCAACACCAATTTCATGAAAGATTTGTTTGACAAAGCTTCATGATTTATCTCTTAGATTAGTTTTATTGATTTGACATTTATCAATTAATATGTGGCTCATATTATTTTGAGGCGACGTTATTTATATTTTAGAATTGATCTACATGTTGTTGAACACACCCAGGTAAATAAACAAGAGAGATACATGAGATGTAACCGGAGATATGCGTTAAGTCATGAAACACAATGGCCTTTTATAGGCCTACAAACCAACTTGATAACATCCTAAACACTTGGGATAAATACCCATTAATTAAAAGGATAAATGCTAACTAGATGATAAATCAAGAAAACTAAAAGATAAATACCTAGCTTGGTCAAACAAGCTATGAATGTGAAGCTGGGTGTTGTTATCTTTAACACTCCCCGTCAATAGCTTCCTTTACCAAGCCGAGCTTTCGATCCAATCATACTGATCGGATATTATAGCAGTGAGAGCTATCTCCTCAACGTCCTACTCTTCCTCAATTTTAAAAGTAACAATATTACCTTTTATAGACTTTTTCTTCGATTAGCATTCTCTTTCCATATGACTCATCTTGCCACAATTATAACACTTCCCTTCAAATTTCTTGTCGTGTTTCTTAGAAGCTCTCCCTGCACGAGTGCTCCCTTTGCCTTCATGGATTTTCATCTTGCCCTTATTTCTCTTAAATCCTCTGTCGATGTGCTGCTTGAAATTCTTGGCGTAGAGCGCTTCCTCTTCACCTTTTAGCGAAATTTCTCCCATTTGCTTGGCCAACACTTCTTGGCATGCAAGCAAATTCTTAAACTCAACAAGTGAAGGCTGACTTTTCCATCCCTGTACTGCAACAACAAAGTCTTTGAACTCTCGCCTAAAACCATGGATGATTATCCTCTTCATCGTAGTTTTCCCATCTCATGGCATAGTGACTTTACTTGTTGCGCTACCGACAGTAACTCGTTCCCCAAAAGTTGGATCCTCATATCATTTTTCTTTGATAACAATTTGGTGAACGTATCCCAAGCTTCTTTGGGGTTTTGACATCCAGAATATGCTTTAGCATTTCTTCTTCGACTATTGTCTTTAAGGCAAACATTGCCTTGCCTAATTTAATTCTTCATTTTCGCAATGCATCATTTGTATCTTCTTCCGGTTGCGTAACTTCACTTCTATTTACTACCTCCCACAAGTCTTGATGCTGCATGTAAGACATCGTACATGTAGACCAAGAATTATAATTTTGGTTGTTGAGCTTTTTCATTCGGACGATAGCCAGGAGGTTACCCATCTTGCCACTAAAGGTTGTCCACCAAATTGTCATTTGATCTGTCTGTTTATCGCTCTCTCTCTTCCTCTAGGCGATAACTGTTGGGTGAAATGGCCACACTAGAGGGGGGAGGGTGAATAGTGTGTTTACTAATTAATTAGCCTAAATCCGATTGTAATCGTTTCTTTGGTTACTTTAGGCAAATTATAATTTGACGACTAAATGCGAAAGCGATAAATGATAAAGCAATTAAAACAAATAAGATATCAATGCAAACACAAGAATTTATAGTGGTTCGGCCCAAATGCCTACTCCACTACCTAAGCACTCCGCTTAGGATTTCCAAACTAACTTTACTAGATTTTCTTATTTCCTTTACAACGAGGACGATTTCATCGGAGAGTCTATGCTCTCACACCGAAGGCACTTCCACACCCGGAAGTGTCCGCCCTCCTACCAAGAGCACTCTCCCACCTCAATCCTAAGGACAACAAGAACTAATCCTAGCAAACTACGTTTACACCGGTGGATTTAAGCCTTAACACCAAGGCAACCACCAACTCAATCAAACCTAGCAATCTAGGTTTACACAGGTTTAATTACAATGAAATAAATAACAAAATACAATAATAAATGGAGCTATAAATCAAACAATAAATTACTTAGCTCCACACCAAACTCCCTAGTCCTCTCGATGCCTCAAGGTGATGAATCGATGAAGTTTTGAAGGCTATATCAAGGAATGAGAGATCAAACTAGGGATTTCAAGAATTGTTGCTCAATCAAGCTTAGAATTGATCAAGAATGGCTCAATAAAGTGTAAGAATGATCAAAAAAGTCTTAGGAAGGCTTAGGATTGGGTATTTATAGAGCCAAGAAGAAACAGAATGTAACGGGCGGCTCAACGGGAGGAAAACTAGCCGTTTCCGACGTTCGGTTGCTTGACGGTTGATCGTCGATCGATCGACCGATTGACCGCTGGCTTTCTGTGGATTAATCGCTCTATCCGGTCGACCGATGGGTCGACCGAATGAAACACGATTCTTCTCATCCATGATCCGGTCGACTGATCGGTCGATCGAAGCCTAAAGCCAGAGACGCAATTCAGCGATCCTCAATTCGGTCGACCGAAGCAGCTACTGCCTATTTTTAACAACATTCGGTCGACCGACCGATCGACCGAAAACTGGGCAGACTGCTAGTTTGCTTGGTTTTATTTGTTTATTTTGGTTTCGTCTTCGCTAAGCCTACTTATATAATATTTATTAACTTTAAGCTAATAAGTTTAAAACATAAATGTTATATAAGGATTACTCCCTATTTGGATTTAATAAAAATATCTAAAAAATCAAAATCCAGTTTTTGGGGTCTAGTACAAATTTTCAGAAAACAATTTTTTTTAACTTCCCGGGTTAAGTATGGGTAGGCTAAAGACTTTCAAAAAATCTTTAAAAATACCTCGTTATCTAGTTTCTACCCAATGAACAATTACCGCCATTTTTTATGTCAAGATAATGTCTAGGTCATATAGCCCTCCAAGGAGCTCCCTAGGATATTTCAGGATGGTTTCCGGGTTTTCATGTTTTGAGATTCGGGAATAGTTTTTGGGTTCTTATGCATTATCATGAGGATTTTACAATATAATCTAGACACCCTAAACCTAGACTCTACTTAGAATCATGTATGCACTCAAGTTTGGATATTTTCGTGAATAAGTGAATCTTTCATGACATTTTCATAGTTCATTCAAACTTTCAAAATACCAAGTTATGATCATGTAAAACATGTATATTAAGTTTGAAGTGAAACTAATGTCATTTGATCAAAATTTCAACTTAGCACGATTTCATTTGAAATAAGCATGAAAATATGAAAATTACTCAGTATCAAATTTTACTATCTACTCATGTTTTCTCAAACTTAGGCATCTAGACATCAAACATGAGTGAATCTAAGTATATGAATCAAGTTTGGGCTTAAAATGAAATTTCAAAGTCACTTTGTTGACTTAAGTCAAAGTATATTTCAAGTTTATAAAAATTAAACTTTTTAATCCTTATAAAAACATATTCTTAACGAAAGTTTTTGAAACTTTAACTGGACAAACTATATTTTTCAAGGAATCTAGAGGTTTAAGAATCATTCAAAAATAAGTTTTCTATAAATTCATAAAAAAACTTGAAAGTCCAGGGGTATTTTCGTAAATTTTAGGTGTTTTTCCGAAAGATATCATTTTTGCTTCAAACTTTCCAGACATCGTTGAATGATCAATTAAGATGCGTGTGTCAAGTTTGAGCTCAAAATGAAATGTCTATGTTCATTTTTTATCCTATATTGTTTTCAATAAAAAAGTGAATATTTCTAGCTATCATTCAAATTATCAAAATCATTTCTATGAATGATTTTACTCAAGCAATGATGTGAATGATATTAGACATTGAATCAAAATAATATACATGAGTTTTCATTTAAAGTTTTTGATGAGAAATCAAAGTATCGGAAAAGTGAGTATTTCAAGTAAGTGATACTTTGAGTTTTCGAAATTCAACTTCAAAATTTTATTATAAATTAGATTCTTGATGAAATTTTTTGAAATTTTTACACAACATACTAGATTTTTCAATGAAAGTGCAGCTTCAAAAATCATCTCAAAATTAGTTTTCTACATTTTTCTAAAATTCATTGAGTAAACTATTTTAAAATTGAAATTTCAATGGCATTTTCGCGATTTTCAGTAATTTTTTCAAAACATGTTCAATTTTTATTCAAACTTTTATGACACCATAAAATAATCATGTAAATAGTGTATGTCAAGTTTGAAATGAAAATTATGTCCTTATGTCAAGATATCAACCTAGCATGGTTTCATTCAAAACTAAGCTAGTTATCGTGAAACTTGATAAGTTTTAATCTTATCATTTACTCATGATTTTTTAAACTTAAACCTATGGATACCTAACATGAGTAAATCTAAACATGTTCCTCAAATATGGATTGAAAATGAGACCTCTAAGTCAATTTGTTGACTTGTGTCAACTTGGTTCAAAAGAGATAAGCATGAATTGACATCTATGTCATTTTATTAATATCCATATGAATTTTTCACTCTAAGTGCTTGAAAACATGTCATACCTATTCCTAAACATGTTTATGAAGTTTGGACTTAAAATGAAGTTTCCAAGTCGATTAGTTGACTTGGGTCAAACTTTTAGAAATTTTAGTCCTCTAAAGTGAACTAGTTATCATTTTGCTCAATCTCTCATTAATTTTCAATTTTAAGCACATGACAACTAATCATTAACACACCTAAATATGTTCATCCAATTCTCAACTTAAAATGAAGTTTCTAAAAGAAAATTTCAACCTAGTCCGATTTCATAAATATTATAATATCATGAAATGAGCTAAGTTATCAAGATTTTTCTTACTCATGAAAATTCAAATATTTGTCATGCATAATCAATCATGAGCGTAGAGAAATCATTTAAGCATAAGTATTCAAATATTATATTAAGATTTTTGCAAAATCAAACTCATACCTTATTCTTAGAAATTTTGCCAAACTTGTCTTTTTACTTTTCAATTTTCTTCATGATAGCATAGCCTTTCATTAACATTTCAACTTGCAAGTAGACTCCATTAGTATATTTAATGAAACTAAAGGCTACTTAGCATGCTAACCAAACCAAATAGCAAATAGAGATTCAAATATCGTTTTCAAAGTCCACTTTGCTAAATAGTTTGAAATTCATTTCAAAATAAATTATCGTGAATCCGAAACAAATTAAGAGATCTTAAAATATAAAATATTTTAAAAATAAGATCTTCAACCCTTCCTATTGGTTGAAAACCGAAAGGCCACAATGAGCCTATGATTTAGAACCACAAGGTCGCATGAGCCCATTACAGGCTACATAGGTCTCTGAAGAGTCCGAAAATTAAAAATCAAAAACATTTTTGAAATTTATCAAGAGTGGAAAATCTACTAATATTAAGCATATATCAAACTCCAAATATAATTTAAGCAAGAGAGTATAAGAGATGATACCAAGTTTACTTAGATGCCAATTTCATTCCTAAGGCATCATGATGACTTGAAGTTGCAACCTTGAGGTGGTGTATCCTTTAAGCCCTCAAGCAACTTCAATCAACCAACTTCATCTTACTCATGTGTGGTAGCTCCCCCTACAATAGAAGAAACCTTTGATACCCAAATGCCTTTGGGTCCTAGGGGGTTAGTGGGCTTAGGTACCCAAAGTGTCTTCACAACACTTGAGTTCATTTTAAAGGCACAATCATAGATGGCATGCCCATAAACACCACAACAAAAACAATGTCCATTAAATTTCTTTTTTTCATTATGGACATGAGATTTAATGTTAGAATGTTTGACATAAGAAGGATGATGGACATGAGCATTCTTAAGTGAAACATTCTTCTTTTGAACATGAGGTTTAAATGTGGAATGCCTAACATGAGAATGATGACGAACATTGGCATTCTTTACATAAACATTTTTCATTCTAGTGTTTTTATGTGATGAAGCATTTTTTAATTCATTTACTTTCTTATTCAAGAAAATAATCTCACTTTTCAAGTCATTCATGGATTTTTGAATAGCATGTAATTGAGTTTTTAACATGCTATTTTCATTCTTTAACTTATCATTTTTATATTTCAAGTTCTTAATCTCAAATTCCATATCATCATGGCAAGAATTAAAAGAACTAGATTTCATTTTCTCATTTTCTAATTTGCATTCATGCAAATGAGAATTAAGCCTTATTTTTTTTTTCTTTAATATTTTATTTTCCTTATCCTTTTTAATTAACAAGGCATATATATTTTTGTACTCATCCATTAGTTTATCATAAAGCAAATCATGAGAGCTAGATGAGTTAATGATATCACTTTCATTAACATGACTTTGAGGAGAATAGTGTACCTCATTGTTATCATTCATGAGGTAATCTTTTGACGTGGCTTCATAGTCATGGCAAGAGGATGCTTCACTTGAGTAGAATGAGGATGTGAAAGCATTCGACCTCTTCTTTGCCTTGTTCTTCATGGAAGGGCAATTTTTCTTCACATGCCCCTTTTCCTTGCATGCATGGAACACTACCTTCCTTTTTCGGCTCTTGGAGCTACTCCTTTGACTAGAAGAGCTATGAGCATCAGAAACAAGATTAGTGGTAGGTGAATGACCATTGTCATCACTACCTTCATTAGAAGTGCCAATTTCTTCGATCTTGGCATAATCATATAACATGTTTAGAGTTGCCCAAATATCAAAAGCCGAAGTACAATGCATGATCTTTTCAAAGATATTATTTTCACAAGAATAATATATGCAATTTGTTGCCTTAGCATTTAATTCAAATCTATTAATTTGTTCTTGTGTCCATGCATCCATATTTTCCTTAGGTTCAATATATTTAATTCTTACCATGTTAAAAACACATAAACCTTGAGTCTTTAGGAAACTATACATTCTACTCTTCCAAAGACCAAAGTTAGACTCATCGAACCAAGATGGTATAGACGCTACGCTCTCTAGTGCCATTTTTCGGATTGAGGCTAGATGTAGAGGAGATGGTGAAATCTCAAGCTACAAACCCGCTATGATACCAATTGTTGGGTGAAATGACCACACTAGAGGGGGGTGAATAGTGTATTTACTAATCAATTAGCCTAAATCCGATTTTAATCTTTTCTTTGGTTACTTTAGGCAAATTATAATTTGACGACTAAATGCGGAAGCGATAAATGATAAAGCAATTAAAATAAACAAGATATCAATGCAAACACAAGAATTTATAGTGGTTCGGCCCCAATGCCTACTCCACTACCTAAGCACCCCGCTTAGGATTTCAAAACTAACTTTACTAGATTTTCTTATTTCCTTTACAACAAGGATGATTTCACCGGAGAGTCTATGCTCTCACACCGAAGGCACTTCCACACCCGAAAGTCTCTGCCCTCCTACCAAGAGCACTCTCCCACCTCAATCCTAAGGACAACAAGAATTAATCCTAGCAAACTACGTTTACACCGGTGGATTTAAGCCTTAACACCAAGGCAACCACCAACTCAATCAAACCTAGCAATCTAGGTTTACACAAGATCAATTACAATGAAATAAATAACAAAATACAATAATAAATGGAGCTATAAATCAAACAATAGATTACTTAGCTCCATACCAAACTCCCTAGTCCTCTTGATGCCTCAAGGTGATGAATCGATGAAGTTTTGAAGACTATATTAAGGAATGAGAGATCAAACTAGGGATTTCAAGAATTGTCGCTCAATCAAGCTTAGAATTGATCAAGAATGGCTCAATGAAGTGTAAGAGTAATCAAAAAAGTCTCTTAGGAAGGCTTAGGATTGGGTATTTATAGAGCCAAGAAGAAACGGAATGTAACGAGTGGCTCAACGGGCGGAAAACTAGCCGTTTTCGACGTTCGGTCGCTTGTCGGTCGATCGTCGATCGACCGACCGATCGACTGCTCGAGCGATCGCTGGCTTTCTGTGGATTAATCGCTCTGTCCGGTCGGCCGATGGGTCGACAGAATGAGATGCGATTCTTGTCATCTGCGATCCGGTCGACCGAAGCCTAAAGCCAGAGATGCGATTCAGCGATCCTCAATCCGGTCAACCGAAGCAGCTACTGCCTATTTTTAACAACATTCGGTTGACCGAAAACTGGGCAGACTGCTAGTTTGCTTGTTTTTATTTGTTTGTTTTGGTTCTATCTTCGCTAAGCCTACTTATATAACATTTATTAACTTTAAGCTAATAACTTTAAAATATAAATGTTATATAAGGATTACATAAAAATATCTAGTTTTTATCTAAAACATTTGGATTCAATAAAAATATCTAAAAAATCAAAATCTAGTTTTTGGGGTCTAGTACAAATTTTCAGAAAATAAAAATTTTCTAACTTCTCGGGTCAAGTATGAATAGGCTAAAGGCTTCCAAAAAATCCTTAAAAATACCTCGTTATCTAGTTTCTACCCAAGGAACAATTATCGTCATTTTTTTATGTCAAGATAATGTCTAGGTCATATAGCCCTCCAAGGAGCTCCCTAGGGCCAGGTATTTCAAGATGGTTTCTTGGTTTTCATGGTTTGAGATTCGGGGATGGTTTTGGGGTTCTTATGCATCATCTTGAGGATTTTACAATGTAATCTAGACACCCTAAACATAGACTCTATCTTCCTGATGAATCCGAGCGCGTCGACCAACGTCCTTCTGATTTCCCGATTTCTTTGATATTTCCGATCGAGGACGTCAAGCGCTAACCGATATGGAACCTGAAACATTTCTCAATAAAATTTAGTTCCATGTTTGTTATCATCAAAACCGAGATTATGACCAAGGTTGAAAACCTTAAGCCAACAACAACTCCTTTTGAAAACACAATTATGAGATATGCTTATGCGGAAGAAGCGGGGGTCAGACGGTGCTTCTTCCACAATCACGGTCTCCCTTATGTGGCGATCAACGTGACATGTCCCAAAAATGAGAGCGGGAATCAGTGTTGTGGAGAAGAGATAGAGTCTGCTAGAGATCAAATGGAGATGAGCTTGCTTTCACCAAGCCTTGTGGGCTTTGTTGGTGAAATGGCCACACTAGAGGGGGAGGGGGTGAATAGTGTGTTAACTAAATCTTATCGCATAATTCTAGTTTTAATCGTTTACTTGATTACTTTAGCAATTAACAAATTGAATAACAAGCTGGAAGCAAAGTAAATATGCTAATTAAGCAAACACAAGTAGAAGCAATGCAAACACGGTGATTTATAGTGGTACGGCTCCAATGACTACTCCACTACCTAAGAACCACGCTTAGGATTTTTAAACTAGTTTTACTAGATTAATTAGTTTCTTTACAAAGAGGACTTTACACCGAAAAGTCTCCGCTCTCAAACCGAAAACACTTCCACACCCGGAAGTATCCCGCCTTCCTACCGAGAGCAGTCTCCCACCTCAAACCTTAAGGACAACTCAACTAATACTAGCAAACTACATTTACACCGGTGGATTTAAACCTCAAACACCAAGGCTACCACCCAATTTCAAGACCCACACTCTAGCTCTTACATAAACTCAAATACAAAGAAATAAACAAGAAAATACAACACTAAATGGAGCAATAAATTAAACAATAAATTAGTTAACTCCACAATAAGATTCCTAGCCTCCTCTTGATGCCTTTAATGATGAAGCAATGAAGTAAAGGCTTAATCAAGGAGATGAAAGGTCCAAGCTAGGGTTTTCACAAGATTTGTGTAATAAAGGCTTAGAATTGATCAAGAGATGGCTCAAGGAGGTTAGAGGTGATCAACAACATGAAGGAAGGCTCTCATGGCTTCCTATTTATAAGCCATGAAGAGAAGAGAGAGCTCTCTCTTCCCAACGGGTGATTTTTTGCCCGTTACAGCCCGCCGGTCGCTTGTCCGGTCGACTGTCGGTCGACCGACCAAGCGATTGCCCGAGCAACCGGAGCATTCTGCCCATTATGGGCAATGTTCGATCAACCGAAATGCTGCCGGTCGACCAGTCGGTCGATCGAATCTGGGCAGGGCAATTTGGTTAGGCTGGATTTTCTACTCGTTTGGGTTCCGTCTTTGCTAAGTCTACCTATATAACATTTACTAACTTTAAGTTAATAACTTTAAAACATAAATATTATATAAGGATTAACCCCCATTTGAATTCAATAAAAATATCTGAAAAATGAAAATCGTTAAGAATCAAAATATAGTTTTTTGGGTCTAGTACAAATTTCTAGAAAACAGAAATTTTCTAATCTCCCGGGTCAAATATGGGTATGCTAAAAGCTTCCAAAAATTACTTTAAAATATATTGTTATCTAGTTTTTACCCAAGGAATAATTACCGCCATTTTTTGTGTCAAGAAAATATCTAGGTCATATAGCCCTCCAATGAGCTCCCTAGGCTTTGTGAATTTTAGGGCGGTTTTCGAGTTTTTATGTTTTGGGATTCGGGTATGGTTTTTGGTTTATTTGCATCATAAAGAGGATTATATTATATTTTAAACACCATAAACCTAAACTCTATCTTCCCGAAGAATCCTGAGGGTCGACGAGCATCCTTGCCGATTTCTTCGACTTTTCTGATCGGGGACGTCGTGCGCTAATCGACTTGGAACCTGAAAGATTTCTCAATGAAACATTAGTTCCATGTTTGTTATCATCGAAACCGAGATTAAGACCAAGGTAGAAAACCTTAGGCCAACAAGCTCATTGTGTCAATTTGAGCTTTCTACCCACAATCCAACTGTTATCTTCCTTTCTGCACTAGCTGGAGTACCGTGGAGGGACTCGCCAGATTTTAATATCTTCCTCTCCTTTTTCTCTTTGCTTTCTGCAGTGGAAGGAAAACGAGGTTCTTCGCACCACAAGAAAATGGGAAAAATGTTGGCCTAAGGTTTTCAACCTTGGTCTCAATCCCGGTTTTGATGATAACAAATATGGAACTAATGATTTCATGAAGAAATATCTTCAGGTTCAATATCGGTTTACGCGCCACGTCCCCGATCGAGAAAATTGGAAAAATTGACAAGGACGATTGTTGACGCTCGGGATTCATCGTGAAGGTTGACTCTAGGTCTAGGGTGTCTAGATTATATGTAAATTCTCATTGTGATGCAAAGAAACCCAAAAACCGAAATATGAATCCCAAAATATGAAAACCCGAAAAATCAAAAGATGACCTAGAAATTCTGTAAGCCTAGGGAGCTCCTTGGAGGGCTACATGATTTAGACTTTTTCTTGACACCAAAAGTCTCGGTAATTATTCCTTAGGTAGAAACAAGTTGAAGACCTATTTTAAAGGAATTTTTAAAAACCTTTAACATATCCATATTTTGTTGGGTCATGGAGGACTGGGCAAGTAACAAAAATGTTATTACACACAGCGAAAATATAAACGATCCTCTACTCAATCGGATCCATGCGTCTCAGTTAAATCAATACTATGTTAAGGATTATAACTTTGAAGACCGAACTCCATCTTCTGCTTCGTGAATCCAAGATCACGATCTTGCTCCGGATCCAAGGTGCTGCCAAGTAACGAACACCCTCTACGATGAGCACATGGACGAACGCAGCCAATTGGGTGGCTCCCAAGTGCTATCTCGGCTCTATCGAAACACCTTCCGATATGAACAAGCGCGGAACACCTTCCACACTATTTTCTCTCTCTCTGATTTGATGGAGGTCGACTACCATAAAAGCGAGCTCGACTTCCTTCAAAAGGAGGCCGGCTTCCTAGGAAGAAGTCGACAACCTTTTAGGAGATGATCATATTACACGTCTAAGCCATAGACATGTATTTATAGATGTATCAATCATATTGAACGTGTCATCACAACCGTTGATCAATTCAAAGCCATATCTGAAATCTTTAAAATGATTTTAATGTCCAAATAAAATATATCCTTAATAACAATTATCAAGGATGAATTTCCTAAATTTAAGATGTCGAAGATAATGTATCCTTTAATAACGATTATCAAAGATACATCACCTAAATTGTAATCAACATAATTCCAATTTTAAATCACATTTAAAATTTCGAATTTCGAATAATTAATTTAAAATTTGAAATTTCGATTTTCTTTAAAATGCAATAATATAATTAAATAAATAATAATAAGAAACTCAAAATTTGAATCAAATTTAAAAAAATAAAATTTCAATAGATAATTATAAAATTATTTTCAAAATTTTAAGAATTTAATAAATAAATAATAATGTTTAGAAAAAAATATGAGTTTTATTTTAAAATTTAAAATCTGAGATAGATTAGGGATATATTAAAGATTGTGATAGATTTGTTACAAGAGCCAAAGTTTGGGATAGATTTGTTCCAAGGGCATGTTTGCTGACGTGACAATTCGATTAAATTTAAAAATAATTTTTTTCCAACATCAATTTTGATGATGTGGCAACTTGGATTAAAAAAAATATTTTTTTGATACTGACATGACATTCCACATCATCATTTAACAGATATATATATATATTGACAGCCAACTAATGGGAGGATATAATTGTTACAAATTCGAAAGTTAGAATACTCAATTGTTTTAAATAAAAGTATGATACATATTTGTTAAAAACGCTAAAGTCCAGGACATTTTCATTAATTTTCCCCTTTATAAATAGACCCCAAACTTGCCTTCCCAACTACCTAATGCTTAATTGAGACAATCCTTCACCTTTGCTAAGTCTTCTTGAGCTATTCTTAGACCAAACCCTAGTTTTGATGCTAAACCTTGATTTGGCATTTGATCTTCATTTTTTCATTACCAAAAGGCATCAAGAGGACTATGGATCTTGTGTTGGAGCTAAGTATAAGTTACTTTGTTTATGTGCTATATTACTTGGATATTTTTGTGGTTTATTTCATTGTACTTAAGCTTGTGATAACCTAGAGTGCTAGGTTAGTGAATTAGGTGGTTGTATTTGTGTTTGAGGCCGTGTAATTTGATTTACTATGATTAGTGATTGTTGTTCTTTAGGGTTGAGATGGAAGACTGCTCTCGGTAGGAAGCCGAAGACTTCCGAGTGTGGAAGTGCCTTCGGAGAGCGGAGACTCTTCGGGTAAAAGGACCTCATTGTACGGGAAACAAATATAATCTAGTAAAGTTAAGTTTGAAAATTCTAAGAGGGGGTGCTTAGATAGTGGAGTAGGTATTGGGGCCGAACCACTATAAATCGATCGTGTTTGCATTGCCTCTACTTGTGTTTGCTTAATTGTCATATTTACTTTGCTTCCGCTTGCTACTCAATTTGTGAATTGCCTAAGTAAGTTAAAAATTGATTAAAACCGAAATTAGGTTAAGTTTTTGGTAAACACACTATTCACCCCCCTCTAGTGTAGGTCATTCGACTTACATTTGGTATTAAAACGGGTTGTGGATTGAGATTTCACTATCTCGTCTACATCTAGCATCGATCACTAGAATGACACTAGAGTCGGTAATATCTACTCCCCCTAGGTTTGATAGTCTAAATTTTGGAGTTTGGAAACATGGAATGTAAACATTCTTGAAAACTCAAGGTTTATGGGTATATGAAATGGTGAAAATCCACTATATCGAACCTAAGGTAGATAGCATAAGTGCATAGATCCAAGAACAAATTGACATGTTTAATTTGAATGCTAAAGTTATGAATTGCAACTTTTGTTCTTTGAAAAATGATATCTTTGAAAATGTCATGTATTGTTCTTCGGCATTTGATGTTTGAGCTAGTTTAAATGTTTTATATAACTATGCAAAAACCGAGGAGTTGACAACCTTTAATGAAGGAAGTGATGACAATTGTCATTGCCCTATTACTAATGTGGTTTTTGATTCCCAAAGCACATGTAACCAAAGGAGCACAAGTAAGAATCCGAAACGCAAACTTATGTGCTTTTTTTGTCAAGAAATAGGACACAAGAAAAGAAATTATCCCTTGATGCACAAGAAATTCAAGAAGAAGAAAAGCGCAACCAAGTTCACCTCAGAATCATGTAGAGCCTCTTCTTGTGATGACAATGAAACTACTTCACAATTGTGCCTCATGGGATTAAAAAATGAGGTAAATCCTTCTTCTTGTCATAATGAAAATTTTATTGATAATGATAGTCATAGCTCTTCTAGTTCATTTAATATGTCATATGAGGAACTAGTTGAGGAATGCCAACAACTAGTTGAGGAACTAGTTCATTTAATATATGAAAAAAAATAAGGAAAATAAAAAACTAAAAAAGGAAAATTTAAAGCTTAATTCTCATGTGCATGAACTAGAAAATAAAAAATTGAATACAAGTGCATTTGATTCTTGCCATGATGATTTTAAACTTGAAACTGAGGATTTAAAAAGTGAGAATATGGATTTGAAAAATGAAAAATGTTGATTTGGAAATTGAATTGAAAAATGTCTCCAAAGTTGAGATTGAGAATTTGAAAGTACAAAAATATGAAAATCAAAAATAAAAATTGTATGATGAAATCTCAAATGGAAACCTTACACAAATCTATTAATGACTTGAAAAATGAGGTTGTTTTCTTGAGTAGAAAAGCAAATAATTTATCAAATATTTCATCTTTTAAAAATCTTAGGATGAAAAATATCTCTTCTAAGAATGCTCATGCACATCATCATCCTCATGTCAAACATTTTAATCATTAAACCTGATGGAAAAAAAAGTTTAATGGTCATTATTTTTGTTGTAGTATTTATAGCCATGCTATATATGATTTCACTTTTAATATGAACCCTAGTGTAGTTAAGTCACTCTGGGTTCCTAGGTCTATTAATCCCCAAGGACCCAAAATCATTTGGGTACCGAATGTCTCATCTGCTATTGTAGGGGGAGCTACCACACAATGATGAAAGAATGGTGAATATTGAATGACAGGATAGTCTCTAAGAGAGCTTTCTGTTAATGGACAGTTACACAAGAAGTTGCAACTACTAGGGTAACTATTTAAAAATAGAGAGAGTAATAAAAATAACCACAAAGGAACACACAAACACAAGAATTTGTTTACGTAGTTTAGTGGCAAACTTGTAACCTAATCTACGGAGCCCTCACTAGACAGATGCCTAATCCACTATCAACAAAGTACGATATAAGTTTTAGGATTTCACACTCTAAAATCCAACTTTCAGTACTAAAGTGAATTGAAAATAATAAACAAACTATTTGCTATTACAAGTACTAATCAACTTGCCTCTCTATGATAACTCAATCATAGAGTTCTGTCATTCACACAGTCTCTGTGTTGTAGTGAGTTAACAGCCCAACTCCATCTTGACTTGAAGATAATTGAAGTGGTTTGTTGTCGTCCACATACTCAGCAGTCTCAACTCCTTATATAACTGGCAACTCTATTTAAGCACATAGGAGACTTACTTTCTTAGCTTATTTCTTTCCTCATATATAGTAGGAAGTCAAAACCATTCGCATAACAACCATTAAACACAAGACCTTAACTACACCAGCTTCAAACTCAAAAGCTAACCATAAAATCTCATAATGTATCAGCCATAAAAGTTTCAAGAAAAATTGCCTAACTCATAAAGAAAACTTCATCATTTCTTCTATAAATGACCAAGAGATTAAGGATGAATATTAAATCAATAATAACTACACATGAAGTATCAATAATTTCAGCAAAAAGACACCACCGTAGCAGCATTAATTTCATCAAAAACTTCACAACATCCAGAGCAGTTATAACTGTCATGTAACTGGGAACTTAATTTCTATTCCTTTTTGCCAAATATAGCCAACTTATTATAAGCCAAACATCAACAATGAAGTTGACCATGGACTTGAATAAAGGATCCACCTTTGGTTGCAATTCAAGCTACCATAATGCCATTGAAAGGAATAGTGTCATTGAGCCAATCATATATCGATGTGTTCAGGGACTATTCAACGGTAATCAATTTTATGAGATAACTTTTCATCATATGCTGTATCTTTATTTATAAAGATCATGATGAACCCCAAGAATCAGGACAAATGATTCTAAGGCTATGAAGAAATCATGCCAGTGAGACCTAGAATCCAAATGCCCATGTTCTAAATGTTCTTAGTCAAAGGATCACCGAATAGGGGAATGGTGATTCCGGAGAGACTAGTGCACTTGGTATATGCCCTATACGATAGGGGTAGCTGATCTCACAGTTACCTATGAGCCGTCATTAATGTCCAAGTGCAGGTGCTCATTAGTGAACGAGTTCAGTGAACGGACCTACACGAGGAACACAGAATGAGATCCTTACATGAGTGTCAATAGGATGTTCTTCGGGTGAAAGTAGATGCAAGCAGTCCTTGGACCAGAGGTTGTTATGGTTACCTTATGAGTGATGACCCATTGTTTTGGTTCTATCCCTACGTGGCCCTCAGCGTCATGTGTCGAGTATTACTGGGCATGGGAAAACATTCATGGAGATAGGTGAGCAACCAGCATGGAATCAGTTACTCCTAGTAAGAGGAGATAATGTCCTATGTGTCCCTGCAAGTGTCGACTTGGGAATCTTTGGCCAGAGTAGACATGAGAGTCAGGAAAATATTTCTGACGTTTTATTATTGAGATGACATCTTGGCGGGTGGAATACATATAAATTAGTATTAGGGTTTGACATTTCTTCCGTACCCTAATCGACTTTGGGAAATTATAACCGAGGGATTTAGTTGCACGGTAACTAATCACCGAAGGACATTCGATCCCTATAGATTGAACCTCACACTATTCGGGTAGTCATGACACGTTGCTAAACGTCAATCTTGACTTGTGAGTTGAGTCCCTCACGACCACACTAAAGGGGTTTAGTGGAGGCTCGTAAGATTCGAATAGAAGTCGTTCTATCGGATCCGACTCTCCGCTATGCACAACTCACTACTGGCTTAGTGTGGGGCCCAATGGGTTACACACGATAGGCTAACCTCGTAACGGACCTTATGAGATAAAGTTCGAATGTGGCCCTATACGTCTACTAGCATGAGCATGCTGCAACTCGATCACGGATCTTGTTTACGGACACGATAGGAAAGTTGTTTCTATAGGAACAAATGCGCGAGAAAGGAGTTCCTCGATAACCCTAATTTGTAGGGCATCCCTAAATTGTAGGGATTGGCACATGATAATATTTTATGTAGTTGATTAAATTTAATTATGAATTAAATATTTAATTAATTACTTGACCGGGAATATATTTAATTATGAATTAAATATAATTTGATTTTGAATCAAATATACATGGTGGGAAAGTTAGTTTTCAACCATGAGCCTAATCGATTAATTAGGAATTAATTTATTTAGATAAATTCTAATTAATAAGAATATGATTTATGGAGATAAATCATAAAATTAATAAATATACGATTTATGTGGATAAATCATAATTCCATTAATAAATAGGGGGGCGGGTCTACCTTGTAACCGCCCCCTCTCTATAAATGGTGGCCGAGCACCCCATGGGTGGGTGTTGGTGAATTAGTTCTTCCTCATCTCCATTGGTGGCCGACCATCTTCCTCCTCCTTCTCCGGGCTTTTGGTGAAGCCAAATTGAAGGCCGGCCTTGCCTAGGTGGATTTCGAGATTGAGAATGCTTCTCCGTTGAGCCACAATGAGCCCCGGTGTTCGCTGCCACTTTTATTGCGAGGTGCTTGGTGTGAACTATCATTGGAGGACGTGCTCGTGTGCGTCTCAAGACGGGGATAGGATTAGCCATACCGACTGTGGTTTGAGGTATACCGTCTTTCCCCTTCTCTCGTAGATTGAATCCCTTAATTGTTGCTAAAGTAGATCGTTATTTTGGGATATTTTGAATTTTTAAATTGCTATTTCCGTTTCGTTTTCTTATTCCTATCCCAACAGTGGTATCAGAGCCACCTTTAGCAAAATTTTGGAATTTTTATTTCGCGTTCCAGTCACGTTTACGAACTATTCGCTCCCTAAACATCATGTTGCCCGATTTTGGTTTTCGGGGGTTTTTGAGTCGTTCTCTTGGCTCCATGGTTCATATGATGAATCGAGGTGGAAGCCTACTATCTATAATGATTTTGTACAGAATTTAAACTCAAAAATCCCGTGGGTTCATGGTTGAACAGCCCCAAGAACCGAAAAAATTCAGCATGTGTTGTTTGAACCGTTTTGGGTGGAAACGTGACGAATTTGCACGATTTCGGATTCTGTTTTTTTTTTCTTTTTGATATATGATGTGATGAATGAAAGGATGATTATGGATGAGCCCTATGTGCATGTGACTGTGTGTAAAACGTGGTTGTGATGATTGCTTGTAAATTTATGAAATTTCAACTTTGTAATTTTTAAATAGGGTCTGCGTACCCCTGCCTTCCTATTGAGAATTCACTTCTCCCTCTCCTTAAACCTTTCCCCAAGGGTTGTTTGAGGTCTTCTTCTTTTAAATTTATAAAATTAGAAGTTTAGGGGCAGATTCACGACGAGCACGCTTGCTGCCCCGTTTTGGTGCGCGCACGGAGAGGAGGTGTTCGACGCAATGTTGATGATGACCAGAACCCCGGGAAGGCATTGATGGAACTGACAACCTAGAAGATGGTTTTTGGCAGCCCCTTTGCAAGATGGAGCTCCTTAAAAACCTTAGGATGATGGTCTTGGTTCGCTCGGTGGCTCAAGTGGAACCGTTAGAACATCCATAATCATCCTTATTTACTTTATGTTTTTATTTATTGCTCTTGCTTCAATTGTTGATTGCTTAGATAAATTATAATTGCATGAAGAAATCCTCCAATAATATTGAGTCCGAATGGCTGAGATGTTAAGACTATTGGTCACGCCTTTCATCGTTATAAGGGGAAAGTGTGTCTATTGTCATAACGGGTTTGTTGTGCACACACAAGGCCTTTTGTGCTGATAGACACGTTGCACCTCATAAGGCACATATCCGACTTGTGTCTCTGCTACTAGCTTGAACGTGACTTACCTTATTAAGCTACACTGAAGGGTGGTTGTTTTCTCGCTAGGGCCTAGGAACGATGGGTCCGACTCAACTAGGGCTCCTTGGTTTGTTGTGCACACATAATGCCTTGGTTTGCCCTAGAGGCAAAAACATATGGAAGTCACATAGTGATGTGATCAATAAAGAGTTACCTACCCATAGACCTATTAGGGTTTGTCCCGAGTAGGAGAAGTGGGGTTCCATTTCCCCCCTAAGGAAGTCTACCAACGAGAGCTTCCCGCTTCCAAATCGGAGGGTATTATGGAACCGCGAAAATTAGTGGGATACATGTTTAATTAAAAGACCTCTATAAACATGCATGTAGAATATGTGCTCATTTATGTCTATATTTCTTTGTAGCATATCATGTCACCTTTACCGTCGTTAGATTGCTTCATTTATGAGAATCTATCTCACATAAATTAACAAGACCAAATTACGTAGATTGGATGAGAAATTTGAGGATCGTCCTCATTTATGAGAATCTATCTCACATTCTTGATTCTCCGGGACCGATGCCACCCCTTGGGGAAGGGGATTACACCGAGGAAGAGAGGATGACTTATGAGAAGTTGCAAGAAATTTGGAGTGAAGATAGCACCACTATTCAATGCATAATGCTGGCATATCCATGTCCGATGAGTTGCAAAAGCGGATGAACATTTGGATACCGAAGCTATCCTCGATCACCTTAAGTTGTTGTATGGTGAGCATATGAGGACAGCTAGGTACCAGCTATCTAAACAACTCTTCTGTGCCAAAATGGAGGGTACCACTCTTGTTGAGACCCATGTCCTCAAACTGATCAATTTGATTGAGGAGTTAGAAAGGTTGGGGTTCTCCATGGACAGGGAACTATGTCAGGACTTAGTGCTACAATCCCTCCCGGATTTATTTTCACAGTTTGTTGATAACTTCCACATAAACAAGCAGGACATGTCGCTTACCGAGCTCCTTAATATGCTAAAGACTGCTGAGTCCCACCTTATGAAGGGTAATGACACAGTCTTGTTAGTGGGAGATGCCTTTGAGGCAAAGTTATACTCTATTAAGAACAAAGTGAAAAATAGAACTGTGAAACCCATGAAAAATATCAAGAAGAAAGGGAAAATTGTTCCCAATAGCACCTGCTACCATTGTGGTAAAAATGGTCACTAGAAGCACAACTGCAAGGAGTGTTTTGTAGAGTTAAAACCGAAGATGATTTTTTTTTAAACTGCCGCTTCATGTGCGTGTGTTACAGAAAATACTTCGTCATCAAACTTTACATTGATATCATTCATCATCTGCAATATGTTGCAGGAGAAGAAGAAATGTAGGAGACTTGACAAAAGACAACTACGATCTTCAGGAAGGCGATAGGTGCAAGAGTTGTAGCCTTAGCTGTAGGAACCTATCGTATAAGTCTTCTATTCAACAAGACTATTGTAATTGATTTGCACCAGTGTTAATGAAAGAACGTCATTTTTTCCTTTGTTATCTAAACAAGGTTGTGAAAAGTGCTCTCAAAGGCAATAGTTGCCGCATGAACCATTCTAATGAGTTACATGCGATTGGACCAATTTCAATTGCTTTAATGGTTTTTTAAAGTTAATGATAAATATTTTTGGTACGAACGCACAAAGAGATAAAATTAACCTCACCTACTTCACGGCTTTATGACTTTGTGCGATTATGAATCGCAGTCAAAACTTGAGAAGTGTGTCTCAAGAAGATTCTGATCGAGTCTTTGTTCACCAAACCTGGTGAAAGGCTCGCTGAGTTGATTAGAGTTGGCCAACATAGGTGTATGCAGACCGATAACAACCCAAGCCAAAAAGAATACTCCTACGCATGGTTTAAAATATTGGTACCGGTACCGATCTCGGTCTTTGACCGGTACCGATATGTACCGGTACCGTACCGTACCGACACACGATACAAGCTGGTACGAAAAATGCATACCAGACAAATTTTTTGTTTTGTTTTTGCTATTAAAAATAACTCCAATAACACATAATTGATCAAGAAATACTTAAATTTAATATTCAAATGTCAAATACATGAATACAATTTTTAGATGAGTAGAGGGGTGAGTGAGGGTGAAATGTGTGTTTTGGGGGGGTTTATATAGACCCCAAAATAAGTCAAATCCGATCCCAAACAGCTATATAGTCATTTGGGACCATTCAGCTATAATACCCAATGGCTCTTGAAAGAGTCGTTGGGTCATATTGGGTGGTATCGCTCGGTATGACATCAAATACTGGGTGGTATTTGATAAATACCGTCCATATCGGGCGATATTTACTAAGATACTCGGTATCGCCGAATATCGGGTATCTCGTATACCAATTTTTCAAATACCGGCCGTACCAAGCGGTACGGTATGGTATTTGAAACCATGCTCCTATGATATGATTAGGCACGGGTACGTCCACCTGTTTGGGCACAAACCCGATACCTTTGAATTGTTTAAGGAGTATGAATATGGAGTTAAAGAAACATATTGGAAAAGGTATTATAGGCCTTCAATTGGATCGAGGCAGAGAATACTTATCCACTAGGTTTGTGAATTATCTCGAAGACAATAAGATTGTCTTTGTATGGATCCTTCCTAACATAATAGTGTGTCTGAAAGGAGGAATCACACCCTATTGGATATGATGTAATCCATACTTAGCTTTCAATCTCTTTTCAGGGGATAAGCTATTGTAGCGGTCATAAGTTTGTATGTCTCTGATACACCATATAAGATATGAAATGACAAGAAACCAAGTCTGAGACCTCTCATGATTTGGGGTTGCCTAGGTGTGACAATCTTGACCAGGTACAAATGTTGAGGCATACCCTTAAAAGTGTTCTGGGTATCAAGTTCTCCCAACTGAACAAAAGGAGTTTTGTCACTATTTTTTGAAAAAAAAATGAGTTTTTCGAGGAAAGTGGGAGTGGAAGATATGTTGAACTTGGTGAAGTTCAGCAACCACAAATAAAATCGCAACAACTAGTGGAAAGTCCACAAGTTAAACCAATCGATGTAATTATTACTTCCCATCACTCTTCTAGGAGACTACGTAGACTGCCTAGTGATATCTAGCCATAGGGTATGATCTACATTCAGGTAATCTGCGATCTCTTAATGGTCAAATATGTTGACCCTATGCGGTAGCATTACGCAAATCCAAACTGGACTCAAACCAAGTACGGACTAAGATCTATTGGGAATAGGTCTGAAAGGATGTCAGGATTGCCCTAGCCCATGTATATTGATAAAATGCTAAGGAGGTTTAGCATAGAAGGCTGTAAAAGAGAGGTTACTTGCCTATGAGTCATAACATTAGTCTCTTCAAGATGATGTCTCCTTAGATATCGGAGGAAAGACAAAGGGTGAGAGCAATCCACTATGCTTCGGCAGTGGGATCCATCATGCGATGTTTTACACTTGGCTTGATGTTGCTTATACCTTAGAGGTATCTGGCAATTTTCGAGCAAAACCCTGGAGAATAACATTGAAGAGCAAATAGAGAACTCTCTCAGACACTTGAGAAGGATGAGAGGTGCTCTATACGACGATGAAACCATATGATGGTATAAGGATACCTTTAATGGTGGTGCAGTAAGCAGGAAAGTATTCCTAGATGGGTACTGTAATCGATAAGGTGACTAAGGCTTTATGCTTTGCTACTTACTCTACCGCTTAGGATAGTATCGGATGAAGGAGTTTATCATTCATTGCGAGGTGTCACCTCATCGTTCGAAAGAAGTGATGACTGAAAGACATTGATGTCTGAAAGACATTGATGTAGATTAATTAAACTGATTGCCACAACAGCAAATTAGATCACCACTAAAATTAGTATACAGATGCCAGGATGATTGGCTAAAGTGCAAGTGGGAGATTGAAAGGAATAGTACC
This sequence comes from Canna indica, assembly GCA_034359265.1. Lineage (NCBI taxonomy): Eukaryota > Viridiplantae > Streptophyta > Magnoliopsida > Zingiberales > Cannaceae > Canna > Canna indica. The sequence continues at coordinate 66,761,291 of CP136890.1, read as the reverse complement.
CTTAAGTCAATCACATGTCGATGTGTTCAGGGACTATTCAATGGTAATCAACTTTATGAGACAACTTTTCATCATATGCTACATCTTTATTTATAAAGATTATGATGAACCCCAAGAATTCGGGCAAATGATTCTAAGGCCATGATAAGATCATGCCAGAGAGACCTAGAATCAAAATGTCATTGTTCTAAATGTCCATCGTCAAAGGATCACCAATTAGGGGATTGGTGATTCCGAATAGACTAGTGCACTTGGTATATGCCCTATACGATAGGGGGTAGCTGATCTCACAGTTACCTATGAGTTGTCAATAATGTACAAGTGCAGATGCTCATTAGTGAATGAGTTCAATGAACGGACCTACACGAGGAACACATAATGGAATCCTTACATGAGTGTCAATAGGATGTTCCTCGGGTGATAGTAGGTGCAAGCAGTCCTTGGACCTGAGGTTGTCATGGTTACCTTGTGAGTGATGACCCATTGCTTTAGTTCTATCCCTACGTGGCCCTCAGCGTCATGTGTCGGGTATTACTGGGCATGGGGAAGCATTCATGGAGGTAGGTGAGCAATCAACATGCAATCAGTTACTCCTAGTAAGATGAGATAATGTCTTATGTATCCCTGCAAGTGTCGACTCGAGAATCTCTGGCCAGAGTAGACATGAAAGTCAAGAAGATGTTTTTGACGTTTCATTATTGAGACGACATCTTGGCGGGTAGAATACATATGAATTTGAATTAGGGTTTGACACTTCTTTCGTACCCTAGCCGACTTCAGGACATTATAAGCGGGGGATTTAGTTGCACGGTAACTAATCACTGAAGGGCGTTCGATCCATGTAGATTGAACCTCACACTATCCGGGTAGTCATGACATGTTGCTAGACGTCAATCTTGACTTATGAGTGAAGTCCCTCACGACCACAATAAAGGGGTTTAGTGGAGGCTCGTAAGATTCGAATAAAAGTGTTCTATCGGACCCGACTCTCTGTTATACACAACTCACTACTAGCTTAGTGTGGGGCCCAATGGGTCACACACAACAGGCTAACCTCGTAACAAACCTTATGAAACAAAGTCCGAATGCAGCCCTATATGTCCACTAGCATGGACATGCTGCAACTCGATCACGGATCTCATTTACGGACACGATAGGAAAGTTGTTTCCAATAGGAACGAATACATGAGGAAGGAGTTCCTCGGTAACCCTAATTTGTAGGGCATCCCTAAATTATGGGGATTGACACATGATAATATTTAATGCAGTTGATTAAATTTAATTATGAATTAAATATTTAATTAACTACTTGATCGGAAATATATTTAATTGTGAATTAAATATAATTTGATTTTAAATCAAATATACATTGTGGGAAAATTAGTTTTCAACCATGAGCCTAATCGATTGTTTAGGAATTAATTTATTTGGATAAATTTTAATTAATAAGAATATGATTTATGGAGATAAATCATAAATTAATAGATATATGATTTATGAGGATAAATCATAATTCTATTAATAAATAAGAAATAATTCATAATTTTATTTATGGGGATAAATCATAATTCTATTAATAAATAATAAATATGATTTATGGTATACCTTCTTTCCCGTTCTCTCGTAGATTGAATCCCTTAATTATTAGTAAACTAGATTGTTATTTTGGGATGTTTCGAATTTTCAAATTGCTATTTCTGCTGTGTTTTCTTATTTCCATCCCAACAGCCATATGTATGGAAATTGACATCTAAGTATATTTGGTATCATTCCCTATGTTCATCTTAATTTTTTAAAGATTCACTACAACATTTTAGATTTTTTATAGCATTTTATGATAGCATTCTACCTGAATGCTATCTTAAATAGTGGCTAAAATTAAAGTGGCAAAGCTAAATTAACATATTTCTATCTTCTATTTTAATCTATTTTTTCTATAGCCTGCCTAAATGACGCGCCCTTCCCCGCTCAACCAAAATATATCCTTTTCCCATTCCCCTTTTTCTTCATAGCCGACGAACAGCCTCCCTTCCCCTTCACTGACGAAGCTATCTCTCTGGCGACACCTCCCCTCGCAACAGATCCCCTGATCTTGTAAGAAATTTGTTGGAGAAATGGCCACACTAGACGGGGGGGGGGGGGGGAGGGGGGGGTGAATAGTGTGTTATCTAAATCTTTCGTCTAATTTCGATTTTAATCGTTTCTTGATTAGTTAGGCTAAGCACGATATTAATAGCAAGCAGAAGCAATAAATATGAAACAATTAATACAAAACAATATATCAATGCTAACACAATTATTTATAGTGGTTCGGCCCCAATGCCTACTCCACTACCTAAGCACCCCGCTTAGGATTTCCAAACTAAGTTTACTAGATTAAATCATTTCCCTTACAAAGAGGACTTTACAACCGAAAAGTCTCCGCTCTCAAACCGAAGGCACTTCCACACCCGGAAGTATCCCGCCTTCCTACCGTGAGCACTCTCCCACCTCAACCTAAGGGACAACTCAACTAATCCTAGTAAACTAAGTTTACAATGGTGGATTTAAACCTAAACACCAAGGCAACCACCAACTCAATCGAACCTAGCAATCTAGGTTTACACAAATGATATGCAATGAAAATAAACAACAAAATACAATAACAATTGGAGCAATAAATCAAACAACAAGTACTTAGCTCTAAAAGTAACTCTCTAGTCCTCTTGATGCCTTGAGAAGATAAATCTATGAAGCTTGAAGGCTAAATCAACAAATGGAGATCAAAACTAGGGCTCTTTGCAAAGATAGCTCAAGAATTCTTTAAAGATGATAAAAAATTGCTCAATGGAAGCTTGGATGATGGGTGGAAGGCTTGCTAAGGCTTTTATTTATAAGCCATGGAGAGTTGGCATGAAACACCCAACTCAACGGCTAGGAAACTAGTCATTTTCGTCGTTCGGTCGCAGGTCTGGTCGATCATCGGTCGACCGACCGAGCGACCGAAGGCATACTGCCACTTTTTGGCACACTTCGGTCGATCGTTCGGTCGACCGACTTGCCTACTGCCAGTTTTTGGCAGCATTCGGTCGATCGACCGATCGATCGAAACTGGGCAGATTGCTTGGTTTGGCTCGTTTTTGGGTTTCGTCTTCACTAAGTCTACTTAATAACTTTAAAACATAAATGTTATATAAGGATTACCCCCATTTGGATTCAATAAAAATATCTAAAAAATCAAAATCCTTAAGATTCAAAATCTAGTTTTTGGGGTCTAGTACAAATTTCCGAAAAATAGAAATTTTCTAATCTCCCGGATCAAATATGGGTATGCTAAAGGCTTCCAAAAATTCTTTAAAAATACATCGTTATCTAGTTTTTACCCAATGAACAATTACCAGAATTTTTTGTGTCAAGAAAATGTCTAGGTCATATAGCCCTCTAAGGAGCTCCCTAGGCTTAGTGAATTCCAGAGTCATTTTCTAATTTGTCGATTTTTTTATGTTTTGGGGTTCGGGTTTAGTTTTTGGGTTCTTATGCATCGTCATGAGGATTTACAATATAAACTAGACACCCAAGACCTAAACTTTAACTTCCCGAAGAATCCCGAGCGTCGACGAGCGTCCTTGCCGATTTCTCCAATTTTTCCGATCGCGGACGTCGTGCGCTAACTAACTTGGAACCTAAAAGTATTTATCAATGAAACATTAGTTCCATGTTTGTTATCATCAAAACTAAAATTAAGACCAAGGTAAAAAAACCTTAGGCCAACAAAACTAGTCGCTCCCCTAAATCCCTAATCCCCTCCACCTCACCTCACCTCACCTCACCTTAAATCCCTAATCCTCTCCACCTCACCTCCCCCATTCAGCTCCTTCTATCCCCCGTCCCCGACTCCCCGTAGCCTAGGCGCCGCCACACCCACTGCACGCACACCTTGACCGCTCGACATCAGCTCCTCAACAGCCGACGACGGACGATAGGAGTATGCCTCAAGGAATTACAGCTTTCTCCTTTCCTCCTTCCTCAAGGAATTGTAGCTTTCCTCCACTTTTGAGCTTCATTGTTGCTGCTTTATATAGGGAAAAGGTTGTTGGCTTAAGGATTTCTCTTAAGCCTAGATCTTCATTTTGATGATAACAAACAAATATTTAATCTATGTGTGAAGTTTTGAGTTCAGGTTGAGGTTGCGAAAAGCATGCGAACTTCGTTCGGAAAAATGAAGGAAAAAGATCATCGAAATGAAATGAAAGATCGTCAAAGAAAAGGCTTGGGTATCGATTAGGTAGATATCTTGTAATATACCCCTAGGATCTTATCCCAAGCCTAATTGTAAAGTTATCCAAGTTAGAACTTGGTAACTAAACCTATGAAAAAGCATGTAACGAATATAAGAAAAAATTCAGCCTCAGCCTGAGTTCGGTCGACCGCTCGGTCGATCGAACAATGCAGAAACACTGGTTGTAGCCTTGTCGATTGACCGGATGATCGATCGAACGATGCCACAAAATGGTAGTAGCCAAGTTTGGATTACAGATCGATGAAGTCGCGATCCATTCGGTCGACCCGTCGGTCGACCGGACGGCACGAGTAAAGCACAGAAAGGGTAGCGGTCGATCGGTCGGTCGGTCGATCGACGATCAACCGGCAAGCGACCGAACGGTTGTAACGGCTAGTTTTCCGCCCGTTAAACAGCCCGTTCAGTTGAGGGTTATAAATAACCCTCACCTAACTCCTTTAAGACTTCTTAGAAAATATATTAAACATTAAAAGGAGTGATTTGAGCCTTCTTAACGATTGATTGTTGCGCCATGTTCTTCAATCAACATCCTTCTTCAAGTGCCCATTCTTCCTCGACTATGCTGTGATTCAAGTTTATCTACTGGGCAAGTTGGAGGCTTGAAGGCTTGGGAAAAGAGCATTGGTTCTTCTTTCAATTCCTAGCTCTTTTTCATTGTATTTGAAGTTATTTTAAAAGTGTTTTCACCTGTAATAGCTTGCTAAGTGTGCTAGAAAAACACTTAGGGTTAGGCTTTGTAGATTTGTGTTTTGCCTAGGTGAATAGGTTTGAGGAGTTCTCAAAGAGGTGAGAATTGTGTCCTTAGTTGTATTCAAAGGGAAACACAATTTCTATAAAGTAGTTGGTTAGAAATCCTTGGTGTGGAGCCAAGGTAGTGGAGTAGGCGGTTGGCCGAACCACTATAAATACTTGTGTTAGCATTGACAGTTTGTTTGTGTTTATTGCTTTATATTTTTTTTTTGCTTGCTATAAATATCGTGCTTAGCCTAACTAATCAAGAAATTATTAAAATAAGAAATATGTGAAAAATTAGTTAACACACTATTCACCCCCCCTCTAGTGTGGCCATTTCAAATAACAAAGGTGGTTTCCTTTTGTGGATCATGTTGTTGTTGTGCTTCCCTCGCTGATTCCGATGTCGTGACCCTTGTTCTGGAGTGCTGATTTGAGGTGCAAGGGGGAGAGGACGAAGGCAGCAGCTGTCGTTATGCTTCGGGCGTTTGTCGTTGGGTTTTTGGGTGCAGGACGGAGAGCCCCTCAGATGGCATCTTCTCGTCAAGTTCAAGTACTGAAAAGTCGCATTCTTTTAGTTCGATCGCAGCTCAGCGCTTTGCTATCTTATATATGAGTTGTAGTTTCCAATGATGGAGTCTCTGGAATTGCTTTTAGCTTTTGTTTGTATGTTCTGAGTGGATTCATTCATAAGTTATGGTTTTCAAAAGGTTTTCTTCCTTTGGTTAGAGATTAGAGATGATATTACAGTAAATGATACGTATTTGATTTGAGTTGGTTTCATCCGATCTTCAATATTTTGAAAATGATTTTTTGTTTTTGATTTCTCAGTCTCTTTGGAGACCTATGTAGCCTATAATGGGCTCATGCGACCTTGCGGTTCTAAATCGTAGGCTAATTGTGGCCTTTCGATTTTCAACCAATAGGAAGGGTTGGAGATCTTGTTTTCATTTATATTTCACTTGTCATCTCCTAAAGTTCGTTTTGGTATCACTCGATTTCATTTTGAAATAAATTTAAAACTATTTTGCAAAGTAGACTTTGATATCGATAATTGATTCTCTTTCCTTGCTAATTAGTATGTTAGTTTGCTAGTTGGTCTATGATTTCATTATAATAGTAATAAAGCCTACTTGCAAGTTGAGAAAAAGGTAAAATTAGAAGGCTAAAGAAAAAATGGAAATTCTCAAGAAATGATGTATGGTTTTCATTTTGGCAAATTCTTGTTTAACACCTCAATATTCTTGATAAAATGATTTCTCTATACTCATGATTAACTATGCATGATAAATGATTGAAATCTCATGAGTAGATAAAAATTTTATACTTAGGTCATTTCAGCTATCATGATGTTGAATGAAATTGAACTAGGTTGAAATTTATTATTAGAGACTTCATTATAAAGACAAAACTTGATGAACATATGTATGTATACTCATGATTTGCTTCCATGTGCTTAAAATTGAAAAATCATGTGTAAATGGACAAATTGATAACAAGTTCACTTTAAGAGATCTAAAGTTGAGTAGAGTTGACCTAAGTCAATAAATTGACTTAGAGAATTCATTTGAAGTCCAAACTTCATAATTATGTTTGGGTGTAGATATGACGTGTTTCCATGCATTTAGAATGAAAATTTCATATGGATATGAATAAAATGACATAGAGGCCATTACATGATTGACTTAGAGATCTCATTTTCACATGTTTAGATTTACTCATATTAGGTGTGTCTAGGGGTGGCAATTTTATCCGCATCCGCTAACTAAAAACCGCATCCGCACCGTATCCGATCCATATCCGCAAGTAAAAATGGATATGAATATGGATACAGATACGGATTTAGAAAACTTATATCCATGCGAATATGGTGCGGATATGGATATGGCTGTGGATCCGCACCGTATCCGCACCGCCTATCCGCGTCTCTGAATTACTATTTTGCCCATATAAGTTATTAATATATATAAGAGCTCTATGGTAATTTCATGTCAAGATGAATTTTGAAGTATATTATATATTTATTTTGGATCAATGAATTGGTAATTTATTGATTTTTTTAATTAAATATATAATTTTAATATATTTTTTAATTAAATACGGTGCGGATACGGATGCGGTGCGGATATGGATATCCATATTCACATACGTAGCGGATACGGTGCGGATACGGATGGGCAGATATGGGGTGCGATGCGGATACGGATAATTCAGTATCTGCACCGTATTCGCTCCGTTGCCAGCCCTAGGTGTGTCTATGTGTCTAAGTTTAAAAAATCATGAGTAAAGGTTAAGATTTGATACTTAGCAATTTTATGATTACTTGCTTGTTTTTTAATGAAATCATGCTAAGGTGAAATTATGACCAAATGACATTATTTTCATCTCAAACTTGATAAATATGTTTAAATGGTCATATCTTGATATATGAAAAGTTTGAATGAAAACTGAAAACATTTGAAAAAATAATTGATATTTACGAAAGTGCCATTGAAATTTTCAGCATTTTATTTATTTTTAGAAAAATGTAGAAATATCATTTTTGACTAATTCTTGAAAGGATAATTACCTGAATATATCATGAACTTTGGACTTTATCTCAAATGTATCATAAACTTTCATTTCACCAAATTGTATCATGAACTATTATATTTGTATCAATTCCATCTCTCCGTCAAAATTCTGTCACCTACCCCATTAATCGTGTGATGTGGCTTGCACACGTGAATTAAAAAAATTATTTCAATATTTTGTTTTCACGTATGCTTCACCTTTACTCCACTCGAACCCCGCTCGCTCCACCAGTTCGTCGTCGGCCACGAGCTCGTCGGCGGCTAGGGAAGTCGATGCCGTTGTGGGGGAAGTCCGCCTTGATAAGCAAGAAAGTCAAGTGGTTCACGTCGGGAGGAAGGAAGTGCAGCATGTGATGGGACAATGGGGTGCAGTCGAGCTTTATAGTTCCGAGTTTTCACATATAAAGCTCGGCTGCATCCCATCGTCCCATCCCATTCGATAATCGGTTGCACCACATGTGGGCGACTATGATCGGCTCGTATGCAATGCATGGCTACCCGGAGGAGGCTATTGTTGATGAAATGACCACACTAGATGGGGGGTGAATAGTGTGTTAACTAAATTTGTCGCCTAATTTCAATTTTAATCGTTTACTTGATTACTTAGGTAATTTACGATTGAATGATTAAATGCGGAAGCGATAAATAATAAAACAATTAATACAAATACAATATCAATGCTAACACAAAGATTTATAGTGATTCGGCCCCAATGCCTACTCTACTACCTAAGCACCCCGCTTAGGATTTCCAAACTAAGTTTACTAGATTATATCGTTTCCTTTACAAAGAGGACTTTACAACCGAAAAATCTTCGCTCTCAAACTGAAGGCACTACCACACCCGGAAGTATCCTGTCTTCCTACCAAGAGCACTCTCCCACCTCAACCTAAGGGACAACTCAACTAATCCTAGTAAACTAAGTTTACAATGATGGGTTTAAGCCTTAACACCAAGGCAACCAGCAACTCAATCAAACCTAGCAACCTAGGTTTACACAAATGGTATACAATAAAAATAACCAAGAAAATACAAAACAATTGGAGCAGTAAATAAATCAAACTATACTTAGCTCCAAAAGAAACTCCCTAGTCCTCTTGATGCCTTGAGAAGATGAATCTTGAAGGTTCAATGGCTCAAAGGCTCAATTAAGCTCAAGGATCATCAAAATATGGCTCAAAGTATGTTGGATCAAGGATGGAAGGCTTGCTAAGGCTTCTATTTATAAGCCTTGAGGAGATGGCTTGAAACAGCCAACTCAAGGGGTGGAAAACTAGCTGTTTCCACTGTCCGGTCGCAGGTTCGGTCGATCGTCGATCGACCGACCGAGCGACCGAAGGCATACTGTCATTTTCTGGCACACTTCGGTCGATCGACTTTCCTACTGCCAATTTTTTGCAGCATTCGATCGACCGACCGGTCGATCGAAACTGGGCAAACTGCTTGGTTTGGCTCGTTTCTGGGTTTCGTCTTTACTAAGTCTACCTATATAACATTTACTATCTTTAAAACATGAATGTTATATAAGGATTACCCCCATTTGGATTCAATAAAAATATCTAAAAAATCAAAATCCTTAAGAATCAAAATCTAGTTTTTGGGGTCTAGTACAAATTTTCGGAAAACAAAAATTTTCTAATCTCCCGGGTCAAATATGGGTATGCTAAAGGCTTCCAAAAATTCCTTTAAAATACCTCGTTATCTAGTTTTTAACCAAGGAACAATTACCGCTATTTTTTGTGTCAAGAAAATATCTAGGTCATATAGCCCTCCAAGGAGCTCCCTAGGCTTAGTGAATTTCATGGAGATTTCCGGGTTTTCATATTTTGGGGTTCGGGTTTGGTTTTTGGGTTCTTATGCATCATCATGTGGATTTACAACATAAACTAGACACCCTAGACCTAAACTTTAACTTCCCGAAGAATCCCGAGCATCGACGAGCATCCTTGCCGATTTCTCTGATCGCGAACGTCGTGCGCTAACCGACTTGGAACTTGAAAGTATTTCTCAATGAAACATTAGTTCCATGTTTGTTATCATCAAAACTGAGATTAAGACCAAGATAAAAAACCTGAGGCCAACAGCTATCGCTTGCTTGCGTCTTAGGGATGCAGGAGGAGAACGGATTGCGCCCAGATGGCATCGTGTTGCTAGGGGCACTCACCGCCTGTGCCCATGTCGTGCTAGTGGAGGATGGCTTGCTTCTTCTCTCCCAGATGGAGGCTCGATACATGGTGGTGCCAGTTCACGAACATTACAGTTGTGCCATCGATATGCTCTTCAGAGTGGGTCGGCTAGAGGAGGCACTGCAGCTCATACGCAGGATGCTAATGAGGCCTCTAGCTTCAGTGTGGGACTCATTGCTTACGGGGTGTAGGATTTATGGCAATGTGGAGCTCGCTGAGATAGGTGTTGTGGAGCTACAGAATTTGCTCGGCGACGAGCGAGACGATGAGGGTGTGTACATCCAGCTATCTAACATCTACCTCAATGCCAATAGGAAGGAGGACATGGGAAAGTGAGCTCCTTTGTGGTGGGCGATCAATTGCACCCTATATGGGTGGAGATCTAGCTGGTGTTAGAGGTACTGATGGACCATATGAGCTCCAGCTTCGATGATGAGTTGGAAGGAAAGCTTATTGAGGTGTGAACCATTGTCCCATCCCATACTACATTGCCTTCCTCCCGACGTGAACCACTTGACTTTCTCGCTTATCATGGCGGACTTCCCCCACAACGGCGTCGACTTCGTTGGCTGGCGACGAACTCGTGGCCGGCGATGAACTAGTGGGGCGAGTGGGGGTCGAGTGTGTTGGCATAAGGTTTTCTACCTTAGTCTTAATCTCGGTTTTGATGATAACAAACATGGAACTAATATTTCATTGAGAAATTCTTTCAGGTTCCAAGTCAGTTAGCGCTCGACGTCCGCGATCGAAAATATCAGAGAAATCAAAAAATCGGAAGGACATTGGTTGACGCGTTCGGGTTCGTCGCGGAAATTTTTAGAAGTTCGACGTGTGCACCAAAGACGTCTTGGACGAGTCTAGAGAACATATAGAAAGCTCTCCAAGTTGACGCACACTGAAGGCCAGAACCCGAAAACGAAGCCCGCAAGAAAATTACACAATAAAATTGCCCTGCCCAGATTCGATCGACCAACCGACAGAAGAGGAAATCGGGTAGAAGGCAATTGGGTCGACCGAATGGTCGATCGAAGTATGCCAGAAAGTGGTAGTATGCCTGCGATCGCTCGGCGGTTGCTCGCTCGATCGACCGGCAAGCGATCGGGCGTCGCCAACGGGCAAAAAAATTCCCGTTGACGACATCTTCAATTTTGGGGGTTATAAATACCCACCCAAAACTCTCTCCCATATGATTGTTGATGCTTCCAAGTCTCAAAGAGTGATCCTAAGCATCTTCTAAGCCCTTACATGATCAAATCCACAAAACCTAACTCTTGATCCCTCATTCTCAAGTGTTCTTCATTGAAGGGGTATTCAAGTTTGCTAAGCTCAAGAAGAAGAGGTGTCCTTATTGTGATAAGTCATCTTTACTCTCTTCTTGTGATTAAGGTGTTTTTTATTTTGTTTTGATTTGATTTACTTGAGTGTGTAAAAAGACCTAGTGTGTGGTCTTGTGTGTAAGTGATAACCTTGGTGTAGAAGGTGTAAAGCCACTTGTGTAAACTAAGTTAGGAGTTGGTCTTAGGAATTGAGGTGGGAAAGCTCACTCAGTAGGAAGGCGGGAAACTTCCTGGTATGAAAGTACCTTCGAGGTGAGTGTAGGGTCTTTTCGGTGTAAAGTCCTCAATTATAAGCTACTTATACTTTCACTACTAGAAAAATTGGCATCAGCAACGGCTGATGCCATTGCCGAGCCGTTGCTGAAAATCATCAGCAACACTGGCACCGTTGCAATGGAGCCGTGGTAGAAAATCGCGTTGCTGATAACTAAGCAACGGATCAGCAACGGCCGCTCGGGCCGTTGCTAAAAATATTATCAGCAATGGTTTTGCCACGGACGCGGAGCCGTTGCTGATAACATTAATAGCAACGGCCGGTGAGCCCATAGCAACGCCGTTAGTAAAAGCCCGTTGCTAAGCCGTTGCTGTAGGTCATCAGCAACGGCTTTCGATAAACTTTTAGCAACGGCTTTCCCACAGATGGCCGTGGGAAAGCCGTTGCAGATGATGTGAACCTGGTAACGAAAAAATTTCAAATTTCAAATTTCAAATTTCCATTGATACATTAATACATTGATAGATTATCTGATACATAACTCACACACCCATACACTCATACACACATTCATTCACACATCACAAATACACCAAGATATACATCAAAATAATTATATTTATATTGATAATTATCCACAATAGTATAAAAACTATTCAAATGCAAAATTGAAGTATCAATATCCAAACAAAATAAATTAAACAAGTCCAATATCTCAGTAACAAAGTCAATCTAAAAAAAATCTCACGATGACGATGGAGGATGGCCTGGATCATATGGCGGGGTCTGGAGTGCTTGAGTGTACACCGGCGTGGACTGACTCGAGGACGATGGATGAGATGATGCCGAAGAGAAGCCTGCTACGGGATGACCTGACATGTTGCGTAGCATAGCATGCATCTCCGCCATCATCTGACTCTGACGCGCGACCGTCTCCTCTAGAGTCTTTATTCTGCTACTATGATCATAACTGGATCTAGAGGTGGACGGCCGCTCACCAGCGACCGGAGGGGTCGGTGCCCCAAGTGGCCCTAGTACGGCTCGCGCATGACCACTATCTGCAAAGCCATATACGCAGCCATGGTCCCAGCCACCTGCGGCCTCGACCCACGTTGCTGCGTCAAAGTCCTCGGGGGTGCCCCCGCGCTGCACCACCGTCTGGCTGTAGGTCTCCTACTCGAGTTTGATTTTTTGTTTAATATTTATCATAAAACTTAAATTATAAATATATAATGAATAATTTAAACAAATATATAGTTACCATAATGTATGCAGCGCGGTTGTGGATGTACTCCCCCGTCCCATGTGCTCGACGGTGAGTCCGCTCAAACACCGCCATCGGGGAGGGTCGCTGGACAGTCCCGTCATCCGACACCGTCGTCTACATTTACAAAACAAATACATTAATTAGTACACATAGTAACAAATAAAATATATAATTAAAAGGTATACTTACCATACAGTTCGCATGCACTGCAAATGCAACAGAGCCGCCGGTGTGACGCACTGCTCCCCCCGACATGCGATTTCTAGCCGCATTCCGAGAAACCTCCTGCCATCGATCCGTCGACCATATTCCCACGAGCTGGTCCCATATATCTGGAGTAATCCAATCGGGGCCGTATCCTCGAGTCTCCGCGATGTTAGTAGTCTCAGCTTGTGCCATCGCCTAGGACCGGGCCTGCCCCAGCTGCACGTGTACCTTGCCCGAGAAATAGCCTCCCAGGTAGCGTAAATGAAGGGCCTTTGATGCTCAGCCCATGTATAGCGAGCCTGCAAAATAATAATATCAATACCAATATTAATCATCATGCATGTAAAAATAATAATAATACGTGCCTCAAACTCGCGCCATAACATGTCGACGTGCTCACTAGGCACGTGAGACCACGTAGGCCATGCCCCGTGCATGTATCGTCGAATAGTAGAAGAAATGCTCCTCAGCACTTCTTCTTGCTCGAACCTGCACAACAAAAATAAATTTTAATATTATATTATGATATAATGAATTTGTAATGATTCATAATTCATGATATATTACCGCTCTCCAATCACGCTAATAAATCTACGTGACTCTGTGGCTGGTGGAGGCTGCCACCTGTTCGGCCCGCGTTGCCGCCTGCGTCTGGATGTACTAGCCTCAGCAGTATCATCGGCATGAGGATCAGCAACAGGAGGATCAGCAACATGAGTAAGTGTAGGAGTCTCACCGATCGGAGACTCCGAAGCTCTCCTGCGACGATAACCTTACCAGACATATCTGTCGAATAGACATATAATCAGATTATTGTATAAATAGTAGAGATATATTTAATAAAATATATACTTTATAATTATTCCTCATCATCTGAATAATAGTCTTCGAATTCTTCCTCTTCTTCCTCTTCTTCATCTTCTTCATCTCCAGCTTCCTCAATTTCATGATCGTCATCATCAGCATATTCAACTTCTAATTGAATTGACGTTGTGCCTATATCCTCGAGTATTGGAATAATACGATCTACAGCAGGAGGATCATCTTCTTGATAGAAACCATGTGTCATATCAGGTATCAGCTCATTTTCTCCTACTATCGGGTTAATTTTTCCTCTACCTTTTGTCTTACAGACTACACGCCAATCTGCTCCATCTTTATTTCGAGCTGGATACTTCGCGAAATATACTTGTTCGGCTTGTGATGCCAATATAAAAGGCTCATTTGCTGCCAATTTAGATTTGTAATTAACCTCAACAAGTTTGTATTTTGGATAAACTTTCATGCCCCTTTCTGTTGTATCGAACCAATGACATCTAAATAGAATAACTGATTTCAAGCCGAAGTAGTGCAACTCTATCACTTCTTCCAGCAGTCCATAAAAATCCATATCACATTCAACATAGATTGACCCTTTCACACAGACCCCAGCATTCATCGTCTTCTTTGTAAATGCATATTCAACCGTGTGAAATTTATACCCATTAACAAAATATCCGCTATAGCACGACACAAGTCGCGACGGTCCACTAACAAACTCAAATATTCTTTCATCTATTTCAGCTCTGTGATCTTTGCTATAAGTCTGAATCCAAGTAGGGAAATCACGATTCCGTAATCTCTCCAATTCTTCATCGTTGTGAATAGAGTATTTTTGCACCATCTCAATGTCAAATATTTCAATGAATTGCTCAATCTCTAGACAATTGAGTAATACATACAAGTGTGCCAAATGATACTCTTCCTCGCTTAAGTGTCGAGATGGAAGAGAACCAAAAGCACGACCAAAGTGACAAAATATATTTAAACGTCCATCTGAATGTCGAACACCCCCGTCGTCGTTACGTGGAAGACGATCAAATCTTGTCTGTACTGTCGATTCAAAGTAAAATGAGCAGAATGTTGAAATTTCTTGGATGATATACGATTCAGATATTGATCCTTCAACAGCTGCGGTGTTCTTTACTTTTTTCTTCAGACGATTCATGTATCTTTCAAATAAGTACATCCACCGATATTGAACGGGGCCACCAACTCGTGCCTCGTATGCCAAGTGTATCGGTAGATGCTCCATCGAGTCAAAAAATGCAGGAGGGAAAAACTGCTCCAGCTTGCATATGATTTCAACAATATTATTTTCAAGTGTTGACATATCTTTGACTCGAAGGACATTTGCACAGATGTTTCTAAAAAACATACTTAATTCAGTCAACGGACCCCAAATATTATCAGGTAGAAGATCTCGAAATACGATCGGAAGTAATCTCTGCATGAATACATGACAATCATGGCTCTTCATCCCTGATATTTTGTAATCATCGACGTTCACACATCGAGATAAGTTTGAAGCATATCCATCGGGTAATCTGAGTTCTTTTACCCATTGACAAACATCTTTAATCTGTTGTTTATTTAACACATATAGGGCCTTCGGTTTCAGATATCGTCCGTTGACCTCTTGTAACTCCAACTCTGGTCTTTTACAAAGTATTTTCATATCATGTCGGGCTTTGACATTATCTTTAGTTTTTTCGAAAATATCCATCAAAGTGTTGAAAATATTATCAAACACATTTTTTTCAATGTGCATGACATCTAAATTATGTCGAATCAATAATGAACTCCAATAGGGCAATTCCCAAAATATACTTTTTTTCACCCAGTTATGTGTTTGGCCAAAACCTGACACTCTTTCATTGCGACCAAATACTATAGCTGGAAGTGCTGAAACACATGCTAACATTTGTTCACCAGACAACATCGGTGGTGACCCATCTCTTTCGACTCTGCCCTTAGTAAATTTATTACGATTCCTTCGATACTGATGATTAACCGGTAGGAATCGACGATGACAATCAAAGAATAAGATTTTTCGTCCGTTCTGAAGACTGATTGATTTAGAGTGTTCCATACAATACGGACAAGAGAGTCGGTCGTGAGTGCTCCAACCAGACAACATGCCGTACGCCGGGAAATCATTGATTGTCCACAAGACCGCGGCCTTTAAATTGAAGTTTTGCTTCCGATGACAATCATAAGTGACAGCTCCCTCGGTCCACAATGTTTTCAATTCATCTATCGAGGGTCTGAGAAATATGTCAATTTCTTTTCGCGGACCCTTAGGACCCAGAATAATCATCGAAAGATAAATAAATTCATCTTTCATACACATTGACGGTGGCAAATTATAAACTGTCAGCAGCACTGGCCAAACTGAATAAGGAGTTGCAGAATGTCCAAACGGATTAAAACCATCTGTGCACAATCCCAATCTGATATTTCTAGTATCCCTAGCAAATGAAGGATAACATGTATCCAAATATTTCCATGCTTCACTGTCAGATGGATGAGTCATTACTGTATCATCACGACTTCTTGCATGCCAACTCATGTAGAGGGCTGTCTTTTCCGACATGAATAATCTTTGAAGCCTCGGTATTGGTGGAAAATACTGAAGCACCTTAAACGAGATATTTTTCTGTCGGACCGATTTCTTCTCCTTGTAACGAGGATGTTGACATACAGGGCA
Source organism: Canna indica (assembly GCA_034359265.1). NCBI lineage: Eukaryota > Viridiplantae > Streptophyta > Magnoliopsida > Zingiberales > Cannaceae > Canna > Canna indica. The sequence continues at coordinate 66,744,967 of CP136890.1, read as the reverse complement.
TTTATCCAACTACACATTTTCTTTATAATATAAAATGTTGTTATTTTGGCATGCGTGTTTTTTTTCGTACCCAAGCCCCAATTTTCTCATCAGCTTTTTAGTTTTATAAAAAATAGGCTCAAACTTATTATCAGTAGGCAGCATTCCATTAATCAATCATGCAATCCGATCATACGCAACTCCGCTGATATTACAATCGGCCTTGATGTTTAGGAGCTGTGTCATTGCTGAAAACCTAGTGTATTTAGGATAATTCTCATACAAAGGTTCATCGGCAGCTTTCAACATCTCGTAAAATTCTGCAGCTTCTTTATTCGGTAATTCAATCTCTACCGCAGTTTGTACTTCTGTGATATCAACCGCTGTAGTATCTGGTGGGACTGATGTCTGAAGAACTGGCCGATCAACATTATCATTCAGGTGGAATTGACCCCCAAGACTATCAAGTATCATAGTTCTATAGGGATTAGATTGACTGGATGAAGAAGCACCAACAGAGGAAGATTCACCATATGTCTGAACGACAGGATTGCTCGACGTCCCGACTTCGCGTGACTCCTCGTGACAAGTCCATAGAAAATATCTTGGTGCAAATCCTTTGCTATATAGATGCAGAGTGACAGTCTCCCGATCCAAAAATCGTCCATTCGAACAAATGCGGCACAGACATCGGATTTGATCACCGATGCTAACGAAATTCTGATTCGAATAGGCGAAATTTAAGAAGTACGTTACGCCTAATCGAAACTCATTCGTTAAAGCTCCACGATCAAGACGTCGGTACATCCAACTTCGATCAGCCGACATGATTCTGTCAATCAATGACAATTTCTTTGGTTAATGTCTTTATGTGAGATTGTCCTATTCCATTCGGGATTTATGTTATTTATATTGCACTAAATACTTATTTTAACCGCTAACTTCATTCTAAATTTTGGCAGTATCTCCCTACAGTTCTCCGAATACGCATATCATCTGGGCGCGTATCGGAGAACAAGAGAGATGTTGCCGAAATTTAGAATAATTAGTTAACAGTTAAAATAAAAACGTAAGTGCAGTACAAATAACTATATTCCCAAATTATCCAATCAGGGACAATTCAAGATTTGTACGTCGTATAAAAGATCATCTACTTCTTTTACATGAACATACAATACCCGAACGGATCTAAGGTTTTGCTAAATCATATCCGACTCGTCGATGCGTACGTGAAACATATCAACTCGTCGGATGGATGATTATTTTCTAAATGTTTTGAGATAGTTCGAGTCAATATTGGACAATTCCGACACGAGTCCAAATTCGACGATTTCGGCAAGAGTCCGAAGTCGACGATTCCGGCGCGCGTCCGAAGTGGACGATTCCGGCGCACGTCCGAAGTGGACGATTCCGAAATTAATCTAAACCCTAAAAATTAATCTAAACCCTAATAATTAATCTAACAAATTAAACAATTAATCTAAATAATTAATTAACATATAAATAAAAAAATATAAATCTACTCTTTCCGGCGGACTTCGGCGCCGGCGTACAGTGTCCGGACACTGTACAAGCTCCGGCGGCAGCCATCGGCCGACCGCCGCCGGCCGAAACCCTAAAAATAGGGTTTCAGTCGGATTTCCCGTCGGCCACAACGGGAAGAGACGGCCGGACGACGATCAATACCTGAAATCGGCGGTCAAGGACGGACGGCAGCGTCGGCAGCGGCAGCGGCGGCGAGAGGCGGGAGGAGCAGGCGGCAGCGGCAGCAGCGGGAGGAAGAAGGGTCGGGCGCGATCTGCGACCTAAATAAACTTATCAGCAACGGCTCACTCGCCCGTTAGAAAGTCATTGCTAATAAGTTATCATTAGCAACGGCTCACTTGTCCGTTAGAAAGCCGTTGCTGATAATTAAAATCATCAGCAACGACTCGCGTGTCCGTTAGAAAGCCGTTGCAGATACAATATATTTGCAACGGCTTGAGCGGTCGTAAGAATGTCGTTGCAAATAGCAACGTCTTGAGCGGCCGTTGCTGATAGCCGTTGCTGAAGACTCAATTTCTAGTAGTGCTAGGGAAACCCCAGGCGAAGCCGACAATTGAACCTTGATCCGTTAGTGACACCCGGTCTCCGTCGGGACGAAGTCGATAAGCATCTCGCCGAAGCATACCACCAACCTGTCGGCGGCACCTCCTTTCATGATGGCCATCTCTGCGGTGGACGGAATCGCAGGAAGAGGAGCCATGAGGAGCTAGAAAATTATGCGAATAGAAGAAGAGAGGTGGAATGAGCGAAGGAAGGCTGAGTATTCTTAACATTGAGATAGAAGAGGAAACCTGTAGAAGTTTAAGAGGTACGTGGAGGAGATCAATCAAGATAGAAGAGGAAAAGTGTTGGAGAAGTAAATTGTTTTAACTGTTATAATGAGAGGGAGAGATACGAAATAAAGAGTTGATGAGAGAGAAACGTCTAGGAAAAATAAATTGAGAGAGAAGAGGAAATATGTAGGAATTGTCCAAATTGTACTACCCAACAGTTGTTGGTAACATTTTAAAATTGTGATTTGAACTTGAGTAGAATTTTTTTTTTATGAAATTTTCACTTGTGGAACTCGCTATCTTGGAAAAAAAAAAAAAATCCAAATTGTATTAACCGCTACTGATGAAAGAGAGATAAAAAAGAAAAAATAATTAAAAAAAACTACTAGTCATGCTGAATTGTGAAAATACTACGTGACACTTTTGAATTATATATATATAATTAATTAATTAATTAATTTAATGATTCATTTATATTAAAAAATGTCACTAAGATAAAAAGTAAAATAAAACAAATAAGTATTTAATTCTTGAATATAATATTTGTATTATCAATATTAAATATTGGGCATCACAAATAAGAAAATATACGTTATTTTAAGAAATTTGACTTTGATTGATAATTCTATCGAGCTTAAATTCAAGTTAACCTTAGAAAAAAAGGTATGATAAAGACAAAAAAATTACATATATTTGTTCTATACAATTAATAACTTAACTATCAATATTATAATTATCAGCGTTCAAATATAGTAATTAATTCTTATAAATTTAATTTAGACAATTTTTACATGGTGTATTTAGTTGAGTTTTGGTTTCCAATTTAAAGTAAAAAAATGGAAATCATATTTAAAAAGATATCTATATTTTAATTTTATAATTATATAAATTAAATTAATATTTATTTATTTATTTGTGCTTATATTTCTCACATATATGATATATATTATTATTTGTAATTATTAGGTGTGACTATTATTATTTAAATTATAATTTATTTTAAATATAATTCTAATAATTTTTGTTATAATTTTAAACTTTTACTATTTTGCACCTTTACTTCTCTTTCTAGATTATTTAAAATATTGCTATATTATTATATTATTAAAATTTTAATTATATGCACATATATACTAAGGCATTAATTTTTGACTAATTTTTTTTACTAAAAAAAACTTATATTAAATGTTCAAAGGATAAGAAAAATTATAATGTGAGAAGATAATTTGTTTAAGCTCCAATTAGAAATGGCAATGGGTCGGACCCGCCCGTTGGCGGCACGGGCTTGGCTTGACTTTGGGCCGTGCCTGACTCGGCCTGCCTGTGCCCAAGGGGCGGGCTGGGCTCACCCCTTGGGCTCGTGGCCCGGTCAGGCCCGCTCGGGTCTGCCCTACACCCGTAGGCTAGGGCTGGTGCCACCCAAGCCTAGCCTGGTCTTCACTCATGTCCGATCTGGTTTTATGTGCTAGGCTTGAGCATTATATTTACTAAAATTATATAAAAATATATAATAAATTTTTGTGTGGTGGTTAGTTTATAAAAAAAAATGGTGGAGATTGGCGGATTCGAGTCTCACTGTTGATTTTATATTTTTTTTAAAAAAAAATCAGGCCGGCCCAGGCACGGCCCACTGTCACCTCTAGCTCTAGTACAAAAATTATCCTATGACAAGGCTAATTTATTGCAGCACTTACGGATTTGGATTATCAATCAGATCATATTTGATACTGATTCGTAATAAAATTGACCGACCTATCAGAGTTTAATAACATTGTCTGATTTTATATTTCTTTTTTTCAAAATTCGAGCCGATCGGAGCCTGAAGGGACGGGCTCAGGCCCGGGCTGGGCCGCCCCTTTGAGCCATCGAGCCATGTCTGGCACGGCCTGAAGGTGGTCGGGCCTGCCCGGGCCCGTGCCTAGGCCGGGCCAGGCACGGTCCATTGCCACCTCCAACTCCGGTACAAAAATTATCCTATGACAAGGCTCATTTATTGCAGCACTTACGAACTTGGATTATCAATCAGATCATATTTGATACCGATTCGTAATAAAATCGACTGATCTGTCCGAGTTTAATAACATTGTTTGACAGTGTAGTTAACTCAACCTTGACCATCGTTTGGTCGACACGTGGATCCATCCCACCTCTTTGTTCAAAAGCTGTTGCCTTGATAACGCGACGGAACGATCAAAGTTGTTATTTTTATTTTTTTACTCCGTTACGGCATTTTTTATCAAGAAAAAAAAAGATCCGGAACGGTAGACTAATTGAAGAAACACCGACTCCACATCAGAAAGGGGAAAGGAGACCCGGATTTGGAGCACGATCTGCCGATTTCGGCAGGGGTTTCTTGCTCCCCGCTTCGCTTCTCGGCTGTTTCTCAGCGTTCGCGTTACGATCACCCGGCGGGAGTTGGACCGGTTTCGCCTGATCGCCGGAACCCGTTTGGATCTCGTGGGGGGATCGAGATCTTGTAGAGTCGTGTTTCCGTGTCTTCTAGGTCCAGAGCGATGGCGGGTGCGCTGGTGGATCGCGCGACGAGCGATATGCTGATTGGTCCGGACTGGGCGATGAACGTCCAGATCTGTGATATTCTCAATCGTGACCCTGGGTAATGAGGCGTTTGAAACTCTGAATCCTGTCGGTGTTCTTTTACTGTTCTATTCGTTTTAGATCGAAGCACATCTAGGGGTGATTAAATATGGTCCGATGTAGGGAGAAGTTAGAAATTTTAGGTGGTTGACAATTGAAAATGGCGGTGGGATCTCATGAATTCTATATTTCCATGGCATGAATTGGAACTTTTGCTGCATTTTGTTTGTTGGGTAGTACTCCATCGAACAAGAATGTCGTAGCTTCTATGGTAGTTACTTATTAGCTTGTTCATGCAATTTTACATTATGAACTGATAAAAAGATGCTTTTAATGCTTTATATTTGTACCATGAAATGCCCTCAATGTTATGTTAACATTGAGTGAATCATAATTCTTTAACTAATAAACTTTGCTGAGTGAATCATAATTCTTAAGCATGTTGCTTGTACTAGATACTTCATAGTGTTGTTACATTTCTTTTTCCTAAATGATTGGTGAAAATTCCATATGGTATGCAATTCTGATCTAAGATCGATTACAATTGGAATGGGCTGATGTGGAAGATGAGTCATTAGAATAGAATAAGTACAGATCTCAATTGATTTGGCTCTTCTGGCACAGTGACACTAATTTTACTCTTTGCCTTCATGTACCAGACAGGCAAAGGATGTTGTCCGAGGTCTCAGAAAACGTATTGGTCATAAGAATCCTAAAGTTCAGCTACTTGCTTTGACAGTAAGTATATAAATTTCTATTCGTTGTTGACTTTTGGGATTCCTTGTTGGATGTTTAACTTGCTGTACCAAATTGTTTGTTATCTGCATAAGTGGTCAAATCTTTAAGCTTATTGTGACAAGACAGTTTATCATGATCAATCCTATCCATACCTAATTTCAAGATATTCAGGTTGGGCCATTTTGTTTCTTCTTTGTGTATACATGAAACTTATCCCAATTTCCATTACTTAGATCCAATGTTGGAAGTATATCTCAGGTTTACATCATCACTGGTAGAAGCTTTGGTACAGGCCTCTTATCGACTCTATCTAGTACTGAGAGGAAGAGAGCTCGTGGTCTTCGTCTGGGTTGGATCTATTTTATTTGGAGGGAATAAAGTTGATGCATTTTCCAACAAAAAGGGTGTTCAATGGACTGCCTTCTGTATCAACTGTTATTGATCCTCTTCTTGGACCCCTTAATAAGTTTTTTGGAGTTCATTTGATTTCTTTCATTGTAACTCTTTTCCTTTTTTTTATCTCACCTCTCTTATTTCTTGCTGTACATATTTTTCAACATTTTTCTAAATAAAAATCCTGGTGGGATCTTCCCTTCCAGTTCAATTAAAAAAATTGGTGGGGGGTGTAATTGAACCTAGGGTGGACTGTAGTACTGTTCCGTGCCAGAAATTTTGACAACAAAGAATGAAAAGAACAAAAGATAAAATCAACTTCCCTTGCTCCATTACCTGCAAAAATATACCATCACTTGTTTTAAAATTGTTTTACATATGAAAAAAAAAGAACTGTACTGTCAGCTGGCTTTTGCCTGACTGCTTTGGCCCAGTGCCTTCTGAGAAATCAAACACAGATTAATCCATGCTTCTAGGTAAAGTCAATAGGAAGGACAATACGTGTGTCTATACAGCCACCATTGCAGGGTTTTTGAAGGGTTAGATCATAGATATATGAACCAAATAACGAAATTGAATGCTTGTTTTTTCCTTGCATGACTGCTTGTCTGGTTTATCTATGTTTAAGGCTGAAATCATACGAACTTAGGATTTTCACTGTAGGTTACTTTGCCTATTTTTAATAATATTATTGTTGCTTTCATCTTTTTGTCATATGAAACCATGTGTTTTTTTCATTTCCATATGCCTATTTATTTTAATCTAAGCTTTAATTTCATATGAAATTACAGCTGCTGGAAACAGTGATAAAAAATTGTGGTGACATTGTCCATATGTATGTTGCTGAGAGAGACGTACTCCATAAGATGGTCAAGATTGTGAAGAAGAAGGTTATAATTTTGGGGTTCTAAGTTTGAAGCCCTTCATATATGGATTTAAGTTCTCATTGACCTCATGGTGAATTTTCTTTTTGTATGATGGTGCTTTTCATGTTGCAGCCAGATGCCCAGGTCAAAGAAAAAATATTAAAATTAATTGACACCTGGCAAGAAACACTTGGTGGTCCACGTGCAGCATACCCCCAATACTATGCTGCATACCAGGAATTGCTGGTAAACCATTAAACTATCATACATTCATACTTGTTATATTCATTTGTCTAGCTACAAACTGTGTGCATATTAGTATGAACTATGAAGTACGTAATACTTCAACTTTCAAAATTCCTGCTATGATTTTCCCATGCTTCCCACATTTCAATTTCTTCTTGGCACATGTCGGATACTTCGAAGAAATTACTGCAGTCATATTGTCTACACCATTTTACAGTTATCTAGCAAAGTATGGTACGGGTGATGCAAAAGCGTACCATTTCAAGGCATGTCAAGTATTGGTACGGGTGATTCAAAAGCGTTACCATTTCATACAACATTATGTATGATATTCATGGATGCTCTAAATTGTATAAAAGATAGATGTTAATGAAAATGGAAAGCATGCATGACAAATTGCTATTTTCTTCCCATGCTCTCTCCAATTTTTATAAGCATGCACTGGCGAGTATAGATCCACTCTTCATATTTACCATTGCTGAGATACTAATTCATTCAAATGAATATGATAGTATTAAGCAACAAAGAAAGATTCATTTTCTAAAATTTTCTTCTAAAAATTCTGTGATTACCATCACTTATATGTTCTTGATTTCCACAACATGTTCCTGGTGTCATTTCTCTATCCCTATCTCCCTCTAACCACTGTATTGTATTATCTATTTTTTTTTCCTCACTTCATCAGCAAGCTGGAGCTGTTTTTCCCCAGAGAACTGAGAGGTCTGCACCTTTGTTTGGTGCACCAAAAGAGACTTTGGGCTCATATCCTCCATCCATTCAGAATACCAATTTTAACCAAGAAGTACCTGAATCTTCAGTTGGATCTGATTTGCCTGCATTGAGGTACTTATATATTTCTTTCTTTGAAATTGTATTTTAATACCAGGTTTAACTAGCAGGAAAATTTGATTTGGGTTATGATATTACTTGTTCCTTTTCTCATCTCCACTTTTATGTTATTCTGTACTTTTAGTTTTTGATGGTCAAAACTATGATTTACTTCCCTTTTGCAATTACTATGCAACTATTGTTTGGCTAGTCATTGTTTTTGGATTGATCATGTTCTACTTATGAGTTGAAATTAGGTAAAAAGATTCAGCAAATTTGAGGGGACTATCAAAAAAAGTGAAAATTTTCTAGTTTCAGTTCTCCAATTCATGAACTTGACCTTGTAGCTGCTACAAAGGATGATATACCTATTAGTTATCTATTAGTCTTTTTCGTTATGACTTTTCTTCTGATTGTTCCTGCTTAGTTTTAGTTAATTTATTAAAATAATATATACCTCCAGTGAAGTATAGTTAGAAAATCCTAGTCAAAGTGCCATTATGTCTTCAGCATCATTACTTTTATGTTTAGTCTACATGCCTTTAATAATAGTCAGCCATCACTATTCTATCCATGCTGATAAGTCTAACTTTACTTAGTTGTGCAGCCTGACAGAAATTCAAAATGCTCGTGGTATCATGGATGTTCTTGCTGAGATGCTGAATGCTATAGATCCTGGAAACAAAGAGGTATAAGCACTATGGCACTTTGCATTATTTTTCAAAATTCTTTTAATTATGCTAAATATTACAAGCCATTAGTGTTTCTTTACTTAATTATGGTCTTTTGGAATCTTGAATAAATGCTTTTGGACAATCATGTTGCAAATTTCCAATATGGTCATGTTGATGACTACTGCTGTGGTGAATAACTTCGCCGTATCATCCTAAAGTCACCTATGAAGTTAACTGAAGTGGCAGTCTCTGAAAATTGGGATTTGTGTGTGTGTTATCCGCTCTCTCCAATAGCTAGCATAATGTTTTATTGTAAGGTTGATATAATCTAATCACACAACTGTACCTGTTCTAATCAGGGGCTCAGACAGGAAGTAGTTGTTGATCTAGTTGATCAGTGCCGAACTTACAAGCAGAGAGTGGTTCAGCTCATCAACACAACCTCGTATGTTTTATCAGTTTTCTTTTTCCACTTTTTTTAATGAGATAAAGTAAGAAATTTAGATTACAGTATACTTATAGTTCTTTTTGGATATTCATTGTTAAGTTGGATCCTTATGATGTTCTTAATTTAATCATGCTTTAGCAAAAAAAAATAAGGCCCCCATAAAATTCGTTTTATGATGAAGCTAATCAATCAATTGAATGAGTAGAATGCCATGTACTTCGCCAATAAGTTTTCAGCTGGTCTTTCGCAAACTAGGTTAAAGTAGAAATGTGGTGCCATGATTAACACATGACCCACAGAGTCTTTAATGATCTTCATGCTGAATGACATTTTTGATATGTTCCATGCTATTTATTCATGCTGTAAGAATTACGATGGATGAATCCTTATGGCAGAATCTCCTATCCAAATGACAAGATGAACCCACTTTTGTTATGTTGATACTGTTTTGTCTCTCTCATCTGTCTGGAAAGATTGTAAAGTTTTCATTATACATGGTTATATGTTTTGTTATTTCAACAGAGATGAGGAGTTGCTTAGTCAAGGACTCGCTCTCAATGATGACTTGCAGCATGTACTTGCCAAACATGATGCCATTGCAGCAGGAATTGCTGTTCAGGTGGTGAAACCAAAAACTCTTCAGGCACTTGTAGATATTGATGATTCTGCAGCCAGCAAAGAGACAGATAAAAGGTAATTGATTTCTCCTTATTGTCACTCACCAACAAAAAGATTGAGAATACAGTTTTGGTGCTTTCAGATCTATGCTTTATAGTTTATAGTATGTTTATTTGACCACCCTTCAATTATATGTATATTTATACCAACTTTTGAAACACTATCATGAAAAATAGAATATTTTAGAATTATATTAAGACCTTCACTATCTTTGGTTTGTTTTCCTGTATGATTACAACTTAGAATGTGGTTTCTTGATTCCATGAGTATGATGCATTTATATGCAGGCCCAGTACAAGCACAAATACTAGTAGCCAGCCTCCTCTTCAGCAATTATCTTTACCTGCACCTCTGCCATCCAATGGTTCCGCAACTTCTTTAGCGATAATTGATCCAAATATAGACCTTCTCAGTGGAGAGGATTTTAGTAAGCCAGCGAATGAGAATTCGCTGGCCCTCGTTCCTGTTGGCGAACCAGTTACTAATTCTGCTTCTGAACAAAACATCCTAGCGCTTGTAGACATGTTTCCCAACACTAATACTCAAGTGAATAATATAAATCCTACAAGCTTGTCTGATACCCAATTGACATTGTCAGCCCCACAGGCTTATCCTCCAGTAACACCACTCCAGTTGACTCCTCAGCAGTTACAACAGCCTGCACCTCATCCCAATGGAAGCATCCCAAACACCAGGCCACCTCAGTATGAGTATGCAGTTAACAATGGAACTCAGCTAAATCAAGCAAATCCTGTTTGGAATGGTCAAGTTCATTCAAGTTTTACATCACAACAGCCGGCACAAGGTTATGGTAAGCCAATCAATTTGTCCAATTACCTTTTCTTACATACATAACATCACCTACTTCATGATTACATGCCTAGGATGTTAAGAAGACTAAGATGCTACTTGAATGAAGGGCAATAGTTTTCAGCAGTAGTTCTATTAGTTTTTGCACACAAACAATCCATGTTGAAAAATGTATCTAAGTAGAGGTAGTTTAAATTTATTTTTGACCTGTAATAAATTGTTCCAAATGTTTTTCTTCAAATTTCGAAGGTGTAAATGACCAAGGCGGAGTTCTTCCTCTACCACCTTGGGAAGCTCAACCTGTGCAGGCTAGTGAATTGCCTACTTTGCAACCTCAACCTCAACAATTGCTACATGGTCAGTTTGGAGGTCTAAACTCCTCAATGGGACCAACTGGCCAACCTGTATATATGCAACCCCAGGGTGCACGACCTATTCCGGGCAACTTTATGGGAGTACCACATCAACAAGTCATGGTAGGCACACAATTTGGAGGTCTGCAGCCTCAGCTTGTGCAAAGCAGTCAATATGTTGGCATGTATGCTCCAATGCAGAATGGCCAGATGGCACCAATATATTCACAGCAAATGTATGGAGGAAATTTTCCCTCTTATAATCAGCAAATTTTTTCCAGCAGTCAGCTAACAGGTTATGGTGGGTACATGAAGCAACCGGAGCCCCAATTCTACAATCCAAGGGGTCCTGCATACAACTATTCTAGTCCAGATGAGCTTTCACAGAGGATGCATGGGCTCTCCATGCAGAACAACATGTCTGCGAATAGGACACCTTCCTATCAGACTTCAGTGCCCTCCTATGTGCACCAGTCCAACACACCTCTGAAGACTGAAGATAAACTTTTTGGTGATCTTCTTAGTATGGCCAAAACAAAGCAAAGTAAGCCTACCGCTAATAAAGTTGGAGGCTCGTAAACTCAGTGAGAGGCTATTTAAATTTCTTTCAAATATTTTGTACTTGTTCTTGTATTTTTCTAGTGTGTATGTATCATTTTACTGAATATCTCATACTGAATTATTTCCTTATAGATTTTTTGCTTGTCTTTTAAGTTGGTCATTCTAAATGCACTGGCTTCATTATTTCTTTAAACTGTGGCATATATGCTGCATATAGGATATAGTAGCAGATGACAATTTTAAGGCAAAATGTGCTTGAAGCTGCTTAGATGGGGAGAACCTTTCCATATATTCTCTTCGGAAAGCTGCTTAGTAGCAGATGACAATTTTGCGTGGTCTTCCTTCATAAAACGTTGCCCAAGCATATAAAGATGGGGAGAACCTTTCCATATATTCTCTTCGGAGTAATTCCATCATCCGTCAAACAATCAAATTCATTAAAGGGGACGTTTGATTGTCCGCAAATGCAAATATTATAACTTTAGTTGTAGTATTTAAATAACAAATTTATTTAGTTGGCTGCAAAAGTATTTTACAGCATTTACTAGTTGTCATTTATATTTCTTACATCATTTGCAGGCTGCAAATGGAATTAAAGCACAAACAGCCCGTAATAGAAGATTACGAGCTGTTTAAATATTAAAAAATAATTAATTTTGACGACTTAGAATCATCGAATGGAGATGAGATAAATATTAAAGTTGTAGGTTTTCATGCACTGAACGTGACGGTAGTTAAAATCTAATGTCGGTTGATAGATTTTTTTAAATATTTTAGTATTATACAACAATTAAAAATTATTAATTTATTTTGATAAATAATTAAATAATATAAAACATATTTTACTGAACTAAATAGTAATTTAGAGTATAAAATAATATTATTATGGGTCGAATTGATTATGTTGTAATCAATTAATTATTGTTGGGGTAAAATGACATATTAACCATTTTACCTCTATTTGACTAACATCTTTGTGCCTCCAATGGACTGTGCTCGAGTCGGCTCAGTCCCGAGCCCGGTCAGGCCCATTGCCAGTCAGGACGTGTCTGGCACGCCTGAATTCCAAGAGGGGCGGTCCAGCCCGGCATGGGGTCGCCGCTTCGGGCTCAGGCCGGTCTCGTGCTATAAGGCCGGGTCAAACCTACATCCCTTGGCCCGACACGATAATGGGTGCCCTGATCATGATTTTATCGTGTCGGACTATCAGACTAGGTTTGACAAATCGTGTTGGGCCTAAGTCTTCGGTCCAACCCGAAAAAATTCATGCCCGGCTCGAAAAATTGATGCTTGGCCCGAAAACACCAACCTGGCTCGACACAAAAAATAATGGGTCGGCACGGTCCAGCCCATTTAGCTCGATACCACAAAAAATATTTTAAATCAAGTTTAAACTCGATAATTAACAAATTTTAAACCCGCTAATACCAATCCGAAGTGTTTATCAGGCTATCAGGTCGAGCCGACCCAATAACACTTGGCTCGACTCGGCACGATAAGGGATCGGCCTTATCGGGCTGGCCCGAACCCGATTTTTTCATGCTGGGTCAGGTCGGGCTATCGAGCCGGGCCGAAAACTGCCACCCCTATATTAGACCGTGCCAAAATTACTAGACCTAGATACAAATTTATGCAAGTTGCAAGTGTAATTGTAACTTTCATTTGCGTCCAATCAAACACTTGCAAATAGAAGTTGCAACTCTACTTGCGGGCAACCAAACAATATATTGCAAATTCTATTCGCGAGCATTTGTTTTTACGTGCAAATACTTTTTGCAACATTTGTACTCGCGAGCAACCAAACGCCCCTTAACCAAAACAATGGTGGCCATATTTTTGTAAAGCTATAGGTATCAACAAGGCTGCAAAAATAAGAAGCATTGTTATTCAACATGGCTTAAGAGTTAGAGGTTCTCTCCGAGCTTATTCAAATATATCAAGTATTTGTTATGGTGTACTGGCAAATTAAAATGACATTAGTGCACTAGTCTTGTTCAAGAAGAAAAAACATTCATATATTCCCATTCATGAAAGAAAAAACGTAACTTTTTAAACAACTCCAAGCAGATGATATTATGTATCTTACCTTCTTTATTGTTATTGTATAAATTATAAGAAAATAAAATTAGAATAATATAAAATTAATATCATATCCAGTAAATACTAAATTATAATACTATACCCATTTATTATTCTATCCTATATGGTGAAGCAAAAAGTATTTCGTAAAAGACGTTATGGTACTTAAAAAGTTAACTAAAGTATTAAATACATGATCAACATGTGAATTGCAAATCAATCGATGATATATTACACAAGGGAATGAAGGTGCTAGATATGTAGTCGTTGCCCCTAACATCATTCAATTATTTGCCATCAAGCTATGAAGAGTTTTATTATGTTGATAACTCTAAGTTAATTCAAACTTGGATTGCAAGGTAAATTCTCAACTTCTCATTTTTCAAACAAGAGTTAATTGTTAAGGTTTTAATTATAATTTTGTGAGATGCACTACTAAAATTAAAATTGATCATCTACGACGAACTACGCCGTCGCAAAACGGTCGCTAAAGACCTTCTGCGACTGCGGGGGCGGTCGCAAAGAACAGTAGCAAAAGAAGCGTCTGCGGCGATCACAAATAATAACATTCTGCGACCGTTTTGCGACGACAAATAGCGATCGCAGAATGTGGTCGCGTGACATCTGTGACCTCCATTTGTCGTCGCAATCATTATCACCGCGACGGCACTGCGACCGCATCTGCCGTCGCAAACTTTAGTTCTGCGACCGCTTTGGCCGTTGCATAACGATCGCAATTACAGTTACGATGGCTTTTGGCGACTAGTTCGATACATCGTTTGCGATGGCGACACGGTCACAGTGCCGTCGCAAATGTGTATTTTTTTTTTAATGATTTAATAATATTTGATTAAAATGCATGTTTATAGTATTTGACATCAAATTATATCAAAATGCCACAACGAGGGAATATACAAGACATCAAATTATAATATTTACATATTTATATCAAAATGTAATATTTACATCGTATCAAAATATATTACATCGTATCAAAACATGTTTACATCAAAATAGAAAATAAAGTATACATCAATTATAAAGAGCATCATGTGGCGGCGAGGAGAGGGGCTACGTCGGGAGGGCAACAGCTGGCGTCGCGTCGAATGACAAGGGAGAAGGAGGGGCCGGAGCACCAAGCATGGAAGAAGCAATATGTGTCATGTATTCCTTCATAGCGGCCACCTCAGTAATGAGGCGTGCATGAGAAGCCTCAAAGGCTGCAAATCGATCCTGGCCCACATGTGATGTTGATGGACCAGCGATGGAAGAGGTGAAGACAAACGAACCCGCACCATGTGGCTGCAACAACGTCCGTGCGTGGGCCGTTGTGTCAATGCCATATACACGGCCGTGGTCGACTCCTATCACCTGCATCCATGCGTCAACATCAAACTGATGCTGCGTAGGATCACCTTCCTACTGGGTCACCAACTCAGTATACATGGCCTTTAAAGATTGATTAATTAAATTAATTATACATAATTGAACTAATATTTTTTTAAAAAATATGAACTTTATTAAATGTTAACTTACCAGGAAAGTCTCCGGCCTCCCGCTAATGAACTCACCCTGACGAGGACCATGCCTATATCTATGTGTCTCCTCGAAGACTCTCAAATGATCAGCCAGGATGAGCGTCCCTTGCTCGTCTCGTGTCCCCTGTAATAAAATAAATATAATTAGTTTTTCTATAATAATAATAAAAACAACTATTAAATTACTTACCAAGCGACGCTCGTGGCTAGTAAATGGGATGGACCCACCGGTATGTTGGGCCACTGATCCCTCAACTAGCGTCATCCGGTTTCGGTGCGCCGTCAGTGAGGCACCCTGCCACTCCTCTGACGCCCAGATGTCGCATAGCTGATCCCATACGTGGCCCGTTATCCAGTTGGGCCCATGTTCCTTCAACGTGTCCATAGACGTATCCTGATTATCGTCTACATTTGCCCACGCCTCATCCCGCGCACGATGGAGGATATCCTTGAAAAGCTTTTTATTATAAGCTTCCCAAGCATCCTCATCCTGAGCTTGAATAGCGAGGTCCCAAGTATACCGGGCCTAAAAAAGAAAACATTAGTACAATCATTTAAAGTCATCATTGAATTAAAGCAATACAATCTTATATGCAAAAATAGCAGTGAGCAAGAAAATATGAGATGCACGTGGAGTACTATCAATTATGAGATGACTTCATAGTGCATAATTCTTTCCACTTCCCCAAGCAGGAAACTCATTACATGCATTTATATACATTAATCTCATCATCGCATAGTTTTTGAATAAAAAATCAAGAGTAGATTCCTTCTTCAGCTCTGAACAACATGCATCTTCTGCTAACTAGATGACAAATTATACATTTGAAACAAATGTCATGCATATACATAAAGGGCATTCCATACCAATCTTCTCAATATATATGGTGGACTAACTAAGTAACTAGTTAACTTACTGATCAGCAACTGTAGAGTACTATCAATTCAAGAAATGAGATGTATTATGTGAAATTAAGGACATGGAAATTTGATGGCCATGATGTTATGCAATTAGCTGTTAAGACTGACCAAGTACAGAGTGTTGGAACCCAAAGCAAAAAGCCTAGGCTTATCATGTGTAGTGAGGAAGAAGATAAAGGAGTCATTACTGAATTGAACAACAATAGCATTTTAAGTAACACAGCGTGGTTTGCAGGAAGTCAAGCATGCATGGCTAAATTTAGAGCAAAATAACAAAATAGCTATTAAAATGAACAAAACAAGGATTCCATTGTTTTTATTTAAGACCTGTACTAATAAAATGAACAAAATCATGTGCCTAACCTCTAGCTTAGCATATAATAAGCTTATTAAAATGATTCCATTGAAAGCCTCTAGCTTAGCACGCATCAGTCGTAGTCCGATATTAATTGCACAGAATAGCACAAAATAGCACAGAATAAAAAGTTTGGTGCTTATTACTGATACTGTCATTTCTCTTGTGAAGAACCAAAGGAGATTTAACTTTCATTGCTAGAACTACATCATAGGAACTCCTTTATCAAAATTAATGTTTCTTTCACCCTGTGATAAAGAAAGATATGCCTAAAAACTTACTTCTTCCTTGCCTTCTGATTTTTACTCCATGAACCCATTCTTCAAAGCAATTTAGACTTTTAAAGTGTGCTAAACACTCGCATCACAACAATTTCAGTGATTTTGTGCCTATTTTTTGTCACGCCCTAAAATTCGATCACGTGAGCGGCCAGAGTGCAGTCAAGCACCCAAAGCCTAAACCAATACACACATGCATTTTAAATATAAATATCTAAAAAGAAAGGTTATATGACATAAGTATAAAACAGTTGTAACAACTCAATATCAGGTGCAAACTCCACAAGACAGATACTCCAATAATAAATCTCAAATATGAGTCTACAACTCTTAAAATACACTAAATGTCATAATAACTCAGTTCTAACACTACTTGACTCAAAACGACTCGACTATGTCAACCAGCTCACGAGATCGCTACCGGAGTATGTCGTCATCAGCTGCGTCGTACCTCAGAATCACGTGCAAAACAAACACAGAAATAAAAGTGAGTATAAAACTTAGTGAATGGTCTCCCAATCCTCACCAATTAGAATCCAGTAATAACAATATGTAATATGTCAAGTGAGTGCAGATGTCAAATTAATTATATAAGGAATATGCTCTCATCTGACTCTACGAAAAGTGCCCTCTCATTTCTGAATCCTAATTAAACACTCTTCTCAATTTCACTTATCTAGGAAGATCCTCTAGACTTAGTGTCCAACTGACTCTCCCCTCGAGCTCACTGGTCTAGGAAGGCCCTCTAGACTCAGTGTCCAACTAACTCTCCCCTCGGGCTCACTGGTCTAGGAAGGCCCTCTAGAACAGTACTCACTGTGTCTCTACTCGGGTTCACTGGTCTAGGAATGCCCTCTAGAACCAGTACCCACTGTGTCTCTGCTCGGGTTCAGTGGTCTAGGAAGGCCCTCTAGAACCAGTACCCAATTCAGTCGGGAAGGCCCTCCGACCCATGATCACTTATACACTGTGTGTACCACTCGGCCTGCATGTGACCCATAGTCATCATGTGCGCTACGCGCACTACTCGGCCTATCCAGCCCAATGTCATCTCGTGCGCAGAGCGCACCACTCGACCTAATAAGGCCCATAAATACCTCGTGCGTCATGTGCACCACTCGGTCCAATATGGCCCAAATAACTACTCGAGGGTCATACCCTCATGTCAACACACCCAAGGTTCTCTTACCTCTGGTATCCAGCTAAAACCCTAATTATTTATAACGGATTAGGAGCATCATACCGAGTCCGCAACTCGGCTCAATTAACATGCACTACGAAAATTTCTAGCCTACTGAAATCATCAATTTCCTATCTACACTTTATTGTTCAGGTCACCTAAGTACTTTTTTTGTTTCCAAAACACACTTTACATGAAAATCGATAGGTTACATCAATACTTTTCGCATTAAACTGATTACCCAAACTGCTAAATCAATTCGGCGTGAATTTGACTAAATTTCCAGCACATCACATTTTAGCTTCAATTATGTGAATCATTTCAGCATCATGTCAAATGAAATTTCAGTATTACACTACATGAAATGTCAGCCTCAAATATAAGAAAATTTCAACAACATTAACTATGAAATTTTCAGCATCAAAATTATGCAATTTCATCGTTAGAAAAAAAACTATGTGATTTCAGCATCATTACATCTCATTTTTAGCATGTAAAATCAACATATACATCAACATATAAATCAACATATAAATCAGCCTATAAACATCTCAAGTATGCAGTCACAGGAGAAAATTTGCCTAAGGTTTCAATTCTCATTATAGAACCATGCTACCCTTTTTATTTCTACAAGAGAACTTATATAGCATGAACATTATTCATACAATTAAATAATAAAAGTTTCAGCCTACACGTTGGCTGCTTCACCAAGGGCAGCAGTAGTAAAATTAATTCTCATGCTTAAGATTACATGATCGCACACATGAAGGTCTTCTACTATCCAAATTAAAGAGGAAAATTCACCCATGAATTCATGCCAATAATCTCAATTAAGAAGAATAGATTTATGCCAAAAGAATATCTTGCTTCGTCCTCCTACAGTAGGCGGCTGCACATGGGAGGAAGAAATTTTCCACCTATGTACATGAGAGAGGCAGAGCCGGACCCCCAAGTGGCGCAGTTAGAGGCCCAGATGGCCGAGTTAACCGAGGAGCTCTGCAAGGAGCGAGAAATGAGGCAACAATAACCTCAACCTGAGCCAGATGTACCAGCAATTTTAGTGATTGAGGAGTTAGTGCCACCTGTGATTGGAGCAGAGTATCATCATGGGACAATGGGCTGTGAGATTCCTTATGAGAGGTTTGTTAGATTGAGGCCCCCAGAGTTCACCGGTACCGACCAGGCAGCTGAGGTCACGGAGTTTCTCAGTGATTGTTATGCACTCTACTAGATGCTAGGGTGTTCATCTGAGGCGGCAGCACGCATGGTGGATTTACATATGAGGGGACCGGCCAAGGAGTGGCTCCAGACCTGGGAGGCCCATAGGGGGGACCTTACTCCACCCCCTACATGGGACAAGTTTAAGGCCACAGTGACAAAGCGGTACCTACCCAAGAATGTCCGCGAGAGGCGGGCGAAAGAGTTTGAGCAGTTGCGCCAGACGGGCGAAATGTCCAACAGTATGAGATGGAGTTTACTAGGCTATCCCACTACCACCCTACTATGGTAGCTACTGAGACGGCTAGGGTCAGACGATTTGTTGAGGGACTGCGACCGCAGATTGGCCGCTTGATTCACTACACACAGGGCACATCTTTTGCTGAGGTAGTTGATAAGGCGATGCGTAAGGAAGCTCTGGTACCCGCAGAGCGACCTGAGGGGCACTCGGGGAAGAGGTCTAGATCTGATGGACTAGTGGGGCGACAGGCCCATTCTGAGAGCACCGTCGCGAGGCCAGTTCCACAGGTGAGCAGAGGTCAGAGCATTGTCAAATGTCGTTAAGGGTCGAGTTCTGCACATAGGACACCTACAGGGGACACATCTCTGCCGAGGAGGCCCGAGGCACCGTCGTCTTGTGGACAGTGTGGCAGACGGCACTGGGGTGTATGCTATGGCCGTTCAGATGACTGTTTCGAATATAGTCAGCAGGGGCACTTCAAGAAGGACTGTCCAGTCAGTGGGGGTCAGGGAGCAACCCAGTCACGGGAAAAAGCACCTATATCTGCAGCTTCAATGGCTCAGAGGGGTCAGGCACAGGGCAGAGTGTAGCGACCGAGTAACTCTGGGAAGGCTCTTGCTCGGGTTTTATTCCTTACACCAAACGGCGCTGAGGCATCGAACACCGTGGTAGCCGGTACACTTTCAATTAGTTCTACTAGTGCATATGTTCTATTTGACCTAGGAGTCACTCATTCTTTTGTATCTACTTCATTTGCGCCTTTACTGCGGAAAGAGAAAGAATTGCTTGAGACGTTGCTTGTGGTGTCGACGCCTACAGGCGATGTGGCTGTGGCCGAGTTGGTCTTTCATGACCGAGGTGTGTGTTTCTGGCTACCTTTTGGTAGTTGATCTGATTCTACTCCCGTTGCTGGAGTTGGATGTTATTCTGGGCATGGACTGGTTGGCTACCCATTATGCGAGGGTGGACTGCAGGGCTAAGACGGTTATTTTCACTAAGCCTGAGTTGCCATAGTTCATCTTCTAGGGTGATGGGAAAGGGGACTTCTGTAGGGTGATTTCAGCCCTGAAGGCTCGAAAGTTACTTTGTGGAGGTTGCCAATCCTTCCTAACTTTTGTGTCTGTGGCCACATGTCATGCCCCGACTTAGGGTCGCGTGACCGGCCACGGTATGTGTCAATACCCTGAAGCCTACACATGCACTAACCAAAAGTAACAAAATCGACACTGAACCAACAAACAAGTCATAAAATAAAACGGCGACCAAACTTTATTTAAAATCAAAACAGTTTTAAGTTTAGAGAAACAACTCAACTTTTCAAGTAAACCGTTCAAGTTTTGAAAGCAGTAAATGTTTACAAAAGACAACTCAGTGCATGACCATCGACTCCAACGACACGACTATGACTCTATAGATGCCTGCTACGAGATTCGTGTCTCCACCTGCACTCCAGCTGCGCCATGCTACCAGGTCGTACCTCACGGGTCGGGCTCTGCAAAACGAAAGAAATAAACCGTGAGTCCACAAGGAACTCAGTGAGCGATTCTTCCGAACCTTCACATAAATCCCCAATATAAAAATATGCACATAAGTCAGCCATTTATAATGTTTAGGGATCTAAACTAGTCATGACATGACATCCGGCCCATAGGCCAACCTGTGTAAACAATATATATCCGGCCATAGCGGCCCTCCCAAGCTGGGCACCACTCGGCCACTAGAGCCTGCTCAAGAATAAGTGGTTCAGCTCTACTCGGCCTTCACCACAAAATAGTAATCGGCCGCACGGCCCATAAAACACACAAGGAAAGTACGAGGCAATCACCGGGCCTGTCGACTAGGATGGTCAACTAGTCTCAGGAACCCACCGGGTTAGGGATAGCTAGTCCCACCCAACTCAGGTCTACCGTCAGCGTGGCCCACTAACGGAATCTCAAGATCCTCCGCCACTTGGGTCTAACACCTAGCGGGCTCGCTGGTGCAATCTCAAGACCCTAATCACCCGCCGAGTCAAGCATTAGTCATTTCGACCGTTCATGCTTCTCAGCCGACCATCACAATCACAATACACCAGCAGTGCACTCAATAGTTTTCCTTATATGAAACTTCCGGACATCCACCCGTATCCGGCCCCCACTCAGGGCTCTACCAGCTGCACACTAGTGCCCGTTGACTATTCTCTATGTGTGATTACAAACTATCCACATTCGTGGTCTTTCCAACAATGTAGTCACTAAAATTTCCCTAAGTGTAAGATACATGTCATAAGCTTGGAAATGCACCCAATAACAATACTGCACAACATATCATTTATAAATTAATTATTTCACATCATCTACTATGCATAACCACATGTTTCATATAATAAGGAATTTAAATCCTGCATTAAACAATAATTTCAGCAAGGAAATAAATTATCTCACATGGTAACAATTGAGCATAAATATTAAAAATAAATAAAATATTCTCATGATTCACATGCCATACTAAAATCCTAACCATGTATGTACTATCAAGAACATTTCCTTGTAATATGCTAATCTCAATCTATCACTACCAAGGTTTCATATACTGTGTGAGTAATCTACAACATAAAAATGATTTAGCACCCTACATGTAAGCATGAACCATAACGAGCCCTTTTTCCCCTCCTTGTACCCACTCGGCCGAGCCTAACTTAAATTGCTCATGCTCGGCCAAGACTGACCAGGTTGGAAGAGAAGGATTTTGGTCATGATCAAGAGAAATCGAGTCATAGATTGCGAAAGAACCTTAATCCGAGGGTTTACGACCACTCTAGGAAATCTGGAAGAATTTTGACATGACATTTCTCCTTTTTCCTTCATGTGGCCGGCCCTGATCATCAAGAAAACTCCAAGAAATCTCTATATAACAGCGTACATAAGTACTAGAATCAAATCTCGGAAAATATTTCATTGAATCGACTGAATTACTTGAGAAATCAGCAAATCCTTAAAGCCTAGAGTCGGCTACCCACCTACTGTACACAACCAAGTTCAATCCACTCACCTCGACTATAGAAGGGGATGGATGGGATGAAGACGATCTCAATTCTCCGACGACGACGCAGATCCGGCGCCGCCCGCAAAGCTCTCCTCACCTCCCTTCCTCCCTCGGGCTGCGTGCGGCTCCACTTCCTTGAGCCGCACGACGGCTTGGGGGTGAGGGGTTTATTCTTTCTCTTTTTTTTGACAAGAATGTCCCTCTTCACTTAAGGCCCCTCATTCGACTCCACCTAACCCGGATCGAGCCCCGACTCGATCCGCGAACCAGATCTCAACCCAACTTGAGTCAACCCACACATTCATTCCACAATTGTCCACAATGGGTCAAAAATTAAATTATACCTGCTACTCGCGACGATTTTGCGACTCGGCCCGGCTAGTTCCCAATCCAATGGGCTGCACCATAAATTTTTTTATATTAGGAAACCCCGAGTATTACACCATAGAATTCGAAGGAGCAGTTGTAGGGCTTAGAGAGACTTCGGTAATCAGTGAGTTCCCTGATATGTTCCCTGAGGAACTTCCGGGGTTGCCACCAGATAGAGAGATCGAGTTCTGCATTGAGTTGCAGCCGGGGGTGAAACCGATATCCATTCCCCCATATCGGATGGAGCCGACCGAGCTGAGAGAGCTCAAGGGCCAGTTGCAGGAGCTCATGGACTTGGGTTTCATTCGCCCAAATGTGTCTCCATAGGGAGCTCCGATTCTCTTCGTTAAGAAGAAGGACGAGTCGTTACGGATGTGCATTGATTATAGGCAACCGAACAAGGTTACCATTAATAATCGATATCCGTTATTGAGGATTGATGACCTATTCGATCAGCTTCAGGGGCATAGTGGTTCTCTAAGATTGACTTGAGGTCCGGATACCACCAGTTGAAGATCCGGGATCAGGATGTGCCTAAGGCAACTTTTCGAACAAGATACGACCATTATGAGTTTTTAGTCATGTCTTTTGGGTTGACTAGTGCACCTACTATTTTTATGGACCTGATGAACCGTGTGTTCAAAGAGTACTTGGACAAGTTCGTGATTATTTTTATTGATGATATTCTAGTATACTCTAGGAACAGAGAGGAGCATAGTGAGCACTTGAGGATAGTTCTAACGACTCTCAGGGAGCATCAGCTCTATGCTAAGTTCACCAAGTGCGAGTTCTGGATGGAAAGTGTAGGATTCCTAGGGCATGTGGTGTCCCGAGAAGGGGCCAAGGTGGATCCCGCCAAGATTGAGGCCGTGCAGAATTGGGAGAGGCCGACTAGAGTATCTAAGATACATAGCTTCTTGGGTCTGGCCAGGTATTATCGGAAGTTCGTGGAGAATTTCTCACGGATTGCATCCCCCCTAACTCGATTGACTCAGAAGAAGGTTAAGTTTGTTTGGGATGACATATATGAGGAGAGCTTTCAAAAGCTCAAGGGACTGCTTGACGTCGGCACCTATACTTGCCTTACCATCGGGGTCTGGAGGATTTGTCGTTTACTGTGATGCTTCGAGAGTAGGCTTGGGATGCGTCCTTATGCAGTACAGCAAGGTCATCGCCTATGCGTCGCGATAGTTGAAAAATCACGAGAAAAAATACCCGACGCATGATCTAGAATTGGCGGCATTAGTGTTTGCCTTAAAGCTTTGGTGTCATTACTTGTATGGGGAGGCCTGTGAGATCTACACAGATCATAAGAGTCTTTAGTATCTACTGACGCAGAAAGAATTGAACTTGAGGCAAAGGAGGTGGATTGAGTTGCTTAAAGACTATGATTGCACCATAATGTACCACCTTGGCAAGGCGAATGTTGTTGCTGATGCCTTGGGCAGGAAATCCATGTGTAGCCTTGCACACTTGGCTGTTGAGAGGAGACCTCTAGCTAGAGAGCTGGCGACATGCATGGATGGTGGTTCCATAATTTCAGTGTTTGACACCGGAGATCTTGTGGAACATTTGCAAGTGCAGTCTACCTTAGTGTAGATGCTTCGTTCAACACAAAAGGAAGATGTTTTTTGTGCGATGACTAGAGACTTTGTAATGAGAGGGGATGCAGATGATGGGTTTCGGATCGATGCTGAGGATGTCCTGAGATACAAGGACAGAATTATGGTATCAGATATGGCTGAAGTGAAGAGGAAGGTTCTTGAGATGGGTCACTACTCTTCGTACACCATGCACCCAGGGGACCACGAAGATGTACCGTGACCTGCGACAGCATTATTGGTGGAAAGGAATAAAGCGGGAAGTGGTCGAGTATGTATCCAAGTGCTTGACATGTCAATAGATTAAGACAGAGCATTTGAGACATACATGGTTGCTCCAAAACTTAGATGTACTTGAGTGGAAGTGGGAGAAGATCACTATGGACCTGATGACCGATTTACTGAGGTCGAGAGGAGGTCATGACTCCATTTGGGTTGTGGTGGACCGGTTGACCAAGTCGGCACACTTTATTCAGGTCAAGATGACCTTTTCATCGGAGCAGTATGCTAGGATTTTCCTGGATTGGATAATGGCGTACCACAGGATTCCAGTGATGATCATTTCTGACAGGGGCACCTAATTCATCGCTCGATTCTGGCAGTCCTTCGAGGAAGCCCTGGGTACTCAGGTCCGGTTTAGTACAACCTTCCACCCTCAGACTGACGGGCAACCGGAGAGGACTATCCAGACATTGGAAGATATGCTGCAGGCATGCGTGTTGGATTTTGAGGATGGTTGGGAGAGGTACTTGCCACTAGTAGAGTTTGCCTATAACAACAGCCACCACAGTAGCATTGGCATGGCCTGATTTGAGGCCCCTTATGGGCGGAGGTGTCAGTCTCTAGTAGGATGGTTTGAGGCGAGTGAGACTCGGATGTTAGGGCCAGACTTGGACCATGATGCTGTAAAAAGGGTGAAGGTGAGAAAGGACTGATTGTTGGCAGCTCAGAGTTGGCAAAAAATGTATGCTGATGGCAAATCAAGGGACTTAGAATTTGTGGTGGGAGACTCGGTGTTCCTCAAGGCGTCGCCTATGAAAGGAATGGTGAGATTTGGCAAGCGAGGGAAACTAAGTCTCAGATTTATTCTCAACTATTTATTGGAGATAGTAAGTTCCTCTTTTACCCCCTAAATTCGAGGACGATTTTTTTTTTAGGGGGGAAGATTGTAATACCCGCTAAAATATTTTTATGTATATTGGTTTCAGCGGATTGCGCATGACGCGAGATGGTGTGCACGAGATTGGGCATTAGCGCCTAGCTTGAGGTGAGACCCACATACTTTAGAAATTTGCTAATTTTAAATTTTGGTTGTGTAAATTCTTTTGTGTCATGGGTTTAAAGAGGGCTTCGAGGGGAGTTCGACGGCTCAATTGGATCCAGATTCGGATTAGAATCGAGTGAGATATGACCGGTTTGGTGAGTCACTTAAGAGAGGGGTGTTTTGGTCATTTCAGCTAAAATAAAAATAAAATAAAAAATTAAGTGGGGCACCGTACGGCTGCTACAGTCGCACGGAACCCGAGACTAAAGAAAGAGAGGGCGACGAGTGGGTTTGGTGAGGAGGAGATTGGATGACGGAATTCGCGAGGAAATCAGAGATTGGACGTCGAAATTCGTGAGGATCTCGTTTTCCTTCCGCTCCTCCTTGTGAGTGAATTTCTCCCCAATCTCTTCTAAATTCCGCATGGCTGCCGACCCCTAGTTGAGAAGGAAAATATGAGATTTTTGATTGGTTCATGATTGAGTTTTGTAAGGGGTTTCTCTCTTGAAAAATTGTGATTTTAAGGGATTGATTGATTGGTTTGGGGGGGGGGGAAGAAACCTAGGCGGACTCTGGTAGCGATCTCGTGAGCTTATTGACGTAGTCGAGTCATTTTGAGTCAAGTAGTGTAATTAGAACTGAGTTATTATGACATTAGTGTATTTTAAGAGTTGTAGACTCATATTTGAGATTTATTATTGGAGTATCTGTCTTGTGGAATTTGCACCTGATATTGAGTTGTTACAACTGTTTTATACTTATGTCATATAACCTTGCTTTTTAGATGTTTATATTTAAAATGCATGTGTGTTGGTTTAGGCTTTGGGGTGCTTGACCGCACTCTGACCGATCACGTGACTCAATTTTGGGGCGTGATATTTTTTAACACCCAAGTATTTGCTACAGATGGGTAACACAACAAGCATATGAAATGAAGTTAGAACAAGAAGAGATACTATTGGAAGGATTATATCATAAAATAGAAACAAAAAAAAAATATAGGGTGCCATTTGATGAATATAATTTTTTCTTTCTCTTTCTTTCATATGGTTGTTTAATTCATTTTGAAGTTTATCTATTGATTATTGTTTAGCTGCAAAGTGGTAAAACCATGCAATATAGTTGGATTTTTTTTTAGTAAATTAATTTATGTTAAATATGCATTCTATATTAAATTGCATAGCTTTAGAATAAGAGAAAATTACGTATTTCTAACTTAGGCAGCATCTTTCATCTAAAGGTTATCATTGAGCCAAGTCGACTATTGGGCTCTCAAAGCTCAGTTCATTTTTTATTTGCTCATTCAAGCTTTGATTTCTTGATACGAACTCGATTCATTTGGATTTTAGGTTGTTCAAGCTCAACTTAATCTCGGGTCAATAAATTTAAGCTCTCAAATTAGTTTGGATGAGCCATTGCCACGCTCATAAATGGTTAGGGTTAGTTAACTATAAGTATATATACCTAAGTATTTGGGTCTATTAACGAGGATTTAAACCAGTCTATTCGCAAGCTTTGAAGATTAAACAAGCATGTTTGTGAACATAAAGAGTGATCTATGTTTGAGCTTGACTCATTTAATAAATGAGCCTAAATTTTTTTTTCATACTTGTTTATGTTTTAAATAAACAGATTTAGATGATCCAAAATCGAGTATGTTCACATGTCGTTAATAGAGTGTAACCATTTGTTTACACCCCTAGTTTTATCTATTTAGATCTATATGTTGTCACACTTGCATTTAGAATTTTAGTTTCACACTGCTTTAGGCATATCTTTGTTGTTGAAACATAACAGTGGCTATTTCCAAGGGAGGGGCTATTTTTTTGGTAAAGCTTCGTGATTTAGTATGAGATTTTGAAATTGCTTGTTATTTGAAAGTTTTAATGCATTGTTTATGTAAATTCTTTCCTTATGTTTACTGTATTACTTGGAACGGAATGTTTTTTAGATTGTCAAACTATGTTAAATTGTATTACTTGGAACTGGATGTTTTTAGCATGAGCATTTGTTTTGCATTAAATGGTATGTAATAGTGTTAAACTAGTGTTAAACTAGAATGTCAGCTTAGCATGACATTTCATTGCTCAGATATTATTTTACCTTCATAGATAAGTAGGTTCCGATGGCTCGTATCCCATTAATTTACTTAATCAGTAAGAAAAAGTTGGCAAACAATATTAATTATACATAGATGATTAGCATTCATCTTCCCCTCCTCAAAAATTTGCATGATATAATAATTTAGAGTAGAAGAAACCAATTTGAACTTGAACAACGTACCTCGAACTCGATTCCTAATAAATCTCGATTATGGTTCGACACCCTGGTCCATGAAGTCCACGGCTCAGGAAAAAAACTCTTAAGAATAACGATCATAGTGCGGGCGACATCATCCTGCTGAAATTTACAACTCAAGTATAACAACATTATAAGTAATAATTAATTATTAACTATTATAATAAATAAATTTTGATACTTACTTTAGACTATTCAGCGATATCCGCCAACGCTCGTCGGACGATGAAGGTTCAGTAAAACCAATTATATGCTATCTCAGTTACGTTGTAGTCAGACTTAATATTTAACATTCTTGAGTTATTATTGATAACTTTGAATATTCATCACAGCCTTCATACAATGGTTCATCTGCAGCTTTCAGTAAATCATAAAATTATGCTGCTTCTGAATTTGGTAACTCTATTTGAATTTCCGATTGTACTTGTGGCTCACGCTCTATATCCATTGCCGCTTCAGTACTTGACGACTGACCTCCTAATTCTATCTTAGGCATTGGCAACCTTTGGAATTCACGATCGCCCAGAGCATCCAAAACCATATTTTCATACGGCTGCTCAACAGATGTCATATGAGTTGCGGATGAAGTTCCAATATTAGACGATGACATGCCTATGAATGACTCCCTGTGTGAAATCCATCGATAGTAACGATTCATGAAACCATTTATGTATAGGTGCAATGTCACTGTCTGTCGATCTAGGAAAAACAAGTTGACACACTGACGACACGTACATCTGATTTTGTCAACACTGACAAATTGCAGATTTGAATACGCGAAGTTCAAAAATTCATGAACACCGCTCTTGAATTCTTCAAGTAAACCTCCATGATACATCCGACGGTACATCCAACTACGATCTTCCGTCATGATTCTGTACGTGATATATCACAACAATCATTTTTTTAGAAATCTTCATAGATGGGGTGGTCCTATTCCATTCGGGAATCAAATTATTCTATATACTTGCATTTAAATATTCTTTTTAACATTCAATTTCAGTCGAAATTTCGACAGCATTTCCCTATAGTTCTTCAAGTATACATATCATCTGGGCGCATACTTGGAGAACAAGGAATATTTGCTAGAATTTCAAATTGAAATGAATGTTAAAAAAAAATTTAACTGCAAGTAGAATAATTTTGATCACAAACTGTCAAATCAAGGACAATTTAAAAATCTTAAAGAATCTATAAGTTTTGTACTTCTTATAGACGGCGATACAATCTCCTAACGAATCTAAGGTATTGTAAAAATTTATGATCCAACGGTCGATAAGTTCGTGTCACTTTATTAACTCGCGAATCATAATATTATTTTAATTTCAATCCTAAAATTATAGGAAAACTGTCAACATTCAAGTTTGCCTAAAATTCAAATGACATATAATTTCATGACAGCATTCAAATGAAAACTATCAAGTCTTATAATATTTAGAGTGGCAGAAGCAGTGCATTCAAGTGATAGAAGAAGAGCTTTGGATCCATCTTTATAGCTAGAACCATGAGATTAACATGTGGATTAATGTGGGGATCATCATTGCTGATGTTTAAGCTCATGGAGTAGATTAATTAGTCCTATGAAACTTTAATTTTGGCTTTAGGGATGTGTGGGCTTCATATTAACATTTCAATGGAATTCAAACAGCCTTGGGACTTCTAAAAGTAAAAAAAAAAATGAAATTATATGAAAAGAAATGGATTGAGTTGTTAAATTATATGAAAAAAAATGGAATTCAAACAGCCTTGAGCCTTCTAAAACATGTTAGCATTTCAATGTTCTATTTAAATTAAACAAATTGAGTTGTTGCCTTGTGATGCTCTCACACTCAACTATCTTTTCTTTCACACTCAGCTATAAGCGGTACAAACTATAGGTCTACAAATATAGATATTAAATCGTCAAGTTCTTTTTCTACAAATACAAGATGACAAAAAATATAGGAAAATTGAGATTCTAAACCAGCATCGAGGATTTTAAACAAGCATTGAGATTTTAAACTGAGATAAAATAAAAAGAAAGAAAGAAATATATTAAAGATAACTGCCGATGGTTTCATATTCTTTTGCACGTCAGGTTAATAATACAATTTTTTTATTAATGTAATATCTAACTTAATTACCTTAAATCAGTCCAAAGCAAATAACTCGATAGTTTGAATTGACATCCAGATGTTGGGATATCTATCTCAGCAGTATGGACAAGGATAATTTGTTTTGGGAAGGAAGAAAAAAGAAAGTAAGAAGAGCAAAATATAATACAGTAAAATGACAAGCACATGAACATCAATATGAAAATGTGCTTTGAATTCACGGTCCCTAATTTGTATACAAATACATTTTACTAGCTAAAGTAGTATTTTTTACGTTGACATTTATTTATGAAAAAGTAGTTTTCCAAATAACATCTATTTATGTCAAAAAAAAAATGTTTAAACTTGCTGCACATATATTATCATAAAAAGCATGTTCAAGATGCAATCCTGATGTCAACAAAGAACAGCATTTCAAAAGCAAAACAAGAGGAGGAAATGTAACAATATGAAGCAGTAAATTCTAGAGATAAATATAATAGTTATCAAATGTATAAAAAGAAACGGGAAGAACAAGAGAAACATAAAGGGGCACTTATGATTCACATATAAAATTAGTGATCAATGATCTGAAATTTTTTGACATGTTCTTCGTTATCATTGTTCTTCATTATCATTGCTTTGTTTTTAAGTAACTATATAGCAAGATACATTGATGTTACCGTCTATAACTAAGCTATAAGATTTAGACTAACTTATCACTTTAAGCTTTTGGCTCCATCATGATGTTGTTTTAAGCTATTTGGAATGTTCCCCATCTTAAGGGCATACTAACCTTGTAGAACCTGTAGAATAAAAATCAATCATCACAATTTACTATTCATTATCAAAGACATACACATATTGTTCTTCCATTTATTTTATAATCAAGTACATTATTGTTCCACCTAGCTATAGCTGCTCACAAAATCTAGCAGAGCATATATGTTTCAAAAATAATAATTTAAGAAAAAAGAAATCATCAATAAGTAGATTTGACATAAATATTTGCTTATTGTTCAGATCTTTCAGAATAAGTTCCATCACTCACCAAAATGTATTTGCTATTACTTAGTTGAACAAAAAGAGGGGGGGGGGGTCTGTAGAATTGCCATGAGAATCATATGTAATAAAAATCATGCTTCATCTTCAAGTAAAATGTAAACCATAGCCATTCATGACTAGGTGCAAATAAAAGCCTTGATATTAAATTGCAGTCATTAATGGTAATAGACAGTCAAAGAAGAAGCCCGTAGTGGTTCCATTCATCCGCAATAGGAAATGACATCTAAGTACACATGCATGTTCAATTGACAAGTCACACCAGCTTGTCAATTGATATGAATTAACTCTGCAATATATCAATAAGGATATATTTGATTTCCTAGTGTGTGATTGATTTCCAGGTTTCATTTGTTTCATAATCTGTCCATGATTGGCAATCCTGTTATTCACATTGATTCCAAATTAAACAATGCTAGGTTGTGAAGAGAATGTCTCCTACTTGTTATGTTTAAAGTACACTAGCAACTTCTCTCAACATCTAAAACTGCTATGCCAAGTATAAGCTACCATAAGGAACACTTTTAAAAAGGTAAATTAACAAACCATGAAACATCTAAAATTTTTGGAAGACGCTGGAAACTCTTCAATTTACTAACAAGGTTTTCCTAATGAACTTCAAGCCCTAGCTCTCACTCAATATTCAATGTTGCATACTTTCACATACGGATATGCAACCACATGGATCCCTTCCTGAAACCAGGAATAAGCTTTGAATTTAGGTTTTAGGGCAAACTATCATGTGTTTTAAAAGCAAAATAAAAACACAAAGAGAGAGATAGATACCTGTGACGAGTGGCGGCGCAGGCGGGCGATGGCAGGAGGGCGGCTGTGTGTGTGTGTGAGAGAGAGAGAGAGAGGGGAGGGCGGGGGAATTAATACCGGCAGTGCAAAAGCAGGCGACGGCAAAACCCTGACTAGTGAGAGCTAGGGCGAGTGATCGAGCGGGAAGAAAAAAAAGGATTGGACGGGTTAAATAATTTTAACCCCTGACAGCTTTGCGACCGCCCTAGCGGTCGCAATAAAGTGGTCGCGAGGCGATCACCAAACTATCGATCTGTACGTCATTAATATTGTGACGACCCTTGAGGCGGTCGCAGTACTATCGCCAACCAGGCTACTCCGCAACCCCAATGGACGGCGTTCGCAGAATCGTCGCATCTGCAACCGCCTCCAGTGGTGTCACATATGAGCCATCGCAAAAAGCCAAGTTTTTAGTAGTGATGTGACAAGATATTTGTATGGAGTTTTTAGAATTTTATTTATTATTTAATATGAAAAAATTCCATTGTGTCAACATGAATATCGTTTCTAAAAATTTATATTCTCTCGATTAGAGCAACTTTTATATTGCTTAACAACCCTAAAGTCGGAGAAATAATTGGGCCACCATCATCTAAACAAGCAAAAGTATTGCTTAACAACCCTAAAGTCGAAGAAATAATTGGGCCACCATCATCTAAACAAGCAAAAGTTATGACTGAACTTAGCAGCAAATTTCAAGTTATTATTTCTCTTTCTCAATTATATCTTCATTTCTTTCTCCCATATCATTCTCATACCATGCACTATGCGCAAACCATATTTTTGGAGGTAAGGGATTATTATATTTGAAGACCTTGATTATGACTATGAAATTCTACCTTATTTTATTATGAATTTTTAAATGTTTGATATGAATATCCCCCCACAAGGGAAAATTTTCACTTTTAATAGTTAACTAGAAAAATTCCCACGCTCCGCAGTGGAATCAAAGAATTTTATAAATAAATTTAATTTAACAATTATAATTATATTAATTTTATTTTTAAATATATAAAATAAATACATCATAATCAAATATTAAGATATGAAAATAAGATAATTCATTAATACAACTATATATATATATAATTAACCCTACAATTAAACTTAAATTCAATGATAGTAATAAAAGTTCAATATTAAAAGTAAAAAATTAGTGAAAATGCAATAAGGTCAATATAATTATTAAAAAAGATATAATAATAAAAAATTAAAAAATAATAATAAGTGAAAATACTCAAAACAACTTCCTTGTTAATAAAAAATAATTAGAGTTTAAGAAAATACAATATCGATAAGAAAAAATTTACACTTTTGACATAATAAGTTTTTATAATAATTATAAAATCAAAAATTATGAATTTGATTATATATTAAAGCATATAAGGATTAAAATATAATTAACTGTGATATAAATATAAAATTGTTTATTAATAGATCCAAAAATAAAGATTAGTTTTATAATATTAAAATTTAAATTCAACAATAATAGTAAAATTTTAATATACTCAATAAAAAATAAAGGCATATACAATTTTATAAATATAATAATAATAATAAATACCATTAAGCATGAGCACTAAAAATAATATACTCGGCAAATTGAAATAATCGTAGCTTAATTAAATTATAATCATGCTAAAGGTTAGATTTTTTTTACAAATTAAGAGTCCAACTTCCTATGTATGACATGATTATATTATTAATATCACTATAATATCTTAAATAAAAGTAAAAGCTAAAGTCTTATACTAAATAAAAAAATTAATGAAAAACTTGAATATCCAATTAATATAAAAATAATATTTTCTTCCGAGAAATAAATATGTTATATCCATATTTTCTCCCTATTTTAGAAATTTAATTATTGGTATAATATTTGAAGTTTTAGGGCATATTTGGGATTTATTATATTTAAGAAACTTGTATGTAAAAACATAATTTACTGTCTATAATTATGACCCTCACCTCACTGTCATACTCATGTCTTTTTGAGATTGAAAATTTTAGAGCGAGGAGATGCATGATGTGCGGAGTCGGGGTGCTTGCGGGTCGAAATGGCTCGCATTTTAATATAAGTTTCTTCCCTATCGTTTTCCTTCATGTGCTTAGTGTAGGGTAACATGTAGATTTAAGATTAGATTTTGTTCGAGTTTTTGGTGTTTTTGGAGCTTTCTAGTTGATTTCATATTTCTTGGAGTTTTTTCGATGATTCTTATCTTTTTTAGAGTTTTTCGACGAACTACCCGAAAAGAAAAGGTCGGGACGACGAAGGATCCGGTGAACTACCCGACTACACAAAATTTTATTAGGAAATATAGATGATGATTATGATGATGATGATGATAATAATAACAACAACAACAATAATAATAATAATAATAATGTAAGACCCGAAAAAATTTTCTTATATAAAAATCTATTTTGGTGCAGCGCGCCGGACCCGGAGTTAGTCAAGTCGAGCCTCGGAATCATCTCGAGTAGAAGGTATGACTCGACTAATGAAGTATGAAGTTTAAATTTGGTTAAATGACCCTTTCCTTTTATGCATTGATGCTTTAATTGAGTTAAGATCAATTCATGTTGCGGATAGAGTCAGACCCAAGTCGAACTCGGACTGAGTCGAGTCAAGGTTAAGTCGTGTAAGGGGGCAATTAAGTCATTGTAGATGAGGGAATAAAATCCCTGATCATTGAGCTGTGTGGCTCATCTAGGAGCCGCACAAAGCCCAAGCAAGGGAGAAGGGGAAAAGAGGAAGAAGAGATCTTGGTCGACGCCGGAGATCGAGTCGTCGTCGGAAGAGTCGAGATCGTTAGCGTTCGATTCTTCTTCTTCCTCAAGCAAAGGTGAGTGGTTGATTTCAGTGGATTGGGGGAGGCGGGTAGCCGAACCCCTAGGACTGCTAGGTATCGATTTCTCGTGAGTTTCCATCGATTCTTGGTATTTGATTTTCCTATCACTGTTTTGAATCATTATTCGTCGGATCTTCATAGTTTTCTTGTCGGATTCTCGACTTTTAGGGGCCGTCGAATCAAGGGAAAAGGGGAGAGGTCATGCCAAAAATTTTCTCAATTTTCTTGACGGATGTAGAACCCCTCGAACGATCTTAAATTCATGTTAGGTGTGTTCGTAGTTTGTTGTTTGAACATGATGATTGAAATTCATTTCCCCTAAGGCCTAATAGGCTCGGCCAAGAAAAATAAAACTTCATGATCTTGGTTTGGCCGAGCATAGGAGGGGTGACTTGATCAACGTGTTGATTAGGATAGGTCGGAGACAAGGTATTAGGGTTGGGGTTGGTCCCTCCCTTTTATTCCTACCCTAGGAGGCTCGGCCGAGCAAGGGGGAGGGAGATGGTGAACAGTAGAAGTTAAATTTCATGGTTAGAATACTCAAGCATTAGAAACATGATAACACTTAGGTAAGGCTCTAACTATAGAAGGCTACTATATTGATGTATGTAATTAGAGGAAAGGTGGGATAGCAACCATCCTTAGACCCTTCCTCCTTAAATTCTGAAATGTGGTGATAATTGTTACCATGCTAGATAATATATTCCTTGTCGAATTTACTTGATGTTTTACCATGCTAGATAATTTATTCCTTGTTGAATTTATTACTTAATGCAGAATTTAAATTATTATCATTGAATTATATGGCTATACATAGTAGTTGTTGTGAAGTAAATTCATAATATCTTATATGTTGTCCGGTGTTGTTAATGGATGAAATTCCAAGTCCGGGACACGTAGTTCTTCATCCAAGATAGCGTATGATGCTAGTCGACATGTAGGACATTATAAGGTGTATATTAGATATGAAAACTTAGCTAGTGGATGACACAACTTCTAAAACTTCTTGTAGTCATTTTTGAAACCTAGAATTATTAGGTGTACATGTCTTCGAAAGGGTAACGTTGAATTGTTGACCCTATAAGCCGGATTAGGGCCGGATGCGGGCAACTGCTTGAGGTGTATATAAGAAAACTCTAGGATATTTTGATTGTGTGATGTGCTTGCGATGGTCTGTCGAGAAGTATGGATAGTCTGAAATGACCAATGCTTGACTCGGCCAGTGATTTGGGTCTTGAGATGCCCCAGCAGGCCCGCTAAGTGTCAAACCCCAATTGGGTGGGACTAGCTACCCCTATCACAGTCGGTGTCCGGAGACTAGTAGACCATCCTAGTTGATGACCCGGAGATCTTATTGGTTCATTTATATGCTATGTGGCCTGAACGGCCAGTAGGTTGCTATTTTGCGTGGTAGGGTTGGTTGTAGCCGAACCACTAATGCATGAACAGACCCTGAGGGCCGGGTGCTATGTGGCATAGTTGGGGCTGTTATAGCCGGTGAAATGTAAGTGTGGTCTGCACAGTTCGCCCCTAAGGGTCGGTTGCCATATCAACAGTAACTTAGATCTCTAAAAACTTTATATTATATATATATATATATATTTGGGGATTGTGGGGAGGTTCAAAGAATCGTTCATTGAGTCTCATGTTGACTCACGGTTTATTTCTTTTTGTTTTGCAGAGCATGATCAGTGAGTTGAGGCTTGGCGTCATGGTACAGCTGGATGGCAAGCAGTGGTGCCAATCTCGTAGTGGCGTCCTATAGTCATAGTCTAGTTGTCTAGTTGTTGTCATTTTCCTACATTGATAGTTGTTGTCTTTTAAAGCTTGTAATCAACTTTGAACATGAGATGTTTCAGTTGTGATGATGTTAGCCACTTTTCTCATTTTCAAAAATAATTATGAACTTTAGAAATTTCAAATAAAACTGCATTGTGATTTCTTTTTATTCGATGTGTTTCGATTTCTCGTTGGTCAGTGTAGGTAGTAGACTTCAAGGTAGTATGTAGATCCTGGCCAGTCACACGATCCTGAGTTGGGGTGTAACAAATAATAATAATAATAATAATAATAATAATAATAATAATAACAGGGTATAAAGTAAAAAAAAGAAATAAGTAATATATAATATATAACGTGAGAAATTGTATATTTATACAAAGTATATTTTATATAAAAGTAAAATGTATATTAAAAAAAGTGTGAAAAATTGGAACGATGAAATCATGTATTTTTTCCTAACAAAAGTTAATAGAAACTTGAATCAATTTAGAAATTCTATTAGAATAAAAAAAAATCTAATTTAGATAAATATATAATATATTTTGTTGAACTTAAAATTTTATAATATAATAATTTATGATTTAGTTTAATTCGAAATTATGGATTTTACTTGGAAATGTATAATTTGAAAAAGAATATTCATGGAAAAACTAAGAAATAGAACAAATTTTAAAAAACACAAATATTTAAAATTTTAGAATTTTTTATGCAAAAGTTAAACAAAAAGAAAAGTTCAAAAACCAAATTTGAGAAGGTCGTTTAATTATTGGTATAATATTTGAAGTTTTAGAGCTTATTTTGGATTTATTATATTTGAGGAACTTTTATGTAAAAATATAACTTACTGTCTATAATTACGACCCTCGTCTTACTGTCATGCTCATGTCCTTTTGAGATTGAAGATTTTAGAGCGAGGAGGTGCATGATGTGCGGAGTATGGGTGCTCGCGGGTCGAAAGGGCTCACATTTTAATGTAAGTTTTTCCCTATCTTTTTCCTTCATGTGCTTAGTGTAGGGTAACATGTAGATTTAAGATCGGATTTTGTTCGAGTTTTTGGTGTTTTTGATGCTTTCTAGTTGATTTCATATTTCTTGGAGTCTTTTCAATAATTTTTATCTTTTTTAGAGTTTTTCGACGAACTACCCGAAAAGAAAAGGTCGGGACGACGAAGGATCCGGTGAGCTACCTGACTAGACAAATTTTATTAGGAAATATAGATAATAATAATAATAATAATAATAATAATAGTAATAATAATAATAGAAAAAATTAAAGTAGAGAGTAAAAAATAATAATAAGTGATATATAATATATAATGTGAGAAAGTCTATATTTATACAAAGTATATTTTATATAAAAGAAAAATGTTTATATATATAATGTATATTAAAAAAAGTGTGAAAAATTGAAACGACGAATGATGTATTTTTTCCTAACAAAATTTTATAAAAAATTGAATCAATTTAAAATTTTTATTAGATTAAAAACAAATCTAATTTAGATAAATATATAATATATATTGAACTCAAAATTTTATAATATAATAATTTATGATTCCGTCTAATTCAAAATTTTGGATTTTACTTGAAAATGTATAATTTGAAAAAGAATATTCATGAAAAAACTAAGAAATAGAATAAATTTAAGAAAACATAAATATTTAAAATTTTGGAATTTTTTATGCAAAAGTTAAACAAAAAGAAAAGTTTAAAAATTGAATCAAATTTGAGAAGGTGATTTCAAAAATTTGAATTTTTAAAATATAATAAGATGCATCTAATAAAAAATTAGTAAATTAATCAAATTATAAGAAATCAAATTTTAATAGGTAGTAAACAAAAGATAAAAATATTGTTAAATATTTACTAAATATTTCATAACTAATAAAAGATAATAATATTGTTAAATATTTACTAAAAGATAATAATATCGTTAAATATTTAATAAAAATAATATAATTAATACTACTAAAATAAGAATAAAGAAAAATTTGAAAATCTAAATTTTAATATAAAAATAAATTTAGAATTGAAAATATATAAGAAATAAAAATAAAATAGTCAAAAATAAAAGCAAAATAAAACAAAATAATTTTTTAAAAATAAATGAAAAAAATACAAAAAGAGGCAGCTTTGCTTTCTCAACACTGTCGTACAAAATGCGAAAAAAGAGAGAGTTAAAAAGGCAACGCTGCCTTTAAATAAAAAATAAAAAATTAGAAGGCTGCCGCACAGGATCCGCCCTCTCACTTCCACTTTTACTATATCTACCTACTAGTATTTTTTGAAGTGGAGGTTGTGGTCGGTGCGGATGATCTCTCAGCTCTCTCCACGACATCTTTCTTTTTATGTTTTTTTTTTTTTCCTTTGCAATTTGCATTTGGTTACGGTGCACCGCATTGAGGAAGAGGCGTGCAAACACATGCACATGAAAGTGGGGAGGTGCGATTTTAATTTAGGGCAAAGAAAGGGTGAGCTGCCAGCCCTTTCTTCCTTTTTTTAAAAATGTTTAATTGTTTTATTTGTTTTTGTTATTCAAAATATTTCACTTTTTTCATTTTATATAATTTTATTCTGCTTTTTTATTTTATTTTATTTTGCTTTAAATAAAGGAGGACATTTTTGTTTAGTTTTTTTTAAAAAAATATTTTACTTTTTTTATTTTAATATATTTTTAATTCTTATTTTTTTAATATCAAATTATGATTTCAAATTTTATTTTATTTTTAATTTTGATAGTATTAAATTATTTTATTTTAAATTCCTTTTTTTTAAAATGTTTAATTGTTTAATTTGTTTTTGTTATTCAAAATATTTTACTTTTTTCATTTTATATAATTTTATTCTGCTTTTTTATTTTATTTTTTTTGCTTTAAATAAAGGAGGACATTTTTGTTAAGTTTTTTAAAAAAAATTATTTTACTTTTTTTATTTTAATATATTTTTAATTCTTATTTTTTTAATATCAAATTATGATTTCAAATTTTATTTTATTTTATTTTTAATTTTGATAGTATTAAACTATTTTATTTTAAATAAATAGTTAAAAATATTATGATAGTTTATGTATTACCTAACTACATTTGAATTTTTATAATTTGGTTAATTTATACATATTTTTATTCAATCAAATTACTATATTAAAAAAAAAAAATCAATATTTCGAATAACCTCAAATTTAATTTTATTTTTGAAATTTTATTTTTTATTTTACCTATTGCCAAGAAAAATCCAAAACTTCGAATCCAAGTATGGTTTGACTTTTTATCTTTGTTAAAAAATTTAAAACTTTTTTCCAAAACTTTGAATCCAATTTTGATATTATTATTTGTTAAATATTTATTTTTTCTTAAATTTATTATACTTCTTAGTTTTTACATGATTTTTTTAAAGCCTACATTTTCCAACAAAAATTTAAAATCTCAAGAATTAATTCATAAATTAATATATATTATATAAAATTTTAAGATATATTATATATATTATATTATATTATATTATCACATCCCAATCTAGGATCACATGATCGACCAGAGTACACATCCGTACTCCGAAGCCTACCAACACGTGCAAACCAATAAGGTAATAAAAGAAACGCAATACATACTCAATATAACACACTAGAATGCTAAGTATGTTTATAAACAAATGACAACAATAAAGTCACAACAGTATGCAAATAAGACTCTCTATACTTGACTACGACCAGACACATCACGAGATCTACTGTCTGAGCTTGCAACCCCAGCCGCGCTACATGGGTACCACCATACTACCAATAGTCAGAATTTGCAAAAAAAAACATAATAAAGTGGTGAGTTTCTAAGGAACTCAGAGAGTGGCTTGAACCAAGCCCTCGCCAAGCTATCCCGAGCACAAATATAATCAAACATAAATTATAAATGTGAGGTATGTAAAGTAAAACATCCATCCACAAAACTCGAACTCACACACCAGTCATCCGGCCCATAATGGCCCAAAATAATCACTTGGCCTGCGATGGCCCAAAACCATACACTCGGCCCATGATGGCCCAAAACAATCACGGGGTGATTTTAATATTTTTGTCGCAACCCGGGTACGCGTCCCAACTGGACCCTCTCTTGGGCCCAACATCTCGACTTTATGTTTTATCACCCAAATTATATTTCAGCCTATACCAAGTAATTCCAGCGTGCATACTCATAACAGCAGTAAATGGCAAGTATACCGTAATGGCAAAACATAAACATCAAATGATTCGTCCCTCAAGTATGCTCAAGGCAACGTCCAACACTTAGCCAAAATTCTGCACTATACATTTGTTGTTAGATTCGATTTTGTCATCCTCATTTAAATTCTGTTTCGAGGTAAAATGGCAATGATAATTCATGGATAAGCAAGTATATAAA
This sequence comes from Canna indica, assembly GCA_034359265.1. Taxonomy (NCBI): domain Eukaryota; kingdom Viridiplantae; phylum Streptophyta; class Magnoliopsida; order Zingiberales; family Cannaceae; genus Canna; species Canna indica. Next base: position 66,704,151 of record CP136890.1, on the reverse strand, counting down.
TCATGTCACCTATCCACAAGGTTTCAGATCAATTGAACAACTGGTCGATCATGAAACATTGCGACGAACTCACCCTCCCGAAATTTTTGCAACTACAAGCAGATGTTTCCAGTTTTAAGTTGTTGTCTTAGGAATTTTGTAACAAAGCCAACTCTTACTCTTTTTCCTCCAAATCAGATTCATATGGTTGTTCATACACCCCACTATAACTTTCCAAAGTTTCGTTGTCATTGAACAAGTATTCATCATCCGAACATCGCGTCAAACTTTTAACTTATCCCAAATTCTGCTATGTGTAGAATTGAGAAATTTTAAGTAGCCCTCAAACTAATTTTTTAAATCCAGTCTCCTCAACTTGGAATTTGCTGAATGTTGGTGTCGGAGTTGTCCAGGTATCCTACAAACTAACCCCAAGAGTTTGTACTAATCGGATAACTTCTCAGCCTCCGAACTAAGTGTCAATTATGCAAGAAAATATAATTCTGTGCAGTTCTCTATTCTTGCAAACTATCTCCCTATGGCCACCAAAATAATAATACATAAGACACTGATTTATCTGATATTAAACCAATCTTAACATGTATAATTTACGGCCATAACAAGAATAAAAAATTTATAAATATTAGCATACTTTTCATAGCAAGACATTAGCATAACATGAGCTCCATAATCAATTATAGCAGTCGTATAAAATGGAGTAAAACACATGACATATTGGCAATACCAAATGTCCTCTGCATATCTGCAAAATAGTCCTCTAAATCCTATGGTTGAGACATACTATAATTTTTGGGTTCTATCTTCTTTCCTTGCATCAAAGTCTAGGATCATCTTAAACTGTAAATAGAACCTTCATCTTTAGGACCATTCGACCCTTAAACTCTTAGGGTAGTGTCTCTAGCCGAGTACCCCTAATAAGGAGTCTTATATCATTACCAAGTCATGCTTACCATCGCACATGAATATATGTCAAAACACGAACATTGGGCATGTTTACTTCATAGGATAAAAAAAGAATAAAATAAGGAATAAATTAATATTCATTATTTATTTAATGCATGGATTAGAATAAAATATGAATAAAAGAATATTTATATTCGATGTACATCAAATTTAAAAAAATTATATTCAATTATTCCTTATTTATTATCCAATCCAATCTCTTTATGTCCAACAAAGCAAACATACCAATAGTGCATGTTTGGTTCATAGGATATGAAAGGATATGATAAGGGATGAATTGATATCCATTATTTATTTAGTGCATGGATTAGAAGAAAATAAGTATAAAATTGATATTATATCTGGTGTATACCAGATTTAAAAAATTTATATTTAATTCATCCTCATTTATTATCCAATCATATCATATCTTATTCAATGAAGCAAACATACCATAGAGTATTTGGTAGGACGAAATATGCAAGAGATTGAATAGTATTACTTATGTCACACCTATTTCCTTATATTGCAACATTTTAAAAAGGAATAGATGAATCATAAAAAAAATAGGGAAAAAGTATAAAAATGCCCCTAACGTTTTCTCACGAGTACTAAAATGCTCATAAGATTTTTTTGGAATAAAAAATACCCTTTACGTTATGGAATTGGGTAAAAAAATGCCCCTATATGTAAACGACATTAATTGAGAGATAATGGAGCTGACGTGGCTGATGACGTGGATATGTGGCGCACATGCAGGCCAAGATATTTTCTCACAAGTACTAAAATGTCCTGATATTTTCTCACGGGTACTAAAATCCTCTTGACGTTTTCTCATGGGTACAAAAATATCCCTAACGTTTTCTCATGGGTATAAAAATATCCCTAACGTTTTCTCACGGGTACTAAAATGCCCCTAACGTTTATTTTGAAGCTAAAATACCCCTGATGTTATTGAAAATGATACAAAAGTAACATCAAACTAACTTCTATTAGGTGAGACTTAACGAAGATGTCGTGGATACTGATAGAGATGTTGACTTTACATGTGGCGCACATGCAGAGAGCAACTTGCCATGCAACTGTAGGTTCGAAATTGAACCAATTTTTTCAAAATCAAAAATTCAGTTAATCAAAAAATCGGTTCGAAATTGAACCAATTTTTTCGATTAACCGATTTGATGATTTCAATTTTGGTTTTTATTTTCTAAATTTTCAGTTTTCAATTCCAGTTTCGATTTCGATTTCTTATGTGTCGCTTACGTGACAAGTTGCTCTTTGCATGTGTGCCATGTGTAAAGTCAACATCTTTGTTAGCATCAACGATATATCTGTTAAGTCTCACCTAATAAGGGTTAGTCTGGTGTTTTTTTTGTACTATTTTTAATAACCTCAAGGGTATTTTAGCTCTAAAACAAACGTTAGGGGTATTTTAGTACCCGTGAGAAAATATTAGAGGCATTTTTGTACTCGTGACAAAACGTTAGGGATATTTTAGTACTCGTGAGAAACGTCTTGACCTACATGCGCGCCGCATGTCCACGTCATCAGTCTCCGTCATCAGCCACGTCAGCTCTGTTATATCTTAATTAACGCTGTTTACCTATGGGGTATTTTTGTATCCAATTCCATAATGTAAAGGGTATTTTTGATCCTAAAAAAGCTTTAAGAGCATTTTAGTACTCGTGAAAAAATATTAGGTGCATTTTTGTACCCTTTCCCTAAAAATATATATTCCTCATGGATGAGGAATACCCCTATATATGACATTTTTTCAATACGGTCCTTTAATGTTTTAACAAGAATATAAAATTAAATTATTAAATTAATTTTAATAATTATAAATATTAAAAAATGTTACAAGTACAACAATAATGTCTTAATATTATCATTATTTTATGAAGATTCAATTAATTTTTATGAAAAAAAAATGATAAATATTATTTTTTAAAATTTATTTATTTTTAATTAATTCAAAATTAATTTATATTTTTTATTTTTAAAATTAATATTTAACACTAAAAATTATTTTACACTAATCTATAATGAAAATAAATTATAATGCAATATATTATTTTGAATCTTGATATTCTATATTTTTCATAAGATTATTTTGATCATTTTCTCTTTATTTATTATTTGTTTTTTGTGCTAATAAAATAAAATTATATTATTCTAAATCTGTTTCTCATGTCAATCAAATAAGTTAATATTATTTTTTTACAATTTCATTTTTTATCTATTCACTATTTTTTTTTATAGCTCACCACTCGATTCGATCTAACTAAACACCTCATTAACCTCTTTTCCGCTTTGCAGAGCTATTTTTATTACAATATTTAAGCCGGTTCAATCCGATCCATTGTGAACCGGAGGGATTCAAGCTAAACCTGACCGCCTACTTGTCAACATGTGGAGCTGCTACTCGCGAGCGTCTGTAGGTTACCGAAATTGCCACACGTCGCTTTCATGGGCTACGTTTACTTCCCGGTACCCACTACACAAAGGGCTCTCTTTCTCGTGAATTCTTCGACCTCTATCGAAATCATTGTTCTCCGAACTCTTTTCTGAGATTGGAACGGAGGACGATTAGGGCATGGATCGGATTGTCGGCAGGAAGTACAAACTAGGGCGCAAGATCGGGAGCGGATCCTTCGGAGAGATCTTTCTCGGTAAATCCATCTGCGCTAATTGCGCTCATTGATCATCCTTTTCCTTCTATTTTACTTGGTTCTGATCTGTCTGTGTTGGATTTGTCTGTTTCAGCGACGCACGTCGACACGTATGAGATTGTCGCGGTTAAGATAGTAAGTTCCCCGATTTTTTAGTTTGACCTACATTTGGGTTTACCGTTGCCCATTTCTAGTGTTTGATTTAGAGGTTTTTTTCCCCATATAAGTGGCGTAATCTATGTTTTTTGTTTTTAGGATTGTTCTTATTGGATTTAACAATAATCGACGTTTTTATAGCATTTGGTAGAATCCTTAAAGTTGAATTGTCATGTCGTGTTATATGGTCTGCATAGAAATGTTTGAGTGATCGACGGCTTTAGGCGCTGATTAAAGTTTTCATTCCTGAAGTGAATTTCACAGTTATCACTCATAGGTTCTTTCAATCTCGATTTTTTAATTCACATTTCAAAATTTCAGTTTGATTGTTTCCCTCTTGTTTATTTTGGTGAAGCTTTGTTTTGAACCAGTTCATGTTGGGTTGATTCATATAATGTTGCTGGTTTATGCAGGAGAATATCAGGGCCAAGCACCCACAGTTACTTTATGAAGCAAAACTGTATAATATTCTTCAAGGAGGAAGTATGTAACAGTTGTATGGCAAAACACTGAGTCTATTCTGGAATTTAAAAAATTATTACATTACAAAATCTTCCTTGCAGGTGGTATCCCGAAAATCAAATGGTATGGTGTTGATGGAGAGGAGAATGCTCTTGTTATGGATTTGCTTGGTCCAAGTCTTGAAGATCTGTTTGTCTATTGTGGTCGGAAGTTCTCGCTAAAGACTGTTCTGATGCTTGCAGATCAGATGGTAAAGGGAAACAAACATGTTATGAATCAATAATTTACATGCAATGATTTTACTCCTCTCTTTACAGCTTTGCATAATTTAGAGAAGCATGGTTAAATTTAAATATTTTGGACAATTTCATAACAATATGATGCATCTAGAGAAGCACCTGTTTCACAAGACTAAATTCAGATGCTCTGAAATGAAAAGGATTGGTCGACAGAAATCATTTTAGGCAATTTACTTTGAGTGTATATGAGTATGTTGAATTGCTTCTCTAATTCTCTTTTATACTTGATTCTACTAAGTCATGTTTCTGCTTCTATGGATTATCAAGCCACTTGTGTTTGTTGCTTCTTTATACTGTTCATCTGCACGTGCAAGTATGCTTGAGTGTGTGCTTTGGCATGCTTGTTCATGTTGATGTGCATATAGAATTGCTTGAGCATGGTGTATGTGCATGTGAAAAAAGGCTGATCAAGAGTGCTAGGCACCTCCCGTAGCAAGATGTGAGGATTAGTCAGAATACATGTTACCCTTGCAAGGAGAGCTGTTATTTGCGGCACTCAAAACACTAACCATTCAAGTGGCAAAGAAGCGATAACACTAACCATTCAAGTGGCAAGGAAGCAACCAAATTTTTACACCAGAGCTTGCCCTGTGTATATAATTTTGTTTAGACAAGTGGATCTATACAGAATCTAGTATAATCTACTACATACAACATGTCCTCATGTCACATTTTCTAGATGCACCGAGGTTGAATCGTGTATTGAGCATATATTGTCTTGAGTTCCATCAAATAATATCAATTGTAGATGGAAGTTGTATTATTCAGTTTTATTTTATGGAAGTTGTATTATTCAGTTTTATTTTCTAGCAGTGTCTTCTCTCTCATATCAAGCATTTGTCTCTGTCTTCAAGTACCTATTCTTGTTCAGTTGTTTGTATTCATATGAGTTCATACATATAGTTCTTTACCTTATACCCAGATCAGTAATTACTGCTTGATCTACTTTTATATTCCACAGATTACCAGAATAGAGTATCTTCACTCAAAAGGATTTTTGCACAGAGACATAAAACCTGATAACTTTCTAATGGGTCTTGGTCGGAAGGCCAATCAGGTAGCAAGTAGCAACTATAGATGCCTCCTTTCAGTTTTATTTCATGGTTGCATACTTGCATATATAGTGCTGTGGATTCTTTGTTGAAAGTGTTGACTTGAATGTGATTATCTAGGTTTACATCATTGATTTTGGGCTTGCAAAAAGATATAGGGATTCTACCACCAACCGTCATATCCCATACAGGTGTGTAATCCACTAACTGATATTGGATTTCTGTTACTTCTTACTGCATATAGATTGGTGAGGATACACCTGTCATAATTGTTGCTAAATAGTGAAGTATGTACATATTTGCATGTTTACTTTGGCTGTAATAAAAATAGATACAATAATTATGTTGGAGTTTTACCATGTCATCAACTAATCAAACAAGCGATGGAACACTAAGAAATAAGGCTCATGGAAGTTTGTTATGCCAAATGTAGATAACTTGTTACTTCTTTTGTCTCTGAGAATTCAATCTGCTTTATTCTGAAAACTAATTACTCTTTTGAATTCTTTAGGTTATAAACAATTCCTTTTTTCCGTGATGCAGAGAAAACAAAAACTTGACTGGAACTGCTCGTTATGCAAGTTGCAATACTCATCTAGGCATTGGTAAGTGGAGACTAAGGTGACCATTGTTAAGTTTCAGCTTGGTTCTAGGCCAACTTATTTGAGCTATCTATTCATCAGAGCAAAGTCGTCGAGATGATTTGGAATCTCTTGGATATGTTCTTCTCTATTTTCTCAGAGGAAGGTATGATTTGATTAAATTTGAGTTTTGTTTTGAAATTCAGCATCTTTTCCTTTCAAACCACTCAAAATTTCATGTATACTAGAAATAACCCTACTGCAGAACTATTTCATATTACCATTGCTTTTACTAGAAGGCCAGTAGGATTGATGAAAACACATTTCGTCTTATATGGCACTACAAACAAGAAAGATCGTCAATGTTTTGAAAATCAAAAGAAAGAGTATAAAATCATTTTGGATAGGATGAGGTTGTTTAAGTGAATTTATAATTGTTTTGATGAAATTGTGGAATTCTTTTGTAACGCAGTTTCTATAAAAACAATAATTAATAATATACAATATAGATATTTATTAATATGCTAACATCCATTTCAAGTAATTTTCTTTTATTGTCTATATTAGCCTCACCAGTACCTCAGAATTTTTCCAAGTTTTTCTTCTTTAAATTTTGCAGCTTATGTATGTCTAACCTCGTATAATTTACTTGTTAATCTTATGTTTTGTTGAAGTCTTCCATGGCAAGGACTAAAAGCTGCCACAAAGAAGCAGAAGTATGATAAGATATGTGAGAAGAAACTTTCAACTCCTATTGAGGTACGTAGTCTATCATTATATTTGTTCCATGATGTCTTTACTATAATATTGCACACCCTTAACAATATATTTTTAAATAAAACTTTCTAGGTTTTATGTAAATCTCATCCTGCGGAATTCGCTTCTTACTTCCACTATTGCCATTCTTTAACATTTGAGCAACGACCTGATTATGGATTTCTGAAGCGCCTATTCCATGACTTGTTTAAACGTGAAGGTAAAGTACAGAAAAGCTTAATCATGTTCCTACTCTCTAGTTCTTGATTAGAAGCACACTTTCCTTTATTTGTTTTTAGGTTGGAAATATCTACTTGTCCTAATTCTTCCAAATGATTATTATAGTTTTTCACGACTGTGTTGGTAACAAACAAAAGAAAATGAGAAGAGGTTTTGCAGAACATGGAAGTCAATCTATTAATTGGAAAGAATGTCACTAAATCTCTGATCACATTTCCTGTGGACTTCTTTTATTCATCATAAGTGTTTATTGCCACAGTTTTTTTGTTTGAGATTGGCTGAAATTGTTCTATTATGGCAGGTTATGCGTTTGATTATATTTTTGATTGGACCATTTTGAAATATCAACAAGCTCAAAGGACAAAATCTCAGCCTCGATCATCTGTGAGTATGTTTTCAATAATTGAATTACTATTGTCCTCCTTGATATAGCAGATAAGTCTTGTATAATCCTAAGTATTCGTGTAGTTGATAGTGTTCATAATTAGATAGTACTTAAAGTACAATGATAGCTCATAGTTATTTTGATTTGTTTTAGTGCAAGACAAGATAGTGTGATCTACTTAAAACTTGATATTGCAACAGTTTTGAGATATTTGGTTAGCATGCCAGGATTTCTTTGCTTTAATCTGATGATAGAATGGAGCCAATTAATGTTGCACAAACTGTTCTTTGTGGTGATGTAGTTTTTAAGTTTGTATAATTTGCGAGTATTGAGTTAACTTTTTTCTTTTTTTCTAGGATGTATATTTAGTTAGATCAATATGGCATTTTCAAAGATAAGTTTGTGAACTGTCTCTACGCAGTATCTGTATTGACAAGATTTTTGAATTGGCAGCCAAACCCTGGTGGAATGACTAGCCTCCAAGCAACATCTATGGATGTTCACAAACATCAAGGTTCTTCTAATTTCACTTGTATTTTTGATTTACTCCCGGAAAATTTATGCTTCAGAGTTTAGACTTAATTTTATAGTTAATAACTAGGTAGTTTTAATTTGCAGCAACCTTAATTGTTAAAATGCTGTTATCAGGGTTGATGGAGAATTTATTGAACTATACAAACAAGGCATTTACTAAAAGTTATTTTATCAAGAGTAATTTATTTCTTGGTTAATTACTATGCATGATGCATATTCTCCTGTAACTTAAACTTTGAATAGTTTTTGATGGCAGAATGGTTTGATTATTATTAAATTAATTTATTTTCCAACTTCAAGACAATTTTCACTCTCTTCCTGATAAATTTCATTCAAGAATATTAATGAATAGTGATAAAACTTCCCCAAAGCTTAGCTGTTAGGAAGGAGCTCCTTCCTAACAATCTGAATAGTGTCATCATTGTTTACATTGTTAAATTTGCTAGAGTGGAGCCATTTTGTCGTCATTCTCTCATATATTAGATATTACATTGCTTTTATCTTGTTTTACCTAGTTACATAAAATTAGAGCTTTGATTTTGTAGACTAGATTCTAGAAGTATTCTCATACACTTTTGATGATTCTAATGCACAACAATGCTTGGTCAAGCTTAAGAAATGGATGATCCATTGCTCAAAAGTCCCACTAATAATGGGTTGGGTTACCAAACACACTCTCACTCCTTATAACCAAGGGGCTGCTTTCAAATCTCAATAGGTGACCAATAATAAACTTTCCACTGCAAAACAAATACCTAGTTTATGTTTTTGAATGCTGTTCCAGCCCACATAATCTATTTATTCATATTCTTAAGATTCCCCTCATATGTGGGCAGGCAAGTTAGCAATGGCCAGCCAACACATGAATTTGAGTTAATCGGGGGTATTTTTTGTTTTTTAATGCATAACTTATGTTCCAACAAGGACCTTTTGTTCCAATTCCATCTTAAATGCTAGGCCATCAAAATGCTTAAGCCATTAGATTAGATATGATTTATTCATTTATATTGTTAACAACCTAGTGTTTTAAAAGGCGTTAGGCACCCTTGAGGCGCTAAGGTCCTCTATCGCCCGAGATGCTAGACGCCACGAAAGGCGCTCGCCCGAGCGAAGTGAGGCGCTCCTAAAAAATAAGAACTTTTAAATCATAAATAAAGCCAAAATTGTCTTAAAAAGTCATAAACAAAACAAGTTCAATATAGAAATTAAACAAAGTTAAAACAAAGCACCACATAAAAACTGAAAAAGTCATGCATATAATGAGAAAACAAAACCATGCCAACGTAAGTCAAACTGCATTACTGCCTAGTTCCTAATTTCTTTCTTCCTAGCCACTAAAACTAAAAGGTATAATCTTTAAAGGCCCTAATCATCATCCATGTCGTCAATATCATCTTCATCATTCAGATCATTATCCCTTCCATCACTACCATCTTTACCTTTTCTTGCTATCACCTTTAGCTTTTCTTGCTGAGAAACTTTCTGCAAGGCTGCAACTTCTGACCTTCAAGCTTCAACCGCGCGTGGAGAGGAGAGGAGGACGGGAGGAGGACGGTTGTGGGCCTAATCTTCTGATGCCTGGGTTTTATTTTCTCTAAAGCTATTTTACTATAATAACCCTTGTTTATCTTGGTAATAATTAATTTGTTTAAAAAAATTAGAACATATGAAAGTAACAGAAAGTAAGAGAGTAACAGAGTAACAGAGGCGCTCGCCTCTTTGAAGGGGCCTCGCCTGAACTCTGGTCAAGCGATGATCCCTCGCCTGGTGCCGCCTGGGCGCCCGAAGGCCTTTTCAAAACACTAAACAACCTAATCCATCTAGCATTAAGTAGTGAATCAAACATTGACTCACTTGAATTTTTTTTCTTTCGAAATTTGTTAGTGCTACACTAATATTCACTAATGCTCATTCAACATTCTTGTTTGGTCAACTTATTCTAGTTACCAGTGCAAATGATGTTCTGCACATGGATGAAGTTACTGAGCATGTAGGGCCAAGTAATGCTGCAAGTCCTATGGTTCAAATGCAGTTCAAAATTGCTGCAGGCAAGAATTTGAGTTCCAACAATCAGCGACCTGATAAGTTGGTAAGTTATGACAATGATCAATCTTTGATGGGTTGATGAAAATTTCTTCCTGTTACATTAGTCAAGGAACTAAAATATTCTGATGTAAAATTTTCTTCATCCTTAAGTTATGATTTTCTTGATTTTGAAGTGATTAATTCTCCAATGTTTCAGAGGCTTGGAATAAGCTCTGAAAAACCAGAGGCTTTATCTACATCATTTGCTTTCCCTGGAGCACCTAAGAAAAATGTCATGAGTTTGAAACAACCACAGACAACTGATGCTTCACAACTTGGGTCATCCAGCCGTTGGATTCATATGCTAGAGCACAATGCTTCAGCCAAATGACTGGTAATGAGTTGCATGGTAATCTGCCCATGTTCCGTGTCTCATCTTCATGTTAAGGAACTTCTCTGGTTGGGTGTATGTTATTTATGGGCTCTTCAGTTGTAGGTCGAGTGGGTCGGGTCTGACATGCACACATATCCATGGATGGCTGCAAACTGTTGTTGCCCAAGTTACATTGTGGATATCAGGATGCATAGTGTATTCCTATTAAGGTGACTTCAAATACAGATGTTGCTAAAATGATCTTCAAGAGACATGGTTGATTCTCTGTTACAAAATAAATTCTCACTGATGTTGTTTATCATTCAATTTAACCTGGGTAAATCTGTGAATTGTTTATTCAACTATATTTTATGCATCATATGTTCATTTTTTAGCTATGTAAGTACCATGTTACAATTACTGCCCACTTTGTGGACCATCATCATCCATCTTTTCCTAATTCTTTGCTGGTATATCTTTATTGTATTGATTAGTTCAGAACCATCAGTTGTATCTGAAATGATTTCAGCATTAGGTACACACTCAAGGATCTCAAAAGAGGATGGCCATCTAGTTTAGATGTCAGTATTCTATCATTTCATCAAATCATTAATGGGTTTCTAGTAAAGCTAGAAAAGGTGCTTATGTGCATGTTTTATGAATCAACTTTATGTTTTTTGGCTTATCTATCTAGTGTTTTTTTACTCCCCAGAGCATGATGCTGGTGACGGTTAGAGGGCATATACACTTCTGAAGATTTGAGACAGATTCATGTAGAGTTGTAGACCTACCTTCAGTATGGGGAAAATGACGAGCAAGTTTCCAGAGAGCATGACAAGGTAGTCTCTTGGTCCAATGCAGGGTATGCTGTATTGTAGAAAGATATAATGATGATTCTCCTTGAAATTTGCCATACATGTTAAACTTATTTTAAACTATCTGGTTTCTACGTTGCTGATGGTAACAGAGAGATTAATGGTAAAGATTAAGGTGCGGAGATAAAATGGAACTGGTCTCATTCTATATCAATCATAATAAATAAAGCACTTATCTAGGAAAACAGAAATTGACTGGGATGCTCTGTTTTACTTGATTTTCTTTAGATGTAGGCATGTAGCTAAAGCAAACCCAAAAGCTACTCCTTTGTGCTTGTCGCTACTCTTGAAAGGTGTATTCCATTTTTTTACAATTACCTAAGTGGCTAAGTGGATCAACTTTACTATCTCAACCTGCATTAATGATTTGAAGATAGATCCAATCATATATGAGCCATTACCTTTTATTGATTTTGTATTTGGTTTTGTCTAAATAAAAATCTGTTTTTTTCTTGAATTTAATTCTCTTTTCTAGTTTGATTCATATAAAGCCCATCCATTTTCTTTTCAATTGTGATGTCTGTTTCGCTATGGGTTTGGTCTGGTAACATGGAATATTACCCCATTCCACTGTTTTGGGATGTTTGGAAATGTGAAATATGAATTGGAAAGGTAACAGAAAGGGTGGAATGGTAATGGGGTTTAATAGGTCTTCAAAGGGGGGTGGTTATGAGGGGGAATGAAAAAGCAATTTTTGGTAATAAAATTGAATCATTCCCAATTCAGATGATTGTGATACAGACAAAGGAATAACACTTAATGCCACATTCCCACTCCCATATTTGTACTCCAGTTCTCTTCATCTCATTTCTTATCTATAATTCCAGGTTATCAAATTTACCCTAAGTGCGTTGTGGTTGAAGCAACCATAAATAAAGTGCACAATTGGGACAAGCATTAGCATATCACTAGGCAAGTCTTTACTTTCTTTTGACTTCCCAGTGCCCAAAACAATTTGTGGCTAAAGAAGTAAGCATAAATGGCAGTAAACTAGCAAAAGATAGGGAAATTTTGCTATAGTTTGTTCCAATTCTTTTATGTTAATCTTATTTTATAAGTGTATATAGGTTCATTTTTAGCAATTTTATGTTTTTTGCATGAAAAGGTTAAATTGCATGTTTCGTTATTAGCATATAGTTTAAGTTCTTTTAATCTACCTGTTGGATGCGTATATTTTCAAGATTGAGTAGGCCTCTAAACATGCTATCTTTCAACACATTTTTCTCTGTAAATAGCTGATGCTAGTTAATTACGTGGTTAATTAGGATGGCAAAATGTTAGAATCACTTTGGGATTAGATCCATGAAAAATTTACAATAACCTTTTCTACTGTTCATTGGCATGGAGACAATGACCTATCTTCTCTCTTTATTTGTAACAAGACTTCTTTTTTTTCTAAATGATTTGAACTATGACTTGGTTTGCCAACCTGCGCACCTCAGTGAATTGCATGATGTCCTCTACTAATGGTCTCCCAAGTTTCAAAATTTTATGACCACCCCCTTGATTTGTAGTTAGTAGTTACCAACTCCCTTGATACAGTTGACATTTTAAGTTAGGCAACCATGGATTGTCTCTATTTTTCCCACAGTTTAGAGGTAAAATAAGGCCATAATTTTAGGATAACTAATGTTGTTTTTGTGTTTCAATATTTTGATACCCATTCTTATTAGGATTAGGAATTCTAGACTATATATTTGTAGTCCCTTGGGCAGTTATTGCTTGTAATGAAATCATTATCTTCTCAATCTCTCTCTATTCTTCCTCTTCCTTTCCTCTCCCGGTTTGGTGTTACATCATCCCTCTTACTCATGTCGGAGATTTTACTTGTAAAAATATTATTCTTTATAAGTTTGAGGCAAGAAGTTAACTTATTCTGTATCTGTCTCACACTATAACCACTCTCTTGTGTAAGTTGACTTGGACCCAATATGAGTCCACGGAAATGTAGACGATCTTTTCATACTCAAGAAAGTATAATATTTTACAACTAAGCCTTAATCTCATACTAATGGGTCAGCTATATAATTCTTTGTCTACAAATCCCCCTATGTCTAAGGCTAGAACCGCCTTAATATTTAGTAAATGTAGATCTTTAGACACATATTTCTCTCCACGTGATCCTATGTCTTCTACCATTCTTCCTACCTTTTACTATTAAACTATCACATTTTCGAACCGAGGCACTTGGGGGTCTTTGTAGCACGTCCAAATAATCTTAGACGACATTCTCTTACTTTATATGCAATATGCGCTACATGCATATTCTGTCGTCATTTCAACCATCTTGCTTCGACTCTATGAATTACATCTTCATCTATATCTCATCATTTTGGAAAATGCAGCATAAATATGTAAAATGGCTATAGTTAGGCACTACTATACTACCTAAACTCATTTCCTCTCAATCCCTCCTACTTAGACTAAAATTAGAGTGCATATATTCGGTCTTGCTTCCACTTAACCTAAAACCTTTGCCTTCAAGGTGTTTCTCCATACTTCTAACTTATGGTTAACTCGCTCTCTCGTCTCATCAACTAATACAATATCATCTGCAAACAACATGCACCATGGGATATGCTCGTAATACTATTGTCAACTCATCAGTTACTAAAGTAAACAAGTATGTGCTCAAGTCAAACTGTGGTGTAGCCACTGTGTATATTTTATTGATTAAAGTATAATATTTTAATCAATATAAAATGCCACATGGGAAGGCGGCGCTAATGGGAATTCAAGTGACTGATATTGAGATTTGAAATTTGGAGGGTATTCATTGCATCAAACTCCCTTTGTTGAGGGGGTGATCCTGCAGCAGTAGCAACAATCTTTTTTTGTGTTTAATGTTGTCATTACGAGTGATCATTATCAAAAGTTTCTGGAGGAATTAGAAACTAATAACCGTCGCCAAAAACGGTAGATGCCCATGGATTTTATTGTTGATCTTGCGTACTGAATGATAAATAAGAGGAAATTATATCTAATAATGAGTATCAAAATTATGTAAACTTTTTTTTCCCTCCCCATGAGAGATTGTTCTAATAGAATATAGATGATAGGAAAAAAAGAAACAAATATTTTTGGAACGGAAGAACAAGGTTTCTTTCTCTCACTCGGTTAATATTTTATTGCTGTTTTAAACCTTAGGATGTCAAAATTTTTTGCTGCATGTTGTTAATTGTTATTTTGTTAATTTGACTTGGTCATCCCTTGGTTTATAAGAATTCTAGAAATGTCTTAGTTGTTTTTGTTTTTGTTTTTGATCAATTACATGAGATATGATTTATATCCGGATTTTCCTTTTTTATTAAGCAAAGCTTTCCCTTTTCCCTTCAAGAAACTGGTGATCAAGATTTTAGGCTTTCATTATTTATGGAATAAGCACATCTGGTGCAGTGTAAGATCTCAATTTAAGCCTAACTAATCCGAAAAATAAAAATTTACTTTGATTCACGAAAAAGTACTTGATATCCCGATTCAGTTTTAGTATCACTATACAATTTACAACTGGTATTTATGTTATTGACAGACTCATAGGATGTCCAATTGGTGCATGGCCAGTAGAAGCAAAGAATATTTTATTGTTTGTGAATCAAAGTAAAATTTCAATTTAAGCCTAAGTAATTCTAAAAATTTCTATTTATTTTGGTTTAGATAGATCGAAATAGGATAAGTATTGTTTTCAATTGGTTTTTTGAATTATTTTTCAAAAATAATATGAACAAAAATTCTTTACGTATAATTTGACAACTATCTTTCTTAAGAAATGATTGTAAAGTATTGCAACTAGGCATGATACATGGATAAGTCTAACTATAGATGCCAAATTCAGGTCGGCGTAAAATTTCTTTTCCACCACTCTGAAGGATCCAGGGCATCTGCCATACTAAACCTTAAAATCTGATGGTGCGACGTGTATTTATATGTATTATGTAAAATTTGATGGAAAATAACTCCATTTTGAATTACTATTTTTGTGTGGTTTTATTGAACTTTTATTATTTCGGGGTAATTGTCATCATCTTAAAATTATTTATTGTATTGTATAAAATCATTATTTTGATTGTTATGATTTTTAACATAAATTTGTTAACTAGCATATAAATTTTTTTATGAAAGTTATCTAGAATATATAGAATGCAATGTATATTGTCTTTAAAGAATTTAATCACGTTTCCTGAAAGCTCCAGTATTTGTTTTCATTTTAATTTCAAATTTTTCAATAAGGACATAAATTTAATCAAAATTTTCATTATTTAGTTACCATTTATTTGTGAAATCTATTTTCAATATGGAAAGAAGATATAGGAAACAAATACTCAAGAGGTTGTTAATTATTTTTGGTCCTTCCACTTATTATTTTTATTGTTGTATATATACTATGTAATATATATTAAATTACATTGTAATTCATGCAATTTTAATTTTTAATGTAATTAAATAAAAAATTAAATTTAAGTAAAATATATTATATAATTTGTTAAAATTTTATTATCAAATTAAGTAGCATTTTATGTTTGGTAAAAAAGTAGCATTTAATATTTCATATTGTTTTAAAAAACAAAACGCTAATACATTTATTTAATTGTAATATATGCCTTAATATCTCTACACAAATTTGATCCTGTACACCTCTATCTTTAGGCAAAAGCTCACAGTAATGGGAGGAAAAGAAAAGAAAAGGGGAAAAAGGTATTGTGCAAGAAGTCAAAACGATGACATGGTTCAGTCCAAACTGGAAGATAACAGTGGAGAATATAATGTCTCATGAGAGAAAATGTTGGACAAGATTGGCTTAGGGGCAAAACAGCAACTGGATCATTAGCTCTTGGTCTAAGAATTGCGTACAAGGGTAATGAGAATCTTTTCGGTTATGGTGATGTCTTAAATTGCTCATTTGTATTATTTATCACGCAAGCTTTTTCGGCATCATCGGTATAATAATCAACTGTACTAGTTTATTTCATCCATTTTTCTAAATATTTAACATCACTTTCCTTAAAATGGTTAAGACAATTTACCTTACACTTTAATTTTAGAAAATTTTTTATAGTGGTTGCAAAATAATAATTTGTAACATATTATTAAAATAACAAAAATACCAAAATAATAAATCTTCTTCTTCTTCTTCTTCAAAAAAGTTTAAATTAGATAAAGTTCTTCACAATTTATTATCTTATGTGCTTAAAATTAAGTTGATTTAATAATCAATTTTGTAATTTGAAACTAATATATAATTGTGTTTTTTAAAATTTTAAATATATTGATAATTATTTTTGAGTTGAATAAAAAAAAATTAGTTTAATTGTTTGGCGTTTAACATGATTTAGTTATAAAATGTTTTATAATAATCAGTTTAAAAAGGTTCGGTTTAATTCAAGTCAAATTTAATTAACTGGTTGTTTTTGGAGATTTAGTTCTATGATATTAAATAGAAAATTTAAATATAAAAAACAAAGTTAAAAAAGTATTTAATAAATGAAAATGCATTAAATGGGAAGGGCCAATTTTTATCATATTATTACATGTAAAATAAGAGGTGATTGGTCAATAGACAATTTTGCCTATATAATAAGATAAATGGGTGAAGGTGCAAATTTGTCTCTCTATTATTGCAAAAAGAGCAACATTGTTCCTCTACTTCATTTGGGTGTGATGATACCCATCAACTTACTAAATTATTACAATGTTACATCTCAACTTATCAAATTGGTGTAATGTTACCCATCAAGTTATCAAATTGGAGTAATATTGTTCTCATGTTAACCCACTGTTATAATTGACTCGTTTCAATCATTTATTTCGAACACATGGTATTTCAGTCATAAATTATTGACACATCACATCTTACGTGGTATAATTAAATAATAAAAATACCTAAACTAACCCTTAAACTCATATTTAATAGAATCATAATTGAGAAATATTGCATCCATTGATCTCTTCAATGTCGTCTTCAACCACATATTCTATACAGTCTCATATAAGAAAAAGACATGAGAATTTCATGTATGAAAGACATGAATTGAGATGTTTTTGTGGAGACAAACCTAGAATTCTCGAATATTGGTTGGAAAAAAACTCGTGTAGGAGATATTATTCATGTCATCGCTGTGGAGAAAGTGTACTAAATTCTATTTTTTGGATAATATTTTCTACATTTTCTTAGGCTGTGTACAAGGGTTGTGTAGATATGTAGGATTC
This sequence comes from Canna indica, assembly GCA_034359265.1. NCBI lineage: Eukaryota > Viridiplantae > Streptophyta > Magnoliopsida > Zingiberales > Cannaceae > Canna > Canna indica. Next base: position 66,686,595 of record CP136890.1, on the reverse strand, counting down.
TATTTAGTATAAGTTTAAGGATCAGTTTAGGTATTTTTATTATTTAATTATGTCATATAAGGTGTGACGTGTCAAAAATTTATGATTGGGATGCCATCATAATGTTTCTGGTCTCACTCGGACCATCGCTTGGGACCGGGCCTGGTTTAGCTGGTCGTTGTACCGAGCACGGGAGATCACCTCCCACGCGTTCTGAATAAATGGACTATGGTGCTCTGGCCATGTGTAGCGAGCATGCAAAATAAAATAATAATGTCAGTACAAATATTATAATGATCATGTATATGAAATTTTTTTAATATGTACCTCAAACTCGCATCATAGCATGTCGGCATGCTCATGAGGCACGTGAGACAACGTGGGCCATGCCCCGTGCATGTATCGTCTAATCGTCCCTGCTATAGTCCTAGGGACCTCCTCTTGCTCGAAGCTACACTCTTTGTCCTCGCACACTAATCAATCAATATTCCTCCTCAGCTGGTAGAGGCTGAATCCTGTTCAGCCCGTGTGGCTGCCTACGTCGCGATGAACTAGGCTCGGCTGTAGGAGAATCTCAAGTTTCACCGATTGGAGGATCGGCTGCCTCCAAAAGTCGGGCTGAGGTCTTATGAGCATAACCTCGACCCACCATAGCTGTCGAATAAGTATATAATTAGATTATATATATATAGTAGAGATATATTTAATAGAAGATATACTATTCTTTTATAATTATTCCTCATCGGTATTATCATCATTTGAGTAATAGTATTCGAATTCTGCTTCTTCATCTTCACCTTCCTCAACTTCATGATCGTCATTATCAACATATTAAACTTCTAATTGAACTAACTCTGTGTTCGCATACTCGAGTATTGGACTAATACGGTCTATTGCGGGAGGATTCTCTTCTTGATAGAAGTCATATGTCACATAAGGTATCAGCTCATTTTGTCTCGCAGTCGGATCAATTCTTCCTCTAGCTTTAGTCTTATAAACTACACGACAATTTGCTATATCTTTATTTCGAGCGAGATACTTTACATAATATAGTTGTTCGGTTAGTGATGCCAATATAAAAGGCTCATTTGCTGCCAATTTTGATTTATAATTAACCTCGACAAGTTTGTATTTTGGATGAACTCTCATGCCCTTATCTGTTGTATCGAACCAATGATATTTGAATAGGATAACTGATTTCAAGCCGAAGAAGTGCAATTCTATCACTTCTTCCAACAGTCCATAAAAATTCATATCACATTTAACATACATTGTCCCTTTCACGCAGACCTCGACATTCATAGTCTTCTTTGTAAACACATATTCAACCGTGTGAAATTTATACCCATTAATAAAATAACTGCTATAACATGATACTAGTCGCGATGGTCCACTAACAAACTCAAATATTTTCTCATCTATTTCAGCTGTGTGGTCTTTGTTGTAAGCCCGAAGCCAAGTAGGATAATCACAATTCTGCAATCTCTCCAATTCTTGATCATTGTAAATAGAGTATTTTTGCACCATCTCAATGTCAAATATTTTAATGAATTGTTCAATCTCTAGACAATTGAGTAATACGTTTAGTAGTGCCAAATGGTACTCTTTGCCATTTAAGTGTCCAGACGGATGAGAACCGAAAGCACGACCAGAGTGATAGAATCTATTTAAACGACCATCTGAGTGTCGAACTCCCCCATTGTCGTTCTATGGAAGATGATCAAATATTGTCTACACGATCTATTCAAAATAAAATGAGCAGAATGTTAAAATTTCTTGGATGATATATACTTCGGATATTGATCCTTCAACATATGCGGTGTTCTTTATTTTTTTCTTTAGACGATTCATGTATGTTTTAAATAAGTACATCCATCGATATTGAACGGGGCCACCAATTTGTTCCTTTTATGCCAAGTGTATCGGTAGATGCTTCATCAACTCAAAAAAAGTAGGAGAGAAAAACTGCTTCAGCTTGCATATAATTCCAATAATATCACTTTCAAGTGTTGACATATCTTTGACTCAAAGGATATTTGCACAATTGTTCCTAAAAACATACTTAATTCGATCAATAGATACCAAATATTATTAGGTAGAAAATATCTGAATGCGATCAGAAGCAATCTCTGCATGAATACATGACAATCCCTGATATTTTGCAATCATCGACGTTCATACATCGAGATAAGTTTGAGACATATCCATTGGGTAATCTGAGTTCTTTGATCCATTGAGAGACATCTTTCATCTGTTGTTTATTTAACACATACGAGGTCTTCGTCTTAAGATATCATCTGTTGACCTCTTATCTTTACTTTTTCCAGAAACATCCATCAAAGTGTTAAAAATATTATCAAACACATTTTTCTCAATATGCATGACGTCCAAATTATGTCGAATTAGTAATGAACTTATATACGGTAATTCCCAAAAGATATTTCTTTTGACCCAATTATGTGTTTGACCAAAGCCTTACACTCTTTCATTCCGACCAAACACTATATCTGGAAGTGCTGAAACACATGCTAACATATGTTCACCAAACAATAACGGTGGTTGCTCATCCCTTTTGACTCTGCCTTTGGTAAATTTAACATGATTCCTTCGATACCGATGGTTAGACGGAAGGAATTGACGATGACAATTAAAGAATGAAATTTTTCGTCCGTTCTGAAGATTGAATGATTTAGAGTGTTCCATACAATATAGATAAGAGAGTCGTCTGTGCGTGCTCCAACCAGACACCGTACAGTAGGTCGAGAAATCATTGATTGTCCACAAGATAACAACTTTTAAAGTGAAGTTTTGTTTCCGGTAACAATCATAAGTGACAGCTCTATTAGTCCATAATATTTTCAATTCATCAATTAGGGGTTTGAGAAACACGTCAATTTTTTTTCGCGGACCCTTAAGACCCGAAATAATCATCAAAAGATAGATAAATTCATCTTTCATACACATTGACGGTGACAAATTATAAACAGTAGCAGCACTGACCAAACTGAATATGCAAGGAGTTGCTGAATGACCAAATGGATTAAAATCATCTGTACACAATCCCAATATGATATTTCTAGTATCCCTAGGAAATGAATGATATCATCTATCCAAATATTTCCATGCTTCACTGTCGGATGGATGAGTCATTGTAGTATCATCACTACTTCTTGCATGCCAACTCATGTAGGGGGAAGTCCTTTTCGACATGAATAATGTTTGAAGCCTCGGTGTCAGTGAAAAATATCAAAGCACCTTAAACGAGATATTTTTCCGTCGAACCGATTTCTTCTTCTTGTAACGAGGATGTTCACATGTTCGACAATTATCTAACTCTGCATTTTCTTTATAATATAAATGTAGTTATTTGGGCACACATGTATCTTTTCGTACACAAGCCCCAATTTTCTCATCAACTTTTTAGTCTTATAAAAAATTAACTCAAACTTGTTATCTGTAGGTAGCATTCCATTAATAAAGCCCGCAATCCGATCAAATGCAACCCCGCTGATGTTATAATCAAACTTGATGTTTAGGAATTGCGCCATTGCCGAAAATCAAGTGTATTTTGTACAATTCTCATACAAAGGTTGATCGGCAGCTTTCAACATCTCGTAAAATTCTGCGGCTTCTTTATTTGGAAATTCAATATCTACTGTAGGTTGTACTTCTGGTGGAAATTCTGTGACATCAACACCCGTAGTATCTGGTGGCACTACCGTCTTAGTAACTGGCCGCTCGACATTATCATTCAAGTGAAATTGACCACCAAGATTATCAAGTATTATAGTTCTATATGGATTATATGGACTGGATGAAGAAACACCAGCATAGGAAGATATTGGGATAGGAATCGAAAATGCAGCAGAAATAGCAATTTAAAAAAAATTCGAAACATCCCAAAATGACGATTTACTTTTTCGGTTCTCGGGGCTATTCAACCATGAACCCAAGGGATTTTTAAGTTTAAATTCTGTCCAAAATCAATATGGACAGTAGGCTTCCACCTCGATTCATCATATGAACCGTGGAGCCAAGAGAACGACTCAAAAACCCCCGAAAACTAAAATCGGGCAGCATGACGTTTAGGGAGCGAACGGTTCGTAAACGTGATCAAAACGCGAAATAAAAATTCTAAAATTTTGCTAAAGGTGGCTCTGATACCACTGTTGGAATAGAAATCGAAAACGTAGCAGAAATAGCAATTTAAAAAAATTCGAAACATCCCAAAATAGCGATCTACTTTAGCAACAATTAAGGAAGTCAATATACAAGAGAAGGGGAAAGGTATACCTTACACCGCGGTTGAATAGGGTGCTCCTATTCCCGCATCAAGACGCCCACATGCACATCCTGCAATAATAGTCCACACCAGGCATCTTGCAACAAAAGGGCAGCGAACAATCGGACTTGTCGTGGCTCAACGGAGACGATTTCTCAAACCCCAAAACCTCAAAGGCTAGGCTGGCCCTTCCACCAAGAACCAGGCTCCAAAACGAGAGGAAGAGGAGATGAGAAATCAACAGAACAAAGAGGTAAATCAAAGAATACCTCACTGTCCTTGTTCGAAATCCTCCAAGTGGATGAAGTAGGCGACACACCCAAGTAGAAGACACCCCAAAATTTGGCTTCGTAAAAGACCGGGGAAGAGGAAGTAGCCAGCCACCAATGGAGAGGAGGAAGAACTAATTCACCATCTACCTCCATGGGATGCTCGGCCACCTTTTATAGAGAGGGGGGCGGTTACAAGGTAGACCCGCCCCCCTAAAAACTCTCTCTCCAGAGTTCAAAATTTCGGGGTTTACCTCCAAATATAATTCATATTTTAATGGCTTCATAATTTATTCAAAATTAATTAAATCTAATAAAATATAAACTTTAATTTATCTTCATAAATTAAGAGCCTATAAATAAGAATGACAATTATCTAAACAAACCAATTCCCTAAAAGGTACGAAAGTGGTTTATCTAAATAATTCAATTTCTTAATTATTAATAGAATTATAATTTATCCTCATAAATAATATATCTATTAATTTTATAATTTATATCCATAAATCATATTCTTATTAATTAGAATTTATCCAAATAAATTAATTCATAAATAATCGATTAGGCTCATGGTTGAAAACTAATTTTCCCACCATGTATATTTGATTCAAAATCAAATTATATTTAATTCATAATTAAATATATTCCTGGACAAGTAGTTAATTAAATATTTAATTCATAATTAAATTTAATCAACTACATGAAATATTATCATGTGTCAATCCCTACAATTTAGGGATGCCCTATAAATTGGGGTTACCGTTGAACGTACTCCTTCCTCGCGCTTTCGTTCATATAGGAAACAACTTTCCTATCATGTCCGTAAACGAGATCTGTGATCGAGTTGCAGCATGTCCATGCCAGTAGGCATATAAGGCTGCATTTGGATTTTATTTCATAAGGTCTGTTATGAGGTTAGCCTGTTGTGTGTGACCCATTGGGCCCCACACTAAGCCAGTAGTGAGTTGTGTATAACGGAGAGTCGAATTCGATAGAATGACTTCTATTCGAATCTTACGAGCCTCCACTAAACCCCTTTAGTGTGGTCGTGAGGGACTCAACTCACAAGTTAATATTGACGTCTAGCAACGTGTCATGACTACCCGGATAGTGTGAGGTTCAATCTACATGGATTGAACGTCCTTTAGTGATTAGTTACCGTTCAAGTAAATCTCTCGGATACAATGTCCCGAAGTCGGCTAGGGTATGAAAGAAGTGTCAAACCCTAATACCGATTCATATGTATTCCACCCGCCAAGATGTCGTCTTAATAATGAAACATCAGAAATATTTTCCTGACTTTCATTTCTACTATGGCTAGAGATTCTCGAGTCGACACTTGCAGGGACACATAGGACATTATCTCCTCTTACTAGGAGTAATCGATTCTATATTGGTTGCTCACCTACCTCTATGAATGCTTCCCCATGCCTAGTAATACCCGACACATGACGCTGAGGGCCACGTAGGCATAGAACCAAAGCAATGTGTCATTTCTCATAAGGTAACCATGACAACCTCAGGTCCAAGGACTGCTTGCACCTACTATCACCCGAGGAACATCCTATTGACACTCATGTAAGGATTTTATTTTGTGTTCCTCGTTTAGGTCCATTAGTGAACTCATTCTCTAATGAGCACCTGCACTTGTACATTAATGACGGCTCATAGGTAACTATGAGATCAGCTACCCTTTATCGTATAGAGCATGTACCAAATGCACTAGTCTATCTGGAATCACCGATCCCCTAATTGGTGATCCTACGACTAGGAACATTTAGAACATGACATCTGGATTCCAAGTCTCACTGACATGATCTTATCATGACCTCGAAATCATTTGCCCGGGTTCATGAGGTTCATCACAATCTTTATGAATAAAGATGTAGCATATGATGAAAAGGTTGCCCCATTAAGTTGATTACCCTTGAATAGTTCCTAAACACATCGACATGTGATAGGATCGAGGGCACTATTCCTTTCAATCACCCACTTGCACTTTAGCCAATCATCATAGTATCTTTATACCAAATTTCAGTGGTGATCGAATCTGCTGTTGTGGTAATCAGTTTAATCTTCATCAATGTCTTTCAGTCATCACCTCTTTCTAATAATGAGGTGATACCTCCTTTTAAGAAAAGCAATGATCTTCACGGGATCTTAGTTCCTTGATTTTGAGCAACAGTCCTAGTATTGTCATACAATACCGGTGCTGAAATGGCAACCTCAGGAATAACTCCCACTGAATGATAAACTTCTTTATCCGATGCTATTCTAAGCGGTAGAGTAAGTAGCAAAGCACAAAGGCTTGGTCACATTACCGGTTACAATTCCTAGCTAGGAACACTTTCATGATTACCGCACCACCATTAAAGGTATCCTTATACCATCGGTTTCATCGTCGTATAGAACACTCGCATCCTTCTCAAGTACCCGAGAGAGTTCTCCATTTGCTATTCAATGTTATTCTCCAGGGTTTTGCCCAAAATCTACTAGATACCTCTAAGGTATAAGCAATATCGAGCTAAGTGCAAAGTATCGCATGATGGATCACACTGCCGAAGCATAATGGATCTCAGGTGTCTTAGCAAACATCATATTAGAAAGACTTGATGCAATGATTCTTAGGCAAGTAACCTCTTTTACTGCCTTCGATGCTAAAACTCTTTTAGCACTGTATCAACATACATGGGCTGGGGTAAACCAAGCATCCTTTCGGATCTATCCACATAGATTCTAATGTCAAGCATATAGGAGGCCTTTCCCAGATGTACCATAGAGAATTAGTATGAAAATAACTGGAGCATGAGAACGCTTTTCTCAAGAGTATATCATACAATATGACTACACTCCCACTAAACACATTGTCTACACAAGGTTCATCCACATTTTTGATAAAATCAAAACTCTTTTTGACTATCTCATCAAAACAGATGTTTAACTCTTCAATGCTAGCTGTAGTCTATAATTGAACCTCTGCAGCTCGCATACCTTACTCGGTCCAACCGAGGATACAAACTCCTCTAGCTATGTCATATAGACTTCTTCATAACAGAAGAACACAGTCTAGACACCCACTAGCCAGATCTCGTATTTATAGTACACACTGATGGCTAGAAATATCCTGATGGATTTGAGCATTGGAACTGGTGAGAATGTCTTATTGCAGACAAGCTGTTGTCTGGGTTAGATATCATTCACAGCTAGTCTGGTGTTATAGGTCCACACCTTGCCAACTGCTCAGATCTTTCCTAAAGATCCACCTGCACCCTATAGGAGTTATCCTTTTTGAGCTGGTCAACCAAAGTTCGTACTTGGTTTGAGTCTAGTTTCGATTAGCATAATGCCACTGCATAGTGTCAACATATTTGACCATTAAGAGATCACGGATTGCCTGAATCTAGGTCATACCCTATGGCTAGATATAATCACTCAAACAGTCTACGTAGTCTCCTAGAAGAGTGATGAGAAGTAATAATTACTTCGATTGGTTCAACTTGTGGACTTTCTACTAGTTGTTGTGATTTTTATTTGTGGTTGCTGAACTTCACCAAGTTCAACATATCTTCCGCTCTCACTTTCCTCGAAAAACTCTTTTTTCTTAAAAAATGGTGACAAAACTCCTTTTGTTCAGTTGAGAGAACTTGATACCCAAAACACTTTTGAGGGTATGCCTCAACATTTGCACCTGGTCAAGTTTGTCATACCTAGGCAACCCCAAATCATGAGAGGTCTCAGACTCGGTTTCTTGCCATTTCATATCTTATATGATGTATCAGAGACATACAAACTTATGGCTGCTACAATAGCTTATCCCCTGAAAAGAGATTGGAAGCTAAGTATTAATTACATCATATCTTCTCCTTTCAGACATACCATTGTGTGAGGAAGGGTCCATACAGAGATAATCTTATTGTCTTCGAGATAATTTACAAACCTAGTGGATAAGTATTTTCTGTCTCGATCCAATTGAAGGCCTATAATACATTTTCCAATATGTTTCTTTAACTTCACCTTCATACTCCTGAAATGATTCAAAGGTATCTGGTTTGTGCCCACACAGGTGGACATACCCGTGCCTAATCATATCGTAGGAGTATTCTTTTTGGCTTGAGTTATTATTGGCCTACATACACCTATGTTGGCCAACTCTAATCAACTCAGTGAGCCTTTCGCCAGGTTTGGTGAAAAGAGACTCGATTATAATATTCTTGAGACACACTTCTCAAGTTCTGACTGCGATTCATAATCGCCCAAAGTCATAAAAGGCAGAAGTAGGTGAGATTAATTTTATCTCTTTGTGCGTTCGTATAAAAAATATTTATTATTAATTTCAAAACCATTAAACCAATTGAGACGTGACCAGTCACATACAACTCATCAGAATGATGCATGCAACAACTATTACTTTTTAAAGAACTTTTCACAACCTTGTTCAGGCAACAAGGGAACAATGACGTTCTTTTATCAAAACTGGAGCAAATCAATTATACAATTCAGTGGTATTTTTCGAATAGCAGACTTACACAATAGGTTCCTACGGCTAAGGCTGCAACTATTGCGCCTATTGCCTTCCCGAAGGTCATAGTTGTCTTTTGTCAATTCTTCTACTTTTCTTCTTCTCCAGCAACATCTTGCAGATGATGATTGATATCAAATGCTCGGTATCGAATACCATAAAGTAGAGTTTAATGACGAAGTATTTTCTATAACGTACGCACTTGAAGCGACGGTTTCAAAAACCATCTTCAATTTTAACTCTGCAAAATACTCCTTGCAGTTGCGATTCTAGTGGCAATCTTTACCACAATGACAGCAGGCACTATTGGGAACAACTTTTCTTTTTTTCTTGATATTTCTCATGGGTTTCACGGTTTTATTTTTCACTTTGTTCTTAACAGAGTATAACTTTGCCTCAGAGGTATCTCCTACTAACAAGACTGTGTCATTATCCTTCATAAGGTGGGACTCAGCAGTCTTTAGCATTAAGGAGCTCGGGAAGAGAGACATCCTGCTTGTTTATGTGGAAGTTATCAACAAACTATGAAAATGAATCCGGGAGGGATTGGAGCACTAAGTCCTGACTTAGTCCCTTGTCCATGGAGAACACCAACCTCTCTAACTCCTCAATCAAATTGATTAGTTTGAGGACATGGGTCTTAACAAGAGTGTTATTCTGCATTTTGGCACGAAAGAGTTGTTTAAGATAGTTTGTACCTAGCTGTCCTCATATGCTTCACCATACAACAACTTGAGGTGATCGAAGATAGCTTTGGTATCCAAATGTTCATGCTTCTTTTGCAACTCATCGTACATGGATGCCAGCATTATGTATTGAACATTGATGCTATCATCACTCCAAATTTCTTGCAGCTTCTCATAAGCCGTCCTCTCTTCCTCGGTGTAATCCCCTTCCCCAAGGGATGGCACCAGTCCCGAAGAATCAAGAATGTGAGACAAATTCTCATAAATGAGGACGATCCTCAAATTTCGCATCCAATCGACGTAATTTGGTCCAGTTAATTTATTTTCATTGATGAATCAATCTAACAACGGTAAAGGTGACATGATATGCTACAAAGAAATAAAGACATAAATGAGCAGATATTCCACATGCATGTTTATTAAGGTATTTTAATTTAAACATGTCTCCCACTAATTTTTGCGGTTCCATAATACCCTTCAGTTTGGAAGCGGGAAGCCCTCGTTGGTAGACTTCCTTAGGGGAAAAATAGAACCCCACTTCTCCTACTCGGATCTCGCATGTAACACAACAAACCTAATAGGTCCATGGGTAGGTCACTTTTTGCCGATCACATCACATTGTGACTTCCATATGTTTTTGCCTCTAGGGAAACCAAGGCATTGTGTGTGCACAATAAACCAAGGAGCCCTAGTTGAGTCGGACCCATCGTTCGTATGCCCTAGCGAGAAAACAACACCCTTGAGTGTAGCTCAACAAGGTAAGTCACGTTCAAGCCGGTAGTAGAGACACAAGTTGAATATGTGCCTTATGAGGTGCAATGTGTCTATCAGCACAAAAGCCCTTGTATGTGCACAACAAACCCGTTGTGACAATAGACACACTTGTCCCTCATAACGATGGAAGGCGTGACCGATATTCTTAATATCTTAGTCATTTGGACTCAATATTATTGGAAGGTTTCTTTAAGCAATTATAATTTATCTAAGCAATCAACAATTGAAGCAAGAGGAATAAATAAAAGCATAAAGTAAATAAGGATGATTATGGATGTTCTAAGGGTTCCACCCGAGCCACCGGGCGAACCAAGGCCATCATCCTAGGGTTTTTAACGAGCTTCGTCTTGCCAAGGCGTTGCCCAAAACCACCTTGTAGGTTGCTGGTACCATCAGTGCCTTCCCGGGGTTCAAGCCGTCATCAACATGGCGCCGAACACCTCCTCTCCGCGCGCGCACCTAAACAGGGCAGCAAGCGTGCTCGTCGTGGATATGCCCCTAGACTTCTAATTTTACAAAACTAAAAGAAGAAGACCCCAAACAACCCTTGGGGAGAGGTTTAAGGAGAGGGAGAAGTGAATTATAATTAGAATTCTCAAGAGGAAGGCAGGGGTACGCAGGCCCTATTTAAAAAATATAATGCTGAAATTTCATAAATTTACAAGCAATCATCACAATCACGTTTTACACACAGTCACATGCACATAGAGCTCATCCATAATCATCCTTTCATGCATCACATCATATATGAAAAAGAAAGGGAAAAACAGAATCCAAAATTTTGCAAATTCGATCACGTTTCTACCCAAAACGGTTCAAACAACACATGCTGAATTTTTTCGATTCTCGGGGATGTACAACCAAGAACCCACGGGATTTTTGTGTTTAAATTATGTCCAAAATCAATATGGAGCATAACGTAGGGAGCGAACGGTTCGTAAACGTGATCAAATCACGAAATAAAAATTCCAAAATTTTGCTAAATGTAGCTCCTGATACCACTGTTGGTACAGAAATCGAAAACGTAGTGGAAATAGCAATTTAAAATTTTTTGAAACATCCCAAAACAACAATATACTTTAGCAATAATTAAGGAATTCAATATATGAGAGACGGGGAAAGGTATACCTTATACCGCGGTTGGATAGGGTGCTCCTATTCTCGTATCAAGATGCCCACATGCATGTCCTCCAATGATAGTCCACACCAGACGCCTCGTAACAAAAGGGCAGCGAACAATCGAACTCATCATGGCTCAACGGAGACGCTTTCTCAAACCCCGAAACTTCAAAGGCTAGGCTAGCCCTTCTACCAAGAACCGGACTCCAAAATGAGAGGAAGAGGAGATGAGAAATCAACGGAACGAAGAGGTAAATCAAAGAATACCTCGCTGTCCTTGTTCGAAATCCTCCAAGTGGATGAAGTAGGCGACACACTCAAGTAGAAGACACCCCAAAATTTGGCTTCGTAAAAGACCAGGAAGGAGGAAGTAGATGGCCGGCCACCAATGGAGAGGAGAAAGAACTAAATCACCATCTACCTCCATGGGATGCTCGACCACCTTTTATAGAGAGGGGGGCGGTTACAAGGTAGACTCGCCCCCTTAAAACTCTCTCCCCGGAGTTCAAAATTATAGGGTTTGTCTCCAAATATAATTCATATTTTAATGGCTTCATAATTAATTCAAAATTAATTAAATTCAATAAAATATAAACTTTACTTTATCTCCATAAATTAAGAGCCTACAAATAAGAATGATAATTATTTAAACAACCCAATTCCCTAAAGGTAGGAAAGTGGTTTATCTAAATAATTTAATTTCTTATTTATTAATAGAATTTTGATTTATCCTCATAAATTATATATCTATTAATTTTATGATTTATCTCCATAAATCATATTCTTATCAATTAGAATTTATCCAAATAAATTAATTCCTAATTAATCGATTAGGCTCATGGTTGAAAACTAATTTTCCCACAATGTGTATTTGTTCAAAATTAAATTATATTTAATTCATAATTAAATATATTCCCGATCAAGTAGTTAATTAAATATTTAATTCATAATTAAATTTAATCAACTACATAAAATATTATCATGTGCCAATCCCTACAATTTAGGGATGCCCTACAAATTAGGATTACCGAGGAATTCCTTCATTGCGCATTCGTTCCTATATGAAACAACTTTTCTATCGTGTCCGTAAACAAGATCTGTGATCGAGTTGCATTATGTCCATGCTAGTAGATATATAGAGCTGCATTCAGATTTTATCTCATAAGGTCCGTTACGAGGTTAGCCTGTTGTGTGTGACCCATTGGGCCCCACACTAAGCCAATAGTGAGTTGTGAATAACGGAGAGTCGAATCTAATAGAACGATTTCTATTCGAATCTTACGAGCCTCCACTAAACCCCTTTAAGTGTGGTCATGAGGGACTCCACTCACAAGTTAAGATTGACGATTAGCAATGTGTCATGACTACCTGAATAGTGTAAGGTTCAATCTACAGGGATCAAACGCCCTTCGGTGATTAGTTACCGTGCAACTAAATCCCTCGAATATAATGTCCCGAAGTCGGCTAGGGTATGAAAGAAGTGTCAAACCCTAATACCGATTCATATGTATTCCACCCGCCAAGATGTCGTCTCAATAATGAAACGTCAGAAACATCTTCTTGATTTTCATTTCTACTTTGGCTAGAGATTCCCGAGTCGACACTAGCAGGGACACATAGGACATTATCTCATCTTACTAGGAGTAACTGATTCCATGTTGGTTGCTCACCTACCTCCATATATGAATGCTTCCCCATGCCCAGTAATACCTGATACATGACGCTGAGGGCCACGTAGGGATAAAACCAAAGAAATGGGTCATTACTCACAAGGTAACCATGTCAACCTTAGGTCCAAGGACTGCTTGCTCCTACTATCACCCGAGGAACATCTTATTAACATTCATGTAAGGATTCCATTTTGTGTTCCTCGTGCAGGTCCGTTCAGTGAACTCATTCTCTAATGAGCATCTGCACTTATACATTAATGACGGCTCATAGGTAACTATGAGATCAGCTACCCCCTATCGTATAGGGAATGTACCAAGTGCACTAGTCTATTTGGAATCACTAATCCCCTAACTGGTGATCATACGACTAGGAACATTTAGAACATAAGCATCTAGATTTCAAGTCTCACTGGCATGATCTCATCATGGTCTCGAAATCATTTGCCCGGGTTCATGGGGCTCATCATAATCTTTATGAATAAAGATGCATCATATGATGAAAAAATTGCCCCATTAAGGTTATTACTCTTAAATAGTTCCTAAACACATCGATATGTGATTGGCTCAAGCGCACTATTTATTTCAGAATATTCACCATGTGTCTGAACGATAGGATTGCTCGACGTCCTGACTTCAAGTTACTCCCCGTGACAAATCCTTAAAAAATATCTTGGTACAAATCCTTTGCTATACATATGCAGAGTGATAGTTTTCTAATCCAAAAATCGTGCTTTCAAGCAAATGCGGCACAGACATCGGATTTTATCATCTACGCTAACGAATTTCCTATTCGAATAGGTGAAATTTAGGAAGTAAGTTACGCCTAATCGAAACTCATTCGTTAAAGCTCCACGATCAAAATATCGGTACATTCAACTTCGATCGTCCGACATAATTCTGTCAATCAATGACAATATCTTCAGTTAATGTTTTTAGGTGAGATGGTCTTATTCCATTCGGGATTCATGTTATTCATATTGCAATAACTATTTCTTTTAACCGTTAACTTCATTCTAAATTTCGGCAGCATCTGCCTACAGTTCTCCGAATACGCATATCATCTGGGCGTGTATTGGAGAACAATGGAGATACAGTAGCCAAAACTTATGAATGTGTATCAGTTAGAAGAAAAAACTAAGTGCAATACAAATAACTATGTTTCCAAATTATCCAATTAGGGACCATTCAAGGGTTGTATGTTGTATAAAAGATCATCTACTTTCTTTACACGAACATACAATCCCTGAACGGATCTAAGGTTTTGCAAATTTATAACTTGACTCTTCGATGTGTACGTAAAATGTATCAACTCGTTATGATTAATTTATTTTCTAAATTTATGGATGGCGGTTCGAGTCCATAGTGGACGATTCCAGCACGAGTTCAAAGTGGACGATTCCAGCGCGAGTCCAAAGTGGACGATTCCGACGCGAGTCCAAAGTAGACGATTCTAATTAATCTAAATATAAAGATTAACAATAAAATTAATCTAATTATTCTAAACTAAAATAAATTAACAGATGTAACCTAAAACTAAATCTAAATCTAATTAACATTAAAAAAATATTAAATATTAATCTAAACATTAAACATTTAACCTAAAAACATTAAATATTAATCTAAACATTAATCAATAAATCAATTGACCCTAATTAATTAATAATAAATAAATAATAAATAAAGAAATATTAGGGTTATTAACCCTAATCAATGTGATTAGGGTAATAACCCTTATCACACTGGATTCCGGTGTATGTGCAATAGCATATACACCGGCGGGATGTTCTGCCGGCCACCGGAGACCGGAGGCCGAATCCTCAAGGTTTCGACCCAACCAAGCTCTCGATGGCAGGCGGGGACAAGGAAGAGAGGGGGAGACAATGACATTACCTGGAGTTGATCGGGCGGCGAGTGAGCGTCGGCGATCGAGTGACGTCGATTTGGCGTCGGCGTAGAAGAGAAGAGAGTAGAGAAGAAATGGGGGGGGGGGGGGGGCGAATGCAGAGATAAAAATATTTATCAGCAACGGCTCATTCGTCCGTTAGTAAGCCATTGTTGATGATATTTATCATCAACAACGATCGAAGAAACCCTTGTTATGCTGTTGCTGATAAGTATTTCATTTTCGCGTCGCGAGCACGCCATCGACTAAAGAGCAACGGTATAGAAATCGTAAGTAAGCCGTTGCAGATGTTATTATCACATTAGCAACGACCGACGTGGCCTTCAGTAAGCCATTGTAGATAACTTATTTCCTTTGCGCGCCGCGTTCACGCCATCCACTTGTAAGCAACGGCCCGAGCGATCGTAACGCAGCCGTTTCAGATATATCACATCTGGAACGGCCTGAGCGATCGTTAAAATACCGCGTGTCATTGCAATGATTTGGGCGTCCGTTGCTGGTGGCCGTTGTTGATTAACACATTTCTAGTAGTGTATGAGCTTGACATCTCCGGGATCAATCTCGACTCATTCTGAGCATATCGCTACGAGATTATTTGGAGATATTATCGCTAGACATTCCTTATCATGCACTATATATAGACACGACGCTCCTTAAGTACATCTAGATTCCAATTTTTATTATCCTCACCTGGAACTCTTTCTTGCGCGTGAGAATGTCGTTTGCAAATCCCCTGTTGAAGTCGCACTTGACTAGGAGACACGCCGGACCGCATCACCCCGACTTCAGACAAGAACATTTATTATTCTATTTTTATCAAAAATAACATATGAAAAAAATTTAAAAATTCAAAAAAATATTTTTGAGTTATGTTATTTTTAAAAGTTTTGATTTTGATCCATTGCTATGTGAATTTTTAACTTGGTTAGTGCAAGACAATGTTAAGCACTATAAATAAAACCTCTATAAATAATAAACATTATCAACAAATGACAATATTAATTCATTACTGTTTACATGAATTGACAAAGAATTAAAACAAATGTTCAAATATCTCACTAGAAATATTCAAAATCAAGATAGGAAGAGCCATTTGAGCCGCCCTTGCTTGCACCACTGTTTCCTGTAGTGAGTCCACTCTCGGCGGTCTTCTTCTCCTTTCCCCCGAGTTGACTGATGTTGACTGGCTCAGGAATATGCGGCGGCGCCATGCTTCTCACAAGCGCCCAATTTATACCCTCGAAGAAGGGATGCTGCTTGATTTCTGTAGCTCCTCTGAGGTACGCGATTCGTCTTTGCGGGTCCTTGACGAGGAGGCCTTGGATGAGATCCCGAGCGACCGTGCTCACGAGCGGCGTGTCGGGAAACCTCAGCGGCTGGCCGACCACATTATGCAGCGTGGCGCGGTTTCCGGAGCCCTTGAAGGGGGTCGTGCCGTGCAAGAGCTCGTACAAGAAGATCCCAAACGTCCACCAGTCAACCGCGCTGCCGTGCCCCTCGCCTCGGATGATCTCCGGCGCCAGGTATTCGTGCGTTCCCACGAACGACATTGACCGGGCGTTCGTCGGCTCCGCCATGAATTCCAACAAGGTGTTCCCGTTGTTGCTGATGCCGAAATCTGACTTGGATTTGCGGTTCTTTTTGGGGAGAATGCGAGGGAAGAAGGAGGACGGCTGGATGCAGCCCTGCACGGCCTCATCGTTCTCAATGATTCCAGTGATGGCGTTAGTGGTACCGCCGCCGCCCGTGCGGACCGACGTGGATTTGACTAGCGTCGGATCGACGGAGCATCGGAGAGAGAGATCGAAGTCGGAGAGCATAATGTGACCCTCTTCTCCCACAAGAACATTTTCCGGCTTCAAGTCTCTGTACACGATGCCAAGCATGTGCAAGTACTCGAGAGCGAGCAACACCTCCGAAGCATAAAATCTGCTTCACATGGAACAATGAACTGAAGCAAACAGAATAAAATGCAGCAAAAAATAGCTTAATTAGAAGAAGGCAGCAAAGGAATCACCTCGCGGCTGGCTCACTAAAATATTTATTAGGCTGCTTCTGGCGAAGAGAATGAAGGTTGCCACCGCTGCAGTACTCCATCACTAAGCAGTAGAACTTCTCCGTTTCAAAGTGCGAGTACAAAGTTGGCAAGAAAGGGTGGTCAAGCATGCTGAGTATTTCCCTCTCAGTTTGCGCCCGGAGAAGCTTATTCCTGCTAACAATGGAGGCCTTGTCCATCACCTTCATTGCAAAGTATGCTCCAGTTCCTCTAAGCTCGACAAGATAGACGCTGCCGATGTCACCATAACCAAGGCGCTTGAGGAGCCTAAAATGGCCGATGCCGATGGGCGACTCTCTTGCGCTGGCCACTTGAATTGCGTCCCAGCGGCAATCACCCCCGGTGTGCCTCTTGATGGGGGCAGAGGCGGCGCTTTCTATGCTGTCGCTTCGGTTGCTGCTGCTGCTGCCTCTGCTCGCGGTTGTGCAGGAGTCGCTGAGCTTTGCGTCGCTGATCTTTGTGGCCGCTGTCGCCATTGATGTGGCCACTGAGGTTGAGGCGGAAGACGAGGTTGAGGCGCTGCTTTCGGAGATCATTGGTAGTCTGGGACTGGTGCTTGGGTTCGGCTGGTGTCTTGGGCTGTTTTTGGACGCGTCAGTGCTGTTCTTGTTGATTGGTTCCGAACTTTTCTTTTGGTTTGAAGGCTTTGTCCGTGCTGAATCCGAAGCTGGTTTTGTTGATGATGATTCCGAACCTGGTGGAGGCCTAGCAGTTGAGTGTAGACTTGGTTGCACGCCTGAGGCATGTCCTGTAGTCCCTGACCCTGAGCTGTTGGTTGCTGGACCAACTTGTTTGTCATCAAATGGCATTCCTTCTGATGAAATGGATTCAAGTCAGAGCATAATTACGAAAATTATCACACAAGTAAGCCCTAGAAGCCTTTTAAATCATGAAAAAATGAGTTCCTACGATGACGATATTTCCAAAGTTTCAAAACAATGCGACGAAGTGGATCGAAATACAAGAGATTATCTTTTTACAACTCAGGCTATAAAAGAAGGTTCTGAAACAGCTGCTACATATATAACAGTATAAGAATGGGAACATTTTAAGATCGTGAACAAAATAGCAACAAAAAGGATTCCTCAATAAGCAAATACTGGTCTCTGTCAGAAGCATTAGCAACAAAAAATCCACGCACTGAAAAAGACTGATTTGGACGAACACGATAAATCGAAATATCATGGTAGACTAGAAATGCATGTATAGAAAAGAAGGAAGGTTGCTTTCCCCCCCAAAAAAAATGAAAATATCAAAGAAGAAGGTTGCTGAATGTTCATCTATGGAAGAACGAAGTACCTCTGGAGTTCATCGATTCCAGAATACGCTCCAGACACCGATTGCTTTCGACCGGAGAAATTAGAGCGCCAAACCTCCGTGCGATGAAGAAGAAGTAATCTCCTCGTACGAGACCGTCGACGGAATGAGAAAGCTTGGTTGGATTGGATTCGTGGGGTTGGGAGAGGAAAGCGTTAAGAGAAGCCATAAAGGGAATGGTTTGTTGAGAGCATTTGCTAAATTTAGTGATGAAGTACGAGATTAAACGGAAATTGAGAGAGTTTGAGGAGAGACAGGGAGGGAAAACATATGACGTAAGTTACTTTGAAATTTGAATTTGTTTATTTCTTTAAGCAAAGTTACATATATCTTTTATTAAAACAAAGGTGTATTCCTACATTTTATTATTCTAAATTTGAATTATATATATATTTGTTTTTGCTCGAGGATCGAAGTACTCTGATCTGATTCAGTGACTCTCCTAGTCAGGCTCAACGCTGGCAGAGGGGGGACCTGCAAAAGGCACTCTGACGCTCAAATTAGGGGAACTCCAAGATGGAGGTAATGAAATTGAAACTTATAGTTACTTGAGACGTGTGTCTCCGTATTTATTGCAGGTGGAGGTGATGATAATGTTCGGTAATCTCGCAGGGATATTACTAAGAATGAGTTGAGACTGATTCCGGATATGGTGGACTTGTAATGATGTATCCCTCGTGATAAAAGAGGACATGGATGTCCTTGTTTGGCCGGGTGGAGCCTCCGGATTGAGCCATCTAGTTTGGCTTGAAGTGAGTTATGGGGCATTCTGCGTCTAATCCGACCGAGCCCGATAGTTCTATTCCAATGCAATACCAAATATATAAGTAGAAAAAATTGTAGGACCACTTACTATAAATTTATTCTATTATTATAATCAAATCCCTTTCACTTTGTAACATGCACGATTGACCCTATAGCGACTCGCAAAATAAAATAATAATAATATTTTTTTAACCATAAAAATAAATTTATTAGCTACTAGACCATAAATCCCTTATAAGGAACTACCTAGCAATCGAACTTGGAACTTTCTTAGAAGACGACCTGATTTGCTACTCGATGGCCAATTTCATTACAT
This sequence comes from Canna indica, assembly GCA_034359265.1. Classification (NCBI taxonomy): domain Eukaryota; kingdom Viridiplantae; phylum Streptophyta; class Magnoliopsida; order Zingiberales; family Cannaceae; genus Canna; species Canna indica. Next base: position 66,666,940 of record CP136890.1, on the reverse strand, counting down.
TTTCTTAGAAAAAAAAAATACAATAATATTTGAAGCAACCATATGATAATGAATATTGGCAAGGATCGATGTAGAAGTCTGTTATTGATGGAGTCAATTAGTAGCTTGATATCAGACTCAATAATAATAAGAGAATCTTAAATCTAGAAAGCATGACTAAAAAATATTTTAATTTTAATTTATCCAAGTTGACATGGTACTATGATTAAGAAAACATTTTTTAAAATCATTTTAATTTTATTGTTAGAACATATATTATTTTAATATTTTTTGAGTCGTAACATATAAGAAAAAATAAATTGTATAATAATAATTCTTCTCATTGATGAGTTATAATATAATAATAACTTTATATTAAACTTCAGACATTAATGAGTTGTGATATCAGTATTAAACTACTAATTTAAAATATTTTTGAACAAATTAAGATTATATTATGAACTGGACTAGAACTATAGATTTGACTAGAACCGACTTAAAAGCACCAATACTCATGAACCAAACTCAAGTCAAATCAAATACTACTTTGCCCGGGAGCTCCACCCGGTCATACAAGGACACCAACGTTCTCATTAATTATCATAGATTCGTTAGTAATGAACTCGACATCTCTGAGATTAGCCTCGACATATTCTGAGCATATCCCCTTGAGATTCATGAAGGCATCATCGTTCGAGACATCCTTCATCTTGTACTATATACAGACACGACGCACATCAGATATATTATTGATTCCAATTCCATACCCGTCACCTAAATTTTTTTCTTATTTGAGCGTCGGAGTGCCTTTGCAGGTCCCCTGCTAGAGTCTCACTGGACCAGAAGATGTGCATGACCGCATCACCCGGTTGTAGGCAAGAACAATTGACGCCCACCTTGGGGTCAAGTAAATCTTACTTGCCCCACTATGATAGGTACATGGAGTCAGATGAACACCACTGCACATAGGCAGCAACCTAGTGGCAGTGTTCCCCCGCTACCTGGTGACGCTAACACGGTGAGGAGTGACGCTCCTGTACCCTGGTTTGAATTTAATATATATATATATATTCTTGTCTAAAGTCGGGGTGATGTGATTTGGAGCGTCTCCTGGTTTGATGCGACTCCAAGGGGAGGACCTACAAAAGATACTCCGACGCTCAAGTAAGAATGAGTTCCAAGTGAGGGTAAATGTAATTGGGAGCATCGTGTCTGTATATAGTGCAAGAAGAGGAGTATTTAGCGATGATGCCGCCCGGTAATCTGGTAGGGATATTACACAGAATAGATCGAGGCTAATCTCGAAGATGTCAGGCTCGTGAATGATGAATCCCTCATAATTAATGAGGACATTGTTGGCCTAAGACACTATTCACCCCCCTCTAGTGTAGGCCACTCGACTTACAAACGTAAGTGTCCTTGTATGATTGGGTGGAGCCCCCGGGGCTAAGTCGTCTTGCTTGACTTGAGTCTGGTTCATGCTTGTGTGCGCTTATGGCCTAATCTGGCCGGAGCCAAGGTGCTAGTCCAGTCCACAGCCCCCGAGCTTGGTCGGAGTTTGAGGACTTCGTGTCGAGCTCTAAGTAGTGCACCGACTTCTGACCTCGACTTGATAGATAGATGTCGACTGAATTAATGTGTTGATTAGGAGACCTCAACGAGAATTAGGGTTATTGCTTTGCGACCCTTTGGTTTCTAGAATAAGTGTGGATGTTGTGTGGGGGGAAGTGTGCCTTTTCGTGTGCTTGCCGCCTGTGCAGTCATTAGTTCTGACAAGAAGTAATTATGATCAAAGATCTAATCGACATTTTCCAAGCTGCTTAGATGTCGATTGTTGACTGATGCACGTGGCCCCGTTAGTAGGAAGGTGGCGTATGGCCATTAGGGTGATAGCTCTTCTCGTGCCTATAACAGTCCCCTGTATCTTTGTGTTCTGCATGCGTGAGTTTGCCATAGAGTGGGAAGTATCGGAGATTACCATTCCTCTGGGGTCAGCCTTGAGCTGGTAGTGAGTAAATCATAGATCGTCGTGGGTTTGCATCATTGGGCTTAAGAGGTAGGTGGGAGGCACGAGGTTAGCCTTGGCAGCGGAGGTGGCTAGAGACCCACAACCGATGAATCGCGATGAGTTCGCACAGCGGGACTTACACACTGGGTGTCGCTCTCGCTAGTTGGTCGTCCTGCTCCTGGAAGCGTTTGCCTGTCTCGTGCGTCTTCCTTTCTGGCGACAATAGTTCCTAGCTTCTCTGGACTGAGGAGGTTGTTATTTTTGTGGTTCACAAATAACACTGACATTTGCTTGTGGTCCAGGATTAATGTGGTTTAAATGTTTTTCCTCCAGTAACTGTATGCATCGGCCTCTTTGTATATTTCAATTATTTATTTCTCTGCTTGTAAATCGCCCTTTGTACGTTTGTAAGTGCAAATCTATCCTTTGCTGGGCTTTATGGAAAGTGCATTTTTGCATTGATTCTCATTGTCTTTGGCTCCTTTTGAGTTGATTAGCCATTTTTCGGCTACTATGTCGAGCGGTGTCGACGTTGTGTTTTGTCGATTGTAGTTGATTGTCTATTCCTGCCAAAAATGAAGTTAAGGTTAGTGGACTGGACTAGAACTATTGGGCTCGGTCGAACTAGACCTAGCAGCGCCCTATCATTCACCCCGAACCAAACCACACGGCCCCACCCAGGGGGTGAAAGGAATAATGCTCTTGAGCCAATCACATGTCGATGTGTTTAGGGACAATTCAAGGGTAATCAACTTAATGATGCAACTTTTTCATCATATGCTGCATCTTTATTCATAAAGATTGTAATGAACCCCATGAACCCGGGCAAATGATTCCGAGGCCATGATGACATCATGCCAGTGAGACTTGGAATCCAGATGCCCATGTTCTAAATGTTCCTAGTCGTAGGATCACCGATTAGGGGATCAATGATTCCGAATAGACTAGTGCACTTGGTACATGCCCTATATAATAAGGGGTAGCTGATCTCACAGTTACTTATGATCTGTCATTAATGTACAAGTGCAGGTGCTCATTAGAGAATGAGTGAACTGAACAGACCTGCACGAGGAACACAAAATGAAATCATTACATGAGTGTCAATAGGATGTTCCTCGGGTGATAGTAGGTGCAAGCAGTCATTGAACCTGAGGTTGTCATGGTTACCTTGTAAGTGACGACCCTACGTGGCCCTCAGCGTCATGTGCCGGGTATTACTGGGTATGGGGAAACATTCATGGAGGTAGGTGAGCAACCAACATGGAATTAGTTACTCATAGTGAGAGGAGATAATGTCCTATGTGTCCCTACAAGTGTCGACTCGGGAATCTCTGGCCAGAGTAGACATGAAAGTCACGAAGAAGTTTCTAACGTTTCATTATTGAGACGACATCTTGGCGGCTGGAATGCATATGAATCAGTATTAGGGTTTGACACTTCTTTCGTACCTTATCCGACTTTGGGACATTGTAACCGAGGGATTTAGTTGCACGGTAACTAATCACCGAAGAACGTTCGATCCCCGTAGATTGAACCTTAGACTATCCGGGTAGTCATGACACGTTGCTAGATGTCAATCTTGACTTGTGAGTGAAGTCTCTCACGACCACACTAAAGGGGTTTACTAGAGGCTCATAAGATTCGAATAGAGATCGTTCAATTGGATCCGACTCTCCGTTATGCACAACTCACTATTGGCTTAGTGTGGGGCCCAATGGGTCACACACAACAGGCTAACTCGTAACAGATCTTATGAGATAAAGTCTGAATGCGGCTTTATATGTCTTCTAGCATGAACATGCTACAACTCGATCACGGATGTCGTTTACGGATATGATAGAAAATATGTTTCTTATAGGAACGAATGTGCGAGGAAGGAGTTCCTCAATAACCCTAAATTGCAGGGTATCCCTAAATTGTAGAGATTGACACATGATAATATTTTATATAGTTGATTAAATTTAATTATTAATTAAATATTTAATCAATTACTTGACCGGGAATGTATTTAATTATGAATTAAATATAATTTAATTTTGAATCAAATATACATGGCGAGAAAATTAGTTTCTAACCATGAGCCTAACCAATTAATTAATTGAGAATTAATTAATTTGGATAAATCCTAATTAATAAGAATTTGATTTATGAAGATAAATTATAAAATTAATAGACATATGATTTATGAGGATAAATCACAATTTTATTAATTAATAGGAAATTGAGTCATTTAGATAAACATCTTTCATATTGTTTAGGGGATTGGTTTATTTAGATAATTGTCATTCTTCTTTATAGGCTCTTAATTTATGGAGATAAATTAAAGTTTATATTTAATTGGATTTAATTAATTTTAAATTAATTATGAAGTCAATAAAATATAAATTATTTTTGGAGGCAAGAATTTCGGGGAGAGAGTTTTAGGGAGCCGGGTTTACTCTTGTAGTCGCCCCTCTTCTCTATATACTGGCCGAACACCCCATAGGGAGGGATTAGTTAATTAGTTCTTCATCTTCTTGGAGAAGATTAAGGACTTGATTATTTAGAGGTTTCTTGAAGAGAAATGCTCCAAAGAACTTCTCCTCCTCTCCATTGGTGGCCGGCCATCTACATCCCCCTTCCCCAGTTTTCGTGAAGCCAAATTGAAGGTGTTCTCTTCTTGGGTGTGCTGCAATCTTCATCTTCTTGGAGGAGTCCAAGAGGACAACGAGGTATCTTCACCTCTTCTCTTTCGTTACGATGTTTTCTCATCCTCTCTTCTTCCCTCTGGTGACCGGTTCTTGGTGGAAGGGTCGGCCTTGCAGTCATACCAACTGCAGTTTGAGGTATATCTTCCCCTTCTTCTCCGACGTTGAATTCTTTAATATTGCTAAAGTAGATCATTATTTTCGGGATGGTTTGAATTTTTTAAATTGCTATTTGCGCCGAGTTTCTTATTCCCATCCCAATGTGAGGCTCCGCTAAAATCACACCCTTGAGCTAAACTCAAGCCAGGCCAGACATAGACTCCTATGTCCTCCCTTATCACTAGAGATATACCATCATAAACCCGACATCTCCGGGATTGGCCTGGACCCATTCTGGGCAACAATCCCGACGAGATTGCCGGGCAGCATAATCACCTCCACCTACAATATATATACAGACACGACGCACATCAGGTAACCTAAGTTCCAATTCAATAAACCTCCACCTTGGATTCCCCTAACTTGGGCGTCAGAGTATCTTTTGCAGCCCCCTATTGGTGTTGAACCAAACAAGGAGAGACACTGAACTGGACCGAAAGGCCCCGACTCTTAGGCAGGAACATCTAGCGCCCACCGTGGGGTCAAGTAAAGCTTATCTCCCCCATAATGGTTAGAACCCAGAGCCAAGCGAGCGCCACCACACGCCAACGACAACGACCCGACATCGACGATTGATCACAGCCTGGTGACGTTGAAATAGCGAGAGCCACCACACGCCAAAATTGACGAAATCCTTCATGTTCCACAAATCTAAAGGGTATTTCATCAGTAATGATCATTTTAGCTAAACATCTTCTACACTCTTCTTGATCAAACTTCCAAGATGCAAGTGCATATGTAGTGCCTCCAAAATTACCACTTGTTAAGGGTTTAAATGTTAAAGTTCTCTGACTCTTTTCCACATTGGCAGGATACTTTTTGCATCTATTTAAATGGTTACTCAAACAACTAGCCACTAGATGTTGGACATGCAAGAGACTTCTCATAGTATTTGCAAGTTGCTCTTTGATCACTATCATCTTTGCATTCAATCTTATCAAAATGATCCCATGCTTAAGATTTTCGTTTACCACACACCTTTGACTTTGAAGTCCCACCTTGGGTTGAAGGTAAAACAACACGCTCCTGAGTTACTTGTTCTTGTTGTCCTTGTCACTACAAGAAAACATAGCATCACCAACGGATTTGTTAGCAACAGATTAAAAAATTCGTTGGTAAATCAGCCTATAATTTTCCCTCCTATTTCAACCGACCAAACATTTCCCTCCTACTCACTCACCAAAATACTATTTCCGCGCCGTATTTTTTTTCAGCCCTAAATTACAGCGACCGACGAATCCCTTAATTTTCCCCAGCCGACGAACTCCCCGCGCGACCTCTCCCTACGACACCTCCCCGTTCTGCGATCTCTCCCTGCGACGCCTCCCCATTCCGCTCGACCTCTCCCTGCGATGCCTCTCCATTCCGCGCGACCTCTCCCTGCGACACCTCGTCGTTCTCCAAAAACAAACGGTATGTTTGGGGAGGTATAGAAAGATTGTTCTTTTTTCTCTCCTCTTAAACTCACCCTTTCGCTCTCTCACCATAGGGCACCAGAGACGAGGCACACGAGAAGCGGTGAGGACTGAGGAGGGTCGGCGCCCACTTCTTCTCTCGTTCGAAACCCTAGTTCGTTTTGTGTTTTCCTTCTCCGGAAATGTTCCTCCGGCGAAATTTGTGGCAGAGGGGTGCCCGATTGGAGGCGTTGCTTGGGCGGCTGCTCGACCGTGGCCTCGCCTCCACGCCTCCGTCCTTGCCGCCGTTCGACCATCAACCACGACCGTACAAGGGAATGCTGGCCGATGAGGTCCTCCAGAAGCGAAAGAAGTTTCTCGGGCCATCGCTGTTCTATTACTACCAGAAGCCTGTAAACTTCTCTCCCTAGCCTTAGTAGTGCTTTGACAATCTTTGTGCAACGTCGTTCAATCCAAGTTGGGTTCTTTTCGGATCCAATGCGCTATCGATGGACCAGTGTGGAGTAGATCTCTCAAATCATATATTGAAGGATTTTTTAACCATATTTTGTGCAATATATTTAGCGCATTAAAAAAACTTCTCATTTTAACATGTTCCATTTTCCTTTTATAGGCCCCATTACAATTTCGGAACGTTTTTTGGATGAAGTTTATTGTCTTTCATTATGATTTTTCTTTAAAATCTCTTTTCAGCTGAATATTGTGGAAGGGAAGATGTAATATCTTTATGATGAGGTTGGAAAACGTTATCTCGATGCGTTTGCTGGCATAGTTACAGTTTCTTGTGGGCATTGCCATCCTGATGCGGTGAATGCCGTGGTGGAGCAGACAAATCTACTCCAGCATACCACCACCATCTACTTGCATCATGCCATTATTGAATTTGCTGAAGCTCTAGCTTCAAAAATGACAGGCAACCTGAAGGTACGTTATCCCACTGTTCTGGATTTAATTGAATTTCTAGTTAATTCATGTATTATATGTCAACTACTACAAACAGTAACTAGAGATGAATATTTCAGCAGTGTGAGAAAATATAACATGTAGATAACCATGAAAACAAAGACCTTACTTGATTTTGTGCTATTTTGTTCTGCTTAATTCGCTGGTACATACAGGTACTTAAGGTTGTAACCTAGGCAGATAGGTTTATATGAGACTACTCTTTAGTCTTTATTGCAGGCTTTATTGCAGAAACTTTTCAGGTCAGATTTGTCTTCTCAAAGAAGCTGAAAAGTAGTAACTACTCTTTAGTCTTTAGCTAGCAACTTTGGAGTTTGGATCTTCATTTTTAGTTTCAAATGCTGACAGGGAGTTGGAGGAGCTGTTGAATTGGCACCTGGGTACCTAAAATTGGTATATGATATTGTTCGAAAGGCCGGTGGAGTCTGCATAGCTGATGAAGTTCAGAGTGGATTTGGCAGGACAGGAAGCCATTATTGGGGTTTGAGACACAGGGTGTCATTCCTGACATTGTCACAATGTCGCGCCCCGGCCCCCGGCCCGAGACGCGACGGTGACCCGAACACCGCGCAACGGAATGAAAAGCCACGAATCAACATAAAAGAAAACAACAACATAAAAATCAATAACTACAATTCATAAGTCCGATCAAATACAATATTTAACCAAATATAAAATTGATCTACAAATTATAGCTCCAAAATAACAATATCAAAGCCGAGCTATAAGACGACAAAATAAACCAAAATATAAAAGCAGTTGCCATCAGAGCTCCACATCTACGACTGACTACTAGCTGTCTAAAAACTATCTACACCTCGATCTACAGATCGATCGCTCACCCCTGCAAGTCTGAAGCAAAAACAACGGAGATCAGCGAAAGCTGAGTAGGAGAATCACAATATGATCAATAAGTATCAAGTGTCAACTCGACAATGAATAACAACATGACCTAAGATGCAGTCAAAGGCGATGAACATAATAAATACACCTCACATACTCCTAAACAACATAAACTGAATCATCGAGCGTGTGGACCATTGGGTAAAAACCCCACACTCTATCACCCGTAGAGTGGCATCAACCATCCGCTCCAACGGTGACGCGACTACCCCCACCAAGCAGGTAGCCCGACGAGCATCGTATCCGACATCCGCACACTCGAAGGTAACCAAAGTGACTAGTCAATATCCATACCCTCACCCATGCCTGGAGGGTACCGCAATAAAATGGTCCTGGACCGAAGTCCTCTCTGAGGCCGTAGCCTCCAGATCGATAGCAACCATGCAACTCGACTCCAAGAGTGCAACAAGGTATATCACCATGATCAACAACATAGCAACAACTCCAAGTGATTATGACATGATCAACATGCTACTAATATAACATCATCATGATCAACAATATAATAATTCCAAGTGATTATGCCATGATCAACAGGATAATAACATGCTCAACAAATAAACAACACCAATAAGCAACAATAAAATGCAACACATGCAATTTCTCTACATGGCATGTCCAACAATAATGTGCAACATGAGTTCAATAAATTTTAGGAATCAAAGCAAACAATGGAAGCAAAGGTATTTCCGTAATTTATCTCCGACGACAAATCAACAACAGACTTGCAAGCTCAACTCATGCTCAACCCACTCTCCAAACACCCATGATCAACCAACTCTCCTAACCACAATTATTTCACACGGATCAATCAACTAAATTCACAGACTAATAATTTACTATTATTTAAACACATCGACAACCTCAACAACTAACAACCTGAAAGAACATTCTAACAATATTTTCTCGAAAAACCAACCCCACCATTGCGTTCAGCACGTGAAAATAATTAAGATTTCTATTCACCTCAACTTCAACCGACAACTCGGGGCCCACCAACTAAATTAATTTCAAACATAATTTTCACCCACTTACTAAACACAGCAGAATATTGAAATAATATCAAAATCATACCAAATCGATCTCCAATCATAAATCTGACACCACCATCACATTCAGCACGCGAAAATCTACAACTTTGGTATTAACCTCAACTCGATCCGACGACTATCAACTACAAAAAATACCTTAATAATTCATAAATCAATCCAATTTAATGCGATACAGCTCTATTCTCTAAACACTATTTATCTCTCCTCACCACTCGTCTCCCTCTCCCCTCACGCTGCCCCTTGCCCCTGCGCCCGACGCCACCTCCCTGCTCCGCTCGAACCCACACCGACCGACCATCCCGGCTGCCGGCGATCACCCCGGCGGCACGACCGCCCTCTCCCCGATCTCCGTGACCGGTCCGACTCATCGTCGGCCGCCCTTCTGCACCCGATCTCGTCGCCTCCTCTGCTCGCCTCAAATCCACGTCGGGCGGCTCCCCAAGCCGCCGGTGACCATCTCGCCGACATCTTCGCTTCTCCTCGGCCTCCGACACCGACGGGTCTCTCTCTCTCTCTCTCTCTCTCTCTCTCTCTCTCTCTCTCTCTCTCTCTCTCTCTCTCTCCTCTCCTCTCCTTTCACCCGCAAACCCCTCCTCTCTCCCTTTCGGCCGCCGCCTACGACCCACATGCCAACCTCTCCGCCCTCTCATCGACCTCCTGGCTCGTTCCGACCCACTAGCGGTCGAGAAAGCCACCACCAAGCACAACCAGCCAGTCGCCAGCCCGGCACGACTCCTCATTGCGACCTCGTCCTTCGTCGTCATCGTCGGAAGATAAACGCGGAAGTAAAGGAGAAGGGAGGGATCTCCTACCTCGATCCCGCGACTCCAGCGACGACGAGCTCCACCAGCGACACACGCCGACTTCTCTGCCTGCAGCATCTCCTTCCTCCTCGCTCTCGCTCACCGCTCCCCTCTCTTAAAACCTCTTAACAACACGTCACCCATCTTATTCTCACCCTCACTGCCACCTGGCACATCTCCACTTCCACGGTCAACTTTTTTTTTTAAATACCCGGATATAACACACAATGGCAAAGGTAATATATCTTTTTTTTCTACTTTTGATGATGTATTCTTTAGAAGAAAAGAACAATTACCACATGTAGGATTTCGTTGATAAAAACTGCATCAGGTTTGAATATGTACCCATTATTTCTAAAATATTTTCATTTATATGGTGTTGGCAACTTTAATGATTGTTACAGGGTATTGGCAATGGCCTACCCTTGGGAGCAGTTGTAACAACTCTTGAAATAGCAAGTGCGATGTCACAAAAAATACAATCCAACACTTTTGGTGGAAATCTTGTATGCTCTGCTGGTGGACTAGCTGTTCTCAATGTTCTGGACATGGAAAAGCGTTAATCACATTGTGCTGATGTTGGTTCTCACTTGATAGGACGATTGAGAACCCTTTAGGAAAAGCATGACAATAACTTCCAAATACCTCTCTGTTTTTTTTTTCATTAAGTTGTTCCACTATATGTTATGAGATAAATCTAGAATCCTTGCATCAAATTCTTGTTGCATAGATTTTTTCATAGGACGCACAAGGTTGTATCTGTCTTTAACTTTGTATTAAACATGCATCTTATCATATATTTTCTGCTGTCTTCTTTTCAGTCATTGGAGATGTTAGAGGCAAGGGATTGATGCTGGGAGTGGAACTCGTAACTGATAGGAAGGAGAAGACACCTGCCAAGGCAGAGACAACAGTCTTATTTGAGAAACTCAAGGGTATGATTCTGGATTATCTGGCTTTCTTATAGTTCTTAAAATTAAATAATTATCTGTGTGAATACATCCTTGTTACTATCCAACACAATCTTTCTTCTAATAGATCTGGGAGTTTTGGTTGGGAAAGGAGGTCTGCATGGTAATATTTTCAGGATAAAGCCGCCTATGTGCTTTACAAAAGATGATGTAGGTATTCTCAGTACTTGTCTATTATTAGACCATTGAACCATTACTTTGCTTCGTGAAGGTGTTTTTTTCTTTCAATTATATGTAAATGTACTTTCTTTCTTGATGTAGACTTCTTAGTGGATGCACTGAACTATGCCATTTCTGGATTATGAAGCCTATTGACCTCAAGAAAAGGAAAAAGAAAAAACTCCCGCAGTCAGCAATTAATCAAATGAAGGATTGGGAAGATGCATGCAAAGTCACAAGCTTGTGTAGCTCGTTCTCTAGATTGAGGAGAAAAGGTAGCAAAATAACCAAATGCAATTTTCTGGTCTAAACATTGGTAATAAAGCAGTCATTGATGATTGCTGAACATTAGAATGAAAGGAAATGGTATGTTGGCTAATGTACATTACTGCAATTCAAAAGTTTAAAATTAGTTAAAATAACTTAAGAACACCATCGATTCTTGCGTGAGTTGGTTTGTATGATTCCAATCTTTTGTTTATGTCCTACATGAATTTTTAAAGAGAAAATTCATCAATCTTCCTTTAGAGAATTGGTTTGTATGCTTCCTTTAGAGAAGATCTAATTTGCTTAGCATCAATCTTCTTTTAAATAGTAAAGATAAAAGTTCGCACGAGGAAAATCTTTCCCTAGGCTTGGACAGTCCAGAAACTAGTCTCTCCATAGTTGCACTTTTGGCATTCATGTTTTGATAATTTACTGACTTGGTAGTTTGAACTTGCCAAGACATGTATATTGACATTGCAATTTCTAGTTCGCTCCTATATCCTGACCAGCTTTCCCCACCACTATTGACATGACTTAATGGATGCTATCCTCTTAATTTTGAGCCAGTCTATGCTAATTATGGAGAAAACATTCAAAGCTGTGTTATAAATAGTTCATGCTTAAATTTGCAAACTGAAATGTGGTAAAACATTTGTCTATTCACATTGGAATTGTATTCTTATATCTCTAAAAGTGAAACGTCAGCCTTTTCATACTTAATAGAAATCAAAGATGAGAATTTTCTAGCAGTACATTTCCTGTGTTTGATGCTCTTTTTGTTTTTTTTTCAGGAAGGACTTGTGAAAGCCCTTTTTGATACAGAACAAGTGATGGTCTACCTCCAGTAACATTTGCTATAGCTGCAAAAGAGACGAGGGGTGTCAATGTGTCTGAATGTCCTTGCTTCATGATTAGTGGAGGTTCTGATGCTTTTACATCTAGGGATATGTGGTGTGCAATCAAAGAGGTTGGTGATATTTGTTTGTCGACATGTAATATCATTATAGTGAAAGCATCCACCAATTCTCATTCCTGGTGGCCTGAATCTCACTTGGTTAGCACTGTTGTGGAAAGTTTGCAACTTTAAACATTCACATAAGATGTGGAAGTAATAATTTATTGCATGTTTGTCTAGTGGTGCCAGATAACAAAAGCAGTAGTTTGCAACAATATCATGGTTCTACACTTCTACTTGTTGGTTGCTTATGCAATGGTGGTCAGTGTGGTTCATGGTATGCACATATCTTTGACCATCCTATGTCATCCTCATCTAAGTTGACTTGGTTTACACTAATCAGATTTTGTATCATGCTTGTATCCATTCCTCTTATCCATGAAATATCTATTTTTCTGCATAAATTATTTATCTTCTCATGTGACTTTCATTTGCAAACTTGGGATGCTTAAGGGACTTAGTGAAGAAAGGTCTAGTTTGTGAAGCTACTTCCATACCAACAAGCTTGACCACTTCAGAGATCATTACTAGTTTGACAAGGGTTATCTTAGTCGATTTGTGGAGCTTGTCATTTGCTTAAAAATCTTATTGGTTTAAAGGAATATTTATCTTATCCATTACAATTAAAACTTGTTGAGATTAACAGAAATATCTAGAAAACTACATTGAATTTGTAAACAAGGGAGATATATTTTTAAAAAACACAGATAAGTTAATAACTTGAAGAAACTACCCGTTTATACTATTATTTTTGTCTAATTTGCCATTTGACTATACTATCATTTTTGATGCTGCTATGTACCTTCCATTTCATGTCATTCAAAATGAAGTCAACCTCAATACATAAATGGTTGATGTACACAACCTTCCCATTAGAAGCAGATGGTGTTTCGATGGATCGAACCTCATTAGCCAAAGTCGCAAAGGAACAATTTTACTGTGATGCCACAGATTGCCATCTCTTCATCTATCATATCTTCATTTATTTCTTTCAATACTCCCTCAATTATGTTAATTAATGTTTATGAAGTGGCCATTAGTACAGAATCCTGTATTGTACAAATTAACTGCTTTGCTTTTCTTAATTCATTACAATTCTCATATTGGCATTATAATAAAAAATTACATCAAACAGAATGATCTTTTGACCACCTTGATTCTTCTGAGATGCTATTTCATTCTGAACCTGGATCATCAATTGGAGCCGCTGTTGCAGCTTCTGTGGCAATTGCTTCACAAACAACTCGTACTGTGACATTTTCTTTAGCATGGGCTTCTCCTGAAGTAAAGTTCCCTAGTGGAAAAATCTATCACAGGTTGGTAAGCTGATGTCCATCCAAGTAAGCTAGGCAAACCAAAGAACCTTGTACTAAGTAGAGTTCCGATGCAGGCACTATACTAAATTTTATGGAACTAATTGTGATGCAGCAGCAAGGCTTGTGCGTGATGCCATTATTCGTATGATATATTGCTTAGCTTTTGTTTTCTTAGCTTTTTCCTCTATACTAGCTCAGATTTAACTCCTCCTAACTCAATAGAACATGGTTCCTGGGAGACCTAGATTGAGGAATGGCAAAATCCTATTCTGCAGGATAAAAGGTTCCCGGCTTGGTATGTTATTCAGGAACATTATAAAATTACTGCTGCAAAATAGCTTTGACATTAATTTCAGTTTCTTTCCAGGTATCCTGTCACTCTATTTAATGAACTATACTATCTTAATGTTGGAGGAACAATTTGGACAGGTGATTTTTTTTCCATATTCAGCAAAACTAATTGAATAATATTTCATAATATCAATGATTCATCATGTTCTGTGGCAGATGGGTCACTGCCAATTCAGAGTTTAGCAAGTATTGAAGAAAGGAAGTTCTCTCTTGATATGTCACATGTAGATTTCAATCACTCGAATGAGGCAATAACAAGAAAGAATACTGCATCAGATATCCTTGATAGAATGGCAATAGTACTTGAAAAGTTGCATGCACCTAGTGCATCAAATTCTGCTATAGGAACACCATTGCTTCAAGGAGAAGAAAACATTGGCCAGTTTCTCTATCCGAAAGGAGTTGAGTACTGTATGTGGAATACATATGATGTCCATTTCTATTCATCTTTTTCATGTTGGTTGTTAATTTTATTGATAATGGATTTGTATTTGCTTAAGATTTGTATGTTGGTTATGATTTTGCACTACACAATTCGGTTGATGTTAGGGAAGATTTGACTTTTAGTAAGATTTGTATTTGTTTGATAATATACTCGATTGTAGATGCTCGGTACTCAGTTGTTTTGGTTATGAAAACAACACTATTATTTGGTTATGAAAATATGACTTTTTTTTCTTGACTTGTTGTATATATATATATTTGTGATTGGGTAATAAGAAATTTGATGCGTGATTTGCCTTCTAGGTCGCATACAGGAAAATAAAAATTCATATGAGTATGAATATTTTAATTATAAAATGTATTACCAACGGATGTCTCCATTGGTAATACCAACGGATGTCAGTTGGTAATACCAACGGATATAATAATATCCGTTGGTAATACCTAGTATGGTCAACACCGATGTATTTACCAACAGATAATCCGTTGGTAATAGATTACCAATGGATTTTTGAGTATTTATTACCAACGGATTTAGTCCGTTGGTGATACCTTATTTTTTTTGTAGTGTGTTGTCCTTGTTGCTCTTGTAATTGGGGGATGATATTTTCCCTATTAGCAGTAGAATTTTCAGCGGTGCTAAACATATTTTCAGCCTACATCACAAAAGACATAAGTGACATAAGTATGAATATCATTAAATAAAGGAAAAGGAAAGAATGTACATAAAAGAGAGGAAAGAAAGCATAGACATGAAGAATAAACATAAAATGTACCATATAACATAGACATTTATTTGTTTGAATTAATAAATCAAAGGGACTTCTACTGAATTTACACTTCTACATATGAAACTTTTTTATTGTTTGTTTCCGCCAAGCTAGTTAGCCAAAAAAAGCAATTTCTTGACCACATAGAATGAATTTGTTGTCAATAAGCCTAATATTGAGCACATTCTCTGGTATACCAAATTCCAAATACCCTAACACTCTAACAGGAGCAGGCAAAACCACTCCCAGAAACCAAAATCAACGGATTTTCTCACTTTATCTTCCTAACTAGTTAGAAACTGAAGTAGAGAGAGATAGAGATCACTTTGGGCTAACTAGTTTGAATTAATACAAGATCTATGTGAACCACATTATGAACCAAAATCATGCATTATGTTCACTGTTGGTCATAACGCATAAAATGCATAAAAATCGTGAAAACTCTATGACACATACCCAAATGCATAAAATGGAGAATCTTTAACGCAAATCAAAATCCATAAAATGCATTATGAACCACATTGGTCATAATGTTCACTATTTCTCAAGCAATATACAAGATCTCTGTCAAAACTCTGTGATACATACCCAATGTCGGAGAGGCGGAGTGAAAGACGGAGAGAGATAGTGCACCGACTCAAGATTTGTCAAAGAAATCGTGAAGGCCGGCGGAGAGAGAAGAGCAGTGTGACTCGCCGGCGCCGACTGGTGCGGGGGACTCGGGACGGTGAATGGGTGAATGCCGATGATTGGAACCGGCGACTTGCGAGAGAGGAAGAGGAGTATCGGCCTATCGGGCGAGTGGGCAACGACTCAGTGGAAAATGGATAAAAGTAAAACTTAGGGTTTCCAAGTATATAAGTATTAAGTTATTAAGTTATTATTTATTTTTCATTAAAAAATATTATATATATAATATGTCCACCGGTCGGTTAACCAAAACCGGTGGACCTTTTAAACACCGACCCTAACCCGAACCCGAACCTGATCCCGAAAACCAAAATTTTTAAAAATGCAACCCGAAACCGCACAAATCGGTTCGATTTCGGACCGGTTTTCTTGTTAATCGAAAAACTAATTTTTTTTGCTCACCCCTACCCGTCGAAGTCACACTGAACCAGGAGACGCGAAGGACTGCATCACCCCGGCTTCAGGCAAGAATAGAATGGAATCTGGAAATGTCATGAAAAAATTTAGGTATTTATGAAAAATGTAGAAAACTTACTTTGAGATGATTCCTGAAACTGCATTTTCAATAAAAAAAATCTATAGTGTAAAACTTATCAAAAACTTTCAGTAAATTTAATATAGATTTTTGAAATTGAATTTCAAAACTTTAAAGTATCGTTTCCCTCAAAATGTCTATTTTTTTGATACTTTGAATTTTCATCAAATCTTCGAATGAAAATTCAAGTATGCTATTTGAATTCACGATTGGTATCCTTCTAATCATTTGTTGAGAGATATGTTGACATATACTTGAAAATAGGGAGAAGTGCAAATTTGGTCCTATAAGTTTTCAATTTTTTGGACTTTAGTCCTATAAAATTCATTTAGGATTTTCAGTCCTATAAGTTTGCTCCGTAGTACATATTTGGTCATATCCATGATGGTCCGTTAACTCTCCGTCAATGTGGACTAACGCTGTTCATACACGTTGACAGGTTTGGTCCTATAAGTTTCATTTTGAAATTCTCAGTCCTATATGTTTGTCTCGTAGCACAGATTTGATCCTATATATTTGCCCCATAGCACAAATTTGGTCCAATATATTTGCCTCATAGCACAAATTTGATCATATCCGTGATGGTTCGTTAACTCTCCGTCCACGAAAAAATAAACAACGTTATGTCCATATTGACGGAGTTAACGGACCGTCATGAATATGACCAAATCTATGTTACGAAGTTAACATACCAACTTGTCTATATGCCGATCCGTCATATAGATTTGGTCCTATCCACGACGGTTTGTTAACTTCGTCAACATGGACATAACGTCGTTTATTTTTTCGTGGACGAAGAGTTAACAGACCATCGTGGATATGACCAAATCTATGTTACAGGTTAAACATATAGGATCAAATATGTGCTATGGGGCAAACATATAGGATTAGAAATTTTGAAATAAAACTTATAAAACCAAATATGTCAACGTGTATGAATGGCGTTAGTCCACATTGATGGAGAGTTAACGGACCATCACGGATATGACCAAATCTATGCTACGAAGCAAACTTATAAGACTCAAAATACCAAAATGAAACTTATAGGACCGAAGTCCAAAAAATTGAAAACTTATAGGATCAAATCTGCACTTCTCCCCTTGAAAATATTCATACTTGAGTTAATACATGGTTTCTAGACTTCGAGCTTATTTGTCATTCCTTGTTATCATGTATTACTTAGTCTCATATTTGATATTTGGTTTTCATCCATTGGATTGCGACTTTCATGATTTTAAAAAATCTTTTAGTGTTTCAACTTTGAGTTATGATTGACTTTTCTTGTCATTTTTGATTGATGCCAAAAGGGGGATAAAATATAGGTTAAAATGAGAGAAAAATTAAGAAAATCATGCAGATAGATAGGAAAAGTTCTATTATGTAAATATGCATGTTGATAGGGGGAGAATCCCTAAGTAGATTGATATATCCGCATTTATTATTATTATTATTATTATTATTATTATTATTATTATTATTATTATTATTATTATTATTATTATTATTATTATTATTATTATTATTATTATTATTTAATTCTGAATTTTTAATATATATATATATATATATATATATATATATATATATTAGGGCTATTTTGGAACCCCTCCGCTCAACCCTAGGTTTGGCGTCTTTGGGAATGGTGTTTTCAGATTGAGGCGGCGTGTGACGAGCGGAGGCGGAGCGTGCGGAGTTTGGGGAATTGCGTTTCGATGTAGGATTGTTTTTCTTTTTGTTGGTCCTTATTGTATGGTAAATAGGAGGGTTGAGAGGATTTTAGTTAGGGGTGAGCATGGACCGGTTAACTGGTCCATTAGGAAAAAAAACCGGTTCATTAACTTCGGTTTTCAAAGACATTAACCGTAAACCGGTCCATTAACTTCGGTTAACCGTCATTTCGATTTCGGTTTTTCGATTCAGTTAACCAATAATTATCGGTTAACCAATAAAGTAATTAAATTTTTTACCACAATGTAAATATAACTACAACAAGAAAGTAAACACCTAATTTTTTACCACTATTTCCGTGAGAAGGAATATTAGAAGAAATTTGTTGGAGAGTTTAGCTAAAACCAAGGATTTCATTTTCTTTTTTTGGTAAAATTATTTAGCTAAAATGAATATTTATACCAAACAAGACAACATAAAGAAAATTAAGTCAACTATAAGAATAACGTGATGTCACAACTATTCAGCTGGAAACATGGATCTCCCTTATGAAGTTAAGGGCAATATAACTAGCCAGGTTTAAATATCTACAGCTAGCAGGAATCCACTCGACATGTACATCCAAAGTTTCAAGACTAACCCAGTATTAAAATTGTATGCAGGAATAACTAAAAAACTACCGAATTTACCTATTGCAATATGATTTATTTGTTTCGCCATTTAGGATAGAATAAGAAATGAGAAGAGGTTGGATCCAAAGCATACCCAATCGCGCAGTGGATCCCGAGTGAAGGCCGGCGGAGAGATTCGCATAATGGCAGACGCAGAGTCACGGAGAGACGGAGACAGCGAGTCGCGGAGGGGCGAAGACAGCGAGTCGCGGAGATGCAAAGAGCGGAGAGCACTGAGAGGGCGAGAGAGAAGAGAAGAGGGGAGAGGCGGAGACGGGCTAGATGGTGAATCGCGGAGAGCGGAGATTTCATTTTCTTTTTTTGGTAAAATTATTTAGCTAAAATGAATATTTATACCAAACAAGACAACATAAAGAAAATTAAGTCAACTATAAGAATAACGTGATGTCACAACTATTCAGCTGGAAACATGGATCTCCCTTATGAAGTTAAGGGCAATATAACTAGCCAGGTTTAAATATCTACAGCTAGCAGGAATCCACTCGACATGTACATCCAAAGTTTCAAGACTAACCCAGTATTAAAATTGTATGCAGGAATAACTAAAAAACTACCGAATTTACCTATTGCAATATGATTTATTTGTTTCGCCATTTAGGATAGAATAAGAAATGAGAAGAGGTTGGATCCAAAGCATACCCAATCGCGCAGTGGATCCCGAGTGAAGGCCGGCGGAGAGATTCGCATAATGGCAGACGCAGAGTCACGGAGAGACGGAGACAGCGAGTCGCGGAGGGGCGGAGACGGCGAGTCGCGGAGGGGCGGAGACGGCGAGTCGCGGAGATGCAAAGAGCGGAGAGCACTGAGAGGGCGAGAGAGAAGAGAAGAGGGGAGAGGCGGAGACGGGCTAGATGGTGAATCGCGGAGAGCGGAGAGGGTGAGAGGGTGAGAGAGAAGAGAAGACTGAAGAGGGCTCGGGGCGACGGGGAGTCGGGGAGAGTGGGCGGGCCAAGTATAAAACATAGGGTTTCTAAGTTTATACTTTATAACTATAAGTATTAAAAAATTATTAACTTATTATTAAAAAGTGTTATATAATATATATAATATATATAATATATATAATATATATAATATATATAATATATATAATATATATAATATATATAATATATGTCCACCGGTCGGTTAATCGAAATCGGTGGACTTTTTATACCCCGACCCAAACCCGAACTCGAAAACCAAAAATTTTAAAAAGACAACCCAAAACCGCACAAATCGGTTCGATTAATCGCAAAAACTGGTTCGATGTCGGACCGGTTTTTTGGTTAACCAAAAAATTGGTTTTTTTTTTCTCACCCCTAATTTTAGTGTTAGATAATTTCTGTTTTGGATTTTACTATTTTCGATAATATTTTTTGACGATTTGCATTTTTCCAGTGAACCTACCTATTTTTGGAAAACTATGACCGGCGAAGTATTTTGCGCCGGCCAAGTACCTCGAGTTCGATGGCAGTCACTGTGCCGCCTGTAAGACCCAGAAAAAAGTTTCCTAATATAAAAATCTATTTTGGTGCAGTGCGTCGGACCCGGGGGTAGTCGAGTCGAGCCTCAGGATCGCCTTGAGTGAAAAGGTATGACTCGGCTAAGGAATCATGAAGTTTATTTGGATAACTAACTTTCCTTTTATAAAATCATACCTTAAATTAAGTTAACTCGAGTCATGTTATGGGTTGGGTCGGAACCCGAGTCGGGTTCGGGTCTAGTCGAGTTCCGGGTATGACTTAGGTGAGCCTTGAGACCATCTTTGAAAAGATGGTTGAGGGAATAAATCCCCCTTATGGTCGCACAAGGCTACAAGGGAGAAGAGGAGAAGGAGCAAGGAGGGGGTTTGGGGCTTGGATCGATCTGGAATTCGCGTCGTCACCGAAAAATCTCGAGTCGTCGTCACCCGATCCATATTTCTTGGCGATCTAGGTGAGTGGTTATTGTTTTAAAGGTTTGGGGGAGGCGGGTGGCCGAACCCTAGTTGAAAGGTTGAGTTCTCGCGATTTTTTCGACGATCCATGATTTCAACGTTACGTATTCACTATTTTATGAAGCTTCTTATCGGATCTCACTGTTTTAACCATCATTTATGTATTTTTGGGGCTGCCGAATCATGGGAAAAGGGGAATGGTCATGCCGAAATTTTTCTCGATTCCCTTGATGGCAAGAAGGCCCTTAATATCACTGTTGGATGTATTTCTTTTGAACACCTCGCGTATGATGAAGTATATCCTCTTTAAAGCCCCTTGAAGTGGCCGAATGAACCCTAAAATTCATGAAGAGGGTTCAGCCAAGGGTGAGGGGGAGATTAAGTTGTTCATTGGTATTTAAGTTGTATGTGAAATTAAAGAGACAAAGTATAGTTAAAGTCTCCTCCATCTTTTCCTTCCCCAAGGACCTTGGCAGAGCAAGGTTTCCCTTGCTCATGGTTCGGCCAAGGTTAGGGAGAGGAGGAGAGATTTGCTTTAGATGAAAATTTCATGATCTTAGGGATCACACATAGGGATATGGCAATAATTAGAAAGAACACCAAGTTTAGCATGTAGCTTAATTGATTTGAATTGTAGTAAAGCTAGTTTGTAACCATACTTAGCATTTGATCATTAAACTTTGGATGTTGACAATGTTACCATGTTTTATAATTCATATATGTTATTTAAATTCATTACTACCTTGCCATGCTAGATAATTGCCCTTATTGTGCTAATATTCCTAAGGTAGTATAAGAATTGTTATGCAAGTGCATTATGGTTATATATGATAAATGTTGTAATATATGAGCATTTTTCTTTGGATTATGCATGCTGCCCTAAATGTTCTTGGATGGTATTCCAAGGTTGATTCATGGGAATTCTCACCTAAGACAGTGTAGAAGGCTAGGTAACATGTAAGGTGTCACTAGATGTTCATAGCACATTTATGGAAACTTAGATATGAGACGATAGCACTTCTATGACCGCTTGTATACTTTTGGAAACTTAGAACTCGTAGGTTCATATATACTGAAAGGGGTGGCATGAACTATTGAACCGGTAGCCGAACATAGGCCAGATACGGGCAAAGGCTCGAAGTGTATATATATATGGAAACCCTAGGATATTGATTGTGTAATGTGCTTGAGATGGTCCGCCGAGGAGCGAGGAGGTCGGAAATGACCAATGCTCAGCTCGGCCAGTTTGGGTCTAGAGGTGCGCCAGCGGGCCCGTTAGGTGCCAGACCCAGTTGGGTGGGTCTAGCTCTCCTTGCCCCAAACGGTGTCAGAAGACTAGTGGACCATCGTAGTCGACGGCCCGGGATTATTTGCTTGCATCTTTAGATGATATGGCCGATGGCCAGGATGATGCTACCTGGTATTGTAGTGACGACTGTAGCCGAGATATATTGCTATGAGTAGGCCCAAGGGCCAGATGCCAGAGGCTTGATAAGCCAAGGTGGCAGATTATCATGTACAGTTGGTACTGATGGGTCCGTTGAGGGTCTGTAGTTGCATTAGAAACACACTTTACCTCCTTGTACAATCCTTTATTGCCTTGTATGATATATATACATGTTTGAGGCTTATGTGGAGGTTCATTTGAGCCACTTACTGAGTCCCAAGTGGACTCATAGTTTAGTGTTATTTTTGCAGGGCATGAGCAGTAGCTTGGTGTCGACATTGTGCAGCTTGAGGGCGGAGGCGGTGCCATATCTTGTAGCGGCGTCCATGAGTCTTTGACTAGTCATAGTTATATTGGTTTTATATCTGTATTGACGGTTGTAATTGAAAAGAATTGTAAAACTTGATATTTGACCATTTGGATTTGATGTTGATGTTTCTTCTTGTTTTGAAAAACTTATATATTGTGACTTGCAAACTTTTTATAAATTATGTTAAGTTTCTTTCAGTCGATATGTTTTGGTTTCTCGATGTCAGTGTAGATAGTATGCTACAGGGCAGGATGTGGGCCCTGGCCAGTCACACTACCCTCAGTCGGGGTGTGACAAAGTTGGTATCAGAGCATTAGGTTAGGTCTTGTCTATGACTCAGTGTTGGGTACTATATGAGGCATATGCTAGTGTACCAATTTACGGTATAGTTATGCTACGAGATTGGATGACCACTCCTGCACTCAGCGCACCATGCGGTTAGTAGTTTAAAGAATTTGAGTTAAGAATTTCTTATATGACATGCAACTTCCTTCTTTCTTGTGATAGTGAAATGGATGCTCAAAATGCTACTTTGAGCGGCAGTGGCAGTAACTCGACAGAACGTCGAGGCCGGGGGCGAGGCCGAGGTCGAGGCCGAGCCCGGGGCAGGGATAGAGAACTGTCTGAGGGATAGGGGCAAGAGTCAACGGTTGTTCTACTGCAGGCTCAGGTGAACAAATTGACTGAGGTGCTCAATAAGGAGCAGGAACCGAGACAATAATTGCAGCAGCAGTCTTATCAGCCACCGCTACAGCGCATGCTCGTGGTTTCAGTGGTACCAGAAGTGGTAGAGGTGGCAGCACCAGTGGTCAGAACCCCAGGGGCCCCGACTTATGCAAATTTTGTCACCCTAGAGCCACCAGAGTTCACTGGAACAGATCGTCAGGTGGAAGTGATAGAATTTCTCGGGGATTGCTACGAGCTATGCATGGAACTGGGATGTTTATCAGAGGCGGCTGCTCGTATGGTTGGTCTTCAGATGAGGGGATCGACAAAGGTCTGGCTGCAAACTTAGATGGCCCACAGGGTAGCTGGCGCTCCACCTCCCACGTGGGAGGAATTTTAGGCGACTGTGGAAGAGCAGTACCTACCCATGAGTGTCCGTGACAAGCGCGCCCGTGATTTTCAGATGTTGCGCCAAGCTGGAGGCATGGCAGTGTCGAAGTATGAGATGGAGTTCAATTGTCTCTCCAAGTACCATCCCACCCTGGTGGCGTCTGAGACCGACAGGGTCAAGAGGTTCGTGGCAGGATTGAGGCCATAAATTGGCAAGCTTATTCATTACACCGAGGAATCTACACTGGATCGGGTAGTGGATGAAGCCCTGCGGAAAGAAGCTTCGGTTCCATTCGAGAGAAATGACAGGCCAGCTAAGAAGAAGTTCCGATCACAGGGTTCTGGTAGTCGGCCTTGGCACTCCGAGGGGGCAATGCCCACAGCAGAACAACAGCAAAGTCGGGGGCAGAATGGCAACCGGGGCCGTGGTGGCCCAGGGACCGGGTTAGTGAGGCTGACAGTGTCAGGAGGTGATTCTCAGAGATCTGAGGCACCGCAGTGTGGCAGCTGCAGTCGGAGGAATTGGGGGTCCTGCCTTAACCGCACTAATGCTTGCTTCAAGTGCGGTCGAGTCGGACATTTCAAGAAGGACTGTCCTGAGGGAACTGGTCAGAAGCCTGAGCAGTCTAGGGGTAAAGCACCTATGTTAGTAGGGTCAGTAGCTCAGAGAGGGCAAACTCAAAATAAGGGACCGCATACCAGTCACTCAGAGAGGCCGCCTACGCGGGTATATGCTATGAACCGTGATGGGGCAAAGGCTTTCAAAGCAGTGGTGACAGGTACTATTTTAGTATGTTCATCTACTGCATATGTATTATTTGATCCGAGTGCCACACACTCATTTGTGTCTGCCATATTTGCTGCAAATCTGCCAATGACACCCTCTATGCATGATGGGCCATTGATGGTATCAACGCCTACAGGCGATGCAATCTTAGCAAACTCAATTTATCAAGGGTGTGAAGTGCTCATATGCGGCCATGTGTTGAGTGTGGATTTGACACTCCTACCCACTCTTGAGCTTGATGTCATCCTTGGTATGGACTGGCTGGAGAGCATTTTGCAATGTTGGATTGTAGAGCCAAAGCAGTGATGTTTAATAAGCCTGGGCCGCCGCAGTTCATCTTCCAAGGAGAGGAAGGTAGCAAGCCGATAGGGGTCATCTCAGCTCTAAAGGCTCGCAAATTTCTTAGGGGCGGCTGCCAATCTTTCCTGGCCTTTGTATATGTGGCCGAGGAGGAAGGGGGTAAAGCAAAGCATGTCAGCGGAACCCCCGTGGTCTGTGAATTCCCTGATGTGTTTCCCGAGAAATTGCTAGGGTTGCCGCCCAGAAGGGAAGTCAATTTTTGCATTGATCTGCAGCCCGGGGTGAAACTAATTTCTATTCCCCCTTACTGGATGGCACCGGCCGAACTCAGGGAGCTAAAGGTGCAATTGCAGGAAATGCTAGACCTGGGGTTCATCCGGCCGAGTGTGTCTCATTGGGGTGCCCCAGTTCTCTTTGTGAAGAAGAAGGATGGGTCGATGTGCATGTTCATTGATTATAGGCAGCTGAACAAGGTGACTATTAAGAATCGCTACCCACTGCCGAGGATAGACGATCTGTTTGACCAGCTGCAAGTGGCTCAATGGTATTGCCCTAACTAATGCACCTGCTGCGTTCATGGACCTAATGAACAAGGTATTTAAGGAGTACCTGGAAAGCTTTGTGATCGTCTTCATTGACGACATTCCGGTTTACTCCAAGAGTGAGGAAGAGCACTCTAAGCACCTAAGAATGGTCTTGGAAACCCTCAGAGAGCACCGTTTGTTTGCCAAATTTTCCAATTGTGAATTTTGGTTTGGAAGTGTAGGGTTCTTGGGCCATGTAGTGTCCAATGAAGGAATAATGGTAGATCATGGCAAGATTGAAGTGGTTCAGAACTAGAAGCGACCGACTAGTGTGACCGAGGTCCGCAGTTTTCTTGGGTTGGCTAGCTATTACCGAAAGTTTATGGAGAATTTCTCCAGAATTGCAGCCCCTCTATCTCGGTTGACCCATAAGAAGGTTAGATTTGTTTGGGATGACAAATGCGAGGTGAGCTTTCAAAAGCTCAAGGCATGTTTGACATCTGCACTCATGTTGGCTGTACCTTCCGGCTCAGGAGGGTTTGTGGTTTTCTGTGATGCCTCTCGGATTGGTCTGGGCTGCGTCTTGATGTAGTATGGCAGAGTGATTGCTTATGCGTCTCGCCAGTTGAAAGTTCATGAGAAGAACTGCCCGACACATGACCTAGAATTAGCAGCAATGGTCTTTGCAGTGAAGCTTTGGAGGCACTACTTGTACGAGGAGACTTGCAAAATCTACACAGACCACAAGAGTCTCCAGTACTTGCTTACCCAAAAGGAGTTGAACCTCAGGCAGAGGAGGTGGCTGGAGCTCCTAAAGGACTATGATTGCACCATTATGTATCATCCGGGGAAAGCAAATGTGGTAGCAGATGCTCTGAGCAGAAAATCCATGGGCAGTTTGGCCCATTTGGAAGCTAAGCGGAGGCCTCTAGCTCGAGAGTTGGCTTTATGCCTAGATGGGGGTGCAACCTTATCAGTGTCAGCTTCAGGTGCCCTGATGGCCCACCTGCGGGTACAGTCCACGCTGGTGGACATGCTGCGTGCCGCGCAGGGGGAAAATCTCTTTTGTGCATTGACTAAGGACCTGGTACAAAGAGGTGATGTAGAGAACAATTTCAGATTGGACTCAGGAGGTGTACTGAGGTTAAGAGAATAGATAGTAGTACCAGACATGGCTGAGGTGCGCAGGCAAGTCCTGGAACTGGGTCATCGTTCCACTTACACGATGCATCCGGGGGCCACCAAGATGTATCAGGACTTAAGGTAGCATTACTGGTGGAAAGGCATGAAAAGAGAGGTGACAGAATTTGTTTCCAAATGTCTAGTCTGTCAGCAGGTGATGGCCGAACACCTTAAGCTTGCGTGGCTCTTGCAAAATCTCGAAGTGCCCGAATGGAAGTGGGAGAAAATCACCATGGATCTAGTGATTGGATTGCCTAAGTCAAAAGGCGATTTTGATTCTATTTGGGTGGTGGTGGTGGACCGATTAACTAAGACCACGCACTTCATACCAGTGAAAACTACCTTCTCTGCGGAGCAGTATGCCCGACTATTTTTGAATAGGATTGTGGCATATCATAGTACCCCGGTGATGATTATATCCGACTGCGGTACCCAGTTCACAACCCAATTTTGGCAATCCTTCCAGGAAGCTTTGGGTACTCAGGTGCGTTTAGCACAGTTTTTTATCCGCTGACTGACGGGCAGTCAGAGAGGACCATCCAAACTTTGGAGGACATGCTGAGAGCATGCGTCCTGGATATGGCAGATGGATGGGAGAGGCACCTACCGTTGATTGAATTCGCCTATAACAATAGCTATCACAGTAGCATTGGCATGACTCCTTTTGAGGCCTTGTATGGGCGGCGGTGCAGGTCCCCAGTGGGCTGGTTTGAGGCAGAAGAATCACTCATGGTGGGCCCCGATCTAGTTGAGGAGACGGTAGAAAAAGTAAAGGTCATTAAGGAAAGGTTGCTGGCGGCTCAGAGTCGACAGAAAATGTATGCCGACAGAAAGGCCAGGGAATTAGAATTTGCAGAGGGTGACTTAGTATTCCTGAAGGTCTATCCTATGAAAGGGGTGGTCCGGTTTGGGAAGATGGGAAAGCTGAGCCCTAGATACATTGAGCCTTTTCTCGATCTCAAGCAGATGGGCGAAGTGGCCTATGAGCTGGCATTGCCTCCTAGCCTGAGCAGAGTGCACCCGTTCTTCCATGTATCCATGTTGCGGAAGTATATAAAAGATGATTCGCATGTGATCGAGCCCTCTTCTATCGAGGTAGTTTCGGCCATCTCTTTCAAGGAAAGGCTGGTAGAGATTCTTGACCGCCAAATCAGGAAGCTAAGGTCCAAAGAAATTCCCCTAGTAAAGGTCAGATGGGAGCACCATTCTGGGCAAGAGGCCACATGAGAAGTAGAACAGGTCATGAGAGAGCGCTACCCTTCCTTGTTCGAGGAGCCGGTAAGTCTTTGTTATTAAAGTAAATTCGAGGACGAATTTTCCTTAAGGGGGGAAGGTTGTAAGACCCGGAAAAAAGTTTCGTAATATAAAAATCTATTTTGGTGCAGCGCGTCAGACTCGGGGGTAGTCGAGTCGAGCCTCAGGATCGCCTCGAGTGAAAAGGTATGACTCGGCTAATGAATCATGAAGTTTATTTGGATAACTAACTTTCCTTTTATAAAATCATACCTTAAATTAAGTTAACTCGAGTCATGTTATGGGTTAGGTCGGAACCCGAGTCGAGTTCGGGTCTAGTCGAGTTCCGGGTATGACTTAGGTGAGCCTTGAGACCATCTTTGGAAAGATGGTTGAGGGAATAAATCCCCCTTATGGCAGCCGTGCGACTCACCCATTGAGTCGCACAAGGCTGCAAGGGAGAAGATGAGAAGGAGCAAGGAGGGGGTTTGGGGCTTGGATCGATCTGGAATTTGCGTCGTCGTCACCCGATCCTTATTTCTTGGCGATCTAGGTTAGTGGTTATTGTTTTAAAGGTTTGGGGGAGGCGGGTGGCCGAACCCAAGTTGAAAGGCTGAGTTCTCGCGATTTTTTCGACGATCCATGATTTCAACGTCACGTATTCACTATTTTATGAAGCTTCTTGTCGGATCTCGCTATTTTAACCGTCAATTTATGTATTTTTGGGGCTGCTGAATCATGGGATAAGGGGAAAGGTCATGCCGAAATTTTCCTCGATTCCCTTGACGGCAAGAAGGCCCTTAGATGACCTTATATCACTGTTTTGATGTAGTTCTTTTGAACACCTCGCGTATGATGAAGTATATCCTCTCTAAAGCCCCTTGAAGTGGCCGAATGAACCCTAAAATTCATGAAGAGGGTTCGGCCAAGGGTGAGGGGGTGGTTAAGTTGTTCATTGGTATTTAAGTTGTATGCAGAATTGAAGAGACAAGGTATAGTGAAAGTCTCCTCCATCTTTCCCTAGCCCAAGGACCTTGGCCGAGCAAGGTTTCCCTTGCTCATGGTTTGGCAAAGGTTAGGGAGAGGAGGAGAGACATGCTTTAGATGGAAATTTCATGATCTTAGGGATCACACATAGGGATATGACAATACTTAGAAAGAACACCAAGTTTAGCATGTAGCTTAATTGATTTGAATTGTAGTAATGCTAGTTTGTAACCATACTTAGCATTTGATCCTTAAACTTTGTATGTTGACAATGTTACCATGTTTTATAATTCATATATGTTATTTAAATTCATTACTACCTTGCCATGCTAGATAATTGCCCTTATTGTGCTAATATTCCTAAGGTAGTATAAGAATTGTTATGCAAGTGCATTATGGTTATATATGATGAATGTTGTAATATATGAGCATTTTTCTTTGGATTATGCATGCTGCCCTAAATGTTCTTGGATGGTATTCCGAGGTTGATTCATGGGAATTCTCACCTAAGACAGTGTAGAAGGCTAGGTAACATGTAAGGTGTCACTAGATATTCATAGCACATTTATGGAAACTTAGATATGAGATGATAGCACTTCTATGACTGCTTGTATACTTTTGGAAACTTAGAACTCGTAGGTGCATATATACTGAAAGGGGCGGCATGAACTGTTGAACTGGTAGCTGGACATAGGCCAGATACGGGCAAATGCCTGAAGTGTATATATATATATATATATATATATATATATATATATATATATATATATATATATATATATATATGGAAACCCTAGGATATTGATTGTGTAATGTGCTTGAGATGGTCCGCTAAGGAGCGAGGAGGTTGAAAATGACCAATGCTCAGCTCGGCCAGTTTTGGTCTAGAGGTGCGCCAGCGGGCCCGTTAGGTGCCAGACCTCAGTTGGATGGGACTAGCTATCCTTACCCCAGACGGTGTCCGAAGACTAGTGGACCATCCTAGTCGATGGCCCGAGATTGTTTGCTTGCATCTTGAGATGATGTGATCGATGGCCAGGATGATGCTACCTGGTTTGGTAGGGACGGCTGTAGCCGAGATATATTGCTATGAGTAGGCCCAAGGGCCGGATGCCAGAGGCTTGATAAGCCACGGTGGCAGGTTATCATGTACTGTTGGTACTGATGGGTCTGTTGAGGGTAATAGTTGCATTAGAAATACACTTTACCTCCTTGTACATTCCTTTATTGCCTTGTATGATATATATGCATGTCTGAGGCTTATGTGGAGGTTCATTTGAGCCACTCACTGAGTCCCAAGTGGACTCACAGTTTAGTGTTATTTTTGCAGAGCATGAGCAGTAGCTTGGTGTCGACATGGTGCAACTGGAGGTTGGAGGCGGTGCAATATCAACTGGAGGTTAGCGGCGCCCATGAGTCTTAGACCAGTCCTAGTTATGTTGGTTTTATTTCTGCACTGACGGTTGTAATTGAAAAGAATTGTAAAACTTGATATTTGACCATTTGGATTTGATGTTGATGTTTCTTCTGGTTTTGAAAAACTTATATATTGTGACTTGCAAACTTTTTATAAAGTATGTTAAGTTTCTTTCAGTCGATATGTTTTGGTTTCTCGATGTCAGTGTAGATAGTATGCTACAGGGCAGGATGTGGGCCCCGGCCGGTCACACTACCCTCAGTCGTGGTGTGACACCGCTGGAACGCCCCCAGATCAGAGCAGGGCAGGCCACGCCTTTGAGAGCAAGCGGTGCCTTTGAGGTCCAGCGACTGCCCCCTTGAGTCGGCGGCGTCAGATCTGCGTCCGCCCCCTTGAGTCAAGGCAGCGCCAGGTCTGGCTGGTGTCCGCCCGCCTTGAGTCCAGGCAGCGCTAGATTTGGCCGGTGTCCGCCCTTGGGTCGGGGCGGCGCCTGTCGCTAGGTCGGGGCGAGTCCAACCCCGACGCCGCTTGGCTATGCGGCAAAGCACTGCCCAGGCCACTCCCTTCGGGCGGTGATCGCCGCTCGAGAGATTGGGAGAGGGCGGTGGTGCCACCGCCTGAGGTTCCTTTGCCGACGGCGCCACCGCCGACGGCTCTTGGTGAGGAAGGGGGAAAACCCTAATTTTCCCCCTACCCTTTATTGTTACAGTGGTATTTTGATTGTAACATTGATTTAATGTTTGTAAGAGTGATATTCTATTATAAAAGTGTTATTTGAGATTTATATCTATGTTTTAAAGATTATGTGTTATATTTGTTATAGCAGTATTTCTGATATTAAGAAAGTGTGTTACATGTTTATAATAGTGTTATAAACTATTATAAATAGAATAGGAATGTTATAATGAGTTTCTTGTAAATGATTTAGGAGTTTTTGGAAATTATTTTCAAGGGCTTCCCTAAGTCGGATTTCGACGTATTATATATGATTTTTCATGTAATCGATGTTCTGGATTCGAACAGTCAGATTTTCCAAATGAGATCTGTACCATTCGAACAGTTTGGGATTTCAGTGCTTCGTTTTTCATGCTAAGTATGCTTATAATTTAACTTTGATATTAGATCTAAAGAAGTGTTATTAGACAGTAGATCCTCTCCTAGACTCCTATGAACCCTACAATATATGACATTTTTTCTTATTGTGCTATTATTTATTGATGCTTGATTCAGTATTATTCTTTGGAATTCCTTACATAATTTTTGGAACCATGACATGTAGTGTTCATTTAGATGATATAACTATGACAACATTGGTATTACTATGTTGATTATAATGTACATGTCATCTGCTAGAAATATGTTCATAGGGTTATTATCATATGTGTTATTTACCTTATGCATTAGGTACAGGTGTTATAGTAGTGTTGTTTAAGTTGACGTGTTATATTCATTAGTGCTCTAATCATTATGATGATCTATTTGCGGCCCGTTAGCCTCGTGCTTTGGGCGGGGACACTTTTATGGCCCAATGGACCTAAGGGAGTCTACGGCCAAGAAATACCAGTATTTAGTAGATGCGCTGCGACGTGGGGGCATTGTACAGTGCCCGCGGGCTATTCTTGGATAA
The DNA here is from genome assembly GCA_034359265.1 of Canna indica. Classification (NCBI taxonomy): domain Eukaryota; kingdom Viridiplantae; phylum Streptophyta; class Magnoliopsida; order Zingiberales; family Cannaceae; genus Canna; species Canna indica. Next base: position 66,635,365 of record CP136890.1, on the reverse strand, counting down.
TCATTCTTCCTGTACGAGCGGACGGGGAGAACCACTCTTGGGTCCGAGAGTGCAGGGGGAAACCCATGGAGCTCTTGTCCATACCGCTCTTGATTCATTGATATAATACATACAGGTGGCATTGATAAATATAAATCTAATAGAGTTAATTTTAGACTTATACTTGCATATATTAGAGTTCATGACATTTTGAGTTATTACCTTGGTTCTTGTCATATTGATGTTGAATCCTACTCAGTCTTCCGCTGACATTCCTCTTGTTTTTGCTTCAGATCCACATGTGTGACACATACGGAGTTAACTATTTTAGAGTTAGAGATAGTAGAGTTCTCTGGTACCGGTCTCATATTTGAGCCTTAGTATCCATTTTTGAAATTTATTTTTATTCAGAAGAAACCTCTTGCTACTATGTACCTTTCATTTGGAGTATTTTAGTTGTAGTTGTTTTTCCATATTGAACTTTAGATTTTCGCTGCATTTTGATTTATATAATTATGAGTTATTTTTGGTCCTATTATGTAATTCATGTCCCTGATTACGTTGTCCTCTTGGGCGGCATATGCTTCTTAAAGGAGACCCTAGGAGGGGCGTAACATTGTTAGTTGTTACTCTTTATACTTAAAGTGAAATCATTTTATAAGAGTGTTTGTCATCATCAAAATGGAGAGATTGTTGGCCTAATGCTTTTAATCTTGGTCTTATTCTCGGTTTTGATGATAACAAACTCGTAACTAATGTTTGAGAGAAAAATAATTTTAGGTTCCAACTCGGCTTGCACATGACATCTGCAATTGGAAAAATCAAAAAAATCGAAAGGACGTTCGTCGATGCTCGGGATTCGTTAGAAAATTTGAGTATAGGTTTAGGGTGTCTAAAATATATTGTATATCCTCTATTTGATGCACTGAAATCCGAAACTTGAAAACCAGAAAAACAAAAAAGCTAAAAAATCGGCTAAAACCAAGTTATCGATCGAATGTCTATTGATCTTCGGTCGACCGGAGTTCAACTGAAAAGTTACTAGAAATTCCAATAACTGTTCGATCGAAGCTTGATTGATCCCTGGTCGACCGAGATTTGGTCGTAGTTCGACCGAAGTGTCTAACAGATCTATTTTGTTCCATTTAATGGTTCTGTTCGAGTCCATGCCGTTAGGATCTTTATAAATAGACCCCAAACCAATCTTCCTTACCATCTAATGCTTCATTAAGCCACTTCTTGATATTTGCTAAGTCTTCTTGAGTGATTCTTTCAACAAATCCCAGTTTTGTGTTCAATCCTTGATTTGGTCTTTACTCTATCAATTCATTATTTAAATGCATCAAGAGGACTAGAGAATTTGTTTTGGAGCTAAATATAATTTGTTTGGTTTATTTGCTCAATTATTTTGTATTTTGTGATTTATTTGTTTGTATTCAAGTTTCTGATTGACCTAGTGTAATAGATCTTGAGTTTGATGGTAGCCTTGGTGTAGAGACATAAATCCATCGGTGTAAACTGAGTTTGCTAGGGTTAATTGTGCAGTACTAGTAACTCTCGGGTGTCAGAGTCGGTGTCTTAGCTAGGGAAAACTAGTACGGAGCCCAGCTCCATAGAGACTCTTATGGAGCCGGGCTGGGATGGTGAGACACGAATCTTAAAACAACTTTTATTTTTAAACTTTTAACACGGTGACTTTTCATATTCCCACGTCACGTCATAATCAATTTCACCCGCTTCTTCCTCCTCCATCCCACTCTATCCTCCATCTCTGGCCCGTCTCATCTCTCAATCTCCTTCGCCAAATCATCGACCTCCACCAGCGACGCGCGCAGGTTCCGCTCCATCCCTGGCCCGTCTCATCTCTCCATCTCCTCCGGCTTAAAGATTTATTCGTCATCCTCCTCTCTCCGCCGCCACACCATTGAGCGTCCACCAAACACCTCTCGAGGCCGGAGCCAGGTTGGAGAAGGCCGCTTTCATCGTCTCCGTCATCTCTCTCCAACTCTTCGTCATTCCCAGCGATGGAAAGCTCATTGATCTTGGGTTCTTCTTCTCAGTGGCGGACAACTTCTCCATTTGAATATGAATCACTCTCCTCCCAGTAGGGTTTGGAATGTATTTACAATATGTTAGATTAGTTAATGAGTTGTTCCCTGCATTTTATGGTAGCCTATGAGTTCGTATATGTCGATGGTCTCAAAAAATAAATTATAACTCGGATATCTGGATATCTAAAAAAGAAAACATGATCAATTAATTTCAGTATGAGTTCATATGGATGATTTGATAGAGAGTGTGTAATATAAGGCTTCAGGTGAACTAGAATGAAATGTATGAATCAGAATTGGGGTCTTGACATATCCCTGGACTGGCATACAGTGACAGCCTTGGTTGCAAGATTTTAGTTTCCTGCAGGAAGCAATTGCAGTACTATAAGTACCTCTTGAACATACCTCATCTACAAGTATTATATACAATACATATTAATTTGTTACTAATCAATATGCTTGAAATAATTAATGAGCGAATTATATAGTATATACTTATCACATGGACCGCATGGACAACCAATAACACTAATTAGTTATATGGAAAACTATAGAATCTATGTCCCTGGACATGCTGTTTTTTGTGCCATACTACCACTAATTAGTGGTTTTTTGTGCCAATCTATATCCAATAACACTAATTAGTTGTAAGGTAGAACTGGATAATGAGGTGCATTCATTTTCTCAAAATAATAGAGATGGTATCTGGATATGATCTTAGATTTATCTAGTTCATATTTTTATATAGCATATCTTATGTTGACAACAAGCAATGCTTATATAAGTATTTAAATTTTACTATTCTTTCTTGACATTTATTTCCTTTTTTTTTTTGGTACCTACAATAGCTTATCATATATTCTTAACTAATGAAAAGCAAGCCAGTATTATATATTTGGAAAAACTGAAATAGTACACAGTCTTATATAAATTAGTCAATTGACATAAGTAACCTCATTTATGTTCAACCAAGCTACTCCAATGAAGCGACGATGACGACAATCCACCAAACCTAAACAACCAACCCAACATCGATGTGGGCCAGTCTCTTCCTTCGCCAAACCAAATATTGACAAGAATGAGCTTTTTTCTTTGCCGAGCACAGGTTTTGTGTTTTCTCCAATTAATAATTGTATATTGATTCAAAATTTTTCATTCTTATTCTGCTTATTATCGCAAACATTTGATTACTTTCGTTGTCTCTAAGTCGTAACTATTTGATGTTTGTATATATAGGCCAACATGACACAATGCAAAGTACAGAAAGAGGGATAACAACTAGATGCATCATAAGCTGTGTACATTAGTTCTTTAAAGACAATGTTATTTTCAATGATGTTCACTTCGGTCTCCTAAAAGTGATACCATTTTTTCATTACGTAAGAGTCCCATCAATTACAAATGATGCTTCATTATTGACATATTTACTGGAGAGATGGGATGACAAGAAAATGGCCTTTTTAATTAGAGATAAATGGATTCCATTCACAATCAAGGATGTAGGTCTTATATTGGGAATGAAAACATTTGGGAAAATAGTAAAATTTTCTAGATATGAAGATAAGAGTGTATTGCAAAAGGACTACTTTGATGGTACACAAAATTACAAAGTTCGCATTGGAGAAATGTTTTTTGGAACTTCAAGGTGTGGAAGCGGGGAGTGTGACTATTAACGTTTTCATACAAATGATTATCTTATATTTGTTTGCGACAATTTTCTTTCCCCAAAAGAATTATACGGTACCACAAGGTTTGGTCAAATATGTATAAAATATGAATTTATTGGATGATTATAATTGGGCTCAAGCTATCCATACTTTTCTTCTCAAGCAAATCAATTTTGCTTGCAAGCAAATGAGGGACTCAAAGACCTCAATAGATGTATTAATCGGCGGATGCACAATTATCATCAACGTGAGTTTAGTTTTTTTTTCTTTAAGAGATTCTACGTGCTTTATAGTCTTCTAAACATTATATATGAGACAATAATTTTATAATTGACTTTTGTTTGATAGGTATGGTTTTATGAGCATACACGATCATTGCATGAAAAACACATTGATGAAGATTGTGATGGACCAAGATTGTTCCGTTGGTGTGTAATGTCATATAAGAGAAAGACATCACATTTAAAAGTAATGGAAAGGTTAAATTTAATCTAATAACATAAATGATGTCTATTATGATTGTTGTCAATTTGTAGATATTGGAGGTACTAAATGCAACTCAAGTTGAGATGCGTTTACTGGAAGAAAATGATTGTACAACTTCAAGCGCCACGGTGTATTTCTTATTCGAAGTACTCCATTTAATATTATTAAAAATAATTTTAGATGATTATTTATGCACATGTTTTAGATATACAAGGAATTGAAGATGATGAAGAAAAAAATGAAGGAGAAAATGAGGGCGCAAAAGTTAAAATTTAGCAAAAAATTAAAAAGAATGAAAGTTGATTTGGAGACGAAGGTGGATCAACTTATAACTCAAAATAAAAAATTGAAAGAACAAATGACACATCTTCAACAATTTTTTGATATTTATACTGACATTGAGGGCCCTAGTCAAATGCCCAATGAAGATATTGATGAAGTTAGAGATGAAGATGCAAAGGACATGCAAGACATTGAGGCCGAGATTACATTAAATATTATGATTGAGTCAATTCGACAACGTCATTGAGTTAAAGGAAAATTGCTAAGAAGTCCTTATATTCAACTCAATACGAAGAAAAAAGAAAAAAGAATTCAAAAAAGTTAACATGACATGGTAATTTGATGGTTAAGCTTTTTCATATTTAGTATGAAAATGCACTTATTTTTTATTTTTCATCTTCTTTTTTGACACTTGTATAATACTCAATAGGTCATTGATGTCTCGGAGTCGCATGCAAGTCTTGAAAAAGTGAGTAACATTAATACTAGTTATTATTTATTTCATATTTAGTATGAAAATGCATTTATCATTTATTTGTAGATATCATACCCCATGACTCGCACTGATTTTTGTGGACATGACAAGTTGATCGATGAGCAAAAAAGCAAGATCCAAACCTTTTTGTTATACCCAAGGCAAAGGTACTTATATATGTTTTACTTCATGCTTGAGCATTATTCTTATTTTATTTTTGAAATGCAGATCCGAGATGATACATCATGGCAAACCTTGGGAATTCAAGTTTGATCACCTATATAATTTATTGTTCGGCTCTTTAGTGCATGATGATGTAAGTTTAACATCATGCTTTATTATATTGCTTTGTTTCATTTTCATGATTGGTATCACTAACAATTTTATTTTGATTTCCTACGTAGATAATAGTTGCATATGCAATGCTTTTAGTCAAAAGAGCAAATGATTCTCCTGACACATTTAGAAGATTCATTTACATTTCTCCAAATTACATGGTGATTAATTTATGATTCAATTTATATGTATTATTCTTTTGCTGCTCATGAACACTAATCGAATTTTTATGTGTATTAGAACTTGTACAAGTCTTCTGCATTTCTTGCGGCAATGGAATATCTAAAGTATGTTAACAAAGAAATAATACAAAATCTTGAATTGATCCTGGCACCATTGAACTTGAAGAAGCACTGGTTTTTAATGTGTATGAACTTGAAGAAGCAAGAAATATTATGGTACAACTCTTTGGGAATGAGTCATATCGAAATGGCATATGCTAATGACTTTGTAGGTTCATTAAGGTTCTATATATACTTATTATTTTCATTATGTTGGTTTACACTTATTATTTATTGTCAGGTTGGACTGCTATCGGCTCATCTAAAAGTTACGGTCGACATTGATACAAGTAAATGGAATGTCGATTTTAATGTGAAATGCCCACAACAAAATGCTAGGTGATTATGTTTTAAATTTATTATTGTTTCAAGTATATAAATTGAACTTCCACATTAGCACAAGTTTTAATATGCAGCGTTGATTGTGCCATATTTGTGATGAAATTTATTGATTACATATCTAGCTAACGTGAAATGAAGTTCACGCAAAGTGATATGGATCGATTTCAGAGTTTAGTTGCAAGTGAATTGATAGATGGACAATTACTTGATGTGATGAATTGACACAAGGACAATGATGAACAATGTAATATAGTTTGATGAATGATTTGATGAAATTGTACTTTTGTTTTTGGATGGATGCAATTGTAAACTTTTTGGTTGAAGGAATGACTCTTAGTTTTTTGAGTTTAATATCAATTTAGATGTGACTCATACTGATCTCAACTGTGTTAGTTTCTTCTTTTCAATTAATTATTTGCATCACTGATGAATTAAGTACTGTAAACAATAACCCATATATTTGCAATGGCCCTCATACACTATTTAATTTAATTTTTAAGTAAATCAAGCTAATGGATAAGGTGACAATTTAGGTGGCAGCTGATTGAATGATAAATATAATTAGTAGCGAAAAAGTAGCTATTAATTATTCAAAAAAATGAAAATGATGCAAGGAGTATATTGTTGACTAGTTTCTAGATTCATTATTAAACCCAAATTTTGTATTAATCATGTTCAAAGGTAGTTAGCTCAGGTTCACTTGTGTTAAGCTCAGATTCACTAATAAAAAATTCCAGATTCATGCATACAAGGGTGTTTACCTTCTGTCTAGTTTCATTTTTTTTTAAAAAATAGGTTCATCATTGTTGTTCCTTGGTTCAGTGTTACACAGACTAGATTCACAGTTAGTCACCCCAAATTCATTGGTAGGAAACCCAGATTCACAAACAAAAATTTCAAATTCATGCATACGGGGTTGTTCACCTTCTGTCTAGTTCCGGTTTCAAGAAAAAAAATATTAGGTTCATCATTGTTGTTCCTAGGTTCAATGTTACACATACTAGATTCACATTTGGTCACCCCAGGTTCATTGGTAGGAAACTCAGATTCACTAACAAAAAATTCAGATTCATGCATACGATGGTGTTCACCTTCTGTCTAGTTTCGGTTTCAAGAAAAAAAAAAATAGGTTCATCATTGTTGTTCATAGGTTCAGTGTTACACAAACTAGATTCAACGTTAGTCACCCCAGGTTCATTGGTAGGAAGCCTAGATTCACTAATAAAAATTTCAGATTCATGCATATAAAGGTGTTCACCTTCTGTATAGTTTCGATTTCAAGAAAAAAAAAGGTTCATCATTGTTGTTCCTAGGTTCAGTGTTACGCAAACTAGATTCATAGTTAGTCACACCAGGTTCATTGGTAGGAAGCCCAGATTCACTAATAAAAAATTCAGATTCATGCATACGGGGGTGTTCACCTTCTGTCTAGTTTCGATTTCAAGAAAAAAATATTAGGTTCATCATTGTTGTTCCTAGGTTCAGTGTTACACAAACTAGATTCACAATCAGTCACCCCAGGTTCATTAGTAGGAAGCCCAGATTCACTAACAAAAATTTTAGATTCATGCATATAAGGGTGTTCACCTTCTGTCTAGTTTCAGTTTCAAGAAAAAACATATTAAATTCATCATATTGTTCATAGGTTCAGTGTTACACAAACTAGATTCACAGTCAGTCACCCCAGGTTCATTGGTAGGAAGCTCAGATACAGTAACAAAAATTTCAGATTCATGCATACGGGGGTGTTCACCTTCTGTCTAGTTTCGGTTTCAAGAAAAAATATATTAGGTCATCAGTGTATATTCACCTAGATTCAGGTTCAATATACATTTACCTAGATTTAGTAAAGGTTCAAAAAAAGTTCATTCTACATTCACCCAGATGCACTTTAGATTCACCCAGATTCAATGCAGATTCAACAAGCTTTAATATAGATTTACCTAGATTCAGTACAGGTTCAACAAGATTCAATGTACATTTATCCACATTTAGTACAGGTTCAAAAAAAAGATTTAGTACATGTTCACACATATGCACTCTAGATTCACCCAAATTCAATGTTGATTAAAAAAACTTCATCGTACATTCACCCAGATTATGTACAAGTTCAATAAGGTTCAATGTACATTTACAAGATTTAATACAAGTTCAAAAAAGATTTAGTACAGGTTCACTCAGACGCAACAAACCATGTCACTTATATACGCTAGATAAATTTATCTACATCTTGTCTTCCATCAAAATCCAATCGTCAAGCTACACTTGCCCACTGTAACAAACATATAAACGAATTTTGAGTAGGGAAAGGTTCTTCAATTATATGCATGGGTTCCTGATAATAAAAAATTATAAACTATTAGATATTGGACAATTAATTCAATTACATAGGTTCAAATGCTCAAAACACACCTGAGATTCTTGTAACAATGAACTCGGCTCAGCAACAAAACTTTGTCTTACTTGATCTTGACCTACAAGGAAAAGGAAAATAAGTTATTGATTTTTTTTTTGAAAACGAGCAAGTGTAAACAACGTACTTGTTGGATTGACATCTTTGCTTTTTTTGGATTTTCTTTTCTTTGTTTCCAACACACTTTTGATCCTCTTTGTTTTCGGCCCTTTTTTAATAAGCGGTGGCTTAATTCTAATATTTTCAGCATACACAACCACAGTGTTAGTTGCTTTTGTGCAAGACTTGTGAGTTACCTCACTATCAACATCTTCAATTATGAAATTCCGCAGAAGCTCTTCCACTTCTTTAGTCGACTTATCAAAGGTCTTGTCCAAATATTCAAGTGCAACTCTACAACTTGCACTTTTAATAGTCAATGTGAAAGCTTTTTGACATATACGTGTATACAAAGATCTTATTTTTTCTTTCCCACTATTATCAAGTGTTGGATGTTGCACATTTGATCCAACCCCATCTTTAGAATATTTTGTCCATCTTTTCATTATATATTGCTTTGGCAAGTGTAGGATATTGTTATGTATAAGAACTTTTATAGCATGCATACATAATATTCCTTCAGATTCAAACTTTCGGCACGAGCACTCAATCGTTATATCCCCCAAGGAAAATGTGACGATACCTTCAGGTGATATAAAACCATTCGACGACACTTTAAATATAGAAATTGTCTCACTTGAACTTATAATTTCACAAAAACAAGAAAGTTGTTTATGAAACTCCTCTTCAAATTCTTTGTATATTACTCTAGTATATACATCGGCAGCATCTTTAAGCATAGCCAAGGTCCATGGTCTTCCAACTGGCTTTGTTTGTCTTGATTTAAAATCCTCATATACTTCTTTTTTGCGAAATAACTCAAGGGCTTGATGATATTGATCAATGAACTCTGAAAGAGAGTTTTTTTTTTAAAAATCTTTTGAACTGTGCATTCATACTCTCACTTCTTTGCGTAGTAGTCATATCAACACAAAATGATTCTCGACGATAAATTGCTACCCATTTCTCCGTAAGCTTAAACTTTTTTTGTAACCAATTATTATCAAACAAGTTGTAAGTCACCATCAACTTATTCTATTTATCAAGAAAATTTTCCATAGAAGAAGAATCATATATACAGGACTTGAAATCATGTAAAAATTTCGGATGAGTATGAATCACTTATGATAGATGAGTAGCAGCATTTTGAAATATATGCCATAAGCATAACCGATGACACGTATCTGGTAGGACAAGCTTGATCACATTGGAGATAGCAATTGATTGATTAGTAAAAATAGTACACGATTGCTTTTTGACATCACAGTCATAAATGTTTCGAATAGCCAAACAAATGACTCAGTTGTTTTATCAAATAACAATATTGCACTAAATACAACAGTTTGTTTGTGGTGATTCATTCCAAGCAAAGGTGCAAATGACATTTCATATTGATTTGTCTGAAATGTAGTATCAAAAGAAACCACATCACCAAAATATGTGTAATCTATAATTGTTCGTCCATCAGCCCAAAAGAATTACAAACTTCTCATAACTCATGAATTTGTATAGCATAAAAGAATGACAGATCCTCTGCTTGCTTATCCTTCAAATATTGCAATAAAGATTGAATTTCATTTGCTCCCAATCGTTTTCTTCTTTGTTGATTGATATAGTTGTTGCTATCTTTTCGCATGAATCCAATAAGTTCTGCTTTACCGATCGTAGATTCAAAGAAATTATATATTTGATAAGGTTTTAGTACAGCCTTATCCATTTCATCAATCATTCTCTTCTGGAATGGTAGAATATTCCAATTGGGATTGAAGCATATGAACTTTATTTGGACTAATCAACTCATGGTTATGGTTCAATTCTACTTTTGATACGGTCCAAATATTATTGATGTCTATCTTGAATTCAATCTGAGCCATGCAATTGATTCTTTTTATAGGTTTTGGATTCTTTGTCATATGTGTACGATGTGCTTCTCTTTCACCTTGATTGTTGCATATAAATTTTTGAATTCTTAAACTACCATTCTTCCTACGTTTAACATGAGACTTGCGAATGCTGAATCCAACTTTTTTTTGCATTGACGTTGTACAACTCATATGCATCATCTTCGCAAGTAAATGTCATTCCAACTTTTGGTATATTTTCATTTGAAGAAGATGACAAATCCATTTCAATTGGGCAATCCTCTTCATTCAAAGAAGATGACAAGTTCATTCCAATTTGGCAATCATCTTCGTTGGATCCTAGTGAAAATAATAAATTGAATGTACACATAAGAATTCCAAACTATATAATCAAGAAACTTACAAAATGATTAAGAGTTTAATGATAAAAGATATTGTACCAGTAACCTGCGTGCATTGCTGACGGAGGTCTACGATTCGGTGGAGGAGATGGAGAGATGGATGGAGGTCGACGGTTTGGCAGAGGAGATGGACATATGAGATGGGCTAGGGATGGAGCTGAACTTGCGTGTTCTTGCTGGACGTCGACGGCGGAGGAGATGGAGAGATGGATGGAGGTCGACGGTTTGACGAAAATGGAGAGATGAGATGGGACAGGAATGGAACTGAACCTTTGCGCGTTGCTGCTGGACGTCGAGGGTGGAGGAGATAGAGAGATGGGACGAGCTGGAGATGAAGAATGGAGTGGGATGGAGAAGGAGGAAGAAGCTGAGAGTGTCGGTAGAGAACGCAGGGAGAAGAATATTACTTGGGTTCGTAGGATGGAGAAGAAGAAGCAAGTGAAATTGATTGTGACGTGACTATGGATGTCAACGGGGCGGGGCGGGTACGGGGGGTGCCTACCCGTTACCCGCCCCGCGAAATAAACGGCTACCCGTTTATTTCCTACGAGTATAAAAAATGGATACCCATTTAATTACCCGCGGAGGGACGGATACCCACGAGTATTGGCGGGTACCCTTGATACTTCAAAAATATATAAATTATAATATTTTAATAATACTTTAACTCTTCAAGTATTTGGATAATAACTTCAAGTATAAAAACTTCATTTTGATAAACACACAATATTTTGATAACAACATTATCATAAGATTTCAAAACATAAAGTATACGAGTATTGAATTAGGTTAAAGTTTTTTTAGTATATGTACCGAGAATAATATTATAATTTATTAATTTTCGCAGATAACGGGTATCCGCGGGTACGAGTACTATAATACCCGTACTCACCTCATATAAAAAATAGATAAGAAAAATTATTCGCGAAATCTCCGCGAGTAAGAAACTACCCCCTACCCGTCATAAATAGATAAATACCCACGGGTACCCATCTAAACGAGTAATATTGCCATCCTTAAATATGACGTGGGAATGTGAAAAATCACCGTATTAAAATTTTTAAAATAAAAACTATTTTAAAATTCGTGTCTCACCATCTCAGTCCGACTCCATAGGAGTCTTTGTGGAGCTCCATACTAGGCTCCATACTAGTTTTATTCGTCTTAGCTGGTAAGTAAAGCATTTTACGTACATCGGTAGATATCTCGAATTTTAGACACCCAATAGCATCATTGTTCTCGTTCTCCTAATCATGGAAACGGCCGCCGAACCCCACCGCGTCCAAATCCTCGCGGAGGTGGGCATCGCCAACCTCCCTACCCAATACGTCCAGCCGCCGGAGCTCCGTCCCGATCTATGCCGCGGCGGAAACGGTGGCATTCCCGTTGTCGACCTTGGCCCTTCCGGCGGTGACCCTGTCCCAGAGATCGCCTGCGCCTGCCGGGACTGGGGTTCCTTCCAGGTGGTGAACCACGGTGTCCCCCCTCGGCTTCTGGAGGAGGTGAAGGCTGCGGGGTCCTTTTTCTTCCGCTCCCCCATGGAGGCCAAGCTCCGCTTCGCGTGCGATCCACGGTCGCCAGCCTCCGAGGGGTATGGGAGTCGCATGCTCTCCAAGGAGGATGGAGTGCTCGATTGGAGGGATTACTTCGACCACCACACGCTTCCGGAGTCTCGCCGAAACCCTAGTCGGTGGCCTGATTTCCCAGGCAATTACAGGTTAGGATGGTTGGATGCATTTATCATTATAAATGTTTATTTTCTGGTTGATTCAATAAAGATGGTAGAAGGTGCGATTGGTTGTGGATTTGATGGTGCTTACTAATTTCGACGAAGAAGTAAAGTGAAAGGTGTCTAGTCCTAGGCTGCCTATGAGGATTTACAAATTTGATGTTTACCGAGGGCGTGAAATGTTCAATTTCTTGGATTATATGGAGAAAACATGTAAGTTAGAGTTTCATAAGATCCTTGTTGTCCATTGACCTATTTAAAATTCTGCTAGAGTTAGTTCACTTGTAAAACTTCTTGGATTAGTTATCAAGGATACAATTTCATATCTAATGTGGGCCAATTTTTTTTTTTTCATTAGTTAGCTGATTGTCTAGGCCAAGTGTGTAGCACTAATTTTCATGTGCTAAGTATTACTATATCAAGAAAAATCATATCTATGAAATATTAAGTACCATCTAGTATATCTAATTTTTATTAGAATGGCTTGGAGCCACTTTAATGACACTTCACTTGTTACTCATAGATTCTCAGAAAGCAGTTGGAAATGACTAATGTGAATCATGAATAACTAAGTTGTTTGAACAGTGATTACATGTTCTTGCACTAGTTAGTTGTTGTCGTAGTTTAAAATACCATAAATCCCTCAAACCCTCAAACCCTTTCAATCTCTAGATATAAACCACTATATTTTCTAGATATTAAAAAAATTATAAAAAACAATTCTCAGAAAGCAGTTGAAAATACTTGTTGTAATGACTATTGTGGATAACATGTGAAGATGCCAATTGCCAATTACAATTTACTACATCACTCCTTATTGTGGATAATATTGGCGATTCCTTATCTTAGGTGAAAATTATTTGATGATAAGGCTTGCAGCAGAAGCAATAGAATCAGTAGATACTTTTCGGTGAGAAAACAACATCTTGGTTACAATTATTACCATAGAGACATTTGTGTCTAGTTGTCCAATTAAAGAGATGCATGTGAGTAGGCAATTCCTTAAAATAAACCAAATTCAGACTTCAGACTTCATTTCAAGAAATTTAGTCAAGTTTTAGTTATTTGCCTAAAGTTTTGAGCTTAATTCAGAGTTTACACTTCATTTCAACCATTCTGCATTGTTATGTAAAGGTATACTAAGGTTTGCATTTCTCATGTTCTTCTTCAGAAAGTTAAAAGAACACTAAATGTTTGTCAACGTTCGGTTGAATCCTAAAGGAGCTTTTTCTGTAACAAGAAAATGACTTGAAATGGAAGATCCCATATAAGTTATCTATGACCTCTCATTTGAGGGACATACATTTATCTTGTTCTTCCTCAAAGAGTTAAAAGAACACTAAATATTAGTCAAAGTTTGGTTGAATCCCAAAGGAGCTTTTTCTGTAATGAGAAAATGACTTGAACTGAAAGATCCCATATAAGTTATCTATGACCTCTCATTTGAGGGTCATACAACTATAGTGGACATACTGTGATAGAACTTTTCTCTATCCTGATCTCTTTAATAGTTTTGACATGCCCTATTTAATCAAAATTAGCCTCTCATGGTCATCAACAATATCATACTTCTTTATATCATTACACTATGCAAAAGTTTTGACCTTTATTGTTTTTTAGTCTTTTACTTCTGTATATCATCACTAAAAAAAAGATGCTTTATATATAATACACCAGTTTGTGTTGCTAAATACTTCTTTAAACCTCTTTTTGTATATTTTACAATTTTACTAAGCATGAATTTGTGCTACTTTATAAAGCATGCAAAATACTCAATGTACACAGGGATATTGTAGTAGAATATAGCAATAACATGAAGAACCTTGCTCAATCATTGTTATGTATGATCTCCCAAAGTCTTGGGTTACCACCTTCATATATTGAAGAGGCAGTTGGAGAAGTATATCAGAATATAACTATCAGCTACTATCCGCCTTGTCCTCAACCAGAGCTTGCACTTGGTTTGCAATCCCACTCCGACATGGGGTCCATAACACTTCTAATACAAGATGATGTGGGAGGTCTTGAGGTACTTAAAGATGGTGAATGGATAGAAGTACAGCCCTTAACTGATGCAATTGTTGTCATTCTGGCTGACCAAACAGAGGTATTACCACTCAACCTTACCCATGATGTCAAAGTGTCATGTCTATAATTGTAATATTTTATCATATGATCTACTTAAATTGGGAAATTATATTATCTTGAACAGATGCTAGAATGAAAGTTTACCATCATCTATAAGTTGATCGTAGGGTAAAGAAGAGTGGATATTTTAATATGAATTTTATTTATGTTAACTGCACATGCAGTCAGTATTCTTTGGCAATTATTGTCATGACCAAGGCAATGCCTGATTTCAGAGTTCTTCAAGGTTCAAAGAGCCAACAATATTCTTGTGGTTGTTTAAGGTGGTAGATCAGTCCTTCAATCACACTTGTAATGCCAGTGGTTGAATCCCACATCAGATGTTCTTCAGCACTGTGACAAATATTGAGTAATACTATTCTTCATGAAATATTTTCTTGTCTTTTCAAAAAGATGGTGACATAAAAGAACTTTTTTCTGATGAAACCAAGTATTATAATGATGAAAATGTTTCTAACTGAACTGGGAAAAGGATGTACTGAAATGTGAGTTTTAGTGGCTTTATTTGAACGGTGCTATGCTTCATCCTTCATGCTGGATTTAAGTTCAAGTATGGCTCTAATGTCATATACGGGGGTGATGATAGTCATATACATTTCCTGCTTGATGCTGTGAGCAAAGAAAGGTTCTGTGGAACTTTGTGAGACTCTAATGATTGAGCAATACTGTCAATATATAACAAAAACCAATAATATTAGGCTATTAGCAACATATTTGATCATCTCAGAAGTTATTGATGCTATTGAAAAACTTACCTGCATTGAAGTGTTGATGTTTGACAAAGTACATGTTTAATTTTCTCCAAAATTTTTATTATTTTGGATTTATGTGTTTCCCGCAACTTCCATATATTGTGTCATACATCAATCAGCATTACTTCTCTTAATCCTTTTCTCTCAACTAAGGTTCTTATCCATCCTGATTTTTCTGCAGGTAATAACTAATGGTAAATATAAGAGTGCTGTGCATCGAGCTGTTGTTAACAACCATCGTTCCCGGTTATCTGTTGCCACATTTTACGATCCATCTAAGACTAGGAAAATATATCCTGCTCATGAACTTGTAACTGAGAATTGTCCCCTCAAGTACCAAGAGGTTCTTTACGGGGACTATGTCTCATCATGGTACAGCAAAGGCCCAGATGGTAAGCGTAATATAGATGCTCTTTTAATTCACCAGTAGCGGATCAGTATAAAATGTGATTAGTTCATGAAATAATCAGCTGAGCACAACTTGAATATTCCAAGTAATGGAATGCCTATTTGTATGCTAATAAGGATTATTGAGGGCAGATAATATTTCAACAACACAACGTAAAACCTTGAAGGCAATACAAACAAATAGACTAAACATTTGTGATTTCCACCATTCTCTCCAGTTCTTGAATATTTTATCTAATTACTAGACTAGTTTTTGCTTAGATTTCTTTAAATGTTGATGGTTCTGCTGTATGTTTGAAAGCATTCACGATGTTGAAGTCGCAAGCATAATTCAAGAGGTATCTTTGAAAAATATATAATCATCTTTGCAAACTGGGAAAGCACAGGAAGTATTTTTTTCCCTTTTCTTAACATACTAGTGGTGTTATTCAGAATTTTCTAGGTTTCTGGAGACAGGTAGCGGTAGAAAAGATGCATCATCGCTTGTGTAATACATTTATGAAATTTTAGCCATGCTTGTTAATCTGATATATACTTGAATTAATTTTTAGGCATATATCAATGAGATTAAATGCATAAAAAGGCATTCATTTATGTTTAAACCTGATTCTAATTTGACTTAGCTTAGAATTTTATTAGTCTTGTTCAATTTCAGCAATATGATTATAAATTAATTTATGATAAAATTGAGTTTTTATTTACATGTTTGATCTCAGCAACTAGTAGTAAGTCACGTGATCATTTGTTTTAGATAATGTCAATAAATTATAAGAAATTTGAATGAGATTATGGAAATTATGGAAACCTAAGTCTTGCCAATTTGTCCACTTCAACTTCTCAATTTTGCATCTTAGACCCCCCTTAAAAAAGTGCATCGTAGATTGACAACTTTTAATATAGGTTCTATTTTGTCATTCTGTGATTCTCGTGATATTGAATTGTTTAAAGTGATTATTTGTTCATGTGACACGCACCATCGGGAGTTGATGATCCTAAGATCATATTCCTTGTGTCGTCCTTTGTGAAATTCCTTGAACTACACGAACAATATGTGTGAAATTCCAAAAAGTTAAACTAAAAATTTATTTTTAAAAATTAATGATTGATAATTTAAATTGTAGTGTGAATTTTAAAATTAATATTTAATTAATTAAAAAGTGAGTCAATGATCGAATTTAAATTTAAAATTTGTTTTGTTAGCATGAGAAATCCGATGATCCTCGTTACATAAATGAATTGTTTCTAGTCTTAGGTTTATTTGTGTGTGTAAGAGGGAAGGGGCCTACTGGGTGGTGATTTAAGCGACATGGAGGCGTGTTTGAGAGAATTAGGGGTGAGGGAAGGGTTACTATTGGTCGGTGATTTAAGCGACATGGAGCTATGCGTGTTTGAGAGAATTACGGGTGAGAAAAAAAATTAATTTTTCGGTTAACTGAACTGAAAAATAAATTTAAAAAATAAATATTTGCTTGTATAAACTAGAAAAATTAAATATAGGTCCATGCTCACCCCGAGAGAATGGAGTTGTCATCACATAGTCATTCTTTGAGGTAGAAAAGTTTAGGGGCAATCTCATTTCATTGTTTATGCTTTATTTATGCTTTGGTAGTTTTTTTGAAGGTGAGTTTTATTTATTCGATAACTTTTTGTTCTTACGGGTGTAATCGAGCCGAACCGAGCTAAGTATTAGGTCTTTCGAGCTTGACTCATTTGTTTTTCATCATTTTTAAGCTTGGCTTGAGCTTGATTCAAGTTTTCAAACTTCTATTCAAGTTGTGTCGTACATTCAAGCTCACAAACAAGTACATGAATGAACAAGTTTTTCACCATTAAGTACTAATTATAAATATTTAACTCAACAATATGAAACTACAAGCCTCTCATGCAATAATGAAAAGATTATCATTTCTGAGAACTTTATTTTCTGCAAATGTTTTGCTACTCAATTGCATTTTCTCCTTGCAGGAAGACAACCTTCAAATCTAAGCAAATATCAAACCAATAAAGAACAAAAACAAGTCGCTACTAACCACGGAAAATGAGGTAGTGGTGTGAGTCTAATAACACTGTTCTAACTTATCTCGGTACACTTTTGAATAACTAGTCAGTTCAAAATGATGAGTTATATATAAACCAAACAAATTTTTCGGGTGGAGAAATTAAGTACATGCTACAAATACACTACTTTTACAATGACCATTTATGATATGTGCAAGTAGTTTTTAGACAAATCAACAATGAATTAACCACCTAATCACTTTCAGACTTAATTATGTTCAGCCATTTGTCTATTAGACTCATGGTCAGACATGCATCTCAGCTATGGCCTACGTGATGCATGGTATTACAGAATACCAAATACGAAGGGCATGTATCATATCTAAGTACATAACATGTATTCTCTAACTACAGAAATACAGGTCGTTTCAGAACTAATCTTATCATGACCGGATTGTTTGAGTACAAATAGGAACAGTTTATTGGATGTTTATCCCAGAAGATAAATTATGCCAAAAATTATTGTCAAATTATTACAAAAGCCAAAGAAATATACTGAACATTGATTGAAGCATGACTTGAAGATCCAGCTGACACCATTTTTAAGCAAACAATCAGATCAGATCACACATGTTTAGAATTTGAATAATTTTCTAAAGATAAGAAAGAAAAACAACTATTAATTGAAATTGCACGAGAAAAAATAGTATGCTCCAAGAAGAAGAAATTGTGAAAATCTTTACATGTCAGATCACTTGTCACTATATCTAAACTTTGTCAAGGAAGTTCTAAAGGGAAGCCAATCAATCAATTCTGATATTATCAGCGCTTCAAGCAAGAATCAGGCAAACAATGATCAGGAAAAGAGAAAACCTAGAAACTATAAAGATAATGATCATTTGAAGATGATTTGAGAGCCATAAAGATAATGATCATTTAAAGATGATTTGAGAGCCAGGAAAAGAAAAAATGTAAAAACTATAAAGATAATGATCATTTAAAGATGATTTGAGAGCCTAATGGTGGAGATACAACTTGATGCAATTATAACACCAATATCACACTGGATAAGATTACATCTCATCTTCTTGCCTATGGTGGATGTCCAGGTATAAGAGTCTAGTGTTCCTTTTGGAATATGCTTTGAATGGTTAACGTGTTCAGAACCAAAACTAATTGGGATATCTTATGCCTAATAGAATATCATCATCGTTCGAGAATAGAGATCATGGATCAAAAAGTGCGTGGAGGTTGTCCAATGGTGCACGCAACGCAGATCACAAATCACAAGATGATGGGCTAGTGGTGTCGGCTTCGCTCTTGGTCGTAGCATTAAATGGGGGCAGGGCAACGACTAGGTTTGGCTACTAGGGCGAGGACTAGGGATTAGTATGATCGTTCAATCGATCTATTAATATATATTTTTTAAATCGATTCATTAATACCGGATTTTTAAAATCATTAATCATAAACCGATACATTAACTTCGGTTAATCGATACTTCGGTTAATCGATACTTCGATTTCTATTTTTACGGTTAGATTAATCGATAAAAGTTTTTAACATATAAAAATAATAAAATTATATAAATTGAGAAGTCAATTTCAATTATTGAAAGTAGTTCAAAATAGAAAATACAAATCAAACATAATACTCATAAATAAAAAATCAAAAGGATGATAACATCCTCAAAAATAATTGCAAGAACCGAATATGTTCAACATGAAATTTAAATATTTATTTAGTAAAAATATGTAATTATGACCAGAGGTCCGATTGTCAGTTTTCAAGATACTTGAGTGTTCGATGTTGTTTGGCGAACGTGGCCCCATTAGTGGGGAATTGGCGAGCGGCCGTTAGGGGGAGGCCCTTCCTGGGTTTATAAAAGCCCCATGTATTTTTTAGTTTCTACATATATGAGTTTTGACATGAAGTGGGAGGTATCGAAAGTTTTCGTTCCTCCGGGGATCAACCTTGGGCTGGTGGTGAGTAGGTCAGAGATCGTCGTGGGTTTGCATTGCTGGCTTATGAGGAGGGCAAGAGGTGAGGGGATAGTTGGATTAGGGTTTAATCGAACCCTAATCACATTTTGATTAGGGTTTAATTAAACCCTAATTAAACCCAATCATAATTGCCGGTAGCAGTTGGCTACTGTTGGATTAATGAGGCTTCGGCTGTCGGACACTAGATGGACGCTAGACGCCAAAGGTCGAAACCTTAGGGTTTCGGCTCCAACAATAAATAAATACGATAGGCGGAGGATGGCAGATACCAAGAGGACGAGGAGGAGGAGGAGGAGGAGGAGGAGGGGCGGACGAATACCTGGAGCCGGAGAAGGGACGAAAATCGGGAGGAGGAGGGGCGGAGATCGGCGGGGGGCGATAGTAGTGGGGAGAAGGCGCGATGGTAGAGAGGAGAAAGAAGGGGATGAGTACGAACGCCAATAAAACATCCATCACTGATGGCCGCCGCGGCCGTTGTTGAAATGTTGCTGATGAATTATAACATCACCAACGGTCGACGCGACCCTCTCTAAGTCGTCGCGGATATGTTTTTTTATTTTCGCGCCGCGTGCGCGTCATCTACTCATGAGCGACGGGTCCAGAAACCGTAAGTTAGCCATCACTATTGAAATATTAAGTCACCGACGGCCCGCAGGGCTCTTGCGAAGCCGTTGCTCATAAGTTTTTTCATTTTCGCGACGCATGCGCGCCAGTGACTTATAAGCAATGGTGGTGGCGGTCTACCGTAACAGCCATAAGAACGTCGTGGCTTGTTCTCGGGTGATCGTTGGTGATAGCCGTCAGTGAAAGTAACATTTCTAGTAGTGTTTGTGGTGTAATGTTAAAAAAATATAGTAAGACTACGTTTTAATATAGATTTTTGAAATTGGATTTCAAAACTTTAAAGTATCGTTTCCCACAAAATGTTCATTTTTTCGATACTTTGAATTCTCATCAAATCTTTGAATGATACTTATGATTCTATTTTTGATATCGCTCTAATCATTTGATGAGAAAAATCATTCCATAAAATGATTTTTTTATATCTTTGACGGATACTTGAAAACATCGATACTTGAATTAGTACATGATTTCTAATTTTGGATTTTGTCTGTCATTCCTTGATATCATGTATTGATTAGTCTCACAATTGATACATTGTTCTCTTCCCTTAAGTTGATTGACTTTATTTTCATGAAAAATTATTTTCAAGTCTCAACTTTGACTTTTGGTTGACTTTTTTAGCCAATTTTGATTGATGCTAAAAGGAGAAAAAAATTTAGGATAAAAAGGAAGAAAATATAGGAAAACCATACATATAGATAGGGGAGTAAACTCACTTAGATATGCATGATGATAAGGGGAGAAATCCCATGATTGATTTCCTTTGTGCTTGATTGTAATACCCGAGATTTTCTAATATAAAATTTTATTTGGTGCAGCATACTGGATCGGAAACTAGCCGGGTTGAGTCACAAAAATCGACGCGAATGAAAGGTATAATTTAATTGGTTGGACTTGTGAATTATGTTTTTATGATTTATATGTTGGATTGATTCAAGTTGGGTTGAAATCGGGTTCATGAGTCGAGTCGGGGTTCAATTCGGACTCAAGTTGAGTCGAGTGAAAGAACTTAAGTTGAAGGGCAAAATTGTAAAAAAAATAAAATATAAAAAAATAAAACCCTCCCCATTGGCTGTCGTACGACTCAAGGAGAGCCGCATGGAACCCGAGGGAGGCGAGAGGGAGAGGCGATCAAGGAAGGGTGGCGCCGAACTTGGTGTCGTCCCTAGAGATCGAAAACGTCGTCGTCTCGTTCTTCTTCTTCTAATCGATGTGAGTGGTTGAATCTCGACTAGTAGGGTGAGGCGTGTGGCCGAACTGAGTAGATATGATAGATCGAGGTTTTATGCGTCGTTTTTTGTCGATCGATGTCGTTTCTTAAATTCTCAAATCATATTCTTCATCGATGTATGAGTTTTGTTGTTAGATGGTTGATTCGCGATGATTTAGGGGCCGACCGAATAGAGAAAAAATGGGAAAGGTCATGCCAAAATTTTTCCCAAATTCCTCAAGTGGTTAAAACCCCTTAGGTCGATCCCCTTTTGAGAAGAAGTATATTAATGATTCATTTTTTTAAAAATCATGGTCGAAATTACTCTTTCCCCATCTTTAAGGGCTCGACCGAGCAAGGTATCCCTTGCTCAAGGTTCGGCCGAGTAAGGACGAGGGGAAAACTGATCGAGAAATCGATTCCCCTCATATTAGGAACCTTGTTTGATCGATTGAGATGTAGACCATTTTGCTTGACGAGTAAATCGTTGGTAGAATTAGATGAATTCACAATTATAGTAGGATCATATTCTAGTTGCATATACGTATCGAAATTTATGAGGTAGTATATATTCCTTGAATTTTCCTTTATCGAATTATTAATGCTAGTTTTGATAATTCCATGCTAGATCAAATATTTCCTTGCTGAAATTTCTTTATAAAATGCAGAATTTAATTATGCTATTGTTGAAATTATGCAGTTAATTATGATAGCAGCTGTAGAATAATTCCCTTATAAATTATGTGTTGTGATATATTTATATTCAGACATTTCTACACCTATGACATGTAGTTTACATTTAAGAAATATGACGAGTGGTACTAGATGATTATAAGGGAATCATAGAGTTTGCATTTGTCGGGAAGACTTATATGTGGACAATCTAGGTTTCACTCCTAGGAAAAATCAACGGACACTAGTGTGCGGCTAGTAGAGCCTAGAAGGAGGGGCCGGATACGGGTGAATGCACGGGTTTAAATAGGGAAACTATAGAATACTCTGCTTGTGTATTGTGATTGAGATGGTCGGACTAAGAAGTATCGATCGCCGGAATGGCTAATACTCAACTCAGCGGATGATTTGGGTCTTGAGATTGCACCAGCGGGCCACGCTAGGTGTTAGACCTGAGTGGCGGATGGTCTTGAGATTCCGTCAGTGGACCACGCTGACGGTAGACCCGAGTTGGGTGGGACTAGCTATCCCTAACACGGTGGGCTCCTGAGACTAGTTTACCATCCTAGTTGACAGACCCGGTGTGAAATATAATATGTAGTGGTTGTTGATATTACTTCTATGATTGCGTAGGCTGGTATGGCCGAGTGCTATAATAAGGTAAAGGCAGGGCATAGACGAACCATTCATGCAGGAAAAGGCCCATAATAGCCGAGTGACACTTGTTGCATAGAGCCGTAGTTGACTGGTTTACATACTCATAAAGATTGGCCAACAGGCTGGTTACCATGACATGACCAATATAAATTATATATATATGTTTCATTGTTATACATGATATTGTACTGGGGATTTAAGTGGAGGTTCGGAAGAATTGCTCACTGAGTTCCTCATGAACTCACGAATTATTATTTTTGTTTTGCAGAGCCTGACCAGTGAGGTATGGCTTGATGGCGTGGTGCGGCTGGAGGGAAGGTGGTGACGTGAATCTCGTAGCAAGCGGCCACATAGTCGTAGTCGTGTTGAGTAGAGTCGTTGTGCATGCACTGAGTTGTTTCTGTAGAACATTGAGTTGTTTTAAAAACCTTGGGATGTTACTTTAAAAACTTGAGTTATTTCTTGGACTTGCTTTTGATAAAACTGTTTTAAACCTTTAATAAAGTTTGGTATCACTGTTTTGATCTATGATTTCTATGTTACTTCGGTTGCATATTATGTGTTTATGGTTAGTGCATGTGGTAGGCTTCGTGGTATCGACACATACCCTGGCCGGTCACGCGACCCTGAGTCGGGGCGCGACATTAATGATTGAAAATATTTTCTTAAGGATGTTTGTCATCATAAAAAATGGAGAGATTGTTGGCCTAAGATTTTCAACATAGGTCTTAATTTTAGTTTTGATGATAACAAACATGAAAATAATAATTTCATGGAGAAATATTTTCAGATTCCAAGTTAAGTAATGCGCGATGTTTGCGATCGAAAAAAATCGGAGAAATCATAAAAATCAGAAGTTAGATTTTAGGTTTAGGGTGTCTAGAATGATTGTATAATCCTCTATTTGATGCTTAATAACCCTAAAAACCAAACCCGAAACATGAATCCAGGATCGGCAATCGAATCGCGCTGAAACTGCACACTTTGCAATTATCAGCCGAAGGTTCGATTGACCGACCATCGACCGACATGCGACTGAACGGGCCAATGACTCATTTTCTAGCTATTTCCACGTTTTGGACCCGAGCCATGAAGGGTGTTCTGCCTATTTAAACCCGTTATAAGCCTTCCTCTAATGTTGTTGAACATATTGAGACATTCATTGGTCCCTATAAACTTTGATTGAGTCATCTTTGTTGAAACCCTAGCTTTCTACCTTGTTATTCTTGAGTTTGACTTTGAGCTTGCTTTGATTCATCTTCAAGTCATCAAGAGGAGCTAGGACATCTTGTTTGAGAGCTAAGGTTTGTATTGTTTGTTAATTGCTCTCATTTACTTGTGTATTTTGTGGTTTATTATTGTATTTCAAGTGTTTGTGATTGACTTAGTGTGTTAGGTCAAGTGTATGGTGGTAGCCTTGGTGTAGAGGATAAGTCCACCGATGTAACTTAGTTTACTAGGATTAGTTGTGTAGTCCTTAGAAAAAGAGGTATTGGGGTTACTCTCGTGGTGAGAGTAACCTTCAGGTATGAGGGTCGATGCCTTAGCTTGTAAATCCTCTTGTAGGATACACTTTAAACTAGTAAATTAGAGTTCGATATCCTAACCAGGATGCTTAGTGTTGGGATGGGAATATAAAACGCAGCGGAAATAATAATTTAAAAAATTCAAACAATTCCGAAAATAATGATCTACTTTAGCAATATTAAGGAATTCAAACGTAGGAGAAGAAGGAGAAGATATACCTCCAACCGCGGTTGGTATGGCTGCTCCTATCTCTGTTTTGAGACGCACACATGCACGTCCTCCAACGTAAGTCCACACCAAGCACCTCGCAACAATAGGGGCAGCGAACATCCGGGCTTGTTGTGGCTCAACGAAAAAGCTTTCTCAACCGCGAAATGCACCAAGGCAAAGTCGGCTCTTCCACCAAGAATCGGGTACCAAAGAGTGAAGGAGAAGAGATGAGAAAACACCATAACGAGAGAGAAGATGTGAAGATACCTCGCTGTTCTCTTGGACTCCTCCAAGAAGATGAAGGTTGTGGCACACCAAAGAAGAGAAGACAAGAGGATGAAGAAGGAGGAGGCCGGCCACCAAGGAGAAGAACTTACGGTTCTTGGAACTCTTCCACATAAGAACCCCTCTCAAGATTCACAATCTTTTCTTTATTGATCTTGATCTTTCTCTCCCTTTTTTTTCACCCTTAGGTTTGGCCACCTTTTAACTCTTTTAAAGGGGGCGGCCACTTGAGTTCAAATTTGAACTCACCCCGGATCTCAAAAATTCGGGGTTTGCCTCCTTTTAATTTTCATATTTAATAGTTTTATAATTTATTTGAAATAAATCAAGTGCCAATTATATATAATATTAATTTATCTACATAAATTAAATGCCCATTAATAGGAGTTATATTTATCTACAAAATCAATCACCTAAGAAATAGTGATGAGATAAATCAAATTCCTATTTATTAATAGAACCATGATTTATCCAAATAAATCAATTATCTATTAATTTATAATTTATTTAAATAAATCAATTCCCTATTAATTATGATTTATCTAAATAAATCAATTTCTAATTAATAGGTGTAGGCACACGGGGAAAAAAAATAAATCAAATTTTGCCTCCATGTAATTTTGATTCAAAATCAAATAAATTATGTTTAATTTTTAATTAAATGTAATCCCCGTCTAATGGTTAATTAGTTACTTAATTCATAATTAAGTTTAATCAACCCCTTAAAATAATATCGTGTGCCATACCCTACGACTTTAAGGTTACCTTACAAAATAGGGCTACCCTACAAATTAGGGTTACCGAAGAACTCCTTCCTTATGTCCGTAAACCCATTTTCTATCGGAAACACCTTTCCTATTATGCCCGTAAACGAGATCCGTGATCAAGTTGTAGCATGTCTATGCTAGTAGACATATAGTGCCGCATTCAGACTCTATCTCATAAAGTTCGTTACGAGGTTAGCCTATTGTGTGTGACTCATTGGGCCCCACACTAAGCCAGTAGTGAGTTGTGCATAACGAAGAGTCGGATCCGATAGAACGACTTTTATTCAAATCTCACGAGCCTCCACTAAACCCCTTTAGTGCAGTTGTGAGGGACTCCACCCATAAGTCAAGATTGACGTCTAGCAATGTGTAATGACTATTTGGATAGTGTGAGGTTCAATCTATAGGGATCGAACGCCCTTCGGTGATTAGTTACCATGCAACTAAATCTCTTAGTTACAATGTCCCGAAGTCGGCTAAGGTACAGAAGAAGCGTCAAACCCTAATACGGATTGATATGCATTCCGCCTACCAAGTTGTCATCTCAATAATGACATATCCGAAACCCTTTTTTGACATTCATATCTACTCTGGCCAGAGATTCCGGAGTCGACACTTGCAAGGACACATATGACATTATCTCCTCTCACTAGGAGTAACCGATTCCATATTGGTTGCTCAGCTACCTCTATGAATGCTTCCCCATGCCCAGAAGTATCCGACACATGGCTCTAAAGACCACGTAGGGATAAAACCAAAGTGATGGGTCGTCAAGGTAACCATGACAACCTCAGGTCCAAGGATTGCTTACACCTACTATCACCCGAGGAACATCTTATTGACACTCATGTAAGGATTCCATACTGTCTTTCTCGTGTAGGTTCGTTTAGTGAACTCATTTTCTAATGAGCACTTGCACTTGTACATTAATGACGGTTCATAAGTAACTATGAGATCAGTTACCCCTATCATATAGGGCATGTACCAACAAGTACACTAGTCTTACCGGAATCACTAATCCCCAAATTGGTGATCCTATGACTAGGAACATTTAGAACATGGGCATCTGGATTCCAAGTCTCACTAGCATGATCTCATCATGGCCTTAGAATCATTTGCCCGAATTCATGGGGTTCATCATAATTCTTATGAATAAAGATACAACATATGATGAAAAGATGCCTCATTAAATTGATTACCCTTGAATAGTCCCTAAACACCTTGACATGTGATTAGCTCAAGGGCACTATCCATTTCACTTTGGTAGTTAAGTAGGCGGTGTGACCGAACCGCTATAAATTATCATGCTGGCTTTGCCACTATTTGTGTATATCTAATTGTCCTACTTACTTGCTTCCACTTGCTTAAAATCGTGCTTAACCTAAATTTCAAGAAACTGAATAAAATCAAACTTATGTTTAAAATTAGTATAACAAACTATGTACCCCTATGGTGTAGGTCATTCGCCCAACATCTAACACCTTCAAACCCTTCCCCTTCTTATAAAATGTAAAACCAAATATGGGATAATTAACCCATTCCTTCCCTACCCCTCCTTATTCCACGATCCAAACAAAGCATAAAGGCAGGCCTAACACATAGGCCTAGTGCATTACAAGTGGTTCTAAGACATTTGACAAATAATCTTTATCCCTTTACACTTTTTTTTTTCAAGATAACAAACAGAAAACTACCCTTCAACAAATATATATATGCACACCCATTTATAATAATCCCACCCGTAATACAAAGTTTTCCAATAAAACCCAGAACAAAAGACTCTCACTCAAAATTCATTTACAAGTATATCCAATAATTCCCACTTATTAAAATCTACATTCCATTGTCCCAAGGGTTCAACCTAAGCCTCATTTTCTATTTTGATGATAACAAATATAAAAGTAACTCATTTACCAAGTTTTGAGTTCAAGTTGATATATAGAGTGATACGCCTATGAAGTTCGTCCAAATACTCACAAAAAATCGAATCGAAACGACTCCGGAGGAGATCGAGTCGAAACATAGGTATAGGCTTCGAAATGAATGTAATATGTGTTGGTGAAATGACCACACTAGAGGGGAGGTGAATAGTGTGTTATCTAAATATTTTTTTGCCTAATTCCGATTTTAATCGTTATCTTCATTACTTAGGCAATTCACAATTTGGCGCTACATGCGGAAACGAGTAATAAATATAATCAATGCGATACATAAAGAAGACAATGCTAACACAATTATTTATAGTGGTTCGGCCTCAATGCCTACTCTACTACCTAAGCACCACGTTTAGGATTTCACAACCAAATCTACTAAATTACGAGTAGCTTACAATCGAGGACTTTACACTGAAAAGACTCTACACTCACCTCGAAGGCACTTTCATACCCGGAAGTACCCCGCCTTCCAACCGAGTGAGCTTTCCCACCTCAATTCCTAAGACCTACTCCTAACTTAGTTTACACAAGTGCCTTTGCACCTTCTACACCAAGGTAACCACTTACTCACAAGACCACACACTAGGTCTTTTACACACACAAGTAAATCAAAGTAAAACAAATCAAATAACAAATCTATCACAAGAAGAGAGTGAAGAGGACTCATCACAATGAGAACACCTATCGAGGACTTTACACTGAAAAGACTTTACACTCACCTCGAAGGCACTTTCATACCCGGAAGTACCCCGCCTTCCAACCGAGTGAGCTTTCCCACCTCAATTCCTAAGACCTACTCCTAACTTAGTTTACACAAGTGCCTTTGCACCTTCTACACCAAGGTAACCACTTACTCACAAGACCACACACTAGGTCTTTTACACACACAAGTAAATCAAAGTAAAACAAATCAAATAACAAATCTATCACAAGAAGAGAGTGAAGAGGACTCATCACAATGAGAACACCTATTCTTCTTGAGCCTAGCACCCTTGAAGAGCCCTCCAATCAAGAACACTTGAGATTGAGGGATCAAGAGCTAGGTTAAATGGATTGGAGATGCTAAGGATCACTCTTTGAGGTTTAGAAGCATCAACAACTATCAAGGAATAAGTTTGGGATGAGTATTTATAATCCCTCAAACAACAAGGCTCGTTAACAAGCATTTTTTTGCCCGTTGCCAACGCCCGGTCGCTTACTAGTCGATCGTCGGTCGATCGACTGAGCGATCGCCAAGCGATCGAAGGCTTTCTGCCAATTCTTGGCATCATTCGATCGACCAGTCGATCGACCGAATAGCCTACTGCCTATTTTCGGCTTCTGCCAGTCTACCAGTCGATTAACTGAATCTGGGTACGGGCTAATTTTTGTGTATTTTTCTTGCGCGGTTTATTTTCGAGTTCCGACCTTCAGCGCGCGTCAACTTGGAGAGCTTTCCAGATGTTCTCTAGGCTCGTGCATGGCGTCTTCGGTGCAAACGTCGAACTTCTAGAAATTCTGTGATGAATCCGAATGCGTCGACCCATGTCCTTCCGATTTTCTGATTTCTCCGATATTTCCGATCGTGGACATCAAGTGCAAACCGATATAGAACTTGAAAATAGTTCTCCATGAAAACATTAGCTCCATGTTTGTTATCATCAAAACCGAGATTAAGATCAAGGTTGACAACCTTAGGCTAACAATCTCTCCATTTTTTATGATGACAAACAACCTTAAGAAAATATTTCCAATAAAGCATTAAGGAAGTCAATCATGGGATTTCTCGCCCTATCAACATGCATATCTATGAAAATAAACTCCCCCTATTTATATGCATGGTTTTCCTATATTTTCTTCTCTTTTATTTATATTTTTCTCCCCCTTTTGACATCACTCAAAAAGGGCAAGAAAAGTCAATCAAAAGTCAAAGTTAAAACTCTAAAAGATTTTTCAAAACTACAAAAGTCTCAACTCAAGGGATGAAAATCAAACATCGAATAAGAGACTAAGTCATACATGATATCGTGAAATGATAAATGAAATCCAAAATCAAGAATCATATAGTAACTTAAGTATCGATATTTTCAAGTATCGATCAAATAGTCAAAAATCACTTTAGAAATGATTTTTCCTCATCAAACGAGTAGAACGATACCATAAGTGAATTTAAAATATCATACTTCAAGTCTCATTTGAAAATCTAATGAAAATTTAAAGTATCGAAAAAATGAGCAACTTGAGAAGAGTGATACTTTAGTTGCATTTTTGTAAATAATTGGAATTTTTCAAAATATTTTCAGATTTTATTCAAACTTTCTAGATACCAAGATATGGTCATCTAAAGCATATGTATCAAGTTTGAAGTGAAAATAATTTTGTTTAATCAAAATATGAACTTAGCACGATTTCATTCAAAGTAGGCATGGAAACATGAAAATGACTAAGTATCAAATTTTACTATCTACTCATATTTTCTCTAGCTTAGACATCTAACATGAGTGAATCTAAGTATATCAATCATGTTTGGGCTTAAAAAGATGTATCTAAGTCACTTTGTTGACTTAGTTCAAAGTACACTTTAAGTTTACAAAAATCAAACTTTTTAATCCTTATAAAATTATATTCTTGATGAAAGTTTTTGAAACTTTAATAGGATAAACTAGATTTTTCAAGGAATCAACAGGTTCAAGAATCAGTCAAAAGTCAGTTTTATATAAATTCATAAAATTCTTGAAAGTCTAGGGGCATTTTCGTAAATTTTAGGTTTTTTTTTTTCAAAAGTTGTCATTTTTTATTCAAACTTTCCAGATATCGCTGAATGATCATTTGAGATGCATGTGTTAGGTTTGGACTCAAAATGAATTCTCTAAGTCGATGTTTCAATCGATCTCAATTTTAACCAAAAACTCATTTTAAAGATATCGCTCAAGATATCAAAATCATTTTTAGAAATGATTTCACTCAAAGAATAGTGAGAACGATATTAGAAATGGAATTAAAATGGTATGCATGAGTTTTCATTTGAAGTTTTTGACGAAAAATTAAAGTATCGAAAAAATGAGTATTTCAAGTAAGTGATATTTTGTGTTTCTAGAATCCAACTTCAAAATTCGATTATAAATCAGATTCTTGATGAAATTTTTTAAAATTTTTACACAACAAATTAGATTTTCAATGAAAGTGCAGCTTCAAGAATCATCTCAAAATCAATTTTCTATATTTTTCTAAAATTCATTGAGTTAACAGTTTTAAAACTGAAATTTCATTTTTCATATTCAGTTATAATCAATGAGTTTGCCATATCAGTAGACATCAGAAAAATTTGAAATTTTGAGTAAATATTCATAAACCAATCAAGATTCCACATATTCAAGAATCACTGAAAAATGATTTGTCTACAATTTTCTAAAAATGATTGAGTAAAGGTATATCAAACTAGTATAATCTAGCTTATCGTCTTAACAATAACCAAATATTATTTCATCACTTTACCCATGAATTTATAAATCTAAGCACATAGAAACCTAACATGAGTAAAATTAAACATGTTTCTCAAGTAAGGATAGAAAATGAGATTTCTAAGTCAAAGTGTTGACTTCGGCCAAACTTGTTTGAATGAGATTTTCATGAAACCACCTTTATATATTATCCATATTTTCATGAATTTTCAATTCTAAATGCATAGAAGCACGTCATACCTATTCCTAAATATGTTTATGAAGTTTGGACTTAAAATGAAGTGTCCAAGTCGATTTGTTGACTTGGGTCAAACTTTTTCAAGTTTAAGTATCCTAAAGTGATCTAGTTATCACCTTGTTCATTTACACATGAATTTTCAAGTTTAAATACCTAGAATCATGTGATATGTGTATCTAAACATGTTTGCCAACCACTAACTCAAAATAAGGTCTCTAATATGAATTTCAACCTAGAGCAAGTTTCATTCAATCAAGATATCATGAAATTGCCTAAGTTATCAAAATTTTACCTACTCATGAAATTTCATATATATATTTATCATGCACAACCAATCATGAGTAACGAGACGTCATTATAGCACAAGTATTCAAGTATTATACTAAGATTTTTACAAAATCAAACTCGTACCTCATTCTTGAAAATTTTGCCAAACTTGTCTTTTTCTTTTCATTTTTCTTCATGATAGCATAGCTTTCCATTAACGTTCTCAACTTGCGAGTAGACTTCATTAGTACATTTAATGAAACTAAAGCTACTAGCAAGCAACTCGAACCAAATAGCGAAGAGAAGAATCAAGTATCATGTTCAAAGATCACTTTGCTAAATAGTTTGAAATCTGTTTCAAAATAAATTATCATGAATCTGAAATGAATTATGAGATCTCAAAATATAAAATATTTAAAAAATAAGATCTTCAACCCTTCCTCTTGATTTAAAACCGAAAGGCCACAGATTTAAAACCGCAAGGTTGCTTAGGCTCATTATAGGCCACATAGGTCTCCGAAGAGACCGGAAATCAAAAATTAATAAATATTTTTGAAACTCATATCAAGAGGGAAAATATTCTAATATTAAGCATATACAACTCCAATTAAAACAAGTAAGTGTAGGAGATGATACCAAAGTGTTTGATGCCAACAATTTCATTACCCAAGGCATCATGATGACTTGAAGTTGCAACTTTGAAATGGTACAATCTTTGAATCCCCAAGCAAGTTCAATCAACCAACTTCATCTCACCCTTGTGTGGTAGCTCTCCCTACAATAGAGCATGAAATTTTTGGTACCCAAATGATTTTGGGTCCTTGGGGGTTAGTAGGCCTAGGAATCCAAAGTGTCCTAGCCACACTTGGATTTCTTTTAAATGCACAATCGTATATGGCATGACCAAAAATACCACAACAAAAATAATGTTCATTGAATTTCTTTTCATTTTTGCTACAGACATTACATCTATCGTTAGAATGCTTGACATGTGAAACATGATGAGTATGAGCATTCTTAGGAACATCATTCTTCTTCTTATGATCATGAGGTCTAATGGTAGAATGCATAGCATAAGAATGATGATGAATAATGACATTCTTTACATAAGCATTTCTAGTATTCTTAAGAAATGAAATATTTTTTAATTCGTTTACTTTCTTATTTAAAGACACAACCTCATTTTTCAATGAATCAAGAGATTGATATAAGGCATTAGATTGAGATTTCAAATTGTTGTTTTCACTTATATAATTTTTTGAATTCTCAAGTTTTAAATTTTCATTCTCAAGCTTTAAGTCCTTAAGCTTAAGTTTCAACCTATCATGGGAAAAATCAAAAGAACTAGATTTCATTATCTCATTTTCTAATTTTAATTCATCCACATGAGAGTTAAGCCTTATATTATCTTTCTTCAATCTTTTATTTTCATTATCCTTTTTAACAAGCAAGGCATATATTTTCTTGTATTCATCTACTAACTCATTATATGATATGTCAAGAGAACTAATAGAGTTAGTATTATCATTATCATTAGCATGACTAGAAGGAGAAGAGTGTACCTCATCATTAACATCTATTAGGGGTGTGCATGGGTACCGAGTAGACCTGGAACCGGTTGGAATCGACCAGATTGGGTAGGTTCCGGGCTTCCGGGTAGACCCGAATTAAATTCGGGTAGGATCCGGGACAAAAATTTAGGAATCGGTTAAAATCGATTCCAGTTTCGGGTCCAACACATCGGGTACCTGGAACTAAAATCGGAACCGGTACCCGGAACCTGTACTCTGGAACCTGTTCATTTATAAGTGTAATATCCTAGATATTTAAATTTATTATTTTTTCTCTTATGTGTGTTTGCCAGCCTAGCGGACTAGTTCTTGGTCGAGCCGAGTCGACTCATGGTCCGGAGCGAGCTTGCAAGCTCGGGGTAAGTAGGATATGAATTTATGAATTTTTAGGCTTGGGTAGTTGAGATTATTTAATTTGATGTTGTGTGTGCATAATTGCTAATTATGTTCATATGAGTATTTAATTAATTGCTTGTGATTTGTTAGAATAAGTTTAATTAAATTAGGGAAAAGGTACAAAAATGCCCATAACATTTTCTCACGGGTACTGAAATGCCTCTAAATTTTTTTTGGGTTCAAAAATACCCCTTACGTTATGGAATTGGGTACAAAAATGCCCCTATAGGTAAACGATGTTAATTGAGAGATAACGGAGCTGGCGTGGCTGATGACTGGGACTAATGACGTGGACATATGGCGCGCATGCAGGCCAAGACATTTTCTCACGGGTACTAAAATGCCCCTGACGTTTTCTCACGGGTACTAAAATGCCCCTAACGTTTAATTTCTCACGGGTACTAAAATGCCCCTAAAGTTTGTTTTGGAGCTAAAATACCCCTGAGGTTATTGGAAATGGTACAAAAATGATACCAAGCTAACTTCTATTAGGTGAGACTTAACAGAGATGTCGTGGATACTGATAAAGATGTTGACTTTACACGTGGTGCACATGCAAAGAGCAACTTGCCACCCAACCGTAGGGGTGAGTAAAATACTCAAAAATTTAGTTAATTGAAAAACCGGTTTGAAACCGAACCAAATTTCTCGATTAACCGATTATTTGATGGTTTCAATTTCGGTTTTTATTTTCTAAATTTTTAGTTTTCGATTTTAGTTTTGGTTTCGATTTCTTATGTGTCGCTTACGTGGCAAGTTGCTCTCTGCATATGCGCCACGTGTAAAGTCAACATCTTTGTCAGCATCCACGACATCTTCGTTAAGTCTCACCTAACAAAAGTTAGCTTGGTGTCATTTTTATACTATTTTCAATAACCTCAGGGGTATTTTAGTTCCAAAACAAACGTTAGGGGCATTTCAGTACCCGTGAAAAAACATTAGGGGCATTTTAGTACCTGTGAGAAAAAGTTAGGGGCATTTTTATACTCGTGAGAAAATGTCAATGATATTTTAGTACCCATGAGAAAACATCTTAGCCTGCATGCGCGTCGCATGTCCACGTCATCAGTCTCAATCATCAGCCACGTCAGCTCTATTATCTCTCAATTAATGTCGTTTACTTATAGGGGCATTTTTGTATCCAATTCCATAACGTAAGGGGTATTTTTGATCCCAAAAAAACCTTAGAGGCATTTTAGTACCCGTAAGAAAACGTTAGAGGCATTTTTATACCTTTTCCCATTAAATTAATTAAGTCTATCGGGTTAGCGGGTTTGGTTTTGGTTTAAGGTGGATGCGGGTTTTGAATTAAGGTGTTTAAGGGGTTAGGGTTGAGGTAGGAGTATAGAACCCACTCCTCATGGCTTGTAGGTCCTATTTTAGAGCCACCTAAAAAATTGAGAAAGGAAGCCAGTCGCCAAGCCAAGCCAAGCCGCCAGCCTCCTTTCCCTCTTCCCCTTGGAGCCGACGCCACCTCTGAGCCAAGCCGCCGCCTGAGCCAGCCCTTTCCCTCCTCCTCTCTCTTCCTTCCCTTTGGAGCCAAGCCGAGAGGAGCCAGCCGAGCCAGCCCCTCTCCTTCTCCTCTCTCTCCCTCTCTCCAAGCCGGCGGCTTGGAGTGAGCCGCTGCCCCTTGGAGCCTCTTCTTGGGTTGAGTCGTCTGTCTTTTGAAGTCGAATTTAAGGACTGTCATCCGAAATTTTCCTTCGTTATTCTTCCAATTAAGGTGAGTGGTTTACCCTCTCTCTTCGGGATTTTAATTGGATTCTTGAAGCCGTTCTTAACGGCTCGGTATTTATGCATTGTTTTTGGATTTTGTTCGAGTTATTGCCATATTTTCTTGAAGTTGTGCTTGAGGAGACCCTAATCTCCCCTCTATAGGGCTCGGTAGCCCTAGGGTAACCCTAGGGTTGCTCGGCCATGGGGAAACACCTTGAGTCATCAAAGCCAACAATAATTCAGACGGGGTCGCCCTCAAGGTGTTCGATGAAAAGCCCGAACGAGTTTCTTGTTGTGCAAATCTTGATTTATTCTCCCAATTTAGTTTCTTGATTTGTGGATTGCATGCTTAGGATTAAATTTGTGAATTTGGGTAGAAATCATGCGGTAGGATTAAGATCTTGATATTGATGCCTTAGGGGTTCTTGAGAAGGGGGTTTTTGATCTTAATGCTTGACTTTTGATTTGAGTGTATGAGTTCTTGTTAATCTTGATAAAAAGCACGATTTCTGAGAATTAATTCTTGAAATTTGAATTCTGTCCCAATGATAATTTAGGGGTTTATTTCTGTTAATTTCCTATAAGTATGCTGAAATTGCATGTTGCGGGAATTGTATGCTGAGATGATGAATCTGTGCTGATTTTAATTTGTTTGCTGTGATGTGTATATATTTATGAATATAGTCATGTAACCTATCGTTTCGACTAGAAAACATAGTTTGGAAACATATGATACACTTTGGAGACTAGATTTGGGTTAGACATAGCAGTTCTGGGCAGAATAGTAACCTAAAACAAAATCCTAATTGAGATGATCTAAATTTTAATTATATAATTAAAATTGGGTTAAGGATGAGCATAATCTGTTATGAACCAACTTATAAGGTATTCATGAAATTAAACCACATGAGTTCATGACATTACGGATCTAAGGGATATGGTTTGGGTTGGAGTGTTGAGACGCTTCATAATGAGGACACCCCTAGGACACTGTAGGAGAATCTTGACTTAGGTCTTGATGTGCCATATCCTTGAGCATGGCGGAGCGGCTCAATTAGGAGTTGGGTTACGGGCTATGCCCAGGTGGTTGGACGTCAAATTCCCAACCTGTAGAACATGTTCGGAGGGCCTTTCACGATTGTTCTGGTTCAGCCTCGTGGGATAAGTTCGGAGGGCCTACCCGATTATTCCCGAGGTGGTGTTAAGGAATAAGTTCAGAGGGTCTTTCCCGATTACTCGCTATGATATCTTAAAGGGGCAAGTTCGGATGGGTGAATCTCGATTGTCCCTACGCGTCTCGTCGAGCAAGTTCGGAGGACCTTTCCCGATTGCTCCCGAGTTTCTGTATACTAGGATAAGTTCGGAGGGCCTTCCCGATTATCCTAGTATGTGTTGTTGCCTTCGGGCATGGTGGGCTTCGGCCCGATGCACTTCTTTAGTATGTGTTGTTGCCTTCGGGCATGGTGGACTTCGGCCTAATGCACTTCTTGGAGGGTTAGATGCTTTGGGCATGGGTGGCCTGTTGGCCTGGTAGCTAGTCACACCTTTGTGATATTGCCTCTTTAGAGATAGATTTTATTCTTGTTATCTTTATGTTTTTATTGTTGAGGGTTGGTAAAATCGCTCGCCGAGTTCTTTGAACTCAGCTGTTGTCGTTTGATTTCTATTTTGTAGAGCCTGACTGATGAGGTGGGCCGGAGCACTTGGCGCAGCTGGAGGGCAGTGGAGCCACATGATCTTATAGCAGTCCTAGTTAGGGTCGTAGTCGAGTCCTTTGGTAGTAGTCATGCATTTGTATTAGCTTGATTTGGAGTTGTAGCCTTGAGGACATTTATGTCATTTATTTTAAGTTTTATTGTATCTGAACTTTTGAATTGTTGAACTTAACTATTATTTCTGCACTTTACGTTTCATCGAGCTTCTTGAAAAAAAACTATATTTTGGTTCGCTTTTCATTTAAAATAAAACTTGTTATTTCTTTTGCAATATTTACTTGTTGAGTTGGCATGTGCATGATTTAGGCTGCGGGGTATAGGCACGTATACCTTGGCCGGTCACGTGACCCTGAGTTGGGGCGTGACAACAAGTTCCAGGGCACAAGTTCCAACAGGGTACCCTATTGGAGCCTGTACATTTACAGGTTCAATAATAGGTTCCAACAGGGTACCCTATTGGAAACTGTTCATTTACAAGTTCTAGAACAGGTTCCAACAGGGTACCCGGAACTTGTACCCCGGAACTTGTATATGAACAGGTTCTAATAAGGTACTCGGAACCAAAACCGGAACATGTGCTTTCGGGTAGGGTCTGGTTCCAAGTTCCAACACGGTAGGGTCTGGTTTCAAAACTTAGGAACTGGTCCTATACAGGGTAGGGTCCGAGTATCATAAAAAATATAGGGTACCCGGACCCGCTCACCCCTAGCATCTATGAGGCAAACTTAGGAACTGGTCCTATACAGGGTAGGGTCCGGGTATCATAAAAAATATAGGGTACTCGGACCCGCTCACCCCTAGCATCTATGAGGCAAACTTTTGAAGTGACTTCATAGTCATGAAAAGAGGATGCTTCACTTGAGTAGGATGATGTGGAAGCATTTGACCTCTTCTTTGCCTTATTTTTCATGGTAGGGCAATTCTTTTTCACATGCTATTTTTCTTTGCACAAGTCGCAAATTACCTTTCTCTTCCGGCTTTTAGAGTTGCTTCTTTGACTAGAAGCACTATGAGCATCAAAACCAAGATTAGTAGTAGGTGAGTGACCATTGTCATCACCACCTTCATCAAAAGTGCTAATTTTTTCGATTTTAGCATACTCATATAAAATATTTAAACAAGCCCATAAATCAAAAGTTGTAGAACAATGCATGACTTTTTCAAATATATTATTTGGTAAAACACAAAATATGCAATTCATGACATCTCCATTAAATTTAAACATTTTCTTGTCATGTTCACTATAATCATGCATGTCAACCTTAGGTTCAATGTATTCTATTTTCAACAAGTTATATATAAACACCAAAATCTCTAGTCTTCAAGAAGGTATAGATCATAGACTTCCAAAGACCAAAATTTGATTCATCAAACCTAGCAGGTGTAGATACTACCGACTCTAGTACCATTCTTCGAATCGAGGCAAGATGTAGATGAGATGGTGAAATCTCAATCCACGATCCGCTCTCATACCAAATGTTGGTGAAATGACCACATTAGAGGGGGATGAATAGTGTGTTATCTAAATCTTTTTTTGCCTAATTTCGGTTTTAATCGTTATCTTGATTACTTAGGCAATTCATAATTTGGTGACTAAATACGAAAGCGAGTAATAAAGATATATAATCAATGTGATACACAAAGAAGACAATGCTAACACAATTATTCATAGTGGTTCGGCCCCAATGCCTACTCCACTACCTAAGCACCACGCTTAGGATTTTACACCCAAATCCACTAACTTACGAGTAGCTTACAATTGAGGACTTTACATCGAAAAGACCCTGCACTCACCTCGAAGGCACTTTAACACCCCCGCCTTCCTACCGAGTGAGCTTTCCCACCTCAATTCATAAGATCTACTCCTAACTTAGATTACACAAATGGCTTTACACCTTCTACACCAAGGTAACCACTTACTCACAAGACCACACACTTAGGGCTGTCCATTCGGTTCGAACCGAACCGAACCGAACCGAACAAGCCCAAACCGAAATTTTTTCTTTACCCAAACCGGAACCCGAACCCGAACCGAACACTTCCTAACCCGATTTAACCCGAACCGAAATAATTCGGTTCGGTTCGGTTTTCAACCCGAAAACCGAATTTTTAATTAATTTGATTAAAAATTAAAAATTAAAAATAATTATTTAATACTTATTTACTTAATTCAGTTAAAAATTAAAAAAAATATATTTTTTTAATTAATTCGGTTTTCGGTTCGGGTCGGTTCCCGAATTCCGGGAACCGAATCCGAACCGAAATATAAATTTCGGTTCGGTTCGGGTCAAAGAACCGAACCTACAATGGTTGAAACCGAACCGAAAATTTCGGTTCGGTTTTTCGGTTCGGTTCGGTTTGAACCGAACAGTGGACAGCCCTACACACACTAGGTCTTTTACACACACAAGTAAATCAAAGTAAAATAAATCAAAAAACAAATCTATCATAAGAAGAGAGTGAAGAGGACTTATCACAATGAGAACACCTCTTCTTCTTGAGCCTAGCACCCTTGAAGAGCCCTCCAATGAAGAACACTTGAGATTGAGGGATCAAGAGCTAGGTTAAATGGATTTGATCAAGAAAGAGCTTAGGAGATGCTAAGGATCAGTCTTTGAGGCATAGAAGCATTAACAACCATCAAGGAATGAGTATTTATAACTCCCCAAACACCAAGGCTTGTCAACGGGCATTTTTCTGCCAGTTCTCGACGCCCGATCTCTTGTTAGTGATCATCGATCGACCGACCGAGTGACCGCCGAGCGACCGATGGATTTCTACCAGTTCTTGGCATCATCCGATCAACTAGTCGATCGATTGAATAGCCTACTACCTATTTTCGGCTTCTACCGGTCGACTAACCGATCAATCGAGTTTCGGTCGGCTGAGAGTCGATCGGGGGTCGACCGAAATCGCCAATTGATCTATTTAAATTTGTTGAATTGCTAGTTTAGCCTCGATACCCTTACTACTATTCATTGAGTCAATACAGAAGACTTTAAGCTTCAAAGAGTTGATTTCAAACCCTAGTTCTCAATTTCACTCTCTCAAGTGGTGGTTTTCATTCTTAAACTCTTTGAAACCAAAGCTCTTCATCTTCTTGAGGTGTTGGAAGTCTAGAAAGCACCACACGAATCAATATCTGCACCGAGTAGCTCAAGTTTAAATACATTCATTGGATATTATTTGTATCCGCATCACGCAAATCGATTTTACCTATATTATAACTTATATATTATTTTACACCACATATATTATAGTTTATATAATTACTATTGTACCCCCACTACGACAAATGTAGTGATAATCGACGCTTTATTTAAGGAAAACTGACTCTTTTTTTGAGTCGGAAAAATCATTTAGGCTCTTCCAAAAGCGCCGGTTCGAAAGCCCAAAACGAAGGGAGAATGAAAAATAAAAATGGGCGCCCTTTAAAGGGCGCCAGTTCACCAGAACGGGCGCCCCTTGAGGGGTGCCAGCTATATTGAAACCGGCGCTCCAAAGGGGTGCTGGTTTTAATTATTTTTTAAAAAATATAATTATAAATATATTTAAATTATATATATAGATATTAGATATATATTATAAATAGATATTTATCTATATAATAAATATAACTTTTCCAATTGTTTCAACATGTCCCATCTATTGTGTTTATAAATATAATTTTTCCAATTATTTCAACATGTCCCATCTATTGTTTTTATAAATATAACTGGTAAAAAGAAGATGATTTTCATATGCATATGATTGTTCATAATACCAGGAGAAATAGCTCATAGAGAACAAGACAAGGAAAAAAGAAGAAATAAATAGTGGACTTTTTTTTTTTAACCATAAAAAAGAAACCTTTATTAAGAAGTTAGGTTGAACACTGAATCCATGAAAGAAGAAAAGAAGGCCTTTGAGGCTCTCAGGGCATATTGAGCAGCAATCAAGCTCCTAACATATGCAAAGACACAACTAAGGATTGAGAATGTTGCATAAACTCCAACCACTAGTCCACTATTGATCTGCTGCACTTGAACAACTATGGCCAGCCAGTAGTTTGAAATGCTTTGGAAGAGCACAAAGTTGTCTGAAGTAAGACTATCCACACAAGAAGAGTATAGCCCTTGGAAACTTCAAAATAATTACGGTCTGGCTTCCACCCAAGATCGTCGATTTCTATTTTCTCATCTTCTATTAGCTGCACTGCTGAGAAGCCCTTAGTCGATATTTCAAGCTCACTATCCTGCTTTGGGGATTGATGCAAATAAGATTCTTGATTACCAGATGTGTTTTTTTGCTCGAGTTTGCTTTCCATCATCTGAAGAACTCAACATGGTCATCGAAGATTGATGGGCATTGACAAGCTGTGCCTGACTTAAGTAGTTCCTCATAAGTTCCTTGCTGAGCAACTTTTCCATCTTCCATCACCTAGAAAGCAAGAAATTGTTCATCACCTCTGACCTAAATTAGTAGAAAATGAATTAGAAACCAGATGGTGATAAGTTAAACCAGAGGTGATAAGTTAAACATTTTCATCAACGATATGGTTGTTGCAAGGGCAGCACCCTTGCTGCCAAGGGCAGAAATATACACTACAACCCAGCAATTAAACTCCAACCAGACAAGTGAGTTCAAAAACTAGTGTTAAAAACAAAGAACTGATATGAATAAAAACCTAAACATAGTTTAAACTCCAACCAGACAAGTGAGTTCAAAAACCAGTGTTAAAGAAGACAAAGACAATAACCACATTTTCAACCTATGATAGAAAGACATGACATGGATATGAAGCAAAAAGTTTACAGAGAAGTCATCATCAATTAATTATAACTTCAAGAAGAAAACACTACATCATCCAATTACTATTAGCTTTTTGACAAATAGCCAAACATAAGAAACTAAGACAGCTGATGTTGAACTTAGGAAAAGATAGCTACAGAATGAATAGCTGAAATAAAATCTCCCAAGTACCTATTAATTGAGGATCAAATAAACATAGAGAACTTCAAGTTCAAACTAAACATCTAGAGTTCTACTTATAGCATGAATTGCAGAGAAGTTGTGCATTGAAAGACACCTGCTTAGTACAACCTTTAGCAGCTTCAGCAAATGAAAGATTTAGCTCCACCTGTGCACCAACAGAAATAGGTTCAGAAATATGGAGACAGGTAAAGAAACAGCTGAATAAAAAAGCTCAAAGAAAATTTCACCTCTATATTAGATGAATGTGTTTCTCTCTCATGTTCAAAGACCTGAAGCAAGAATAATCAAAGCAATTACCTTACATGTAGTAAGAACATATGTATCTTATGGTGATATCAAATTACCTCAGAGAATATTTTGTAGAATGTACCAGAAAATGGATCATGATCAGTTTTGTTGAATCCTGTGAAAGGATCATAATAGGATTCATGGAATTCCTATGTGTTGTCTGCGGAATACCTTATTCTCTCTGAACCTTTGGAGAATTTCTTCAGTCACCATCATGAGTAATAGTGCGTACATAAAATAATAAAATTAGTTTGACAATGAAAGCAAGATACTACCAAAAAAACAACCAGGATAAAAAGTAACAATTGCTT
Organism: Canna indica; assembly: GCA_034359265.1. Classification (NCBI taxonomy): domain Eukaryota; kingdom Viridiplantae; phylum Streptophyta; class Magnoliopsida; order Zingiberales; family Cannaceae; genus Canna; species Canna indica. The sequence continues at coordinate 66,592,851 of CP136890.1, read as the reverse complement.
TCTAAACATATCTTTATTGGTTTTCCGGTGCTGTTATCATACACAATCCGTAACTACCTAAGCCTTCCATGAAGGTTATAAGCAGGTTCACATCCTAGGATTCACGTAAATCATTTAACAGTGTTTGGTCAACCATATCAAGCCATATTACTTGAAACAACAAAGGGGACACAGTCATACATGTGCCCAGATTTACAACTAACCCTTAGCACACAGCAAAGCACAATGGATGGTATGGCACAGTTGTTCATGTTGTGCTATCAAATGTCACACAAATGCTTGGCATACAACACTACAATCTTTAAATAATAAACTAGATGGCTTATCAACTGTTTATATTGGAAAATTTGGCAAAATAAATATCAGAGTAGTGCTAAGTGGCATATAAATATGCACACAAAGATAAATCTCATATATATAGACACTGACCAAGGATTTAAGAACCATGTTGAGAAGTAAAAAAGATGCCATAATGTGCCTATCTGAGTACTAGTGAAGATCTTGCATTCCCCAAGAATGTGTGAACACACATGTCATGTTTGCCTTTATCCAATCAGCATGGGACCCATAACTTATTGGCCAACATGTAAATATTGTACACATAGACACAGTTATATTCCCTGCTCCTAAAGCTACTTACCATATAGAACATCAAACAAAATGTACCAAAATGAGCAACAAAGAAATCAAATAAAACATGGAGGGAAGTTTACTACATCTTACTATGCAATAAGAGTTACCTCATCATATTGTGCTCTCTTTTCAGAATATCGCAATGTCTGTAACAACCAGTCAAACAAACAAAATAAACACCCAATTCTAAAATTCTAAAATCAAACTAATTTGTGAACACCGTACCTCATATGCATCTCTTATCTCTTGAAACTTTCTCTTTGATGCAGGATTGTTCTTATTTGCATCTGGATGGTACTTCTTGGCAAGCTTAGGAATTACAGAAGAACAAGTGACAAATTATCTTTATAGAAGAACAAGTAACAAAAATTATCTTTGTAGAAGAAAAAGTATATATCCACAGAAGGTTACATTAGTACGGAAGCACAAGTCCCAAACAATCTTAAGCTTTGATGCAACCGTGGAAGTTGACATTGATTAACAATGAATAAATATTAGCTCCAAGGAAAAGATGGACCTATCTACCAGCACCTCCACAATAGCCAATGCGTTATCTATTTCACTTTATAAGGAGAGAAGATCCTCCCCGGCAATCCTGGCCTCTCTTAATCTTCAAAGGGGAATAATTTAAGAGGAAGAAAATCTAATATATAGGTTTATAAGATAAGACAGATAATCCTCCGACCATGAATATATCACACTAGGCTTGTCTATATGTCAATTACAAGAAGAAATGCTTTCCTTATGATGCAAGACTTGCAAATCATCACTACATAATTGAGCAGGAATTAATTAACTATGAGTAGCTTAATTGGGGACATGAAATGATCTAATCAAAATCCAATTTAAGTGGGTAAATCCAATTTAATGAGTAGCTTAACTGTACTCTAGCAAAAACAGTTATCTTTAAGTGGGCAAATCCAGTTATGTATTTATGTGATGATTAATATTTTGACCTTCTGCCTGATCCAATTTTACAAGTTCAGAACATTCCTCGCACAAGGAAAGGGAGATCCCATATTCAGGCAGCTAAAATATTAAATATTATGGTAATGAATAAACAACCAATAGGTATATGGAACAAACAGTGCGCATTGCTCAATGCAGCAATCAAAGAACTGTTGCTTTGAAAAAGAAGTTGATCGTCACGAAGAACAACTGTCTGAATCAGTGGATAAGGAGCTCCGAGGGAACGTATCTGCAGAAATTCCACATGTGAGAACTGCATCACTAAAAAATTGTTTTCCTGTGACTGAGAAATCATAACTTACATTCACTTACCTCAATGTGCCTTGGTAGCCAACCTATTGCATATGATTTTTTGATAATAACAGAACCAGGGTCCTCAGACCAGCATATCCCTGCCATCTTGAAGAAGCTTATCATTTTGATCAACAAACTCCCTAAGATAATTGTTTCATTGCCCTAAGATAACTGTTGAAGTGAGGCCTGACAAGTAATTGACTTAACGGAGCGGTCAAGCGCGCTTATGGGGTTTAAGCACATAAAATTCACTCAAATATGCAATTTCAAGGAGATCAGGTATCTCATACTTATAGTTACTTCATAATTCCACCATTCCACCCATTGCCCATAGGCCAATATAATTCATCTAACATTTCAGTTGTTAGGTCTTTGTTAACTAGTGTAGTATCAAAACTTTAAATCTTTATTTTTCAAGCTTCATATTTTGACGGAATCAGGCTCAAAACCTTTACCATTTTTTACCCCATTTAAAGCATTTTCTTTTGTCAATATTGCTTATGAAACAAACAGGTTGGAAGACAAACTCCGCCTCTCCAATAACTGAATTGATTTGCTTAAGTGACTTCAATTAAAGTTATGTTCATATTTATATGACTATATTTAGCTCCAAGCAGTAGTTATTAATGATGAGTAGCCAAGAGAGTCAATACGATAACTGGTGATTGACCTAAAAGAACCCATAAAAACTGTTCAGATAATGAAGAAAACCTTATTGACTTCTCAATTCAATTCAATGCACATGATTAACCGACCTAGTTCTAGATCACTTCATCAGTATATCCGACAAAAATAATTTCCAAGCAAAATACCGGAGCTGCGCTTAGGGAAGATGAGGTCAAGCAGCCGCCGCCCAAGCGTGTCCCACCCGCCGCCGCTCCGGGTCGTCTCCGTCTTTGGAGCGTGGGCCTCCGGGGCAAGTACGAGGTCGTCCAACAGCAGTGAGGAGGAGAAGGAGAACGCCCGGGTCCAAGAGATAGGGACATAGGAAAGCAAGCTGGATCGGAGCTGGATTTGAGAAGGGGAAGCAAGCTGGATCAGAGATAGGAAATAGGGTTTCATGAGGTCGCAAGCAAAGGAGGGAGAAGAAAATTTCCACAAGCAGAGAAGAAAGCAAAGCTGGATCGGAGAAATCAATTGTTGGTTTCATGAGGTCGCGGAGATAGGAAAATTTTTGCGGCTGATTCCAGGGTTGCGCGCACGAAGAGAAGAGAGCGGGATAACGAAATCGCGTGAAGAAAAAAAAAACCTCAAACGGGCGTCTTCTTGCTGCGCCGGTTTCGCCTTAATGAGGACATAATTTTCGTGATTAAAACAGGCGTTAGTCACTAGCGTCGATTTTAATCCGCCGCTTTCTCTTACATTTGCTGTAGTGCCCCTTGATTTTTATTAAATATATTATTTTATTAACTTTTATTAAAATACAATATATATGCAAATGCTGTGTGAATGCAGATAATATAGTATCTGCATTATCCAATGTGCTGCTATTTATGTGATGTGTCCCTGCTCATGGATGACCACGATCCCGCGTATAGCTCTTGCCGCGCAACATAGCCACTGGATTTGAGTCTACATCCCTCCCCGCGATTTTGATTCAATGGACTATTTTGCCAAACTAGTTTAAACCATCAATACATCAAACTAAAATCAGTACTCAATGACTACCCATATTGTTAAACCAAGATATGTGACTGCGTTCACTAGAAATAATAAATAAGACCAGTTCTAAAGTAGCATTTGTGTAAAATTAACACCAGAAAGGAGGAAAAATAAATACTAATAATAAACAAGAAGGAGAAGAACATGAAGCAAAAAAAACCACATAAGAAGAGCTATCTCAGTGGACATGTTCGATGCCTTGAAACCTTCTACAGGGTTTCAATTAATATTATATATATGGCCTTCTACAAGAAGTATAATACCAACTACCAAGATGGTTGATAAGTTTGACTATGTTATCCGTCTCAAAACTATCATCTACGATATGAGCTATTTTATTTAAATGTGAACTTTCTTTTTTTTGCATTTGTTATTGAATATTCATTTTCGTCTTCTAACAAATTAACAAATCTTGAATCGTACTTTACTTAATTTCAATTCCTTTTCAAAGATGAGTGATTGTAGAGTTGATTTTGTTGGGAGAAAGACCGATGGTTGATCGAGGTCACGAGGTTGAACAAGCATATGCCGAATAATACATTATTATAAGAAATCAATTTAATTTATGGATCTCTGAGTCACCAGTAGAGCTTTTGGTTTTAACTGGCCGAATATATATCTACAGAAAGCTCAATCGCAACTCCAATGGCGGATCCAACAACAAATTCGACGCTATTCCGCACACCTCGCTCCTCCTCACTTTCATCTCCTCATCCGACTTCAACGGGAACAGCTCCAGCGTCTCCGTCTCTCTCTCCGCCGCCACCCGCTGCCACACCACTTCCTGCCTCATCTTCAGCCCACAATAACCTGCATGCTCCAAACAAAAAGAAAAGTCACAAAAAATTAGATCCGTCGAAGCTTAAATTTGTTCTAAATTTCTTCTCCACGTGAGTGCGTGCGTGCATGCATGCATGAATCGACTCACTGCTTCTAGCTTTTAACTGATCATGATCTCCACCACCACCGCTACCATCAACATCGCCTGGTCCGCGGCGGCGCTTCTTGCGGTGGCGCTCCCGAGCCTTGTGGTTCTGAAACCAGTAGAACACATTCTTGCTCTCGATCTTCCCGAAGGCGCTAAGGCGGGCAGAGATCATCTGGATTTGGTCCGCGGTCGGGGTACGCAGCCCGGCCTGGAACAGCTCGGTAAGCACCTTCACCTGCTCCGCCGTCGGGTTCCACCTCCCACACTTTGCTCCGGCAGCCATAACGTCCATATATTATGTATGTCTTCGTCTTCCCTCTCGCTGACCCTTAAGCTCGATCGCCTTGAGTTCTGAAATCAATAGATGAAAGCCGCTGATTATATAGGAGACGGGGAGAAGGATCTGACGGCAGTGGAGCATGCAATTATAGACAATTAATGGTGCATGGTTTATTGTGCCGGGGAGACATGCGCAAAAGCTGCCACTGTTCAAAGTTCAAACATGCATATATCCTTGGTCTCCGAGAAAACATATTTATGTCTGTCGTATTGCTTGTCTTGTTATATGTATTGGAATATTTGCTGAGTAATTTGACATGTTAATCTGGAAGAAGGTTTGACTGCTTGATTAATTACCAACGTCAATTTGCCTTCACTCACAACCTCAAGATTTCTAAAAGCTTTTCACATATGCTTTTTGCAATGAGTAAACGAAGACGGAATTCTATCTCAATACCATAACCATATATCAATATATTAATTGGGACGAAAAAAATCCTTATTAACTAAGCTTACTTTTGAAGATATTTTTTATAAAAAATATCTTTAAGAATTTTCACTATATTTGTATTTTAATCAAAAGTAAGCTGAATCAAGTGTTTTAAGCATAAAATAAAAACAAATTTTAATGTATATATATTGCATTAATGTAAAAGCTAGGTCACAAAACTGTAGCTTGGCGGGACTTTTAGGAGTGCCCTAAAAAGTTGAGGAAGATGTCATCCTTTTGGGATGACATGTGGCAGAAATTAAAATTAAAAATATTATAATTGGTGTAGTATAAGTCAGAGAAGAGAGCATTATGTCATGTTTGAAGGCTTTTAAAGGGCATGCAATTCGGTTTGTGCTATAAATATATTCTTGTTGTTGTTGTTGCATATATTATATAAAAAACAAATTTGGACATTTGCTATTGCCTGTTTCCTGGATGGGATTATAAAAATGAACGCGTCCACTATTGACATCGTTAATTGCTGCCACTTAAACTTTACGAGCTTCGATCGGCATCTCAAAGTTTTATGCACGGGAAACCCGTCTTTGCCAGCTGCGATTTCCGAGGCAGCTGCAACACTCAACTTGAGCTCATGCATGCTCTTAATTTATCGTTCTGTTTTCTTTACAAGCTCTTAATTTAATTTTGTCTTGTAACTTTGTCATCTAGCATTCGTCGCAAAGATTTGTCACACTTGGTATGAGCCATGAGGACCCAGATGTATAGATATATATTAGTCATTGCACATTATAATCTTCTTACGTCGTGCTTCCTTGTCTTTATTGACACCTTTATTTAACTACGTACAACAACCTCAATCTTCATATCCTCGAATACACATTGGACTAATTTGCTTCGTGTCATAACAGAAGAATTGAATAAGAGTAAAATAAAGGATGATTATTAATTTAGATAAAATAAAATATGAATTTTAAATTTTCATTTATTTAATATTTAAATTAAAATAAATAGAATTAATATGAAATAAAATTGATAGTATATTTTATCGATATACATTACATAATTTTTTTGTCCTATTTAATTCCTTGTGATATTTTATTATCCCATCTGATCAAACAAACATATATATATATGTAAATTCAAACTCAAGATTAACATCCAATTCAAGAAATATTTTTGCTTGAGGATCGGAGTAGTCTGGTTCTGCTCGATGTCTCTCCTAGTCAAATGCAACTCCGGCGGGGAACATGCAAAAGATACTCTAACGCTCAAGTTAGTGGGACTTCGAGGTGAAGATAATAAAAAATAGAACTTAATGTTCCTGAAGCGTGTTGTGTCTGTATTTATTGCAGGTCGAGGTGATGACGTCACCCGACAATCTCGTGGGGATATTGCTCAGAATGAATCGAGGCTGATCTCGAAGATAACGTGCTTGTAATGTCGTATCTCTTACTATTAGAAAAATGAGCATCAGCAACGGCTCATGCCGTTGTTGAGCTGTTGCTGAAGACCATCAGCAACGGCCGGAGCCGTTGCAATGGTGCCGTCGCAGAAACTCGCATTATTGATAACTTAGCAACAGCCCGAGCGGCCGTTACTAAAAATATTATCAGCAACGGTTTTGCCACGGACCCGGAGCCGTTGCGGATAACATTAATAGCAACAGCCGCTGAGTCCGTAGCAACGCCGTTAGTAAAATACCGTCGCTAAGCCGTTGCTGTAGGTCATCAGCAACGGCTTTCCATACACTTTTAGCAACGACTTTCCCACGGACGGCCGTGGGAAAGCCGTTGCTGATGATGTGAACCTGGTAACGAAAAAATTTAAAATTTAAAATTTCCATTGATACATTGATACATTATATGATACATAACCCACACACTCATACACTCATACATACATTCATTCACACATCACAAATACACTCAGATATACATCAAAACAATTATATTTATATTGATAATTATCCACAATAGTATAAAAACTATTCAAATGCAAAATTAAAGTATCAATATCCAAACAAAATAAATTAAACAAGTCCAATATCTCAGTAACAAAGTCAATATAAAAAAAATCTCACGATGACGATGGAGGATGATCTGGATCATATGGCGGGGTTTGGAGTGCTTGAGTATACACCGGCGTGGACTGACTCGAGGACGATGGATTAGATGATGCCAAAGAGATGCCTACTTCGGGATGACCTGACATGTTGCGTAGCATAGCATGCATCTCCGCCATCATCTGACTCTGACGCGCGACCGTCTCCTCTAGAGTCCTTATTCTGCTACTATGATCATAACTGGATCTAGAGGTGGACGGCCGCTCACCAGCGACCGGAGGGGTCGGTGCCCCAAGTGGCCCTAGTACGGCTCGCGCATGACCACTATCTGCAAAGCCATATACGCGGCCATGGTCCCAGCCACCTGCGGCCTCGACCCACGTTGCTGCGTCAAAGTCCTCCGGGGTTCCCCCGCGCTGCACCACCGTCTGGCTGTAGGTCTCCTACTCGAGTTTGATTTTTTGTTTAATATTTATCATAAAACTTAAATTATAAATATATCACTACTAGAAACTTGGTCTTCAGCAACGGCTATCAGCAACGACCGCTCAAGCCGTTGCTATTTGCAACGGCGTTCTTACGGCCGCTCGAGCCGTTGCAGATATTTGTATCTGCAACGGCGTTCTAACGGACACCCGAGCCGTTGCGGATTATTTTAATTATCAGCAACGGCTTTCTGACGGAAAGGCGAGCCGTTGCTGATATTTTAATTATCAGCAACGGCTTGCTAACGGATAAGTGAGCCGTTGCTGATGATAACTTATCAGCAACGGCTTTCTAACGGGCGAGTGAGCCGTTGCTGATAAGTTTATATAGGGCACCAGTCGCGCCCGACCCTTCTTCCTCCCGCTGCTGCCGCCGCCGCTGCTCTCGCCTCTCGCCGCCGCTGCTGCCAACGCCGACGACGCCTCTTCCTCCTCCCGCTGCTGCCGACTTGTTCAGGTATGCCTCGCCGGCCGGCCGTCTCTTCCCGTTGCGGCCGGCGGGAATCAATCCGACCGAAACCCTATTTCTAGGGTTTCGGCCGGCGGCGGTCGGCCGATGGCCGCCGCCGGACCTTGTACAGTGGTCGGACAGTGTGTCCGACCACTGTACGCCGACGCCGGAGGGTGGACTCCGGCGCCGGAATTTATAATTATATATATATATATTATATTGTTTTATAATTGTTAATTAATTGTTTTATAATTGTTTTATAATTGTTTAGATTAATTGTTTAGATTAATTATTTAATTTGTTAGATTAATTATTAGGGTTTAGATTAATTTCGGACGCGCGCCGGAATCGTCCAATTCGGACTCGCGCCGGAATCGTCCAATTCGGACTCGCGCCGGAATCGTCCAATTCGGACTCGCGCCGGAATCGTCCACTTCGGACTCGCGCCAGAATCGTCCACTTCGGACGCGCGCCGAAATCGTCCAATATGGACTCGAACTGTCTCGAAACATTTAGAAAATAATCATCCATCCGACGAGTTGATATGTTTCACGTACACATCGACGAATCGGATATGATTTAGCAAAACCTTAGATCCGTTCGGGAATTGTATGTTCGTGTAAAAGAAGTAGATGATCTTTTATACGACGTACAATTCTTGAATTATCCCTGATTGGACAATTTGGGAATATAGTTATTTGTACTGCACTTACGTTTTTATTTTAACTGTTAACTAATTATTCTAAAATTCAGCAACATCTCTCTTGTTCTCCGATACGCGCCCAGATGATATGCGTATTCGGAGAATTGTAGGGAGATGCTGTCAAAATTTAGAATAATTAGTTAACAGTTAAAATAAAAACGTAAGAGCAGTACGAATAACATAAATCCCGAATAGAATAGGACAATCTCACCTAAAGACATTAACCAAAGAAATTGTCATTGATTGACATAATCATGTCGGCTGATCGAAGTTGGATGTACCGACGTCTTGATCGTGGAGCTTTAACGAATGAGTTTCGATTAGGCGTAACGTACTTCCTAAATTTCGCCTATTCGAATCGGAATTTCGTTAGCATGGGGTGATCAAATCCGATGTCCGTGCCGCATTTGTTCAAATGGACGATTTTTGGATCGGGAGACTATCACTCTGGATCTATATAGCAAAGAATTTGCACCAAGATATTTTATATGGACTTGTCACGGGGAGTCACGCGAAGTCGGGACGTCGAGCAATCCTGTCGTTCAGACATATGGTGAATCTTCCTCTGCTGGTGCTTCTTCATCCGGTCAATGTAATCCCTATAGAACTATGATACTTGATAGTCTTGGGGGTCAATTCCGCCTGAATGATAATGTTGATCGGCCAGTTCTTCAGACATCAGTCCCACCAGATACTACAGCGGTTGATATCACAGAAGTAGGGGCTGCGGTAGAGATTGAATTACCGAATAAAGAAGCTGCAGAATTTTACGAGATGTTGAAAGCTGCCGATGAACCTTTGTATGAGAATTGTCCTAAATACACTAGGTTTTCAGCAATGACACAGCTCTTAAACATCAAGGCCAATTGTAATATCAGCGGTGTTGCGTATGATCGGATTGCTGGATTGATTAATGGAATGCTGCCTACTGATAACAAGTTTGAGCCTACTTTTTATAAGACTAAAAAGCTAATGAGAAAATTAGGGCTTGGGTACGAAAAAATACACGCGTGCCAAAATAACTGCATTTTATATTATAAAGAAAATGTGCAGTTGGATAAATGCCCTGTATGTCAACACCCTCGTTACAAGGAGAAGAAATCTGTCCGACAGAAAAATATCCCGTTTAAGGTGCTTCGATATTTTCCACTAACACCGAGGCTTCAAAGATTATTCATGTCGGAAAAGACAGCCCCCTACATGAGTTGGGTTGCAAGAAGTCGTGATGATACAATAATGACTCATCCATCTGACAGTGAAGCATGGAAACATTTGGATACATGTTATCCTTCATTTGCTAGGGATACTAGAAATATCAGATTGGGATTGTGCACAGATGGTTTTAATCCGTTTGGACATTCTGCAACTCCTTATTCAGTTTGGCCAGTGCTGCTGACAGTTTATAATTTGCCACCGTCAATGTGCATGAAAGATGAATTTATTTATCTTTCGATGATTATTCCAGGTCCTAAGGGTCCGCGAAAAGAAATTGACATATTTCTCAGACCCTTGATAGATGAATTGAAAACATTGTGGACTGAGGGAGCTATCACTTATGATTGTCATTGGAAGCAAAACTTCAATTTAAAGGCCGCGGTCTTGTGGACAATCAATGATTTCCCCGCGTACGGCATGTTGTCGGGTTGGAGCACTCACGGCCGACTCTCTTGCCCGTATTGTATGGAACACTCTAAATCAATCAGTCTTCAAGCTGGAGCAGTTTTTCCCTCCTGCATTTTTTGACTCGATGGAGCATCTACCGATACACTTGGCATACGAGGCACGAGTTGGTGGCCCCGTTCAATATCGTTGGATGTACTTATTTGAAAGATACATGAATCGTCTGAAGAAAAAAGTAAAGAACACTGCAGCTGTTGAAGGATCAATATCTGAATCGTATATCATCCAAGAAATTTCAACATTCTGCTCATTTTACTTTGAATCGACAGTACAGACAAGATTTGATCGTCTTCCACGTAACGACGACGGGGGTGTTCGACATTCAGATGGACGTTTAAATATATTTTGTCACTCTGGTCGTGCTTTTGGTTCTCGTCCATCTCGACACTTAAGCGATGAAGAGTATCATTTGGCACACTTGTATGTATTACTCAATTGTCCAGAGATTGAACAATTCATTGAAATATTTGACATTGAGATGGTGCAAAAATACTCTATTCACAACGATCAGGAATTGGAGAGATTACGGAATCGTGATTTCCCTACTTGGATTCAGACTTACAGCAAAGATCACAGAGCTGAAATAGATGAAAGAATATTTGAGTTTGTTAGTGGACCGTCGCGACTTGTGTCGTGCTATAGCGGATATTTTGTTAACGGGTATAAATTTCACACGGTTGAATATTCATTTACAAAGAAGACGATGAATGCTGGGGTCTGCGTGAAAGGGACAACCTATGTTGAATGTGATATGGATTTTTATGGACTAGTGGAAGAAGTGATAGAGTTGCATTACTTCGGCTTGAAATCTGTGATCCTATTTAGATGTCATTGGTTCGATACAACAGAAAGGGGCATGAAAGTTCATCCAAAATACAAACTTGTTGAGGTTAATTACAAATCGAAATTGGCAGCAAATGAGCCTTTTCTATTGGCATCACAAGCCGAACAAGTATATTACGCGAAGTATCCGGCTCGAAATAAAGATAGAGCAGATTGGCGTGTAGTCTGTAAGACAAAAGGTAGAGGAAAAATTAATCCGATAGTAGGAGAAAATGATCCTCCTGGTTTCTATCAAGAAGATGATCTTCCTGCTGTGGATCGTATTATTCCAATACTCGAGGATGCAGACACAACGTCAATTCAAAAAGAAGTTGAATATGCTGATGATGACGATCATGAAATTGAGGAAGCTGGAGATGAAGAAGATGAAGAAGAGGAAGAAGAGGAGGAAGAAGAAGAATTCGAAGACTATTATTCAGATGATGAGGAATAATTGTAAAGTATATATTTTATTAAATATATCTCTACTATTTATACAATAATCTGATTATATGTCTGTTCGACAGATATGTCTGGTCGTGGTTATCGACGCAGGAGAGCTTCGGAGTCTCCGATCGGTGAGACTCCAGCACTTACTCATGCTGCTGATCCTCCTGTTGCTGATCCTCATGAGGATGATACTGCCGAGGCTAGTACATCCAGACGTAGGCGGCCACGCGGGCCGAACAGGTGGCAGCCTCCACCAGCCACAGAGTCACGTAGATTGATTAGCGTGATTGGGGAGCGGTAATATATCATGAATTATGAATCATTACAAATTCATTATATCATAATATAATATTAAAATTTATTTTTGTTGTGCAGGTTCGAACAAGAAGAAGTGCCGAGGAGCATTTCTTCTACTATTCGACGATACATGCACGGGGCATGGCCTACGTGGTCTCACGTGCCTAGCGAGCACGTCGACATGTTATGGCGCTAGTTTGAGGCACGTATTATTATTATTTTTTACATGCATGATGATATATTAATATTGGTACTGATATTATTATTTTGCAGGCTCGCTATACATGGGCCGAGGACCAGTGGCCCTTCATTTACGCTGCCTGGGAGGCTATTTCCCGGGCAAGGTACAACGGGAAGCTGGGGCAGGCTCGGTCCCAAGCGATGGCCCGAGCTGTGACCACTAACATCGCGTAGACTCGGAGATACGGCCCCGGTTGGATTACTCCGGATATATGGGACCAGCTCGTGGGGATATGGTCGACGGATCGATGGCAGGAGGTTTCTCGGAATGCGGCTAGAAATCGCATGTCGGGGGGAGCAGCGCGTCACACCAGCGGCTCTGTTGCATTTGCAGTGCACGCGAACCGTATGGTAAGTATATCTCTTAATTATATATTTTATTTGTTACTATGTGTACTAATTAATGTATTTGTTTTGTAAATGTAGACGACGGTGTCAGATGATGGGACTGTCCAGCGACCCTCCCCGATGGCGGTGTTTGAGCGGACTCACCGTCGAGCACATGGGACGGGGGAGTACATCCACAACCGCGCTGCATACATTATGGTAATTATATATTTGTTTAAATTATTCATTATATATTTATAATTTAAATTTTATGATAAATATTAAACAAAAAATCAAACTCGAGTAGGAGACCTACAGCCAGACGGTGGTGCAGCGCGGGGGTACCCCCGAGGACTTTGACGCAGCATCGTGGGTCGAGGCCGCAGGTGGCTGGGACCATGGCCGCGTATATGGCTTTGCAGATAGTGGTCATGCGCGAGCCGTACTAGGGCCACTTGGGGCATCGACCCCTCCGGTCGCTGGTGAGCGGCCGTCCACCTCTAGATCCAGTTATGATCATAGTAGCAGAATAAGGACTCTAGACGACACGGTCGCGCGTCAGACTGAGATGATGGAGCGCCAGAGTCAGATGATGGCGGATATACAATCTATGCTACGCAACATGTCAGGTCATCCCGAAGCAGGCATCTCTTCGGCATCATCTAATCCATCGTCCTCGAGTCAGTCCACGCCGGTGTACACTCAAGCACTCCAGACCCCGCCATATGATCCAGACCATCCTCCATCGTGATCGTGAGATTTTTTGTTTGGATATTGAACTTGTTACTGAGATATTGAACTTGTTTAACTTATTTTGTTTGGATATTGATACTTCAATTTTGCATTTGAATTGTTTTTATACTATCGTGGATAATTATCAATATAAATATAATTATTTTGATGTATATCTTGGTGTGTTTGTGATGTGTGAATGAATGTGTGTATGAGTGTATGGGTGTGTGAGTTATGTATCAGATAATGTATCAATGGAAATTTTCAATTTTCAATTTTTCTGTTTCCAGGTACACTTCATCAGCAACGGCTTTCCCACGGCCGTCCGTGGGAAAGCCGTTGCTAAAAGTGTATCGAAAGTCGTTGCTGATGACCTACAGCAACGGCTTAGCGACGGGCTTTTACTAACGGCGTTGCTACGGACTCAGCGGCCGTTGCTATTAATGTTATCAGCAACGGCTCCGGGTCTGTGGCAAAACCGTTGCTGATAATATTTTTAGCGACGGCCCGAGCGGCCGTTGCTGATAATGTTTTGAGCGACGACCCGAGCGGCCGTTGCTGATCCGTTGCTAAGTTATCAGCAACGCGACTTTCTGTCACGGCTCTATTGCAACGGCGCGGCCGTTGCTGATGCTCTTCAGCAACGGCTCAGCAACGGCATCGGCCGTTGCTGATACCCATTTTTCTAGTAGTGTATAATGAATAATTTAAACAAATATATAGTTACCATAATGTATGCAGCGCGGTTGTCGATGTACTCCCCCGTCCCATGTGCTCGACGGTGAGTCCGCTCAAACACCGCCATCGGGGAGGGTCGCTGGACAGTCCCGTCATCCGACACCGTCGTCTACATTTACAAAACAAATACAATAATTAGTACACATAGTAACAAATAAAATATATAATTAAACGGTATACTTACCATATGGTTCGCGTGCACTGCAAATGCAACAGAGCCGCCGGTGTGACGCGCTGCTCCCCCCCACATGCGATTTTTAGCCGCATTCTGAGAAACCTCCTGCCATCGATCCGTCGACCATATTCCCAAGAGCTGGTCCCATATATCCGGAGTAATCCAATCGGGGCCGTATCCCCGAGTCTCCGCGATGTTAGTGGTCCCAGCTCTTGCCATCGCCTGGGACCGAGCCTGCCCCAGCTGCCCGTTGTACCTCGCACGGGAAATAGCCTCCCAGGCAGCGTAAATGAATGGCCTCTGGTCCTTGGCCCATGTAAAGCGAGCCTGCAAAATAATAATATCAGTACCAATATTAATCATCATGCATGTAAAAAAAAATAATACGTGCCTCAAACTCGCGCCATAACATGTCGACGTGCTCGCTAGGCACGTGAGACCACGTAGGCCATGCCCCGTGCATGTATCATCGAATAGTAGAAGAAATGCTCCTTGGCACTTCTTCTTGCTCGAACCTGCACAACAAAAATAAATTTTAATATTATATTATGATATAATGAATTTGTAATGATTCATAATTCATGATATATTATCGCTCCCTAATCACGCTAATAAATCTACGTGACTCTATGGCTGGTGAAGGCTGCCACCTGTTTGGCCCGCGTGGCCGCCTGTGTCTAGATGTACTAGCCTCTGCAGTATCATCGGCAGGAGGATCAACAACAGGAGAATCAGCAACATGAGTAAGTGCTGGAGTCTCACCGATCGGAGACTCTGAAGCTCTCCTACGACGATAACCACGACCAGACATATCTGTCGAATAGACATAGAATCAGATTATTGTATAAATAGTAGAGATATATTTAATAAAATATATACTTTACAATTATTCCTCATCATCTGAATAATAGTCTTCGAATTCTTCCTCTTCTTCCTCTTTTTCCTCTTCTTCATCTTCTTCATCTCCAGCTTCCTCAATTTCATGATCGTCATCATCAGCATATTCAACTTCTAATTGAATTGACGTTGTGTCTGCATCCTCGAGTATTGGAATAATACGATCTACAGCAGGAGGATCATCCTCTTGATAGAAACCATGTGTGATATCAGGTATCAGCTCATTTTCTCCTACTATCAGATCAATTTTTCCTCTACCTTTTGTCTTACAGAGTACACGCCAATCTGCTCTATCTTTATTTCGAGCTGGATACTTCGCGTAATATACTTGTTCGGCTTGTGATGCCATTATAAAAGACTCATTTGCTGCCAATTTAGATTTATAATTAACCTCAACAAGTTTGTATTTTGGATGAACTTTCATGCCCCTTTCTATTGTATCGAACCAATGACATCTAAATAGAATTTTACCTAATTCTGATTTTAAACATTTTCTTAAACTACTTAAGCAATTTACAATTCAACGACTAAATGCGGAAGCGAGTAATGAGGATAAACAATGCGATACACAAAGAGAATAATGATAACACAATTGTTTATAGTGGTTTGGCCCCAATGCCTACTGCACTACCTAAGCATCCCTCTTAGGATTTTCAAACTAAACTTTACTAGATTAATCTTGTTTCCCTTACAACAAGGACTTTGACCCGAAGAGTCTCGGTCTCAACCTAAGGCACTTCCACAACCAGAACTCTTTGCCTTCTTACCGAGAGCACTCTTCCACCTCAACCCTAAGGGACAACTCAACTAATCCTAGTAAACTACGTTTACACTGGTGGATTTAAACTTCAAACACCAAGGCTACCACATAATTTCAAAATCTACACTCTAGGTCTAACACAAACTCAAATACAAAGAAATAAACAAGAAAATACAACACTAAATGGAGCAATAAATCAAACAATAAAATACTTAGCTCCGAAATAAGATTTCTAGCTTCCTCTTGATGCCTTTGATGGTTAATCAGTGAAGGAATGAAGGCAAGATCAAGGTTTTTGGCTCAAGCTAGGGTTTTCACAATTAAGATTGGCTAAATGAGGGCTTAGAATTGATCAAAAGATGGCTCACAGAGGTTAGAATTGATCAACATCATGGAGGAAGGCTCTCATGACTTCCTATTTATAAGCCATGAAGAGAAGAGGGAGCTCCCCGACCTCTTCTCAACGGGCGGATTTTTGCCTGTTACCGATCGCCGATCGCAGGTCCGATCGATCGTTGGTCGACTGACCGAGCGACTGAAGGCATTCTGCCCATTCTAGGCATCGACCGGTTGACCGCTCGGTCGACCGAAATGCCTTCTGCTCATTTTTGTCTTCTGCTGGTCAACCAGTTGGTCGACCGAATCTGGGCAGGGCTGATTTTTTGCTTTGTTTGTTCATTTCTGGTTTTGGTATTCGCTAAGTCTATTTATATAACATTTATTAACTTTAATTTAATAACTTTAAAACATAAATGTTATATAAGGATTACCCCCCATTTGGATTCAATAAAAATATCTAAAAAAACAAAATCCTTAAGAATCAAAATCTAACTTTTGGGGTCTAGTGAAAATCGAAACTTTTGTAATCTCCCGGGTCAAATATGGGTAGGCTAAAGGCTTCCAAAAAATCTTTAAAAATACGTCGTTATCTAATTTTTATCCAAGGAACAATTACCGACACTTTTGGTGCCAAGAAAATATCTAGGTCATATAGCCCTCCAAGGAGCTCCCTAGGCTTAGTGAATTTCAGGGCAGTTTTCAGGTTTCCAGGTTTTCATGTTTTGGGGTTCGGGTTTAGTTTTTGGATTCTTTGCATCATAAAAGAGGATTACAACACATGCTAGACACCCTATACCTAAACTCTATCTTCTCGAAGAATCCTGAGCGTCGACGAGCGTTCTTGCCGATTTTTTCGATCGCGGACGTCGAGCGGTAATCGACTTAGAACCTGAAAGATTCTCAATGAAACATTAGTTCCATATTTGTATCATCAAAACCGAGATTAAGACCAAGGTAGAAAACCTTAGGCCAACACTAAGTATTCAGCCTCTGCAGAAGAAAGAGAGATAGAATTATGCTTTTTGCTCAACCAAGCCACTAGATTTGACCCAATATAGAAACATCCACTTGTTGTGCTTTTTCTACCATCAATGTTTCTTGCCCAATCTACATCTGTAAAGCCTACAAGACAAGGATTAAACTCCACAGAATACCATAGTTCAAAATCTACAATACCTTTAACATATTTCAGAATTCTTTTGACTACCTGAAGATGAGATTCCTTTAGATTTGCCTGATATCTAGCATATAATCCTACACTAAAACTTAAATCAGGTATGCTTGTTGTCAAATACAATAGACTGTTAATCATGCTTCGATAGATACTAGGATCGACATTCTTGCCTTCTTCATTTTTGCTCAGTTTTTTATGAGTTGAGATAGGAGTTCTAACTGACTTAGGACTGTCCATTCCAAACTTGTGAATCGAGTTTTTAGCATACTTACTCAAAGAGATGAATAGTCCTTCTTTAGTTTGTTTGACTTGGAGACTGAGGAAATAACTCATTTCTCCAACCATGCTCATCTCGAACTTAGATTTCATGTCTTCGACGAATTGATCCACATAAGCATCTGAAGTTGAACCAAAAACAATGTTATCTACGTATATCTAAGCAATAACTTGTTCTGACTCCTTTCTCTTGATGAATAAGGTTTGGTCAGCACTTCTTCTTTTGTATCCTTTCAAAAGAAGGAATTGAATGAGTCTTTCATACCATGTTCTAGGTGCTTGATTAAGCCCATAAAGAGCTTTTTTCAGTCTGTATACATGATCAGGATGTGTAGGATCTTCAAACCCCTTTGTCTGTTCAACATATACTTATTCATTGAGGAATCCATTCAAGAAAGCTGTTTTAACATCTATCTGGAATAACTTATACATCAGACAACATGCTATGACTAGAAGCAGTCTCATAGATTCCAATCGAGTAACTGGAGCAAATGTTTCATCATAATCTAGCCCTTTAATCTGATTAAAGCCCTGAGCAACAAGTCTTGTTTTATTCCTGGTTATATTTTCTGCTTCATCATTTTTGTTCTTGAAAATCCACTTGGTTCCAACAACATTTACACCTTCTGGTCTTGGCACAAGCTCCTATACATCATTCCTTGTGAACTGTTGTAACTCCTATTGAATTGCAGAAATCCAGTATTCATCTTTCAAGGCTTCCTTTATATTCTTTGGTTCAACTTTGGAAGTATAACAGGAATATCTAATCATATCTTCATAATTCTTCCATGATTGATTCCTGATTTTGACTCCATCAATTACATTTCCAATCACATTCTACGGGGGATGATTTTTGAGAATTTTTGAAGGCTTGTCTATTCCTGTACCACATCTTTCTTCATCTTATTCAACATTAATCATAGTGTCAGTGTCATTTTCAGTTTCAACTGCCTGATTAGTGACCTTGGTAGTGTTCTCACTAGTTTTGATCTCAGTTGTAACTCTCTTCTCATCAGTAGTTAGAACCTGGCTACTTTGAGAATCATCAACCTTCTCATTAGTAGACTCCATTATAGTTTTTGTTCTTTTGTTGTATACATGGTAGGCCTTGCTATTTGTAGAATAGCTCGGAAATATGGCTTCATCACTCTTGCTCTGCATTTTGCCAAGGTACTCCCGATCATTAAAAACATAGCATTTGCTTCCAAAAATATAAAAATATGTGAGATTATGTTTTCTTCCCTTCTATAATTCATATGGAGTTTGAATAATTCCTGGTCAGAGGTAAGCTCGATTTATAATATAGCATGTTGTGTTGATTGCTTCGGCCTAGAACCTCTTAGAAATATGCTTGGAATTGAGCATCACCCGGGCCATCTCCTGAAATATACGGTTCTTTCTTTCAACAGCACCATTTTGCTAAGGGGTCTTTGGAGCTGAGAATTCATGTAGAATTTCATTCTCATTACAAAACTCAGAGAATGAGATATTTTCAAATTTCCTTCCGTGATCACTACTTATTCTAACCAACTTCATAATTAAAAGCTCCTTTTCATTTTGAAGCCCCAAGCACAGAGTTTTAAAATTGCTAAATGCACATAACTTCTCTCTTAAATTTTTTGTCCAAGTAAAACGTGAGTAATCATCAACATAGACAAGAACATATTTTTTACCTCCAAGACTTTCAATTTGCACGGGTCCAACCAGATCTAGATGTAGAAGGTCTAGAGGTCTTGAAGTTGCAATCAGTTGTAACTAATGATGCGACTGTCTTGTTTTCTTGCCTTCTTGACATGGGCCGCAAACAACTTCTAGTTCACTAGATAGTTTTGGAATTCCTCTGACAGCTCTACCAATCACATTTTTCTTGACGTCTCAAAAATTTACATGACCTATCCATTGATGCCATAGATTAATGTCAGAAGAGGTAGCTGAAAAACAAACAAAGGAATATGCTATTTTGTAGCAATTATCATTAGATTTGTTCCCTTCAACAATGCAGTCTTCATCCTCATCATAGAACTTGTAGCTACTCCCGGTAAATTGAACATTCAAATTTTGGACACAAAGTTGACCTATACTTACAAAGTTTGCTTTGAGACCTTCAACAAGCAAGACATTTTTCAGACTTGGAATTCCTAAAACATTAAGTGTACCAATTCCAACAACATTACCGTGACCACCATCTCCAAACGTTACAGTTGCATTTCCATATTGTTGAATATCCTTCAGGTTGTCTTCATTACTAGTCAGGTGCTGTGAGCATCCACTGTCAAACTACAAGAACCTAAAGAAGAAATAGTTTTTGACATAAAGGCAACTTGACAATTTAGGTCTACCTTCCTTACCCAAATCTCTTCTTCTCAGATTATTCAAAAGTTTGAAGCGCACAGTTAGCTCTTATGTGCCCTTTGCATTTGCAATAATAGCATACTGACACTCTCTAATTTCTTCGTGTAGTAATTTGTTGTCTACTTGCAGAATCACTGGGGATATACTTCAGTTGAACTGATAGTTGTGGCTGAGGTTTTAACTGGGATGGTCCCGAGTATCCCAGCCCATTGTGATTTGGAGGAAATTTTCCTGCACTCAAAATCTCATTAAGGGTACTACTAGAATTCATCATTCTCACCTCCCCTTTACCTTCTCAAGTTCATCACTCAACTTAGACTCTTTATCTTCCTTTTTAGCAATCTCAGCGAGAAGATATTGATTTCTATATTCAAGCTCTCTATTCTCTTCAGTCATAAGCTTGTTTTGATCATGGAGGGATTTGTTTAGCTTTGCCACTTCTACCCATTTATTAAACATCAACTAGTAAGCATCTTCAAGACTTTCGGCACTTTGAACTGTATTTTCATCTTCTTCTGCATCTGAACTATCTGAAGTTCTGCATGGCCCACCGATGCTTTGCAGTGAAAGCTATAAAATTATCAGACTATTTTTCATATTCTCCTGAGTCATCTTTTTTTTCGTCATCACTCCATTTAATAGTAAAGGATTTCTTCAGCTTTTTCTATAGATTCAGACATTCGGATCTGACATGACCATATCCTTCACATTCACAAAAAAAGTGTAATTTGCGACAAAATTTATGGTAAAATTATTTTTGTGGTTAAAAGTATAAGTTCGAATAATTTGCGATAATTTTTTTAATTTTGTCACTATGTTTGCCACTAATAATTAACTCAATGTTCAAAATTTATAGTTTTTTAAATTTATGACAATAGATTTTGCCACTAATTCAAAACATTCTACTATGGCATGCGTTTGCAAAAAAATTTTTGCCATAAGTTTGTCACAATATTCTGTGGCAAGCGTTTGTGACAATATTTTTGCCACAACGTTGTCACGATATTTTGTGACTATAATACCCGCGAAAAAAAAAATTATTATTATTTTTTTGCTTCAACGGGGAAGCCGAGATGCGCGCCAGGGCGGGCTGAGAAATCGTCGGAGGGCATGATCGGTGATATGACCCTTATGCATGAGGAAAATTATTTTATTCAAGTCGGGATGGAAGGTTGGGTCGAGTCGAGTCGAGTCCGGAGGTTCGATCGGAACTCGATTCGGACGAGTATAGATCGATATAAGTTGGTTTATGAATTCACTTAAGTTAAGGGGTAAAATAGTAATTTCAAAAAATATATATAATTACATATAAACCTGGGATGAGCATACGGCTCCAAGGAGGATACACACGACCACCCATAGGCAAGAGGAAGAGGAGGCGCAAGCTTGAGAGGTCGGACCTTCGCCGTCGCCAGAATCGCCTCGTCGCGAGGTTGAGGATTTTCTTCCTCCTCGTTCTCCTTCTTTTCAAGGTGAGAGGCCTTAAGCTTTAGGGATTTGCCCACCTCTAGGGCAGCCCCCTTGTGTAGATGATTGTAAATCAAAATCTCTCAAGTTTTTATGGATTTGTGGACGATTAGTGATCTTTCACTCGGCATTAATTGGAGTCTTGAGGTGTGTATGGTGTAGGGCAGCCATTGAGAGACTAGGGTTGATTGTAGAGCCCTACTTGTGGGATTTTGAGACTGTTTTGATGGTCTACTCAAAATTGCAATTTTTCCTCTTTGAGATGATGCTTGTAAACATGAATTTTGATTGAGATTGGGAGAGAAATCACATTGTCTTCCCTTGATGTAGGCAACCCTAAGATTGGAGGGTAAACCCTCGTTTGTTGGGTCATTAAGAGTGCAGAATAAGGGTGGTAGTCGGGGATGGTGGGAGCTTGCATTTGATGGCGGAAATCCCCCTTATAGATGGTTGCCTTAGGTGAAGCATGGTGTGGCTTGAGCATGCCTACCAAGTGTTTGGTGAAATGCCACACCTACATGATTATGCTTATATCCTCATTTCTCTTTAGTAAAACTTCATATCAGTATGGAGTATGTGTGCCCCAACCAATGGTAGCTGAATTGGCCGACTTTAAGGGTCGGAATCCCATGTTTAAGACATTATGGAGTGGATGGCCTAAGGGCATTCAAATCTGTCTAGAAATGTAAATAGGCATATTTGACACCAAGTTCGGAGGCTTAAAAGTCGTCCGTTCGGTATAATCTCTTGGGGATAGATAGTAGGGTACTCTAATAGCTTTGACACCAAATTTTAGCGAATTCCGTGTTGGAGGGACTAGGTTTATAAAATTTGTTTGAGGACAACTCAAAACCGTCAATTTCTGCACATAGCAGAATTTGTGATAAGTTGAAAGTTTGAAACGATATTCGGAGATCGAATCATCGTCCTATGACAGAGAAGCTTTGGGAAATCCTTGTGGGGTATATGGAAAACCATTCGAATCTGGTTTGAGGGAAAAAGAATAAGAGTTGGCTTAGTTATGAATTTTCTAAGATAGCAACTTAAACAGGAAAATCTGCTAGTGAATTGCAGAAATTCTGGGATGACATGTTCGTTATGCCATGTCGTGATCTATCCATCGCCCAAATGACCTAAAACTTTGAGGATAGTTAGTGTGACACAAAAGCTTTCTTATCTTGTGTTTTTGGTATACATTTCACTAACAACTAAGGGTTTAGCAGTGGTAGCAAAAGTGAACCTGATAAGGTTCGAGAAGTGCCAAAATTTGGCTAAGTATGGGAGGACTGCCTTGACTCCACTTGAGGGTCGAATTACTTTGATGTTTATGTTGTGTGCCTATGATAAATTGTGATATGCACTTTTGTTATGCAACTCGTGGGTTGTGACGCGTAGTGTAGCGTCAACAAATTCCAAGTTGGAGGCACTTATACTAGTGCTGAGATCTCAAACTCGTTCAGTAATAATGAGTTGCTAGAATTCCCTTCTGGGATGGTTGGATAGTGAATGGTTAAGCGCATATGCACGTGGGTTGGTTTCATTTGATTTTAGTGGTGGGGTGCACGACGGCCAATCGAGGGGTTGAGGCGGGGAATAGGCCGGACTCGGCGCTGTCATGCGCGCACCCGTGATATCGGCAGATTGCCTAAACCACTTGAGTAATATCATCGGTGTATATTCTTGTGTATTCCTTGTTCTTGTGATGGTACTTGATATTTGGTCCATTATGGGCCGAGTGAAAATGGCACTTGATATTTGGGCCATTACGGGCCGAGTGAATATGGTACTTGATCTTTGGGCCGTTA
The DNA here is from genome assembly GCA_034359265.1 of Canna indica. Classification (NCBI taxonomy): domain Eukaryota; kingdom Viridiplantae; phylum Streptophyta; class Magnoliopsida; order Zingiberales; family Cannaceae; genus Canna; species Canna indica. The sequence goes on along the minus strand of CP136890.1, from coordinate 66,569,400 downwards.
TGGGTCAAAAGACTATGGTGCGTCTGAGCACGAGTTTTGTGAATGTATCTTTTACTTTACATGCTATTACACTTTAGAAATTATACTCCACTACCTAAGCACCCCGCTTAGGATTTTCAAACTAAAATTTACAAGATTAATCTTATTTCTATTACAACGAGGACTTTGACCCGAAGAGTCTCATTCTCAACCTAAGACACTTCTATACCCGAAAGTCTCTGCCTTCTTACCGAGAGCACTCTTCCACCTCAACCCTAAGGGACAACTCAACTATTCCTAGTAAACTACGTTTACATCGGTGGATTTAAACCTCAAACACCAAGGCTACGTACCATCCAATTTCAAAACCTACACTCTAGGTCTAACACAAACTCAAAAACAAAGAAATAAACAAGAAAATACAACACTAAATGAAGGAATAAATCAAACAATAAAAAACTTAGCTCCAAAACAAGATTCCTAGCTTCCTCTTGATGTATTTGATGGTTAATCAATGAAGGAATGAAGTCAAGATCAAGGTTTTTGGCTCAAGATAGGGCTTTCACAAGATTGGCTCAATGAAGGCTTAGAATTGATCAAACGATGGCTCAAGGAGGTTAGAAGTGATCAACATCATAGAGGAATGCTCTCATGGCTTCCTATTTACAAGCCATGAAGAGAAGAGAGAGCTCCCCTCTTCTCAACGGGCGGATTTTTGCCAATTACCGACCGCCGGTCGTAGGTCTGGTCGACCGCTTGGTTTGGCCGAGTTTTTCCTTGTTTGCTCGTTTATGGGTTTTGTCTTGACTAACTCTACTTATATAACATTTCTTAACTTTAAACATAAATGTTATATAAGGATTACCCCCTATTTGGATTCAATAAAAATATCTAAAAAATTAAAATCCTTAAGAATCAAAATATAACTTTTGGGGTCTAGTACAAATTTTCGAAAAATAAAAATTTTCTAATCTTTCGGGTCAAATATGGGTAGGCTAAAGGCTTCCAAAAAAATTCTTTAAAATATCTCGTTATCTAGTTTTTACCTAAGGAACAATTATCAGCACTTTTGGTGTCAAGAAAATGTCTAGGTTATATAGCCCTCCAACCAGCTCCTCGGCTTAGTGAATTTCAGGGCCTTTTCAAAAATTTTGAGTTTTCGTATTTTGGGGTTCGGATTTGGTTTTTGGGTGCATTATCATGAGAATTTACAACACATTCTAGACACCATAAATCTAAACTCTATCTTCCCGACGAATCTGAGCGCGTCGACCAACATCCTTTTGATTTTTTGATTTCTCTGATATTTCCGATCGTGGACGTCGTGCGCTAACCGATATTGAACCTAAAAATAATTCTCAATGAAATCATTAACTCCATGTTTGTTGTCATCAAAACCGAGATTAAGACAAATGTTGTAAACCTTAGGCCAACATCTTGAGATTGCGTCAGTGAACCACGCTGACGTTAGACCCGAGTGGATTTGGTTGGATGAGCTATTCCCAACCAAAGAGGGCGCTGGAACTAGTAGGCCATCTTAGTTCAGTGGGCCCGAGCGGGAGGCTCGCTAGATAGAGGTTCTAGCGATCTACTTGTATGTTTGCTATGTTTGGGCCGGTTTGGGCCGAGTGATTGTACTATTTTATATAGGGCCGACATGGGCCGATTGATTGTGGTGTTCCTGAGCATGAGATTTTATAATGAGTTTTCTTACTTATATGACTTTTCAACTCAGTATTTCCTTGGAAATGTTTTTGTCTCCTATACTTATATTTGGGATCAAATGGAGTCTCGATAGAGCCACTCACTGAGTTCCTTAGGGACTCACCATTTTATTTGTGTTGTCTTACAGAGCCTGACCAGTGAGGTACGACTATGACGACATGACGCAGCTTGGAGGAGCAAGCTCGCACCGTAGATCTCATAACAAGCCTAGTTGAGTCGTAGTCGTGTAGTAGAGTCGTTACTTTTCATGCATTTGGAGTTGTACACTCATACTATAAACTTTTGGAGTCTGTTATTCAACTTTACATCTTATTTAGTTATGCATTGTGGATCATTAGTACTTTTACTCCAGTTGTGTTGCATGGTATGTGTGTGCATTGGTAGGCTTCGGAGTACGACCACGTACTCTGGCCGGTCACGCGACCTTGTAAATTGGGGCGTGACACTTTTGTAGATCTTGAAGTATTTAACCAGTAATAAGTGGAGATTTACCTTTAGCATGGCGATCAAGATGTGATTTAGAATCTTTCCCCCATATTATCTTTAGGCACCGGTCGACACTAGAAAGGACATCAGCAAAAAGTAACAAAATAGATGAAGAACTTACCAACAAAACTAAGCAAACCTTAACCGAGGCAACTAGCTAAAAGATCAAGACAAAGACCAACACAGAATGAAATAAATGAAATAGAAACATGAATAGGAACAGACCTATGCAAACACTTAAAGAGATAGGACAACAAGAAGTAGAACACAAAACCAAGAAGAAAACCAAAACGTAGAAACAACAAAAAAAAACCGGAACAACCACAGATAGAGGAGACTTCAAAGGAAGGAAAAAATCAAAAAGGAAAAAGAAAAACAACCAGAAAAAAAGAAGACCAAAAGATGCAACACTAGAACAAAAAACAACAAGAAAAAACCTACAGGGAAGATCGACACAAAGAAATCAAAGAAAACCAAAAGACGCAGAAAAACCAAATAGCTCTCCGAGAAAAGATCCTCGTGGAAGAAAAAGAACCAAGCAACTCCCAAGGAGAAAACACCCTAGAAAAAACCAGAAAACCCTAGAATCAAAATCCAAAGGCGACGAAAGAAACCCTACCAAAAGATCAAAACAAGACAGAAAATAAAAGAAACCATAGAAACAAGAAAAGAAGACTAACCACCCGATCAAAAAAACAAAACCCTAAGCGTCGAGAGAGTGCCTTCAGGAACACGAACCAAAGAGAGAATGAAATACAACTGCCTCCCAGCAGACCAAAAGGTCATACGAAGTCGCCAGCTATAAAGCAAAGCAAAGCACGCGCACCGCACACTACAACCACTGTGGAGACCTAGGCGAAAACCGATAGGAAGCTCGGACCAAGCTTGAAGCCCAAAATGCAAACCCAGGAAGCTCACATTCTTGGAGCAGTTACACTTGACAATTATAATTTTATTATCTAAATGATGGCCACTTGCAATAATTTCCATTCAACCCAACAAAGTGAAGAATAGAGTAGAGGCATGACCAACTAAGTCAAATTCCTTGCAAAAAATAATTATTTTGATAATAGTTGTTTGAGGGATCAAGTGTAAATACAATAGTGATATAAGTAAATTTGAAACTACAGAGGATGATACGCATAATTGAACCTAATTAGAAGGATGATACATGTAATTGATCTTAGAATAACCTAGCAATTACACAGCGAAGAAAAGAAGGAAAGGGCTTCTAAAAACTAGCGCTTGTGTCAGGCACTAGTTTTTTTCCAGAATTCGAAAAATCAGCGTTTCCGAAAAGTTAAAAGGAAACTGGTGCCGATAATTTACTAACACTGGTTTTTTTCTTTAATCCCACATTCATAAATCATTTTTTTTCAATATAATCGAAGTTTTATAAATAACATTGCTTTAAATTATTTCTTAAGTGTGGTTGTGAGAGATTAATCCAAATCAAAGTTAAGTAATATTTTTTTCCTAATCAAACATTTAATCTCACATCGTCAATGAAAAAAAGAACTTAGCGTCTAAAATTTAATTTATTCACCACCCAGGCACCAATTTCTTAATGAAATTTGGCTCTGGTTTTTCATTGAAGTCTTGTAGTGTGATATGATACGATAACTAGTTACGGTACCCGCGCTTTGCACGGTTAACTTGTAATTTTTAAAATAAAAAATTTAAAATTGAATGTTATATTTTAATATATGTTTATATATAAATAAAATAGTGCATCAATTTTTTTTTGATATTTTTCATATTTTGTAATATAAAAAATAATTATATATATTAAAAAATTAATTTATATAAATTTCAATGATCAAAAAAATTAAAAATGCAAAAATAATAAGAGTTTTATGGATAAAAATCAAATATAATTTAAGTATAAGATAATAAGTTGAAAAAAATAAAAAATAAGATATTTAAATTATTCTAACATTATAAATTCTTTTGGTTTTGAAATACTATTTTTCAATAATAAACTTAAAAAATAATATTTCAAAATCAAAAAATTATTATAAAAAACTTCAATAAATAAAAAATATTTATAATTATTATTAAAAAATAATAAATACAAAAATAAAAATATCAAAATAGGTGCATATAAAAAAAATAAGTTGGGTAAAAATTTGAGAGGAAAAAATTAAGGTGAGGAAAGTTGAAACAGTTTGAGGGGATGGATAAAAATAAAAATATAAGTGGAGTAAAAATAAAAAGTAAAAACTTGAGGAGGGGAGGGGGGGGGGGGGGGTTTAGACGGGAAAGAGTCGTTTCTTGTTTTTATATATATATATATAGATAGATTGCAAATTTGGGCCATTGAAATTAGATTTTTCTGATTTGTTTGCTTCTATTTTCAAATTATTTGATTTTTCAAATCTGTAAAATCATATATTGTACATATTATTTATTTTTACATCAAAGTCAATTAGTACGAGGAGAAATTGATATACCATGTGTTATTTTCTGTGTTTTTAAAATATATTCTAAATATTTTATTATTTTTATGTCTTTTAATGTTATACATTAATTTAAAAACCAGGGGTTCAAGTATTTTCTGAATTTGAAATATAAATTCATGAAACGATGTTTATACTAATACAACTATATAAAATCTGCAATCCAATCTGATCTCATACTATACATATAAGATAAGGTACATACCCTTTTTATTTATCACAAATTCACAATATAATATCACGTTGTAGGATTGAGCTGTACAAGTGAATCACATGTTTAAATCCCACCATAATATAATTCTCTGTTTAATTACAGTTAGTGATAACTTAACGATCAGCACCGAGTAATCGTAGTGAAATGATGTTTGAACAAATATTATCAGGTCAGTGAATTGTACTTTTATTATGAGAAAGTACAAATGTGCACTATATACATATTGCACAAACGAACCTCAGGTCAGTTGTGCATTATATAAATCTGATTCCATAACATTATCCATCAAGTTATACCGGAAGGCTTCAGGTGTTTAGCTGTACATGATGATGATTAAACACTCACCAGCAAAGGCTATAAACACTCACCAGCAATCTCCACAAGAGCACAACCCATCCCTAAAATGATGAAAACGAGTTGAATCCCTCAAAACAATCCGCCTGCCCACAAGTTTTGATATGAGCTTAATTGCAGAGTGGCAGTCACCACACACTCTGAGGTTCTTGATGACTCTAATTGTGCTACCTTCTACAGTACTAATAAGACCAAATGCAACAGCAAGCTTCTCACTGTGATGTGCCAAAGCAACCTCCTTCTGTTCATCATCCACATCATGTAATGCAAACCTTGTATCGTAAACATAGCCAAGTTCCTTTAGTTTAACTCCAAGCCAATCCAGCTTTGCATATATCTCCATGGCCATCGGGTGAGACCGATCTCCACATACAAACTCATGCCTTGTTTCCTTCAGAGTAATCCAGCTTGAACCTGGCACTTTCATAATTCCTCTACATCTCATCATCAATCTAATTTGCGATACATCATTCCATCTTCCAGCTGAAGCATATATATTCGACAACAAAACGTAAGCTGCACTATTGTCCGGTTCCATTTCGAATACCTTCTTCGAAGTTCTACGAGCAACTTCAATATTAGCATGCATTCTACAAGCACTGAGCAGAGCCAACCAAATTATAGTATTTGGTTCCATTGGCATGTTTTGGATGAGCTCTTCCGCTTCTTCTAACTGTCCGCATCGACCTAAAATATCTACCATACAAACAAAGTGCTCAAGCTTCATTGCAACTTCAGAATCATGCTGTAGTAGGTGGAAAATGTGTCTTCCCCTCCCAAGCATTTTGGAATGGCTACAAGCAGTCAGCAGACCTGTGTATGTTATTGAATCAGGTTGCACATTGAGCTCTCTCATTGCATCAAATATTTTTAGAGCCAATGATGTATATCCATTCTGTGCACATCCAACTATGATTGTGTTCCAGGTTACAAGGTTCCTCCTATCCATACTGTTAAACAGCACCAAGCTGTCATCTATATCTCCACATTTAGAATACATAACAATGAGAGAATTTCCCACAAACACATCAAGATCCAAGCCTAGCTTAACTGTAGTCACATGGATCTTCTTCCCTCTGTCAAGAGCTTCTAGCCCACAGCATGAGTTCAATGCGCTGCTGAATGTGGATTGATTTGGCTGGATTCCAAATGCTACCATCTTATTGAATTCTTCCAGTGCATTATCATGCATATCATTCATACCATAACCAGTAACAAGCGCTGTCCAAGAGACTACATCCCTTTCCTGCTTCTCGTTGAATACTTTGATTGAATCCTCAATCTGTTTACACTTAGCATACAGGTTTACCAGTGATGTAGAAACAAATGAATCTGATGAATAGCCTCTTCTTACAAGATTAGAATGAAGTTGGGTGCCTAATCCTAATTCTGAAGCATTAGCACATGCTGTTAGCACACAAGCGTAAGTGCTTGGTGTTAGTTTCATCCCAGACATCCAGAGTTGATAGAAAAGCCACAATGCTCTATCACTTTGCCCGTTCTGGTCATGACCTCCAATCAATGCAGTCCAAGAAATGACATTGGGTTGTGGCATCTTTTCGAATAAGCGGCAGGCATCCTTAACTCTTCCACTGTCACAATATGCCGAGATCATTGCATTCCATGCAGCAGTGTCCCGCTCAGGCATCCTCAAAAATAGATCCTCTGCAGCATCGATCTGGTCAAATTGTGATAGTCCATTTATCATCGTCGTCCAGGAGATCACATTCTGCTCAGGCATTTCATCGAACAATTTCCACGCAAGATCCAACTCCCCAATACCTAATGCTGTCTTGATCATGGAATTCCATGCAGCAGTGTCTCTCGCAGGCATTTTGTCGAACAGTCGGAAGGCCTGATCAACGCGGTTGATTCGCGAGTATCCATTTATCATCATGGTGTAGAGTTGGATACTAGGGGAGGGAATTCTGGCAAAAAGGCGGTTGGCTTCGTCGACCTGATGATCTTCAATGAGGCGGAAGAGCATTGACTTCCAAGAAGAACTGCCCCTTGAAGTAGCGTGGGGGCGGAAGGTTTTGAGAGGAAACATGACAGCTTTTCCATTTGAGATGAGTGGGGGAACTCTTGTGCGCATTTCGTGGGTGGTAAGTTTTGGGAGCCTACGGGCTTATTCCAATGGCCTATTTTGCGAGCTGTATGAAAAGAAAAGGTTGGCAAATAATGGAGGATTTGGCAGCAAAATTTTAAGAAAAGCTTGGATTCTTTGCTAATGGACGCTGAAGCTACCAAAGGAAAACCTACAAGCAAGCCTCCTTGGAAAGGAAAACCAGGGAATTTGTTAAATAATGTGCAACGGTGGATGAGAAAATGGCTCAAAATCACAAAACTCAACTATAATATTACTAAAGCCATAAGGATGCCTGCTGTGTAGTGAGGTTTCAAATGTCATAAGAGATGTTTTTTCTTGGTTTTGGAACATTTTGTCTTTGCCAATCAACCGTAGCGTTTGTTTTAGGATTTTGGATTTGCATATTATTCTTCTTGCCTTCTTCGTATACTTTATGGGTGTGATCTGCATTTTCTTCGTCGATCCCAATACTTAGTTCTAGGGTTTTGGATTTTTTATCGGTTCCATCTGCATTTTTTTTTTGTCAATTTACCACAATACTCTGTGCTAGAGTTTTGGATCTACATCTTTGTTATCCTCCTTGTCTTCTTCTTGTATGATTTATTATTTTGATCCAATAATTTAAACATAAGATTTTGCACTTTGTGTCATCTTTTTCTACCCCGGTTTTTCATGTTCATTTTCATATAGGATACCCTCCTCCTCCACACCGCCTCCCCTCCCCCCCCCCCCCCCTCTTCTGCTCCACCTCCCCCCTGTCCTCCTCTCCTAAGCCGGCTTTCTTTTCGCCTCCTGCTGCTCCTAAGGCTTCCAAGTGCCCTAGGGCGTCAGAGGAGAGCTCTCTTCGTTCTATCCCTCCTTCCGCTGATGATTCGATTGTCAACCCGAACCCCCTTGCAATCATTCTACGATGATTGCGGTCTCCTGGAATGTTCGTGGCGCCTTGTGCTGTCAGGTAAGTGATAGATTGTTTCATTTCAATAAATTTTCATCTGTTCACTTCATTGCTTTGCAGGAGACACATTTAGATGTGGCTCGGGCTAATTCCTTAATAGCTTCTTTTGGACGATCTTGGTCTGGGGTTGCCCAAGAGTCCGTGGGCGCCTCAGGTGGAGTGTCAGTTGCTTGGAACTCGGATTTTATTCGATCTCATGTTATATCTGTTCTTCCTCAATGTATTTCGATTATTTCCCAGTTTGAAAATTGTGAACCCTTTTTGTTTTCGAACGTTTATGCAAGCACAAACCCGATTTTACGTCTTGAATTCTTTCGGAGCTTCTCGTCTTTTGATTTTTCTTCGTACCCTTGGATTTTGGCAGGGGATTTCAATTGTACTATGGCAGAGGTTGATAAGAGGGGTGGGACTCCTTTTCGGCTTTCCCGTCTGATTTTGGCTTTTCGTAATTTTGTTCACAACTTGGGTTCGATTGACAATTGGGCTTCTCGGGCTGCCCTTTTACATGGTGTAATAATAAACAAGGTTTAAATCGAATCCAAATTAGACTTGATCGGATTTTTATAACGGTGCTTGGCTCCACTATTTTGATGATGCTTCTGATAAGCACCTAAACAAACAGGGGTATATCAGATCATTGCCCCCTTTTTTAAAAAAATTTTGAATTCTATTCAAAGATGTAACCTATTCAGGTTTCAGAATTTCTGGATTGAATACCCAGAAACTTCTGAAGTTGTGGCGCAGGCTTGGACTGAGGTATCCCCTTACTCGGCTCCCTTTACTAAGTTTACTACTGCTTTGAAGTTTACCCGCTTTGCTTTATTGAGTTGGAACTTGAACTGTTTGGGTATACTTGAGGGGGTGCTAGCAGATACTGTGGTTAAAATTTTTGCTCTTGAGCTTAATGATGCTTTCCATGGTATGTGTGTATCTGATGAATGTGATTTATGTGTATTGTATAATAAGATCTCGGCTCTCCGTAGGCAAATTAGTTTGAAATGGTGGGCTAAGTCTAAACAAAAGTGAGTTTTAGATGGTGACTACAATTCGGCTTACTTCCACAGGGTGGTGTCTGCGTGGTGGAGATCTAGCAAAATTTCTTCTATTATGCTTGCTAGTGATTTAACTATTTATGATACTCTTGATATCTTGCATGCTTTTTCTGATGCTTACAAACTGTTATGGTCTGGTAGCTCCTCTACGAATTTTAAGAACATTTCTGGTTTTTAGATCGTTCTGTTATTTCTGATGCATGTGCGGTTGAGCTTGTTAGATCCTTTTCTGCCTTAGAGGTTTTTAGTGTTTTTAAGTCCATGTCTAATGGAAAAGCTCGGGTCTAGACGGCTTTGCAACTGAGTTCTACAAACAATACTAGGACATAGTGTCTAGTTCTTTTATGAACTGCTTGGGCACTTTCGTTAACTCGGCTTTTCTTCCATTAGAGTGGAATAAGACTATACTCACTTTTATCCCTAAGCGTAGTAATCCTACTGCTGTTCGGGACTATCGGCCAATAGCACTCTCTAATTTAAATTATCGGATCATAGCTAAACTCTTAGCTAATAGAATCCAAAGTGTTGTTCCCACCCTTGTTTCCCCCGTTCAATCGGCCTTCATTAAAGGATTGAGCATACACGGTAATATTCTCCTTGCTCAGGAGATAGCTCATTTGATGTACGGGACCAAGGGAAAAAAATCCTTATATTATGGTCAAGCTTAATCTCGAAAAAGCTTATGACAAGATTTTGTGGAATGCCATTATTGCCATGCTAAAGGCTTTCAGATTTCCGAATAAGTTTGTTTCTTGGATTTATTCTTATCTATCCACTACTTATTTCTCATGTTTAATTAGCAATTTCATGACGGGCTTTTTTAAATCTTTTCGCGGGATTAGGCAGGGAGACCCGATTTCCCCATACTTGTATGTCTTGTCTGCCCAAGTTTTGTCCTGCTTGCTTGACAAAGTGGTAGACCTGGGAAACCTTAAGGCTTTCACTGTTCGTAACTCCTACAGGGTTAGCCACCTAATGTTCGCAAATGATATTATGCTAACCTTTAGGGCTAACAAGAGGAGTCTTGATACTATTAAGCAAATTTTCCAAACCTATGAGGAATTTTTGGGCTAGTCTATTATTCTTGCTAAGCCGAAAGTCTTCTTCCCCAAAAATGCCTTTAGAGGGCAGATCCAATCGGTTTGTTCTGCCATGAACATGCGGGCAAACAGTTTTTCATTTAAGTACCTAGGAACAATTGTAATATCCTAAATATTAATGTTTCTTTTCTATGCTTGTTCGTGATTGTCAGCCTAGCGGGCTAGTCCGAGGTCGAGCCGAGTCGACTCATGGTCCGGTGCGAGCTTGCGAGCTCGGGTAAGTTAAATTATGAATTATAATTATATAGCTAATTGATTGAATTATGTTGCATGTGGATGTGGATGTGTTTGTTGCTTGTATTTATTTATGGGGTTAGATTGAATTATTTAAGCTTAGTCGGGTTAGCGGGTTTGGATTCAGCTTGAGGCGGGTGCGGGTTTGATAAGAGGGTTAGGGATTTAGGTTTGAGGAGGGGATTATAAAATCCCTCCCTTTGGCTTGCGGCTCGCTATTGGAGCCACACAAGCCGTGTGGAGAGAGGAGCCGCCCAACCAAGCTGAACCGCCCCTCTCCCCTCTTCCTCATCTTTGGAGCCGCCGCTCTCAAGCGCTGAGCCGCCAAGCCCTTCCCCTCTTCTTTCCCCTCTCTTGGAAGCCAAGCCTTCTTGAAGCTGCCGCCCTCTTTCTTCTTGATCTTGGAACCGCTGCCCCCTTGTTGAGCCGAGCCGCTCCTTTGAGGCCGGATTCGGAGGCTGCCACTTGGAAGTTCCTCTCTATTTTTTTCTTCCTAATCATGGTGTGTGGTTTTACCCCTCCTTCTCGGGTTTCTTCGAATTCTTGAAACCGTTCTTGAAGACAAAGATGTTCTTGATTTGTTTTCCGACGATCTCTCGAATTCTCGCCATTCTTTTTGTGTGTCGTGCTTGAAGAGGCCCTAAACCCTCCCCTATGGGGCTCAGCAACCCTAGGATAATCCTAGGGGTGCTCGGCCAAGGTGGAGAAAAGGGTGCCCTCCAAGTGTTCGATAAAATGCCTAAGTGAAGGTTCTTGGTGTTCTTGAGATCCATGCCTTGTAATTAATCTGTGATTTTTGGATAGAACTCATGATTTACAAAATTAGGATTTTGATAATGATGCAATGAGTGTTCTTGAGATGGGTTCTTGATCATGATGCTTGTTTCTTGTTTAAAGATATTGTTGATGTTTGTTAGCCTTGTTTAATAATTATGAAAGTTGTGAGGTTTATCTCAAGATTAGTATTCTATTTTGATGATAATTAAGGATCTAATTTCTGTAAATTTCAGATTTATTTTCATGCTATGCTGAAAATTCAATGTTGCTGGAAATTCATGTTGAATTGTCAAATCTGTGCTGATTTTAAAATCTTTGTTGTGATGTGAATAGGATTCTGAATATAGTCATGTAACCTATCATTTTGACCAGAAAAAATATAGTTTGGAAACATAGGACACACTCTGGAAACTAGATTCGGGTTAGATACACCAGTATCGGGCACAACAATAAGCTAAAATAAAACCCTAATCTTGGTGATTATAATTTTAATTGCATGATTAAAATTAAAAAGGGGCAGCATAATTTGTTATGAATCAACAAATAAAGTTATGCATAAAATAAAATCTCAAGGGTTATGATATTACGGGTCTAGGAGTTGGGGTCGGGTATTAGAGTGTTGAGACGCTTCCCAATAAGGACACCCTTAAGACACCGTAGGAGAGACTTGACGTAGGTCATATTACGCCATATCTTTATGAATGGCGGAGAGGCTCGTTGAGGAGCCGGATTGTGGGATAGGCCCGGAAGGTTGGATGGCTAATTCCCAACTTGTGGAAAAAGTTCGAATGGACAAATCCCGATTGTTCCTACGTATCTTGTGGAACAAGTCCGGACGGGGAAATCCCAATTATTCCCAAGATTCTATATTTAAAGGAATAAGTTCGGATGAGCGAATCCCGATTATTTCTACGTTATTTATTGGAACAAGTTCGGATGGGCAAATCCCGATTGTTCCGATTTGACCTCGAGGAATAACTTCGGAGGGCCTATCCCGATTATTCCCGATGTGTTTTTAAGGAATTAATTCGGACGGGCAAATCCCGATCATTCCTGTGATATTTTAAAGGGGCAAGTTCGGATGGGCGATTCTCGATTGTTCCTACGCGTCTCGTGGAGCAAGTTCGGATAGGTCAATCCCGATTGCTCCCGAGTTTCTTATATTAGGATAAGTTCGGAGGGCCTTCCCGATTATCCTAGTATGTTTTATTGCCTTAGGGCATGGTAGACTTAGGCCTGTTGATCTTCACCGTTTGGGTGTTGGTTGCCTTCGGGCATATGGTGGCTAAATGGCGTATTAGCTGGTCACTCCCTTGTGACCTCTCCTGCTCGAGTCAGGAGTTTTTCTTTATGCATCATATATGTGTTTGGTTTTTCGTGGGGGTTGGTAAAACCGCTCATTGAGTTCTTTTGAACTCACCCGTTGTCGTTTGTTTTATTTTGAAGAGCCTGACCGGTGAGGTGGGTTGGAGCACTTGGCGCGGTTGGAGGGCAGAGGAGCTACATTGATCTCATAGCAGTCCTAGTTAGTTGTCGTAGTCGAGTTTTTGGTAGTTAGTCATACACTTGTGTTTCAGTGTTTTGGAGTTGTAGTCCCTTGTGGACATTCATGTCTTTATTTCGGATTTCATTGTAATTGAATAATTGAACCTGATTTACTATTTCCGCACTTCTTTAGTATGTGTTGTTGCCTTCGGGCATGGTGGGCATTGGCCCGATGCACTTCTTTAGTATGTGCTGTTGCCTTCGGGCATGGTGGGCTTTGGCCTGATTCACTTCTTGGAGGGTTAGATGCCTTGGGGCATGTGTGGCTTGTTGGCCTGTTAGCTAGTCACACCTTCGTCACCTTGCCTTATGTAGAGATAGATTTCATTCTTGTTATCTCTGTGATTTTATATGTGAGGGTTGGTAAAACCGCTCGCTAAGTTCTTTGAACTCACCCGTTGTCGTTTGATTTTTGTTTTGCTGAGCCTGACCGGTGAGATAGGTCGAATGCACTTGGCACCACTGGAGGGCAGAGGAGCCGCATGATCTCATAGCAGTCCTAGTTAGAGGTCGTAGTTGAGTCTATAGTAGTTTGTCATGCACTTGTATTTTGGTATTTTGGAGTTGTAGTCCCGTGGGGACATTCATGTTTTTATTCAGATTTTAGTCAAATATCAGTACTGTTGCTCTTTGATTCATTGAATTCCGCACTCGAGCTTTTTGATAAAATCTACATTGTCTAATGAAATATGTTTATGTTTCTCTTTATAAATAAAAATGTTGTTTCTTTTTGCTATCTTTTGTGAGTTGGCATGTGCATGAGTTAGGCTGCGAGGTATAGGTACGTATACCATGGCCGATCACGTGTCCCTGAGTTTGGGGCGTGACAGGATGGGCAAATCCCGATTGTTCCGGTGTGATCTCGTGGAATAAGTTCTGACGGGCAAACCCCGATTATTCTCGAGGTGCTTTTAAGGAATAAGTTCGGATGGGCAAATCCCGATTATTCATGCGATATCCTAAAGGGGTAAGTTCGGATGGGCAAATCCCGATTATCCCCACGATATCTTAAAGGGGCATGTTCGGATGGGCGAATCCTGATTGTCCCTTCTCATCTCGTGGAGCAAGTTCAGACGGGCCAATCTCGATTGCTCCAGAGTTTCTTTATATTAGGATAAGTTCGAATGGGCCAATCCTGATTATCCTAGTATGTTTTGTTGCCTTAGGGCATGGTAAGCTTAGGCATGTTGATCTTCACCGTTTGGTGTTGGTTGCCTTCGGGCATGTGGTGGCCAGATGGCCTGATAGCTTGTCACACCTTCGTGACTTTATTCCTGTTGAGATTGATGTTATGCTTATGCTTTATCTCCGTGTTGTTTTTTTTCCGTGGGGGTTGGTAGAACCGCTCACTGAGTTCTTTGAACTCACCCGTTGTCGTTGTTTTTATTTTGTAGAGCTTGACCGGTGAGATGGGCTGGAGCGCTTGGCGTGGCTGGAGGGTAGAGGAGTTACATTAATCTCATAACAGAACTAGATAGGGGTCATTGTCGAGTTTTTGGTAGTTAGTCATGCACTTGTGTTTCAATGTTTTGGAGTTGTAGTCCATTAGGGACATTCATGTCTTTATTTCAGATTTCATTATAATTGAACAGTTGAACTTGATTTATTATTTTTGCACTTCATTATTTTGCTAAACTTACTTATAATGAATTATGGTTTGGCCGATTTTCCATTTGAAATAAAACACGATTATTTCTTTCCACTATGTTTTATTATTGAGTTGGCATGTGCATGGTTTGGGCTGCGGGGTATAGACATGTATACCGTGGGCGGTCACGTGACCCTGAGTTGGGGCGTGACAATGTGGTATCAGAGCATGTGGTTCGGTCTGACTATGACCTAGAGTTGTCACCGTATAGGGCATTGCTAGCGTGTTAGTATACGGTAGGGATATGTTATGAGATCAATGGGCTAAGTCTGCACCTCAGTGCGACTCGTGGTTAAGTTTGCAAAATATTAGGGTGAATTTAATTGCCTGATCATGATTTGTTTTTTTCTGGTGATTCTAGATTTATGGAGGCATTTGATGCCGTCAGGAGCGGTAGTGACAGCAACTCTACTGAGCGCCACAGCCAGGGCCGGTATCGCAGGAGACCATCGCAGGCCCGAGAGGATGTGGGATAGGATCCCATGGTTGTGCAGTTGCAGGCTAGAGTGGTTGAGCTGACTGAGGCGCTCCATAGGGAGCAGGAGCTGAGGCAGCAGCCACAACCAGTATTGGCAACACCCACAGTACCAGAGCTGGTCCAACTAGTAGCACCGGTGGTCAGAGCCCCCAGAGCACATTCATATGCAGATTTTGTTGCATTCAGGCCACCGGAGTATACAGGGACAGATCAGCGGGTGGAGGTCACCAGTTTCCTAGGAGACTGCTATGAGCTGTGCAGGGAGCTTGGTTGTTCGTCTAAGGCGACCGCCCGACTGATCGGGTTACAGCTGAGAGGACCAGTCAAGGATTGGTGTCACGCCCAAACTCAGGGTCACGTGACCAGCCAGGGTATACGTGCCTATACCCTGCAGCCTAACTCATGCACATGCCAACTTACAAAAGATAGCGGAAAGAAATAACAGTTTTATTTGTAAAGAGAAACAGAAGCAGATTTCATTAAAAAAAATAGTTTTTATCAAAAAGCTCGAGTGCGGAATAAAATGAATCAAAGAGCAATAGTACTAATATTTAAATAAATATGAATGAAAACATGAATGTCCCCACGGGACTACAACTCTAAAATACTAAAACACAAGTGCATGACAACTACTACAGACTCGATTACGACACCTAACTAGGACTGCTATGAGATCATGTGGCTCCTCTGCCCTCCAACTGCGCCAAGTGCTCCAACCCACCTCACCGGTCAGGCTCTGCAAAATAAAACGACAACGGGTGAGTTCAAAGAACTCAGTGAGCGGTTTAACCAGCCCCCACGATAAAAAAACATCACAGATAAGATGCATCAAGCAAACCCCTGACTCAAGCAGGAAAATGTCACAAGGGAGTGACCAGCTAATAGGCCATCTGGCCACCACATGCCCGAAGGCAGTCAACACCCAAATAGTGAAGAACAACAAGCCTAAGCCTACCATACCCTAAGGCAACAACACATACTAGGATAATCGGGAAGGCCCTCTGAACTTATCTGTGTATAAAGAAACTTGGGAGCAATCAGGAAGGCCCTCCAAACTTGCTCCATGAGACGCGTAAGGTACAATCGGGATTCGCCCATCCGAACTTGTCCCTTTAAGATATCACACGAGTAATCGGGTAGGCCCCCCGAACTTACTCCTTAAAGATATCACAGGAATAGTCGGGTAGGCCCTCCGAACTTATTCCTTAAAACCACCTCGGAGATAATCGGGTAGGCCCTCCGAACTTATCCCACGAGGCTAAATCAGAACAATCCGAAAAGACCCTCCGAACTTGTTCAACAGGTTGGGAATTAGTCATCCAACCTCCCAGGTCTAGCTCGCAATCCGACTCCTCAACGAGCCTCTCCGCCATTCATAAAGATATCGCGCACCATGACCCACGTCAAGACTCTCCTATGGTGTCTTAGGTTGTGTCCCTATTGGAAAGCACATCAACACTCCAATACCCGACCCTATTCCCTAGGCCCGTAATGTCATAAACCCGTGTGATTTTATTTCATGCATAAACTTCACTTGTTGGTTCATAATAGATTATGCTGATCCTTTTGCCCAATTTTAATTATACAATTAAAATTTAGTTCACCAAAATTAAGATTTTGTTCCAGGGTTTTATTTTAGCTTACTGTTCTGCCTGAAACTAATGAATCTAACCTGAATCTAGTTTCCAGAGTGTGACACCACAACAAGCATTACAAAAATAGCACAGATTAATCATCTCAGCATGAAATTCCAGCAATATTGAATTTTCAACATATCATCAAAATAAATCCGAAAATTCACAAAAATTAAATCCTTAATTCACCATCATATCAAAATTATAACATTTAGATGAATCTCACCAAAAACCATATTGAAACAAGATTATCAAGCACTACCATCATCTTTAATCAAGAACCACCTTTAAGATCAAGCATTTAAATCAAGAACCCATCTTGCAAGAACCTTCATGGCATCAACATCAAGATCCAAATTTTCAAAAACATGATTTTCTCCAAAAATCACAGATTAAATACTTAGCATGCTTGAACATATAAGAACTCATTTTAATAACCAATTCAAGACATAAACTACAAGATAACCAAAATCTCTCACTTGGACATTTCATCGAACACCTTGAGGGCACCCTTGCTTCACCCTTGGCCGAGCACCCCTAGGGTCATCCTAGGGCTCCCGAACCCCATAGTGAAGGGTCTAGGGTCTCCTCAAACACGGCAATCAAAAAGAACGGCGAAAACTTACGAGATCAACAGAAAACATTCAAGAAAATTCAAGCCTTCAAGGTCGGCTTCAAGAATCCGAAGAAACCCGAAAAGAAGGAGGGTAAAACCACTCACCTATATAGGAAGGATGATGAGAGGAGAAATCCTGGATGATGGTCCTCGAATCAGCTTCAAGAATCGACGACTCGATTCAAAGAAAGGAGAAAGGGGGGGGGCTCACTTCAAGTCGTCGGCTTGAAGAGAGGGAGAGAGGAAGAGAGAGGGGCTGGCTTGGCCTAGCTCCTCTCGGCTCGGCTCCAAAGGGGAGGAAGAAGGAGAGGAAGGAGAAGGGAAGAATATTGGCGGCTCGGCTCTTGATGGCGGCAGCTCCAAGGGGAGAGAGGAGAGGGGCAGGCTAGCGGCTTGGTGGCTGGCTAGCTCCTCTTCTCAATAGCTTGTGCGGCTCCAAATAGGGAGCCACAAGCCAAGGGGAGGGGGGTTTTATACTCCCTTCTCAACTCTAACCCTTTGAAACCCTTTATCCAACCCGCATTCGCCTCAAGCCGAACCCGAACCCGCTAACTTAAATTAACTTAACTAATCGTATTCTCCACATAACTATCCAATACACGCACACCCACATGCGACATAATTAAACAATCTTGCATAGACAACATAAAAATTAAATAAATTAATCTACACAAGCAAAATTACATAACTCATATTCTTACTTACCCGAGTTCGCAAACTCGCTCCGGACCATGAGTCGACTCGGCTCGACCTCGAACTAGTCCACTAGGCTCGCAACACAACCATAAAGGAAAAGAATATAATTAAAATATCTAGAATATTACAATTGGCACCACACTTAGAGGGACCACAGAGCAGCACCACCCCCGACCTGGGAGGAGTTTAGAGCTGCTATGGTGGAGAAATACCTGCCGTTGAGCATCCGGGATAGACGGGCGAAAGAGTTCGAGTTACTTCGACAGACTGGCAGTATGTCAGTGATGGACTATGAGATGGAGATCACACGACTCTCAAAGTACCATCCCACCTTGATAGCCACAAAGACCACTAGGGTCAAGAGGTTTGTCAATGGGTTGAGGCCGCAGATCGCCAGACTCATCCATTACACAGAGGACACTTGCTTTGCTCGGGTTGTAGATGAGGCACTCCGAAAAGAGGCACTAGTACCGACAGACAGGCATGATGAACCCGAGAAGAAAAAGTTTCGGCCGCAGCATCTGGGGGGTCGTCCAGCTCACTCTGAGGGTACTCTCAGGAATGCGGATCCGCAGCAGGGCGGAGGTCATAACAGTTCCAGAGATCACAGGGGTTCAGGACCAGGGGCATCATTTGGAGGTTCGCAACGGAGGCCTGGGCAACAGCAGTGTAACCGATGTCACAGGAAGCACTGGGGAGCTTGTTGGGGACGTTTAGATGTATGTTTCAACTGTGGGCATACTGGGCATTACAAAAAGGATTATCCTATCAAGGGCACTCAGCAGCCTGATCAGACCAGAGGAAATGCACCGATGTTAGTGGGTTCCGTAGCTCAGTGGGGTCATACTCGGGGTGGAGGCCAGCGAGCTGGTGGTTTAGAGAGGCCTGCTACACGGGTTGTTGGTTCTGCTATTGCATATGTCCTGTTTGATCCAGGTGCTACGCACTCTTTTGTATCTGCTTTGTTTGCTGCTAAGTTGTCAGGGAAACCTTCTGTGCTTGATTTGCCTCTTGTGGTGTCGACGCCTGCGGGCGTTTATGTGATGGCAGAGACAGTCTTTCGGGGCTGCGAGGTTATCATTTGTGGGCATGTACTGATGGCCGAATTGACACTCCTGCCGATGTTAGATCTTGATGTAATTTTGGGCATGGACTGGTTGGCGGACCATTTTGCCACAGTGAATTACAGGGCTAAGACTGTGACCTATAAGCTCGGATTGCCCTATTTTACCTTCTAGGGCGAGGGAAGGCGAGATTCATTGGTGTCAATTTCAGCTCTCAAGGCTCGAAAGCTACTTCTGGGCGGTTGCATGTCCTTCCTGGCCTTTGTGTCTGTGGCAGAGGGAGACGAAGGTGTGGCTAGGGACATCGGGGGGACGCCTGTGGTATGCGGGTTCTCTGATGTGTTCCCAGAGGAGTTGCCAGGGTTGCCTCCAAAGAGGGAGATCGAATTCTGTATTGATTTACAGCTAGGGATGAAACCGATCTCCATTCCGTTGTATCAGATGACACCAGTTGAGTTGAGGGAGTTGAAGTCCCAATTGCATGAGCTGCTTGAGTTGGGCTTCATTCGCCCAAGTGTTTCGCCTTGCGCTGCTCCATTGCTTTTTGTGAAAAAGAAAGATGGGTCCATGCGGATGTGCATTGATTAGATGACACCAGTTGAGTTGAGGGAGTTGAAGTCCCAATTGCATGAGCTGCTTGAGTTGGGCTTCATTCGCCCAAGTGTTTCGCCTTGCGCTGCTCCATTGCTTTTTGTGAAAAAGAAAGATGGGTCCATGCGGATGTGCATTGATTACCGACAGCTTAACAAGATAACGGTGAATAATTGGTACCTGCTGCCCAGGATTGATGATTTATTTGATTAACTTCAGGAAGCTCAGTTGAGGATCCGGGACATTGACGTCCCTAAGACTGCTTTCAGATCGAGGTATTGGCACTTTGAGTTCCTGGTGATGTCCTTCGGGCTGACTAATGCACCTGTAGTATTTATGGATTTGATGAACCGAGTGTTCAGGGAATACTTGGATAAATTTATAATTGTGTTTATTGATGACATCTTGATTTATTCCAGGAGCAGGGAGGAGCATGCTGAGCACTTCAGGGTAGTTCTGGAAACTCTCAAGGAGCATAGACAGTATGCCAAATTCTCCAAGTGCGAGTTCTGGCGGAAAAGTGTGGAATTTCTTGGCCATGTGGTGACCAGAAAAGGAATAAAAGTGGACCCTGCAAAGATAGAAGCAATTCAAGATTAGAAAAGGCCGATTAATGTCATTGGGATTCGTAGTTCCTAGGTTTGGCAGGTTATTACATAAAATTTGTGAAGAATTTTTCCAGGATTGCAGCGCCATTGATCCGTCTGACTCAGAAGAATGTCAAGTTCGATTGGGACAGTAAGTACGAGGAGAGCTTTCTAAAGCTCTAGGACCGCTTGACGTCGGCGCCAATTTTAGTAGTACCCTCAGGATCGGGAGAATTTGTTATTTATTGTGATGCCTCCCGGGTCGGCTTGGGTTGTGTGTTGATGCAGAATGGCAGGGTGATAGCTTATGCCTCTCGGCAGCTGAAGGTCAACGAGAAGAATTATTCGACTCGTGATCTTGAGCTAGCAGCAGTGGTGTTCGCATTGAAGCTGTGGTGTCATTACCTTTATGGCGATGCTTGTGAGATATTCACTGATCATAAGAGCTTCTAGTATTTTCTCACCCAGAAGGAGTTGAACCTAGGCAGAGAAGACGGCTTGATCTTTTGAAGGACTATGACTGCACATCATGTACCATTCGGGAAAGGCTAACATGGTAGCTAATGCTTTGAGCAGGAAGTTTATGGGCAGTCTGGCGCATTTGGAAGTCAGGAGCAGGCCGTTGGCTCAGGATTTGGCCATGTGATTGGATGGTGGGGCAGTCTTGTCAGTATCAGCTTCTGGTGCGCTGGTGGCTCACCTGAGGGTGCAGTCCACGTTGGTAGACATGCTGCGGGCAGCGCAGGAGGAGGATGCTTTATGTGCACTCACTAAGGATCTGGTCAGGAGAGGCGATGCCGATAATGGTTTTGGTATGGACTCGGAGGGCGTTCTGAGGTTTAAGAACAAGATAGTGGTGCTAGATATGGCCGAGGTTCGCATGCAGGTGCTAGAGATGGCTCATCGATCCACATACACTATGCATTTGGGAGCCACAAAGATGTACCGAGATCTAAGGCAGAATTATTGGTGGAAAGGCATGAAAAGAGAGGTGGCCGAGTTCGTGTCTAAGTGCTTGGTGTGTCAGCAAGTTAAGGATAAGCATTTGAAACCGGCAGGGTTTCTCTAGAACCTAGAAGTACCATAGTGGAAATGGGAGAAGATAACCATGGATTTTGTGACGGGGTTGCCAATGTTTGGAAAGCCCAACGATTCTATTTGGGAAGTGGTGGATCGCCTAACCAAGACGTCACATTTTATACTAGTCAGGACGACCTTTTCAGCTGAGCAGTATGCGAGGATGTTTTTGAATTGGATCGTCGCTTATCATGGTGTTCCTTTATGATCATCTCAAGTCGGGGTACTCAGTTCACAACTCGATTCTGGCAGTCTTTCCAGGAGGCATTGGGCACTCAGGTTCGGTTCAGCACTACATTTTACCCTCATACAGATGGTCAGTCAAAGCGGACCATTCAGACGTTGGAGGATATGCTGAGAGCTTGTGTGCTAGATTTGGAGGGCAGTTGGGAGAGACACTTACCCCTGATTGAGTTTTCCTATAATAACATCTACCACAACAGTATCAGGATGGCCCCATTTGAGGCATTGTATGGGCGGAGATGTAGGTCGCCTGTGGGTTGGTTTGAGGCAGGGGATTCCCTTATGATGGGACCTAACCTGGTGGAGGAGGCAGTAGAAAAGGTAAAGCCAATCAGAGAGAAGTTGTTGGTAGCTCAGAGTCACCAGAAGATGTATGTTGTGGGGGACATGGTGTTCCTCAAAGTGTCCCATATGAAAGGGGTGGTGAGATTTGGTAAGAAAGGAAAGCTAAGCCCTAGGTTCATTGGGTCGTTTCCTATTCTTAGGCGCAGGGGAGCTGTGGCCTATGAGTTGGCTTTATCTCCCAATATGGACCGGGTGTATCTAGTGTTCCATGTGTCTATGCTAAAGAAGTATGTTCGGGATGATTCCCATGTAATTGAGCCTACCACAGTAGAGGTGGATTCAGCAGTCTCCTATGAGGAGCGACCAGTTGAGGTGCTAGAATGTCAGATCAGGAAATTGAGGTCCAAGGAGATTCCCTTGGTTAAGGTCAAGTGGGAGCACCATTCCGGGCAGGAGTCCACCTGGGAGGTGGAGCAGGATATGAGAGAGTGATATCCTTCATTGTTTGATGATCTGGTGAGTCTTTAATCTCCTTTTTCTGAAATTCGAGGACGAATTTTCTTTAAGGAGGGAGGATTGTAATATCCCAGATATTTCTATTTATTTTTCATTTATTGTTTGTGTTTGCCAGCCTAGCGAACTAGTTCGAGGCCCGATGCGAGCTTGTGAGCTCGGGTGAGTTGAATTATAATTTATAATTATATAGCTAATTGATTTGATTATGTTGCATGTGGATGTGCATATGTTTGATGCTTGTAATTATCATGAGGTTAGTTGGGTTAGCGGATTACGGATCTGGGTTGTTGATAGTGCGGGTTTAGGGTATGGATTGGTGGTTTTGGGAGGGGATTATAAAATCCCCCCCCTAGGGCTGGCGGCTCCCTATTGGAGCCGCCCTAGCCAATTGGAGAGAAGAGAGGAGCCAACCGCCCAAGCCGCCGCCTCCCCTTCTTCCCCTCTCCCTTCCTTGGAGCCGAGTAGAGAGGAGCCACCCAGCCAAGCCGAGCCGCCCCTCTCCCTCTTCCCCTCTCTTGAAGCCGGCGGCTTGGAGTGGAGCCGCAGCCCCCTCTTTCCCCTTCTTTGAGCCGAGCCACCATCCTTTGGAGCCGGATTCGAAGGTCGTCGATCGAAAATCCTCCTCAAAGCTTTCTTCCTATTCATGTGAGTGGTTTTACCTCTCCTTTTCCGAGTTCTCTCGTAATCTTGAGCCGATTTGGGCATCTTCTTGATTCTTATGATTTTTCGCCGAATTGTGGATTTTGATCACCATGTTCTTGTGTTGATTCATGGGAGGAGGGTTTGAGACTCTCCCTTTGTGGCTCGGCAGCCCTAGGTTTACCCTAGGGGTGCTCGGCCAAGAGAGAAGCAAGGGTGCCCTCAAGTTATTCGATGAAATGCCCAAGAGTGTTCTTGTTATCTTAGGGCTTATACCTTGTGTTGCTTGCTAATTTAGGTTCTTGAATTGTTGTTGCATGCCTTGGAATAAATAAGTGATTTTTGGATGTGGAGCATGTTTTATAAAAATAATATTTGATCTTGAAGCCATGAGTGTTCCTGAAATGAGATTCTTGATCATGTAATTTGATTATTTCTTGATTCATGTTACTCTTGGTTAAACAACCATGACTTAATTCTTGAGAAGTTTTGCCTAAATGACATAATTTTGTTATGTTGATAATTAAGGAATTTATTTATGTAACTTCGGATTTAATTACCTAGAGGTGCTGAAAACTCAATTGTGCTGAAACTTCATGCTGATTTGATAATCAGGGCTGATTTTGAAATCTTGTTTGTGATGCGCATAGTTTGCGGAATATAGTTGTGTAACCTATCGTTTTGACCTGAAAACATAGTTTGGAAACATAGGACGCACTCTAGAGACCAGATTCGGATTAGATACATCAGTTTCGAGCACAATAGTAAGATAAAACAAAACCCTAATCTTGGTGATCTAAATTTTAATTGCATAATTAAAATTGAGCAAAGGGTCAGCATAATCTGTTATGGACCGACAAATAAAGTTATACATGAAATAAAATCTCATGGGTTTATGACATTACGGGTCTAGGAGTTGGGGTCGGGTATTAGAATATTGAGACGCTTCCCAATAAGGACACCCCTAAGACACCGTAGGAGACACTTTACTTAGGTCATGTTGCACCATCTCTTATTTAATGGCGGAGATGCTCGGTTAGGAGCCGGATTGCGGGCTAGGCCCGGAAGATTGGATGGCTAATTCCCAACATGTGGAACAAGTTCGGATGGGCAAATCCCGATTGTTCCTGCGTATCATGTGGAATAAATTTGGATGGGCAAATCCTGATTGTTCCTAATATTCTATATTTATAGTAATAAGTTCGAATGGCTGAATCCTAATTATTCCTACGTTATCTTTTTGGAACAAGTTCAGATGGGCAAATTTCGATTATTCCGGTGTGATCTCGTGGAATAAGTTCGGACGGGCAAATCCCAATTATTCATGATGTGCTTTTAAGAAATAAGTTTGGACAGGCAAATTCCGATTATTCCTGTGATATCCTAAAGGGGTAAGTTCGGACGGGCAAATCCTGATTATCCTTGCGATATCTTAAAGGGGCAAGTTCGGATGGGCGAATCTCGATTGTCCCTTCGCGTCTCGTGGAGCAAGTTCAGACGGGCCAATCCCGATTGCTCCCGAGTTTCTTTATATTAGGATAAGTTCGGATGGGCCAATCCTGATTATCCTAGTATGTTTTGTTGCCTTAAGGCATGGTAGGCTTAGGCATGTTGATCTTCTTCGTTTGGTGTTGGTTGCCTTCGGGCATGTGGTGGCCAGATGGCCTGATAGCTAGTCAGAGCTTCGTGACTTTATTCTTGTTGAGATATGTATTATGCTTATGCTTTATCTCTGTGTTATTTTTTTTCCGTGTGGGTTGGTAGAACTGCTCATTGTGTTCTTTGAACTCACCCATTGTCATTTTTATTTTGCAGAGCCTGACCGGTGAGGTGGGCTGGAGCACTTGGCGCGATTAGAGGGCGGATGAGTTACATTGATCTCATAGCAGTCCTAGTTAGGGGTTGTAGTCGAGTTTTTGGTAGTTAGTCATTGACTTGTGTTTCAGTATTTTAGAGTTGTAGTCCCTTGGGGACATTCATGTCTTTATTTCATATTTCATTATAATTGAATATTTGAACTTGATTTATTATTTCCGCACTTTATTATTTTGCTAAACTTACTTATAATGAATTCTGGTTTGGTTTTCCAGTTAAAATAAAACTCGGTTATTTCTTTCCACTATGTTTTATTGTTGAGTTGGCATGTGCTTGGTTTAGGCTGCGGGGTATAGATATGTGTACCCTGGCCAATCACGTGACCCTGAGTTGGGGCGTGACAATGTGGTATCAGAGTATGCTGTTCGGTCTGACTACGACCTAGAGTTGTCACCGTATAGGGCATTGCTAGCATGTCAGTATACGATAGCGATATGTTATGAGATCAATGAGCTAAGTCTGCACCTCAGCGCGACTCGTGGTTAAGTTTGGAAAATATTAGGGTGAATTTAATTGCCTTATTATGATTTGTTTTTTTCTGGTGATTCCAGATTTAAGGAGTCCTTTGATGCCGCCAGGAGCGGTAGTGACAGCAACTCTACTAAGAGCCGAGGCCGAGGCCGAGGCCAGGGCCGGGGTTGCGGGAGACTACCGTAGGCCCGAGAGGATGTGGGATATATAGGATCCAATGGTTGTGCAGTTGCAGGCTAGAGTGGCTGAGCTGACTGAGGCACTCCGCATGGAGCAAGAGCTAAGGCGGCAGCCACAACCAGTACCGGCAACACCCGAAGTACCAAAGGTGGTCCAGCTAGTAGCATGGGTAGTCAGAGCCCCTAGAGTACCTTCATATGCAGATTTAGTTGCATTCACGCCACCGAAGTATACAGGGATAGATCAGTGGGTGGAGGTCGCCAGTTTCCTAGGAGACTGCTATGAGCTGTGCAGGGAGCTTGGTTGTTCGTCTGAGGCGACCGCCCGACTGATCGGGTTAGAGCTGAGAGGACCAACCAAGGATTGGCTCCACACTTGGAGGGACCACAGAGTAGCAGATGCACCACTCCCTACCTGGGAGGAGTGTAGAGCTGCTATGGTGGAGAAGTATCTGCCACTGAGCGTCCAGGACAGGACGGGTGAAACAGTTCGAGTTACTTCGACAGACCGGTCGTATGTCAGTGATGGACTATGAGATAGAGTTCACACGACTCTCGAAGTACGATCCCACCTTGATAGCCACAAAGATCGCCAGGGTCAAAAGGTTTGTCGATGGGTTGAGGTCGCAGATCGCCAGACTCATCCATTACAGAGAAGACACTTCCTTTGCTCGGGTTATAGATGAGGTGCTCTAGAAAGAGGCACTGGTACCGACAGACAAGCATGATGGACCCCAGAAGAAAAAGTTTTGACCCCAGCAACCGGGGGGTCGGCCAGCTCACTCTGAGGGTACTCTCAGGAATGCGAATCCGCAGCAGGGCAAAGGTCATAATAATTCCAGAGATCACAGGGGTTCAGGACCAGGGGCATCATTTGGAGGTTCACAACGGAGGCCTGGGCAACAACAGTGTAACCGATGTCACAAGAAGCACTGGGGAGCTTGCTGGGGATGTTTAGAGGTATGTTTCAAGTGTGGGCAGACTGGGCATTACAAAAAGGATTATCCTATCAAGGGCAGTCAGCAGGCTGATCAGACTAGAGGAAATGCACCGATGTTAGTGGGTTCCGTAGCTCAGTGGGGTCATACTCAGGGTGGAGGCCAGCGAGCTAGTGATTTAGAGAGGCCTGCTACATGGGTGTTTGCTATGAACCAAGAGGGCACTGAGACGTCCAGAGCAGTAGTTTCAGATAACCTTGTTATTGGTTCTGCTATTGCATATGTCCTGTTTGATCCAGGTGTTATGCACTCTTTTGTATCTACTTTGTTTGCTGCTAAGTTATCAGGGAAACATTATGTGCTTGATTTGCCTCTTGTGGTGTCGACGCCTGCGGGCGTTTATGTGATGGCAGAGACAATCTTTCGGGGCTACGAGGTTATCATTTGTGGGCACGTGTTGATGGCCGAATTGACACTCCTGTCGATGTTAGATCTTGATGTAATTTTGGGCATGGACTTGTTGGCGGACCATTTTGCCTCAGTGAATTACAGGGCTAAGTCTGTGACCTTTAGTAAGCTCGGATTGCCCTATTTTACCTTCTAGGGCGAGAGAAGGCGAGATTCGCTGGTGTCAATTTCAGCTCTCAAGGCTCGGAAGCTACTTCTGGGTGGTTTCCTGTCCTTCCTAGCCTTTGTATTTGTGGCAGAGGGAGACGAAGGTGCGGCTAGGGACATCGGGGGGATGCCTGTGGTATGCGGGTTCTATGATGTGTTCCCAGAGGAGTTGCCAGGGTTGCCTCCAGAGAGGGAGATCGAATTTTGTATTGATTTGCAGCTAGGGGTGAAACTGATCTCCATTCCTCCGTATCAGATGGCACCAGCTGAGTTGAGGGAGTTGAAGTCCCAGTTGCATGAGCTACTTGAGTTGGGCTTCATTTGCCCAATTGTTTCGCCTTGCGGTGCTCCATTTCTTTTTGTGAAAAAGAAGGATGGGTCCATGTGGATGTGCATTGATTATCGGCAGCTTAAAAAGGTAACGGTGAAAAAAAAGACCGAGAAATTAATACCGTATTTATTGCAAACTTAGTTACTGTAATATCCTAGATATTTTTTTATTTATTTGTCCTTTATGTTTGTGTTTGTCAGCCTAGCGGGCTAGTCCGGGGTCGAGCTGAGTTGACTCATGGTCCGGTGCAAGCTTGCGTGCTCGGGTAAGTAGGAATATGAATTATGTAATTTCTTGCTTGCGTAGATGAATTTATTTAATTATGTGGTTGCATATGTTTGAATTTATTGGCTGATGCATGTGTTTAACACAGGATTAATTTAAGTTTAATTAAGCTTAGTCGAGTTAGCGGTGCTGGTTTTGGCTCGCGGATGCGGGTTTACTAAGAGGGTTAATGAATTTAGGTTTAAGGAGGAGGGTATAAAACCCCACCCCCCCACCCCCCCTTGGTGTGCGGCTCCCCATTGGAGCCGCACATAATTCTTGAAGGGGGGAGCCAAGCTAACAGCCGCCAGCCGCCCCTCCCCTTCCCCTCTTGGAGCAGCCAAGCCCAGCCACCTGAAACCGAGCCGAGCCTTCCCTCTCCTTCCTCTTCTTCCCTTCCCTTCGAAGCCGAGCCAGTCGCCCTCTCTCTCCCTTTCCCTCTCTTCAAGCCGGCGGCTTGAAGTGGAGCCGCCGCCTCCTTTCCCCGTCTTTGAGTCGACCGCCAATTCTTGAAGTCGAATTCGAGGGCCGTTGTCCGAGATTTCTCCTCTAATCATCCTTCCTATTTATGTGAGTGGTTTTACCTGTCCTTTCTCGGGTTCTCTCGTAGTTTTGAACCGATTTGGGCATTTTCTTGATTTTTGTGATTTCTCGCCGAATCGTGAGTTTTGATTGTCGTGTTCTTGTGCTGATTCGTGGAAGGAGGGCTGAGACTCTCCCTTTGTGGCTCGGCAGCCCAAGGTTTACCCTAGGGGTGCTCGGCCAAGGGTGAAGCAAGGGTTCCCTCAAGGTGTTCGGCGAAATGTACAAGTGAGAGTTCTTGTTTATCATGAACTCTATATCTTGAGTCGTTTGCCTATTTAGGTTCTTGAATTATTGTGCATGCTTTAGATTTAAATCTGTGATTTTTGGATGTGGAACATTTTTTATAAAAAATAAGATTTGATCTTGAAGCCTTGAGTGTTCTTAATATGAGATTCTTGATCATGTAAATTGATTCTTGGTTGAAGATTTTCTTGGTTCATTCTACTCTTGGTTAAACAATCATAATTTGTTTCTTGAGAAGTCTTGTCTCAATGATATAATTCTGTTATGTTGATAATTAAGGAATTTACTTCTGAAATTTCGGATTTACTTATCTTCAGATGCTGAAAACTCAATTAGGCTGAAAATAGTATGCTGAATTGTTGATTTAGGGCTAATTTTGAAATCTTGTTCGTGTTGTGCATAGATTGCTGAATATAGTCATGAAACCTATCATTTTGAACAGAAAACATAGTTTGGAAACATAGGTCACACTCTGGAGACCAGATTCGAATTAGACACATCAGTTTCGGGTATAACAGTAAGCTAAAATAAAACCCTAATCTTGGTGATTAAATTTTAATTGCATAATTAAAATTGAGCAAAGGGGCAGCATAATCTGTTATGAACCAACAAATAAAGTTATGCATAAAAAAAAATCTCACGGGTTATGACATTACGGTCTAAGAGTTGGGGTCGGGTATTGGAATGTTGAGACGCTTCCGAATAAGGACACCCCTAAGACACCGTAGGAGAGACTTGACTTAGGTCATATTGCACCATATCTTTATGAATGACGGAGAGGATCATTGAGGAGCCGGATTGCGGGCAAGATCACCCAGAAGGTTGGATGGCTAATTCCCAACCTGTGGAACAAGTTCGGATGGGCAAATCCCGAATGTTCCTGCGTATCTTTTGGAACAAGTTCGAACGGGCAAATCACGATTGTTCCCAAGATTCTATATTTAAAGGAATAAGTTCAGATGAGCGAATCTCGATTATTCCTACGTTTTCTTTTTGGAACAAGTTCGGATGGGCAAATCTCGATTATTCCCGAGGTGCTTTTAAGGAATAAATTTGGATGGGCAAATCCCGATTATTCTTGTGATATCTTAAAGGGGCAAGTTCGGATGGGCGATTCCCGATTGTTCCTACGCATCTCGTGGAGCAAGTTCGGACGGGCCAATCCCGATTGCTCCCGAGTTTCTTTATATTAGGATAAGTTTGGAGGGTCTTCCTGATTATCGTAGTATGTTTTGTTGCCTTAGGGCATGGTAGGCTTAGGCCTGTTGATCTTCACCGTTTGGGTGTTGGTTGTCTTCGGGCATGTGGTGGCTAGATGGTATGGTAGCTAGTCACTTCTTTGTGGCCTTTCCTGCTTGTGTTAGGTGTTTGCATTTATATTTTATATCTGTGTTTGGTTTTTTTGTGGGGGTTGGTACAACCGCTCACCAAGTTCTTTTGAACTCATCAGTTGTCGTTGTTTTTGTTTTGTAGAGCCTGACCGGTGAGGTGGGCTGGAGCACTCGGCACATTTGGAGGGCAGAGGAGCCATATTGATCTTATAGCAGTCCTAGTTAGGGGTCGTAGTCGAGTTTTTGGTAGTTAGTCATGCACTTGTATTTCAGTGTTTTGGAGTTGTAGTCCCTTGAGGACATTCATGTCTTTATTTCAGATTTCATTGTAATTGAGCAATTGAACCTGATTTATTATTTCCGCATTTTATTATTTTGCTAAACTTACTTATAATGATTTCTAGTTTAGTTTTTCATTTGAAATAAAACTCGTTTATTTCTTTCTGCTATATTTTATTGTTCAGTTGGCATGTGGATGATTTAGGCTGCGGGGTATAGACACGTATAAACTGGCCGGTTACATGATCCTGAGTTTTACTTTTATTATATAAAGATAAGATTAGATTAGATTTAAAAATTAGGAAATTTGATATACATAATTAAAAATAGAGTCAGAAATTAGAAAATTGAGAGTAATTAATTAGAATTTAAAATGTCAATTATATAGTCTATATTTATATTTATATTTTAATGTAAATTAAGTTTCAACCATGCTTATTAAAATCATATTCCTTATGCTCCAATCACATTCATTTTTATACCGACTTGAATTTACATTAAAATGATATAAAAATTTATCTTTTTCCTATTAAATTAAAAATATAATTTATTAAATCAATATTTTAAAAATAGAATTTAATTTATGATTCAAAATTTTCAAAAATAATATTTCCAGCATTTTCAGGTCACATTTTTTTATACCGCTAAAATCTATTTTTATTATAATAAATACAATTCATATATTTTTTTCAGAATTTTTTACTTTTTTATATATTTTTTTCAAAAAAGTTTGTGACCCATTACGCACTTTTGTGCAAAATGAAAATTTTTTCTCACTCATTTTAGGGTTATTTCCACTTATTTCATGGATATTTTTGTAAAATTCTCTAAAAATGATTCATTTATAAAAAAATCTCATAAAGAATTTTTGTGAATGAACATTACTGTCAGCCCCCAACTCAGGGTCACGTGACCGGATATGGTAACTACATAAGTTTAGCGAAATAATAAAGTGCGGAAATAATAAATCAGGTTCAACTGTTCAATTACAATGAAATCTGAAATAAAAACATTAATGTCCTCAAGTAACTACAACTCCAAAACACTAAAACACAAGTGCATTACTAACTACCAAAAACTCGACTACGACCCCTAACTAGGACTGCTATGAGATCAATATGGCTCCTCTGCCCTCCAACCGCGCCATGTGCTTCAGCCCACCTCACCGGTCAAGCTCTGCAAAACAAAAACAACGACAACGGATGAGTTCAAAAGAACTCAGTGAGCGGTTCTACCAACCCCCATAAAAAACCAAACACAAATATAAAGCATAAATGCAAACACTTGACTCAAGCAGGAAATGTCACAAAGAATTGACTAGCTACTAAGTCATCTGGCCACCACATGCCTGAAGGCAACCAACACCCAAATAGTGAAGATCCACAGGCCTAAGCCTACCATGTTCTAAGGCAACAAAACATACTAGGATAATCAGGAAGGCCCTCCGAGCTTATCCTAATATAAAGAAACTCGGGAGCAATCGGGGTATATATTGGCTCATCCGAACTTGCTCCACGAGACGAGTAGGAACAATCGGGAATTGCCAATCCGAACTTACCCCTTAAAGATATCACAGGAATAATCAGGATTTGCATGTCCGAACTTAATTATTCCTTAAAATCACCTCGGGAATAATCGAAATTTGCTCGTCCGAACTTATTCCACGAGGCCAAACCGGAACAATTGGGATTTGTCCATCCGAACTTGTTCCAAAAAGATAACGTATGAATAATCAGGATTCGCCCATCCGAACTTATTCCTTTAAATATAGAATCTTGGGAACAATCGAGATTTGCCCGTCCGAACTTGTTCCACAAGATACGCGGGAACAATCAGGATTTGCCCATCCGAACTTGTTCCACATATTGGGAATTAGCCATCCAACCTTTCGAGCATAGCCCGCAGTTCGGCTCCTCAACGAGCCTCTCCGTCATTCATAAAGATATGGCGCAACATGACCTAAGTTAAGTCTCTCCTACGGTGTCTTAAGGGTGTCCTTATTGGGAAACGTCTCAACACTCCGATACCCGACCCCAAAATTTCATACATAACTTTATTTGTTGGTTCATTACAGATTATGCTGATCCTATGTTCAATTTTAGTTATGCAATTAAAATTTAGATCACTAAGATTATGGTTTTGGTTTATTGTGTTATTTAGCTTACTGTTATGCCTGAAACCAATGTATATAACCTGGTCTCCAGAGTATGACCTATGTTTCCAAACTATGTTTTCTGGTCGAAACGATAGGTTACACGACTATATTCATCAAACTATGCACATCACAAGCAGAATTTCAAAATCAACCCTAAATCAACAATTCAGCATACTGTTTTCAGCCAAATTGAGTTTTCAGCATCTCAAGATAAATAAATCCGAAATTTCAGAAGTAAATTTCTTAATTATCAACATAATAGAATGATATCATTGAGACAAAACTTCTCAAGAAACAAATCATGATTGTTTAACCAAGAGTAGCATGAACCAAGAAAATCTTCAAGAAAGAATCAATTCACAGGATCAAGAATCTCATATCTAGAACACTCAAGGCTTCAAGATCAAATCTTATTTTTTATAAAACATGCTCCACATCCAAAAATCACATATTTAAATCTAAATCATACACGACAATTCAAGAACATAAATAGGCAAGCAACTCAAGATATAGACTTCATGATAAACAAGAACTCTCACTTGGGCATTTCGTCAAACACCTTGAGGGCACCCTTGCTTCACCCTTGGCCAAGCACCCCTAGGGTAAACCTAGGACTGCCGAGCCACAAAGGGAGAGTCTCGGCCCTCCTTCCACGAATCGGCACAAGAACACGGCAATCAAAACCCACGATTCGGTGAGAAATCACAAAAGCAAGAAAATACCCAAATCGACTCAAAACTATGAGAGAACCCGAGAAAGGAGAGGTAAAACTACTCACCTAAATAGGAATGATGATTAGAGGAGAAATCCCAGACAACAGCCCTTAAATTCGGCTTCAAGAATTGGCGGCTCGACTCAAAGAAGGGGGAAAGGAGGCGGCGGCTCCACTTCAAGCCGCCTGCTTGAAGAGAGGGAAAGGGAGAGAGAGGACGGCTAGCTCGGCTTCAAAGGGAAGGGAAGAAGAGGAAGGAGAGGAAGGAGAGGAAAGGCTCTGCTCGGCTTTAGGCGACTGGGCTTGCTAACTCCAAGAGGGGAAGGGGAGGGGCGGCTGGCAGCTGGCAGCTGTCGGCTTGGTTCCTCCCTTCAAGAATTCTGTGCGGCTCCAATTGGGAGCCGCACACCAGAGGGGGTTTATACCCTCCTTCTTAAACCTAAATCCACTAATCCTCTTAGTAAACCCACATCTGTCTCGAGCCAAAACCAACCCCGCTAACCCGACTAAGTTTAATTAAACCAGTCGAAACCCAAAAAAATAAATATAAGCAACAAACACTTGCACATCCACAAACACAAGGATCAAGAGCTCTCCAGCGCCTTCAAGAATCGAGTCGACGAGGGCGTCGACTTCGTAAGTGGGGGAGAATATTAGGGACCTTCGGGATTGTCAAGTCTTGTATGTGTCATGACGGTCCCTAACGTGCATTATAAATATTGCATCATGAGCATCCATGTAAATATGTATTGTAAAATGCGTCCGCGCACCGCCCACCGCTCTTGCTCACGCCTAGGCAAACGGCCTCGTTTGTCTAGGCGTGGCATGGACAGTGGGGGTGTGCAAACATAGGAATTTTGTCATGCTCCTCATACTTTTGGGAACCTTGGGGGTGGCACTTGGGGGTTAGGCTCCACAAGTATAGTACCCAGGTATAGCCTGGGCACACTATAGTCTTTCGTTCAAGCATTTTCCAGCATTTTCATGCAATCGGCTATTTGGCCCAACAACGTTTTTGCGTCCAAGTATTGAGAGGTTCCGACCCACACGAAGTGGGAGCCCGCGACTTTTCGACATTGGCCAAGTGGATTGGCTTAAGGTTGATTCCTCGCACGAGAACAGAGGGAGCCGCACAGATATTTTCTGCCCAAACAGTTAGTCCATGACAGTTGGTATCAGAGCGAGGCAAGCTTGCAAAGCTTTGGTACAAGCAATTGACGCAAACCGTCAATAGACTCGTGCCTTTGTCATTGGAGACAAACGACCTTGGGGGTGGCACTTGGGGGTTAGGCTCCACAAGTATAGTACCCAGGTATAGCCTGGGCACACTATAGTCTTTCGTTCAAGCATTTTTCAGCATTTTCATGCAATCGGCTATTTGGCCCAACAACATTTTTGTGTCCAAGTATTGAGAGGTTCCGACCCACGCAAAGTGGGAGCCCGCGACTTTTCGACATTGGCCAAGTAGATTGGCTTAAGGTTGATTCCTCGCACGAGAACCGAGGGAGCCGCACGGATATTTTCTGCCCAAATAGTTAGTCCATGACAGTTGGTATCAGAGCGAGGCAAGCTCGCAAAGCTTTAGTACAAGCAATCGACGCAAACCGTCATTAGACTCGTGCCTTTGTCGTTGGAGACAAACGACCTTGGGGGTGGCACTTGGGGGTTAGGCTCCACAAGTATAGTACCCAGGTATAGCCTAGGCACACTATAGTATTTCGTTCAAGCATTTTCCAGCATTTTCATGCAATCGTCTATTTGGCCCAACAACGTTTTTGCGTCCAAGTATTAAGAGGTTCCGACCCACGCGAAGTGGGAGCCTGTGACTTTTCGACATTGGCCAAGTAGATTTGCTTAAGGTTGATTCCTCGCACGAGAACCGAGGGAGCCGCACAGATATTTTCTGCCCAAACAGTTAGTCCATGACAGTTGGTATCAAAGCGAGGCAAGCTCGCAAAGCTTTGGTACAAGAAATCGACGCAAACCGTCAATAGACTCGTGCCTTTGTCATTGGAGACAAACGACCTTGGGGGTGGCACTTGGGGGTTAGGCTCCACAAGTATAGTACCCAGGTATAGCCTGGGCACACTATAGTCTTTCGTTCAAGCATTTTCCAGCATTTTCATGCAATCGGCTATTTAGCCCAACAACGTTTTTGCGTCCAAGTATTGAGAGGTTCCGACCCACGCGAAGTGGGAGCCCGCGACTTTTTGACATTGGCCAATTAGATTGGCTTAAGGTTGATTCCTCGCATGAGAACCGAGGGAGCCGCACAGATATTTTTTGCCCAAACAGTTAGTCCATGACAGTTGGTATCAGAGCGTGGCAAGATCGCAAAGCTTTGGTACAAGCAATCGACGCAAACCGTCAATAGACTCGTGCCTTTGTTGTTGGAGACAAACGACGTTGGGGCACTCAGCAATCTCTCATGAGAGATTTTCGTGACCACTCATGGGTCGCAAGACAATCGGTGAAACGAGTGGCGTCATCGACGCGGTGATGACCGTACCAGAGGAAGCGTTGGTGGAAGAGCCAACGTGAACACATCCAGTCGGGGAGACCAGAATGACTGTCCAACGACTTAGAGAATTGGAGAGAAATTGTTATGCTCATGCGGCCGGCATGGCCCTAGTCGGCAAGATTGCCGACGCGCAAGAAAACTTGGAGTCAAGACTAGAGGGATTCCATGATGACACTCAAGATGTAGTCAAACATCTGCATGATGAGATTGAGGAGCTGAAGGCTTCAATCAAATTTCTTATCCGAGAGATACACTCGGGTGGTGGCAGTTCACGACAGTACGAAGCGCCACAACACCACCTCATAGCACTCGAACCAAAGCCTTACAATGGAGTCCGGGATGCCAAAGCGGTGGAAAACTTCCTCTTCGACTTGGAGTAGTACTTCAAGGTCACGAGGACAGTTGATGATGATATGAAAGTGTCCGTTGCAACCATGTATCTGTCTGAAGATGCAAAACTTTGGTGGCGGACATAGTATGATGAAATTTAGAAGGGGCAAGCTAAGATTGACACTTGGGATGAACTCAAGAGTGAACTGAAAGCGCAATTCTTCCCCGAGAATGTTGAGTTTATCGTCCGACAGAAGTTACGACAACTTTGTCAAGACAACTCGATTCAGGAGTATGTGAAGAAGTTCTCGACTATCATGTAGGACATCATGTCCGAAACTGATCAACTATTGACCTTCCTTGAAGGACTGCAGTCGTGGGCACAGCAGGAACTCTCTAGGAGGAACATTCAGAGTTTGTCGAAAGCAAAGATCGCAGCAAAATGACTCACCGACTATAGCCTAGAGGAGAATACGGCTAAGGTAACACCTTGCAAGCTGAGATTTTGGGGATCCAACAACTCCAATGGCTACAGCTCAGAGGTGAATACGACTAAAGTGACACCCTTCAAACCAAGATATTGGGGATCCGACAACTCTCAAGGCAAAGGATTCGTAGGCGATATAAGTTGGATGAATCATACCCACAGACCATACGTCCCAAGAGAATATCC
Source organism: Canna indica (assembly GCA_034359265.1). Taxonomy (NCBI): domain Eukaryota; kingdom Viridiplantae; phylum Streptophyta; class Magnoliopsida; order Zingiberales; family Cannaceae; genus Canna; species Canna indica. Next base: position 66,532,855 of record CP136890.1, on the reverse strand, counting down.
TCAAATGGGGTCCCCTCCGAGAGGGAACCATTCGACAGTTTCGCCTACTTATGCATTGTGTAAAGGGCCTCACTCAGCACAAGGATGTCCAGAATGACAAGCCTTGAGTGCCCTGATAGCAAAAATGGTAGAAGAGACAATGTCCAACGTCTCAGTAAAGAAAGATAAGGGCAAAGGAAAAGCAGTTGCCTCAACGAGCCACAGCAGGGGGTCATCGAGTGACCACTCCAGCGAAGACGAGTACAATGGGAGAACAAACATGGGAGCAGTACGACTGCTCAATGCTCTCAAGACTCAAGTGGAGGAGCGAAAACCCACGACAAAGCGTCCAGAAGAAACGAATGAGCTGATGTTTATCGACATCAAGCTGAACGGCAGAACCACCCGAGCGATGGTAGACTCGGGAGCTACTCATAATTTTATTTCCAGAGATGAGGCAAAACGAATTGGACTCCAACTAGGAAAAATTTTGAGTCGTGTCAAAGCACTGAATTTCGAAACACGAAAGATCAACGGCGTTGCAAGAGACGTTCGGTTGAAAGTTGGAGGATGGAGAGGGAAGATCAACTTGATGGTCGTGCCCCTCGATGACTATCAAGTCATTCTAGGGATAGAGTTCCTCAAAGCGGCAAAGGTGGTACCCATGCCCTTCCTCGACACGATATTCTTGATGGGGGGAGGATAACTCTAGTATTGTTCCAACAGTGCATTTAGCACCAAGAAACCAGAACAAACTCCTTTCTGCCATACAAGTGAAGGAAGGTGTTCGACAAGTGTGCACAGAGCAGATGGCTCGTAAGACACAAGAGTGCGCATGGCAGATGGCCTCTAAGTCGCAATATTTGGGCGCAGAGCAGATGGCTCATAAGATGCAAGGCTTGTGCGCATGGCAGATGGCCTCTAAGTTATAATATCTTCGTGCAGAGCAGATGACTCGTAAGGCACCCACGCAGGGCAGATGGCTCGTAAGACTCAGTGCACAGCGCGAACCCACAGCGGGGACCGGGGAGCAAGCCCCATATCGACCTCCTTATAGAAGGGCCTCATCATTGTTGGCAGACTTCGTAGTTGGAGGCATTTGCAAGTAGGAAGGATATTCCACCGCTTATGAGAGTCGAATGCCGAACGACACGGAGCGACGGTACCCAGTCCGCACAACGAAGAAATGGAAGATCAAGGATCAGGAGCTCTCCAGCGCCTTCAAGAAACGAGTCGACGAGGGCGTCGACTTCGTAAGTGGGGGAGAATGTTAGGGACCTTCGGAGTTGTCAAGTCTTGTATGTATCATGACGGTCCCTAATGTGCATTATAAAACGCGTCCGCACACCCCCACCATCCATGCCACGCCTAGGAATTTTGTCATGCTCCTCGTGCTTTTGGGAACCTTGGGGGTTAGGCTCCACAAGTATAGTACCCAGGTATAGCCTGGGCACACTCTAGTCTTTCATTCTAGCTTTCGTTCAAGCATTTTCCAGCATTTTCATGCAATCGGCCATTTGGCCCAACAACATTTTTGCGTCCAAGCACTGTGAGGTTCCGACCCACGCGAAGTGGGAGCCCGCGACTCTTCGACATTAGCCAAGCAGACTTGCTTAAGGATTATTCCTCGCATGGGAAGCGAGGGAGCCGCACGGATATTTTCCACCCAAACAATTAGTCCGTGACATTATGCTCCAATCACATTGATTTCTAAACCGACATGAATTTACATTAAAATGACATAAAAATTTATCTTTTTCCTATTAAATTAAAAATATAATTTTATTAAATCGAAATTTTAAAAATGGATTTAAATTTACGATTCGAAATTTGCAAAAATAATATTTTCGACATTTCCAGGTTACATTTTTTATACCTCTAAAATCTATTTTTATCATAATAAATACAATTCATATTTTTATTATAAAAAATATAAGTTTGTGGTGTGTTACGCAATTTTGTGCAAAATGGAATACTTTTTCTCGCTCATTTTAGGGTCATTTCTCACTTATTTCATGAATATTTTTGTAAAATTCTTTTTAAAAGATTCATTCATAAAAAAATCTCATAAAGAATTTTTGTGAATGAAAATTACATAAATGATTTTATAGAAATGTCCATATAAACTTATTTTTTTATTAAATGAGCGGGAAAGAGAAAAAAAAAAACGGAAAATTACTACCTTATTTATTCCAGACTTAGTTACTTTTATTATATAAAGATAAGATTAGATTAGAGTTGAAAATTAGGACATTTGATATACATAATTAAAAATAGAGTCAGAAATTAGAAAATTAAGAGTAATTAATTAAAATTTAAAATGTCAACTATATAGTCTATATTTATATTTATATTTAAATGTAAATTAAATTTCAATCATACTTATCAAAATCATATTCTCTATGCTCCAATCACAATCATTTCTATACCGACATGAATTTACATTGAAATGACATAAAAATTTATCTTTTTCCTATTAAATTAAAAATATATTTTCATTAAATCTAAATTTTAAAAATGGATTTTAATTTATGATTCAAAATTTTCAAAAATAATATTTCCGACATTTTAAGGTCACATTTTTTTATACCTCCAAAATTTATTTTTATTATAATAAATATAATTTATATATGTTTTTCAAAAAAAAAATTGACGTGTTACGCACTTTTGTGCAAAATAGAATATTTTTTCTAGCTCATTTTAGGATTATTTCCCACTTATTTCATGAATATTTTTGTAAAATTCTTTTAAAAATATTCATTTATAAAAAATCCCATAAAGAATTTTTGTGAATGAACATTACGTAAATGTCCATTTAATGATTTTACAGAAATGTCCGTAAATTTTTTTTTTATTAAATGAGCGGGAAAAAACTTTTTTTTTATTAAATGAGAGGGAAAGAGAAAAAAAAGACCGGGAAATTACTATCTTATTTATTCCAGACTTAGTTACTTTTATTATATAAAGATAAGATAGGATTAGATTTGAAAATTAGGAAATTTGATATAAATAATTAAAAATAGAATCAGAAATTAGAAAATTAAAAGTAATTAATTAGAATTTAAAATGTCAACTATATAGTCTATCTTTATATTTATATTTAAATGTAAATTAAATTTAACCATGCTTATTAAAATCATATTCCTTATGCTCGAATCACATTCATTTCTAAACCAACATGAATTTACATTTGTGATATCCTAGATATTATTATTAAATTCTCATTATTGTTTGTGTTTATCAGCCTAGCGGGCCAATCCGAGGTCGAGCCAAGTCGACTCATGGTCCGGTGCGAGCTTGCGAGCTCGGGCAAGTAGGAATATGAGTCATACGATTTATTTTCCTGCCTAGATAATTTATTTAATTATTTTATAGCGTGTGCTTGAATTATTAAATTATGTTGCATATGGGTGTGCATATAAGTGATGCTTGTATTTAGCATGGGGTTAGAATGAGTTTAATTAAGTTTAATCGGGTTAGCGGATTCGGGTTCGACTTGAGGCGGATGCGGGTTTTCTAAGGGATTTAGTGGAGTTAGGGTTGAGGAGATAGTATAAACCCCACTCCCCTTTGGCCTGCGGCTCCCTATTGGAGCCATATAAGCCTATTGAAGAGAGGAGCAACCACCAGCCGCCAAGCCCTGCCGCCAGCAAGCCACCCCTCTCCTTTCCCCCTCTTGGAGCCGCCAAAGCCAATCCCCTTCCTCTTCTTCTTCTTCCTTTACCTCTCCCTTGGACGCCAAGCCGTGGCTTGAGGAGGAGCCGCTGCTCCTCTTCTTCCTGTTCTTGTGTCACGTCCCAACTCAGGGTCGCGTGACCGGCCAGGGTCTATGTCCTACACTGAAGCCTACTACATACACTAAATAACAAAATACTGACAATACACACGAACCAGAAAGCATACGAGTAAAAGAACAACGATGCGAACTTTTATTTAATTTTAAAGAAGGTTCAACCATTTTAAAGGAGTTGCAAAACAAACCAACTATTAAGAACAACTCGAGTTAAAGTCAAATACATATTTTTCAAATTAACATCTCTCGATGTATAAAATAACACAATTAACCCTAGACATCACGACTACGATTACTGGATGCTGCTATGAGATCTACGCCACTGCCTGCCCTCTAGCTGCACCATAACTCCAAGCCTCACCTCACTAGTCGGGCTCTGCAAAAATAAGGGAAATAAACCATGAGTCCACATGGGACTCAGTGAGCGGTCCTTTCGAACCTCCACTTAAATCTCCAATAACATCATGCATATAAATCAACAATTTATAAATATAGGGATCTAATGTAATCATGATATAATGACCGGCCCAAAGGCCAACCTATATAAACCATACAACCGGTCAAACTGACCCTACCAGACCGGGCAACACTCGGCCACTAGAACTTGTTCAAGGACTGGTGACTCGACTTTGCCCAACCTATACCACAAGATAATAATCCGGGTGAACGGCCCACATATCATATAAGGAAAGTCAAATAATTACCGGGCCATCGACTAGGATGGTCAACTAGTCTCAGGAACCCATCGGGTTAGGGATAGCTAGTCCCACCCAACTCGGGTCTATCGTTAGTGTGGCCCACTAATGAAATCTCAAGACCCTCTACAACCCGAGTCTAACACCTAGCGGGCTCGCTGGTGCAATCTCAAGATCCTAATCACCCACCGAGTCAAGCATTCGTCGTTCAGACCGTCCATACTTCTCATCCGACCATCGCAATCACAATACACAAGCAAAGTGTTCTAAAGTTTTCTTATTTAAAACCCCGGGCATCCACCAGTATCCGGCCCCCTTTTTCCGGGCCACATCAGCCGCACACTAGCGCCCGCTGATTATTTCCTAGGTGTGAAACCTACCTTGTCTACATTCAAGTTTTTCCGACAATTTAAGCACCCTATAATTTCCTTATAGTCATCTAGCATCATTGTCATATTCCTTAAATATAGATTACATGTCATGAGTGTAGAAATGTCTAAATATAATTATGCCACTGCTCATAAGTTATAAGGGAATTATTCTACAACTACTACCATAATTAACAACATGCTTTCAACAATAAAGTAATTAAATTTTGCATTTAATAAATAAATTCAAACAAGGTAGCAATTGATCTAGCATGGAAATTTCAATAATAGCATTAGGATTTCGATGAAGGAAACGTCATAAATTATATACCATATCTAGTATTTTATCATACATGCGCATTAAAGGAGGTGTTCTTCTACAAATCTTAAAAAATGTATCTACTCAAAATTACAATATATTCGTCAATCGCTAAATCTACAATTTCAATCGACGAACATCGCCCCTAAAAGATGTAATCAAGATAATCGATCGAATTCACCCTCCTCTCCACTCGGCCGAACCCTAAGCAAGGTTACATGGTCGGCTGAGCCTTCTTGAAGGGGAAAGAAAGGTTAATTCGACCATGAAATCACAAGATCTAGTTGTAGAAAATTGTCTACATAAAAAAGGAATCGATCCAAGGGTTTAAACCACTCGAGGGAATTGGCAAAAATTTCGGCATGACCTTTCTCCATTTTCCTCTAGTCGGTTGGCCCTTGAATCACCACAAAATGGTCGTCTAACAACAAAATACATACAACGATGAAGAACATGACTTGAGAATTCGAGAAACGTCATCAATCGATAAGAAACGACGAACAAAAACCTCAATTTATCACATCTATTCGGTTACACTACTAAAAATCAAGCCTTTTGCGACGGCGATTTTGAGACGGCACTGGTGGCGGACGCAGATGCGATGGTTCTGTAACCGCTAGCCGCAACGGTCATGCAGAGGCCGAGTCTGCGACGGTTCTGTGACCGCCTTTTTGCCGTCGCAATTTTGGTAATCCGGCGACATATGGCGACCACTTGCGACCGCGACTTTGCTACCGCGTATTTATGACCATCCAGGCCGTCGCAAAATGTTATTAAATTCCCCGCCCAATCCCTTTTTTTTCACTTCCCTTGCTCAACCCGATCTCTCACTCGTTCTCTTTGCCACGCGTCCGCCACACATCACACGTCGACCGCCACACACCGCACATCGACCGCACGCCGCACACGCTCGCAGCAAGTAGGCCACCCGTCGAACGGGTTCAATCTGTGTCGTCGGGATTCTCTCTCTCTCTCTCTCTCTCTCCCCATCCCGAAGCCCTACAGCTACTATGTTTTCTGTTGGCTTAAGAGTTTCTCTCAAGCTTCGATCTTCATTTTGATGATAACAAACATGTATTTAATCTATGTGTGAAGTTTGGAGTTCAGGTTGAGGTTGCGATAAGCATGCGAAGTTCGTTCAAACGAAACGAAAGAAAAGACTGTCAAAGATACGGAAGAAGAAAACGTCAAAAAAAGGCTCGGGTATAGATCAAGTAGAAATCATGTAATATACCCCTAGGATGATTTTATCCCAAGCCAAATTGTAAAGTTATCCAAGTTAAAACTTGGTAACTAAATCCATGAAAAAGCATGTAACAAATTCAAAGTAAAAATCAGCCTCAGCCTGAGTTCGATCGACTGGTCGGTCGATCGAACAAGGCAGAATACTGGCAGTAGCCTATTCGGTCGACCAGTCGATCGATCGAATGTTGTCACAAAATGGTAGTAGCCATTCGATCGACCTGTCGATCGACTGAAGTTGGTGAAAAAAATTAGCAGAAGGCTACGTCGGTCGACCAACCGAAGCCAAAATTTGGCAGAAGGTGCATCGGTCGATCGGATTGCAGATCGCAAATCACGCCTCTGGCTTTGCGGATCAAAGAAGTCGTGATCCATTCGGTCGACCCGTCGGTCGACCGAACGGCGCGAGTAAAGTCTAGAAAGGGTAGTGGTCGCAAGCGGTCGATCGGTTGGTCGACCGACGATCGACCGACAAGCGACCGAACGGCGGTAATGGCTAGTTTTCCACCCGTTGAACCGCTCGTTCAGCTGATGGGTTATAAATACCCCTCGCCTAACTCTTTTAAACCTTCTTAGAGATATTATTGAGCATTTAATAAGTGATTTAAGCCTTCAAAGAGGTCGATTGTTGCGCGCTCTGATCGTCCGTCAACGTTCTTCTTCAAGCGCCCACTGCTCCTCAACTCTGCTACGACTCAAGCTCATTTACTGGAAAGTTGAAGGGTTGAAGGCTTGAAGGGTTGGGAAAAAATCATTGGTTCTTCTCTCAAATTCCTAGCTCTTTTTCATTGTATTTGAAGTTATTATAAACTTATTTTCACCTGTAATAGCTTGCTAGGTGTGCTAGAGAAACACGTAGGATTAGGCTTTGTAGATTTGTGTTTTGCCTAGGTGAATAGGTACATTTGAGGAGTTCTCAAAGATGTGAGAATTGTGTCCTCAGTTGTATTCAAAGGGAAACACAAGTTCTATAAAGTAGTTTGTTAGAAATCCTTGGTGAGGAGCCAAGGTAGTGGAGTAGGCAGTTGGTTGAACCACTATAATTGATCGTGTTTGCATTACTTTCAATATTTGCTCATTACTGTTCTTGATATTTGATCACATCCATTGTTAAGATACATTTGCATCTTCCCTATAAATTAAGATGTCTAGTGAAATCTAACTAGCTCAAGGGTCCTCTACTCATACTCGACCACTATTCGATGGAAACAACTATACCTACTGGAAGATTCGTATGAATGGCTTCTTACAATCTCTAGGCATGGATGTATGGAGGATGATTCAAGTAGAGTATAAGCAACCAACTAAGGACATGGATGAGTGGGACCAAGAAGAAATTAAACTGTTTAATGCGAATGCAAAGGCTGTCAATGCATTATATTGCGGCCTATCAATTAATGAGTTCAATAGGATTTCTACCTGTAAGTCCGCATATGAACTATGTAAGGTCCTAGAAGCCACACATGAAGGGACTTCACAAGTAAAGGAATCTAAAATAAACCTACTCATGCATGATTATGAAATGTTTAAAATGTTATCGCATGAATCCATTGATGCTATGTATGCTAGATTTCAAAATATTACAAATGGCTTAGCTAACCTTGGCAGAGAAATAATGGAAGAGGAGAAGGTAAGGAAGCTCCTCCGTTCCCTTCCAAAATCTTGGGAACCCAAGGTCATAGCAATCATGGAAGCAAAGGACATGAGTATCTTGAATATCACCGAGCTCATTGGGTCTCTCATGACACATGAGACCCACATGAAGCAATACCAGGAGGAAGATGCCCCCAAAGGCAAGACCATTGCCTTAAAAGCATCACATCGAGCAGAAGAGTTATCATCATCCGAGGAAGAGACGGATGACTTTGAAGAAATGACGATGCTAGCTAGAAGATTTATGAGTTTCATGAGGGGAGGCATGAGGAAGGGAAGAGGAAGCTATACATGCTATCATTGCAACAAGGCTGGGCACCTAAGGAAGGGTTGCCCACTTCTCAAGATGGCTTCCACCTCCAACCCTCACAAGAAGGACAAATACAAGAAGAAGAAGAAGAAGAAGAAGGCAATGATGGCTTCGTGGGATTAAAGCGAGGTCTCATCAAGTGAAGAAGACACAAAGAGTGAAAAGACAAATCTTTACTTGATGGCAAATGATGATGAGGTAAGATTTACTTTTGGTGAAGTTTCTTTTACGTACTCAAGAAGAGCTAGAAAATGAATTTGAACAAATGCATGATGAATTTAATGCTATTAGGAGAAAATTTAAAGATCTTGAAAAGGACAATAAATCTTTAGAGCTTTAGAATAATAGTTTATTACTCTGATGCAATGCCTTAAGAAAAAAAGTAGACACCCTTAAGGAAGAGACACACACCCTAGAGAAAGCTAAGAAGGACCAAGAAAATGACAACAAAAAATTAGAAGATGAAAACAAGTATTTAAGTGATCAAGTAGAGCACTTGAATAATAACATGCTTACATTGAAAAAGGAACTTTGCATGTTTAATGAAAAGATGACAATCATACAAAATGACATGCCTAATGTTGTCCATAAGAAGAAATCATCACACTTCCATGCTCACACACACAATAGAAGAAAATTTAATGAAAATTGTTTTTCTTGTGGCATATTTGGCCATATGGCCAAGTATTGTGCTTTGAGGAGGAACCCACATGCAAGATTTACATGGCTTCCTAAAATGACTAACACTCAATAACTCAAGAAAATTTGGGTACCTAAAATAGTTTCCTCTCCTTTTGTAGATGGAGAAGCATCCTCAAGCAAGTAGAAGCACTTGGATATTGTATAGTGGTTGCTCAAAGCACATGACGGGTGACATCAACTTATTTGCAACCCTATCAAGCAAAGATGGTGGACATGTCACATTTGGAGACAATGTCAAAGGTAAGATTGTTGGCATTGGTGATATAGGTATACTTTCTTACCCATGCATTAAGAATGTTTTACTAGTTGATGGGTTAAAACATAACTTGATTAGCATATCACAATTGTGTGACAATGGATACATAATTATTTTTGAAGTATCTAAATGTATCATTAGGAGTGCACCATCTAATGATATCATGTTTATTAGAAATAGGCAAGAAATGTCTACACATTAGATTTAAATGTCTTGCCTAATCCCCATGTTAGATGCTTAGTTGCCATGGAGAATGACTCTTGGTTGTGGCATAGAAGGCTAGGACATGCTAGCATGAGCCTCATCTAAGAAATATCTAAGAAAGAATTAGTTAGAGGATTACCCAAGATAAAAGTTGAAAAAGACAAACTTTGTGATGCATGTCAACTAGGTAAGCAAGTTAAATCTTCATTTCATAGCATTAATCAAGTTAGTACATCTAGAATTCTTGAGCTTGTGCACATGGATCTTTTTGGTCCATGTGATGTAGTTAGTCTAGGTGGAAAGCTATATTGCTATGTGTTAGTTGATGACTTTTTAGATTTACATGAATTTTCTTTTTAGCTAAGAAAAATAAAACTTTTGAGTTTCTCAAGAAGTTTACTAAGAAAGCTACAAATGAGAAAGGAGTTTCAATTTTAAAAATTAGAAGTGATAATGGAGGAGAGTTTAGAAATGAATTTTTTTTCCGAAATTTATGATGATTTAGGTATTGAACATACCTTTTCTTCCCCTAGGACCCCTCAACAAAATGAGGTGGTTAAGAGGAAGAATAGAACTTTACAAGAGATGGGTAGGACCATGCTATGTGAAAATAATTTGCCTAAGTATTTTTGGGCCGAAGCCACAAATACCACTTGTTATGTGCTTAATCACGTTTTATTAAGACCTAAAATTAAGAAAACACCTTTTGAGCTTTTGAATGGTAAAATCCCAAATGTGGGATATTTTCATATTTTTGGATGCAAATGTTTCATCTTAAACACTAAGGAGCATTTAGGAAAATTTGATTCCAAATCGATGAAGGGATTTTCCTAGGTTGCTCTATTAATTCTAAGGCATATAGAGTATACAATCGTAGAACCATGATTGTTGAAGAATCTATGCATGTCACGTCTAATGAAACTAATGATTTTTTTAGAAATGTGAAGAGTGCACTACAACATATAAGACTTGTAGCCACGATATTTTACCCACGAACGATCCATTTGTGGCAATAAATATATTTTATAGTCATAGTTTGAACCATCGTGATAATTGAATAATTTGTAGCTACGAAACATTGATGTCGCGGCAACAAAAGCTTTTGTTAGCCATGAAATATTGATGTTGTGGCAACAAAAACATAACAATAGCCACATACACTATATCATGTGATAATAACATGTTTAATTGCCACATGTGTTTTTAGTTATAACTGATATAATATAGTCATCAAAAGATATGAGTCGATAGCCACGTTAAAATCGTGACTACTGTTTAATAGCATTTGCTTGAATATATGTTTACGAGAAGAAACATGTCAGTTGTCATAAGAAAGGTTTCGTGGATATAAATTTATCGCCAAATTGTATATTTTGGCACCTTTCTTGGTTTTTATAACACAAAAAAGTAGTCGTGGCTACTATAGTACATTGTAATCACGTTAAATCCGTAGCTAGTGGTTAATAACATTTGCCTCGATTTTATGTTTGTGAGAACAAACATGTTAGTTGCCTTAAGAAAATATTCATGAATATATTTTTGGTGACAAAAATTCTTTGTGGCTACTTGAGTACATTGTATCCACGATCATTTCGAGGTTAATGTGTAACAGCATTTGTTTCGATCATAATTTGTGAGAAGAAATATATTAGTTGCAACAAAAAATATTAATGGATATAAATTTCCCGCTGAAATATATATTTTGGCGCCATTCGTAATATTTGTAACGAAGAATATTATTTGTGGCTACTGAAGTACCATTTAGCCACGATATGTGTGTGGCTGTTGTTTAACATCATTTACTTCGATTGCATAATTGTGAGTAGAAACATTTAAATTGTCGTAAGAAATATTTGTGGATATAAATTTACCGCCAAAGTGTATATTTTGGCGCCATTCTTAATATTTGGTATGAAAAATTATTTGTGACTATTAAAATAAGTAATAGCTATAATCATACTTGTGTCATTAGTTGTCGTACATACGAAGTAAATTTTGTGGGTAATAGTTCACAAGCATTTACAAACATCTATGTGTCTATCGTGTGTAAGGAAATTTGCAGTAACGAACTTTGTGTTAGTGGCAAATGCTTGAAGTAAAAACAAACAAAATTTGTTGCCGTCATTTACTTTTTGGTTAGTTTGAATTTTTTGCGCTATCTAAAATTACCACAAATAATATGTGGATATTATTGCATGCATTATCCATGAAATATATTCGTGGTTACTATTATCAATTCAAATACATAAATGATATTCCATAAATGAAATTCTATTCTATATTATTCAAAATAATTTTGATGTAAATAATAAAATAGTTTTCTATTAATTTGTTATTATTATAAAAAATTTATTGTATAACTAATAAAATCATGCATATATACTAGAATGAACTTTTATGGCTAATAAAATACTTTTGGCGTAAATAATCAAATAATTTTCTTTAAAGAATGTCATAACATATACTAAAATTAATTCCTTTATTTCTAAATTTTCAAAATTATTTCGATCAAATAATTTTCAAATTTTATATTCCCGATTAAACTACAATAGCCCTACCCGAACAAAAATCGTGCCTGGCTCGACACAGCCCAACAAAAATTCGGGGCCAGGGACCCCGGGTTCGGCACATAACAGAAAATAAACGTGCTGGCATGGCATAAGCTGCTAGCACGATAACGGAAAAAAAATAATTGAAGCATGATACATCAGACCAATTTGGCATGATAACCCGAAACAGCCTGATATATAGTTCGATGTCCTAAATTATTAATAAGTTTTTAAAATAAAATTTCTTATCGGACTATCGGTCCGACGTGTGCCTACATCGTTTGGCCCGCCACAACCCGATAACTGTTCGGGCTTTATCGGGCCAACTCGATAATGACCCGACACGATAAGAGTCGGCCCGAGCATGATTTTATCCTGTCGGGCAGACCTAATTTTCCATTGCCTTATTAGCGATGCTTTCATTCAAAACACTCGACTAATGTTCGTGAACAAACTTGTTAAACTACTTGTTTAGTATTCATGAGGAGCTCGTTAACTCATATATCATTCGCGAACAATTCTTTTAATTAAGCGTGTATATATAATATTAATTATCAAAAATTTAAAACTAAAATAATTTTCTTCAATAAATATAATAATAAATTTCAAAAAATAGAAAAAAAATATAAAAGTGAGAATCAGTGTTATAAAATTGAAATTATTTTAAATTGGAATTATTATTATAATTAATAACTAGTATTTAGATTTTATTTTTATATTAATATATATTATTAATACATATTCAACTCCAAACCCTAAAATCCCTTCCACTTACAGGTAGTTATTCTTAATTAGTTATAGTACTTAACTATTATTAATAATTAATAAATATGTATATATTATTAATACATATTCAATTCCAAACCCTAAACCCCCTTCTTCTTACCCGTTCCACTAATCCCCTCTCCATCTCTGTCGCACTCAGCCCACCCGCACGGCCGGACCACTCGCCTCGCCGCCTCTCGCCGAATCCCGCTCCTCCTCCTCGCCTCTCATCGAATCTCACTGCTCCTCATCACCCCTTACTACCCCTTGTCGGCGTTGCCGCATCTCGCTGCTCCTCGTCACCGATCTCGCTGGAACTAGCTTCTCCTCATCGCCTCTCGCTGAGTCTCTCTTCTCCTTGTATCAATTCAAGGCTTGAATATCAATTCAGGCAACCCTTCGGTGCTTCATCGTCCTTTAAGAATCTTCTTGCGAGGTTGCCTCCTCGAGTTCATTCAGTATATTACCGGGATGAAATTGGAAACATCTCGTCATCTCGTTTGCGCATTGATTCCAGAAGGTACATTTAATTTTGTGCTCTCTATGATAACATTGATTCTAGTCTTAGTCTTGGAAAGACATTGGATATGTTACTGGCAAAACTCTGTGTAATCTATGTTTACTTTTTTGAGATTAAGAGATAATGCAACCTGTGGTCTTGACCAACTATTTATCTGCTATTCATTACCTCAAAAAATGAAATCATATGAATTTATATAGATTTACATATTCTGTCTGATTAGGGGTTTAAAGAAAAAATGCATGGAATTTGTAAAATTGTCACACCCCGACTGAGGGTAGTGTGACCGGCCAGGGACCACATCCTGCCCTGTAGCCTATTGTCTACACTGACATCAAGAAACCAAAACACATCGACTGAAAGAAACTTAACATACTTATTAAAAACAAAGTTTGCAAGTCACAATGTATAAGTTTTTCAAAACAAGAAGAAACATCAACCTCAAATCCAAATGGACAAACATCACGTTTTTGCAATTCTTTTCAATTACAACCGTCAGTGCAGAAAGAAACCAACATAACTAGGACTAGTCTAAGACTCATGGACGCCGCTACGAGATTTGGCACCGCCTCTGCCCTCCAGCTGCACCATGTCGACACAAAGCTACTGCTCATGCTCTGCAAAAATAGAAATAAACTGTGAGCCCACTTGGGACTCAGTGAGTGGCTCAATTGAACCTCCACATAAGCCTCAGTCATATATATATATATATCATACAAGGCAATAAAGGAAATGTACTAGGAGGTAAAATTTATTTCTAATGCGATTACCGACCCCCAACGGGTTCGTCCGCATCAACTGAACATGATAACCTGCCATCTCAGCTTATCTAGCCTTCGGCATTCGGCCCTTGGGCCTACTCATAAAATCATATCCCGGCTACAGCCGCCCCTACCATATCCGGTAGTATCACACTGGCTCTAGGCCATAACATCTCAAGATGTAAACAAACAATCCCGGGCCGTCGACTAGGATGGCCACTAGTCTCCTGACACCGTCTGGGGTAAGGATAGCTAGTCTCACCCAACTGGGGTCTGGCACCTAGTGGGCCCGCTGGCGCACCTCTAGACCCAACTGGCCGAGCTGAGCATTGGTCATTTCCGACCTCCTCGCTCCTCGGCGGACCATCTCAAGCACATTACACATTCAATATCCTAGGGTTTCCATACATATAAATATACCTTAGGCCTTTTCCCGTATCTAGCCATGTCCGGCTACCGGGTCAACAATTCATGCTGCCCCTTTTAGTACATGTGCACCTACAATCTCTAAGTTTCCAAAAATATACAAGTAGTTATGGAAGTGTTATCGTCTCATATCTAAGTTTCCATAAATGTGTTATGAACATCTAGTGGCACCTTACATGTTAACTAGCCTTCTACACTGTCTTAGGTGAGAATTTCCATGAGTCAACCTTGGAATACCATCCAAGAGCATTTAGGGCAGCATACATAATTTAAAGAAAAATACTCAAATATTACATCATTCTTCATATATAACCATAATGCACATACCTAACAATTCTTATACTACCTTAGGAATATTAGCTCAATAAGGAGCAACTATCTAGCATGGCAAGGTAGTAATAAATTTAAATAACATGTATGAATTATAAAACATGGTAACATTGTCAACATCCAAGTTTAAGGATCAAATGCTAAGTTTGGTTACAAGACTAGCATTCCTAAAGTTTCAAATCAATCAAGCTACTTTCTATGTTTGATGTTCTTCCTAAGTATTGTCATATCTCTATGTATGATCCTTATAGTCATGTAATTTCCATCTATAGCTAATCTCTTCTCCCCTCCCTAGCCTTGGCCGAACCATGAGCAAGGAAGACCTTGCTCGGCCATGGTCCTAATGGTAGGAAAAGAGGGAGGAGACTCTAGCTATACCTCTACCTCTTCAATTTCGAATTTAACTTAAAATGCCAATTAACTAATTTACCCTTCCCTCACCCTTGGCCGAACCCTCTTCATGAGTGGTAAGGTTCATTCGGCCATCCAAGGGACTCCTAGGGAAGACATGCTTCAATATACGAAAGATATACAAGTAGAACTACTTCGAACATTGATCTAAGGTCATCTAAGGGCTTCCTTGCCGTCAAAGGAATTGGAGAAAAATTTGGCATGACCTTTCCCCTTTCCTCATGACTCGGCAGCCCTAAAAACTTGCAAATCGACGAAGAAACCGCGAGTTCCGACAAGAAATTTCATAAAACAGCGAACGCACATCATATAAATCAAGATTTGTCGGATAGATCGTGAAAACTCAACCTATCTCATCTAGGGTTCAGCCACCTGCCTCCCCCAAGCTTCAAAACTTAACCACTCACCTAGGTTGCGGAGAAACAAGGACCAGGTGACGACGACTTGAAATTTTTTCGGCGACGACGCGAATCTCGGATCGATCCAAGCCCCAAGCTTCACCTTGCTCCTCTTCCTCTCTCCCCTTAGGCAGCCTTGTGCGGCTCAATGGATGAGCCACACGGCTGCAAGATGAGGGTTTTAATCCCTCATCTAGCTTTCCAAATGTGGCCTCTTGACTCACTTAACTCGCACTCAAACCTCGACTAAACCCGAACTCAACTTGGGTTCCGACTCAAACCATAATATGACTCGAGTTAACTTAATTTAAGGTATGATTTTATAAAAGGAAAGTTAATTATCCAAATAGACTTCATGATTCATTAGCCGAGTCATACCTTTTCACTCGAGGCGATCCTGAGGCTCGACTCGACTATCCCCAGGTCTGACGCGCTGCACCAAAATAGATTTTTATATTAGGAAACTTTTTCCGGGTTTTACAAAAATACTCAATTTGATAACTATACTTGAAGAGTATCCAAATGCAATTTTTTGCTAGAGTTGCTTTGCTTTGTTCTACAAACTAACTTGCTTTGTTATGTGGATTTTCAGTCAGAACTAGAAATAGAACCTAGGTACCCGTTATTTGGTGGATGGAAGGCCACTTTCACTATTGGTTATGGGCTTCCATTGCAAGATTTTCTGTTTGAATCACCTGATGGGCAGCGTTAACTCAACTTTAGTTTTGGATGTCCTTTTCTTGAGACGACTGTTGATGATCTTACAGTTAAAGTAAGCTTCACTTTACTCTTTTACTTTAAAGCTGAATGTTACTGGACTGGAATGATATTTTTTATATTAAGATAAGACTGAAGAAGACTACAATTACTTTCTCATAGTGATGATCTTTTCCCAGTTGTACTTAACTATTTGTTTCTTTTTAACATGGGATTAATGGTCAAAACTATGGTTCAAAAAACCTTGTCTGAACTTCACTAACATTATGATCAATTATGTCAAGCTTGCTTTTGTATTTGCTAAATGACGGACGAAAATTTTCTGCAATATGTAACCGAATTTTGCTATTTTTGAGCTTATTGTTAATTTTCTTGTTGATTTTATATCAGTAATAAAAAAGTGGATCAAGTTTGTTCAAAAATGCGTGGAGAATAACGTTATCAATTTTGCTATTTAGCATACTTAGATACATGTTGTCATTGCATGCATTTTTTCAGGGAATGAAATATGCTAACTTAGCATCTTAATATTGTTGAAGTGACAAATGAATATAACTCGAAATGCTTGGACATCTCTATTTATGGGGAATCAAATATAAGTAGATTCTCCATGTGTTTTGCTGCCAGCTGAGGGCTATTCTTAATGTTACCATGTCGTTTGCAATTTTTGGATATTTCAATAACTTGTACACCAAGTTGTAGTCATTTTTTAAAAAAACAAATCTTTTTTTTGGATGTTGTTGAATTTTGGTTATAGCAATTGCTTATTGGATGCTGATATTTTAAGTTTAACTCCTTTGCTGCTATGATGTCAATGTTTTCTATTTTGCTTTAAACTTGAGGGCAAATATCTTGAGCTATATTTGATACATTCTGCAATATATAAATTACAAATGTTGTGCCTTAAATAATTAAAAAAATGGATAAATTCAATGAAGTCAAACTGGCATTCTACGTGCTATATTTAAAATAGATGGGGTAGGTATTGGTGTTGTGATATAGGTAGGTATAGTTGATGCAAAGTCTGAAAAAACTGTTGGCTAAAATAAGTTCTATTGTAGTAAATGTTTAGTAATCTAATTTTGCATTAGACAATAATAAAAATATTCATTTGATTTGATTATTTAAATAATAATAATATTGATGGTTAATGGTGCAGGTCCTTTCTACTTGATATTTATGTGATATGTGCTTGTAGGTAAAGACTGAAGAACAACGATGTGCCGGGACGTCATATAAATTTTTGACAACTCATTGTATTTTGGAGTATTTAATCATTCCAAATTTTTTTAATGTTTTCTTTTTGAACAAAAATTAATATTGTTACTTATGATACTATGTTTTTGAGTCGTTAGATATGATATATTTGATTTATTGTGAAAAATAATAATTATTGATATGTGAATCCATCATTAACCACTAATATTTGTAGTTGATGTTTTTGAATCATTTACCATGATATTGTTTGTCACTAAACTATAATAAATATTATTCACAAAAAAAATCGCGAGGATTGCTCCGTAAGCATTTACAATAAAAAATGTAACAACAACTTTCCCAAGCTTATATATTTGTTTTCGTGGTTATCATTGCAATTTGTTACAAAAATATATAAGTATTATTGTTACATAAATTTCATGGGAACAAAACTTTTCAATTACCACGAGTGGTTTCATTGATTATAGTTTATTAATTATAATAAATTTATTATTGAAATTAATTTTATATGAAGATTAATTAATTAATCATTTGCCACGATTGATTGTCACGAACATATTCTACAATATTAGCGATAATATTTGTGGCTAATCTTATTTATTATTTTTAGTTATAAAGCTAATTGTGGATAATAACTTTTAAGATTGTTAACTTAGGTAATAAGTTGCCACGAACTACAGTATTACTCACGAAGCTAGATGACTAATATGCACGAAATTTTCATGGTTAATTTTCGTTATAACATGTATTGGCTATGATGTCTATGTGGCTAAAGTACATTTTATGATGAATATTGCATGAGGTAATTACCACGAACAATGTTATTATCACTACTAGGAAAATGGGCATCAGCAACGGCCGAGCCGTTGCAATAGAGCCGTGACAGAAACTCGCGTTGCTGATAACTTAGCGACGGATCAACAACGGTCGTTCGGGCCGTCGCTAACAATATTATCAGCAACGGTGTTGCCACGGACACGGAGCCGTTGCTGATAACATTAATAGCAACGGCCGCTGAGTCCGTAACAACGCCGTTAGTAAAAGCCCGTCGCTAAGCCATTGTTGTAGGTCATCAGCAACGGCTTTCGATACACTTTTAGCAACGGCTTTCCCACGGACGGTCGTGGGAAAACCGTTGCTGATGATGTGAACCTAGTTACGAAAAAATTTAAAATTTAAAATTTCCATTGATACATTGATACATTATCTGATACATAACTCACACACCCATACACTCATACACACATTCATTCACACATCACAAACACACCAAGATATACATCAAAACAATTATATTTATATTGATAATTATCCACGATAGTATAAAAATAATTCAAATGCAAAATTGAAGTATCAATATCCAAACAAAATAAGTTAAACAAGTTAAATATCTCAGTAACAAAGTCAATATAAAAAAAATCTCACGATGACAATGGAGGATGGCCTAGATCATATGGCGGGGTCTGGAGTGCTTGAGTGTACACCGGCGTGGACTGACTCGAGGACGATGGATTAGATGATGCCGAAGAGATGCCTGCTTCGGGATGACCTGACATGTTGCGTAGCATAGCTTGTATATCCGCCATCATCTGACTCTGACGCTCCATCAACTCAGTCTGACGCGCGACCGTGTCCTCTAGAGTCCTTATTCTGCTACTATGATCATAATTGGATCTAGAGGTGGACGGCCGCTCACCAGCGACCGGAGGGGTTGGTGCCCCAAGTGGCCCTAGCACGGCTCGCGCATGACCACTATCTGCGAAGCCATATACGCGGCCATGGTCCCAGCCACCTGCGGCCTCGACCCACGATGCTGCGTCAAAGTCCTCGGGGGTACCCCCGCGCTGCACCACCGTCTGGCTGTAGGTCTCCTACTCGAGTTTGATTTTTTGTTTAATATTTATCATAAAACTTAAATTATAAATATATAATGAATCATTTAAACAAATATATAATTACCATAATGTATGCAGCGCGGTTGTGGATGTACTACCCCGTCCCAAGTGCTCGACGGTGAGTCCGCTCAAACACCGCCATCGGGGAGGGTCGCTGGACAGTCCCATCATCCGACACCGTCGTCTACATTTACAAAACAAATACATTAATTAGTTCACATAGTAACAAATAAAATATATAATTAAAAGATATACTTACCATACGGTTCGCGTGCACTGTAAATGCAACAGAGCCGCCGGTGTGACGCGCTGCTCCCCCCGACATGCGATTTCTAGCCGCATTCTGAGAAATCTCCTGCCATCGATCCGTCGACCATATTCCCACGAGCTGGTCCCATATATCCGGAGTAATCCAACCGGGGCCGTATCCCCGAGTCTCCGCAATATTAGTGGTCCCAGCTCGGGCCATCGCTTGGGATCGAGCCTGCCCCAGCTGCCCGTTGTACCTTGCCCGGGAAATAGCCTCCCAGGCAGCGTAAATGAAGGGCCTTTGGTCCTCGTCCCATGTATAGCGAGCCTGCAAAATAATAATATCAGTACCAATATTAATCATCATGCATGTAAAAAAATAATAATATGTGCCTCAAACTCGTGCCATAACATGTCGACGTGCTCGCTAGGCACGTGAGACCACGTAGGCCATGCCCCGTGCATGTATCGTCGAATAGTAGAAGAAATGCTCCTCGGCACTTCTTCTTGCTCGAACCTGCACAACAAAAATAAATTTTAATATTATATTATGATATAATGAATTTGTAATGATTCATAATTCATGATACATTACCGCTCCCCAATCACGCTAATCAATCTACGTGACTTTGTGGCTGGTGGAGGCATCCACCTGTTCGGCCCGCGTGGCCGCCTGCGTCTGGATGTACTAGCCTCGGCAGTTTCATCGGCATGAGGATCAGCAACAGGAGAATCAGCAGCATGAGTAAGTGCTGGAGTCTCACCGATCGGAGACTCCGAAGCTCTCCTGCGTCGATAACCACGACCAGACATATCTGTCGAACAGACATATAATCAGATTATTGTATAAATAGTAGAGATATATTTAATAAAATATATACTTTACAATTATTCCTCATCATCTGAATAATAGTCTTCGAAATCTTCCTCTTCTTCCTCTTCTTCATCTTCTTCATCTCCAGCTTCCTCAATTTCATGATCGTCATCATCAGCATATTCAACTTCTAATTGAATTGACGTTGTGTCTGCATCCTCAAGTATTGGAATAATACGATCTACAGCAGGAGGATCATCTTCTTGATAGAAACCATGTGTCATATCAGGTATCAGCTCATTTTCTCCTACTATCGGATCAATTTTTCCTCTACCTTTTGTCTTACAGACTACACGCCAATCTGCTCTATCTTTATTTCGAGCCGGATACTTCGCGTAATATACTTGTTCGGCTTGTGATGCCAATATAAAAGGCTCATTTGCTGCCAATTTCGATTTGTAATTAACCTCAACAAGTTTGTATTTTGGATGAACTTTCATGCCCCTTTCTGTTGTATCGAACCAATGATATCTAAATAGGATCACTGATTTTAAGCCGAAGTAGTGCAACTCTATCACTTCTTCCACCAGTCCATAAAAATCCATATCACATTCAATATAGGTTGTCCCTTTCACACAGACCCCAGCATTCATCGTCTTCTTTGTAAATGAATATTCAACCGTGTGAAATTTATACCCGTTAACAAAATATCCGCTATAGCATGACACAAGTCGCGACGGTCCACTAACAAACTCAAATATTCTTTCATCTATTTCAGCTCTGTGATCTTTACTGTAAGTCTGAATCCAAGTAGAGAAATCACGATTCCGTAATATCTCCAATTCTTGATCGTTGTGAATAGAGTATTTTTGCACCATCTCAATGTCAAATATTTCAATGAATTGTTCAATCTCTGGACAATTGAGTAATACATACAAGTGTGCCAAATGATACTCTTCCTCGCTTAAGTGTCGAGATGGACAAGAACCAAAAGCACGACCAGAGTGACAAAATATATTTAAACGTCCATCTGAATGTCGAACACCCCCGTCGTCGTTACGTGGAAGACGATCAAATCTTGTATATACTGTCGATTCAAAGTAAAATGAGCAGAATGTTGAAATTTCTTGGATGATATACGATTCAGATATTGATCCTTCAACAGCTGCGGTGTTCTTTACTTTTTTCTTCAGACGATTCATGTATCTTTCAAATAAGTACATCCACCGATATTGAACGGGGCCACCAACTCGTGCCTCGTATGCCAAGTGTATCGGTAGATGCTCCATCGAGTCAAAAAATGCAGGAGGGAAAAACTGCTCCAGCTTGCATATGATTTCAACAATATTATTTTCAAGTGTTGACATATCTTCGAGTCGAAGGACATTTGCACAGATGTTTCTAAAAAACATACTTAATTCAGTCAACGGACCCCAAATATTATCAGGTAGAAGATCTCAAAATACGATCGAGAGTAATCTCTGCATGAATACATGACAATCATGGCTCTTCATCCCTGATATTTTGCAATCATCGACGTTCACACATCGAGATAAGTTTGAAGCATATCCATCGGGTAATCTGAGTTCTTTTACCCATTGACAAACATCTTTGATCTGTTGTTTATTTAATACATATAGGGCCTTCGGTTTCAGATATCGTCTGTTGACCTCTTGTAACTCCAACTCTGGTCTTTTACAAAGTATTTTCATATCATGTCGGGCTTTGACATTATCTTTAGTTTTTCCGGAAATATCCATCAAAGTGTTGAAAATATTATCAAACACATTTTTTTCAATGTGCATGACATCTAAATTATGTCGAATCAATAATGAACTCCAATAGGGCAATTCCCAAAAGATACTTTTTTTCACCCAGTTATGTGTTTGGCCAAAACCTGACACTCTTTCATTGCGACCAAATACTATATCTGGAAGTGCTGAAACACGTGCTAACATTTGTTCACCAGACAACATCGGTGGTGGCCCATCTCTTTCGACTCTGCCCTTAGTAAATTTATTACGATTCCTTCGATACTGATGATTAACCGGTAGGAATCGACGATGACAATCAAATAATGAGATTTTTCGTCCGTTCTGAAGACTGATTGATTTAGAGTGTTCCATACAATACGGACAAGAGAATCGGCCGTGAGTGCTCCAACCTGACAACATGTCGTACGCCAGGAAATCATTGATTGTCCACAAGACCGCGGCCTTTAAATTGAAGTTTTGCTTCCGATGACAATCATAAGTGACAGCTCCCTCAGTCCACAATGTTTTCAATTCATCTATCAAGGGTCTGAGAAATATGTCAATTTCTTTTCGCGGACCCTTAAGACCCGGAATAATCATCGAAAGATAAATAAATTCATCTTTCATGCACATTGACGGTGGCAAATTATAAACTGTCAGCAGCACTGGCCAAACTGAATAAGGAGTTGCAGAATGTCCAAACGGATTAAAACCATATGTGCACAATCCCAATCTGATATTTCTAGTATCCCTAGCAAATGAAGGATAACATGTATCCAAATGTTTTCATGCTTCACTGTCAGATGGATGAGTCATTACTGTATCATCACGACTTCTTGCATGCCAACTCATGTAGGGGGCTGTCTTTTCCGACATGAATAATCTTTGAAGTCTCGGTGTTAGTGGAAAATACCGAAGCACCTTAAACGAGATATTTTTCTGTCGGACCGATTTCTTCTCCTTGTAACGAGGATGCTGACATACAGGGCATTTATCCAACTGCACATTTTCTTTATAATATAAAATGCAGTTATTTTGGCACGCGTGTATTTTTTCGTACCAATTTTCTCATTAGCTTTTTAGTCTTATAAAAAGTTGGCTCAAACTTGTTATCAGTAGGCAGCATTCCATTAATCAATCCAGCAATCCGATCATACGCAACTCCACTGATATTACAATCGGCCTTGATGTTTAAGAGCTGTGTCATTGCTGAAAACCTAGTGTATTTAGGACAATTCTCATACAAAGGTTCATCGGCAGCTTTCAACATCTCGTAAAATTCTGCAGCTTCTTTATTCGGTAATTCAATCGCTACCGCAGTTTGTACTACTGTGATATCAACCGCTGTAGTATCTGGTGGGACTGATGTCTGAAGAACTGACCGATCAACATTATCATTCAGGTGGAATTGACCCCCAAGACTATCAAGTATCATAGTTCTATAGGGATTACATTGACTGGATGAAGAAGCACTAGTAGAGGAAGATTCACCATATGTCTGAACGACAGGATTGCTCGACGTCCCGACTTCGCGTGACTCCCCGTGATAAGTCCATAGAAAATATCTTGGTGCAAATCCTTTGGTATATAGATGCAGAGTGACAGTCTCCCGATCCAAAAATCATCCATTTGAACAAATGCGGCACGGACATCGGATTTGATCACCCATGCTAACGAAATTCCGATTCGAATAGGCGAAATTTAGGAAGTACGTTATGCCTAATCGAAACTCATTCGTTAAAGCTCCACGATCAAGACGTCGGTACATCCAACTTCGATCAGCCGACATGATTCTGTCAATCAATGACAATTTCTTTGGTTAATGTCTTTAGGTGAGATTGTCTTATTCCATTCGGGATTTATGTTATTCGTACTGCACTTACGTTTTTATTTTAACTGTTAACTAATTATTCTAAATTTCGGCAGCATCTCCCTACAGTTCTCCGAATACGCATATCATCTGGGCGCGTATCGGAGAACAAGAGAGATGTTGCCAAAATTTAGAATAATTAGTTAACAGTTAAAATAAAAACGTAAGTGCAATACAAATAAATATATTCCCAAATTGTCCAATCAGGGACAATTCAAGAATTGTACGTCGTATAAAAGATTATCTACTTCTTTTACACGAACATACAATCCCCGAACGGATCTGAGGTTTTGCTAAATCATATCCGACTCGTCGATGCGTACGTGAAACATATGAACTCGTCGGATGCATGATTATTTTCTAAATGTTTCGAGACAGTTCGAGTCCATATTGGACGATTCCGGCGCGCGTCCGAAGTGGACGATTCCGGCGCGCGTCCGAAGTGGACAATTCCGAAATTAATCTAAACCCTAATAATTAATCTAACAAATTAAATAATTAATCTAAATAATTAATTAACAATGAATTAACAATTATAAAATAATAAAAAAAACATTTATTATACTACAAATTCCCGGCGACGGAGTCAGGTGGACTCCGGCGGCGGCCATCGGCCGATCGTCGCCGGCCGAAACCCTGAAAAAAGGGTTTCGGTCGGATTTCCTGCCGGCCGCAACGGGAAGAGACGGCCGGTCGGCGAAGCATACCTGAAAAAGTCGGCAGCAGCGGGAGGAGGAAGAGGCGTCGTCGGCGTCGGTAGCGGCGGCGAGAGGCGGGAGCAGGAGGCGGCGACGACAGCAGCGGAAGGAAGAAGGGTCGGGCGCGACTGCGTGCCCTATATAAACTTATCAGCAACGGCTCACTCGCCCGTTAGAAAGCCGTTGCTAATAAGTTATCATCAGCGACGGCTGACTTGTCCGTTAGAAAGCCGTTGTTGATAATTAAAATATCAGCAACGGCTTGAGTGTCCGTCCGAAAGTCGTTGCGGATAATTAAAATAATCTGCAACGGCTCGCGTGTCCGTTAGAACGCCGTTGCAGATACAACATATCTGCAACGGCTCGGGCGACCGTAAGAATGCCGTTGTAAATAGCAACGGCTTGAGCGGCCGTTGCTGATAGTCGTTGCTGAAGACTCATTTTCTAGTAGTGTATCCACATGCGTAATTGATCAATACTAACAATAACTTTCGTGGTAAATGATATATATTGTTTCCACGAATTACAATATTTGTGATTATTGATCAGTAGCCACACCATTTATATCAATGAGTAATCAACGAAAAATATTTCGTGGCTAAATATTTGTAGCCACGATAAGTTAACCTGTAGCCATGAAAAATTATGCGGCAACTGACTGTATCTGTTGTAGTGTTGTAAATGTAGGTGAGGAACTTGAGGATCTCACACTTCATGACAAAGAGGTGGAGGATGAAGATAATGTGGAAACTCAACATGAAGATCCACCATCCCCGAATCAACCTCAAGTTGAGGATGAAGAAGAAGAAGCTCTACCGCCTCTCCCTAAAGGATATCGGTTGGTAATGGATCATCCAATGGATCAAGTCATTGGAGAACCTTCAAAGGGAGTGGTAACGCACTCTAAACTCAAGAATATTTGTCAATATGTAGCTTTTATATCTCAAGTAGAGCCTAAGAACATTAAGGAAGCAATAGAAGATGAGTTTTCGATACTAGCTATGCAAGAAGAACTCAACCAATTTGCTAGAAATGATGTATGAAACTTAGTACCTAGACCTAGTGAACAAACTATAATTGAGACTAAATGGGTATTTAGAAATAAGCTAGATAGAGGAGGATTAGTCATTAGAAGCAAAGCTAGGTTAGTGGCACAAGGGTACAATCAACAAGAAGGGATAGATTATAATGAAACTTATGCTCCAGTAGCTAGATTAGGAGCAATTCGAATGCTTTTGGCATATGCTAGCTTTAAGGGTTTTAAACTTTTCCAAATGGATGTTAAAAGTGCATTTTTAAATGGTTTCATTAGTGAAGAAGTTTATGTTGAACAAACCCCCGGATTTGAAAGTTTTGAGTTTCCAAATCATATTTTCAAACTTAAAAAGGCATTATATGGTTTAAAACAAGCCCCTAGGGCTTGGTATGAAAGGCTTGCAAATTTTTTAATTGAACAAGGTTTTAATGTTGGAAAAGCCGATGTTTCACTTTTTATTAAGCATCATGAAAATGATATGTTATTAGTTCAAATTTATGTTGATGACATAATTTTTGGTGCTACTAATGAAATTCTTTGTAAGTGGTTTGCTAAGTGTATGCAAGATGAGTTTGAGATGAGCATGATGGGAGAGCTCTCCTTCATGCTTGGTCTCCAAATCAAGCAAACCAACAAAGGAATCTTCATCAATCAAGCCAAGTACACAAAGGAGCTCATCAAAAGGTTTGGGATGAATGAAGCCAAGATAGCTTCTACACCAATGAGCACATCCATCAAGCTTGACAAAGATGAAGAGGGTGTCAAAATTGACGAAAAACGAATCGAGGTATGATTGGTAGTCTTCTTTACTTAACCACAAGTAGACCCGATATCATGTTTAGCGTTTGTGCATGTGTCAGGTTTCAATCTTGCTAGAATGTCTCATTTAAGTGCGGCCAAACGCATATTGAGATATTTAAAGGGCACGGTTGGCTTAGGACTATGGTATCCATGTCATACATCATTTGATTTAATCGGTTTTTCGGATGCGGATTTTGCCGGATGTAAAGTAGATAGAAAAAACACTAGTGGGTGTTGTCAATTCTTAGATGCGAGTATTGTTTCTTGGTTCTCAAAGAAACAAAACTCAGTTGTACTTTTAACTACCGAAGCGGAATACATCGCTGCGGCTAGTTATTATGCACAAGTCCTTTGGATGAAACAAACCCTTTTAGACTAAGGACTTAAGTACTCTTGCATACCTATTCATTGTGATAATACTAGTGCAATAAATTTAACAAAGAATCCTATTTTACACTCTAGGACTAAGCATATTGACTTAAGGCACCATTTTCTTAGGGATAATGTGACTAAGGGAAATATATCGGTAGAATTTGTATCCACTGATAAACAACTTGCCGATATATCTACAAAACCCTTGGTTGAAGAAAGCTTTACAAATTTAAGGATGCAATTAGGAATTTGTGCTTTTCCTAATAGTTAAGATGTTTTTCTTCGAAACTTATATGGTTTTCAAAACTTGAATTTTATAAAGTATCATCACACTTATGTATTGCTCTGTAGTAGGGCTTTGCGACTTATTGATGTTTGCCTTATATAAGCCTACATTAATAGGAAGGACTATAGCGGTAGATGATACTTGGTTTTATAGTTTTCTTGGTTTTCGTGATGTAACTCATTAATTGTACCTTAACTCTTACCCTTTTTGATTGATGTCAAAAGGGAGAGAAAAAGTAAGGTCACACTTGGTTTTTATGATGCATATAGTTAGGGGGAGTTACATAAATGATATGCACATTGATAGGGGGAGCATAGGCTGAGTTATAAGCATTTATATGCATAGGTTGAGTTATATATCTTGTATGTCTTAACTCATGAATGTCTTAACTCCAACTCACAAAAATATGCATATGTTTTCTTAAAATTTCATGTTATGTTTGTCATCATCAAAAAGGGAGAGATTGTGGGCTTAAGGGTTTCTCTCAAGCTTCGATCTTCATTTTGATGATAACAAACATGTATTTAATTTAAGTGTGAAGTTTGGAGTTCAGGTTGAGGTTGTGATAAGCATGCGAAGTTCGTTCAAATGAAACGAAAGAAAATACCGTCAAAGAAATGGAAGAAGAAAACGTCAAAAAGCCTCGGGTATAGATCAAGTTGAAATCATGTAATATACCCCTAGGATGATTTTATCCCAAATCAAATTATAAAGTTATCCAAGTTAAAACTTGGTAACTAAATCCATGAAAAAGCATGTAACAAATTCAAAGTAAAAATCAGCCTCAGCATGAGTTCGGTCGACCGGTCGGTCGATCGGTCGGTCGACCGAACAAGGTAGAATACTGGCAGTAGCCATTCGGCCGACCTGTTGGTCGACCGAAGTTGGTGAAAAAAATTGGCAGAAGGCTACGTCGATCGACTGACCGAAGCTAAAATTTGGCAGAAGGTGCATCAGTCGACCGGATTACAGATCGCAAATCACGCCTCTAGCTTAACTGCATCGGTCGACCGCATTGCGGATCAAAGAAGTCGTAATCCATTCGGTCGACCAGACGGCGCGAGTAAAGTCCAGAAAGGCTAGCGATCGCAGGCGATCGATCGGTCGGTTGACCGACGATCGATCGACAAGCAACCGAACGGCGGTAACCGCTAGTTTTTCACCCGTTGAACCGTCCGTTCAGCTGAGGGGTTATAAATACCCCTCACCTAACTATTTTAAACCTTCTTAGAGATATTATTGAGCATTTAAGAAGTGATTAAAGCCTTCAAAGAGATCGATTGTTGCGCACGTTGATCTTCCATCAACGTTCTTCTTCAAGCGCCCACTGCTCCTCAACTCTGCTATGACTCAAGCTCATTTACTGGCAAGTTGAAGGCTTGAAGGCTTGAGAAAAGATCATTGGTTCTTCTCTCAAATTCCTAGCTCTTTTTCATTATATTTGAAGTTATTTTAAACTTGTTTTCACTTATAATAGCTTGCTAGGTGTGCTAGAGAAACACTTAGGATTAGGCTTTGTAGATTTGTGTTTTGCCTAGGTGAATAGGTACATTTGAGGAGTTCTCAAAGATGTGAGAATTGTGTCCTCAGTTGTATTCAAAGGAAAACACAATATCTATAAAGTAGTTGGTTAGAAATCCTTGGTGATGAGCCAAGGTAGTAGAGTAGGCAGTTGGCCGAACCACTATAATTGATTGTGTTTGTATTACTTTCAATATTTGCTCATTACTGTTCTTGATATTTGATCACATCCATTGTTAAGATACATTTGCATCTTCCCTATAAATTAAGATGTCTAGTGAAATTCAACTAGCTCAAGAGTCCTCTACTCATACTCGACCACTATTCGATGGAAACAACTATACCTACTGGAAGATTCGTATGAATGGCTTCTTACAATCTCTAGGCATGGATGTATGGAGGATGATTCAAGTAGAGTATAAGCAACCCACTAAGGACATGGATGAGTGGGACCAAGAAGAAATTAAACTATTTAATGCGAATGTAAAGGCTGTCAATGCATTATATTGCGGCCTATCAATTAATGAGTTCAATAGGATTTCTACCTGTAAGTCTGCATATGAACTATGGAAGGTCCTAGAGGCCACACATGAAGGGACTTCACAAGTAAAAGAATCTAAAATAAACCTACTCATGCATGATTATGAAATGTTTAAAATATTATCGCATGAATCCATTGATGCTATGTATGCTAGATTTTAAAATATTACAAATGGTTTAGCTAACCTTGGCAGAGAAATAATGGAAGAGGAGAAGGTAAGGAAGCTCCTCGGTTCCCTTCCAAAATCTTGGGTGCTCAAGGTCATAGCAATCATGGAAGCAAAGGACATGAGTATCTTGAATATCACCGAGCTCATTGGGTCTCTCATGACACATGAGACCCACATGAAGCAATACCAGGAGGAAGATGCCCCCAAAGGCAAGACCATTGCCTTAAAAGCATCACATCGAGCAGAAGAGTTATCATTGGTTTCTCTTTTAAATTCCTAGCTCTTTTTCATTGTATTTGAATTTATTTTAAACTTATTTTCACCTGTAATAGCTTGCTAGGTGTGTTAGAGAAACACTCAGAGTTAGGCTTTATAGATTTGTGTTTTGTCTAGGTGAATAGGTTTGAGGAGTTCTCAAATGGGTGAGAATTGTGTCCTCAGTTGTATTCAAAGGGAAACACAAATTCTATAAAGTACTTGGTTAGAAATCCTTGGTGAGGAGCCAAGGTAGTGGAGTACGCAGTTGGTTGAACCACTATAATTGATCGTGTTTGCATTACTTTCAATGTTTGCTCATTATTGTTCTTGATATTTGATCACATCCATTGTTAAGATACATTTGCATTTGATTGAAGTTAAATTGAGTAAAAAAAAAATGATCAAATAAAAAGGGACCGACATTATTCAACCCCCTCTTCTAGTGTCGGATTTTATACAACATTTTCCTCTTTTGTTCCACAGCTTTAATACAAAGTTTACAGGACTGAGTTCTATCCTTAAAATAGATCAATGTATTTTTAACCTTGTTCAAGATAGTCCCATCTACAACCAAACACAATTAGTTGAAACAAAACTAGAATGATAATTGATTTAATTTGAAAGATTTGGACATAATTTAAACACAATTAGTGGTATGGTTTGCTCTATGGAGATCTCCCACAACTCAAAGAGCTCAAAATCAGAAATTGCCCAAGGTTGGGGACACTCCCAACTCTACCTTCAAAGCTTGAAATTGTCTATATAGAGAATTGCCTTAAGCTATCGTCAGTATCAGGCCTGCATGATCTATTTCATGTTTTGCAATTGACACTAGTTGACTGTCCTGAACTTCAGTCCCCTGCAAATGTTCCACTGTAGGCAAAATTTAGAATGTTCGAGTGCAGGGAATGCCCCAACCTCAATTTAATATTAGGGCCCCAAAATGTTAGTTCCCTTGAGAAATTATTTGTGACCAACTGTTTTAGAATCCATCTTCCTGCAAGCAACTTCTTCCCTCCAAGACTTAAATCTTTGTGGATCAAAGGCTACCTAAATCCCCTTTTCCTACAACAACTAAACAATTTCAACTCCCTTTAGGAGCTAAGAATAAGTGGTTGTCCTGAGATCCAGCTCCCGCTAAACTTCATCTTGCCACCAAAACTTGAAGTGCTGCATATTGAAGATTGCCTTAGTCCTTTCGTTCTATTGGATCTGGACAATCATAATTTTCTCTATGATGTAAATATAAGTATCTGTCCTGAGATGCAGCTCTCACGAGAACAATTCCTATCATCAAAAATTCATTTTTTTGAAATCTTCAACTGCTCAAAGGTCAAATCCACATTGGGGGTGGGGTGGGGGGGGGGGGATGCACCTTCATCGTCGACTAGCGATGGCGAATGTCGCTGAATGGTCTAAAGTAAGTATCAAAATTTATTTATTATAATTGTTAATAATTAATTATTACTTATAATGTTATTATACTTGAGTTGTAGATTTCAGCAGGATGATGTCGCCCGCGCCATGACTGTTATGCTTAAGAGTTTCTTTCATGAGCCGTGGACTTCATGGACCAGGGTGTTGAACCACTATCGAGATTTATTATGGATCGAGTTCGAGGTACGTAGTTCAAGTTCAAATTGGTCTCTTCTACTCTAAATTGTTGTGTCATGCAATTTTTTATATTAAACCTTTAGATAAACTTACCCAACTATATTTTACTTGTCTCTATCTAAGGATGGAGAAACTTGTCCAGTTATTTGTTTAATTCACATGACACTCTCTACAGTTCCAGTTATATGCCTAAGGATTATAGTGATCTTCCTTCCACATCTGTCAAGCTCCTGCCATAAGAGCAAGAATGGGCCATTAGATACCTTACCTACTAGATATTGCATGTGAATCTTGACTGTCAAATGGTTAATGAAACAGGTCACATAAGGTTGACAACAGAATACCTTCTGAGAAATAACGGTGTATTTAACTGTCACCGCCATGTTATCAATTTCTAACAAATTTATGGAAACTTTCATGGTTTACTAATAATGAAGAGAAAACTCCAATTCTCTATGAATTTATTGATCCATGCTGTTCTTTACTTTCTGCTCTTAGGATAAACTTAAAGTGCTAATATTTAGATGAAACTTTGGTGTTTCTTGTTGGTAGTGAATTGAGTCAAAAGAAGCACACAGATGAGAATGTCTGCTGATGATCTCTATCGAGACATTTTGGAAGGATGATGAGTACAGGCATTGTTTGGAGGAGAAAGGGTGTGTCATGAGCTTGAATGGTTGTTTGAATGGAATATGAATGCATCAATTTCAAAACAGACTGTTAGTTTCTCTCTCATCCACCTGCATAAAAGAAGTTTTTCTAGAAACAGATATTTCTATGTTCATTAAAGGTGGTCCAAGTGCAGATTTGATGCAAATGCATATTCCTCTTAAACAAACTGGTAACAATCAAAGCTATTTGACTCCACTGATGTCAAAATGCACATTGAGAGAATGATGAACATTTGTTAGAATGCTATGACAATTCCCTTTCAGATTTGTCTAGAAATAGTGTTCATCAGCAGATGTTTTTACTATGATTCAATCATTTTCTATCTTTTACTTATCAAACTTAGTGCTCAAAAACATAATTGCACTGTGGAGCTTAATGATCTATTTTTTTACATATCAATGTAGGGAGAATCGCCTGGATGGATTCTATTAATAAAAGAAATCATATTTGCATTCATTATGATATATGCTTAGTTCATTCTAAACTTGGTTATCTTTTTGAAATTGCTGGTGCTGACCAGTTGACTTATTTAATAGGTGAATCACTAAAATGCTACCTGCCACAGAGTGGAACCATAAACAATGCATGCATGATCCCCATATCTGCCTTTCTGCACCTGTGCTGGCTCTATTATCTTAATAACAATGAGTTTGCCACAAAATAACTCTTTCACTGAACAGTTGAACTTTGCAAGTCAAATAAATAATCACAATGTTACTGCAATCTTTTTCTCCAAAATGTATTTTGCCACAAGTATCCATATATTGAATCCCATGGATTAGGATAACAAAATGAAAGCTTCCATCACCTTTTTTACATATCAAACTTAAGAAATTGATAACATATAAGATTGTATTAAAAATCTTATAACTTCTGAATTTTCTTGCTCACTATTATTTTTGCATATAAGATTGTATTACTTTAATTCAGTGATGGCTTTAAATGATTGTATTAATTTTTTCTTTTTTAGGCCCGGTACACTTGGGACTCCGCCATTCAAGCTCAGGTGAAGGATACTTGAGAAGCTTACAATAAAAAGCTTTTCAAGGATATCCTCCATCGTGCGCGGGATGAGGCACGGGTAAATGTAGGCGGTAATCGGGATACGTCTATGGATGCGCTAAAGGGAAATGGGCCCAACTGGATAACAGGTCATGTATGGGATCAACTATGCGACATCTGGGCATCCGAGGAATTACAGGGTGCCTCCCGAACGGCACATCGGAACCGGATGACGCTAGTTGAGGGATCCGTGGCCCGACATACCGATGGGTCCATCCCATTTACTAAACCCAAGCGTCGCATGGTAAGTAATTTAATAATAGTTTTTATTATTTATTATTATTATTATAGAAAAACTAATTATATTTATTTTATTGTAGGGGACGCGAGACGAGCAGGGGACGCTCATCCCGGCTGATCCTTTGAGGGTCTTCGAGGAGACACATAGATATAGGCATGGTCCTCGTCGGGGTGAGTTCATTAGCGGCAGGCCGGAGACGATCCTGGTAAGTTAATATTTAATAAAGTTTATATTTTTTAAAAAATATATTAGTTCAATTATGTATAATTAATTTAATTAATCAATCTTTAAAGACCACGTATACTGAGTTGGTGACCCAGCGGGGAGGTGATCATGTGCAGCTTAATTTTGACGCATGGATGCAGGTGACAGGAGTTGGCCATGGCCGTGTATATGGCATTGGCACAATGGCCCATGCACGGACGTTGTTGCAGCTACATGGTGCGGGATCGTCTACCTTCACCTCTTCCAGCGCTGGTCCATCAACATCACATGCGGGCCAGGATCGATTTGCAGCCTTAGAGGCTTCGCACGTAGAATTACAGGCTTCTCACACAGCCTTAGAGGCTTCTCATGCACACCTCATCAGTGAGGTGGCCGCTATGAGAGAGTACATGGCACATATTGCTTCTTCCATGCCTGGTGCTTCGGCCCCTCCGCCTCCCCCGTCAATCGACGCGACGCCAGCTAATGCCCTCCTGACACAGCCCCTCTCCTAGCCGCATTCGTCGCTGCCACATGATGCGCTTCATGATTGATGTATACTTTATTTTCTATTTCATATTTTGATACCACGTAATATTTTGATACCATGTAATATGTTTTGATACGATGTAAACATTACAATTTGATATAAATATGATGGTTTATATTATAGTTTGATATCTTGTTTGATATATATTATAGGCATTTTAGTTAAATACTATAAACATTCATTTTAATCAAATATTATTAAATTATTTTAAAAAAAACAAAATACACATTTGTGACGGTAGTGCGACCGCGATGTCGTCGCAAATGATGCATCGAACTGATCGTTAAAGTGGTCACAATCGTAATTGCGACCGTTCTGCGACGGCCAAAGCGGTCGTAGAACCATCGCGGAACTAAATTTTGCGACGACCTATGCGGC
Organism: Canna indica; assembly: GCA_034359265.1. Classification (NCBI taxonomy): domain Eukaryota; kingdom Viridiplantae; phylum Streptophyta; class Magnoliopsida; order Zingiberales; family Cannaceae; genus Canna; species Canna indica. Next base: position 66,498,254 of record CP136890.1, on the reverse strand, counting down.
CGCAGAGCCGTCGCTGAACTAAATTTTGCGACGGCCTATGCGATTGCAGAGCCATCGCGGATATAATGATTGCGACGACAAAGTGAAGGTCGCAGATGTCGCGCGACCACATTCTGCGACTGCCTACCACCGTCGCAACACGATCGTAGAATGTTTTTATTTGAGACCATCGCATCCGCGGTTGCAAACTTTTTGCGACAATCGCTTTTGCTACTAACATTTGTGATCGCTAGCGCCGTCGCAGAAGGTCGATGGTGACCGTTTTACGACGGCTACATCCATCGCAGATGACCAATTTTTTAGTAGTGTTAGGCCACACGCCTCACCTACAAGCCGAGATTCGACCACTCACCTTGATCAAGGAAGAAGAATGGGCAACCGACGATGATCTCGATCTTTTCGACGGCGGCACGAATCCGGCGCCGTCTCTAAACTTTCTCCTCCTCCCTCTCCTTTCTCGAGCTGCGTGCGGCTCCAATAATGAGCCGCACGACTGCTAGGGGGATGAGGGATTTATTCCCTCATCTTCCCTTGACCATTATGCTCCTCCCATTCACTTAGCCCCTACTCGACTCAATCCGAGCCCGATTCGAGTCCCGACTCGATCCGCGAACATGATTTCGGACTCGACTCTACTAAAACATCTTATGATTAGGAAGGAAGGAACATTTATCAAATAAAATTTCATAAGGCTTAAACTATACCTTCTACCCGTGGCGATTCCGCAACTCGATCCGACTAACTCTCGATCCGGTGCGCTGCACCAAAAATAAATTTTATATTAGGAAACCTCGGGTCTTACATCTTGGAGCCAGCGGCTTGAGGATGAGCCGCCACCCCCTTTTCCCCCTTGGTGGAGCTGAGCTGCTTTCTTTGAGGTCGGATTCGGAGAACGCTGCTTGGAGTGGTTTTACCTAATCTATGTGAGTGGTTTTACCTCTCCTTTTTCGGGTTCTCTCGTAATCTTGAGCCGATTTGGGTATTTTCTTGATTCTTGTGATTTTTCGCCGAATCGTGGGTTTGATCACTGTTTTCTTGTGCCGATTCGTGGGACGAGGGCCCGAGACTCTCCCTTTGTAGCTCAGCATCCCTAGGTTTATCCTAGGGGTGCTCGGCCAAGGGTGAAGCAAGAGTGCCCTCAAGGTGTTCGATGAAATGCCTAAGTGAGAGTTCTTGTTTATCTTGAAGTCTATATCTTGAGTTGCTTGCCTATTTAGGTTCTTGGATTTTGTTGCATGCCTTAGATTTAAATCTGTGATTTTTTGATATGGAGCATGTTTTAAAAAAATAAGATTGATCTTGAAGCCATGAGTATTCTTGATATGAGATTCTTGATCATGTAAATTGATTCTTGCTTGAAGATTTTCTTGGTTAATGCTACTCTTGGTTAAACAATCATGACTTGATTCTTGAGAATTTTTGCCTCAATGATATAATTCTGTTATGATGATAAATAAGGATTTAAATTCTGTAAATTTTGGATGTATTTACCTTGATATGCTGAAAACTCAATCAGGCTGAAAACTGCATGCTGAATTATTTGTTTTATGGCTGATTTTGAAATCCTGTTTGTGATGTGCATAGTTTGTGGAATATAGTCGTGTAACCTATCGTTTTGACCAGAAAATATAGTTTGGAAACATAGGATACACTCCGGAGACCAGATTTGGGTTAGAAACATCAGTTTCAGGCACAACAGTAAGCTAAAATAAAATTCTAATCTTGGTGGCTATAATTTTAATTGCATAATTAAAATGCAAGGGGCAGCATAATTTTTTATGAACCAACAAATAAAGATTATTTATGAAATAAAACCTCACGAATTTATGACATTACGGGTCTAGGAGTTGAGGTCGGGTATTGGAGTGTTGAGATGCTTCCCTATAAGGATACCCCTAAGACACTGTATGGGAGACTTGACTTAGGTCATGTCGTGCCGTATCTTATTGAATGGCGGAGAGGCTCGGTTAGGAGCCCGATTGCAGGCTAGGCCCGGAAGGTTGGATGGCTAATTCCCAACCTGTGGAACAAGTTCAGATGGGCAAATCCCTATTGCTCCTGTGTATCTTGTGGAACAAGTTCGGATGGGCAAATCTCGATTGTTCCCAAGATTCTATATTTAAAGGAATAAGTTAGGACGGGCGAATCCCGATTATTCCTACGTTATTTATTTGGAACAAGTTCGGATGGGCAAATCCCGATTGTTCCGGTATGGCCTCTCGTGGAATAAGTTCGGACGGGCAAATCTTGATTATTCCCTAGGTGCTTTTAAGGAATAAGTTCAAACGGGCAAATCCTGATTATTCCTGTGATATCTTAAAGGGATAAGTTCGAACGGGCAAATCTCAATTATCCTTGCGATATCTTAAAGGGGCAAGTTCGGACGGGCGAATCCCGATTGATCCGTCGTGTCTCGTGGAGCAAGTTCGGACGGACCAATTCCGATTGCTCCCGAGTTTCTTTATATTAGGATAAGTTCGGATGGGTCAATCCCGATTATCCTAGTATGTTATGTTGCCTTAGGGCATGGTAGGCTTAGGCATGTTGTCTTCAACGTTGGGGTGTTGGATGCCTTCGGGCATGTGGTGGCCAGATGGCCCATTAGCTAGTCACTCTCTTGTGACCTTTCCTGCTTGAGTCAGGTGGTTGCTTTTATGCTATTTATTCTGTGTTGGTTTCTCGTGGGGATCGGTAGAACCGCTCACTGAGTTCTTTTGAACTCACTCGTTGTCGTTTTGTTTTTGTTTCGCAGAGCCTAACCAGTGAGATGGACTGTAGCACTTGGTAAATTTCTTTTTTTTTATTAAATGAGCGGAAAAGAGAGAGAAAAAAAAGAGCGGGAAATTAGTACCTTATTTATTCCAGACTTAATTACTTTTATCATATAAAGATAAGATAATATTAGAGTTGAAAATTAAAAAAAATGATATTAATAATTAAAAATAGAGTCAGAAATTAGAAAATTAAGAATAATTAACTAGAATTTAAAATTTCAACTATATAGTCTATATTTATATTTATATTTAAATGTAAATTAAATTTCAATCATGCTTATTAAAATCATATTCTTTATGCTCCAATCACATTCATTTCTATACCGACTTGAATTTACATTAAAATGACATAAAAATTTATCTTTTTCCTATTGAATTAAATATATAATTTTATTAAATCAAAATTTTAAAAATAGATTTTAATTTACGATTCAAAATTTTAAAAAATAATATTTTCGACATTTTCAGGTCACATTTTTTTATACCACTAAAATCTATTTTTATTATAATAAATACAATTCATATATTTCTTTTTCGGTATTGTTTTTACTTTTTTATATATTTTTTCAAAAAAGTTTGTGACGCGTTACACGCTTTTGTGCAAAATGGAATTTTTTTCTCGCTCATTTTAGGGTTATTTTCCACTTATTTCATGGATATTTTTGTAAAATTCTTTTAAAAAGATTTATTTTTAAAAAATCCCATAAAGAATTTTTGTGAATGAATATTAGATAAATGTCCATTTAATAATTTTATAGAAATATCCATTAAAACTTATTTTTTATTAAATAAGCAGGAAAAAACTTTTTATTATTAAATGAGTGGGAAAGAGAAAAAAAAAGACCGGAAAATTACTACCTTATTTATTTCAGACTTAGTTACTTTTATTATATAAATATAAGATTAGATTAGAGTTAAAAATTAAGAAATTTGATATACATAATTAAAAATATAGTCAGAAATTAGAAAATTAAGAGTAATTAATTAGAATTTAAAATGTCAACTATATAGTCTATATTTATATTTATATTTAAATGTAAATTAAATTTCAACAATGCTTATTAAAATCATATTCTTTATGCTCCATTCACATTCATTTCTAAACCGACATGAATTTACATTAAAATGATATAAAAATTTATTTTTTCCCTATTAAATTAAAAAAATAATTTTATTAAATCAAAATTTTAAAAATGGATTTTAATTTACGATTCGAAATTTGCAAAAATAATATTTTTGACATTTGCAGGTCACATTTTTTTATATGCTAGACCCGAGATTTTCTAATATAAAATTTATTTTTGGTGCAACACACCAGATCTGGAGTTAGTCGGGTTGAGTCGGGGAATCGCCGCGAGTAGAAAGTATAATTTAAGTCTTATGAAATTTTATTTGATAAATGTTCCTTCCTTCCTAATCATAAGATGTTTTAGTAGAGTCGAGTCTGAAATCGTGTTCGCGGATCAAGTAGGGGCCGAATCGGGCTCGGATTGAGTCGAGTAGGGGCTAAGTGAATGGGAGGGGCATAATGGTCAAGGGAAGATGAGGGAATAAATCCCTCATCCCCCTAGCAGCCGTGCGGCTCATTATTGGAGATGCATGCAGCCCAAGAAAGGAGAGGGAGGAGGAGAAAGTTTGGAGACGGCGTCGGATTTGTGCCGCCGTTGAAAAGATCAAGATCACCGTCGCTCGTCCATTCTTATTCCTTGATCAAGGTGAGTGGTCGAATCTCGGCTTGTAGGTGAGGCATGTGGCCTAACCGAATAGATGTGATAAATCAAGGTTTTTGTGCGTCATTTCTTGTCGATTTATGATGTTTCTCAAATTCTCAAGTCATGTTCTTCATTGTTGTATGGATTTTGTTGTTAGACGATCATTTTGTGGTGATTCAAGGGCCGACCGACTATAGGAAAAAGGACAAAGGTCATGCCAAAGTTTTCCCCAATTCCCTCGAGTGGTTTAAACCCTTGGATAGATTCCTTTTTGATGTAGACAATTTTGTGCAACTAGATCTTGTGATTTCATGGTCGAATTAACCTTTCTTCCCCTTCAAGAAGGCTCGGCCGACCATGTACACATGCCTAGGGTTCGGCCGAGTGGAGAGGAGGTAAATTCGATCGTGCATCTTGATTATATCTTTTAGGGATGATGTTCGTCGATTGAAATTGTAGATTTAGTGATTGACGAATGTATTGTAATTTTGAGTAGAACATTTTTAAGATTTGTAGAAGAACACCTCCTTTAATGCGCATGTATGACTAAATACTAGGTATGGTATATGATTTATGACGTTTCCTTCATCGAAATCCTAATGCTATTTTTGAAATTACCATGCTAGATCAATTGCTATCTTGCTGGAATTTATTGATTAAATGCAGAATTTAATTACTTTATTGCTGAAAGCATGTTGCTAATTATGGTAGTAGTTGTAGAATAATTTCCTTATAACTTATGTGCTGTGGCATAAATGTATTCGGACATTTCTACACTTATGACATGTAATCTACATTTAAGGAATATGGCAACGATGCTAGTTGACTATAAGGAAATTATGGGGTGCTTAAATTGTCGAAAAAACTTGAGTGTAGACAAGCTAGGTTTCACACCTAGGGAATAATCAGCGGGTGCTAGTGTGTGGCTGATGTGGCCCGGGATAAGGGGGTCGGATACGAGTGAATGTCAGGGTTTTAAATAAGGAAACTTTAGAACACTTTGATTGTGTATTGTGATTGCGATGGTTGGCTGAGAAGCATGGACGGTCGGAATGACTAATACTTGACTCAGCGGGTGATTAGGTTCTTGAGATTGCACCAGCGGGCCCGCTAGGTGTTAGACCCGGGTGGCAGAGGGTCTTGAGATTCCGTTAGTGGGCCACGCTGACAGTAAACCCGAGTTGGGTGGGACTAGCTATCCCTAATCCGGTGGGTTCCTGAGACTAGTTGACCATCCTAGTCGACGACCCGGTAATTGTTTGACTTTTCTTATATGATATGTGGGTCGTGCGGTCGGATTATTATCTTGTGGTATAGGCCAGGCAGAGCCGAGCCACCAGTCCTTGAACAAGTTCTAGTGGCCGAGTGTTGCCCGGTTTGGTGGGGCCAGTTTGGCCGATTGTATGGTTTATATAGGTAGGCCTTTGGGTCAGTCGTCATATCATGACTAGATTAGATCCCTATATTTATAACTATTATTGGGGATTTATATGGAGGTTCGGAATGATCGCTCACTGAGTCCCATGTGGACTCACTGTTTATTTCTCTTCTTTTTGCAGAGCGTGACCAGTGAGGTGAGGCTTGGAGTCATGGTGCAGCTGGAGGGCAGGCGGTGCCGTAGATCTCGTAGCAGCGTCTAGTAGTCGTAGTCATTATGTATAGGGTTGTGTTTTATTTATACACTGAGAGATGTTAATTTGAAAAACATGTATTTGACTTTAACTCGAGTCGTTCTTAATAGTTGGTTTGTTTTGCAACTCTTTTAAAATTGTTGAACCTTCTTTAAAATTAAATAAAAATTTGCATCGTTGTTCTTTTACTTGTATGTTTTCTGGTAAGCGTGTATTCTCAATACTTTGTTATTCAATGTATGTGGTAGGCTTCAGGATAGGACATAGACCCTAGCCGGTCACGTGACCCTGAGTTGGGGCGTGACATTATATCTCTCAAATCTATTTTTCTTATATTAAATACAATTCATATATTTTTTTGGAAATTTTTTTACTTTTTATATATATTATTCAAAAAAGTTTGTGTCGTATTACGCACTTTTGTGCAAAATAAAATATTTTTTCTCGCTCATTTTAGTGTTATTTCTCACTTATTTCATGAATATTTTTGTAAAATTCTTTTAAAAAGATTCATTCATTAAAAAATCCCATAAAGAATTTTTGTGAATGAACATTACATAATGTCCATTTAACAATTTTATAGAAATGTCCATATAAATTTATTTTTTTATTAAATGAGCGGAAAAGAGAAAAAAAAGAGCGAAAAATTACTACCTTATTTATTCCAAACTTAGTTACTTTTATTATATAAAAATAAGATAATATTAGAGTTGAAAATTAAAAAATTTGATATACATAATTAAAAATAGAGGCAGAAATTAGAAAATTAAGAGTAATTTATTAGAATTTAAAATGTCAACTATATAGTCTATATTTATATTTATATTTAAATGTAAATTAAATTTCAATCATGATTATTAAAATCATATTCTTTATGCTCCAATCATATTCATTTCTATACCGACATGAATTTACAGAAAAATGACATAAAAGTTTATCTTTTTCCAATTAAATAAATAATATAATTTTATTAAATACAAATTTTAAAAATGGATTGTAATTTAGGATTCGAAATTTTCAAAAATAATATTTTTGATATTTTCAGGTCACATTTTTATACCTCTAAAATCTATTTTTATTATAATAAATATAATTCATATATTGTTTTCGGAATTTTTTTTCTTTTTTATATATTTTTTTCAAAAAAGTTTCTCACGTGTTAGGCACTTTTGTGCAAAATAAAATATTTTTTCTCGCTCATTTTAGGGTTATTTCTCACTTATTTCATGGATATTTTTGTAAAATTCTTTTAAAAAGATTCATTTTAAAAAAAATATCATAAAGAATTTTTGTGAATGAACATTACATAAATGTCCATTTAATGATTTTATAGAAATGTGCATAAAAACTTTTTTTTTATTAAATAAGCGGGAAGAAACTTATTTTTTAATCAAATGAGCTTGAAAGAGAAAAAAAAAGACCGAGAAATTACTATCTTATTTATTCCAGACTTAGTTATTTAAATTATATAAAAAAAAGTTTGTGTCGTATTACGCACTTTTGTGCAAAATGGAATATTTTTTCTCGCTCATTTTAGTGTTATTTCTCACTTATTTCATGAATATTTTTGTAAAATTCTTTTGAAAAAATCTCATAAAGAATTTTTGTGAATGAACATTAAATAAATGTCCATTTAATGATTTTATAGAAATGTCCATATAAATTTATTTTTTATTAAATGAGCGGGAAAGAGAAAAAAAAGAGCGAGAAATTACTACCTTATTTATTCTAGACTTAATTACTTTTTATTATATAAAGATAATATTAGATTAGAGTTGAAAATTAGAAAATTTGATATACATAATTAAAAATAGAGTTAGAAATTAAAAATTTAAAAGTAATTAATTAGAATTTAAAATGTCAACTATATAGTCTATATTTATATTTATATTTAAATATAAATTAAATTTAACCATGCTTATTAAAATTATATTCCTTATGCTCCAATCATATTCATTTCTAAACCGATCGACATGAATTTACATTAAAATGACATAAAAATTTACTTTTTTCCTATTAAATTAAAAATATAATTTTATTAAATCAAAATTTTAAAAATGGACTTTAATTTATGATTCAAAATTTTCAAAAATAATATTTCCGACATTTTCTGGTAACATTTTTTTATACCTCTAAAAACTATTTTTATTATAATTAATATAATTCATATATTTTTTTTAAAATTGTTTTTACTTTTTTATATATTGTTTTCAAAAAAGATTGTGATATGTTACACACTATTGTGCAAAATTTCTTGTTTTATTAAATAAGTGGGAAAAATTTCTTGTGTATTGTGATTGCGATGGTTGGCTGAAAAGCATGGACGGTCGGAACGACTAATGCTTGACTCGGCGGGTGATTAGGGTTTTGAGATTGCACCAGCGGCCCCGCTAGGTGTTAGACCCGGGTGGCAGATGGTCTTGAGATTCTGTCAATGGGCCACGCTAACGGTAGACCCGAGTTGGGTGGGACTAGCTATCCCTAACCCGGTGGGTTCCTGAGACTAATTGACCATCCTAGTCGACGACCCGGTAATTGTTTGACTTTCCTTATATGGTATGTGGGACGTATGGCCGGATTATTATCTTGTGGTATGGGCCGAGCAGAGCCCAACCACCGGTCCTTGAACAAGTTCTAGTGGCCGAGTGTTGCCCGATCTAGTGGGGCTAGTTTGGTCGATTGTATGGTTTATATAGGTTGGCCTTTGGGTCGATCATCATATCATGACTAGATTAAATCCCTATATTTAAAACTGCTGACTTATATGCATGATGTAATTGGGTATTTATGTAGAGGTTCGAAAGGATCGCTCACTGAGTCCCATGTAGACTCACGATTTATTTCTCTTATTTTTGCAGAGCCTGACCAGTGAGGTGAGGCTTTGAGTCATAGTGCAGCTTGAGGGTAGGCAGTGGCGTAGATCTCGTAGCAGCGTCCAGTAGTCGTAGTCGTGATGTCTAGGGTTGTATTTTTTTTATACACTGCGAGATGTTAATTTGAAAAACATGTATTTGACTTTAACTCGAGTCGTTCATAAAAGTTGGTTTGTTTTGCAACTCTTTTAAAATGGTTGAACCTTCTTTAAAATTGAATAAAAGTTTGCATCGTTGTTCTTTTACTCATATGTTTTCTGGTTAGCGTGTATTCTCAGTAATCAGTTATTCAGTGTATTCTCAGAAAATTAAGAGTAATTAATTAGAATTTAAAATATCAACTATATAGTCTATATTTATATTTATATTTAAATGTAAATTAAATTTCAACAATGCTTATTAAAATTATATTTCTTATGCTCCAATCACATTCATTTCTAAACCGACATGAATTTATATTCAAATGACATAAAAATTTATCTTTTTCCCATTAAAATAAAATATAATTTTATTAAATCAAAATTTTAAAAATGGATTTTAATTTACGATTCGAAATTTGCAAAAATAATATTTTTGACATTTTCAGGTCATATTTTTTATACCTCTAAAATCTATTTTTATTATAACAAATACAATTCATATATTTTTCGGATTTTTTTTTTACTTTTTTATACATTTTTTTCAAAAAAGTTTGTAGCGTGTTACGCACTTTTGTGCAAAATAGAATATTTTTTCTCGCTCATTTTAGTGTTATTTCTCACTTATTTCATGAATGTTTTTGTAAAATTCTTTTTAAAAAATTCATTCATAAAAAAATCCCATAAAGAATTTCTGTGAATGAACATTAAATAAATGTTCATTTAATGATTTTATAGAAATGTCCATATAAATTTATTTTTTTATTAAATGAGCGGGAAAGAGAAAAAAAAAGAGCGAGAAATTACTATCTTATTTATTTCAGACTTAGTTAATTTGGAAATTTGATTTACATAATTAAAAATATAATCAAAAATTAGAAAATTAAGAATAATTAATTAGAATTTAAAATGTCAACTATATAGTCTATTTTTATATTTATATTTAAAAGTAAATTAAATTTAACCAAGGTTATTAAAATCATATTCCTTATGCTCCATTCATATTCATTTCTAAACCGACATAAATTTACATTAAAATGACATAAAAATATATCTTTTTCCTATTAAATTAAAAATATAATTTTATTAAATTAAAATTTTAAAAATGGATTTTAATTTACGATTCGAAATTTGCAAAAATAATATTTTCGAGATTGTTAGGTCATATTTTTTTATACCTCTAAAATCTATTTTTATTATAATAAATACAATTCATATATTTTTTCAGAAATTTTTTACTTTTTTATATTTTTTTTAAAAAAAAAAAATTAGCGTATTATGCACTTTTGTACAAAATGGAATATTTTTTCTCGCTTATTTTATGGTTATTTTTCACTTATTTCATGAATATTTTTATAAAATTCTTTTAAAATGATTCATTCATAAAAAAAATCTCATAAAGAATTTTTGTGAATAAACATTACGTAAATGTTCATTTAATGATTTTATAGAAATGTCCATAGAAACTTTTTTTTTATTAAATGAGTGGGAAAAAACTTATTTTTTTATTAAATGAGCGGGATAGAAAAAAAAAGTAGAAAATTACTACCTTATTTATTCCAGACTTAATTACTTTTATTACATAAAGATATAAAATCCAATTAGAGTTTAATTTAGCAACACACACTATTTACCCTCCCTCCCCTCTCGTGTCACAATACATTTTTTAAAAAAACAAACTGGCATAAATTTACCGACGCCTGTATGAGGTGTCGATTTCAAACCGACGCCTAACACAGCAGGCGTCGTTAATTGGAAAATTGGCGCCTATTTGGGTGCCAGTATTTAGGAGACTGGCCTGTTTCCCATAATCGGGCACCAACTGAAGCTGGCGTAGGTTTGAACTAGTGCCAACTCCAAGCTAGTGCTAGTTTTTGGAAAATCGACGCCTATGCAAGTGCCGATTTCTAGAATTTTTTTAAATAATACACGAAATTATTTTTTATATATTAATAAAATAATTCATAATTATTTTATAATATCATGTTTATAATTCCACATCATTTAATTTTTATGTATTAATTTTAGATATTATAAATATCTTATTAAACTTTAAAAAATTACCAACTTATAAAATACATATAATAATCTTAAATATTATATTAATATAATAAAATATAAATATTTATTTATTTATTTATTTATTTATAATAAAATATATTATATTATATGTTATATATTTTGTAAATTAATAATATAAATAATATATATATATATATATATATATATTTATTTGAATACCGGTGCCTATATATAGGTGCCGGTATTCAAGAAATTAATTGGCACCCCTATTTTGGGGCGCCGGTTATTTGAACCGATGCCCAAAAAGGTGTCGATTCTATATTTTTTCTTCATCACCCATTTTTTATTCTCAACTCGACCCTTTTAAGGGCATCTAAATTCATATTTAGATCCTCAAAAATGGTTGATTTCTCTGTTAAAAAGAATCAGTATTAAATTAATTTGTTGTAGTGTATGTTTGATCCTCCCATCACTCATTTCCTCATTCTCGAGCCAGTCGGGCTGACATGAAGTGGGGCTGCTCGGCGAGCCCAATAAGAAGTCTACTTGTAGCTTACAATTTAAAATTGCAAGCTTTTTGAGCTTTAATTATTTTGCAATATGGAAACATCACTTAAATTGCAGCATGTAAATATTGTAGAGCAATTTTCTAAAATCATAATATGAGTCAGGAAAATTTTCAGATTCATAATAAAGATATGGAAATTCTCATATCCATAACTTTTTTTCCAAAATCACTAAAATACCCTCGACTTCTTGTCTAGTACTCGATTCCAGACTTTTACAAAACTCTAGAAAATAGTAGATTTCATACTTTTTCAAAAGTGTGAAATCGAAACAAATAAGATAAATTCATCATTTTTTTATAACTATAACTATGATTATGATATATACAGTGTTTTTAATGAGTTTAATTATTTCGTATATTGTTGATAACATCTATAACTTTTTGAAAATATAGTAGATTTCAAACTTTTTTTAAAGTGTGGAAATAGTGTGTTTCAGACTTTTATAAAAGTTTGGAACCGATTACCATACTGAACTCAACGGTATTTCAAGGATTTGAAGAAAAGACTTATGGATCTAGAAATTTTTGAATCCTTATTATGGATCCGAAAATTTTCTTAATTCATATTATGATTTTTGAGTAATTGTTCAATATTAAATGCTGCAAATTTTAATTGTAGCCAACCAAACATGTATTTTATCTATTTGTTGCAATTAAAATTGCAGCGAATCTATTTACAACCAACTAAATGTCATCCTACATCAGCGAGCAACTTATAAATGAAATTTTGCAAGATAAAGACTCACTCTAACTTACACTTCAAATTTTGTTCTAAGTTATAGTTCAACTAACAACAAGGTTGAGGTATACTTTGGATGAGAAGGCAATAGATGTTCAATTTCTAATTCAAACTAAAAATAATAGTTGTACCAAATTGAATTTTAAGCTGATCTGATTCAATTTCTAGAAAAATATAATAATAAGATTAAAAACGTACTCAATTTTTCAACAATCTATATATTGACACTACAAAAATTTCACTATAAACTAGCGTCAGATTAATTGAAAAACAAGGTTGAGGTATTCTACTTGTTTCATTGGTAGGGGCAGAGGGCCTGGCATTGACGAATTAATTTATGTAATCATAAGAAACATATAGACAAACAGAAGTAAACAAGAATTTTATTTGGATAAAAATATTTAAAAAATAATTTATTTATAATTATTGAAATTAAATTATATTTGTACATCATGCATTGTGCGTGTAAACTACTAGTATGAATCAAACTAAAACAAAAATTAAATTATTTAGAATTGGGCAGACCATGATCCGATTGTGGATCGTTGGATTGCATCGTTGTTATATCCGTAAATTTTATATAATTTAATTTAGTTATTTTCAGCCGGACGATGTGGATGCGCATCGAAGCGGGTCGGAAGAAGTGTCGGAAATGTGAATTAAGGTGAGGCCTTTGCGCGTGTTTAGTGATTTGTTTTATTTATTTTTATTTTCGGTTTTGGATTATTTGTTGAGTCGAGTCCGACGACTCGATCGGAATCTGATTTGGGCAAGTGTGGGTTGAGTTGGGTAGAAGCCGCAGTTGGATTAAGTGAGGGGTAAAATCGTAAAAATAAAATAAATTAAAATAAGATTATATATATATATATATATATATAGGTAATAATAATAATAAAAAAGGGGGTTAATTGGTGTGTGCGGTTGCTACAGCCGCACACACCCAAAATTAAAAAAAAGAAGGGGGGAGCGGAGAGGCGGCGACAGAGGGCGACGGCGAAGGCGACGGAGGAGAGTTTTGCCGCCGGACCAATTGCGGACGCCGGCGATCATCTTCCACTTCGATTTCCTTGCCGGTGAGTGGATTTCTCTCCAATCTCTTTTAAGTTCTCAATTACTACCGATCCCTAGTTGAGGAGGAAAAATCTAGAATTTTTGTTGGTTGATTATTGATGCAGATTTATTCCATAGGAATTGAGGTTTAATTCCTATATAAATTCCTACGAATATTAATAATAATAATAATAATAAAAAGGGGGGGGGGGTTTCGATTTCCTCACGATCGCCTACTGCTAGGGAGAAATATTTTTTTTTGTTTTCTATGTTAAATTGGAATTCGTTTGTGTGAGGTGTGTTTGAAGAATTAATACCCTATTTAAATGGGGTTCTCTAACAGTAGGCATTGGTACAAAAGAGAGGTGATTAAGATATTAGAAATCTGGGATTTTCTTTTCTGTTTTTGGATTGGCTTCCTCAAGTGCTTGATGCATGAACGATTGATTTATAGGTTGCTTGGTATGCTAAAAATGAGATGTGTACTGATTATATGCTGAAATTTAAGTGTATAGATATTGAAATTTACAAGTTATTGATGCTGAAATTTCCTATATTCTGTGCTGAAATTATATATATAGATGTGCTGAAATTATATATATATAGATGTGCTGAAATTTCATATGTTGGATGCTGGAGGTTCATATATGGTTGATTGCTGAAATTAATTAGTGCTGTGCTGAAAAATTTAGTCAAATTCATGCTGAATTGATTTAGGAGTTTGGATAATCAGCTTAATGCGAAAAGTACTGATGTAACCTATCGATTTGCATGTAATCTATGTTTTGGGAACATAGAAAGTACTTGGGTGACCTAAACAGTAAAGTGTGGATAGGAAACTGACGATTTCAATAAGCTGGAATTTTCATAGTGCATGTTAATCGGGCCGGGTTGCGGGCTCGGTGTGACGTCCCTAATCCGTTATAAATTATTGGAGTTTTAGTTGATACCATGGATAAGTGAACCTTGGGGTGTTGCAAATATGTTTAGTTACAGTGTTAGAATACTCCTGTAACTATATTTTGTTGTTAAACATGTACTTGGTAACATTTAATTTGAACGAACTGGTTGTATTTAGTGTGTATATACATTGTTGGTGTATTCATTATGCGTAATGTGCTCACGTTTGTGAATGGAATGAGGGTATGGTTGAGTGGACCGGTGGAGGAGGTGTGGACCGGGAAGCTCGTCAGCGAGCCACACTGACGACCGACCCGGAGTGGCTCTGGTTGGAGGGTTTTCCCAACCAATTGGGGTTACCGACGCTAGAGGGCCTACCTAGCTCGGGAACCATGGGCGGGAAGCTCACTAGACATGTTCTAGTGACCGACTCGTATTGTTTGGATTTACGTAGATGAAGTATTCATTTCTGGACTTACGGAATTATTCATTGTGTTGTGAATTTATCTATTATGTGGTCATTATTATTATTTTTATATATATAACTAATGATTGTGGACTGTGGTAGGCTCCGGACCGAGCCACTCACTAAGTCCAATATGGACTTACCTTCTCTTTTTGTTTGTTGTCTTTTGTAGCACCAGGTCAGAACCAGTAGTAGCACTGGAATGCCAAAGTAGCGCAGCTGGGAGCGACAGGTTCAGGGCCGAACTCGTGACAAGTCGAAATTAGAGTTAGGGTAGTGGTCAGGTTTAATGAGAGTACTGTATCGAGATTCATGGATTCTTTATTTCGTTTATTGTTTCAAACGTTGTGTAAAGTTTGTTTCGGTTGAACATTCATGTTTTCGCGATGTCTTTAACAAGTGATAAATTTGTTTGTTTTATGACCTTTGTTAGTGGTTGGAATTTGAAATATAAGTTTGTTGTTAATGTGGTCTGTGGTTAGTGGTTTTTTTTTTTTTTTGTGGTTGTGATTCGAGTTAGGCTTCGGGGTATGCTTGCAGACCCTGGCCGGTCACACCTTTGTGGTATTGGGGTGTGACAAAGTGGTATCAGAGCGAGGTTTAGGTCATGACTTCGACAATAGGACATAGATACTATATGGACATTGCTAGCATGTTGGTATACAATGTGTCCTAGTCACGAGAACGGGCGACTGAGCTTGCGCACCAGCGGCGGTATGTATGGTCATTTAATAATTGTAATTTAAAATGCTTAAAGTGATTATTGCATGTTTTCTTGGTAGTCATATGCCAATGCCATGTGAGTGGATTTTCCACTCATTCTTCCATGGATTAGCTTTTACATTGTCATGATTAATGTTGAATAAGCTTGCATGAATCTGAAATTTTTCCTCTCCTTGTGGCTTATTTACTTGTTAACGATATGGATGTGTTAGGAAGGGGAGAAGAAGGTTCTGTGGAAGGATTGGTTGTGGTAGCCCTTGGGAAGGGCTGCCCTTAAATTTTCGGGTGGGCGGCTGTTGGAGAAAAGGGGGTTGCTGCACTGGAAATGTTTTCCCCATGGTTGTAGATTGATTTTTCCCCTTTATTGGATATTCTGGAAGAGGAATTGTGCTTGATTCATAAGGTTTAGTTTAGGGCAGTCCTATACCCTTAAGGGCCCAAACCTTATTGTAAGATATATATATATATATAAAGGAATGTTGGGTGTTTTAATGTACCGATTGCATGTGTCGCTTAGTTGGTGTTTGTTTAAGGAAGATGGGGAAATTCTTGAGGGTTGGGCATGTGAGTGATCTGCTTATGATTTTAAACCTTGGATTTATTTGTTTATTTATTCCAATCGTGGATTTCAAAAACAGAGTGAATACTGCTTATGATAAGAATTCAAAAAAAAAAAAAAAAAACAACATTGTCATTGAGCTACAGTTTCTGAAAGATTTTCCGTTCATGTTTTATTATTATTTAATTATCAAATCCATGTCTATAATTTGAAACTTCCTTGATCAAAAGGTCTATGAGAAACAATTTAGCTGACTTCAGAATAATTAGGGGAAGGTAGATTTCATATCATGACAGTTTTAGACTACAATAATATTCCCTGCAATAAATTTCAATATGGCATGCGAGAATGTCACAAGAGTATTATAGTACACTGATAGCATTCATTATAGGAAGCCTGCAATTTTTTTTAAATATTATTATTAGTCTAATTGCTTTGGTTTTTGGTGAGCTAGTTTATATTTCATAACCTACCATCGTGTATAGTGGAGGTGCAAATAGGAGTTATAACCTTGGTTCTTAAGTTTAAAGTAATAGTTACTGTTCATACATCTTGGATGGTGCAAGAGGAGATTGATTTCTCATTAGGTCATAATTGTTGAGCACATGTATTCTCAAGTCCTAGTCCCAATCAAACTTATTTTTGGTGAAACAAATTAATTAATCATAGGTCTATATTATCTGCTTATTTGCATTTAAAGTATAGAAATATGCTTTTGGTCTGATTGTGGTATTAAATAAGTGGTAATTGTGATTTTAAGTTACACCATGTTGATACAAGCCAATGAGCTTTGTTTTTCAAATGTTGCTTTTTAGTCATTATAGATGCAAACATACGTGAATTGGCAGAAAATATTCATGTGATAGTTACCTTAAGTCATTGTGTTTGTTATTGTCATTGATGATGATGACAACGATTATGATGATACTACTTATATTATGTTAAGTAGATGATTTGCTGATGGTCGTGTCATGGCTTTCTCAACTATGATAAATGATCATATCACTCGAGATTCTTTGTTATTCTACTTCTACAGCATGCAGGTTGTGAACTTATGATGCTGATATTTTAGTTCCCAATGTTGTGTTGGAGTTGTGTGAGAAATATTGATTCAATTATGTCTCCAAGTAGAACGCCTGATGGAGATATGGAAATTCCAGGTAGCACAACTACTAGACGTGAAACATCTGGTTGTGTTTGTAGCATTGGTCCAAAAAAATTTAAGCGCCTCTCCCCAGGAAAAAGGGTAATTTGGTGGCTGAACTAGATGAAGTACTTCACCCCAACCTCACCTTTTTGTTAATCCTAGCTGGCCAATGACTAGATCAAAGTTAAGGACATGCAAAATTTGGACTGACCTAACTAGAACAATGATTCTAGGTGTTTAAGACAACCACCTCATTATATGATAAGGAAGATATCTCATCAACAGTTTGATCCTAGACCGTATGGGAATATGAACCAAGATGACATACAGGACCAAAGTGGGATGCTGAGCCCATCTGGGATCTTGAAAATCCTATTGAATTGCATGGGCCAAGCAACGACATTGAACTAGGATCAAAGCAGGATCATATTTCAAGCTGGGGGATAAGTGGGTTGTCATAAAGGGCAAGTTTCTTAATGTGTTAGTGTGCAACCATTCATGCAAAATTGTCCAGAGATTGAGTTCTCAGGTGGTGGCTCCAAATGCTATACGTGATGGTAAAAGTCTAGATTTGTTGTTAGTTCGTGGAAGCGAAAGAGTGTGGTTGTTATTATTTCTTATTGCTTTGAGTTTGATAGGCATATTTATATCTCTGCCTTATGTGGACTATGTCGTCAATGCATGCAAGCCTATTGAGTTTTCTTTCTGATTCTGTTTTTTTGTTTCAGAGTGACTTAAATTATATTTTTAACACTTAAAACTGAGTTTGGGATGGCTTGGGATAGTAGAGTACATAGTCGATAGTTTAATTAGGATTGTGGAAGGGTCCGAGGGTTGGGGGTACCCATGTGTGCACTCGAGGTCATTTAGTATTGTTAATATGTGTTAGCTTTATAGCGATAAATAAATGTATGGTTGACTTTCATGGCATGACCTATAGGGATGATGTGTTCATTCTCTTGACATATATGTTTCTATTTTAACTTTGATTCTCTTTTTATCTATAGTATGCTTGGTTTAATTAATGCAGAAATATGTGAAATTGTTCACCTTCATTAGCTATATTTAAACCTATAGATAGCTACTGCAGTAGCATGTTTCCTTTTATTAGAAACATTGATTAAATTCCTAAGCTTCATGTACTTAGATTAGCATATGAAGTATTGATTAGTACGTAGTTACTCAATTGACTATGGTCTTGTCTCAATCTACATATGAAGAGTACCATATGTATGTAGGATTAGTTTGTTAAAGTGGAGATGATTCTGTAATTAATTCCTAATTAAGTTATAGGTGTACTTACAAAAGTGTACCTTGAGTTAAATGATAACTGTTGGTATATTCTCAGCAGTTGGGTTGCAAATGAAGGAAAGAATGCTGATCTTCCTAATTGATGCATGATTAAACATTCAAAAAAAAAAAAACTTTATGTTTTTAGCCATGATTTATTGATTAAGTTAAAGAAAAAAAAAAAAAAAAGGGAAAGAGTTTTCTTTGTTACGTGGACCTTTGATTGATGAGATATTGAATAAGATGATCAATGATATGACTGATACACATTTATATACCATATATAAGCTTGAGGTTATAACTTGTAAATGGTTAAAATTATATTTAAAGTGTATGATAGTTCATGAATGGGTTTGGTGGTACTACTGTTTGAATGTTCTGAGTGAAGAATGAGAAGTATTTGTGTCATATCATGTATGAGGTAACTAAGCTGTATATATATATCATAGCACTGGATTCTGATGGATTTGGTGGTAATGCTGAAGGTATATATTTAGGAATAGGAGGGAGTGCAATTAGTGCTCTAAGTTATCATGTTTTCTTTACTATTAGTGAGAGTGCAAATGGAGGATTGAAATCTAGAAATTTGATAGTGTAATATATACATTTTTGAGCCGTGAGATAGTGGAGGGCAGGCGTGTACATTTAATCCGTTGCGATTATGCTTGGTAGGCCTGTGGTTATATTGTACAAGAACCAAGGGTGAAATGGGGACAAGGAGGATGTCCAAGGGATTTAGAAATAGAATCGTGGTGTCAAGTGAGACAGAGATTAGGTGTCACGCAAAATGTGTAGCTAATTCTTGTTCGAGTTCGGTGGTATGATGAATTTATAGCTTATCCTAAAATTCGAGGACGAATTTTCTTTAAGGGGGGAAGATTGTTATATCCGTAAATTTTATATAATTTAATTTAGTTATTTTCAGCCGGACGATGTGGATGCGCATCGAAGCGGGTCGGAAGAAGTGTCGGAAATGTGAATTAAGGTGAGGCCTTTGCGCGTGTTTAGTGATTTGTTTTATTTATTTTTATTTTCGGTTTTGGATTATTTGTTGAGTCGAGTCCGACGACTCGATCGGAATCTGATTTGGGCAAGTGTGGGTTGAGTTGGGTAGAAGCCGCAGTTGGATTAAGTGAGGGGTAAAATCGTAAAAATAAAATAAATTAAAATAAGATTATATATATATATATATATATATATATATATATATATATATATATATATATAGGTAATAATAATAATAAAAAAGGGGGTTAATTGGTGTGTGCGGTTGCTACAGCCGCACACACCCAAAATTAAAAAAAAGAAGGGGGGAGCGGAGAGGCGGCGACAGAGGGCGACGGCGAAGGCGACGGAGGAGAGTTTTGCCGCCGGACCAATTGCGGACGCCGGCGATCATCTTCCACTTCGATTTCCTTGCCGGTGAGTGGATTTCTCTCCAATCTCTTTTAAGTTCTCAATTACTACCGATCCCTAGTTGAGGAGGAAAAATCTAGAATTTTTGTTGGTTGATTATTGATGCAGATTTATTCCATAGGAATTGAGGTTTAATTCCTATATAAATTCCTACGAATATTATTAATAATAATAATAAAAAAGGGGGGGGGGGTTTCGATTTCCTCACGATCGCCTACTGCTAGGGAGAAATATTTTTTTTTGTTTTCTATGTTAAATTGGAATTCGTTTGTGTGAGGTGTGTTTGAAGAAATTAATACCCTATTTAAAGGGGGTTCTCTAACAGTAGGCATTGGTACAAAAGAGAGGTGATTGAGATATTAGAAATCTGGGATTTTCTTTTCTGTTTTTGGATTGGCTTCCTCAAGTGCTTGATGCATGAACGATTGATTTATAGGTTGCTTGGTATGCTAAAAATGAGATGTGTACGTACTGATTATATGCTGAAATTTAAGTGTATAGATATTGAAATTTACAAGTTATTGATGCTGAAATTTCCTATATTCTGTGCTGAAATTATATATATAGATGTGCTGAAATTATATATATATAGATGTGCTGAAATTTCATATGTTGGATGCTGGAGGTTCATATATGGTTGATTGCTGAAATTAATTAGTGCTGTGCTGAAAAATTTAGTCAAATTCATGCTGAATTGATTTAGGAGTTTGGATAATCAGCTTAATGCGAAAAGTACTGATGTAACCTATCGATTTGCATGTAATCTATGTTTTGGGAACATAGAAAGTACTTGGGTGACCTAAACAGTAAAGTGTGGATAGGAAACTGACGATTTCAATAAGCTGGAATTTTCATAGTGCATGTTAATCGGGCCGGGTTGCGGGCTCGGTGTGACGTCCCTAATCCGTTATAAATTATTGGAGTTTTAGTTGATACCATGGATAAGTGAACCTTGGGGTGTTGCAAATATGTTTAGTTACAGTGTTAGAATACTCCTGTAACTATATTTTGTTGTTAAACATGTACTTGGTAACATTTAATTTGAACGAACTGGTTGTATTTAGTGTGTATATACATTGTTGGTGTATTCATTATGCGTAATGTGCTCACGTTTGTGAATGGAATGAGGGTATGGTTGAGTGGACCGGTGGAGGAGGTGTGGACCGGGAAGCTCGTCAGCGAGCCACACTGACGACCGACCCGGAGTGGCTCTGGTTGGAGGGTTTTCCCAACCAATTGGGGTTACCGACGCTAGAGGGCCTACCTAGCTCGGGAACCATGGGCGGGAAGCTCACTAGACATGTTCTAGTGACCGACTCGTATTGTTTGGATTTACGTAGATGAAGTATTCATTTCTGGACTTAAGGAATTATTCATTGTGTTGTGAATTTATCTATTATGTGGTCATTATTATTATTTTTATATATATAACTAATGATTGTGGACTGTGGTAGGCTCCGGACCGAGCCACTCACTAAGTCCAATATGGACTTACCTTCTCTTTTTGTTTGTTGTCTTTTGTAGCACCAGGTCAGAACCAGTAGTAGCACTGGAATGCCAAAGTAGCGCAGCTGGGAGCGACAGGTTCAGGGCCGAACTCGTGACAAGTCGAAATTAGAGTTAGGGTAGTGGTCAGGTTTAATGAGAGTACTGTATCGAGATTCATGGATTCTTTATTTCGTTTATTGTTTCAAACGTTGTGTAAAGTTTGTTTCGGTTGAACATTCATGTTTTCGCGATGTCTTTAACAAGTGATAAATTTGTTTGTTTTATGACCTTTGTTAGTGGTTGGAATTTGAAATATAAGTTTGTTGTTAATGTGGTCTGTGGTTAGTGGTTTTGTTTTTTTTTTGTGGTTGTGATTCGAGTTAGGCTTCGGGGTATGCTTGCAGACCCTGGCCGGTCACACCTTTGTGGTATTGGGGTGTGACAATCGTTGGCCAGACCATGATCCGGTTGTGGATCAACTTGAGGCCAAGCTGGACTTTTCAATTGGGCAGCCTTCTGACGACTTAAATTTCAATCCTGATGAAGCCATCCCCTTCTCTGTTGCACCTGCTACTATTCGGGATTCTTTTAATATTATCCTTGTCCACAGAAGTCAACGACTTCTCAACAAATCCGTCACCCCGGTTCAATTGACGTGACATTTACCCTGAAGGGCTACGTTTCTTGCTCTCATCCACAAGAACATTTTCCTTCTCTTATCAACTTGCTTGATAACCAAGGAAGGTGCTTTAAAAATTGAAAAAAACATAGGACACCTGACTGGTCAGGATGCTATTGATTAGAGTGATTCTTTCAGCTCTCGGGAGGAGATGCCCTTGCTAGGCGGCCATTGCCATGTCTATTTTGCTGATGGTTTGCATCCAGTCCTCTTTTAACGATCTTCCTAGGCGGAGAGTCAACCCAAGATACTTAATAGGGAAGGTAGCAGGAGAACATTGAAGAATTGATGTCGCTTGCCTTGCGACAACCAAATTCCCTGTAGTACTTAAGGCTCTGGTTTTGAGGTTGTTGATTTTTAAGCCAGTGCACAACTCAAAGCATACTAACAGAAGCCGCAAATTATTGAGGTGTGAATTGGAATCCTTGCAGAAAATGATCAAATCTTCAGCAAAAGAAATATGAGTGATACCTTCCGGTAGGTGGTCCACCAGAGCCCCCTTGATGAGCCCCTCTGAGGAGGCTTTGGAAAGTAAAATGGAGAGGGTGTCAGTAACCAGTTTGAATAGAAGGGGAGAGAGGGGATTCCCTCGCCGTAGTCCCCTCTTGTAAACAAAAGGATGACCCAATTTGCCGTTAACCAGAATCGAGGAAGAAGCAGTTCAAAGTAGAGAAGAAATCCAAGAAATTCATTTCTGAGGGAAGCCTCGAGCCTGAAGAAGTTCTTCAATGAAGGTCCAATTAACAGACTCAAATGCCTTTTCAGAATCAACTTTAACCAGATACCCATTGTCATTCTTCTGTCTACGAGCCCATATAATTTCATGAACTATCATAAAGCACTCAAGGCTACTCCTTCAAGTAGTAAAAGCACCCTGGTTTTTATCAATCAAACTTGGCATAAGGGGAGCAAGTCTATTGGAAAGTAGCTTGGAAAATATTTTAATAATACAATTCTCCAAACTGATCGGGTGGAAGTTCCCAGTAGAGTCAGCACCTTCACACTTAGGAATGAGCGTAATAATGACATGATTGATCTGCTTCATATTCTTAGGGTTATGTTGAAGATCATTCAAGATGCAGACGACATAATCTCCAATATTTTGCCAAATTATTTTAAAGAAGTCCATTGTTATGCCATCTGGTCCAAGGGACTTGTAATTCTTTAACCCACAAATGACAGAGGATACTTCTTCTTTAGTGAAAGGCGCATCTAGTTCATGGAGTAGAGAGTGCGAGGGAATATAAAGATCATTCCAGTTGATCCCCAACAAGGATGGGGAATTTCGGCCAAGAAGGTTTGTATAAAAGCCTCTAAATTCCTCGGCAATGCCAAAATCATCTACTACCATACCCCTTGAAGTGTTGATACAATGGATCCAGTTTCTGTTACGTCACAAGGTGGCACACTGATGAAAGAATCTAGTATTTCGGTCCCCATCTTTTATCCACCTTTTTTTAGCCCGTTGTCTCCAGTAAGTATCCTCATTAGAGTAAACCTTGCCCAAATCTGCTTTAAGATTTCTGAAATTAATGAGCTCAGAGGGTGTCAAGATACCCGAATCCGCTTTATCCGAAGCGGCTTTATCATGGGGTTCAAGAGCATTTCGTTTTTCCGAACATTGCTTCTTCTTACAATAATCCCAGTCTCTAAGAATGGCCCACAAAGATTTGCAAGCTTGAATCCAAGTGCACAAGACTAAACCACATAAGCTAGAGGAGGTTCGATGTTCGAGGACTACCACTAGGCCTTCATGAATAATGGAGGGGAATTCAGGAGCATTAAACTAGAAGGCTTCCAACATGAATCGATGAGACTTATTGTTAGAACCGGAGAACTGCTTGAGGATCAAAGGAGAATGATTAGAAAGTCTCCTTGAACTGTTAAGGACGCAGTTGTTCGAAAACAGAGACATGAAGCCAGAGTTCACCAAAATTCTATCCAATTTTGCCAAAGCCGGCCTTATCTGGTTATTGGTACAGGTAAATGGATCTCCAATAAAGTTGAGTTCTAGCAGATTGGAATCCGCAATAAATTTTGTGAAATGTCTGGAGTCACTACCATTGCCAACACAATTGAGACGTTCACCATTGTGTCTTGTCATATAAAAGTCTCCCCAAATTACTAAGGTATCATTGGAATTGTTAGTAAGGAGATACAGTTCATGGAGAAAATTCTGCCCCCTATTGGGGGATGGGGGGCCATACACCCCTAGGAACTAGATGTCACGTCCCAACTTAGGGTCATGTGACGGCCAGGGTAAATGTGCTTATACCCCGAAGCCTAACCCATGCACATGCCAAAACAAATAAAATAGCAGAAAGAAAACAACAAGTTTTATTTTAAAGGAAAAGTGAACCAATACCAAGTTTAGATTAATAGCTCAGAAGTAAAGAAAATGCAGAAATACGATTAGGTTCAACAGTTCAAAAGTTCAAAAGTTCAGTCAAATAAAACCTGAAATAGATAACACAAATGCCCTCAGGACTACAACTCCAAATCAAGCTAATACAAGTGTATGACAACTACCAAAAGGACTCAACTATGACCCTAACTAGGACTGTTGTGAGATCCAGCGGCTCCTCTGCCCTCCAGTGACGCAAAGTGCATCCAACCCACCTCACCGGTCAGGCTCTGCAAAACAGAAATCACATGATGACGGGTGAGTTCAAAGAACTCAGCGAGCGGTTTTACCCACTCTCACAACCAAATATCACAGAGATAACATAAATAAATTCCATCTCTAAAAAGAAACCACGTCACAAGAGTGTGACTAGCTACTAGGCCCACAGGCCACCCATGCCCTACTGCATCTAACTCTCACAGGGGTGCATCAGACCGAAGCCCTACCATGCCCGAAGGCAGCATCACCCATAAAACGTGCATCGGGCCAAAGCCCACCATGCCGAAGGCAACAACACATACTAGTAAAGTGCATCGGGCCAAAGCCCACCATGCCGAAGACAACAACACATAGTAGGGAAGTGAATCGGGCCAAGGCCCACCATGCCGAAGGCAACAACACATACTAGGAAAGTGCATCGGGCCGAAGCCCACCATGCCGAAAACAACAACACATACTAGGGAAGTGCATCTGGCCAAGGCCCACCATGCCGAAGGCAACAACACATACAAGGATATTCAGGAAAGGCCCTCCGAACTTATCCTGCAGGTTGGGAATTTTGGCGTCCAACCACCCGGGCGTAGCCCGAACCCCGGCTCCTAATCAAGCTGCTCCGTCATTCCCAAGGATATGACGCATCAAGACCTAAGTCAAGATTCTCATACGGTGTCCTAGGGGTGTCCTCATTATGAAGCGTCTCAACACTCCAAACCCGACCCTTGTCCGTTAGACCCGTAATGTCATGAACTCGTGTGGTTTCATTTCATGAATACCTTGTAAGTTGGTTCATAACAGATTATGCTCACCCTTAAATCCATTTTAATTATAGAATTAAAATTTAGATAATCTCAATTAGGGTTTTGTTTTAGATTACTGTTCTGCCCAGAATTACTGTGTCTGACCCGAATCTATTCTCCAAAGTGTGTCCTATGTTTCCAAACTATGTTTTTCGGTCGAAACGATAGATTACACGACCATATTCACACACACACACACATCACAACAAACAAATTGAAAATCAGCATATATTCATCATCTCAGCATACAATTCCAACAAACATGCAATTTCAGCATACTTATAGAATTAAATCCTAAAATTAACAAAAATTAATACCTAAATTACCATTAGAACAGAATACTAATATCAGGAATTAATTCACGTAAATTATGCTTTTAATCAATATTAACAAGAATCCGTACACTTAAATCAAGAGTCAAGTATTAGGATCAAGAATCCCCTTCTCAAGAACCCTTAATTAGTCATTATCGAGATCTTAATCCTACCACATGATTTCTATCCAAAATCACAGATTTAATCCTAAGTATGCAATCCACAAATCAAGAAACCAAATTTGAAAGAATAAATCATGATTTGCACATCAAGAAAATATGACAAGAACTCGAAGAAAATCCAAGAACAAGGCATAAATACCGAGCCATCACGAACGGCTTCAAAAATCCGTTTAAAATCCTGAAGAGAGAGGGTAAACCACTCACCTTAATTTGGAAAAATATTAGAAAAGATAATCTCGGACGACGGCCCTCGAATTCGGCTTCAAAAGGCCGATGGCTCAACCCAAAAAAATGGCTCCAAGGGGCGGCGGCTCACTCCAAGCCGCCGGCTTGGAGAGAGGGAGAGAGGGGAAGAAGAGGGCGGCTTGGCTGGCTTCTCTTGGCTCGGCTCCAAAGGGAAGAAGAAAGAAGGAAGCAGCGGCTCGATGGCTTGGCTCACAGGCGGCAAGTCCAAGGGGAAGAGGGAAAGGGGCTGGCAGCTTGGCTTGGCTTGGCGGCTGGCTCCCTTTCTCAACTTTTTGGGTGGCTCCAAAATAGGAGCCACATGCCATGATGGGGGGTTTTTATACACCCTCCTCAACCCTAACCCTTTAAACCCTTAATTCACAACCCGTATCCACCTTAAGTCAAAACCAAAACTCGGTAACTCGATAGACTTAAATAATTTAATTAATCTCATTCTAATAAATCACAAATAATTAATTAAATGCCCATATGAACATAATTAACAATTATGCACACACCACCAAATTAAATACTCTCAACTACCCAAGCCTACAAATTTATAAATTTATATTCTACTTACCCGACCATGCAAGCTCGCTCTGGACCATGAGTCAACCCGGCTCGACCACGAACTAGTCCGCTAGGTTGGCAAACACACGCAACGGAAAAAGATAATAAATTAAATATCTAGGATATTATAATTCTCCCTCCTTAAAGAAAATTCGTCCTCGAATTTCAGAAAAGAATAAGAACTCACCGCTCATCAAATAATGAATGATAACACTCCCTCATATCCTACTCCACCTCCCAGGTGGCCTCCTGGCCGGAATGGTGCTCCCGTCTCACTTTAACCAAGGGAATCTCTTTGGACCTCAATTTTCGGATATGCCAGTCTAGCACCTCAACTGGCCGCTCCTCATAGGAGACTGCTGAATCCACCTCTACTGCGGTAGGCTCGACCACATAGGGCTCATCCCGAATATACATCTTCAGCATAGACACATTGAATATTGGATGTACTCGGTCCATACTAGGAGGTAGGGCCAACTCATAGGCCACGGCTCCCATGCGCCTGAGAATAGGAAACAACTCAATGAACCTAGGGTTTAGCTTTTCTTTCTTACCAAACCTCACTACCCCTTTCATTGGGGACACCTTGAGGAACACCATGTCCCCCTCAGCAAACTCTACCTCCCTGGCCTTTCCATCCGCATACATCTTCTGACGACTTTGAGCTGCCAACAGCCTCTATCTGATTTGCTTCACTATTTCCACAGCCTCCTCTACCAAATCAGGTCCCATCATAAGGGAATCTCCTCCCTCAAACCAGCCTACAGGCGACCTGCATCTCCACCCGTACAATGCCTCAAAGGGGACCATCCCAATGCTGTTGTGATAGCTGTTATTATAAGCAAACTCAATCAAAGGTAAGTGCCTCTCCCAACTGCCTTCCAGGTCTAAGACACATGCCCTCAGCACATCCTTCAGCGTTTGAATAGTTTGCTCTGACTGACCATCTATTTGAGGGTGAAATACAGTACTGAACCGAACCTGAGTGCCCAACGCCTCCTGGAAGGATTGCCAAATGCGCTAAACTGCCCATAGATTTTCCTACTCGAGGCATCAACCACCACATTAGCCTTCCCTGGATGGTACATGATCGCGCAGTCATAGTCCTTCAATAGCTCCAATCATCTTCTCTGCCTCAAGTTCAACTCCTTCTGGGTAAGCAAATACTGGAGGCTCTTATGATTAGTGTATATCTCACAAGCCTCGCCATAAACGTAGTGAGGCCACAACTTCAATGCGAACACCACCGCTGCCAGCTCAAGGTCATGGGTTGGGTAATTCTTCTCATGAACCTTCAACTGCCTGGAGGCATAGGCTATCACTTTGCCATTCTGCATCAGCACGCAGCCCAAGCCAACTCGGGAGGCATCATAATAAACAATAAAACCTCTTGAACCCGAGGGTACTGCTAAAACTAGCGCCGACGTCAAGCGGTCCTTGAGCTTTAGAAAGCTCTCCTCGCACTTACTGTCCCATTCAAACTTGACCTTCTTCTGGGTTAGGCGGGTTAATGGTGCTGCGATCCTGGAGAAATTCTCCATAAACTTTCTGTAGTAACCTGCCAACCCCAAAAAACTGCGAATCTCCGAGACATTGGTCGGTCTCTTCCAGTTCTGAACTGCCTCTATCTTTGCATTCCACCTGTATTCCTTCCTTAGACACCACATGATCAAGAAACCCTACGCTCTCCAGCCAGAACTCACATACTATAGGCGTTCCCCCGATGACTCTGGCCGCAGCTCCACCTTCCTCTACCACTGACACAAAGGCCAACATATGACCGACACCTGCCACAAAGTAACTTATGGGCCTTAAGAGCTGATATCGCCATCAATGGCTCACCCCTTCCCTCACCCTAGAAGGTAAACTGGGGCATCCCGGGCTTACTGAAGTTCACAGTCTTAGCCCTGCAATCAACTTAGGCGAAATGGTCCGCCAACCAGTCCATGCCCAATATCACATCAAACATCGGCATGGTGTCAAATCGGCCATCAACAAATGCCCACAAATGACAACCTTGCGGCCTCGAAAGACTATCTATGTCATCACAGAAATGCCCGTAGGTGTAGACACCACAAGGGGCAATTCAAACACAGAAGATACCCCTGACAACTTAGCAGCAACCATGACAGACACAAAAGAGTGCATAGCACCCGGACCGAACAAGACATATGCAATAGCTGAACCTACAACAAAGTTACTAGATACTACAGCCTTGGACACCTCAGCGCCCCCTTGGTTCATAGCGAACACCCGTGCAGCGGGCCTCTCTGAACCACCAGCTCGCTGGCCTCCTCCCTGAGTCTGACCCCTCTGAGCTACGGAACCCACCGACATCGGTGTCTTTCCTCTGGTCTGATCAGACTACTGATTGCCCTTAAGCATAAGGTCGCTCTACACCCATAATTTATATTTCATGAAATCCGAGGGAAAGATCCTCCAATCAATCCAAAATTTCAGCTATAGGGGAAATTTACTCTCAGCCAACCCCTACAGACCCCTTCTGCAAAACTCTATCAATCGCCCCCCCTAGGATCCCTAGGGCCGCCCTAACCATACTGCACCATAAATATTTTACTATATGATGAGACCCATTGAATCATTCAAGATACTAAGGGCTTGTTTGATTAGCGAAACCAAATCTGTTTTCATGGTTTCAGTTTTACTGAAACCAAAACTGCTTACGAAAACGTGTTTGGTTCAACGTTTTCATGAAACTGAATCGAAACCATAATGAAAACGAAACTAGTTTTTTTAATAAAAATGAAAACACCAGAATGTTGTTTTTTGTAGTTTCGAGACTGTCGGTTTCGTTATCAAAATGCAGTGACAACTTTATAATTATAAATATATTTTTTATAAAATTAATTAATTTAAAAATAAATCAAAGTTTATCTAAATTTTAAAAAGAAAAATAAAAATAATCATTTTCAACTCAAATTATTATTTTAAATTTACAAATTAATTAAACCAATTTATATCTAATTGATTCAAACTCAAATTTTTAATAACTCAATTTTCTTAAAGTTGATCTATTTATAATTTAATCAAAACTAATTTTAGACCATTGGACTTATTTTTTTTGAAATTTTATAATAACTATTAATTAATTTTTATATCTAATTGAACAAAAAAGTCTTAAATTACCAATAACCTAATTAATTAAATCATATAAATATTTTATAACCATATTAACAAATATTTAATTTTGTAAACTAACTAAACATTTAATTACTACTAAAAATGTTCAAAGAAAATTAATATTAGTTTTTATAACCAAATAAATATTCACTGGTTTCAACTAACTAAAACTAATATTGTTTTCATTAACCAAACGCGTTTTCAGAAAATTAAAAACTAGAAACCAAACCAAGTTTTTGAAACCAAGTTTTCAGTTTCATTGAAACCAAACCAAAAAATAATTTTTGCTAACCAAACAGCAGCTAAGCAATCATTGCAAGGATCTCTAATCCAAGCACTCATACAAAGGTAGCCCCCCCCCCCCCCCAAAATGGTGCACTCTCTAGCACAAGGTCATTCTCGACCTCAAGCTGTGCTACCCTGGGACTGTCCCAGTTCCTCCTCCCTGTGGAGTGTCTTAGTCAGCTCAACCACTCGGGCCTGTAGCTGCACAACCATGGGATCTTATCCCACCTCCTCTCGGGCCTGCGGTAGTCTCCCACGACTCTAGCCTCGGCCTCGGCCTTGGTGCTCAGTGGAGTTGCTATCACTACCGCTCCTTGCGGCACTAAAGGCCTCCATTGATTTGGAAACACCAAAAAAGAAATAATTCAAGATTAAACAACTGAATTCACCCACTATTTGCAAATCAAACCACAAGTCGCACTAAGGTGCAGATTTAGCCCATTGATCTCATAACTATAGAATTAAAATTTAGATAAAAAATCCTGAAGAGAGAGGGTAAACCACTCACCTTAATTTGGAAAAATATTAGGAAAGAAATCTCGGACAACGACCCTCGAATCCGGCTTTAAAAGGTCGACGGCTCAACCCAATAAAATAGCTCCAAGGGGCGGGGCTCACTCCAAGCCACCGGCTTGGAGAGAGGGAGAGAGGGGAAGAAGAGGGCGGCTCAACTGGCTCCTCTTGGCTCGGCTCCAAAGGGAAGAAGAAAGAAGGAAGGAGTGGCTCGGCGGCTTGGCTCACAGGCAGCGGCTCCAAGGGGAAGAAGGAAAGGGGGCTGGCGGTTTGCTCCCTTTCTCAACCTTTTGGGTGGCTCCAAAATAGGAGCCACAAGTCATGATGGGGGGTTTTTATACACCCTCCTCAACCCTAATCTCTTAAACTCTTAATTCACAACCCGCATCCACCTTAAGCCAAAATCAAAACCCGCTAACTCGATAGACTTAAATAATTTAATTAATCTCATTCTAATAAATCACAAATAATTAATTAAATACCCATATGAACATAATTAGCAATTATGCACACTTAACACCAAATTAAATACTCTCAACTACCCAAGCCTAAAAATTCATAAATTCATAAATTTATATTCTACTTACCCGAGCTCGCAAGCTCGCTCCAGACCATGAGTCAACTCGGCTTGACCACAAACTAATCCGCTAGGCTAGCTAACACACGCGCACAACAGAAAAATATAATAAATTAAATATCTAGGATATTACACCAAATGTCATGATTACTTCTCAAGTGACGAAGCCTTAATTTGATTATAAAACTCCCCAAGATAACATCAAGACTAACCCATTCATCTCAAAAAGCAATCAACCCCCCCCCCCCCCCCCCCCCCGAGGAGCCTACAACATCAATAGAGTGAAAATGGGGGTGCGAACCATGACGAAAATCAAGTAATTGTTTAATAGTACAAAAAGATACTTGGTCAAGCTTAGTTTCAAAAAGAAAGGTAACAGAGCATTTAAGATCCTGAACCGTCTTCTTAATCATGTAGCGCTTGGATAAGCGGTTAAGACTGTGAAACATTCCAAAACATAACATTGAAATTGTAAGCAGTAGAAGCAAAATTCATAATAAGAGTACTAACAACCAACAAGATCAGAGAAAAAAGAAGTACCACTGGGTCGACCTCAAGTTACACTTCAATGGCTGCAAGGGTGTTGATAACTTCAGGGGAATTAGCTTTGAGCACGAACCCCATGTTCAAGATACTTTGAATAGTTTCCGCATTAAGTCAGTCAACCATATCAACGATGGAAGATCCCAAATCAGAGCTAGAATTTTGAGTTGGCAACGGAGTTCCTTGGATGGGAGCAAGAAACGTAGCCCTTCAGGGTAAATATCACGTCAATTGAAATATGGTTACTGCTTCAAAGAAAGAAGACGATCTTGGGATTCTTGACCTTCAACGGCACAACAAAGCAAGACTTGGAGGTTGGATATGGAAGCTTATCCAAAATCATAGGATGTCATGGGCTGATATCATCAGGTCGCTCTACCCATCCCTCTCATCTTTATCTCATGACGCCTGAGACAATATTTCTATCATTTGGAAAGATATCATGAGTATTCATGACATCTTTAGATCTTCCCTGAGTTATCATGTGGGTTCGGATGCTTCCACTCAACTTTGGAATAATCCTTGGCTCAATGAAAATAGACTTTGTGACAAATATCCAGGTCTCTTTCAGGTTGCCTCATTACCCAATGCACTTATTGTTGATTCCAAGGAACTGAATGATCAGGGAGAAATTTTGGGATGGAACATTCACTTCAACATCTACATTGATATCCAATTAATCTCTTCCTTGGCTTATGATCCGGCACTTATTTTGCTTTCCACCGGAGAAGACTCTATTTTCTGGAAATAGTGCTCACATGGTATCTTCAACACTAAATCCCTCTACAGTATCCTTACTTTCTGAGGTATTTTTGACCCTGCTGTTGATTTTATTTGGGATAACAAATTTCCTGTTGGAGTTTCGATTATCAACTGGCTTATAAATAAGAATAGATTACCAACCAAGGATCGTCTCATAAGAAGACAAATGCAACTGAATCTGCAACGTGGAAGATGAATCTCATGACCACCTGTTCTCAAACTGATTTTTCTAAACAAGGATGGGCATCACTTCTAAGAAGATTTTGTATCAACATGGCAACAGCCTACTAGGACCACATTAAGAACATCAAAGAAGATTTTTTGTATCAACATGATTTGGAACTGGAAGCTTTGGCATGAAAGAAATAATCGTTGCTTCTCTAATTCATCCAAATCCTCGACTAAGCTTGCTATCGAAGCACTCAATCTTACTAATTTGTGTTTGTAATTATATATATATATTATTCTCTCCCCTCCCCTTAACCTGTATTCTAAGCTCTTTTGATCCATACAAGTATTCATCTTTTCAAAAGAAAAATTATTTAGAATAATATTTTTTTTAAAATAGAAAAAGCTTATCAATTTTTAGTAACATGGTGAGGAGAATATTGACTAAGGTCAAATATTGATCCTCGTAGCCACATAATTTATATTTTAATCGTTTTCTACATTTGTTTTTATTATATGAAATGATTAATAATTAAAATAATATTTAATAATTAAAATCTTATATATTAATATTTTTAACATTTTCTGTCACGTAAATAGTTGTATTATAACAAAATTACTTATAAGAAGTTATATTTTAAAACCTCTTTTTGCATACTTATAATTTATGTTGTGCACAACCATTAGAAGTCTAGAGCTACATCAAATACCGCTTAAAGGACTTGTTTCTTGAAAGGATCTAAAACTAAGATGAAGAAAAAGAAAGAAAAACATATAATAATAAAATAATAAAATTTTACTTGAGAAGAGAAAATAAAACAAATACAAATGGCTCAAAATTGACTTTTTAATATTTCTATCGCTTTTTTGTTGATAAATTTCAGAAAGGAGATTTCTTTATTTTTGTTTCATAGTAATAATAATAATAATCAATCCCTTCTTCCCTTCCTGCTGCTTTCGTTTCCATGTATACACTGCTACAAGATTATATTTTTTAATATTCTCTGTTTTTTAACATTAATATAGATAAAAAAACATGAATAATTTAGTGCTCCGTCAGCATTCTATGTACATGGGGTAGATGTCCCAAATTTTTCTCCTTTGCCAACACAATGTATGTCACTAGCACAAACAAAACTACAAGCTAGTCCAGAATTTAATGTAGCAATGAACTTGCTATATGTAGCCTTTTTAGCTTTAGACCCGAAGCTTTTTTCCGGGTTGCGGGTCATCATCGTATTCTCCAGCATCATCGTGGCCCTCCCCCCTCTCTCCCTTCTTCCTTGCGAGGATTTTATTGATCTTGTGGAGTTCGTTTGTGAGCTTCTGGTCCTTGTTTTGCTTTCTTGTCTTCCGTCCATCTTGCATCTTCACTCCAAACTGGAAAGCGGCCTTTGGCATTGCCTCCTTTTGTTCATTGTACTTGGCCCATTCCTCTTCTGTTTCAAAGTCCCACCTGTGGAGACGACCTTTCGCCTGTTCAAAAGTTATTTATTAGTATAATAGTTTGAAAACATTACGAACAATGCTACCTTGTAATGAAGAGGAAAATCATGCCATCATGAAAGCATCAGAAGTCCTCCAAAAGAGTACGATAGAAACTATCAAACCAATTAAAAGGAAACGTAGGGTTTATTGACACCACATTTGTCAGTGTACCCCTATATGAAAATAATGAACAATCATGTCTTTTTTAGGTGGTAATTCACCCAGAACAGAGGTTAAATCACAGTTGTCTAAGAGAAATGTGTGCCACAAAAAGAATGCCCTCAAATGAAAGACTAAAAAAGAAAGAGCAATTACCCAGATGATCCAGATCCATAATTAAATGATCAAAGTTCTGAATTTGCCCTTCATTTCAAAATATAGTTTCATTTTACTAATTAAGGACTTTTCTAAGTCTTTAATTGGCTCAACATAAATAATTTTTTTATTATTCATAATATATTTTTTTCAACAATTCATATTAATATTATAATAGATAAAAATTAATTTTAGTGACTAATAATTTTTTTTTTTTTTGAAACATTTAAAATATTTTTCAAAAATCTTTAAATACTTAAATTATACACTTGTTAGGTAAAATACAATGTAAATTAATTTTTTAACAATCCTTGTAGTATTACGTTTAGTGCCTAAAGAATTTATTAGTAGCCAAAATTACTATTTTTTTATTCTTTAAGTGCAAAATTACTATAAATAAAAATAGTATATACTTTATGCACTTAAAGACTTTTGTACTAAAAAAATAAAAAAATAATAATTTTTACTACTAAAAAATTCTTTAGACACTAAAATAAATACTATAGGCATTGTTGAAATATTAATTTACATTGCATTTTTACTTAACAAGTGTATAATTTAAGTATTTAAAAATTTTTGAAAAATATTTTAAATGTTTCAAAAATAAAAAAATATTATTATTAGCCACTAAAATAAATTTTTATCTACTATAATATTAATATGAATTGCTGAAAAAAAATATATTATGAATAATAAAAAAATTATTTATTTTGAGCCACTTAAAGACTTTTAAGAAAGTCTTAAATTAATAAAAGGAAACTATATTTTGAAATGAAGGACAA
The DNA here is from genome assembly GCA_034359265.1 of Canna indica. Taxonomy (NCBI): domain Eukaryota; kingdom Viridiplantae; phylum Streptophyta; class Magnoliopsida; order Zingiberales; family Cannaceae; genus Canna; species Canna indica. The sequence continues at coordinate 66,462,795 of CP136890.1, read as the reverse complement.
ATTCAGAACTTTGGCCATTAGTTATGGATATGGGAAAATCCAAATCCATATTATGGATCTGGGAAAATCCCATGTCCAAGTTATGGATTTGGGTAATTGCTCAAAAAGAAATCAAATTTCAATAGTTATTTACATGCCATGAATGCTAAAACTAGATATTAGGATACCATGAAAATTAAAACTAGAGTGAGGAAAACAAAACGTGTGACATCATGTAAGTTGAATGCAAAGAACTGGTGAAGACAGTACTAGATCGGAAGATCTGTGCCCTCGACTGACAGATTCAAATACCATGGTTTTTTTCAAAAAGCACAGACTCTCCATGCTTGATCTACTTCTGAGGATAACTAAAGTTGCTGAAAGCTTGTTACCAAAAATTTATCAACAAGTATACAGAAGTAGTTGGGTCCAGATGGGCCATGAGTTCTTTTTGGTCATAACTGGTTCTGAATAAGATCACAAGATCAAATTTGAAGAGTGGCTTGTTATTATGCTAAAAACAGATGGTTCTTATCTCTATGGTTAGTTTCCTTCATATATGGCTTCGTAATTGAGCCTTTCCCATGCTCTCACCTTCATCTACTCCTTGCCTATAGAAGAGATGTCATAAACTATCCAATTTCTATCTTTTCCTTTAAGTTACTAACTAAAGTCAATTACATATTGCAACTACAATTTGATCACTAACAAGTTCTATTTTTGTCCCACCTTCGGAAGAAAACTCTAGATCAACAGAAATGTGAAAAAGGCAAAATAGATCTGCTATACAAGATTTAAACATAGAACAAAATACAATCCAAAATAAATTATTAATTGCTTACCCGGCCGCCCATATCCATTTTTGACAGGTCATCTTCTTCATCACTGTCTACGACTTCATGATTGTACTCCTGATAACCAGGATAACATTCAGAGTAACTTTCAGATATAAAATTGGGATCTTTCTCCCGGGCATCTTTTTCCCTCAGTTTTTGGAGCCTTTGGTCATCACGCTTAAAAACAGAACCTAAACCACGGTCTTTGTCTTCTTGAGTCATGAAACGTGGATCTTGGGAGACATTTGTTCCTGCCAATGTATCATAGTCCTGAATATTTTGTTGCAGATACTGTTCAGGATAAGCCAATTGTTCTGCAGACTGATACTCCGACCACTCTCCTTGATATCCCATAGCCATCATTTGAGCTTGAATAGCATCATACCCATTCTGCAATAGAGAATTACCAAAATGTCATCCATTTGAAGTTAGAACAGTAAACATGTGAGAATTAATGTGAAGAAAAGCATACATAGTTGGTATCTTTAACCAGCTTGGGTCAAAGAGAACCAGATGATCATTCAGTAACCACAAGATGTACAATTATAATAAAGCTCCCTGGTCAAATATTTCAATGAATATTGAAATTTTACCAAATAGGTAGTAAGGTACCACGATATAATTTCTCATGCATGTATTGACCACTCTTGCTGGAAATATGAAATTAGCATGAACTCACTGTTTGTTGCCATGTTTGAGCACTTTCAGGAGGTGGCACTGGACCATAAACAGGTTCACTGAAATAAGACTGCTTCTCTCGGACACGTGGAGACTCTTCCATGTCCTCTGAAACTGGGCTTTGACTCATTTCCTTACTAGGAATACTATAATCAACACCATCCCCTACAAATATGTCATCTTCTTCCGTTCTAGCAACAGGAATGAGTTTTCTCTCCTTCGCATCAACATTACTCTTGCGACGAGCAGGTGGTGGCATTTCTCTTTCTGGATGGGGCTTTGCAATGTCATTGATGTTCTGCCCAGGCTTCTCCTTGTCATGGCCATTAGCAAATTCAGAAGTTTTCCCTGCTGATGAAAGAAATCTTTAACAACGATAATATGTTCCCCTCGGTCAAATTTCTTTATCTATCCAAAGTACTTTTGAAGCCACTAAGGTTTTTTTATGATCATGAATAAGTTCTACTGTATTTTTTTATAAACATCTAATTAATATTTACAAAAGTTACTATTGTATTTTTTATCATAAACATCTAATTAATATTTACAAACAGTTTCCTCATTTAGAAATTAGATTTATACCAATTTACCAGATCAATTAAATCAACATTTACAATATAGGGCGATGGAACCTATAACTATCCTTCTGTCCAAACTCTCTCTGACAGGTGTACTATAGGGCAACCAGATCTAAAAAACAATCACTTCCAACATGAAGTTCAACTACAAGAAATAAAAAGATGAGCAAACCTTTGTAAAAATATGATGGAGAATGTTAGAGCTATTTGTCCTATGAGCAAGTATAGGTTAATTAAATATTATATGGTGGTACAACTATATATTAGATACTACTTGCATTGTAATTAACCAAACAGGTCCAAACTCCATTTATGAACATTAACGAAAACATTTTAAATCTCATGCAAGAAGGTCCTTTTGTCTAAAAGGCTAACCTACCACACTCGAAGGGAGTTGTGTACTGTCTTATTTATTCTGCATTTATGAACAACAGCTGGAGAAGTCTCTTGTGGCAAAATTTCTCTCAAGTCTACATGATTCTCCTTTAATCAATGCTAATGTTCCTTCTCTTGCAAATGCTTGATCTCAAATTCTCTGAATTTCTTCGTCCAGATCTACTTAGACAGTTATTCCTCCAGAGAATTCCTCTCATGTTTTGCTAGTGGCAGTCATGGTGGTTGTGGTAGCTGCAGTCAAGGATGGAATACCTTCCTCCTCTCATTTACTACGGTTGATTAAATCATCCCTCAGTTATTGCTTTTAGGAATTTGGTATATCACACACTTTTAGTCGTTGCCTCATACCCTAGTCCCTCTAATGATCCAGTTCAGGCTACTACTTTGAATGCTATGTGAAATGAAAAAAGGAAATTAACTTTTACAGTAGTCATAGTTAGTTTGGTCCTTTCATGTAAGCAAGACAAGGCAAAATAAACCAAGAGAAACTAGTCAAAATAAACCTGAACTCTTGAAATTTGAAGTTTTCAGGCAATAGGGAACTTGAAAATTGACATCCTACAAAGTGTTAATAACCAATTGGATCTAAAATTTATCCTTACAATACCATATTGATCTCTTTGATCTGCATTTTCATAATTCAGTTTGTTTTATGTTATAAGCTGGTCAGTTCTCCAAATTAGAAAAGTCTATAAAAGCTGAATTGTAATTCATTTATATTTATAAAGGTCCCGCTGGTCTGATAAAAAGCTAATTTCAGTAACTAGAATCTAAATAAGTATCTAATTAATCCAATTTAAAATGCTGCAAAGATCTTTGGTTCTTATTTCTGATTCTTCCCAAGATATTAGAAGGTCAAGTTTCTAGCTAAAGGTTTCTTTGTCCTAGAAGATAGAATATGGAGACTTTCTGGTTGGAATAGGTTCATAATATAGCCCTTTTTTACCAGAATCCTATCAAATTCTTGTGCTTCTTATTTCATCATATTTATCTAGCAGGTTACAACCCAAAATTCATCAACACTTTTCCTTTCAATCTTTGTATACTGAATGGGGGATAGAAAAGCTATTGCTCTTGAGTCTTGACCCTTTTACTATTTTGATCTTCTGTAAACTAAATCTGGGATCATTAGTCTATCAGAACAGTGCATACTACTGGCTACATATGTTCAATTGTGTATTGCTTTTTCTTGACATTCATCATAAACAAAAGATCCAAATACTTGGATACAACTATTTCTCATGTGACTCAATGTACTTTATACCTTTGATTTCTTTGTCCTTTTTCTTTTTCTTGAGAACCTTTCCTGAGGATCCAATACGAAGATATGTCATGATTTTAGCAATCCGCTCCAGAACAGAAGTGTCCAAGCTGACATTAACCATTTCCTGCAGAAACCAACAGAAACAATTGACATTAGCTAATGGACAAAGAAGATAAAGATTATCATACCAAAGTGGAAGAAATTATACCTCTGGGACAGGGCAGTCAGCTTTGCTCCTATGAAGAGTAGTTGGTATATCATGTGATATACCATCCTCCTGATGAACAGTGTGGAAGAGACCAATAACATCAGATATTTGTTTTTTGGAAAAAAAACTAACAATAGCATGACAGTTTTTATAGAAAAAGGAAGGAGAATTATATAAACTATATCCAAGTCTTGAAGCAGTAGAGTGACAAGGTTAGAAGTTCAGAATAACTGTGTGAGAAAGACTGGAATGCATGGTACTTGACAGCAAAATAAAGCCAGTTTCTAAAAATGACAGTTGACAGGTACAAGAAAAATTGAGCTTTCAACCAAATGAAGGTTTTGCAAATAAAATGCATCCACAAGCAACAGAGACGTCCAAGCAAGACAAGGACAGAGCATGCAATCTGTAATAGTTTTAAGGCTCTATTAAAGTAACAGAAGCTGAGGTCCAGTCCAGTGTTTCATCACAGTTCTTGATACTTCAAAAGTTTGAGACATTACATGCTTCCCTATGAGTAGAAGAAGAAAAGAGATTCCCAAAGAAAAATGTTGTAGAACATAAATATACATGGTGAAATATTGCAGCCCTCTGTGAGGAATTATTCTATCGTCATACTGAAAATGCTAATCTGCTTATATCCTAATTTTGTATATAAAATAATAGAGTTTCCACAAGGACCACAACTAATGGTGATCCCCTATGATAAATGAACTAGCAAGAATATTGTTGTTGACTTTGACATAACAAAATTATAATAAGAGCAGATACCATATTAAAAATGAATGCCATGCGTCCAGGAAGAAACATTTCATTCGTCTTTATGTTGCTTTGTGGTTTGATAATCCATTGATACACTGACTGCAACAATGGAAAAAACAACAATTATATGGAAACTCAAGAGTTCCATTATCCCTGCACATAGAAGGCAGAATCTTCCAGTAAGATAATTGTTGGATGAGTCAACAAACCTTGGCAGTAGCAGTACGAAATGATAGCGGTTGATCTTCCTTGGGAGTTCTGAAAAACATCATCCATGTCAATAGTGCTGATGAAAATATAAAAAAGCCATGTGATTGTCAAAACTATAGAAAATATATATGTAAAAAGGTATGCACAAGAGGACAAAATACAACAGTAAATAATTGTACACCAACCTGTGTCAGCAAAACACAGCATTAAAGAAATTGGAGGACCTGTCTATTAGTGCTGAACTAGCTGAGTGAAAGACACTTGAAAATAATTATAATAAGGAACACATTGTGGAGCCTGAGCTCAGAGGATTCATGAACATGGATGGGAACCAAGGTGCAAAGTTAGCAGAAATTACACTAACCATCCCTGTAAAATGCTGTGCTACTCAATTTAGTCCCAGTGCTAATATTTTGGTCAATTGTGTGCCTCTATTTCACATTTTCTGACAGTCAACTATACAGGAACCACCATTAGGTCTACCTTCCCTCAAGCCAGTTATTCTCTGTACTGAAGATTAAAATTCACACTTTAGCCATAGCTAGGAAGTAGCTGATGGCCTACGCTAGGCGAAATTGTAACAAAAGACCGATGCTATGTCATTATCATGCCCAGTGTAGCAAGCACAAGCCTGATTTAGATTAATACCCTAACCATCTTTCCACTTCAGTTCTAAATGACTGACATGCCAAATTGGATTATTAGATATTTTCTTTTTTGATAAATCATGCATTAGATCACCTTCTTCCATTTTTCTTCCTGATTAAACAAAGCATTAAATTACATAGAGAAATGATAGTGGCAGCAAACTGGTCATGTCATCCCTGGTAAAATGAGAAGAGGGAGAAGAGAAAGAGAAATAATGTGCCAAATGATATAGCCATATTGGCCTATCTGACAAGATGGTTACAAAGGCCTAAATTAGAAACCTTTTTCAAGTCATCATATATTGGTAGCCAAACTACCACATTGCCATCAAGCTTCTTTAGCTGGAAAGCTAAAGAGTGAGTAGGAGAGTGCTTAGGAGATTCTGAAAGTGTGAGAGGTTTGGGGCCTTAAAATAGGTTTAAAACCCCCCAACGGCTGAAAGAGTTGTTAGAAAACAGTATTAAGTTATTCCAACAATTGAAACTATAGCTCTTGCAATGGTACCACCTAGTTCAGACTCTATACCTAACTATACCAGTTCAAGTATATCTACTACGAAGCATGTACCAGTTCAAGTAATGCCACCTTGTACAGGAACCAGTTTTTCAAAAACCAGTAAGTACCACCTATATCAGGTGATCCAGTGCAAGGTTCTAAACCATGCTCCACACACACACAGCCTTCCCTTCAAAGTACAAAACTCATGATCAAGATTATATGCAAATTATTGTACTTCAGTATGGGCTTATGTCAAAATGAATGATATTATTTTCCTTTCAATTATCATGAAAAATTGATCCAATAAAATAACCAAGACCAGAAACATCATATATGAAGATTTCCTCAACTGGATTTAGGAAGAATAAAGAAACTTCCAACAATATGTTAAACCTTTCATATTTGCATGTTAGCAATATTTTTCTGTTCCTATATAAAGCACTAACCAGTTATGCATAGATCTAAGAAGTCAAAATCGTTTGAAGTTCCTTGTGCATTATATCAGCAAACAATACCAACTTCACTCACCAGCTAGTGTTGTTTGCATAGGATGTAATCAAGCACCAACCAGTTATGTCCAGACCCAAAAGTAAAAGAACACTGAAGTTTCTCGTATATCATATAGGAAAAATAATACCAGCACTTAATTCATCATTTAAGCTTAGATCTAAAATATTTGGCTTTGAGAAGTTGGTCTCAACACTAGAAATTGTGTTGCATAGATATTAATCAAGCATAATATCTCTACACTACATATTTGAACTTTTTTTTAAAAAAAAAATGTCATCTGTTTTTCATGTGTAAAATTTTGAATCAACTACTAAAGTGATTCCAACAAGTTTAATATTCACATAATCACATACCTAAACTTTTCATCCTTCCCATCTTCATCATCTGTTTTCTTGTCAATTTCACTTCTTACCTTGTGAAGCAGAGCATAATCTAAACCTTTCACCAAGTGTGTGTGTTCTAAATCACCTGGAAAAATCAACAAAGAAAAGAGAAGTGTTAATTAAAAATGTATGATAAGACAAAATAAAGAAATAGAAGCCATTTATTTGTTGAGATAATTATCAAACTGGATATGCAACTCTACAGATATTGAAGCACTAACTGTTGTTGAGAAAATTCTCAAAGTATAAAGCAGAAAAAGAAAGTATTCAACATGGTTTTATACACTTCCTCACAGTAGAACAGGTGCAGTTATGTCTGCTATGTTGTCACCAGAATGAGAACAGTAGGAGCATTTAGTTGGCATTCTATCATCAAAATTAAGAACTCACTTAAAGTCCTTACCTTTTAGCACTTTGGATGAGCTTGAAAATATAGTGCAAACTAACTTGGTGCTTGTTGTCTACTTGTGATATTGCACTATTGATGAGTTGAGTTTCAACAATTGCCAATTGTTGAATTTTAGCAATAGAAACAAATTATAAATGCTAAGGACATTTTAATACAAAAATTAGAAGTTAGTTTCTTATTATATCCAATGAGACAGAGGTCAGATGTGAAGAGAAGGGAAAGGCAGAGGAGAGGAGAGGAGGAGGGTATGGGGAAGAAAATTGCTCAGCTTGTTTGGATACATAAATGAAGGATGGGAAATTAAAGGAAGCATTTCCTCTAGTTAAGAACCGAGGTAAAAAGAAAATAACATTCTTAATAACACACCATACGAATTGTTTTCATTGACTTCAAAGAAAATACTGTACAAGGGAATTATTTTCATCAAGGCCTCACATTGAGTTGGCATTGCCAATCCCATAGGAGAAAGTGATTTGTAGAAAAATAGGGCATTGGCAAGTAGTCCTTAATCCAAACAAGCCTCGGAAAGGATTAAAGATATATTGGAAGCAATACAAGAAAAGAAAAATATCTTCCGAAGTAAAAGGATAGAGGAAGGAGAGATTGATAGATACATGACTATAGATTTTTTTTTCTCTCCACAATCAACAGAAGGAGGCTGATAAGGTAGAAGAAGAAATGTTAATATTACTGAAAAATAAGAGCATTTGAATTTTTAAAGACAGAAGAACAATATTTCCTATTTGTTTCAGGTTGTATTTGTTTTGTGAAAAGAGTTTCCATAAAGAGACTTTTTTACACAGCTCACCAGACAATGGAGATACATAACTAGCAAACTCTTAACTATCTGGCCACCCTTATTTCTTCATGTGGTTAAAACTTCTAACCAATTACACAACATTAAGTTGAGCATGACCACTTTAGGGGTGTTTGGTAGGAGATGATCCTCCAAAGATGAAGAGTAACCATTCAAAAGTGATATGGTCACCCATTTAAGTATCACTTTAGGTAGAATAATTGTTTTAACAAATAACTGTAGGATAAAGGTACTATCAATTTCTGTTTGTGAATGTCATTAATAACTTGATTATATGTGTATTCATCTCAATAAATCTCATCATATTTGGTTGCTTCTAAATAAATTCAATTTCTTTTTTACCCCAAAGCAATAAGCAATCAACTTGAAAGATAATATAATGTTTGTGGGATGATGCCTACCAAAAAAATTACAATAAATTCAACTTCAAATGACTTGGAACATGAAAATGAGACATGCAAATATGATAATTTTTCAAGAAGTTAAGTCCTAAATACAAAATAATTTTAGATGGAGAAGTTATTCAACTTAATATGTTAACAACAATTCGATGGAAAATACCTTGTTAACTCATGAAATGTAAAATTATGATTGTTGTGGCTGTCCTATTACTTGCTAATTGCAATATCTGATTCTTCCAACAAATAGAACATACATCAAACAATCGCTGTACTTATGATTTCTAGGGATCCTCATATGTATGATACAATTATGGAAAGTACATTAATTTGCAGCATATGATTTCTAGGGATCCCCATACGTATTATACAAGGACGGAAAGTACAATTAATTTGCAGCTTGACTATATTATAGAAATTCTTCAGAAAACAAACCTCCAAGGTACTTGCTATTCTCTATGGATATCTTATGTGCATCAGTTAACCTGCAAAATCAATCAAAGTGCTGATTTTTTTTTATAAATATGCCCAGCTTTTATACAAGATATTCTAGACCTGATACCTCAAATCAACTGTTCCAGGAGGAGCTACAGCATGAAATGAACCAAGTTCAGTTGGCTCATAATCAGGGTTCTGATCTTCTCTCCTCTCTTTAGCACGATCCCTGTACTTAGGTCCTTCTGGTTCCTCGTGCTTCTCCTCTCTGTTTACAAGTAATTTTTTTACCATCATCAAAATATTTTTACATGTCAATGATCACTCTTAGGATACAGTTCACACATTTAATGGACATAAATCTTGGAGTATTTGTGCAATTAGACTCAACAAAATGCACCTAAAGAATGATGTCTGTTAGAAAGAACTAAGTGCTTCAGGCAGAAGCTACCCAAAAACCAACAGAGGTGATCAAAATAACAATTGATGGATACAAGACATGTCAAAGCCAGATAACTCAAGAAGTTGGCAAGAAGGAAAGAAATATGTCGAACATGACTATTAGTTGGCTTGTTTTCTATAATTTTTCAAGTTCAGCACCTTCAAATAATCATACAGATGGGTTTGATAGCTAGTATTGGCATTTGACTACAATCACATTCAAGTAGCTTAATCCAGCATAGCCATGCATGGCTTAAACTAATATTTGTGCTCCAAGTCCAGAATCTATTTCATATCACTGTTTTGTAAGGTCAGGGCTAGGCTTAGCTAAGAAACATAATTGGTAATTTATATATAAATATTGATGTGAAGTTAGAAATACCTCATATATCATCCTTTAGTTAGGAATGGAATATGGAGATTGGAGACTAATGTACAGGGAGGATTAAAAACAATCTGCCTCTTATGCTCTTAGCCTCTTATCCATTATCGCAATAGCCAAAGTAACATTATATCAACTAGCAGATGCCAATCCGGGTTGTTGCCTCACTTTGTTGGTTTCGACATTTTTTAGCATAAGTAAATAAAAATGACAAATATTGATTTTCTCTTTTTTTTGCTCTTGTCTGCAAACAAAAACTTGATTTTACATATTGTAGAAAAAAAAAATAGTTCTTCCAGCGAGAACTACGAAAAAGGTGATTACGACCTTATTACCTCCATATGGTGTTGTATAATTCCCTGTACACATATCTCATCCTAAATATAGAGTAAAACAGAGTAGCTATGTTCTCATTTGATAGTAGTTTTTTAAGGCATACATAAAGAATATTACAAAAAATATAAGCCAAAAAACCAATTGATCGTAATGTTATACCCTGAGCAGAAAAGGGTACAGATTACTGCAAGCAATGGGATAATATTCTAGCATGTTTTTGCCGAAATCTTTATTAGGGTTACAAGCATTGGAATTTGGCAAGTATAAAATAAGGAAAAAAAACTACTGTCTCAACCAAACACCAGTGACATCACCATAACATACATCTGCAGGAGGAAAAAAAAATGTTCCAATAATTTGATAAATATGGTTGGCTGCAGCATCAAATGGGCGAGATAAATTTATCAGAATTATGCGCGACCCAAACAAATTTACAAAGGCTGCTTAATTTGCTGCTCAATATCATTAATGGGAAGCAAATGAAAATATCTTGATTTGGATAAGTAAATAAGGAGAATAAACATTTTAAAAAATAACTTACTTGCGTCGCATCATCTTCTCCTTGTAGTTCTTTTTACCCGACGACATGGTGGATTTGTAAAAATGCCCCTGATGGGTCCTGTTCTTTCTGGAGCTTGTGAACGCGAGATCTCAACACCACTAGTTCTACCATTAAAAGAATAAGAAGAGAAAGAACAAATGTTTGTTTGATTTCGTAGAGGATGGATGATTACCCGCTAGAGAAGGACTAAGAATACCTTTGCCGGTGTGCAGAGCCTCTATCAAGAGTCCAGCGGCCGGAGTGCAGATATCGGCTTGATCGGGAGATGTAGACCGGATTACCGGAATTGGGGATGGATAGGGTTTCAGGGTAGATAGCTTATGTTAAACAGTTAAAAGGGTTTGGGTTGTTGCCTTATTGGATAATGGACTATTTGGTTTACTTCGTTATTAGGTTTAATAACTTAAAAATCTACGATCTACGATCTATAATATATTAATTTACAAAATTTACTACGGTAAATTAATTGTGTGATTTTTTTTACCTTTTCATTCTTTTTTTTTCTCAAACAAATAGACTAAAAAAATATGCTCTGAATGCTTACTATTTGAATCATCTAATTTCATACAATTTTAAAAATAATATAATTAAATAATTAAGTCCCAAAAATACAAGCTATTTTCCTCATCTAATAAAAAATTAAACTAAAAAATCATAAAATTTACAAAAATTTTATATTTTACTCATGTTTTCAAAATTCGTTTGTAAATGCACAATATATCAGTATGTGATTTGGTAGATGACATAAACGGATGTAAAAATTATACATTTATAGGCGAATTTTAAAAACGTAGGTAGAATAAAGAATTTTTGTAAACCTATAATTTTTTAGTCTATTTTTATTTTTTTCTATATATAAGTATATATCATAAACATATCAAATTTTTATTGTAAATTTCTACTTTCAATTTTTATTTTCATAAAATATATGTATTTTTCTTACTTATTATTTATTATTAAAAATTATTTTAATATTATTAATTTATATTGTATTTTAATCTCATTATTATTTTTTTGAACGGGACTAGAACTTTGGTCCCGATCGGATCAGGCCCAAAAGCACCCACACGCATGAACCAAACTCAGGTCAAGCCAGACACTACTCAATCCGAAGGCTCCATCCGACGATACAAGGACACTCATGTCCTCATTAATTACCAGAGATTCATCAGTAATGAATTCGACATCTCTAGAATTAGTCTCGATCCATTCTGAACATATCCCCGCGAGATTCAGGGGGACATCATCGTTCGAGACATCTCTTATCCTACACTATATACAGACACGAGGCACATCAGGTATACTCTCGATTCTAATTCTATACGCACCATCTAGAATTCTTTCTTATTTGAGCATCAGAGTATCTTTGCAGGTCCCCCGTCGGAGTCGCATCGGATTAGGAGGCGTGCAGGATCACATCACCCGACTTCAAGCAACAACATTTAGCACCCATCGTGTGGCCGAGTAAATCTTGCCTGCCCCACCAACAACATTCGAGCATTCACCTACTAATTTTTCTCATCACAGATCTACTCCAATACCGAGGACTCTCTTCATTACATCAAGCAGGGACAGTATGAACCGCTGCGAGATTACTTGAAGAGATTCCATGTCATGGCCATGGAGATTCCCAATCTCGACCCGCACGTCGAGTTATATTCCATCAAGCACAGTCTGAAGTCTAGACAGTTTGTTAACCAAATCACCCTGGCTAAACCAAGAAGCATGGTCGAATTTCGAGAACGAGCCGTGTGCTACATAGATATAGAAGAATTTCAAGAGGCCAGAAAGGCCAACAGACAGATAACCAAAGACAGTGCCGAGGATAGGAAATCCAAGAAGCCCGACAAGAGGGATGAAGACCGAGATTGCCACGAGCAGGATAACGACAGAAGGGGAAGGTCGCCCTCCCGACCTAGCCCCAAATTTGTCGAGTACAATCCATTGAATGCCAAAAGGGAAAGTATCCTTTGAGAAATTCACAACTTGCATCTACTCAAGCTTCCCAACAACGCGGGAAAGCCCAAATCCTCGCCTAATGTAGACATGAGCAAGAAGTGTGAGTTCCACTGCACCTATAGGCACACCATCGAAGAGTGTGTGATGCTCAAAGACCAAATCGAGCGCTTAATCAGAGAGGCCCACCTCGACCGCTACATAGCCGCAGACGGAGTCGCAACCGAGATCAACAAGATAATGATTCTCGATGTCGAAGTTTGAGCGGGATACCAACACCGACGAGCATGAGAGGCGACCAGGACGACCGCAGGGCCGATCAGCCAAGCACCAAGATATGCGGGGTCATTGACCACATCGCAAGAGGATTCGTCGGAGGAGGCGAGACAAGTTTGGCCATAAAGGAGTCGCTCTGAGTCATCATGGCAATCAACGACATGACCTGCCGACAAATGCCTCACATTCGAACCCTGGAAAATCTTGGTGGACCATGGAAGCTTAGGCGACATCGAGTTCTACTCAACATTTAGAAAGATGCAGTTGGTCGAAGCTTCACTCTAGACCTACCATGGAGACCTCGTTGATTTCTCAGGAGAATAGATTACCGTCCAAGGCTATTTCTCAGGAGAACAGGTCAGCCCTACCTGACTACCCAACGAGGACCAAGTCCACAGAAGTGCAGTACTTAGTCATCGATTACCCAACCCCTATCACATGATCTTGGGACGACCATCACTGAACAGCTTGGGAGTCGTTGTATCAACTCCCCACATGGCACTTAAATTTCCCGTCTCAGAGATAGAATTGGGAGTGGTGCATGTGGACCAAAAGGAAGCCCAGGTATACTACATTGAATGCTTAAAGCATAAATCGGCCGAGTTAAAAGAAGTACCGAGCACCTCATCCTAACCGACACGCTCAGTCTTTCACACAAAACAGCACCCCAAATATCTGAATTGGACCCCGAAGGAGATGTCTAAGAGTAGCCCCAGCCCACCGACTACCTGGAGCTAGCCTATACAAATCGGGGCATCCCCCGAGTGGGTGACCTTCATTGGAGCCCGCCTGCCCGCCGAGCTCAAAATTCAACTCGACGCTCTACTTCGAGATAACGCCGAATTATTTGCATGGACGTCGGGCGACATGCCAGGAATAGACTGTAAACCAAATAACCACACTAGAGGGGGGGTGAATAGTGTGTAGCCTAAATACACTAAGTTCAATTCCGGTTTTTTTTCTCAAGTTGGCCTAAGTATGAATTTGTGCTATTTTGAGTTATATGCTTTCAAGATGCAAATATAAATGAGTAATGATTAATACCAAGCAAGATTAAATAAATGCTAACATATGAAATTTAGAGTAGTTCAACCACACCGCCCACTCCACTACATTGGCTCATCACCAAATATTTCTAACCTTAAATCTTTATAACTTGAATGTTTCTTAAAGAACACAAAGATGACTTATCCCTCAACCTTAGAGGATGCCTCAACTATTATTTCAAAGAAAACACTCAAAAATAAAGAAACCTAGTGTAACACTACACCACACTTAACAACTTAAAGTGAGAAGCAAATAAGAAAGGAAAAATAAGTAAATGAGCTATAAATTAAAACAAACTCAAATGAGCTCCTCCAAGTTGCCTCTTAGTACTCCAAGGTCACAAGATGATGTAGAAATCTGGATTGAAGACTTGAAATGAAGTTTTGAAGAATTTGAGAATGAGAAGTTGAGGTTTGCACTTTGAATCACTCTTTAAGGCTCAAGAAAATATTTTGATAGCTCAATGTAATAGTTGTGAGCCTTAGGAAGAGAGTATTGGGTGCATTTATGGAGTTGGTATTGGAGTATGGAAGCAAAGAGCCGTTCAAACCCTATCTAATTTGAAAAAGAGTCGTTTGGGCGCAGTCTGGGAATTATGAACAGTTTTTTTAAAATTAGCTAGGGGCATTCTGGGAATTTTGAGTAGTTTGGAGGTTTCTAGCCTTTCAAGCCTTATTTTTTTAGATTAACGATTTCTAAAAATTCCTTAAAATATGTTTTTAATTTGTTTTTACCTAAGGAACAATTATTGAGACTTTTGATGGCAAGAAAATATCTAAATTATGTAGCCCTCCAATGAGCCTCCTATACTTAAAAATTTTCAAGATTGTTTTCTGATTTTTCTAGTTTTTAAATTTTCGGGGTTCGAGTTTCGCTTTTTTGGTTATGAACTCAATGGGGACATCAAACTAAGGCCTAAGATCATTTACAATAAAAGAAACTAAGTCCTAAACTAATTTTGACATGCTCGACTCCGAAGCCCTCGATTCTTGATTTTTCGTGATTTTTCCAATGAGCTTCGGATGTGTATCGTTTGTCCAACCTGAGATCAAACCTTGATGAAACTATTAGAACCATGTTTGTTATCATCAAAACTAAGAGTGTTGCCAAGGTTGAACCCTTGGCCCAACATAGACCCCCGGGTCATCTGCCACAGGCTCGTCATCGACCCCCAGGTCAAGTCAGTGGCGTAGAAGAAGAGAAAACTCGGGGTCGAGCACCAGCAAGCATCCCCCGAAAGGACTAGAAAGTTGTTGAAGGAAAATTTATTAGAGAAATCAGATTCATGGCTTGCGAATGTCGTGATGGTTAAGAAACATTCGGAGAAATGGCAGATGTGTGTCAACTTCACTGACCTGAACAAGGCCTACCCGAAAAGACTCCTACCCGATCCCTAGCATAGACAAACTTATCGACGGCTCCTTAGGGCACCAGTACCTACGCTTTATGGACGCCTACTCAAGCTGCAACCAGATCTAAATGCATCTTGAAGATGAGGAGAAAACAACCTTCATTGCCGAACATGCTAACTTGTGCTACAAATTAATGCCCTTCGGGTTGAAGAATGCAGGGACCACATACCAGCGTCTGATGAATAAAGTCTTTGAGTAGAAGGCTGAAACATGAAAGTGTGTGCAGACGACATGGTCTCCAAAACATTGGCAATTGGAGACCACTATAGTGACCTCACCGAAATCTTTAGCCGGCTCAAACGCTACAACATGAGGTTAAACCTCGAAAAGTGTGCCTTCGAGGTACATGACGTCAAGTTCCTTATATTTATGCTCACGAACCGAGGAATCAAGGTCAACCATAAAAAGTGTCGGGCTATCCAAGAGATGCGTAGCCCACAAAACATAAAAAAGGTGCACCAAGTTATAGGAAGAATGATTTCTTTGTCAATATCTCTTTCTAGGTCGGCCGATAGGGCCGCACTCTTCAAGATCCTAAGGAAAAAATAGGAGTTCGAGTGGAATGAGAAGTGCGAACAATCCTTCGGGGAGCTCAAGAGTTTCCTCACCTTCTCGCTAGTTCTGGACAAACCCCACTAGGGAGAGACGCTCTTCCTCTACCTCACAGTCACAAAGAACACCCTCTAAACTAATTTGGTATCGTCTTCTCAATTGGATCTACTTTAATTGGAGTTTAATGGCACTTGCTTAATATGAGTTGTTTGCCCTCGCTCAAGATACACTTTCAATTTATTTATTTTTTTTCTGTTTCTTCAAAGACCTAAGTGACATATAATGAGTCTAACCAACCATGTAGTTTTAAAGCATAGGTTATGAAAGGTGTTAAGGCACACTATAGGAGGGTAAATAGTGTGAGTCTAAGGTGGTTTAGTTCAATTCAAGTTTAAACTCAACTAATTCAAATTCCAACCTAGGTCAATATGCTAAAATGATTGTATGATTCAAATATGCTTTAGATAGTAAGAAAGAGAGCAAGTAATATAGCTAAGCAATTCAAAACACAAATAGAGCAATGCTAATAAGATATTTAGAGTAGTTCGGGAACCTTCCGTACTCCACTATCTTGGTTCACCACCAAAGATTACACAATCACTTGTATTAACTTTCATTTCCTACAAATAAGAGTCAACCAAGGTCTTATTTCTCCACAATGAGAGTGTCACTACCTCAAACCTAAGGAACACTAAAGTTACACACAAGTGAAACCCAAGGTGTGTCACCCACACATTCTTACAAACCGATTTTGAGAATTGGAAAGGTAAACAACAAAACAACAAGAAAATAATGAGTAAAGCTTTAAATATCACAAACATTTAGTGAATCCTCTTTTTGATGTCTCCTAGAACTCCAAGCCTTAGAATGATGTCCGCACCAAATTTAAGAGCTTGAGAGTGAAGGAAAGCTTTGAGATGATGACAACTAGGGTTTGGCTCTTAAAATCACTCTTTAAAGATCAAAGGCGTGCTAGATGGCTCAATGGAACAATAACATGCCTAAAACACATGAAAACATGAGTTTATATAGAGGTGGTGGAGGTATGGGGCAGTTTCTAGCTGTTCAACGGATTAAAAAAGATATGCTAGGCATTTCGGTCAATTGAGATTCGGTCAAGCTTCGACCGAAAGATTAATAAAAATTCCAGTAACATTTCAGTCGATCTTCGGTCGACCGAGGATCAGCCGCCGATAACTCAACAACATGATGGTGTCTGATTTTTGCTAAATTTTTCCTCTAGAACATGGTTTTGTGTCTCGTTTTGGATTTTTGGCTTTGTTACTCGATATGGATATCATGGTAAGGCTTAGAATCATTTACAAAAAACCAAGTCCTAAACTAATTTCAATCCGCTCGACTCTAAAGCCTCCAATTCTTGATTTTTCGCAATTTCTTCGATGAACTTCGAACGTGTATCATTTATCCCACCTGAGACCAAATTACATTCATAAAACTATTAGAACCATGTTTGTTATCCTCAAAACAAAGAGTGTGACCAAGGTTGAACCCTTGGACCAACAGGTTAATCATTGGTCTTTCAATTTTTAACCAATAAGAAGGTTGTAGAGATCTTACTTTAATGAATTTAACCAATACCAAGGTTGCAGGTGTTGGTGAAATGACAACACTAGAGGGGGGGTGAATAGTATGTTAACTAAATTAATTAGTCTAAATTCACTTTTAATCGTTTACTTAGATTACTTAGGCAAATTTTAATTTTACCATTGGATGCGGAAGCAAGATAAACAATTAAGCATAAATAGAGTATCAATGCAAACACACAAATTTATAGTGGTTCGGCCCCAATGCCTACTCCACTATCTAAGCGCCCCGCTTAGGATTTCCAAACTAGGTTTACTAGATTAATTCTTGTTTCCCTTACAATGAGGACTTTGACTCGAAGAGTCGCACTCTCGACCTAAGGCACTTCCACACCCAGAAGTCTCCACCTTCTTATCAAGAGCACTCTTCCACCTCAACCCTAAGGGACAACTCACTTAATCCTAGCAAACTACGTTTAATTACACCGGTGGATTTAAACCTCAAACACCAATGCTACCACCCAATTTCAAAACCTAACAATCCTAAGTCTTCACACACACAAATCAAGAAAACATATTCAAATAACAATTAAAATTATAATGAAAAGAGCTTAGAATAAAACCAAGAGTCAGTGCTCTTTTCCAAGCCTTCGATGCCTTCAACTCGTCAAGAGGTAGAGCCCGTATTAAATCCCGAGTTGAGACAGAGAGTGCGCTTGAAGCGGATTTTGACGGAAGATTAGGACGCGCTGCAATCAATCTTTAGAAGGCTCAAAACTCCCTTTAGAATGCTCAATAAAATCTGTATCAATTCAGGAAGCAGAGTTACAGGAGTTAGATGAGGTATATTTATACGCTCTCGAAGAAACGACAGCTCAACGGGTAGAAAACTATCTGTTATAGCCTCTCGATCGATTGGCCGATCGACCGACCGATCGACCGCTTAAACGATTGCTGCCTTACTCTCCCTGTGTGGTCGATCGACGGGTCGACCGCCAGACACAATTCTTGCATTCCCACAATCCGATCGATCGACGTAGTTAAGCCAGAGACGCGCGCCATGCAATTTTTAAATCGATCGATCGACGCACGCACTGCCCATTTTCTGCCTTTGTCAGTCGATCGGCCGGTCGACCGAAGTAGCCTTAGCCAATTTTTTTACACCATCTTCGGTCGATCGACAGGTCGACCGATTGGCTACTGCCAATTTCCTAACTCTATTCGATCGACTGATCGGTCAACCGAACATAGATTGATATTAATTTTTCAGCCATTTTTCTTGCGCGCTTCATTTTCGGGTTTCGACTTTCAACGAGCGTCATCTTGGAGAGCTTTTCATGTGATCTTTGAGCTCGTCCAATACGTCTTTGGTGCATACGTCGAACTTTGAGATATTCCACGACGAACCCGAGTGCGACGATCAATGTCCTTCCGATTTTCTAATTTATCCGATCGAGGACATCGAACGCTAATCGAACCTGAAAGATTTCTCAACGAAACATTAGTTCCATGTTTGTTATCATCAAAACCGAGATTAAGACCAAGGTTGAAAACCTAAAGCCAACAATCTCCCCCTTTTTGATGATGACAAACATCCTTAAGAAAATATATACATTAAAGCAAAGAGGATATCATCTAAGAATTTCTCCCCTATCAACATGCATATCTATGAAAATAAACTCCCCCTATCTATATGCATGGTCTTCCTATATTTTTCTCTCATTTGCCTATAATTTTCTCCCCCTTTTGACATCAATCAAAAAGGGCAAGAAATGTTAATCTAGTCAAAGTTGAGACTTTAAAATTACCAATTGTTGGGAGATTCTAAAATTGTTTTGGGAAAAATGCCAAATTTACTCCTGAAGTATTGAAAAAGGTGCAAATTTACCCCTCAACTATGTTTTTTATCAAAATTGCCCTCGACGTTACATAATTGGATTATTTTTGCCCTTCTCGTTAACTGAAGTCCACGTCAGCAAACGGAATCTCACGTGGCAAGTGTAGCTCGGCCATATAAGATGCCGATGAAAAATGACATGTGATAATTATGTAGTGACAAGGGTAATTTTGGCTCAAAACATATTTAAAGGGGAAAATATGAATCTTTTTCAATACTTTAGGGGCAAATTTGCACCCTTTTCAATACTTCAGGGGTAAATTTAATCATTTTTTATATATATATTATTATCATTAATGTGATTCTAATTAACACTATAAGAATGATGTTGATATCATCTTTACCAAAATCAAGAAAATATAAGCTTGACAATTATACTTTATATTGTAACTGAAGTATTTACTCAAAGATATGAACAGCTTTAGTCACTTATCATTGTAATAAGAAACAAACCAATATAGTAGGGGTTAGTTCAGGTCGGATGGATCGAGATTTGGTATATTTCGATCCCGTCCCAATTTTGAGTCGGGACGTAAATATGTGTCCATGTCTTAGTCCCAAATATGAAGCATCGCAATTGTGTCCCGGTCTCGTCCCGATTTTGAATTGGGATGGGATTATCCCCGAACTTTCAGGTCGGGCCGGACCAGTTACTAATAATTAAATTTAATCAAGTTTTTATTTTAGTAATTAAGAAATATCTTTTTGAATATTATTTTTGTTTCGTCTTTAAAATTTATATTTCTCAAAAAAATTACTAAAGTATTTGTTCAAACTCTAAGATAGAAACCAAACATGCTGAAATCGTGCAATGAACATAAATCACGTTGTTTGGACACCATATATATTTCATTTAAGGGAAACAGGCACAATTTGCCTCTAAAGTATTGAAAAATGTGTAAATTTGCCTCTGAAGTATTGAAAATGGTGCAAATTTTCCCCTAAAGTATTGAAAAAGGTTTAGATTTGCCCCTTTAAATATATTTTGGGCCAAAATTGCTCTTGTCACTACAAAAATGGTCACATGATATTTTCCATCGTGGTATCTTATGTGGCCGAGCTGCACTTGCCAAGTGGGATTCCGTTTGCTGACGTGGACTTTCGTTTACGAGAAGGGCAAAAATGATCCAATTATGTAATGTCGATAATAATTTTGGTAAAAAACATAGTTGAGGGGCAAATTTGCACTTTTTTCAAAACTTCATGGGCAAATTTGGCCCTTTTCCTCACAAAACATGTAAATCTCATCCAAAGGGATGAAAATTTGATATGAAACTAAATCATGTATGCACTCAAGTATAAATGTACTCATATCTTTTTCATGACATTTTTAGATTTTATTCAAACTTTTAAAATAACAAGATATGGTCATTTAAATCATGTATATCAAGTTTGAAGTGAAACTAATGTCATTCAATCAAACTTTTTACTTAGCACGATTTCAATTGAATTAAACATGAAAATATGAAAATGCTAAGTATCAAATTTTGCTATCTACTCATATTTTCTCTATCTTAAGCATCTAGACATCAAACATGAGAGAATGTAAGTATACGAATCAAGTTTGGGGCTTAAATTGAAATTTCTAAGTCACTTTGTTGACTTAGGTTAAACTATACTTCAAGTTTTCAAAAATCAAACTTTTAAATCTATACAAAATTATATTTTTGACGAAAATTTTTGATATCAATTGTTGGACGAAATTTTTTGAAACTTTAACTGAACAAACTAGATTTTACAAGGAATCTAGAGATTCAAGAATCAGTCAAAAATCAATTTTTTATAAATTTATAAAATTCTTGAAGGTCCAAGGACATTTTCATAAATTTCAAGTATTTTTCGAAAGTTATAATTTTTTATTCAAACTTTCTAGATATCATTGAATGGTCATTTGAAATGCATGTGTCAAGTTTGAACTCAAAATGAATTTTCAAAGTTCATTTTTCAATCGATCTCGATTTCAACTAAATGCTAATTTTTTTTTAAAAAAAGATATCGCTCAAATTATCAAAGTCATTTTTAGAAGTGATTTTACTCAAAGAATATAAAGAGCGATATTAGAAATGAAATCAAAATAGCATGCACAAGGTTTCATTTGAATTTTTGAAAAAAAAATCAAAGTATCGGAAAGATTGATATTTCAAGAATGATGATACTTTGTGTTTTCGAAATTCAATTTCAAAATTCCATTATAAATCAGATTTTTGATGAAATTTTTTGAAATTTTTTACACAGCAAACTAGATTTTTCAGTAAAAGTGCAGTTTCAAGAATCAGTTAAAAATAGATTTTTCTATATTTCTCTAGAAATAATTGAAAATGCATACCAATTGTTGGGTGAAATGACATTTTCTTAATTTTCAGTTATTCTTAAAACATGTTCAAATTTCATTCAAACTTTTATGACACCATAAAATGATCATGTAAAAAGTGTATGTCAAGTTTGAAATGAAAATTATGTCCTTAAATCAAGATATCAATCTAGCATGGTTTCATTCAAAACTAAGCTAGTTATCATGAAACTTGCTAAGTTTCAATCTTATCATTTACTCATGATTTTTCAACCTTAAACCTATGAATACCTAACATGAGTAAATCTAAACTTGTTCCTCATATATGGATTGAAAATGAGACATCTAAGTCAATTGGTTGACTTGGGTCAACTTGGTTCAAAAGAGATAAGCATGAAATGACTCCTTTGTCATTTTATCCATATCCATATGAATTTTTCACCCCAAGTGCTTGGAAATATGTCATACCTATTCCTAAATATATTTATGAAGTTTGGACTTAAAATGAAGTGTCCAAGTCGATTTGTTGACTTGGGTCAAACTTTTTCAAGTTTAAGTCCCCTAAAGTGATATAGTTATTACATTGTTCATCTAGACATGAATTTTCAATTTTAAATACCTAGACTTATGTGATATGTGTATCTATACATGTTTACCAACTACTAACTCAAAATGAGGTCTCTAATATGAATTTTAACTTAGAACAAGTTTCATTCAATCAATATAACTTAAAATTGCCTAAGTATCAAAAAATTTCTTACTCATGAAAATTCAAACATTTATCATGCAAAATCAATCATGAGTATACAGAGACATCATTAAAATATGAGTATTCAAGTATCATATTAAGATTTTTGTAAAATCAAATCCATACATCTTTCAATAGAATTTTGCCAAACTTGTCATTTACTTTTAGATAGCATAGCCTTCCATTAACATTCACAACTTATAAGTAGACTTCATTAGTAGATAATGAGATTATGGCTACTAGCAAGCTAACATACTAAATAGCAAAGGTTTAATTCAAAGTTTCATTTAAAAACCTTAACATATGCTAGATAGTAGAGATTCACTTTAAATGAATTGTTATGATATCAAAATGAATCAAAGAGATCTAAAGATATGAAATATTTGAGGAATAAGATCTCTAAACATGTTTAATTAGTTTGGACTTAAAGGAATGTCTCTAATAGTAAGTATCAACCTAGAACAAGTTTCATTCAATGAAATTTGTCTAAGTACTAAAATCCTACCTACTCATGAGAATTCAAGGGTTTTAACATGCAATTCTAATCATGAGTATAAAGACATAATCTAAGCTTAAACATTGAGGTATAACACTAAGATTTTGAATTTATCAAAGTTAAACCTTATTCATGATAATTTGTCAAACTAATCTTTTTCTTCCTAGTTATTAGCATTCCTAAAATACTTATAACTTGCAAGTAAACTACACTAATATTTTAGAGAAAATATAGCTACTTAGCAAGCTAATCCAACCAAAAAGCAAAGAGAAACATCAGGTATCATTAACAAAGATCACTTTGCTAAATGGTTTGAAATCCGTTTTAAATAAAATCAAGTGATACCAAAACGAATTTTAAGAAATCATAAATGTAATATTAATGAAAACATGATCTCCAACCCTTCCTATTGGTTGAAAATCGAAAGGCCACAATGAGCCTACGATTTGGAACCGCAAGGTCGCTTAGGCCCATTACAGGCCACTTAGGTCTCCGAAAAGATCGGGAAATCAAAAGTCAAAAACATTTTTGAAACTTATCGAGAGTGGAAAATCTACTAATATTAAGCATATATCAAACTCCAACTCTAATTTAAACAAGAGGTATAGGAGATAATACCAAATTAACTAGATGCCGATTTTTCATACCAAAGGCATTCATACGATGCGAAGTTGCAACTTGTATTTGGTGAAGCTTTAAGTCTTCATGCAATTCCCACCAACCATCATCAACTCATCCTTGTGTGGTTGCTCCCCTACAAGAGAGGATGAGATCTTTGGTACCCAAATGGCTTTGGGTCCTTGGGGGTGAGTTGGCCTAGGAATCCAAAGTGTCTTAGCAACACTTGGATTTCTTTTAAATGCACAATCATGAATAACATGATCATATATACCACAACAAAAATAATTTTCATGAAACTTTTTCTTTTTATTTTTAACATGGATATGAGATTTAATGTTAGAATGTTTGATATAAGAAGGATGATGGACATAAGCATTCTTAAATGAAACATTCTTCTTTTGAACATGAGGTTTAAATATGGAATGTCTAACATGAGAATGATAATGAACATTGGCATTCTTTACATAGATATTTTTTATTCTAGTGTTCTTAGGAGATGAGGTATTTTTTAATTCATTTACTTTCTTATTCAAGAAAGTAATCTCACCTTTCAATTCATTCATGGATTTATGCAATGCATGTAATTGAGATTTTAACATGCAATTTTTATTTTCTAGATTGTTATTTTTAAGCTTCAAATCCTTAAGCTCAAGTTCTACATTATCATGGCATGAATCAAATGACCTAGATTTCAATTTTTCATTTTCTAGTTTGGATTCATGCAAATGAGAATTAAGCATCACATTTTCCTTTTTCAACCTTTTATTTTCCTTATCTTTTCTAACAAGCAAGACATACATTTTTTGACATTCATCAACTAGTTCTTCATATGACATATTGAATGAACTAGAAGAGCTGGTACTAACATTATCATTATTATGACTACAAGGGAAAGAGTGTACCTCATCATTGGTACTCATGAGGTAAAATTTTGAAGTAGCTTCATAGTCATTGCTAGAGGGTGCTTCAAATGAGTGAGAGATGGAGGTGGAAGCACTTGACCTCCCCCTTGCTTTGTTCTTCATGCTTGGGCAATTTTTCTTCACATGCCTCTTTTCTTTGCAAGCATGACAAATTACTTTTCTTTTTCGGCTCTTGGAGCTACTTCTTTGACTAGAAGAGCTATGAGCACCAAAACCACGATTAGGGGTAAGTGAATGACCATTGTCATCACTATCTTCATTAAATGTACCAATTTCTTCGGTTTTAGCATAATTGTAGAAAACATTCAAACTAGCCCATAAATCATAAGCCGAAGAGCAATGCATGACTTTATCTAGGATGCCATTTGGTAATGTGCACAGTATACAATTCATGCCATCTCCATTATACTTAAATATTTTCTTATCCAATTCACTCCAAGCATGCATATCAACCTTAGGTTCAATGAATTCTCAATGTAACATGTTAAAGACACCAAAACCTTTAGTCTTTAAATAAATGTACATCCTATATTTTCAAAGACCAAAGTTCGAGTCCTCGAACCTAGGAGGTGAAGACGCTACACATTCTAGTGCCATTCTTCGGATCAATAGATGATGTAGAGGAGATGGTGAAATCTCAATCTACGACCCGCTCTGATACCAATTGTTGGTGAAATGGCAACACTAGAGGATGGGTGAATAATGTGTTAACTAAATTAATTAGTCTAAATTCAATTTTAATCGTTTACTTAGATCACTTAGGCAAATTGTAATTTTATGATTAGATGCGGAAGCAAGATAAACAATTAAACACAAATAAAGTATCAATGCAAACACACAAATTTATAGTGGTTCGGTCCCAATACCTACATTACTACCTAAGCACCCCACTTAGGATTTCTAAACTAGATTTACTAGATTAATTCTTGTTTCTCTTACAATAAGAACTTTGACTCGAAGAGTCACACTCTCGACCTAAGACACTTCCACACCCGGAAGTCTCCTCCTTCTTATAAAGAGCACTCTTCCACCTCAACCCTAAGGGACAACTCACTCGAACACAAGCATACATATGCTATCACTCTTCCACCTCAAAAAATATACATATGCTATCACTCGAACACAAGCATTTGAAAACCAAGTTTTATATTCTACCTCTTTAATCATCTTAGCAAACTTTATTATCAATTTTTTCTAACTAACACGTATTATATATATAATCGAATGTAAAATAAATAATATTACACAACAATGGGATTCGAACCTGGGCAGGTGAGAAATTTAACATTACACTTAACCACCAAAGAAAATACCAACATCTAATATAATTATTATTATTATATATATATATATATATATATATATATATATATGTATTCGATTAATTCGGTAAATTAATCGAACCGTCGGTTAATTTACCGAACCAAACTGAAAACCGAACCGAAATTAATTCAGTTCGGTTAAATCAGTTTCGGTTCAGTCGGTTTAGTTTCAGTTTCGGTGAATCGGGGAATTTTGCTCACCCCTACAATTTCCTAACTCTATTCAGTCAATCGACCGGTCGATCGAACATAGGTTGATATTGATTTTTCAGCCATTTTTCTTGCGCGCTTCATTTTCGGGTTTCGGCTTTCAACGTGCATCATCTTGAAGAGCTTTCCATGTGATCTCTGAGCTCGTCCAATACGTCTTTGGTGTATACGTCGAACTTCGAGATATTTCACGACGAACCCGAACGATCAATGTCCTTCCGATTTATCCGATCAAGGACATCGAACGCTAATCAATATGGAACCTGAAAGATTTGTCAACGAAATATTAGTTCAATATTTGTTATCATCAAAATCGAGATTAAGACCAAAGTTGAAAACCTAAAGCCAACAGCAGGTATCATTTCGTTGCATTTAAAATGAATTTTAAATTTTTTAGCAAAGTTGTGATATGAATGAGATATTTGAAGTTTTATTTGCTATTTAGTTCGACTAACTTACAAGTAGTCCAAACTTGCGACATATGAGTTTCATTATTGCAAAATATTGAAATATTCTTAAGAATGAGGTATGAGTTTCATTATTTCAATATGTTTGTTATTATCTCATGAATCATGTAAACAAAATTCGAATTATACATATGATATGCTTTCAAGCGCTTTTGGTTGAAAACTTTTTTTTAAAGTGAAATTTCATGTTTAAGCAAATATTGATGTTTAAGCAATTTCATGATATTGTGCTTTTGGTATCATTTAATTCTGGGTAGAGGTGACATTTAAAAATTGATGTTTAAGCTATTTTATGATATTGTGCTTATTTTTTTAATGAAATTCTACCAGGTTAATAATTAATTAAGGGATATTATTTCTAGTCCAAATTTTATACACATGCTTGAATTGATCCTATATTGATTGTGTCCGGCTTTGATTAATTTCTAAAAAAAATATCTTGAAAATGACAAATATTAATCAAAGCGCCACTAAAAATTTAGTTACTTTTGTAAAAATGTAGAAAAATTCTTTTTGCTTGCATAAATCTAGTTTATGCAATAGAAATTCCCAAATTTTTTTTATCAAGAATATGATTTTCTATGAAATGCTTAAAAGTTTCATTCTCTTCGTATGTTTGAGTTGTGATACATCGAAAAATCCTATGAATGTATGACATTGATTTCGATTATGATAATCTAATTTCATACTTGGTATTATTTTTGTCATTGCATGAGTTGAATCGTTTAGAAAAATGATAACTTCTTAAAGTTTTGATTTTGTACTTTGACAATTTCTCCAAAATTAATATTATTTGAAAAATTCAAGCTTTCATGTGTTCATCTTTACTCGAGCCCTATAATAGAATTTTGTGGCTCGATTGATGAGATCGTTCATTGATTTCACTTCAAAGGGAAGTGTTTTGCAACTCGATGGATGTGATCGTGCATTGATTTCATTTCAAAGGGAAGTGTTTAGGTTTTGATGAAAAATTATTTTTGCTTTCTATTTTTGATACTTCAATGCTTGTTTTTTTGCCGTTTTTTATTGATGCCAAAAGGGGTGAGAAAATACATGTTAAGGGGATAGATGATTTCAAAAATTCATGTATATTGTTATCATGAATTATTTTATTCAAATATGTGTGTTGATAAGCGGAGAAAATCTAAAGTTTGATACTCTCTGTGCTTCTTGAAATTATTTTTTAAAAGAGTGTTTGCCATTATAAAAAATAAGAAATTGTTGGCCTAATGTTTGCAACATTGGTCTCAATCTTGGCTTTGATGTACAAAGTATGAACTGATGTTTCATTGAGAAATAACTTCAAGTTCCGAGTTGACATGCACGCTACGTCCACAATCGAAAAGATCGACGCAAAATTGGAGGACGTTGATCATTTCTCGGATGTGAAGAAGTGATTTGAAGAATGGAATATTAGGTCTTGGAACAATTATATTATTCTTACAATGTATGATGATGAAGAAAATCGAAAGCTAAAACCCATAACCCAAATCGAAATTTGAACGTGTGCTGAAGCTGGTTGATATCCTTTTGGAGGAACCTTATAATCTAGTGAATTGGCTGAAATCCTAAGCATGGAGCTTGGATAATAGATGTAGGCTTGGTTAGAAGTTGAATCACTATAAATTACTTATGTTAGTTTTACTCATTGTTTGTTATTAAACTACTTGATTTCATATTTACTTCTGCTTGTTATTAAATTTGTCATTTGCATATTTCAAGAATTAGTTAAAATTAGAATTTGGGATTAATTACATACTATTCACCTCCTCTACTTTGTCATTTCCTCTCACATTTCTCTTCCTTGAGCATACATTTGCTATTAAAGAAGGGCATCGTTGAGGTAGAGTTTGGAAGCACACCTCTTGCAAAGGATTGAATCTGGCATTCCAAACTCTTAAGCAACAATCATTCTCTCCAGTTGAGTCTTGGCATCTGGGTAGAGGTGACATTGTCCTTTATTTAGTGTCTCCAAGTTGATTTCTTGTACACTATCTTTGACATCACAATATAAGAAACTCCTCCTTCATGTGGATGTAGGACCTACACATCTTCGATTCAAAACCACGTTAAATAACGTGTACTTGTGTTTGCCTTCTCAATGATTTCATTTTTTTTACATTTGGTGTCGTACTCATGCAAGAAATATCCTTATATTTCTTAACAAGTGGTATTAGAGCTTGGTTTGTAGTCATTGCGAGCGTGAACTACGACATTGAGAAATTGGATCGCAATATCAACCTTGCTTTTTGGAGGATAAAGATAAAAGCGATCTTTATCAAAGAGAAGTTGCAATACATGCTTCTTGGGAAGGATGGTGGTGGATTATAGTGCTTCACTGCTTTGGCGACTCTACAACTATGCCTTTCTAGTGAGGCTTTGTGTAAAGTTGTAGAGGAGACAACAACATGCAACATATTGGACAATTTATCAAGACAAGACCTAAACTAACAAGATGTCACTCAATGAGAGACTTTATCTTGTTCATATGATTAAGAGGATATAAAAAGCAACATGTTGATACCTACTGCACCATTATTTTAGATCTAAAAAATATAGGAGAGATGATGATGATAAGGCCCTCTTAGTTTTATGCTCTTTACCTTCATCTTTTGAGAACTTTTAAGAAATCGTAGCTTATGGCAAAAATATTATTTGCTTGGAAGGACTTGTGTTCAAAGAGTTAATTGACATGCACCTTATATCATGTACCTCTAGTAGAGACCCAAGGCTTGAACGTTAAGGGAAAAGAATGAGGCAATGATTGACCAAAGAAAAATGTCATGTGTTTTTATTGCAAAAGGAGAGGCCATGTCATGTCTGAATGTCGTGCTCTGAAGAAAAAACTTGAGGGGCATATTAGAGTCAAAGATGAAGTAGAGATCTACTCAGCTAATCCAATTTTTGAGACAAAAGTATTGATCGTGGTTGATAGCAACATCAACAAATCCATCCAAATAGGTCGAGGACGATGGTCTGGGTGATGGCAACAATGATATAGGAGTTCTTCTACCTCTTCAAATAAATCCGAGCATGAAAAGGTGAGTCTAGGAGAGACGGCGAACAAGAAAACCACCATAGGCATCTACTAGTGGTTCTTAGACTCGGGTTATTGATCATATAACTCCACAATAGCTGAATTCATGGATTACCAATACACTTATAGTAGACTAGCTCGAATTGGCAATAAAAAACCCTTGCATTGTCTCAATAGGAATGGTAAAGATTAAGTTGTATGATGGCTTAATGAAGACCCTAGCTAATGTTCTCCATGTCTCAAAGCTAGGGATGGACCTAGTATCCTTGGGCATGTTGGATACTAGAGGCTACACAATTTCCTCCGCAGAAGAGTTCTTGAAACGGAAAACAAAGCTTTGACGGTGATGAAGACTCTAAGGATGTTGAACAATTTATTCCAGATAATTGGTGCTACTTTTTATGGTGCAGTCAGAATTTTGAAATTAGAGACAATAACAATAATCAACCCTTAAGTGTGGTTGTTGCTAGTAGGGGTGAGCATCGATCAGGCGACCCGAATAATCCGAACCCGAATAAGGTGCCTCCTACACCACTCGACCCTACTCGATTAAGAATTCGGGGCCCGGCCCGAATAACTCGAATAAAATCGGGTCCCGACCCGAATAATCCAAAAAAGAGAGTAAAAAGTGTTATTAAAAATATAACTCTACACCACCCCTACCCTATCCGATTAAGAATTCGGGGCCCGACCCGAATAACCTGAAAAAAATAAAAAATGGTATTAAAAATATAACTCTATTATGAATTAAACTTAAGACCTTGGATTTCATTTTTAAACCTTTAACCAGCAAGTCAATATCAACTTTTATAACTATAACATACATAAATTTATATTTAACTTACATTTCGGGTCGGTGTCGGGTATATCAAGGTCTTCACCTGACCCAACCCGAGTAACTCGAATAATCAGACCCAAATTGAATTTTCGAGTCGATTTTTTTGGGTTATTCGGGTCGGTTCGAATTTTGCTCACCCCTAGTTGCTAGTGAAGATCCTTTATTCAATTATACCATAAAGGAGGATACTCGGAGGATTGTGTATTTGTGTGAGTTCCCAAATCTAAGCAAGAATTAGGACTTGACCCACTTGAGCACTAGTTTGAAGTAGGCCCCATGTGGGCTTTATGGGAGAGGAGGGTGACTTTTGAAGACTACTTTGACACCAAATTCGCCAAAGGAGAAGATTTGTAAACTTATTGGCTTATTAGAACCTTAGAAAAGTGGGCCCTAGGCTTTGAAGAAGTTGATTTGAGAAGGAAAGTCACGTCTCCGATTTTTTTTATTACACATAATCCTCTAGTAATCAATCAAATTAAATGCACAATTTTTTTAACCTAGAAATAAGCAACTATATTAAAGCATAGCTAAAGCCAGCAGCAAAAGAGTCAGACAACAAAATGTCCTAGCTCCAGAGGCCTAATAGTGGACCACACTAGTCCATCCTTACAAATACGACCTCTATTTGTTGTCCAATGGGTAATTTTGTTACATTCTCTAAAGCAAAAAAGAAAACCTCGATAGCTACGACCAGAACCTAAGTTCTAAATGTCCGAGATTAGAGAATTAATTTCCCACGGAGGGAGAATTTTAGCATTGATTGTTGAAATCAAAATTTTAGAGTCAGACTACAACAAAATCAGGAAGTACATTCTAGATTGCATAAACGAGGCACTCGCAAACTGCCAATGCCTCCAACACCAACACTGAATCTTCAAGAAAATAAGCCGAACCACCCCCCAACATGCTCCAAAGGACGAGCGTACAATAAAACCAACACCACCTGTAGAATTATTAAGCGAAGCATCATAATTAATTTTAAGCAAATTAGGTGCTGGCGGAATCCATTTTCTAAGTGGGATGAAACTATTGCTATATCCCTTAGACCGCGCACAAGGCACTGAGGCATATGTGAACGCGATAATTTTTGACACATGGGTGGAGAGGACAGGTTGCCTAGCCTCGTGCACCATAAGATTTCTAGCATACTAGATAAATCAACAGGTATTTGCAATAAATTCCGAGATAGTCGGTAGACCCTCATGGACAAAGCTAGGAGAGCGTAGCCAACTACCCAAAAACCAATTCAAGCGATTACCGAAACCCAACCCAGTGCCAAATCAAATTCCAAACCGAATTAGAAGGGGAGCAAGAAAAAAACAAATGATTAGAGGATTCTACGGGAGCATAACACAATGGGCAAGAATTAATTGTTGTAATTCCTAAACGGTGAACATTTATCACCATTGTAATTAAATGCGCATTTATCACCTCCCAACTAAGGAGATGATAAATTAAAGTTTAATTGGTGAACAAATTAGAATAATTTTCATTTTGAGATCCATGGCTCCAGGTTTTCTTTTTGTGGCTTCGCCTTCATCAATATAGCTTCAAGATTTCTTCTTAATTATTTCTTTCCATGATTGATCTATGTTTTTCTTTTTGTGGCTCTGCCTTCATCAATGTAGCTTCAAGATTTCTCCTTAATTACTATCTTCCATGATTGATCTATGTTCTTGGCTATAAAAGGGGCAACATCCTCTTCCTTAAGTGTGTGCAATTGCTATTAAAGAAGGGCATCTTTGAGGTAGAATGTTGCCGAAAACCTTTTGCAAAGGATTGAATCCGGCGTTCCAATATCTTTGGTAACGATCTTTCTCTGTGACACACATAAGCATTTGAGACATTTGGATAGAGATCATAATGTCCTTAATCTTTTTGTTTCTTCGAATTTATTTTTTGTTACTATTTTGGATATAATAATATAAGCAACTCTGCTTTTTCCTCGTGGACGCAGGATTGACATATCGTCGACTTCAAACCATGTTAAATAGTGTTTACTTCTGTTTGCTTTATCTTCTCCTCTATTTTGATTTTTTTTCTCACATTTGGTTTCACACTCGTGAAGAAAATAACCTTACATTTACTAACAATATTAGCTTTCATGAATCCTAGACTTATCTTCACGGATAAAACTTCGGTGCAGCCTAAGCTACACTGAATCTCGTGCAACACCAATCATGGGGTACCAACGCTAGCTCCCTCTAGGGTCCTGACACGACGCCCTGTGCGCTGGGGGTTGGTCCCAGCCTCATGCGCCCCGTGATTAGGTCAACATGACTGCACCGAAGTTTTGTTCTATCTTCACCCAACATTAAGGCTCAAACACTATTTGTTATCCTCTTAATCATCCTAAAAATATATTTGTCTTCAAACAATTATTTGAAACAACTTCCTCAAACTAAGTCCCTAAGTTTCATCATCAAAATTTTAATTTGTGTATCAAGGTTTCTGAAAGCTTTAATTTCTAACCCTTATGCATATGTTTTAATTTTTAAAGTGGCAGGGAAGATAACTTCATATAGCACGTGGAGAATACAAATGTAGATGAGCACGATATAAGTTGATATTAATCAGTTGTTACTCGCAACAAATGCACAGTGATCAACAAATTCTCTAAGTTGTCATGCTATTTGTATCTCCCGGTGACGTATTTTGATTATAAGCAAAAGGGGTTATAATAGTTTTACTAATTATCCCATATGAAAACAAAGAACAAATATACCAGTTCAAGGCGATCAAGATGAGATACATCAAAATATCTATCTTAGACCAATCTTAACTTCAGTTCTCGTAGATGTATTAAATAATTGAGTAAATATAAATAAAAAATTGAAAAATTTGACTAAAACCTAAAACGCTAGAGAGGTTATATGGATATAAAATTTCACCCACTCCTATATACTACAACACAATTGGCCTATAGAGACATAAAATTAGAGACAAATTATACTTTTATTTTTAAATTTTTACATTTAGAGACTAATAGACACAAAATTTATTCATAATTAGTCTCTAAAGATCTATATAAATAATAACAAAGTCACTTAATTGATTTGACTCTAAGTTATAGAAACACCAACAACAGAGTCACTCAATTGATCCGACTTTAAAGCTATTTTTAGAGGCTAATTAGGAACATATTTTGTGTTTATTAATCTCTAAATGTGAAGATTTAAAAATAAAAATTTAATTTATCTCTAATTATGTGTCTCTATAGGCCGATTATATTGTAGTATATCTATAGAAGCATTAAAAAGTTAAAGACGATGATGCCTTCGAGATGCCAAAGATGGTAGATATCTCACCAAGGCAAATATAGTAGCAATAGTAGAGCAACGAGGAAGAAAGGGGCTTGAAGAAGATGATGTCCGACATATAGCCGCAGTCATTGATTGATGGGGATCATAGGAAATAAAATTTATCTAAGAGATAATGAAATATTGAAATGAAAAATTATGTGATAAAAAAGCTCACTGCATGTTTGAGGAAGTTAAGTTTTATTCTAATTTTTGTTAGATCAATATTTACACTAATCTTAAAAGAAAATTTCCATTGCATGAAATTTGATTAAAGACAACGTATATGTGTACCATTGTAGAGAGGATACAATTTTTTAAGATAAATACATATTTTTACATATTGAGATATATTTGACTCCTAGTGATCATCCAGAGTCTTTATTTTTTTCACTAAAATAAAAATTAATGTTAGTATAATTAAATAGGAGAGTAGCTAGTAAATCATGTATGAAAAAATCATATAGAATATATTTATTTGTAAATATTCACCATTATGAAATTCAAATTGTTCAAGTTGCTCTCCGGAAGAAAAAAAAAGTAAGATCATGCTTTTAATAAAAATATAATTTATTTAAATCTTTTGATTTTGATAAATCTTTTTTTTAAAAAATATGTATGCTACTTAGAAACACATCATATCAAAGTTGGATTTGGATTTGTCTAACATTGTTAACAAGTCTTCGGAAACCCTAGATGGGCGACGTCGAAGGCGATTCCCCCTCCCCCCCCACCCCGCCTCTTCCCGACCCTCCCGACGGCCCCTCCTCGCCTCCCTCTTCCTCTCCGGTGCCAGCTAAAAGTGATACTTCCCCTTCTGCGAAGATTTCATCGATGGATGTCCCCTGCAATTGGACGCTAACCCTCTCATGGGTTCAGATCCTCAAGGGGTCGAACCTTAACTCTTCGTCCACCATTCCAACGACCACCCTCTCCAAGATCACTGCTTCTACCATCGACAAAATTTTCTTCTCGCCCGATCAAACTACGGCTTGGCGTCGACCATGAGAGAAATCCCTAATTGGTAAATTTTTAGGAAAACCTCCCCAGTAGATGTAATTAAACACTGGGCTTTCCGATCGTGGTCTAAATATGGTTTTCAAACAATTTTAGATCTTGACGAGCAATGCTTTATTTTTCATTTTGAATCGATCGATTCTGCTAATTCTGTTCTCTCTTCGGCTCCATGGACGCTTAGGGGAGACGTCCTTCGTCCCGTATCCTGGAAGCCCCTTTTCAAGCCTTGGGAAGAATTCTTCAAAACGGCCCCCGTTTGGGTTCGGCTTCAAGCCCTTTCAATTGATTTCTGAAATCCCGCTTTGGTTTCCCTTATGGCTTCGCATTTTGGCCGATTTATTAAAATTGATGAACACTCTTTCTCCTTTGAACGGGGACGATACATTAGGGTTTGTATTGAAATCGATCTTTCCACTCCCATTTGACAAGGGGTTTGGCTTACTGGTGATGGCTTTGAGTTTTTTCAACCGGTGGTTTACGAAAATATCTCGATTCTTTGCTTTCAATGCGGCCTTGTTGGTCATTTGGATTCAGCATGCCCGACTCTTCATTCCCTCAAAAATTCCAATTCTGATCTGTTGCCTGGATCTTTTGTTGGTAATTCTGATGCTAATGTTATGAATGGTGTTGACACTGATATGAATGATGCTCATGTTTCTTTTGATTCGGTTTCTGCTAATGTTAATGTTGTGCCTCCCCCTCCGGATCCCTCATGTGGCCCATGGGTGCAAGTTCACCGCCGACCTCAGCGTCGACGGAACCCTAGAAGTCGACCACTTCCCCGACCACGGGAACTGATCGTGCTTGGGTTACTCAAAACACCGCCGCATCCCCGACCCCTGTGGCTTTCAAGGAACCGGGTTTAACCCCTGTTAGGAACACTCAAATCATCCCTCCAAGCAATGGCTCTTTCATGATTAATGTTCCTATTACATCATCCAATATTAGCCTCACCGATACCCCTATACCTAAATTCTCTAGTTTCCAAAACTTAAAGAAAAAAAATATTTCAACAAATACCTCACCTATCAACCCTACTCCCCCCCCCCCCCCCCCCCAAATCCCTCGAAGAAATAGCTTCTGAATTGAATAACCTTCTCAATCCCAAGAATTCAAAACCAGCTTCTTCTTCTTACTCTCGGGTCAACCGTAGGTAGAAAACAAAGCCTCCTAAGCCACCTTCTTACAAGTTGAACCCTATTGGTGCAACTCTTAAACATAGAAAACTCAAAAACTATTCAAATGTTGCCCCTTCCCCTAGGGACAACTCTAATACCTTAGTGGATTTAAACTCTCCCAAACTCTTTATTGTTTTAAATGAAGATACTCAATTGGAACACAAGAGGTGCTTGGAGGAGACTTGTGCGTGACTTTCTTATTGCACAAATTAGAAACTCTCACATTAACATCATTACTCTTCAAGAAACTCACTTAAATGATGTCACGCCCCAACTCAGGGTCGCGTGACCGACCAGGGTATACGTGCCTATACCACGCAGCCTAAATCATGCACATGCCAACTCAACAAAAACACATAGCGAAAAGAAATAAATGAGTTTTATTCCAAATGGAAACTCAAACCAGAATTTATTATAAGTAAGTTTAGCAAAATAATAAAGTGCGGAAATAATAAATCAAAGTTCAATAGACCACTTATGAATGAAATCCAAAATAAATGACATAAACGTCCCCAAGGGACTACAACTCCAAAATGCTGAAACATAAGTGCATGACAAACTACTACAGACTCGACTATGACCCTTAACTAGGACTGCTATGAGATCAAGATAGCTGGTGAGTTCTGCAAAACAAAAACAACGACAACTGATGAGTTCAAAGAACTCAGTGAGCAGTTCTACCGACTCCCACGAGAAACTAAACATAGCATAAATGCAAACACCTGACTCAAGCAGGAAAAGTCATAAGGGTGTGACTAGCTAACAGACCACCACATGCCCATAGGCAACCAATACTCTAACAGCGAAGCAACATGCCTAAGCCTACCATGCCCTAAGACAACAAAACATACTAGGATAATTGGGATTGGCCCATCCGAATTTATCCTAATATAAAGAAACTCGGGAGCAATCAGGATTGGCCCGTCCGAACTTGCCCCTATAAGATGTCGCAGGGATAATCGGGATTTGCCCGTCCGAACTTACTTCTTTTAAGATATCACAGGAATAATCGAGAATTGTCCGTCCAAACTTATTCCTTAAAAGCACCTCGGGAATAATCAAGATTTGCCCGTCCGAACTTATTCCACGAGGCCACACAGGAATAATCGGGATTTGCACATCCAAACTTGTTCCAAAAGATAACGTAGAAATAATCGAGATTCGCTCATCCGAACTTATTCCTTTAAATATAGAATCTTGAGAACAATTGAGATTTGCCCATCCGAACTTATTTCACAGGTTGGGAATTAGCCATCCAATCTTTCGGGCCTAGCTGAGCCTCTCCTCCATTCAATTAGATATGGCACGACATGACCTAAGTCAAGTCTCTCCTACGATGTCTTAGGGGTGTCCTTATTGGGAAGCGTCTCAACACTCCAATACCCGACCCCAACTCCTAGACCTGTAATATCATGAACCTGTGAGGTTTTATTTCATTCATAACTTTATTTGTTGGTTCATAATAGGTTATGCTGACCCTTTGCTCAATTTTAATTATGCAATTAAAATTTAGATCACTAAGATTAGGATTTTGTTTTAGCTTACTGTTGTGCCCGAAACTGATGTATCTAACCCGAATCTGGTCTCCAGAGCATGACCTATGTTTCCAAACTATATTTTCTGGTCAAAATGATAGGTTACACGACTATATTCAGTAAACAATGCACATCATAATTAAGATTTCAAAATCAGCCCTGATTCATCAACTCAACATGAAGTTTTCAGCATAATAAAGAAATTAAATCCGAAAATTTACAAAATATAACTCCCAAAATTACCATCACATCAGATTCATAATCATTAAAATAAATCCCACAAAACTATATTTATTAAGCAAGAATAACAAGCATCACATCCACCTTTATGATCAAGAACTTATATCAAGAACGCTCATGCCTCCAAGATCAAATCCCATCTTGAAACACATGACAAATTTCAAAAAAAATCTCAGAATTTATATCAAGCATGCACCACATTTACAACATCCAAATTAATGGAAAAAAAAACTTGAATCATAGATAGCAAGATAAACTATACCCCTCTCTTAGCCATTACACTGAATTGTCACACCCCAACTGAGGGTAGTGTGATCGGCCAGGGCCCACATCCTAACCTGTAGCCTACTGTCTACACTGACATAAAGAAACCAAAATATATCGATTGAAGAA
The DNA here is from genome assembly GCA_034359265.1 of Canna indica. Lineage (NCBI taxonomy): Eukaryota > Viridiplantae > Streptophyta > Magnoliopsida > Zingiberales > Cannaceae > Canna > Canna indica. The sequence continues at coordinate 66,424,767 of CP136890.1, read as the reverse complement.
ACTTAACATACTTTATAAAAAGTTTGCAAGTCACAATGTATAAGTTTTTTAAAACAAGAAGAAACATCAACGTCAAATCCAAATGGTCAAATATCAAGTTTTACAATTCTTTTCAATTACAACCGTCAGTGCATAAATAAAACCAACATAACTAGGACTAGTCTAAGACTCATGGACGCCGGTACGAGATATGACACCGCCTCTGCCCTCCAGCTGCACCATGTCGACATCAAGCTACTGCTCATACTATACAATAATAGAAATAAACTGTGAGTCCACTTGGGACTCATTGAGTGGCTCAATTGAACCTCCACTTAAGCCTCAGTCATGGATATGTATATATTACAAGGCAATAAAGAAATATACAAGGAGGTAAGGTGTGTTTCAAATGCAACTACCGACCCTCAACGGATCCATGAGTATCCATTGTACATGATAACCTGCCACCTTGGCTTAACACGCCTCTGGCATCCGGCCCTTGGGCCTACTCATAGCAATATATATCCCGGCTACAGCCGTCCCTACCATATCAGGTAGTATCATACTGGCCATCGGCCACATCATCTCAAGATGCAAGCAAACAATCCCGGGACGTCGACTAGGATGGCCACTAGTCTCCGAACACCGTCTGGGGTAAGGATAGCTAGTCCCACCCAACTGGGGTCTGGCCCCTAGCGGGCCCGCTAGCGCACCTCTAGACCCAACTAGTCGAGCTGAGCATTGGTCATTTCCAACCTCCTCGCTCCTCAGCGGACCATCTCAAGCACATTACACATTCAATATCCTAGGATTTCCATATATATATATATATATATATATATATATACCTCGGGCCTTTGCTCGTATCTAGCCATGTCCGGCTACCGGGTCAACAATTCATGCTGCCTCTTTTAGTATATGTGCACCTACAATCTCTAAGTTTCCAAAAATATACAAGCAGTCATAGAAGTATTATCGTCTCATATCTAAGTTTCCATAAATGTGCTATGAACATCTAGTGACACCTTACATGTTAACTAGTCTTCTACACTGTCTTAGGTGAGAATTTCCATGAGTCAATCTTGGAATACCATCCAAGAAAATTTAGGGCAGCATACATAATTTAAAGAAAAAATGTTCAAATATTACATCATTCATCATATATAACCATAATGCACATATCTAACAATTCTTATACTACCTTAGGAATATTAGCACAATAAGGAGCAACTATCTAGCATGACAATGTAGTAATACATTTAAATAACATGTATGAATTATAAAATATGGTAACATTGTCAACATCCAAGTTTAAGGATCAAATGCTAAGTATGGTTACAATCTAGCATTTCTACAATTCAAATCAATTAAGCTATTTGGTAAGTTTGATGTTCTTCCTAAGTATTGTCATATCCCTATGTGTGATCCCTAAGATCATGAAATTTTCATCTAAGGCAAGTCCCCTCCTTGCTCCTTCTCCTCTTTCTCCCTTGCGTCCTTGTGCGACTCAATGGTTGAGTCGCACGGCTGCCATATGGGGGGGTTTTATCCCCTCAACCATCTTTCCAAAGATGGTTTCAAGGCTCACTTAAGTCATACTCGGAACTCGACTAAACCCGAACTCGACTCGGGTTCCGACCCAACCCAAAACATGACTCGAGTTGACTTAATTTAAGGTATGATTTTATAAAAGGAAAGTTAATTATCCAAATAGTCTTCATGATTCATTAGCCGAGTCATACCTTTTCACTCGAGGCGATCCTGAGGCTCGACTTGACTACCCCCGGGTCCAACGCGCTGCACAAAAATAGATTTTTATATTAGGAAACTTTTTTTGGGTCTTACACGAACACCTTGAGGGCACCATTGTTTCTCCCTTGGCCGAGCAGCCCTAGGATCCTAGGGCTATCGGGCACCATAGGGGAAGATTTCGGGTCTCCCCTCGCATGGCAATCACAAAGGAACGACAAGAATTCGAGAGATCGACGAAAAAATGGTTCACAAGAACCCGAATTCAAGAACGGCTCAAAGAAAACTCAAACACGTGAAACCACGGAAAGAGAGAGGGTAGATCCACTCACATGAATAGGAAGAAGGATTAAAGGAGAATTTTTGATTGATGGCCTTCGAATCTGGATCCAAGGGATGGCGACTCGGCTCAAAGAAGGGGGAAGAGGGGGCGGCGGCTCCACTTCAAGCCGCCGGCTTGAAGAGAGGGAAAGGGAGAGAGAAGGGGCAGCTTGGCTCAGGCGGCTCCTCTCTGCTCGGCTTCAAAGGGAAGGGAAAGGGGAAGGAAGGCTCGGCGACTGCAGCTTGGCTCGGCGGCTCCAAAGAAGGGAGATGGGGAGGGCGGCTACTGCTTGGCTCGGCGGCTGCTCTCCTCTCTCGCTTGGCTGGTGTGGCTCCAATAGGGAGCCGCCAGCCCTAGGGGGGATTTTTATAATCCCCTCCCACTTCCACCTAACCACACCCTAACCCGCACTCTTATGAACCTGAATTCGCAATCCGCTAACCCAAACTAACCCAATGATAAAATACAAGCGAAAAACACATGCACATCCACATGCAACACAATCAAATCAATTTGCTACATAATTATAAGTCATAATTCAACTCACCCGAGCTCGCAAGCTCGCACCGGACCATGAGTCAACTCGGCTCGACCTCGGACTAGCCCGCTAGGCTGACAAACAAAAACATAAATGTAGATCTAATAAATAATAATATATAGGATATTACAAATGATGTGTATTCTAATAAACTTATTCGCTCCTTTGGCCGATCTTGGAAGGCTGCAATTCAGCCAACCTCAGGAGCCTCTGTAGGTATTCTGTTTGCTTGGAATTTAAATTTTGTTAATGCTAAAGTTATTTCTATGAATGCTCAGGTTATTCATGTGATTATGCAATTTGATGATTGCAATCCTTTTCTTTTATCTTCTATTTATGCAAGTATCGATCCTTTAATCAAAGCTAATCTATGGTCCTCTTTAGTGATGCATGACTTATCTTCTTATCCTTGGGTAATACTTGATGATTTTAATTGCATTCTTAGCCCTGATGATAAATTAGGGGGCCTCCCCTTCAAGCTTAATACACAACTAGAAATTAAGCTATATGCGACAACGATTTTGCGACGACAACTATGCGGTCGTAGATGCGACGGTTCTACGACCGCGAATGTCATGGGGTTGCAAAGACGTTAATTTGGCGACGACATTGCGACCGCAGCCGTTGTCGTCGCAGAATTAATAACTTAGCGACCGCATGGTTACCGCTTGTTGCGACCGTCATCGTCGTCACCAAATACCGTTAGAAAATGAATCTTTTCTCCTATTTTTTATCCCCGCGCTCGCGATTTTTATCCCTGCCCTATCTCTCTATCTCTCTACGACTTCTCTGCCGCGCGCCCACCGCTCGCCGCTCACTGCCCGCCTCTCACCGCTCACTGCCCGCCTCTCGCCACCCCCACTCACTGCCCGCCTCCATGGAGGGAAGCGATATATACTTTACTGGAAGCGATCTTCCATGAGCCCGCCTTTGGTGGAGTTGCTGAAACCCTAGGCGACGACGATGACAAAATCCAAGAGGAGCAAAAAGAAGACATCGAGATGCTCGACGTCGGAAGAGGAAGCAACGGAGAGAGACGGAAGGGATCTAAGGGACGCAAGAAGAAACGCCGAAGGAGGAAGGGCGACAGCGGAGGTAACACAGTCACTGCTTCCAGTATCACTGACATGAACAGGTAATTATCCCTGCTCTAGTTCGTAGGCTTGAGCACTAAGATGGAGGTCTAGCAGGATTTTGAGCTCTTCAATTGCTGGTCCTTTGAAGATGTTGAGGTTTGCTCTCTAGCATCTCTTTCATGTAGTTCGTAGGTTCTGCTTGGTTTTTGTTTTATCTTGTCACATGTCTTGGTCTGAAACTTCAAGGGAGGTTGGAGAGAGAAAGGTTCATCTTCCTATCTCTCTCTTTGCAGATTAATTGCGCAAGAACATGGTAAGCCACAACTATCTGACATCTTAGATTTCTCTTTCTCTATACCCCAAATGATTTCCTTAGACTCGTTGAACTCATTGCATAATCTTTATTATGCTCTATTATTCCTATTCCTAAATCATTTTTCGGTGGCTAAATGCATCGAACCTTACAACCTTGATGATATATTTCCATAGGGATATTTTAGCTTTTGCAGGGTATCGACAATGAATATTTCCAACATATGTGCTTTTGCAGGGTTCCTTGAACAAGTTTCAAGGACAACATCCTATGAGGGAAAGAGCAAGAAAGCTAGACCAATGCATACTAATTATAAGGTAACAAAACATTTTGCATATTAATGTTATGTATGTCTGAAAAAGCCTAATGGTAGATATGCATTTGCCTTTATGAAACAAATTTGAGTCCTTTTCATATGTAAGATACTTGTGTTTCTGCATTTTATGCATTCTTTTTTTCATGTTGACAATCAGTTTGTGTACTTTATAAGATAGTAATCGTGAACTTATGAGTTGAGTGACCAGGTAATTTATGGGAATTATGAGATTTATTGTCCGATCAAATTGTGATATCTATTCATGGATTATATTGATCTTCATGAACATAACATGAACGAGAATATGCATGTTTCTTTTCTTCCTTCTCAAGCACATATTCATTAACTTACCCGACTTTGGTCTCTTGTACAGGTTTGAGATGTCTTTCAATGTCTGGTGCGGTGAATGCAATTAAATGATTGTATACTATTATTGAGATTAAGAACTTAGGAAGAGTGAGAAAAAAAGAGTGTAATTACAAAATATTTTTTGAAATATCTGTCGGGGGTTCTGTTCCTGTCTGGTACATTATGACCCATCCCTCTCTCTTTTCACTCTGAACACTATAAGGCATATTCATCTAATATATTTTTTCCTACAAGACTAAATTAGTAAATGATGGTGAACTATGGCAACTTATGGCATTTTGCATACCTAAAATGTAAGACGGCCTTGTAATTTGGTGCAAAATATAATTGCCGCATTCCAATATACAACTTGTATATTCTGTTTACCAATGTTCATTCACATAAACATGTATCTTCTATATGCAACATTGGTATTGAGAGCATAATCAATGAAGACAAGGATGTCTCAGCTGGTCTCCACAGTGATGCTATGGCTGACTCTTCATCCATGCAACTGCCATCTCACAAGCGTTGCACATAGCATCACTGTGGAGACCAGCTGAGACATCCTTGTCTTCATTGATTATGCTCTCAATACCAATGTTGCATATAGAAGATACATGTTTATGTGAATGAACATTGGTAAACAGAATATACAACTTGTATATTCTGTTTACCAATGTTCATTCACATAAACATGTATCTTCTATATGCAACATTGGTATTGAGAGCATAATCAATGAAGACAAGGATGTCTCAGCTGGTCTCCACAGTTGTATATTCTGTTTACCAATGTTCATTCACATAAACATGTATCTTCTATATGCAACATTGGTATTGAGAGCATAATCAATGAAGACAAGGATGTCTCAGCTGGTCTCCACAGTGATGCTATGTGCAACGCTTGTGAGATGGCAGTTGCATGGATGAAGAGTCAGCTTAGACGGAACCATACAGAAGAAAGCATGTTGAATTATGTCAATGAGGTTAGGTTTCAACTATTTTTCCTTCTATCTCTATAGTTGTTGATATCTCCGTGTTTACCAACTATTAATTTACTAAAGTGGTTGTTCGATTCTCCTAAATTTAGTAAAGTGGTTTTATCCGTGGATGTGGTGCTTTTCTTTATATCTCCGTGTTTACCAACTATTAATTGCCTTCATGGGGAGTTAAAAAAGTTATTGATGGTAGACTCTTGGATGGTTTCGAAATGGAGTAGTATGAGGTTTTGGAGCAGATAGGGAAGGGAGCATTCAGATCAGCTCTCCTGGTGAGGCATAAGGTTGAGAACAAGAGGTGAGGGGAGGCAGTGTCGCTCCATCTTCTGTTCCAGTTCTTCGTGTTGTTCTTTAGCTATCCCATCTTTTACAAGTGTCTCAGCCTTTATCTATCTCATTTCTTTGATTCTTTGTTATAGAAATGTCTTGAAAAAGATCCGTCTTGCACGCCAGATCGACAGGTCCCGCCGATCTGCCCACCAGGAAGTGAGCATCTTTACTTGGTCCACATTTAGCATTTTCTAGTGGATTTATTGTAACAAGGCAAATATGTTTCCAAGGCTTGTGACCTCTGATGCGATCATTGTTTGAGAGAATTTGTCCTATTGTATTAGGTGGTAAAGACAGAGGGTATCAACTGTCAGGATTTATTGAGCGAATTTGTTGTAAATGAAACTTCATAGCTGATCTATTTCAAAATATAATTACAGATCCATTTATCACATGCTCTGTATGGTATGCATCTAGTTACTTTAATACTTGTGTATCTGGATATATCTGAGATTAAATACTGAACTATGCAATTTCTACTTGTCAGGAGATAATGATTACCTAAATGACATATCTGAATTGCTATCTGGTCTACCAAATACAATTTTGGATCTTCAGCCACACCAGATCCATTCATTTTATGTTGAATGGATTTATTTATTTTTATTTTTTTTAAAAAAATATGCACATCTGTGACGGCTCTGGGACCGCAAAGGCCGTCGTAGATAATCAACTTGGTCGCGTGATACATCTTTGGCGACGAGAGGTTCGGTCGCAATGTCATCGCGGAGCTAAATGTTGCGACAACAAATGAGCGTCACGGATGTCACGCGACCACATTCTGCGACGGCCTTATATCGTCGCAGAACGGTCGCGAAAAATGTTTACTGCGACCGCAGCGGTGGAGGTTGCAAACTTTCAGCGACTACCACTTTTGCGATCGCCCTTGGCCGTCGCAGAAGGTCTTTAGCGACCGTTTTGCGACGACGTTGTCCGTCGCAGATGACCAAATTTTTAGTAGTGATAAGCATATTTTAGAGTTCAAGTCTTTTATTACTCATTGTGGTTTCACTGATTTGAGTTTTAAAGGCTGCAAATATACTTTGACAAATAATAGGCAAGGCCTTGCTAGAATCCTCATTAGACTTGATAGGATCTTTGCCAACACTGCTTGGTTGCATAACTATGGTCACTCATTTGTAGAACATTTACATATGGCAACTTCTGACCATAAACCTTTTTTATTCACTATTCCCTCTCATAAGTATCATAGAAATAAACTTTTTCGCTTTCAAAACTTCTAGATTGAATATAATGACACTAAAAAGGTCATCCATAATGTTTGGAATAAATCCATCCCTGCTTACTGGGACTCCATTGTTACCTCTAAGCTTCAGACCACTAGAGCTGACCTTGCTCACTGGAATAAAAATAATCTTGGTAACTTGGAGACCCTCCTTAACACCACTAATGATGATATTAACCTTCTTGAATCCTTTGAGCATCTCCCTTCTGCCCCTTTTGACCTTCACCTTAAATTAAGGACCCAACCTCTACAATAAGCAAATTGCCTTTCAAAACAAATTTGCCTCAAGTGGTGGTCCAAATCCAAAATAAAATAGATCTCAGAAGGGGACAAGAACACTGCCTTCTATCATCGTTTGGTCACCATTAGAAGACGCATGCACCATGTCTCTTCCATCCAAAATTCTAATCAGGATACTATTAGTGATTATCAGCTCATTCTTGATGAGTTTGTGACCCACTATGCCAATCTTTGGAACAACCCTGTCTCCCATAACCTAAACTCTAATAGGTGGCCCAATTTTCCTACCCTTCCCAATCACTTAATGGAACCCCTCACTTATCCCTTCACTGATAATGAAATTAGAGCCACAATAAATTCACTTGGCAATGGAAAAAGCCTAGACCATGATAGATTTACGGTGGAATTCTATAAACACTAATGGGATATCATCTATTCTTCTATTAAGCATGATTTCAACTCCTTTTACAACTCTTCTATCATTCCTCCCTCTTGGAACCAAACAATGCTCACCTTTATCCCCAAAATTAAACAACCTAAACTTGTTAAAGACTTTAGGTCCATTTCCCTCTATAACTTGTCTTATAGGATCCTTTCCAAGCTCCTTGCCAACAGAATTAAATCTTGTTTGTCTCTTCTCATTAGTAAAAAGCAATCGGCCTTTGTTAAAGATAGACATATTCAGGACAATATCCTTATTGTTCAAGAGCTTGTTCACTCCTTTGATACCAAAGGTAAGAATTCCTACATCATAATAAAAATTGATATTGAGAAGGCTTTTGACCTTCTTAGTAGAGAAGCAATTTTTATAGTCCTTAACCTCAACAACTTTCCCCCCAAATTCATTAATTGGATCAAAGCTTGTATTAGCTCCCCCACCTTTGCCTGCCTTGTTAACTCTCATCTCTCTTCCTTCTTTCCTTCCAACAAGGGGGTTAGGCAGGGAGACCCTCTCTCCTCTTTCCTCTTTATTCTTGTTGCTCAGGTTTTCACCCAACTTATTAACAAAGAGGTAGATCATGGCAGCTATACTCATTTTAAATGAAAGAACAATCTCTCTCTCTCTCTCTCTCTCTCTCTCTCTCTCTCTCTCTCTCTCTCTCTCTCTCTCTCTCTCTCTCTCTCTCTCTCATCTTATGTTTGCTGATGATTTAATTCTTATCCTTAGGGTAAACAATAAGAGCCTTTCTTCTATTAAGAAAATTTTCTCTACCTACAATGAGTTAACTGGTCAAAAAGTTAACTTCTTCAAATCCAACATTTTTTTTCCTAAATTCACTTCTCAGGTTACTAGACAGAGAATCTGCACTTCCCTTGGTATGAAAAAAGAAAAAATTTTCTTTAAATATCTTGGAGTCATGATCCCTCCTAGAAGACCTCCACCTAAAACTCATGACCATATTCTTGCTTCTATTGACTCCAAGCTTAGCAACCGAAAAACTAGCCTCCTCTCTCAAGCTGGCAAAATTGTCATGATCAATTCTGTTTTGAATTCTATTCCCACTTATTCCCTCTCTGTTACTTGGATCAATTCTGATATCTCTAATGAGATTGAGTCTAGAATCAGGCACTTCCTTTGGAGTCACTCCCCTAACAAGAGAGGCATGAACCTGATTAACTGGGACACTATTACCTTACCTAAGGATCGGGACGGGGGGGGGGGGGGGGGGGGGTTAGGAATCTAGGATCTGAAAACTAAAAGTCTCTCTCTTCAAGCTAATAGAATTCAGAAATACCTTAACAACCAAGATTCCATCTAGGTCAATCTGGTCAAAATTAAATGTCCTACTGCTTGTTCTTTCCATAACAGTCATCTACCTAAGTCTTAGCTTTTAATAAATTATACCTTGGTTTTAAATCTGTTATTGGTACTGGTGGCTCTACTTCTTTCTTGAATAGTAGTTGGACTCTTGATATGCCTCTTGCTACCAAACCAACTTATATTAACATGAATTTGATTAATTATGTTACTAAGGTGAATCATTTACTACATGACCATAACTGGTCGGACTTTATTGGCTCTATTATGTGTGGCAAAACTTTGTAGGAAGCTATCACTAGCATTCGATTGCCTGAACAAAACCCAATGATGATAAGATAATTTGGGAGTCTGAAAGTAATGATTTGGCCTCAGCTGCATCTGCATATAGATTCCTTAAGTCTTCAAATAATCCTTCTACTGGTTCTAATACTGCTTGGAAGCTGATTTGGAATTTGAAAATTGCCCCTAAAGTTAAATTACTTGTTTGAAAATTCTTTCATGAAAAGCTTTCTATAAAAGCCCGACTATTTTCACCAGGAATTTCTGCTGATGATATTTGTTGTTTATGTAATTCAAATATATCTTAAACACTTGTTTTTTGAATGCTCTTTTGCGAATGATATTTGGAACTATCTTAGTCTACACTTTAATATAGACTTCACTTGTAGAAGTGGTTGGCAATCCGACTCTTGGTTTCTCTTAAACTCTGGTTTAAACTTAATCTCGAATTTAAAAATCACAATTTTAAATACTATTTGGTTTATTTGGTTCTTTAGGAACTCTATCATGCATGGTGAGCTGAGACTTTCCATTACCAAGACTATGACCCAAATTTAGACTTTCTCAAGTCATTATGCAGATACTTACACTCCCGAGGATAATATTTTCTCGTTAATTAATGCTAGTGGTTGGTCTCCCCCTCTCTCTCTTGGCTAAAATTTAATTATGATGACTCTTATGCAAATAATGATGGCGGAGCTGGACTGGTTCTCCGTACACATACATGCGAGTGTATCTTTGACTCAAGTAATTATTTCTCTTCTTTAAATGTATTTTATTTGGAAGCCACTGTAATTTATCTCACTTTGTCTTATGTTTATGACAGGAAACTAAACAATGTTATCATCGAGACGGACTGCAAACTAATTGTGGATTCCATTAACAACAATATGGACCAGATTCCAAGTTTAGACAATCTATACTCAAATATCAAAACTCTTTTAGTTTCATTCTCAAATGTTATCATCTCTTATATTAGTAGAGATCAGAACAAAGCTGCTCATTAGACAGCAAACTCGGCTCGGGATCGTAAACAGTTCACATGTTGGACTTTTACTCGTCCTTAAGAGCTTGAGACAATTCTGTATCATGACTCGCTTGTCGTTGGCCGAAGCCTAATATAACTTTTTTACTTTTGCAAAAAAATAAAAATTGGATTAGATTTGCAACAATGTTTCAAATTCGAATTTTGGGAAGGGGAAATTTCCAAAATCGGATTTGAAGTTTTAAAATTCTCAAAATCGAAATTGAGTGGATCAAATATCCATTTTACCTTTGGCCCAAAGTTAGAGACTTTGGTTAAAAACTTAAAAAATATATAAAAAAATTTCAAAAAAAATTAATTTATAAAAAAGAATTATAATAAAATTGAGGTATTGAAGTCTAAAAAATATATTTTTCAAACTCTTTAATTCATTAGAGATTTTTGCAGAAGTCTATAAAATTAAATTTAAATTAAAAATTATGAAATATTTCGATGAAAAATATTTTTTTGAACCACAACACATCTTTTATATTTTGAAAAAGATATTTCATTAATTAATTTTTTTTTGAATTATAAAGTTATTATAGACTTTGAGCAAAGACTTTCACCCAAAGTCTATAAAATTAAATTTAAAATAAAAATATTGAAATATTTTTTGTTCAAAATATTTTCATAGACTTCAGCACATCTTTTAAATCACATATATATTTTTTGTGAATTAAATTTTATTTTTTATAATTAAAAAATTATTATAGACAAAAGTCTTAATCTCATTAGAGATTTCTATGCAAAATTTATAATAATTTCATATTTTTTCTTTTTTAAAAATTGAATTTATGAAATAATTTTTTAATGATACAAAATATGTATTATGATTCAAAAAAATATTTTATATCAAAATATTTCATAATTTTAAATTTAAATTTAAATTTATAGACCTTATGCAAAAGTTTATAATGCATTAGAGAGTTTAAAAATATATTTTTTATAATTTAATATTTTATTTTTATCGTAAAAATATTTTATAAATTTAAATTATTTTTTTATATTATATATATTATTTTTTAATTAAAATCTCTAATCAATTAGATATTTTAGCTAATTAGAGATTTTGCCCGGAAAAAAGGGATATTCAATCTATTAAATTTTAATTTAAAAAATTTTAATTTTCAAAATTTGGATAAGAGAATTTCTCGCTCCAAAAATTTGATTATGAAGAATTGCGGTTAGATCTGTATTAATTTTTGAATATTAAAATGAAATCCACTTAACCCGATCCCAAAACTTCTAATTCCGAAATTAGATCAAATTAGTCCGTCTTTTAACACCTCACGTATGCAGATCGCCTATGATTCATCAAAAAGAAGTGCTAAAAAACAGAGGCGCACGGCGCACCTTCATATATCCACTATTACAAAGCCTCAGCTATCAAGGTCAAATCAAAGCACATGTATTGCATCGGTTTACTACACTGCAGCTTTTGACCCCCTCCAGTTTAACTCCTGACGGCGGGGCCCACGAACTATTGCTTGCACGATGCGTGAAAAGAAAGGGGCCGTGACTAAACTCGTGTTCTTCCTCCCTCACTGTCTTGTGCAGTGCCCATGTGGAGCAGCGCAGGCCTCGTATTCCCCGAGTTACCGCAAAATTCGGGCGCTCCGACGAGCAAGCAAAAGATCGTTCGCTGCCCGCTTTAACTCCGCAGTCAAACCCAAATCTATTCTCAAAAAGATGGAGAAGAGAAAGATTGTCATCTATATCTACCTCTCTCTCTCTCTCTCTCTCTATGAGTTGGAAGGAACAGAACAGTGCAACAGGATGATGTCATCACCTGCACTTCCGTCACGCCGTCATCCAAACGCGCACTCCTTTCTCCGTCAAGAAGCAAACGAAGGGGTGTAATAATTTGATTAAATTCTATGACGCGATTTATTCCGAACTCGACGCTTCTGCGAAATAATTAAAAACTTTGTTTTGGTCGACGACGACGACAGCTCGGCCACCTCTTCTTCGTCTGCTCCGCCACCACCTCCGTGCGATGGTGTGACGTTTATCCGCCCTACACCCTTCGCTTCCACCCCTCTCTTTCTCTCTCTACCGGGCGAAGACAGCGGTGGATGCAACGTCTCAGTCGCCGCGGGGTCCACCAGAAGCAGCCCCACACCATCGGAGCCGACGGCGTTCCGATACGTGTGTCCGCACGTACGTATATATATGCACACGTACTCAATTTATTGAAGTGTCACTCTCTCTGACTCCAGTGTCTCTACGTAAAAAGAGGCGTATCAGTTGATTGTATTCGGTGTGGCGATGTACTCATTACTGTTCTGAGAAAGGACGGCGTAATGGGATTGAGTGTAAAGGAGACGGCATCGATGCAGGTATAATAAAGTGAGAATATATAGAGAGAGTTGGATCCAGTTCTCTTCATCATATCACTACCAGATTCCCCTTTCTTCTTTCGCTTTCACTGCTCGCTGTTGGCTTCTCTCTTTTCCTTCTTTATTGCTTGATCTGCAGAAAGCTGAGGGCTTCCATCTCCATCCTCACTCTCTCCAGGGCTCGAAGCGGAGAAGTATATAGAGACTGAAGGAGACTATGACTTCGCCAGCGGCAGATCGATTCATGGGAGGCGGCGCCGGAGGGGAGGAGCAGCTTCTGGTCCACCACCCCCAGTTGTACTACCACGTGCCGCAGCACAGCCGGCGGGAGAAGCTCCGGTTCGCTGCGGAGGAGTCTCCGCAGCCCACCTCCCTTTTGCTCCTCCACGACGCCGCTCCGCCGCTGTACCCGACGAATTCGCTTACGCCCGTCCTCCCATCGTCCTCTTCTTCCTCCTTCCAACTCGATGGCCACGGTAGAGTCCCGATTCCCGCGCCGCAGCCCCGCCACTGCCAGATCCCCGGCCAAGGTTTCTCCCTCTCCCTCTCCTCTACTCGTCCTCCGACTTCGCGGCCCCAACTCGCGAGCCGACCGGCTCCGCTGGGGCCGTTCACGGGCTACGCCGCCGTCCTGAGCCGCTCCAGGTTCCTCGAACCGGCAAGGAAGCTCTTGGAGGAGGTTTGCGGCCGCGTGGGGTACCAAGCCGCTGGCAGCAGTAGTAGCCGCGAGATGCTCCTCGACGCGGATCCGGCTAGGGAGTCGCCGGTGGATCACTGTGGAGAGGGCTCGATCTCCGGTACGGAGCAACAGTGGAAGAAGACGAGGCTGATTTCCATGCTTGATGAGGTGAGCCGATTCAACTAAGGGGAAAAAAAACTAGATAAATTTCTCAATTATATATTTGTAATATTAATTTACTGATATTCTTTGATATGACTTCTTTAAATTGTTATGCATGTTCCATATATTTTTGGAACATATTCATTTCTTGTGCAAGTTTCTCAATGGATTCTTACTTTCATTGAGGGATCTGTGTACTTTCTTGTCACCAGCTTCTTGATGCAATGGTGGGATCTTTCTACTGTATAAGATCTTGACTTTATTAATTATTGAATATTTTAATTTCCAATTTTTAATTTTAATTAACGATAGTCTATATTGTCTCGCGCGGTTAACTATTTAAAAATAAATAAGGTTCTTTAGATGGAAGAAATTAATTAATATATACATGTTCATTGTATATCTCTTAATTAATCAATGTTGCATGTGTTAAAGATTAATCTGGTCTAATGTATCACTATATAAACATGGATTAATTTGCATGTCACAGGAGAAGCTCATAGAACCATATTAATGTTTTACTCATGAAGTGAAGCAATGTGATATATCAACGAAAGCTTTACTTCAATTATTTCTACTTCTTTTTGTAAATCATAAAAGAATTGCCATGACTTGAGTATTATTTGAGTTACTTATAGTGTATACTTATTAAGATTCATATATGATTAATTAGTTGAAGCAAGTGTGTTTATCTATATTGGAGAGCACTGGAGTCCATGTGATAGCAATATATCTAGGGGTTCTAAATTGTTGTGCTACATTTCTAAGCTTCTAATTGATATATGTGGATTGCATACTTTCATATTTTTATTTGTTGGATATATATGTTGAATAATGATTAGTAGTCGCTTAAAGGCTCATATGAATAGCGATCGATTTGATTAAAGTTGTAAAAAAGTATATTGGCCTACCAAATTTGATATATAGAACACTACTATGACTATATGAAATGTATTTAGTTAATATTAATGCAGAAAAAGAGATTGATGATTTTTAATTCATGACCATTTTTAATGACAAAACTATATGATAGTCTTCTATATATGAATAATGAAACTAACTTTAGGAGATTGCTGAGTTTTAGTTTATAACATTTTTGTAGTTTTTAACCTAATTTTCACACCACAATACCTTGTAATTATTTCTGAAAAGATTCCTGGTTTTAATTTATATGATACCATTCTAGGTTTACAGAAAATACAAGCAATACTATCAGCAGTTACAAGCTGTTATCACTTCGTTTGAGTCGGTTGCGGGATTGAGCAATGCTGCTCCATTTGCCTCAATGGCCCTCGAGGCGATGTCTAAACACTTCAGGTGCCTGAAGAACATCCTGAAGAACATCATATCAGGCCAACTGATTCGTCAAGCAACCAGCATCAACCAAGAAGATATTCCAACCTTCGGACTCGTGAATGGCAATAGTTATCTTCAAAGAACATCAAACAACAGTGGCACTCAACCACATGTTTGGCGACCTCAAAGAGGGCTTCCTGAGAGAGCTGTATCTGTGCTTCGAGCATGGCTTTTCGAACACTTCTTGCATCCGTGAGTTTCTCACTTTTATTAGTTGATCACATTAATTGTGTTTTATATAAAATTGCAAAACTCTGTGGTGATGATAATTATCTAGCTAGTTATGTTGAAGATTCCTTAGTGAAGATCATATAAGAACTTGACATGGGTATATATATGTATATTAATTGTTTTACTGCATACATTAATTATCAACAACAACAACAAGCCCTGAAATTTGAACTATATATATAGGGTTGAGGTTGACCACATATTTTTTTTTTCTCCGCCATTAGGCCAGGTCTTTAGTTATACCAAGGGTATTACTTATTAAATACAGGACATTAAAAAAAAGGAGCAAGGAGATCCTAAATTTTACGGTTTCTACTTTTCATTCATGATCCGGCACTTTGTTTTGGCATTCATAATTAACTTGACATTGCCATATGATACTTAGTGTTGCATATTGTTATTTAGTATTCCAAAAGTGAATTATAATTGCTTGAAGAATTGTTACTTTAACTACAAGACAATATAACATTTGTTATTTGTTACTAGGGCATTAAACCTTTTTTATTTAATCAACATCTATAGAAGATGTTGGCCTACTTTGAGACATCAGATATTCAAACTTTTGGCTTAATTAGCTGGCTTCCTTTTGTCATCATGATGACTATTATTGGGGTTACCATGATAAATAGACATAGTGATCACTATGTTGAATGGAATTGCCAACCTAAGTGTTTGTGCAATAATTATATAGTTTTAACATATAATGGTAAATCCTCACTTCTAATTAATGAAAATCAATTACTATATTTTCAGAAAAATTAATTAATCTGATCATATTTTATTATTTTTTCAGGTATCCTACTGACCTTGACAAGCAGAATTTGGCTAAACAAACAGGCCTAACAAGAAACCAGGTCATTAAAAATTTAGCATTTGTATTGGGCATTTCCATTGTCTATTTATCCAATGCTAGCTGTTAATTAGGGTTTTACATTATAGTGTTGGTAGAACATTTCTGAAACAAATTTGATTTGTTCTAATTAATATATATTGTTGGTTTGATCAGGTCTCTAATTGGTTTATCAACGCGAGAGTAAGACTTTGGAAGCCAATGGTGGAAGAAGTACACACTCTAGATATGCGAAAGAGAAATAAAACTTCCGCGAGCGATGACCAGCTCCAGCCACTGTCATCTTCCAAGACTGGTAATCCCTTGGATTGTCATCAGCAATTCCAGGTTATGGCTGGCGCACGAAGTAGTCAATATGTGGCAACCAAAGACACTCAAGAGCAGGCTCACTTTGTTTACAACGATGCGTCGAACCATCAGCATGTTAGTGGCGGAGTTGGGGCTACGATGGGTGGAAACAGCGGTGTCTCTCTCACGCTCGGCCTACATCAGAACAATGGGGTTTGCTTCTCGGAGCCACTTGATCCACTCAACGTGGTCCGGCGATTTGGCCTAGAGGAGTGCAATGAGGGCTATTTGGTAAGTACGTTTGGAGGTCAAGAGAGGCAATTTGTAAAGGATGACAGCAGTCGTTTGCTGCATGATTTTGTTGGGTGAAACCCTGGAGAAGTTTGAGCTTGTAAGATGAAGATACGATGAATGTTGACTGATGGCAATTATTATATACAAATTGATTAAACAACAGGCTAAGCCACTAATGCCTGCTTAGTACATATACTTTGCACTGCAGCTTTCAGGCTCATCATTTTTTTTCAGAAAGTTAATAATTAAGGGAAATATATTTTTATATGAACTATTTTCTTAATAATTTTTAAATTGATTTTCTCACATGATGTCTTGATTGAGCCTATCAATTTTGTTTTATTGGTGCATGCAACGCTTTTAGAGTAGATTTGATATTATACGTGTACGTATGATTGAGGAATAAGTTGGATCACATTCCTCTTGACATAACACATTTGTTCCGTATGGGTATATAAGATAGGAGAAATTTTATTAGTCGTTTGTTACTTTTATTTGGGTTGGTCTTGATTCAATTTTTTTTGGATAACTTGTAGAATAAATTATGATAGTATGTGTCTACAAGGGAATATGTTAAGGACAGCTGAATAGGTATGTGTCTATAAGGGAATATGTTAAGGACAACTGAATAGTAAGTTCCAATCACTATTGCAATTGCTATTAAAAGAAGAGTAAGAATCAAAATAAGAGTGCACACGAACAAAAGAGATATTGTTTACGCAGTTCAATGATAAATTAATCACCTAATTTGTGGAGCACTCATTGAACAAATGTTTAATTTACTCTTTATAAAGATAAAATAAATCATCTAGATTTCACACCCGAAATTCGACTACAATACTACGATGAATTAGAAATAACAAAAATACTATTTATTATTATAAGTAAAAACCTACTTGTCTCTCTATGACATTCCAGCCATAGAGTACTGTCATCTACACAGTCTTGTGTTGTAGTGAGCTATCCACCAAAAATCAATCTTCTCCTGAAGATAAAAAATGTCTACATCCAATAGTCTGCACTTAGCAGTCTCAACTTCTCTCGATAATTGACAATTCAGTGTTCGCACATATAGCGAGAACTATTGATCAGATCTTTTCATCGGTATTTATATGAGACATTTAAAAGACCTGAATCAATGCTAATTTTAATCGCTGATCTTTATTCAATCTTTAGTTCAAATCAAACCGTCATTGGTTTGAGCAGCCAACATTGAAAATATCATAAAGTCCAAAACAAACAGTAACACCCCATTATAAAGAGTAGAAAAACTTTTTACTACTTATAACACAAAAACAGACAACCGATAAATAAATAACAATGATTAATATTACCATAGATATCAAGAGAATTAACAACAATATTGAAGCCCAACAGCCATTTCATTCGAAACATACTTCTCTAGAAAATCCTCAGACTGTAGAAGCGGTTAAGACTGCATCTACACAGTTGAAACTATCATCATAGAGCTCCTCATAGTTGATTGTGCAAAAATTGAGAATTTATCAAGAACACTTTTGTCAAATACAACCAACATATAAAAGTCAAACACTAACAATCTTCCATTTGACTTATTTGGCAAAACCCATACTGATTAGATCACAATAGCAAAAACAGATGACAATAGAAAATTTCAATTGAAGTATAATAATTGTTAAAAAGATAATTTAACCGTTAATAAAGTATCCAACAGTCATGGTCATTGTTTAGACCACAAAACCATACCGTCATAGTCACATCATCACAAGAAGATTACACCCGGACCATAATCCGCAGTATCAAATATTATAACCACAACATCAACATCCAAACCAAGTAACCACAATAAAGTATCAACACAACTAGCAACTAGAGAGTATCAACACAACCAGCAACCAGAGAGGTTAAAAGTATTATCACCACATAGAAAGATTAGTAAGTAAAATAGCAGAACAACAATCGCTTATTCTTCCCCTTTTTGGCATAATAAGCCAAAAGAGTAAAACAAAATAGTCAAATATTCAGTCAGAACTCTCAGAGGATGAGTCAGAGATACTACTAGATGAGGGAGAGACAAATTTTGTAGAAGCTACATTAAAATACTCAATAATTTTCTTCTCGATAGTGATTATCTACTGTTGGAGCTTGACCATAGTCTCTCTTGTAGAGAAAACTTCATCCAAAATCTCTCTCTCAACAGTTGATGTGGCTCCTGAAGCAGTTCCAGATGGAGTGTTGACTTCAGAACTTGGACTTAGCAGACTCTTTTCTGGAGTTCCAACCCTCATGAGAATTTTATGATGAATCTTGAGAGATGTGCCCAAGGGTTCTAGAACTTCATTAGATGGGCATTTGAATAATTATCTCTCTGGAATCCCATATATCAAGTTTGGAAAGATCAAAAATATTCTGGACTTAGAGAGAAGTCTGCTCCTAACAGAGATTATCTGCTCATAAATAAGACGGTCAAAATTGAAAGAAATCCCATTTGTGATTTTGTATAGCAACATTATCATTTCTTTTACTTAAAAAAGTAACGTTGGATGTTGGAATCTAGTAATTTCTAGCAATAATGAATAAAACAGCATAAAATATGTTCAGAGAAGAGGATCTGATGTCGTGATTTCCAGTCCAATTAAGAATTTCTCCATTTGAAACTTCTTTACCAACAACATTCAAAAACTCATCAGTAGAAGAAGTAAGCTCAGAGAAGCCAACAAAATCATTAATGATATATGGACTAATTAAAATTATACCAACTGCCTCTAAGAAATACTTCATGATAATAATTGCTATCAGGATCTGAGATATCATCAGACAAATTGCAATAGAATTCTAGAATAGGATGTTTACGAAAAGGTCTAACATTCTTATAAGAATCAGACAAGTTTCTCTTCTTAAGCACATCAAGAACTGGTTTGCACTTTAAAGAAATTTGATCTAAATCAAGAATTCTTTGAGAGATAATACCTCTTGACTGCATATCTTTCCAAAGAGGATAAAGGTCATCTAATAGCAGTCCCTTGTGCAATTTACTGACAGTAGTTCTTTTTTTCAATTTTTTCCCAAATTTTGTGAGTTTCTTCTTGAGAGTTGGAGTCATTTTTAGTTCATGAATAGCAGTCTTCTTTTCTTTTCTCACTTCAGGATTTTGCTTTCTTTTCTTTGACTTCCTTAACTCTTTAGCTCTTTGAGACAGAGGTTCATTATCAGAATATGTCTCTAGGTTGACAGTTTCTCTAGATACCAGATTTGACTTTAACGACATTTTTCTTTTTGAATTCCTCTTCATGTCTGGTTTACTTGGCACTTTCTTTTTCTTCATAGATGGGGCTACTTTCTCAGGACTAGATGAAGCATTTTCCTTCTGAGGCGTAGAAGCCTCATGAATAAGAGTTTCTAATTCATCAGTAGGGAGTTTGTTCAAATCCATAGCTTATGGATCAACTACAGGTTCATCAATAATTTTCTGTGGGTTGCTTGCAACGACAGAATCAATGTTAGCAGTCTCAACTGCTTCATTGCTTGATGTAGTACAGGCAGTTTTAATACCTTCGGTTACAATTTCAACTGCCATTGTAGGAGTCTGTAAGTGTTCACTCATATGAATTTCTTTTTTAGTTTCAACTGTGACTTTAGCAGTTGAGACTTGCTGTGCACAACCAGGAGTATTGACACCACTCCCTTGTACAGGTACAATCACTTCCTCTTGATCATTTTGACTAAGAACTGTAGAAACTCGAGAGGGACCAGTCTTGACTGGAATTAAGTCAAAATCATCAGTAAAAATCAAGACCAGTTTGCACTGGAGAAGAAACTGACATATTTATGTCAAAGTCCCCTATTCTAGAGGCAACACCACAAGAATTAGAACTACAAGGAAATCTGGAATTCTCTTTTAACTTCACCTTAGTCGAAATATTCTCCCCCTCAGCAACAAAGATCCCAAAAAGAGATTGGGAGGGTTTTGAAATCATACCTCTTTCGCTTCTCCTCAACGGTTGATCAATCAGTCTTCTTCCTATTTTCTTCCTTAGCTTGTGGCCTTGAGCGGGAAGAGGAGGAGGTGACATTACCACAGAAGGTGTCGCAGCAGTAGTCAGATCATCCATCTTGCTAGGGTTTGAAGATTCCATCTTCTTTGCCGTCGACGCATAAACCTTTATGACAAAACTTTTCTTCCTCTTTTCTTCGGCCATCTTGTATTTAAGAGAGAGGGTGCAGAAGAAGGGACAGTAGAGTGGAGATTTCACTCGTCACCGGTTACCTCGAAGGGAAAAAGAAGAGAAAATAAACTGCAACGCTCGAAATTTTTAATTTAGGGCTTTAAATCAAGTCTTCCAATAAAAAAGGGGCACACGCGCGGGCTTCAAAAAGGTGAGCATTTTTTTTAAAAAACATAAATTATCTCTTGTCGAGAGTTGAGTAAAACACCATAAATAACCCTTCATAAAGCTAAAAGAATTGGAACTTTGAAACCTTATCATTTCATTCTCCCCACTAAATATTTATTTATTTCTTTTTGAGATAAAATGTGTCATCTGACACATGATCTGAGAGCAGACTTTGACTGTTCAAAAAGATCTGCCACCTGTCTTTTTATTGAAATATATTCCAGTTGTACATTCCTTATCCAAGTTAACTGTATAGTACAACAGCTAGCTATCAGTTGTTCAGGTTCTGCATAAAAGAAAGGAATAGCATTTTGTTTCTTGTTCAACCAGGCTGTCAGGTTTGAATCAACATAACCACCTGTGGTACTCATCCTTGTTTAGTCTCTGATCATGATTAGGATGATTAGGGTCTTCAAAGCCCTTGGACTTTCCAAAATTTATTTCTTTATTTTGAAAATCATATATGAGAGCAGTCTTGACACCCATTTGTTCAAGATGGAAAGAGCCTGGAAGTCTTGAGACACCACCATGTTTTGACTGCTGATAAGACTGCTCTAGTTGTGTTCTTTCTCCTCTAGAATAACATAAAGCTTCTGGTTTTAAAAAAAATCTAGAAATTCCTCTAATAATTTTAATACTTACATATTTCTTTGGAACACTGTAATTTTCATGACCTAAACATTGATGTCAGAAGAAACAACTAAAGGGAAAATAGAAGAGTAGTCAATCTTGTATAGTTATCTCTATGTATATTTCCTTCGAGAATGCAGTTATCAACTTTATCAAAGACTTTGCAACAATTCTTAGTAAAGTGCACATTTAAATTTTGATCACACAATTGGTTTATACTCACAAGATTAGCTTTAAGACCTTCTATATGCATAATATTTTCTAGATTAGGAATAACTAAAACATTTAGAGTTCCAACTCCTATGACATTTCCATGTCTTCCATCTCCGAAAGTAACAACTTCACCTTCATGTTCCTTAATATCTTTTAGATTTTCTCGATTCCCTATCATATGCTGTGAACATCCACTATCGAGATACCAAGATCCAAAAGGAAAACCAATCTTTGAAATAAAAGCAATATGCCAGTTAAGATCAGTCGTTCTTACCTAGATTTGCTTAGCCTTTCTCTTTTGGCCATCAACACGATTCTTTCTTCTTAATTTGTTGGAAAGTTTGAAGCAATTAGCTATAATGTGTCCTCTAAACCTGCAATAGTGACATATGGGCACCCTATTTCCTTTTTGTGTAATAGGTTTTTGGTATCTTGAAGAGCCTCTATGAAAGTTCCTTTGTTGAGTTGTCACGCTCCAAATCAGCGTACACGTGATCGGCCAGGGTGCGTGTCAGTACCTCGAAGCCTACTCTATGCACCGACTAACAACTCATGAAAACACAAGAGACTGACATCGAAAATCATAAATAAGGCAATAATACCCAACTTTATTAGATGATTGAAAATAGTTTAAGCAAAACAAGTTCGGAGACATCACAAGTTTGAAAGTAACCATTTAAAAGTTTTCAAAGACACATCTCAATGTTTTACATAAAACAACACAGTGCATACTCCGACTCTACTCGAACACGACTACGACTAATAACTGCCAGCTACGAGATCTGTACCACGTCTGCCCTCCTGCGCGCCATGCCACCAAGCCATACCTCACTGGTCGGGCTCTGCAAAACAAAAATAAATAAATCGTGAGTTCACGAGGAACTCAGTGAGCGGTTCTTTCGAACCTCCACTTAAATCTCGGCAAGATAACATATACAAGGTATGACATAAATAAGGAAATTAAATATGATCACACCATAGAAGCTTACCAATTTTCCAAGACAGAAGAATGGATGAACCGGCCTCTCGGGCCCTTATCCATTTCACTAGCTCGGCTACTAATGGCCTAAAATATATATGGAAGGTTCGATTCTTCCCTCTAAGTAACCAGGCCGATCGGCCTACCCAAAACCAGCCCCTAAGGGCATCTCAATTAGAACTTTCATGATTCGGATCCGTTGACTAGGATGACCACTAGCCTCAGAAATCCTCCGGGTTAGGGATAGCTAGTTCCACCCAACTTGGGTCTACCGTCAGCGTGGCCAACTGACGAAATCTCAAGACCCTCCGCCACTCGGGTCTAACACCTAGCGGGTCTGCTGGTGCAATCTCAAGACCCTATAAACCGCTGAGTCGTCTGGTAGCCGCTCGGCTAATGACACTCCTCAGTAGACCATCTCAACCACAACCAGAACTAGGTTGTGCAAGTTTTTTTGTGTTTTTGCTTTTCAGGTGTTGCCCATGTCTGACCCTCCCCCTAGGGTCACCTTACTTCCCAAGGTGTAGAACCTAGTAAGTGTACATTGTCTCTAGGTTAAATGTCACCACTAGGTACCGAGACCATTCTTGCTAGGTTGTTAGAACTTGCCGACTATAAATGAGTACTCGGCCTACCATTGTCAATGACACTTATCTAAATTAATCATGAGCCACAAGGCCCACAATTATCACATGGGAGCCGGATGAAGGAGGATACATTCCATTAATTTAAACCGATAAGGAACATGCAATATATACATAGCAACGATTGAATATAATCTTTGACAATTAATGAAACCTTTACTATGATTCATATACCATAACCATCCTATCCATGTATGCATTAGCAAGAACATTTCCAAAACCATGAAAACATAGATCATTAGTTGCAACAATCCCTAAGATAAAACAACAATCATATAATGTAATTTCAACATATCTATAAGCAAGTAGGTATGAATCAAGATAACATAATCCGAAATCAAGCATATTAATTCAAGCAGTCTACATCTTCCACCCTTGCCCTTGCTCGGCCGACTCAAGCAGGGTAACCCCCTGTTCGGCCGAGCCCTCAAGTAAGGTGGCCATGGTTACGACGACTACACAAACATTGAATCAAGAATCGACCATTTAACGAACATGGATCGTATCATGAGTTGCAAGATGAGAGAGAAAATTGGGGAAAATTTCGGCACGACTTTTCCCCTTTTTCCTTGACTTGACCAGCCCATAAAAATGCAAAATAATCATGTTTTGAAAACATAAAATCGCAGGTGCACATATCGTTTAAGTTTCAACTCGAGAGAACACGTCGATCGACAAAATAACTCGCGGAGAAACCCGATTTAAAGATCCATAGGGTCGGAGACGACGACACGATCTCCACGCTGACCAAGATCTCCTCTCTCTCTCTCTCTCTTGCTCGGGCTGTGTGTGGCTCCAAGATGAGCCGCACGGCTCATGATGAAGGATTTTATTCCCTCATCCACTAATGACCCATTTGCCCTTCTAAATGACTTAGCCTCTACTCTACTCTATCCGTATGCACGAGTCAAACTCGACTCAAATAAGACTGTGGGCGAAATGGCGATACTAGAGGGGGGGTGAATAGTGTGTTTACTAATTCAATTAGCCTAAATCCACTTTTAATCGTTTACTTAGATTATTTAGGTAATATGCAATTTGACGATTAGATGCGGAAGCTTATAAATGATAAAACAATTAAGCACAACAATAAATCAATGCAAACACATAATTTATAGTGGTTCGACCCCAATGCCTACTCCACTACCTAAGCACCCCGCTTAGGATTTCCAAACTAGTTTTACTAGATTAATTTACGTTTCCCTTACACACGAGGACTTTTCACCAAAGAGACGCACTCTCGACCTAAGGCACTTCCACACTCGGAAGTCACCGCCTTCTTATCGAGAGTCCTCTTCCACCTCAACCCTAAGGGACAACTAAACTAATCCTAGTAAATACTACGTTTACACAAGTGACTTTACTCCCTCTGCATCAAGGATACCACTTATACGCAAGACCTAACATAAGGTCTTCTCACAAACCCAAATAAAAAACCAGTTCAAACAACAGATAAAATTACAGGGGAAAAGAGCTTAAAGTAAAACAAAATTATCTACTCTTTTCCAAGCCTTAGAACCTCCAACTTGCTGGAAGATAAATCCTGTGTTGCAGCAGAGTTGAGGGAAGCAGTTGGCGCTTGAAGAGGAACTTGACAGAAGAATATGTGCGCTTCAATCAATCACTTGGAAGGCTTTAAACTCCCCTTTAAATGCACAATAATATATGTAGAAGTCAGGGAAGAAGTTAAATGAAGCATATGAGGGTGTATTTATACCATTGTGAAGAAACGACAGCTCAACGAATAGATTTCTATCCGTTGCAGGCCGCCGGTCGAATGGTCGATCGACTGGTAATTCGACCGCTTTCTTTTTTCCTGTGGTTGGTCGACCGACGGGTCGACCACCCAGACGCAAATATATCGATCCGCCCTCGGTCAACCCATCCGTCGACCATCGCGATCTCGCGTCTTCAGCAAACGTAGGTCGGTTGACCGACGGGTCGACCGCCCGAGCTACTGCCCAATTTGGGCTTCAATCGGTCGACTGCCCAATCGACTGACGTAGCTACTGCATTTTCTTCCCTAAGTTTCGGTCGATCAATGGGTCGACCGAATGTCTACTGCCCCTTTTTACCTACAGTCGGTCGACCGCCCGATCGATCGAACCTAGGCTGAGATTGATTTCTTCAGCCTTTTTCTTTCGCGCTTCATTTTTGGGTTCCGACTTTCAACGCGCATCAACTTGGAGTGCTTTCATGTGATCCTTGAGCTCGTCCAATACGTCTTTGGTGCACGCGTTGCTCTTCGAGAAGTTTCCGCGACAAACTCGAGCGCGACGATCAATGTCCTTCCGATTTTCTATTTCTCCGATTTTTCCGATCGAGGACATCGAACACTAATTGATATGGAACCTGAAAGATATTCCCAATGAAATCATTAGTCCCATATTTGTTATTATCAAAAAACCGAGATTAAGGCTAAGGTTGAAAACCTAAAGGCAACAATCTCCCCCTTTTTGATGATGACAAACATCCTTAAGAAAATATATAATCATTAAAGCACAAGGATATCAACTAAGGGATTTCTCCCCCTATCAATATGCATATCTATAAGAATAAACTCCCTCTATCTATATGCATGTATTTCCTATATTTTCCTCCCCTTTACCTATACGTTTCTCCCCATTTTAACTATACATTTCTCATCCTTTTGACTACACATTTCTCCCCCTTTTGACATCAATCAAAAACGGCAATAAAAAGGGCAATCTAATCAAAGGGATGAAACACAATTATTTTTTCATGAAGTTGAGACTTCAAAGATTATTTTCATGAAAAATGAAAATCTCAACCAAAGGGATGGAAAACAAATGTTTTACTTAGCATGGTTTCATTTGACATATGCATGAAAACATGAAAATGCTAAGTATCAATTCTTTGATTTCATTCAAACTTTCAAAATACCAAGATCTAATCATTTAAAGCATGTTTTAGAAGTTTGAAATGAAAATGAAATCATTTGATCCAAATATAAACTTAGCACATGGTTTCATTTGAAATAAGCATGAAAACTATGAAAATGCTAAGTCTCAATTTTGCTATCTACTCATGTTTTCTTATATTTAGGTATCTAGACATCAAACATGAGATAATGTAAGTCTATGAATTAAGTTTGGGCTTAAGATGAAATTTTTAATTCATTTTGTTGACTTAGGTCAACCTATACTTAAAGTTATCAAAAATCAAACTTTTAAGTTTATACAAAGTCATATTTTTGACAAATATTTTTGAAACTAATTTTTGGATGAAAATTTTTGATACCAATTATTTAATGGTCATTTGAAATGCATGTATCAAGTTTGATCTCAAAATAAATTTTAAAAATCAAAGTTCATTTTTCATCATATATTGATTTTATGTAAACAAATGGATCCTAGCTATCATCCAAAATATCAAAATCATTTTTAGAAATGATTTTACTCTTGAAATTGTGTGAATGATATTAGAATTAGAATTCAAATGGTGTACATGTGTTTTCATTTGAAGTTTTTGAAAAAAAATCAAAGTATCAGAAAGATTAGTGTTTCAAGAATGATAGATACTTTGTGTTTTGAAGTCCAACTTCAAAATTTCATTATAAATTAGATTCTTGATGAAACTTTTTGAAATTTTTACTGATAAAACTAGATTTTTCAGTGAACGTGCAATTTCAAGAATCATTTAAAAATGATTTTTTTATATTTTCCTAAAAATAACTGAAATTGCTACCAAATGTAGGTTGAAATGATATTTTTGTAATTTTCAGTTATTCTTACAACTTGTTCAATTTTCATTCAAACTTTCATGACACAACATGATGGTCATGCAAAGAGTATACGTCAAGATTGAAATGAAAATTATGTCCTTAAGTCAAGATATTAACCTAGCATGGTTTCATTCAAAACTAAACTAGTTTTTATGAAACTTGCTAAGTTTCAATCTTAACATTTACTCATGATTTTTCAAACTTAAACCTATGGATACCTAACATGAGTAAATCTAAACATGTTTCTCAAATATGGATTAAAAATGAGACCTTTAAGTCAACTTGTTGACTTGGATCAACTAGGTTCAAAAGAGGTTTTCATGAATTGATCTCTATCGTCATTTTATCCATATCCATATGAATTTTTCACTCTAAGTGCATGGAAACATGTCATACCTATTTCTAAACATGTTTATGAAGTTTGGACTTAAAATCAAGTATCCAAGTTAATTTGTTGACTTGGGTCAAACCTTTTAAGCTTAAGTCCACTAATGTGATCTACCAATTGTGTTTGTTCATCTAGACATGAATTTTTAAGTTTTAAATATCTAGACTAATGTGATATGTGTATCTAAATATGTTTATTTGATGTTTACTCAAAATGAGGTCTCCAATATGAATTTTAACCTAGAGCAAATTTCATTCAATCAAGATGTCATGAAATTGCCTAAGTTATCAAACTTTTATCTACTCATGAAATTTCATATATTCATCATGCAACATCAATCATGAGTATAGAGACATCATTAAATATGAAAATTCAAGAATTATACTAAAGTTTTTGCAAAACTAATTCATACCTTTTTTTTAGAAATTTTTCCCAACTTTTTCATTTCCTTTTTAATTTTTCTTTTAGATAGCATAGTCTTTCATTAGCATTCACAATTTGCAAGTAGACTTCATTAGTAGCATAATGAAATAATATGCATACTAGCAAGCTAACATACTAAATAGCACAAGTTTAATGCAAAGTTTTATTAAAAGAAAATTCAACCTATGCTAGATAGTAAAGATTCATTTTAAGGTGGATACCATGATATCAAAATGAATATCAGGGATCTTAAGATGTGAACCATTTGAGGAATAAGGTCCCTTATCATGTTAAACTAGTTTGGACTTACAAGGAGGTATCTAGTATCAACCTAGAGCAAGTTTCATTCAATGAAATTTGCCTAAATACTAAGAATCTAGCTACTCATGAAAATTCAAGGATTTAACATGCAATTCTAATCATGAGTATAGAGACATAGTTTAAACTTACACATTTAGGTATAACACTAAGATTTTGAATTTATCAAAGTTATACCTTATTCATGATAATTTGCCAAACTAATCTTTTTCTTCCTAATTAGCCTTCCTAAAACACTTATAACTTACAAGTAAGCTACTAATATTTTTAGAGAAAATATAGCTACTTAGCAAGCTAACTCAACCAAAAAGCAAAGAGAAGCATTAAGTATCATTATCAAATACCACTTTGCTAAATGATTTCAAATTCATTTCAAAATGAAATCGAGTGATATCAAAATGAATTTTAAGAGATCACAAAAATAATAAATGAAAAATGTGATCTCAAACTCTTCCTATTGGTTGAAATCGAAAGGCCACAATGAGCCTACGATTTAGAACCGCAAGGTCGCTTAGGCCCATTACAGGCCACTGGAGTCTCCGAACAAATCGAAAATCAAAAATCAAAAAATGTTTTTGAAATATATTAAGAGCAGGGGAATCAACTAATATTAAGCATATATCAACTCCAACTATAATCTTAAGCAATGGGATATAGGAGATGATACCAAAATGTTTGATGCCAATTTTACCATAGACATCTAGTTTAGATGAAGACTTTGAAATTGCAACCATGTATAGATCCTTCCTTCAACTCATTGGTCAACTTCAATTCTTCAATCTCTCACCCTTGTGTGGTAGCTCCCCCTATAATAGAAGATGAGACCTTTGGTACCCAAATAGCTTTGGGTCCTTGGGGATTAATGGGCTTAGGTACCCAAAGTGTCTTAACAACACTAAGGTTCACTTTGAAAGCACAATCATATATGACATGCCCATAAATACCACAACAAAAACAATGTCCATTAAATTTCTTTTTGTTTTTGTTATGGACATGAGATTTATTTTTAGAATGCTTGTTATTTGAGCTAGGATGAGCATGAGCATTCTTAAAAGATACATTCTTCTTTTGAGCATGAGGTTTAGTTGTAGAATGCTTGATATGAGAAGCATGATGTGCATAAGAATTCTTGAAAGAAATATTTGTATTTTTAGAATTCTTGGAAGAATTACTAGATAGATTACTAACTTTCTTATTTAGAAAAATAACCTCTTTTTTCAAATCATTCATTGATTTATGAATATCATGCAATTGAGTTTTCAACATGCTATTTTCATTCTTCAATATATCATTTTTATTTTTTAAATCCTTAGTGTCAATACTTAAAGTATCATGACATGGATTGTTGACACTAATTCTTAGCTTCTTATTTTCTAATTTTACATCATGTAATTGAGAGCTAAGATTTGAGTTTTCTTTCTTCAAATTTTTATTCTCTTTATCCTTTTTCAAGAGCAAGGTATACATGATTTTATACTCACCCATCAATTCATCAAAATCATGGGAGCTAGATGAGTTAATACTATTATTGTTATTAACATGACTAGAAGAGGTGGAGTGTACCTCATTGTCATTATTCATGAGGCATTCTTTTGAATTTGCTTCATAGCCATGGGAAGAGGATGCTTCATTCGAATATGATGATGATGTGGAAGCATTTGACCTCCTCTTTGCCTTGTTCTTCATGGTATGACAATTCTTCCTTACATGCCCTTTCTCTTGGCACAAGTGGCAAATTACCTTTCTCTTCCGGCTTTTAGATTTGCTTCTTTGACTGGAAGCACTATGAGCATCAGAATTGAGATTAGTAGTAGGTGAGTGACCATTGTCATCACCACCTTCATCAAAAGTAGTAATCTCTTCAGTCTTGGCATAATGATATAGCATGTTTAGAGTTGCCCAAATATCGAAAGCCGAAGTGCAATGCATGACTTTTTCAAAGATGTTATTTTCTAAGGAACAATATAAGCAATTTGTTGCCTTAGCATTTAGTTCAAACCTACTAATTTGTTCTTGTGTCCATGCATCCATTTTTTTCTTAGGTTCTAATTTTTTTTATCGTTACCATGTTGAATACACCAAAACCTTGAATCTTTAGAAATGTGTACATCCTAGATTTCCATAGACCAAAGTTTGATTCATCGAACCTAGGGGGTGAAGACGCTACACTCTTTAGAGCCATTTTTAGATTGAGACGAATTGTAGAAGGGATGGTGAAATCACAATCTACGACCCGCTCTGATACCAATTGTGGGCGAAATGACGACACTAGAGGGGGGGTGAATAGTGTGTTTACTAATTCAATTAGCCTAAATCCACTTTTAATCATTTACTTAGATTATTTAGGTAATATGCAATTTGACGATTAGATGCGGAAGCTTATAAATGATAAAACAATTAAGCACAACAATAAATCAATGCAAACACAGAATTTATAGTGGTTCGGCCCCAATGTCTACTCCACTACCTAAGCACCCCGCTTAGGATTTCCAAACTAGTTTTACTAGATTAATTTACGTTTCCCTTACACACGAGGACTTTTCACCAAAGAGACGCACTCTCGACCTAAGGCACTTCCACACTCGGAAGTCACCGCCTTCTTATCGAGAGTCCTCTTCCACCTCAACCCTAAGGGACAACTAAACTAATCCTAGTAAATATTACGTTTACACAAGTGACTTTACTCCCTCTGCATCAAGGATACCACTTATACGCAAGACCTAACATAAGGTCTTCTCACAAACCCAAATCAAAAACTAGTTCAAACAACAGATAAAATTACAGGGGAAAAGAGCTTAAAGTAAAACAAAATTATCTACTCTTTTCCAAGCCTAGAACCTCCAACTTGTTGGAAGATAAATCTTGTGTTGTAGTAGAGTTGAGGGAAGCAGCTGGCGCTTGAAGAAGAACTCGATAGAAGAATAGGCACACTTCAATCAATCACTTGGAAGGCTTTAAACTCCCCTTTAAATGCTCAATAATATATGTACAAGTCAGGGAAGAAGTTAAATGAAGCATATGAGGGTGTATTTATACCCTCGTGAAGAAACGGTAGCTCAACGGAAATATTTCTATCCATTGCAGGCTGCCGGTCGAATGGTCGGTCGATCAATAATTCGTCCGCTTTCTTTTTTCCTGTGGTCGGTCGACCGACGAGTCGACCGCCCAAACGCAAATATATCAATCCTCCCTTTGGTTGACCCATTGGTCGACCATCGTGATCTCACGTCTTTAGCAAACGCAGGTCGGTTGACCGACGGGTCGACCGCCCGAGCTACTGCCCAATTTGGGCTTCAATCGGTCGACCGACGTAGCTGCTGCATTTTCTTCCCTAAGTTTTGGTCGATCGACGGGTCGACCGAATGTCTACTGCCCCTTTTTACCTATAGTCGGTCGACCGCCCGGTCGACCGAACCTAGGCTGAGATTGATTTCTTTAGCCTTTTTCTTCCACGCTTCATTTTCGGGTTCCGGCTTTCAACGCGTATCAACTTGGAGAGCTTTCATGTGATCCTTGAGCTCATCCAATACGTCTTTGGTGCACGCGTCGCTCTTTGAGAAGTTTCCGCGATGAACCCGAGCGCGACGATCAATCTCCTTCCGATTTCCGATTTCTTCGATTTTTCCGATCGAGGACATCAAATGCTAATTGATATGGAATCTGAAAGATATTCTCAATGAAATCATTAGTCCCATGTTTGTTATCATCAAAACCGAGATTAAGGCTAAGGTTGAAAACCTAAAGCCAACAAAGACATCTAATGCATAAAAGGAAATAACCATTTAACCAATTTAAACTTCATACTTTCATAGGTCGAGTTATACCTTTTACTCGAGGCGATTCTGTGGCTCGACCCGACTAACCTCCGGTCCGGCGCGCTACACCAAAATAGATTTTTATATTAGGAAAATTTTTTTCGGGTCTTACATGAGTAGGCAATTTCAACTGGTATGAACTAGTATATCCTAGTCCCTTATAATTTGAAGGACTTTTTCCTGCACCCAGAATTTTGTTAAGAATACTTGTAAAATTCATCATTCTAACTTCCTTATTTACTTTTTCTAGTTCAGAAATCAACTTAGACTCTTTGTCTTCTTTTTGAACAATCTGTCTTTGTAAGGTTTGAACTTTCTCCTTAAGAGCCATTTTTTCTTCAACCAAAAGCTTGTTCTGATTGCCGAAAGTCTTATTATTCGCCACTTCAACCCATTTGTCAAACATATTCTGATATGCATCCCCAAGACTATCTGCACATTGAAGTTTGCAGTGATCACTATCTGTATCAAGGATGTCGATAGTCTTAATTGTGTCCTTTATGCAAGCTATGAAGCCTCTAAAGTTTCCTTGTTCATGTTTTTCTGAGTTAGTTTCTTCATCATCATCATTCCAGGTAGTAGTGAATGACTTCTTAATCTTCTTCTGGAGATTTGAGCATTCTGATCTTACATGTCTAAATCCTTCACATTCAAAGCATTTGATCCCTTTAAACTTCTATTTGGAATCACCCTTTGGTCCAAACGATTGACTTCTTCTATTCTCTCTAGCAAAGAAGTTTGATATGGAACTGGCAGTCTCAGATGGTTGAAATTATTGTTTGAACTGAGAATTAGATTGAGAGTTCTGGTTTACCCTACTCTTCGCTTTCAGAAATCTCTTGAAATTTTTTGTTATAAGAGCTAGTACAACATCCTTTTTTTTTCAGAACAATCTTCTGTCTTGATTTCATCATCAGTAGCTCTGAAAGCGAGATTTTTCTTCTTTTCTTTGTGAGAATATTTTTCATATAATTCCAATTCATAAGTTTCAAGTTTATTCATCAGAGTGTCAAGAGTAATAGTAGATGGATCATGAACTTCACTTATGGCAGCAGCTTTCATATCAAACTTGGTAGGCATGGATCTCAAAACTTTCCTTACTACATTTTCTTCAGAAAATGACTCTCCAAGGTTGGTTGCATTGTTCATGAGTTTTTTGATACGCCCATGAAAGTCTTGCATACTTTCATCTTCTCTCATCTTTAGATTCTCAAATCTGGTGTTGAGGATTTCGGCTTTTGACTTCCAAAGAGTCAATGATCTTTCATGATTTGTTTCTAAAATTTCCCATGCCTGCTTTGCCAAGGTACAAGCTGAGATAAGTTTAAATTGAGAAGGATCAACTCCACCAAAAATAACATTAAGGACTTTATTATCATAGTTTGCAGCAACAATGTCTGCTTCAGTATACTGGCTTTTAGGTTTGTGCTCAGTTCCACAAGGAGTTGTGGATGGAGTGTAGCCAATCTCAGTTGTATCACAACAACGATCATCCAGGGACTTGATGAAATCTCTCATCCTAGCCTTCCAATAAGCATAGTTTGTCCCGATAAGCAAAGGAGGAATATTAACAGAATTTCCCATGGGCATATATTCCTTCCATCTTGAGCTTGAAAAAGAAGAGACACACTAAGGATCTTGTGCAGGTAAAGGTTAGCACAACCGCTCTGATATCAATTGACAATATATGTGTCTCTAAGGGAACACATGTTAAGGGCAGTTGAATATGAAGTTGCAACTGCTATTGCAATTGCTACTAAAAGAAGAGTAAGAATCAAAACAAAAGCACACACAAACACAAGAGGTTTGTTTACACAGTTAAGTGACAAACCAGTCACCTAATCTGCGGGGCACTCACCGAACAGATGCCCAATCCACTCTCTATAAGTACAAAATAAGACATCTGAATTTCACACCTGAAATCCGACTACAGTACTACAGTGAATTGGAAATAACAAAAATACTATTTGTTATTACAAGTAAAAACCTACTTGCCTCTTTATGACATCCCACCCACAGAGTTCTGCCTTCCACATAGCCTTATGTTGTAGTGAGCTATCCACCCAAAATCAATCTTCTCCTGAAGATAAGGAATGTCTGCACCTAGTAGTCTGCACTCAGTAGTCTCAACTCCTCTCGATAATTGACAATCCAGTGTTCGCACATATAGAGAGAACTATTGATCAGATCTTTCCATCAACATTTATATGAGACATCCAAAAGACTTGAATTAATGCTGACTTTAATCGCTGATCTTTAATCAATCTTTAGTTCAAATCAAACAGTCATCAGTTTGAGCAACCAACATTGAAAATATCATAAAGTCCAAAACAAACAGTAATGCCCAGTTATAAAGAGTAGAAAAACTCTTCACTACTCATAACACAAAAATGAACAACCGATAAATAAATAACGATGATTAATACTACCAGAGATATCAAGAGAATTAACAATAATATTGAAGTCCAATAGCCATCTCATTCAAAACATACTTATCCAAAAAATCCTCAGACTGTAGAAGCGGTTGGGACTGCCCCTACACAGTTGAAACTATTATCATAGAGCTCCTCATAGTTGACTGTGCAAAAATTGAGAATTTTCCAAGAACACTTTTGCCAAATACAACCAACATATAAAAGCCAAACACTAACAAATTATTCAAAGGATGGTGTTATTTCTTTTGATTGGATTTCTTGTCATCTCTTGCCTTTTTATGAAGTCATTAGTAGACTACGACAAAAGCGAGTTGCGAACAATACCAAGTGAAAAGAAGAAATCGATAAGATGATCGAGGAAAAGAGGGGAAAAAATAGAAATTCCTCTTGCTAAGCCATCATCGTCTTGCCACCCAAGAGAAGAAATTGTATTATTTTTTTTTGCAAATATCATATTGATAGCGTTTAAAAAGATATATTTTAAAGTTAATTATGTAATATAATTTTCCAGAGTTTTTTTTTCTTCAAATTTATGTCAGATATTTTATTTGTACTAATATATTATTTAATTTTTAAAACTTATTTCTAAAATATTTTACTAGCAAACCGACATAAAATCAACTGTCACACCCCAACTCAGGGTTGTGTGATCGGCTAGGGTCTACATACTACCCTGAAGCCTACTACCTACACTGACCAACGAGAAACCAGAAACACATCGAATAAAAAGAAATCACAATGCAGTTTTATTTAAAGTTTCAAAAGTTCACAATTTTTTTAAAAGAGAAGAGTAACTAACATCATCACAAACTGAAACATCTCAAGTTCAAAGTTGAGTACAAGCTTAAAAGACAACAACTATGAGTGTAGGAAAATGAAAACATCTAGACCACTAGACTATGACGCCGCTACGAGATTGACACCACCGCCTGCCCTCCAGCTGCTCCATGACGTCAAGCCTCAACTCACTGATCATGCTATGCAAAATAAAAAGAAATAAATTGTGACTCCACTTGGGACTCAGTGAGCGGTTCTTCCGAACCTCCACATAATCCCCTGTAAGCATGCATAAGTATATATAAGGTAGCATAGTATAAAGTCAGGGAGGTAAGTTACTTTTGATATGATAACCGACCCCAAGGGTCGTCTTGTATAGACCATATATTAAAAACAAAAACCCACCATAACAACCTAATTTAGCCACTTATCATCCGGCCCTTAGGGCCTACTCATGGTCTAGGAATTCCGCCCATAACCAGCCCTACCATACATGGTAATAATACACTGGCCACTCGGGCCACACAGTACCAAGGTGAAATCAAGAAGTTTCCGGGCCATCGACTAGGATGGTCTACTAGTCTCCGGACACCGTCTGGGGTAGGGATAGCTAGTCCACCCAACTGGGGTTTGACACCTAGCGGGCCCGCTGGTAATATCTCAAGACCCAACCACTGGCCGAGTCATGCATTCGTCATTCCGACTACTCAAGCATCTCGGCAGACCATCACAATCACATCACACAAGCAAGTGTCTAAAGTTTCCTTATATAAAATCCCAGGTGTTTACCCGTACTCAGCCCTTGATTCTGGGCCAGTATCATCCGTACCTTACTATACTCTAATTAAACCATGAGAAAGCATTCTAACTCATCTACATTCGAGTTTCCATAATTAACACGCACTTTAAAGTTTTACTACTATTCGTCTAGTGTCATTTGCTACATTACACTAGCGTGGGCTACCTGTCACAAGTGTAGAATGGCTATATATGGATGTGCCATAGCCCTCAGGTGATAGGAAAGTTAACCTACCACTACTACCATAAATAAACATAAAAGTGCATCAAATAAGTAAGTAAATTCTGCATTTAACAAAAATTTCCAGCAAGGTAACATTAGAGCTATCATGGCAATGCTCTACTAGAAATAGCAATTAATAAGGAAAAATATTGAAAGCAATTACTACTTCTTAATGTCGCTAAGTGTAGATGTACATATGCAATAGGGTGGTGTTTTCCTTAGTTGGTGTCTTTCATATTTCTCCTCTCAATTCGACTTGACGATCGAGGTGACCCTCGCTTTCTAATGTTCAAATGTTTCTAAGTATGAAAACTAATCCTCTCCGATTACCTTTCCCCTACTTGGCTTGGCCGAACCTTGAGCAAGGCACGCCTTACTCGGCCGAGCCTACAAGGGTAGGAGAAGGTGATTGATCCTTGTTGTTTGATCACAACCTCTAGCATTTATCCTTATGAAGTACCCTAGATGAACTGTAGACCAATCCTCTCTCCCTAACTGTTCGGCCAGACCTTGATCAAGGCTTCCCTTGATCGGCGGCCGAACCTAAAAACTCCTAGGGAGAAAGAATCTCAAAAAACTATGGCATCAATTGAATCGCGAAGCATACAAATTTAAATCTACACGAACTATAGGGGGGCTTTAGGCCAAGCGAGGGAATTGGGGAAAAATTCGGCATGACCTTTTCCCTTTTCCCTCATCTAGCCGACCCCTAGATCTAAGAAAAACAACGCGGAAATATTCATCGTGCGATTACAACATGCAATAAAAACCATAATCCACGCCTACCCATCTAACTAGGATCGACCACTCACCTTTGCTTGAGGAAGAAGAAGAATCAGATGTTGGCGATCTCGAATCTTCTGGCGCCGACACGATTTTCGGACCGACCAAGATCCCTCCTCCCTCTTTCTCCCCTCTCTCTTGCTCGGGCTTTGTGCGGCTCCTAGATGAGCCGCACGGCTCAATGATGAGGGATTTTATTCCCTCATCTAAAATGTGTTATTTGCCCCTTACAATGTACTTAACCTTGACTTGACTCAATCCGAGTCTGACTTGGGTTTCGATTCTATTCGCAACACGAGTCGATCTTAACTCAATTAAAGCATCAATGCATAAAAGGAAAGGGTCATTTAACCAAATTTAAACTTCATACTACATTAGTCGAGTTATACCTTCTACTCGAGACGATTCCGAGGCTTGACTCAACTAACCCCGGGTCCGACGCGCTGCACCAAAATAGATATTAGGAAATTTTTTGGGTCTTACATTAACAATTTAGATACCGACGTGATACTAATTAACTTGATTGTTGATCCACGTCAGCACCTTTAAATGCAATAATTTTTTTTTCATGTGGTATTTCTGAAGATTCTAATATTATACTGACTTATGGGTGACGCAGCATTTTTAAACCAATAGGGTACTTATAGAACTAATGAACTAATAGATGTCCCAAAATCCCTAAATTCCAAAGATTCCATGTAATTAATCCTACAAAGCAATTTTAATAATATCTTTTATAATTATCACCACTGAAATGGTTGCAATATATAAATATAATAAACTAAAATAAAATATGTTCATTTCATAAAATTGCAATTCTAGCAAGTCAATAACTCCATAAAATTATAAATTTCTTATTTGAATAATGATATGATTTTTTTTAAAAAAAAACAAAAAAACCTCACTCAAGAAATTAGGTTATACTCAAGAGTTGGGAAAAACAAACAGAGGGATCATAAGTCGTACACTTCTTGCCAGTCATCTGAGTACTTTCATATTCCCCTTGAGCAGGATGCAATTAATTCATTACTTCAGAACTTGATACATAGTTTGTTCCTAAACACCTTTGCTCTAAACAAAACAATTCCTCACTAGACTCCCTATGTTCACATACAAAATTGGTTGTCACTACAACAATATTATCACTACACTCAGAGCTATTTGCCTATCAAAGTAATCTACCCAGTTTAGTACATTCTCCAAACCAGACCGTGCCAACACATGAGCTTCCATATTTAAATTTCTGCTAATATGAATCCATTTTATGACATCAGAAGACTCCACCATTCTTCTTATATCCATTGCCAGTTCTTTAATACATCATGAAACTTTAATTCCTGCCCTTATCAAATTAATCACTCTTTGGCAATTCGAGAAAATCTTCAAAGTGCTTGATATTCATATTTCTCATTTTATTCAAGCCATCTCCAATTGTCCATATCTCTGCCATTAATGGATTATCCACATATCTATAGTTGTGTCCTTCCATTATCGTTTCCTTCTTCTCATTTAATAGCAAAAAACCCAGACCTGCTTCATTAGTATCCTTTCTCCAGGCTGCATCACAAAACAAGTTGTAACAATTATCATCCAGTCCCTTAATATCATCCATTTGTTTCAACAGACTAGTACATTTTTCTTTTCAAGATTATTTAAATCATTCTCCATGACAACATTTGTTCTATGTTTTGATTCAAACATACTACACTCTGCTACCATCTTATACGTACACCAAAGAACTGGTTTCATATCCTTTTTTCCTGAAGCACAACTCATTTCTGTTCTTCCAAAGGACCCAATGGTCCTACTGCTATGAAGCCAATGAACTCCTTTTTTGGCCTAGCTTTCAGAGAAGCTCCTTCCTTTATCAATTTACCATTGCCCATTGCTCCATTCTCTCAAATTTATAGTTAATGGCCTTCTCCAATTTCTGTCAAAATTCCTCTGCTACTTTACATCTATAAAAGATATGACTAATCATATCCTCCTCTTCATTACAAGCATAACAAGCATGTTCACTGATTTTACTCATTCTTGACAAAAAGCTAGTAGTAGGTAATCTACCTAATAGTAGCTTCCATGCAAATATCTTCAGCCTTGGCATTGCTATCATACCCCACATGACTCTCCAATTAGTATCTGAATCCACCACCTCTATGTCTCTACATTTTAAGTAATTATATGCATTTTTACAATTCAATTTCCTTTTTCATTCAGGGACCATACCCACTTATCCTCCATATTAGCCACAACAATGTATATCTGTGTTATCTTCCTCACCAACTTCTTCTCAAAACTATTCTTCAACAACTCTGCATTCCAGTTTCCTTCCTTAATTAAGTCACTAACTAAACAATTCTCATTAAGCCTTTCCAAAATTAACAAAAGTAGGTCACACTACTAAAAAAATGTCTTTTTGCGACGGCTCTTTTGTGACGGCACAGTATGCGGTCGCATATGCGACGGGTCTTCGACCACCGTCCATTGGGGTCGCGGACTGGCCAGTGTTGCGACGGTATTGCGGCCGCCTAGATTGCCGTCGCAAAATAGCGACGACAATGCGACTGCATTGATGGGTGTCGAATCCACCAAAAATAAATTCCTACTTCTTGAGATTTTGTAGTCGTGACAAGTAGGGTCGAATCCACAGAGACTGGTTAGTTTCAAATTCTTTCAAAACCAGGAATTAAAAAGGAGGAATTAAAAAGGGGGGATTTTGATTAGATGCAAATTGAAATAAAAACAATAATTAAAAACAGTGATTAAAATTAAGGAGAAATCAATGAGACGAAAGTCTAGCTAAAGGTACGTTCTCGATTTCGGATCATAGGACTGATCATAGACGCTAAGGATATGTTTCTTTATTTCTAGCAATTTAATAGACTTTTATGAATTGAGCAACAATCTCACAAGTCATATTAATTCAAATATTCCATTAGTTCGGATTGAACAGCAACCGCGACTAATTTGTCTCTAAATTCGGCATGGAACAGCCAATACCGGTAGACTAACTATTGTTCTAATAATTTGGTAACAGACCAATAATTAAAAAGAAATGATAGAATAGATTCCGCAGGAAATAAATAAATAAATACTAGAAAACAAAGACTTTAAGCATAGAAGAATCTCACAATCCATAGTACCGAAACGTTGAATCATCCTTTAGCTAGAAAAAGATGGATCAGTCACACATTGCAAACTCACACAATTTCATTCTAAAAAATAATCTACAACTGAAAACTTAAAGAGCAAAATAAAAGAGAAAGCTAAAGCTAAGAAAATTGCCAGCCTAAAACTAAAAAACTAAAAAACTAAAAACTAGCCCTTGTTCATTACAACTCTTCTCCTCTTATAGGAGAATTCCAAACCTAACTAAAATAGAAATAAAAATCAAATCAACCATACATAGTAATAAACTAACAACCAAATATCTTGGCTTAATGTTTTAGACACAAAAGGAGAGTCCAAATTCGTATGGCAACTTGGAAGCAAAATTTCAGCCTTTAACATGGTAAATTCTGGATCTGTCACATGCATCTTTGTTAAGGCGTGGGCACATCCAAGGTAGTGCGACCAAATCCAGCTTGCATTCTAATTTCCTGCTTCCAAAAATGTGTATGAATGCTTCTTTTCGAATTCTTTCTATCATTTGTTGCCTAAAAGTTAATCAAAATAATAAACATATTTTAGGAAGCATTTAATTCGAATTTAGCATGAAAATAAGCATCAAAAGATGGAAAATAAATATGTCATCAAATCTCCCCACACTTAAACCATGCTTGTCCTCAAGCATAACTCAAACCAAACAATCATTCTCTTTAAAATTCATCGCATCCTATCAAAGCCCGCATCATAAAGTTTCAACAATCCAACCTAAAAGACAATAATAAGTTAACTTTTCACAATGAAATCTCATTACTCCACACAGATTCATAACTACCTAAATGCACATTCAAGGTACAAGATGCAAAGGCTAAAAAGTTTTAAGCACACATGCAAATTTCAAAAAGAATCATCGCACAAAAGAAACATCTACCAAGCAATGCCATAAGTCAAAAACTAGGAGACTTGACTTATTGATTTAGCACCTTTTGATTTTCTTAGATCGTTTGCTCAACCTTTTAACGCGTGGACATACATTGGTGATGCATGCACCCGGTTACTCGGTTGGCTTATTTGAATCTAAGTTCCTTGCCTAGAATGTCATACAACCTTTTGACGCGAGGACATACATTGGTGATGCATGTACCCGGTTACTTAGTTGATCACAACTCTAGGTGGCTACTAGCTCTACTCACGATCTTTGGTGATCAGCGGAGTAATAGTGCTCTTTTCTTTTTTTTTCTTTTTTTTTTCCAGACTTGAGGCATAACAAGGTAAAGTTCTTACTGTGCAAGATAAAACTAAGTAGACATGGTTGTTTCAAAGTTTATTGCATCTTGAAATCTGAGAGTTCTTCAAGAGATAGCCATATATCGTGTGGAGAGATAAGAAATGCCATGTTCAAGTCAACTCCCTATTGTAATTCAGTTCAAGCATCAAGACACAATGATTTGGGCTGTTCAAAGATGTAAATGAATTCTTCAAGATAACAATTGAAATGTATGAGTTAAAAGAAACATTGAGTTCTAGGACAAGATTAAAAAACTTATCAAAAGTGTACAAAACAGTGAACTTCTAATTAAAATAAATTCCTGTGCAGGAAGATTTCAGCTATCTACAAGAAGTCATGATTGAGCAAAATAAAAGTGTCATGCAAAATAAACCCCTCCCCACACTTAAAATCCACATTGTCCTCAATGTGGTTCAAAATAATTTCAAAACATAATAATAGCAAATTGGGAAAACGAGAACTTCCCTAAACATTGGAGGACGGTGTCAGCTGCTTGCTACTGCCTTGGGTTTTAGGTGTGATCATGCATAAAACTTCAAGTCTGCCTTTTAAATTTTATCTCCTTTTTCTTTTAGAATTTTCAAAGCTCTACCATTGATATCGAATTCACCCTTTGCCAAAAGATATTTGGAAGAAATTAAAACCAGAAGTAAAAGAAAAATAAAAATAGATCTAAAGAAATTGAAAAGAAAATTATGCAAAAGTAAAAACTAATAAATAAGGCGTGGGCACGCCTAAAACTTGGGTTGCCTCCCAGAAGCACCCTGTTTTATGTCTTGAGCCAGACTCTGCTGCAGTTTTTATGAGTTTAAGGCGCAGGCACGCCTAATGCTTGGGTTGCCTCCCAAAAGCCCCCTATTTTTTGTCCTAGGCCAGACTCTACTGTCATGTTTCACGTAACTCCAGTTGCATATTTTAGATGCCTAGGCAGCGGCCTCAATTCCAATTGCGGTATCTGCACAATAGAATGTAGAAGCTTAGTGCGAGAAGTACATGGTTCTAGGCATGAAGCATTAGTTTTTGTGATTTTGAGCGCCTTTATTTCAACCTGCAAATTATTTTCATAATCAATTTCAATACTTTATAGATTGATATTCATGTCCATAACACTCAAATTAAATATTTCGTGAGCTGAAATGCCAATAAAATCAATATTGTTAACACAAAGTTTTTGGCTAGGAATTTTCATGGTATCATAAACATTGAATTTGATGACTTCCCCATCAAATTCCATAGTGAGTGTGTCATCATACACATCTATTTTTATCCTAGCTGTGCTAAGAAAGAATCTCCCAAGTAGAATTTCAGATGAGTTGGAAGAAGTATCTTCCTCCATGTTAAGCACAAAGAAATCTGCAGGAAAAATTAGATTGTTTACTTGAACTAGGACATCTCCCAACACTCCTTCGGGGCAAACAACCGACCAATCAGCCAATTGAATTATCACACCTATCTTTTTCAATGGACCAATATATGTTTAAAGATGAATATATAGACAATGGCATGACATTTATAGATGCTCCTAAGTCACACATAGCTCTTTTTATACCAATGCTGCCTATGTTACAAGAAATAGCAAACATACATTGATCCTTGCATTTGGGAGGTAATTTCCTTTGAAGTACAACAGAAACATTCCCTCCCATACTTACCTTTTCATTACCAATCAGTTTTTTCTTGTTGGTGCACAATTCCTTGAGAAATTTAACATATCGAGGTATTTGTTTGATGGTGTCAAGTAAGGGGATGTTAATTTCAACCTTGCGAAAAGTTTCAAGAATCTCTTTCTCTTCATTTTCCTTCTTAGACTTGGCCAATCTTCCTGGAAAAGGGGACTTGATCATCAATCTTCTTGGCTGTTTTGTTTCATCTTGTTTCTGGTTAGCAGTGATTTCAGTTTCAGTTTTT
Organism: Canna indica; assembly: GCA_034359265.1. Taxonomy (NCBI): domain Eukaryota; kingdom Viridiplantae; phylum Streptophyta; class Magnoliopsida; order Zingiberales; family Cannaceae; genus Canna; species Canna indica. The sequence continues at coordinate 66,381,200 of CP136890.1, read as the reverse complement.
GACTCTAAGGCGTGCCCACGTCTTGGCAGACTGGGTTCTGCTAACTACGTTCCACTTCTCAGAGTCATTGCACTAGTATTCTATTTTGGGTTGACGACAGTTTGTGAGGGTAGCTTGCCTTGTGATTCCAGCTTGCTTAGAGATGACGCCAATTGGCCAATTTGATTCTCCAAAACTTGAATGCTTGCTTTTATTTCCTGTTGAAATTATTGTGTACTAATTGCAAGTTATTTAACAATGTCTTCAAGAGATGTACCCGAGCTTGAGGGGAATTGCTGTGGCGGAACAAACGATTTATGCTGAAATTGCTGAAAGTTTTGTTGCTGAAAATTTTGCTGCTGAAAATTTGATTGCATTATCCCATAACTTAAGTTGGATGATCCCTCTATCCTAGGTTGTAAGTGTTTGAATAAGGATCATATCTCCTTTGTGGAAGACTAGGAAATCCTCCAATAGCATTGTCATATTTTTCAGTATCATCTTGGAGTGTAGGACACATATCGGTAGGATGACCAACGTGAGCACAAATCCCACACACTTTGACATTTGAGGTGTTTTCTACAACCAAATTTTGAACCATAGTAGTTAGATGAGTAATTTTTGATTCAAGAGAAGACACATTTACCTTATTTACTCCTCTTGAAGGTTCCTGTCGCAGCCCGAATTGTTGTGAATTAGCTGCCATGATGGGGATTAATTCATGGCGGCTTGAGGAGTTTAGTTCACTATAGCACCACCACTTGCTACATCCATCATCCTTCTTTCCATGGACAGGAAACCTTCATAAAAATATTGGATTAACAATTGTTCAGAAATACCATGTTGAGGGCAACTTGCACATAACTGTTTGAATCTTTCCCAATATTCATGTAGTGTCTCCGTGTCTTTTTGTTTAACTCCGCAAATTTCTCCCGTAATTCCAGCGGCTCGTGAAGCTAGAAAGAACTTGTCCAAGAACAGTCTCAGCAGATCTGTCCATGTATTGACCAATCCAGGAGAAAGATAGAACATCCACTCTTTGGCTGCATCGGCTAAGGAGAAGGGAAAGGCTCGTAGCTTGATTTGCTCATCGGATATGCCGTGTGGTTTCATTGTTGAGCATACAACGTGGAATTCCTTCAAGTGCTTGTGAGGGTCTTCATTTTCATGTCCCCTAAAAATAGGCAAGAGATGTATTAGTCCAGATTTTAATTCAATGTTTACCTCTAATTCTGGGTAAGTGATGCATAATGATGGTTGGTTGAAAGGTGCAGTAGCCAGTTCGTGTAAAGTCAAGTTATTTTCAACCATTTTTGTTTCTGGTTCTGGTTCTGGTTCTGCTTCTGTCTCAGTGTTAAGGCGTGCCCACGTCTCGTCTGCTGTTGAAGATGAGGATGCCGAAACGTATTTACCTCGCTGTTGGGTTGCCTTTCTAAGACTTCTACCAGTCTTCTCAATCTTAAGGTCGTAGGTGGGTTCTCCTGTGCGATCAGATCTGACCATCAACGTTAAGACGCGCCGGCGTCTAACCTGTCTGGAATCTTCCTGCACAGTCAAAACTGGTTAACAAAAGAATTAAAATTGATTAATACCAATCCCCAGCAACGGCGCCAAAATTTGATGGGTGTCGAATCCATCAAAAATAAATTCCTACTTCTTGAGATTTTGTAGTCGTGACAAGTAGGGTCGAATCCACAGAGACTAGTTAGTTTCAATTTTTTTCAAAACCTGGAATTAAAAAGGGGGGATTTTGATTAGATGCAAACTGAAATAAAAATAGTAATTAAAAACAGTGATTAAAATTAAGGAGAAATCAATGAGAGGAAAGTCTAGCTAAAGGTACGTTCTCGATTTCGGATCATAGGATTGATCATAGACGCTAAGGATAGGTTTCTTTATTTCTAGCAATTTAATAGACTTTTGTGAATTGAACAACAATCTCACAAGTCATATTAATTCAAATATTCTATTAGTTCGGATTGAACAACAACCGCGACTAATTTGTCTCTAAATTCGACATGGAACAGCCAATACTGGTATACTAACTATTGTTCTAATAATCTAGTAATAGACCAACAATTAAAAAGAAATGATAGAATAGATTCCGTAGGAAATAAATGAAATACTAGAAAACAAAGACTTTAAGCATAGAAGAATCTCACAATCCATAGTACCGAAACGTCGAATCACCCTTTAGCTAGAAAAAGGTGGATCAGCCACACATTGCAAAATCACACAATTTCATTCTCAAAAATAATCTACTGCTGAAAACTTAAAAAGCAAAATAAAAGAGAAAGCTAAAGCTAAGAAAATTGCCAGCCTAAAACTAAAAACTAAAAACTAAAAACTAGCCCTTGTTCATTACAACTCTTCTCCTCTTATAGAAGAATTCCAAACCTAACTAAAATAGAAATAAAAATTAAATCAACCCTACATAGTAATAAACTAACAACCAAATATCTTGGCTTAATATTTTAGACAAAAAAGGAGAGTCCAAATTCGTATGGCAACTTGAAAGCAAAATTTCAGCCTTTAACATGGTAAATTTTGGATCTGTCACATGCATTTTTGTTAAGGCGTGGGCATGTCCAAGGTAGTGCGACCAAATCCAGCTTGCATTCTAATTTGCAGCTTCCAAAAATGTGTATGGATGCTTCTTTTCGAATTTTTTCCATCATTTGTTGCCTAAAAGTTAAACAAAATAATAAACACATTTTAGGAAGCATTTAATTCGAATTTAGCATGAAAATAAGCATCAAAAGATGAAAAATAAACATGTCATCACGCATAGAGTGCCGTCGCAATACGGCGACTGTTTGGCAACCATTTGCGACCGTTATGGCCGTCGGAACATATTATTAAATTCCCCGCCCAATCCTTTTTTTTTTCACTTCCCCTGCTGCTGTTCTCGATCAACCCTCTCACTCGTTCTCGATCTCTGCCGCCACACGCCGCACGCCGACCGCCGCACGCTGTTCGTTGGCTGCCGCCCGCCGCCTGCTGCTCGTCGCCCGCCGCAAGCAGGCCACCCGTCGAACCTAGCCGACGGTATTCTCCTCTCCTCTCTCTCTCTCTCTCATCCGAAACCCTAGCCGACGGCTAGGTCATTCTTATATGATATCATAACCTAACTGACGGCTAGGGTTTCGTACCTTTATTTACAATTTGGCAAGACATTACCTTCATGATTTCCTTAATGATTAGTTACAAAGCATATTCTAAAAGTGTAAATTAAAATATTTTAACTGACCAAATTTGATGCTATGCACTACCATTTGATGATGACTCTAGAAGTGTAAGCTTCTAAGCTACATGAGGGTGTCTCCCCCCTTTTCATTAGTCACGAAAATCCTTTCCTACCATTATTATATCTCTAAATCCAAAGTCTCTGAAGACACAAATCTTAGCGTACTCAATTCTGTTTTTCAAAATCCCTCAAACTTGGATGGAGCTTGGAGGAATGGTGAAGGTGCAGCTGGACTCATCCTATGTGATTATGTGTTCTTTTGTTTCAGGAAATGAAGTCATTGTTGATATACTAGTTGGAGTTGGGGTAGACATACTTACTGTAGTTCAGTCCTCAAAAACAAACACAACAGTTTATGCCCCCACAAGATCTCTACTGATCATTCTTTCTCCATTTCTCTTGTCATTTTCTCTAATTAAAAGTTTCTCATTATGTCTATTGCCTTTTCTTTTTGGATAATTAGTTGATACTTCTCTCTCTTCCTTTCCCTGAAATATTCTTCATTACCAAGGTTTATTTTTACTTAAAGAATTGAGATAACAAAATATGATGAATTATCAGGTTTTAGATACTTGTCAAGGCAAGAAAGGCAAGTTCCAAGTTTTAGATACTGTTATGAACTTTTAAGCAAACCTACACTCAATATATATGGTTCCTCCAATGCATTTTGCATCATGACACAAATGTGTGGTGATTACTGAAATTGCACCTTATACATCTCTATCCATGTTTGTGTCACATATCAGTGCATAACACATTCATTGCAATGTGTTCATTCCACTTAGAGAAACACAATTAATAAATTTTGGAAACCAGTCGGCATGCAGGCATTGGTATCCTCCTCTCTTGTTCGTCCTTTCCTCTATTGTTGTGCTACTTTGAATGTACATATATATATATATTGTCTCCATGAACAAGATCAACTATAGATGATGCATTGTGTTTCATTGTCAGTGGAAAGGAACAACACTGGAGGATGTTAGCTTTATATATACTTGTTTGTTCTTCTATATGTTTGTGTTTTTGTATATATTTGTTCTTCCTTCTAGCCTTTTTAGCTAGATATTGAGCTTGATTGAAAGAATGATCTCTGCTGAGAGTTCATTACATTGAATGGTAATGGGGAACTCGATCCTTTGTGCAAGTAATTAATTCTGCATGGTTTTCTTTATAGCTTGGTTGATGCATTAATTGCATTCCAAGTGGCCGGTACTCATTCCTGATTAATTAAGCCATGCTGATGATGGTGATGTTGAGTAAGAAGTACTTCACTGCTGCTATAATTGTATTGCTGTTCTTTTAGCATAATCTATCTTTGAAGTGAAGGTGATATGATATCTCAACCTTTACGAAACTTGAACGACAACTTTTCAGTTTTAGGTGTTACCAAGGTACCTAGGCGCCTAGCTATGGACAAAACTTCGGTGCAGCCGCAACTGCACCGAAGCCCGTGCTGCCCTAATCACTGGCGTTATGGGCCGAGAGACCTTCCCCAGTCTGTGCACGATCCTAGAGGGGGGCAGCGCATGCCGCCCTGTGATTGGGGCAGCATGGGCTTCGGTGCAGTCGTGGCTGCATCGAACTTTTTTCCCCTAGCTATCCAGTCCAGAGTCCAGACTAGGGTAACTATTGCTTTGGTTGAGCTGGCCCACTTGCAAGAATTTTCGACAATTAATTAAGTCAATTGCAGAAAGAGATGCCAGCTCCTTGACTTGTAATGAACCTTTGTTGACATGACTATTACCGTTATCCATCGAAGAGGGCATCTGGATTCAATTGATATGATGCCTCTTTTCGTCCTTGTTTGTAAGTTTACTTGTCATGCATGTGAAAGGAGATAAAATTAGGTATTCATATTTGAAAGTAGCACTATATAGTTATAATGTATGTTTACCTTATATATCTAATGAATACCTTTGATGTATTCATATTTGAAAGCATACAATAAAATATGAATACATCAAAGGTAAACATACATCAAAGGTAAATAGATTGTTCCACTATCGGCCAGTGGACATCTATATAGTTCTTCCAGCTTTTCTCTTGTCTCTAGTCTTCATAGTCTTCTATAAGTTTTTAATTTGTATGAGCCACTAATATGAAAATGTCCTATTCTTGACTGTCGCTATTTTTCTTCTAATAAGTGTATTGTGGTAACTTCAGAATAGTAATTAGATGCATTTTTATTAGATCATAATGTGATTCTTTTCTCCATTACTCTGCATATAAGCTAGCTTGATTAATCATCAATCTAGCTAGTAGGATTGTTATTGTTTCAGGATTTGCTAGATTAATATTACAACCTTGTGCTAAATCAACTTTCTTCCTGATTTGTAACTTGTCTCTCTTGGATTATTTCTTCTCTCAAATTAATCTCATGCTTTATTTATGTTGCTTCTTTGTTATTTTGCTTCGGCATTTGGACTGACATCTATGCTACAAGAAATAATATATTTAATAAATGTCGACATTTTCTTCTTTGCTATTTTGCTTCCTGATTGTGCTATGAACCTTCACATAATCTTACGAGACAAGTGAAGATGTCGGGACCTTCCATGCCCGCCGCAGTGCCGCCGCCGCCACCACCACAACCACCGGCCTCGGAGGCTCGAGGTCGTCGTAGGCCTCGTGGGCCTAATCGGGGGGCTCGTGCACCTTCATCGACCCACCAGCGCTAGCGGATATCGCTGCACAGCCTAAAGTAAGTATCAAAATTTATTTTTTATAATTATTAATTAATTAATTTCTACTTATGTTGTTATACTTGAGTTGTAGATTCGAGGAGGACGATGTTGCTCGCAACATTACCTCTATTATCAAGAGGTTCTTTCAGGAGCCGTGGCATTCATGGACCCACATGTCGCAGCATAATCGAGATTCATTATGGTCCGAGTTCGAGGTACGTAGTTTATTCATTATGATCGAACTTTCTTTCAGCCAATTCTTGTTTATTTCCAGTAATTTATTGTGCAATATCTTGAAATGAACAACAATTAATTAGCCAGAAAATAAGTCCTTTGATGCATTGCCTTCAAGAAATGTAGCATGACAGGGATGATGTTCTTCTTCCACTTTGCCACTACCTCCTCCATGTAATTGATATAGAAACTAGAGACTGTCAACAAGAGCAATATACTGACTACAAATTGGTCTCAATTAAACTGCTTAGGGACTTGACATATTTCATAATTTTCTAATGATGTTCAATATCTACTTTTTGTGAACTTGTATTAATGTTTTCTTTTTGTAGGCCCGCCATTGAGGCTCTTGTGAAGGATGTCTGGAAAACTTACAATAAGAAACTTTTCAAGGATATCCTCCATCGGGCGCGGGCTGAGGCGCGCGCGAGTATAGGCGGTAACAAAGATACACCTATGGATACACTCAAGGGACACGGGCCAATCTGGATGGAGGTCGACATATGGGATCAGTTATGCGATATCTGAGCATCGGAGGGATGGCAAGTTGCCTCCCGAACGACGCACCAGAATCGGATGACGCTGGTCGAAGGATCCGTCGCCCGACATACCGATGGGTCCATCCCTTTTATCAGCCACGAGCATCGATTGGTAAGTAATTTAGTCACTATTTTTATTATTCATTTATTATTATAGAAAAATTAATTATATTTATTTTATTGTAGGGGACGCTAGATGAGCAGGGGACGCTCATCCCTGCTAATCCTCTAAGGGTCTTCGAGGAGACACATAAATACCAGTGTGGTCCTCGCCGGGGTGAGTTCATCAGCAGGAGGCCGGAGACGGTACTGGTAAGATAATATTTTTTAAAAAATATCTTATTCTATTATGTATAATTAATTTAATTAATTAATTTACTTTTATTTAAAGGCCACGTATAGTGAGTTGGTGACCCAGCAGGGAGGTGATCCTACGCAGCATCAGCTTGATGCTGACGCATGGATGCATGTGGCATGCGTCGGCCACGGCCGTGTATATGGCATTGGCACAACGACCCACGCACGGGCGTTGTTGCAACCACATGGTGCAGGGCCGTCTGCTTTCACCTCCTGCATCGCTGGTCCATCAACATCACGTGAGGATCAAGACCGATTAGCGGCCATCGAGACTGCTCAGGCACGCCTCAGCGTCGACATGATCGCTATGAGAGAAACTGTGACGCAGATGGCTCAGCATATGACGCAGATGACCCAGTACTTGACACATATATCTTCTCTCATACTTGGTGCTCCGGCTCCTCCACCTTCCCCATCATTCGATGCGATGACATCAGCATCGGATCCATGGTCATCATCGATGCCGACTGATGTGCTCCCCACGCAGCCCCTCTCCCTGTCGCCTGATGCGCCTGATCATTGATGTACTTTTTTGATATAATGTAAATATTATTGTTTTGATACGATGTAAATAATATTTTGATATCTATATATTATAATCTGCTATCTATTGTCTATATTTTAATTAAATATTAGAACAAGAATTAATATATTTTTAATTTTTTTTAAAAAAATATATTTTACTACGATGATTTTGCGACCGTAAATGCCATCGCAGATGCTCACCACATGGTCGCAAAAAACAATGCGACATCCTTTGCGACGTAGATTCACGGGCGCAATATATGCATCTTTGGCGACGGTAGCGTGGCGGTCGCGTAGAATCTGCGACGAGACTATCCGCGATGGGTTATTTGCGACAACTTTTATCGTCGTAATTGTTCTTCTGCGACGGCGTTGCGACCGCGTTAGCCGTCGTAGATGACGAAGTTTTTAGTAGTGTCACTTGCTGATTGGAACACATTCTATCCAAGGATCACTTAATACCTTTGTAGCTCTCCCATTGCCAACTTTTATCTTCAAACCATCTCTCAGTTTAATTAGTGCATCAGTCAAGCATCTAAAAAACCATGAAACCCAACATATTTTGCATTCAATAATTCTGCCCATAATTGGTCTTTTTTATTAAGGAAAGGTAAAACTCTTATAGTATTAATAGCTACCCTGCTTAAGTCTTTCACCCCCCCCCCCCCCGCCACCATTTGCCTTAGTGAGAGAAACTTTACTGCACTTAACCAAATCAAATCCATGTTTTCTATTGTTTGCACCCCACATAAATTTCCTTCGTGCTTTCTGGTGTGCTTTAATCACTTTATCACTGATCCACATTGTAGATAAATTGTGTATTGGTGCTGAATTTAGAACCGAGTTTAAAAGAACCACTTTCCCTGCTTGTGATATGCTCCTACTTGCCCAATTTTATGCCTCGTTTGGTTGACATGGGAAGTAAAAGACTATGAAATGTGTTTGGTTAACAAAAAAAATTAATTGATAGGAAGTGTAACTTTCCACCTATAATATGTTTGGTTGACATGGGTGCTTCCAAGGAAGTATACATAAAATGACCAATATATCTTTCCATTTATAAATTAATATTTTAATTTATATATACTAGAATTTATGAAAAAATTAAATTTTATTTGTAAATTAATATTTTAACACGCATATGTAAAATATAGCATAAATTTTTTAATATATAACTAATATAATATACAATTTATTATATATGAAAAATTAATTTTTATTTGGAGTTAATATAAAAAAATATATATTTTTCTCAAAAATAAAATAAAATGAAATAAAAAAGTCAGGATTATCAAATCTCATAAATTTGAACATAAATTATAAATTTAGCATTAAATGCAAAAGTGAGGATACAATTATCTTTTTCTTTCAAATACAACACAAGAAATGCAACTTACTTAGGTCCCCATAGGTAAGTTACTTTCTGCATTTTGTAGGAAGTTACACTTTCTGAGAAAATTATACTTCCTGCAAACTGCAGGAAGTGTGTCAACCAAACAAGACTAAAAAATATAACTTCACAGGAAGAACTTCTTGTAGGAAGTTGTGTCAATAAAAAGACACCTTATATTCTCTTCTCTGCATCCTCCACAATCCTTCTCTGAAGATTAATTGATATTTTTCCTTTATTTATGAATGTTCCTAGGTATATTATTGGAAAACTACCAATTTTAATACCCAGGATATCACTGATTTTTTCTTTTGTCCTGGTTGAACAACTGTCTGGAAAGTACAATTCAAATTTCTCCAAACTAATTTTCTGATTTGTAATCTAGTACTATATACTTCCAAAGCTGATGTTAGAGTGATGCATGACTTTCTACTGCATTTTGTTGTGATTAAAATGTCATCAACGAAAAACATATGACCGATGCACACTTTGTATTTAAAGGGCTTGATTTTATCATTTTACCATTGCCTGATTACAACTGTATACCAAGTTAATTTCGATGAACCTTACTTTCCAGGCTAACAGGATCCCCTCGCTTTGCCAACATTTTTGGTTTTTGTTCCTTCAATAATAGACTTAGATAGTCCCAGCCAGAGGTTTTTAAACCCCACCTTATATTCCAAATCAAAATCTTCATTATGATTAATGTTCATGCTTACTTCCTCCTTATCTTTAGGAGGATCCCCATCAGGCTTTATCACCCTGTCATCTTCTGAAAACTTCATTTTCACCTTGCTATGCTTGATGTTAAAAGGGAAGCTTTCTGCATGAACCATTTGACTAACAAGTTTTCTTATTCTTCTGCCTCTCAAGGGGGGGTCTCACTGATCATGTCACTGTCTAAATCTTCCTGGGAGCATGTCACTTTTTCTTTAATTCTACTAACTGCAATACTGAAGGTATCAGTTAGATTGCTATGTAATTCCTCAGCTTTCTTTTCCACAACAATTAAAACCTGAACTAGTTCTTTTGAGGTAGCTTTGAAACAAATTACTACCTCCTTTCCCTTTCTTGAACTACTCCCTTCTCCATACTTCTCAGTGCCACCAGATGACTAACTAAGCATCACCTTGTCATTCACATTTAGAGCTACCTCCTTATTAAATATTGCTTTGTTCTCCTTCTTGTTGCTTACATGATCAACATCCATTTCTTGTTCATTCTCATCCGCCAAGCTAACAAACCTATTTTTAACCATAGCTCCCAAACTTCCTTCCTTTTTCCCCGTTGTACGTCTTCTCCTATTGACCACTTGCCAAGGTCCATGAACCCCCATACTGTCTTCAGCACAAGTGCCTTGTATATTTTTTCCTACATCATTTTTAGCCAAATCAGATCCCTTATCATCAGGATCTCTAGTTTGGACCTTCCCACTACACTGTTCAAATAAATGACCAATCTTTCTACCGTGATAGCATAGCCTCAGAACATTCTCCATTACAATGGTCTGTCAAAATTTCCTACCAGCACTATTAATCCCACAGAACACAAATTCGAGCATACCTAGTTACTTGGCCTTTCAAAGTCACTTCGTCAATTTTAATTGATTGACCAAATGAACTCCCAATCTTCATCAAAATCTCTCTATGCAGATACTCCACTAGTAACCCTAGCAACTGCATCCATACTGGAATAGAATCAATTCTTTCCAACATGAGTTGGAAATGTAGTCTCCAGGGCTGCAACAATAAAACTTGCCCCCCTTAGGTCTTGTTTGGATGAGGTGAAACATGATTTAGTAATATATGATATGGTATCGTATGGTATAGTACTATAATTACTATTATCCTATTTGAAGAGATAGTATTGTATGGTACGATTAAATGACAACGACTATGAAGGAGAACATAGTCTTGACTAAGCCGATCAAGAACGAAAAGTAAAAGTCTAGTTTGATATGAGTAAATAAAGAGCATAATAGGAATTATAAATTTTGATTGAGGGTATTTTAGAAATAAAATTTCATGAAATCATGAGAAACCATCAAATTCATGATTTAAAAACTTGACCAAAATTCATGATTTTCAAACCATGAGATTACCATCACAAACCATGACCATCCTTTGGAAGTCTTCCCAAACAAAAGATTAAACAATACCACACCATGTAAAATCATACCTTACTGTGAAACAAACAAGGCTTTAGGAACCAAGGTCCTCCTGTCAAAGCTATACTCATGTCTTCCTTGCTTGTGAATCTGAAACAGAAGAAACCTGCCGCAAGATCTATAATCTGCACACTGCTTTTCACCTTCCACAGCTTCGACATCATATTTTGAACCAGGCCCAAGAGTTCTTTCGTAGAATTTGCCATATAAGCTAATTCCCCATTCTGATCTCGATATCTCCATCAGTTCCTCTTCCATGTTCACCTTGTTTAGCGAATTCTCCTGAATAGTTTTAAATCTATTTGTTGCCTTCACATTCTCAAGCAGATTATCGAACACATTGACTTCCTTGAGTAAGGCTGCCCAAGAACCTGATTATTTTTCCTCATTGATATTTTTTTTGCCATTATTCTCATTGTTAGGGGTTGACTCAAATTGGATCCGAATCGAATCCAACGAATCTAACCGAACCCAAATCGGAGTTGATCAAAATATATTTCAACTATGCTGAATTGGACCAGCTCAAGAAATCCAGACGGGCCAGGAGTAGGCCGAGCCCGCCCAAGCTGGCCCGCGCGCATTGTAAGCAGCCCTGCCTCAAATTGGACAGTGCCTCACGCAGGCACTCCAATTTGAGTGTTTTGAAGATGACGTGGCTTATTAATTAAGTATTGTTTGACTGGTCAAACATTAAAGATATAAAGCATGCTTTATATCATGCTGCACAAAATTCAGACCTGCAAACTTGATTATGTGCATCCAATTAGCTGCGTTGGTTTCCTACAGCGGCAGCCCGTCAATGAATTTTTCCTGCACCGCCTCTGTTCAAAATTGAAGAATAAGCATTGATTTAAGCCGTCGATCGCACTATCTGTCTCGGTCAAAACATCAATAATTTCGGATGAAAAATATTACTAGTCATATGATTTAATCGGACGTCTTACAAAAATTTATGCCTTATGTCTTGATTCTATTTCTTTGAGATAAAATTTCTCTCTATATTATAAAAAGAGGACTAATATGTAGTTCCAGAGCATCCCACACCAAGAGAAAGATCATCACCAATATGAAAATTTTAGAAATAAAAAAATTAATAGTGTCGTTATGATCATTTCCTAAAGAATGTCCCTTCTCAATTTCTGACATACAGCAACAAAAGTTTAGTTTCAAGACAAATTTTGTAGAGACAGTACCTCTACTTCGTACCAATTTTGGGTTCAATTTATTTAAGACAGTTTATTGTACTCTAAAGAGGATTTAGATTATTACACTTTTATTGTAAGATTTTTTTTTGAAATTAATAAAATAGTCTCCTCTTCTCCCCGTAGACGTAGGATTGGCACCCTGCTGAGTCCGAACCACGTTAATCCCCTTGTGTCTTTTATTTTTTCAAATTATTATTATCAAATTTAATTTTATGTTTCTCTTGCCGGATTTAAATTTTGTAGATCATACAAAAAATTATTTCAAATTTTCTAACACCCATAATCTTTCGAAACAAAGAACAAATTTTTGCTCTCTTCCTCGTCATTAGTTTTACTAGTACTTGTATTTATCACTGCATTTTTTTGATACATTGACCAGCCCGACATAATTTGGATTTGTCATTCACTTCTACATTCTCTTAGTGTTTTTCTTGGTTGATCACTTTATGGATGCCCTATGATACAGTCCAAAGTCATGGAAATATGGAGACCCAAGGGTGCCCTTGATGTTTTCTCATCACCCTCGAATTAAAAGCATTTGGTCTAGCACTAGAGCTGTGTACTCCATCTATCATGGACAATATCGTGAATAAGATAGGCAAATCATTGTACATTGATAAGCAAACTGCTACTAAAGAGTCGCATTGGCTACTAAAGAGTCGCATTGGCTTCGCGAGGATTTATGTTGGTGTGGATGCTATCGACACCCTACTAGATTCCATTGAATTTTTGATTAGGAAAGAGTAATATCAGGTCAAGCTAGAATGTTATTGAAGGCTAATGTGATTATCAAAGTGCTTCTCTTTTGTTCATTTGGAGAAGAACTATTATATGACACCAAAAGGTTGAATAAAGTTTGGATCTCAAAGAAGAGTACTGATATAAATGCCAAAACACTTGAGGTCGAGGAGGCAAAGACACGTATTGAGTTGATATAGAATGCAAATGCATTAAGTAGTGGTGTAGAGCAAGACAATTATTGGTGTGCGGAAAGAACACAAAATAGAAAAGGGCGTAAAAGCATATTTCAAAAAATCATAAAGCACGCTGAGAAAACAACGATCCCTTTAGCATCGATAAGGAATTCCAAGAGGAGAGGGAGGGGCAGAATTTTACCTTAACCAAAAGGAAAAAGGTGTTGTTTGTTGTTCAAATATCCACACTAGAGGGGGTGGGTTTGAATAGTGTTGGGTTAAACTACATTCAATTTGATGCCTTTTTAATTCAAATCCGAATGCAACCAAATCTAACGTATGACTAATTTAGATGCTTTGACAAGTATGAATATCAAATAAGAACAAGCAATCAAGACAATATAAGCACAATTAATTATAGTGGTTCAACCAACCACCTACTCCACTATCTTGGATCCACATCAAGAATTTCTAACCAACTCATTTATACATCAAGGGCATGTTTGCTTCATAGGATAAAAGATGATAGGATAGGACATGAATTAATATCCATTGTTTGTTTAGTGCATGGATTAGAAAAATTTGAGAATACAAGAATATAAATTTGATATTATATCCTATGTACACCGGATTTAACAAATTCATATCCAATCCTCCCTCATATGTTATCCAATCCAATCCTATACTATCCAATAAAACAAACATACCAATAGGCCATGTTTGCTTTGCAGGATATAATTTGGAGGAGATAGAATTTAAGATTAATAAGGGTGGAATAGAAATCCAAGAGTATTTCTTGAAATCCTATCATATGTTTGTTTTGGCATAAGATAAGAAGCATGAATAAGATATGAAAATTCATATCCTATGGATTTAGGCCTTAAACTCACCCCCTCCCTAGGATTTCTAAATCAGGCTAGCAATGAATTTGGGCCAAAATAAATCCACCCAATATCCGGCCCAATTCATATTCATTGCTGTAGCAAACAATGGATTGGATTTTAAAATCCAATCCACATTCTTAATCCATCAAAGCAAACGAGGCCTTAGTGTTTCTCTTTGAATACAAATGAGGACTCACTTCTCAACCCTTTGAGAAAGCCTCAACCCTATTCACCTAGACAAAACACAAATCTACAAAGTGAACCCTATGATGTCCCCTAAGATGTTTACCTAGCACACCTTACAAGCTATCAATAAAAACATTGTTTAACAAAAAAGAAAACAAGTTCTAAAGGAGCAAGATAATAAACCAAACAAGAGTACTCCTTGCTTAGCATTCAAAGCTTTCAACTCCTCAAGTTGTAGAGTGCGAATCGAAGCCGGAGTCGAGGCGAGAAGAACACTTCGAGTAGATGAACGATCGTCAAAGCTTGTGCATGGAAATCACCTTAGGAAGGCTCAAATCTCTCTTAAGTATGCTTAGTGAATGATTAAGGGGAGTAAATGAAGGTTGGTGATGGGTATTTATAACCCCTCACTCGAACAGGGCACCCAATGGGCATTTTTCTGCTCATTGGCGCCGCCCAGTCATTGGCTGGTCGATCGACTGAGCGATCGCCCCAGCGACCGGATCCCTCTATGCATTCTGGGCTCCATTTGGTCGATTGCCCTTGCGATCGAACCTGGGAATCAACCTTTTTTTTGCCGATTTCTTCTCGCGAACTTCGTTTCTGGGTTCCATTTCCGAGTTTTGGCTTGGATAATATTACAATCAAGTTTGGGATGTATTCCTAGAGTCATATTACATGATTTCTATTTCTAATCCTAGATTTTCTACGCGATCGTCGTCGGAGCCATTTTAAACATTTTTTGGTATTTTCCCGAACAAACTTTGCACGCGTATCGCAACATCAACCTGAACTCAAAACTACACTAATGCATTAGTTTCATGTTTGTTATAATCAAAATAGAGATTAAAGTCTAGGGGCAACCATTGGGCCAATAATCTTCCTCTTTTTGATGATGACAAACAAAACATGAAATTTTATCAATTCTAAGTATTCATTTGTGAGTTCTTGAAAAACTTATGACTCCTATCAACATAAGCTCCCCCTATCAACATGCATATCTAACTTATGACTCCTCCTATCTATATGCATCATAAAATAAATATGACCAAGTCTTTTCTCCCCCTTTTGACATCAATAAAAAAGGGCAAGAACCAAGGTACTATTAATGAGTTTCATCAAGAAAATTGAGAAATCCATAAAGCCAAGTATCATCTACCACTATAGTCCTCCCTACCATTGCGAGCCTATAGAAGGCAAACATCGATAAGTCGCAAAGCCCTACTACAAGGCATTACATGAGTGTGATGATACTACATAAACATTAATTTTTCAAAAGGCATGCAAATTTTAAAAACTTAAGCATATAGCAAATTGCAAATTCCTAATTGCATTCTTAAGTTTATAAAGCTCTCTTCATTCAAGGGTTTTGTAAATATGTCCACAAATTGTTTATAGGTTGGCACAAATTCTACGGATATATTACCCCTGGCTACATTGTCTCTAAGAAAATGGTGCCTTAATATGTTTAGTCCTAGAGTGTAAAATTGAATTTTTGGTTAAGTTAATTGCACTGGTGTTATCACAATGTATAAGTATGCATGAATTGCTAAGTCCATAATCTAAAAGAGTTTGCTTTATCCAAAGGACTTGTGCACAACAACTAGCCGCGGCGATGTATTCCGCTTTGGTAGTTGACATTGCAACGGAGTTTTGTTTCTTGGAAAACTAAGAAACAAGACTTATCCCTAGGAATTGACAACACATACTAGTGCTTTTTCTATATATCTGCTTTGCATTCGACAAAATTAGCATCTGAAAAACCAATTAAATCAAAAGATGCATCACATGGATACCATAATCCTAATTCAACCGTGCCTTTCAAATATCTCAAAATGCATTTAACCGCACTTAAATGAGATATTTTAGGGCATGATTGAAACCTAGCACATGCAAATACACTAAACATGATATCGGATCTACTTGCGGTTAAATAAAGAAGACTATCAATCATACCTCGATATCGTTTTTCATCTACCTTTACACCGTCTTCATCTTTATCAAGCTTGATGGATGTGCTCATTAGTGTAGAAGCTATCTTGGCTTCATTCATTCCAAATCTCTTAATAAGTTCATTTGTGTACTTGGCTTGATTGATGAAGATCCATTTGTTGGTTTGCTTGATTTGGAGTCCAAGCATGAAGGAGAATGTAATACCCGAGTATTTTTAATTTAAATTTTGTTTGGTTCAGCGAGCCGGTTCGGGGACGCGCTGAGATGAGTTGCAAGATTGCCGTGATTAGAAGGTATGGTCGGGTATTTCATAAATTGCAAGGCTCTAAATTTTGTACTATTATATTTAAAATTTGAATGTTGGATTCATGTTGGGGTAGAACAGAGTTCGTGTGTTTAGTCGGGGCTCGATTCAGATGCGGGTTGAGTCGAGTAGAGGACTTAAGTGAGGAGGGAAATTTTTGTAAAAAAATAAAAAAATAAAAAAATAAAAAATAAAAAACCCTCTCGCCCAGCCGACGTATGGCTCAAGAGGAGCCGCACATGGATCGAGGTGAGAAAGAGGAGGGAGAAAATGAGAGGGCGGCGCCGGAGCTTGGTGTCGTCGCCGGAGATTGAAAACGTCTTCATCTTATCCTTTTCCCTTCAAATCAAAGGTGAGTGGTTAAACATCAAAGCGTAGGGTAAGGCCTTGGCCGCACCTTGTAGATGTGATGAATCTAGATTTTTTATGTGGATTCTTGTCGTTAGATGATGGTTCTCGGATTCTTGAATCGTGTTCTTCGTCGATGTATTGATTGTTGGCCCAAGGGTTGTCCCCAGGCCCCGATCTCTATTTTGATGATAACAAACATGAAACTAATGTATTTGTGTAGTTTTGAGTTCAGGTTGAGAATACGATACGCGCGCGAAGTTTGCTTGGAGAAAAACAAAAAATAGCAAAAATGGCTTTGAAAATGAGCTTGTAGATAACCTAGAGTTATGATTAGAATCTATGTAATATGACTCTAGGAATCTATCCCAAGACAATTTGTAATGATATCCAAGTCATAACCTTGTAACATAACCCAAAAACGAAGTGCACAAGAAAGAAAACTTCAAATTCCAGCCATCAGCCCAGATTGGTTGACTGCTTGGTCTACCGACAGAAGGAAAAATGAGGCAGAAAGGAGCAGCTTGGCATTCGGTCGATCGGTTGGTCCACCGCCCGAAGCCACAAAAGAACAGAGGGATTTGGTCGACCAGGCGGCGGTCGATCGAATGTGGCCAGAAAAGGGCAGTAGGCTCGCGGTGGCTGGACGTCGGCAAGCTATCGAACGGTGTCCAACTGGCAGAAAAACACCTGTTGTAGTGAACTACCGAGTGAGGGGTTATAAATACCACCAACCTTCATTAACCTTATCTAACAATTCTCTAAAGCTTCCTAAGTGTGATTTAAGCCTTCCAAAGTTGATTTGCTCATGCTTGCTTCTTTGATCGACCTCTCAAGCACTCATCTTCCCTCGACTCCGGCTTCGATTCGACCTCAACATCTTGTGGAGTTGGAGGCGTTGAAGGCTTGGAAAAGAGCTCTTAGTTGTGGTTTACTCTTTAGCTCTTTTCATTGTAATTTTACTTGTTATTTGAACTTGTTTCTTCATTGTAAGCTTGGTAGGTGTGCTAGGTTAAACACCTTAGGGTTACCTTTGTAGAATTGTATTTTTCCTAAGTGAATAGGTTTGAGGCATTCTCAAAGGGTTGAGAAGTGAGTCCTCGTTGTATTCAAAGGAAAACACAAAGTCTATAAAGGATTTGGTTAAAAATCCTTGGTGTGGAGCCAAGGTAGTGGAGTAGGCGGTTGGCTGAACCACTATAATTACTTGTCTTTGCATTGCTTGTTTGATTGTGTTTATTTGCTATTTATTATTCATCAAGCATCTCTATCTAGTAGCACGTTGACTCGATTACATTAGAAATCGAATATAAATGAAATCGAATTGAACATAATTTTTAACCCAACACTATTCAACCCCTCTTCTAGGTTGGGTATTTGTTCAACATTGATTCTTTTGTTCGGTATTCGATTTCATATGGATTTGGGGGCCAGCCTATTGGCCTAAGGTTTTTTACCTTGTTCTTAATCTCGGTTTTGATGATAAAAAATATGGAACTAATGTTTCATTGAGAAATACTTTCAGGTTCCAAGTCGGTTAGCGTTCGACGTCCCCGATCAGAAAAATTGGAGAAATCGGTTAGGATGCTCGTCGACGCTCGGGATTCTTCGATAAGATAGAGTTTAGGTTTAGGGTGTCTAGAATGTGTTGTAAATCCTCATGATGATGCAAATAAATTAAAAAACCAAACCCGAACCCCAAAACACGAAAACTCGGAAAATTAAAAAAGGCACTGAAATTCACTAAGCCTAGGGAGCTCCTTGGAGGGCTATATAACCTAGACATTTTCTTGGCATCAAAAGTGCCGGTAATTGTTCCTTAGGTAAAAACTAGATAATAACAAAATATTTTAAAGGATTTTTTGGAAGCCTTTATCCTACCTATATTTGACCCGGGAGATTATAAAATTTCCAATTTTCGAAAATTTGTACTAGACCCCAAAAGTTAGATTTTGATTCTTAAGGATTTTAATTTTTTAGATATTTTTATTGAATCCAAATGGGGGGGGGGGGGGTAATCCTTATATAACATTTATGTTTTAAAGTTATTAATTTGAAGTTAAGAAATGTTATATAAGTAGACTTAGCGAAGACGGAACCCAAAAATGAACAAACGAGCAGAAAAATAAACATTCAAAAAATCTGCCCTGCCCAGATTCGGTCGACCGGCAAAAGGTGAAGGCATTTCGGTCGATTTGTGAATTGCCTAAGTAATCAAGTAAATGATTAAAATCAGAATTAGGCAAAAAGATTTAGATAACACACTGTTCACCCCTCTCTAGTGTGGCTATTTCACCAACATTTGGTATCAGAGCAGGTCGTAGATTTAGATTTCACCATCTCCTCCACATCGTAGAGAGTTTAGCATCTTCACCTCCTAGGTTCGATGTATCGAACTTTGGTCTTTGGAAATATAGGATGTACACATATTTAAAGACTAGAGGCTTTAGTGTCTTTAACATGTTAAATTTAGAATTCATTGAACCTAAGATTGACATACATGCTTGAGTGAATTAGATAAGAAAATGTTTTAAGTATAATGAAGATGCCATAAATTGTATTCTTTGCACATTACCAAATGACATCCTAGATAAAGTCATGCATTGCTCTTCGGCTTATGATTTATGGGTCATTTTAAATGTTTTATATGATTATGCCAAAACTGAAGAGATTGACACTTTTGATGAAGGTGGTGATGACAATGGTCACTCACCTACTACTAATCTCGGTTTTGATGCCCAAAGTGCTTCTAGTCAAAAAAGCAACTCTAGAGCCGAAAACGAAAGGTGATTTGTCATGCTTGCAAGGAAAAGAGGCATGTGAAGAAAAATTGCCCTTCCATGAAGAACAAAGCAAGGAAGAGGTCAAGTGCTTCCACCTCCACCTGTCATTCACTTGAACCATCCTCTTGTCATGATTATGAAGCCATCTCAAAAGATTGCCTCATGAATGATAACAATGAGGTACAATATTCTCCTTCTAGTCATGTTAATGAAAATGATAACATTAACTCATCTAGCTCTCAAGATTTGCTTTATGATGAATTAATAGATGAGTACAAAAACATGTATGCCTTGCTAATTAAAAAGGATAAGGAAAATAAAATGCTAAATAAAAAAATGTGATGCTTAATTCTCATGTGCATGAATTAAAACTAGAAAATGATAAATTGAAATCTAGTTCATTTGATTTATGCCATGATAGATTGAAACTTGAGCTTAAGAACTTAAAGCTTGAGAATGAAAATTTGAAATTTGAGAATTCAAAGATCATAAGTGAAAACAACAATTTGAAATCTCAATCTCATGCATTATATCAATTGTTGGGGAAATGGCCACATTAGAAGGGGAGGGGGGGGGTTGAATATTGTGTTAACTAAACTTGTCGCCTAAATTCGATTTTAATCATTTCTTAGATTACTTAGGCAATTCATAAATCGAGTAGTAAACGGAAGCAAGATATAAATGATAAGCAATAAGAATTGCAAGGTAAACAATGCTAACACAATTATTTATAGTGATTCGGCCCCAATGCCTACTCCACTACCTAAGCACCCCGCTTAGGATTTCCAAACTTAGCTTTACTAGATTATATCGTTTCCCTTACAAAGAGGACTTTAGACAGAAAGTCTCCGCTCTCAAACCGAAGGCAATTCAACACCCGGAAGTATCCCGCCTTCCTACCGAGAGCACTCTCCCACCTCAACCTAAGGGACAACTTAACTAATCCTAGTAAACTGAGTTACAATGATAGATTTAAGCCTAAACACCAAGGCAACCACCAACTTAACCAAATCTAGCAACCTAGGTTTATACAAATGATATACAATCAAAATAAACAATAAAATACAATAACAATTGGAGCAATAAATCAAACAATAAATACTTAGCTCCAAAAGAATCTCCCTAGTCCTCTTGATGACTTGAGATGATGAATTGGTGAAGCTTGAAAGCTAAATCAAGGAGTGGAGATCAAAACTAGGGTTCTTGCAAAGATGGCTCAAAGAAATCTTTAGGAATGATCAAGAATGGCTCAATGAAGGTCAAGATCATGGAGGAAGGCTCTCAAGGGCTAGTATATATAAGCGCCAAAGAGAGAGAGCCAAAACATCTCTCCCAACGGGCTAATTTCTACTCGTTGACGACGCTCGGTTGCTTGCCGGTCGATCGTCGATCGACCGACCGAGCGACCGAAGGCATTCTGCCCGTTCTAGGCAATGTTCGATCGATCGACCGAAATACCGCCTATTGACCATTCGGTCGACTGAACTTGGGCAGAGCAAACTGCTTAGGCTAGTTTCTCAGCTTGTTTGCTCATTTTTGGGTTCCGTCTTTGCTAAGTCTACTTATATAACTTTAAAACATAAATGTTATATAAGGATTACCCTCCATTTGGATTAAATAAAAATATCTAAAAAATCAAAATCCTTAAGAATTATTTTTGGGGTCTAGTACAAATTTTCGAAAAACAAAAATATTCTAATCTCCCAGGTCAAATATGGGTATGCTAAAGGCTTCCAAAAATTCCTTAAAAATACATCGTTATTTTTATTGAACAATTATCTAGTTTTTACTCAAAGAACAATTATCGACATTTTTTGTGTCAAGAAAATGTCTTGGTCATATAGCCCTCCAAGGAGCTCCCTAGGCTTAGTGAATTCCAGGGTCATTTTCTAATTTGTCGATTTTTCATATTTTGGAATTCGAGTTTGGTTTTTGGGTTCTTATGCATCATCATGAGGATGTACAACACTTGCTAGACACCTTAGACCTAAACTTCAACTTCCCGAAGAATCCTGAGCGTTGACGAGCGTCCTTGTTGATTTCTCCGATTTCTCTAATTTTTCCGATCGCGGACGTCGTGCGCTAACCGACTTGGAACCTGAAAGATTTCTCAATGAAACATTAGTTCCATGTTTGTTATCATCAAAACCGAGATTAAGCCAATGTAGAAAACCTTAGGCCAACATCAATCTCTTGACTCTTTGAAAAATGAGGTTGTGCTTTTGAATAAGAAAGTAAACAAATTCAAAAATGTTTCTTCTCCTAAGAACACTAGAATGAAAAATGCTTATGTAAAGAATGTCAATGTCCATCATCATTCCCATGTTAAGCATTCTACCATTAAAACTCATGTTCAAAAGAAGAATGTTTCTTTTAAGAATGCTCATGTTCATCATAGCTCACATGTCAAGCATTTTAGTAATAAATCTCATGTCCATAGCGAAAATAAAAAGTTTCATGGACATTATTTTTATTGTGGTACATATGTCCATGCAATATATGATTGTGCTTTTAAAAGAAATTCAAGTGTAGCTAAGACTCTTTGGATTCCTAGGCCAACTCACCCCCAAGGATCCAAAGCCATTTGGGTACCAAAGGTTTCTTGCTCTCTTGTAGGGGGGAGCTATCACACAAGAGTAAAGAGAAGTGAAGAGTTGAAGTTGACTATAGACTTAAATGAAGTATCATTCCTTGGTTGCAACTTCAAACCATCATGATGCCAAAGGTATGGAAATTGTCATCTTGGTATACTTTGTATCATCTCCTTATTTTGGTTTGTTTTTTTTAAGTTGGAGTTATGATACATGTTTAATTTGAGTTGTTTTCCCCGCTCTTGTTAAGAGTCATTTGGAAAATATTTTTGATTTTTGATTTTCGATCTCTTCGGGGACCTATGTAGCCTATAATGGGCTCATGCAACCTTGCAGTTCCAAATCGTAGACTCATTGTGGCCTTTTGGTTTTTAACCAATAGGAAGGGTTGGAGATCAATTTTTCATTAGTATTACATTTGTGATCTCTTAAAATTCATATCGGATCCATGATAACATATTTTGTAACGGATTTCAAACTATTTAGCAAAGTAGATTTTGAAAATGATACTTGACTTTTCTCTTTGGTATTTGGTTTGGGTTGCTTGCTAGTAGCTTTAGTTTCATTAAATCTACTAATGAAGTCTATTTGCAAGTTGAGAATGTTAATGGAAGACTATGCTATCATGAAGAAAATTGAAATGTAAAAAGACAAGTTTGGCAAAATTCCAAGAATGAGGTATGAGTTCGGTTTTGCAAAAATCTTAGTATAATAGTTAAATACTTGTGGTATAATGACGTCTCTATACTCATGATTATTTTTGCATGATAAATATATGAAATTCCATGAGTAGGTAAAATTTTGAAGACTTAGACAATTTCATGATATCTTGATTCAATGAAACTTGCTCTAGGTTAAGATTTGTCACTAGAGACTTTGTTTTTAAGTCTACACCAAATAAATATGTTTACATACACACATGACATGATTCTAGGTGTTTAAACTTGAAAATTCATGTGTAGATGAACAAGGTGATAGAAAGATCAAACTTGGAAAAGTTTGACCCAAGTCAACATATCGACTTGGACACTTCATTTTAAGTCCAAACTTCATAAACATGTCTACAAATAGGTATGACATGTTTCCATGCATTTAGAATGAAATATTCATAAGGATATGGATAAAATGACATAGAGGCCATTTCATGATAACCTCTTTTGAACCAAGTTGATCCAAGTCAACAAATTGACTTAGATGTCTCATTTTCAATCCATATTTGGGGAACATGTTTGGAATTACTCATGTTAGGTGTCCATAGGTTTAAATTTGAAAAACCATGAGTAAATAATATTATTGATACTTAGCAAGTTTCATAATAACTAGCTTAGTTTTGAATGAAACAATGCTAGGTTGACATCTTGACTTAAGGACATAATTTTCATTCCAAACTTGATATACACTCTTTACATGACCATTATGTGGTATCATAACAGTTTGAATGAAAACTGAGCATATTTTGAAAAATGATTGAAAATTACGAAAATACCATTGAAATTTCAGTTTTAAAATAATTTACTCAATGAATTTTAGAAAAATGTAAAAAACTGATTTTGAGATGATTCTTGAAGCTGCACTTTCATTGAAAAATCTAGTTTGTTGTGTAAAAATTTCAAAAATTTTCATCAAGAATCTGATTTATAATAGAATTTTGAAGTTGGATTTCAGAAACACAAGATACCACTTACTTGAAATACTCATTTTTCGGATACTTTGATTTTTCATCAAAAACTTCAAATGAAAATTTATGTATACCATTTTAATTCCATTTCTAATATCGCTCTCACTATTCTTTGAGTGAAATCATTTCTAAAAATGATTTTGATATCTTGAGTGATATCTTAAAAATGAGTTTTTGGTTGAAATCGAGATCGGTTGAAAAATGGACTTAGAGAATTCATTTTGAGTTAAACATTGACACATGCATCTCAAATGATCATTCAGCGATATCTGGAAAGTTTGAATAAAAAATGATAACTTTTGGAAAAAATACTTGAAATTTACGAAAATGCCCCTGTAATTTCAGGAATTTTAGAATTTATAGAAAACTGATTTTTGATTGATTCTTGAACCTGTAGATTCCTTGAAAAATCTAGTTTGTCCAGTTAAAGTTTTAATTTTTTTTTATCAATAATATGATTTTATAGGGATTAAAAAGTTTGATTTTTTAAAACTTGAAGTATACTTTGACCTAAGTCAACAAAGTGATTTAGAAACCTCTTTTTAAGTCCAAACTAGATTGACATACTTAGATTCACTCATTTTAGATGCCTATGTGCCTAAGTTAGAGAAAACATGAGTAGATAGCAAAATTTGATACTTAGTCATTTTCATATTTTCATGCTTATTTCGAATGAAACCGTGCTAAGTTGAAATTTTGTTCAAACGACATTAGTTTCACTTCAAATTTGATATACATGCTTTACATGATCATATCTTGGTATTTTGAAAGTTTGAATGAAATCTGGAAATGTCATGAAAGATTCACTTATTTATGAAAATGCCATTAGAGTATCACTCTTCTCAAGTTGCTCATTTTTCAGATACTTTAAATTTTCATTAGATTTTCAAATGAGACTTGAAGTATGATATTTTAAATTCACTTATGGTATCGTTCTACTCATTTGATGAGAAAAATTATTTCTAAAATGATTTTTGACTATTTGACCGATACTTGAAAATATCGATACTTTACATGATTCTTGGTTTTGGATTTCATTTTTCATTTCACGATATCATGTATGACTTAGTCTCTTATTCGAAAAAATATTTTAGAGTTTCAACTTTGACTTTTGATTGACTTTTCTTGCCCTTTTTGAGTGATGTCAAAAGAGGGAGAAAAATATAAGTAAAAGTGAAGAAAATATAGGAAAACTATGTCTATAGATAGGGGGAGTTTATTTTCATAGATATGCATGTTGATAGGGGGAGAAATCCCATTATTAATATCCTCTGTGCTTTAATGAATATATTTTCTTAAGGATGTTTGTCATCATCAAAAAGGGGCAGATTATTAGCCTAAGATTTTCTATCTTGGTCTTAATCTCGGTTTTGATGATAACAAACATGAAACTAATGTTTCATTGAGAAATACTTTCAGATTCCAAGTCGGTTAGCATTCGACGTCTCCGATCGAAAAAATTGGAGAAACCGAAGAAATCGGCAAGGATGCTTGTCGACGCTCGGGATTCTTCGGGAAGATAGAGTTTAGGTTTAAAGTGTCTAGAATGTGTTGTAAATTCTTATGGTGATGCAAAGAATCACAAAAACCAAACCCGAATCCCAAAACACGAAAACCCGAAAAATTTAAAAAGACCCTAAAATTCACTAAGCCTAGGGAGCTCATTGGAGGGCTATATAACCTAGACATTTTCTTGTCACCAAAATTGTCGGTAATTGTTCTTTAGGTAAAAACTAGATAACGAAATATTTTTAAAATTTTTTTGGAAGCCTTTAGCCTACCCATATTTGACCCAGGAGATTATAAAAGTTTCAGTTTTCGGAAATTTGTACTAGACCCCAATAGTTAGATTTTGATTCTTAAGGATTTTGATTTTTTAGATACTTTTATTGAATCCAAATGGGGTGTAATCCTTATATAACATTTATGATTTAAAGTTATTGTGTTATATAAGTAGACTTAGAGAAGACGAAACCCAAAAATGAACAAACAGACAGAAAAATAAACAAGCAAAAAATCTGCCCTGCCCAGGTTCGACCGACAAAAGGTGAAGGCATTTCGGTCGACTGTCCGATGCCCAGAATGGGCAGAATGCCTTCAGTCGCTTGTCTGTCCGCTCGGTCGGTCGATCGACGATCGATCGGCAAGCGATCGGGCGTCGCCAACGGATAGAAAAATGCTTGTTCACGAGCCCTCTTATTTGGGGGGTTATAAATACCTATCCCAAACTCACTCCTAAGTAGGAATTGATGCTTCCAAGTCTCAAAGAGTGATCCTAAGCATTTCTACAAGCTTCCATTGAGCCATCCTTGCAAAAGTCCTAGTTTTGATCTCCACTTGTTGATTTAGCCTTCAAGCTTCATAGATTCATTTTCTCAAGGCATCAAGAGGACTAGGGAGTTTCTTTTGGAGCTAAGTACTTGTTGTTTGATTTATTGCTCCAATCGTTATTGTATTTTGTTGTTTATTTCGATTGTATATCAAGTGTATTAACCTAGGCTGCTAGGTTTGATTGAGTTGGTGGTTGCCTTGGTGTTAAGGCTTAAATCTACCATTGTAAACTTAGTTTACTAGGATTAGTTAAGTTGTCCCATAGGTTGAGGTGGAAAAGTGCTCTCGGTAGGAAGGCAGAATACTTCCGGGTGTGGAAGTGCCTTCTGTTTGAGAGCGGAGACTTTTCGGTCTAAAGTCCTCTTTATAAGATAAACGATATAAACTAGTAAATCTAGTTTGGAAATCCTAAGCGTGGTGCTTAGGTAGTGGAGTAGGTATTAAGACTGAACCACTATAAATAATTGTGTTAGCATTGTTTACCTTGTGTTTCTTATTGCTAATCATTTTTATCTTGCTTCCGCTTACTACTCGATTTGTGAGTTGCCTAAGTAATCATGTAAACGATTAAAACCAGAATTAGGCAAAAAGATTTAGATAACACACTATTCACCCCCCTCTAGTGTGGCCATTTCACCAACACAGTCGAATGATGAGGAAAGGGGAAAGGTCATGCCGAAAATTTCCCCAATGCTCAAGTGCTTAAATCCTTGTAGAACTATTCTTAAGCATGTTTATGATCTTAGGGGAAATTGGTAGGGATCTTGGTCGAGTGTTTGGTTTCCCCAAAACCCGTAGGGCCGACTATGTGAAGGTTTTCCCCAATTTGAGGGGGTCGGCCGAGAGGGGTAAATCAAGGCTCGGTTTTGGAAAGCAAAAGGAAAATAAAATATATACTTAGCTTGTTGAGATCATAGCTTAGAGAACATGGATTTGATGTCGTGCTAATTGTGATTCTACTTTTCTTTAACTTGTGTAGATTGTTCCTTGCCTTGAGATGTGCTAGATGGTTCTCTACATATTATTATGTTGTTGGAATTTATTCTAATATGCTATAATTAAATAATTAATTGCCTGATATAATCAGATAAATGCTAAAATTATTGTTCTTAAGCTGTCATGAATTATTATGGTTGTGTTTAATTATTTAAATGTCGTGTTTATCCATGCGCATGCTGAAATAGATTACTTGATGCTATATTTATCATCAGTAAGCTGTAGATAAACACTAGAGGCTATGATTAGCGATACAAGCGCATAAATAAGTGTATGACGTCGTACTTTTGGATGACGAGAACATGCTATAAGTTAGGCATCATACTTTTTCTATTATAGTAGTTATGAAATTAGGAACACTAGGGACGTTAAATATGGAAAAAGGGGGAACTTTATTCTCGTGATGAGAATGAAAAATTGTAGTAGAGATTGCCATACTATAGTCCTCATGAGGATGAGAAAAATTGAGAAAAAATAAATTAGTGGAGCCTAGTAGGGCTGGGTTCGGGTGCAAGCCCGGGACAATATTTAATTACTGTGGGATAATTGACTGCATTGTGTATTGTGCTTGTGATGGCTAGGCTGAGAAGCATCTCTAGCCGGCACGACAGTTGCCTGACTCAGCAAGTGGACGAGGGGGTATTGAGATTGCACTAGTGAGCCACGCTGGTGTTAGACCTGAGTGGCAGGGGTCTTGAGATTGCGTCAGTGGGCCATGTTGACGTTAGACCCGAGTTGATTGGGTTGGATGAGATATCCTCAACCCAGTTAGGGTACTGGAAATTAGATGGCCATCCTAGTTGAAGGGCCCGGGTTTTGTTTCGCTATATGCGGATGTGAACTTGATGTAATCATTCATTATATGGATGGGTGCGTTTCATGGGCCGGTTAGGGCCG
Source organism: Canna indica (assembly GCA_034359265.1). Lineage (NCBI taxonomy): Eukaryota > Viridiplantae > Streptophyta > Magnoliopsida > Zingiberales > Cannaceae > Canna > Canna indica. The sequence goes on along the minus strand of CP136890.1, from coordinate 66,353,008 downwards.
AGTGGACTTATGATATGTGGTTGGCCGGCTTGGGCCAAGTGGTGTTTTAAATCCCAAGATTATAACTGGTTGAATTAATTCATAATTATATATATAATTATGCCTGGGATTTAAGTGGAGGTTCGGTAGAACCACTCACTGGGTTCCTGATGGACTCATGATTTATTTATTTTTGTTTTGTATAGCCCGACTAGTGAGGTACGGCATCAGGGTTGAGTTGTTTTGTGAACAATTGGAGTCTGTATTCACTTGAATATCTTTTATTTCATTTTAATGGATTCATGACATTTCGATTCGGTTGTTGTTGTTGTTGTTTATATATATACCTGCATGGATTGCATTACATGAGTTAGGCTTTAGGGTACCTCCATGTATCCTGGCCGGTCACGTGACCCTGAGTTGGGGCGTGACAAAGAGTTCACCCATCATTCTCATCTCAAACTCCTCTTGCACGCATTTTGCAGACCACTCACAAAGTAATTAATTAGTAGCATCAAATATAATGCAATACACATAAATTTTCACAAGTAAAATGTAATGCCCAAAAAACCTAAAATAATGTTTCATTCTTAAGCAAGGAACCATGGGCCCTAGTTAGCGCAGATTGACGTAGAGCTGCTGAATTGAACCCGGGTAAGCTTTAAATATAGAAAAATTTAGGAAAAATCCATTATTTTATTTCTATGATTTAGCATGCTAATATGATAGGTTCAAGCGGAACTCGAATCGGAGTTAGAATGAATTAATTATGGATTTTAGAAGTTGGGGCGAATAAGTGAGGGCATTTTGGTAATTTGGGCCAACCAGGGCCCATGAATTACCTAATGGGGGTGCACGGCTGCTGTTTAGCCGCACGCCACCCAAGAGACAGAGAGAGAGAGAGGAGGCGACACCATGGAGGAGGAGCCGCCGGAGCTGGAATTCCGCGAGTTCGTCGGCGCCGAGTGAAGGAGGATCCCTATCATCTTCTTCCTTCTCGTTTTCTCTAAAGAGGTGAGTGGATTAGCCTTCTTTTTCCATCCTTTTCATCAGCCATGCTGCCACCCCTATGTCATGGGGTTTTGTCGATTTTCATTTCGATTTCGTCATATTGGTTTGAGGTGTCATATAGAGGGTTTTCCTACCGTCGTTGTGATTTTGTCGGATCGAATTTTGGGCGATTTGGCCGCCCCTACCCTTGCTGTGACACCCCCTTTTTCTTTAATTTCTTGATGGTTTCTTTGAGGATTCTTGATGGTTGTTGAGGTTTTTTGGTGCTTGCTTAAAATCTTAAGGAAAGGAGGAGTTTTGGGGAAGTTCTAGGGTATGCCGCCCCCCTTTAGGGTTGTTTAAGGACCCTAGGGTGGCTGGCCATCCAAAGGAGGGATTTTTAGGGTTTTAAATATATTTTCACACTTAGAAGTTAAACTTTAGAGTATGTTGAATTTATTCCTAATGGTGTAAATATTGTAGGAACCTATACTTAGGAATTAAGGACCCTAGTGTTAGGGAGCTTCGGGGTTGTCAAGTCCCGTATGTGTCATGACGGCCCCTAATGTGCATTGTAAATATTGCATCATGAGCATTCATATAAATATGCATTGTAAAACGTGCTTGCGCACCGCCCACCGCTCTTGCTCATGCCTAGGCAAACGGCCTCGTTTGCCTAGGCGTGGCATGGATGGTGGGGGTGTGTGAACATAGGATTTTTGTCATGCTCCTCGTGCTTTTGGGAACCTTGGGGGTGGCACTTGGGGGTTATGCTCCACAAGTATAGTACCCAAGTATAGTCTGGACACACTCTAGTATTTCGTTCAAGCATTTCCTAGCATTTTCATACAATTGGCCATTTGGCCCAACAACGTTTTTGCATCCAAGTACTCAAAGGCTTTGACCCACGCGAAGTGGGAGCCCGCGACTTTTCAACATTGGCCAAGCAGATTGGCTTAAGGCTAACCCCTTGCATGGAAAGCAAGGGTGCCGCTCGAATTCTTCTGTACAAACCAATTGATCTATGACAACTGGTATCAGAGCGAGGCAAGCTCGCAAAGCTATGGTGCAAGCAATCGACGCAAACCGTCAACAAACTCGTGCCTTTGTTGTTGGAGACAAATGATGTTGGGGCACTCAGCAATCTCGCAGGAGAGATTTTCGTGACCAATCATGGGTCGCAAGACAATTGATGAAACGAGTGGCGTTGTTGACACGATGATGACCATTCCAGAGGAAGCGTTGGTGGAAGAGCCAACGCAAACACAACCAGTCAGGCAGACAAGAACGATTGTCCAACAACTCGGAGAGTTGGAGAAAATGTGTGATGCTCACGCGGCCGGCATGCCCTAGTTGGCAAGATAGTCGACGCATAAGAAATCTTGGAGTCAAGGCTAGATGGACTCCATTATGACATTCAAGGTGCATTCAAACATTTGCAAGATGAGATTGTAGAGCTAAAGGCTACAGTCAAATTTCTAATCCGAGAGATTCACTCGGGCGGTGGCAGTTCACGGCAGAACGAGGCGCCACAACACCACCTCAGAGCTCTCGAACCAAAACCTTACAATGGGGCCCGGGATGCCAAAGCGGTGGAGAACTTCCTCTTCGACTTGGAGCAGTACTTCAAGGTCACGAGGACAGTTGATGATGATATGAAAGTGTCCGTTGCAATCATGTATTTGTCTGAAGATGTAAAACTTTGGTGGTGGACCAAGTATGATGAAATTCAAAAGGGGCAAGCCAAGATTGACACTTGGGATGAACTCAAGCGCGAACTAAAAGCGCGATTCTTCCCCGAGAATGTGGAGTCTATCGCCCGACGGAAGTTATAACAACTTCGTCAAGACAATTTGGTTCGGGAGTATGTGAAGAAGTTCTTGGCTATCATGTTGGATATTTCAGACATGGCCGAGACTGATCAACTATTTACCTTCTTGGAAGGACTACAGCCATGGGCACAACAGGAACTCTCCAGGAGGAACATTCAGAATTTGACGGAAGCAAAGATCACAGCAGAACGACTCATCGACTATAGCCCAGAGGAGAATACGGCTAAGGTGGCACCTTACAAGCTGAGATTTTAGGGATCCAACAACTCCAATGGCTACAACTCAGAGGTGAATACGACTAAAGCGACGCCCTTCAAACCGAGGTATTGGGGGCCCGACAACTCTTAAGGCAAAGGATTCGTAGGCGATACAAGGTGGAGGAATCATACCACAAACCATACATCCCGAGAGAACATCCTCAAAGGGGGTCCTCTCCGAGAGGGAACCACTCGATAGTTTCGCCTACTTGTGCATTGTGTAAACGGCCTCACTTAACCCAAGGATGTCCAGAACGACAAGCCTTGAGCTCCCTAATAGCAGAAACCGTTGTGGAGACAATGTCCAATGTCTCTACGAAGAAAGATAAGGGCAAAGGAAAAGCAATTGCCTTAGCGAGTCACAGTGGGGGGTCATCGAGCAACCACTCCAGCGAAGACGAGTACAATGGGAGAACCAACATGGGAGCTGTACGACTACTCAATTCTCTCAAGACTCAAGTGGGGGAGCGGAAACCCACGACAAAGCATCCTGAAGTGACGAATGAGCTGATGTTCATTGACATCAAGCTGAACGGTAGAACCACCCGAGCAATGGTCGACTCGAGAGCAACTCATAATTTAATTGCTAGAGAGGAGGCAAAGCGAATTAGACTCCAACTAGGAAAAAGTTTGAGTCGTGTCAAAGCAGTGAATTCCGAAACACGAAAGATCGACGGCATTGCAAGAGATGTTCCGTTGAAAGTTAGAGAATGAAAAAGGCAGATCAACCCGATGGTCGTTCCCCTCGATGACTATCAAGTCATTCTAGGGATAGAGTTCCTCAAATTGGCAAAGGTGGTACCCATACCCTTCCTTGACACAATATGCTTGATGGGGGAGGACAACCCTAGTATCGTTCCAATAGTACGTTCAACACCAAGAAGCCAGAACAAACTCTTTTCTGCCATACAAGTGAAGGAAGGAGTCCGATGAGTGCGCACAGAGATAAGACGCAAGAGTGCGCATGGCAGGTGGCTTCTAAGTCGCAATATTTGTGCGCTGAGCAGATGGGTCATAAGACGCAAGGCTTGTGCGCATGGTAGATGGCCTCTAAGTCACAATATTTGTGTGCAGAGCAAATGACTCGTAGGATACCTGCACAGAGCAGATGGATCGTAAGACGCAGCGCGCAGCGTGAACCCACAGTAGGAATCGGGGAGCAAGCCCCATATCATCCTCCGTAAAGAAGGGCCCCACCAGAGTTGGCGGACTTTGCAGTTGGAGGCATTTGCAACCAGGAAGGACATTCCATCGCTTACGAGAGTCGAAAGTTGAACGACACGGAGCGATGGTACCCAGTCCGCAAGATGAAGAACTGGAAGATCAAGTGTCAAGACCTCTCCAATGCCTTCTAGAAATAAGTCGACGAGGGCGTCAACTTCGTAAGTGCGGGAGAATGTTAGGGACCTTCGGGGTTGTCAAGTCTTGTATGTGTCATGATGGTCCTTAACGTGCATTGTAAATATTACATCATGAGCATCCATGTAAATATGCATTGTAAAATGCGCTCGTGCACCGCCCAGCGCCCACCGCTCTTGCTCACGCCTAGGCAAACAACCTCGTTTTCCTAGGCGTGGCATGGATGGTGGGGGTGTGCGGACATAAGAATTTTGTCATGCTCCTCGTGCTTTTGGGAACCTTGGGGGTGGCACATGGGGGTTAGGTTCCACAAGTATAGTACCCAGGTATAGTCTGGGCACACTCTAGTCTTTCGTTCTAGCTTTTGTTCAAGCATTTCCTAGTATTTTCATGCAATTGGCCATTTGGCCTAACAATATTTTTGCGTCCAAGCACTCAGAGGCTTCGACCCACGCGAAGTGGGAGCCCGTGACTTTTTGACATTGGCCAAGTAGACTGCTTATGGCTAACCCCTTGCACGGGAAGCAAGGGTGCCGCACGGATTCTTCCGCACAAAACAATTGATCCATGACACTAGAGACACTAGAGACATCAGGATCCTAATTTAACTTTCGGAAGGGCCGACCCTAAGAACACCTAAGGGGGTCGAACCTTCCTTTCCCTTAGGGCACTCGGGTAAGGGAGGTAGATCAGCCCTAGGGTATTCGGCTGGGGTCACCAAGGGTGGGTTAAATTGCGTAGGATTGCTAGGTGGTGATACCCTATTTTTAGGGCTTTCTATATGTGCTTTTCGTTCTCTTTTTACTATGCTTTTGGATGTGTTATACCTTCATTTATGAGCTGTACATTCCATGTCATATTTTTATATATACATACGTGGTTGTGATTTATGACTTGAGGAGGTGGAGGTTGAGGTATGTCCTTAACCAAGCTTGTTGTTATTGATGGCGCATCTTATATTTACTTTTACAACTATATGTGTGATGTGCTTGTGCATTTCCCGGTAGCCTCGCGGTGAGGGGAGGGTATGCCCCAAACAGATAGTATTGGCCTTATTTCGAAAGTCCGATTGGTGAAGGGAGATCATACTCCAAAGAGACAGTCTGGAGACCTGACCGGTGAGGGGAACATATGCCCCAATTAGATGATTCGGAAGAGCCAGTGCCGGTGAGGGGAGTGCATGCCCCAAAGAGACGGCATTGAGCTCGGTGGTAGTTCGGAGGCCATTCCGTCTGCCTGCCCTACGTGGCTTGAGGGGCTGACGGGTTCGGAGGTTATTCATGTAGATGTGACATTGCATTATGATGTTTTATCTGTGATGGATGTGGATATCATGCGTAGAGTAGTAGACATGCTTATTATGTCATGATGCTATTTACTGCTTTTTATTATGTTTTCTTATTGCATGATGATAATGATGTGGTGAAATTAAGGACTGATCCACTCATTAAGTCCTAGTTGGGCCCATTATTTTTGTTGTTTTTTAGCACCTGAGATAGATAAGAGAGGTACCGGGGTGCAGTAGCGCGGTTGGTGGCAGGGCAGCGGGTCTCGTGACATGTCGTGGTCGAGAAGGATACCTGAGTCTTTTCTCTTTTCTTTGAGTTATTGAGTCATGTAGACTCGGGTTGATGTTTCCGCATTTTGTTACTTTTAGGAGTCTTGATTATTTATTAATCTTTCTTAAAATAACTTGAGCACTTTATGTTTGTTTTTGAGTCTATGGTTTGGTTGTAATTAAGTTGATTTATTCTCTTTTGATAAAGTATAAGTCTGTTCAGGTTATTTCTATATTGTGTTTGAGTTGGGATAGGCTTCGGGGTACGTGGCGTACCCTGGCCGGTCATACCAGATTTCGGGTGTGACATAAAATATCATTTTCATCATTTTTAATGAAAAGAGATACATCGGCTTTTCCAACGCTAAAACCTTGTTCAATCAAAAAATTGGAAAGCCTTTCATACCAAGCCCTAGGGGCTTGTTTTAAACCATATAAAACCTTTTTATGTTGAAACCGGAGGGTTGTTCAACATAAACATCTTCATCTATAAAACCATTCAAAAATGCGCTTTTGACATCCATTTGAAAGAGTTTAAAACATTTGAAACTTGCATAAGCTAAAAGCATGCGAATTACTTCTAATCTATCTATGGGTGCATAAGTTTCATTATAATCTATTCCTTCCTATTGATTATATGGCCACTAATCTAGTTTTGTTTCTAATGACTAAACCATCTTCATCTAATTTATTTCTATTGACCCATTTAGTCCCAATTACGGATTGTTAATTCATTAGGTCTAGGTACTAAATCCCACACATCATTCCTTACAAATTGATTTAGTTCCTCTTGCATGACAATCATCCAAAATTCATCTTCTATGACTTCCTTAATATTTTTAGGCTTTACTTGAGATATAAAAGCTACATATTGATAAACATTTTTAAGTCTAGAACGAGTTACCACTACCATTGATGACTCTCCAATAACTTGATCAATTGAATGATCTCTTATCAACCGGTATCCTGTAGGGAGAGGTGGTAGAGCTTCATCTTCTTCTTCCCCAACTTGAGGTAAGGATGAGGATGAAGGATCTGCAAGATGTGTTTCCTCATTGAGTTCATCTTCCACCTCCTTGTCATGAAAAGTCAATTCCTCAAGTTCCTCACCTACATTCACAATCTTAACATTCCTTGAAGAATCATTAGTTTCATCAAAAGTAACATGCATGGATTCTTCAACTATCATAGTTCTACGATTATATACTCTATAAGCCTTAGAACGTACTATTAGAATAACCTAGGAAAATACCTTCATCGGATTTAGCATCAAATTTTTCTAGATGTTCCTTACCACCTAGCAATATAACTTACCACCTAGACTAGCAACATCACAAGGACTAAAAAGATCCATGTGCACAAGTTCAAGTGTTCTAGATGTAGTGACTTGATTTATGCTATGAAATGAGGACTTAACTTGTTTTCCATGTTGACATGCATCATAAAGTTTATCTTTTTTAAATTTTATCTTGGGTATTCCTTTAACTAAGTCATTTTTAGTTACTTTTTGGATGAGGCTCATGCTAGCATGTCCTAGCCTTTTATGCCATAACCAAGAATCATTTTCCATGACAACTAAACATCTAACATGGGGATTTGGCAAAACATTCAAGACTAGTGTGTATACGTTTTAATGCCTATTTCCAATAAAGACAATGTCATTAGATGGTGAACTCCTAATGATACACTTAGATACTTCAAAAATTATAACATATCCATTATTATACAATTGAGATATACTAATCAAATTATGTTTTAACCCATCAACTAGTAATACATTCTTAATGCATGGGTAAGGAAATAAACCTATATCTCCAATGCCAACAATCTTACCTTTGGCATTATCTCCAAAAGTCACATGTCCACCATCCTTACTTGATAGGATTGCAAATAAATTGATATCGCCCGTCATATGCCTTGAGCAACTACTATCCAATATCCAAGTGCTCCTACTTGCTTGAGGATGGTTCTCCATCTACAAAAGGAGATGAGGCATGTCACATCCCAAATCCGGTATGACCGGCCAGGGTACGCCATGTACCTTGAAGCCTAACCCAACCCAAACCACATGAACACATAAACCAGACCTGAACATTTTATAACATCTCAAGGATTTTAAAAAGAAACATTTATTTTAAAGAAAACCCTAAATCACCAACTCAATAATTAACAACTATTCAAATCAATTTTCAAAAGTTTAATTACTAACAACACACCTCAAGTAATAAAAAGTGTGAAAATAAATATCCGAGTTGACATGAATCATCAACTCAAAAAAGAAAAAGAAAAATGACTCGGTATCCCCCTCGACCACGACATGTCACAAGACCCGCTGCCCTGCCGCCACCAACTGCGCTACTGCACCCCAGTGCCTCTCTGATCTAGCTTAGGTACTACAAAACAATAGATATGAGGGATAAGTCCAACAAAGACTTAGTGAGTAGATCAGTCCTCAATTTCCACCACATCATCATCCTCATGCGTAATCAAAGCATATAAATAAGTATAAGAGTATCAAGCATAAATTTTATTTGAGCATTTATTTTAGCAGCGCAATCATCCTCGTCAACATATAGCAACCTGCAAGAAAATGCCACAATATATAAAATGCTCAATTCAACCATCCACATGCTCAATCGGACCCGTTGGTCCACATCACCACATAGGGTAGGTAGTTAGTGCGGCCTCCGATCTACCACCCAGCCAGTGTCGTCTCTTTGGGGTATGCTCTCCCCTCACCGACACGACTCTTTTGATCCGTCTCTTTGGGGCATACGTTCCCCTCACCGGTCGGGTCTTCGAACTGTCTCTTTGGGGGTATGAACTCCCCTCACAAGCTGGACTTTTGAAATAAGGCCAACACTGTCTCTTTGGGGCATACCCTCACTGTTGGTGAAATGACCACACTAGAGAGGGGGGGGGGTGTGAATAGTGTGTTAACAAAATTTTTGTCTAAATTCTGTTTTAAACGTTTTCTTGAACTACTTAGGCAAATTGCAATTTTTCGACTAAATGCGGAAGCGAGTCATAAAGATAAGAAATGCGATACACAAAGAAAACAATGCTAACACAATTATTTATAGTGGTTCGGCCCCAATGTCTACTCCACTATATAAGCACCCCGCTTAGGATTTCGAAATTAGCTTTACTAGATTATATCATTTCCCTTACAAAGAGGACTTTACACCAGAAAGTCTCCGCTCTCAAATCGAAGGCACTACCACACCCGGAAGTATCACGTCTTCCTACCGAGAGCACTCTTCCACCTCAATCTAAGGGTCAACTCAACTAATCCTAGTAAAACTAAGTTTACAATGGTGGATTTAAAGCCTTAACACCAAGGCAACCACCAACTCAATCAAACCTAGCAACCTAGGTTTACACAAGTTCAAATACAATGAAAGAAACACCAAAATCCAACAACTAATGGAGCAATAAATCAAACAACAAATACTTAGCTCCAAAGGAAATTCCCTAGTCCTCTTGATGCTTGAAGATGATGAATTCGGTGAAGCTTGAAGGCTAAATCAAGGAGTGAAGATCAAAACTAGGGTTCTTATAAGGATGGCTCAATGAAAGCTTGTAGAGATGCAAGGTTTGACTCTTTGAGGCTTAGAAGAATCAACCACTACAAAGGAATGAGTTTGGGATGGGTATTTATAACCCCCCAAACATCAAGGCTCATCGTTGGTCGACAGATCGAGCGACCGCCGAATGACCGAAGGCATTCTGCCCATTCTGGGCATAATTCGGTCGACCAAAACTGGAAAAATCAAGGTAGTTTTGCTATTTTTTTGCTCGTTTGTTCATTTCTGGTTTCCATCTTCGCTAAGTCCTCTTATATAATATTTATTAACTTTAAGTTAAACATAAATGTTATATAAGGATTACCCCCCATTTGGATTCAATAAAAATATCTAAAAAATCAAAATCCTTAATAATCAAAATCTAACTTTTGGGGTCTAGTACAAATTTTCGAAAAACAAAAATTTTATAATCTTTCGGATCAAATATGGGTAAGCTAAATGCTTCTAAAAAATCCTTAAAAATATCTCGTTATCTAGTTTTTACCTAAGGAACAATTACCGAGACTTTTGGTGCTAAGAAAATATCTAGGTCATATAGCCCTCCAAGGAGCTCCCTAGGTAAAAAACCTTAGGCCAACACTCCCCTCACCAGCGAGGCATCCAGAAAATGCAACAATCACACCACAACATCACACACGTAGGTACATATATAAATGTGCATAAACAAGATTTGCACGATAGGTAAAAAAAGGCATGACTAGGGCACACCTTCACCTTTGCCTCCTCCTGTCATCCACCACAATCACACGCAATTATATAATAATGAAAATAACACTAAAACCATAACATAACAGCATGCACAATAAGTACGGAATTATAGCATAGTATGTTCAAAACCGTAGGATAAGAGCATGGAAAGCATGTATAGTAAACCCTAGCTAGGAATAGGGCATCACCCCTTAACGATCCTTCATAATTTAATCCGCCCTTAAGGACGCTAGCTGAATGCCCTAGAGCCAGCCTACCTCCCTCACCCGTGTGTCCTAAGGGCAAGAAAGGTTCAGCCCCCCTTAGGTGCCCTTAGGGTCGGCCCTCCCGAAAGTTAAACCGGGGTCCTAGTGTCTCTAGGTATCCCTCTGTTTCCAAATGTATAAGTCTAGGGTCCTACATTGATTCTATCCTTAGGAACAAGTTCAACATACCCTATAGTGTGTCTCCTAGGTGTGAGAAATAGATTGAACCCCTAAAAATCTCACATTTGGGGTGGCTGGCCACCCAAGGATTCCTAAAGTGCCCTACAAGGGGGCGACACACCCTAAACACCCTCCTTCTCCCCCCCTTTCATCAAGATATCAAACAACCACCAAGAACCCTCAACAAACATCAAGAAACCTCAAAGAATTCATCAAGAACAGAAGAAGAAGGGGGTGGCGCAGAAAGGTAAGGGGCAGCTAATCACCTAGAAATCAATCCTATAGAATCGTTACGATCACGGTAAAACTCTCAACGCGATTAACCAATTCGATTCATGAAAAACCCAACGAAAAACGACAAGAACCCCATGACATTGGGGCGGCATGACTGATGAAGAAAAGAGAAAGAAGAAGGCTAATCCACTCACCTCTTTTGGAGAAACCGGGGAGGAAGAAGAAGCTAGGGATCTTCCTACGTTGAACGCCAACGATCTTGCAAAATCCGGCACCGAAACTCCTCCTCCTCCTCTCGGCGGCACCTCTCTCTCCTCCTCTCTAAGCTTCGGGTGGTGTGTGGCAAAACCCCTGGCCACACGCCCCAGGTTCTAATTTATGGACCTCTGTTAGGTCCAAATGACCAAAATGCCTCCACTTAAGTTATCCGACTAAACTAGTCCGTATCTAACCCGTTCTAACTCCGATTCGAGTTCCGATTTAACCGTTAAATTCATCTCGAGACCCTCTTTCATCCTATCATGCTAAATCACGGAAATAAAATAAATATATTTTTTCTAAATTTTTTCCATATAATAAGCTTACCCGAATTAAATTCTGCGACTCTACGTCAATCTGCGCTAACTCGGGCCCATGGTCCCTCGCTAAAAATATTATTGTAGGATTTTTGGGATGGAAATTCCTCCCCTCTTAAAGAAAATTCATCCTCGAATTTTGAGATGAAGAAGAGAAGCTCACCTCGGCATCAAAAAGGTACATGTACTTCTCTCTTATGTCCTGCTCGACCTCCCAAGTGGCCTCCTGTCCTGAGTGGTGCTCCCAACGAACTTTCACCAAGGGAACCTCCTTGGACCTCTGTTTGCTCAGCTGCTTGTCTAGGATCTCTACAGGCTGCTCCTCATAAGAAATGGCTAGATCGACCTCCACTGCAGCAACATCTAGAATGTAGGACTCATCCCGAACATACCGCTTAAGCATGGAGACATGGAAGACAAGATGCACTCGGTCCATGCTAGGCGATAGAGCCAACTCATAAGAAACCACTCCTCTACACCACAAAATAGGGAAAGGCCCGATGAATCTGGGGCTCAACTTTCCCCTCCTCCCAAAGTGCACAACCCTCTTCATATGGGACACCTTTAGGAAGACCGAATCCCCTTCCCGAAACTCCACATCGCGGGCTTTACCATCGGCATACATCTTTTGACAACTCTTAGTTGCTAGAAGTCGGTCCTTGATCAGCTTCACTTTCTCAACGGTGTCATGAACCAAGTTCGACCCTAGCATCTGGGACTTGTCGGCCTCAAACCAGCCTATCGGCGACTTGCACCTGTGCCCGTACAAAGCCTTAAACGGGGGCCATACCAATGTTGCTATGATGACTGTTATTATAGGCGAACTCTACCACAGGTAGATGCGTCTCCCAGCTACCCTCCAGGTCCAGCACGCATGCCCTCTACATGTCCTCAAACGTCTAAATGGTCATCTTTGACTATCAGTCTGTCTGAGGATGAAAATCAGTACTAAACCGCACCTGCGTACCCAAAGCCTCCTGAAATGACTGCCAGAACCGAGCAATAAACTGAGTGCCTCGGTCAGATATGATCATAACTGGGATCCCATGGTAAGCCATAATACGGTCAAGGAACAACCGCACATACTGCTTAGCAAGAAAGTGGTCATCACAGGAATAAAGTACGCCGATTTGGTTAGGCGATCCACCACCACCACCCAAATAGAGTCATTTCCTTTTTCTGACCTCGGTAACTCGGTAACAAAGTCCCTGGTGATCTTTTCCCATTTCCATTTTGGAACCTCGAGATTCTGCAAAAACCATACGGGTCTCAAGTGTTCGACCGTTACCCGCTGACAGACCAAACATCTGGATACGAATTTTGTCACCTCCCGCTTCGTCACTTTCCACCAGTAGTGCTGGCTCAGGTCTCGGTACATCTTGGTGGCCCCTGGATGCATAGTGTAAGTGGAACAATGGGCCACCTCTAGTATCCGCCTATGGACCTCTGCCCTGTTTGGTACCACGATCCTGTCCCTGTATATGAGAATCCCCTCGGAGTCCACTCTGAAATCCTCTGCATTACCTCTCACAGCTAGATCCTTCGTCAGAAAACAGAAAGCATCCTCGCCATGAGCCGTTCGGTCACGTTGGTAAGAGGCTACCATGAAAGAAGTCAATTACAGCGGATTCTCATCCTTGAGAATTCTCTCCCAGTTCTGAACTGCCTCAATCTTCGTAGGATAAATTTTCACACCATCCCGAGATACAATATGCCCTAGAAATTCCCTCAAGTGTGTTGGGTGAAATGGCCAAACTAGAGGGGGGGGGGGGGTGAAAAGTGTGTTTACTAATCAATTAGCCTAAATCCAATTTTAATAGTTTCTTTGGTTATTTTAGGTAAATTATAATTCGACGACTAAATGCAGAAGCGATAAATGATAAATAAATTAAAACAAACAAGATATAAATGCAAACACAATAATTTATAGTGGTTCGGCCCCAATGCCTACTCCACTACCTAAGCACCCCGCTTAGGATTTCCAAACTAGTTTAACTAGATTAATTAGTTTCCCTTACAAAGAGAACTTTGACCCGAAGAGTCTCACTCTCAACCTACGGCACTTCCACACCCGAAAGTCCCCGCCTTCTTACCGAGAGCACTCTTCCACCTCAACCCTAAGGGATAACTCAACTAATCCTAATAGACTACGTTTACAATGGTGGGTTTATGCCTTAACACCAAGGCAACCACCAACTCAATCAAACCTAGCAATCTAGGTTTACACAAGTTCAGTTACAATGAAATAAATAATAAAATACACCAATAAATGGAGCAATAAATCAATCAATGAAGTACTTAGCTCCACAACAAGATTCCTAGCTTCCTCTTGATGCCTTTGATGATGAAACAATGCAGGTAAGGCTCAATCAAAGGGATGAGATATCAAAGCTAGGGTTTCTCTAAAAATTGGGTCAATGAAAGCTTTGGAAATGATCAAGGATGGCTCAATGAAGGTTTGGAGTGATCAAAAGTTGTTTAAGGAAGGTTGGGTTTGGGTATTTATAACCCTACAACGGAAACAATGCGTCAACTGGTAGAAAACTAGCAATTTCCGCCGTTCGGTCGCATGCCGGTCGATCGTCGATCGACCGATCGATCGCCCGCGACCGCTGCGCCTTCTGTGAATAACTCGTACTGTTCGATCGATCGTCGGGTCGACCGAATGAGTTGCGAGTCGTGCGAACCGCAATCCGGATTATCGATGGAGTCACGACTTGAACGATTCACAATCCGATCGACCGACGCACACACTGCCATTTTTTTGCCTCTATCGGTCGATCGACCGGTTGACCGAAAATTGGACAGACTGGGCAGACCAATTTGCTTAGGCTGTGTTTGCTCGTTTCTGGTTCCGTCTTCGCTAACTTTAAAACATAAGTGTTATATAAGGATTACCCCCCATTTGGATTCAATAAAAATATCTAAAAGATCAAAATCCTTAAGAATCAAAATCTAGTTTTTGAGGTGTAGTACAAATTTTTTGAAAACGGAAATTTCCTAATCTTTTGGGTCAAATATGGGTAGGCTAAAGGCTTCCAAAAAATCCTAAAAAATACCTCGTTATCTAATTCTAACCCAAGGAATAATTACCGCCATTTTTTATATCAAGAAACTATCTAGGTCATATAGCCCTCCAAGGAGCTCCCTAGGCTTAGTGAATTCATGACGATTTCCGAGTTTTCATATTTTGGGTTTCGGGTTTGGTTTTAGGGTTCTTTGCATCATAAAGAGGATATACAACATATCTAGACACCCTAAACCTAAACTTTAACTTCTTGAAGAATCTCGAGCGCCGACGAGCATCCTTGCCGATTTCTACGATATCTTTGATTTTTTCGATCGGGGACGTCGAGCGCTAACCAACTTGGAACCTGAAAGATTTCTCAATAAAACATTAGTTCCATGTTTGTTATCATCAAAATCGAGATTAAGACCAAGGTTGAAAATCTTAAGCCAACAATCTCCCCTTTTTTGATGGTGACAAACATCCTTAAGAAAATATATCATGAAAGCACAAATGATATCAACTAAGGGATTTCTCCCCCTATCAACATGCATAGCTACATAATGGAACTCTCCCTATCAATATGCATGGTTAACCTATATTTTCTTCCCATATACATATATTTTTCTCCCCCTTTTGACATCAATAAAAAAGGGCAAGAAAAGTCAACCTATAGTCAAAGTTGAGACTCTAAAATTATTTTCCATGAAACATGAAAATCTCAACTAAAGGGATGAAAAATCAAATATCTAATATGAGACTAAATCATACATGATAGCATTAGATGATTAATATATTCCAAGTCTAGAAATCATGTATAGGCTTAAGTATTGATATTTTCGTGTATCGATCAAGGAGTCAAAAATCATTTTGGAAATGATTTTTCTCATCTCATGAGTGGAACGATATCAAATATGAATTCAAAATATCATACTTGAAGTCTCATTTGAAGATTGGACCAAAAATTAAAGTATCGGAAAAATAAACATTTGGAAAGAACGATACTTTGAAGTTTTGAAATCCAATTTCAAAAACTCATATCAAATCATATTCTTACTGAAATTTTTACTGAAGAAACTAAATTTTTCAAAAAATATGCAATTTTGAGAATCATCGAAAAATCAATTTTCTACATTTTTCTAAAAATAGTTGAAATCTAGTGGCATTTTTATAAATAACTAGAATTTTATAAAAGTTTTCAGTTTTCATTCAAACTCTCCAAATATCAAGATATAATCATTTAAAGCATGCTTATCAAGTTTAAAATGAAAATAATGTCATTTGGTCAAAATACCTTAGCATGATTTCATTAAAAAATGAGCATGTTAACAAGAAATTACTAAGTATCAATCTTTAACCTATACTCATGGTTTTTTAAACATAGACACATGTACACCTAACATGAGTAAATCTAAACATGTTTGAGAAGTTTGAGCTCAAAAAGGAATTTCTAAGTCAAATTATTGACTTAGGAGAAACATTTTCAATTTTGAGTCTCCTAAGGTGAGCTAGTTGTCATTTTATCCATTTATATATGATTTTTCAATTTTAACCACATAGATATAAATCATGAGTAAGTTCAAACATGTTTATCAAGTTTCAACTTAAATGAAGTCTCTAAGATGAAATTCTACCTAGGACACATTTCATTCAAACAAGATTTCATGAAATTACCAAAGTATCAATATTTTTATCTACTCATGAGATTTGAATCAATTATCATGCAAGATCATTCATGAGCATAGAAAAATCATTTAATCAAGAAAATAGAGATGTTATGCAAGAATTTTACCAAAATGAAACTCATACCTCATTTCTTGAGAAATTCCAAAATTTCTACTTTCTTTTCATTTTCCTTTAGCCTTCCAAATTTTACCACTTTTTCAACTTGCAAGTAGGCTTCATTAGTATCATAATGAAATCATATACCAACTAGCAGACTAACATACTAAATAGCAAAGGGTAAATGCAAAGTTTCATTTAAAATTCTCAACCTATGCTAGATAGTAAAGATTCATTTTAAAGAAGTTATCATGATATTAAAATGAATCAAAGATCTCTTAAGATATGAAATATTTGAGGAATAAGATCTCTAAACATGTTTAACTAGTTTGGACTTAAATGAATGTTTCTAATAGTAAGTATCAACCTAGAGCAAGTTTCATTCAATGAAATTTGTCTAAGTACTAAAATCCTACATACTCATGAGAATTCAAGGGTTTTAACATGCAATTCTAATCATGAGTATAGAGACATAATTTAAGCTTAAACATTGAGGTATAACACTAAGATTTTGAATTTATCGAAGTTATACCTTATTCATGATGATTTAGCCAAACTAATCTTTTTCATTATAATTAGCCTTCCTAAAATACTTATAACTTGCAAGTAAGCTACACTAATATTTTAGAGAAAATATAGCTACTTAGCAAGCTAACCCAACCAAAAAGCAAAGAGAAGCATCAAGTATCATTATCAAAGTTCACTTTGCTAAATGGTTTGAAATCCGTTTTAAATAAAATCAACTCATACCAAAACGAATTTTAAGAGACCACTAAGATAATAAATATGAAAACATGATCTCCAACCCTTCCTATTGGTTGAAAACCGAAAGACCACAATGAGCCTACGATTTAAAACCGCAAGGTCGCATGAGCCCATTACAAGCTACTTAGGTCTCCGAAGAGACCGGGAAATCAAAATAAAAAAATCATTTCATAAAACTTATCAAGAGTGGAAAATCTCCTAACGTTAAGCATATATCAAAACTCCAACTATAATTTAAGCTAGTGAGTGTAGGAGATGATACCAAAGTCCTTGATGCCAATTTTCATACCTATGGCATCATGATAGCTTGAAGTTGCAACCTCTTGAAGATTTCTCATTTGGATCCAAGGTTAACTTCACTAGTCCCCTACAAGAGAGCATGATACTTTTGGTACCCAAATGGCTTTGGGTCCTTGGGGGTTAAAGGGCTTAGGAACCCAAAGTGTCTTTGCTACACATGTATTCATCTTAAAAGCGCAATAAAAAATGGCATGCCCATATATGCCACAACAAACACAATGTCCATGAAATTCTTTCTTTTTATCCTTTTTGTAAACATGAGGTTTAAAGTTAGAATGCTTGGCATAAGAGGAATGATGAACATGGACATTCTTGGATGAAACATTTTTCTTCCTAGGATTTCTAAAAGATGAGACATGTGATAAACTACTAGTTTTCTTATTCAAGAAAACAACCTTATTTTTCAAATCATTTATTGATTTATGTAAGGCTTGCATTTGAGATTTCATCATATTATTTTCATTTTTGATTTTCATATTTTCTACTTTCAAATTCTCAATCTCAACTTTTGAGATATTTTTCAATTCAATTTTCAAATCATCATTTTTATTTTTCAAATCAATATTCTCACTTTTTAAGTCCTCAATTTCAATTATCAATTGTGAATTACTAGTTTTCAAAGCATCAAGACTATCATGGCAATCAATACTTGAGGAACTTAGATTTGCCTTTAAATTTTTATTTTCTAATTCTAGAGCATGCAAATCCTTAGTAAGCCTTGAGTTATCTTTTTTAATTTTCTTCATTTCTTTACTCTTTTTCAAAAGCATGGCACACATATTTTGACATTCTTGTACTAATTCTTTGTATGACATTTTGGGTGAATGTGAAGAGCTAGCATCACTATCATATGCTATATCTTTATCATGACTAAAAGTAGAATATTGTAACTCATCATGGATACCCATGAGGCAAACCTTGGATGTGCCTTCATAGTCATGACAAGAGGATGCTTCTTGTGATTTGGAGGTGGATGTTGAAGCACTTGTCCTCTTTTTGGCATTCTTCTTTGATGAAGGACAATTCCTCTTAATGTGCCCCTTTTCCTTGCATAAGTAGTATATAATCTTTCTTTTTCAGATTTTTGATTTGCTTCTTTGACTAGAAGCACTAAGATCATCAAAACCGAGGTTAGTACTAGGGGGATGACCATTGTCATCACCACTCTCAACAAATGTATTAAGCTCTTCGGTTTTAGCATAATCATATAACATATTTAATGTGGCCCAAATATGAAATGCGGAAGAACAATGCATAACCTTTCCAAGTATTTCATTTGAAAATGAGCAATATAGGAGATGCGTTGTTTTAGCATTCAATTCAAATAATTTAACTTCTTCTTGAGTCCAATCATTTATGTCAATGGTGAGCTCAACATATTCATTATTTAGCATGCACAATAGATCTAAACTTTGTGTTTTAAGAAAGGTATACATCCTACTCTTCCAAACACCAAAATTTTCATCATCAAAACTAGGTGGTGCAAATGCTATAATCTCTAGTGCCATTTTTCGGATCGAGGCAAGATATAGACGAGATGGTGAAATCTCAATCCACGACCCGTTCTGATACCAATTGTTGGGTGAAATGGCCACACTAGAGGGGGGGGGTGAATAGTGTGTTTACTAATCAATTAACCTAAGTTCAATTTTAATCATTTCTTTGGTTATTTTAGGCAAATTATAATTGGACGACTAAATGCGGAAGTGATAAATGATAAAGCAAATAAAACAATCAAAGATGTCAATGCAAACACAAGAATTTATAGTTGTTCGGCCCCAATGCCTACTCCACTACCTAAGCACCCCGCTTAGGATTTCCAAACTAGTTTAACTGGATTAATTAGTTTCCCTTACAAAGAGGACTTTGACCCGAAAAGTCTCACTCTCAACCTAAGGCACTTCCACATCCGGAAGTCCCCGCCTTCTTACCGAGAACACTCTTCCACCTCAACCCTAAGGGGCAACTCAACTAATCCTAGTAGACTACGTTTACAACGGTGGGTTTAAGTCTTAACACCAAGGCAACCACCAACTCAATCAAACCTAGCAACCTAGGTTTACACAAGTTCAGTTACAATGAAATAAACAATAAAATACACCAATAAATGGAGCAATAAATCAATCAATGAAGTACTTATCTCCACAACAAGATTCCTAGCTTCCTCTTGATTCCTTTGATGGTGAAACAATGCATGTAAGGCTCAATCAAAGGGATGAGATATCAAAGCTAGGGTTTCTCTAAAAATTGGGTCAATGAAAGCTTTGGAAATGATCAAGGATAGTTTGATGAAGTTTTGGAGTGATCAAAAGTTGTTTAAGGAAGGCTGGGTTTGGGTATTTATAACCCTGCAACGGAAACAGCGCGTCAACGAGCGGAAAACTAGCTGTTTTCGCTGTTCGGTCGCATGCCGGTCAATCGTCAGTCGATCGACCGATCGACCGCCCACCACCGCTGCACCTTCTGTGAATAACTCACACTGTTCGGTCGACCGACGGGTCAGCCGAATGAGTCGCAAGACGTGCGATCTGCAATCCGGTTGATCGATCGGTCGACCGATGGAGTCGTGACTTTAGCGATTCCCAATCCGATCTACCGATAGATCGGCTGATGCACACACTGCCATTTTTTCGCCTCTTTTGATCGATCGACCGATCAACCAAAAATTGGACAACTAGGCAGACCAGTTTGCTTAGGCTGTGTTTGCTCGTTTCTGGTTCCGTCTTCGCTAAGTCTATTTATATAATATTTATTAACTAAGTTAATAACTTTAAAACATAAATATTATATAAGGATTACCCCCCATTTGGATTCAATAAAAATATCTAAAAAATCAAAATCCTTAAGAATGAAAATCTAGTTTTTGGGGTCTAGTACAAATTTTTTGAAAACGAAAATTTCCTACTCTTTTGGGTCAAATATGGGTAGGCTAAAGGCTTCCAAAAAATTCTAAAAAATATCTCGTTACCTAATTCTAACCCAAAGAAAATTTACCGCCATTTTTTATGTCAAGAAACTATCTAGGTCATATAGCCCTCCAACGAGCTCCCTAGGCTTAGTGAATTCAGGGCGGTTTCTGGGTTTTCATGTTTTGGGTTTCGGGTTTGGTTTTAGGGTTTTTTGCATCATAAATAGGATATACAACATATCTAAACACCCTAAACCTAAACTCTAACTTCTTGATGAATCTCGAGCGCCGACGAGCATCCTTGACGATTTCTCCGATATCTTCGATTTTTTCGATCGGGGATGTCGAGCGCTAACCAACTTGGAACCTGAAATATTTCTCAATGGAATATTAGTTCCATGTTTATTATCATCAAAACTGAGATTAAGACCAAGGTTGAAAACCTTAATCCAACAATCGCTCCCAGGACTCCGGCGCTAACCAACGACCCCCAAACCAATTGGTGAGAGAGAAGGATGCACCTTCACCTTATACCGTAGCAAACCCGAGCGCCCTCGGCGTCTGAGTGTGACTCGGCCCGCCAGGCCTACACGTCATGAGGCATTTGATGACTCAGCCCGCCAAGCCTACACGCCAACAATTTCCCCCTCAGCAATCGCCAGTCAAGACTCGAACCCGAGACCCAGGCTTTGATACCAGCTCCTAGGACTCCGGCGCTAACCAACGACCCCCAAACCAATTGGTGAGAGGGAAGGGTGCACCTTCACCTTATACCGTAGTAGACCTAAGCGCCCTCCGTGTTCGAGTGTGACTCGGCCTGCCAGGCTTACACGCCACTAGGCGATTGATGACTCGGCCCGCTAGGCCTACACGCCAACAAAGTACTCCCTATGCTCCACCTCGCTCCTGGAATATACCAAAATGTCGTCAATGAAGACTATGATGAATTTGTCTAGAAAGTCCTTGAACACCTGGTTAATCTGCTCCATGAAGGGTGCCGGGGCATTAGTTAGCCCAAAGGGCATGACCAGGAACTCATAGTGTCCATACAGCGTCCTGAAAGTAGTCTTCTGGATATCCTGATCCCTGATCCTCAACTAATGGTACCCTGACCTCATATCGATCTTTGAGAACCACTGAGCTCCCTGCAACTGATCAAATAAGTTGTCAATCCTGGGAAGCGAGTATCGGTTCTTGATTGTCACCTTATTGAGCTGCCAGTAGTCGATGCACATCCGCATAGACCTATCTTTCTTTTTCACTAACAACACCGACACCCCCTAGGGCGAGACACTTGGGCGAATGAACCCAATGTCTACCAGCTCCAGTAACTGCACTTTAACCTCCCTCTAGGTGGTAATGCTGCTTGACTTCCTATAGGGCAGTCCCTCCTGATATGGCATGGCTGGCCACACCCAAAATAGGCACTCAGGCCATAGCAAGCCCCTCTATGCCTGCTCTCGCACTACCCACACTCTAGTACCTCGCCTCTCTAGCCTCCTGATACTACGGCACTCTGAGTAACCGTCGGTGGTCCTGTCCATGTATGACCTCTAAAATTTCCTTATCCTTTTTTATGTGGGCGCGCCATTCCGGTGCCGGCACCCTCAAACTGGGTGCGTCTGTCCTCCTGAAGGTGCTGCTTGAACCTCTTCCGGGCTGGTCCATCCTGTCGGTCGGTAGGTACCATGGCCTTCTTCCGCATTGCCTCGTCCAACACCTGCACAAAGGTTGTGTCCTCAATGTAGTGTATTAGTATGCCAATCTGTACCCTCAGACCCTCCACGAACTGCCTCACCTAGTCCGTCTCAATCACCACTAGGGATGGGTGGTAACGGGACAACCGTGTGAATTCGATCTCTTATTCTGACACCATCATTGTGCCGGTCTGGCGAAGCTGCTCGAACTCCCTAGCCCGCCTTTTGCGAACATTCCTGGGAAGGTTCTTCTCAATGATAGCAGTTCAAAATTCTCCCCACGTAGGGGCTGGTGCATGAGTCCTCCTATGCGCCCTCCATGAATGGTGCCACTCCTTCGCTAGGCCGCTAAGCTGTAACCCAATTATATGCACCATCGCCTCAAAGGAACACTCCAAGACCGACCATAACTTTGGGCAGTCATTTAGGAACGCTGTCACCTCCACTGCCTGATCCGCGCCTGTGAATACTGGCGGCTTCAGCTTCACAAAATCCATGTACAATGAGCTACGTACCATTGGCTCTTGTTGATCCTCCTCCCCGTATCCTGACTGAACCAGCTCGATCGGCTTAGTCACTATGGGTGCCATTGGTGGTACAGGTGGGGTCCGCTACTGTGCTAGCTCCCACTCCTTACGAAGCTCCTCTTGCTCCCTACGAAACTCCTCCCGTTCTCAACGGAATTCGTCCCATTCTCTATGAAGCTCCTTGGCCGCGACCCCGGCCTCAGCCTCGTCTGACAACGGAGTTACTTCCACTTCCACTCATCACGACATCATCATATGCCTCCATTGCTATTAAATAAGAAGCAATTACCATGGAATTTCGATATATAAACAACTTAAATAAAAAAAAATACATTGCGCCGCTGGTGCGCAGGTTCAGCCGACGATATCGTGACTAGGACATACCACATGTGAACACGCTAGCAATGCCCCCATACGATACCTACTATTCTATTGTCGTACCCGCTCTGATACCATCTTTGTCACACCCCAAATCCAGTATGACCGGCTAGGGTACGCCACGTACCCTGAAGCCTAAACCAACACAAACCACATGAACACATAAATCAGACCTGAAGATTTTATAACTTCTCAAGAATTTTAAAAAGAAACATTTATTTTAAAGAAAACCCTAAATCACCAACTCAATAATTAGCAACTGTTCAAATCGGTTTCAAAAGTTTAATTACTAACAAGACACCTCAAGTAATAAAAAGTGCAAAAATAAATAATCGAGTCGACGTAACACATCAACTCAAGAAAAAGAAAAATGACTCGGTATCCCCCTCGACCACGATATGTCATGAGACCCGCTGCCCTGCTGCCACCAGCCGTGTTACTACACCCCAGTGCCTCTCTGATCTAGCTTAGGTACTACAAAACAACAAATATGAGGGGTAAGTTCAACTGAGACTCAGTGAGTAGATCAGTCCTCAATTTCCACTACATCATCATCATCATGCGTAATCAAAGCATATAAATAAGTATAAGAATATCAAGCATAAATTTTATTTGAGCATTTATTTTAGCTGCACAATCATCCTCGTCAACATATAGCAACCTGCAAATAAATGCCACAACATATAAAATGCTCAATGCAACCATCGACATGCTCAACCGAACCCGTCAATCATCATCGCCACATAGGGTAGGTAGTCGGTGCGGCCTCCGATCTACCACCCAGCCAATGTCATCTCTTTAGGGTATGCTCTCCCCTCACCGACACGGCTCTTCTGATCCGTCTCTTTGGGGCATACGTTCCCCTCACCGGTCGGGTCTCCGGACTGTCTCTTTGGGGGTATGAACTCCCCTCACCAGTTAGACTTTCGAAATAAGGCCAACACTGTCTCTTTGGGGCATACCCTCCCTGTTGGTCTTGCTGAAGGTTCTTCAACCCGGTGTGATGCTTTTAAAACAATGGTCTTGCTTTTGGGGGCATCTTTCTCCTTGTGTGCCCTCATGTGGATCTCATGGGTCATGAGAGATCCAATGAGTTCGGTAAGCTTCAAGGTCGCCAATTTCTTGGCTTGCACGACCACAATTATCTTTGGATCCCAAGCTTTGGGAAGGGATCGGAAGAGCTTTCTTACCTTCTCTTCTTTTATGTCTTTTCTAAGATTAGATAAACCATTAGTAATATTTTGGAAATGAGCATACATGGCATCAATAGTTTCATGCGAAAGCATTTTAAACATTTCATAATCATGCATGAGGAGGTTTATCTTAGATTCCTTAACTTGTGAAGTGCCTTCATGTGTAGTCTCTAAGACATTCCAAAGTTCAACGGCGGACTTACAAGTAGAAATCCGATTAAACTCATTAATAGATAGGCCATAATATAGTGCATTAATGGCCTTGGCATTTGCATTAAAGAGTCTAATTTTTTCCGATTCCACTCATCCATGTTCTTGGTGGCCGGGTTGCTTATACTCTACTTGGATCATCCTCCATACATCCATGCCTAGTGATTGAAGGAAGCTATTCATTCATATCTTCCAATAGACACAGTTGTTTCCATCGAAAAGTGGTGGAGTATGAGTAGAGGACCCTTGAGCTAGTTGAATTTCACTAGACATTCTAGATTGTAGGGTAGATGATTAAATCTAATCCTACGACCTTGCTGCTCTGATACCAAATATTGTTCAAATATCCACACTAGAGGGGGGGGTGAATAGTGTTGGGTTAAACTATGTTCAATCCTATTCCTTTTTAATTGAAACACGAATACAACCAAATCTATGTGCGACTAATTTAGATGCTTTGGCAAGTATGAATATCAAATAAGAACAAGCAATCAAGACAGTACAAACACAAGTAATTATAGTGGTTCGGCCAACCGCCTACTCCACTACCTTGGATCCACACCAAGTATTGATCTAACCAACACCTTTATAGATTAAGTGTTTCCCTTTGAATACAAATGAGGACTCACTTCTCAACCCTTTGAGAAAACCTCAACCCTATTTACCTAGGAAAAACACAAATCTACAAAGTGAACCCTAAGATGTTTACCTAGCACATCTTACAAGCTATCAATGAAAACCTTGTTTAACAACAAAGAAAACAAGTTCTAAAGGAGAAAGAGAATAAACCAAACAAGAGTGCTCCTTGCTTAGCCTTCAAAGCCTCCAACTCCTCAAGTCGTAGAGTGCGAATCGGAGCCGGAGTCGAGGTGAGAAGAACACTTCGAGTAGATGAATGATCGTCGAAGCTTGCACGTGGAAATCACCTTAGGAAGTCTCAAATCTCTCTTAAGTATGCTTAGTGAATTATTAAGAGGAGTAAATGAAGGTTGGTGATGGGTATTTATAACCCCTCACTCGAACAGGGCACCAACGGACATTTTTTCTGCCCATTGGCGCCGCCGGGTCGCTGGCCCGTTTGAAGGCCGGTCGACCGAACGAGTGACCGCCCCAGCGACAGGAGCCCTTTGTGCATTATGGGCTCCATTCGGTCGACCGCCCCTGCAATCGAACTTGGGAATCAGCCTTTTTTTGCTAATTTCTTCTCGCGAACTTCATTTTCGGGTTTCATTTCTGAGTTTTGACTTGGATAAATTACAATCAAGTTTGGGATGTAATCCTAGATTTTCTATGCGATCGTCGTCGGAGCCATTTTTGACATTTTTTTGGTATTTTCCCGAATGAAGTTTGCACACGCATCGTAACATCAACCTGAACTCAAAACTACACAAATGCATCAGTTTCATGTTTGTTATCATCAAAATAGAGATCAAAGCCTAGGGGCAACCCTTGGGACAACACTATTTCGATCCCAAACTTTGAGGTGCACATGTGCATGCCATCCAACGCAAGTCCACACCAAGCATAGCCTCACAACTTGAGGCTCGTGGCTCAATTGACGCACTCCACGATCTCCGACTTCCACTAAAGGGGTTCGGGCCTTCCACCAAGCATCCAACCACCTAGAAGGAGGAGAAAGACGATGAAAAATTACAGAATGAACTCAAGGAGGCTAGTACGTTGTTGGAAATTTCGGCGTCCTCAAGAGATGCAACTCGGCAACGAATTCCGATGAAGCAACATGGTGTTTCTCCTTGAGACTTGAAGCTGTAGGACAGAAAGAGAGAGGGGGTCAGTTGGCTCTAATTTTTGGGGTTCAATAGAGGAAACTCTAGGGGGGAGGCATCGATCTCAACCCCCTTTAAATAGGGGATTCTCAATCCCCTAGGTCGGCTAAGGTAGCCGACCTTACTCAAATGGGTAGGTCGGCTACCCTAGCCAACAATAACAAGATGAGGCTCGACCATTCACCCCTAAAATTAAGGAGTCGACTCCTTTCTTTGAGTCAACTTGCTTTACCAACCACACTCCTTTATTTAAGGAGTCAAATCCCTTAAATCAGAGAGATAGGAGTCGGCTATTCAAAATACCCGACTTGCCTCCATTGACTCAAATGACATCATCCTAATGAGGTCAGGTCTAACCTGAAGGTGGTTGGGTTCGCAAATGCGAGGGTTCGCAATTCGATAGAATTCTTTCTATGCGAATTTTCATGACCCTTAATTAAACTCCTTTAATTTGATTGCACGATCATCTCATGATCGCAATTTTACTCACAAGTCAAGATAGATATCTGCAACGTATCATGACTACCCGTATAGTGTCAGGTTCAATCGCCCTTCGGTGATTAGTTCTCATGAAATCAAATCATTCTGTTACACAATGTCCTAAATACGACTAGGCTATGCAAGACGTGTCAAACCCTAACACTGATCCATATGTTATCCACTCTCTCAAGTGGTCATCTCAACGATAAATTATTGGAAACAGCTTTCCATCTTTTATATCCACTCTAGCCAGAGATTTCCCGAGATGATACTTGTTGGAAGATATAGGACATTCTCTCCTCTTACTAGGAGTAATCGATTTCTTGTTGGTTGCTCACCTACCTGCATGAAAGCCTCACTATGCTTAGAACATCTGACGCACGTCTATGCGAGCCATGCTAGGAATACACCAAAGAGATAGGTCGTTAATCACAAGGTGATCGTGACAACCTTAGGTCCAAGGATAACTTGCACCAACCACCACTAGAGGAATAGCCTATTGACACTCATGTAAGGATTCCATTTATATAGCATTCCTCAAGTGGGTTTGTTCATTGAACTCATTCCCTAATGAGCACCTACACTTGTATATTAATGAAGCCTTATAGGTATTTATTCCTGCCTGAGGATCAGAGTACTCTGGTCTGGTTCGGTGCCTCTCGTGGTTAGGTTCAATGCCTTAGGGGGGGGGACCTGCAAAAGATACTTGACGCTCAAGTTAGGGGGACTCCAAGGTCGAGGTAATGAAATTAGAACTTACGATTGCTTGAGGCGTGCGTGTCTGTATTTATTGCAGGTGGAGGTGATGATGCTGCTCGGTAATCTTGCAGGGATGTTACTTAGAATTGGTCAAGGCTGATCCTGGAGATGGCGGGCTTGTAATGGCGTATCCCTTGTGATAAGGTAGGATGTGGATGTCCATATTTGGCCGGATGGAGCCTCCAGGCAGAGCCGTTTAATTTGTCTTGAGTCAAGTCCAAGAGTATAGCCAGGCGGGACCCCTGGGCGAAATCACCTGGTTCGGTCTTGAAGTAAGTTATGGGGCGCTGTGTCTAATCCGATCGGGCCCAATAGTTCTAGTCCAATCCACAGCCCCCGAGCTCGGTCAGAGTAATGATTTGGAGGACTGTGTGTGGAGCTTTTAAATAGAGTTATATTTCTTGTCCTTTAGCCTCTCTGGGGAGTTTCCAAAAATATTTTCCAAGTTATGTTGGGTGGTCAGTAAGGCCGAGCTAAACATTGTGTTAGAGTGGTTGACCGTAGAGGCCAAACAGGTGGTTGCTGAGGCCAACCCCGAGTTGGAGCGAGTGGCCGTGGAGGCCGAACTGGAGTGAGCGACCGCAAGGGACCAATCGGAGCAGGTGCCAGGGAGATCACGATGAAGTGGACGACTGCGGAGGCCGGGCTAGAGGGTCTGGCCGTGGATGCCAAACTAGAATGGGGGGCCGCAAGGGCTGAACCAGAGTAGGTTGTCGGGGAGGCCATGATGAAGTGGACGGCTGCGGAGGCCGAGCTGGAGGGTCTGGCCGTGGAGGCCAAAATAGTTCCTTGTCTTGTCCTGAGGTGAGTCGAGTAGAAGTATTTTTGTCGTGTTGTTCTTGTGCCTCTTCGGCTTTTGTGGCTTGTATGGAAGCTTTTTTGCAGTAGGGTTTTCTCTTTCTTCGTGGTGCTTTTTGATTGGCCCTTCTCTTTGAGGAGATCATGGAAGAAAAGGTGCTTTCCACACATTCCCCATCATTTCCCAAGAAGCCGCCACTTCCGTTTGAACGGTCTAGATTTGTCTTTGGTGAGATTGCCGACTGCTCGATGAGGATAAGTTCTTCGCCTATCATATCACTTATAAAACCCTTTCCTTCTTCTTTTCAGAGTCTAGTTTTTTCATCGTCCTGGTGTTTTTAGGAATTTTTCCTCGACATTAGCTTCGTAGCCTGTTCGTCCGATCGTTGCCGCCTCCACTTCTTCTTTTGGTGAGTTCCTTGTTACTCTCGTAGGTCTAGCCTTAGGTCAGTAGGTTTGATCTCACTCGTTCGTATTCTAGGGTTTCCGCAATGGTAAAGAGAAGCATCGTCATGAAGTCTGAACTTGGGACATATGTGATGGATTTCAACCCCTATTCCTGGGTGCAAGAGGAGGTGAAGTTGCATGGCACGGTATTAACCAATCTTGATAGGGTCTTGTCCTTTCGGGATAACATGTCTATTACTCACGAAGGCGCTGAGGTGGACTATGAGTGTCTTCCGTGCCTTTCTTGGAATCGGGTATTGTTGGTGAAATGACCACACTAGGAGGGGGGAGGGTGAATAGTGTATTATCAAAATCTTTTTGCCTAATTCCGATTTTAATCTTTTCTTAAACTACTTAGGTAATTCACAAATTCGAATAACAAGCGGAAGCAATAAATAAGACAATTAAGCATACATGAGAGAGACAATGCTAACACAATGATTTATAGTGGTTCGGCCCCAATGCCTACTCCACTACCTAAGCACTCTACTTAGGATTTCCAAACTAGTTTAACTAGATTAATTAGTTTCCTAGCAAAGAGGACTTTACACCGAAAAGTCTCCGCTCTCAAATCAAAGGCACTTCCACACCCGGAAGTATCCCGCCTTCCTACCGAGAGCACTCTCTCACCTCAACCTAAGGACAACTCAACTAATCCTAGCAAACTAAGTTTACAATGGTGGATTTAAGCCTTAACACCAAGGCTACCACCAACTCAATCAAACCTAGCAACCTAGGTTTACACACTTGATATACAATCAAAATAAACAACAAAATACAATAACAATTGGAGCAATAAATCATAACAACAAGTACTTAGCTCCAAAAGAAACTCTCTAGTCCTCTTGATGCCTCAAGATGATGAATCGGTGAAGCTTGAAGGCTAAATCAAGGAGTGGAGAACAAAACTAGGGTTCTTGCAAGGATGACTCAAAGAAATCTTGTAGAGATGCAAGAAAATGACTCTCTTAGGCTTAGAAGCATCATGGAAGGCTTGGAAGAGAGTTTGGGGTGGGTATTTATACCCCCCCAGATAGGAGGGCTCATCAACGGGCATTTTTCTGCCCATTGCCGACACCCGGTCGCTTGCCGATTGATCGTCGGTCGATCGACCGAGCGATCGCCGAGTGACCGAAGGCATTATGTCGCTTTTTGGCATACTTCGGTCGATCGACTTGCCTAATGCCAGTTTTTGGCAATAATCAATTGACCGAATTGCCTTCTGCCTGATTTTCTCTTCTATTGGTCGACCGGTCGATCGACCGAATCTGGGCAGGGCAATTTTCTTGTGTATTTTTCTTGCACGCTTCATTTTCAGGTTTCGGCCTTCAGCGTGGGGCAATGATTCTATCTGGGTAGGGGTGGATTGCCTAAGCAAGATGTCATATTTCATATCAGTCAGGATGACCTGACTTGGTGGATAGCATCGGGATGGCCCCATTTGAGGCATTGTATGGGCGGAGATGTAGGTCACCTGTAGGTTGGTTTGAGGCAGGAGATTCTCTTATGCTGGGACCTGACCTGGTGGAGGATGTAGTAGAAAAGGTGAAGCTAATCAGAGAGAGGCTGTTAGCAGCTCAGAGTCGCCATATAATGTATGCTGATGGGAAGGCCAGGGAGGTAGAGTTTGCGGAGGGGGACATGGTGTTCCTCAAGGGGTCCCCTATGAAAGGGGTGGTAAGATTTGGTAAGAAAGGAAAGCTAAGCCCTAGGTTCATTGGGTCGTTACCTATTCACAGGCGCAGGGGAGCTGTGGCCTATGAGTTGGCCTTACCTCCTAGTATGGACTGAGTACATCCAGTGTTCCATGTATCTATACTGAAGAAGTACATTCGGGATGAGTCCCATGAGATTGAGCCTACCGCAGTGGAGGTGTACTCGGCAGTCTCTTGTGAGGATCGGCCAGTTGAGGTGTTAGATCGCCAGATCAGAAAATTGAGGTCCAAGGAGATTCCCTTTGTCAAGGTCATGTGGGAGCACCATTCCGGGCAAGAGGCCACCTAGGAGGTGGAGTAGGATATGAGGGAGCGTTACCCTTCATTGTTTGATGATTTGGTGAGTCCTTAATTTTCTTTTTCTGAAATTCTAGAATGAATTTTCTTTAAGGAGGGTGGATTTTAATATCCAAGATATTAGTTCTAATTTCCATTTATTGTATGTGTTTCCAGCCTAGCGGGCTAGTTCGTGGTCGAGCCAAGTCGACTCATGGTCCAGTGCGACCTTGCGAGCTTGGGTAAGTTGAATTGTGAGTTATGATTATAGAGCTAATTTATTTGATTATGTTACATGCGGATGTGCATGTGTTTATTGCTTGTATTTTATCGTGGGATTACTTTGGGTTACCGAGTTGCAAATTAGAAGAGTGCGGGTTAGGGTGAGGTTAGGTGGAAGTGGGAGGGGATTATAAATTCCCCCCCCCCCCTCCCCGCCCCCTAGGGCTGGCGGCTCCCTATTGGAGCCGCCCAGCCGATTGAAGGAGAAGAGAGGAGCCAACCGCCTGAGCCGCCGCCCTTCCCTTCCCCCTCTTGGAGCCGCCGAGCAGCCCTGCCATCCAAGCCCTGCTGGGATTCTTTTTGATTGCTGTGTTTGAGGAGCTCATTGGATTCGGCAGCCCTAGGATGACCCTAGGGGTGCTTGGCCAAGGGTGGAGCAAGGGTGCCCTCAAGGTGTTCGATGAAATGCCTAAGTTAGAGATTTTGGTTATCTTGTGGTTTATGTCTTGAATTGTTTATTAAAATGAGTTCTTATATGTTCAAGCATGCTTAGTATTTAATCTGTGATTTTTTGAAAAAAATCATGTTCTTTTACAAAATATGGATCTTGATGTTGATGCCATGAAGGTTCTTGAAAGATAAGTTGTTGATCATGGTGTTTGTTCTTATTTATGGTGTTGTTGGTTCTTGTTAGCCTTATTTAAAGATTGTTAAATTTGGGAGATTTGTCTCAAGATTAGTATTCTATTTTGGATGATAATTAAGGATATAATTTCTGTAAATTTTGGATTTATTTTCATTCTATGATGAAAATTTAATGTTGCTGGAATTTCATTGCAAGAATGATGAATCTGTGTTGTTTTTAAAATGTTTGTTGTGGTGTATGTATTTATCTGAACATAGTCGTGCAACCTATCGTTTCGATCAAAAAATATAGTTTGGAAATATAGGACACACTTTGGAGACCTGATTCGGGTTAGATATATCAGTTTTGGGAATAACAGTAAGCTAAAACAAAACCCTAATCTTGGTGATATAAATTTTAATTGCATAATTAAAATTGGGCAAAGGGCCAGCATAATCTGTTATGAACCAACAAGTAAAGTTTGTGCATGAAATAAAACCATACAGGTTATGACATTACAGGTCTAGGAGTTGGGGTCGGTTATTGGAGTGTTGAGATGCTTTCCAATAAGGACACCCCTAAGACACCGTAGGAGAGACTTGACTAGGTCATGTTGTGCCATAACTTTATGAATGACGGAGAGGCTCGTTGAGGAGTCGGATTGCGGGCTAGGACCGGGAGATTGGATGGCTAATTCCCAATATGTGGAACAAGTTCGGTTGAGCAAATCCTGATTGTTCTGGTTGGCCTCGTGGGATAAGTTCGGAGGGCATACCTGATTATTCCTGTGATATCTTAAAGGGGTAAGTTCGAAAGGCCTACCCGATTACTCTTGTGATATCTTAAAGGGGAAAGTTCATATGGGCGAATCCCGATTGTCCCTACGCGTCTCGTGGAGCAAGTTTGGAGGGCCTTCCCGATTGCTTCCGAGTTTCTTTATACTAGGATAAGTTCGAAGGGTCTTCCCGATTATCCTAGTATTTATTGTTGCCATAGGGCATGGTAGGCTTAGGCCTGTTGAACTTCACCGTTTGGGTGTTGGATACCTTCAGGCAGGTGGTGGCCTGACGACCTGTTAGTTGATCATTTCCTTTTGACCTTTTCCTGCTTGAGTATGGAGTTTTGCTTTACGCATATTATCTGTGTTGTTTTTTCGCGGGGGTTGGTAGAACCACTCACTGAGTTCTTTTGAACTCACCCGTTGTCATTATTTTGTTTTGCAGAGCCTGACTGGTGAGGTGGGCTGGAGCAGTTGGCGCGGCTGGAGGGTAGAGGAGCCACATGATCTCATAGCAGTCTTAGTTAGTGGTCGTAGTCGAGTCTGTAGTAGTTTGTCATGCACTTTTGTTTTGGTATTTTGGAGTTGTAGTCCCGTGTGGACATTCATGTTTTTATTCAGATTTTATTTAAATATCAGTACTGATACTGTTTGATTAATTTTATTTCGCACTTGAGCTTTTGACAAAAACTATATTGTTTAATGAAATATGTCTCTGTTTCTCTTTATAAATAAAACTGTTGTTTCTTTACGCTATCTTTTGTGAGTTGGCATGTGCTTGAGTTAGGCTGCGGGGTATAGGCACGTATACCCTGATCGGTCATGTGACCCTAAGTTTGGGGCGTGATAGTCGAGGAGCGTAAGGCGGAATCGCTTGCAAGTAGTCAAGTAAGGGCTCTCAGGCCGGAAGTAGTGGCGTGATAGCCAAGGACTAAACTCGGGGGTTCAACCCGAGCTCGCCGAGGAGGGTACGGAGGAACCGCTCTGAGACCAGAAGTAGTGGTGTGATAACCAAGGACTACACTCGGGGGGTTGAAGCCGAGCTCGCCGAGGAGCGTAAGGCAGAACCGTGCACGAGGAGTCGAGTTGCCCGCTTTATAGCGTGTCGAGCTGAGCCGGAGGCCGCATTTAGGGCCGATGACTAGACTCAGTGAAAACCGAGCTCGCGAGGGGTGCGCTTGGGATCGTGGGTGGCGAAGGAGCCCAAAATAGGCACTGAGGCCGCCGAGCTAGACAAGTGAAAACCGAGTTCTGATCACTGAGTGGAGTGTTAGATTCTGGGGTCGGAAGCAATGATTTTATAGGCGAAAATTTGCCTTTGGAGAGGGTTCAGGCGAGCTAGTGCTTGGGGACTCAAGCAAGTTTTCCGAATAATAGAATATTCATTAAAGTGGAGAGATGGCCATATGGGTCCCTGAACATGGATAGAGAAAAATACAAGGAATGCAATTTTATTGTGTAATAAAGAAATTGTGCGTACAGGAGTAGTGCTCGGTTCCGAGCTTTATTAGTGCTTGTTATGGTATTTTGATCATGACTTGAGTCCTTTCAAGGGTTGAGTCAGGGTTGCTTTCGCATATCCCATCCTGGGCTTGGCTCGGAGGTCCGGCTGGCTATTTGCCTTTGATTGTAGAAAGTGCTTTTGTGCCACTGGGCTCTTTCTTTGATTCAGCTATCTTTGGCTTGAGGCTTTCGTTATACCACCATCGGACCTCTTTCTGATCGGCATGTAGCACGCCTACCTCCATTGCCGAGACAGGAAACTTTAACGCTAGGTGGGGAGTGGATATGATGGCTCCCAGATTGTTTGGGGACGATCGTCCTAGGATCATGTGGTATGAGCTAGGGAAGTTAATGACAAGGTATTGTACATCACTTGTTTTTACCTTTGGTTGGGAGTTGAACGTCGTTCTAGCTTAGCCATATAGCTCCCCGGACATCAACTCTTTCCCATGAGAAATCCATCGGATATCCCTTGCATGGGCTGAGTGAGACTTCTGTTAATTGTATTCTCTCGAAGGTAGAGTAGAAGAGGATGTCGGCAGAACTGCCTTGGTCGACTAGGACCTTTTTGGTGATGAATTTCCTATAATCACAAAGATTATGACTGGGTCATGCAGATTTTGATTAGTTCCATGAAATCAGATTCATAGAACAATATTACTGGGGTTCTTGAAGGAGGCCAGTGTGGGTGAGTGGCGTTGTCGACCGCCATTTATGTCTGGAAATATCTTTTCCTGCCGGAGCTCGGCTTTTCGCTCCTTGTAAGTCCTTCGGCGATGTAGATGATGACCCCTCGGGGCCTATTTTCCGATCGATTAGCTCGATTGCCTTCCCTACGACATGAGTGGAGATTTGGGGGCATCTGACTTCATCGCCTGGGGTCGCGTCTCCTGCTCCGACCTCTCTCTTTCTAGGGATGGATGTGTTTATCCAAGTGTCCTGCTCGAAATAAATCTTCTAATTGATCACCAAGTACTACACACTCCTCGGTGATGTGACCGTAGGTGTCATGGAATACACACTTCTTGCTCATGTCAGCATTCGGTAGTAGATTTTTATTTTCCCGTGTTGGCGGGGCATCTGTTGAGCTTCAAGTGGTATATGCGACAAAGGATGGTTTCCTTCTTAGTATTGAAAGGAGTATAACTTTCGAATCGGGCACTCAGACGAGATGGTGACCTCGACCCTCGGCCATTGTTCACTCTTTTCGTCTCCCTTTTTTGACTTTTTGTTTTCGAAAGTGGTCTTGATAGTTTGCCAATCAATGTTTTTGGCTTCTCGGAGCTCTTCCATCTCTATGAAGTTAGCGGTTTTCTCCTGAAACTCGGCCAAGTCCTTAGGTTATGTTAGGGCGATCTGGTCAGCAAAGTGTCTGAGCTTTAGCCCGAGCTTGATGGAGTAGAGCTCAATTTGTGGGTCGAGATGGGGAATTTCGGTCGCTATGGCCTGAAACTGTTCAGGTATTTTCTTACGGGCTCATGTTGCCCCTGCCTGACATAATGGAGGGTAGTCTCCGTCTTATGATATACTCATGATACGGTGAACCGACTGAGAAAGACATTGAGAGGTCCTCGAAGAAATGAATGGATCCCGGTGGGAGGGAGACAAACCATAACAGAGTGGTTCTTCCCAAGAAAGTTAGAAAGGCTCTACAGAGTGCAGTATCAATTGCTTCGTGATAGAGCATCGTAGTCCTAAATGTCGTTAGGTGTAGCGCGGGGTCACATGTATCGTTGTAGGGTGTCAGGGTGGTAGACAGCTTATTTCTCGGTGGGAGGCGGGTTGCCATGATGTGTTCAGCGAAGGATCCTGCGTCGAGAGGGAGGGCAGTTCCACCCTTTCTGGCTGTGGGATCTCTGCCTTTTTTTGGACGACGGATACTAGAGGCTTCGTCATGAAGGGCAGGAATCAGTTTCTTCTTTCTGGAGTGGTTGCTTTCTCCATGCTCTGAGCGACAGCGCTCGTGGTCAACCGAGAGTTGTACTTCAGATCACATTAGCATCTTGACTCGGGCTGTTAGCCGTTGGTTTTCAGCCTCCAAATCGTTTATCCGACGTTGAGGGTCTTCAAGGGGAGGATTGGCTGGTGCCGGAGCATCGCTCATCGCTGTTTCAGCATTACTAGGTTTCGGTCGATCCTCGTCGTTGGGTTGTTGCCATTGGCGTGCGGCAGCGGTCGCATGGCTTCGGGTTCCAACCATTGTGGGGAAGGTAAGCTTTACTCGGCCCCACGGTGGGCGTCAAATGTTCGTGCCTGAGGATAGGAGTACTATAGTCCGATTTAGTGCCTCTCCTGGTTAGGTTCAATGTTGGTGGAGGGGGGGGGGGGGGACCTACAAAAGACATTCCGATGCTCAAGTAAAGCGACTCCAAGGTGGAGGTAATAAAATTGGATCTTAGGGTTACCTAAGACGTGCATATATGTATTTATTGTAGGCGGAGGTAATGACTATTGGTGAAATAGCCACAATAGAGGGGGGTGAATAGTGTGTTATCTAAATATTTTTGCCTAATTCGGATTTTAATTTTTTCTTAAAACATTAGTTCCATGTTTGTTATCATCAAAACCGAGATTAAGACCAAGGTAGAAAATCTTTGGTCAACAATGACGCCGCCCGGTAATGTTGCAGGAATATTAGTCAGAATGGGTCGAGGCTGATCTCGGAGATTGCATGCTTGTAATGGCGTATCCCTTGTGATAAGGGAGGACGTGGATGTCCTTGTTTGGCCGGGTGGAGCCCCCGGGCAGAGCTGTTTGATCTAGCTCGAGTTAAGTCCAGGAGTATAGCTGGCGGGACCCCTTTGTGAAACTACCTGGTTCGGTCTTGAAGTAAGTTGTGGGGCGCTACTGGTTCTAATCCGATCGAGCCCAATAGTTCTAGTCCAGTCCAGTAACTATGAGATCAGCTACCCCATAAAATAGAGCTTGTACGGAGTGTACTAGTCTTATCGGAGTCACCGATCTCGTACTCGGTGATCCTACAATTAGGGACATTCTGAATTAGGGCATCTAGATTCTAGGTCTCACTGGCATATTCTCATCATTGTCCTAGTTTATGGGGTTTATCATAATCTATTAACAACTATAGATACAACATATGAGGAAAAGTTGCCTCATTTTATTTATTATCCTTGAATAGTCCCTCAATGCATCAATATGTTATTGGCTTGATGACACCATTCCCTTCAACAATATGGTTGATACAATTTGGATCGATAATTAGTAAATCGAAATTCAATTTCGGTCGTCCAAAGATTTGACTGAATGGTCTTTGCAAGCTAGAAAGTATTCTGGCAGTCATGCTGGTTCTCCCTTAGCACCCACACTTTTGGCCTCTATCGAGAACGACATCATTGCTCATGCTAGACAATATGCTGGTATTGCTAGTTAATGGTGATGGTGAGACTCTCCTTTACCAGAATACACTCAAACAAAAATTGTCGAGTGGTGGGAAACAAGGGATGAGGAAGAAGAATATGAACCAAGGGGGGCAGGCATCTAAATGTTCTGTTGGATGAGGAGGAGGCCACTCATCGATAGAAATCCAGAATGCAATGGCTACACCTAGGTGACTCAAATTCTAATTATTTCTACGTGGCCACCAAGTACAATAGGAATGCAAGCTATATTGAATGACCCAAGTGAACGAATCTATGGTGAATATGTAGAGCTCGAGACCATTCAATTTTTCAAGAAGCTTTTCAGCCACATTGTATATAAGATGGATGTTCGCACATTGTAGACTTTCAGACACTTGCGTTAGGAGGATCATGGCCTTTTTGCACAACTAGTTACCGCCAAGGAGATTTGCGAATTTCTCCTCAGCTAATAATAAAGCCCCGAGCACTTATGGTTTCATGAAAGAATTTTTTCACTTCCATGTGGGATATTACTGACATGCATTTGATTGCAGCCATATAGAATTTCTTCCTACCAAAGTGGCTGCTAAGGGAGGTCCATATCACATTGATACAGGAGATGAGCCCCACATCCCAGCCACATCATCAAGTCAAAGAGACACATCTCTTAGATGGAGACTTAAATACAAAAGAAAAAGCAAAAGCCAAATTGAAGACATCAACAATGAAAGTGTTTGGAAAGGCAACAATTGATATGCTTGGGAAACAACATGTAATCAATTCACTATTTATTATTTTTCAATTCCAAAAACAGTGCATTCATATTCATCGTGTACCCTATAAATACATGGTGATAAGGAATGAAAAATACAAGTTGAATTGGTCTCAACTCTTCACTCTTTTTTTTTTTTCTCTCTCTCTCCCTCTTTTCTTCTCTTCCCCCTCTCCTTCTCAGCCTCTTCATGCAATCCTGCAATTCCCAGCTATAATAGGTGAACACATCAATCCAACTCGTCCTCAAACGAGGGCATACTCGCGGAACCATAACAAATTGGTATTAGAGCCACTCATAGGGAAAATTTTTAGAACCAAGTATTGAAAATCCTCAAAGGTGTCACTGAATCACAAGCATGTGAAAAATCAAATGATGTTACAAATCACCGCGCTTTCAAAAGAAGTCGAGGCACTCCGATCATCTTCCATAGCGGAGGGTGGCAAAATCAACAACATGCTTCCAAAGGAGAACCCGCCCATCCCACCCATTGCATCTGAAGGATGCAACCTCCTCAAGAAACACCACTACAGCCTGGCGCCACCACAATGGGATGAAACCAGCAACAACGGCGATGTTCAGTACCGCAACCTTTGCTTCGTCTTTCCCTACTATGACGACTCGGGGGACCCTCTCCCTTGGCTTGCGCGCAGTGAGCATTACTTCCGTCTCAATCGAGTCCGAGAAGAACAAAAAGTGGACGTTGCAGCATACCACATGACGGATGACGCCCAATTTTGGGTGCTCAAACTCATGAATGACTTCCTGCGACTCACATGGCATGACTTCCAAGAACATTAATTGCCATCTACGATTCGGGCCTCCCAATCGTGGAAACAAACTCAGCGAGCTCGCTAGCCTCCAACAAACAAGATCTGTATTCGACTATCAACGACAATTCCAAAGGCTTCTTTCTCGTGTCAGACCGCTCACGCCGACACAATAAGTGGAGTTGTTCCTTCGTGGCCTCCATTGCAACCTTCGAATCATGGTCTCCGCCTTGAACCCCTTGGACTTTTCTGAAGCCATGAAATTAGCTTGGCTTTACGAGCAGGCACCGTGGAATCAAGGTTTAGATCGAACCACATCTTACAGTACCCATCGGATTGGGTACTCTATTTTTTCCACCCATGAACCACGCGTGCATAGTACCCACAGTGGGTACTCTATTTTGCCTCCTATGCCGCCAGTCGCCCGACGTCTCCCCTAGGTCTTCTACTGTCGGCAATCGCCAGGTCCGGGGGACAAGGGGCCTCCGGCTACCACTCCTCCAACCAGGGCCGGCATGTTTGCCTCCTCTCCAGTAGAGAAACAGCCGTACGAAGGGCGGCCGAGATGTGCTTCCATTGCAATG
The DNA here is from genome assembly GCA_034359265.1 of Canna indica. NCBI lineage: Eukaryota > Viridiplantae > Streptophyta > Magnoliopsida > Zingiberales > Cannaceae > Canna > Canna indica. The sequence goes on along the minus strand of CP136890.1, from coordinate 66,313,862 downwards.
AGCCATGGTTGCACACCCATCGCTGCAAGCACCTTTACGCGTTGGAGGTGATACCCGACCCATATCCGGAGCCACCCGACCCTCCTCCGACTGCCAACGACCTCTTCGACAACACTGAAGAAACTCCGACCATCTCCTAGATGGCTTTGGATGGGACCCCCAGCCCCCGCACCATGTAGACTACGGGGATTGTGCGGGGGCTTCCTATCCGCATCTTGTTGGACACAGGGAGCACTCACAACTTCTTGTCCGCCTCCATCATCGATCGCCTGCGACTTTCGATCGCCCCTTGCAGTCGTCTGTCGGTAGTCGTCACTAACGGAGAGCAACTTCACAGCAAAGCACAGTGCATGTCTGTCCACATGCCACTCGGAGCCGAAATCATCACGGCTGATTTTTTCGTCCTCCCCTTGAGCGGTTTCGACGCCATCCTCGGCATCCAATGGTTCCGCACTTTGGGTCCCGTCATCTAGGACTTTGAGACACTCACCGTCTCCTTCTCACGGCAGCACCGCAAGGTCATTCTCACCGGATTACAATGCGGCCAACAGTCCAAACCATCACTCGCTGCCACCGCATTACCACTAAAGCCCAACCTCCAAGAGATCCTCCAAAAATTTGCATATATCTTTCAAGAACCTCGCAGACTGCCACCTCTCCGTCAAGTCAAGCATCACATCCGCTTGCTTCCAAACACGGCGTCAATCTCAGTCCGCCCTTACTGCTATCCATATCATAAAAAAGATGAGATGGAACATCAATGTGAAGCCATGCTGCAACAAGGCATCATCCGCCCCAGCCAATCTCCATTCTCCGCCCCGGTACTCCTTGTCAAAAAGAAGGACGAGACTTGGCAATTCTTTGTCAATTACCGAGCATTAAATGCGGTCATAGTCAAAGACAAGTTTCCCATCCCTCTCATCGATGAACTACTCGACAAACTTCGTGGGGCTTGCATCTTCTCCAAACTCGACCTCCGCTCGGGTATCACCAAATTCGCATGCACATTCTTGACATTGAGAAGACGACGTTCCGCACCCACCATGGCCATTTTGAAGTTTTGGTCATGCCATTCGGTCTCGCGAATGCGCCGTCCACCTTCCAAGCCTTAATGAATGAGGTATTCCGTTCCATGCTACAAAAGTTTGTACTTTATTTTTTGATAATATACTTGTGTACAACACTTCCATAGAGGCCCACATCGAACACTTGACAGCCGTGCTTGCCATCCTTTCACTGCTTCCTCCGTGGCCCGCATTTTCTTCGACCATATTGTGCATCTCCATGGCATTCCAAAGACTATCATCTCCGACCGGGACACCACCTTCACTAGCAAATTTTGGCGCGAACTCTTCTCCATATATAGCACATGTCTCAATTTTACATTAGCATATCATCCTCGAGCCGATGGCCAAATGGAGGTCATTAACCGAGGCTTCGAAATGTACCTCCGCCGCTTCTCAACTGATCGGCCCAACCTAGGGTTCAAATGGTTACCATGGGCTGAATACTGCTATAATATGGCTTACCACTCTGCCCTCTGCTGCACTCCATTTGAAGTCATTTATGGGCAGCCACCACCATGATTCATTCCTCATTCAGCCGGGACAGCCCGCCTTGAGTCAATAGACCAGCTTCTAGAAATGCGTGATCAGTAGCTTTGCCTCATCCATAGCCGTCTCTTCGAAGCCCAAAACTATATGAAACAACACTATGACCGCAGTCACCGCGATCTTCAATTCTTGGAGAATGATTGGGTACTACTCAAGCTTCACCCCTATCGTCAACTCTCCCTCGCCAAACGAACATCGCAAAAACTCTCTCCCATGTTTTATGGTCCTTTCCACATCATCAACAAAATCGGCTCAATCGCCTACAAATTGGACCTTCCGCAAGAAAGCAAACTTCACAATGCCTTCCATATTTCCCTACTCAAAAGGTATCATGGCACACCTCATCTTTCTCCTCTACCATTTCCTCCTTTTCCCCAAACTAGTTCACCGCTTAAGCCACATATCATTCTCTCCTCACGTACATCTAATGGCGAAGAAGAATACTTGAATGACTAGACTGGCCAACCTACTTTAGAAGCTACATGGGAAGCAACACGTCCTTTTCTGGATGCCTTTGCTCACTTCCTTCTTGCGAACAAGCAGCAATCTCAAGGGGGAGGAATTTATACAGGAGATGAGCCCCACATCCCAGCCACATCATCAAGTCGGATAGCCACATCATCAAGTCAAAGAGACACACCTCTTAGATGGAGACTTAAATACAAAAGAAGAAGCAAAAGCCAAATTGAAGACATCAACAATAAAGGTGCTTGGAAAGACAATAATTAATATGCTTGGGAAACAACATGTAATCAATTTACTATTTATTATTTTTCAATTCCAAAAACAGTGTATTCACATTCATCATGTACCTTATAAATACATGGTGATAAGGAATGGAAAATACAAGTTGAATTGGTATCTACTATCCACTTTTTATTTTTCTCTCTCTCTCCCTCTTTTCTTCTCTTCCCCCTCTCCTTCTCAACCTCTTCATGCGATCCTGCAATTCCCAGCTATAATAGGTGAACACATGAATCAAAGTCGTCCTCAAACGAGGGCATACTCGTGCAACCATAACACACATCCATCACCTTCATTCCCAAATCCCAAAATATAGACTTTAGACTAATCTCAATATGTATAATGGTCTATGGATTCACTACCTAAGCACTTCGCTTAGGATTTCAACCAAAATCCACTAATAATTTAGAGTTTCTATAATGAGGATTTACACCGGAAGTTCTCTACCTTCTCCCTGAAGACACCTTCACACCTTACTTTAAGGACACCCTAAATTTAGTGTACACAAGTGGATTTATGTCTCTACACCAAGGCAATAACTCAAATCTTGACCTAACAACCTAGGTCAAGTACAATCTTTAAATACAAAGCAAATAAACACACAAAATTCAATATAAATGGAGCAAAAATACAACAATTACTCCAAGTAGTGAATCCTAGCTTCTCTTTATGCCATTTGATCATGAAACAATGAGTTCAAGGCTTAATCAAACAGAGAAAAGACTCAAGATAGGGTTTCTATGAATGAATGGCTCAAGTAAGGCTCAAGATGGATGATACAATGGCTTACCGTTAACTAAGGGCTTTAAGGAAGGCCATCAAGGCCATTTTTAGAGAAACAACATGTATAGGCTCGAGCTCAACGGAATGCAATGGGTCCTTTTTCGACCGTTGTTGTTGTCAGTTGAACCACCGGTTATCGGTCAACCGAAGGTTTGGCCGAAACTGCACTCAGTGCAATTTCAGCATGCCTTCGGTTCTCGATTCGGGTTTTGGGTTTGGTTTCCTTCATCATTATCATCATACATTTTGAGGATTATACAATATCTCTTGACCCAAAACCTAAACTCTAAGTCTTCTTCAACTTCCTAGCATCAATCAACGTCCTTCTTGAATTTTTTCGATTTCATTTTGCTCTTTCAATTGCGGACGTTGCGTGCTACTCGACTTGAAACCTGGAAATATTTTTCAATAAAATATTAGTTTCGAGTTTATTCTCTTTAAAACTGAGATTAAGTCCAAGATTGAAAATTTTAAACAAACAAATACGAGATATAATCACTCAGCGGCTAATTGCTCGATTGGTGGGCGATCGAGCAAACCATCAATTGCCCATCAACCAAAGGGTGCTCGGGCAGAGTCACGCTACAATGATCTTATCTTTACCTATCCCTGGTGGTGGGAGTTTTTATTGTTCTTATGATGTCGCCTTTAATGTGTTGTGGGGATTTCTCGTGTTTTGTGACGCTGCTGCTTCAAGGTTTGATATCTACTTGCATATGGCAACGCCAAGAGATCGCTTCCCCTTAAGTGATCAGGTTTAAATCTCTCATGTACATATTACTTTTTGTCATTAATATAATCACTTTCAATTTTGTAAAAGAGTAATAATAATTTATTTATGGAACAACACCTTTAAAACTGATTTAATCATATAAATTGGAACAACACCTTTTATTTATGGACCGAAACCAAACATGTTTTGGGTCGCATTTTGCTTTTCAATCGAAAAAGAAACCCAAAAATGAACTTGTTTTCTGTAACCAAACCCGTTATCTTCTCTCCCATTCATTTATTTCCTTCCATCCATTCATCTGCTCCTTCGTTCATTCATTCATTAATATATTATGTAGTCATCTTGTATAACTGGATCATATTAAATTTTATCAATCCTAACATAGAAAATTGATGTGGGACATACTTAATGATGTAAGAGAAGTAGCAGAGACTCGTAATAATGAGAAAAGCAATACATTTGAGCAATTGGTAAAAAGTCACTTACATCAGAAAAGGCAAATCTATTTATACTACACATACCCGGTTACTTAAGAAACAATATTATATGCTAATACTTGCTATAACTAATTATATCCCTTGATATGCCCCCCTCAAATTTAGAGTGGGAGAATTTTGCACTCCGAGTTAATTATCGAAAGGAAGAAACAATTTGCTAGAAATGGGTTTTGTAAATATATCTGCAACTTGGACTGAAGCAGGAATGTGTTGCACAACAACCTAATGAGCAGCAACTTTTTCTCTGACAAAGAATAGATCGAGCTCAAAATGCTTAGTTTTGGAGTGAAGAATTGGGTTGGCAGTGAGAAGAACTGCTTAAAGATTGTCACGCAACAATGTTGGAGTAGAAGTAATGGGTACTTGTAATTCATGCAATAGAGATTGAAACCAAATCATTTCAGCAACAACAAAAGCAATGCTGCGAAATTCGACTTCTGCACTTGATCGAGACACGACAGTCTGTTTCTTGGCTCTCCAGGAAATTAAATTGGCCTGTAAGTACACACAATAACCAGAGGTGGAGCGCCTGTCATCAATATTAGACCCCAGTCAGAGTGAGTAAATATAGTGATAGACATTGTAGGAGATTTCTGTAGTTCAATTCCATGGGTTATAGTTTGAACCAAGTATCTGAGTATGCGCTTAACTGCTTTTCAACGAGGCTCCCTAAGATTATGCATGAACTGAGAAACCTTATTGACACAAAAGGCAATGTCCGACAGGGAAATTGTAGCTTATTGTAATGCACCTACTATTGACCACTACATAATAGGATCAGCCATTTGTTCACCTCTTGTGGCAGATAAATGAAGTCTTGTAATCATGGGAGTAGGCATCGGTTTTTCTTGAGATAAATTAGCTTTAACTAGAAGTTCAGCAATATATTTTTCTTGAGATAAGTCCAGAATACCAGAACTGCTTCTTTTTACTTGAATACCCAAAAATAGTTGAGAGACCCAAGGTATTTTAAAGCAAACCTGGACTGCAACTAATGAATCAGATTGTCAATGGAAGCTTGAGAGCTCCCTGTGATGATTATATCATCAATATATACTAGCTCATATAAAATTTCAGACCTCGTACACTTCAGAAATAATGAACAGTCACTTTTTACAACCACAAAATCCAAACTAGCAAAGGTTGTAGTTAGCTTATGGAACCAAGCACATGGTGCTAGAGATGGCAACGGGCCGTGCCCGGGCCGGGCCGGGCACGGCCCGACCACATTTCAGGCTGTGCCTGGCACGGCCTGAATGTGTGGTAGCCAAGCCCAGCCGGGCACGGGCCGACCCGAAAATTAATTATTTAATTTAAATTATTTAATTTAATTTTTTAATTTTTTAATTTTTTAAATATTTAAAATTTAATTTTAAAAATTAATGGTTACGGGTGAGTTTTAAACTTGGACCTTTAATTTTATTTGAGATAACTTAATCATTGTACTAAACTTTATTATATATTTTTTAACACATTTTTATATGTAACATTATAACGCAGTACAAATTAACAAAAAGATTTTAAAAAAATTAAATTATAATTAAATTTTTATTTATCTTTAATACAAAAATATTCATCCAATGATAAAATAATTTTTTTAATATTATAATAGACCGCACCTTAAAAGGTTGCCTATGTACCTTTTATAGCTAAACTTGTACTCCCCAATGATTAACTATAGAATGATCAAGTCTACGTAGTTCTTTTTACATTTTTAATCACCCGTAGTCCCGGTGATTTAACTTGTACTAGGACCAGCAGTACCAGCTTCGCTTGTTTGAGCTTCCTCCTCTCCCAATGATGAAGTATCGTGTCCTTCCTTATCTTGTAATCTATCTTCAACATTCAACCAGTCTTTTAAGCAAATGCACATTTCAACCGTTTCTTCACTCATTCGGCTTCTTTTTTCGTCGAGAATTCTATTGCCTGCACTAAAACAAGACTCGGAAGCTACTGTAGACACATGAACAGTTAGTATATCACGTGCCATGATGGAAATAATAGGATACATATTTTCTTATTTTTTCCACCATGCTAAAATTTCATTATCATCTATTTCTTCAAAATGATTGTGATCTAGAAAAAAAAGTAATTCATTAAAATTAGTAGATTCAGTTTTTTTTATTCTGCGACCAAGTTGAGAATTAATACTATTTCCACCATCATCTCTTAATCTAGAAGAAGAAGATATTGTCTTATTTATAATTGTATCACCAAATTTTAAAGCGTAAAATACAAACATAGAATTCAATAAATTTGAAATTTTAATTTTTTTTTTCTTCAACATTATCTAATTCCATATTGTTATAATAATCATCTAACAACATATTTAAACCATCAATTTTCATTCTAGGATCTAAACATATTGCTAAACAAAATAATGTAGGTATATCTGACCAATACTTTTTAAATTTAGATTCTATTAAAGAAATAATTTGTGCAAATAAAGGATGATGCCTATATGAAGAAAATACTTCACTAATACGAACTATATGTGAAAGAGTTAAATTACATGTAGGATAATAAACACCGAAAAGTTATTCGGTAGCTTTATTAAAAAGTTCTAAAATTTGAGTAATATGCCCAGCAACTAACCAATCATTATTATTAATTGGATCACCAGGCATAGTTTGATTGTAAAACATTGTAAGGATATCTTGATATCTTATTGTAGATATAAGCATATGATATGTTGAATTCCATCTAGTAATAACATCACCATTAAATTTTTTAAATGGTTTATTAAAAGATTGACATAATTTTTTAAATTCTTGTGTTCTTGCTTTTGAAGAACGCATATATCTAATAACATATCTTATTTTTTCTACATGTATATTTACTAATTTTAAACCATCTTGTACACATAAATTAAGAACATGACAAACACAACGAACATGAAATAATTCACCTTCTAATACTGGTTTAAATAACTGTATAAGGGGAGGGATAACAGCATCATTATTACTAGCATTGTCAAAACTAATAGAAATTTTTTTATCATTTATATTATAGAAAGATGTTACAAATCTAATAGCAGAAAAAATGGCTAACAGAAGTGTGTGGATATTCAAAAACTTTGAAACTAATTATTCTTTTTTGCAAAATAAAATTTTCATCAATCCAATGTGCAGTAATACAAATGTAAGAATTAGTAGTACGTTGACTAGACCAAACATAAGATGTTAAAGAATTTTTTGATTTATTATTTTGAAAACTAGTCATTATATTTTCTCTATATGTAAAAAATAATTTTAAAGCTTCACTTTTCATTGTATTTCGAGTAATTTTTTTATATTTTGGTTGTAAAGTATTTTGAATCCAACTAGAAAATCTTGGTTGATCAATAAAACTAAAAGGAGATTCACTTTGAACAATTAATTTTGCAAGTTCTCGACGTTGAAAATCATGATCATACGAAAAAGCTGTTAAACCAGAAGAAGATAAATTAAGAATTTATTGAGCTTGTGTAACCTTAGTGTCATGACCCTTTGCATGACGTAATAAATGACCAGTTCCTCCGGTTGTTGAAGCCGAAAGAATTTTTTGACATTTTTTGCACCGGGCTTTTGTTATGGTGCCATCAGGTTCAATAATTTTCTCAAAATATTTCTAAACCATACTTTTTTTTCTACCTGATGGACATAAATTAATAGATGGACTTATGTCTATATTTTGATTTTGTTGAGTGGTAGGAGTAGCAGGAGACATTTCTTCTAACATATTTGATCCAGTTTGTGGAGTATAACCTGAAAAATCTCCATCCGCCATTAGTAAAAATTAAAAATATAAAAAGTATAAATATTATACTAATCAATGAAACAAATTGAAGAGATTAAAATTTTTTAACAACAATCTTGAATCCTTGGCTTCTTGATGAGCTTAAAATGTTGTTGATCGTTGAGAGTAAGAGAGTTGAGAAATGAGAGTTGAGAGTTGAGGATTGAGAGAAAGAGTTGAAGATGAAGATAAAAGAAATGAAGAAGGGGAGGGGGTATTTATAGATTTATTTGTTTTATTTTATAAAAAATATTCGTCGGCCTGAGCCAAGTCTGGCTCGGGCCGACCTAGGCCTGGCGCACGCCAGGCCTCCTGTGCTCGCCCAGAGCACAGGTACGTGGGCCATGGTCGGCCCGCGTGCCCAGAAGGCGAGCCCAGCCCGTCTTCTGGGCACAGCCGTGCTGGGCCAGGCCCGGCCCGTGCCGCCCATGGGCTGGCCTAGCCCGTTGCCACCTCTACATGGTGCTTGTTTTAACCCATACAATGCTTTGTTTAGCTTACAAACTAGTTTGGCATTACTGGATACAAAACCAGGTGGTTGAACCATATTTATTTTCACTTGTATGTCACCATTCAGAAATGCATTATTGAAATCAAGTTGATGTATAGGCCAATGATAATTGCAAGCAATGGAAAGAACTGTCCTAATAGTTGTAGGTTTAACTACGGGACTGAAAACCTCAGTAAAATCAAGACCAGGTTTTTGATGAAAACCATTTGCCACTAACCTTGCTTTGTAGTTTTGGACTATCCCATTTTCATCCTTTTTCTCATTCAAGATCCATTTACAACCAATAGTAGTTTTATCATATGGCAATTCTACCAAGGACCAAATATGATTTTTCAAAGAGCATCATATTCTTCAAACATAGCAGCTCTCCAATGTGGTTGAGTTAATGCATCAGTTATGGATGTTGGGGCTGAACTAATGAATTTTGAGTCAGTATTGTATACCTTTGGTTTGAATATTCCAGCCTTGCTTCTATTTGTCATGGGATGACTATTCATAGCCAATGATTGTCTAGTATCTTCAGTTGTTGTTTCAGCTTCAATTATTTCAACCTGAAACATTATTAGCTCCATAAGGTAAAGCATTGAAGTCATCACACAAAGAAATAGGTTCATAATTAGAATGTTGGACATCCTGAAAGGAATAAGTGGATATGAAAGAGGGAGTAGATGAATGTAAGACCCAGAAAAAGTTTCCTAATATAAAAATCTATTTTGGTGCAGCGTGTCGGACCCGGGGGTAGTCGAATCGAGCCTCAGGATCGCCTCGAGTGAAAAGGTATGACTCAGCTAATGAATCATGAAGTCTAATAGGATAATTTACTTTCCTTTTATAAAATCATACCTTAAATTAAGTTAACTCGAGTCATGTTATGGTTGGGTCGGAACCCGAGTCGAGTTCGGGTTTAGTCGTGTTCCGGATATGATTTAAGTGAGCCTTGGAAGCCATCTTTCGAAAGATGGTTGAGGGGATAACCCCCCCTCCCTCCCCCATGTGGCAGCTGTGCGACTCAACCATTGTGTCGCACAAGGCCGCAAGGGAGAAAAGAGGAGAAGGAGCAAGAAGGGGGCTTGGGGCTTGGATCGATACGGAATTCGCGTCGTCGTCGGAGATTATCAAGTCGTCGTCACCCGATCCTTATTTCTTGGCGATCTAGGTGAGTGGTTAAGGCTTTAACAGTTTGGGGGAGGCGGGTGGCCGATCCCTAGATGATAGGTCGAGTTTTCACGATTTTCTCGACGATCCATGATTTCAACGATATGTACTCACCGTTTATGTTGTTTCTCGTCGGATCTCGCTGTTTTAAATCATCATTTTGCGTGTCTTGGGGCTGCCGAGTCATGGAAAAAGGGGAAAGGTCATGTCGAAATTTTCCTCGATTCCCTTGACGGCGAGAAGGCCCTTAGATGCCCTTATACCACTGTTTCGATGTAGCCCTTTTGAACTCCTCACGTAATATGAAGCATGCCCCTTCTAAAGCCCCTTGAATTGGCCGAATGAACCCTAAGATTTATGAAGAGGGTTCGGCCAAGGATGAGGGGAAGGGTAAGTTGATCATTGCTATTTAAGAAGTATGTGCAATTGAAGAGACAAAGTATAGCTAAAGTCTCTTCCATCCTTCCCTCCCCAAGGACCTTGGCCGAGAAAGGTTTCCCTTGCTCATGGTTCGGCCAAGGTTGGGAGAGGAAAAGAGACTTGCCTTAGATGGAAATTTCATGATCTTAGGGATCACACATAGGGATATGACAATACTTAGGAAGAACACCAAACTAAGCAATTGGCTAAATTGATTTGAATTGTAGAAATGCTAGATTGTAACCATACTTAGCACTTGATCCATAAACTTGGATGTTGACAATGTTACCATATTTTATAATTCATACATGTTATTTAAATTTATTACTACCTTACCATGCTAGATAGTTGCTCCTTATTGTGCTAAAAATTCCTAAGGTAGTATAAGAATTGTTAGGTATGTGCATTATGATTATATATGATGAATGATGTAATATATGAGCAATTTTCTCTAGATTAAGCATGCTGCCCTAAATGATCTTGGATGGTATTCCAAGGTTGACTCACGGAAATTCTCACCTAAGATAGTGTAAAAAGACTAGGTAACATGTAAGGTGTCACTAGATGCTCCTAGCACAATTATGGAAACTTAGATATGAGACGATAACACTTCTATGACTGCTTGCATATTTTTGGAAACTTAGAGATTGTAGGTGCACATATACTAAAAGGGGTGGCATGAATTTTGACCCAGTAGCCGGACATGGCTAGATATGGGCAAAGGCCCGAAGTATATATATATATGAAAACTCTAGGATATTGGTTGTGTAATGCGCTTGAGATGGTCCACCGAGGAGCGAGGAGGTCGGAAATGACCAATGCTCAGCTTGTCCAGTTGGGTCTAGAGTTGCGCCAGCGGGCCCGCTAGGTGCAAGACCCCAGTTGGGTGGGACTAGCAATCCTTACCCTAGACGATGTCCGAAGACTAGTGGACCATCCTAGTCGACGACCCGGGATTGTTTTCTTGCATGTTGAGATGATGTGGCCGATGGCCAGGATGGTTCTACCTGGTATGGTAGTGACGGCTATAGCCGAGATATATTTTTTTATGAGCTGGTCCTAGGGTCCGATGCTAGAGGCTTGATAAGCCAAGTGGCAGGTGCATATGTACAAAAAGTACTGATGGATCCATTGAGGGTCTGTAGTTACATTAGAAACACACTTTACCTCATTGTGCATTCCTTTATTGCCTTGTAATATTATATATGCATGACTGAGGCTTATGTGGAGGTTCAATTGAGCCACTCACTGAGTACCAAGTGGACTCATAGTTTATTTCTATTTTTGTAGAGCATGAGCAGTAGCTTGGTGTCGACATGGTGCAGCTGGAGGGCAGAGGCAGTGCCAAATCTCATAGCGGCATCCATGAGTCTTAGACTAATCCTAGTTATGTTGGTTTTATTTCTGCGCTAACGGTTGTAACTGAAAAGAATTGCAAAAGCGTTATATTTGACCATTTGGATTTGAGGTTGATGTTTCTTCTTGTTTTGAAAAAACTTATACATTGTGACATGCAAACTTTGTTCTATAAAGTATGTTAAGTTTTTTTCAATCGATTTGTTTTGGTTTGTTGACGTCAGTGTAGACAGTAGGCTATAGGGCAGGATGTGGGCCCTGGCCGGTCACACTACCCTCAGTCAGGGTGTGACAAAGTTGGTATCAGAGCACTAGGTTAGGTCTTGTCTATGACTCAGTGTTGGGTACCGTATAAGGCATATGCTAGCGTGCCGACTTACGGTATAGTTATGCTATGAGATTGGGTGACCACTCCTGCACTCAGCGCACCATGTGGTTAGTAGTTTGAAGAGCTTGTGTTAATAATTTCTTATATGTCATGCAATTTCCTTTCTTCCTTGTGATAGTGAAATGGATGCTCGAAATGCTACTTTGAGCGGCAGTGGCAATAACTCGACGGAACGTCGAGGTCGGGGGCGAGGCCGAGGTCGAGGGCGAGGGCAAGGTCGAGGGCGAGGCCGAGGCCGAGGTCGGACCCGGGGCAGAGATAGAGAACTGTCTTAGGGATAGGGGCAAGAGTCAGCGGTTGATCTACTGCAGGCTCAGGTGAACCAATTGACTGAGGCGCTCCATAACGAGCAGGAACTAAGACAGCAGATGCAGCAGCAGCAGTCCCAGCAGCCACCGCCACAGCCAGTGCCCGTGATGTCAGTGGTACCAGAAGTGGCAGAGGTGGTAGCACCAGTGGTCAGAACCCCAACTTATGCAAGTTTTGTCACCCTGAAGCCACCAGAGTTCACCGGGACAGATCGTCAGGTGCTAGTGATGGAATTTCTGGGGGATTGCTACGAGCTATGCATGGAACTGGGATGTTCATCAGAGGCGGCTGCTCGTATGGTCAGTCTTCAGATGAGGGGACCGGCAAAGGTCTGGCTGCAAACTTAGAAGGCCTGCAGGGCAGCTGGTGCACCACCTCCCACATGGGAGGAATTTCGAGCGGCTGTGGAAGAGCAGTACTTACTCATGAGTGTCCATGACAAGCGCGCCCGTGATTTTGAGATGGTGCACCAAGCTGGAGGCATGACAGTGTCGGAGTATGAGATGGAGTTTAATCGTCTCTCCAAGTACCATCCCACCCTAATGGCGACTGAGACCGCTAGGGTCAAGAGGTTCGTGGCAGGATTGAGGCCACAAATTGTCTAGCTTATTCATTTCACTGAGGAATCTACACTGGCTCGGGTAGTGGATGAAGCCCTGAGGAAAGAAGCTTTGGTGTCGTTAGAGAGAAATGACGGACCAGCTAAGAAGAAGTTCCGGTCACAGGGTTCTGGTAGTCGACCTTGGCACTCAGAGGGGGCAATGCCCACAGCAGATCAGCAGCAAAGCCGGGGGCAGAATGGCAATCGGGGCCGTGGGGGCCAAGGGATCGGGTCAGTGAGGCCGTCAGTGTCAGGAGGTGGTTCTCAGAGATCTGAGGCGCCGCAGTGTGGCAGCTGTAATCGGAGGCACTGGGGGTCCTGCCTTAACCACACTAATGCTTGCTTCAAGTGCGGTCGGGTCAAACATTTCAAGAGGGACTGCCCTGAGGGAATTGGTCAGAAGCCTGAGCAGTCAAGGGGTAAAGCACCTATGTTAGTAGGGTCAGTAGCACCATGAGGGCAGACTCAGAATAAGGGGCTGCAGACCAGTCATTCAGAGAGGCCGCCTGCGCGGGTTTATGCTATGAACCATGATGGGGCAGAGGCTTCCAAAGCAGTGGTGACAGGTACTATTTTAGTATGTTCGTCTGCTGCATATGTATTATTTGATTCGGGTGCCACACACTCATTTGTGTCTGTCATATTTGCTGCAAAGCTGCCAATGGCACCCTCTATGCTTGATGGGTCATTGATGGTATCAACGCCTACGGGCGATGCAATTTAGAAACCTCAATTTATCAAGGGTATGAAGTGCTCATATGCGGCCATGTGCTGAGTGCGGACTTGACACTCCTACCCACTTTTGAGCTTGATATCATCCTTGGCATGGACTGGTTGGTAGAACATTTCACAATGTTGGATTGTAAAACCAAAGCAGTGATGTTTAATAAGCCTGGGCTACCGCAGTTCATCTTCCAAGGGGAGGGAGGTAGCAAGCCGATAGGGGTCATCTCAGCCCTAAAGGCTCGCAAATTGCTTAGGGCGGCTGCCAATCTTTCCTGGCCTTTTTAGCTGTGGTCGAGGAGGAAGGGGGTGAAGCAAAGCATGTCAGCGGAACTCCCGTGGTCTGTGAATTCCCTGATGTGTTTCCCGAGGAATTGCCAGGGTTGCCGCCCAAAAGGGAGGTCGATTTTTGCATTGATCTGTAGCCCGGGGTGAAACCAATTTCCATTCCCCCTGATAGGATGGCACCGGCCTAACTCAGAGAGTTAAAGGTGCAATTGCAGGAAATGCTAGACCTGGGGTTCATCTGGCCGAGTGTGTCACCCTGGGGTGCCCCGGTTCTCTTCGTGAAGAAGAAGGATGGGTCGATGCGCATGTGCATTGATTATAGGCAGCTGAACAAGGTGACTGTTAAGAACCGCTACCCACTGCCGAGGATAGACGATCTGTTTGACCAGCTGCAGGGGGCTCAATGGTTCTCAAAGATAGATCTGAGATCCGGATACCATCAGTTGAGAATCCGGGACTGCGATGTGCCAAAGACGGTCTTTAGGACTCGCTATGGTCACTATGAATTCCTAGTGATGTCCTTTGGCCTAACCAATGCACCTACTACCTTCATGGACCCAATGAACAGAGTATTTAAGGAGTACTTGGACAGCTTTGTGATCGTCTTCATTGATAACATTTTGGTTTACTCCAAGAGTGAGGAAGAGCACTGTAAGCACTCGAGAATGGTCCTAGAAACCCTCAGAGAGCACCGCTTGTTTGCCAAATTTTCCAAGTGTGAATTTTGGTTTGAAAGTGTAGGGTTCTTGGGCCATGTAGTGTCCAAGGAAGGAATAAGGGTAGATCCTACCAAGATTGAAGTGGTTCAGAATTGGAAGCGGCCGACTAGTGTGATCGAGATCCGCAGTTTTCTTGGGTTGGCCGGCTATTACCAGAAGTTTATGGAGGATTTCTCCAGAATTGCGGCCTCCTATCTCGGTTGACCTAGAAGAAGGTTAGATTCGTTTGGGATGACAAATGCGAGGCGAGCTTTCAAAAGCTCAAGGCATGTTTGACATCTGCACCCGTGTTGGTTGTACCTTTCGGCTCATGAGGGTTTGTGGTTTTCTGTGATGCCTCTCGGGTTGGTCTGGGCTGCGTCTTGATGCAGTATGGCAGAATGATTGCTTATGCATCTCGCCAGTTAAAAGTTCATGAGAAGAATTATCTGACGCATGACCTAGAATTAGCGGCAGTGGTCTTTGCACTGAAGCTTTGGAGGCACTACTTGTACGGGGAGACTTGCAAAATCTACACAGATAACAAGAGTCTCCAGTACTTGCTTACTCAAAAGGAGCTAAACCTCAGGCAGAGGAGGTGGCTGGAGCTCCTAAAGGACTATGATTGCACCATTATGTATCATCCGGGGAAAGCAAATGTGGTAGCAGATGCGCTGAGCAGAAAATCCATGGGCAGTTTGGCCCATTTGGAAGCTAAGCGGAGGTCTCTAGCTCGAGAGTTGGCTTTATGCCTAGATGGGGGTGCAACATTATTAGTGTCAGCTTCAGGTGCCCTGATGGCCCATCTGCAGGTACAGTCCACGCTGGTGGACATGCTGCGTGCCGCACAGGGAGAAGATGCCTTTTGTGCACTGACCAAGGACCGGGTACAAAGAAGTGATGCAGAGAACGGTTTCAGATTGGACTCAGAAGGTGTACTGCGGTTCAGAGACCGGATAGTAGTACCAGACATGGCTGAGGTGCGCGGGCAAGTACTGGAACTGGGTTATCGTTCCACTTACACAATGCATCAGGGGGCCACCAAGATGTACCGGGACTTAAGGCAACATTACTGGTGGAAGGGCATGAAAAGTGAGGTGACAGAATTTGTTTTTAAATGTCTAGTCTGTTAGCAGGTGAAAGCCGAACACCTTAAGCCTGCGGGGCTCCTGCAAAATCTCAAAGTGCCCGAGTGGAAGTGTGATAAAATCACCATGGATCTAGTGACTGGATTGCCTAAGTCAAAAGGCGGTTTTGATTCCATTTGGGTGGTGGTGGACCGGTTAACCAAGATCGCGCACTTTATACCAGTGTAAACTACTTTCTCTGCGGAGCAATATGCCCGACTATTTTTGGATAGGATTGTGGCATATCATGGTACCCCGGTGATGATTATATTCGACCGCGGTACCCAATTCATAGCCCGATTTTGGCAGTCCTTCCAGGAAGCTTTGGGTACTCAGGTGCATTTCAGTACAGCCTTCCATCCACAAACTAACGGGGCAGTCAGAGAGGACCATCCAAACTTTGGAGGACAGGCTGAGGGTGTGCATCCTGGATATGGCAGATGACTGGGAGAGGCACCTACCGTTGATCGAATTCGCCTATAACAACAGCTATCACAATAGCATTAGCATGGCTCCTTTTGAGGCATTGTTTGGGCGGCGGTGCAGATCCTCGGTGGGCTGGTTTGAGGCAGGGCAATATGGTGGGCCCCGACCTGGTTGAGGTGGCGGTAGAAAAAGTAAAGGTCATTAAGGAAAAATTGCTGGCAGGTCAGAGTCGACATAAAATATATGCTGACAGAAAGGCCAGGGAATTGGAATTTGCATAGGGTGACTTAGTATTCCTGAAGGTCTCTCCTATGAAAGGGGTGGTCCTGTTTGGGAAGAAGGGGAAACTGAGCCCTAGATACATTGGGCCTTTTCCCGTTCTCAAGCGGAGGGGCGAAGTGGCCTATGATCTGGCATTGACTCCTAGCCTGAGCAGAGTGCACCCGGTCTTCCATGTATCCATGTTGCGGAAGTATGTAAAAAGATGATTCGCATGTGATCGAGCCCTCTTCTATCGAGGTAGATTCAGCCATCTCATTTGAGGAAAGGCCGGTGGAGATTCTTGACAACCAGATCAGGAAGCTAAGGTCCAAAGAAATTCCCCTAGTAAAGGTCAGATGGGAGCAACTTTCCGGGCAAGAGGCCATATGGGAGGTAGAGCAGGACATGAGAGAGTGCTACCCTTCCTTGTTCAAGGAGCCAGTAAGTCCTTGTTATTTAAGTAAATTCGATGACAAATTTCCCTTAGGGGGGAAGGTGGTAAGACCCGGAAAAAATTTCCTAATATAAAAATCTATTTTAGTGCAGCGCGTCGGACCCGGGGGTAGTCGAGTCGAGCCTCAGGATCGCCTCGAGTGAAAAGGTATGACTCGGCTAATGAATCATGAAGTCTAATTGGATAATTTACTTTCCTTTTATAAAATCATACCTTAAATTAAGTTAACTCGAGTCATGTAATGGTTGGGTCAGAACCCGAGTCGAGTTCGGGTTTAGTCGAGTTTCGGGTATGATTTAAGTGAGCCTTGAAGCCATCTTTGGAAAGTTGGTTGAGGGGATAAACCCCCCCTCCCCCCCAAGTGGCAGCCGTGCGACTCAACCATTGAGTCGCACAAGGCCGCAAGGGAGAAAAGAGGAGAAGGAGCAAGGAGGGGGCTTGGGGCTTGGATCGATTCAGAATTCGCGTCGTCGCCGGAGATTCTCAAGTCGTCGTCACCCGATCCTTATTTCTTGGCGATCTAGGTGAGTGGTTAAGGCTTTAACAGTTTGGGGGAGGCGGGTGGCCGATCCCTAGATGATAGGTCGAGTTTTCGCGATTTTCCCGACGATCCATGATTTCAACGATATGTACTCACTGTTTATGTTGTTTATTGCTGGATCTCGCTGTTTTAAATCATCGTTTTGCGTGTCATGGTGCTGTCGAGTCATGGGAAAAGGGAAAAGTCCATGCCAAAATTTTTCCCGATTCTCTTGACGACGAGAAGACCCTTAGATGCCCTTATACCACTGTTTCAATGTAGCCATTTTGAACTCCTCACGTAATATGAAGCATGCCCCTTCTAAAGCCTCTTAAAGTGGCCGAATGAACCCTAAGATTTATGAAGAGGGTTCGGCCAAGGATGAGGGGAAGGGTAAGTTGATCATTGCTATTTAAGAAGTATGTGGAATTGAAGAGACAAAGTATAGCTAAAGTCTCTTCCATCCTTCCCTACCCAAGGACCTTGGCCGAGCAAGGTTTCCCTTGCTCATGGTTCGGCCAAGGTTGGGAGAGGAGAAGAGACTTGCCTTAGATGGAAATTTCATGATCTTAGGGATCACACATAGGGATATGACAATACTTAGGAAGAACACCAAACTAAGCAATTGGCTAAATTGATTTGAATTGTAGAAATGCTAGATTGTAACCATACTTAGCACTTGATCCATAAACTTGGATGTTGACAATGTTACCATATTTTATAATTCATACATGTTATTTAAATTTATTACTACCTTACCATGCTAGATAGTTGCTCCTTATTGTGCTAAAAATTCCTAAGGTAGTATAAGAATTGTTAGGTATGTGCATTATGATTATATATGATGAATGATGTAATATATGAGCAATTTTCTCTAGATTAAGAATGCTGCCCTAAATGATCTTGGATGGTATTCCAAGGTTGACTCACGGAAATTCTCACCTAAGATAGTGTAAAAAGGCTAGGTAACATGTAAGGTGTCACTAGATGCTCCTAGCACAATTATGGAAACTTAGATATGAGACGATAATACTTCTATGACTGCTTGCATATTTTTGGAAACTTAGAGATTGTAGGTGCACATATACTAAAAGGGGTGGCATGAATTTTGACCCAGTAGCCGGACATGGCTAGATACGGGCAAAGGCCCAAAGTATGTATATATGAAAACCCTAGGATATTGGTTGTGTAATGTACTTGAGATGGTCCGCCAAGGAGCGAGGAGGTCGGAAATGACCAATGCTCAGCTCGGCCAGTTGGGCCTAGAGTTGCGCCAGCGGGCCCGCTAGGTGCCAGATCCCAGTTGGGTGGGACTAGCTATCCTTACCCCAGACGGTGTCCGAAGACTAGTGGACCATCCTAGTCGACGGCCCGAGATTGTTTGATTGCATGTTGAGATGATGTGGCCGATGGCCAGGATGGTACTACCTGGTATGGAAGTGATGGGTGTAGCTGAGATATATTTTGCTATGAGCAGGCCCAAGGGTCGGATGCTAGATGCTTGATAAGCCAAGTGGCAGGTGCACATGTACAGAAAGTACTGATGGATCCGTTGAGGGTCTGTAGTTACATTAGAAACACACTTTACCTCCTTGTGCATTCCTTTATTGCCTTGTAATACTATATATGCATGACTGAGACTTATGTGGAGGTTCAATTGAGCCACTCACTGTGTCCCAAGTGGACTCACAATTTATTTCTATTTTTACAGATCATGAGCAGTAGCTTGGTGTCGACATGGTGCAGCTGGAGGGCAGAGGCGGTGCCAAATCTCGTAGCGGCGTCCATGAGTCTTAGACTAGTCCTAGTTATGTTGGTTTTATTTCTGCACTGACGGTTGTAATTGAAAAGAATTGCAAAAACGTGATATTTGACCATTTGGATTTGTGGTTGATGTTTCTTTTGTTTTGAAAAAACTTATACAGTAGGCTACAGGGTAGGATGTGGGCCTTGGCTGATCACACTACCCTCAGTCGGGGTGTGACAATGAAGAATGTGAAGTTGAATTTAGTACTGGAATAGAAGGTACAGTGGATGCAATTGGGGTTGAAACACATTTATGCTTTGATGAATGAAGAAAGTTATGATCTGCCTTGAAGGGAAACAAGCTTTCATCAAAAACATCTCTTGAAACGTAAATTCTTCCATCGGCGGCAGACACTTGTAACTTTTGTATTCATTCTCATATCACACAAACACACATAATTGAGACCAATACTCAATTTTGTGTTTGTGATAGGGTCTGAGACAAGGATAACAAGCACACCCAAATGCTTTAAGAGAGGAAAAATCTGGTTGTTCATTAAAGAGAACCTCTATTGGAATTCTATTGTTGAGGACAGGTGTAGGAAGCCTATTTATTAAGTAAACTGCGGTAGAAAAAGCATGATCCCATAATACCATAGGCAAGGAAGATGTTGCCATTAGGGTCAGCCCTACCTCTGCAACGTGCCTATGCTTTCTTTCAGCAAATTCATTTTGTTCATGCGAATAGGGGCAACTAATGTAATGAAAAATGTCGTTCTGAATCACAAAAATTTTAAAGGCAATAGAATTGTATTCACCTCCATCATCAGACTGCAATTTTTGTATTTTCTCGCCCAATTGCAATTCCACCGTGGCTTTGAATTGAATGAAAACATCTAATGCCTCAGACTTAGAATGCAATAGATATAACCAAGTGAATTTGGAAAAAACATCCACAAAAAGCTGAAAACATGAGGAGCTAGCCCCCAAATGTTTGTGTAAATCATTCGCAAAGGTTTAGTATAAACAGTTAAAGAAGAAGAGTATGGCAGCTTATGAGATTTTCGCATTGCACAGAAGGTATAAAAAGAAGTATTTTTATTCATGGAAATAGGAAGATTACAAAACTTTAGCACTTGATCTAATATCTTTTTTGAAGAATGTCCTTGCTGAAAATGCCAAAGCTTATCACTGGAAAAAGAAAGTGGACTAGACTAGAACTATTGGGCCCGGTCGGATCAGACCCAGCAACGCCCCACAACCTAACACGAGTCAAACCGGACGACTCCGCCTTGGGGCTTCACCCGGAACTGACTTGAGCCAGACCATACGACTCCGCCCGGGGGCTCCACCCGGCCATATAAGGACGTCCCCGTCCTTCGTTATCGCAAGGGATACTCCATTACAAGCCCGCCATCTCTGGGATAAGTCTCAATCCATTCTGAGCAATATCCTCTCGAGATTGCTGGGCGGCGTCATGACCTCCACCTGTAATAAATACATACATGAGACGCCTCAGGTAACCCTAAGTTCCAATTTCACTTCTCCACCTTGGAGTCTCATCGACTTGACCATCAGAGTATCTTTTGCAGCCCCTCCCGCCCCTGTCGACGTTGAACCTGACTAGGAGAGACACCGAACCACACCAGATTACTCCGATCCTCAGGGAGGAACAGAAAGAGAATTTGAGTTATTTTTGTTATAGGAATCAAAATCTGTAATTGAACAAACAACAATAGGACTATGCTCACTGGAAATGGAAGTTGAACGAGGAATTTGAAGGTTGGTGTTATTAAAAATATACATCCATTCCTTATGGCTGCCCTTGAATGATTGCTTGGTAACCTAACATTTTATGTATCAAACATTAGCATGGAATTCAAGAAAGACATTATTGTCATGAGCGCATTTTGATACACTAAGGAGGTTTTTAGTGACGCCAGGAACATGGAGTAAGTTGTTAAGAACCAAAGGGATATTATGAGAGGCAATAAAAAAGGTGGAATGTCCAACATTCTGAATTATCAAAGTTGTACCAATGGCAACTTGTACTCTTTCTGCTCCATCATGATGAATTCTATTCTGAAGATTGCGAGCATCAAAAGTAAGATGATTTGTAGCTCCGGAGTCAGCCTACCAATTATTGTCTAACACAATTTCAGGTGTAGCTAATATGGCTTGCATAGAATGACTATCATATTATCAGAAGAAGAATAATCTGCCATCATTGCTTTCGTAGGAGCTGAATTTCTAAACTGAGTACATTTCCATTAGCTTGTGACATGGAATGGAAACTTTGTGGACCTTGAAAGCTATGATCATATCAAAAGTAACAGTTCCAAGCATAATGTCCTATTCGGCTATACAATTGGCATTGAGGTTTAGATCATTGCCAAACACCTCTCCCAGTGCGACCTCTAGCCACAAAACCTCATTTATTACCACCATTTCTTCTGCCACTATAACCAAAAATATTTGGTATCGCAGGAGAGAAACCTGGTGGCCTAAGAAAGAAGCCTAACTATTGAGAAGAGTGAGCAACATTGGCCTGAACATTAATAATTTCAGAAGCAAACATTTTATGTTTTTCTATTCGTTCCTCCTGAGTCATTAATAAAGCTTTAATTTCTCCAATACTATATGAATCTTTTCTGGACATAACAGAAGTTATGAATCCATCATAATCAATACTTAACCCATCAAATATAGCTTCAATATGATCTGCAGAAGAGATAGGAGAACCAATTGCAACAGGTGTATCCAATCTTTTTAATATCTAACAAGGAAACACTTAAGGATTCTCCTTTATTGACATTTCTAAGCTGAGTTTTCAGTTGTTTTTCTTTTGCTTTAGTCCGTGAAGCAAAAAAATCTTCTGAACGCTGCCAAACTTGATATAAAAAATCACAGCCAACCATACGAGTGCTTAGTGTTTCTCATAGATGGAAGGAGTCATGAGAGCAACAATTGATCTTGTTGTTCCCAATTGATAAAATCTTCATTGACTTGATCTAATTCATCTTCTTTTGAATTAAATTTTGGTGGAACAAAACGAGACCAACAATGTATTTTTGAAGTATGTACCCATGAATTGCAGCAAGCGGTTGCTGTCTCCATGGTAAGAAATTTGTCTCTTCAAGATTAATTGAAATGGGAGTAGTAAAGGTTTGCTTATTAAACCTTGTAGAAGACTGCATTTGAGCACAAATCTGAAGGAATCACTTTATTGTGTTGGATCGAGTTCTTGTGCGTGATTAGAGGAAGGTCACTTCTCTTTTCTTCGTGACAGATTTCAGCGAAGGCGATCTGCACACAGGCGGAGAAGACGAGGGCAAGATCTCTTGGATTGCCTGGTAATGGTCGAAATCAGATCTGGAAAACAGATCTAACCACAGGAAGTGATGAGTATTCCTTTCAGAAGGAACGAATGCCCCAAATCTGAGAGGAAGGCAGTAAAGATCTGGAGAGGAGACAATAAGGCAATATTTGCTTTGTATGATTTTATCCTATCCTATATTTGTTTTGGTATAGGATAAAAAATATGAATAAGATATAAAAATTCATATCATGTGAATTTGGATCGTAAACCCATTCCTTCCTTAGGATTTCTAAATCAGGCCAACGGTGGATTTGGGACAAAATAAATTCACCAAATATTCGGCCCAACTCATATCCATTGTTGCAGCAAATAATGGATTGGATTTTAAAATACAATTCACCTCCTTAATTCATCGAAGCAAACGAGCCTAAAGGTCTGGAGATAGATACGTGCTATAAGAAACAATATTATATGCTAATACGTGCTATAACTAATTATATCCCTTGATAAATGAGATATATTAATTTTTAAAGAACGTAACTTACGTTTCATGTAGATTATCACTACTGTAATAACGAGCATCACCAACGGCTAGATTCGTTCCTATGTCGTTGCTGAAGACCATGAGCAATGGCCAGCAACGACCGCACCCGTTGCAACGCAACGACATGATTATGTCAATCAATGACAATATCTTCAGTTAATGTCTTTATGTGAGAAGGTTCTTTTTCATTCGAGATTCATATTATTCATATTGCAGTAAGTTCTTATTTTAACTGTTAACTTAATTCAAAATTTTGGCAGCATCTCATTACAGTTCTCCGAATATGCATATCATGTGGGCGCGTATCGGAGAACAAGAGAGATACAATAGCCAAAATTTAAGAATGAGTTAACGGTTTAAAGAAAAAATTTAGTGTAATACAAATAATATATTCTCAAATTATCCAAAGGGATCTAGGGTTTTGCTAAATCATATCCGGCTCGTCGATGCGTACGTGAAATATATCAACTCGTCAGATGGATAATTATTTTCTAAATTTTTGGATGCCGGTTCGAGTCCACAGTAGACGAATCTAGCACAACTCCAAAGTGGATGATTCCAGCGCTAGTCCAAAATGGACGAATCCGGCACGAGTCCAAAGTGGATGATTCCAGCGCGAGTCCAAAGTGGACGATTCTAATTAATCTAATTAATATAATTAATCTAAACTAAAATTAATTATTAATTAACAGATATAACCTAAAACTAAATCTAAATCTAATTAACATAAAAAAAATAGATTAATTCAACATTAACATATTAAACATTAACATTTAACCTAGGTTTAATTAAACATTAATCAAAATGTTAATCTAATTAACCCTAAATCAAAACATTAATCTAATTAAACATTAATCAAAACATTTAACCCTAAATCAAAACATTAATCTAATTAATCAAAATATTAAACCCTAAATCAAAACCCTAAAATACTATTCTAGCACCGGAGTCCAATGGACTCCAGTGCCAGCGTCTAGTGTCCAATGTCGGACACTGGACATAGGTTCGACGGCC
This sequence comes from Canna indica, assembly GCA_034359265.1. NCBI lineage: Eukaryota > Viridiplantae > Streptophyta > Magnoliopsida > Zingiberales > Cannaceae > Canna > Canna indica. The sequence goes on along the minus strand of CP136890.1, from coordinate 66,289,855 downwards.
GACGATCGGCCGAAACTCTAAGATTTAGGGTTTCAGTCGGCCCTAGTAAGGAGAGGAAAAGGGACTGGGAAGCTTTGAGAATACCTGGAGGCAAAGGGCGCAGCGGCGGCGTCGGCGGGCATGCTCGGCAGTAGTGGACGATTGGCATCGGTAGCGTCGAAGAAACAGTAGCAGCAGGGAAGAAAGGGGGCGTCGGGCGCGATCAAGAGTTATATAAACTCATGATTAACGGCTCACTTAACCGTTGAAAAGACGTTGCTGATAAGTAATATCATCAGCAACAGCTTTGCGACCTCTGTAGAGCCATTGCAGATAAGTATTTCATTTTCGCACTGTGAACGCGCCATCGACTAAAAAATAACGGGTGCAGAAGCCGTAGGTACGCTGTTGCTAATATGATAATATCATTAGCAACGGCCTACGCGGCCTTTGTAACACCGTTGTTGATAAGTTATTTCATTTGCGCGCAGCGTTCACGTCATCTACTTGTTAGCAACGACCCTAATGGTCGTAAGGAAGCCGTTGCAGATATATCACATATGCAATGGCCCGAGCGGCCGTAAGAAAGTCGTTAGTCAATGCAACGGCTTGGATGGACATTGCTAATTAACACATTTCTAGTAGTGTATGCCAATTAATTCAATCGACGCATCATATCTATCAGACACTCCAACAATGAACGGGCCAGAAGTAATTAACTGATATGTTTTATATATTAAAGATGATACATAATTAGTAATTCATTGAATATATATTTATATATTCTAATTTGTTTCAATTACTTTGTAGGATACCGATGCATCTTGGAATATAACTTGGGATTCGGTTGTGCGATATCATTTCAACAACGTATACATTGTTACAACTAATAGGATCGAACTTTAAAGAGAATAGGAGAGGACAATGAGGAAGACAATGTTTACCGAAGATGAAATCTCAAAGCTTTATTGAATGAACAAAAGTATTACAAGCAAACTTGCTACGGAGTCGAAAGAGAACTATTTATACTAACTCATTATAACAGATTCTTCTTCTTTAACCAATTCTTTCTTCAGGTGAGCAGAATAACTAAGTAAACAACTACTTAGTTATGAATTAGCTCTGCTAACACTCCCCCTCTAATTCATAACTTGTTCTATATCAAGTTTATTTCGAAAGAACAGAAATCTCTCATAAGGCAGAGCTTTTGTGAAGACATCAGCTAACTGATTTTTGCCTTCACAAAATTTGATCTCAATGGTAGCAGCTCCAACTAGTTCTCGAATAAAATGATGTCAGATATCAATATGCCTTGACTTGGAATGGTAGACAGGATTCCTAGTCATTGCAATCACAGATTGATTGTCACTCCAAATCATAGTAGGCTGATAGCATTTCCACCCAATATCTTTAAGAATTTGACTCATCCATATAGCCTGACATGCTGCAGTTGTCATTGCAAAATATTCAGCTTTAGTAGTAGACAAAGCAGTCGAATATTATTTCTTTGTTCCCCAGCAAACAGCCCCTGAGCCACAATTGAAAATATATCCTGAAGTACTTCTTCGATCATCAGTAGACCCAACCCAATTGGAATCAGAAAAACCTGCTAATTCGAAGCTACATTTTCTTTTGTATATAATACCATACTTCACAGTCCCTTTGACATATCTAAGAACTCTTTTGGCTGCAGTCAAATGATGAGAGCATGGTGAATGCATAGACCGAGATAGAATGCTTATAGAGAACATGATATCTGGTCTGGTATTGCTAAGATACATTAAACATCCAATGAGTTTGCGATATTCTGCACATTAACTTCAGTTCCCTCCATTTGCTTACTCAATTTCAGTCTAGTCTCCATAGGAGTGAGTACTAAATTGCAATTTTCCATGCCAAATTTCTTCAATAAATCATGTGCATATTTATGTTGTGAAATGCTGATACCATCATCAGATTGTTTGACCTCCAGACCAAGAAAATAACTAAGTTTACCAAGATAAGTCATTTCAATTTTTTGAAATAATTGAGACTTGAAATTCCTAATAGCCATCTCATCATCACCTATTACTATAAGATCATCAACATACAGGCATATTACAATAGATGATCCATTAGATGTATGTTGGTATAGAGTGTGTGATCACTTAAGCAGCAACTTAATCCCTGGTCACAGAAGTATGTGTCTATTTTTGAATACCAGGCACGAGGTGCCTGTTTCAGACCATAGAGGGCTTTCTTAAAAGGATATACTTTACCATCTTCTACTTCAAAACCTTATGGTTGAAGAACATACACTTCTTCAGCCAATTCGCCATTGAGAAATGCTGACTTCACATCAAGTTGGTAAATACTCCACCCTTTATACGCAACATAAGCTAACACAATTCAAATAGTCTCTAACCTTGCAACATGAGCGAAAGTTTCTTGGTAATCAATACCCTCTTGTTGCAGAAAACCTCTAGCTAGCTACTAGTCGAGCTTTGTAGTGGGCAATAGTTCCATCAGGATTGCATTTAATTTTGTATATCTATTTCAAACTTAATGCATTCTTTTCATCAAGTAGGTCAACCGGTTTACAGATTCCATGTTTGTTGGTAGCATCAATTTCTTCTTGCATCGCATGCCTCTAATTTGGATTTAGAACTGCTTCTTCATAGCTAACTATCTCACTTACTTGAGCAGAGTTGCAAATTTGCGATCTTTCATAAACATCTTCTATAGACCTGAGCTTACATGGAGTTCAGTTCTGAGTATTTATTTCAGAAGAATTAGCATCATCTGTTGCTCCCCCTGAACTTGAAACACCTTCAGTATCAACCTGATTATGATCAACAGGATTATAATCAGTAAATTGAGCTTCTTTATCAGGTGTTACTTTAGTGTTCTAATCCCATGATGCTTCCTCATTGAAGATAACATCATGACTAACACAGATCTTCATAGTTTCAGGATCAATCAATCTATATGCTTTAGACTTGGAGCTATATCCCATAAAAATGCATCTAGAATAGTTTTCATCAGACATCCGAAAACTCTAAAATGAGACACAGTAGGCTTAGTACCAAAACAAGCTTCATAAGGAGTTTTACCTTCTACTGCTGCAATGTAGCACCTATTCATAATATACACAGCTATTCTTGCTGCTTCTGCCCAAAAGTATTTTGGTAAAGACTTTTCTTTCATCATGCATTTGATCATATCAACTACGTATCTATTTCTTCTTTCTACAAATCCATTTTGTTGTGGAGTTGTCTATTGATGTAGTTGTCTTTACAAAAACCAGAAAAATTATCAGATATAAATCTCCTCCTTTATCAGTCCTGATGCATTTGATTTTGGTGCCACACTCAATTTCAATTTGTTGTTTCAATTCTTTGAACTTTAGGAAAATTTCACTTTCTATTTAAGAAATATAATCCAAGTGTACCTATTGAAATCATCAACAAAAAGAGTAAAATACCTGTGACCACTATAGGAATTTACTTGCATAGGTCCACAGATATCAGCATGCAAAAGATCCAGAGGATGTTCAGCTCGGAATACTGATTTTTCGGGAAAAACAGCTCGATGCATTTTGCCATATACACAACTTTCACATAGTTGTTCAAGCTGGCCTTTGATACAGTCCATACCTTCAACCATTGAATTATCTTTAACATGCTTAAGGTACTCAAAATTGAGATGACCATACATGTAGTGCCAAAGTCGATCTAAATATGCAATAGTTGCTTTAAGTGCATAGTTTACAGTTTGAGGATTAAACTCGAACATATTGTTTTTTGCTGCAGGAATCTTCAACACTTCAATCTTCTTGTTACTGTCAAAGTATATTGTACCGATACATCCTTCAAAGATTAAAACATATCTTGCTTTCATCAGCTAGCCAACACTTAAGATTGTTGGATTCAAGTTTAGGAACATAAAGAACATCCCTGATGATTCTTTCCTGATTCTCGTCAACATATATATCACCTTTGCCTTGAATCTTGAGAGAGCCATCTCCAAATTTTACAACAGCAGAATGATCTCGATTCATCTTAATGAAACAATCCGCATTAAAAGTCATGTGGTTGCTACAACCACTATCTACAAACTAGTTCTGATTACTGTTTGCATTTAAACTGGCCATTAGAACTACTTCATCCTCTTCAGATTCTTCTTCAACTAGCTTGGCATGGTTCATAAAAACACTGAATACATTTTTTATATGAAGAAGTATTACCTCAACTTGTAGTTTTGGATGAAGAACTATTGACACTACTGTTATCAGCTTTGTCAGATTCATCAATAGTTTATTTACTTTATTCTTTGATGAAGAATTTTCTTGTTCGAATCTTGAAGATCTCCAAAATGTCTTCTTTTCTTTCTTGACAGCAGCTTTCAATGCTTCTTCGGCTTCTTTCTCTGATGCCTTTTTCTCTTCATGCCTCTTTATGCGATCTATATGAGAAAGAAGTGATCCAAGAAGTTCATCTGAAGACATATCTTCAGTATCGTGTAATACCCTGAGTTTTCTAATATAAATTTTTCCTTGGTGCAGCCCACCGGATCGGGAGCTAGTCGGGCCGATTCGCGAGATCGCTGCAGGTAGGAGGTATAAGTTAAATTTTAGACCCATGGTTAATGTTTTAAAATGTATATGTTGGGTTGACTTAAGTTGGGTTGAAATCGGGTTCGCGAATCGAGTTGGGGCTCAATCCGGGCTTAGGTGGAGTTTAGTGAGGGGGGGTTAAGTGAAGAAGGGTATAGTTGTCAAAAAAAGGGGGGAATTAACCTCTCACCCCAAGCCACCGGACGGCTCAAGACAGGTTGAGTCGCACGCAGCACAAGGGAGGAGGAGAAGGAGAGGAGCTTGTGGACGGCGCCGGTCTCGTGTCATCGTCGAAGAAATCGGGATTGTCTTCATCTAGTCCATCTCCTTCATCCGATCAAGGTGAGTGGTTGGATTATTGGTTGTATGGTGAGGCGGGTGACCGAACCAACTAGAAGTGTTAGATCGAGGGTTTTCTCGCGAGTTTTTTTTGTCGATTGGTAATATTTTTCGATCTCTCCGTTGTTTTAATCACTGATGTATCGGATTTACTCATTTTGATGATCTAGGGGCCGGCCGAATAGAGGGAATAGGGGAAAGGTCATGCTAAAATTTTCCCCAATTCCCTCGGGTGATTTAAACCCATTTAGATCAAATTTCAATTTAAAATTTTGTAGATCTATGTTTCACTCGCTGAAGTTGATGATCGAAGTCCCTTTTCTCCAGCCTTGAGGGCTCAGCCGAGCAAGGGGAGCCTTGTTCAAGGTCCGACCGAGCGAGGAAGGAAACTTGATCAAGAAATCAACTAGGGTAGATTACTAACCTAATCGTTAGGGTTCTTGGTCAAGAATTCCCTCTCCTCCTACCCTTGTAGGCTCGGTTGAGCAAGGCATTCCCTGCTCAAGTTTTGGCCGAGCATAGAGGGAGAGGATGGTGACCGAAAGGAATAAACCTTCACACTTAGAAACATAAGAGACATTAGGAAACGTAGTTCACCTAGATTGGCAAGTAGTGCTATGATAAGAATTAGGTAAGATACCAATTTAGGAAAACTATAACCTTGGTGCATATATTTAGCGACATCATGAGGTAGCAATTATTCCTGAATTTTCCTTATCGAATTTCTGAAGTTAGTTCAATTTTTACCATGTTAGATGATTTCTTTCCTTACTGAAATTTATTGCCTTCAAGCAGAATTTAATTTCCTATACTCTTGTATTCATACGGTTAAATAGAGCATTTACTGCAGAATAAGCTTAATTATAAATCGTCTATAGTGACACATGATATACGTGTTGGGTGAAATGGCCACACTAGAGGGGGTGAATACTATGTTTACTAATCAATTAGCTTAAATCCGATTTTAATCATTTCTTTGGTTACTTTAGGCAAATTATAATTCAACGACTAAATACAGAAGCAATAAATGATAAAACAATTAAAATAAACAAGATATCAATGCAAATACAAGAATTTATAGTGGTTTGGCCCCAATGCCTACTCCACTACCTAAGCACCCCGCTTAGGATTTCCAAACTAACTTTACTAGATTTTCTTGTTTTCTTTACAACGATGACGATTTCACCGGAGAGTCTACACTCTCACACCGAAGGCACTTCCACACCCAGAAGTCTCCGCCTTCCTACCGAGAGCACTCTCCCACCTCAATCCTAAGGACAACAAGAACTAATCCTAGTACACTATGTTTACACAAGTGGCTTTACTCCTTCTACACCAAGGATACCACTCAATCACAAGACCTAACACTAGGTCTTTTTACAAGTTCAAATTCAATGAAATAAACAAGAAAATACAATAACAATTGGAGCAATAAATCAAACAATGAGTACTTAGCTCCAAAAGACACTCCCTAGTCCTCTTGATGCCTTGAGATGATGAATCGATAAATCTTGAAGGCTAAATCAATGTGTTATCCTGGAAACTAGCGTTATCAAATGGATGGCTCAAGAAAAGCTTTAGAATGATCAAGAATGGCTCAATGAAGTTTTTAGAGTGATCAAAAGTTATTTAAGGAAGGCTGGGTTTGGGTATTTATAAACCTGCAACGGAAACATCGCGTCAACGGGCGGAAAACTAGCCGTTTCTGTCATTCGATCGCTTGTCGGTCGATCGTCAGTCGACCGATCGATCAACCGCTCGAGCGACTGCTGGCTTTCTGTGGATTAATCGCTCTATCCGATCGACCGATGGGTCGACCGAATGAGACGCGATTCTTCTCATCCGCGATCTGATCGATTGATCGGTCGATCGAAGCCTAAAGCCAGAGACGCGATCCTCAATTCGGTCGACCGATGGAAGCAGCTACTGCCTATTTTTAACAACATTCGGTCAATCGATCGGTCGAACGAAAACTGGGCAGACTGCTAGTTTGCTTGGTTTTCTTTGTTTGTTTTGGTTTCGTTTTCGCTAAGCCTACTTATATAACATTTATTAACTTAATAACTTTAAAACATAAATGTTATATAAGGATTACCCCCCATTTGGATTTAATAAAAATATCTAAAAAATAAAAATCCTTAAGAATGAAAATCTAGTTTTTGGGGTCTAGTACAAATTTTCAGAAAACGAAAATTTTCTAACTTCCCGGTTCAAGTATGGGTAGGCTAAAGGTTTCCAAAAAATTCTTAAAAATACCTCGTTATCTAGTTTTTCCCAAGGAACAATTACCGCCATTTTTTATGTCAAGATAATGTCTAGGTCATATAGCCCTCCAAGGAGCTCCCTAGGCTTAGTGGATTTCAGGATGGTTTTCGAGTTTTCATGTTTTGGGTTTCAGATTTTATTTTTGGGTTCTTTGCATCATTAAGAGGATATACAAAATATCTACACACCCTAAACCTAAACTCTAACTTCTTGAAGAGTTCGAGCACGTCGACCAACGTCCTTTCGATTTTTCCGATCGCGGCCGTCGTGCGCTAACCGATATGGAACCTGAAAGATTTCTCAATAAAACATTAGTTCTATATTTGTTATCATCAAAACTGAGATTAAGACCAAGGTTGAAAACCTTAAGCCAACAATACGGGCATCCCTACATTTATGGCATGTAGTTATACGTATTGAATGGAATTACAAAATACCTGATTGTGTAATGTGATTGAGGTGGTCTACTGGGAAGGGTAGAGGGCCGAAATGGATTCTACCTGACTCAGCGGTGATTAGGATCTTCAGATTGCACCAACGGGCATGCTAGGTGTTAGACCCGAGTGGCGGAGGGTCTTGAGATTTCGTTAGTGGGTCATGCTAACGGTAGACCCGAGTTGGGTGGGACTAGCTATCCCTAACCCGGTGGGTTCCGGAGACTAGACAACCACCCTAGTTGTCGGGCTCGGTGTTTGACTCGCTATGTGCAAAATATTTGATGGTGAATACTGATTCTATATCTATGAAGGCCGGGTATGGCCGACACATATCTATTCATGCTTAGGCGATAGTGGCCGGTTGTTATAGTCTATGTAGGGCCTTATATATGGCCGGTTCCTTCACTATTATTCAGTTAGGCCGAATGGCTAAGGAACATATTGGGCTCTAGACATATTTACTGATGTATTTATCTAGTGTTTTATCTGATCATATATCGGGATTTAAGTGAAGGTTCAAAGAACCACTCATTGAGTTCCTCGCGAACTAATGGTTTTGATTGTTGTTGTTTTGCAGAGCCCGACCAGTGAGGTACAGCTTGGTGGCATGGTGTGACTAGAGAGCAGGTGTTGGTGCGAATCTCGTAGCAGGCAGTCATGTAGTCGTAGTCGTGTCAATTTGAATTGTAAACATGCATTGAGTAGTCTTGTCTTTGAAAAACTTGTATCTGTTTTAGACTTTGAAATTTGAGTTGTTTTCCTCCGAATTTAAAACTACTAAAATTGTTTTGATCTTCTTTTAAATAAAGATTTGTGCCACTGTCTTTTTGTTCATGTTACCTGGATGTACAGTGTTTTCTTTTGTGTTATGTTGAGTGCACGTGGTAGGCTTCGGGGTACCGACACATACCCTGGCCAGTCACGCGACCCTGAGTTGGGGCTTGACAAAGTTGGTATCAGAGCATCAGGTTAGGTCTTGACTACGACTTCGAGTGTCGATTGCGTGTGAGGCATAGCTAGCATGTCGACATACGATATAGTTATGCTTCGAGATCAGGCGGCCACGATTGCACCTCCGCGCACCATGCGGTTAGTAATTTAAATTTCAGTTATAAGTTGTTGGTATTAATGGTAAAAAAATTTCTTTATGCTAGTGTGATGGAGACTCACAATGCTGCATTGAGCGGCAGCAGTAGTAATTCCACCGAACGCCAAGGTCGGGGATGAGGCCGCGGTCGGGGCCGGGGGCAGGGAAGAGAGCTGTTAGAGGAGGGGGTACAGGACCTTATAGTTGCTCAGCTGCAGACTCGGGTGGCTCAGTTGACAGAGGCGCTCCACAGGGAGCAAGAGTTGAGGCAGCAACCGCAACCAGTACAAGTGGTACCAGTAGTACCAGAGGTGACTGAGCCAGTAGCGCCGGTGGTCAGAGTTCCAGGGGCACCCATCTACGCAGACTTCATTAAACTAAGATCGCTAGTGTTCACCAGGACAAATAGGCAGGTAGAGGTCACCGATTTTCTGGGTGACTGCTACGAGCTGTGTGTGGAGCTAGGGTGCTCATCCGAGTCCGCGGCTCGCATGGTAAGCTTACAGCTCAAGGGACCGGCAAAGAACTGGCTACACACGTGGAGGGACCACAAGGCAGCAGATGCACCACCCCCTACGTGGGAAGAGTTCAGGGCGGCCGTAGTGGAGCAGTACTTACCACTGAGTGTCCGCGATAAGCGGTCAAGGGAGTTTGAGATGCTACGTCAGATGGGTGGTATGACCGTGTCAGACTACGAGATGGAGTTCATCAGGCTCTCTAAGTACCACCCGACCCTAGTGGCCAACCGCCTGGGTTAAGAGGTTCGTTGGGGGGTTGAGACCACAGATCAGCAGGCTCATCCATTATACCGAGGATACCACATTTGCTCGGGTGGTGGATGAAGGAAGCATTGGTGTCGTTCGAGAAATCTAACAGACTCGCAAAGAAGTTCCCACCTCAGGGGATAGGGGGCCAGCCTTGGCACTCTGAGGGGAGGACAATGAGGAAGACAATATTTACCGAAGATGAAATCTCAAAGCTTCATTGAAAGAGCAAAAGTATTAAAAGCAAAATTTCTACATAGTTGAAAGAGAACTATTTATAGTAACTCATTATAACAGATTCTTCTTCTTTAACCAATTCTTTCTTCAGGTGAACTGAATAACTAAGTTAACAACTACTTAGTTATGAATTAGCTATGCTAACATTCTTGTGGGTGAAGCGATCAAAAGAAATCCACAGGAGTGATGAATATTCCTTACAGGAGGAAGCACTACTAGAAAAATGGGCATCAGCAACGGCTGATGCCGTTGCTGAGCCGTTGTTGAAGAGCATCAGCAACGGTCGGGCCGTTGCAATAGAGCCGTGACAGAAACTCGCGTTGCTGATAACTTAGCGACGGATCGGCAACGGCCGCTCGGGCCGTTGCTAACAATATTATCAGCAACGGTTTTGCCACGGACACGGAGCCGTTGCTGATAACATTAATAGCAACGGCCGCTGAGTCCGTAGCAACGCCGTTAGTAAAATCCCATCACTAAGCCGTTGCTGTAGGTCATCAGCAACGGCTTTCGATACACTTTTAGCAACGGCTTTCCCACGGACGGCCGTGGGAAAGCCGTTGCTGATGATGTGAACCTGGTAACGAAAAAATTTAAAATTCCAAATTTCCATTGATACATTGATACATTATCTGATACATAACTCACACACCCATACACTCATACACACATTCATTCACACATCACAAACACACCAAGATATACATCAAAATAATTATATTTATATTGCTAATTATCCACGATAGTATAAAAACAATTCAAATGCAAAATTGAAGTATCAATATCTCAGTAACAAAGTCAATATAAATTAAACAAGTTCAATATCTCAGTAACAAAGTCAATATAAAAAAAATCTCACGATGACGATGGAGGATGGCCTGGATCATATGGCGGGGTCTGGAGTGCTTGAGTGTACACCGGCGTGGACTGACTCGTGGACGATGGATTAGATGATGCCGAAGAGATGCCTGCTTCGGGATGACCTGACATGTTGTGTAGCATAGCTTGTATATCCGCCATCATCTGACTCTGGCGCTCCATTATCTCAGTCTGACGCGCGACCATGTCCTCTAGAGTCCTTATTCTGCTACTATGATCATAACTGGATCTAGAGGTGGACGGCCGCTCACCAGCGACCGGAGGGGTCGGTGTCCCAAGTGGCCCTAGTACGGCTCGCGCATGACCACTATCTGCAAAGCCATATACGCGGCCATGGTCCCAGCCACCTGCGGCCTCGACCCACGATGCTGCGTCAAAGTCCTCGGGGGTACCCCCGCGCTGCACCACCGTCTGGCTGTAGGTCTCCTACTCGAGTTTGATTTTTTGTTTAATATTTATCATAAAACTTAAATTATAAATATATAATGAATAATTTAAACAAATATATAATTATCATAATGTATGCAGCGCGGTTGTGGATGTACTCCCCCGTCCCATGTGCTCGACGGTGAGTCCGCTCAAACACCGCCATCGGGGAGGGTCGCTGGACAGTCCCGTCATCCGACACCGTCGTCTACATTTACAAAACAAATACATTAATTAGTACACATAGTAATAAATAAAATATATAATTAAAAGATATACTTACCATACGATTCGCGTGCACTGCAAATGCAACAGAGCCGCCGGTGTGACGCGCTGCTCCCCCCGACATGCGATTTCTAGCCGCATTCCGAGAAACCTTCTGCCATCGATCCGTCGACCATATTCCCACGAGCTGGTCCCATATATCCAGAGTAATCCAACCGGGGCCGTATCCCCGAGTCTCCGCGATGTTAGTTGTCCCAGCTTGGGCCATCGCTTGGGATCGAGCCTGCCCCAGCTGCCCGTTGTACCTTGCCCGGGAAATAGCCTCCCAGGCAGCGTAAATGAAGGGCCTTTGGTTCTCGGCCCATGTATAGCGAGCCTGCAAAATAATAATATCAGTACCAATATTAATCATCATGCATGTAAAAAAAATAATAATACATGCCTCAAACTCGCGCCATAACATGTCGACGTGCTCGCTAGGCACATGAGACCACGTAGGCCATGCCCCGTGCATGTATCGTCGAATAGTAGAAGAAATGCTCCTCGGCACTTCTTCTTGCTCGAACCTGCACAACAAAAATAAATTTTAATATTATATTATGATATAATGAATTTGTAATGATTCATAATTCATGATATATTACCGCTCCCCAATCACGCTAATAAATCTATGTGACTCTGTGGCTGGTGGAGGCTGCCACCTGTTCGGCCCGCGTGGCCGCCTGCGTCTGGATGTACTAGTCTCGGCAGTGACATCGGCATGAGGATCAGCAACAGAAGGATCAGCAGCATGAGTAAGTGCTGGAGTCTCACCAATCGGAGACTCCGAAGCTCTCCTGCGTCGATAACCACGACCAGACATATCTGTCGAACAGACATATAATCAGATTATTGTATAAATAGTAGAGATATATTTAATAAAATATATACTTTACAATTATTCCTCATCATCTAAATAATAGTCTTTGAATTCTTCCTCTTCTTTCTCTTCTTCCTCTTCTTCATCTTCTTCATCTCCAGCTTCCTCAATTTCATGATCGTCATCATCAGCATATTCAACTTCTAATTGAATTGACGTTGTGTCTGCATCCTCGAGTATTGGAATAATACGATCTACAGCAGGAGGATCATCTTCTTGATAGAAACCATGTGTCATATCAGGTATCAGCTCATTTTCTCCTACTATCGGATCAATTTTTCCTCAACCTTTTGTCTTACAGACTACACGCCAATCCGCTCTATCTTTATTTCGAGCCGGATACTTCGCGTAATATACTTGTTCGGCTTGTGATGCCAATATAAAAGGCTCATTTGCTGCCAATTTCGATTTGTAATTAACCTCAACAAGTTTGTATTTTGGATGAACTTTCATGCCCCTTTCTGTTGTATCGATCCAATAACATCTAAATAGGATCACTGATTTTGGCGCGCGTCCGAATGGATGATTTCGGCGCGCGTCCGATGTGGACGATTCCAGCGCGCGTCCGAAGTGGACGATTCCGGCGCGCGTCCGAAGTGGACAATTCCGAAATTAATCTAAACCCTAATAATTAATCTAACAAATTAAACAATTAATCTAAACAATTAATCTAAATAATTAATTAACAATTAAAAAACAATAAAAAAATTATATATAAATCTATAAATTCCACTGTATACAATATAAAAAAATAATTAATTAACAATTAAAAAACAATTACACTGTATACAATATCAGGCCTTGTTACAGTGATGTACAAAAGCCTTCCTATGAGAGTTCTATAGGCTGCATTGTCTTCAAACATCTCATCATTCTCTTGCTTCAACTTGTAATGTTTGTTGTTCAGTGCCATTGGTGTGAGTTTTGGTTTACAATTCACCAACTTCATGTCTGACAATAAGTCAAGTATATATTTCCTTTGACTAATATGTATACCTTCTTTGGTTCTTTGAACTTCCAGTCCAAGAAAATACTTTAACTTTTTGAGATCTTTGATCCTGAATTGCTCATTTAGATAGTTTCTAATTTTGTCTATCTCATTGTTATCCGAGCTTGTCAAAATAATATCATCTACATACACCAATGCCAACACAATTTTCTCATCCTCCTGCTTGACAAACAAACAAGGGTCATATGCACTATGCCTGTAATTTCTTGCTTTGATGCTTGTAGAATGTTTGGAGAACCACTGTCTCCCGGCTTGCTTCAAGCCATATATGGCTTTGTTCAGTTTACACACATTCCCTTTGCATTCTTGTTTATAACCTAGAGGTAAATCCATGTAAACCTCCTCTTCAAGCTCACCATGCAAGTAAGCGTTATTAACATCCAGTTGCCAAATTGGCCAATTCTTCACTGCAGCAACAGCTAGGGTCATCCTTACTGTTGCTAGCTTTGAGACTGGTGCAAATTTATCTTGATAGTTGACACCTTCGACTTGTGTGTAGCCCTTTGCAACAAGCCTAGACTTGTATCTCTCAATGCTACCATCTTGCTTAAATTTAGTTCTAAATACTCATTTGCATCCAATGGACTTTTTCCCAGCTGGTAAATCACACATGCACCAGGTTTTATTATTTTCGAGTGCCTTCAACTCTTCTTGCATTGATTCTTTCCACTTCTGTTGTATTGCTTCTTCATAACACTTAGGATCCAAGTGTGTGTCAATGGAACCAATGAATTTTCTATGAGCTTCAGTCATGCATGTGGTGTTCAAGTATCTACATATGGGATAAGGAGTTCTCTTGTTGCATTCTACATCCACTGAATTGCAAACATAGTCTCTTAGTTCCAAGGGCCTTTTGATTTCTCTTTTGCCTTGCCTGATAGGTAATGTCTCTATCAAATTGAAGTCTTCAACTTGTGTTTCTGTCAGATTAAAGTCTTCACCTTGTGTTTCTTTCTCTTCTACTGGCATGTCACTCATGTCTACTATTAACTTGTCATTTAAATCTTCATCACAAACATTCACTTCAAATTTTCCTTCTTGATCTTTATAATTCACTGTGTCTGATATCCTCCTTTCTTGGTTTCCTTTTTGGTTATGTTTTCTTCTAGCTTCTGCATCTGCATTAGTCCATTAACCATTTATGCAATCTGTCGCAGTGAAAAGATTTTCTTCTTCATGCGTAGAGTTCCCTTTTTCTTTGAATGGAAACACATTCTCTATGAATAACACATCTCTAGAAATGTATATATTGCCTGAGTTGCAATCATATACTTTATAACCTTTTTTACCTTGAGGATACCCAATGAACACCAGTCTTTCTTGCTCTTGGATCAAACTTTGATATGCCATTTTGTAGTGTGCTGATATAGCTTAGGCAGCCAAACGACCTTAAATGATTCAGCTTTGGTTTTTCTTTGTACAGCACCTCATAAGGAGTAACATTCGACAGCACTGAACTGGGCAACCTATTAATCAAATAGGTTGCTGTTAAAATGCATTCTTCCCACAACTTTATAGGCAAATTTGCTTGAAATTTCAAACACCTGGCTACTTCCAATAAGTGCCTGTGTTTTCTTTCCACCACAGCATTTTGCTGTGGTGTTTCAATACAAGAACTCTGGTGCATAATTCCAAAATCAGACAAGTACTTGTTTAAGACTGAATTAAAAAATTTCGAGCCATTATATGATCTTATTGTCTTGACTGCACAACCAAATTGGGTCTTCACCATTCTAATGAAACTCATCAATATGTCTGACACTTGACTTTTGAAAGCAAACAAGTAGATCCAACACGCTCTTCAAAAATCATCCACAATTTTTAGAAGTATGCAAAACCATCATATGTTCTCTCTTTAGGAGGACCCTTTCATTCACCTCATTACTACCTTTGGACTTACTAGCCATGTTCATCATTGCTCCAGCTGAACCCTTGTTGCCAATCAAACTCAGCAAAGCATTGTACTATTCTTTAGTAAACTCTCTGCGACTACCTTCTTCTTTCATGGCATTTTGGTTTTCTTTTTCACTCTTCATGTCACTGTTTTCTGAAGTAGCATTATTTGCTTGTCTTTCAACAAGATGCTGGTTGTACATTTTCTGTTTACCCTTATTGAATTTGTTTCCCTGCAGGTATCCATGTATCTTGTAGCAAGTTTCTCTTGTGTGACCAGGCCTCATACAAAAATCACAAAATTTCTTTCCTTGTGCCGATTCATTTCCTTGTCTCCCTCTATAATTCGGTTCATTTCCTTGTCTGACACTATTCAAAGCCACACTTTCTACTGATGTTGCAACATTATTTCCCAACTTCCTTTAAGATTCATCTTTCTCTAGAAGTGAATATGCCTGATTTATATCAAGCATAGGGTTCATCAGAAGTATCTGACCTCGAACTGCAACATACTGTTCATTCAAGCCCATTAAAAATTGTCTGAGCTTAGTTCTTGCCTTTTCCTCTCTGCCTCCTTCACATTCACATATGAACTTAGTATCAACCGCATCTAATTCATCCCAAATTGACTTGAGTTTTGTGAAGTAAATTGCGATTGAATCTGGATCTAAAACATCTCTTATTCATGAATGATCTTCATCGATTACATTCAAAACTAGAGAACTCAAAAATGAAAACTACATATAGGTGGAAAACTACCAAAAAGTACCCAAAAGCATCTCACATTCTAACTTATATTTGACTACTTTTTACTAAAAGCAAAATTACTTAAGTACCATTTATTTAAGTGTTTCTCCTGAACATTTCAAAAGGTTAAACTTGGTATTTGGCCTTCTCGACGGTTATTAACCGCTCTTTTCTTATTCTCCTCTGCCTTCTTCGACTTCTTATTCTCTGCTTTTGGTGCATTGATTTGGGAGAGGGCAATAACACGCCCCCCACAAGTTGATGGAGTGGAGAAAGCTTTCTCCATTCCCAACTTGTCAACTAGCTTGTGATGTTGAGGTGAAGACAACGCCTTTGTTAATATATCAGCTGGCTGATCTTGTGTTGGTATAGACACTGGCTTCAAAAACTTTGCTTGATACTTTTCCCTTACGTAATAGCAGTCAACCTCCAAGTGTTTCGTGCGTTCATGAAACACAGGGTTTTCTGCTATGTGCAGTGCACTTTGGCAATCGCAGTACAGAGCCATCAGAGTTACACAATTTACTCCCATATCCTTCAAAATGTTTATTGTCCACACCAATTCAACAGTGGTACTTGAGAGGGCTCTCAATTCGCTCTCTGCACTTGACCTACTCACGGTCACATACTTCTTGCACTTCCAATTCACAGTGGAGGTTCCTATCTTGATACAGTATCCTGTTACAAATTTTCTTGTCAAAGGGCAGCTCCCCCAGTCTGCGTCGGAAAAGCCTACTACTGTGAGTGAAGACTTTGCCGAATACCAGAGTCCCAATCCCGGAGACCCTTTCAGGTATTTAACTATCCTTAGCGCAGCTTGGAAGTGAGAATTCTTAGGATTTTGTACAAACTGGCTTAAGTTGTGTACACTGTACGTAATATCAGGCCTTGTTACAGTGATGTACAAAAGCCTTCAACGACCAGCGAAGGATCAAAATGGGCAGAGCCTTCCGATCGGTGGTCAGTCGCTCGGTCGATCAACCGACCATCAGCTGGCTACCGATCGAGCGGTGGCAACGGGCAGAAATTTGCCCGTTAGGTTGGCTGTTTTGAGTCTCCTCTTCATGGCATATAAATAAAAGCCATTAGAGCCTTCCGTAGGTGTTGTTGAGCCTATTGACACATTCGTTACACCTTCTAAGCTTTCATTGAGCCACTCTTTGCAAAAACCCTAGCCTTGATCCATACATTCTTGATATTGCCTTTGATCCTCAATTGATTCATCATCAAGGCAGCAAGAGGAGCTAGGATTCATTGTTTGGATCTAAGTATTTATTGTATTATTTATTTGCTCCATTGTTTGTGTATTTTTTTGTTTATTTCATTGTATTTCCAAGTGTGAAGACTTAGTTGTTAGGTCTTGAATGGTTGGTGGTTATCTTGGTGTTAAGGCTTAAATCCATCAGTGTAAACGTACTTTACTAGGATTAGTTGAGTTGTCCTTAGGGTTGAGGTGGGAGAGTGGTACCGGTAGGAAGGCGAGATACTTCCTGATGTGAAAGTGTATTCGGTTTGAGAGCGGAGACTCGCCGGTGAAAATATCCTCATTGTAAGGAAACATATTAATCTAGTAAAGTTTGTTTGGAAGTCCTAAGCAGGGTGCTTAGGTAGTGGAGTAGACATTGGGGCCGAACCACTATAAATCTCTTTTTTTGAATTATTGATTTCTTGACTTATTTATTCGCTTCCGCATTCATTTAGTTGTTTAATTGTGCATTAACCTAAGTAAGTAAGAAAACGATTGAAACCAAAATTTGGTTTAAGCTTTAGCAAACACATTATTCACCCCCCTCTAGTGTAGGCCATTTGAACAACTTTAGGTATCAAAGCGGGCCGTAGATTGAGATTTCATCATCTCCTCTACATCTAGTCTCGATCCGAAAATGGCAGTAGAGTTGGTAGCACTTATACCTCCTAGGTTCGATGAGTCTAACTTTGGTCTTTGAAAGATTAGAATGTACATATTCCTAAAGACACAAGATTTAGGTGTGTTTTAACATGGTAAAGATTCAATATATTGAACCTAAGGAAAACATGAATGCATGGATCCAAGAACAAATAGATATGTTTGAGTCAAATGTTAAAGCTATGAATTGCATATTTTATTCCTTGGAAAATGGTATTTTTAAAAAAGGTCATGCATTGTACTTCCGCATTCGATATTTGGGCTTGTTTAAACATGCTATATGATTATGCAAAAACCGATGAGCTTATTACTTTAAATGATGGAGTATATGACAATTGTCGTACTCCTAGTTCTAATGAGATTTTTGAAGCCCATAGTGTCTCTAGTCAAAGGAGTACAAAGAGCCAAAAGAGAAAAGTGATTTGCCACCTATGCAAAGAAAAAGGATATGTGCAGATGAATTGCCCTACCATGAAGAACAAGATAAAGAAGAAGTCAAATGCTTCCACATCCTCATCCCAATTGAAGCATCCTCTTGCATGGCTATGAATCTATTTCAAAAGATCGTCTCATGAATGCTAATGATGAGGTACACTCTTCTCCTTCTAGTCATGATAACAATAATGATAGTATTAACTCATCTAGTTCTCATGACATGCTTTATGATGAATTAATGGATGAGTGCAAAAACATGTATGCCTTGGTTGTTAAAAATGATAAGGAAAATAAGAAATTGAAGAAAGAAAACTTGAGTCTTAGCACTCATTTACATGATGTAAAATTAGAAAATGAAAATCTAAAAATTGGTTCCTCTAATCCATGCCATGATGCCTTGACTATTGAAACTAAGGAGTTGAGAACTAAAAATGACATTATAAAGACTGAAAATAACATGTTGAAAAATCAATTGTATGTTATTCATAAAATCATGAATGACTTGAAAAATGAGGTTGTATTTCTAAATAAGAAAGTTAATGATTTATCTAGTAATTCATCCGCTAAGAATCCTAGAAATACAAATGCTTCATTTAAAAATGCTAACACTGATCATCATGATTCACATACAAATGGGAACACTACAACACCCAATACCCTATCCCTACTCCTAGACCTGTAACATCATAAACCCATGAGATTTTATTTCATGCAGTCCCTTTAATTTTAATTATGCAATTAAAATTATCATCACCAAAATTAGGATTTTATTTTTAGTTTACTGTTGACCCCAAAACTGGTGTACCCAAGTCGGATTTGACTTCTAAAGTGTGACCTATGGATCAAGACTATGTTTTCTGGTCGAAATGATAGGTTACACGACTATGTTCAGTAAACTATACACACCACAACACGGACTTCAAAATCAGCCCTAATTAATTCGAATTTTAAGAGAAAATAACTCCTTAATTACCATCGCAACAGAATTATAACATTGAGACAAAACTCTCAAGAATAAAATCAAGTTTGTTTAACCAAGATTAAGCATCAAGATAATCTTTAAACAATAATCAAACTATATGATCAAGAACCCATACCAAGAACACCCAAGGCTTCAAGATCAAATCCTATTTTTAACATTGAGACAAAACTCCCAAGAATAAAATCAAGTTTGTTTAACCAAGATTAAGCTTCAAGATAATCTTTAAACAATAATCAAACTATATGATCAAGAACCCATACCAAGAACACCCAAGGCTTCAAGATCAAATCCTATTTTTATAAAACGTGATTAATATCCCAAAAATCACATATTTAATTTCAAGGCATGCATCAACAACATAAGAACCTAAATTGGTAAGCAACTCAAGGCATAGATCTCAAAGATAGACAAGAACCTTCACTTAGGCATTTCATCGAACACCTTGAGAGCACCCTTATTTCTCCCTTGTCCGAGCACCCCTAGGGAAGTCCTAGAGTTGCCGAGCCACAAAAGGGAAGTCTAGGGTCCTCCTCCCACAAATTGACACAAGAACTCGGCGATCAAACCCACGATTCAACGGAAAACAATAAGTTCAATACAACGCCCAAATCAGCTCAAGAACACGTGGAAATAAGAGGTAAAACCACTCACACGATTAGGAAGAAGGAATAGAGAAGAATTTCCATGCGGCAGCCTCTGAATCCGGTCTCAAAGGGTGGCGGCTCTGCTCAAACAAGGGGGAAAAGGGGCGGCGGCTCAACTCCAAGCCATCGGCTCCAAGAGAGGAGAAGACGGAGAGGGGCAGCTCGGCTAGGTTGGGTGGCTCCTCCTGATGACATCGGTTATACGGCTGCGGCCCAGGACTCCGTTGTGATCCTCTTGATGGCGCCCCCGGTCCCGAGCCCATGTGGCCTCTAAAACTGCTATGACCTCCACCTTGTTGTGGATCTGCTGTCCTGTGAGTCCCCTCAGAGTGAGCTGGCCGACCCCCCGAATGCTGGGGCCAGAACTTCTTCTTCTGAGGTCCATCCTACCTGTCTGTCGGTACCAGCGCCTCCTTTAGGAGCGCCGCATCTATAACCTAAGCAAAAGAAGTGTCCTCCGTGTAATGGATAAATCTGGCGATCTACGACCTCAGCCCCTCGACAAATCTCTTGACCCTGGCGGCCTCTGTAGCTATCAACGTGGGATGGTACTTCGAGAGTCGAGTGAACTCCATCTCATAGTCCATCACTGATATACTGCCGGTTTGACGCAGTAGCTAGAATTATTTTGCCCACCTATCTCGGACGCTCAGTGGCAGGTACTTCTCCACCATAGCAACTCTAAACTCCTCCCAACTAGGGGGTGGTGCATCTGCTGCTCTGCGATCCCTCCAGGTGTGAAGTCAATCCTTGGTTGGTCCTCTTAGTTGTAACCCAATCAGTCGAGTGGTCGTCTCAAAAGAACAACCGAGCTCCTTGCACAGCTCATAGCAATCCCCTAGGAAACTGGCGACCTCCAACCGCTGATCTGTCCATGTATACTCCGATGGTAGAATGTAATAAAATCTGCATAAGAAGGTGCTCTGGGAACTCTGACCACCGGCGCCACTGGCTGGACCACCTCCGGTACTACGGGTGCTGCCGGCATCGGTTGTAGCGCTGCCTCAGTTCCTACTCCCTGCGAAGTGCCTCAGTCAACTCAGCCACTCGAGCCTGCAACTGCACAACAATGAGATCCTGTCCACCTCCTCCCGGGCCTGCGGTAGTCTCCCACGACCCCAGGCCCGGCCTCGGCGCTCGGTGGAGTTGCTATCACTACCTCTCCTTGCGGCATCAAAGGCCTCCATCAATCTGGAATCACTAGAAAGAAAAATATCATAACTAGACAATTTAATTCACCCTAACATTTTTTTTCAAACTTAACCACAAGTCACGCTGAGGTGCAGACTTAGCCCATTGATATCATAACATAACCCTACCATATACCGACAAGCTAGCAATGCCCTATAAAGTAACAACTCTAGCTCGTAGTCAGACCGAACCACATGTTCTGATACCACATTGTCACGCCCCAACTCAGGGTCACGTGACCGATCAAGGTATACGTGCCTATACCCTGCAGCCTAACCCATGCACATGCCAACTCATAATAATAAAACATAGCGGAAAGAATGTAACGAGTTTTATTTTCAATGAAAAGAAAACCAAATCAGATTTCATTAGAAGCAAGTTTAGTAAAACAATAAAGTGCGGAAATAATAAATCAAAGTTCGATAGTTCGTTTACAAATAAAATCTGAAATAAAAGGCATGAATGTCCCCAAGGGACTACAACTCCAGAATACGAAAACGCGCGTGCATGACAAACTACCAAAGACTCGACTACGACCCCTAACTAGGACTGCTATGAGATCAATGTGACTCCTCTGCCCTCCAGCTGCGCCAAGTGCTCCAGCCCACCTCATCGGTCAGGCTCTGCAAAAAAACAAAACGACAATGGGTGAGTACAAAGAACCCAGTGAGCGGTTCTACCAACCCCCACAAGAAACGAAACACAAAGATATAACATGATAAAACACTTGTCTCAAATAGGAATAAAGTCACAAGAGCGTGACTAGCTATCAGGCCACCTGGTCACCACATGCCCGAAGGCATCCAACACACTAGTAGTAAAGTACAACAGGCCTAAGTCTACCATGTCTTAAGGCAATAAAACATACTAGGATAATTGGGATTGGCCCATCCGAGCTTATCCTAATATAAAGAAACTCAAGAGCAATTGGGATTGGCCCATCCGAACTTGCTCCACGAAATGCGAAGGAACAATCGGGATTCGCCCATCCGAACTTGTCCCTTTAAGATATCACATGAATAATCGGGATTTGCTCATTCGAACTTATTCCTTGAAAGAAACTCGAGAACAATCGGGATTTACCCGTCCAAACTTGTTCCACGAGGAAGCACAGGAACAATCGAGATTTTCCCATCCGAACTTGTTCCAAAGAGATAGCGTAGGAATAATAGAGATTCGCCCATCCGAACTTATTCATTTAAACACAGGTTGGGAATTAGTCATCCAACCTTTCAGGCCAAACCCGCAATCCGGCTCCTACCCGAGCCTCTCCGCCATTCATAAAGATATGACGGAATATGACCTAAGTCAAGTGTCTCCTACGATGTCTTGGGGATGCCTTTATTGAGAACGCTACAACACCCAATACCCGATCCCTACTCCTAGACTCGTAACATGATAAACCCATGAGGTTTTATTTCATGCATAAACTTTATTTGTTGGTTCATATTAGATTATGCAGCCCCTTTAATTTAAATTATGCAATTAAAATTATCATCACCAAAATTAGGGTTTTGTTTTAGGATTTTATTTTCAGTTTACTGTTGAGCCCGAAACTGGTGTACCCAAGTCGAATTTGACTTCTAAAGTGTGACCTATGGATCCAGACTATATTTTCTGATCGAAATGATAGGTTACATGATTATTCAGTAAACTATACACACCACAACAAGGACTTCAAAATTAGCCCTAAATCAACAATTCAGCATGAAGTTCTCAGCATAATTGAGTTTTCAGCATATCAAGGTAATAATCCAAATTTTACAAAAAATAAATCCTTAATTACCATCACAACAAAATTATAACATTGAGACAAAACTCACAAGAATAAAATCATGTTTGTTTAACCAAGATTAGCAAGCATCAAGATAATCTTTAAACAAGAATCAAACTACATGGTCAAGAACCCATACCAAGAACACCCAAGGCTTCAAGATCAAATCCTATTTTTATAAAATGTGATTAATATCCCAAAAATCACAGATTTAATTTCAAGGCATGCATCAACAATATAAGAACCTAAATTGGTAAGCAACTCAAGGCATAGATCTCAAAGATAGACAAGAACCTTCACTTAGCAGGCATTTCATCGAACACCTTGAGGGCACCCTTATTTCTCCCTTGGTCGAGCACCCCTAGGGTAGTCCTAGGGTTGTCGAGCCATAAAGAGGAAGTCTCGGACCCTCCTCCCACAAATCGACAGAAGAACTCGGCGATCAAACCCATGATTCAATGGAAAACAACAAGTTCAATACAACGCCCAAATCGGCTCAAGAACACGAGAGAAAATCTGAGAAAATGAGAGGTAAAATCACTCACCTGATTAGGAAGAAGGAATATAGAAGAATTTCCAAGCGGCGGCCTCCGAATCCAGCCTCAAAGGGTGGTGGCTCAGCTCAAACAAGGGGGAAAAGGGGGCGGCGGCTCCACTCCAAGTAGTCGGCTCTAAGAGAGGAGAAGAGGGAGAGGGGCGGCTCGGCTGCTCCTCTCATCACAAGGATTGTGCAGCTCCAATAGGGAGCCGCATGCCAAAAGGGGGGGGGGGGTTATACTCCCCTCCTCAAACTTAAATCCACTAACCATTTTAGCAACCCGCATCCGCCTCGAGCCAGATCCAAACCCGCTAATCCGACTAAACTTAATTAACTCACTCTAACCTCATGCCCCACATAAACATCAAACACATGCACACCCATGCAATACAATTTAATAATCAAGCACACGCAACAATATAATTAAATAAATTTATCTACGCAGGAAAAGAAATTGAATAATTCATATTACCCGAGCTCGCAAGCTCGCACCAGACCATGAGTCGGCTCGGCTCGACCTCGGACTGGTCCACTAGGCTGACAAACACAAACAATAATGGAAAATCAATAATAATTTCTAGGATATTACAATTACTTGGTATCATCTCCTATGCTCTTTCTATCTCATTAAAGTTGGAGTTCATGATACATGATTGATTCTAGTTGGTTTTATCCTCTCGATATATTTCTTGAAAAATGATTTTTGTTTTTGATTTTTCAATCTCCTCGGAAACCTATGTAGTCTATAAAGTGTTCATGCGACCTTGCGGTTCAAAATCTTAGGCTCATTGTGGTCTTTCAGTTTTTCAACCAATAGGAAGGGTTGGAGATCTAATTTTCAAATATTTCATATCTTGAGATCTCTTAATTCGTTTGGTTTTATCATGATTCATTTAAAAACGAATTTGAAGTTATTTAGCAAAGTAGACATTGATAACGATATTTGATTATTCTCTTTGCTACTTAGTTTGATGACTTGCTAGTAGTCACATTTTCATTATACTACTAATGAATATTGCTTGCAAGTTATTAAAATTCTAATGGAAGGCTAGGAAGAAATCAGAAAAGAAAGTTGACAAGTTTGGCAAAATTTTCTAGAATAAGGTATGAGTTCGATTTTCCAAGAATCTTAGTGTAACACTTAAATAATTATGCTTCAAAGATTTCTCTATGACTCATGCATGATTGATTATGCATGATAAATGCTTAGAATTTAACGAGTAAGAAAAATTTGATAACTTAGGTAATTTCATGATATTTTTGATAAAATAAAATTTGCACTAGGTTGAAATCATCTATTAGAGACTTCATTTTTAAGTCTACACCCAATAAAAATGTTTAGATATACACATGGCATGCTTCTAGGTGTTTAAACTTGAAAAATCATGTATAGATGAACAAGGTGATAACAAATCCACTTTATAGGACTTAAACTTAAAAAGGTTTGACCCAAGTCAACAAATCGACTTGGACACTTCATTTTAAGTCCAAACTTTATAAACATGTTTAAGAATAGGTATGACATGGTTCCATGCATTTAGAATGAAAAATTCATATGGATAAGGATAAAGTGATATAGAGATCATTTCATGATAATCTCTTTTGAACCAAGTTGACCCAAGTCAATAAATTGACTTAGAGGTCTCATTTTCAATCCATATTTGAGGAACATATTTAGATTTACTCATGTTAGGTATCCATAGGTTGGAGTTTGAAAAATCATGTGTAAATGACAAGGTTGTCACTTATCTAGTTTCATGTTATCATAGGTTAGTTTTGAATGAAATTATGCTAGGTTGATATCTTGACCTGAGGACATAATTTTATCTCAAACTTGACATACGCTCTTTACATGACCATTATGTGGTGTCATAAAAGTTTGAATGAAAACTGAACATATTTACGAAAATAATTGATGTTTACGAAAATGCAATTAGGAATTTTAGCTTGTTTAGTTATTTTTAGAAAAATATAGAAAAGTCATTTTTAATTGATTCTTGACAATGCACTTTCATTGAAAAGTCTAGCTTGTTGTGTAAAATTTTTAGAAATTTTCATCAAGAATCTAATTTATAATGAAATTTTGAAGTTGGATTTACGAAACACAAAATATCCCTTGAAATACTCATTTTTTCGTTACTTTGATTTTTTTGACCAAAAACTTCAAATGAAAACTCACGTATACCATTTTGATTCTATTTCTAATATCGTTCACACCATTGCTTGAGTAAAATCATTTCTAGGAATGATTTTGATAACTTGAATGAAAGCTAGAAATATCAATTTTTCATTGAAATCAAGATAGGATGAAAAATGAACTTAGAAATTTTATTTTAGCCCAAACATGACTCACAAACTTAGATTCTCTCATGTTAGATGCCTAGATGCCTAAGTTAGAGAAAACATGAGTAGATAGCAAAATTTGATACTTAGTCATTTTCATGTGTTCATGCCTATTTCGAAGGAAACCATGCTAAGTTATAATTTTTTATACGGTCTGGAGAGAAGAGTAAGGTCTCTAGTGCTCCACCTTACTAGCGGGCGCCCCCAACCCCCCCCCCCTCCCCCCACCCCACCTCCATGCCTGTCCTGGCGTGCCCGTCTGGTGGCTACCTCGTCCCTGCCTAGGACGGTTAAATCTTCTTCCTTCCCCAAGGAGGGATCGTGCTCGCTGGATGAGGGATATGTTAGCTGAAGGGCTCTTCCTTCATGCTATATTTCCTCATAATTATTTTGATGATAACAAACCCATTTAACAAGTGTTTAAGCATGAAAATTGTAGGATTGATGAAAGATTTGTCAAGTCTATCGTATCTTGATCAATCTCAAAACAGGTCAACGTGTGCATCAAAAATGTGTTAGAAAGCATGGACAATCCTTCAATCATAAAGAACATTGAAGAACGAAGCCGAAAATCGTGTGCAAAATGAAAAATCCAAGCTAGAAAAATTTTCAGCTCTGTTTCGGTCAACCAAATGGAGTAAAAGCATTGGCAGCAGCCAATTCGGTCGATCGAATGTTGCCAAAAAAATGGCAGTAGCCATTCGGTCGACCAGTCGATCGACCGAATTTGGTGAAATCATATGGCTATCGCTGCGTCGGTCGATAGACAAATGCCAAAAATTGGCAAAAAGTTCATCGGTCGACCGACTGGTCGACTGCGCCAAATCTCGCGACAATCGGTTGACCGACTGGTCGACCGCGCCAAATCTCGCGACAATCGGTCGACCGAATGCTTATAGAAGCTGGCTTCGATCGACCGACTAGTCGACCGGGTATGAAGTATTCATTTTTCCGTCGAGCGGTCGACCCGTCGGTCGACCGATCAGAGAAAAAACATTACAGTGAGCTAGCGGTTGAATGGCCGGTCGACCGATGCTTCGATCAGACCATCGATCGGGCATCTGTAACGGTCAAAAATAATCCCGTCGACGCCCTATTTCAGCTAGACCTATATATACTCCCTTCTAATCTTTTTACTGAACATTTTTCTCTCTAAGATCTTTGATGATAAAAGGTTCAAAAGAGTGATCTAATTGCATCTTCCAAATCTTCAAAGCGCCAAGTGTTCGTCTGCTAAGTCTTGATCCCTTACTGCCAAAAGTGTTATACTTCAAAGGGTTGATCAAGCTGATTAGGCGCGTGAAGAAGAGGCGTCCAATAGTGATAAGAATTCAATTCCTCTTCTTGTAATAAGCTTTTGTTTATTCTATCTTTCAACTCCTGTATTTGCGTCTGTAGAAGACCAGGTGGGTCTTCTGTGTGGAAAGTGGTTTCCTTGTTGTGAAGGAGTAAAGCCACCTGTGTAAACTAAGTTTTATTTGGATTAGTTAAGTTGTCCCTTAGGGTAGAGGTGGAAGAGTGCTCGCGATAAGAAGACGAAAACTTTCGGGTGTGGAAGTGCCTTAGGTCGAGAGTGCGACTCTTCGATTCAAAATCCTCATTGTAAGGGAGACTCAAATTAATCTAGTAAAATTAGTTTGGAAATCCTAAGCGGAGTGCTTAGGTAGTGGAGTAGGCATTGGAGACAAACCACTATATATCACTTGTGTTTGCATTGATCTTGATTTGGGCTTAATTATTTATTATTGCTTCCGCATTTAAATCGCATAATTGAAATTCGCCTAACTAATCAAGAAAACGATTAAATTAAAATTTAGGTTAATCGAATTAGTAAACACACTATTCATCTCATCTAGTATCGTCATTTCGCCTTCAGGATGGACGCAGGTGATTTCTCGCAAAAGCTCTCGTACATCGACCTGCACTCGTCCTTTTGGATCTTCATTGGTTTCTTTGTCACGGGTAAGTTCCTCTTACCACCGCTCGGTCCCGTCTGATTTCATTGCTTCTCGTTCTGTATATGCGTCCTCGCGATCCCGGATTATCGGGAAGTCCCGCTCATCATCCAAACTATCTCCTCTCACGATTCATGCTGACTCCCGAATTTCGGGTACTGCATTGGCTAGAGATGCCATATATGCGACTCCTGTTACATCCGAACCATCGCCGCCTGACGCGATATATTTGCCTGTTGTGGCTGATGTCAAGCGGGTCTCTGTCGTGGATATTAATCGGCCCTCCTCTCGTTGTTGGATGGAGCTATTGTCGTGACCTGCTTCTACGTAGACCTGCCTCGATCTTAAAAGCGGGCTCTTCTTACCGCGAGTCTCGATCACGTGTGCAGCTCCCTGCTCCTAGTATTGCAGATTTCTTCTCTTCCCTCAGACTGAAGGGCGGCTGCTTCAACTGTTTCCGCCGGGGTCACCTCCCCCGCGACTGCTCCTACCAGTCACATTGTTTCGTCTGTTTCGCCTCTGGTAATCGCGGACGTCATTGCTCGAGACAAACGAGAAGTTCATCCCCCCCCCCTTTAAAGCGCAGGCTTCGCCTCCTTCATCTCCTACACCCTCTGCCACACCTTTTGCCACTTGCACTCCTGTCATTGCACCCGCAGTGGAAGCTTCCTTGTCATCGGCTCCCGCCATGGATTACACCAGACCCCTCCGTGACAAGTGTTTCTTGTTGGCATCAATCGCAACATTGGAAGGCCGTGAGCTTCTCCGCCGGAAGGGTATTCGGGTGGTTGTTAGTGGTGCTTGCTGCCCAAGGGATCATATTGTGCATCAACTTGCATCTTTCTTCACTGTTTTAAATGGGGACTTCCTGTTGTGGATAGCTCGTGACTTGCTAGACGGGAGCCTCCTTCTACTTTTCCCCTCCTCTCGGGACAAAGCCTCTCTCCTGGAGTGGCATTGCCTTTGCCTCAGTCCGGTCGTGCTTGAGTTTTCCGAGTGGGATTTCGACTCCGGCAGTGCACCTGATCCTCTACGACTGCAAGTGGGGCTGCGACTGCATGGTCTCCCGCTTGAATATTGGAATAATACAGACCTTGCATGTTTCGCCAGATCTTTTACGAGCTTGGTGATCGTCGATCGCAACTCGATAGTATGGGGAGAGATACAGGATTGCCACATCCAAGTGGCTTGCCACAGCCTGGATGAGATACCTCGTTTTATCGAGGTCCATGCTGCGAGCCACGTGTTTACTGTCCATATCGGCATCGTCTGAAGCCAGTGGGAGGGGCCGCTTCCCGACATGCAGGGGGGTCATTTGCCTCGTGAACGTGGTTTCCAGGACGGGGATGCAGGGAACGATCACTCGGCGGATTACGCGTCCTCGTCTTTTGCGGCGTCGGATGGATTCATCCCCCATCATCCATCTGGTAACTCTCCCCAATACGGCATCCCCTCGGACCTGCCGGTCGCCCCACCCTCCGACACCGCCGCTCCCTTCGAGTTTCCCCCATCCGCGAGTAGGAGTTTGAATTTTGTGGGGCCTGTTGCTCTAACCGGGGCCTGCCCGCATGTCTGGTGCTTGGTGCATGGTGGTTTAGACTACTGGACTGGCGGGGTACTTGGCGTGACTCAACCAGGCGGGTTCTCATTGGGTCCGGGCTCGTCGTTATTGTCGGGTGTGGATCTTATTGGGGCGCATACCCGTGTCCTTCCACCAAGTGCGTCGAATTTGGTTCATGGAGGAGGTCTGTATGGTTCTCCAATTGGGTCAGGGGCCTGCTTCCCCGCCTCACTTGGATTCCCTCTCATCGCCGGCCCATTGGTGTTTCGTGTCCTGGTGAAGCGACCCAGCTATCTACGAGCATGTTCGTCGGTGATCGAGCGAAATGAAAAACTTTATCAGCCACGGTCTAGATAGAGTTATTATCAATACAACAAAAGCCTCAATTAGAGACAAATTTTTAGAAATCATTAATTATTTGTCTTCAAATATAAGATTTAAAGACAAACAAAGAAAATAGACTCTAATATTATATTTATAATAAATTTTGGTCTCTAAATTTTTTATACGGTTAAAAAAATAATTAAGTGTCTTAAAATTAAAAATAAATAATGGCTGTCTCATACTCTCATTCCTCAATTCCATCGTTAGTTTTTCCAATCCCACACCTCTTCACTCGTTCTTTTTCCCAATCTCGCGCCTCTCCCACCTCTCTGCGCCGCTTCCCATCTCTGCAATTCCCTTTCTCTCCCGCGCCGCTTCAATCGCCGTCACGCGTGCCTGCTAGCTTGTGCAATCGCCGAAACGCGAATGGACCTTTCACCGACGTCGTCATCAGCACCCTATCTCCAGCCGCGACTCCTTATTCCTCTGGTTCCTTGCTTTTTTCTCGATCCCGCATCTCCCAATCCTTCCACTTTTCCTGATCTCGCTTCTCACCCTTTCTCTCCACTGCCTTCTCATCTCTGTCCTGCTCATGCAATCACGCGCCTTCCTATTGCATGATAGGGAACAAAATCCCTAATCACAATCAACTATCAATGCCCTATCTCAGGCGAACCGCATCCTACCTCCAGGCATCGCCCGTCGCATTTCCGATGCCCGTCGCAGTTCCGAGCATCCCCTGTCGTGCCGCAACCGGTAAGGTATGTTCTTATTTTTGAAGTATGTTGGATTACATGTTCTTAATTGTGAACATGTTGTATTACATGTTTAATTTTTGAAGAACTTTATATATCAAGGCTGAAGAGTGCTACTTGTGGACATAAAATTAAAATATATTTGTCAATTGAAATTTGGCATCAAGTGTTTTAGAAGAAATTGAGGTTTTGTGTATTTTTCTTTTTAATTCCTAGGATTATTGGATAAAGTAAACTTCCAGACTTCACAGGTTCTTCTTCCCTTCTTTCATCTTATAACCTTTTTCTTTTTTCTTCTTTTAATCCTTTTGTTCATTTTCTAATCAATCTAAACATCAGTTCATTTCCAAATATTGGTGACTGGGTTTTTTTACTGATGAGGACTTATGCACTTTTTCACTGTGCGCATCTAGATTTTTTTAGTTCCATAGTACAAACAATGTATGCTAGTTACTCAAACTGATGAGTGTTGATGAATCTTAAAGTATGCAAGTTAGTACAAACAATGTATGCAAGTTAGTCAAATTTTGTTTACTTAGAATGTTGATTCTGTTTTCAAATGATCTGAAGTGTGCTTGTTTTGCCTTAGAATGTTTGATTTGGTTTTTCTCTTTAACCATTTGTTCTCGAGATTGTGTTTCTTCTCCAAAGACAAATTGTCAATTAAGAGAATATATTTGTACTTGGTTTACTGATAATTTGATTTTCTTCTCATGCTTCCTGATTTGGTATGATATATAACTATTTTACAGAATATCTAATATCTTTCTCAAGAACCCTTAGGTTAATATATTAATATTTTACGATTCGGATTCATATTAAATATATTTTACGCTAAGGGTTCAGATTCGCCTTATTTGCCATTTTGCACCCTGGACAAAATGGTACCTCAACATAGGTTTGGTTTGGCTCCAAATGGCGAGCTTGGGATGAATGGCTTGGAGAACGGTGATGATTTGAGCTGCCATGCAACCAGCACCCAACTTCCACCACTGAGCCATGGCGGAGGCTTTGGTCCTGGAGGTGGATATTGTTCAAATACTCCTCGTACATGTAGGATGAGTGGGAGGGCATATTCAGTTCATTCAGATTGTAGTTCCACTCAGAGTACTCCTACAAAGAGTGTTATGAAGCTTGCCAAATTTGGTTTTAGCAATTCCAGGAGGGCCCTCCGGATAGTGTAGAGCTCGAACAATGAGCTTTGGCAACTCATCAAAGGCAACACCATTTTTATCAGCGATGCCTAACGTTGTGAGTTCAGCTGAAGTTTCTTACTTCGAGCTCAGGAGGATCCATCGTTCTGGATGGATCATAATGTGCAGGTATTGTTCTAGATTAATCATAATGTGCAGGTACTTTTCTGTTGTTGGTATCTTCAAGAGCAGACAATATTTTAGGTAGATAAATGTTTATCATGGATTCTTTTATATCATCTAAATAACATGTTATGGTTTATATAGGTGCTGCAAGACTACGACGATTTCACGTCTGTGTTGGTAGTGGAGGAGAAAGATTGCTTCCAGAATGGTATACTGAGAAAGGTTATTTTTGTTCTGGTTAAGTAGAAGAAAGCTCTTATGTCCTCTTCCCAATTGTTACATAAATATAGATATCAGCTTTTCTTTATCTAAATTATTTTTTCTGCAATATTAAAAGGTGTTATGAAATTTTTTTTGTTCAAAAACATTTATCCACCTATTGTTTGTATAGGTCGCCAAAGTGGTAGATTTTATCTGCTATTGTTACTTTGTAGAATGGTAAGTAATACTTAGTAGTTATTGATGCTAGTAGAATGGTAACTAAATCTTTGTAGTTATTGATGTTATTGTTACTTATCTGCTATTGTTACTTTGTAGTGATTGATGCTTTGTTAAATACTTATATCTTATTGTTTCTCCAGTGCTATTGTTTTTGATATAATGGATTAATAAAAGGCAGAGATCTTGATGGTAGTACATATATTGTTTTTCCAGTTGTTGCTAGTGTTCAGTATGTTAATATAAAGAGTTCTTGATTTCGATTTCTGGTTGCTCCTCCTTTTGCTAATGTAGAGCTATGTTCTGGTTAGTATAATAATCAACCATTTCTGAAGTTAATAATTAGAGTAATATAATTTAGTCATTACCAATTCAGCTAGAGTGATATAGTGAGAGTGAGGTGGTTTTGTATGCTTTGTATTGAGCTTGTCTCACTTGATTTTATTTTCTTTTTATTCTTGTTTCCGCATAAGGATTAATTGATTCATAGATGTGCTTTTTAGGAGGGTGTGGAAGTGTTTGAGGAGCCTGTGAAGCCGGTCCTGAAGTTTGGAGCTCCGGCTCGAAGAGTAGGGCTGCAGAAGTTCACAACATTTTGTAAAAATTAATTGAAATTTCCTTTCCAAGCTTCGACATAGGATTGTTGAATATTCTGCTTATAGTTGTTGTTTCTAGTTTCTAGTTTCTACTTTAGTTGCTCTAGACAAATTTGTGGTTACCTAATGGTCATTTAACTTCATCAATTGCTTCATTTAACTTCATAGGGTGCTTGGAAAACAAAAAATTATTACCCTGATAGAAAAAATCAGGATAAAATTTTGCTGCATTATTACTATACAGAATATAGGGTATGATAGATTTTAAGACCTGCATGTTGTGAGAATAACCTCATTGGCTATTATTTTGTTTTACGGCAGTTGTGTCCTTTATATCCTCATAATCCAAAGATACTTGACAAATTTGTAAAAGATACACTGCTGGATCTATGTGATCTGTTTGATTTACCTGTTGTAAGAGAGTGACCAAAGGAAGTGAATCAAAGAATATGCAAGATAAACATGCAAAGAGATCTAAAAAGGTTCGTAACAGAAGCAACAAATTCCACACAGTTGATATTGAGTTATTATATCTGTTGTTCCTTCTGTATTGTCTCATACATGTTCTTAGCCCCTATAGGTTCTTTCCGTACTTTGAATGTGGTATGTTGAATGCGAAAGTTAGCCCTTTTTGAGTTATTAATTTTCTAGTTCAATATGCAGAAAACAGACCACAAGTGAGACCAGTCATGATAAAGAAGGAAAAGGGTGTACTGGAAATGGTTGATGAAGATGAGGTAAAACTTTTAAGCTCTATTGTAAAACTTTTAGAAGTGGTAATCCATGTTGTGCTATGCTTGGAATATTTAGAATGTTTGGAATCAATCTTATTAGAGTTAAATGGTTTGTTGTGCTATGCTTTGAACAATACACGATTTATGATCTATTCCTAATTCATGAGTTTTTGGAGGTAATCCATGTTGTTTTTGGCCCTAAATCTGGCGAATTGAGAGAGGTTTAAATTAGATTTTCTCTAATAAGCGTTGGTTTTCATTGTAGTTACTGTAGTGATAGGGAGAATGGGTATGGTTGACAATTGCAGTTGGATGCCAGCATATGATAAAATTGGTCCCGTTTGAATCATGTTATGATGTACTAGGCTGACATGCAACAAGAATAGATGAATACTAGGAGGAAAAGCTGATATTTGTATATGTGTGTGGAAGGATGATTGAAGTTCTACATGAAAGTTAAGATTGTTTTGTGCCTACTATGTACTGCAGGTTACTTCTTAGTTTTAGTTTTAAGGATTTTCTTTCTACTTGTTATGACAATGCACATAAGCTTGCAAAGCATTTTTGTGCATGAATTTAATACTAGTGCTAACTAGGTGGATAACATGTCAGGTGGAAGTTGTTCTGGTATCATAAGGTGTGTACCTGTGTTGAGATCTCTTTTCGTGAGTGCTATCTTTGTATATATAATATATATATTATATATATATATATATATTACAAATGTCACTTTGTCTGAGCAAGAATAAATCATAGACAATGTCAACATCAGTAAATCTGATGTAAATTATATATACACAAATCTAGAACCTGTGTATCATTTTGCATGCTAGTATTCATATGTTACCTCAATCAATTATTTGAATAATAAGTTGGCATATATGTCCAGTCATTATGTTGTGTGTTTTTCAGGTCTATGGAGTTCAAGCTCTTAGAAAATTCTCTGAACAATTTGTTACACCATTTAAGCCTTCTCTGACCAGGGGCACTATGTTGACAAATCTTTATCTCAGTCATTGCAGCAAATGCTTTTTTCCTTTCAGATTCAAGTAAATCCATCAGAGTCGGCTAGGAAAACTACTCACATGTCTGTTATCTTCTTACTGCTGTAGTTTTAGCAGGGACATGTACTTAGTGTCTCACTGGTGTTCAATTTTATTCTTAGATATATGTGTAAAGTTTATCATGTGTAAGGTTTAGCACATGAGCTTTATCTTCTCCATGATCTAATTGCATTTTATATTCTTAGAGAAACCTTTAGGATGGTGGGAATTTCAAATGATATATTAAATTTGCATACCCACATGTTTGTATGCTTTGTAACCACGCCTGAGGTTCTAGAACATGTGTCAACCATAGAGTCCAAGATCATAATTTAGACTAACCTCAATATTTCATTTGGTTTAGATTAATCTTTGTCAAACCAGGTAGATATAATTCAAAGCAGTTGTATGCACGCTTCATTTGAATATCTTTCTTTCCGGTGCGTTATTAGACTTTAAAAGACTAGATAAGGTCAGGATATGCTTGATTTCTATTTTCTACATGGCATGAATATAAGTCATCGCACCTAAATTATGGCTCAATCATCTCATTATTGGAACTGTTGATCACTTGTATTGCCATTCTAGTTGGTCTTCTATCAACGATTCAAGAGTTGGTATTTACTCGATCTCAATCTGTTGATATAGTATTGCAATATTTTAATCTGTCAAACCCTTTATTCAATCGAGCAACCCCTTTATTAAATAGAGCTTGGTTGACAAGTAAAAGAATAATGCTCCAATTGGTTCAGTATGAGGTTTGGATGTCTAGAACAATATTTTTAAACCTAGACCTTTGTTAGAACCATTAGTTCACTATGGGAGCATTTGGTTGCCCGCAAGTACAAATGTTGCAAAATCTATTTGCATGCAAAAGTAAATGCCCGCAAATAAATTTTGCAGCATACTGTTTGGTTGCCCGCAAGTAGAGTTGCAACTTCTATTTGCAAGCGTTTAACTAATAGCAAATGAAAATTGCAATTACACTTGCAACTTGTATTTTACGAATTCTATCTGGTCGGGCCAGGCTGAGCACGAATACTTTCGAGCCGGGCTGGGCACAAATTTTTTCAGACCGAGTTGGGAACGATTTTTTTCGGGTCAGACCGAGCCGGGCAAGGACGGGCTGAGTTGGGCCGGGCCGGGCACAAATTTTTTCGAGCCGAGCTGGGCCGAGCATGAATTTTTTTGAGCCGGGCCGGGCACGATTTTTTTTCGGGTCGGGCTGGACATGAATTTTTTTGGGCCAGGTTGGGCATGAATTATTTCGGGACCGGCAGGGCACAAGCTTTTTTGGGACGGGTCAGGCACGAATTTTTTTGGGTCGGGCCGAGCCGGGATGAGCCCAGCCGTGCACGAATTTTTTCGAGCCGGGGCGGTCATGAAACTTTTTGGGCCAGGTTGGGCACAAATTTTTTCGTGTCGGGCTAGGTCGGGCTGAGCATGAAAGTTTTCGGGCCGGGCCTAGCACGAATTTTTCTGGGCCGGGCTGGGCACAACATTTTTGAGTCGGTCGTGCACATTTTTTCGGGCCGATCGGGCACGAATTTTTTCGAGCCGGGTCGGATCATTCACAATTTTTTTTAAGCCGGGCCGAGCACGAAATTTTTCGGACCGGGTCGGGCAAAAAATTTTTTGGGTCGGGCTGAGCCGGGCCGAATCGTTCATAATTTTTTTTGAGCCGGGCCGAGTACGAATTTTTCAGGTGGGCCGGGCCGTGGACAAACTTTTTTGGGCCAGGCCGGTCACGATCTTTTTCGCGCCTGGCCTGACACATTTTTTCGGGCCGAGTTGAAAACTTAGGCCCAACACTATTTGCCAAACCTAGTCTGATAAATTAATAATTTTTAATTTTTGTATAATACTAAAAATATATTAAATTTTTTTATCAAATAACATCAAATCTAAAATCTGACACTACAATCGCGTTCATCGCGCGAAAATCTACAACTTTGATATTTATCCTGTCTCCATTCGACGACTCTAAGTCGTCAAAATTAATTATTTATTAATATTTAAATTATTATTTTTGCAGCATGCAATCTTGTATTGCGAGCTATTTGGGCTTCAATTCCATTTGCGGCCCGCAAATGGAATTAGAATTACAAGTTCCAATTAGTAAATATTTTTGCAGTCAATCAAACAAATTTGTTATTTAAATACTGCAATTAGAGTTGCAACATTTGTACTTGCGGGCAATCAAACGCCCCAAATGAATCAGCAATGGATGAGTCTCTTGAAAGAGGAAGTAGGGTAAGTTTAGTCTATCATCGCTTTATGATTTCACATTATTTACTAAAAATAGCTAGATTTTTTTCATTGATTTGTTATAATATTTCTTTTTGGTTTCACCTATACGAAAATTTTAAGTATTTGAATAGCTCATTGAGTTTCTCAGGTTGCTCAGCTGCTCATGGTGCGCCTCTATGTCATCTTATCGTCTACTTAGACCCCCAAAATCGTGACTATATCTTGAAGCACTTGAGAACATAATAAAGGCTAGTGAGACTTGGAAGGATTTTGGTGAATGTGAGGTGAATCTTTATGCACAGCTTATTGACGAATGTGAGGGATTGGATAAGAGCTTAGATTTTTTTGTCTTTTTAATTTTTGTACGTGAACAATTCTTATTTTAAGTTGTATGAAATGCATTACAAATATAAATACAAGACTCTTGATCTTATTGTATTGATGATTACTTGGCTGATTGGAAAAAATACAAATATAATATAATATAATTTTTAGATAAATTCATTGCCTCTACTTAATTTTTATAGGAAATTAAATTATTTATTAATTAAATATTATGTGAAAATATTTAGCGCAATTTATAATTTAGAGATAATAAAATTTATTTTTATTAAAGACAAATATAGATGTCTCTATTAATATTTTTTATGTTATTGTCGGTCGATTGTAGTTTAGTTTTTTTTTAATTTGTTAAGTTAGATTAGTGTTGATTAATTGTTGTGGATTGTTAGGTTAATTGTTATATTAGTGTTAATTTTGATTATTAATGTTGATTAATTTTGTAGATTAATTGTTAGATATATTAATGTTAGATTAATTTAGATAAATTTGTAGATAAATTTAGAATAATTAGTTAAAAGGTTAGTTAGTACAAAATCGTCCACTGTGGACTAGTAGCCAAATCGTCCACGGTGGACTTGCGCTAGAATCGTCCACTTTGGACTCGTGTCGGAATCGTCCACTTTGGACTCGCACCAGAATCGTCCATTGTGGACTCGCACCGACATCCACAAATTTAGAAAATAATCGTGACGAGTTGATACGTTCCACGTACGCATTGACGAGTCAACTTTTAATTTTGCAAAACCTTAGATCCGTTCGGGGGTTGTATGTTCATATAAACGAAGTAGATGATCTTTTACACGACGTACAACCCTTGAATTGTCCATAATTAGACAATTTGTGAACATAGTTATTTATATTGCACTTAGTTTATTTCTTTTAGTCATTATTCATTTTTAAATTTTGGCTTGTATCTCCCTTGTTCTCCATTACGCGCCCAGATGATATGCGTATTCGGTGAACTATATGGAGATGCTACCGAAATTTAGAATGAAGTTAATAACAAAGAAATAATAAGTGTAATATAAATAACATGAATTCTGAATGGAATAAGACAATCCCACCTAAAGACATTACCTATAGAACATGTCGAGCGATCGATGTTGGATGTACTAACGAATTCATCGTGGAGCTATAACAGACGAATTTCGTGTAGGCGTAACTTACTTCTTAAATTTCGCCTACTCAAATCAAAAATTCATTAGTGGTAATAAAATCTGATGTCCGTGCTAAAAATGTTCGAACTTAAGATTTTTGGATTGGAAAACTATCACAATGCATCTGTATACAAGGATTCACACCAAGATATTTTGTATGGAATTATCAAGAGGAGTCATGTCAAGTCGGGACGTCGAGCAATCCTGTTGTCCAAACTCATGGTGAATCTTCTAGCTAGTGTCGTTGTTTCTTTTTCCAATCCACCTAATCCATATAGAACAATGATTTTGGATAGTCTTGGTAGACAATTCTATTTAAATGATAAAGTTGAGTTAGGTACTTAGACCGCAGTGCCACCAGATACTACGACAGTTGAAGTCACTAAAGAGCAACCTGCAATACATATTAAATTGCCGAATAGGGATGTTGCAAAATTTTACGAGATGTTGAAAGTTGTTGATGAACCTTTGTATGAGAATTATTCTAAATATACAAGATTTTCGGCAATGACGCAATTCTTGAACATCAAGTCTGATTGTAATATCAGCGGGGTTGCATTTGATCATATTGCGGGCTTTATCAATGGTATAATCTATCGACGAGGGGGGGGGGTCATCGATCTTTAAGCTCGATTTTGATTAGTGATTTTTGAGGATTTGAGTTGGGGATTGGTACCCTTTTTTGATAGGCATATAGGGGTGTACGGGCGTGGTCTTATAAACACGCCTGTACAGGTAGGTGGTCTTATAAACGCACATGCGAGTGTGCGTTCTTATTTCAGGCAGGCGCATGTTCTTATTATAGGCGCACACCTATTTTTATTCCGCACGTGCACAGGTAGCGTGCGCCTAGGTAGGCGCGCATGTACTTTAACCGCGTACGCGTGCGCATGTACTACTACACGCATGTGTACTATAACTGCACGCGTGTAGCGGGCGCCCGTATATGCACATACGCGAGAGAGGGACAGGGGGATCGGGCACTTGCCGTTTCTCCTCCCTCAAGGAGGAGGAACGACAGGGGACTGAGCCACCTGGCCCGATTAGGGCAAGGAAACAAGTAGGTACTTCCTTGCAAGAAGTACCTACTTGGGTCCGCTTAATAGTAACTTTTTTTATTGCATGTCAGCTGCTCGAAAAGAGGTGTGCTAAGTTAAACACTTATCCCCTTTTCTTTACGGTACCGTTCCTCCTCTTATCTTGAGGTATGGAGCCAACGTATAGGTCTGTCACCACGATCCGAAGGTTGACAATGATCTGAACTTTCAGTCTAGCAATTGCTGCCCTTAGGACTGCTTACGCCTTTTCAGCAATCATTATACGTCATTTGTTTTTTGCTTTTGTTTTTTTCTTGTTGTTAGATGTCAGTTGTAAGTAGAAGCTGTAGTTGGGGGATGAGTTCTTGGATAAAGAAATTGTTGCTTGTGTTAGCTCCGGTAAGGGCGGTTTCCCCTTAATAGGAAATTGCCCGCTTAACTAGTTAGTTCTTTGGGGTTAGGTAAGGGATGGAACGTAATCGTTAGCAGCTGTAGCTGGAGATGAGTTCTAGTGATAGAGAAGTTGTTGCTCGGCTACTGGTTGGTAGTTGGGATTCTTCTTCTAGTGATTAAAATACTTGCTGTTGCTAAGCTGCCTGTCGGGAGGAACAAGTGGGCGGTTCCTCGATATGAGCGCACACTTGGTCCGGATAGTGGGAGTTGTACTTGGGGATTCCTATTGTAAGAAAGAAGTTGGCTGCTTGTGTTCCTGCTGCTGGTAGTAGGCGGCTGTTGGAATTCTTTTGTTGAAAGAGATGGCTGCTCGGCTGCTTGTGAACCAGCAGCCTTCGCGCCAAGCGACGACCGTCCTTGTCCCTTTCCTTTTTCCATTCAGCCTACTTAGCTTTGTTCTGTCAGTCTAAGGCAAAGCTTAGTGGTTCGCCACCTTACTCACTTGACGAAAGGGAACGAGACGCTTCGTTTCGTTTTCGAGTTGTCATTCCTTTTGAAAAGTGATGCTTTGTGTCTTCGCTTCTTGAGGGTCAAGGGTTCAAAAGCACCTTTCGAGCAAGCTTTCGCTTTTTCTCCCAGCTTTCAACTACTTTCGCTTTAGCTTCCACTTGCGACCCTATGATGTTTTCATCACTGAAGTAGCCTTTCGTCACTACTGTCGATTCAAAAGGCGAACATCCCCCCATAGTCGTATGGGTGGGGTCTTTGTGGGAAGCTGCCTTGGATATGAGGAATTCCTATAATAGAAAAATAGAACAAAGGCAAAGTCCGGTATTTGACGAAGATATTTCTATCAATAGATAGGAATAGTTGTTCGATAGAGGGGATAGGATCTATCTGCTCTCTCTCTCTCCATTTTTTTTGCTTCAATTTAGAGAGAAAGAGCAATACAAACTATAAAAGAAAATCGGGAGATGCAAAAAGATACATAGACATCTAAAGGGATGTATATTCCTCTAATAAATAACAATATTTATATTTATTTATCTTCTATCTCTTGTCTATCTACCTATGAATAAAGTCAAAAGAGTTCATTTTTGGGTCCCTCGAAGCCCCGAATGGATTGGATCGTTTCTGCTTCTGCCAACGAAATGAAGGCGTCGCCCATTCCGAATGCTTCTCTGATCCTAAAGTTTTTGCGAAGAGAATAAGATGTTGCTCCCCCTCCCTTTGTCTTTTTCTGCTTTGCTAATCTTCTCCTCTAACGCGGGCCGGGCAGCGGGGGGCGCGGGTGGAAGAAACGTAAGAGAAGAGGCTCTTCTCTTAGGTCCTTTTTTCAGTGCAACACAGGAAAGCACCCTCTTTTTATTATCCCTACAACTTCCCGGAGGCTTTTTTGTATTGAACGCACGGTGTAGCTAGGACCCCTCCAATCATGATTGAGCCTATGTTCAAACCAAAACACCCCCGAGACCCTAAAGGGGGAATGAAAGAATGCTTGCCGACGTGCAGATAAGGGAATGCTTCCCAAACCACTAAAGGAAAGGCTTGACGAAGGGAGGGAGATGCGGCAGGGTAAGGAAAACACTTTCGGAGATCGAGACGTCGATTTGTTTTTCATCAAAAATGAAAAAGGCCAAGGGGATAGCTACCTTCCTTCGAGCGTTGCCTGCCCTTTTCTAATAAAGAATTCCGTCTCGGTCCGGGAAAGCGCTAGCAACAACATAAAGGAAGGGGTCCATGTAGCTGCTGCGCTCGCTCACTGAGCAGCAGGTTCGACATCTACTACAAAAGAGAGAATCCACTTCAGATAACCACTTCTGTGCTAGGCAGCGTGTGGAATGGCCGAGAGCGGACCCTTTTGGATATATAGTCCAAAGTGGAGTTACGTGAACGTCGAGAGTCGTCTGATGGAAAACAACTTTCACGTTCGGTTCAGAGAGCACTTTTTTCGTTGAGAATTCCTCATTCCCTTTTGTGTGAATTCCCCAGCAGCGAATTAACAACTTGTGGGGCCCTATCTATTCAATCTCTCAAGCCCCGAAGAAAACCCCCCTCTCCCTCGGACTCAATCTCTCTTTTCTGCCAACGAAGAAAACAAGTTTGAGCCAATATTTTATAAGACAAAAAAGTTGATGAGAAAATTAGGGCTTGGGTACGAAAATATACAAACGTGCCCAAATAACTGTATTTTATATTAGAAGATAATGCATAGTTTGAGCAATGCCCGATATGTGAACATCCTCGTTACAAGGAGAAGAAATCAGTCCGACAGAAAAAATATCCCCTTTAAGGTGCTTCGGTATTTTCCACTAACACCGATGTTTCAAAAGTTATTCATATCGAAAAAGATTGCCCCCTATATGAGTTGGCATGCAAGAAGTCGTGATAATACAGTAATGACTCATCCATCCGACAGTGAAGCATGGAAATATTTGGATAGATGCTATCCTTCATTTGCTATGGATACTAAAACTATTAGATTGGGATTGTGCATGGATGGTTTTAATCTGTTTGGTAATTCAGCAACTTCGTATTTAGTATGATCAGTGCTGCTAATAGTTTATAATTTGTCGCCATCAATGTGTATGAAAGATGAATTTATTTATCTTTCTATGATTATTCCGAGTCCAAGGGGTCCTAGGAATGAAATTGACGTGTTTCTCTGACCCTTAATTGATAAACTGAAAATATTGTGAGCTGAGGGAGCTGTCAATTATGATTGTCACCGAAAGCAAAACTTCACTTTACGAGCTGCTATATTGTGGACAATCCATGATTTCCCGGCCTATATATTTATTTGAAAGATACATGAATCATCTGAAGAAAAAAGTAAAGAACACAGCTGGAGTAGTTGAAGGTTCCATATCATAAGCATATATAATTCAAAAAATTTCAACATTCTGCTCATTCTATTTTGAATCAACCATCAAGACAAGACTTAATCGTCTTCCATGGAATGACGACGGGGGAGCTCGAACATCAAACGGGGGATCTCGATCATCAGATGGTTGTTTAAATATATTTTGTTACCCTGATCGTGCTTTGGGTTCTCGTTCATCTCGATCCTTAAACGACGAAGAGTATCATTTGACCTACTTGTATATTTTACTAAATTGTCCAGAGATTGAAAAGTTCAATGAAATATTTGACGTTGAGATGGTGACAAAATACTCAATTTACATCGATGAGAAATTAGAGAGATTACGCAATCGTGAGTTCCCTAATTGGTTTCGAGCTTACTATATGTAACACAAAGGCAAAATAGATAATCAAATCTTTGAGTTTGCTAGCAGACCGACACGACTTGTATAGTGTTATAATGGTTATTTTGTTAATGCATATAAATTTCACACACTTGAATATTCATCTACAAAGAAGACTATGAATGTCGGTGTCTGCGTCAAAGGGACAACGTACGCTGAATGTGATGTTGACTTTTACGGACTGTTGGAAGAAGTCATAGAATTGCAATTTTTCGGATGGAAATCAATTGCCCTTTTTAAATGTCAGTGGTTCGATACAAGCGATAAGGGCATGAGAGTTCATCCAAAGTATAAACTTGTCGAGATCAATTACAAATCAAAATTAGCTTCAAATGAGCCATTTATATTGGCATCTCAAGCTAAACAAGTATATTATATGTAGTATCTGTCTCAAAAGAAAGATATAGCATATTGGCGTGTAGTCTTTAAGACTAAAGTCGGAGAAAATATATATATACTAATTATATTGATATTTAACAACTATGTTTCGAGAAGTGCGTGCCCGATGAGGCATTCCTCGTAGGACTACCCCCCCGACGATTACCACCTACCACCCCCACCGACCCTTCTCCTTCGACCACCATCCCCCATCTCCGGCCACCATCCCCGGCCCCCACCTGATTCGGCCACCATTCTCCCACCTGATCTGGCCACCATCCCTTCAGCCAATCTAGGCCCGTCAACTTCGAGACGTAGGCCACGAGGGCCTAATAGAATTCTCCCTCCGCCAACCGAGGGAGAGTCGCGGAGATCGATTAGTGTGCGTGGTACAAGGTAAGTAGATGCATTAATTATTCCTTATAATTGATTTATAATTCAATATATCATAATATAGAATTGTATTATATTTGGTGCATATTTGAGCAGGAGGACGTCCCATGCACGATAGCGGGGACGACCCGAAAGTTTATCCTACATGGTCTCACATGCCCCGTGAGCATATGGATTTACTATGGTGAGAGTTCTCGGTAAGTATATTTTAAATTAATGTTAATGTTAAATATCTATTGATAATTATAAATTTATTCTTTTGCAGGCTCATTATACATGGCCGGAGGACTAGACTTCTTTTGTAGAGAGTGCATGGGAGCGCACTGCCCGCGCTCACTACAACGGGCTACTTCAGCGGTCCCGTAAGACAGTGATGAGACAGCTGGGGGCCATACAGATTGGGCAGAATTGGGGACACGCCCCCGAGTGGATTCCTGGACCTGTACGAGACCCACCTGTTGAGAGATGGGACACGCCAGAATGGCAGGAGGTCTCCCAGACAGCGTCGAGAAATCGTATGTTTGGGGGGGACGGCACGAGGGCGTGCCACACTAGTGGCTCCGTGTCTTTTGCTGTACATGAGCGTCGTATGGTATGTATAATTTCCTTACTTTAATTTAAAATATTATATATTGTGTATAATGATACTAATGTATTTGTTTTCTAGTGTAAGACGCGAGTTGCGGAGGATGACACTCTCCAACGCCCCTCGCTGATGCAGGTGTTTGAGCGCACTCACCATCGACGAGGAGGAGCAGGGGACTACGTTGATAGCAGGGCCTCGATAATCATGGTAAGTATTTATGTCTATTTGATTTACACAATTTTTATTTATAGTTTTTAT
This sequence comes from Canna indica, assembly GCA_034359265.1. Lineage (NCBI taxonomy): Eukaryota > Viridiplantae > Streptophyta > Magnoliopsida > Zingiberales > Cannaceae > Canna > Canna indica. The sequence goes on along the minus strand of CP136890.1, from coordinate 66,245,457 downwards.
ATATGTATTATTTAAAATATAAACGCGTGTAGGATACGTACACAAGGACCGTGATCGAGCACGGAGGCACGCCGGAGGAGTTTGACGTGGGTGCATGTGTTGAGGCCGCAAGTGGTTGGGAGCACGGTCATGTTTATGAATTTGCAGACAGTGGTCATGTACGCGCCATGTTAGGGCCACTTGGGGCACCGACCCCTCCCGTTGCGGCTGAGCGGTCCTCGACATCGCGGACGCAGGACCAGAGCTAGATAGCGGCCTTGGAGTTTGGGCTAACACAGTAGAGAGCGACGATAGAGGAGTAGAGAAAGTCGTTGGAGAGCAGAGGCATACGATGGAGGAGCAGAGACGCACGAATAACAAGTTGAGTTAGACGATGTAGAACATGCAGGCCCTCCTCACTCAGATTGTATCTCACTCGGCCCTTCTACCGATGATGTCGTCCTCCTCGTCCTCCTCGACCCAATCGATGCTTGTAATATCATAGATATTTTTTTATTTATTTCCACTTTATTATTTGTGTTTGACAGCCTAGCGGGCTAGTTCGAGGTCGAGCCGAGTTGACTCATGGTCCGGTGTGAGCTTGGGTGAGTTGAATTATGACTTATAATTATGTAGCAAATTGATTTGATTATGTTGCATGTGGATGTGCATGTGTTTGTTGCTTGTATTTTATCATGGGGTTAGTTTGGGTTAGCGGGTTGCGGATCCGGGTTGAGAAGAATGTAGGTTAGGGTGTGGTTAGGTGGAAGTGGAAGGGGATTATAAAAATCCCCCCTAGGGCTGGCAGCTCCCTATTGGAGCCGCACCAGCCAAGTGAGAGAGGAGAGCAGCCGCCGAGCCAAGCAGCAGCCACCCTCCCCATCTCCCTTCTTTGGAGCCATCGAGCCTTCCTTCCCCTTTCCCTTCCCTTTGAAGCTGAGCAGAGAGGAGCCGCCTGAGCCGAGCCGCCCCCTCTCTCTCACTTTCCCTCTCTTCAAGCCGCCGGCTTGAGGTGGAGCCGCCGCCCCCTCTTCCCCCTTCCTTGAGTCGAGCCGCCATCTTTTGGAGTCGGATTCGAAGGCCATCGATCGAGATTTTTCCTCTAAATATCCTTCCTATTCATGTGAGTGGATCTACCCTCTCTCTTTTCGTGGTTTCACGTGTTTGAGATTTCTTTGAGCTGTTCTTGAATTCGGGTTCTTGTGAACCATTTTTCCGTCGATCTCTCGAATTCTCGCCGTTCCTTTGTGATTGCCATGCGAGGGGAGACCCGAAACCTTCGCCTATGGGGCTCGGCAGCCCTAGGATGATCCTAGGGGTGTTCGGCCAAGGGAGAAACAAAGGTGCCCTCAAGGTGTTCGATGTAATGCCTAAGATAGGGGTATAGTTTATCTTGCTATCTATGATTCAAGATTTTTCATCAATTTGGATGTTATAATGGTGATGCATGCTTGATATAAATTCTGTGAGGCATGGGGGTTTTTGATATAAGTTCTTGATCATAAAGGTTGATTCTTGGTTAAGGATGGATGTGATGTTTATTATTCTTGCTTAATAAATATGGTTTTGTGAGATTTATTTTAATGATTATGTATCTGATGTGATGGTAATTTTGGGAGTTATATTCTGTAAATTTTCGGATTTAATTTATTATGATGCTGAAACTCAATTATGCTGAAAACTTCATGCTGAGTTGATGAATGAGGGCTGATTTTGAAATCTTATTTATGATGTGCATTGTTTACTGAATATAGTCGTGTAACCTATCGTTTTGACCAAAAAATATAGTTTGGAAATATATGTCACACTCTGGAGACAAGATTCGGGTTAGATATATTAATTTCGGACACAACTGTAAGCTAAAATAAAACCCTAATCTTGGTGAATAAAATTTTAATTGCATAATTAAAATTGAGCAAAGGGTCAGCATAACCTGTTATGAACTAACAAATAAAGTTATGCATGAAATAAAGCCTCATTAGTTTATGATATTGCGGGTCTAGGAGTTGGGGTCGGGTATTGGAGTGTTGAGACGCTTCCCAATAAGGACACCCCTAAGACACCGTAGGAGAGACTTGACTTAGGTCATGTTGTGTCATATCTTTATGAATGGTAGAGAGGCTCGTTGAGGAGCCGAATTGCGGGCTAGGCCTGAAAGGTTGGATGGCTAATTCCCAACCTGTGTTAAAGGAACAAGTTCGGATAGGCAAATTCCGATTGTTCCGATATGGCCTCGTGGAATAAATTCGGACGGGCAAATCCCGATTATTCCCGATGTGCTTTTAAGGAATAAGTTCGGACGGGCAAATTCCGGTTATTCCTGTGATATCTTAAAGGGGTAAGATCAGATGGGCAAATCTCGATTATCCCTGCGATATCTTAAAGGAGCAAGTTCGGATGGGCGAATCTTGATTGTTCCTTCGCGTCTCATGGAGCAAGTTCGGACGGGCGAATCCCGATTGCTCCCGAGTTTCCTTATATTAGGATAAGTTCGGATGGGCCAATCCTGATTATCCTAGTATGTTTTATTGCCTTAGGGCATGGTAGGCTTAGGCCTATTGTCTTCACTGATGAGGTGTTGGATGCCTTCGGGCATGTGGTGGCCAGATGGCCCGTTAGCTAGTCACTCTCTTGTGACCTTTCCTTCTTGAGTCAGGTGTTTGCTTTTATTCTATTTATTCTGTGTTGGTTTCGCGTGGGGGTCGGTAGAACCGCTCACTGAGTTCTTTTGAACTCACCTGTTATCGTTGTTTTTATTTTGCAAAGCTTGACTGGTGAGGTAGGTTGGAGCACTTGGCGCGGCTGGAGAGCGAACGAGCTACATTGATCTCATAGCAGTCCTAGTTAGGGGTCGTAGTCGAGTCTGTAGTAGTTTGTCATACACTGTGATTTGGCATTTTGGAGTTGTAGTCCATTGGGGACGTTTATGTCATTTATTTCGGAATTCATTTATTAGTGGTCTATTGGACTTTGATTTATTATTTCCGCACTTTTCTATTTTTGCTAAACTTACTTCTTATGAAATCTGTTTTGGTTTTCATTTTCAATAATAAAACTATTTACATTCTTTCCGCTATGATTTATTGTTATGAGTTGGTATGTGCATGGTTCAGGCTGCGGGGTATAGGCACATATACCCTGGCCGGTCACATGACCCTGAGTTGGGGCGTGACAACGCTCCCAACCCAATCGCTGTCGACTCCACCGCCTCCACCGCAGCCGTGAGATTTTGGTTTATTGTATTTTGATTATATTTTGTTACTTGTTAGCCTCTGTTTGAGGCTTGGATACTTGATAGACGTTTATACTTTACATTTCATATTTTGATACTTGTTTGCCTCTGGTTTGAGGCTTATAGTTGTTTATATACTTATAATAGTATATATGTGATATTTTGATACTTGTTTGCCTCCGCTTTAAGGCTTAGATTGATGATATTTAAGTAAAACTTGTATGGTTGGTTGAAAATATATGTGTATGAGGTTTTGTGGTTGTAATCTGTGATTGAAAATGTATAGTTGTAATATGTGATTGATGATATCATTGTATATACAGGAATTTTCAAAATTTTAATTTTTTTCAGTTACAGAATATAACTTCAGCCACGGCTTACCCATGGTTGCCCGTCACTACGCCGTGATTGAAAGCATATCGTAAATGGTTGATGGCCAGGGCAGCACCAAATATCACGGTTCTAATAGTATCACTGATGGCTAACAGCCGTGGCTGATGTGTTTAAATCAGCGACAACCACCGAGGCTCGTCACTGACGTGTTTAAGTCAGCGATAACGCGCGCAGCTGTCGCTGATGATTACATGTGACAGCAGAGGTCGACCGTCACAACTTATCTGAGACGCGCACATCAATGATGGCCTTTTACCATGGCTCTCGCCGTTTGTGATAGTTTTCATCGACGGTTCAGCCAGGGCCTTAGCCATCGATTACAACGACAATTCTAGTAGCGTTTGGCAATCCGATTTGGGTGGGGGGGATCCTGTATTGGGCCCTCCACTCTCCGATTGGTTGCTTCCGACCACACTCCCGATGATGTTTGGGGGGGCAAATTTCGGGTTGGCTTCTCCGATCCCCCCGTGTCTACTGTGCGGCTTTAGGAATTAAACGAAAATATCTACTCTCCTCCGTTGGCCCGTATTACACAGCCGACTGAGCTGCATGCCTTGCATGGCCCATTATCGATGGTCCGTCATAGTCCACGTCTTCTTCTTCGAGGATCTTCGGGTGTGGACACTTTAGCCCGTGCAATGCACCGGAAGGCCCTGAAAAATCACATGTATTCCTCATTGGCCACACCTCCTCTGGCTAATGTTCTAGGTGCCACAATGGGCAGTCGCACGGTTGCCCCTCCATCCATCTCCAAGTTGGACGATGCTGACCTTAAATGCGGACTTGCTGGACTGGGGTTCATGGAGCCAAATGACAAGGTCTGTGGTGCTCTGAAGTCGCAGGACTCGGCTCATATGGGTGGTATGGCGGACTTGTAGGTCCCTAGGAATTTGCCGGATTTGTGGGTGGATTTCTTTTGTCATGATAGTAGTCTCTTTTTGGAATGTCCGAGGTCTATGTAGGCCTTGTAAGCACTATATGTTGAAATCCTTTATCCGACAAAATCACTGCTCTATATTATGTCTGTAAGAAACTATGTTAGATTGTGGAAATGAAACATGGATTAGATGTATTACCGAGACGAGCACTTTCGATGCTAGCTTTATTAACTCGACAGGTCTATCCGGTGGTCTACTCACAGTTTGAGATAGAAACGTTTGGGAAGGTATACACACTTCTAAGGGGTGCGCACCACCTTACAAATCTCTTGAATCACCGTCAGTCGAGAAAATCTGTTCTCGTGGTTAATACGTATGTCCCCCCTCGACACGCAGGTAGGGTGGCTTTTTGGGATGAGCTCTCTCGGATCCTGGCCTTTCCGAAGGTGGCAACCATTTTGGGAGGGGATTTTAATGTCACTCGATGCCTCGACGAACAACTAAACTGCCATGGCCACATTAAGGACTCCCTTTGTTGGCCTAAGGTTTTCAACCTTGGTCTTAATCTCGGTTTTGATGATAACAAACATGGAACTAATGAGTTCATGGAGAAATATTTTCAGGTTCCATATCGGTTAGCGCACGACGTCCTCGATTGGAAAAATCGAGGAAATAAGAGAAATCGATAAGGACTCTCGTCGATGCTCAGGATTCTTCAGAAATATGAAGTTTAGGTCTAGGGTGTCTAGCATGTGTTGTAAATCGTCGTGATGATGTATAAGAACCCAAACACCAAACTCAAACAATAAAATATGAAAAACCGGTAAATTAGAAAATGACCCTGGAATTCACTAAGCCTAGAGAGCTCCTTGGAAAGCTATATGACCTAGACATTTTCGTGACACAAAAGATGCCGGTAATTATTCCTTGGGTAAAAACTAAATAATGAGGCATTTTAAAGGAATTTTTGGAAGCCTTTAGCATACCCGGGAGATTAGAAAATTTCCATTTTTCGAAAATTTGTACTAGACCCCAAAAACTAGATTTTGATTCTTAAGGATTTTGATTTTTTAGATATTTTTATAGAATCCAAATGAGGGTAATCCTTATATAACATTTATATTTTAAAGTTATTATTATATAAGTAGACTTAGTGAAGACAGAACCCAGAAATGAGCAAACAAGCAGAAAAACCAGCCTAAGTAGACGCCCTGCCCAAGTTCGATCGACCGACTGGTCGACCGGCGGCATTACGGTCAATCGAACGTTGTCCAGAACGGGCAGAATGCCTTAGATCACTCGGTCGGTCGATCGACGATCAACCGGCAAGCGACCGGGCATCGCCAACGGGCAGAAATCAGCCCATTGGGAGAGCTATTTTGGCTCTCTCTCTTTGGGGCTTATATATACTAGCCCTTGAGTGCCTTCCTCCATCATCTTGACCTTCGTTAAGCCATTTTTTATCATTCCTAAAGATTTCTTTGAGCCATATTTGTAAGAATCCTAGTTTTGATCTCCACTCCTTGATTTAGCCTTCAAGCTTCATCGATTCATCATCTTGAGGCATCAAGAGGACTAGGGAGTTTCTTTAGGAGCTACGTATTTGTTGTTTGATTTATTGCTCTATTAGTTGTTGTATTTTGGTGTTTATTTCATTGTATTAAAGCTTGTGTAAACCTATGTTTCTAGGTTTGATTGAGTTGGTGGTTGCCTTGGTGTTAAGGCTTAAATCCACCATTGTAAACTTAGTTTACTAGGATTAGTTGAGTTGTCTCTTAGGTTGAGGTGGGAGAGTGCTCTCGGTAGGAATGCGGGATACTTTCGAGTGTGGAAGTGCCTTTGGTTTGAGAGCTGAGACTTTCCGATTGTAAAGTCCTCTTTGCAAGGGAAACGATATAATCTAGTAAACTTAGTTTGGAAATCCTAAGCGGGGTGCTTAGATAGAGGAGTAGGCATTGGGGCCGAACCACTATAAATAATTGTGTTAACATTGATATATTATTTTGTGTTAATCGCTTCATATTTATTGCTTCCGATTGCTATTAATATCGTGCTTAGCCTAACTTAACAAGAAACGATTAAAACCGGAATTAGGCGATAAGATTAGTTAACATACTATTCACCCTCCCATCCCTCTAGTGTGACCATTTCACCAACACCCTCCGCTTTTCGCAGTGCATTGCGGATTTGAATTTCCATGATTTGCCTTTGAGCGGCTGCATTTATTCTTGGTCTAACAATCAAGTGGCCCCATCCATAGCCAAACTTGACCGGATCCTCATAAATGATGCATGCTATCAATGGTTGGGAAATTGGGGGGTGTCTGTTGGGCGAGCAAACTTATCGGATCACCGCCCATTATCTCTTTGGGGGTCTGATTACTGTGCCTCACATATCTTCATATTTGAACATTTTTGTCTATCTGAACCTTCTTTTCTAGAGGTGGTCTTCGCCAGTTGGAGTTCGCCGGTTCGTCCGGGGGCTTTCACGATCGACTCCTGTACTATCAAATGCAGAAGACTTCACACGGCCCTGTGAAGCTAGAGTAGGAGAATCCTTTTTACCTGCAGAAGTCATATTGATGAGGCTCAATCCTATCTTGAGACTCTAACTAGGGTGGAAGACTAGCCTTGACAATAGCTATTCTGCCGGGCATCTCATGAGGATATTAGCCGGGCCAGGACTTACCTTGATAATAGTTATTTTGCCGAAAATATTCTATGGCATCAGCACGCAAAGGCGCGATGGCTGGCTGACGGTGACATGTTGGTGAAATGGCCTACACTAGAGGGGGGGTGAATAGTGTGTTTCCTTACAATGAGGAATTTACACCGGAAAGTCTCCGCTCACATACCGAAGTCATTTCCACACCCGAAAGTATACTGCCTTCCTACCGAGAGAACTCTCCCACCTCAACCCTAAGGACAACTCAACTAATCCTAATAAACTATGTTTACACTAGTGGATTTAAACCTCAAACACCAAGGCTACCACCCAATTTCAAGATCTAACAACCTAGGTCTTCACAAGATCAAATACAATGAAATAAACAAGAAAATACACAACTTAATGGAGCAATAAATCAAACAATAAATACTTAGCTCCAAAAGAAACTCTCTAATCCTCTTCATGCCTTGAGAAGATGAATCTTGAAGGTTCAAAGGCAAGATCAAGGATTTATCATGGAAACTAGGGTTTGCAAAAAGGTGGCTCAAGAAAAGCTTTAGAAATGATCAAAGATGACTCAATAGAGTTCTAGATCTTTGAGGAAGGCTTCTCGTGGTTGGTATTTATAAGCCATGAGTAGGGATGGCTTCAACAGCCATCCCAACGGGCAAAAAATTGCCTGTTGGCGTCGCCCGGACGGTGGCCGGTTGAAGGCCGGTCGACCGCCTGAGCGACCGACCATCGCTTGTAGCCTTTTGCCCAGGTTGGGCCAAGGCCGGTCGATGGCCGGCTGATGGTCCGATCGACCAGCCCATCGACCACCCATCTGTAGGCACTCAGAAATTAAGGCAGTTTGTTGATTTTTCTCGCGACGTCATTCGTTTATGGGTTCCGTCCTCGCTAAGTCTTCTTATATAACATTTCTTAACTTTAAGTCAATAATTTTAAAATATAAATGATATATAAGGATTACCCTCCATTTGGATTCAATAAAAATATCTAAAAAATCAAAATTCTTAAGAATAAAAATCTAACTTTTGGGGTCTAGTACAAATTTCCAAAAACCGGAAATTTTATAATCTCCCGGGTCAATTATGGGTAGGTAAAGACTTCCAAAAATTCCTTTAAAATATGTCATTAACTAGTTTTTACCTAAGGAACAATTACCATGACTTTTGGTGCCAAGAAAATATTTAGGTCATATAGCCCTCCGATGAGCTCTCTAGACTAAGTGAATTCTAGGGCCATTTTCTGATTTTCTGGTTTTTCATATTTTGGGGTTCAGATTTGATTTTTGGATTTTGCATCATAAAATAGGATTACACACTCATTTTAGACACTCTAAACCTAAACTCTATCTTCCCGAAGAATCCGAGCATCGACGAGCGTCATTGCCAATTTCTCTAATTTCTCCGATTTCTCTAATTTTTTTGATCGGGCACGTCGCATGTAAACCGATATGGAACCTAAAAATATTTCTTCATGAATACATTAGTTCCATGTTTGTTATCATCAAAACCGAGATTAAGACCAAGGTTGAAAACCTTAGGCCAACACGACATAAATACGAAATTCTTCTATCGGGTGGCCTCGGGTAGGAAACAGAGAAACTGGATCCAGTCGTTGTCGACAAACGATTGTAGTGAATCCTCCCAAGCTGGGATGGGCAACATTTCCGAATCTTTCTTTCGGCGGGACTAATGTCTCTCTTGCATGTTGTGAGCTAGAGCCGATTTGGTCTCGGTTCTTCACCCCGCTAAGGGCAGAGTTAGCTGAGCTTGCGGCCCCTACCGGGCTTGATGAGATCAAGGAAAACATCTGCCTTCTCGGAAAAGATAAGGCTCCGGGACCGGATGGCATGACGGCGGAGTTCTCTCTTTCGACCTGGGACATCATTGGTGGGGATCTGAAGTTTCTCATTGACGACTTGATGTTTGGCTCTGTCGATCTTCAGAGATTAAACAAGTCTTTTATCGTATTGATCCCCAAGTCTGAGGGGGCCGTTGAGATATCAGACTTCTGGCCCATTAGCGTCATATCGAGCACGATAAAGATTTTCTCGAAGATCCTGGCTTCTAGGCTCAAATCAAAAGTGCCTCTCCTTGTTGACTACACTCAATGTGCTTTTCTGGCCGGTCGATCACCTGACGATTGCTTCATGGCAGCGCATGAGCTCATCCATCTTTGTAAAAAGACGAAAGCGGAGGGTTTCTTGATCAAATTGGATCTTGCTAAGGATTTCGATAGCGTCGAATGGGACTTTCTCACTATACTTCTCTAGTAAAGAGGCTTCCCTTCGGCTTGGATCAGATGGATCTCCGGTATCCTCAGCTCTAGTGAATCAGCGGTCTTGATTAACGGCGTCGCGGGAAAGTGGATCAAGCACCGTTGTGGTCTTCGACAGGGTGACCCTCTTTCTCCATAGCTTTTCATTTTAATAGCTGATATTTGCTCAAAAATGACTTAGGCGGCTAACTCCAACGGGCTATTCTTGGGGATCTGATTGCCTAACGGTAGGCAGATTGTGAACATGGAATACGCAGACGACTTAATGATATTTACGTCGGGGAAGCATGAGGACATACTTAATCTACGTCTATTGTTATTGGCATTTGAGATGATGTCCGGCCTGCGGGTAAATTATTCAAAGTCTACAATGGTCCATATTCATGGAGACCTAAATAAGGCGGCTACAGTTGCATACTCGCTTGGATGCAGCGCCTCCTCCTTCCCCATTAAGTATCTGGGTCTTTCTCTAAGGGTTGGGCGCCTGCTAAGGGAGGACTGGGTCGGGGTTATTGATGCTACTAACAAGAAGCTTTCTTCTTGGAAGGGTCATCTGCTTTCTCGCGGTGGCCGCCTCACACTGATTAACAGCGTCCTTAATAGCATTCTGATCACTACCTTTCCATCTTCAAGGCCCCTAAGTGGGTCATCAAGTGCACCGACCATCGGAGGCAGCGTTTCTTATGGCAGGGTGCTTCGAGTGATGGCAGGGGTTCGACGCACGTCAACTGGGTGGAAGTGACAAATCTTCGTGACAATGGTGGTCTGGCCATTCTTAACCTAGAGGTTCACAATATAGCCCGTCTGGGGTGATAGTGGTGGGGCCTAGTTCAAAACAATGGTCACATTTGGCGTGAAATAGTTCTTCAGACCTACTTTCGTAGGAAGCCTTGGAATCTCGCACGTTGTCAGTCCTCTTGGTCGAGCATATGGAAGGGTCTTATCGCCTCCCGGGAAGTTTTCTCCATTGGTTTGGAGGCTTGCATTGCCAACGGCTACACGATCAATTTTTTGGCGGACTGTTGGTCGTCGCATGGCAAGATGGAGGTCATGTTCCCGGATCTCTTCGGGGTCTCACGCAATAGGGGCGCTTCTATTGCTGACTTTTATTCCCTGAGCTCGAATTGTTGGCGACTACATTGGCGCGGTCCTGTAGATCCAGCTCATCTTGCCCACTGCTATCCTGGGTTGGCAACCCATCTCTTTCCAACAACCTGGACTCCTTCCATTGGAGATGGTCTACAAGCGATCTTTTCTCTACGGCATCAATGTATACGTTTATGATGGATAGGGGGTTTATCGATGAGTACTGCAGGGCTATATGGAGGACTAAATGTCCATTAAAAATGAAGATCTTAATTTGGATCGCTATCGAAAACCGCATCCCCACAAAGATTCGATTGAGAAACCACAGATCTCAACTTGATGACATCCGCTGCTCTTTCTGTTGGTCGTCCCCCGAAGACTTGCATCGCCTATCACGCTCCTTGTAATTCTATTGGCATTTCATGCCCCATGAAATGACAATGTGTGTGGCCAACAGCCTCACTTATTTCAAAAAAAAGTTGAAATTTTTTATCAAACGATATTATTTTCACTTGAAACTTGATGCACATGCTTTAGATGACCATATCTCGATTTTTAGAAAGTTTGAATGAAATCTGGAAACATTTTTAAAAATTCCAATTATTTACGAAAATGTCACTAGAACTTAATGAATTTTAGAAAAATGACTTTTGGTTGATTTTTGAATCTGTATATTCCTTAAAAATATAGTTTATGACATAAAAATTTCAAAAATCTTGAGTATAAATATGAATTGTTATGGAGTTTTGAAATTAAATTTTGAAACTTTAAAGTATCGTTCTTCCCAAATGTTCATTTTTTATATACTTTGGATTTTCATTGAAATTTTCAAATGAGACTTCAAGTATGATATTAAAATACTCTATTCTTGGTATCGTTCTCACTATTATCCGAGAATAATCATTTCTAAAATGGTTATTGATATTTTGATCGATACTTGAATTTATACTTGATTTCCGGATTTTAATTTTTGTTATCATTCATTGCTATCATGTATGATTTAGTCTCATATTAGATATTTGATTTTCATCCCTTTTTTGTTGAGATCTTCATGCTTCATGAAAAATATTTTTAGAGTCTCAACTTTGACTATAGGTTGACTTTTCTTGCCCTTTTTGATTGATGTCAAATGGGGGGAGAAAAATATAGGTAAAAATGATGTATGGATAGGGGAAGTTTATTTTCACATATATGCATGTTTATAGGGGGAGAAATCCCATGGTTGATATCATTTGTGCTTAAATGAATATATTTTCTTAAGGATGTTTGTCATGATCAAAAAGGGGGAGATTGTTAGGCTAAGGTTTTCAACCTTGGTCTTAATCTCGATTTTGATGATAACAAACATTGAACTAATGATTTCATGGAAAGTTACTTTCAGGTTCCATATCGGTTAGAGCTCGACGTCCGCGATCGAAAATATTAGAGAAATCAAAAAATATCGAATGGATGTTGGTCGACGTGCACGGATTTGTCGGAAAGTTAAAGTCTAGATTTAGGATATCTAAATAATCTGTAAAATCCTCGGTATGATGGTTGGATCCCTAAAGAACCAAAACCTGAAGACAAAACCCGGAAACGATCATCACGTAGAAAAATCAGCAAAATTGGGTTGTTTTCAGGGTGCCGATCGATGGGTGGTCGACGGCCGATCGACCGACCATCAGCCAGTCACCGACCGGCGAAGGCTCAAAATGGGCAGAGCCTTCCGAACGGTGGCCGATCGACTAACCATCAATCGGCCACCGATCGGGCGGCGTCAACGAGCAGAAATTCGCTTGTTGGGTTGGCTGTTTTGAGCCTTCCTCGGGTGTTGTTGAGCCTATTGAGACATTCCTTAGACCTTCTAAGCTTTCATTGAGTCACCCTTTGCAAAAACCCTAGTCTTAATCCATACATTCTTGATCTTGCCTTTGAGCCTCAATTGATTCATCATCAAGGCATCAAGAGGAGCTATGATTCATTATTTGGAGCTAAGTATTTGTTGTATTATTTATTTGCTCCATTGTTTGTGTATTTTATCATTTATTTCATTGTATTTCCAAGTGTGAAGACCTGGGTTGTTAGGTCTTGAATGGTTGATGGTTGCCTTGGTGTTAAGACTTAAATCCACCGGTGTAAACGTAATTGACTAGGATTAGTTGAGTTGTCCTTAGGGTTGATGTGGGAGAGTGCTCTCGATCGGAAGGCGGGATACTTTCGGGTGTGGAAGTACCTTTGGTTTGAGAGCGGAGACTCTCCGGTGAAAACGTTCTCTTTGTAAGGAACCACTCTAACTAAAGTTAGTTTGAAAATCCTAAATCTCTTTGTTTGCATTGTAGTAAAGTAGGCATTGGGGCCGAACCACTCTAAATCTCTTTGTTTGCATTGTCTACTTTGCGTATTAATTACTTGACTTATTTATTCGTGGCATTCATTTAGTAGTTGAATTGTGCATTAGCCTAAGTAAGTAAGAAAATGATTGAAACCGGAATCAGGTTTAAACTTTAGAAAACACACTATTCACCCCCCCTCTAGTGTAGGCTATTTCACCATTAGGTTGTGCTATGGAGGCACATGATATGGCATGAGCGTAATATTAGGGTTTTTGACAACCGTAGAAGATCCATTTCTGAGCTTGCTTCAGAAGATGCTGCTTTCCTCCCTTTATTGCCTTAGCATGTTGTGTTTCAATTTCGCTTTTTTATATGTATTGTTTGGACTGGACTAAAACTATTGGGTCCGGTCGGATTAGACCCAGCAGCGCCCCACAACTTACTTTGAGCCAAACCAAATGACTTCGTTTGGGGGCTCCACCCGGCCACACTCTTGGATTAGACTCGGGCCAGATCAAACAGCTCCACCCGGCCATTCATGGACATCCACGTCCTTTCTTATCACGAGGGATATGTCATTACGAGCCCGCCATTTTCGAGATCAGCCTTGATCCATTTTGAGCAACATCCCCGCGAGATTATCGAGCATCGTCATCACCTCCGCCTGCAATAAATATGGACACGACGCACCTCAAGTGATCCTAATTTTAATTTCTATTACCTCCACCTTGGAGTCCCACTAACTTGAGCGTCGAAGTATCTTTTGCAGGTCCCCCTCCCTCGTCGGCGTCGAACCAGACAAGGAGAGACACCAAACTGGATCAGAATGCCCCAACTCTCAGGCAGGAACACTGTTGTCTCTGTTCTTTCTTTGTCCTAACCTTGTGGGCTCTTGGTTTTTGGTTTTCTCTTTACTAACTTCCCCCTTCCCTATACTTGTATTTCCTTCATCCCTCTTGCAATGAATACAAGTTTTGTATTGTTCAAAAAAACACTTAAACTTGTACCGCATATTTCTTAAAGCATTAACTTGTGGAAGAAGGTTGGTTGCCATTGGTGCCAATCGTCACAATACTTGGTAGCTTGCTCACTATCAGAAAATTGCTCTTCTGCGAAGGCTACCGCGGTAGCTAAATCGTCGCAAAAGACCTTCGCAAAATTATACCTGCCCATATTAACCTGCACTAAACTCATTACCTGCCCATATACCTATCATTCGCAAAAGATCGCGTCGCAAAAAAAATGTGATGACGGATTTAGTCGTCGCAGAGTTGTGTCTTTGTGATGGTTGTAATAGGAGTGGGCGACCCCTGATTCTGCGACAGCTAGTCCATCGCAATGCTGTCGCAGAGTTTGAAATTTTTAAAAAATTAAAAATTGTAATTATTTTCTATTTATAGCATTACACCACCTAATGGTCCCTGCCAGGAACAATTACATCAAACAAGGAAACAGAGCTAAATAGCAAAAGCTAAAGGAAGAAAGTAAACTTGGTGCAAGCGAGCACTCGAGGTATGAGTGGCAAATAATTTGCCATAACTATGTCATCCAAATGATAACCTCAAATAACTGTGACTTTAGGGTTTCTTGTTGTTCTCAATCCAGAGCAATAAAAGCCACATCATATATTCCTACACAAAGTTATATGAGAGACTAGGGGGTGTACTAGCATGAAGATTAAAAAGGTACATTTATCTAAGAATTCTAATACTAATCCCTTAGACATATTTGACTTGTGCAGGAAGCTAAGATTCACAGTTGATCAATGTGCTAGATATGGGATCAGCTCAGTTTTAGAAAGGTACTTGTACCAAACTATACCTGCCCATATTAACCTGCACTAAACTCATCTAGTCTATGCTATTGGTGCATCATGGGCCACTTGGTGCAATATCATTTTTAGTAGTGTTGCAGAACTAGAAATGTCAGTTTTTGTTATGTCATGCAAAATAAAATACTGCATCTCCTGGCAACATAAAAGACAGAATTTTCCAACATGAATAATTTGTTTGCACAGCCAATAGCAAGAGCACCACCAGATCCATCTTCCCCAATCACAACAGTGACAATGGGAACCTTTAGGAGTTTAGGCCAAACATTTCCCTTAAATTGAAGGAACAAGATCTAGCGCAAGAGATAAGGAACAAGATCAAAATGAAACACACGAGAACACACAAGATTTACGTGGTTTGGTGAAATTGCCTATTTTCACGACCGCACTAGAAGTTCTTCTTTCTATTAGGGTTTTTCAAGTACAAGAAAATTATTACATTTGAGTTTATATAGGACGACACAGGCCCACACCCAAAGGACCCAAAAAAATCTCTACCAAAAACTCTGCGTAGCGCAACATAAAAGGATTTGGGCAGATCAGTCGTCATATATCCCAACACTTAGTATACCTCGACATCCCTAAACCTACACTATAAACAAACATGACACATGCCAAGTATACTCTCGATTCTAATTTCATATCACCATCTGGAATTCCATCTTACATGAGTGTCATAGTGTCTTTGCAGGTCCCACGTTGGAGTCGCACCTGGCCAAGAGGTGCGAAGGATCTCATCACCCTCGGCTTCGTACATGAACATATCTTAATGTGTAATTATGTTTTATCCATTTATATATTAGTACATAATCAATTTCATTTTTATAAAGTAAAAGATATTTTATAAAATTATTTTGATCTGTGCAAAAAAATTTCTAGTACAAAAATAAATTAGATATGGTAAAAAAATAGAGAAGATTGTGTATAATTTTTTAATTCGTTGTACAACATTTATAATAGGATTAATTACATAATCTATCCCGACTTTTAATCTCTTTCCCAAATATATCATATCTTTTTATTTGTAACAATAACATACTCCACTTTTTAATTTTTTCTAAATCTATCACACTATTAACAGAACGTCACAATAGCCGTTTGGATGCTGACGTGGGCATGCTGACGTGGATCAAGAGCCCAGTCAACATCTGAAAATATTAATAAAATAATCCCTTCAAAAATATATACTGACAAAATCTTGGTCCCCATCCGCTATTTTCTCTTCCCCATGGTGGCATGAGGAAGTGGTCACCCAACCCACCGTCATTAGAGGTGGCAACGGGCCGGGCCTTGCCCGATAACGTTAAAAAAAAAAATTAAATTTTTCTATAAATACCCATCTTCTTCTTCATTTCTTCTATCTTCATCTTCAACCCTTTCTCTCAACTCTCAACTCTCAACTCTCAACTCTCAATTCTCAACTCTCAACTCTCAACTCTCAATTCTCTTACTCTCTTACTCTCAACAATCTAAGTTCATTTACAATCATTCTCAACAACATTCTAAGTTCATCAAGGAGACAAAGATTCAAGATTGCTGTCATTTTTTTTTAATCTCTTAAATTTATTTCATTGATCAGTATAATTTTTATACTTTATATATTTTTAATTTTTACTAATAGCGGATGGAGATTTTTCAGGTTATACTCCACAAACTAGATCAAATATGTTAGAAGAAATGCCTCCTACTACTCCTACCACTCAACAAAATCAAAACATAGAGATAAGTCCATCTATTAATTTATGTCCATCAGGTAGAAAAAAAAATATGGTATGAGAATATTTTGAGAAAATTATTGAAGCTGATGGCACCATAACAACAGCCCGGGGCAAAAAATGTCAAGAAATTCTTTTGGCTTCAACAACAGGAGGAACTGGTCATCTATTACGTCATGCAAAGGGTAATGACAATAAGGTTGCACAAGCTCAACAAATTCTTAATTTATCTTCTTCTAATTTAACGGCTTTTTCGTATGATCATGATTTTCAACGTCGAGAACTTGCAAAATTAATTGTTCAAAGTGAATCTCCTTTTAGTTTTGTTGATCAACCAAGATTTTCTAGTTGGATTCAAAATACTTTACAACCAAAATATAAAAAAATTACTCGAAATACAATGAAACGTGATGCTTTAAAATTATTTTTTATATATAGAGAAAATATAATAACTAGTTTTTAAAATAATAAATCAAAAATTTCTTTAACATCTGATGTTTGGTCTAGTCAACGTACTACTAATTCTTACATTTGTGTTACTGCGTATTGGATTGATGAAAATTTTATTTTGCAAAAAAGAATAATTAGTTTTAAAATTTTTGAATATCCACACACTTCTGTTGCCATTTTTTCTGCTATTAGATTAGTAGCATCTTTCTATAATATAAATGATAAAAAAATTTCGATTAGTTTTGATAATGCTAGTAATGATGCTGCTATTCCTCCCCTTATACAGTTATGTAAGCCAATATTAGATGGTAAATTATTTCATGTTCGTTGTGTTTGTCATGTTCTTAATTTATGTGTACAAGATGGTTTAAAACTAGTAAATATACATGTAGAAAAAATAAGAGATGTTATTAGATATATGCGTTCTTCAAAAGCAAGAACACAAGAATTTAAAAAATTATGTCAATCTTTTAATAAACCATTTAAAAAATTTAATGGTGATGTTATTACTAGATGGAATTCAACATATCATATGCTTATGTCTACTACAAGATATCAAGAGATCCTTACAATATTTTACAATGAAAATATGCCTGGTGATCCAATTAATGATAATGATTAGTTAGTTGCTGGGCATATTATAAAATTTAGAGCTTTTTAATAAAGCTATCGAACAATTTTCTGGTGTTTATTATCCTACATATAATTTAACTCTTTCACATATAGTTCGTATTAGTGAAGTATTTTCTTCATATAGACATCATTCTTATTTGCACAAATTATTTCTTTAATAGAATCTAAATTTAAAAAGTATTGGTCAGATATACCTACTTTATTTTATTTAGCAATATATTTAGATCCTAGAATGAAAATTGATAGTTTAAATATGTTGTTAGATCATTATTATAAGAATATTGAATTAGATAATGTTGAAGAAAAAAAAAAATTAAAATTTATTGAATTCTATGTTTGTATTCTATGCTTCAAAATTTGGTGATACAATTACAAATAAGACAACATCTTCTTCTTCTAGATTAAAAGATGATAGTGGAAATAATATTAATTCTCAACTTAGTCGTAGGATAAAAAAAACTAAATTTACTAATTTTAATGAATTACTTTTTTTTCTAGATCATAATCATTCTGATAAAATAGATGATAATGAGATTTTAGCATGGTGAAAAAAATAAGAAAATGTGTATCTTATTGTTTCTATCATGGCACGTGATATACTAACTGTTCTTGTGTCTACAGTAGCTTCCGAGTCTTGTTTTAGTGCAGAAAATAGAATTCTCGACGAAAGAAGGAGCCGAATGAGTGCAGAAACGGTTGAAATGTGCATTTGCTTAAAAGACTAGTTGGATGCTGAAGATAGACTACAAGATAAGGGAGTACACGACACTTCATCATCGGGAGAGGAGGAAGCTCAAACAAGCAAAGCTGGTGCTGCTGGTCCAATTACAAGTTAAATCACCGGGACTATGAGTGATTAAAAATGTAAAAAGAACTACGTAGACCTGATCCTTCTATAGTTAATCATTGGGAAGTATAAGTTTAGCTATAGAAGATACGTAGGCAACCTTTTACGGTGCGATCTATTATAATATTAAAAAAAATTATTTTATCATTGGATGAATATTTTTGTATTAAACATAAATAAAAATTTAATTATAATTTAATTTTTAAAAATCTTTTTATTAATTTGTACTGCGTTACAGTGTTACATATAAAAAATGTGTTAAAAAATATATAATAAAATTTAGTACAATGGTTAAGCTATCTTAAATAAAATTAGAGGTCTAAGTTCATAACTCACTCGTAACCATTAATTTTTAAAATTAAATTTTAAATCTTTAAAAATTTAAAAACTTAATTTTCGGGCCGCCCCGAGCCCGACTTAGCGGGATCGGGCCTGTGCTGCCCGCTGCACTTTCGAGTTGTGCCAGGCACGGCCTGAAATGTGACCTGGCCTGCCCGGGCCCGGACCTGGGCCGTCCCAGGCACGACCCATTGCCACCTCTAATCGTCATCGCCTAAGAATGCCGCCGCCGCTGAGGCGGCTCCTCCAACTGTTGGGACGAAAGCTTCCTCCTCGAAGCCCATGATGAGCAAGTTGACCTCACCCATCATCTCCAAGTCCTCCACCGTTAGCATTCCCTCGTCCTCATTCATTTCCATGATGGGGACCGAGATTTTGTTGGTATATATTTTTGAATGGATTATTTTATTAATATTTTTGGATGTTGACTGGGCTCTTGATCCGCATCAGCATCCAGTCAGCATCCAAACGGCTATTATGACGTCTCGTTAACGTACAACAGGATAGATTGAAAAAAAATTAAAAAGTGAGGTATGTTATTGTTACAAATAAAAAGATAAGATATATTTGAAAAAAATAAAGTTAAAAATCAATAAAAAGATAAGATATATTTGAAAAAAATGAAGTTAAAAATCGGAATAGATTATGTAATTAATCTTTTACAATACTAATTTTATCCTTCTATAATTCAAACTTAAATTAAACGGAGAACTAAAGTTTCTGTTTTTATCTTTTTCTATTAAAAAAAAACATGCGAGAAGACTTGAGTTATCAAGTACATGGCTATAGTTAAATATTTAAAATACATATTGGGAAGTCGGAACTCTTAAGAAGAAAGCTAAAAAGCTAGGAAGGGTAGAAAGGCTTGCCCACGGCCCTGATCAGTGATCACAGGGACCTACAAAATAAGGGCACTGTTTTGAGACGATCTTGCACAAGGGCTCTGCTTTGGAAATGACAGGTACTGTTTACGTTGGAATAATTCCTCTTCTTGAAGATGACCGGGGCACTAAGGATCCGTTTGGTTTGCTAAAAAATAGAGGACTAGACTGGACATTCGCCCATGTCCCCCGTTTGATTTGCAAAAGAAGCTTCGGGAGAAGGACTTCTCCTTGTCCGAGATAGAATTTCCATCCGTTTCGATGTACCGAGAAATTTTTCGATACACCGAAATCGGGTAGAGGACAAGGGCTGCAATAGTCAAAACTTCTTATTGTATTAAAGTTAAACTAAAACTTCTTATTGTATTAAAGTATTTGATACTATATATTAATATTTTTTTACATATTAATTAATTTTAAGACTAATTTACAAGGGTATTTTAGTTGTTTTATCATGTATAGTACTTTGTTATAGCGAAACAAACGAAGGACGGGACGAAATATTGTGTCCTGTTCTTGACGAAATAAACATGGTATAGCTATTGTCCCAGGACATCTAATGTCCTATCCTTGTCCCTGTCTGATGTTCTGTGATGAACAATTTGCGAATTAAACGGGCCCTAAAGCACACTTCTGCCGGTGGGGTCAGACTGGCATTTTAAAAAAAATTAATTATGAGACAAGTTGCATTGAGCTTCCTGTATTGAACTCTACTGTCGTATGCCTTCTGATATTATTTTTAATATATTTGATATTTTTATGAAAATTCAGCCGATATTTTTCTGCATTATTAAAAATGATTTTCTATGTATCAATATCATATATCTTCGTATACTATAAAAAATATATTTTATATAATTAATATTATTAGCATTCTTTATCATATTTAAACTTTTATAAATTTATTTTGATTTTAAATTAAAAAGGAAAATATACTTTTGGTCCACACAATTTTACTTAAATTTTAATTTTAACCCTCAAGGTTTTAAAATTTTAGTTTTAAATCTCATATTTTATTTTCGTTTAAGATTTGATCATTACCGTCACATAAGGTCTAAACGAAGCTGACGTGAATAACATGTGCTGAATTCTGCAGCCACTGCGAAATTCATCCTAAATCAGGATAATTAACGAATAAAAACTGATGCCTAATCACGGCGTCGGATTAAATCCACCTAAATTAACGTAAATTATTATAGTGTGCTCAATTTTAATATTTTTATATATTATAATTATTTATAAATATATTAAAAATATTTTGTGATTTTTTTTTCATATTTTTTAGTAAAAATAATAATTTTGGTCTCATAGTTTACTCGAATTTTAATTTTTGTCCCCATAAATTATAAAATTTGGCTTTAGTCCCCATAGTTTACAAAATTGGTCCATGTAGACTCTATGTCAGCAATGTCCAGTCAGCATCTATTATCCACGTTAACTCCGTTTTGGTTGCAGGTGACGATGGGAACTAAATCCTAAACGGAAATAAAGTGTTGGGATTAAAAATAAAATTTTTGAAATTATGTGGATTAAAACTAAACTTAGAGCAAACTGTGGAGATCAAAAGTATGATTTTCCCTAAATTAAAGGAGCAATATTTTTCCATTTGTGGTATAAAATCAACTACAACGTCGATATTTTACAATAAATAATCAAAACCGAAATTTATTGTTCCAAATGACTAAAACAAGACCTTACATATTTTTTCATCAAAATTAAAACCATTATGTATTGATATACCTTAAATGTCGTCGTGTACCATTTTAATAAATAAGGATATTAAATAATATTTTGTTTTAGTAAGATAAGATACTGAACTAAAAAAGTAAAAGAACATACTTAACTAAAAAAAATTGCTTCACCTTTGTCATTTTCACCGGTGGAGCCATGTAGAGGAGAGGGTGGGGGTAATTGTTTCCCATCAAATTTCAATTTGTCTTATTACATAAGGGAAAAGTAAAATTTTCACCCTATATATAATATTTGTCCTCCTCAATTTATATTTTGCTCCTTGTCTTGAAAAAATTAAAAATTTGCCCACCTATTCTTGATTTTTGGCTCCGCCAATGATTATTTTTGGCGGAAACCCGGCTCAGCCAACCGAATAACTGAGGGAGCACAGGTAGAACTCCCTTTTATTACTGATCAAAGTTACAACTTGTTAGTGCAGGAAGGACTTCAACACCTGCATATGGGCATGGTAATGGTGCGACTCCATACCTTACACCGACGAAGTGCCGGTGTCAACGCTCTGATTTTACTCAGAGATACAACACCTGCATATGGGCATGGTAATGGTGCGACTCCATACCTTACACCGACGAAGTGCCGGTGTCAACGCTCTGATTTTACTCAGAGATACTCAATGGTCAGATGACCGAGCTGTTATCAGCTCCAACCCTCTTCAGCACCGCCCAACTCTACGCCCTCCTTGCCACTTGCTTCCCTCTTCGCCTTCGTTGCCCTCCTCGTTGCCTGGTTCTTCCTCTACTTCTCCCACGACCAGCCGCTTGTCCTCTTCGGTCGACTGATCCTCTCCTGCTCAAGAAATTCACAATCTCTGTCAACTTGCTTGTAAAAATATACATAACCTCTAATTCTACATATAAACAAAATATGGAATGTATATTTAGGATAGAAAGAAAATCACGAATGAAGAATTTAAGCATAATTGATATAGTAGCTCTGGAACTCTTGAAACGAAGACCTTTGCATTCGAAATATGAAGTTGAGATCAAGATCTTTTAAAGTAATGTGTTCATCAATTTCTGACTTTGGCTTATTGGTCATACGGCCATGGGATGATCCTTTCAAGTCAAAGCGTCGATGAATGTCAAACTCAGAGTAGAACAAGTTTTTCATTATAACGAAGCGGACCTAATGAATTGCAAAATAAGAAAGAAACCTTATAAGTATAAGCCATCAAAATGATATTTCTAGTAAAACAATAAAGTCCCTACATTCTTACCTTCTTTTGTGCAGCTCCAGTTAACTTCACGCAGTGAAGACCAAAAAACTTGGTCATGCTTGAAGCATTCTCAGAAAGACCTGCAGAAACAAATGTTATGTAGATGTAGGAGGCATATCAGGAAAAAGTCTTCGGTGTGAAATTAGAAAGATGAATCTTACACAGAAAGATGCTCACTTTCAGTATGTAAATCTTATTGATTAATAAGTGCAATAATTAACATATAACATAGTAGCACTTGGAGCCTTCCTTCGAATTTGCATGCACGACTAATATACTAATTTAGATTTCCTGCTAAAGCTATAAGCAGAGTAGTCTATTATAGTTAATAAGAAAACTAATTGAAGATCTCAAATACAAATATCAAGTCGGAGGGTAAGAAATTAATTGATAAAATTTAGGATCTCTGAGTTCATAGCCTTAGTTTTCTAAAGCCACAAATGAAGGAAACTGCATATTTACTCTTAGAGTTCCATTCATTCAAAGTGTTGTAGGAGTTTTGTTAAGAGTAGTTTTGAAATAGTGAGAAGGATATTAGGTAGCCAATCGAAAACATGTCCAAGATAGAAGAGAATGAATTTACAAAAAAATTTATTAGCTTTCTACTCTTTCAGAATTGAATTGTTGCTGAGACTTCTCAAGCATTCTGATTCGTTTTCAAGCCTTTCGAAAGAGTACTACTCGCCATCGTAGTAATCGCCATTGGCGTAGGACTTCTTCTCGTGGCCATGCTTCAAGTTCATCAGACTAGTTCCCCCAGTAGGTGCCGGAGCTACTGGTGTATATGCTGAAGTCATCCATGAACCCGGCCCTAAACTCGCCCTCGTACGTGGTGCCGGAGGGCCACGAGAACTTTTCGCGACCAGTGGTCTTCCATCACCACCACTTGCCCTTGTACATGCACCCGTCAGTCCATAGATACTTGCCGTTGCCATGGGGAAGGCTGCCGGCCCATTGCCCAGTGTAGTAGTCACCGCTAGAGAGCACGAGCTCCGCAAGATAGAGATCCTCGTCTTCCTCCTCCTCGGTCTCCGTCGACATCATCATCGACTCGTCGTCCTAGTGTAGTAGTCACAACTCCATTGAAGCAACGAGCTAGAAAAAGGCATAAAGGTTCCACCTTGGGAGACAAAAGAGTTTGATAGAAGTAGCAAAGAATAGAGCGAAATGATGCAAGGCAGCAACACCTTGATAGGGGCCGTGAACTTTTTGACGTTTCTGATTTCGATTCCCATCCTTGCCGGCGGCAATATGGCTGAGCTCCAAGGCCAACTTCACTGACTGCCTCTGCTTCCTTTAGTGGCTGCTCATCATCATCGGCGTTGTAATCATATATGGTCATCTCCCTCATGAGCTTCACTGGCGCCTGTTACCGCCTTGCGTGGCTGTTCTAGCTCTACCTCTTCCCAAAGAGAGAGAGAGAGAGAGGTGGGACCTTATAACATTAAATTTTCATTTTATAAAATTTTAATATTAAAAAAGAACTTTTTATTACATGTCAGTGAGCCACGTCAACGGTTTAACGGGGCTGCTAATGGAAATTAAATGATAAGATTCAATTGAAACAAATTCGAAAGTACATGATTCAATTGAGACAAATAAAAGTATAGGTCACAAATGCGAAAAATCCTAAAGTACATGATATATTTAGGTAATTTTCCATGAAATTCTGATACATTTCTTCAATTTTCCTCTCATTTTCCTTCCATCACCCCCAACTCCTAGCCTCTACGGATTTTCAACATTGTACCTAAGATCTCGTTTGGAGGAGGAAAATGAAGATCCTCAACGGTGTGCTTTCAAGGCACCAACAGGGCGATGAATAAGATAGGAGACTAAGATCATATGGTCATTTCGAAAATCCTTAAGGTATTATTGGCTAAGGAAAACAAGAGATGAGACCAAAAAAAATCTAGAATGTTTCGATTGTGGAGGTTGATGATAACAATGCACTCCCAAGACAACAACGTTAGATAATAAGGGAGGAGACAAGGCGAAGAGGCTTAAAAGTTAAATTTTAATATTTTTTTCACTAAAATAAAATTATAACATACAAGAACATTTATGGTACATTAAAAATTATTTTCGATTTTAATAGATTTTTAAAATTCCTATTTTACTGAAATTCGAACAAGTTTCATTTTTAATCCATATATTATTTAAATTATTTGTTCTTTAGAAATATTTAAATGATTAAGAGAAGATAGAATTTTCGGATAATTTGAAATTTTTTAAAAATAATATTAGAAACTTATGCAATTAAATAGAGAGAAGTTGAGTATAATTTATCCTTAATATTATTTATATTAATTATTGGACTGGACTAGAATTATAGGGTCTGGTTGGATTAGATCCAGTAGCGCCCCAAAACTCACCTCGAGCTGAACCAAACGGCTTAGCCCAGGGGCTCCACCTAACCACACTCCTGGACTAGACTCGAGCCAGAACATACGGCTTCGCCTGAGGGCTCCACCCGGTCATACATGTATTGGCGTAAGGTTTTCAACATTGGTCTTAATCTCAGTTTTGATGATAACAAATATGGAACTAATATTTTCATGGAGAAATATTTTCAGGTTTCATGTTGGTTAGCGCACGACATCCCCGATCAAAAAAATCGAAGAATTTTGAGAAATTGGCAAGGACACTCGTCGACGCTCGGGATTCTTTGGGAAGTTAGAGTTTAGGTTTAGAGTGTCTAGAATGATTGTGTAATCCTCTTTTATGATGCAAAACCCAAAAATCGAAGCTCAAACCCCAATACATGAAAACCCGAAAAATCCAAAAATGGCTCTGAAATTCACTAAAAAGCCTAGAGAACTCCTTAGAGGGCTATATGACCAAGATATTTTCTTGGCACCAAAAGTCCCGATAATTGTTCATTAGGTAAAAACTAGTTAACGACATATTCTTAAGAGATTTTCGGAAGCCTTTAACCGATTCATATTTGAACCGGGAGATTATAAAGTTTCCGATTTTCAAAAATTTGTACTAGACTCCAAAAGCTAGATTTTGATTCTTAAGGATTTTGATTTTCTAGATATTTTTATTAAATCCAAATGGGGAGTAATCTTTATATAATATTTATGTTTTAAAATTATATACTTAAAATTAAGAAATGTTATATAAGACTTAGGGATGACGTAGAGGTGGCAATGAGTCTGGCCCGCCCATGGGAGGCACGGGCCCGGCCCGAATTTGGGACGTGCCTGACCCAACCTGAAGAATTTCGGGTCGGGCCGGACACAGCCCATATATGCCCAAGGGGCGGGCTGGGCTTGCCCCCTTGTGCACGTGGGCCATGTCAGGTCCAGGCAGGCCCGGCCTTGTGCCAACAGGCTAGGCATGGTGCAACCCAAGCCTAGCCTGGTCTGTGGCAGCTTAGAGGGTCGAAACACTTTGCTTTACTTAGTTTACTTTGTAAAGATGAATAAAATCAGATAAAGAGATATAGTGTATTGGTAAGTGCATTACAATTAAAGGGAGAGGTTGGCGGTTTGAACCTCACCACCAACATTTTATTATTACTTTTGAACTTTCAAACCGGCCCGAGCCCGAAAGGGCAGGTTTAGGCCCGGGCTGGGCCTCCCCTTTGATATGTCGGGCAGGCCCCAGGCACGGCCCATTGCCATCTCTAGGAGGACGAAATCCAAAAGCGAACAACGAGCAAAAAAATAGTCAAAACTGGACTATTTTCAAGGTGTCGGTTGATGGGCGGTCGACGGCTGGTCGACCGACCATCAGTCGGTCATCGACTGTCAAACGCTCAAAATGGGCAAAGCCTTCCGATCGATGGTTGATCGACCGGCCATCAGCTGGCTACCAATCGAGTGGTGCCAACGGGCAGAAATCTCTTCATGGCTTATAAATACAAGTCATGAGAGTCTTCTTGAGTAATTGTTGAGCCTATTGAGATATTTCTTACACATTCTAAGCTTTCATTAAGCCACTCTTTGCAAAATCCCTAGCATTGAACCTTATATTCTTGATCTTGCCTTTGAGCTTTAATCAATTCATCATCAAGGCATCAAGGCATCAAGGGGAGCTAGGATTCGTGTTTGGAGCTAAGTATTTAATTGTTGTATTATTTATTTGCTCTATTGTTTGTGTATTTTGTTATTATTTTTATTGTATTTGAGTTTGTGAAGACTTGGGTTATTAGGTCTTGAATGATTGGTGGTTGCCTTGGTGTTAAGGCTTAAATCCGCGAGTGTAAACGTAGTTTGCTAGAATTAGTTGAGTTGTCCTTAGGTTTGAGGTGGGAGAGTGCTCTCGGTAGGAAAGCGGGATACTTTTGGGTGTGAAAGTGCCTTCAGTTTGAGAGCAGAGACACTCTGGTGTAAACAACCTCATTGTAAGGAAACTAATTAATCTAGTTAAGCTATTTTGGAAATTCTAAGCGGGATGTTTAGGCAGTGGAGTAGACTTTGGGGCCAAACCATTATAAATAATTGTGTTTGCATTGTCTCTACTTGTGTTTGCTTAATTAGCATATTTACTTGGGTAAATTACACTGACCTCCCCTGATGTTCAATGAAATTACACTAACCTCCCCTCTATTTGTTCAGGTGACACTCACCTCCCCTATAGCTAACGGTGTTAAATAGAGTCTGTTAGTAATATGATTTCTCCTTTATGCCCCTTGTTGAAAGGAGGAGGCCAGTTTTCGTCTTTCGCGACGAGGTCTCCAGTACCCCCCATCCAGAAAAAGACGAAGATTCTAAAGCCATGAAGGCCGATGTTGGCTTAAGGTTTTCAACCTTGGTCTTAATCTTGGTTTTGATGATAACAAACATTGATAAATTGATTGATAAGGAGAACTAATGTTTCATTGATAAATCTTTCAGGTTCCAAGTTGGTTAGCGCACGACGTCCCCGATTGGAAAAATCGAAGAAATCAAAGAAATTGGCAAGGACGCTCGTCGACACTCGGGATTCTTCGAGAAGTTAGAGTTTATATTTAAGGTATCTAGTTTATGTTGTAAATCCTCATGATGATGCATAAGAACCCAAAAACCAAACTCGAACCCCAAAACATGAAAACCCAGAAACCGTCCTGAAATTCACTAAGCCTAGGGAGCTCCTTGGAGGGCTATATGACCTAGACATTTTCTTGACACAAAAAATGGTGATAATTGTTCCTTGGGTGGAAACTAGATAATGAGGTATTTTTAAGGATTTTTTGGAAGTCTTTAACTTACCCATATTTGAATCGAGAGATTAGAAAATTTATGTTTTTCGAAAATTTGTATTAGACCCCAAAAACTAAATTTTGATTCTTATGGATTTTGATTTTTTAGATATTTTTATAGAATCCAAATGAGGGGTAATCCTTATATAACATTTATGTTCTAAAGTTATTGTTATATAAGTAGACTTAGTGAAGACAGAACCTAGAAACGAGCAAACAAGCAAAGAAACCAGCCTAAGCAGTCTGCCCTGCCCAGGTTCGATCGATTGACTAGTCGACCGGCGGCATTACGGTCGATCGAACGTTGCTCAGAACGGGCAGAATGTTATATAAGTAGACTTAGCGAAGACGGAACCAGAAACGAGCAAATGAGCAGAAAAATCAGCAAACTAGGCTGATTTTTCCAGTTTCGGTCAACCGAATAGTGCCAAAAATTGGTAGTAGCCAATTCGGTTGACCGAAGTGTGGCAAAAAAATGGCAGTAGCCAATTCGATCAACCGGTCGATCGACCAAAGTGTGCCAGAAAGCGGCAGTTTGCTTTCGATCGATCGACCGATCGATCGACGATCGATCGGCCATCGACCGGACAGTAGAAATGGCTAGTTTTCCGCCTGTTGAGCCGCCTGTTTCATCCCATCTCCTCAAGGCTTATAAATAGAAACCTTAGCAAGCCTTCCACCCTTAATTCAACATACCTTGAGCCATATTTTGATGATCCTTGAGCTTGATTAAGCCACTATTCTTAAAATCCCTAGCTTTGATCTTTCAACTCCTTGAGTAAGCCTTGACTTCATTGATTCACCATCAAAGGCATCAAGAGGAAGCTAGGAAACTTTGTTTGGAGCTAAGTATAAGTTGTTTGATTTATTGCTCCATTAAGTTGTGTATTTTCTTATTTATTTCATTGTATTTGAGCTTGTGAAGACCTAGGTTGTTAGGTCTTGAAATTGGGTGGTTGCCTTTGTGTTTGAGGCTTAATTCCACCAGTGTAAATGTAGTTTATTAGGATTAGTTGAGTTGTCCTTAGGTTGAGGTGGGAGAGTGCTCTCGGTAGGAAGGCGGGATACTTTCGGGTCTGGAAGTGCCTTCGGTTTGAGAGCAGAGACTTCTCGGTATAAAGTCCTCATTATAAGGAAACTAATTAATCTAGTTAAACTAGTTTGAAAATCCTAAGCGGGGTGCTTAGATAGTGGAGTAGGCATTGGGGCCGAACCACTATAAATCATTGTGTTATCATTGTCTCTTTTGTGTTTGCTTAATTGCCTTACTTATTGCTTCCGCATTTAATATTAGAATTGCAATTTGCCTAAGTAGTTCAAGAAACGATTAAAATCGAATTTAGGCAAAAAGATTTAGATAACACACTATTCACTCTCCCTCTAGTGTGGCCATTTCAGCCAACAGCCAGGACTACCCTTCCTATCGACGCGGGACCTTTCGTCGAACACATAATGGCCCCCCGCCTCCCGTCAAAAAGTAAGTTGCCTGCTACCTTGGCTCCCTATGACGGTACAGAAAACCCTACACTATACCTGACGGCATCTAGGACCATGATGCTCTATCACGAAGCAATTAATCCCGCACTCTACAGAGCCTTTCCAACTTTCATGGGAAAAACCGTTTTGTTGTGGTTTGTTTCCTTCCCGCTGAAATCTATTTATTCCTTTGAGGACCTCTCCTGCGTCTTCCTCAACCGGTTCACCACATTGTGGGTCTACCACAAAATGGAGGACACCCTCCATTATGTCAGGCAGGGGCAGTATGAGCCCATAAGGGATTACATGAGCAGGTTCCAAGCTATAGCGGTCGAAATCCCCAACCTTGACCCACGAGTCGAATTTTACTTCATCAAACTTGGGCAATTGCCATGAGCAAAACAACACCAGAGGGCCGAGGTCACCACCTCACCCGAGTGCCTGATTTGAAAGGTACACTACTTTCAATACTAAAAAGGAAACCATCCTTTGTAACATCTACAACCTAAAGCTTATCAGGTACCCCGCCAATGCGGGAAAGAAAAAGCTACTACCCAACACCGATATGAGTAAGAAGTACTCAGTGACCAACTTGGGGATTTGGTTTGTGCTGGACACCAAGACAAATAAATCCACCATTAAAGAGGACGAGGTCGAAGTAGGAGCTGCGACCCTCGACGATGAAGTCGAACACCTTCGAATCCCCACTCGTATCATAGGGAGAACAGCCGAGCTGATCTCTCGGGAAACGAGCTTCGAGGAGTCATCGACTACCTCGCCGACGGGTTTGCAGGAGGTGGAGAGTCGAGCTCGGCCAAAAAGAGATCTCTTCGGGCAATCATGATAGTCAATAGCGCCACTCGCCCACACCGGCCTATCTCCAAAACCTTGATAATATCGTTCTCTGAATTAGATTTTTGCGGAACTGATCAAAACCTGCACGACTCAGTCGTAATCTCTGTAATCGTAGGAAACTTCATCATTAAAAAGATCCTAGTCGACCAAGATAGCTCGATCGATATCCTTTTCTACTCCACCTTTGAGAAAATACAATTAACAAAAGCCTCACTCACCCCATGTAAAAGAGACTTGGTAGGCTTCTCAGGAGAAAGGGTTGGCGTACGAGGAGCTGTCATGCCCCAACTCAGGGTCACGTGATCGACCAGGATATGTGTCGGTACCCCGAAGCCTACCACATGCACTAACCATCAACATATAATATGCAACCAGAATGACATGGGAATCAAAAATAAAAGCAACGATACCAAGCTTTAATAAATGTTTGAAAATAGTTTAACAAAGCCAAGTTCAAGAAAAAACTCAAAGTTTTAAAGAATATCTCAAGGTTTTTAAAGAAACGACTCAATGTTTTACAGAAATCAACTCAGTGCATGCACAACGACTCTACTCGACACGTTTACGACTATATGACCATCTGCTACGAGATCCATGTTGCCACCTGCCCTCTAACCACGCCATGCCAAAATGTCGTACCTCACTGGTCAAGCTCTACAAAACAAAGACAATAAACCGTGAGTCCATGGGGAACTCAGTGAGTGGTTCTTCCGTACCATCACTTAAATCCCAATATAATCGCAATCTAGAAATAGTAAAGATGCATAATAAAAAACCAAATTTTCGCACAACTTTGGCCAGTCTGCCGCACCCTGATCAGTCGCAGTCATGGCCAACCTTAGCCTTACCCTACGGCTACTGTTCGACCTGTAATCGAAATGGCAACACTAGAGGGGGGGTGAATAGTGTGTTTACTAAATTGATTAGCCTAAATTTGATTTTAATCATTTTCTTAGATCGTTTAGGCAATTTTTGATTAAATGATTTGATGCGGAAGCGATGGATAATTAAGCAATTAAACAATCCGTAAATCAATGCAAACACGAGAATTTATAGTGGTTCGGCCCCAATGCCTACTCCACTACCTAAGCACCCTGCTTAGGATTTCCAAACTAGGTTTACTAGATTAATTCGGTTTCCCTTACACAGAGGACTTTGACTCGAAGAGTCACACTCTCGACCTAAGGCACTTCCACACTCGGAAGTCTCCGCCTTCTTATCAAGAGTACTCTTCCACCTCAACCCTAAGGGACAACTAAACTAATCCTAGTAACAACTAATTTTTATACAAGTGGCTTTACACCTTCACAACAAGGTAACCACTTCACACAACAAGACCTAACAACCTAGGTCTTACGAACGCACAAATCAAATAAAAATGTGTTCAAATAAATAGTTAAAATACAATCAAAAGAGCTAAAAGATTAAACCAAAGATTAATGCTTATTTGCAACCCTTTGGCGCCTTCAACTCGTCAGGAGGTAGAACTCGTATTAGATCCCGAGTTGAGGAAGAAAGCTAGGCACTTGTGAGAATGTTCACGGAAGAACAGAGCGCCGCTTAATCGATCTTTGAAGGCTCAATTCTCCCTTTTGAGTTCTCAATAAAGTCTGTAAGAATCAAGGAAGTGTTTTAAAAAAGATTAGATGAGGTATATTTATACTCTCACCAAGAAACGGCAGCTCAACGGATAGAAAACTATCTGTTGCAGTTGCCCAATCGATTGGTTGGTCGACCGACCGATCAATCGCTCACACCGACCGCTGCGTCTTCTCTTTGGTCGATCGACCGACGAGTCGACCGCCAGACGCTAACGGGCGTTCCCTCAATTCGATCGAACCATCGGTCGACCAACACAGGGAAGCAAAGACGCGCGATCGTGCGGTCCTCCATTCGGTCGACCGATCAATTGATCGCTAGGGCTACTGCCCATTTCTGGCCTCTGTCAGTCGATCGACCGACCGGTCCACCAAATTGACTACTGCCAATTTCCTTACCCTATTCGGTCGATCGCCCGGTCGATCGAACATAGGCTGAATTTGATTTCTTCAGCCTTTTTCTTTCGCGCTTCGTTTTCGGGTTCCGACTTTCAACTAGCATCAACTTGGAGAGCTTGTCCAGTACGTCTTTGGTGCACACGTCGATCTTCAAGAAGTTTCCGCGATGAACCTGAGTGCGACGATCAATGTCCTTCAGATTTTCTAATTTCTTTCGATTTATCTGATCGAGGACATCGAACGCTAATCGATATGGAACATGAAAGATTTCTCAATGAAATATTAGTTCCATGTTTGTTATCATCAAAACCGAGATTAAGAGATTAAGACCAAGGTTAAAAACCTAAAGCAAACTATTTCCCCCTTTTTGATGATGACAGACATCCTTAAGAAAATATATCATTAAAGCATAGAGGAGGTCAACTAAGTGATTTCCCCCCCTATCAACAATGCATATCTATGAAAATAAACTCCCCCTATCTATATGTATGGATTTCCTATATTTTCCTTCCCTTTATCTATAATTTTCTCTCCAATTTTCTTATACTTTTCTCCCCCTTTATACCTATATTATTCTCCCCCTTTTGACATCAATAAAAAAGGGCAAGAAAGGTCAATCTAGACAAAGGGATGAAAAATAAATATATATTTTTTTTATGAAGTTGAGACTCTAAAGGATATTTTTCATGAAACATGAAAATCTCAACCAAAGGGATGGAAAAACAAATATTTGATATGAAATTTGAATCATACATGATATGTTCAAAACTAAATATTTGAATTCAAAACAAAATCATGTATGTACTCAATTATGAATGTACTCATATCTTTTTCATGACATTTTTAGATTTCATTCAAACTTTCAAATTATCAAGATATAGTCATTTAAATTATGTATATCAAGTTTGAAGTGAAACTAATGTCATTTAATCAAACTTTTAACTTAGCATGGTTTCATTTTGAATTAAGCATGAAAACATGAAACTACTAAGTATCAAGTTTTTGCTATCTACTCATGTTTTCTCAAACTTAGGCATCTAGACATCAAACATGAGATAATGTAAGTCTATGAATCAAGTTTGGGCTTAAGATGAAATTTTTAAGTTATGTTGTTGACTTAGGTCAACCTATACTTCAAGTTTTGAAAAGAATCAAACTTTTAAATCTATACAACATCATATTTTCGATGAAAAACTTTGGTACCAACTTTTGGATGAAAATTTTGATACCAAATATTGAATGGTCATTTGAAATGCATGAATAAAGTTTGAACCCAAAAGAATTTTCCAAGACCATTTTTCATCCTATATTGATTTTAATAAACAAATGGATATTTCTAGCTATCATCCAAGATATCAAAATTTCTAGGAATGATTTTACTCAAGAAATTGTGTGAATGATATTAGAAATGGAATCCAAATGGTATACATGAGTTTTCATTTGAAATTTTTGAAGAAAGATCAAAGTATCAGAAATATTGATATTTCAAATAAGTGATACTTTGTGTTTTCGAAATCTAACTTCAAAATTCCATTTTAAATCATATTCATGATGAAACTTTTTGAAATTTTTACACAACATATTAGATTTTTTTTATATACCAAATGTAGGCGAAATTTTTACTGATAAAACTAGATTTTTTAGTGAATGTGCAGTTTCAAGAATCAGTTAAAAATGATTTTTTTATATTTTTCTAAAATTCATTGACTAAACTGTTTTAAAATTGAAATTTTAAAGACGTTTTCGCAATTTTCAGTAATTTTTCAAAACATGTTCAATTTTCATTCAAACTTTTATGACACCATAAGATGATCATGAAAGGAGTGTATGTCAAGTTTGAAATGATAATTATATCCTTAAGGTTAAGATATCAACCTAGCATTGTTTCATTCGAAACTAACTAGTTTTTATGAAACTCGCTAAGTTTCAATCTTAACATTTAATCATGAATTTTCAAACTTAAACCTATGCATACCTCTCATGAGTAAATCTAAACATGTTTCTCAAATATGGATTGAAAATGAGACCACTAAGTCAATTGGTTGACTTAGGTCAACTTGGTTCAAAAGAGATAAGCATGAATTAACCTCTATGTCATTTTATCCATATCCATATGAATTTTTCACTCTAAGTGCTTGGAAACATGTCATACTTATTCCTAAACATGTTTATGAAGTTTGGACTTAAAATGAAATGCCCAAGTCGATTTATTGACTTGAGTCCAACTTTTCAAGCTTAAATCCCCTAAAGTGAGATACCAATTGTATTTGATCATCTAGACATGAATTTTCAAGTTTTAAATATCTAGACTCATGTGATATGTGTATATAAACATGTTCATTTAGTGTTTACTCAAAATGAGGTCTCTAATAAAAAATTTTAACCTAGAGCAAATTTCATTCAATAAAGATATGATGAAATTACCTAAGTTATCCAAATTTTTCCTACTCATGAAAATTCAAACATTTATCATGCAAAATCAATCATGAGTATAAAGACATCATTAAAGATGAATGTTTAATTATTAAACTAAGATTTTTGCAAAATTAAATCCATACCTTAGTCTTTAGATATTTTTGCCAAACTTGTCATCTACTTTTCAATTATCTTCATGATAGCATACCCTATATGTTTACCACTTTCTTAACTTGCAAGTAGGCTTTATTAGTATCAAAATAAAATTATATACCAACTAGCAAGCTAACATACTAAATAGCAAAGGTTCAATGCAAAGTTTCATTTAAACACCTTGACCTATGCTAGATAGTAAAGATTCATTTTAAGGAGGTTAACATGATATCAAAATGAATCTAAGGGATCTTAAGATGTGAAATATTTGAGGGATAAGGTCCCTAAACATGTTTAACTAGTTTGGACTTAAAGGAATGCCTCTAAATATTTTAAGTATCAACCTAGAGCAAGTTTCATTTAATGAAATTTGCCTAAGTGCTAAAATTCTATCTACTCATGAAGATTCAAGGATTTACCATGCAACTCTAATCACGAGTATTGAGATATTATTTAAGCTTAAGCATTGAGGTATAATACTAATATTTTGAATTTATCAAAGCTATACCTTATTCATGATAATTTGCCAAACTAATCTTTTTCTTCCTAATTAGCTTTGCTAAAATACTTATAACTTGCAAGTAAGCTACACTAATATTTTAGAGAAAATATAGCTACTTAGAAAGCTAACCAAACCAAAAAGCAAAGAGAAGCATCAAATATCATTATAAAAGTTCACTTTGCTATATAGTTTTAAATTCATTTCAAAATATGTTATCATGAATCCAAAATAAATTTTAAGATATCACAAATGTAATATTAATGAAAATATGATCTCCAACCCTCCCTATTGGTTGAAAACTGAAAGACCACAATGAGCCTACGATTTGGAACCGCAAGGTCGCTTGGGCCCATTACAGGCCATATAGGTCTCCGAGGAGACCGGAAAATCAAAATCAAAACTCAAAAGTATTTTCAAAAGAACTCTTTAGCAAGAGTGGAGAAAATAACTCAAATTAAACATAGTATCATAATCTTCAACTAAGGTAAAACAATGCAAGTTAGAAGATGATACCAAAGTCTTTGATGCCAACTTTACCATAGGCATCATGATGACTTGAAGTTGCAACTTTGAAATGGTACAATCTATGAATCCTCAAGCAACCTCAATCAACCAACTTCATCTCACCCTTGTGTGGTAGCTCCCCCTACAATAGAGCATGAAATTTTTGGTACCCAAATGACTTTGGGTCCTTGGAGGTTAGTGGGCTTAGGTACCCAAAGTGTGTTCACAGCACTTGGGTTCATTTTAAAGGCACAATCATAGATGGCATGCCCATAAACACCACAACAAAAATAATGTCCATTGAATTTCTTTTTATTTATGCTATGGACATTAGATCTATTTTAAGAATGCTTATCATGTGAAGCATAATGAGTAT
Organism: Canna indica; assembly: GCA_034359265.1. NCBI lineage: Eukaryota > Viridiplantae > Streptophyta > Magnoliopsida > Zingiberales > Cannaceae > Canna > Canna indica. The sequence goes on along the minus strand of CP136890.1, from coordinate 66,209,488 downwards.
GAGCATTCTTAAGTGAAACATTTTTGTTTTGAACATGGGGTTTAATATTAGAATGCTTTACATGAGAAGCATGATGTGCGTAAGCATTCTTGAAATAAACATTTGTATTTCTAAAATTCTTGGAGGATGAATTACTAGATAGATTATTAACTTTCTTATTTAGAAAAACAACCTCATTTTTCAAATCATTCATGGTTTTATGAATAGCATGCAATTGAGTTTTCAACATGCTATTTTCATTCTTTAAGATGTCATTTTTTGTTATTAAATCCTTAGTGTTAATACTTAAAGCATCATGGCATGAATTTGAAATACTAACTTTTAGCTTCTCGTTTTCTAGTTTAGTATCATGTAAATAAGAGCTAAGAGTTAAGTTTTCCTTCTTTAATTTTTTGTTTTCTTTATTCTTTTTAACCATCATACATGGTTTTATACTCATCCATCAATTCATCAAAATCATTAGAACTAGATGAGTTAATACTATCATTATTATTAAGATGACTAGAAGAAGTGGAGTGTACCTCATTATTATGATTCATGAGGCATTCTTTTGAGAAGGTCGAAAATTGTCATGAAAGGAGGATGCTTCACTTGAGTAGGATGATGTGGAAGCATTTGACCTTCTCTTTGCCTTATTTTTCATGGTAGGGCAATTCTTCTTCACATGCCCTTTTTTGTTGCACACATGGCAAATCATCTTCCTTTCCTGACTTTTAGTGCTCCTATGACTAGATGCACTATGGGCTTCAAAAACCATATTAGTATTGGGTGGATGACAATTGTCATCACTCCCCTCATCAAACGTATTGAGCTCTTCGGTTTTTGCATAATTATAAAGCATGTTTAAGGTAGCCCAAATATCGAATGCAGAAGTACAATGCATGATCTTTTCAAAGACATTATTTTCCAAATAACAAAAGATGCAGTTTGTAGTTTTAGCATTTAATTCAAACATATCAATTTGTTCTTGGGTCCATGCATTCATATTTTCCTTAGGTTCTATGTATTTTGACTTTACGATATTAAAAACACCTAAACCTTGAGTCTTTAGGAAAGTGTACATTCTACCCTTCCAAAGACTAAAGTTAGACTCATCGAACCTAGGTGGTGAAGATGATACCGACTCTAGAGTCATTTCAAGATCGAGACGAATTGTAGAAGGGATGGTGAAATCACAATCTACGACCCGCTCTGATACCAATGGTAATCGAAATGGCAACACTAGAGGGGGGGGATGAATAGTGTGTTTACTAAATTGATTAGCCTAAATTCGATTTTAATCGTTTTCTTAGATCGTTTAGTCAATTTTTGATTAAATGATTTGATGCGGAAGCGATAGATAATTAAGAAATTAAAACAATCCGTAAATCAATGCAAACACGAGAATTTATAGTGGTTCGGCCCCAATGCCTACTCTACTACCTAAGCACCCCGCTTAGGATTTCCAAACAAGGTTTACTAGATTAATTCGGTATCCCTTACACGGAGGACTTTGACTCGAAGAGTCGCACTCTCAACCTAAGGCACTTCCACACCCTGAAGTCTCCGTCTTCTTATCAAGAGCACTCTTCCACCTCAACCCTAAGGGACAACTAAACTAATCCTAGTAACAACTAATTTTTACACAAGTGGCTTTACACCTTCACAACAAGGTAACCACTTCACACAACAAGACCTAACAACCTAGGTCTTACATACGCACAAATCAAATAAAAATGTGTTCAAATAAACAGTTAAAATTCAATCAAAAGAGCTAAAAGATTAAACCAAAGATTAATGCTCCTTTCCAAGCCTTTGGCCCCTTCAACTCGTCAGGAGGTAGAACTCGTATTAGATCCTGAGTTGAGGAAGAAAGCTAGGCGCTTGCGAGAATGTTCGCGAAAGAACAGAGTGCCGCTTAATCGATCTTTAAAGGCTCAATAAAGTCTGTAAGAATCAAGGAAGTGTTTTAAAAAAGATTAGATGAGGTATATTTATACCCTCACCAAGAAACGATAGCTCAACTAATAGAAAACTATCCGTTGCAGTCGCCCGGTTGATTGGTCGGTCGATCGATTGATCGATCGCTCACACCGACCGCTGCGTCTTCTCTCTGGTCGGTCGACCGCCAGACGCAAACGAGCGTTCCCTCAATCCGGTCGACCCATCGGTCGACCGACGCAGGGAAGCAAAGACACACGATCCTCCATTCCATCAACCGATTGGTCGACCGCTAGGGCTACTGCCCATTTCTGGCCTCTATCGGTCGACCGACCAGTCGACCGAAGTAGCCACTGCCAGTTTTTGGCAGTGTTTGGTCAACCGACCGATCGACCGAATTGGCTACTACCAATTTCCTTACTCTATTCAGTCGACCGCCCGGTAGACCGAACATAGAGTGAATTTGATTTCTTCAGCATTTTTCTTCCACGCTTCGTTTCCGGCGGCTTTCAACGAGCATCAACTTGGAGAGCTCGTCCAGTACGTCTTTGGTGCACACGTCGATCTTCAAGAAGTTTCCGCGACGAACCCGAGCGCGACAATCAATGTCCTTCCAATTTTTTGATTTCTTCCGATTTATCCGATCGAGGACATCGAACGCTAATTGATATAGAACCTGAAAGATTTCTCAATGAAATATTAGTTTCATGTTTGTTATCATCAAAATCGAGATTAAGAGATTAAAACCAAGGTTAAAAACCTAAAGCCAACAGGCCATATGGCTCCACCTCGAGGGGTAGTCTCGGCCGTAACCAGCTTTCAAATTAAATTATAATACTGGCCAACCGGCTGCAAAAATCAAATGCTACAACCAATCCACACCGAATATGTCACATATGAAAATTCGCACATAGCGATTCAATCATCGAGCCCATTAACTGGGATGGTCAACTAGTTTTCAGAAACCCCACTGGGTTAGGGATAGCTAGTCCCACCCAACTCGGGTCTACCGTCAGCGTGGTCCACTAACGGAATCTCAAAACCCTCTGCCACTCGGGTCTAACACCTAGCGTGGCCCGCTGGTTCACTCTCAAGACCCTAAAACCACCCGCTGAGCTTGGGTAATAGTCGCGCCGGCTAAAAGCACCCCTCAGCCTGACCATTTCAAGTACAATACATAAACAAGATATTCTACCAATTATTAAGCACCTCCCGGGCTTTCACCCGTACTCGGCCCCTTACCGGGCCCTCTCAATTCAAAACCTTAAGTATTAGATTCCTAGGTGCGAGATTCTAATGTCTCTAAGTCAAAATGTCCCTATATATAGTTTCTAATAATTTATGTCGTCAACTAGAGGGTTTCCCCCTCACACTTAAGCCCACAAAAATAGGTAATCAAGTTTATGTTTGCGCCTATCTCTTCCTTGTGCCTAAAAAAAAATGTCTCTATTGAATTGACGTGTCATCGACATTTTCTAAATTGCCAAAATCTAATTAATCACATAACATAAATTATGGGAAACTTCCACAATAAACTTACCATAATTTTCTACATAATCACATCAATTAAATAATCAATTTCTGCAATTAAAAATATGATTCCAGAATAATTAAATTTAATTCCAACACCATTAAATCTATGTTGGAAACTTCAAGTAGACATTCATTACAAAACATACATGCTAAGTTTAACCATCATATGGAGAACTTCTTACACTTAAATATTAAAAGAATTTGCCTACAAGCATTATAGAATGAAATCATCCATAAATTAAGCCTCTAATCATGGATCTCTAAGGAAAATTTATTTCTAACTTACTTCTTCCCCTTTCCTCTCACTCGGCCGAACCCTATTCACGGGTTTCACCCACTCGGTCGAGCCCTTGGAGGAGGAGGAGAAATCATGCTTTGTTCAACTATGATTCTCTTGAATCTCTACCTTAATGGAACAAACAAGAACCACAAATTTTTAAGCCTTCACGACTCAAGGAAATTGGGGAAATTTTTGGCATGACCTTCCCACTTTTTCCTTGATTCGGCCGGCCCCTAAAAGCGTAGAAATCCATATACAAAATTGTATATACAACAAGGATTCAATAAGAAACAATTACGGATCAATGAATCACACGATTTCAATGAAAATCGACCTCGATCATCGAAAAAAATCCAAATCACAAGGGTCGGCTAGGGCCTTCCTAAAATCCAAGGTTCTAACACTCACCTCGATTAGAAGGAAAAGAAGAACGAGATGACGACGTTCCCGATCTCCGACGACAACACCAAGTTTCGGCGCCGCCCTTCCTTGATCGCCTCTTCCACTCATGCTCTCGCCTCCATAAAAATTGAATTATACCTTCTATTCACATCAAATTTTGCAACTCAACCCGGCTAGTCCTTGATCCGGTACGCTGCACCAAATAAAGTTTTATATTAGGAAACCTCGGGTATTACAACCTTCCCCCCTTAAGGAAAATTCATTCTCGAATTTTAGTAGAGCATAGAGACTCACCATATCCTCGAATAAAAAGGGGTAGTGCTCCCTCATGTCCTGTTCCACTTCCCAAGTAGCCTCCTGCCTGGTGTGGTGCTCCCACCTGACCTTTACCAAGGGAATTTCCTTGGACCTCAGCTTCCTGATCTGTCGATCAAGCACTTCTACTAGCCTCTCCTCATACGAGACCGTTGTATCCACCTCAACCGCAGTCGGCTCGATCAAATGGGAGTCATCCCGGACATATGTCTTGAGCATCGACACATGGAAGACTGGGTGAACTATGTCCATGATATGGGGTAGGGCCAGCTCATAAGCCACAGCTCCCCTCCGCTTGAGAATAGGGAAAGTCCCATCTGCATACATTTTTTGGCGACTCTGAGCTACCAATAGCCTTTCTTTTATTAGTTTCACATTGTCCACCACCTCCTCAACCAAGTCAGGACCCACCATGAGAGTCTCTCCCGCCTCAAACCAACCCACTAGTGACCTGCGTCTCTGCCCATACAGGGCCTCGAAAGGGGCCATACCAATGCTACTCTGATAGCTATTATTGTAGACGAACTCAATCAGCGGTAAGTGTTTGTCCCAACCGCCAGCCAGGTCCAAAACACACGCCCTTAGCATATCTTCCAAGGTTTGAATTGTTCTCTCTGACTTCCCATACGTTTGCGGATGGAACGAGACGTTGAACCGCACTCGAGTACCTAAAACCTCCTGGAAGGACTGCCAAAATTGAGTTATGAACTGGGTCCCCCGATCTGATATGATCATAACTGGGATACCTTGGTATGCCACAATCCGATCTAGAAACAATCTAACGTACTACCCAGCTGAAAAGTTCATTTTGACCAGAATAAAGTGTGCGGTCTTGGTCAACCGATCCACTACGACCCAAATGGAGTCATAGCCCCCTCTAGACTTTGAAGCCCTGTCACTAGATCCATGGTGATCTTCTCCCACTTCCACTCGGGCACTTCGAGGTTCTGAAGTAACCCTGCAGACTTCAAGTGTTCGACCTTTACTTGCTGGCAGACCAAGCACTTGAACACAAACTCGGCTATCTCTCTCTCTATGCCCTTCCACCAATAGTGTTGTCTCAAGTCTCGGTACATCTTGGTGGCCCCCGGATGCATCGTGTAAGTGGAACGGTGGCCCATCTCCAGCTCCTGCCTGCGCACCTCTGTCATATCAGGCACCATAATCCGATCTCTGAACCTCAGGACACCCTATGAGTCAACCCTAAAGCCGTCATATGCGTCACCTCTCCAGACCAGATCCTTTGTCAAGCAATAAAAAGCATCCTCCTCCTGCGCAGTACGCAGCATATCCACTAGGGTGGACTGTACCCGCAGATACGCCACCATAGCACCTGAATCTGATACTCACAGGACTGCTCCCCCATCCAGGCATAGTGCTAGCTCTCGAGCTAGCGGCCTCCTCCTGATCGCCAAGTGGGCCAAGTTGCCCATGGATTTTTTGCTCAGGGCATCCGCCACCACATTGGCCTTCTCGAGATTGTACATAATGGTGCAGTCATAGTCCTTCAGAAGCTCAAGCCATCTCCTCTGCCTTAGGTTCAGCTCCTTTTGGGTAAGCAAGTATTGGAGGCTCTTGTGATCAGTGTAAATCTCATAGGTCTCACCGTACAAGTAGTGGCGCCATATCTTCAATGCAAATACCACTGCCGCCAATTCTCAAGAACCTTCAACTGGTGGGACGCATAGGCTATTACCCCACCATATTGCATCAGAACACAACCCAGGCCAGCCCGAGAGGCATCACAGTAGACCACAAACCCTCCCGACCCTGAAGGTACGGCCAACACTAGCGCCGACGTCAAGCATTCCTTGAGCTTCTAAAAGCTATCCTCACACTTATCGTCCCAAATAAATTTGACCTTTTTCTGGGTCTATCGAGTCAAAGGAGCCGTAATTTTGGAATAAAATTTCACGAATTTTATGTAATACCCGGACAACCCCAAGAAACTACGGATCTCAGTCACACTGGTCAGCCGCCTCCAGTTCTACACTACCTCCACCTTTGCAGGGTCCACTCTTACCCCTTCCTTGAACACTACATGGCCTAGGAACCCTACACTTCCCAACCAGAACTCGCACTTAGTGAATTTGGCATACAACTGATGCTCCTTGAGGGTTTCCAGGACCATCCTCAAATGCTTGGAGTGCTCCTCCCTGCTCTTGGAGTATACCAGGATGTCGTCAATAAAGACGATCACGAATCTATCCAGGTACTCCTTGAACACCCAGTTCATCAGATCTATAAAAGCTGTAGGCGCATTAGTCAGCCCAAAGGACATTACCAGTAACTCAAAGTGGCCATAGCGAGTCCTAAAAGCAGTCTTAGACATATCGCTGTCCCGAATTCTCAGCTGATGGTATCCGGACCACAAATAAAATTTTGAAAACCATTATGCCCCCTGCAGTTGGTCGAACAGGTCATCGATCATTGGCAGCGGGTAACGGTACTTGATTATCACCTTGTTAAGATGCCTGTAGTCAATTCACATGTGCATGGACCCATCCTTCTTCTTCACAAAGAGTACCGGAGCACCCCACGGAGACACACTCGGACGGATGAAGCACAAGTCTAGCAACTCCTACAACTACATTTTTAATTCCCTGAGTTCGGCCGATGCCATCCTATAAGGTGGAATGGAGATCGGCTTCACCCTAGGCTGCAAATCAATGCAAAATTCTATCTCTCTTCTTGACGGAAAACCAGGTAACTCCTCGGTAAATACGTCAGGGAACTCACAAACCACCTGTGTTCCTCCCGACATTCCCCACCATGTCTCTATCCTCCTCGGCCATAGATACGAAGGCCAGGAAGGACTGACAGTTGCCCAAAATCATTTTGCGAGCCTTTAGTGCTGAAATGACTCCCATAGGATTACCACTTCCATCTCCCTGGAAGGTGAATGGCGGCAATCTGGGCTTGCTAAAAGTGACAGTCTTAGCCCTGCAATCCACTGACGCAAAGTGATTCGCCAGCCAATCCGTGCCGAGTATAACATCGAGTTCAAGCATCAGTAGGAGTATCAATTCTACCTTTAACACATGCTCAAAAATGAGCACCTCACAGTCTCGAAAAGTTATCTCAGCTAATATTACATCGGCTGTAGGCGTCAACACAACATATGGCACATCAAGCAAGAAAGGTGTCACAAGTAACTTCGCAGCAAATCTAGCAGATATAAAGGAGTGCGTGGCACCTGGATCAAATAGCACATAAGCAGTGGATAAACTGACTATAAGAGTACATGTTACCATTGCCTTAGATGCTTCAGTGCCATCACGGTTCATAGCATAAACCCTGGCAGACGGCCTCTCAGAATGACTGGTCTACTGTCCCTTGCCTTGCGTCTGACCCTTCAGAGCCACCGAACCAACTGACATCGGCGCTTTCCCTCTAGACTACTCAGTTCTCTGACTACCTATGTCCGAACAATCTTTTCTAAAATGCCCAACCTACCCGCACCTGAAACATGCATCCGTGTGACAGTAGCAAGCCCCCCAATGCATTCTGTTACAACGACCACACTGCGGTATTTTTGACTTCTGAATAGCACTCCCTAACTCTTCTTGTCGAGTCGTCCCTGACCCTGGGCCTCCACGGCTCCGGCTACTGTTGTGTCCCCTACTCGACTGGTGATTTGCCACGACAACAGTCCCCTTAGAGTGCCAAGGCCGACCCCCAGATCCTTGAGGTCGGAACATCTTCTTTTGGGGTCCGTCGTTTTTCTTGAACGACACTAGTGCTTCCTTCTGAAGTGCCTCATCCACTACCTGAGCAAATGTAGTATCCTCGGTGTAATGAATAAGTCTGTCTATCTGAGTTCTCAGCCCCCCAACGAATCTCTTGACCCTAGCGGTCTCAGTAGCTACTAGAGTAGGGTGGTACTGCAATATCCGAGATATTATGGTAATTTTTATTATTTATCTTTGCCAGTCTAGCGGGCTAATTCGAGGTCGAGCTAAGTTGAGTCATGATCTGGTGCGAGCTTAAAAGCTCGGGTAAGTATAAATATGAATTATGCGTTTTTCTTTACTTGCTTTTTCTATTTTTGTTTTTTTAATGCTTGTGTTGAGCTTGGGGTTAGTTTGGGTTGAGGGGTTAGCAGGTTTGGACCCGAGCTTGAGGCGGATGCGGGTTTAGCATAAGATTAGGGTTGGAATGGGCATAGTGTGTTGCAACTTTTTCCCAGTGACAACACCCCTCGAACACCGTGGATGACACTTGACTTAGGTCTTGCGGGCGTCATATCTTTCATGAATGACGGAGAGGCTCGATTAGGAGCCGATTTGCGGGCTTGAGCCTGGAAGGTTGGATGGGTAAATCTCAATCTGTGTTTTAAAAAGGAATAAGTTCGGATGAGCGAATCCTGATTATTCCCGCTTCTCTTTGGAATAAGTTTGGATGGCCGAATCCCGATTATTCCCTCTTCTCTTTGGAATAAGTTCGGATGGGCGAATCCCGATTATTCCCGTTTCTTTCGGAATAAGTTCGGATGGGCAAATCTCGATTATTCCCATATGTCTCTTTAAGGGTATGTCATAGGATAAGTTCGGATGGGTAAAACCCAATTATCCTCATAACCCTTGTGAGTGACTTGTATGCCTTACGACATGGGTAGGCAGATAAGCCTGTTGTAGTTTCACTGTTATGTGAATAGGCTTGCCTTCGGGCATGGGTCAGCCAATTGGCCGTTAATTAGCCATACCACAAATGTTGCATTCTCCATGTATGAGACAGTTGTATTATTGTATGTATGTTATATCTCTGTGGTTGGTTTTATAGTGGGGGTTGGTATAACCGCTCACTAAGTTCCTTTGGACTCACCCTCGTTTGTTTTCTTTTTTTTTTGCAGAGCCTGACCAGTGAGGTAGGCTAGAGCACTTGGTGCGGCTGGAGCGCAGCAAGGTACCATTGATCTCATAGCAATCCTAGTTAGGGTTCGTAGTCGAGTATTTTAGTATTTGATCATGCACTTGGTATTTTAGCGTACTTGGAGTTGTAGTCATTTGGGACATTCTTATGTTTTATTTCAGACTATGTTTCTTGAGAAAAAAATTGATAAACTTTTTATTTATTAATTTTTGCACTCTGTTTGGCTTGCTGAACTTTACTCCTTTTAAAATATAAATGGAAACTGATTTGTTTTATCTGCTATAATAAAATTGTCTCATATTTTTAGCCGTCTTATTATGAGTTGACATGTGTATGGGATAGGCTGCGGGGTATAGGCATGTATATCCTGGCCGGTCACGTGACCCTAAGATGAGGTGTGACATTGTAGTATCAGAGCATGCGGTTCGGTCTAACTACTACCTAGAGTTTGTTTATCGTATAGGGCATTGCTAGCGTGTCAGTATACGGTAGGATTGTGTTATGAGATCAATGGGCTAAGTCTGCACCTCAGCGCGGCTTGTGATTAGTTTACTTTAAGATTCAAGGGTGAATTGAATTATCTAATCTTGATGTTTTCTTTCTGGGGATTCTAGAGTGATGGAGGCTTTTAACGCCACTTGGAGCGGTAGTGGTAGTAACTCCACAAAGTGCCGAGGCCGAGGCTGAGGCCATGGGAGAGCATAGGAGGCCCAGGAGGACATGGGACAGGATCCCATGGTTGTGCAGTTGCAGGCCCGAGTGGCTGAGCTGATTGAGGCACTCCGCAGGGAGCAAGAACTGATTCCGCAGCCGCAATCAGTGCCAGCAGTACCCGTGGTACCAGAGGTGGTCGAGCCAGTGGCACTAGTGGTTAGAGTTCTTGGAGCACCTACATATGCAGATTTTCTCAAATTCAGGCCACCGAAGTTTACAAGGACAGATCAGCGATTGGAGGTCACCAGTTTCCTTGGAGATTGCTATGAGCTGTGCATGGAGCTCGGTTGTTCTTCTGAGATGACCTATCGGATGATCGGGTTGCAGTTGAGAGGACTAGCCAAGGATTGGCTTCACACCTGGAGGGACCGCAGAGCAGCAGGTGCACCACCCCCTACATGGGAGGAGTTTAGAGCCACTATGGTGGAGAAGTACTTGTCGTTGAGCGTCCGGGATAAGCGGGTGAAAGAGTTCGAGCTACTGCGCCAGACTGGTAGTATGTAAGTAATGGACTATGAGATGGAGTTCACCCGACTCTCGAAGTACCATCCCACTTTGATAGCCACAAAGACCGCCAGGGTCTAGAGGTTTGTTGAGGGGCTGAGGACGCATATCGCCAGACTTATCCATTACACAGAGGACACTTCTTTTGCTTGGGTGGTGGACGAGGAGCTCCGTAAAGAGGCATTGGTACCAACTGACAGGCATGATGGGCCCCAGAAGAAAATATTTTGGCCCTAACACTCAAGGGGTGGACCTGCTCACTCTGAGGAGACTCGTACTGCGATGGATCCACAACAAGATAGAGAATAGGGCAGTTTCAGAAGCCGCATGGGTCCAGGATCGGGGGCATCATCAGGAGGATCACAGCGGAGGCTTGAGCCACAGCCATGTAGCCGATGTCACAGGAAGCACAGGGGAGCCTACTTTGGATGATTAGAGGCATGTTTTGGCTGTGGACAGGTTGGACACTATAGGAAGGACACTAAAGGACAGAGGGAAGACACCGATGTCAGTAGGTTCGGTAGCTCAGAGGGGTCAGAGTCAGGGCGGAGGATAGTGAGCTGGTGGTTCAGAGAGGCTTTCAGCATAGGTTTTTGCCTTGAACCGAGAGGGAAGTAGTGACAGATAACCTTACTGTTGGTTCTGCTTTAGCTTTTGTGTTGTTTGATCCAGGTTCTACGCATTCCTTTGTTTCTACATTGTTTGCTGCTAAATTGCCGGGGAAACCCTCTATGCTTAATTTGTCTCTTGTGGTGTCTACGACTATGGGCGATGTTGTGCTAGCAGAGACAATCTTTCGGGGCTGCGAGGTGATAGTTTGTGGGCATGTACTGATGGCCGAATTGACCCTCATGCCGATGCTGGAGCTTGATGTGATATTGGGCATGGACTGGTTGGCGGACTATTTTGCCTCAATGGACTGCAGGGCTAAAACTGTTACCTTTAGTAATCCCGAATTGCCCCAGTTTACCTTCCAGGGTGAGGGAAGGGGAGACTCGTTGGTGGCCATTTCAGCTCTCAAGGTCCGGAAGCTACCTCTAGGCGATTGTCAGTCCTTCTTGGCCTTTGTGTCTATGGTAGAAGGAAGCGGAGGTGTGGCTAGGGATATTGAGGGGACGCCAGTGGTGTGCGGGTTCTCCGATATTTTCCCTGAAGAGTTGTCAGGTTTGCCCCCAGAGAGGGAGATCGAGTTCTGTATTGACTTGCAACCTAAGGTAAAGCTGATCTTCATTCCACCTTATTGGAAGACACCAGCTGAGTTGAGAGAGTTAAAATCCCAGTTGCAGGAACTTCTTGATTTGGGTTTCATACGCCCGAGTGTTTCGCCTTGGGGTGCTCTAGTGCTCTTCGTGAAAAAGAAGGATGTGACCTTGAGAATGTTCATCGATTACCGGCAGCTCAACAAGGTAATAATGAAGAATCGTTACCCGCTGCCCAGGATTGATGAATTGTTTGATTAGCTTTATGGGGCTTAGTGGTTTTCTAAGATTGACTTGCGGTCAGGGTACCACAAGTTGAGGATCCGAGATAGTGGCATTCCTAAGACCGCCTTCAGGTCGAGGTATGACCATTTTGAGTTTGGTTATGTATTTTGGACTGACAAATGCACCTACAACATTTATGAACCTGATGAATCGTGTGTTCAGGGAATACTTGGATAGGTTTGTGATTGTATTCATAGATGAAATTCTGATATATTTCAGGAGCAGGGAGGAGCATGCTGAGCATTTGAGGATGGTTCTGGAGACTCTCAGGGAGCACAGGTTATATGCTAAATTTTCCATGTGCGAGTTTTGGCTGGAGAGTGTAGGGTTCCTTGGCCACGTGGTGTCGAGGGAAGGGGCAAAGGTGGACCCTGCAAAGATAGAGGCAGTTCAGAATTGGAAGTGGCCGGCTAATGTCACAGAAATTCGCAGCTTCTTGGGATTGGCAGGTTATTAGAGGAAATTCAAGGAGAACTTTTTCAGGATTGCGGCGCCATTGACTCGCCTGACTCAGAAGAAAGTCAAGTTCGTCTGGGACAGTAAGTGCGAGGAGAGCTTTCAGAAGCTCAAGGACTATTTGATGTCGGCACCGGTTCTAGCCGTACCATCGGGCTCAGGAGGGTTTGTTGTTTATTGCGATGCCTCTCAGGTCGGCTTTGGTTATATTTAAATGCAGAATGACAGGGTGATAGCTTATGCCTCCCATCAGATGAAGGTCCATGAGAAGAATTACCTGACTCATAATCTTGATTTGGCAATAGTGGTGTTCACATTGAAGCTATGGTGTCACTACCTTTATGGCGAGGTCTGTGAGATATACACTGATCATAAGAGCCTCCAGCATTTGCTCACCCAGAAGGAATTGGAGCTGAGGCAAAGAAGGTGGCTTGAACTCTTGAAGGGCTTTGATTGCACGATCATGTACCATTCGGGAAAAGCTAATGTGGTGGCAGATGCCTTGAGCATGAAGTCTATGGGAAGTCTATGGGAAGTCTATGGGAAAAGCTAATGTGGTGGCACGATCAGATATCTTTCATGTTTCTCTTTGGATGGGCGAATCCCGATTATTCTCGTTTCTCTTTGGAATAAGTTCAGATGGGCGAATCCTAATTATTCCCGCTTCTCTTTGGAATAAGTTCGGATTGGTGAATCTCGATTATTCTCGTTTCTTTTGGAATAAGTTCGGATGGGCAAATCCCAATTATTCCCATATGTCTCTTTAATGCTATATCATGGGATAAGTTCGGATAGGTAAAATCCAATTATCCTCATAACCCTTGTGAGTGACTTGTATGCCTTACGACATGGGTAGGCAGATAGGCCTGTTGTAGTTCCACTGTTATGTGAATAGGCTTGCCTTCAGGTATGGATCGGCCAAGTGGCCGTTAGTTAGCCATACCACCAATGTTGCATTCTCCCTGTATGAGACAGTTGTATTATTGTATGTATGTTATATCTCTGTGGTTGGTTTTATGGTGGGGGTTGGTAGAACCGCTCACTGAGCTCCTTTGGACTCACGCTCATTTCTTTTCTATTTTTTTTTGCAGAGCCTGACTAGTGAGGTAGGCTAGAGCACTTGGCGTGACTGGAGGGCAGCAAGGTACGATTGAACTCATAGCAGTCCTAGTTAGGAGTCGTAGTCGAGTCTTATAGTATTTGGTCATGCACTTTGTATTTTAGCGTTCTTGGAGTTGTAGTCCTTTGGGACATTCTTATGAGCCAGTCCCCTAAGCTATAGGCCTATCATGCGAGCTATTTCCACAGATGAACAGCTAAGCTCCACGCATAACTCACAGCAGTCGCCAAGGAACTCAATGACCTCTACCCGTCGATCAGTCCTAGTGAACTCCGGCGGCTTCAGCTTGACGAAGTCTGCATATATGGGTGCCCCTGGAACCCTGACCATCGGTACCACTGGCTCAGCCACCTTCGATACCATGAGTGCCACTGGGACCGACTGCGGCTGCTGCTGCTGCCGCCTCAACTCTTGCTCCCTGCGAAGTGCCTCTGTCAAATGAACTACCTGAGCCTGCAACTGAGCAACTATGGGATCCTGTCCCCCCTCCTCTAGCTGCTCTCTCCCACGACCCCGGCCTTGACCTCGGCCTCGGACCTAACGTTCTGTGGAATTACCGCCGCGACCACTCAACACAACATTGTGAGCCTCCATCACACTAGCATTAAAGAAAATGATTGTCATTAATATCAAATAATCTATTCAAACTATTATTCTAATTTATTGACCGCATAACGCGCTGAGGTGCAATCGTGGCCGCCTGATCTCGTAGCATAACAATACCGTATGTCAACATGCTAGCTATGCCCCATACGGTGCCCAGACCCTAGTTGTAGTCAAGACCTAACATGATGCTCTCATACCAACTTTGTCATGCCCCAACTCAGGATCGCGTGACCGGCCAGGGTGCGTATCGGTACCCCGAATCCTACCACATGCACTAACTATCAACACATAATATGCAATCAGAATGACATGAGAATCATAAATAAAAGCAATGATACCAAACTTTAATAAATGTTTGAAAACAGTTTAACAAAGCCAAGTTCAAGAAATAACTCAAAGCTTTAAAGAACATCTCAAGGTTTTTAAATAAATGACTTAATGTTTTACAGAAATAAACTCAGTGCATGCACAACGACCCTACTCAACACAACTACAACTATATGACCGTCTGCTACGAGATCCACGTCGCCACCTGCCCTCCAACCACGTCATGCCAAAAAGTCGTACCTCACTGGTCTGGCTCTGCAAAACAAAGACAATAAACCATGAGTCCATGAGGAACTCAGTGAATGGTTCTTTCGAACCATCATTTAAATCCCAATATAATCACAATCTAGAAATAGTAAAGATGCATAATATATTATGGTTCTTTTTCAAAAAGTAGATCCTTGCACTTCATCCTTTTTATACCTGCATGTAAAAACAAAATTAGAAATATGAATAAAATTAGAAGATAAAATCCTCAACTATACAAGGCATTTGGATTGCTACATGATGATAAATTACATTAGTAAAAATGAAAAGACATCTATAAGAGAGGCCACGGATCAAAATATGCTTATAAGCATGGAGGACCTGTTTTTGATAGCACCTGAGCTTCAAAATACTCTAAGTGATTGGTAGGCTGAGGATTCTTCTATAGCATGAAAAAGAAGTTCTTTAGTAACTATGATGTAAAGGTTTTAATAAAAACTATAGCATGAAAAATAAGGATTTATAAATGCAACTTTTAATTCAATCCTCTCATAATATGAAACTACTTATGCCATACTGCACAAGCCAATTTATATAATCAAAGCTTTCTATGCATTCACAACAGCCAAAAGATACATATGATAGATTGATTACATTTCAGAAGGGAATTGAGGAAGAATGTAATGTGCATTAATATTATTATAATACATAGACCAAAGAAGTTGTTTGGAATCTCAGTCACCTAAAAACAATCGCCTTGAGAAATAAAATTGCATCCAATCACCGTGAAGCACCACGGGGGAAGCGGCACCCGGCGTGGCGTTGCT
The DNA here is from genome assembly GCA_034359265.1 of Canna indica. NCBI lineage: Eukaryota > Viridiplantae > Streptophyta > Magnoliopsida > Zingiberales > Cannaceae > Canna > Canna indica. The sequence goes on along the minus strand of CP136890.1, from coordinate 66,193,921 downwards.
GCCCCGCGTGGGCAGCCGTGCAGCGCGGTAGGGTAGTCGTGCGAGGCGCCGCCAGGAGCCGACGTCGGAATCGGTGCCAGCGCTGCTGGCGGCTCAGCCGGCCAGGGAAGGGCGGCAGTGGCGGGTGGAAGGGAGGAGATGAAGATGACTTATGTGGGGAGATAAAATGAAGGGCTGAGATTGATTTGGGTGAGATAAAAGACTGGATTGAATTGGTTGAGATGAAGGGCACGGAATTGATATCTTGTTGATGGAGGGATGAGATTGCATCAAGTTAGATGTAAGGTTTAGATTGAATCATGTATATGTAAAGCTGTGATTGCATTTGATTAGATGTAAGGCTGTGATTGAATCATGTAGATGGAGGGCTGTGGTTGCATCATGTAGATGGAGAGTTGTGATTGCAACTGATTAGATGTAAGGCTGAGATCGCATCATGTTAGATAGAGGGTTGTGATTGCATCTGGTTAGATGTAAGGTTGAGATTGCGTCATGTTAAATAGAGGGCTATGATTGCATCACATTAGATGGAAGGCTGTGATTTGATCATGTTTAGATGAAGGGCTAAGATTTTATTACTGATTTATTGATTGTAACATTGTTATATTCATGTGTAACAATGATTTACTGAATAAATTTAAGATAATTCTTCTATTATTCGAAATAATTATTTGAAGGTCTTAAGGTTAGCAAAAATATTCATGTTATATATGAAATTTCACCTAATCGACGTTCTGGATCCATTGGCGAGGTCTATTTCACAATCAAACCTTCAGATTTTAAAAACAGTAGGTGAATGTCGCCCCATTTTGCGTGCCAAGTTGAACAATCATATTTTATATGTTTTTATGGTTCAATCTGAGACGATTCATGGATATAATAGTTAATGAAGTGAATCTTATCCTAGATCAGTGATTCCTATGACAAGTTATTTATCCTATTGTTTCAGTCGATTAATTTACAGTTGCAATTTCTTTTTGCACTACTTTCATGATACACGTGCTTCCTTTCTTACAGTGATTAGATGTGCTATAATTCTATTTCATGATTATTTATTGTGCTGAGTATTCATGATTTATGAGCATTATTTCTCTCTCTCTCTCTCTCTCTCTATATATATATATATATATATATGGTTGTGATGTATTGCAGGAGGAGGTTGAGGATGAGGTATGCACTTGACATACCCTTTCTTACATGTTGATGGCACATATTGTTTATGATTATATACATGTGTGTGTGGTGTTGTGATGTGCTTGTTGCATTTCTCGGAAGCCTCGCTGGTGAGGGGAGGGTATGCCTCAAAGAGACAGCGGTGGCCTTATTCCGGAAGTCCAGCTGATGAGGAGAGATCATACCCCAAGGAGATAGTCCCAAAGAGATGGATCAGAAGAGCCAGTGCCGGTGATGGGAGGGCATGCCCCAAAGAGACGATACTGAGCTAGGTGGTAGTTTGCCGATCATCCGTCTACCTACCCTATGTGGCTATGTGGGACCGACGGGTCCGAGGAGCATGCATATGATTGAGGTGTTACATTCATCCTATTTTATTACCGTGGATATGTCTATACTTATTGATGGATGCGGTTATCACAAGTAGAGTGGTGGATGTGTTACTGACGCTTCTTCTGTCATTTTTTTGGATATTTTATACCTGTTGATGGATGTTAATGTCATGCATAAAGTAGTGGATACATATTATTGCTGATTTCTCCTAACATCATTGTTACGTTATATATCGACTATTTATGTTTTTATGCATGAAGATTGATTTGGTGAATTGAGGACTGATCTGGTCACTAAGTCCTAGTTGGACTTACCCCTTATTACTATTTTTTTTGTAGCACCTGAGTTAAATCAGAGAGGTACCGGGGTGCTGTAGCGCGGCTGCTGGCGGCAGGGCAGCGGGTCTCGTGACATGTTGGATCGAGGAGGATATGGAGTCCAGTCATTTCTATTTTGTTGAGACATGTAGACTCGATTATTTTATTTTCGCATTTTCCTTAGTTTGGGGTGTCCGTTTTAGGACTTTAAAGTTTTGAAAATAAATTAAACCTTTAGCATTTTTTTTTATTAGTGGTTGGGTTTCTTTTAGAATTTGATGTTTTCCTTTAAGTTCTAAATGTCATAAAATGTTTTGGTTCATTACTTATTTTTGCATAGTTGATTTGAGGTTAGGCTTCGGGGTATGTCGCGTACCCTAGCCGGTCATACCAGATTTCGGGTATGACCCTCGGGTTTCGTGTGGCTCTCCTTGAGCCGTACGACATCCAATGGGGAGGGTTTTATATTATTATTATTTTTACAATTTTGCCCTCAAGACTTAAGTTCTTTCACCCGACTCAACCTTTAGCCCCGACTCGACCCGTGAACCCAGTTTCAACCCGACTTAAATCAATCCAACATATAAATCATAAAAACATAATTCACGAGTCCAACCAATTGAATTATACCTTCTATTCGCGTCAATTTTTGTGACTCAACCCGGCTAGTCCCCGATCCGATATGTTGGCCTAAGGTTTTTAACCTTGGTCTTAATCTCGATTTTGATGATAACAAACATGGAACTAATGGTTTCATTGAGAAATACTTTCAGGTTCCAAGTCGGTTAGCGTTCGATGTCCCCGATCGGAAAAATTAGAGAAATCAGAGAAATCGACAATGACGCTCATCGACGCTCGAAATTCTTCGGAAAGTTAAAGTTTAGGTATAGGGTGTCTAGCTTGTGTTGTAAATACTCAGGACAATGCATGAGCACCCAGAAAGCCAATCCTGAATCCCTAAACACAAAAACCCGAAAAATTAGAAAAGACCCTAAATTCACTAAACCTAAGGAGCTCCTTGGATGGCTATATAACATAGACATTTTCTTGGCACCGAAAGTGCCGATAATTGTTCCTTAGGTAAAAACTAGATAACGAGATATTTTAAGGATTTTTTGGAAGCCTTTAGCCTACCCATATTTGATCCGAAAGATTATAAAGTTTCCATTTTTCGAAAATTTGTACTAGACCCCAAAAGTTAGATTTTGATTCTTAAGGATTTTGATTTTTTAGATACTTTTATTGAATCCAAATGGGGGTAATCCTTATATAACATTTATGTTTTAAAGTTATTCACTTAAAGTTAATAAATGTTATATAAGTAGACTTAGCGAAGATAGAACCCAGAAACGAGCAAACAAGCAAAAAAAATCAACCAAACCAAGTAGTCGATCGGCAGAAGGAGAAGATATTTTGATCAATCGACCGATGCCCAGAATGGGCAGAATACCTTCGGTCACTCGGTCGGTCGACAGACGATCGATCGGCAAGCGATTGGACGTTGGCAACGGGCAAAAATATTCCCGTTGATGAGCCTTGAGTGTTGGGGGGGTTATAAATATCAATCCCAAACTCATTTCTTAGGTGTTGTTGATGCATCTAAGCTTCCATTGAGCCATCTTTTTTCATCTCTAAAGCTTTTCTTGAGTCATCTCTTTGCAAACCCTAGTTTCTATTATAAAACCTTGATCTAGCCTTTAAACCTTCAAGATTCATCTTCTTAAGGCATCAAGAGAACTAGGGAGTTTCTTTTGGAGCTAAATATTTGTTGTTTGATTTATTGCTCCATTAGTTGTTGTATTTTATTGTTCATTTCATTGTAATTGAGTTTGTGTAAACCTAAAATGCTATGTTGATTGAGTTGGTGGTTGCCTTGGTGTTAAGGCTTAAATCCACCTTTGTAAACTTAGTTTACTAAGATTAGTTGAGTTATCCCATAGGTTGAGGTGGGAGAGTGCTCTCGATAGGAAGGCGGGATACTTCCGGGTGTGGAAGTGCTTTCAGTTTGAGAGCAGAGACTTTTCGGTGTAAAGTCATCTTTGTAAGGGAAATGATATAATCTAGTAAAGCTAGTTTGGAAATCCTAAGCGGGGTGCTTAGGTAGTGGAGTAGGCATTGAGGCCGAACCACTATAAATAATTATGTTAGTATTGATATCCTTATTTGTGTTTAAATTATTTTATTATTGCTTCTGCATTTAGTCGATACATTGCAATTTTGCAAAGTAGTTTAAGAAAATGTGTAAAATAGAAATTACGCGAAAAGTTTAGTTAACACACTATTCACCTAGTGTGGCCATTTCACCAATATGGTACGTTGCACCAAATAAAATTTTATATTAGGAAATCTCGGGTATTATAGGAGCCATATGGCTAAGGACGACGTTCAACTCTCAGCCAAAGGCGAAAACAATTGATGTACAGTACCCAGTCATCAACATCCCTAACCCCAAGGGCGGAGGCACGTCGATGGGATGGGGGATAATTGCCCCCCCCCCTCCCCTCAATTTTGAAAAGTCATTTCTTATATGGCGAATGATGATTTTACCCTTCTCTTATCGTAAAATTGCCCCCATATTCCTAATATTTATCTTTTTTTAACCCTCGTACATTTAAAAAATTCTCTCTATATCTCAAATTTTTATTCTCTTTTACCCTCCACAAATTAAAAAATTTCTCCTCTATCAGTAAATTATATTTTTTTTCCCTTATCTCCTGATCCCTCCCTTCCGTTGTCGCCAGCATTGCCCCTGCTGGCTGTCATCTCTCGATCTCCCTGCATCAGTGCACTGTCGCCGTGGTAGTGCCCACGTCACCGCGTGCTCCGCCCTGCGGCCAACAGCAAATCGATTCGCCTCCTACTGGTAGCCCACTGGCTTGCCCCCTCTCAATTTGATTTTTGGCTCCGCCACTGCCTAACCCATATCATATGGCCCTAGGACGACCGTCCTTGAGCAATGTGGGAGCTGTCGTATCCACTCCCCACCTCGCATTAAAATTTTTTGTTTCGGAAATGGAAGTAGGTGTGTTGCATGCCAACTAGAAAGAAGCCCGATTGTGCTATAATGAATGCCTCAAACCAAAGATGGTCGAACCAAAGTGAGAGAATAGTCTCTAGGGAAGCTCTTGTTAAAACGATAGTTATACAGGAAGTTACAACTGCTTATGCGACTGCTTCCAAGAAACAAGGTAAGGAATAAATAATAATCACAAAAAAAAACACGCAAACACAAGGAATTATTTACGAAGTTCAATGAAAAACTTGTCATCTAATCTGTGGGGCCCGCACCGGACAGATGTCCAATCCACTATCAACAAGTACAATATTAGTTTTAGGATTTCACACTCCGAATTCCAACTATCAGTACTACAGTGAATTGGAAATAACAAACAACATATTTGCTATTGCAAGTACTAACCTACTGCCTCTCTATGATAACTCAATCATAGAGTTCTGTCCTCCACACAATCTCTATGGTGTAGTTAGTTAACAATTCAATTCCGTTTTAGCTTAAAAATAAGTGAAGTGGTTTGTTGCCATCTATGCACTCAGCAGTCTCAACTCCTCATGTAACTTTGGCAACAGAGTTTACGCACATAGGAGACTTAAGAAATTCAGATCTTCTCTTTCAGAAGATATATGTGAAAACCAATCAATCTGAATAAATGCCTATTTAATCAACGATCATAACATCATCAGTTCAAACTGAACAGGCAGCCATGAATCCCCATAAAGCATCGATCATAAAGCTACAGAAATAACGTCTGGTTCATTAATGAAGACCATATCCATATTCTAGAAATGAACAAGTAATAAACATGTAACTAAATATGATTAAAATATTAGAGAGATAATAAAAGTAAATCATTAATCATCATTAGTTTCAGCAACCAAAAGCCATCATCGCAGCAGCAACTTTATCTTGAAATTCACAGTTTACAGGAGTAGTTGTAACTGTCTTACAACTGAGTAACTTAGGCTGAAATCCTCATAAACAATAGTAGTTGTAACTATTAATTCAATTGAGAACAAACTAAAATACTTTTGTCAAATATAACCAACACATAAAAGCCAACACTAACAATCTTCCCATTTGACTTATTTGGCAAAACTCAACCTGTCAGAACACACCAGCAAGATAGAGAGCAAGACGGTTTAAACTGAAACATATTAATGATTAAAAAAAGAGATTAACATATAATATCCAAAGTATACCATCACAGTCATAGTCATCCACAGTCAAAATATAACAACCAGTAGACACACAATCAAATAACTAGTCACAGAAACTAATCCAGACAATCAAACAAGTTAATGTTACCACCACAATACAGTTACAACCATAAAGAAAGGACAGATAAATAAGGTTGCAACTGTTAAATTTCTCCTCTTTTTGGTATAATAAGCCAAAGGAGAACATAGCCAATATCAATCTGAACTGGATGAATCTGAAGAACTATTAGAGGATGATGAAACATGACGTGCCAGCAATGAGAATCGACCTCACTTAGAGCACCGCACGCAGTCCTATAGACTTCAATCGATCTCGAGGTCTATGGATTGGACTAGAACTATTGAGTTCAATCGGACTAGACCCAGCGATGCCCCACACCTCAAATCTCACGACCCCATCCAGGGGGCTCCGCCCAACTGCATTTTTTAGTCAGGCTCAAGGCAGACTAAACGGCTCTGCTCAAGGACCCTACTCGACCACATAAGGATATATACATCCTACCTTATCAAACAATATACACCTGTCATCTCCGGGATTGACCTCGACCCATTCTGGGCAACCTCACTACAAGATTTTCGGGCGACAACCCCATCCTTCCCTGCAATATAAATAGACATGGCACACCCAAGTAATCCTAAGTTCCAATTCTATTATCTTCACTTTGGAGTCTTCCTAACTTGAGCGTAAGAGTATCTTTTGCAGGTCCCCCCCACCGACGTCGAACCACGCAAGGAGAGACATCGAACTAGATCGGAAGGCCCAACTCTCGGACAATAACACTAATTATTATAAAGGGATACACCACAACCTTTTATTTTTCTAAAAAATATAAATAAAAAATATATGAAAATTGAGATGGATTCCAAGAATGCACAAACTAATCCAGCACTAACCCGATTGGTATAGACTGTATCCGGTCCACCTCAAGTATGTCCCGGTCTTTTCAGACAGTAGCCGACCCAGTTCGAATTAGGGGTGAGCATGGACCGATTAACCGGTCCATTAGCAATTTTATTAACCAGTTCATTATTTTCGGTTTTTCAAAATTATTAATCGTAAACTAGTCCATTAACTTCGGTTAACCGTCACTTCGGTTTCGATTTTTCCAATTCGGTTAACCGATAGTTTTCGATTAACCAATCACATATACAAAAAATTTTAATCTACAAATATAGTAACATTATACAAATCACATATACAAAAAAATTCAAACAAATATCGAATCTTTATTGGGAAAAGAAAAAAAAATGAAACTACTTGAGCCAAGATAATGTGATGAAAAAATTAATAATTTATATAATTTATTTATAATTTTATAATTTTTACATTTTTTACAATTTTCTTTTATATTTTTTATAATTTATAAATCATTTGATTAATTTTTAAATTTTTTCTAATTTATGAATCATTATTATATATATATATATACGATAAATTATATTGAGAATTTTTTAAATCATGAATGGAATACGAATTCGAAAATTGATTTTAAAAAAAATATAATTCGAAATCTAAAAAACCGATTCTATTAAAAAAAAAAAACTGATTCGCGCTTCTTCTTCTTTTCCGCACCCCTGGTTCGAATGATGCTGTTGTCAGGCATGCATGGGCCCGTTTAAAATGAGATAAGGTATAGCAAGGCAATAATAAGAAGCATATGCTTCCAGCGGACCACCTGTCTCTTCCGAGCCACCAACGCCAAACTACGCCTTCGACTGATCGCTCTTGCGCAGCGTTTTCGCTACCTGTCAAGAGTCGGCGGCATTCTACACTGTTTGCTGTATCATTCGAGACACGAGAATTGCGTCTGCTCTCGCGGCATCGAACAGCGCATCTAGCAGCGACGCAGCAGTTCCTCCACTAAATCGGGGCCATCGGGTGTTCTTGACCTTGCGGCGATTCGCCGAAGCGTGTCGCGCTGTCGTGTCTATCTCTTCATCCGTCGTCTGGATAAGGCCGCCACATGTTCGACCCAAATGCCGACAAGAGCCATAAACAAGTCTTGATAACAAGGCGCGCTTAAACCTGAAAAAAATCGTAACCCTTTCCAACATATAAAACTCAAGAGTAGCCGAGACAGACTGTGGATCACAAAGTTAGAAACATGAGACGCAATCTGGTGGCTCTCAGCCTTGTCCTAATGGTGGCGGCCGCCGCCTCCGCCCGCGTCTACGGCAACCTGGAGCTCCGTTCTAAGCTGCACAACGAAGGTAAGTGACCGCTCCCAATTCCCAAGTAACTCTTCTTGATCTGTAAAACTAGATCGATGTTTAGATTTCTTCTTGGTTTCGGGATGAAGCAGAGGAGGAGGCCGCGAGTGGGCCGAGGTGGCGGCGAACATGGCCGTGTTGCGACCGGTGCGGCGGATGCACCAAGTCCAACCCGGCGGACTGCCAGTGTCAGGACCTGGTGAGGTCGTGCCACCCGTCGTGCCGGAGTTGCGTCCGGTCGCCGCTCAGCGTGGAGCCGCCCATGTACCAGTGCATGGACCGCATCCCCAACTTCTGCCAGCGCCGCTGCCGGCCAGGGTCCCTCTTCGGCCGCTAGTAGGTGCCGTGGCTGTGGCTTCACTCTTTGTTTTATTTGAGATTTTGTTGGTCAGGCATCTTCCAAAGTGATCAGGCGAACATTGGAGGGATGTTAATACTTGCAGTGATCTGCCATCGTGCCTTATCTCAATGTACTTAGCTTTATTTTACTTTTTCCTGTTTCCTCAAGAGCAGAGTTTTAATCTACACAATGAATCAGAAGTTGGATGTGAGCAAATTTATCCTCTGGATTCATGCCGCATTAGCAAAGAAATCATGCAGGAAAAAATGGATATCAGGATTTATATTTAATAATTAGTATATTGTTTAGAGTATGGTGCTTAATGTTTGATTGAATCATTCAGGAAATCATGCAGGGTGCAAATCGATATTGATTTGGAATTAATTATACAGTATGGTGCTTAATGTTTGATTGAATCATTCACAAAAAACATCTATAATATCTTATGATCATTCATACAACAATGAGTGTGACTACGCTCTATAAATATGCATATGAATAGGATTTACATGAAAGAACATGAGCATTTCTCAAACAATTCAAGAAAGGTCCTGACCACTGGTCCCTATATGGTCCAAATTTCAATACAATAAAACAATGATAGACCTTTTGGCAGGATCAAACCAAGTTCCTTTTAGAAGCATAACTTGGTAGAACAATATGCTCAGTAATTTTCATCAAATAAAGAAGATAATATGGTGAAAGTTTCTTGTGCCAAAGCAACATCGGATGACAATATGCAAGTAAGATTATTAAATTCTATTTTACAACTAAACACCAAAGGAGAGGATTTTAGCACACCAGGGGACTTAATTATGTGTTTGCAATGCTAAGTACAAGTTTTCACAAAATTGACTAAGCATGGTGCTCGATATTAAGCGCAACAAATAATATAACAAACAAACACTTAGCAAATAATGTGACGAGGAAAATATAGTAAATGACGAGTAAAATCAACATAAAGATAAATGAGGAGATCAATACAAATAATATAATTTAGAGTGGCTCAACAACCTTAATTACTTACATCCACTACCTTTGTTCTCGCCTGAAGTCGGGATGATGCAGGCTTCCGCATCTTCTAGTCCAGTGCAGCTCCGGTGGTGGCTTGCAAAGGCACTTCGACGCTCAAGTAAGAACGAATCTTAGCTGATGGGTGTGGAATTAGAATCGATAGTATACCTGATGTGCATCGTGTTTGTTTTATGAGGCAGGTCAGAGATATTTGGTGATGATGTCTCCTAGAATCTCGTGAGGATATGCCTTGAACGAGTCGAAGTTTATCTTGAAGATGATGTGCTCATTACTATCGAATCTCTAGATGTTGATATTCTTGTTTGACCAAGTGGAACCCCTAGGCTAAGTTGTAGTTGGCTCGATCCGAGTCTGGTTCATGAGCGTGGGTGTATCCGGGCCTCGTCCGATCGGGCCCAAAGAGCTAGTCCAGTCCACAGCCCATGAGCTTGGTCGAAGTCGGAGGACTTCGTGCCGAGCTATAATAGTGTGCCGACTTCTATTTGTTTGTCGAACTCTTTATGTGTTCCAAGTATCTGACCTCGATCGAGCTCATGGTATCAGTTGTGTTTTGTCCTTAGCCAGATTGCTGAAGAAGGAGAACCTGATGTCCTTCGGTTTCGCGACTCTTGGATTTATGTGCTCAATGTGGCGATTATAGGGGAAAGATGCTTTTTTCATGTGCCCGTTGCTTGTTAACGCCTGCCCCCGCATTTAATCCTGACAAGGGGTAATTATGACATGGAGATTTGTTCCTTTTAAAGGCACTTGAGTGTATGTTGTTAGTTCACGGGCTTCGCCCTGTTAACGAAGTGTAAACAACGACGGTTACATGGAAGGCTCCCTCAGATCTTTAAATACTTTAAGTCATTTTTGATGTTATATCAAAAACAACTCAAATTAGACCACCTTAGAACCTTTAGGTGTCTTTGTTATTCAAATGTTTTAAGTCAACGAAGAACTAAGTTTGATCCCAAAGCCAATGAATGTATTTTTATAGGATATCCATATGAGATGAAAGGATATAAGATATACAACTTAAAAACTCAATCCATTGTATCTCTAGAAATGTTTCATTCACTGAAAATATTTTTCCATTCAACACCTAAAACGCTCCACAAAATCTTAACCCTCAACCTATTCGGAGAAGTCAAAGGGCATTTAAAAAATCTATGAAGCTCCATGACTACATATGTAACCAATCATCTCCTACCATTAAACTCAATCCCCAAACCAATTCCACTCCTTATTCTATATCAAAATACATTGACATGTCTAGAATCTCCCCTGAACATAAGAGTTTTTTAACCACCATAGATACTTGTAATGACCCGAATACTTATGAAAAGACTGTCAAAAACCTTGTTTGGATAAAGTCAATGCAAGAGGAACTCAATGCACTAGAAGCCAACAATACTTGCGTTCTATGTGACTTACCTCATGGAAAATATGACATGGGATACAAATGGGTATATAGAACAAAATTCAGACCAGATGGAACTATAGGCAAATTCCAGTCATGACTTATGGCAAAGGAGAACAACAAAATAGAAGGTGTGGATTATCAGGAGACATTTGCTCTTGTCTCCAAACTTACCACAATAAGGGCACTTCTAGCTGTTGCTGCCTCGGGCAAGTGGCCACTCTTTCAATTGGATATAAACAATGCCTATCTCCATATCGTGATTTGGAAGAGGAGGTGAATATGAAAAGGCCTACATGATATGGAAATATCAATGATAAAAGTGTATACAAATTACAAAGGTCCATATATGGGTTGAAGCAAAATGGCCGACAAAGGTTCGTCAAGATTTCAACCAATATAAAATCTCAGGACTTCTAACAAAGTTCATTCGACTCAGGCATGTTCATAAAATTAAATAATGGAAAAATTATCATGGCACTAGTGTATGTTGATGACATAATTCTAATTGAAACTGATGGGATGGGTATAGCTGATTTAAAGGGACATATTGATAGTCAATTCAAGATCAAGGACCTTAGAGAAGTTACCTACTTTTTAGGGCTGGAGGTGCAGAGGATAGAAAAAGGCATACACATCAATCAGAGGAAGTACATACTTGCTCAAAGAACTTAACCTAATCAATTGTAAGCCAAAAGGCACTCCATCATATCAAAATGCTAAAATAACAAGTGAAGCTTTACCTGAAGATCCATTTCTAGATAATTGCACATCATTCAAAAGGCTAATTGGAAAGCTTCTATACATAACTAGACTGGACTAGAACTATTGGACCCGGTCGGATTAAATCCCAACTTACCTTGAGCCGAACCAAATGGCTCTGCCTGGGGCTCCAACCAGGGGCTCCATCCGGTCACACTCTTTGACTAGACTTGAGCCAGACCAGACGGCTCCACCCGGGGATCCCACCCGGCCATACATGGACATCCACGTTCTTCCTTATCATGAGGGATAAACCATTACGAGCCCGCCATCTCCAGGATCAGCCTTGACCCATTCTAAGCAACATCCCTACAACATTATCGAGCGACATCATCACCTCTACTTGCAATAAATATGGACACGATACGTTTCTGGTAACCCTATCTTCCAATTCTCCTTACCTCCACCTTCGAGTCCCACTGGCTTGAGCGTCAGAGTGTCTTTTACAGCCCCCTCCCCCTCCCCCCCCCCCACCAACGTTGAACACGACTAAGAGAGACACCAAAATGGACCAGATTACTCTGATCCTCATGCAGGAACATTTGGCGCCCACCGTGGGGCCGAATAAAGCTTACCTCCCCCACAATGGTTGGAACCCAAAGCTGAGCGACTGCCGCTACACGCCAACGACCCGACGACGACGATCGACCGTAGCCTAGAAACACTGAAACAACGAGAAGCGACGCTCCAACACCAACCCATCCTCCCCCTGAAGAGTCCCAGAGTCGAATAAATGATTTGGAGGCTAAAAACCAACGGATAACAGCTCGAATCGAGATGCTGACACGATCTCGTGTGTTGGCTTTAGGTTTTCAACCTTGGTCTTAATCTCTTAATCTCGGTTTTGATGATAACAAACATTGGACTAATGATTTCATTGAGAATATCTTTCAGGTTCCATATCAATTAGCGTTCGATGTCCCCGATCGAAAATATCGAAAGAAATCGGAAATCAGAATGACATTAATCGTCGCGCTCGGGTTCATCGCGAAAACTTCTCGAAGAGCGAAGCGTGCACCAAAGAAGTATTGGACAGGCTCAAAGATCACATGAAAGCTCTCCAATTTGATGGTCGTTGAAAGTCGAAATCCAAAAATAAAGCGCGGAAGAAAACTAGGCTGAAAAATTTAATTCAGCCTAAATTTGATCGATCGAGCGGTCGACCGAAGATGGTAAGAAAAAGGCAGCAGCTACTTCGGTCGACCAGGAGATCGACCGATCGAAGCCCAAATTAGGAAGTAGCTCTGTCGGTTGACCAACCGGTCGACCGACCTACGTTTGCTGAAGACGCAAGATCGCGTCGGTCGATTGACTGGTCGACCGAATGCGGGATCGAAGGAGTTGCATTTGGGCGGTCGACCCGTCGTCGATCGACCATAGAGAGAAGAGCAGCGGTCGAATGACCGGTCGATCGGTCGGTCGACCGACCAATCGATCGACGGCCTGCAATGGTTAAAAAACAATTCGTTGAGCTGTCGTTTCTTTATAAGGGTATAAATACACCATCATATAATTCATTTTACCTTCTTCTCTCCATCTTACAGATTTCGAATTCTTGGTTTCATTTCTAAGCTCTTTTTGTTGTAATTTTTACTTGTTATTTGAACATTGTTTGATTTGGGTTTGTACGAAGACCGTGTGTTTGGTCTTGTGTGTGAAAGTGGTTACCTTGTTGAAAAGATGTAAAGCCACTTGTGTAAACTTAGTGTTTACTAGGATTAGTTTAGTTGTCCCTTAGGGTTGAGGTGGAAGAGTTCTCTCGATAAGAAGACGGAGACTTTCGGGTGTGGATGTGCCTTAGGTCGAGAGTGGGACTTTTCGAGTGAAAAGTCCTCTGTGTAAGAAAAACTGAATTAATCTAGTAAATCTAGTTTTGAAATCCTAAGTGGGGTGCTTAGGTAGTGGAGTAGGCATTGGGGCCGAACTACTATAAATTAACGTGTTTGCATTGCTTTATTGTTTATTTTAATTGCTTAATTATTTATCGCTTCCGCATCCAATCATCAAATCGCAAATTTCCTAAACTAATCAAGAAACGATTAAAATCAGATTTAGGCTAATCAATTTAGTAAACATACTATTCACCCCCCTCTAGTGTCGTCATTTCACCTTCATTTGGTATCAAGACGGGTCGTGGATTGAGATTTCACCATCTTGTCTACATCTAGTCTCGATCTAGAAATGACTCTAGAGAGTGTAGCGTCTTCACCTCCTAGGTTCGATGACTTAAACTTTGGTCTTTGGAAACATATGATGTACACTTATTTGAAGACTAAAGGTTTTGGTGTCTTTAACAAGTTACATTGGGAATTCATTAAACCTAAGGTGTGCTTGGAGTGAAATGGATAAGAAAATATCTAAGTATAATGGAGATGTCATGAATTGCTTACTTTGCACATTACCAAATAACATCCTAGATAAAGTCATGCATTGCTCTTCGGCTTATGACTTATGGGACACTTTAAATATTTTATATGATTATGCCAAAACCGAAGAGATTGTCACTTTTAATGAAGGTGGTGATGACAATGGTCACTCACCTACTACTAATCTTGATTTTGATGCCCATAGCTCTTCTAGTCAAAGAAGTAGCACCAAGAGCCGAAAAAGAAAAGTAATTTGTCATGCTTGTAAAGAAAAGGGGCATGTGAAGAAAAATTGCCCAAGCATGAAGAACAAAGCATGGAAGAGGTCAAGTGCTTCCACCTCTACCTCTCACTCATTTGAAGCACCCTCTAGCAATGACTATGAAGCTACTTCAAAAGTTTGTCTCATAAGCACCAAAGATGAGGTACACTCTTTTCCTTCTAGCCATAATAATAATAATGTTAGTACTAGCTCTTCTAGTTTATTCAATATGTCATATGAAGAACTAGTTGATGAATGTCAAAAAATGTATGCCTTGCTTGTTAGAAAAGATAACGAAAATAAAAGATTGAAAAAAGAAAATATGATGCTTAATTCTCATTTGCATGAATCCATACTAGAAAATGAAAATTTGAGATCTAGGTCATTTGATTCATGCCATGATAATGTAGAACATGAGCTTAAGGATTTGAAGCTTAAAAATAACAATTTAGAAAATAAGAATTGCAAGTTAAAATCTCAATTGCATGCATTGCATAAATCCATAGATGATTTGAAAAATGAGATGTTGATTTTGAGTAGGAAATTAAGTTAATACTTCCTCTTTTAATTTTAAAAATCAAAATATCTCATTTAGGAAACCTCAAAAGAAAAATATTTTATCTAAGAATGCCCATGCTCATCATGCCTCTCATGCCATGCATTCTACCATTAGACCTCATAATTATAAGAAGATGAATGAGGTTTCTAAGAATGCTCATACTCATCATGTTTCACATGTCAAACATTCAAATGATAGATCTAATGTCATAGCATAAATAAAAAAAATTCAATGAACATTATTTTTGTTATGATATTTTTGGCCATGCTATCCATGATTGTGCATTTAAAAGAAATCCAAGCGTAGTTAAGACACTTTGGATTCCTAGGCCAACTCACCCTCAAGGACCCAAAGCCATTTGGGTACCAAAAGTCTCATCTTCTCTTGTAGGGGGAGCTACCACAAAAGGGTGAAAGATTGATGAAGGGTTGAAGTTGACCAAAGAGTTGAATGAAGAATCCTTTTATGGTTGCAACTTCAAGCTTACACCTAGATGCCTTAGGTAAAATTGACATCAAATATTTTGGTATCATCTCCTTACTCTGGCTTGTTGTATTTAAGTTGGAGTTATGATACATGTTTAAGTTGAGTTGTTTTCCCCGCTCTTGATAAGAGTCTTTTGAAAAATGATTTTGATTTTTGATTTTCCGGTCTCTTCGGAGACCTAGGTGGCCTGTAATGGGCCTAAGCGACATTGCGGTTTTAAATCGTAGGCTAATTGTGGCTTTCGGTTTTCAACCAATAGGAAGGGTTGGAGATCTCTTATTTTTCAAAATTTCACATTTTGAGATCTCTTGATTCATTTTGTTATCATGAATGATTATTATGAAAATGAATCCATGCTATTTAGTGAAGTTGAATTTTGAAAATGATATTTGGTTTTTTCTCTTCGCTATTTAGTTTGATAGCTTGCATGCAGATGTGATTTTATTTTCTATTTATAAAGTATACTTGCAAGTTATAAATATTTTAGGAAGACTAATTAGAATAAAAAAATTAGTTTGGCTAAATTATCATAAATAAGGTATAACTTTGATAAATTCAAAATCTTAGTGTTATACCTCAATGCTTAAGCTTAAACGGTCTCTATACTCATGATGGTTACATGTAAAATCCTTGAATTTTCATGAGTAGGTAGAATTTTAGTACTTAGGCAAATTTCATCAAATGAAACTTGCTGTAGGTTGGTATTCATTATTAGAGATCTTATCATTAAGTCCAAACTAGTTAAACATGGTTAGAGATCTTATTCCTCAAATATTTCATATCTTAAGATCTCTATGATTCATTTTGATATCATGAAAACTTTCTTAAAAATGAATCTTTACTATCTAGCATAGGTTGAAACTTTAATGAAACTTAGCATTGAACTTGTGCTACTTAGTATGTTAGCTTGCTAGTAG
This sequence comes from Canna indica, assembly GCA_034359265.1. Classification (NCBI taxonomy): domain Eukaryota; kingdom Viridiplantae; phylum Streptophyta; class Magnoliopsida; order Zingiberales; family Cannaceae; genus Canna; species Canna indica. The sequence continues at coordinate 66,177,525 of CP136890.1, read as the reverse complement.
GCATATTATTTCATTATGCTACTAATGAAGTCTACTTACAAGTTGTGAATGTTAATGAAAGGATATGCTATCTAAAAGAAAATGAAAAAGAAAATGAAAAGTTGGGAAAATTTTCAAGAAAAAAAGGTATGAATTTAATTTTACAAAATCTTAGCATAATAGTTGAATATTCATGCTTTAATGATGTCTCTATACTCATGGTTGTTTTTCAAGACAAATATATAAAATTTAATGAGTAGGAAAATATTTTGATAACTTAGGTAATTTCATGATATCTTGATTGAATGAAACTTGCTCTAGGTTAAAACTCATATTAGAGACCTTATTTTGAGTAAACACCCAATGAACATGTTTAGTCTAAAATGTGATTCTAGGTGTTCAATCTTGAAAATTCATGTGTAGATGAAAATGTGATAACTAGGGATGAGCATGGACCGGTTAACCGGTCCATTAGCAAAAAAAAAAACCGGTCCATTAACTTCGGTTAACCGCTATTTCGGTTTCGGTTTTTTCAGTTTAACCGATAATTTTCGGTTAACCAATAAATTTTTTTAACCTACAAACATAATAATATTATGCAAATCACGGAGAAAAATCTAAATAAATAGCAAATTCTCATTGAAAAAAAAGAAGAAAAAAGTGAAGCCATTGAACCAAGATAATGTTCTACAAAAACTAATATTTTTATTTTTATTTTTTAAAATATTTTTTGATTTTTTAAAATATTTTTAATATTTTTTTGATTTTTAAATATTTTTTAAATATTTTTTAAATATTTTTTAAATATTTTTTAAATATTTTTTAAATTTTTTTTAAATATTTTTTAAATATTTTTTTTTAAATATTTAATTTTTTTTATAATTTTTTATAATTTTCTGTAATTTTTTATAATTTTTTATAATTTATAATTTATAATAATTATTATTTATATATATATATAATTAAAAATTAATAAATTATATCCAACCAGTCGGTTAACCGAAAACGGTGGACTTTTTACCTCTCGGACCGAAACCGAAACCGAAAACCGATTTTTCGAAAAAACAAACCGAAACCGAAAAAACCGGTTCGATTAACCGGAAAAACCGGTTCGATTAACCGGAAAAACCGGTTCGGTTTTGGACCGATTTTCCGGTTAACCGAAAAACCGGTTTTTTTTTCTCACCCCTAGTGATAACTAGATCACATTAGTGGACTTAAGCTTGAAAAAGGTTTGACCCAAGTCAATAAATTGACTTGGACACTTCATTTTAAAGTCCAAAACTTCATAAACATGTTTAGGAATAAGTATGATATGTTTCCAAGCACTTAGAGTGAAAAATTCATATGGATATGGATAAAATGACATAGAAGTGGTTTCATGAAAATCTCTTTTGAACCAAGTTGACTCAAGTCAACAAGTTGACCTAAAGGTTTCATTTTTGATCCATATTTGAGAAACATGTTTAGATTTACTCATGTTAGGTATCCATAGGGTTAAGTTTGAAAAATCATGAGTAAATGTTAAGATTGAAACTTAGCAAGTTTCATAAAAACTAGTTTAGTTTTAAATGAAACCATGCTAGGTTGATATCTTGACTTAAGGACATAATTTTCATTCCAAACTTGACATATACTCTTTACATGACCATCATGTGGTGTCATGAAAGTTTGAATGAAAATTGAACAAAATTTAAGAATAACTGAAAATTACAAAAATACCATTTCAACCTACAATTGGTATAATTTTATTTATTTCTAGGAAAATATAGAAAAATTCTTTTTAAATGATTCTTGAAACTGCACATTCATTGAAAAATCTAGTTTCTTCAGTAAAAATTTCAAAGCATTTCATCAATAATCTAATTAATAATGGAATTTTGAAGTTGAATTTCGAAAACACAAAGTATCACTTATTTGAAATATCAATCTTTTTGATACTTTGATCTTTTTTTAAAAACTTCAAATGAAAACTCATGTATACCATTTGTATTCCATTTCTAATATCATTCACACAATTTCTTGAGTAAAATTATTTCTAGGAATGATTTTGATATCTTGAATGATACCTAGAAATAAGCTTTGATTAGAATCAATATAGGATGAAAAATGGTCTTTGAAAATTCTTTTGAGTTCAAACTTTATTCATGCATTTGAAATGACCATTCAATATTTGGTATCAAAATTTTCATCCAAAAATATACCAAAGATTTTCATCGAAAATATGATTTTGTAAAGATTTAAAAGTTTGATTTTTTTTAAAGCTTAAGGTATAGGTTGACCTAAGTCAACAAAGAAACTTAAAAAATTCATCTTAAGCCCAAACTTGATTCATAGACTTACATTCTCTAAAGCTTGATGTCTATATGCCTAAGTTTAAGAAAACATGAGTAGATAACAAAACTTGATACTTAGCATTTTCATGTTTTCATGCTTATTTCAAATGAAAACATGCTAAGTTCATATTTGATCAAATGACATCCTTTTCACTTCAAACTTGATATACATGTTTTGCATGACTATATCTTTGTATTTTGAAAGTTTGAATGAAATCTAAAAATGTCATGAAAAAAATATGAGTACATTCATAATTGAGTACATACATGATTTTGTTTTGAATTCAAATATTTAGTTTTGAACATATCATGTATGATTTAAGTTTCATATCAAATATTTGTTTTTCATCCCTTTGGTTGAGATTTTCATGGTTCATGAAAAATACTCCTTAGAGTCTCAACTTCATGAAAAAATATTTGTATTTCATCCCTTTGACTAGATTGCCCTTTGTTGCCCTTTTTGATTGATGTTAAAAGGGGGAGAAGAGTATAGGTATAAAGGGGGAGAAAAGTATAAGAAAATTGGAGAGAAAATTATAGATAAAGGGGAGAAAAATATAGGAAATTTGTGCATATAGATAGGGGGAGACTATTTCATAAGATATGCATGTTAATAGGGGGAGAAATCCCTTAGGTGATATCCTCTATGCTTTAATGATATATTTTCTTAAGGATGTTTGTCATAATCAAAAAGGGGGAGATTGTTGGCTTTAGGTTTTCAACCTTGGTCTTAATCTTTTAATCTCAGTTTTGATGATAACAAATATGAGACTAATGATTTCATTGAGAATATATTTCAGGTTCCATATCAATTAGCGTTTGATGTCCCCGATCAAAAATATCAGAAGAAATCAAAAATCGGAAGGCATTGATCATCGCGCTCGGGTTCGTCGCGAAAACTTCTCGAAGAGCGACGCGTGCACCAAAGAAGTATTGGATGGGCTCAAAGATCACTTGAAAGCTCTCCAAGTTGATGGTCGTTGAAAGCCAGAACCCGAAAATAAAGCGCGGAAGAAAACCAGGCTGAAAAATTTAATTCAGCCTAAATTCGATCGACCGGGTGGTCGACCGAACAGGGTAAGAAAAAGGCAATAGTTACTTCGATCGATCGGGCGGTCGATCGATCGAAGCCCAAATTGGGTAGTAGCTCTGTCGATGGACCAACCGGTCGACCGACCTGCGTTTTTTGAAGACGCAAGATCGCGTCGGTCGATTGATTGGTCAACCGAATGCAGGATCCAAGGAGTTGCGTCTGGGCAGTCGGCCCGTCGGTCGACCGACCACAGAGAGAAGAGCGGCGGTCGAATGGCCGATCGATCAACCGACCAAGCGATCGGTGGCCTACAACGGATAGAAAACTATCCGTTGAGCTACCGTTTCTTCAGAAGGGTATAAATACACCCTCATATAATTCATTTTACCTTCTTCTCTCCATCTTACAGATTTTATTGAGTATTATACAAGAGGTTTAAGCCTTCTAAAAAGATTAGGCCTTTCGCTCAATTCTTCCGGCGATAACTTCTTCAAGCGCACACTCTGCCTCAACTCGAGAATTGATTCGAGCTCTACAACTCAACGAGTTGGAGGATCCAAGGCTTGGAAAAGAGCGCTAATTCTTGGTTTCATTTCTAAGCTCTTTTCGTTGTAATTTTTACCTGTTATTTGAACATTGTTTGATTTGGGTTTGTACGAAGATCGGGTGTTTGGTCTTGTGTGTGAAAGTGGTTACCTTGGTGAAAAGGTGTAAAGCCAGTTGTGTAAACTTAGTGTTTACTAGGATTAGTTTAGTTGTCCCTAAGGGTTGAGGTGGAAGAGTGCTCTCGGTAAGAAGGCGGAGACTTCCGGGTGTGGAAGTGCCTTAGGTCGAGAGTGGGACTCTTCGAGTGAAAAATCCTCTATGTAAGGGAAATCAAATTAATCTAGTAAATCTAGTTTGGAAATCCTAAGCGGGGTGCTTAGGTAGTAGAGTAGGCATTGGGGCCGAACTACTATAAATTAACGTGTTTGCATTGCTTTATTGTTTATTTTAATTGCTTAATTATTTATCGCTTCCGCATCCAATCATCAAATCGCAAATTGCCTAAACTAATCAAGAAATGATTAAAATCGGATTTAGGCTAATCTATTTAGTATACACACTATTCACCCTCCCCCTCTAGTGTTGCCATTTCGCCTTCACCGTGGACAACTCCCGACTGACCACGAGCGCTTTCGCTCAGAGCATGGAGAAAGCAATCACTCCGGGAAGAGGAGATGAGTCCTCGTCCTTCACGATGAGGTCTCCAGCACCCCACATCCAAAAAAAGATGAAGATCCCAAAACCAGAAAGGCCATGACTGCCCTTCCTATCGACGCAGGACCCTTCGCTAAACACATAATGGCGACCCGCCTCCCATCAAGAAATAAGTTGCCTACCACCCTGTGATGGTACAAGCCACCCCACGCTACAACCGACGGTGTTCAGGACCATGATGCTCTATAACGGAGCAATCGTCCTGCACTTTTCATAGCCTTTCCAACTTTCCTGAGAAAAATCGCTTTGTTGTGGTTTGCCTCCCTCCCGCAGGGATCTATTCATTCATTCGAGGACCTCTCCCATGTCTTCCTCAACTGGTTCACTTCATAACGAGTCTACCACAAGATGGAGGTTGCCCTTCATTATGTCATGCAAGGGCAACATGAGCCCCTAAGAGAATACATGAATAGGTTCCAAGCTATAGCGGCCAAAACTCCCAATCTCGATCCACGAGTCGAACTCTACTCTATCAAGCTCGGGCTAAAGCTCGGACTTTTGCCGACCAGATCGCCCTAATAGAGCCTAAGGACATGGACAGGTTTCAGGAGAAGGCCAGTAGTTCCATAAAAATGGAAGAACTCCGAGAATCAAAAAAGATAGTGAAATCTCAAGGCCGTTGTCGAGGACAAAAAGTCTAAAAAGGGAGACATAAAAAGTGAAGATCGCAACCACCATGAACAAAGCAATGGCGGAGGGCCGAGGTTACCACCTCGTCCGAGTGCCCAATTTGACAGGTACACTCCTCTTAATACTAGGAAGGAAACCATCCTTCGCGACATCTACCACTAAAAGCTCATCAAATACCCTACCAACGTGGGAAAGCAAAAGCTACCACCCAACGCTGATATGAGCAAGAAGTGTGCATTTCATGACACCTATGGTCACATCACTGAGGAGTGTGTAGTACTCGACGATCAACTTGAAAATTTTGTCCGAACATGACACTTGGATAAATACATCCACCGCGCAAGAGATAGAGGTCGAAATAGGAGCCGCGACTGTAGACGACGAAGTCTAACAACCCCAAATCCCCACTTAGCTAACAGGGAGGGCAGCGAAGCCGACCTCCCGGGAATTAAACGAGCCTCGAAAGGTCATCAACTACATCGCCGGTAGACTTACAAAAAGTGAAGAATCGAGCTCGGCCAAAAAAGATCTTTTCAAGCAGTAATGGCGATCGGTAGCGCCGCTCACCCACACTAGCCTACATCTAAAACCCTGATAATATCGTTCCATGAATCTGATTTTCACCGAACTGATCAAAACCTACATGACCCGATCGTAGTCTTTGTGATTGCAAGAAATTTCATCATTAAAAGGGTCTTAGTCGACCAACGCAGCTCTGCCGACATCCTTTTCTACTCTACCTTTGAGAAAATGCAATTAACAAAAGCCTCACTCACCCCATACAAGGGAGATCTGGCAGGCTTCTTAGGAGAAAGAGTTGACATTCGAGGAGCTATATGGCTAAGACAACATTCAACTGTCAGCCTAGGGCAAAAACCATTGATGTACAATACCTAGTCATCAACATTTCCAGCCCATATCATATGATTCTAGTACGATCGTCTTTGAACAATCTAGGAGCTGTCATATCCACTCCCCACCTGGCTTTAAAGTTTTCCATTTCGAAAATGAAAGTAGGCGTGCTACATGCCGTCTAGAAAGAAGCCTAATGGTGCTATAATCAATGCCTCAAGGCAAAGATGGTCAGAGAATCTAATAGCCCACATACATTTTCCATAGTCGAAAGCAAATGCCCGACAAAGGTCTCCAAGCCAAACCTAGGATGGGACATGAGAATGAAACTCCGACTCAATCATTAAAAAGAACTCAAGTCGCGATCAAATCGCCACACTAGGCGTAAATAAAACTCGGGTCAAGCACTCTTCTGTACGCGCAATTTCTTTATTACTTAATAAAATTGCATTTCTTGAATCTTTTCTCAGTGTATGCCTAGGAAACTTTGCAGCCATCTCGCCACTATGACGAATATTTCATTATTCGAAACTCACTTGAATCTTCATGCATGGTTCCACCTTATACACCTCGGTGTGCTCGGCCAACTCTCGCACGTGTTTTTGGCCTTCAGAGCCATTACCCCCGGCCTCAAAGCACAATCCTTCACTCAATGACCAAAAATTAGTTTACATCAGTCTGGCTCGCCGGCCTCAATGCCTATTACGGGCTCCCGTGCCCTGAGCGACCCCAAGCGCGCTTCTCGTGAGCTTGATTTTCATCCAGTGTGGTCCTTGGCTACCACGCCACTACTTCTGGCCTTAGAGTTCTTATTCGACTCCTTGCGCGTGGTTTTGCCTTAAGCTCCTCGGTGTGCTCGGCTTAAACCCCTGAGTGCAGTCCTCGACTATCAGAGCTGTTACTTCTGGCCTCAGCTCCCTTACACTACCAGGATTCAATTTTCACCAACCTGGTTCGTTGGCTACCACACCACTACTTCCGGCCTCAGAGCTCTTATTCGATTCCTCGTGTGCGGTTCCGCCTTACGCTCCTCGACGAGCTCGGCTTGAACCCCTCGGGTGCCATCCTCGGCTATCAAAGCCATTACTTCTGGCCTCAGCGCCCTCACACGACTAGGACTCATTTTTCACCAGCCTGGCTTGTTGGCTACCACACCACTACTTTCGACCTCGAAGCCCTTATTTGACTCCTTGCGCGCGGTTTCGCCTTACGCTCCTCATTGAGATCAGCTTGAACCCCCAAGTGCAATCCTTAGCTATCATAGCCGTTATTTATGGCCTCAGGGCCCTTACATGACCAGGACTCGGTTTTTACCAGCCTGGCTCATTGACTACCACACCACTACTTCCAATCTTAGAGCTCTAATTTGACTCCTCGCGCGCGATTATGCCTTACGCTCCTCAATAAGCTCGGCTTGAACCTCCCGAGTGTTGTCCTCGGCTATTAGAGCCGTTACTTTTGGCCTTAGCGCCCTTACACGACTAGGACTCAGTTTTCAACAACTTGGCTTGTTGGCTACCACACTACTACTTTCGGCCTTAGAGTCCTTATTCGACTCCTTGTGCGCGGTTCTACCAACGCTCCTCGTCAAGCTCAGCTTGAACCCCCGAGTGCAGTCCTCGACTATCAGAGTTGTTACTTCTGGCCTCGGTGCCCTTACACAACGAGGACTCGATTAATTTTCACCAGCCTAGCTCGTTTGCTACCACGCCACTACTTTCAACCTCAGAGCCCTTATATGACTCATCGCACACGGTTCCACCTTATGCTCCTTGGCGAGCTCGGCCTGAACCCCCAAGTGCAATCCTCGGCTATGAAGCCGTTACTTATGGCCTTAGAGCCCTTATTCGACTCCTCACGCACGATTTCATCTTACACTCCTCGATGAGCTCGGCTTGAACCCCCCGAGTGCAGTCCTCAACTATCATGCCGCTACTTCCGACCTTGGAACCCTTACTTTATTACCACCGCTCAACTTGGAAGTGGGCCCAGCTCAACATTACTATTTAAATATCTGAAACGATCTCAGAGCTGCTATCAAAGGATTAGCCTCAAACAAAGGTTTTCCCCTTTTTTTAGGGGAGCCAAACATTATTGAACAAACTAAGTCAAGAAAGCATATCGCAGAAAGCAAAGTACAAAGTAAACCCACAAAGGGCTTACAGTTGGAAGGCCTCGAAGGGCAATAATTATTTTACAGGCGGAATAAAATAACCCACATGCGAGTAATTCAATAGGGACTACTTGGACCCAGCCAATGTAGTAGGAGCCCTCCCATCAGAGATGCCACTCTTTGGCAAACTCTCCTCGCCGAGATGGTTAAAGGCCTCCTCCTCAAGCATCGGAATCACAAGAGCATCATCCTTCACTTCCTTGGAAGGGTCAACCTCTGAAAAGTCAACCCTGGGAGCTAGAAATCGAGCATGCTCGATTGCTTTATAAAAACCTGTATCGTAAACCTTGAGAGAAGCATCATTGAAGTGGCCCACTTCGGTTTCCAGCCTTTGGGCAACAGGCCACCATCTCTCCCTCTCAGCCTGCAAATGTTCTTTGGTTGCTTCAAACTCGGCCTATTTAATAACCGTGAAATTTATTAAATCTTCGTATATTGGTTTCAGTGGGATGAGTGCAACGCGTAACAACGTGTGCGGAGTTGATCATGGTTGGGCACGAATTGAGATGAGACCTTTGCTCAATTTAAATTACCAAAATATAGAGTTATTTATTGTGTTAAGTCCGAGTTGGGTTTGAGCTGAGTCCGAGGGTGCGATTGGAGCTCGAATCGGACTCGTTTTGAACAAGTTGGATCGAGTGAGGGAGCCACACACTACCCAAGGATTAAATTCACAACTAAAGAATTTAAAAAATATATAAAGGGGCTGCCACCTGCTGGGGCGTACGGCTCCAAGGAGGAGCCAAACACTACCCAAGGAGGTGAGTGAGAGAGAGGGAGGAACCGTGAAGGATCGGCCAGAGATCAGAGCTTCGTTATATCGGATACAACGCGGGGCTTCTTCATCGTCTTCCTTGTCCCTAAATTGATCTTAGGCATGAGTGGTTCTTTCCCAAATCCCTAAATGTAGGATTAGAGGTTGCCGATCCTTGTAGATGGGATCGGAGGATGAAATTGAATTGTATTTTTGCGTTTATGCATGGTATTGTCCATTATTGATGTCTCGGATTGAACGCGGGTCGCTTCCTCGGGGTTTGGGGAGGGTGGCAGCCCTAGGGCATGCCCCTAAACCCTAGGGAGGGCCGGCCCTTGTGTAGGAAGCAAGGAATTGTTGCAATAAATTTATTTTACATTTTATCAATATTAAATTCCGAATTTTCATGTTCGAAAGCATGTTAGAAATTCACCTTGTGTTGTGGCCTAGGGTGGCCGAGTAACCCTAAAATTGTAGGGTACCCTTGGGGAATGTTAGGTTGAGGTTTTATTCGATTAAACTCTTATCATGATGCTGTGATTAATTTAATATAAGCTGGATTAATTATTGTGATGTGTTGAAATCTATTTCATACATGTTGGAATTACTTTAGGACATGTTGAATTTATGTTTTCTTCACGCCGAAATAGAAATTGTATGTTGTAAATTGTCGAGATAATATATCGATTTTTATGTACATGTTATTCTGGGAATTTTGAATACCATATCGCTGAAGTTTCATTTGTATACGTGTTGTAATCGTACTAGCTAAAGTAGGGTAGAAATTATGTTTTGCATGTTGAATTGGTCGAGTTGCGAGTCCGGGATGTTATCTCGCGACTTGCTATGTTTGTTATTAGTTGGACATATAATTCCATTAGGTTATTTAGTCATTTCACTCTCGCGAGGGATTATAGGCTCTCAATTGGAGGTGTGGAGAAAACACACAATGAAGTGCTGAAATTTCGGCTTACGGGCTGCAATTTCCGCGAGACTTAGTGGAGTTGGAAATATGAGATTTCTAGGATCATTACACTGAATAAGGAAACCTTCGGGCAGATATGGAACCATATTAGTTTGTCTAGAAACTTCCGCGAGTTTGGATGAGATTTTGAACTAGAAATGGTGGTGACGGAAGGGTACGTTGTGCCGAAACCGTTCATTAGAACGATAGAAATTTCACTACCCAACGACTTGCCACGGACATGGAAATCCTTGGATAGAAAATCTTAAAGTAAACTATAGAGGTTGTAATGGAGGATAGTACGGCAATGAACAGTTATTTGGGCCGAGTTGTGGCCGAGTGGGGTGCTACCGAGCTTGCATCGAGAAATGTGTTCAAGGTCGTACCTACCCGAGTAACTCACCTCACATTGTAATGTATATTTTAGTCCACTTGGTGGGTGTGTTTGTGGATGTACATGTGATGGCCGAGTGGTGCGCAGTGCGCACGAGTTGATTCTGGATCGAGATATACGTCGATGAGCCATGCTGACGACAGACCCGAGTGGCATTGGTCGGAGGGCCTTTCCCAATCGAGTTTTGGGCACTGATACTAGAGGTCCTTCCTAGCTCGGTGAGCCCGAGGCAGGGAGTTCGCTAGGGTGGCCAGCCTGGTGAGCAACCTGCAAGTTGTAGGTGGTTAATTCGAGGGTAGTTCATTTTGGGCCGAATTGGGCTGAGTGGTGCTTATAGTGCACGAAATGATTTCTGGGAAGCCTTTTAAAGTTTCATAACAATTCGAATGAGCATTTAAATATTTACTGTATTTATCATGTGGTTTGGCTTGGTGATGGTTGAGATGACCACTTACTGAGTTCTTTGAACTTACCACTTTTCTTGGTGTTGTTTTGCAGGGCATGATCATTGAGGTATGGCGCAGCTAGTGGCGGTCTCGTGAAACCCGTTAATGTAGTCGAGTCTTAGTTGAGTTATGTAGTACAATTTTGAGCATGTGAACCTATGTAGTATTAACACTTGAAACTTAGTTATGTTGTTTTATGCATTGGGTCTAGTATATGGATTGCTACATTTTATATTTGAATATTTGTGTTTGTGTTGATCTGAGTTGTTATTTCACATGCATGATTTGGTTATGTGGTCTAGGCTTCGGGGTGCTTGTCCGCACTCTGGTCGATCACATGACCCAATTTTTGGGGCGTAACAGCCTGCAAACGAGAATTCTCTGCTATGGCCACAGCTAAGTCTTGATGAAGCTTAACCGTCTCCGCCTTGGCAGTTGCAGATTGGTTTTCCGCCTCCTTCACTCGGGCACTTAGGCGATCAACCTCGTTGGCCTTAGATTCCAGGGCTCTTTTCAGTAGGTCTGAAGGGATGGTAATCAAAAACGTGGTGGAAATAGCAATATTAAAAAAAACTCAAACCATCCCAAAATAATGATCCACTTTAGCAAAATTCAAGGAATTCTAACTACGAGTGTAATGCAGATGGTATACCTTATACTGCGATTGAACTTGCTGCTCCTATCCCCAAATCAAAACACACACGTGCACGTCCTCCAATGCTAGTCCACACCAAGCTCCTCGCAACAAGGGGACTACGATCAACCAAACTCGTAGTGGCTCAACGGTGAGGTTTCCTCAACCCCGAAACCTCAAAGGCTAGGCCAGCCCTTCCACCAAGAATCGGGCTCCAAAACAGGAGGAAGAGGAGATGAGAAAACCTCATAACGAGGGGAGGAACAAGAAGATACCTTGCTGTCCTCTTAGAACTCCCAAAAGGAAGGGGCAGCACACCAAGGTGAAGAGAAACGCCTCTCCGACTTATGGGAGAACTCGGGAAGGGGAGGAAAGTGGCGGGCCACCCAAGGAAGAAGAAACTTCTTCCTTTTTTGGCTCCTCAAGATGATGCAAATCTCTCTCTTTTCCAAGAGGAGGTTCGGCCACTATATAAAGAAGGGATAACATGTAGGTCGAGTGCCTACATAGTCGAGTGCCTAGATGATGCAAATCTCTCTCTTTTTATTTCGGTTCTTCATGATGTTACTATCCGTAATTAATTTGGTAAGTGATGTGGAAATGGTAGGTCGAGTGCCTACATAGTTGGCGAGTTTGCTCGTTCTAGGAAGAATGGGTTAGATAACATGTAGGACGTTACAAGATGCATAGTATATATGGAAACCTAGCTAGGAAATGACACAACTTCTAGGATTTCTAGTACTCATTTTTGGAAACCTAGAACTATTAGGTGTACATGTTTTTTGAAGGGCAGCACTAATTTGTTGACCCTGCAGACCGAATTAGGGCCGGATACGAGCAACTGCCCGAAGTGTATATAGCGAAACCCTAGGATATTTGACTGTGTGATGTGCTTGAGATTGTCCGCCGAGAAGCGTGGAGGTCGAAAATGACCAATGCTTAGCTCGGCCAGTGATTGGGTCTTGAGATGCACCAGCGGGCCCGCTAGGTGTCAGACCCCAGTTGGGTGGGACTAGCTATCCCTACCTCAGACGGTGTTCGGAGACTAGTCGATGGCCCGGGATTCCATATTTATATCTTGATATGATGTGGCCGAACGACCAGTGTGATTCTACCTTGTATGGTAGGACTGGTTGTAGCCGGGATTCTTAAACCATAAGTAGGCCTTAAGGGTCGGATGCTAGGTGGCAAGGTTAGGCCGTTATGACAAGTTTCTCCTATATGGTTATACAGAATGACCCACAGGGTCGATAGTCACATCAAAAAGTAGCTTACCTCCCTGATTATATTCTATGTCGTTTATATGCTATGCATGACTAACTACGGATTATGTGGAGGTTCGAAAGAACCGCTCACTGAGTCCCAAGTGGACTCACGGTCTGTTTCCTTTATTTTTGCAGAGCATGATCAGTGATCGAGGCTTGTCGTCATGGTGCAGCTGGAGGGCAGGTGGTGGTGTCATATCTCGTGGCGGCGTCCTTTGGTCATAGTCCAGTGTCTTATAATAGATATTTTCTATTTCTACACTGACAGTTGTGTTTTGAAAAGTTTGTAATAACTTTGATACTTGAGACGTTCTATTTGTGACGATGTTGGTTTTCTTCCTTGGGTTGAAAAACATATATTTGTGAATTTCGAAAACTTTAAATAAAGATTGCGTTGTGGTTTCCTTTCTCGATATGTTCTATTTTATTGTTAGTCGGTGTAGACAGTAGGCTATAGGGCAGGATGTAGGCCCTGGCCGGCCACACTACCCTCAGTTGGGGTGTGACATCAATCAAGATATATATATATATATAGATGAACAAAGTGATAACTAGATCACTTTATAATAGGTTTGACCCAAGTCAACAAATCGACTTGAACACTTCATTTTAAGTCCAAACTTCATAAACATGTTTAGGAATAAGTATGACATATTTCCATGCATTTAGAATAAAAAATTCATATGGATATGGATAAAATGACATAGAGGTCATTCCATGATAACCTCTTTTGGACCAAGTTGACCCAAGTCAACAAATTGACTTAGAGATCTCATTTTCTATTCATATTTAAGAAACATGTTTATAGTTACTCATTTTAGGTGTCCATGGGTTTAAATTTGAAAAACCATGAGAAAATGATAAGATTGACACTTAACAAGTTTCATGATAACTAGCTTAGTTTTGGATGGAACCATACTAGGTTGATATCTTAACTTACTGACATAATTTTTATTCCAAACTTGACATATACTCTTTAAATGATCATTATGTGGTGTCATAAAAGTTTGAATGAAAACTGAGCACGTTTTGAAAATAACTAAAAATTACGAAAAGGCCATTGAAATTTTAGCATTTTCAGTTATTTCTAGAAAAATATAGAAAAATCATTTTTAACTAATTCTTGAAACTGCATATTCATTGAAAAATCTAGTTTCTTGAGTAAATATTTGATAAATTTTCATTAATAATTGAATTTATAGTGGAATTTTGAAGTTGGATTTCAAAAATGCAAAGTATCACCATCTTGAAATATCAATCTTTCGATACTTCGATTTTTTGTTGAAAACTTCAAATGAAAATTCATGTATACCATTTTGATTCCATTTCTAATATTATTCCTACCACTACTTGAGTATAATCATTTCTAGGAATGATTTTGATAACTTAAATGATTACTAGAAATATTAGTTTTTCATTGAAATCAAGATATGATGAAAAATGAACATAAAGAATTCATCTTGATCCCAAACTTGACACACGCATCTTAAATGGTCACTCAGCGATGTTTGGAAAGTTTGAAGCAAAATTGACAACTCTTGAAAAAATATCTGAAATTTACGAAAATGCCCTTGGCTTTTAGGATTTTTATGAATTTATATAAAACTAATTCTTGACTGATTCTTGAACCTGTAGATTCCTTGAAAAATTAAGTTTATCCGGTTAAAATTTCAAAAAAAATTGTCAAGAATATAATTTTATAAGGATTTAAAAGTTTGATTTTTGTAAACTTGACATATACTTTGACTTAAGTCCAACAAAGTGACTTAGAAACCTTATTTTCAGCCCAAACTTGACTCATATACTTAGATTCACTCATGTTAGATATCTAGGTACCTAAATTTGAGAAAATATGTGTAGATAACAAAATTTGATACTTAGCATTTTTATGTTTTCAAGCCTACTTTGAATGAAATCGTGCTAAGTTCATATTTTGATCAAATGATATCATTTTCACTTCAAACTTGATACACATGATTTAGATGACCATATCTTGGTATCTGGAAAGTTAGAATGAAATCTGGAAATATTTTGAAAAGTTTTAATTATTTACGAAAATGCCACTAGAACTTAGTGAATTTTAGAAAAATGCCGAAAAATGATGTTTGGTTGATTCTTGAATCTGCATATTCCTTTGGAAATCTAGTTATGACATAAAAATTTCAAAAATCTTGAGTATAAACATGATTTGTTATGGATTTTTGAAATTGGATTTTGAAACTTTAAAGTATCATTCTTCCCAAACCGTCATTTTTCAGATACTTTGAATTTTCATCAGATTTTTGAATGAGACTTCAAGTATGATGTTAGATTCATATTTTTGGTATCATTCTCATTTTGACTCGTGAAAAATCATTTCTAAAATGGTTTTTTGATATTTTGACCTCGATACATGAAAAATATCATTACTTGAGCTTGATACATGAATAGTAGCTAGACTTAGAATTCCTTAATATCATGTATTGAATTTGTCTCATAATCGATGTGTTATTTCCATCCCTTGGGTTGGTTGACTTCATTATCATGAAGACTAGTTTTCAAGTCCCAACTTTGACTATAAGTTGACTTTTCTTGTCCTTTTTTATTGATGTCAAAAGGGGGAGAAAAATATAGGTAAAGGGAAGAAAATATAGAAAAACCATGCATATAGATAGGAGGAGTTTATTTCCATAGATATCCATGTTGATAGGAGGAGAAATCCCATGTTTGATATCCTTTGTGCTTAAATGGTATATTTTCTTAAGGATGTTTGTCATCATCAAAAAAGGAGAGATTGTTAGCCTAAGATTTTCTACCTTAGTCTTAATCTCGATTTTGATGATAACAAATATGGAACTAATGATTTCATGGAGAGTTTCAGGTTCCGCATTGGTTAGCGCACGACGTCCCCGATCAGAAAAATCAAAGAAATAAGAGAAATCGGCAAGGATGCTCGTCGACGCTCGGGATTCTTCGGGAAGTTCGAGTTTAGGATTAGGGTATCTAGATAAATTGTAAATCCTCTTAATGATGCCAAGAAACTCAAGAACCAAACCTGTAATCTGAAACCCGAACCGAAGAAAGAAACTAATTGAAACTCAATGTAGAGTATTGGTAACAACGTAGAGTACTGGTACTCTATGGCTGGTCGATTGACCGATCGACCGAAATGAGCCCAAAAAGCACAGTAGGGCTCTGGTTGGTCGCATGGTCGATCAATCGACGATCGACCGGACCTGCGACCGGCGGGCGAAAATGGCTCTATTTCGAGCCGTTGAGCAATGTTACACCCTTGCACACTTCATGGCTCTATAAATACTGATTTCCCAGCCTTTCTTTGACACTTTTGATCACTCCTAAACTCTATTGAGTCATCCTTGATCATTCCCAAGCTTTCATTGAGCCATTACTAGGACAAACCCTAGCTTTCCACCTTGTCTTTCTTGAGTTTGCCTTCAAACTTGATTTGATTCATCATCAAGTCATCAAGAGGAGCTAGGATTCATTGTTTGGAGCTAAGTATAAGTTGTTTGATTTATTGCTCAATTAAGTTGTGTATTTTCTTATTTATTTCATTGTATTTGAGCTTGTGAAGACTTAGGTTGTTAGGTCTTGAAATCCACCGGTGTAAACTTAGTTTACTAGGATTAGCATTGTTGTCCTTTAGATTTGAGGTGGGAGAGTGCTCTCGGTAGGAAGGCGGAGACTTCCGGGTGTGGAAATGCCTTAGGTGTGAGAGCGGAGACTCTCCGGTGAAAACGTCCTCATTGTAAAGGAAACAATTAATCTAGTAAAGTTTAGGTTGGAAATTCTAAGCGGAGTGCTTAGGTAGTGGAGTAGGCATTGGGGCCGAACCACTATAAATCATTGTGTTTGCATTGCTTCTACTTGTTTTTACTTCATTATCGTATTTACTTTGCGTCTGCTTGCTACTCAATTTGTAATTTGCCTAAGTAACCAAAGAAAAACCGGATTTAGGCAAAAAGATTAGTAAACAAACTATTCACCCCCCCTAGTGTAGGTCATTTCATCAACAATGACTAAGAGGCAAGTAACATCTTTTACTGTCTTCCATGCTAAACCTTTTTAGCACGGTATCAATATACCGAGACTAGGATAAACCAAGCATCCTTCAAGATCTATCTTTATAGATCCTAATGTCGAGTACATAGGATGCTTCTCCCAGGTCTTTCATGGAGAAGTTCTTAGATAACCATGTTTTCACTAACTGGAGCATGGGAATATCATTCCTAATAAGTAGTATGTCATCCACATACAACACAATGAACACAACATCACTCCCACTAACCTTTTTGTAAACACAAGGTTCATCCACATTTTTGCTAAAGTCAAACTCTTTGACTATCTCATCAAAATGGATGTTCCAACTCCTCGAGGCTTGCTTGAGTCCATAAATGGACCTCTGCAACTTGCACACCTTCTCCAATCCTACCGGGGATACGAATTCTTCTGGCTGAGTCATATAGACTTCCTCCTCAAGTTCACCATTGAGGAATGCAGTCTTGACATCCATTTGTCAAATCTCATAATCGTGGTATGCCGCAATGGCTAGCAATATCAGAATGGACTTGAGCATGGCTACTAAGAAAAAGTTTCATCATAGTCAACACATTGCATTTGGGTGAAACCTTTTGCAACCAGCCTGGCCTTATAGGTCTCCACCTTTCGATCTGCTCCGATCTTTCTTTTAAAGATCCACTTACACCCTATAGGAGTGACTCCTTCAGGTAAGTTAACCAAAGTCTAAACTTGGTTGACTTACATCGAGTCCATTTTCGGATTCTATTGCTTTATGCCATTGTTTGCAATCAACATCCTTGATTGCTTGATCATAGGATTGTGGATCAACATCTTCTTGATCATTCTCAATGGTCAGGAAGAACCTCTTAGGTTGTCGACGTAATCTCCCTGATCTACGAAGAGTGTTGGGAGGTAGTGTTTCTGTAACTGGTTCAACCTGTGGACTATCTACTGGTCGTTGCGATTCGGTCTGTGATTGTTGATCTTCATCAAGTTCAATATTTCTTCCACTCTCACTTTTCCTGATAAACTCTTTTTCTAAGAAAGTGGCATGCCTACTGACAAACACTTTTTGTTCAGTTGGCGAGTGGAAGTAATACCCTAAACTCTCTTTAGGATATCCCACAAATCTGCACCTGGTTGATTTAGCATAAAGTTTATATGACTCCAACTTCTTTACGTACGCAAGACAACCCCAAATCTTGAGATGCCACAGACTTGGTTTCTTGCCACTCCATATCTCATATGGTGTACTAGAGATAGATTTTGTGGGAACCTTAATAAGAAGGTAGATAGCGGTTTCTAGCGCATATCCCCAAAAAGAAACTTGGAGATCAGTAAAGCAAAGCATGGACCACATCATATCTAGCAATGTGTGATTTGTCCTTTCAGACATTCCATTATGTTGTGGTGTGTCAAAAGGGGTCAATTCGGACACAATCCCATTGTCCTTGAGATAACTTAGAAACTCAATGGATAAGTATTCACCAACTCGATTTGATCGAAGGATTTTAATATTTTTCCCTACTTCTTTCTCAACCTCAGCCCTATCTATATACTCTTTGAACTTTTTAAAAGTATCAGACTTATGTCTCAACAAGTAGACATATCCAAACCTCAATGCATCATTTGTTAGGGGTGAGCAGGATTCCCCGATTAACCGAAACCGACCGAATTGAAATCGATTTAACCGAACCGAATTGACTGAATCAATTTCGGTTCGGTTTTCATTTAATTTTTTTTGGAATTTCGGTTCGGTTTTCATTTAATTTTTTTTGGAATTTCGGTTCGGTTTTCATTTAATTTTTTTTGGAATTTCGGTTCAGTTAGATAAATTAACCGACGGTTCGATTAATTTACCGAATTAACCGAATTCCATATTAAGTATATATATATATATATATGTATGTATACATATATATATGTTATATAGTATTGTTTGTTGCATTGGTTAAGTTCAATAATTTTATGCAGAGTGCCATGGGTTCGAATCTCTGCAAGGTTATATCTGTTGTTTTAATTTGAAGTTATAAATATAGTTATTTTGATAAGGAGTAATGTTTAATAATTTTTTTTGCTAAAGTGGTAAGGTGTTAGTAAAGTTTTTGAGAGGTGCAAGGTTCGAGTCTTGACTTGTGTTTATTTAAAAATATTTTGTAGGTGATTTTGGTTGATTAACCGAACCGAACTGAATTTTTCATTTAATTTGGTCGATTAACCAAAAATTTCGGTTCGAGAAATGATGAATAAAATGTGCTATGTTTCGGTTCAGTTAACTGACCGGTCGGTTCGGTTAATTCACCGAACCGACTGATGTTCACCCCTATCATTTGTAAACGTGATGAAGTAGGAATACCTACCTCTGGCTTGAGTTGTCAATGGTCCGCAAACATCTATGTGAATCAACTCTAACAACTCAACGGCCTTCTCACTATGTCTAGAAAAGGGGGGCTTGGTCTTTTTTCCCTTGAGATATGATTCACAAGTTGACATTGATTCAAAATCGAATGGGTTAAATAACCTGTCTTAATACAACCAGTTGATCTGCTTCTTATTAATATGACCGAGTCTCAAATGCCAAAGATAGGTGAGGTTCAAATTATCTCTTTTTCTTTTGTGTTTCAACATGAAAAATATTATCAGTTACATCTAAGACCATTAAATCATTCGAAATACGTCCAGTTCCATATAACTCATCAGAATGATATATGTGGCAACAATTGCCCTTTAAAGACATTTCATAACCTTGTTCAAGTAACAAGGGAACAAATATAAAATTCTCTATTAAAACTAGAAAGTGATTACAATTATTTAATTCAATGGTCTTGCAAGAAGGCAAACATAAACAATAGGTTCCTATGGCTAAAGATGTAACTCTTGCGTCATTGCCTACCTAAAGGTCATAGTCGCCCTTGTTCAGCATTCTACTTTTCTCAACCCTTGCAACGAGTTGCAAATGTGAGAACCACAATTGATATCCAATACCCATATAGTAGAATTATGTAACAATAAATTTATTTCAATAACAAACGCACCTGCGGAAGGTGCTTCAGAAGCCCTCTTTTGTCTTACTTCTGTAATGTACTCATTGCAGTTGCGCTTCTAGTGGCCATCTTTACCATAATGGAAATAGGTGCTCTTAGAAGCAGTCTTTTCCTTTTTCTTGATTTCCTTCTTAGGTTTCACATATTTGTTTTTCGCTTTGTTCTTAACATAGTGCTTATTTGCCTTTTTAGGGGCACTACCCACTAACAAGACTTTGTCATTTTCCTTCAAAAGGTGGGACTCTGTAGTCTCCAGCTTGTTCATGTGGTAGTTGATAATAAACTATGAGAATGACCCTGGTAGGGATTGGAGTATTAAGTCCCGACCTTAACCCCTTATCAATGCTTACGCCTAATTTCTCTAACCTCTCGATCAAATTGATTAGTTTGAGAACATGGATTTCAACAGGGGTCCCTGCCATCATCTTGGCCCGGAAGAGTTGCTTTGACAACTCAAACCTAGCAGTTCGACTCTCTTCACCATACAACTCTTTGAGGTGAGAGAGGGTGGCTCTAGCGTCCATCTTTTCATGTTGTCTCTGCAACGCGTCGGACATTGAGGCAAGCATAATGCACTGTCATCTTGCCACTTCTTGTAAGCAGACCTTACTTCCTCGGAAGCTCTTTGGGTAGGCGCATCTGGTGGCCAGTTATCAAGGACATAGGAGAGACGCTCCTAGGTGAGGATAATTCTCAAATTTTGCAACCAATCGATGTAGCTTATTCCAGTGAGTTTATTAGCATCAAGATTGCTACGTAATGACTATGTGTTTGACATGATGACGATGAAATTCTACAAGCAAAAAGAAAGACAAGTATAAGCTACCATTTTACATGCATGATCAATGAGGTCTTTTAATTAATCATGTCTCCCACTAAGTTTTGCAGTTCCATAATACTCTCCGGTTTGGAAGCGGGAAGCCCTCGTTGGTAGACTTCCTTAGGGAAAAAATGGAACCCCACTTCTCCTACTCGAGTCTCGCATGTAACATGACAAACCCTAATAGGTCCATGTGTAGGTAACTCTTTACCGATCACATCACTATGTGACTTCCATATGTTTTGCCTCTAGGGCAACCAAGGTCTTGTGTGTGCACAACAAACCAAGGAGCCCTAGTTGAGTCGGACCCATCGTTCGTATGCCCTAGCGAGAAAACAACCACCCTTTAGTGTAGCTCAACAAGGTAAGTCATGTTCAAGCTGGTAGCAGAGACAAATCGAATATGTGCTATATTAGGTGCAACGTGTTCATCAGCACAAAAGGCCTTGTGTGTGCACAACAAACTGGTTGTGATGATAGACATATTTGTCCCTCATAACAATGGAAGACATGACCGATATTCTTAATACCTTAGCCATTCGGACTCAATATTATTGGAGGGTTTCTTCATGCAATTATAATTTATCTAAGCAATCAACAATTGAAGCAAGAGTTATAAATAAAAGCATTAATGAAATAATGATGATTATGGACGTTGTAAAAGTTCCACTCGAGCCACTGGGCGAACTAAGGCTATCATCCTAGGGGTTTTAGGGAGTTCCTTCTCGCCAAGGTGCTTCCCAAAACATCCTTTTAGGTTGTCGGTTCCATCAATGCCTTCCCGGGGTTCAAGCCGTCATCAACATGGCGCCAAACACCTCCTCTTTGCATGCGCACCAAACGGGGCAGCAAGTGTGCTCATCGCTAAACAATCCCCAAACATCTTATTTTACAAAACTAAAAGAAGAAGACCCCAAACAACCCTTGGAGAAAGGCTCTAGGAGAGGGAGAGGGAGAGGTGAATTACAATCAGATTTTTCAAGAGGAAGGCAAGAGTAGGTAGGCCCTATTCAAAAATTACAGCACTGACATTTTATAACCATTACAAGCAATCAACACAACCATGATTACACACATTCACATGCACATAAGTCTCATCCATAATCATCGATCCTTTCATGCATCACATAATATATGAAAAAGAAAGGAAAAAATAGAATCCGAAATCGCACAAACCCGATCACGTTTCCACCCAAAATTGTTCAAACTACAAATGCTGAATTTTTTGGTTCTCATGAACCCACAGGATTTTTGAGTTAGAATTCTGTCGAAAATCAATATGGACAGTAGGCTTCCACCTCGATTCATCGCATGAACCGTGGAACCAAGAAAACAACTCAAAGACCTCGAAAACCAAAATCGGGCATCATGACATTTAGGGAGCGCACGGTTTGTAAATGTGACCAAAATGCGAAATAAAAATTCCAAAAATTTGCTAAAGGTGGCTCTAAAAGGATGGTAATCGAAATCACAGCCGAAATAGAAATAAAAAATAAATAAAATCAAACCATCCCAAAATAGTGATCTACTTTAGCAAAATTCAAGAAATTCTAACTACGAGTGTAATGCAGATGGTATACCTTATACTGTGGTTGAACTTGCTGCTCTTATCCCCAAATCAAGACGCACACGTGCACGTCCTCCAATGCTAGTCCACATCAAGCTCCTCGAAATAAGGGGGCAACGATCAACCGGATTCGTAGTGGCTGAACGGTGAGGTTTCCTCAACCCCAAAGCCTCAAAGGCTAAGTCAGCCCTTCCACCAAGAATCGAGCTCCAAAATAAGGAAGAGAAGATGAGAAAACCTCAGAATGAGAGGAGGAACAAGAAGATATCTTGCTGTCCTCTTAGAACTCCCTAAAAGGAAGTAAGGGGCGGCACGCCAAGGTGAAGAGTAAACGCCTCTTCGGCTTGTGGGAAAACTCGGGGAAGGGGAGGAAAGTGGCCAGTCACTCCAGGAAGAAGAATCTTCATCCTTTTTTGGCTCATCAAGATGATACAAATCTCTCTCTTTCCCAAGAGGAGGTTCGGCCACTATATAAAGAAGGGGGGGATGCGGCTACAAGCAAAGACTTGGCCCCTCCCTTAATTCTCTCTCGGATTTCCAAAAAGTCTAGGTTTGCCTCCAAAAGTTAATTTATATTTAATGGCTACATAATTAATTAAATCTAATTAAATATAAACTTTAATTTATCTTCATATAAATTAAAAGCCTATCAATAGGTTATGTAAATAAATTAGTTTTCTATCATATATGAATTATATTCATGTAGATAAATTACATTCCTATTTTATAGAATCATGATTTATCTAAATAAATCAATTTCCTATTAATTATGATTTATTTAAATAAATTAATTCCTAAATTAATAGGTGTAGGCGCAGGGGGACAATCAAATTTCCCCCCATGAATTTTTTTATTTCAAAAATCAAAATAATTATATATAATTCTTAATTAAACATATCCCCGATTTATGGTTAATTAATTTCTTAATTCATAATTAAGATTTAATCAATCATATAAAATAGTACTGTGTGACAAACCCTACGACTTTAGGGTTACCCAACGAAATAGAGGGTACCCTATAAATTAGTGTTTCCGATGAACTCCTTGTAGGCGAAATGACAACACTAGAGGGGGTGAATAGTGTATTTACTAATACGATTAGCCTAAATCCTCATTTAATCGTTTACTTAGATTGGTTTAGGCAATATGCAATTTGACGATTAGATGCAGAATCTTATAAATGATAAAGCAATGAAGCACAACAATAAATCAATGCAAACACATAATTTATAGTGGTTCGGCCCCAATGCCTACTCCACTACCTAAGCACCCCGCTTAGAATTTCCAAATTAGTTTTGCTAGATTAATTTACGTTTCCCTTACACACGAGGACTTTTCACCGAAGAGACGGACTCTCGACCTAAGACACTTGCACACTCGAAAGTCACCGCCTTCTTATCGAGAGTCCTCTTCCACCTCAACCCTAAGGGACAACAAAACTAATCCTAGTAAACACTAAGTTTACAAAAGTGGCTTTACACCTAACACCAGGTAACCACTTATACACTCAAGACCAAACACCTGGTCTTCACACGCACAAATAAATACAGTTCAAATAATAGGTAAAATTATAATCAAAATAGTTAAGAATAAAACCAATAGAAAGATCTCTTTTGCAAGCCTTTGGCACCTTCAACTCTTCAAGGGATGAGCTTGATCAAAACCCGAGTTGAAGCAGCAGTTGGCGCTTGAGAAAGGTGTTCGCGAAAATAGCAGAGCGCGCTTCAATTACTCTTTGGAAGGCTTAAATCTTTCTTTTAATGGCTCAATAATCTCTGAAATAATCAAGGAAGAGTGTTAAATGAATCATATGAGGGTATATTTATACCCTGCTAAAGAAACGGCAGCTCAACGGATAGTTTTCTATCCGTTGCAGGCCGCCGATCGAATCGTCGGTCGACCGACTGGTCGACTGGTCTTTCGACCGCTTCTCCTGTCCCTGTGGGCGGTCGACCGACGGGTCAACCGCTTGACGCAAATTTCTCGATCCGCAACTTTTGGTCGACCCATCGGTCAACCGACGCATTTTGCATCTTTGGCTATCCTCAGGTCAGTCGACCGCCAACCTTACTGCGCATTTTGGGCTTTGGTCGGTCGACCGCCCGATGCAAGAAACTTGTGATTTCACTTTCAGTCAACTGACGCAAGCTGTGTCTGCAACTAGCCTCAGACCGATTGACCGATAGGGCTACTACCCATTTCTTACCCTATTCGGTCGACCGAACATAGGCTGAAATTGCATTTTCAGCCTATTTCTTCCGCGCTTGGTTTTCGGGTTCCAGTTTTCAACGAGCATCATCTTGGAGAGCTTTTGACTTGATCTTTGGACTCATCCAAGCGAGTTTGGCACTCATCGATCTTCGATAAACTTCCGCGACGAACCCAAGCACGATGATCAATGTCCTTCCGATTTCTGATTTCTGATTTCTCCGATTTTTCCGATCGAGGACATCGAACGCTAATTGATATGGAACCTGAACCATATTCTCAATGAAATCATTAGTCCCATGTTTGTTATCATCAAAACCATCAAAACCGAGATTAAGGCTAAGGTTGAAAACCTAAAGCCAACACTCCTTCCTCGTACATTCGTTCTTATCGAAAATATCTTTTCTATCTTATCCGTAAATAAGATCTGTGATCGAGTTGCAGCATGTCCATGCTAGTAGACATATAGTTCAGCATGCAAGCTCTATCTCATAAAGCCCATTACGAGGTTAACCTGTTGTGTGTGACCCATTAGGCCCCGCACTAAGCCAGTAGTGATTTGTGCTAAAGGGAGAGTGGAATCCAATAGAACATATTCTATTCGAATCCCATGATCCCACTAAACCTCCTTTAGTGTGATCATGTGTGACTCCACTCACAAGTCAAGATTTTCATCTAGCAACGTGTCATGACTGCCCGGATAGTGTGAGGTTCAATCGACAGGGATCGAACGCCCTTCGGTTTTTAGTTACCGTGCAACTAAGTCCGTTAGTTACAATTGTTGGCCTAAGGTTTTCAACTTTGGTCTTAATCTCAATTTTGATGATAACAAACATGGAACTAATAATTTCATAGACAGTTATTTTCAGGTTCCATATCGGTTAGCGCACGACATCCTTGATCGGAAAAATCGAAGAAAACGGCAAGGATGCTCGTCGTCGCTCGGGATTCTTCGGGAAGTTAGAGTTTAGGTGTAGAGTGTCTAGCATGTGTTGTAAATCCTCATGGCGATCGACGGGCAAGCGATCGGCGGTCGGTAATGGGCAAAAATTTGCCCATTGAGAAGAGAGGTGTTGCTCTTCTCTTCGTGGCCTAAATATACATGGCCATGAGAGCCTTCCTCCCTAATGTTGATCACTTCTAACCTCCTTGAGCTATCTTTTGATCAATTCTAAGCCCTCATTGAGCCAATCTTGTGAAAACACTAGCTTGAACCTTTCAACTCTTTGATTGAGCATTTACTTCATTGCTTCATCATCAAAAGCATCAAGAGGAAGCTAGGAATCTTGTTGTGGGGCTAAGTATATTATTGTTTGATTTATTGCTTCATTTAGTGTTGTATTTTCTTGTTTTTTCATTGTATTTGAGTTTGTGTAAACCTAGAGTGCTAGGTTGATTGAGTATGTGGTTGCCTTGGTATTAAGGCTTAAATCCACCATTGTAAACTTAGTTTACTAGGATTAGTTCAGTTGTCCCTTAGGTTGAGGTGGGAGAGTGCTCTCGGTAGGAAGGTGGGATACTTCCGGGTGTAGAAGTGCCTTCGGTTTGAGAGCGAAGATTTTTCGGTGTAAAGTCCTCTTTGTAAGAGAAATGATATAATCTAATAAAGCTAGTTTGAAAATCTTAAGCGGGGTGCTTAGGTAGTGGAGTAGGCATTGGGGCCAAACCATTATAAATAATTGTGTTAGCATTGATATATTGTTTTGTGTCAATTGCTTTAACATTAATCGCTTTCGCATTTAGTCGTTAAATTTTGAATTACTTAAGTACTTTAAGAAAACGTCTAAAATCGAATTTAGGCGACAAGTTTAATTAACATACTATTCACCCTCCCTCTAGTATGGCCATTTCACCAACAACAATGTCCCGAATACGACTAGGGTACGAAAGAAGTGTCAAACTCTAATATCGATTCATATGTATTCTGCTTGCCAAGTCGTCATCTCAATAATGATATGTCAGAAACCCTTTTCCGACATTCATATCTACTCTGGCTAGATATTCCTAAGTCAACACTTGCAGGGACATATAGGACATTATCTCCTCTCACTAGGAGTAGGTTATTCTATATTGGTTGCTCACATACCACCATGGATGCTTTCTCATGCCCAGAGGTATCCGGCACATGACATTGAAGGCCACGTAAGAATAAGTCCAAAGCAATGGGTCGACACTCACAAGATATCCATGACAACCTCAGGTCCAAGGACTGCTTGCACCTACTATCACCCGAGGAACATCCTATCGACACACATGTAAGAATTCCATTTTGTGTTCCTCGTGTAAGTCCGTTCAGTGAACTCATCCCCTAATAAGCACATGCACTTGTATATTAAATGACGGCTCATAGATAACTGTGAGATCAGCTATCCCTTATCGTATAAGGCATATACCAAATGCACTAGTCTATCTGGAATCACTGATCCCCTAATCGATGATCCTACGACAAGCAACATTTAGAACATGTGCATCTGGATTCTAAGTCTCACTGGCATGATCTCATCATGGCATTGGAATCAATTACCCGGGTTATTTGGGTTCATCACAACCTAATATATACAAAATATAAAGGGTAAATTACACTGACCTCCCCTGAGGTTTAGTGAAATTACACTGACCCCCCCCCTCTATTTGTCCAGGTTACAATCACCTCCTCTGAGTAATCTTTTTAGGGGAGATTTGTGTAATATTTTACAAAACTCAGGGGGGTTACAAGATAAAATTACATATAGAGGGGAGGTCAGTGTAATTTCACTAAACCTCAGGGGAGGTCAGTGTAATTTACCCAAATATAAATGTAGCATATGATGAAAAGTTATCTCATATTATTCATTAACCAAAAATAGTTTCCTACATATCAACATGTGATTGGCTCAAGAGCACTATTTCTTTTAAGGTCAACCTCGCAAGAACGGATCACCGACTCCCTAATTAAAGACTCCCGTAACTCCTGGGTCAAGCCCAAGAGACGAGACCGAAAAAATTCCCATGGATCTACCCCCATAGAAAATGCCACCTTAGCACCAATATGAACACCACTACCACCTCTAGAGGATATGACTCATGGAGGATTTGCCATCATCCCTGCAGGCGCGATCGTAACACCCCCCACCTGAAGATCCGCCAATCTGGGACCCCCGATAGTATTTTATTTCTTTTGCGGTGCCTTAGTGGAAAACTGGGAGGAGTAGGAGTATCCGAAGGTACGAACCGCTCAATCGTCTCTGAAGCAGGAGGCACTGAAGTCTTTGGGGGTCGTGAATTTACGGACTTCAGCAAACTCTCGGCCAAAGGATTGTTCTCTTTGCCACTAGAACCATTCCCACTTATCACCGCCCACCGAGTACGAGCATCAAGAGCCCTCCACAGTGAAGACATTTTTTCTGCACAAGACAAAGGCCAAACGAGAGAGTAATTTTCAGATGAAGAAAAGACACTGAACACTTCAGACCACAAAACCTACTTATATATATTCCAAAACCAAGGATCCATCATGACTCCTATCAAATATCTCCTGAGGAGCAAGGGGGACAAGAGAACAATTCTATGACAAAAAGGCAATCAGAGCTTCGTCCTTGAGGGGAACACTTCCCTCCTCAAAATCAAGAACAGAGCGAGGATCCAACCTCCAAGATAGAGGAAATCTCTCTTTGCAGTATGGAGACTCTAGAAAGAAGGGCCAACCATTCTCTCACGACCTGACCCTGAAAAAGCGGGTCTTAAAGCCCTTGTATGAACTCTTAAATATAGAAAAATGTTTCCTCCTTGCAACGACATTAAAAGACACCCACAGTCCTTTTTGGGCTCCGTTCACTTGAAAAATAGAGAAGAATACATAAAGGCTTGGCTTGATGTGAGGCATTCCATTACAATATCAAAACATCGAACAAAAACCAAACTGTTCAGGTGCAACTGAGTGGGAGCCACATTAACCAAATTCATAACACCATGTTCGAAGTCTATAAATGAAAGGCGAATCCCCAACTTGTCGAAGAAAGTTCGGTACATAAAGACAACTCTGAATTGGTGTTAAAATACACTCGATCCCACAAGAGGCTTGGAAGACACTCGTAGTCTTCCTTGGCGCCTTCACGAGTGACAAATACATTCTCTCGGAAAGATAGAATACTGTCAAGGTCGGCTAACACCAAACCATTCACCTACACATCCTCCTGAACCTAGTTGTAAGAATTCAGATCCCTTATTGATGTCCCAAATTTTGACTTTACTATGGCACTCTTCTTCTCCATTGTGAAAACCCTAGAATGGGAACGACTCAGTTCAAATTTACTAACCTAAGGGATAACCTACATGAGCAACATGAAACTCACCAAAAGAAGCAAAGACGACGATGATCGGACGAACAAATTGAAGGCGAAATGGCGACACTAGAGAGGGATGAATAGTGTGTTTACTAATTCTATTCGCCTAAATTCACTCTTAATCGTTTACTTAAATTATTTAGGCAATTTACGATTCAATGATTATATGCAGAAGCAATAAATGATTGAGCAATTAAAGCACAATAAAAAGAAACAATGCAAACACAAGATTTATAATAATTCGGCCCCAATGCCCCTACTCCACTACCTAAGCATCCCGCTTAGGATTTCCAAACTAGTTTTAGTAGATTAATTTAAGTTTCCCTTACATAGAGGACTTTTCACCGAATAGATGCACTCTCGACCTAAGGCACTTCCACACCCGGAAGTCACCGCCTTGTTATCGAGAGTCCTCTTCCACCTCAACCCTAATGGACAACTAAGCTAATCCTAGTAAACACTAAGTTTACAAAAAGTGGCTTTACACCTAACACCAGGTAACCACTTATACACTCAAGACCAAACACCTAGTCTTCACACGCATAAATAAAAATAAATAAAATAACAGTTAAAATACAATTAAAAAGAGCTTGAATTGAAACCAAGAAATCATGCTCTTTTCCAAGCCTTGAAACCTCCAACTCGCCGAGTAGTAGAGCTTGAGTTGAAGCCCGAGTTGAGGAGCAGAGTGTGCGCAAGTAGATGAACTCGACAGAAGAATAGGCGCGCTTCAATCAATCACTTGGAAGGCTTAAATCTTCCTTTTAATGACTCAATAAAATCTGTAATTGACAAGGAAGAAGATTAAATGAAGTATATGAGGGTGTATTTATACCATCGTGACGAAACGACTGCTCAACAGATAGAAAACTATCCATTGCAGACCGCTGGTCGAATGGTCGATCGACCGACTATTCGACCGTAGCTTCGACCGCTGCTCTTTACTCCGTGGTTGGTCAACCGATGGGTCGACCGCCCAAAGGCAAAAACATCGATCCCGATCTTCGGTCGACCCGTCGATCGACCGACGTAATTTGCGTCTTCGGATATCAGCAGGTCAGTCGACCGACGGGTCGACCACCCGAGCTACTGCCCATTTTGGGCTTGCATCGATCGACCGCCCGGTCGACCGAAGTAGCTCTGCTACTTTTTACCTTCATTCGGTCGACCGAACCTAGGTTGAAGTTTATTACTTCAACCTATTTCTTCCGTGCTTCGTTTCCAGGTTTCGGCTTTCAACGAGCATCATCTTGGAGAGCTTTTGACGTGATCTTTGGACTTGTCCAAGCGACTTTTGTGCACTCGTCGATCTCTGAGAAACTTTCCACGACGAACCCGAGCACGACGATCAATGTCCTTTCGATATCCTATTTCTCCGATATTTTTGATCGAGGACATCAAACGCTACTGATATGAAACCTGAAGATATTTTTAATAAAATCATTAGTCCCATGTTTGTTATCACCAAAACCATCAAAACCGAGATTAAGACTAAGGTTGAAAATCTAAAGCCAACACAAACTACGAGGCTGTTGCTGAAGAAAATCCCTAAAACACCAAGTCGATGAAAAAAACTAGACTTTGGAAACAAGAAGAAAAAAGCTTTATAAGCGGTATGATCGGCAAAGAACCTCCCCTCATCGAACACTCGACGATGTCGCCAGAGATAAATCTAGACCGTTCATACGAATGCCCAAGCGACGGTGTCCTAGGGAATGATGGATTACGTGTGAGCACCTTTTCCGCCATGATTACCTCTTGAACCAAGGGAGCACATAACCAATCAGAAGACGCCATGAAGAAAGAGAAGGTTCTACTGCAAAGCTGCCATAGAAGGCACAAAAGCCGAAGAGACACAAGAACAACACGACAAAAATACGCAGACATGAACCTGTTTTGACCTCCACGGCCACCTACTCTAGTTCGACCTTCACGATCGCCTGCTCTAGTTCGGCCCTCGTGGCTGCTTGCTCCAGTTCGGCTTTTACAATCACTCACCTCAGCTAAGCTTTCACGGTCGATCACTTCGACGTGACCTTCGTAGCCATCTGCTTAAAGACCGACCTCAAGAGCCACCCAATATCATTCAAGTCTTTATAATGGCTAAATGCAACACGATAAATATTTTCAAAAGTTTCTTAAACTATAGAGATATAAAAAATAAGGAAGTTAACCCTACTTAAGAGCTCGATGCATAGTCCTCCAGACTTCGACCGAGCTCGGGGGCTATGGACTGGACTAAAACTATTGGGCCCGATTGGATTAGACCCAGCAACAACCCACAACTTACCTTTAGCCAAATCAAATGGCTCTGCCCGGGGGCTCCACCCGATCTCTCGGACTAGACTCGAGCCAGACTAGACAACTCCACTTATGGATCCCACCCGACCATACATGGACATCCATGTCCTTCCTTATCACGAGGGATACGTCATTACGAGCCTGTCATCTCTGGGACCATACGCTCGACCCATTCTAGCAACATCCCCGCGAGGTTACCGGGCGACATCATCATCTCCACCTGCAATAAATATGGACACGATACGTCTCAGGTAACCATAAGTTCCGATTCTCATTACCTCCACCTTGGAGTCTCACTGACTTGAGCGTTGGAGTGTCTTTCGCAGCCCCCTCCCCTCCTCTCCTACCCCCTCGATCGGCGTTGATCCTGACCAGATTACTTCGATCCCCAGGGAGGAACAATAATTATTACAAGGCCTAGTATATCTCATAGTATACATGCTCTCAGTCAGTTCTCACAACAGCCCAAGGAGTCTCATTATCATGCTGCTATGTGAATTATCAAATACTTGAAAACAACTCTAGGTCTTGGGTTATTCTATGTAGTAGACCCACCCTTAACCTTGATAGGGTATTGTGATGCTGATTGGGCAAATTGCATCATGACAAGAAGGCCAACTTCAAGTTACATTGTAAAATTTGGTACCTCATTGATCAGTTGAAAATGCAAAAAATAAGCTATTGTAAGTAGATCAAGCCTTTAAAGTGAACTAAGGGCATTATCTAATGCTATCGTAGAGATTGTATGGTTACTGAACCTATTGTCAAAAATGAAAGTGAATAGCAAAATGCAAGTACCACTCTGCTTTGATAAACAGAGTGCACTGCATATCACAACAAATCTCATGAAAGAACTAAGTATCTCGAGGCTGATTGCAACTATTGCAAGGAAAAAATTTTAGGAAGAAATAATTGAACCAACCTACCTACAAAGTATCTACTAACCAGCTAACATTTTCACCAAATCATTATCAATATATCAGCATATCAAGTTACTTCACAAGTTGGGACAGGATAATTCTTTTTCTCCACTCCCAACTTGAGAGTGTATTGAGGAATGGTTCGAATGGTATTAAATGTGTAATTAGCTAGTTGCAATAATGACCTTCATGTGGTTGTAATAGGAGGTTAGTTATGAAGGGCACATTTGTCATTATCATTGGATAAGCATCGAGTATAAAACAATGTAATCTTATTTTTTTTTGAGTAATTTGAATAATACTTTCCAGTTTTCCCTCTCAAAGAGATCAAATCTCGATCTTATTTCTTCTTCAAATCTGCTGGTCTGACTAAATTTTAAATAAATCTGTCAGATCAATTAGATTTTCTACTGAATTGGGTCAACTGGTTTAAGTGTTGCATATTTGATTCTTTGCATGCATTAAGTTATATAGGATCCACCTCGCGGTTTAGTCCAGGCTGATTTCATGATTTGTATTGGATTCTATAACGCTGTCTTGCCCTTAAAGATTTACGCCAGGTGGATGAACATAATTAACCATTGCTCAAACGTGGCGTAATTTCAGTGGTTCAGTGGGATCAGAATTCAGAACAATGAAGCTGTCGAGATATTATCCGGCTCATCCACTCCACTTGTGAGCCGTGACTCCGCACTTCCGCGGGGCGCAGTCTCCCTCTTTCCGTCATCCGGACGCGAAACTGCAACTCCCAATCCCCGAGCGGTCGAGCGGATGACCTACCGTAAAACCATCATCAACTCGTTTCTCCTCCCATGTCTCCCTCCCCGCTCCTCCACCAACTCTCCCTCCCTCCCAAGCCTCCCTCCTTCCACTTCTCCTCCTATTCCCCTCCCCTTCTCCCCTTCCGAGTTCTATCCTGCTTCAACTCTCTTCCTCCTTCTCCTTCCACCGCTAACGCTGCCGCCAGCACCAGCGGCGATTGCAACCGAGTAATCCAATCGCTGTGTGCCCAGGGGCACCTTTCCCAGGCCGTGCAGCTCCTCCCCCACGAGCGCCGTCCCAACCAGCGCACTTACGAGGCCCTCATCCTCGCTTGCGCCCGCCACAACGCCGCCTCCCACGCTGCCTCCGTCCACCGCCACCTCATTGACCATGGCTTCGACCAGGACCCCTTCCTCGCCACCAAGCTCATCGACATGTACGCTCACCTCGACCGCCTCAACAACGCCCGCTATGTGTTCGACAGAACGCTCGAGAAGACCATCTTCGTCTGGAACGCACTCCTGAAGGCCCTCGCACTCGCCGACCAGGCGGAGGAGGCCCTCGCCTTGTTCCGCGAGATGGGCAGGATCGGCGTGCCCATGGACAGCTTCACCTACTCCCACGCGCTCAAGGCGTGCATCGCCTCCTCTTCCCGCCCCGAGTTGACCCCCAAAAGGGTTAGGCAAGTGCACGCCCATGCCTATCGGCACGGGTTACAGTCCCGGGTCCATGTGGCGACGACGCTCATTGATTGCTACGCGAAGCTCGGCTCTGTCTCCTACTCGGAGCGAGTGTTCGATGAAATGGCCGAGCGCAATGTGGTGTCCTGGAGCGCCATGATCGCTTGCTATGCGAAGAACGAGAGACCTTTTGATGCGCTGGAGCTCTTCAAGGCTATGATGATGGGGGATTCTGAGGCTGTTCCCAATGCGGTCACCATGGTTAGTGTTCTTCAAGCATGTGCTGGCTTGGCTGCATTGGGACAGGGAAAGGTTTTGCATGCTTATATTCTAAGAAACTCTCTTGATACTGTTTTATCTGTAGTAAATGCTCTAATTATGATGTATGCAAAATGCGGAAGTTTGGAGAAGGGTCGTCAAATCTTCGACAGCACAAGAAATAGGAGGGATGTTGTAACGTGGAACTCCATGATTTCAGCCTATAGTCTTCATGGATTTGCAAATGAAGCAATTCATGTTTTTGGGAAGATGATAGGCGCTGGAGTAACACCAAGCTCTATTACATTTGTGACTCTATTGGGGGCTTGCAGTCATGCTGGACTCGTCCAAGAGGGGAAGAGATTGTTCAACTCCATGTCCCGTGAACATGGCATCTCACCTCGATCCGAACACTATGCTTGCATGGTCGATCTACTTGGCCGTGCAGGCCAACTTGATGAAGCAATAAAATTGGTAGAAGGAATGCGAATTGAGCCTAGTCCTACTGTTTGGGGTTCTCTCCTCGGAGCATGCCGAATACATTGCAATGTTGAGCTTGCAGAGAGAGCATGCATTCGTCTCTTCGAGCTCGAGCCAGTAAATGCAGGGAATTATGTTCTTCTGGCAGATATATATGCAGAAGCCAAGATGTGGGAAGAGGTCAGCAGAGTAAAGCAGCTCTTAGAAGCTAGAGGGCTGCAGAAGGTGCCCGGTTGCAGCTGGATTGAGGTCAAGAACAGGATATACTCATTTGTGTCTGTTGATGAAATGAACCCACATCTCGAGCAGCTTCATGCTTTTCTTGTTCAGCTGGTGACAGAGATGAAGAACACCGGTTATATTCCAAACACCAGAATTGTCCTTTATGATCTTGAACAACAAGAGAAGGAGAGGATCTTACTGGGGCATAGTGAGAAATTGGCTGTTGCTTTCGGGCTCATAAATAGTGGCCGTGGTGAGGTAATTAGGATCACAAAGAACCTTAGATTGTGTGAGGATTGCCACACTGTCACCAAATTTATTTCAAAGTTTGCAAACAGGGAGATTCTTGTTCGTGATGTGAATAGGTTTCATCATTTCAAAGATGGTGTGTGCTCTTGTTCAGATTATTGGTAATCCAAGTTAGGAATGAAGCAATTTGGTTAAAGATACTCAGTCTGTAGAATCAATTCAATGTGCAACATCCAGTGCTGATTAAAGATTTAAGACTGGGCTGAATGCAAGAAGCTTGGCATTGATGTAAGATTATCAAGTCTTCTTCCTCAAGCAGAAGAATCATGAGAACCAACTTCATCTCTCCATGTTTGTCTAAACACACTAATTATGGGAAGGAAATACATTTTTGTTTCATTAAATGTAAATTTGACATATATATTATTGTTATTTCCTTTCTACTAGAGGTAGATTGATAAATTTGCTAAGCATACAAACACAGCTAAATTAACAATGTTTCATTCTATACTACTCAGAAGTACGACAAATTTTGTTCTTCTGTCATCATTTATCAAATTGAACATCTTGGAATTCCTAGTATATCGTGTGGCTGAACACAGGAAAAAATCCAGCACTGATCCTGGAGAAAATCCACTCTGTAGAATTAGAGAACCTTCATGAGCATTCTCAATATTGTGTTGTGGACAGCTAAATCCTGGGTTATTGTCTTTAAATATAAATTAAGAAAAAAATGTAGAGGCCTTAAAATTACTTATCTTAGTGAATATCTTTGCTTCTGAAATTTTAGAGTTGAGTTTTACAAAAAAGTATCAACAAAAAACATTTTTGTTTCTATAAGTTTAATTTTATCTACAGACTACATCAATCAACTCACACTCCACAAGCTCAACACTAAAACATACATTCATAAAACGAGTCTTCGACACCAAACAAGTCATAATAATTTGCAGGCACGCATCTGAAAGCAGACTAACGCAACTCAATGCTCACATAACTATTTCAGGCTTGAGGATGCTGGATTTGATCTCCTTGTGCGGGAGCACGACGCCGCCGTTGCTGTATATCTCGTCGCCGATGTGCACGTCCTCGCCGAGTATGGTCATGTTCTCGATCCGCGCCCACCTTCCCACGGTGGAGTGCCACCCGACGATGCTGCCGGAGACGCAGGCGTGCTTCTTGATCCGCACTCCCCTCATCACCGTGCACCCCGATAGCCTCACTCCCGCCTCCACCACGCAGCCCGGTCCAATGGCGACGTCGGGCCCTATCAAGCACCCCTCGCCAATGGTGGCGCTCTCGTGCACCAACACGTTCCCGACGATGCGCGACCCGGCGGCGAGCTTCTCGGGCAATTTCTTGCGGAGGGAATCGAGGTAGAGGCGTAAGCCGGTGATGTAGTCTTTCGGCTGTCCGATGTCCATCCAAAACCCAGGAAGAACCATGGCGAAGAGCTTCTGCTCCGCTGCAATTCGCGGGAAGACCTCTTTCTCGATTGATGTCGGGTTCAGCTCGATGCGATCCAAGACGGAGGGATTCAGTAGGTATATGCCGGCGTTGATCTTGTTTCCCACAAACACTTTTGGCTTCTCCACAAATCTGTCAACTTTCCCAGTTTCTTCATCCATGACCACCACGCCGTACTTTGATGGCTAATCACCACGCCGTACTTTGATGGCTCATCCACCTGCCGTGGTATTCAAATAAGAACGACAAAGCGAACAGCGTTGTTTTGACATGGAAGAAAACTGAAGAGATATCTAGTGGAACTCATGCAGTCTCAAGACTGAATCTGAGCAAAACTTGCAAACTGCAGAACTAGCTTGAGTTCTACCTTGGTGACCATTATGGTGGCTTCTCCGCAATGAGCTTTGTGGAACTGGATCAGCTCAGACAACGGGTATTCGCTGATGACATCACTGTTGAGGACGAAAAGGGGCTCGCAATATCCATCGATAAGCTTGTCTCTGGCCAACGCCAGGGGACCCTGCTGTTCCCAGTGGCTCAGTCTCTTGGGAACAGGTGATCTTGATGCCGAGCTTGTTCTCAAAGTCCTTCAAAAAGTTAAGCATTACCTGAAAAAGAAGGCAATAATGAAGATTACTACTACACCAAAGTGACTAAATTAGTGAACATAAATAGTTATACCTCAGGCTGATAGTTGATGGCTAGAACAACTTCTGTCACTCCAACCTCTTTTAGAGCTTCAATCTGGAGATCAGAGTTAAAATTCCTTGTTACATTATACTAAAATCTGTATATATAGTTCATAAATGGACTGAAAGAAAACCAGATTAATATGGTGGCCCGATCAATGGATAATAAACATATGGTGGTATCATCTGTCTTTCTAAACATGAACAATTACAGGTATATATACCTGATGTAGAATCATGGGCTTGTTTGCAAACTCAACCAGTGGCTTTGGCACAGTCAGTGTCAAAGGGCGCAATCGAGTTCCGAATCCTCCAACAAGAATTAGTGCCTTCATGCTTGTTGCGCCTCCCTCTTAAACTGGTGGTTGCCTTTGTCTTTTGCTGTCCAAATTACATAAATCAGAAATATACAGCAAGAGGTATACGCGGAGACTTTCTATCAAAACAGTTTTATGCATCCAGCAATGGCATAAACTCCTTTGCAGAGCTCTACTCTCACAGCTATAAGGGCAGATACAAACATGTCAAGCCAAGTAGTGTCTGAGTCTTAGAAAAATTGTCAAAAATGTTATTGAAAGTTGAATTCAGCAGTTGCAGAAAGATGACAAAAGAGTAAGCAGATGTCAAAAATGCAAGAAGCAGATGTTGCAAGGCAGGCCAAGCAGTTATTGAGAGAGAACAATTTATACATTGTTAAAAATAAAACTAAGCTAGAAAATTGGATGAAAAGACCATTGTAATAAGAAAATTAAGCTGGTGAACTCGTTACATTAAATGATGAACAGTGCTCTTAAGAACAATTTCTACTTATTTAAAGAGGTAAAAGTAGCTACCAATAGGCAATGAGAAGTAACACCAATAATGCAGAACTAAAGGCAAAGCCACAAAAAGAGAAAACATCAAGCCATAAGCATCAAATAAAAGAAGAAAAAGAAAAAGAAGTCAGAGAAGCAAATACTTGATGACTGCATTTATTTCGGTAAAAAAAATAGAAGTTGGAAGAACAAAACATGACAGATGTATTGAGAAATAAGGCAGAGCCTCAGAGTGGAGATTTGGCACTTAAACAATGTTTCAAACACCTTGTAAGCATCAAGATTACGGCATCATACCATGAGTGTGGTTAGAATCTGGTAGGAAGCAGGAATGGCAGCGGATCCAATCCCTCTTCTCCTCGAGATCTAACAAAGGAAGAAAGAGAGAGAAAGAGGAATTGGAGAGGGGAAGCAAGAGAAGCATAGCTTAATCAGCTTCTTTTTTGGTGTCCCCAGCACACACAGTTTGACAGAGCGTGGCCGCTGGATTTGACTGTTTCCTTTGGTTGGATTTCCTATTTATATATTTGTAATAAATAAGTAAAGAGCTAAATTTTGCTCCATATATTCTTATAAATATATTGGTTTCTCCGCTGTAATAAATGTCATATTTTTCAAAGTTTAGGCATTTGTTAATTGTTGCAGGATTAGATTTGAAGAGAATTAGTAAAAAAATTGAATTAAATTTAATTTGGTTTAAGTATTGGGATAATTAATTTAATTCAAATTCAAATTTGAGTGCAGATATCCCACATTTATATAATTTGACCAATTTTATATCAGAATTTATTCATTTTGACTCAGGTTGAAAGGATTTGATCAAGTCCACATTAATTTAGCGTTAAATCAAACCTAATATGAAATAATTTTCCATCGAATTTAAAATTATCGGATGAAGATTGTTAATTCGGCAGCAAGACCAATTAGTCATCAAATGAGTCCAGATCTACTTGACATGATAAATGATTTTGTTACTTTCTACTTTTTAAATAAAAAAAGGCAAAAAAATTATACTACTGGCAACAAATTTCTTGTTTGTTGTATTTCCTATCATGGTTATGTATTTTATAGTGTTTGACATGGCCCTACTTGATCTTGATGAGTCAGGTCATGTGATAAAGTACTTTTGGAGAAAAGAAGAAAGTTGAATGACGATGAAATAAAATTTCATGCTTAGGAAAAGTAGATTAATGCCAAATTCTTTTGGAATATAATTTCGTGCCAATACAGAAATTAAATATTTGTCTTTTAAAAACTTAATATTTTACATTCATCCTTGGAAATATATGAAACTTGCATAAAAATTATCTTATAGCTATAATGGAGACTGCATTAAAGCTATGGTTAGGAATAAAAAGTAGGTTGTAATTCATTATTTGTTTCATGTTTAGATTATGAGAAAATAAAATTAAAAAAATATAAATTTAATATTATATTAAGTGTACATCGAATATATATTTTTTTTGGCAAAAAAAAAATCTAATAATTTTTTTTTATTGAATCTCCCTAATTTATTATTTCATTTTATTCTATTCAATTTAGTGAAATAAACCGAATACTCAAATTGTAGTAAATTATAAGAAATCATCATAAAAAGACTATTATTTTTTTATTCGATCAGATGCTTTGGCAAGAAATATTGCATACTTAAGGAAGACGATATTATTGAAATCAAATTGATCATCAAAAATATTATTTCGCAAAGTTTCTCATGGTATTAAAATCATCGATCTTTTTGCCACAATCCCTTATGACATATTTGCTTGGATAATAAATGAAGATGATTTGGATATAAATTTTTATATTCGATATACACTGAGTATAATATTAATTTTATACTCATTTTTTTTTAATTCATGCACTAAACAAATAATGAATATTAATTCATTCCTTATCATATTTTTTCTTATCTTATGAAGCAAACATGCACTCATGATATGTTTGTTTCAAAGAATATGATTAAATTGAATTTGATAATAAATAAGGGAGAATTGATTATGAATTTATTAAATTCAATATACATCGAATATAATATTAATTATATATATATATTATTCATGCATTAAATAAATAATGAATAATAATTTATTTTTTATCTTATTATTTATTATTTTATGAACTAAATATGCTCTTGGATACGTAGCTGCACGGTGTCTAGCGCTGCACTGCGTCCTGCCACAATCCACCATGTGTGACATCCTTTTCCCACGGCAAGTCCAAGTCGCACGCAAACATTATTTGACCTAACTCTTTGTTTTCTTTTTAGGCTTATTCTGGGCTTCTCTTGTTGGCCCAATTCAATTGACAAGGCTTCTCATCAAACCCAAGTCCCCTTTCGCAACTAATGGCAATACTTGATGGTACCAATTATTCATTCTGGTCCAATCAAATGATAATGCACCTAAAAGCACAGATGATGCCACAGTTTGTTACTAGTGACAAAACTAAACCTCTTCCTGGAAGATCAAGATATTGATAAATATGTTGATGAGCTAGAAAAGTGAGAAGCTACCAACAATAAAATTATCGTATGAATATCCAACACTGTCACCATTCTCAGCCATGGAATTTAGCAATTTTCTATATTCCAAGGATGTTTGAGATCATCTATACAATCACTGTTTTTTTAGATTCGACCAATATAGGAAAGACTTGAATTGGATAGGATAATAAATAAGAGAGGATTAAATATGATTTTTTTAAATTTGATGTACATCGGATATAAATATTCTTCTATTCACATTTTATTCTAATCTATGTACTAAATAAACAATGGATATTAATCCATCACCTACCCTATCCTCTCTTATCCTATGAAGCAAGCATACCCTAACAGATTTCTACCTAAATTATTTATCACTTGGCATCAACTTTATCAGATGAAGCCTTCTCTTGAGGACGATGCTGAAAAAATTAAGATGGACATGAAACTAAAAAATTAGTATAACTGCTATGGCCCGTTTCATGGAAACTCGCTTCTCACTCTATCTACTAAACCAATTAAAGCATCCATACTTCATTGAAACGTGCTTCTCACACTATTAGAATTTAACCCAATTTCTACGCGTTATTAGCAACGACCATCGAAGCTAACAACAACGGCTTAGCATAGGCCGCTTTAGCTGTTGCTAATGTGACAGAATTAGCGACGACCTCTAGCGCCGTCGCTGATTAAATACTTATTTATGACGACATAGGAATGACCTCTAGAACCATTGCTGATTAAAAATTTATCCACGACGGCTTAGCAAATGCCGCTCAAGCCTTCGTTGATAAATAAATTAATATCAATGATGACTTGCCTACGGTCGCGTCGACCGTCGCTGATAAATAAATATCAGCGACATGCCTACGATTGCGTTGACTGTTGCTGATGTCCTATATAAGTCTTCAACGACGTCATTTCCTCATTTATTCCCTCTCCTCTCCCAATCACATCTTCTCTCCCTCTCTTCGATCCCTTTGTTGCTCGTTGTCGTCGATGGTTGATCGCCGCCACTTGCCGCCACTATTGGAGGTAAGGTCTCTAATTCATATCTTTCATTAATTGATAATGTTAATTAATTATAATTTAATTAATGTTATTTGCATGATGTCATGCTGACACAACAACAAAAATTAGAGAAATCGTTGGAATTTTATCAGCAACTACCACTAATAGGCGCAGGTAATGGGGAAATCGATGCTAGAAGTGGCACCGATTTTCACTTTTTTGGCGCTAGGCGCCTATTGATACAGGCACTAACCCAAGCAAGCACCGGTTTAAACCAGTGCCTGCTTGGGCTTGCGCCGCTTTTTCGAAAATATTATCGAAAATTATTTCATATTTATTACTAAATTAATTTTTATTATTTTATAATATCAAATTTATAATCTCACATTGATAAAAATAAATTCTTAAATTATTCTTAATTAGTATAAATATAATATTTTTAGTCCCACGTCATTTAAGAAAAATTCTATTACCTTTAAACATTATAAATATATTCGTAAATTTAAATTTTTTTATCAACTAATAAAATATCAATAATAAATTTAAATATTATATTAATGTTGGGGATCTTCAAGTCAGATTCGGTGTCTCTCCTTGTCCGGCTCGACGTCGGCGGGGTTAGGGTGGGGGGACCTGCAAAAGACACTCTGACGCTTAAGTCTGTGGGACTCCAAGGTGGAGATAATGCAAATTAAAATTAGAGTTACCTGAGGCGTGCGACGTCTGTATATATAGCAGGTGGAGGTGATAATGCTGCTCGACAATCTTGCTAGGATTGTTACCCAGGATGGGTCAAGGTCAATGCCGGAGATGACAGGTTTGTGAAGGTATATCCCTCGTAATAAGGAAGGATGTGGGTGTCCATGTATGTCCGAGTGGGTTCCCCAGAAAAAGTCGTCTGGTCCGGTTTGAGTTTGGCCTTAGGGTGTAGTTGAGCGGAGCCCCCTGGGCGGGGCTGATGGGTCTAATTCGATCGGGCCCAACAGTTCTAGTCCTGTCCATAGTCCCCGAGCTACGTCGGAGTCTAGAGGACTGTGTGCCGAACTCTTAGTTTGGTTTATGTCTTTGACATCTTTTGAGTTCTTCGGAACATTCTGTTGAGCTGCGTTGGATGGCTCGGGGTGGCGAGCTAGATACTTCTTTTAAGCATTTGATTATGAAGGTTGAGCAGGTAATCGGGGAGGCCATGTCGAGGTAGATAGCTGCAGGGGCCGAGTTGGAGGAAACATCTAAAGAAGCCGAGCTTGAAGTAGTCGTGGGGATCGAGTTGGAGCAGTAGGCTATAAGGGCCGATGTTGGGGTAGAGGTCGAGCAGGTGGCTGCTGGAGCTTGGGGCGAGTGGATGATCACGGAGGCCGAACTGAAGGGATTGGTTGTGGAAGCCGAAATAGTCTCATGTCTTGTCTTGAGGTGATTCGAGTCGGCGTATTTTTGTCGTGTTTTGTTTTCGTGCCTCTTCGGCTTTTGCACCTCGTATGACACCTTTCTACAGTAGGACCTTCTCTTTCTTCATGGCGCTTTCCAATTGGCTCTTCACTCCATTGGCTGGAGAGGTGATCATGGTGAAAAAGGGGGTTTCACACATTCTCCGCTATTCCCTAGGAAGCCGCCGCTGTTGGTTGAGTGATTCAGATTTATTTCTAGCGAGATTGCTAACAGTCCGATGAGAGAAAGTTCTTCACTTCTCATACCGCATATAAAGCTTTTTTTCTTTTCTTGTCTCCGAAGTCTAGCTTTTCCCTCGACTCGATATTTTTAGGGATCTTCTTCGGCAACATCTTTGGATTTTGCTCGATCGTCTTCACCTCCGTTTCTTCTTCAGGTGAGTTCTCCATTGCTCTTGTGGGTCCCGTCTTAGCTCTATGGATTCAAACTGACTCATCCCCATTCTAGTTTTTCTACGATGGCAAGAAAAGGTGCCATAGTAAAATCAAAGATTGGGACGCTGGTGAAGGATCCGAATTCCTACTCCTGGGTCCAAGAGGATGTAAAGTTAAGTGGTTCAGTGTTAATCGATCTTGACAGCATTCTATCCCTCCAAGAGAGCGTGCCCATTGCTCGTGAAGGCAATGAGGGGGACTACAAATGTCTTCCAAGCCTTTTGTCATACCAGGTGTGTCGTAATACTAACTCATAATTCATCTTCATGTACTAGACCTTCTTTGAGGAATTGGGGATTCGCCTACCCTTTACCGAGTTCGACACGACGTGCTGAATCTGGTCAACGTGGCTCCTACACAAATGCACCCGAATAGCTGCGCTTTCGTTCAGTGCTATGAGATAGTCATGGAGTACCTCAAGATCAAACCAAGCCTCCATGTATTCTTTTCTTTCTTTGAAGCGAAGGGTGCCCAGAAAGGACTGTGGGTATCTTTCAGTGCTGTTCCGAGGAGGAAGCTTTTTGCCTTGTTTAAGAGTTCATATAAAAGCTTCAAGTCCCGCTTCTTCAGGGTCCGATTGCGAGAGGGGGTTTGGCCCTTCTAGTTGGAGCCCGCAAACTGTGTAGAGAAGTTTCCTTTGTCCCAAAGGCCGGATCCCTACTCTATTCAAGATTTTGAGGAGGGG
This sequence comes from Canna indica, assembly GCA_034359265.1. Classification (NCBI taxonomy): domain Eukaryota; kingdom Viridiplantae; phylum Streptophyta; class Magnoliopsida; order Zingiberales; family Cannaceae; genus Canna; species Canna indica. The sequence continues at coordinate 66,133,923 of CP136890.1, read as the reverse complement.
AGTATCCCACCCGATTATGAAGTCTTGATTGACTTTTTAGAGAAGAATTGTCCGCCTGTTTATCTAGCTGTCTCAAGAGATTTTTAGGAGAAGCCACGACGAGTCATTGGTCTTGGAGTACATAAGTAGGTTTTGTAGTCTAATGCGCTCAATGTCTTCTTTTTTTGTTTGGAAATTATTCACTTGTTCCCCCCTTTGTTTTTTGTAGAGAGAATGTCTTCGCCATGGAAAGCTCCTGGTGCTTGCACTCGATGGGTGGTGATGAAGGGGAGGGGGTGCTTTGGAGAGAAATCCCTTGACGGAGACTTTGCTTAAGTCCATAAACTCTCGGCCCGTAATGTCTTCGACGCCTCCTATTTTAGATACAAGCGAATGTATGACATTTTTAGATGCTCCTACTCCTCCCTACTCCCCTTTGAGGCGCCGTAAAAGAAACGGAAGCACCGTTGAGGATTCAAGTTCCCAGCCAACTGATTTCCCAGAAGGTGGGGCTACGATTGCACCTGTGGAGGTGATGGAAAGTCCTTCTTTAGTTATTCCTTCTGGTGGCAGCGGTGGTGCTTGTTTCGGTGTCCAGGTAACCTCTTCGGCGGGGGTAAATCCATGTGATTATGATATTTTCAGTTTGATTGAGAAGTTGCGGGAGTTTTTACGCAAGGAGTTGGCCGCTCGTTCTGGTGAGGTTGGGCCGTTAAAGATGGCCCTGAATGTTGGTGAAATGGCCACACTAGAGGGGGGTGAATAGTATGTTAACTAATCTTATCTCCTAATTCCGATTTTAAACGTTTCTTAGATTACTTAGGCAATTCACGATTAAATGACTAAATGCGGAAGCGGTAAATGATAAAGCAATTAATACAAAACAATCTATCAATGCTAACACAATTATTTATAGTGGTTTAGCTCCAATGCCTACTCCACTACCTAAGAACCTTGCTTAGGATTTCCAAACTACTTTAACTAGATTAATTAGTTTCCTTACAATGAGAACTTTACACCGGAAAGTCTCCGCTCTCAAACCGAATGCACTTCTACACCCGGAAGTATCCTGCCTTCCTACCGAGAGCACTCTCCCACCTCAACCTAAGGATAACTCAACTAATCCTAGCAAACTAAGTTTACACCGGTGGAATTAAGCCTCAAACACAAAGGCAACCACCCAATTTCAAGACCTAACAACCTAGGTCTTCACAAGCTCAAATACAGTGAAATAAATAAGCAAATACACAACTTAATGGAGCAATAAATCAAACAACTTATACTTAGCTCCAAACAAAGTTTCCTAGCTTTCTGTTGATGCCTTTGATGGTGAATAAATGAAGTCAAGGCTTACTCAACGAGTTGAGAGATCAAAGCTAGGGATTTCAAGAATGGTGGTTCAATCAAGCTCAAGGATCATCACAATATGGCTCAAGGTATGATGGATAAAGGGTGGAAGGCTTGCTAAGGTTTCTAGCCGTTTTTGTCGTTAGGTTGTAGGTCCGGTCGATCGACCGAGCGACCGAAGGCATACAGTTTTAGTAGATGTTGGTCTGAGATAAGCTCGATTTATGATGTAGCAATTTGTGTTGATGGCTTCAGCCCAAAATCTTTCAAAAATCTGCTTAGATTTAAGCATCACTCGAGCCATCTCCTGAATAGTACGGTTCTTCCTTTTAATACACCATTCTGTTGAGGAGTCTTAAGAGCAAAAAGTTCATGCAATATAATGTTTTCATTACAAAATTCCGAGAAAAAAATGTTATCAAATTCTCTTTCATGATCACTCCTTATTCTGATCACCTTTAGAATAAGGAGTTTTTGCTCATTCCGAAGACTTAAAAATGTAAAAACATTGGACTTTTCTTTTAAAATTTTTGTCCAAGTAAAATGTGAGAAATCATCTACAAAGACAAGGACATATTTTTTACCACCAATACTTTCAACCTGCAAGGGACTTACATGATCCAAGTGAAGAAGCTCAATGGGTTTACAGGTAGCTACCGGTTGTAACTGCTGATGAGACTGCCTAGTCAACTTTCCCTTTTGATAAGCACCGCAGACAGCTTCAGGTTCTCCTGAAAGTTTATGAATACCTCTGATCGCTTCAGCATTTACAAGCTTCTTCAAATCTTTGTAATTAACATGACCTAACCATCGATACCACAGATTAATGTCATAAGAGGCAACTGAAAGGCAAATAGAAGAATAAACAATTTTGTAGCAGTTGTCTCTAGATCTATTCCCATCAAGGATACAGTCACCATCCTTATCAAGAACCTTGCAACTATTTTTAGTAAATAGAATATTTAATTTTGATCACACAATTGGCTTATACTCATAAGATTAGCCTTGAGACCTCTAACAAGCAGGACATTTTCCAGTTTAAGAATTCCTGAAACATTTAGACTTCCAACTCCTATGACATTTCATTGTACTCCATCTCCAAAAGTGATAGTTGCACCTCCATGTTGCTGAATATCTCTAAGATTTTCAGGACTCTTTTCATGTGCTAAGAACAACCATTGACAAAATACCAAGATCCAAGAGAAGAAACAGTCTTTGACATAAAAGCAACATGACAGTTAAAATCAATCTTTCTTACCCATATTTGCTTAACTTTTTGCCTTGGGCAATTTATATGATTCTTTCTCCTTAGTTTGATGAAGAGTTTGAAGCAATTTGCAAATGTGTCCTCTGCACCTACAATAGTAGCATATGGGCACCCTATTTCCCTTACTTGTAGTAGGCTTTTGATGACTTGAAGAGCCTCTATGAAAGTTTCTCAATTGAGTAGGTAGTTGAGACTGGGGTTTTAACTAGTATGAACTAGTATATCCTAGTCCCTTATGATTAGAAGGACATTTTCCTGCACTTAAAATTTTGTTAAGGGTACCAGTAGAATTCATCATTCTAACTTTCTTTTTTACCTTTCAAGTTCAGAAATCAACTTAGACTCTCTGTCTTCTTTCTCAATAATTTATCTTTGAAGGGTTTGAACTCTCTCCGTAAGAATCTTCTTTTCTTCAACCAAAAGCTTATTCTGATTGCTGAGAGACTTGTTAAGTTTCACCACTTCAACCCATTTGTCAAACATCTCCCGATATGCTCCCTCAAGACTATCTACACATTAAACTTTGCAGTGATCACTATCTGCATCAGAGATGTTAGCAATCTTAATTGTGTCATCTATGCAGGCTATGAAAGCTCTAAAGTTGCCTCGTTCATGCTCTTCTGAGTCAGTTCCTTCATCATCGTCACTCCAAGTAGCAGTGAATGACTTCTTGATTTTCTTCTGAAGATTTGGACATTCTGATCACATATGTCCAAATCCTTCACATTCAATGCATTTGATGCCTTTGAACTTCTGTTTGAGATCATCCTTTTGTCCAGACAATTGACTTCTTTTATTTTCTTCGATAGACTCAGGCAGTTGAGACTGCTGTTTGGACTGCAGGCTGGACTGAGAGTTCTAGTTTACTCTATTCTTAGTGCTCAGAAATCTCTTAAAATTTTTTATCATAAGAGCCAATACGACATCCATCTCCTCTTCCGAATAATCTTTCGAGAGGCTGGACTGAGAGTTCTAGTTTACTCTATTCTTAGTGCTCAGAAATCTGTTGAAATTCTTTGTCATAAAAGCCAATACGACATCCATCTCCTCTTCAGAATAATCTTCTGAGTTGATCTCATCCTCAGTAGCTCTAAAGGCAACAGTCTTCTTCTTTTCTTTGTGAGAATTTTTTTCGGATAATTCCAACTCATAAGTTTCAAGTTTTCCCATCAGAGCAAGGGTAATAATAGATTGGTCATGAACTTCACAAATGGCAGGAGCTTTCATATCAAACTTGGTAGGCATGGATCTCAGAACTTTCCTTACTACCTTTTATTCAGAGAATGACTCTCCAAGGTTGGTAGAATTGTTCATGAGGTCTTTGATACGCCCATGAAAGTCTTGTATACTTTGATCTTCTCCCATCTTTAGATTCTCAAATCTGGTATTGAGAATTTCAACCTTTGACTTCCGAAGTGTCAAAGATCCTTCATGATTTGTTTCTAAAATCTCTCATGCCTACTTTGCCATGGTACAAGCCGAGATTAGTTTAAATTGAGAAGGATCAACTCCACTGAAGATAGCATTAAGGGCTTTATTATCATAGTTTACATCAACTATTTCTGCTTTAGTATATTGGTTCTTTTGTTTGCGCTCAGACCCATCAGGTGTTGCGGGAGGAGTGTACCCAATCTCTATTGTGTCCCAGCAATGATCATTCAAGGAATTGATGAAAGCTCTCATCCTAGCCATGTAATATGCATAGTTCGTTCCAATAAGCAAAGGAGGAACATTGACAGAATTTCCCATAGGTATTTCTTCCATCTTGAGCCTGAAAAAGAAGAGGCACACCAAGGATCTTGTGCAGGTAAAGGTTAGCACAACCGCTCTGATACCAATTGACAGTATATGTCTCTAATGGAACTTTTGTTAAGGACAGTTGCACATGGATGTTGATGAAATGGCCTACACTAGAGCGGTGATGGATAGTGTGTTATCTAAATTTTTTTGCCTAATTTCAATTTTGATCTTTTCTGAAACTACTTAGGTAATTCACAAATTCGAATAACAAGCGAAAGCAAATAATAAGGCAATTAAGCAAACACAAGAGAGACAATGCTAACACAATAATTTATAGTGGTTCAGACCCAATGCCTACTCCACTACCTTAGCACCCCGCTTAGGATTTCCAAACTAGTTTAACTAGATTAATTAGTTTCCTTACAATGAGGACTTTAAACCGAAAAGTCTTCGCTCTCAAACCGAAGGCACTTCCACACCTGGAAGTATCCCGTCTTTCTACCGAGAGCACTCTCCCACCACGACCTAAGGACAACTCAACTAATCCTAGTAAACTAAGTTTACAATGATGGATTTAAGCCTTAACACCATGGCAACCACCAACTCAATCAAACCGAGCAACCTTGGTTTACACAAATGATATATGTAGTCGAAATGGCAACACTAGAGGGGGCGTGAATAGTGTGTTAACTAAACCGTTCGCCTTATTTCGATTTTAATCGTTTACTTAGATCACTTAGGCAAGTTGCAATTATGTGATTTAATGTGGAAGCAAGATAAAACAATTAAGCACAACAACAATAGATAACAATGCTAACACATAAATTTATAGTGATTCGGCCCCAATGCCTACTCCACTACCTAAGCACCCCACTTAGAATTTCTAAACTAGGTTTACTAGATTAATTCTTGTTTCCCTTACAATGAGGACTTTGACTCGAAGAGTCGCACTCTCGACCTAAGGCACTTCCACACCCGGAAGTCTCCGCCTTCTTATCAAGAGCACTCTTCCACCTCAACCCTAAGGGTCAACTCAACTAATCCTAGTAAAACTAAATTTACACAAGTGGCTTTACTCCTTCTACACCAAGGATACCACTTATACACAAGACCTAACAGAAGGTCTTCTACAGACTCAAATCCAAGAAAAAATTAGGTTCAAATAAATAATTAAAATTACAATGAAAAGAGCTTAGAATAAAACCAAGGATCAATGCTCTTTTCCAAGCCTTGTAACCTCCAACTCGCCGAGTCGTAGAGCTCGAATCAATTCCCGAGTTGAGCAAAGTGTGCGCTTGAAGAAGTTGTCGGCGGAAGAACCGAGCGCAAGCAATTAATCTTTTGGAAGGCTTAAAAATCTCCTTTGAACGCTCGATTAAATCTATAACAATGACAGGAGAGAGGTTAAATGAGTTAGATGAATGATATTTATACCCTCTCAAAGAAACGACAGCTCAACGGATAGAAAACTATCCGTTACAGTCGCTCGGTCGATTGGCCGATCGACCGACCGATCGATCGCTTAGAGCGACCGCTGCTTATTCTCTCTGTGCAATCGACCGATGGGTCGACCGCCAGACGCAACTCTGTATTCCCCCACTTCGGTCGACCGCCCGGTCGACCGACGCAGAATGCTGCTTTCGCGATCCGCAGTCCAATCAATCGATCGGTCGACCAACGCATTCTCTGCCAGGTTTTGGCCTCTGTCGGTCGACCGCCCGTCGACCGAAGTAGCCGCTGCCAATTTTTTGCACTGTTCAGTCGACGAAAAGGGCTACTGCCTTTTTTCTTACACTCTTCGATCGACCGACCGGTCGACCGAACATAGGCTGATATTGATTTTTCAACCCTTTTTCTTGCGCGCTTCATTTTCGGGTTCCAGCTTTCAACAAGCATCAACTTGGAGAGCTTTTCATTTGATCTTTGGACTCGTCCAATGCGACTTTGGTGCACTCATTGAGCTTTGAGAAATTCCACGACGAACCCGAGCGCAACAGTCAATGTCCTTCTGATTTATCGATTTTTCCGATTTATTCGATCGAGGAGATCGAACGCTACTTGATATGGAACTTGAAAGATTTCTCAACGAAATATTAGTTCCATGTTTGTTATCATCAAAATCGAGATTAAGACCAAGGTTGAAAACCTAAAGCCAACAATCTCCCCCTTTTTGATGATGACAAACATCCTTAAGAAAATATATCATTAAGGCATAGAGGATATCAACTAAGGGATTTCTCCCCCTATCAACATACATATCTATGAAAATAAACTCCCCCTATCTATATGCATGAATTTCCTATATTTTTCCTCCCCTTTAACTATAATCTTCTCCCCCTTTTGACATCAATCAAAAAGGGCAAGAAAGGTTAATCTAGTCAAAGGGATGAAAAAAAAATATTTTTTTTCATTAATTTGAGACTTTAAATATTTTTCATGAAACATGACAATCTCAACCAAAGGGATGAAAAAAAAACAAGTATTTGATATGAAACAAAGTCATACATGATATGTTCAAAACTAAATATTTGAATTCAAAACAAAAACATGTATGCACTCAAGTATGAATGTACTCATATATTTTTCATGACATTTTTAGATTTCATTTAAACTTTCAAAATATCAAGATATGGTCATTTAAATCCTATATATCAAGTTTGAAGTGAAACTAGTGTCATTTAATCCAAGTATGAACTTAGCATGTTTTCATTTGAAATAAATATGAAAACATGAAAATGCTAAGTATCAAGTTTTGCTATCTACTCATGTTTTCTCTATCTTAAGCATCTAGACATCAAACATGAGAGAATGTAAGTCTATGAATCAAGTTTGGGCTTAAAATGAAATTTCTAAGTCACTTTGTTGACGTTAACCTATACTTCAAGATTTGAAATATCAATTGTTGGATGAAAATTTTTTATTGCAATTATTGAATAGTCATTCAAAATGCATGTATTTTCTAAGTTCATTTTTTATCCTATATTATTTTCAAGAAAAAAATGAATATTTTTAGTTATCATTCAAATTATCAAAATCATTCCTATGAATGATTTTACTCAAGCAATGGTGTGAATGATTTTAGACAATGAATCAAAATGGTATACATTAGTTTTCATTTGAAGTTTTTGATGAGAAAACAAAGTATCGAAAAAGATTGATATTTCAAGAGAATGATACTTTGTATTTTAGAAATCCAACTTCAAAATTCCATTTTAAATCAGATTCTTGATGATTTTTTTTGAAATTTTTACACAATAAACTAGATTTTTTAGTGAAAGTGCAATTTTAAGAATCATCTAAAAAGGATTTTTCCTATATTTTTCTAGAAATAACTGAAAATGCTGATACCAAATATTGGTCAAAATGACAATTCCATAATTTTCAGTTATTTTCAAAGAGTGGTCAGTTTTCATTCAAACTTTTATGACACTACATAATGATCATGTAAATAGTGTATGTCAAGTTTGGAATGAAAATTATGTCCTTAAGTCAAGATATCAACCTAGCATGGTTTCATTCAAAACTAAACTAGTTTTCATGAAATTTGCTAAGTTTCACTCTTATCATTTACTCATGATTTTTCAAATTTAAGCTTATGAACACCTAACATGAGTAAATCTAAACATGTTTCTCAAATATGGATTAAAAATGAGACTTTTAAGTCAACTTGTTGATTTGGGTCAACTTGGTTCAAAAGAGATTTTCATGAAACCACCTCTATGTCATTTTTTTCATATCCATATGAATTTTTCACTCTAAGTACTTTGGAAACATGTAATACATATTCCTAAACATGTTTATGAAGTTTGGACTTAAAATGAAGTATCCAAGTCGATTTGTTGACTTGGATCAAACTTTTCCAAGTTTAAGTCTCCTAAAGTGATATAGTTATCACATTATTCATCTAGACATGAATTTTCATGATTAAACACCTAGAATTATGTGATATGTGTATCTAAACATGTTTATTTGGTCTTTTACTCAAAAATGAGGTATCTAATAATAATTTCAACCTAGAGCAAGTTTCATTCAATCAAGATAACATGAAATTGCCTAAGTTATCAAAATTTTGCCTACTCATGAAATTTTCATATATTTATCATGCAACATCAATCATGAGTATATAGAGACATCATTAAAGCATGAATATTCAAGTATTATATTAAGATTTTTGTAAAATCAAATTCATACCTCTTTCAATAGAATTTTGTCAAACTTGTCATTTACTTTTCACTTTTCTTCATGATAGCATAGCCTTCAATGTTTACCACTTTCTTAACTTGCAAGTAGGCTTCATTAGTATCAAAACAAAATTATATGCCAACTAGCAAGCTAAAATACTAAATAGCAAAGGTTCAATGCAAAGTTTCATTTAAAAACCTTAACCTATGCTAGATAGTAGAGATTCATTTTAAATGAATTGTCATGATATCAAAATTAATCAAAGAGATCTTAAGATATGAAATATTTGAGGAATAAGATCTCTAAACATGTTTAACTAGTTTGGACTTAAAGGAATGTCTCTAATAGTAAGTATTAACCTAGAGCAAGTTTCATTCAATGAAATTTGTCTAAGTACTAAAATCCTACATACTCATGAGAATTCAAGGATTTTAACATGCAATTCTAATCATGAGTATAGAGACGTAATTTAAGCTTAAACATTGAGGTATAACACTAAGATTTTGAATTTATCAAAGTTATACCTTATTCATGATAATTTGCCAAACTAATCTTTTTCTTCCTAGTTATTAGCCTTCCTAAAATACTTATAACTTACAAGTAAACTACACTAATATTTTAGAGAAAATATAGCTACATAGCAAGCTAACCCAACCAAAAAGCAAAGAGAAACATCAAGTATCATTATCAAAGTTCACTTTGCTAAATAGTTTGAAATTCGTTTTAAATAGAGTCAAGTGATACCAAAATGAATTTTAAGAGATCATAAAAAATAATAAATATGAAAACATGATCTCCAACCCTTCCTATTAGTTGAAAACCGAAAGGCCACAATTAGCCTACGATTTAGAACCGTAAGGTCGCTTAGGCCTATTACAGGCCACATAGGTCTCCGAAGAGATCGGAAATCAAAAATCAAAAATATTTTTAAAATCATATCATGACCGGGAAATCTACTAATAAGCATATATCAAAGTCCAACTATAATTTAAACATTAGAGTATAAGAGATGATACCAAAGTACTTTTGATGCCAACCTTACTAAGGCATCATAGGTGAGAATCTTGAAGTTGCAACCATGTAAGGATCTTTCATTGAATTCTTGGCCAACTTCAACACATCACTTTCCCTTATCCTTGTGTGGTAACTCCCCCTACAATAGAGCAAGAAATCTTTGATACCCAAATAGCTTTGGGTCCTTGGGGGTTAGTTGGCCTAGGTATCCAAAGTGTCTTAGCAACACTTGGATTCTTCTTAAATGCACAATCATAAATTGCATAGCCGAAAGTATCACAACAAAAACAATGTCCATTGAATTTCTTTTTATTTATGCTATGGACATTAGATCTATTTTTAGAATGCTTATCATGTGAAACATGATGTATGAGCATTCTTAGAAACATCATTCCTCTTCTTATGATCATGAGGTCTAACGATAGAATGCATAGCATGGGAATAATGATGAACATTGGCATTCCTTTTTTGAGGTTTCCTAAATGAGACATTTTGATTTTTAGAATTAAAAGAAGAAGCATTGACTTTCCTACTTAAAATCAACATCTCATTTTTCAACTCATTCATAGATTTATGCAATGCATGTAATTGAGATTTTAACATGCAATTCTCATTTTCTAAATTGTCATTTTTAAGCTTCAAATCCTTAAGCTCAAGTTCTACATTATCATGGCATGAATCAAATGACCCTAGATTTCAATTTTTCATTTTCTAGTTTGGATTCATGCAAATGAGAATTAAGCATCACATTTTCTTTTTTCAACATTTTGTTTTCCTTATCTTTTCTAACAAGCAAGGCATACATTTTCTTACACTCATCTACTAACTCATCATATGACATGTTATGAGAACTAGTAGAGCTAGCATCATCATTATCATTAGCATGACTAGAAGGAGAAGAGTGTACCTCATCATTAGCATCCATGAGGTAAACTTTCGAAGTTGCTTCATGGTCATGAAAAGAGGATGCTTCACTTGAGTAAAATGTGGAGGTGGAAGCACTTGACCTCTTCTTTGCCTTGTTTTTCATGGTAGGGCAATTCTTCTTTACATGCCCTTTTTCTTTGCACAAGTGGCAAATTACCTTTCTCTTCCGGCTTTTAGAGTTGCTTCTTTGACTAGAAGCACTATAGGCATCAAAATTGAGATTAGTAGTAGGTGAGTGACCATTGTCATCATCACCTTCATCAAAAGTGTCAATCTCTTCAGTTTTGACATAATCATATAAAATATTTAAAGTAGCCCATAAATCAGAAGCCGTTGAACAATGCATGACTTTTTCAAGAATGTTATTTGGTATGGCACAAAATATGCAATTCATAGCTTCTCCATTAAATTGAAACATTTTCTTGTCAAGTTCGCTCCAGTCATGCATACATGTCAATCTTAGGAAATGTGTATTCAAATTTTAATATGTTATAAACACCAAAACCTCCGGTCTTCATGTAGGTGTACATTCTAGACTTCCAAAGACCAAAGTTCGATTCATCAAACCTAGGAGGTGAAGACGCTACTGACTCTAGTGCCATTTTAGGATCGAGACAAATTGTAGAAGGGATTGTGAAATCACAATCTACGACCCGCTCTAATACCAATTATAGCCGAAATGGCAACACTAGAGGGGGAGTGAATAGTGTGTTAACTAAACCGTTCGTCTAATTCCGATTTTAATCATTTACTTAGATCACTTAGGCAAGTTGCAATTATGTGATTTAATGCGGAAGTAAGATAAAACAATTAAACACAACAACAATAGATAATAATGCTAACACATAAATTTATAGTGGTTCGGCCCCAATGCCTACTCCACTACCTAAACACCCCGCTTAGGATTTCCATACTAGATTTACTAGATTAATTCTTGTTTCCCTTACAATGAGGACTTTGACTCGAAGAGCCGCACTCTCGACCTAAGGCACTTCAACACCCGGAAGTCTCCGACTTCTTATCAAGAGCACTCTTCCACCTCAACCCTAAGGGTCAACTCAGCTAATCCTAATAAAATTAAGTTTACACAAGTGACTTTACTCCTTCTACACCAAGGATACCACTTATACACAAGGTCTTCAACAGACTCAAATCCAAGAAAAAAATAGGTTCAAATAAACAGTTAAAATTACAATGTAAAGAGCTTAGAATAAAACCAAGGATCAATGCTCTTTTCCAAGCCTTGGAACCTCCAACTCGCCGAGTCGTAGAGCTTGAATCAATTCCTGAGTTAAGGCAGAGTGTGCGCTTGAAGAAGTTGTCGGCGGAAGAACCGAGCGCAAGCAGTTAATCTTTTGGAAGGCTTAAAAATCTCCTTTGAATGCTCAATTAAATCTGTAACAATGAGAGGAGAGAGATTAAATTAGTTAGATGAATGATATTTATACCCTCTCAAAGAAACGACAGCTCAACGGATAAAAAACTATCCGTTATAGCCGCTCGGTCGATTGGCCATTCGACAGATCGATCGACCACTTAGGGCGACCGCTGCTTATTCTCTCTGTGCGGTCGATCGACGGGTCGACCGCCAAATTGCTGCTTTGGCGATCCGCAGTCCGGTCGACCGATCGATCGACCGACACATCCTTTGCCAGGTTTTGGCCTCTTTCGGTCGACCGCCCGATCGACCGAAGTAGCCACTGCCAATTTTTGGCATTGTTCGATCGACCAACCGGTCGACCGAAAGGGCCACTGCCTTTTTTCTTACACTCTTCGATCGACCGATCGGTCGACCGAACATTGGCTGATATTGATTTTTTAGCCCTTTTTCTTGCGCGCTTCATTTCCGGATTCTGGCTTTCAACGAGCATCAACTTGGAGAGCTTTTCATTTGATCTTTGGACTCGTCCAATGCAACTTTGGTGAACTCATCGAGCTTCGAGAAATTCCACGACGAACCTGAGCATGACGGTCAATGTCTTTCCGATTTATCGATTTTTCCGATTTATCCAATCGAGAACATCGAATGCTACTCGATATGGAACCTGAAAGATTTCTCAACGAAATATTAGTTCTATATTTGTTATCTTCAAAACCAAGATTAAGACCAATGTTGAAAACCTAAAGCCAACAATATACAATCAAAATAAACAACAAAGTAAAATAACAATTGGAGCAATAAATCAAACAACAAGTACTTAGCTCCAAAAGAAACTCCCTAGTCCTCTTGATGCCTTAAGAAGATCAATCTATGGAGCTTGAAGGCTAAATCAACAAGTGGAGAACAAAACTAGGGCTTCCAAGGATGGCTCAGTAGAAGCTTGTAGAAATGCTTAGGATCACTCTTCCGGGTCTAATACAAATACCTAAAATATCAAAATCTAACTTTTAGGGTCTAGTACAAATTTTTGAAAAATAAAAAATTTCTAATCTTCCGGGTCAAATATGGGTAGGCTAAAGGCTTCCAAAATTTCCTTAAAAATATCTTGTAATCTAGTTTTTACATAAGGAATAATTACCGGTATTTTTTATGCCAAGAAAATGTCTAGGTTATATAGCCCTCTAAGGAGCTCCCTAGGCTTAGTCAATTTCAAGACCATTTTCTAATTTGTCAATTTTTCATGTTTTGGCGCTCGGGTTTAGTTTTTGGGTTCTTATGTATCATCATGAGAATTTACAGCACAAGCTAGACACCCTAGACCTAAACTTTAACTTCTCGAAGAATCCCGAGAGTCGACGAGCGTCCTTGCCAATTTCTCCGATTTTTCCGATCGAGGATGTCGAGCGCTAACCGACTTGGAACCTAAAAGTATTTCTCAATGAAACATTAGTTCCATATTTGTTATCATCAAAACCGAGATTAAGACCAAGGTAGAAAACCTTAGGTAGAAAATCTTTGATGATGACAAACATCCTTAAGAAAATATATCATTTAAGAACAAAGGATATCAAACATGGGATTTCTTCCCCTATCAACATACATATCTATGTAAATAAACTCCCCCTACCTATATGCATGTTTTTTCTATATTTTCGTCCCTTTTACCTTTATTTTTTCTTTCCCTTTTGACATCAATAAAAAAGGACGAGAAAGGTCAATCTAGTCAAAGTTGAAACTCTAAAATTATTTTTCATGAAACATGAAAATCTCAATCAAATGAATGAAAAACAAATATTTGATATGAGACTAAATCATACATGATAGCAAAGAGTGATAACTAAAGTGCAAATTCGGAAATCTTATATAAGCTCAAGTATCAATATTTTTAAGTATCGGTCAAAATATCAAAAACCATTATAGAATTAATTTTTCTCGGGTAATAGTGAGAGCGATACCAAAAACATGGATCTAACATCATACTTGAGGTCTCATTCAAAGATTTCGATGAAAATCCAAAGTATCGAGAAATGAACATTTGGGAAGAACGATACTTTAAAGTTTCGAAATCCAATTTCAAAAATCCAAATCAAATCACATGCTTACTCAAGATTTTTGAAATTTTTATGTCATAAACTAGATTTTTCAAGGAATATGCAGATTCAAAAATTAATTTTCCACGGTTTTCTAAAATTCATTGAGTTCTAGTGGCATTTTCGTCAATATAAGTAATTTTTTAAAACGTTTTCAGATTTCATTTAAAATTTTCAGATACCAAGATATGGTCATCTAAAGCATGTGTATCAAGTTTGAAATGAAAATAATGTCATTTGGTCAAAATATCAACCTAGCACAATTTCATTCAATAATAAGCATGATAACATGAACTTGCTAAGTATCAAAATTGATCTTTTACTCATGATTTTTCAAACTTAGACACATAGACACTTAACATGAGTAAATATAAACATGTTTGTGAAGTTTGGACCTAAAATGAAGTCTCTAAGTCAATTTGTTGACTTAGGTCAACTATACTCAACTTTAGGTCGCCTAAAGTGAATTTTTTATCAATTTATCCATTTTCACATGATTTTTCAATTTTAATCACATGGAAACATATCATGAGTGAACTCAAACATGTATATCAAGTTTCAACTTAAAATGAAGTCTCTAAGATGGATTTCTACCTAGAGCACATTTCATTCAATCTAGATGACATGAAATTGTCTAAGTTTTAAAATTTTATCTACTCATGAGATTTCAATCAATTATCAGGAAAAATAATTCATGAGCATAGAGAAATCATTTTATCAAGAAAATAGAGGTGTTATGCAATAATTTTGGCAAAATGAAACTCATACCTCATTTCTTGAGAAATTCCACAATTTTCATTTTCTTTCCCATTTTTCTTTAGCCTTCCAAATTTACCACTTTCTCAACTTGCAAGTAGGCTTCATTAGTATCATAATGAAATCATATACCAACTAGCAAGCTAATTTACTAAATAACAAAGGTTCAATGCAAATTTTCATTTAGAAGTCTTAACCGATGCTAGATAGTAGAGATTCATTTTAAAGAGTTATCATGATATCAAAATTAACCAAAGAGATCTTAAAATATGAAATATTTGAAAAGTAAGATCTCTAAACATATTTAACTAGTTTGGACTTAAAAAGAATGTCTCTAATAATGAATATCAACCTAGAGCAAGTTTCATTCAATGAAATTTGCCTAAGTACTAAAATTCTACCTACTCATGAGAATTCAAGGATTTAACATGTAATTACCATCATGAGTAAAGAGACACCGAAAAAGCATTAATATTGAGGTAGTATACTGTAAGACCCGAAAAAAGTTTTCTAATATAAAAATTTATTTTGGTGCAGCGTGTCGGACTCGGGGGTAGTCGAGTCGAGCCTCAAGATCGCCTCGAGTAAAAAGGTATGACTCGGCTAATGAATCATAAAGTTTATTTGGATAACTAACTTTCCTTTTATAAAATCATACCTTAAATTAAGTTAACTCGAGTCATGTTATGGGTTGCGTCGGAACCCGAGTCGTGTTCCGGGTATGACTTAGGTGAGCCTTGAGACCATCTTTGGAAAGATGGTTGAGGGAATAAATCCCCCTTATGGCAGCCGTGCGACTTACCCATTGAGTCGCACAAGGCTGCAAGGGAGAAGAGAAGGAGCAAGGAGGGGGTTTGGGGCTTGGATCGATTTGGAATTCGCGTCGTCGCCGAAAAATCTCAAGTCGTCGTCACCCGATCCTCTTGGCGATCTAGGTGAGTGGTTATTGTTTTAAAGGTTTGGGGAGGCGGGTGGCCGAACCCAGTTGAAAGGTTGAGTTCTCGTGATTTTTTTTCGACGATCCATGATTTCAACGTCACGTATTCACTGTTTTATGAAGCTTCTTGTTGGATCTCGCTGTTTTAATCGTCGATTTATGTATTTTTGGGGTTGCCGAATCATGGGAAAAGGGGAAAGGTCATGCCAAAATTTTCCCCGATTCCCTTGACGGCAATAAGGCCCTTAGATGACCTTATATCACTGTTTTGATGTAGTTTATTTGAACACCTCGCGTATGATGAAGTATGTCATCTCTAAAGCCCCTTGAAGTGGCCGAATGAACCCTAAAATTCATGAAGAGGGTTCGGCCAAGGGTGAGGGGGAGGTTAAGTTGTATGAGGAATTGAAGAGACAAGGTATAATTAAAGTCTCCTCCATCTTTCCCTATCTTAAGGACCTTGGCCGAGCTTAGGGAGGTTTCCCTTGCTCATGGTTCGGCCAAGGTTAGGGAGAGGAGGAGAGATAGAAATTTCATGATGTTAGGGATCACACATAGGGATATGACAATACTTAGAAAGAACAACAAGTTTAGCATGTAGCTTAATTGATTTGAATTGTAGTAATGCTAGTTTGTAACCATACTTAGCATTTGATCCTTAAACTTTGGATGTTGACAAACTTACCATGTTTTATAATTCATACATGTTATTTAAATTCATTACTACCTTGCCATGCTAGATAATTGCCCTTATTGTACTAATATTCCTAAGGTAGTATAAGAATTGTTATGCAAGTGCATTATGGATATATATGATGAATGTTGTAATATAAGAGCATTTTCTTTGGATTATGCATGCTGCCCTAAATGTTCTTGGATGGTATTCCAAGGTTGATTCATGGGGATTCTCACCTAAGACAGTGTAGAGGGCTAGGTAACATGTAAGGTGTCACTAGATGTTCATAGCACATTTATAGAAATTTAGATATGAGACGATAACACTTCTATGACTGCTTGTATACTTTTGAAAACTTAGAACTCGTAGGTGCATATATACTGAAAGGGGCGGCATGAACTATTGAACCGGTAGCCGGACGTAGGCTAGATACGGGCAAAGGCCCGGAGTGTATATATATATATATATGGAAACCCTAGGATATTGATTGTGTAATGTGCTTGAGATGGTCCGCAGAGGAGCGAGGAGATCGGAAATGACCAATGCTCAGCTCGGCCAGTTTGGGTCTAGAGGTGCACCAGCGAGCCCGCTAGGTGCCAGACCCCAGTGGGTGGGACTAGCTATCCTTACCTCAGACGGTGTCCGAAGACTAGTGGACCATCCTAGTCGACGGTTTGGGATTGTTTGCTTGCTTCTTGAGATGATGTGGCCGATGGCCAGGATGATGCTACCTGGTATGGTAGGAACGACTGTAGCCGGGATATATTGCTATGAGTAGGCCCAAGGGCCGGATGCCAGAGGCTTGATAAATCAAGGTAGCAGGTTATCATGTATAGTTGGTACTGATGGGTCCGTTGAGGGTCTGTAGTTGCATTAGAAACACACTTTACCTCCTTGTACATTCTTTTATTGCCTTGTATGATATATATGCATGTCTGAGGCTTATGTGGAGGTTCATTTGAGCCACTCACTGAGTCCCAAGTGGACTCACAATTTAGTTTAATTTTTGTAGAACATGAGCAATAGCTTGGTGTCGACATCGTGCAGCTAAAGGGCGGAGGCGGTACCATATCTCGTAGTGGCGTCCATGAGTCTTAGACTAGTCCTAGTTATGTTGGTTTTATTTTTACACTGACGGTTGTAATTGAAAAGAATTGTAAAACTTGATATTTGACCATTTGGATTTGATGTTGATGTTTCTTCTTGTTTTGAAAAACTTATATATTGTAACTTGCAAACTTTTTATAAAGTATGTTAAGTTTCTTTCAGTCGATATGTTTTGGTTTCTTGATGTCAATATAGACAGTAGGCTATAGAGCAGGATGTGGGCCCTGGCCAGTCACACTACCCACAGTCGGGGTGTGACATATACTAGGATTTTTTGAAATTTGGTAACATACCTCATACTTGAAAATTTAGCCAAACTAGTCTTTTTCATTCTAATTAGCCTTCCATTTAACCTTAGATTTAACTTGCATTAGGAAATCAGTGGTAACATAAAGGCATAATTATTTCAAGCAAGTTAATCATTCTAGATATCAAAGTAAGCATCAAAGTTTTCATTCAAAATCCAACTTTGCTAAATAGTTCGAAATCCGTTTTAAATGAAATCAAGTCATATCAAAAAAGAATTTTAAGAGATCACAAATGTAATGAAGATGAAAACTTGATCTCCAACCCTTCCTATTAATTGAAAACCGAAAGACCACAATTAGCATACGATTTAGAATCACAAGGTCGCATGAGCCCGTTATAGGCTACATAGGTCTCCGAGGAGACCGGAAATAAAAAAATCAAAAACCATTTGAAATATATTAAGAACGGTGAAAATCAATCAATTTTAAGCATGTATCATAAATACCAACTTCAAACATACAAGTAGAGAAAATGTGATGATACCAAGTGATTTAGATGTCAGTTCTTAAACCTAAGGCATCGACTCTAGGTGAATACTTTGAAGTTGCAACCATGTAAGAATCCTTCCTTCAACTTCAACTCTTCAATTTCCATTACCCTTGTGTGGTGGCTTCCCCTACAAAAGAGCATGAAACTTTTGATACTCAAATGGCTTTGGGTCCTTGGGGGTTAGATGGCCTAGTAATCCAAAGTGTCCTAGCTACACTTGGATATTTTTTTCTTGAATGCACAATCATAAATAGGATGGTCATATATGCCACAATAAAAGCAATGTCCATGAAATTCTTTCTTTTTACCATTCATATGAACATGAGGTCTAATGTTAGAATGCTTGGTATGAGAAGCATGTTGAGCATGAGCATTCTTAGATGAAATATTTTTCTTTCTAGGATTTCTAAAAGATGAAGCATGTGATAAACTACTAGTTTTCCTACTCAAGAAAATAACCTCATTTTTCAAATCATTAATTGATTTATGTAAGGCTTGCATTTGAGATTTCATCATACTATTTTCATTTTTGATTTTCATATTTTCTACTTTCAAATTCTCAATTTCAACTTTTGAGATATTTTTCAATTCAATTTTCAAATCAATATTCTCACTTTTTAACTCCTCAATTTCAATAATCAATTGTGAATTACTAGTTTTCAAAACATCAATACTATCATGATAGTCAACACTTGAGGAACTTAGATTTGCCTTTAAATTTTCATTTTCTAATTCTAGAGCATGCAAATCCTTAGTAAGCCTAGAGTTTTCCTTCTTAATTTTCTTGATTTCTTTACTCTTTTTCAAAAGTATGGCACACATGTTTTGACATTCTTCTACTAATTCTTCATATGACATTTTGAGTGAATGTATATCTTTATCATGCTACTTGTGCAAAGTAGAGTATTGTACCTCATCATGGATACCCATGAGGAAAACCTTGGATCTGCCTTCATAGTCATGACAAGAGGATGCTTCTTGTAATTCGGAGGTGGATGTTGAAGCACTTGTCCTCTTCTTGGCATTCTTCTTTGATGAAGGGCAATTCATCTTAATGTACCCCTTTTCCTTGCACAAGTAGCATATAACCTTTCTTTTTCGGCATTTTGATTTGTCACTATCATATGCTATATCTTTATCATGAGTAAAAGTAGAGTATTGTATCTCATCATGGATACCCATGAGGAAAACCTTGGATGTGCCTTCATAGTCATGACAAGAGGATGCTTCTTGTGATTCGGAGGTGGATGTTGAAGCACTTGTCCTCTTCTTGGCATTCTTCTTTGATGAAGGGCAATTCATTTTAATGTGCCCTTTTTCCTTGCACAAGTAGCATATAACCTTTCTTTTTGGCATTTTAATTTGTCACTATCATATGCTTTATCTTTATTATGAGTAAAAGTAGAGTATTGTACCTCATCATGGATACCCATGAGGAAAACCTTGGATGTGCCTTCATAGTCATGATAAGAGGATGCTTCTTGTGATTCGGAGGTGGATGTTGAAGCACTTGTCCTCTTCTTGGCATTCTTCTTTGATGAAGGGCAATTCATTTTAATGTGCCCCTTTTCCTTGCACAAGTAGCATATAACCTTTCTTTTTCGGCATTTTGATTTGCTTCTTTGACTATAAGCACTAAGATCATCAAAATCGAGGTTAGTACTAGGGGATGATCATTATCATCAACACCGTCAATAAATGTATTAAGCTCTTCGGTTTTAGCATAATCATATAACATATTTAATGTGGACAAAATATCAAATGCGGAAGAACAATGCATAACATTTTCAAATATATCAGTTGAGAATGAGCAACATAGGAGATGCATTGTTTTAGCATTCAATTCAAATAATTTAACTTGTTCTTGAGTCCAATCATTTATGTCAATGGTGGGCTCAACATATTCATTCTTTAGCATGCACCATAGATCTAAACTTTATGTTTTGACAAACATATACATTCTACTCTTCCAAACACCAAAATTTTCCTCATCAAACCTAGGTGGTGCAAACGCTATACTCTCTAGTGTCATTTTCCGGATCGAGACAAGATATAGACGAGATGGTGAAATCTCAATCCATGACCCGCTCTCATACCAAATGTTGATGAAATGACCTACACTAGAGCACTCTCCCACCTCAACCTAAGGACAACTCAACTAATCCTAGTAAACTAAGTTTACAATGGTGGATTTAAGCCTTAACACCAAGGCAACCACCAACTCAATCAAACCTAGCAACCTAGGTTTACACAAATGATATACAATCAAAAGAAACAACAAAATACAGTAACAATTGGAGCAATAAATCAAACAACAAGTACTTAGCTCCAAAAGAAACTCTCTAGTCCTCTTGATGCCTTGAGAAAATGAATCTATGAAGCTTGAAGGCTAAATCAACAAGTGGAGATCAAAACTAGGGCTTTTGCAATGATGGCTCAAGGGAAGCTTGTAGAAATGCTTAGGATCACTCTTTGGGGCTTGGAAGCATCATTCATGGGCTAGGAATGAGTTTAGAATTGGTATTTATAACCCCCCAAACACCAAGGCTCGTCAACAAGCATTTTTCTCCGCATTGGCGACGCCCAGTCGCTTGCCGGTCGATCGTCGATCGACCGACCGAGTGACAGAAGGTATTGCGCCACTTTTGGGCGTCGTTCGGTCGACCAAAATGCCTTCTCCTTCTGCCGATCGACTAATCTGTCGACCGAACCTGGGCAGGGCAGACTACTTGGTTAGACTGGTTTTTCTGCTTGTTTGCTCATTTTTGGGTTCCGTCTTCGCTTAGTCTACTTATATAACATTTACTAACTTCAAGTTAATAACTTTAAAACATAAATATTATATAAGGATTACCCCCATTTGGATTCAATAAAAATATCTAAAAAATCAAAATCTAACTTTTGGGGTCTAGTACAAATTTTTGAAAAATAGAAATTTTCTAATCTTCCAGGTCAAATATGGGTAGTCTAAAGGTTTCCAAAAATTCCGTAAAAATATCTCGTTATCTAGTTTTTACCTAAGGAACAATTACCGGCATTTTTTATGCCAAGAAAATATCTAGGTTATATAGCCCACCAAGGAGCTCCCTAGGCTTAGTGAATTTTAGGGCCATTTTATAATTTGTCGGTTTTTCATGTTTTGGGGTTCGGGTTTGGTTTTTGGATTCTTATGCATCATCATGAGGATTTACAATAAAAGCTAGACACCCTAGACCTAAACTTCAACTTTCCGAAGAATTCCAAGCGTCGATGAGTGTCCTTTCCGATTTCTTCGATTTCTCTGATTTTTTCGATCGGGGACGTCGAGCGCTAACCAACTTGGAACCTAAAAGTATTTCTCAATGAAATATTAGTTCCATGTTTGTTATCATCAAAACTAAGATTAAGATCAAGGTAGAAAACCTGAGGCCAACAATAGAGTTGCAACTGCTACTAGTAGCAAAGTAAGAACCAAAATAGAAACACATGCAAACACAAGAGGTTTGTTTACGTATAGTTCAGTGAGAAAACCAGTCACCTAATCTGCGGGGCACTCATCGAACAGATGCCCAATCTACTTTCTATAACTACAATTTTAGTCCTCAAGATTTCACACCCGAAATCCGACTACCAGTACTACAGTGAATTGGAAATAACAGAAACCTATTTGTTATTACAAATACATACCAACTTGCCTCTCTATGACATCCCACCCACAGAGTTTCGTCCTCCACACAGTCCTTGTGTTGTAGCCAGTTATCAACCCAAAACTAAGTTCACTCAGAAGATAAAAAATGTAGATTATGTTGATATTCTGCACTCAACAGTCTCAACTCCTCTCATGGAGAGAGGAGTGTTCGCGCATGGAGAGAGTTGCAGATCAGATATTTTCATCGAAATTTATGAGACAATTGAAAGATCTGAATCAATGTTGTTCATAACTATTTTGTTTAATGAACCCATCAATTTAACAACCAACAGTCATCGGTACAAAACAAATAGACAACGCTTAACTCCTAAAGATCATAAAGATCCAAAGAGTAACGCCCGAAAATATTTAAAGAGGACCTCACCTTTAAAAGTTATTCGGGCAAGTAAAAAGGTTAACGATGATTAAAAGATCTCAGAGACAACAAAGAGAATCATCATTAATATTGCAGATCAAGAGTCATCATCTCTGTAGGAAATAAAAAGTCCTCTTTTTGTGTTGCATCCTTGATATGAAATCCATAGGTTGCTGGAGCAGTTGAGATTGTCTTCACACAGTTGAGACTATCCTCAATATGTGTAGAGTTCCTTATAGTTAAGACAGAGATCATACTGGAATACTTTTGCCAAATGTAGACAACAAACAAAGGCCAACACTAACAAACAATGATTCAGGATAGTCTTAGTGGTCAATTTCATTTAAATGATAATGTTGAGTCTGTTACTAAGACATCAGTGCCACCAGATACTACGATAGTTGAAGTCACTGAAGAATAACCTGCGTTACAGATTGAATGTCGAATAAGGAGGCTGCAGAATTTTATGAGATGTTGAAAGATGTCGATGAACCTTTGTATGAGAATTGTCCTAAATATACAAGATATACGACAATGACGTAACTCCTGAATATCAAGTCCGATTGTAATATCAGCGGGGTTATATTTTGATCGGATTACATGCTTTATCAATGGAATGCTACCTATAGAAGAACAAAAAGAAGATATTACACAGATTATAATAATGACGTTGACGAATAATTATAAATGTGAAGTATATCTTCAATTATTAAAACTATCTATTAATCTATCATATATAATCTAATTATATTCATATTTGACAGTTATGGTTTGAGAAGTGCGTGCCCGAGGAAAAATTCCTCGTAGGACAACCCCCCCTGCCCCCCCCCCCCACGATTACCACCAGCCACCCCTGTATTCATCGTCCCTTCGCCTACACATACTGTCCCCCCACTACAACATTTTTAACCTATAGGAACGGTCGAAAAGTGTTCCCAAAACATACAAAACCGTGGCCATAGACCTATGGGAACGGTTTCCCCTTGTGTACTAAAATTCGTCGTTCCGCTAGGCTATAGGAACGGTTTTCCTACCTACGGCCACGCTACCAAAAAAACTATTCCCATAGACCGAGTTTATAGGAACAGCTTCCAAATCATTCCTATATGTTTGGCCTATAGGAACGGTTTGTAAACTGTTCCTATAGGCCTATAGGAACGATTTGCTAACCATTCCTATAGGTCTATAGGAACTGTTTGCTAACTGTTCCTATAGATCAAGCATATAGGAACGGTTTGTAAACTGTTCCTATAGGCCAAGCTTATAGGAACAGTTTGAGAACCTTTCATATATGTTTGTCCTATAGGGCATTGTTAACTTCTCACCATGGTTTACCCAATAGTGTAGCCTTTTAGAAATCCATAGTCTATTAAATGTTCAAAGACTACATCTTTTGTCAACCAACGACCATTACCACATTTAGCACAAGGGCATAAAATCTCTCCCCCCTGAGGCCTTCCTTTATTATAAGCGAAATCTAGAAAACATTGCACACCATTGATATACTCCGCACTATATCTCGGCATTTGAACACATTCATTATCCATTGATTTCACTTAACTACGGAAAGAAAAAAAATCAAATGGTAAGAAATGACAACACCAACTTGGTGAGTTTTTTATAGTAAGAACTCCAAAACAGTGCAGCAAGTATGATCATCTTTAAAGTAAGTGATCATCTTGATCTCAACATTAATTAAATTTAACAGTAATCATGAAATAAACACGTAGAACAAAGTGCTCATTTCCAAACACGTAGAACAAAGTATGAGAAAAACCAAAGTGAATGTGATTGTCCTATGCTGAAGCTTACAATAGCAATAATGTTCAAAATTATTTCATCTTTTATATATAACCAACTGAACATGATATGCAAATACTTCACCTCTTAAACATTGTTAAAAAATATATGTATGTAAAAATACCCTTAAAGTACAAGATTTATTGCAAAGAAGGTTTGAACTCCATCATCTAGGGCCTAACGAGATTAAATGTAGATGACAAGAATAAAGGTGTTTGAAGTTTGAACGTGGTTCATAGCATGCATAAGAAGCTAAATGGAAATTGTTGGAAATTAAGATCAACATATCTTCATTGCAACTAGGTTTTTACTTATGACAAAGAAAGAAATCAATGTAGAACAGGAGAATAAGTTCCCATAGAGACATCAGTCAATACTTTACTGATCTAGTATCAATAAACTTTTTTTTTTGTTTTTAGTATATTCTTAATTACAATAATATGCAAAGACATTAGCATTAGTCAAATCTAAACAAATAGATGTGATATACCTTATTGTGATAATTTATATCACTAGCAAATAACTATAGACCAAGTTTGATGTTGATTCATCAATAACAATCGGAAAACTTGAAAGTTCAAAATTGTAAGATAATTGAACATGACCAAAACTATTAGTTATATATATGATTCCATATATTTGGATACCTTGGTAAGGATATCTGATACGCACAGAAAAAAGTGGTTCATAACCACTAGGATATAACATAGATTTTATTTTACTTATAAGCTTAAATATTAAAAAAGCCAAGATAAATCAAACGTGTGAAACTGAATATAAATCCCTATGTCCTAGTTATTAAACTACGAATAATCTTAAGCAGTAATCTCACTATAAGATCAGCTCAGAGTACAAACATATTAATATCAAAACCCGATTGAGGGTAGTGTGACCGGCTAGGGCCACATCCTGACCTGTAGCCTACTATCTACATTGACATCAAGAAACCAAAAATATATCGACTGAAAGAAACTTAACATACTTTATAAAAAGTTTGCAAGTCACAATGTATAAGTTTTTCAAAACAAGAGGAAACATCAACGTTAAATCCAAATGGTCAAATATCAAGTTTTACAATTCTTTTCAATTACAACTGTCAGTGCAGAAATAAAACCAACATAACTAGGACTAGTCTAAGACTCATAGAAGCCGTTACGAGATATGGCACCGCCTCTACCCTCCAGCTGCACCATGTCGACACCAAACTACTGCTCATGCTCTGCAAAAATAGAAATAAACTGTGAGTCCACTTGGGACTCAGTGAGTGGCTCAATTGGACCTCCACTTAAGCCTCAGTCATGCATTTGTATATATTACAAGGCAATAAAAGAATATACAAGGAGGTTAGGTGTGTTTCAAATGCAACTACCGACCCTCCACGGATTCATGAGTATCCATTGTACATGATAACCTGCCACCTTGGCTTATCACGCCTTTGGCATCCGGCCCTTGGGCCTACTCATAGCAATAAATATCCCGGCAACAGCCGTCCCTACCATATCAGGTAGTATAATACTGGCCATTGGCCACATCATCTCAAGATGCAGGCAAACAATCCCGGGCCGTCGACTAGGATGACCACTAGTCTCCGGACACCGTCAGGGGTAAGGATAGCTAGTCCCACCCAACTGGGGTCTGGCACCTAGCGAGCCCGCTGGCGCACCTCTAGACCCAACTGGCCGAGTTGAGCGTTGGTTATTTCCGACCTCCTTGCTCCTCAGCAGGCTATCTCAAGCACATTACACATTCAATATCCTAGGATTTTCATATATATATATACCTCGAGACTTTGCCCGTATCTAGCCATGTCCGGCTACCGGGTCAACGATTCATGTTGCCCCTTTTAGTATATGTGCACATTCAATCTCTAAGTTTCCAAAAATATACAAGCAGTCATAGAAGTGTTATCGTCTCATATCTAAGTTTTCATAAATGTGCTATGAATATCTAGCGGCACCTTACATGTTAACTAGCCTTCTACACTGTCTTAGGTGAGAATTTCCATGAGTCAACCTTGGAATACCATCCAAGAACATTTAGGGCAGCATACATAATTTAAAGAAAAATGCTCAAATATTACATCATTCATCATATATAACCATAATGCACATACCTAACAATTCATATACTACCTTAGGAATATTAGCACAATAAGGAGCAACTATCTAGCATGGCAAGATAGTAATAAATTTAAATAACATGTATGAATTATAAAACATGGTAACATTGTCAACATCCAAGTTTAAGAATCAAATGCTAAGTATGGTTACAATCTAGCATTTCTACAATTCAAATCAATTAAGCTACTTGGTAAGTTTGATGTTCTTCCTAAGTATTGTCATATCCCTATGTGTGATCCCTAAGATCATGAAATTTCCATCTAAGGCAAGTCTCCCCTCCTCTCCCCAACCTTGGCCGAACCATGAGCAAGGGAAACCTTGCTCGGCCAAGGTCCTTGGGTAGGGAAAGATGGAAGAGACTTTAGCTATACCTTGTCTCTTCAATTCCACATACTTCTTAAATACCAAGGATCAACTTACCCTTCCCCTCACCCTTGGCCGAACCCTCTCCATGAATCTTAGGGTTCATTCGACCATTTCAAGGGGCTTTAAAGGGGACAAGCTTCATATTACGTGAGGAGTTCAAAGGACTACTTCAAAACAGCGGTATAAGGGCATCTAAGGGCCTTCTCGCCGTCAGGGGAATCGGAGAAAATTTTAGCATGACCTTTCCCCTTTTCCCATGACTCGACAGCCCCAGAAATACGTAGATCGGCGATTAAAACAGCGAGATCTGACAAGAAACATCATAAAATAGTGAGTACATATCGTTGAAATCATGGATCGTCGAGAAAAATCATGAGAACTCGACCTATCATCTAGGGTTCGGCCACCCGCCTCCCCCAAACTGTTAAAGCCTTAACCACTCACCTAGATCACCAAGAAATAAGGATCGGGTGATGACATCTTGAGAATTTCCGGCAACGATGCAAATTCTGGATCGATCCAAGCCCCAAGCCCCCTCCTTGCTCCTTCTCCTCTTTCTCCCTTGCGGCCTTGTGCGACTCAATGGTGGAGTCGCACGGCTGCCATATGGGGGGGGGGGGGGGGGGGGGGGGGGGGGGAGGGGTTATCCCCTCAACCATCTTTCCAAAGATGGTTACAAGGCTCACTTAAGTCATACTCGGAACTCGACTAAACTCGAACTCGACTCCGGTTCCGACCCAACCCATAACATGACTTGAGTTAACTTAATTTAAGGTATGATTTTATAAAAGGAAAGCTAATTGTCCAAATAGTCTTCCTGATTCATTAGCAGAGTCATACCTTTTCACTCGAGGCGATCCTGAGGCTCGACTCGACTACCCCCGGGTCCGTCGCGCTGAACCAAAATAGATTTTTATATTAGGAAACTTTTTTTTTTCCGGGTCTTACACATATCAAATCACCTAATGATACACAAAGTATGGAAACCATAGATAACCAAGGAAATAAGTAGAAACAAATTCCAAAATCCAAAATCCAAATCCATGATGCTTCATTTGACATTTGCTGCAAAGTAAAACACCTGAGGCGATGTCGCTTTGCCGAGCGAGAATCGTTGGGCGTGGAGAGGGACACCGAAAATGAGGCACTGGTGCTAGGAGGGAAACAGAGGGTGAGTGGAAGATTGAGATTAAAGGTTTCTGGTGTGAGAGAGTTGCTCTGGCAGAGGGCGAGAGGACTATCTGACGAGCAACAGCTCCGAAGCGGCTAGGTCTGGGAAAGGGCGAGAGGAGTTGAGGAGGAACGACCAATGATAGTTGATCGTGGGGGGAGAGAGACGGGCGAGCAGTCAGCGGGATTCTTTGTCGGCAACAAGGGCGGGCGAAATTTATCTAGTGAGGGAAAAAAAAGGGGAGCGGGCGGGATTTTTGTCGAGTGAGGCATAAAAAAGGGTGACTTTAGGTATTAGACTTCAGGGAACGGTTTAAGCTGTATATACTAAGTCAAATTTAAAATATATATTAAATTAGATCAATTTTGTTAAAAGCTATTAATTAAGTCTAGGATTCACATATGCTATTATATATATATAGGTATATATATATATATTAAGTCTGGAGGAAAAAAAAAAGAGTGATTGCACATCCATGCGGGCCGGGGTTTATGTTTTAATTTGTTGAAGACGTCATGACTACGTGATTACATTTTATTGGATAATTAAAAATATGACTTTTGTGTTAAGCAGTCATTGGATGATTAAAAATGTTTGTAAACATAAATTAAGTATTAAACATAAATTTTGGAACGATTTTATGTATTAGATTTAGGAACGGTTTTTTTTATTGTTCCGATTTTAGATATATAGGAACGGTTTTGGGGTATTTAACAGGGAATGATTTTGTTTGTGTTCCTATAGTATACTAGCTAAGGGAACAGTCTATAAAACCGTTCCCATATATTGTCTACAGGAACGGGTTTTTTTGTGTTCCCATACTATATATGTTAAAGGAATGGTTTCCAAAACTATTCTTATAAGTGATGTATGGGAACACTTTTTTAGCCTTTCCCAAATGTGGAGTGGCCATAGAGCCAAAATGTAGTAGTGCCCCCCCCCTCCCACCCCGCCTTTAGCCACCGTCGACCCTTCGCCGCCACCAACTGATATCCCCTCGCATGTAGCCACCGTTCCTTCGCCGACACCTACTATCCCACCACCTTCGTCCACCATCCCCCCACCTTCGACAATCATCCCCCCACCTCCAACCACCATCCCCCCACCTCTAGCCACCATCCCTGTTGGAGAAATGGTCACACTAGAGGAGGGGTTGAATAGTATGTTATCTAATTAATTGGACTAAATTCAATTTTAAACGTTTCTTGAACAATTTAGTCCATTTATATCTTTAACGCAATATGAGAAAGCAAGTGATATAATAATTAAATACAAGTACAATATGCAATGCTAACACGAGGATTTATAGTGGTTCGGCAACACCGCCTACTCCACAACCTAAGCACCGTGCTTAGGATTTCACACAAATCCACCGTGCTTAATTACAATTGAGGACTTTATACCGAAAAGACCCTACACTCACCTAGAAGGCACTTCCACACCCGAAATTAACCACCTTCTCACCGAGTAAGCTTTCCTACCTCAATACCTAAGAACTACCTCTAACTTGGTTTAGAGAAGTGGATTTATACCTTATACACCAAGGTAACCACAACTCACAAGACCCTACACTAGGTCTATAACACAATCAACTTATAGCTATGTAAAACAAACAAAAAACACTTTAATCACAAGAAGAGAGAAAGGAGGACTTATCATAATAAGATCACCTCTTCTTCTTGACCCTAGCAAGCTTGAAGAACCTTCCGATGAAGAACATTTGAGATTGAGGGATCAAGATCTAGGTTAAATGGATTTGATCAAGAAAAAGCTTAGGAGATGCTAAGGATCACTCTTTGAGGCTTAGAAGCATCAACAACAATGAGGGAGAGAGTTTGGGGTGGGTATTACATTTTTTTGCCCGTTGCTGATGCCCGGTCGTTTGCCGATCGATTGTCGGTCAACCGACTAATCGACCGCCCAAGCGACCGCGACGGTTCTGCCAATTATGGGCATCATTCGGTTGACCGAATACCCTACTGCCCATTTTCAGCTTCTGCATGGGGCGTGGCCTACATGGCCTACATGGCGAGAGTTCTCGGTACGTATATATATTAAATTAATATTAATTATAAATATTGATCAATAATAATAAATTTATTTGTTTGTAGGCTCATTATACACGACCGGAGGATCAAACCACTTTTGTAGAGAGTTCATGAGAGCGCGTTGCCCGCGCTCGCTATAACGAGCTCCTTCAATAGGCTCGTAAAACCGTGATGAGATGGCTGGGGGCCACACACATTGGGGAGACTCGAGGACACAACCCCGAGTGGATTCCTACACCTGTGTGGGATCAGCTCGTTGAGCAGTGGGCCACGCCTAAGTGGCAGGAGGTCTCTTGGACTACATCGAGAAACCGCATGTCCGGGGGGGACGACACTAGGGTGCACCACGCTGTTGGCTCCGTGTCTTTTGCTGTGCATGAGCATTGTATGGTATGTATAATTTTATTACTTTTAATTAAATTATATATTGTGTACAATGATACTAGTGTATTTGTTTTCTAATATTAGACGCGGGTGGCGGAGAATGGCACCGCCCAACGCCCCTCACTGATGAAGGTGTTTGAGTGCACTCATCATGGTAGGTATTTATGTCTATTTGATTTACACAATTTTTATTTATAGTTTATATATATATATATAAACGCGTGTAGGAGACATACACGAGAACCGTGATCGAGCGCGGAGGAACGCCGCAGGGTGACTTCAACCCTACAGTGTGGGTCAAGGCTGCAGGTGACTAGGAGCACGGTCGTGTTTATGGCTTTGCAGATAGTGGCCATGCATGAGCTGTGTTAGGGCCACTTGGGGCACCGACCCCTCCCGTTGCAGGTGAGCAGCCCTCGATATCCCGAACGTAGGACAAGAGCCGGATAGCGGCCTTGGAGTCTGAGCTTACACAGTAGGTACAGTTGATGGAGGAGCAAAGACAAGTGATGGAGGAGTAGAGACGAACGAATGAAGAGTTGAGACGGGCGGTGGAGAAGCAAAGACGAACGATGGATGCGTAGAGATAGATAATGGAAAACATACAGGAGCTCCTGACTCATATTGCATCTCACTCCGGCATTCATATACCGATGATGTCTGAACCGTCCTCCTCGACCCAGTCGATGCTCCCGACCTAGTCATTGTCGACTCCATCGCCTCTACCGCAGCCATGAGATTTTGGTTTATTATATTTTGATTATATTTTGATACTTGTTCGCCTTCGTTTGAGTCTTAGATACTTGATAGTTGTTTATATACTTTAGATTTGATATTTTGATACTTGTTTGCTTTCGTTTGAGGCTTATAATTGTTTATATACTTTAGTTTTGATATTTGATACTTGTTTGCCTCCGTTTGAGGCTTAGATTGATGATATTTAAGTAAAACATGTATGGTTGGTTGTATTTGTGTGTGTATGATGTTTTATGGTTATAAATTGTGATTGTAAATAGATTGTATCGTGTGAATATTATTGTATAGAGGAATTTCCAAAATTTTAATTTTTTTTTCAGTTACAGGATATAATTTCAATGACGGCTTACCCTTGGCTGACCATCACTAGGTCGTCGCTAAAAGCGTATCGTAACTTGTTGGTGGACTGCGCAGCACCAAATATGACAATTGCTAATAATATCAACGACGGCTCCCAACCGCGGCTGATAGTTTAATTTCAGCGATAGCCACCTCGATCGTCACTGATGTGTTTAAATCAGCGACAGTGGCAAGCGTCTATCACTGATAAAATTACTTGCGACAACCGCCCCTGGTCGTCACAAATTATTTGAGGCGCGCACATAAGCGACGACTTTTTGCCACAACGCGAGCCGTCCATGATAGTCGTCACCGACGGTTCAACAACGACATTGTTGGCCTAAGGTTTTCAACCTTGGTCTTAATCTTGGTTTTGATGATAATAAATATGGAACTAATGTATTCATGAAGAAATATTTTTAGGTTCCAAGTCGGTTAGCGCTCGATGTCGACGATCGAAAATATCGGAGAAATCAGAAAATCGGAAAGACGTTGATCGACATGCTCAGATTCGTCGGGAAGATAGAGTCTAGGTTTAGGGTGTATAGATAAATTGTAAATCCTCATGATGATGCAAAGAAACCCATAAACCAAACTCGAACCCCAAATCATAAAAAATTGGAAAATCAGAAACGGCCCTGAAATTCACTAAGCCTAGGGAGCACCTTGGAGGGCTATATGACCTAGACATTTTCTTGGCATCAATACTGGTGATAATTGTTTCTTAGGTAAAAACTAGATAACGATGTATTTTAAGAATTTTTTGGAAGCCTTTAGCCTACCCATACTTGACTCGAAAGATTAGAAAATTTTCGTTTTTCAAAAATTTGTATTAGACCCAAAAGTTAGATTTTGATTCTTAAGGATTTGAATTTTTTTGATATTTTTATTGAATCCAAATGGGGGGGGGGGGTAACCTTATATAACATTTAAGTTTCAAAGTTAAATAGACTTAGCGAAGACGGAACCCGGAAATGAGCAAACAAGCAAAAAAACTATCCTAAGCAATCTACCCTACCCAAGTTCGGTCGACCGACCGAAGGAGAAGGCATTTCGATCGATCGATCGATGCCCAAAATGGGCAGAATGCCTTCAGTCACTCGGCGGTCGCTCGATCGATCGACCGACGATCGATCAGCAATCGACCGAGCGTTGGCAACGAGCAGAAAAATGCCCGTTGACTAGCCATTGTGTTTGGGGGGTTATAAATACCTACCCCAAACACTCTCCTATGGGTTGTTGATGTATCTAAGCTTCCATTGAGCCATCTTTGATCATCTCTAAAGGAATTCTTGAGCCATCTCTTTACAAACCCTAGTTTCCATGATAAAATCTTGATCTAGCCTTTGAACCTTCAAGATTCATCTTCTCAAGGCATCAAGAGGACTAGGGAGTTTTCTTTGGAGCTAAGTACTTGTTGTATTGTTTATTTTCTCCATTGTTTGTATATTTTATGATTTACTTTCATTGTATATCATTGGTGTAAATCCAAAGTGCTAGGTTGATTGAGTTGATGGTTGCCTTGGTGTTAAGGCTTAAATCCACCATTGTAAACGCAGTTTACTCGGATTAGTTGAGTTATCCTTAGGTTGAGGTGGGAGAGTGCTCTCGGTAGGAAGGTGGTGTTGGTGAAATGGCCACACTAGAGGGGGGGTGAATAGTGTGTTTACTAATATTTCTGTCTAAATCCGGTTTTAATCGTTTCATTGGTTACTTAGGCAAATTACAAGTTGAGTGGCAAGCGGAAGCAAAGTAAATGTGATAATGAAATAAACACAAGTAGAATCAATGCAAACACAATTATTTATAGTGGTTCGGCCCCAATACCTACTTTTACTAGGATTAGTTGAGTTGTCCTTAGGTTGAGGTAGGAGAGTGCTCTCGGTAGGAAGGCGATGTTGGTGAAATGGCCACACCAGAGGGGGGGTGAATAGTATGTTTACTAATCTTTTTGCCTAAATCCGGTTTTAATCGTTTCATTGGTTACTTAGGCAAATTACAAGTTGAGTAGCAAGCGAAAGCAAAGTAAATGTGATAATGAAATAAACACAAGTAGAATCAATGCAAACACAATTATTTATAGTGGTTCGGCCCCAATGCCTACTCCACTACCTAAGCACCTCGCTTAGGATTTCCAAACTAGATTTACTAGATTATCTTGTTTTCTTTACAACGATGATGTTTGCACCGGAGTGTCTCCGCTCTCACACCGAAGATACTTCCACACCCGGAAGTCTCCTCCTTCCTACTGAGATCACTCTCCCACCTCAAACCTAAGGACAACAAGAACTAATCCTAGCAAACTATGTTTACACCGGTGGATTTAAACCTTAAACACCAAGGTTACCACCCAATTTCAAGACCTACACTCTAGGTCTTACACAAACTCAAATACAAAGAAATAAATAAGAAAATACAACACTAAATGGAGCAATAAATCAAACAATAAAATACTTAGCTCCAAAATAAGATTCCTAGCTTCCTCTTGATGTCTTTGATGGTTAATCAATGAAGGAATGAAGGCAAGATCAAGATTTTTGGCTCAAGCTAGGGTTTTCACAAGATTGGCTCAATGAAGGCTTAGAATTGATCAAAAGATTGCTCAAGGAGATTAGAGGTGATCAACATAGTAAAGGAAGGCTCTCATGGCTTCCTATTTATAAGCCATGAAGAGAAGAGAGAGCTCCCTCTTCTCAACGAGCGATTTTTTGCTTGTTACCGTATGTCGGTCGCTTGTTCGATCGATCATCAGTCGACCGACCGAAGGCAATCTGCCGCTTTTGGGCAACGTTCGGTCGATCGGTCATTGTATTTAAAACATGGGTATGCATTGATTACCCATGTTTAATAACTTTAAAACATAAATATTATATAAGGATTACCCCCCATTTGGATTCAATAAAAATATCTAAAAAATCAAAATCTAGTTTTTGGGGTCTAGTACAAATTTCTGAAAAACGAAAATTTTCTAATCCCCCGGGTCAAATATGGGTATGCTAAAGGCTTCCAAAAATTCCTTTAAAATATCTCGTTATCTAGTTTTTACCCAAGGAATAATTACCTCCATTTTTTGTCTCAAGAAAATGTCTAGGTCATATAGCCCTCCAAGGAGCTCCCTAGGCTTAGTAAATTTCAGGGCAGTTTTCGGGTTTTCATTTTTTGGGGTTCGGGTTTGGTTTTTGGGTTCTTATGGATCATCATGAGGATTTACAACATAAACTAGACACCCTAGACCTAAACTTTAATTTCCCGATGAATCCCGAGCGTCCTTGCCGATTTCTCTGATTTCTCCGATTTTTTCGATCACGGACGTCATGCACTAACCGACTTGGAACCTGAAAGATTTCTCAATAAAATATTAGTTTCATGTTTGTTATCATCAAAGTCGAGATTAAGACCAAGGTAGAAAACCTTAGGCCAACAGACGAGATACTTCCGGGTGTGGAAGTGCCTTCGTTTGAGAGCGGAGACTTTCCGGTGTAAAGTCCTCATTGTAAGAAAACTAATTAATCTAGTTAAACTAGTTTGGAAATCCTAAGCGGGGTGCTTAGGTAGTGGAGTAGGTATTGGGGCCGAACCACTATAAATCGTTGTGTTAGTATTGTCTCTCTTGTGTTTGATTAATTGCCTTACTCATTGCTTCCGTATTTGTTATTTGAATTGTGAATTGTCTAAGTTGTAAGAAACGATTAAAACTGATAAACCACATTTAGGCGAAAAGATTAGATAACACACTATTCACCACCCCCCCCCCTCTTGTATGGCCATTTCATCAATAGACATGAGCCGTCAGTGACAACGACAATACTAGTAATTTCGTAATCTTGTCTGTCTCGACTACGACTTCATCTGTGGAGGACGTACTAGTCGAGGTGGTCTTTTCTTATTAAGCACTCAATTTGGTCTTTGACCATCACACACTCCTTGGTGGTGTGCCGTAGGTGTGATGGAACTCGCACTTCTTGCTCTTGTTCGACATAGGGCGGGGGTTTTGACCTCCTCGTATTGTTGGGTTGCTTGAGCAACTAGAGGTGGCAGATCTCCGGAAGGATAGCCTCCCTCTTGCTGTTCAATGGTGTGTACTCGTGTAATCTAGGGCTTGGTCGGAGGGCAACTTCCCTCTCATGTCACGGTCATGATCACGGTGATCTTAGTCTTCACCCTTTTTGCCAGGCTTTTTAGACTCCCTTCCTCGAATTCATCTTTGGCAATTTGCATGTCGGCCTTTATGGCCTCTCAAAGTTCTTCCATCTCGACATGACATACGACCTTTTCTCGGAACTCGACCATATCCTTCGACTTTGTAAGGGCGATTTGGTCTGCAAATTGCCCAGGCTTCAGTCCGTGCTTGATGGAGAATAGCTCGACAAGTGGGTCAAGGTTTGGGATTTCCATTGCCACTACATTGAATCTCTTCAAGTAGTCTCTCAGAGACTCATGTTGCCCTTGCTTGATGTAATAGAGGGCATCTTTAGTCTTGGAGTAAATCCGTGATGAAGAGCTAGAATTGATTGGTGAAGACTCGGGAGAGCTCCTCGAAAGTATGTATGGACCCTAGTGGAAGGATGGAAAACCAAAGTTGGGTGGCCTTGTCCAGGACAATTGGTAAGGCTCGATAGAGGATGGGGTCGGTTGCACCATTGAAGAGCATCATTGACCAGAACATTGTCAGGTGAGTGTTCAGGTCATCCGTGCCACCGCAGGACTGGAGCGTGGTCGACAACTTGAAGTTGTCAGGAAGACAGACTGCCGTGATGTCTTCGGCGAATGGTCTCGGGTCGATGGCGAGGGGAGGAGCGATCTCTGTGGCCCTGGTGCTCTCCTCTTCTCTCAAATGATGCGTGCGGGAGACCTCGTCTCAGAAAGTGGAGGTTGGCCTCTTGGATCTCTCCGAGTGACTATCTTCATCGTGCTATGAGCTGTGGCGCTCGTGTTCGGTCGGGTGTTGTTCCCAGTACTACCTCAGCGTCTCGACCTTAGTTGATAACCGTTGGTTCTTCGCTTGAAAGTCGTTGATTAAGCACTGGGATTCTTTTGGGCACCATATGTTCTTGCTTGAAGTCAGGGTAATGCGGTCCAGCGCGGCTCGTGGTTAGGTGTGACTCTGGCAGGGGGACGTGCAAAAGACACTCTAACACTCAAGTAAGAGATAGTTCCAGATGAGGATAATAGAAACTAGAATCTAGATGTACTTGGGGAGCATAGTGTCTGTATATAGTGCAGGATAAGGGATATCAAGCGATAATGCCTCTGGTAATCTCGTAGGGATGTGACCAGAATGGGTCAAAACTAATCCCAAAGATGTTGGGTTCGTGAACGTCGGATCCCTCACTACAAAAAAAATTAGAATTAATAACAAACTATTTTTGTCACAATAGTGATATATAGTGGCAAAAAGATGATTGTGGCAAAAAAGCGCTCGCCACCCGTTTGTCACATTAGGTCCGCCGCTAAAAGTCATTTTTGGTTTTCGTGGCGAGATTTAGCAGATTACGAATTGCAATTTTTTAGTGGCAAACGAAAAAGTCAAACTACCTCCACTCTATTGTGACAAACGGAGCTTGCTGATGTCACATATCTTTTATGACAAAAATTCTTTGCCACTTATTAATAAATGTTTGTCATTATTATACTCTATCTTGAACTCTTTTCGTGGTAAAAATATATAAAATTTATTGCTAATATCGTGTTACATTCTGTCATTATATATCAAATTTGCTACAAATTTTTTTGCCATCTACATGTTTGATCTTTTGTCATTAAAGGTTAAAATGAATTTGCCACTAACACGATTTTTTATTTGAATCATTGCCACAATATCAGTGATGATTTTGCCACTAACACGATTTCAAATTTGGATTATTGCCACAATATTAGTGATGATTTTGCCACAATATAGGTTGACTTTGCCACAACTTCGAAAAAATTATAATGAATAAATTTATCACAAACACATAAAATTTAACAATTAATCATTCATTAATATAATAATCCACTTGCCAATTACAAAACCTACAACTTAGCAGGTATACAACCACCTACAAATCCAACCATCAACAATCCAATATAAGTTTAACATTAATTCAAATACATCAAAAACAACATTGTTCACCAACAAAACATACTCCAAGGTATCTAATATCCATTAAAAAGTTAAAGTAGATACACAAAATAGTCCGTACGCCAAAAGGTACACAAGATAGTGCATACGCCAAAGAAAACAAACATTGCTCCAATAAAAAGTTCTAGTAGGTCCGCTAGGTACGCTTCATTTCTTCTTCTTTTTCTCCTGCAAAAGAAAGGAAGTAAGAACACAAGTCATAACCATTACATCAATGAATCAAACTAATTTAGAAATGACATCTTAATACACAAGGAACATACAAATAAAGGGTTTAAGAAGAGTAAAATGTACTCTTACAAGCAAAGAGGTTATTATCTAACATCTTAAGTGATAAATAGACTATCTTAATTATCATGAGATCAAAAGCTATATATGATGCCACTCCAACCTCTCAACATTTCTTATTTAATGAACTGAACTGAACAGAGCACATAAGTCCTAACACTTGGAAATGACAGCAAAAGACTAAGAAGATTTTAGATCTTGGTGAACTTGAACTGAAGTTAAATCATTGTAGGGCAATTAAATATTATTGTTAGTGTAAATGATTGACATGATGTATCTAACAATTTAAAACCCAACAAATGATTTTAATAACTTCCAATGCAGAAATAAAATTCAACAAGGAGAATAAGTTCAAGGAATGTTGTTGGCAACCAAGCTTATCAGGCTCAAAACTTAGTATTTTTAACAAGAATAAGCAACACATTAACTTATTTGACTTGTCTTAGAAACATGTAGAATGGCATCAAATACATTAATTATGGATACCATAAAAACAACAAGAACTTGAGTCTAATAAAGTACATAAATATGAAAGTGCAAATGTACCTTTAAGGACTTTGTCATTGCAGCCATATCATTTGTGTCCTTGTCTAACCAACAATGATAATATATTTCATGAATCCTGCATGAACTTGGTTTAAAATCATTGATTGTATAATGGATACACAACATTAACTCTCCTTCCAATATATATGGCTCACTATATCCAACTAGCATGAATCTGAGTATATGCCTGCAGTATACAGAACCATGTGGACATGCCATGCTAGCTGATCAATCAAGAATAGGTAGCATCCAATTTGTGGACTCAGATGTGATTAGTTAATAAATTTTTGTTCATTTTCTATTATAACAAGAAAGATGAGCTGAAAAGGTTGGGTAAGCAAATCCTTCTGGCCTTTCAATTATGATGCACGCCTTGTTTAATGATAGTAACGAAGTATTTCTTTCTTCTAATTTAATCCACTCCTATTTTACTTTGCATCATACTTTGCCTATCACATGATTATCCATGGAAGCTTACAAAGACCTATAGGTTCTTTTTGCATATTTTATGCATATTCTTTACTTTGCATCAAACTTTGCCAATCACATGATTAACCATGGAAGCTTATAAAGATATATAGGTTCTTCAATATTGTGCACCTCTGTAATTTTCCTAGAAGTATGCAATGTGAGTAAATCTATTATTTTTAGCCCGTAACTAATACCAAATTTCAAGTGAATGGAAAGCTTGTAATGTAATGTCACCAAAAAATACAAGCAAGTTTACTAGATACGCTAAATTTAAAGACGGGAAGAAATTCCCAATGATAAATTAAATATGAAACAAAAATGTTGACTACTAACCAAAATTGAATTTGTTTCTTGGATAACCTAAAGCACTCAAGAAATTAAATGAAACCAAAAGATCAAATCAAATATATTCATACTTTTGGTTCAAAAAAACACAACTAGATTTGGATCACATATGCAGGATAACAACAATCCCTTAGCTTGAAACAGGCTTCACGGAATCACCACCTAAGAGAGAAATTCACTTGAGATAGAAAAAGAAAGCTGTGAAGTTCTCTAAATCTGAAGGTAACTCAAATTAAGTTTAATGGTTGAAAGAAGTGATTACTAAAAGCTAGCTATCAAATGATGAATTTTACATTGGAATCACATGAATGCAGAAATATTATGAACAAACCTTTAGACCAGGTACATGACAGAAGAAAGACTCCGGTGACTAGAGTGATAATGACCATCATGCCCAACAGCTCCATAAGGAGTTCCTACAGTTAATCCTGGGTGTATAGTTAGAATCTTAGAAAACATTAAATTAGTAAAACCAAACAAAAATAAGAAGAAACATATCAAAGATGAACATCATATTTGCAAAGAAGAAAGAGTCATGGTACATGAACAATGGAATGTACTTATGCAGGTAATATCAAAGATGCATCAAACACAATAGTGGATGGGTAGCAAAAGAACATATCACTATATATATGTGCTGAAGTTTTCAGATTCTTTTGAGTCATCTAGCTTCGGTCAACATCTTCAAGAAGAAATGAAAAAGCCATACAACATAGAGGACAGTGAACAATTTGATACGTTAAAGGAGATATACAATGTGCCAAGGTGGGAAATAGTCAAGGCATGCTTCTGAAGGGAAAAGCTATTGATGAAGAGGAACTAGAACTAGATAATTCATCCGGAGAGAAGGGAATGATGCATCATGAAAAGGAAAAGGGGTTGATGGTGGTGACAGTGTCGCGGATAACAGACCAGGAGAAGTGGATGAGGAGCAAATCTTTGACGACGCCGGCAACGTTCAAGAATTCCACTAAGGCATCAAATACAAAACTCTCTTCCCAATTATTTAAGTGTTCTTCAGCAAGTATTTGTGCTTTCAGTTTGTTGGTCTTCTAGTTCAAATCACCAGCAAACATTTAAATGTTTTCTTTTGAACACATAAGAACCATTTAAATACTCTTAGATATAGAATCAAATGTTTAATGAAAATCTGACAATATACCAAGCTAATATATCTAAAACAAAATTCTCAAAAAGCGAAACTAGTTTCATCTACAAACAACTGAAATTTGGCTATATAGACAGATAGAGTTGTAATTGAAAAAGAATCAGGATACCCAGACAAACCTCCGTGCATATCTTAACTGTCACAACACTCGTTTCCTGGACAGCAGAAATCCTAAGCATCAGAAGATAGACATCATCTGAAGCATCTTCTGATAAATACGATGTTCTACAATTCTCCATTTTTGAACTAGCTTCATAATGCAAACGGATATAGGCATTTACACTATGTTTGGATTGAGGGTTTCGGAAGGTTTCGGAGGGGTTTGGAGGGGTTTGGAGGGGGAGGGTTTTGAAGGGGTTTAAAACATCCTTCAAGCGGCAACCTGTTTCGCAGAGTTCGTATCAGGTTCGTGCATTTCCTGTGACAGTCGGCGCTGTCACCGCACCACACTGCGAAGACCCCAACAGCCCAGTGCAGTGGACTTCGCTCGAGTGCTGCACATGGATGCGTTGCGGGAACGCGTCCAGGCCCTACAACAGTCCCTTGGGGACGTCTCCGACCTCGTCGGCGCGATGGCGGAGACAAGAGGGCCGCTGTCCACTAAAGCGGCAGAACAGAACGCTAAAGTGGCAGATCCAGTGGTCACTCCATTGGCCGACTTGAGGGCCATGGTGACCGACTTGAAGGCGAAGGTGGCTGATCTGCGTCAAGCACGAAATGCGTTGGAGACGGCAGAAACTTGCAGAACCACGGTGAAGGTTCTGAAGCCAAAGTCCTTCAAGGAGACAAGGAGTACCATGTCCTTGTCGAGGGTGGAGAATGGCGACTTCCATCCCAATCCGGCTACGGGGTCGGATGCCTCAGGTGGAGGGGGCTGACGGCGGCCCAGATCTTGAGGAAGGTGGCGGTGTGCGCAGACCTCGGGCACACACTCGACCAAAACCTGAACAACGCGAGGGACAACATCCAGGTGCCGGAGTACTTGGAGGGAGCATCCTTGCACGATGTTCCAAAGGCGCAGCGGAGTACAAGTGTTCGTGACGGGCACGAGCATTGCACTATGGAGGCGGACTGTCCATGTGCGCGCAGGCGTGGACAGTGAGCAGGACCCTTCTTTGTCTAACTTTCTTGTGTGCAGGAAGGTTTGGGACTGCAGACGCTGGTGCGGAACCATACAAGTCCGTGTGCTTGGTGGCACGGACTCGGCATTGCGTGGTTGGCTGGCGGCCACCACAGTGATCGCAGTGAAGACGATCACAGCGGGCGACATAGTCAAGAGGTGACAGCACGGGGCTGCCACAATGCGGACTGCGAGATGTGCGGACTGCTACTTGATGCGGACTGTTGCTCGGCGCAAAAACTTGGACGGGGCTACTGCAAGGTGCAGAAGAAGGTGATGTGGAAAGCAGAATGCTTGAAACAATCTGCTGAAGGCCTCTGCCCCAAACTGAGATTTTGATGATGCCAAAGTATAAAATGTGTTCTTTGTTGCTGTGACATGAACGGAGTTGCGTGGCGTGCAGCGCGCAACAAGCCAAGTGTTTGGCAAACGCTTGGGAAGACTTGGAGTACTTCAACTTGTGCAATTGAAGGAGTTGAAGAAGAAGACACGACCTGGGTTCGGTTGAGCAGTAGATAGGCATTTTGGACAGTGAATGTTTTGTAAATCTGTCCCTGTAAAATGTATACTGCTATGTCTTTGTTTTGGCTATTGTTTAGTCATTTGAACTCAAGTTTAAACTCTATGTTGAGAGTTAAAAATCTGTGTTTCGCCTAAGGGCACTGTATTGGTCAACTCTTGCGTGTTCTATAAGCAAGGGGAATCGAGTGAGGAGCATATGTGCTATGTAAAAGCACTTAGATGTATACTTGAGCAGTCGGGTGAGGAGCGTATGCACTGTGTATGTGCAAGGCGTATACTTGACTGTGCGGCTGCAACATTCAAGCCAAAGATCGGTGAAGATCAATTCTTGTGAAGATGAAGACAAGAGCAAGTTGGGTGTGGAGCACAAGCGCAGGGAAGCGTGGGGTGCATACTCAACCTTGTGGCCTTGAAAGCAAGCCGTGTGACCAAACCTCTTCAAGCGGGGAGCACAAGTGTCGGAGCACGAGGTGCATGTTTGAAGATGGCAAAGTGAAGAAACACAACACCTTTGAAACTAGTTGGAAAGGGGCTGTTGAAGACAACTCCAGCAGTGCCTTGACACTGTTCCGACGAGGACGCCGGTTTCAACAGGTGGGGGTGGTTTGTTAGACGCCTAAAGTCCGGACATGGCCTAAGTGTCGCACCTCGGGCACGGGCAGGCCATGGGCGTCTAAAACAGAGGTAACTTGGTGGCTTTGTTAAATGAAGACAGCTCATGTGCGCAATGGCATGGGCGTCGCTCACGGCGCACGGCAGGAGGCCGGGTGCGCATTGGCGTGGGCAAGGCATGGCCGGCAGCAGCCTATGTGCGCGGAGGCATAGGCACAAGCAAGACTTGGCGTCGCCCGGATGCAGAGCAAAGCAAGTCCCGCACGGGTCGGGGCGTGGAGCAGTCCCGCACGGGGCGGGGCGTGGCGCACTCCCCGCCCAGGGCGGGGCGTGGCGAGAGAAAGTCCCGCAACGGGCGGGGCATTTTGAAGATGTTGCGGAGTAGCGGAGTCCCGCGTGCGCAATGGCGCGGGGCAGTGCGCAACATGGACCATGGCGGGGCGCGGGCGCGCGCAACACCAGCCGTGGCGAGAGATTTCCCCGTGCGCGCCAAGGCACGGGCGGGAGCAAATGCATGGCTGCTCATGACGGACGCTGCAAAGCGCGCGGGTGTGCGCACCGCACTGGGCGGGTGCTGCACTCGGCACGCGCGGGTGTGCGCACCGCACTGGGCGGGTGCTGCACTCGGCACGCGCGGGCGTTGCACGGGCTGCAAGCGCCCAGCTCAGTTGCTTATTGCAATGAGCGACCAGATGGCTTGGCCGGGCCCAAGTCATGATCAAACTCAAGTTCCTTGACCCAACAGCAGTTGCAACAGTTACTCGGCAGTAACTCGGCAGTTATAACCGACCCGGCAGTAACTCAGCAGTTGTAACCGACCCGACATGTTGTTCTTCATCCAAAGGCTGAGATTGCATGGCCTACTCGAGATTACCCCTTTATAAGGGCTGTGGGTTGTATGTGCAAGGGTTGGCTGAGTGTGTTGGCTGGTCTTGAGAGTGTAAGTATGTGTGTGAGTTGAGCACAATTTGTAATCTCTTGTGGTGAGCGAGAGAGTCTTGAGCAGAGTGTACAAGCCGGGCTGTAGGCAAGTCATTTGCTTGGGATCTTGAAGGGTTTTAGTCCATTCTTGTAAGTACTTTTGTAAATGCAAGTTAAAGGTTTCCCTTCATTATGTTGTGCCTTCTCTTGTGTTGCTTGAACCTCGAACAAAGTTGAAAGTAGGCTGGTTGACAGTGTTCCACACTGCTCCACGCCGCACAGGCTGGTTTTGAGTTGGAAAATTACATCCTCATAATCAACCCTGTGACAGGGTTTCAAATCCCTCCAAACCCCTCCTAGAACCCATTTTCAAAACCTCTCAAAATGGGGGGTTTTGGAGGGGTTTGAAGAGTTAATGAATTAAAAATAGTTAAATTACAAAAGTATCATTAGAACAAAAATATATATTATTATAAACGAGGGCATAGCGGTCTATCAAATCCCTCCAAACCCCTCCAAACCCTTTATGAAGTTTAACCAAATAAGGTTTTTAAAACCCTTTCAAAAACCTCCAAACCCCTCCCCCTCCAAAACCCTTCAAACTCCTTCAAACCCCTCCCCTCCAAACCCCTTACTCAAAGTTATCCAAACATAGTATTGGTGCATCTAACTCTACTAAAGCTCAATTAGATCCTTTTCTTTTCTTTTCTTTTAGCTTTTGACGACGCAGACAAGTTTAAAGAAAAACATTTCAAATTAGCAAGTTTGGAAGTAATTATTTCAAGAAAATTACAGTAATCAAATGAAGCAGCAAATGTACGATGACAAACAAGAGAAGAAACAACAAAGCCTGCTTTCATTCAGAGACTGGCTCACCATCTGATGGCCATAGACCTCATATCGCTCCGAATTAAGACGAAGCAGCAGCGTGAAACGCCCTCGTCTTCAGCCACATCACG
Source organism: Canna indica (assembly GCA_034359265.1). Lineage (NCBI taxonomy): Eukaryota > Viridiplantae > Streptophyta > Magnoliopsida > Zingiberales > Cannaceae > Canna > Canna indica. Next base: position 66,089,622 of record CP136890.1, on the reverse strand, counting down.
ACTCAAGTTATCATCGTCGTCACGACGTAGTTAATAAAGCAAGATCGGAATCGATAGCGGTCGAGGAAGTCGAGGCCATCGCCGCTGTATAGGGAATCCCCTGGGGTGCATCCGCGACCGCCTACAGAACCGAATCTTTCGCCTCACGCCACCACCTAGTCGGAAGCGAAATTGAGGACAAAGCGGCGGAAGACAGAGCGGATTTGTGGGATTTTTATGGCAAGGCTGGAAGGAGCCCTAGCTGTGCTGCACACCGCCCGCGGACCGCGAGAAGAGAAGGCCGGAAGGAGCGACGAGCGGAGAAGACGACAGATAAAGGGAGTAAGTAATAGCCTTGGTATAAAATCATTTTAAAAATCAGTATAAAATTAATTTTAATCAATTGAGGAGGAAACGGGTGTCGATGCAGGCAACGTACCGCCTGTGAGGAGGAAAAAAGAGAGAGAGGCTCGGTAGGGGAAGAGCTCAAAGATAAAGATCAGAGAGAGAGAGAGAGAGAGAGAGAGAGAGAGAGGGGCAAACCTAAGCGAGCACCTGCAGCTTCATGGTGAGGGGAGGTGAGCATCGATAGGTCTATCGCGGGTGAGGTGAGCATGGTCGGTAGAAGAGCACCGTGAGGGGAGGCGTCGCAGTGATGGGGGGAGCGTAAATGAATTAGAAATTAGGGCGGGGAAAGTGTCGGGAATTAGAAATTAGGGAGCGTAAATGAATTATTTTGGCAAGTTAAAAAATAATAATTAAGTTTTTAGAAAAAAAAGGGAGATGCAGCCTTTTATTTTTTTAATTTTAAAAAAATTAATTAAGTTTTAACTTTTAACTATATAAAATATTTAGAGACTAAAATTTTATTATAAATATAGTATAAGAGACATTTTTCTTTGTTTGCCTCATAATCTTATATTTAGAAACAGCTAATTAATTGTTCCTAAACATTTGCTTCTCATAGAGACTTTTGTTGTAGCGATAATATATGATAATAAACTATGCATCTGCAGCATCTCATTAACACCACATCTTCTAAAAATAATGGAGCTATTCTAAAGAACCATGATGATGTAGGATAACTGATGTACAAAAAAAAGGAATAGAGAAAATAGAGAGACTTGGAAACGACGGGGTGATTAGCCGGCAAAGGAGAGCACTGGAAACGGCCAAGCAATTAACGGGCGGAGTAGAGCAGCAATGTGTGGAGATGAGCAACGTAAAATGGGGAAATTACAAGTCAAGGTTTTTTTAGTCGGGATATAGATAAAATGGGGGAAATTATTTTTGACAGCCAAAAAAGAAGAGGGAAATTTTTTGCCAATTTTTTTATTTTTTAATTATTTTACAAACTATGACACACGTAATTTGTCACGATAAATAATGTTATATCTATTACACACGTAATTTTATAATTTTGTCGCAGATTATACCTTATGTGGCCAATTGTTATTGGCCACTCCAAAATTTTGCCATAAATTCTTATTTTTTTTATAGTGCCTCGCAATTAATAAGGATGTAAATGTCCTTGTATGACCGGATGGAGCCCCTGGGATTAGCTATATTTGATTTAACATGAGTTTGGATCATGAGTGCGAGCCCAAAGTGCTAGTATGGTTCAATATCTAAATAAATTTTTAATTTATATCTAAATAAATATATTTGTCAGCCAAAAAATAAGAGGGAAATTTTTTGCCAATATTTTATTTTTTAATTATTTTACTAACTATGACACACGTAATTTATCACAATAAATAATTTTATATCCATGACCAATATATTGTTGCAAATAGTTGCCACAGAATATCGTGACAAAGCTGTGGCAAAAATATTGTCATAAACGTTGGCCACAAAATATCATGACAAACTTGTGGCAAAAATTTTATCGCAAACGTTTGCCACAAAATATCATGACAAACTTGTGGCAAAAATTTTATCGCAAACGTTTGCCACAAAATATCATGACAAACTTGTGGCAAAAATTTTATCGCAAACGTTTGCCACGGTAGAATATTTTGAATCAGTGGCAAAACTTGTTGTCATAAATTTTAAAAGCTATAAATTTTAAATATTGACTCAATCATTAGTGACAAACATAATGGCAAATTTAGAAAAATTGTCACAAATTGTCTGAACTTATATTTTTAACCACAAAAATCATTAGTTCTTTTTTTTTGTATTGCCTCGTAATTAATGAGAATGTAAGTGTCCTTGTATGGGCGAGTGGAGCCCTTGAGGTTAGCTATATTTGATTTAACATGAGTTTGGATCATGAGTGCGGGCATTCCGGTCGAGCCCAAAGTGCTAATCTAGTCCAATATCTAAATAAATTTTAAGAAACAATAATATAAGCGTTCGAGATCACACTAATCTTGTATGAAATACTAATTTTATATTTTCTATGGTTCATGGAGAGGACATGATGGTGGTATGGAGAATTAGGAAGGCATGGGTTGCGACGTGATTAAAATGTATTACTCATCTGCGACATACATTAAGTTGGCCATCGTAAAACTATCTCAGATAACAATTATTTATGACCGTATGTATGGTGGTTGTACCTCTATGCTATGTAGATATTAATATTATTTGTGATGGCCAGAGGCAATCATCTCTAAAGGGTTTCATATGTTATTCTATTTTGAATATGTACAATGATAACTTTGGCTGTCGCTTGACCATTACTAGTTACAATAGCCACGGCGACGGTCGCATATGACCAATAAACCTACATGAATTCTAGTAGTGTAAGGATGTGAACATATTCACTAAGATAATTTTTAAGCTAAAACTTATTGCATCATATTCGTCTAAAATTATATCAATTTATTCTGAAACATTTCATATTGAATATCATTTATAACAATTTGATTATTGTGTTATATATATCAATAATTTCTTAAATTCGGATTTTGGGAAGGGAAAATTCGCAAATCCAAAATTTGGGGATCGAAATTCTAAAATCCGGAACCAAATTTCGGATACTCATTTTATCCTCGACCAAAGTCTCTAACCAGTTAGAGATTTTGATCAAAAATTTAATTTATGAAATATTTTTTATGATAAAAATGAGATATTAGAGTCTAAGAAACTCTCTATTTTTATATTTTTATATTTTAATTCTAATTCTCTAATGCATTAAAGACTTTTGCACAAAGTCTATAAAACTAAATTTAAATTAAAACTTATAAAATATTTTGATGTAAAAATTATTTCATGAATTAAAATGAATTTTTTAAATTTTATAAAGCTATTATAAATTTTGCACAAAAGTCTCTAATTCATTAGAAACTTTTGTTTATAATAGTTTTATAATTATAAAAAATAAAATTTAATTCATAAAAAATATATGTGATATAAAAGATATGCTAGTCTTTAGCCGAAGGTAAAATGAGAATCTGAAACTTTAGGTTCCGAATTTAGAAATTTTGAACCTCAAAATATAGATTTAGGAATTTTCCTTTTTCAAAATCCGAATTTGGGAAGTCGCTATATATATCATAGATCGAAATATTTAAAATTTAAATTGAAATAACTTTAGATGAATATGATAGGATAAGTTTTTATTTTGTAGAAGTATTTTAGTGAAAAAAATGTGTTATGAAAGTAGAAGAAGCGAGGAATTGAAGGGATGACGACTCTTCCTCTCCAAGCGACTCGCGAAGCGACTCCGAAGGCGACAAATTCGGCGGCCGCAGCTGACGGCGATTCGTTCGCCCCCGATGATCCATTCCCCTCTGCGCAACAACCACCAACCCCAGTAGACGCTCCCATGGTGGAATCTGCCTCATCCCCGACCCGACCCCTTCGATGGTGCCGGAAAGTCTTAAATCTTTCGATCTGATGCAAACTGAGAGGATACAAGCCTCCTTACTCCCTGTTCCTATCGCCGAAGATGTTTCTATTGAGGATTTATCTGCTGCTCCACTCGATTTGATGCAGCACCAAAACCCTAATTTTCAAAATTCGGTTCAAAAGACAGGGACTCAAATTTCTCTACCTTCTCCTATCCCACCCTCGAATGCTGCCATTTTCATGGAGGAACATATGCAATCTCTGGACGAATCGGATAGAAACCCTACTCTTCAAGACTTTGGAAAAAATTTGGATCCAGACCCCTTTGCCTTTCTCCTCTAAAATCTTAACTGGTAATGAGTTTTATTCCTCTTCATTAACTAATTCTAGTTCTTCTTTGCCTCACACAGGTGTGAACCCTAATGGACATAAGGTGAACAGTGGGGACTCTCTCCACACTTCACCTCTCTCGGGTGTGTCAAATAAAACCTCTTCAGATGCCTCATCCTCCCTAACCTGGGCTCAGATACTTCTGGGTTCCAATCCCAAATGTTCAACCAAAGCAGAGGCTTCTACCTTTGCTAAAATAGCAAATAACTGCTCTGGTAAGGTCTCTTTTACCCATGAACAAGTTTTTGAATGGCAATTTCAGTGGCATTCAAGTTTAGTTGGTAAATTTCTAGGCCGCCCCCCACCTCTTTATGTCGTTTCACGTTGGGCGCAGAATCTTTGGTCTTCTTACAGATGATGTAATGTAATGGATTTAGAGGAAGGCTTCTTTGTATTTAAATTCCGTGGAAAACAAAATGCCACCACCGTTCTTACCGGTGGACCTTGGTCCTGCAAGGGTGACATCATAAGGCTTGTGCCTTGGAAACCCCTTTTCAGGCCTTGGTTAGAAGATTTCTCTTTTGCACCTGTTTGGCTAAGAATTCATGCATTACCCCTTGAATTGTGGAATTATACATCTGTTTCTATGATATCAAATAGTATTGGTAAGCTTATCTCTATAGAATCTAGGTCTTTTGAATTTCATAGAGGAAAATACATTAGAATATGTATTGAAATTGATCTGTCTAAACCTGTGAAACAATGAGTTTGGATATCTGTTCCTGGCAATGATTTTTTTCAGCCTGTTATGTATGAAAATTTACCCTCTGTTTGTTTTCTATGTGGTTTGGTAGGACATAGGGAAAACACTTGCAGTAAACATCTAAATAAGCAAACTGCTACTACCCAAAACAGTAATACTACCTCTGACACTACAACATTTTTAACCTATAGGAATGGCTGAAAAGTGTTCCCAAAACATACAAAACCGTTCCCATCGACCTATGGGAATGGTTACCCAATGCGTACTCATATCAGCCGTTTCTCTAGGCTATAGGAACGGTTTTCGTACCTATGGCCATGCTGCCAAAAAAACCGTTCCCATAGACCAAGCCTATGGGAACGGTTGTGAAAACTGTTCTTGTAGGTCACGCCTATAGGAACGGTTAGAAAACTATTCCTATAAAGCTACAGGATCGGTTAGGTAACTGTTCCTATAGGCAAAACTATGGGAACGATTACCAAACCGTTCCTACAGGCCAAACATATAGGAACGGTTCGGCAACTGTTCCTATAAGAAAATCTATGGGAACGGTTACCCAACCGTTCGTATAGGCCAAACATATAGGAACGGTTGGGTAACCGTTCCTATAAACCTATTGGAACGATTGCCGAACCGTTCCTACAGGCCAAAGATATAGGAACGGTTTGGTAACCGTTCCTATAGGCCAAAGACTGAACAGCATGCATTCCTAATAGGCAGTATTCCTATAATAGATAGCCATAAAATTTCACAAATGTTTAAACATAAATTACATTCATAAATATAAATTCCATTCATAAGCGTAAATTCCAAAACATAAATTTCATTCATAAACGTAAAATATATTTAATTGTTGGCTCAAAATAACAAAGTTCACAATTAAAGTACTACTATTAAGTCTAATAAAGTTCACAAATAACATGTGAAATTAATCTATCAAGTCTAGCATTCCAAATTTGCCAAGTCCACTGATGATCATCTCCTCCGTGAAATTCACCTTTCATCTCCTAATTCATCATTTTCTTGCACAAATCAATTAATAATTAAAAATGATCAAAAGACTCCATAATCATATATTAAACTAAAATTACCTGATTTTGAGGATGATGTGTGGAAGTGGAAGAACCAAAGATTCTATTGGCATCCCTTGGAGTAGTTGGTGGTGCCAACAAATCTGTTATAGCCTCTATGTCCAAATCTAGGTTCGTCTGTGCAATAAATGTCTTCAAAAGAGATTGCATTCCTTGCATTTGATGTTGCATCTGGTTCTGTTTCTCTATCATTATTGCATGTCTCTCTTCCATTTTTGCATGTCTTTCTTCCATTATTGCATGTTGCTCCTTCAAAGACTTCACCTCATGATCATATTTTTCTTGCAATGCTGCCATTTCTTCATTTTTTTTTAAGATTGTGGGTGTAGTTGTTCCTCCATAACAACGTACCCTTCCTGACTTCTCTTTCCCAAACATAGATGGGAAGGCCTTAACAGCAGGTTTCCCATCATGCTCAATCATGGTTTTAAGCTTTTCCTAAAATATACATTTAATAATGTTAGTGATAATAATAAATAAATAAGTAAAACAATAGCTAGAAGATGTAAGACTCGGGAAAATTTTCTAATATAAAAATCTGTTCTTGGTGCAGCGTGCCGGACTAGGGGATAGTCGAGTCGAGCCTTAGGATCGCCTCGAGTGAAAAGGTATGACTCGACTAATGATGCATGAAATTTTATTGGGCGATTGACTTTCCTTTTATGCAATCATACCTTAAATCAAGTTTAAATCGACTCATGTTGTGGGTTGAGTTGGAACCCAAGTTGAGTTTGGGTTTAGTCGAGTCTTGAGTATGAGTCAAGTGAGTCAAGAGCCTATATGGATGGCTAGATGAGGGATTAAAACCCCTCATCCTTGTGCCGTGCAACTCATCCTTTGAGTCGCACAAGGCAACCTAGGGAGAGAGGGGCAAGAGCAAGGAGAAGGGGGACTTGGATCGATCCGGGATTTTGCGTCGTCGCCGGAAGATTCAAAGTCGTCGTCATCCGATCTTTCGTTCTTCGTAACCAAGGTGAGTGGTTAGAATTTGAAAGATTGGGGGAGGCGGGTAGCCGAACCCCTAGATGTGTTAGGGTGTGTTTCACGCGATCTTTCCGACGAATCTTGGTTTCATTGTTGTGTATTAACTATTTTGTACGAAATCTGGTCGGATCGTCTTGCTTCCTCGTCGATTTCTCAGATCTAGGGCAGCCGAATCATGGGGAAAGGGGAAAGGTCATGCCAAAATTTTCCTCAATCTCCTTGACGGAAGTAGAGCCCTTAGATGATCATAAATCTCCCACTAAAGCACTCTCTGTCATTGATTTCACATACGAAACAGTTTGATTTCCCTAGAACTCCTAGGTGTGGCCGAATGAACCCCACAACTCATGAAGAGGGTTCGGCCAAGGGTAAGCGAAATGGGTAAAATAGTCCACATGACATTATGATATATCGGTGACGAAGAGTTAGGAGTGTAGTTAAAGTCTTCCTTCCCTTTCCTATTCTAAGGGCCATGGCCGAGCAAGGTTTCCCTTGCTCAAGGCTCGGCCAAGCCTAGGGAGGGGGAAAGAGGGTGACTTTAGGTGGAAACTTCCATGGTTATAACGTTCGAGTTATAGAGACATCATGATACTTAGGAAGAATACTAACCATAGTAAGTAAATTGATTGATTTAGGAGATTGTAGGAATGCTAGCTTAACGACCATCTTTAGCCCATTCAATCTTTAAATTTTGAAATGATGTATTAGTTTACCATGTTTAGTATTTCATGCACTATTGAATTCCTTGCTTCCTTGCCACGCTAGATAAATTGTTTCTTATTGAGCTTAATTTTAAAGGTAGTGTATAATTGTTATGTGTGAATATCATAGCTATATATGGTATATGTTGTAAAGAATGCTTATTTCTCTTTAGATTGCATGCTGTCCAAAAATGTTTATTGGCTGAATTCCAAGGTCAGTACAAGGAATTTCTCACCCAAGGTAGTGTAGAAGGTTAGATAACATGTAGGACGTCGCGAGACGCTCAGCGTATATATATGGAAACTTAGCTAGGAGATGTTAACACTTCTAGGACTTCTAGTAAACATTTAGGAAACTTACAACTCTTAGGTGTTCACATTTTGAAAGGGCAGCATTAATTGTTGACCCGGTAGCCCAGATTTGGGCCAGATATGGGCAATGACCCAAAGTGTATATAAGGAAATTCTAGGACATTGATTGTGTGTTGTGCTTGAGATGGTCTGCCGAGGAGCGTAGAGGTCGAGAATGACCAATGCTCAGCTCGGCCAGTGTTGGGTCTTGAGGTACGCCAGCGGACCCGCTAGGTGCTAGACCCCAGTTGGGTGGGACTAGCTATCCTTACCCCAGACGGTGACCGGAGACTAGTGGACCATCCTAGTCGATGGCCCGGGATTGTTTGTTTACATCTTGATATGATGTGGCCGACGGCCAGTATGATTCTACCTTGTATGGTAGTGCCGGTTGTAGCCGGGATTTTTATTCCATAAGTAGTCCCAAGGGCCGGATGTCGGAGGCTTGGTAGGCCGAGATGGTAGGTTTTCACATATTCAGTTTACATAGAATGACCCATGGGGTCAGTAGTCATATTAGAAGTAGCTTACCTCCCTGTATATTCAGTTTGTTGTCTTATATAATATGCATGAATAACTGAGGATTATGTGGAGGTTCTCAAGAACCACTCATTGAGTCCCAAGTGGACTCACAGTTTATTTCCTTGTTTTTGCAAAGCATGAGCAGGATTGTGACCTGCCGACATGGTGCAGCGGGTGGCGGGAGGTGGTGTCATATCTTGTAGCAGCGTCCATGAGTCATAGTCCAGTGTTTAGTAGTTATTTTCTTCTCTGCACTGACAGTTGTATTTATAAAAAGTTTGTAAAACTTTGATACTTGAGACGTTCAGTTGTTCTGATATTGGTTTTCTTCTTTGGTTTGAAAACTTAAAAAATGTGAACTTTGAAAACTTTTAAATAAAGGTTATGATGAGATTTCTTTTTATCGACATGTTTTGATTTCTTTATGTCAGTGTAGACAGTAGGCTACAGGGTAAGATGCAGGCCCTGGCCGGTCACACTACCCTCAGTTGGGGTGTAACAGAAGAACTCACAATTACCTCTTTGGTTTCAACATCCAAGGCTTTTTCGTCCTTAGTCCGAGTTTCAACAAACATCTCAACTTGCCTAGGTTCTTCATTCTTCTGAGCATGTTTTATATAAATCACAAGAATGAGTTAAAACATAATATCAACATTACTTTAAAATTCAAAATATAAATATGTTTATGCAAAAAAATGTTACCAATTTATCTTTTATTACAGAAAATCTTTTATTGCCCATCTGATGCCTCTATTTTTGCTGTGATCTATTCAATCTATTTTGTTGACACATATCCTACATCAATAACAAAGAAACTAAATATATGCAACCAGAAAAAATTTACAAGTATCAGTGCATAACCATATTAAAAAAATATCATGTTATGCTTCTGAGTTCTAAAGGCTCACATATAGAATGACTAACTGTCCAAATTCTAAGAAAATAAAGTAACTAGGGAATATTTGTTATGCTTCTGAGCAGCATAAAGTTTTTTCTTTACTAGGGAATAAAGTAACTACTTTTTGCAGTCTATATGTAGATTAAGCACAATCATATCATGGAACCTGGCATGAAGATTCATCTTCCTGTATCAGTTGCAGATTCTAAGATTATGAAGAGATAACCACCAAAATCCAATTCACTAAATGCATGTATAATGCAATTGTGATGCATCCTTGAAGAGCTTTCTATTGGAGCACTGAACAGAATTATGAAATGCTCTTTATGTGATCCTTTCTCTGATTTGCTATGTAGATATGGAATAATGCTTGTGAGGCAACAACACAAAGGTACTGGGCATTGAGATCTATGGGAAAAGCTTATCATCTCACTAGTGGTTCAGGGAGTTGAGTAAGATTTGAGAACCTGCATGCATATACCTTTGTACCTTTTAACTAGTTTTCCAAGAAAAAAGTAGATACGTTTAGTGTGCATCTTTACTTGCTTTCACACAAACTTGAAGTAGTAATTTTGATTTCAGAAATCACAAAATACACATAGAATATAAGAACACAATAATTGATGTTGAGACTTGTGTGTAATTGACAAAGACCTATTGGTTCATTGTAGTTTATGCAAGGTATCTTGTGATTGGTCCAAACATGCCTAGATTTGGCTGCAATCAAGCTAGATTGGGATCTTTGAACTGTCAGCAAGCATCTAAAAAGGAAGCAGAAGAGTAATACACAGTAGTCAAGCATTCATGCAAACTATTTATAATGGTTGATCATAAAATTCCTGTGATTCATCTTCAATAATGATGATATCCTGTTATTCACAAACTATAGGAGTCATCAAAGAATTATAATGATCTTATGATCATTGTGAAACCATGAACCATTTGAACTTCATCTATACAAATTTCAATTAACCCATATAAAAGCAAACATATTTAACCTCTTGTTTATTAGCACTATTCCCAACTCAAATATACTGACACAACTAGATAAACTAAGTTATTAAAGAAATCAGTTGTAAGCAAACAGTAGGATTAAGTTATTAAAAATTTAAGTCATGGTAGCAAGCCTTAAACTAGATAAACTAGATAGAGCTGAAACAAAGTTAGAGACTACAAGTAATGGAAAGAAACCTATCTACTTACTTGGATGGGTTCATAGCTCCAATAATCAATCATTTGCTTGAAGTGTTCGAGAGGAATGTCTGTAGGACGATTTTTTATCCTCTCGTAGTTTGTTGTGTAATTGTCAAAATGTTCCTTCTTAATTTTTGATTTGTGTTTCCTCCAAGCTTCATCCATAATTTTGAACACAGCCCCCTTCCCTATTTCTGGAAGGATGAATTTTTTCTACAAAGTGAAGCAAGACAAGCATTAATATTGGCTTGCAAATTAAAATGAACAATATAAAAAACTATCATACATTGATATATTTCCATTTGTCATCCTTGTTCGGTACGACCTTCCAATTGGTGTAAATCAAGGGACACCAATCTAAATTTCGTGCCACGGTTCCCAAAAATTGGCTCAAGTCTGAAACAGCTTTCTCATTGGGCCCAACTAGTTGTGCTTCACTGTTGAAAATTATTTCTTGTCGCTCCTCTAGCGATCTTCCATGAATTCTATAGCACATTGTCTTCCCTCTTGCTTTCTTTTTTGGTATTCCTAATTGACATAACAATAACAATTTAAAAATAAGCTAATTATAGAATTCCATATAATGACATAATATACCTTCGGGAACATGTTCCAACTCATCGGGTATATTGTGCTCTTCATCAACATCTGCTTCCTATTCTAGCTCATCGGGTATATTGTGCTCTTCCTCAACTTGTTCCATGTCATCTTCTCTACATTCCTCTTCTAGTTGATCTTCTTCTAGCACTTGCATACCCAGCTTCTCACGATATTCAACCATTGACATTGATGGACACAAAGGTGCAGTCTTTGTCTTCTTTGTTGCATACCCATGTCCTTGCTCATGGTTACCCTTTCTTTGTTGATCTTGAATGGTTGGCATTTGTTGCTGCTGCACTTGGGTAGACCTTTGATCTTGAATGATTGGCCTTTGTTGTTGTTGCACTTGAGAAGAGCTTGTATTGGAATTGGAAAGAACTTGCTTTTGAGTAGAGGATGTGGGTCTTCGATCTTGAATGGTTGGCCTTTTTCCTCTATTTTGAATATCATTAGAAATGACCTGCCTCATAGTAGAAACAGTAGGTTGAGTGGGGACTGCATCCGTGGGCTTTTCAGAGGATGTTTTTCCTCTCTCTTGGACATTAATATTAGAGACAATATTCTTCTGATTGGCCTTTGCAATTTGTGCGACTGAACCATTCTTATTTTGTTTCGAGACTGAACCATACATTCTGTTTGAATTTAACTTCTTATTCTGCTCAATCTTTTCACATTTAATTTTGTAATGCTTGGCCGCTAACTCTTTGCTTGACTTTGCTTGTAGTGGAAAGTCCATATCAATTCCTTATGTCCAAATTAGTCAATCAACAACTGAACAATCAAGAAAAATGTGTAACTCTAAGTCAATCAACAATAAGATCAATGCATAATGCAACACTAAAAGATATTATACTTTCTTTAATTGTAATAGTAACATGTAAAGTTATTACCTTGAAGTGGAAAAGACATGAATTCATACAAATATCCACCAATGCATTAATGGACATCTCAATAAAAAGGTGTATCCAGAAGTCTGCCATGTACAAATATCTTTACTCTTTTACATTAAAAAAAAAAAGAGGATTGAGATCTATTAGTATCCAATTCTAGTATCTCTTAGTTATTACCAACTATTAAACATCTCACGCATGAAAACCATGAACACAGTATCTCTTAGTTATTACCAAGTATGCCCTACGAAAACTAATAACACTTAATAGCAAACTAATAACACAGTATCTAGTGGTGCATGCATAAAATCTAAACTAGCATGATTTGCTCCTTCTAACCTGCTCTACATTTTCATGTTATTGTAGTTGTTAAATTCTATTTGAATCTCATCCAGGAATATACAATTTAACTCATTCTTAATCTACTGTCATGTATTCAGCTGGGATGGGATGGGATCAATATACTGCTTTTTTCTGGAATCCAAGGATGGTTCTATATATATGGGGAACCCTACTGAAGAGTCCAACTATTAAACATCTCAAGCATGAAAACCATGAACACAGAAGATCCATATTCTCATACACTTGAAGATTCAAATAGATGTTTCAGTATTCATCTGATATGATGTGAATACAGAAGTTGAAGCTTCTCACTAAAAGAGCTATTAAAGAAATTAGTAAATCAGCAGGATCAGTAAATCTCAATCATCACCTAAGTAACACCATGAAAACCAATTTCTAGCTAATTCAAAATTTGGACAGTGTGTTAACAAACCTTTGATAGTTGAGTCTTCCGCAATATCAAAAAGTTCAAGAAATGAATCCTGAGGTAGATATCTGCAGTAAGGTTGGCAGCTGCCCCTGAAATTAGAAAATATGATGCTTACACAGCCATTCTTCCTTCTGGGACTTGAAATGGTAAGCTCAGCTCAAACTAAATACTACTAGAGAAGATAAATGGTTCAGCAAAAGAAATAAAAGAATAACACAAATGGACTTTCATCAACAAAACAAAAAGATAACAGAAATATTTACTGTATGTGAACAAAGATAACTGCATATCCATCCTTCACAAAGTACCTGCAATACAACAAGTGAGCTGTTCAATCACAACACTAATTTGAGTTTATAAACATAGAAAAAGTAACCATACTCTGTTGATGCTGTTCCCCTGTAACCGGAGCTAAAATTCATATTAAAGCAGTGGTGGTGTGATGAAAAGTAAGATTCATATTCTCATACAAGGAATTTATGTTAAACTATTAAACATCACAAGCATGAAAACCATGAACACAGAAGATCTCTTAGTTATTACCAACTATGTTGTACCCGCGAAAACTTGATAGGAAAATATCTGATAAGCTGCCTTACCCTGCGTTAAGTAGTGGTGCTTGAGCTTGCTTGTTTCATACAGGCTGTCTACTGCTTGAGCTTGGGATGGTTCTATATATGGTGCAGTTCTGGAATGTGATCAATCTGCTACTTTTTTTGAATTTATATTGATGAGACCAGCTGGTGCAGCTAGGGCTGTCCTAGCACTCAGGGGAACCTTACTGAAGAGTCCAACTATTAGGAGAGATTTAGTGGATGATCTACGTTTCCTCGCTTGGGAAAGCTTGAAAGGTTCAGTCAGGTTTCATGGAGTTCAGTCAGATTTAGCTGATGCACCTAGGGCTGTCCTAGGCTTTTACTTTTTATTACTTTTTATTACTTGTAATGGAAAACAACATAGATAATCCAATGACGGCATAGTTTGTAACTTTGTATTGTCAATCTGTCCATGTCAATGGGGCTTGGATGCTTGGTTTCTGTAATTAGTGTCTATATTGACACTTATCCCATATTAACTTCCAAATATTTGTTGTTCTTGGAATAGATTGATGAACTCAATCAGAACCCTACTGTATCTTGCAATGTAGGTATGAGATTAAAAATTCCTTCTTTAAGCAGAAAAAATGTAGTTGTTCAGTCTGCTTCTCTTTATTCCTTAAAAGTTACAATAACTCCGGACTTTAACATCATCATCAACTACCCCTTCCATCTTTACACAGGATAATTCACCTTGCCAAATGCCCCCCTTAAGCTGCAAGACACAGTTTTATAGGTACACATTCTCTATGGATTCTAGTTACTTGGATATTGGTGAGGGTATCTCGTACAGAATACCTCCAACTTATGATAAGCTTGTGACTTCATTGGACTTGCCAAGCATTGCTGACATTAAAGTAGATGAGAACTTCCTAAAAGGTCCATTAGATTTGCACTGGTATGGATGCATTTTCAATCCCAGAAGGTGCAGGTGGTAGGATCCGACGGTTAATGATGTTAGATTCTGGTACTTTACAAGTGTATTTTGTCAAAGTCTTGGAGAAAGGAGAGACATACGAGGTTAGTTTTTTCCTAAAGAAATTAGATCAGTGGTGGTGTGATGAAAACAGTAGGGTTAAGAATCTGAATTCATGCCTATATTATTTTTAGATAGTAACTAACTTCATGGAGGTTTCATTATGTGCTAAAGCTTTTAGTAAGAATCAAGAATTTTCTCTCTCAATTCATAATGCGCATCTGATTCATTATCAAAGTAAGCAACTATACTATACTACAAGCTTTAATCTAGTTTATGCCTGGTCAATCTAGTTGATACTTGATAGTGTAAGCAACTATACTATACTACAAGCTTTAATCTAGTTTATGCCCGGTCAATCTAGTTGTTTATAGTTGGCAAACAACCAATTTTATGGTCTTTTAGTTGATCCAGTTATTTAGAAATATAGTTGTGTCTGGTCCAACCATTCTGGTTCAGTTTTAAAACTATGGACTAAACTGCAACCGGGTCAATCTAGTTGATACTTGATAGTGTAAGCAACTATACTATACTACAACGAGTTCATGAATCAGGAACATATAATTAACAGTTGTTCATGTATATAATTAATAGTTCTAACATTCTAATCAATCTCAAGTACCCTTAGAAGAACTTGGAAATAGAAGATTCAAAGAGAAAGGTAGAGGCCATACCAATGAGTAAAACTCCCCAACTTAATTTTGCAAAGGAGTGCCACTTAGAGCAGTATTATAGCGCATATCCTTTATAATGTGAGCCTGCAATAATGTAAATTAGTATTTATAGAAGAATAATAACCTAATGATCATTTTTCTGCATAATAGTATTTATAGAAGCATAATAAGTTTATTGCAATAATAGTAATATAAAATAATCACCTTATTTTATTGCAATATAGAACAATATAATCAAAGTAGTCCCAGAGTCTGTCATCAAAGTTGGATTCTTCTTCGGACTCTATTTCATTTGAAACAGATGAATAATTTTCAACAATGGTGGGCTCTATGTCGTCCCTTGCCCATTCAACATTAATTTCATCATCATGCAAAGACAAAATTATTGTTGGTTCTGACTCAATATTATATGTTTCTTCAGCACAATATGATTGGTCATTCACATTAGGAATCTCTTTATGAAGAGTTTCCATAACGTAATACCTATTGTCTTTAGAGGGATCGCGAACATAGAAGCACTGTTGGACCTGAGAAGCTAGCACAAATGGATCATCCATATAATATTTTTTATTGAAGTGAACACAAGTCAACCCATACTTTTCTGATTCTACTTCAAACCAATCACATCTAAATAAGACAAACTTGAAATTACCATAATAGTCTAGCTCAATTATTTCATTTATTGCACCATAATAAGTAACTGCATTCGTCGTCGGATTTTGATCCTTACTACTAGCAAAGATTTGAGTGATTGACATCAAAGTGACACTACTATTTTATGTCTTGCGATTTGCATCATGCTGCGTAGTATGGAATTTACACCCATTGATGACATAACCTGAAAGTCTTCTTGCAACTTTATTTGGGCCTCTAAACAGCTCCTTCAATCGATCAGGGACATCCTCCTCCATTGCACGATTTTTAAACCACTCAATAAAATCATGGCTTTGACTTTTTGCTTTGGTCCACTTTCTTCCTCTCTTCTGATTTATGACAGACTCATGTTCACTACATGAAAATTATTTTATTACAACAATCATTCAAATGAGTTTATAAACAAACTTTTAAGAGCAAATAATAGTTAGTTACCTAATGTAATGCTGAACTTCATCACAATTTAACAAGATATACCAGTGAGCTTGGTTCTTCTCATTGTTGTCTATCGAAAATAAATTACCTTTTTTCTTCCCTCCTATAGGACGACCCATGGGTAAAAAAAAAAAGGAAGTTTAGCATCAAAAGACTCACATGTGTCAGCATTTCTTGTCACTCTGTTCCACCGTGTCTCCACATTAGAGTTCATATAATTTGAGTAAAATGTCAAGCATTCCTCAACCAAGTAACCCTCAGCTATTGAACCTTCCGGACGAGCTTTATTGCGCACATAAACCTTCAACTTTCCCAACTCTCTTTCTGGTGAATACATCCACCGAGAATGAACAGGACCACCCAATCTTATCTCATTTGGTAGGTGAATAGGCAAATGAAGCATTACATCAAAAAATGAAAGAGGAAAAATCCTCTCTAGTTGGCAAAGTGTTTCAACAATTTTAAATTCTAAGATATCTAAATCGTTCACATCAATAACTCTTTGACATATGGAACGAAAAAAAGAACATAGACGTATCAAAGGGTAGGCCACTTGGTGAGGAAGTGTGCTAATCATTGCTACTGGCAGCAAGTAGTGTAGCATGAAATGAGAATCATGACTCTTGTATCCTGAGACTTTCAAATCATCTTGGTGAACACATCTTGAAATATTTGCTGTACAACTATCAGGTAATTTTGTTTCCTTGAGAACACCACAGAAAATAGACTTCTCATTTTTGTTCATGTTAAAGCATGCTTTTGCATACTTTACTTTCTTGCCTTGATCCACTGGTTTCGGATGAAGTTTCTTTCTAATTCCCAACTCTTGGAAATATAAACGAGCATTAATATGATCTTTTGTCTTCCCCGTTATGTCCAACAAAGTCCCTATCACATTGTCAAATATGTTCTTTTCAATATGCATGACATCAAGATTATGTCGTAGTCTATTATGATTCCAATATGACAATTCAAAAAAACTAGACTTCTTCTTCCAAGGACCATTGCTTTTCTTTTGCATCTTCCCAAATGAATTGACAAAGTCTTGCAACAAGTCCAAGATCTTTGTCACTTCTAACAAAATAGGAGCGCAGACCTATGTTCTTCTTTTCCATTGAAATCCCATATGTTTCTTCTATAATCATGACTCATCGGCAAGAAAACACGGTGATCCATATAACACATCTTTCGACTATGCTTTAGGTAAGCCGAATTTGTGTTATAATTACAAGATGGACATGCTAATTTTCCCTTTGTGCTCCAACCACTCAACATAGCATATCCAGGAAAGTCGCTAATAGTCCATAAAAGGGTTGCTCACTACTCCCAGCTCCCACACAATTTTCAACTCTTCAACCAACGGTTGCAAGTACACATTAATATCAGTCTCGGGAGAGTGTGGACCAGGGATAATTAAGGACAACATAAAATACTTCGACTTCATACATAACCATGGTGGAAGATTGTATGGCATAACTATTACCGGCCATATACTATAAGAAATACTCATGGTCCTATATGGATTGAATCCATCGCAAGTCAACCCAAGTCTTATGTTGCGTGGGTCACTAGCAAAATCAGGATAACGCTAATCGAAGTCCTTCCATGCTTCGCCATCAGCAGGATGCCTTAACTTCTCATCTCTTGTCCGCTCTTCCTCATGCCACCTCATTAATTCTGCAGTCCTCTCACACATAAACAACTTTGAAGTCTAGAAATTAACAGGAAGTGTCTTAAAACTTTAGTTGCTACTTTGTGGCCTTGCTTGGGATTTTCTAGCTCATTCTCTGCCTGAGAATTCTGAATCCATCATGAATCACCGCAAAGATGACAAGACTTGTCTTTCTCATGCTCTTTCTAATATAACACACAATTATTGGGACAAGCATCAATCTTTTTATAATCAAGGCCCAAGTCCCTTATCATGGCTCTTGTTTTATTAAAAGATTGGGGGATGTTTAAATCTGGCATAGCTTCTTTTAGTAGCTCTAAGAGTGCATTGAATGACACATTACTCCAGCCAAAGAGACACTTCATCAAATATAACCGAATGGTGAAGGACAAAGTAGACAAATTTTTACAACTAGGATACAATTCCTTGTTTGCCTCCTCTAATAAATTATAAAACTTTTTGGCATCTTCATTAGGCCCCTCTGTAACTCCATCTTCTTCTGCCACTTCTCTAAATCTATCATGCAACAGTGCATCATCGATGTCATCCTCCTCTGTGGGCATTGTTAACTCCTCACCACGGTTTACCCAAATAGTGTAGCCTTTTAGAAATCCATAGTCTATCAAATATTCAAAGACTGCATCTTTTGTCAACCAACGACCATTACCACATTTAGCACAAGGGCATAAAATCTCTCCTCCCTGAGACCTTCCTTTATTATAAGCAAAATCTAGGAAACATTGCACACCATTGATATACTCTGCACTATATCTCAGCATTTGAACCATTCCTTATCCATTGATTTTACTTAACTACGGAAAGAAAAAAATCAAATGGTAAGAAACGACAAAATCATATCAAGTTAAAGCATATCAAGCCTATTCAACTTTAGCATTTGGAAAAAATTTATAATATGGACATCTAAATAAACCAACCAGTAACTCTGTCAAAGCCTGGTGCTGAATCCAATCAAGTTTATGGAAGCCATAAGCCAAAAGTCAAAGGAGGTGTAGATATGGACATCTATGTACTACTAAGAACCTGAGCTTTTTAGGGTTCATTAAAAGGTCAACAAAATAAAAAACTGAACAATCAACATTAATTTGGATATATTTCTAAATTAAAAAACTGAATAATCAACATTAATTTGAACATTCAACATTAAGAACTAGAAGCCAAGAGGAGTGGTTCTCACATATCTTCATTAAGTGAGGAAACTGAACAATTAATTAATTAAAAATAGACACTATATATAACTCTCGATATGTTCCACATGCACATCAACAAATTAAATATTAGTTTTTTAATCTGGATACATTTCCAATTGCTCTGTTGTTGTACCACTACTTTCCAATTAATTACATCATAAAGTTGAAGTAAAGATTTAGTTAAATGCAATGAGTATTATATATAAACAACAGATCAACCAATTGATTTAAAAAATAGTTCGCTCTTTATGCATTTTACAACCTCATTTCCGGTGGAAGTCATAACCAAGTGCCAAGGAAATAATTCATAATGAGTGAAATATTGAAATGTCATTGTCCAAAATCGGTTCAAAAGGTCTAGCAAGTGATAATAAATAGGAAAGTGAAATAGCACAATTTTGTATCTTTCTGATACATCATGTCCAAATGTTGCTATCTACAAAACATTCGTAGCGTGTTCATGCTATCTAGTAGTAATATGCTACATCAGCAAAACAAAAAGAAGCTAAATTTGTTTTTCTCTAAAAAGTCAAATTCTTCATACCAATTAAATTACTTGTCATTAAGCAGTGTCTTTTGATAAATTGAGCTGTGAGATGACAAACGTAGAAACATATGAATGCTAACATAATCAAATTAAGAGTTGTCTCTAACTTGCATATTGACAACCTCTAATTTTGTTATGATGTCAGAGCTTTTATTTGACTATGGGTATTTGCAACCTCACCATGTTAATCAAGTGCTACGAGAAAAGCTTTTCATCACTGTGGAATTTTTTACATTTTAAATCATTAAAGCCTTACTACCTAACAAGAAATGGTCCTCAAGCAAAGGCATTGGAATAGAAAGGAACATAGAAATTCATATTTTGCCTCCATGTGAAAAGCCAAAATATGGTGGAAGTAAAGTCATTTTGCAGTAGTTGAAAAACCAAAAATAATCGGTTAATTGAGCTTAATTGAGCGTTTGGTGGCTATAGGTTTGGCTAGAAGTCGGCAGGAGGATCGAGCAGAGAATTAAGGGAGAGGGAGAGGGGAGGGTTTACCTACCGATGAGGAAAGACGATTGATTCGAGTGGAGAAGACGGGCGGGAGGGATCGAGCGAAGAAGACGGCAGGAGGGATCGTCGAACGAAGAAGATGGCACAACAGGAGAGATCGTCGAGCGGAGAAGACGGCAAGCGCGAAGATATATGACGGTAGGATGGATCATCGACGGGAGATGATTCGACACGGTACGAGCTTGAGAGTGTTTAGAGTGGAAGGGATCGAGTGAGCGGGAGAGGAAAATATTTCGAGTGTATAGAGTATTTTTTGGAACGGTTTTTAAATATGATATGAGAGTATCATATCATATATGAACACGTTTATAATTACGTACAGGAATATATATGAGAGTATAGTTGCAATTATAAAGTTTAGAGTATAAAGTTTAATTGCACATGAGTCTCAAGTGATGTGTAAAGAAAGAGTCAATTAATATATATTAATAGGTATATATATATATAGGAACTGCATAGTAATATAATAGGTTTATATATATGACATTAATATATATATATATATATTTAAGAATGGTTTTTGGTATAGAATTTTATTCATGCATAGTACGGTGGGAGAGGGATATTTTTTGGTATAGATTTAAGTAAAATATTTTAGTTGTGGAGAAGGAAAAATAAATTGTAGAGTTTATTTTTGTTGTTTCATTTTTTAATTATATAGGTTAATTTTAAAAGGAAACGACTTTTTAATGTTCTCATAGTATATAGACTAAGGGAACGGTTTCTTTATGTTCCCATAGTATATAGGCTAAGGGAATGGTTATTAAAACTATTCCCATATATTGGCTACGGGAACGATTTTTTTTGTGTTCTTATAGTATAATGGCTAAGGGAATGGTTTCCAAAACCGTTCCTGTAAGTGATGTATGGGAACACTTTTTCAACCGTTCTCAAAAGTGGCGTGGCCTTAGAGCCAAAATGTAGTAGTGTGAAAACCAAAAAAGTACTCAAAACACTGATCCAATTCACACCCCTACCAAGGGAATTGAGGTGTGTGGTCCTTGGATTTAAGTTGGAAGAAGACGGGACCGTAAAAATGTTACTAAATAGAAGACTCCCTCTAATACACACCATGACGCCTTTAACTCTAACTTGAATCTTACAAACCAAAATGACCTACACAAGGATGCCTCCACTAGGATCCCTGAAGGTAACCATTTCCCTAAACAATCTAAATCCCATCCAAAAACTAAGCATAGACCTCCAAATACCCCTAAAACTCACAATATTAAAGGTGCCACCCCTATTAAAGAAGCTAATGTTGCCTTTTCCAAACAAAGCCCTAGTATTACGAAACCTACAAATCATTGGTCTTCATCCAAATGTACCTCACACATCAATCCTAACACTGAAGAGACCATTCCTCATCCTAAGTCATCTGTTTTTCTCAAAAAAAAAATTGACGACTTGGTGAAGGAAGTGTCTATTCTCTTCAATTCAGATACCTCAAGCAAAGAACCTTCTACCTCCAAGCCTACTAATAGGAAAGGTAAGGTAGCCTTAAATTTTAAAGCAAATAAGTCTAAGCCCCAAAACCTCACCCTCTCCCTTCTTGATACTTCTCTTTTAGGGCAGAGTAATGGCAAACAACTTAGATATATGTGATTCCCCTACTAAAATGATACATGATCCACCTGATCAAGCTATGACCTCTTCTGATGTTAATACTTGATTATGAATATCGTTGTTAGGAATGTTAGAGGGGTGTTAAGACCACAAATTCTTAACAACGTCCATTCTCTTATTAAATCATGTAATGTTAAAATTGTTGTCTTACAAGAGTCTCATGCTGATGATTCTAAAGCTGCCCTTTTTATTTCTAGCATTGGTAGAAATTGGAATGACTTCTCTTTCCCTTCAAATGGTGCTTCTGGTGGTTTGATTATTGCTTGGAATTCTGTGTGTGTTAAAACTAATATCATACATGCTCAACAAGATATTATCCATGTTGTTATTTCTATAAATGATGATACTCCTTTTCTTTTCTCAAATATTTATGCTAATACAAATCCTACCATTAGAAACTCCCTCTAGCATTCTTTATCTTAGCTTGAGTTATCCTCTTTCCCTTGGCTCATTGTTGGGGACTTTAATTGTATTCATGATGCCCAAGACAAAAAAGGTGGTTTAGATTTTAAAGTTAATCATCATATTAGAATTTTTAGATATTTCATAAACAATTCAAATCTAATTGATTTAGGGTTTAGTGGTCCCAAATACACTTGGTGTATATAATAACCGTAAAGGGGACCGTAAAATCCTTATCAGACTTGACCGTGCCTTTGCCAATCCTGCTTGGCTACATTATTTTGACACTTATAGAGTCAAACACCTTCTTAGATATGGTTCTGATCAATGCCCTATTCTCTTATAATTAAATCTAAAAATTAACACCAGATCCAAACTTTTGAAATTTCAAAACTTCTGGACTGGGTATCCTGAATCAAACCACATTATTCAGGAGGCTTGGTCTAACTCTTCTCTACATCCTATTCCACAGTCTAGTTTCACCTTAAATCTTGCCCACACTAGAAAGGCCCTTTCCATTTGGAACAAAGATCAGGTGGGTAACTTGGAAACCAATCCTAAAGTCACTCAAGCTACTATTTCTAGGCTTGAGAATAAAGAGGCTGATACTGGTCTATCTCCCAATGATCAATGCAGCCTTGCTCTCTCTATGGCCAAGTTATCAGCCTTCAAAATCAAATAAGTCTCAAATGGTGGGCCAAAGCCAAAATAAAATAGCTTTTGGATGGGGACAAGAATACTGTCTACTTCCATAGGGTTGTTACTTCTAGAAGAAGAATCAATTTCATTGGTAAAATCGTTGATGATTCTGGTATTTCTTTGGCTAAGAATGCTGATATATTAAAAACCTTTGCTAATCATTACCAGAAGCTTTGGCAACAAAATTAATTAAATACTTTTTGTTGTGTGAAATCCGACACTAGAAGGGGGGTTGAATAGTGTCTGTCCCCTTACCTATTTAATCAATTTTTCTTTTTATTCAAATTTAACTTCAATTGAGTGTAAGTGTTTCTTAACAATAGATGTGATCAAATATTAAGAACAATAATAGGCAAATAAGAAAGCAATGCAGACAAGAGTAAGTACAGTGGTTTGACCAACTGCCTACTCCACTACCTTGGCTCCTCACCAAGGATTTCTAACCACTACTTTATAGAGTTTGTGTTTCCCTTTGAATACAATGAGGACACTCTTCTCACCACTCTGAGAATCCCTCAAATCTATTCACCTAGGCAAAATACAATTCTACAAAGTTTTCCCAAAGTATTTTCCTAGCACACCTAGCTAGCAGCTATTATAGATGGAAAACAAGTCTGAAATAAAACTTCAAATATAATGTAAAAGAGCTTAAGAATAGAAAGAAAAACCAAAGCTCTTTTCCCAAACCTTCACTCCTTCAACTTGTGAGATGATAGACTCGAGTTGTAGCAGAATTGAGAAAAGCAAGCGCTTGAAGCGGATTTTGACATAAATTTAGGGCGCAGCAAAATGATCACTTTCAAGGCTTTTAATCGCTTGTTGAATTGCTCAATAATTTTCTAAAAAAAATCTTTTAAGAAGGTAGGTGAGAGGTATTTATAACCCCTCAGCTGAACGGGCGGTTAAACGGCTAGAAAACTAGTCGTTACACTCGTTTTGTGAATTTTCTGCACTGTTCGATCGACCGAATGAGTCGAAGCTTCCTCTATCCCAGATCCGGTCGACCTAATCGATCGATCGATGTAGGGAAGCTAAAGGCACAACCAGCGATTCCTAATCCAATCGATCGAATCGGTCGACCGTTGCAGAGAAGCCTATATGCGGCTTTGTGATCTGCCATTCGGTCGACAGATTGGTCGACCGATGAGCCTTTTGCCAGATTTTGTCTTCGGTCGACCGACGTAGCCTTTCGCCAATGCTTCACCAACTTTGGTCGACCGACAAGTCGACCGAATGGCTATTGCCATTTTTTGGCATCAATCAGTTGACTGTCCGATCGACCGACAAGGCTACATCCAGCATTCTGCCTTGTTCGATCGACCGACCGGTCGATCGAACTCAAGCTGAGGCTGATTTTTACATTGAATTTGTTACATGCCTTTTTGGGGTTTAGTTACAAAGTTTCAACTTGGATTACTTTACAATTTGGCTTGGGATAAAATCATCCTAGTGGTATATTATATGATTTCTACTTAATCTATACACGAGCCTTTCTTTGACATTCTTTTCTATCGTTTCTTGACGATCTTTCCTTTCGTTTCTCCAAATCAAGTTAGCATGCTTATCACAACCTCAACCTGAACTCCAAACTTCACACATAGATTAAATACATGTTTGTTATCATCAAAATGAAGATGGAAGCTTAAGAGAGACCCTTAAACCAACAATCTTCCCCTTTTTGATGATGACAAACATAACAAGGAATTTAAGAAAACGTATGCATATTTTTTGTGAGTTTGAGTTAAGGCATTCATGAGTTAAGGTATACAAGATATAAAACTCAACATATGCATACAAATGCTTATAACTCATCCTATGCTCCCCCTATCAATGTGCATATCATTTTTGTAACTCCCCCTAACTATATGCATTGTGAAAACCAAGTGTGACCTTACTTTTTCTCCCCCTTTTGACATCAATCAAAGAGGGTAAGAATTAAAGGTACAATTAATGAGTTTCATCATAAAAACCAAGAAAGCCATATAACCAAGTATCATCTACCACTATAGTCCTTCCTATTAATGTAAGCCTATAGAAGGCAAACATCAATAAGTCGCAAAGCCCCACTACAGAGCATTACATAAGTGTGATGATACTTTTATAGAATGCAAGTTTTGAAACCCATATAAGTTTTGAAGAAGAACATTTTAACTATTAGGAAAAGCACAAATTCCTAATTGCATCCTAAAATTTGTAAAGCTTTCTTCAACCAAGGGTTTTGTAAATATATCGGCAAGTTGTTTATCGGTGGATACAAATTCTACCGATATATTCCCCTTAGTTACATTATCCCTAAGAAAATGGTGCCTTAAGTCAATATGCTTAGTTCTAGAGTATAAAATGGGATTCTTTGTTAAATTTATTGCACTAATATTATCACAATTAATAGATATGCAAGAATACTTAAGTCCATAGTCTAAAAGGGTTTGTTTCATCAAAAGGACTTGTGCACAACAACTAGCCGCAGCGATGTATTCCGCTTCGGTAGTTGAAAGTGCAACTGAGTTTTGTTTATTTGAGAACCAAGAAACAAGACTCGCTCCTAAGAATTGACAACACCCACTAGTGTTTTTTCTATCTACTTTACATCCGGCAAAATCAGCGTCTGGAAAACCGATTAAATCAAAAGATGTATGATATGGATACCGTAATCCTAAGTCAACCGTGCCCTTTAAATATCTCAATATGCATTTTACCGCACTTAAATGAGACATTTTAAGGCAAGATTAAAACCTAGCACATACACAAACATTAAACATGATATCGGGTCTACTTGCGGTGTAGTAAAGAAGACTACCAATCATACCTCGATATCATATTTCATCAACTTTAATGCCCTCTTCATCTTTGTCAAGCTTGATGGATGCGCTCATAGGTGTAGAAGCTATCTTGGCTTCATTCATCCTAAACCTTTTGATGAGCTCCTTTGTGTACTTGGCTTGATTGATGAAGATTCCTTTGTTGGTTTGCTTGATTTGGAGACCAAGCATGAAGGAGAGCTCTCTCATCATGCTCATCTCAAACTCATCTTACATACATTTAGCAAACCACTTACAAAGCATTTCATTAGTAGCACCAAAGATTATGTCATCAACATAAATTTGAACTAATAACATATCATTTTCATGATGCTTAATGAAAAGTGAAACATCGGCTTTTCCAACATTAAAATCTTGTTCGATTAAAAAAATTGAAAGTCTTTCATACCAACCCCTAGGGGCTTGTTTTAAACCATATAATGCCTTTTTAAGTTTGAAAACATGGTTTGGAAGATCAAAACTTTCAAATCCGGGGGGTTGTTCAACATAGACTTCTTCATTAATGAAACCGTTTAAAAATGCATTTTTTACATCCATTTGAAAAAATTTAAAACTATTAAAGCTAGCATATACCAAAAGCATTCTAATTGCTTCTAATCTAGCTACGGGAGAAGTTTCATTATAATCTATCCCTTCTTGTTGATTGTACTCTTGTGCCACTAACCTAGCTTTGTTTCTAATAACTAATCCTTCTTCATCTAGCTTATTTCTGAATACCCATTTAGTTCCAATTATAGTTTGTTCACTAGGTCTAGGTACTATGTCCCATACATCATTTCTAGCAAATTATTTGAGTTCTTCTTGCATAGCTAGTACCCAAAACTCATTTTCTATTATTTCATTAATGTTCATAGGCTCTACTTGAGATACAAAAGCTACATATTGATAAACATTCTTGAGTTTAGAACGCGTTACCACTCCCGTTGAAGGTTCTCCAATGACTTGGTCCATTGGATGATCTTTTACCAACTGATATACTTTAGGGAGAGATGGTAGAGCTTCTTCTTCATCATCTTCAACTTGAGGTAGATTCGAGGATGGTGGATCTTCATGTTGAGTTTTCTCATTATTTTCATCATCCACCTCTTTGTCATGAAGTGTGAGATCCTCAAGTTCTACACCTATATTTACAATCTTCACATTTCTAGAAGAATCATTAGTTTCATTAAACATAACATACATAGATTCTTCAACAATCATGGTTTTACGATTGTAAACTCTATATGCCTTAGAATTCATGGAGTAACCTAGGAAAATCCCTTTATCGGATTTAGAATCAAATTTTCCTAAATTATCCTTAATATTTAATATGAAATATTTGCATCCAAAAACATGAAAATACCCCACATTCGGGATTATACCATTCCAAAGCTCAAAAGGTGTTTTCCTAATTTTAGGTCTTAATAAAACTCGATTAAGAACATAGCAAGAGGTATTTATGGTTTCGGCCCAAAAGTACTTAGGCAAATTATTTTCACATAGCATGGTCCTAGCCATCTCTTGTAAGGTTCTATTCTTCCTCTCAACCATCCCATTTTGTTGAGGGGTCCTAGGGGAAGAAAATGTATGTTCAATATCCAAATCATCACAAAACTCAGAAAATTTTTTATTTTAAAACTCTCCTCCATTATCACTTCTAATTTTTAAAATTGAAACTCCTTTTTCATTTGTAATTTTCTTTGAAAACTTTTTGAAAAACTCAAAAGTTTCATTTTTCTTAGCTAAAAAGAAAACCCATGTAAATCTAGAAAAATCATCAACTAATACATAACAATATAGCTTTCCACCTAGACTAGCTACATCAAATGGACCAAAGAGATCCATGTGCACAAGCTCAAGAATTCTAGATGTACTAACTTGATTAATGCTATGAAATGAAGATTTGACTTGCTTACCTAGTTGACATGCATCACAAAGTTTGTCCTTTTCAAAGTTGAAGAAAATAGGCACTTGAAGAAGAATTTGACGGAAGATTATGGCGCAGCAGATCGATCACTTTGAAGGCTTTTAATCACTTCTTGAATGCTCAATAAATTCACTAAGAAGATTTTAAGAAGGTAGGTGAGGGGTATTTATAACCCCTCAGTTGAACGGCGACTCAACCGGTAGAAAAATAGCCGTTACATCCATTCGGTCGCATGTCTGTTGATCGTTGGTCGATCGACCGATCAATCGCCCTGCGACCGCTGGCTTTCTATCTATTTTTTTGCACCATTCGGTCAACCAATGGGTCGACCGAAGGAGTCGCAACTTCATCATCCTGAATTATCTTCATTATCTTCATTATCTTCATCCTCCACTTCTTTATCATGAAGTGTGAGATCCTCAAGTTCCTCACCGACATTCACAATCTTCACATTTCTAGAAGAATCATTAGTTTCATTAAACATGACATGCCTGGATTCTTCAACAATCATGATTCTACGATTGTAAACTCTATATGTCTTAGAATTAATGGAGTGACCTAGGAAAATCCCTTCAACAGATTTAGAATCAATTTTTTCTAAATTCTCCTTAGTATTTAATATAAAACATTTGAATCCAAAAACATGAATATATCCCACATTTGGGATTTTACCATTCCAAAGCTCAAAATGTGTTTTCTTAAGTTTATGTCTTAATAAAACTCGGTTAAGAACATAGCAAGAGGTATTTATGGCTTTGGCCCAAAAATACTTAGGCAAATTATTTTCGCATAGTATGGTCCTAGTCATCTCTTGTAAGGTTCTATTCTTCCTCTCAACCACCCCATTTTGTTGAGGGGTGCTAGGAAAAGAAAAGGTATGTTCAATACCCAAATCATCACAAAACTCGGAAAAAAAATTATTTTTAAACTCCCCTCCTTTGTCACTTCTAATTTTTTAAATTGAAACTTCTTTTTCATTTGTAACTTTCTTTGCAAACTTTTTGAAAAACTCAAAAGTTTTATTTTTCTTGGCCAAAAAGAAAACCCATGTAAATCTAGAAAAATCATCAACTAATACATAACAATATAGATTTCCACCTAGACTAGCTACATCACATGGACCAAAGAGATCCATGTGCACAAGCTCAAGAATTCTAGATGTACTAACTTGATTAATGCCATGAAATGAAGATTTGACTTGCTTACCTAGTTCACATGCATCACAAAGTTTATCTTTTTCAAATTTGATCTTGGGTAAGCTTTTAACTAATTATTTCCTAGATATCTCTTGGATGAGGCTCATGCTAGCATGTCCTAGCCTTCTATGCCACAACCAAGAGTCATTCTCCATGGCAACTAAGCATCTAACATGGGGATTTGGCAAGACATTTAATTCTAAGGTGTAAACATTTTCTTGCCTATTTCCAATAAACATGATATCATTTGATGGTGCACTTCTAATGATACATTTAGATGCTTCAAAAATGATTATGTATCCATTGTCACATACTTGTGATAGGCTAATCAAGTTATGTTTTAACCCATTAACTAATAAAACATTCTTAATGCTTGGGTAAGAGAGTATACCTATGTCACAAATGCCAACAATCTTACCTTTGGCATTGTCTCCAAATGTAACATGTCCACCATCTTTGTTTGAGAGGGTTGCAAATAAGTTGATGTCACCCGTCATGTGCTTTGAGCAACCGCTATGCAATATCCAAGTGTTTCTACTTGGTTGAGGATGCTTCTCCATCTACAAAAGGAGAAGATACCACTTTAGGTACCCAAATTTTCTTGGGTCCTTGAGTGTTAGTCATTTTGGGAACTCATGTAAATCTTGCATGTGGGTTCCTTCTCAAAGCACAATCCTTGACCATATTGCCAAATATGCCACAAGAAAAGCAATTTTCATTAAATTTTCTTCTAGTGTGTGTGAGCATGAAAGTGTGATGATTTCTTTTTATGGACAACCTTAAGCATGATATTTTGTATGGTTGTCATCTTTTCATTAAGCATGCAAAGTTCCTTTTTCAATGTTAGCATGCTATTATTCAAATACTCTACTTGATCACTTAAAGACTTATTTTCATTTTCTAATTTTTGGTTGTCAATTTTTAAGTCCTTCTTAGCTTTCTCTAGGGTGTATGTCTCTTCCTTAAGGGTGTCTACATCTTTTCTTAAGGCATTGCATGAAAGTAATAAACTATCATTATCAAGCTCTAAAGATTTATTTTCCTTTTTGACGTCTTTGAATTTTCTCCTAATGGCATTAAATTCATCATGCATTTGTTCAAATTCATCTTCTAGCTCTTCTTGAGTAAAAGAAACTTCACCAAAAATAAATCTTACCTCATCATCATTTGCCATCAAGCAAAGATTTGCCTTTTCACTCTTTGCTTCTTCTTCACTCGATGAGGCCTCGCTTTCATCCCATGTAGCCATCATTGTCTTCTTCTTCTTCTTGTATTTTTCTTTTTTGTGAGGGTTGGAGGTGGAAGCTATCTTGAGAAATGGGCAATCCCTCCTTAGATGCCCGATCTTGTTGCAATGGTAGCATGTGTAGCCTCCTCTTCCCTTCCTCATGCCTCCCCTCGTGAAACTCATAAATCTTCTTGCTAGCATCGCCATTTCTTCAACATCATCCGTCTCTTCCTCGGATGATATAACGACTCTTCTACTCGATGTGATGCTTTAAGGCAATGGTCTTTTCTTTGGGGGCATCCTCCTCTTGATATTGCTTCATGTGGGTCTCATGTGTCATGAGAGACCCAATGAGCTCGGTGATCTTCAAGGTACTCAAGTTCTTAGATTTCATGATTGTTGTGACCTTGGGCTCCCAAGATTTTGGAAGGGAACGGAGGAGCTTCCTTACCTTTTCCTCTTCCCTTATTTCTCTGGCAAGGTTAGTTAAGCCATTAGTAATATTTTAAAATCTAGCATGCATGGCATCAATGGATTCATGTGATAACATTTTAAAAATTTCATAGGATTTATTTTGGATTCTTTGACTTGTGAAGTCCCTTCATGTGTGGTCCCTAAGACCTTCCATAATTCATATGCGGACTTACAAGTAAAAATCCTATTGAATTCATTAATTAATAGGCCGCAATATAATGCATTGACGGCCTTTGCATTTGCATTGAAGAGTCTAATCTCTTCTTGGTCCCATTTATCCATATCCTTATTGGGTTGCTTATACTCTACTAAAATCATCCTCCATACATCCATGCCTAGAGATTGTAGGAAGCCATTCATGCGAATCTTCCAGTAGGCATAGTTGTTTCCATCGAATAGTGGTGGAGTAAGGGTAGAGGACCCTTGAGCTAATTGGATTTCACTAGATATCTTAATTTGTAGGGAAGATGGTTAAATCTTGACCTATGACCTAGCTCTGATACCGATTATTGTGTGAAACCCGACACTAGAAGGGGGGGTTGAATAGTGTTTGTCCCCTTTCCAATTTAATCAATTTTTCTTTTTACTCAAATTTAACTTCAATTGAGTGTAAGTGTTTCTTAACAATAGATGTGATCAAATATTAAGAACAATAATAGGCAAATAAGAAAGCAATGCAGACAAGAATAAGTACAGTGGTTTGGCCAACTGCCTACTCCACTACCTTGGCTCCTCACCAAGGATTTCTAACCACTACTTTATAGAGTTTGTGTTTCC
This sequence comes from Canna indica, assembly GCA_034359265.1. Classification (NCBI taxonomy): domain Eukaryota; kingdom Viridiplantae; phylum Streptophyta; class Magnoliopsida; order Zingiberales; family Cannaceae; genus Canna; species Canna indica. The sequence goes on along the minus strand of CP136890.1, from coordinate 66,058,347 downwards.
CTTTGAATACAATGAGGACACTCTTCTCACCACTCTGAGAACCCCTCAAACCTATTCACCTAGGCAAAACACAATTCTACAAACTTTTCCCTAAGTGTTTCCCTAGCACACCTAGCAACTATTACAAATGGAAAACAAGTCTGAAATAAAACTTCAAATATAATGTAAAGGAGCTTAAGAATAGAAAGAAAAACCAAAGCTCTTTTCCCAAGCCTTCACTTCTTCAACTTGTCATATGATAGACTCGAGTTGTAGCAGAGTTGAGGAAAGCAGACGCTTGAAGTGAATTTTGACAGAAATTTAGGGCGCAGCAAAATGATCACTTTGAAGGCTTTTAATCGCTTGTTGAATTGCTCAATAATTTTCTAAAAAAAAGCATTTAAGAAGGTGGGTGAGGGGTATTTATAAACCCTTAGTTGAACGCGCAGTTAAACAGCTAGAAAACTAGCTGTTACACCTGTTATGTGAATTTTCTACACTGTTCCGTCAACCGACGGGTTGACCGAATGAGTCACAGCTTCCTCTATCCCAGATCTGGTCGATCGAATTGGTCGATCAATGCAGGGAAGCTGAAGGCGCAACCAATGATTCCTAATTCGGTCGACTGAATCGGTCGACCGTTGCAGAGAAGCCTAGACGCGACTTTGTGATCTGCCTTTTGCTAGATTTTGTCTTCGGTCGGTCGACCGACGTAGCCTTTTGCCAATGCTTCACCAACTTTGGTCGACCGAGAGGTCAACCAAATGGCTATTGCCATTTTTTATAATCAATCGGTCGACCGTCCGATCGACCGACAAGGCTACATCCAGCATTCTGCCTTGTTCGGTCGATCGACCGGTCGACCGAACTCAGGCTGAGGCTGATTTTTACATTGAATTTGTTACATGCCTTTTTGGGGTTTAGTTACCAAGTTTCAACTTGGATAACTTTACAATTTGGCTTGGGATAAAATCATCCTACGGGTATATTACATGATTTCTACTTAATTTATACCCGAGCCTTTCTTTGACGTTTTTTTCTATCGTTTCTTGATGATCTTTCCTTTCGTTTCTCCGAATGAAGTTAGCATGCCTATCACAACCTCAACTTGAACTCCAAACTTCACACATAGATTAAATACATGTCTGTTATCATCAAAATAAAGATGGAAGCTTAAGAGAGACCCTTAAGCCAACACTTTTGTCATTGAATTATGGCCTTGTTTTCCTTCTATCTCCTCAGCCATGAAGAATAGCCTTAACAAACCTTTCATTGAGGAGTTATGGGATACTGTCAAGTCTATGGCCAATGGCAAAAGTCTTGGTCTTGATGGATTCACTGTTGAATTCTACATGCACTATTGGTCCATCATTCAGGATGATCTTTTTAATTGCATAACAAATATCCAAAATACTGCTTTCCTCCATTTTTCTTGGAATCAAATTGTTTTAAGTTTTATCCCTAAAACAAAAAACCCTACTAAGGTTAAAGACTATAGGCTCATCTCTTTATGTAACGTGAACTACCGTATCCTCTCTAAGATGTTAGCAAATAGAATGAAGGATACCCTCCCTTCTCTTGTTTCTCATGAACAATCTGTCTTCATAAAAGGAAGAAATATTCATGAGAATATCCTCTTTGCTCAAGAAATGGCTCATTCCATTTACAAATCTAAAAGTAGAAAACCTTTCATTATGGTGAAACTTGACTTAGAGAAGACTTTTGATTCCATCTCTTGGAAAGCAATCTTCACTGTCCTCGAATTAACTGGCTTTTCTCCTACTTTCATAAATTGGATCTCTTCTTGCTTAACCACCACTTCCTTCTCTTGCTTGATCAATGGAAATCTTTCGGGCTTTTCTTAGTCTTACAGAGGTATAAGACAAGGTCATCCTATTTCACCTTTCCTCTATATATTGGTAGCTCAAACACTACCTCTTCTTATCAATAAAGTTGTCCAAGAAAACAAACTCACCCCCCTTAGTTTTAAAAACAATTTTCAGCTTACTCAGCTCCTCTTTGCTGATAATATTATGCTTTGTTTTAAAACTAACAAAAAGAGTTTAGATTCTGTCTTGTCTATTTTGGATCATTACTATGCTTTAATCGGTCAAAAAGTTAATTCTTCACTACAAGAAAATATAGCATCACCAATGGAATTTTTACCAACGGATCTATTTTGTTGGTATTACCAATAAAATTACCAACTGATAAATAATCGATTGGTAAATTAGCATATATTTTTTTCCTCTCTTATTTCAACCGACCAATTTGTTTCCCCCTCTCCCACTCGTCAAAATAATTTCTCGTGCCCTCTTTTTTTCAGCTGACCCCGACAAAGCCTCTTCTTCATCTTTCTTCCCCCTCTCCCACTCATCATCTTCCTTCCCCGGCCACCCCGACAAAGCCTCTTCTTCCTTCCCCAACTGCAGGTTCCTTCCCCACAGTTTCCTTCCCCGCCGGTTCCCTCCCCGCAGGCTCCTTCCCTGTCGGTTCCTTCCCCGCAGCCAACAAAACAATCGATTCGAGTCATCACAGATAGCGCAGGTTCCTTCTAATTCCCCGCAGCTGATCCAAGCTTTTCTTTCTTCCCTCCCCTTCTACAGGTTCCTTCCCTTCCTCGTGCCCTAATCCTCTGAGGTCGTTACAGATAGCGAAGCGCAGGAAGCGCTCAGAGGAAGCGCAAGTCGTCACAGACAGCCGACCGACGAGTGGATTCCTTACCTTCTACAACTTTCGAGTGCTCGGTTTCCCATTCAATTCTGGTTCTTACATTCTTATATCATTCTTCCATATAGGTTCTATCTATTGATGGTTTGAAATTTGAGGGGATTATGTTTGACATAGTAATTGATGCCTTCAAATTTGAAGTTGCCTTTGGGGCTATTCATTCATACGGTTTAAACCTTACTCACTTCCCCCTTTCTTCACTCTGTTCTCCCAAATTTTATATGATGTTCTATTGTTCTTCTCCTTCCTATAAATTGGTATTACCATAATGTTTTCTTCTTCTTAACAGTTCCTAACATTAAACGTGCTTTTACCTGCTTTTTGCATGTTGACATCTATGTATACAATGTACTTGTGCCATTGTCAAGTTCTAAGGTCATTGACTTTGAACTTTTAGATTGCTACTTCCTATGATTTTTGTGTTATAATTCTAGAAAATTTTGGCTTTCACACTACAAAAATAGGGTAACACCAACGGATTAAATTCGTTGGTAATAGTCAAAAATCCGTTGGTAATACTAATACCAACGAATTTTCATTGGTAAAATCCGTTGGTGATACTCTGCTAGGTATTACCAACAGATATTACAATTGTCCATTGGTATTACCAACGGATAAATATATATTTGTTGGTAATTACCAACAAATGAGTTGGTAATTTTGTTAGTAATACCAACAAATGATATATTTGTTGGTAATACCAACAAAATTAGTTTGTTGGTAATTATTTGTTGGTGAAAGTCTAACAATAAGCTTCAGCCATTTGTGTGTGGAGTTACCTCTAAATGCTCTCATTCTCTGTTAATTAAAGCTGAATTTTGTTTCACTACTAACTAGAAATACTTTTGGGCAAATTCAGGGTTGCTGGGACTCCCAAAGTACGGATTGGGGTTGTAGGAGCTGGCACAACAAGTGTCTTTCATGAAACGTTGCAATCATCTGAGCAATCTGTTGAGATTGCTTTCTCTCCTTCAAAAGGTACTGAATGTGTCCACTTAATTGTCAAATTCTATCTTGATTACTATAATAGTAGCCTTGCATTCTCAAGTCAAACAGATATATATGAGTGCTTAGGGATGATATCATGTGTGAGCTACAAGTAAATTTTTAATGTCCACAAGACGCAAAGAGATGTAGAATAATATCATATGCTAACCAGAAGATTTTTTCTTCAATACATTATAAATGGTTTAAAATCTCGTATAGTACCCTGTTACCAATCTCAGGTGCTTGGCCGATACTAGTACATTTATTTATATATTATATAGTTATATAGAAATATAAGTGTTATATATCACCTCCCAATTCAACGGATTGAATCAAATCAATTAAGAAAAATAGAAATGAAATTTAGGAATACATGGCATGGTCCTATACAAATTGGACCGTGTCAGATTCTTTTTTCATTTCACACTCCAAACAAAAAAAAAATTCATAGATTTACTTCACTAAAATGCTTTAAAAACATAATAAAGCATACAAACATCTCAAGTCTAAGAATTAAAATACAACACTTGAAGTTTCAAGTAAAATGATACAAGCATCCCATGAAAACACTTGTTCCACTACTAACTAGAAAACCGAAGACTGGTGTGCATCATAATGTGTAGGTTCATTGGTTAAGACCACTAAGGTCAATGCCATAGGTTGCAAAGGCTATTAGAATTTTTTCCTATGTTACCATAATTTGGTATTTGGACGGAATACCACATTGATATTAAACTTTCTTTGATGGGAGCCCAATGACTCTAGTTCATAGCGTTATTTTGATGGAGCCATCATTGCTCTTTGGCAATATTTTGACAAAACTTTAGGAAGACAATGAGAGACTTGGAGAGTTGGAGAGTTTTGGGATGTACGTTTACGAAGATGGAGCAATAAGGGGTATGAGGTCTTTATATAGACATAAAAGATCCCCAAAACCACTTTTGGAATTGGACAAAACACAACCAAATGGCCAGAAAAATTGTTGTTGGGTGTGTACCGCTTAATACTAGGCCTGTACCGAGTTGTACCAGTCTAATATCTTCCGTACATGGATTGTACTAGGTGGTACATTTGGCACAGGCAGTATCTACACGTATCACCCAATATCGATCTTGGATTCTTCAAAACATGGTAGGTGTATGAGTGTTACAGTACGAGATTTAAAGCATGTGTTTGATACAATATAATGACATGCATATATAATCTGAAAATGATGTTAGATTTCTTGGCCTTTACTTTCTATTATGATCATGATGGCAATTTTAGTTGAGGTCCCTGCATGGTAATTGGTGATGTGGACCAGGGTGATTGGAAAACTTTTGCATTAGAATGGTCTAGGAAGGCATCTATTCAAAAGCTAGAAGAAAGCGACAAGGACTTCCGAGCCTGACCATGAGTAAATCTCATGGATAATTGGATATATTCTCGTGGATATGGCCATATGAAGTTTTACTTGCAGTAAGACTCTTGCAAGTGAAACAAGTTAGTCCTCTAAGAAGAGACCATGACATCAAATAATTCACAATGTTTTTTGTGAGTTCTCTAAATATTTTGTCATTTTAAAATGTCAGGTTAGAGTTGCTTAAAGTTATTTAACTTGTTTCCTCTAGATTAATTTTTCATAAAGCGAATATTTTCTGCATTGTTGTTCTTATAAGGTGAATATTTTTGGTTTTTATGTAACATATAATAGAGCAAAAATTTCTCAGTCTTTGTTTTGTTGCTAGTATAAGTTAATTGTCCTGAAGAAAAAAAATGCATATCTTCTAGCCACATGGATCCATAATCACATACACATCATCAGCATGTGCCATCTGTTGGCGAAATGGCGACACTAGAGGGGGGGTGAATAGTATATTTACTAATTCAATTAGCCTAAATCCACTTTTACTCGTTTACTTAGATTGGTTTAGGAAATTTGCAATTCGATAATTATATGCGAAAGCGATAAATGATAAGGCCATAAAAATAAGCAATAATAACAATGCAAACACAAGATATTTATAGTGGTTCGGCCTCAATGCCTACTCCACTACCTAAGCACCCCGCTTAGGATTTCCAAACTACTTTTACTAGATTAATTTACGTTTTCCTTACACACAATGACTTTTCACCGAAGAGACACACTCTCGACCTAAGGCACTTCTACACCCGAAAGTCACCGCCTTCTTATCGAGAGTCCTCTTCCACCTCAACCCTAAGGGACAACTAAACCAATCCTAGTAACAACTACGTTTTACAAAAGTGGCTTTACACCTAACACCAGGTAACCACTTGTACACAACAAGACCTAACAGCCTAGGTCTTCTCACAAACCTAAATCAAAAAATAGTTTCACATAATAGTTAAAATTACAAGGGAAAAGAGCTTAAAGTAAGACAAAATTATCTAGTCTTTTCCAAGCCTTAAACCCTCCAACTCGGCCAAGTCGTTGAGCTTGAATTAAATCCTGAGTTGAGGAAGCAGACGACGCTTGAAGAAGAACTCGATGAAGAACAGGGCACGCTTCAATCAATCTTTTGGAAGGCTCAAATCTTCCTTTTAATGGCTCAAAAAATCTGTGTTGATCAAGAAAGTAGATTAAATGAAGTATATAAGGGTGTATTTATACCCTCGTGAAGAAACAGTTGTTCAACGGATAGAAAACTATCCGTTACATGTCGTCGGTCGAATAGTCGATCGATCGACTGGTCGACCGGTCTTTCGACCGCTTCTCTTTTGTCTGTGGTCGGTCGATCACCCAAATGCGACTATTCATCCCCGACCTTCGGTCGACAGACAGGATCTCGCGTCTTCAGCTTTCATCAGGTCGGTCGATCAATCGATCGGTCGATCGCCAAGCCTACTGCCCAAAACCAGCCACTGTCGGTCGATCGACTGGTCGACCGAAGTGCCCACTGCCATTTGTCAGCAGTGTTCGGTCGACCGACCGGTCTACTAAAATGGTTGGGCCTTTCTTTCTTACCCTATTCAGTCGATCGCCTGGTCGATCGAACATACGCTGAAATTGCATTTTCAACCTATTTCTTCCGCGCTTGGTTTTCGGGTTCCGACTTTCAATGAGCATCATCTTGGAGAGCTTTTGACTTGATCTTTGAACTCATCCAAGCGAATTTGTTGCACTCGTCGATCTTCGATAAACTTTCGCGACGAACCCGAGCACGACGATCAATGTCCTTTCGATTTCCGATTTCTCCGATCGAGGACATCGAACGCTAATTGATATGGAACCTGAAATATATTCTCAATGAAATCATTAGTCTCATGTTTGTTATCATCAAAACCATCAAAACTTAGATTAAGGCTAAGGTTGAAAACCTAAAGCCAACACCATCCTAGTCAGGGACTAAATTTTTATCATTAATGCCAGTTGTGCACACTACCCAGTATTTTGAGCAACGTTGTTTATTAAATTACAATTTTGGTGATAATGATCAACCTTATCCGTAAGCAAGTACATAGGGAGATCAAAATGGAAATCCAAGTATGGTGGGCTTTTTAATATAGAAAAATATATTACCACGAGTGTCATACTCTAGGAGCCCACACTACGGAATTGAATAAATGCTTCTCTACAAGGACACTAGGATTTGAATAAGTGCTACTCGAGCCTTATACAAAAGGAGCCCAAACAATGGGATCAAATAGTACATAGGAGAGATCAAAAGGGAAATCCCAATTTTGTAAAAAGATGATCTACTGCCATATGTTAACATACAATTGCAATGTAGACTTGTCATGCTTTCACTGCCTGATTATTTTGATAGCATTCAATTAGTCAATTGAAATAAATTCGCTTTAACACTAAACACCCTTTTTTTGCAGCAATTGGAAAAGTATTAGCTTCTGAGCTTCCAAAGTATGGCCAGAACAATAAGGTCTTGTATCCTGCATCCGTTAAGGCTGGCAGTGAAATTGGTTGGTTAATTTTATGGTTATTTCACTTTTACTATTATGATTTTTTTTTAAAAAAATGTGCATTGGATTGTATTATTTCATCATGTGGGCAATAGGTAGAGCAAGTTGAGTGAATCCATGGGATCTTGCTCACCCACGTGGTATCATTAATGGTCTAGGCTACATGAATATTGCCTCAAAACAAAACTGTATAGCATATCTATATTTATTTGAATCTTTTTCTTATTGAAGACATTTTTTATTTTTACAGTTGCTTCCCTTTTCCTTCAAATTACATGTTAGGGAAAAATCATATTTCTTTCAAGTTGGCATAACTACTTAGCAATTGATAACATCAAACTTTATAATATGCATCTGCAGAAACATTGTTATTGATCTTTTTGACTTAATTGTTAATAGAGTATATGCTTTCCTTATATAGTAGTTACAAAAACAATAACAACAAGCCATAAGTTAACTTTCAAGCTATATTACAATTTACAGGGTTAATTAGACACCTATATTACAGGTCCAGTTAATTTTTTATTTACTTTTTGACTAGGATGTGCATAGTCATTAGTCAATGCTTACTTTGGTATACTTGTATCATCTATTCAGAGAGAGGCTTGTCAGCTCAGGGATTTGATGTCAAAAGGCTGAATACCTATGACACTATAAGATTCTCAACAACTATATATGTTAACTTGACTCCTTCCTTGGGAGCATAATATTTCTAATTTCCATGTACTTGTCACTAGAAAGTTGGGGATGGTTGTATCAATAATAACCAATTGACTCTAAGTTATGTGTTCGCATGATTTACATTTCTTTTTGACATGTTGATCTGCCATATAGCTAGAATTTCTTTGATAGTTCAATTTAAGGTGAACAAATTGTAAGACTACGGTGTTAATCTTGATTTATCAATCCATATAGGAATCTAGAATCTAATTTGTGTTGCATCCATTAAAACCTTTCTTCACATGTGAATGAAGAATTTTTATGGTTTTCCTTACCGGTTGGCATCTTTAGAAAGCATGATATACAAAGTACAAAAAAAATACATTTAATAATGCATACGTTAAGAACGTCTTCCTTGGCCAGTAGGAAAATCTAGTTTCCAGACCATTCCATGGACAGACTGGGATGTGGCGGGGTGGGACACGGAGCATGTCACCCTGTCTATGCTCTAATGCTGGAGTATTTGGACGGTGCGGAACGATATCATCTTCAATGACAATACGGCAGAATGGGCTTCGGTGGTTCGGTTAGGAGTTAGTTTTTGGTCACATGTGTTTCCACGTGCACTAACATTGTAATTACTCTCCTTGGGAGAACATGGTGCGCCTCAATTAGGCATACTTAGTTCATCGAGTTGGACTGAGCATTTCATGGGTGAACTGGTAAGTTCCATAGATTTTGATTTGGACTGAGTATTTTATTGCAATATTACCCTATGGCATTCCAAGGCTTGCATAAATCATACCATACTTTGCTTAGCATTTAAACTACCTAATTGGTTGGACTAGTATGCTCCATAGATTTTATTTTGGACTGAGCATTTTGTTGCAATATTACCCTATGGCATTTCAAGACTTGCATAAATCATACCATACTTTGCTTAGCATTTAAACTACCTAATTGCATGGACTGGTAAGTTCCATAGATTTTGATTTAGACTGAGCATTTTGTTGCAATATTACCCTATGGCATTTCAAGACTTGCATTATACAAGTCCATAGGTGTAAGAGAAGGTAGTGGATGTTCACTGTTCACGTAAGTCTCAATGCTATGTGAACAAGCTAATTTTATCATTTTGTGGCATGGGCCAAGCTAAAATGTTTTTATAAATGGGTACATTCTTGTAATTAACCTATAAGTGGTTAAGTTTTGGGTGGAGTGAGCAAACACTAAGCTAACTTATCTAGGTAATGAGTTTTGTTCAATTACTTTGCTAGTCTTTATGGACTTCATAATAGTTGAAGTTTGCTTGTCAATAGATTTCTTGGTAACATAGTATGTGCTTATTCTGCTGCATACAGCGAATATGGTCATTTTTCCTATGGTGTTAACTTTAGTGGTGTATGATTCTTTACTATATATTATATGCACATGACTTGTATGATTAGCTAGTAGTGCATTCACAATGTGTGTTCCTACCAATATGGGATCTGGGGACTGGGCTGAGATAGTGTATGAAGCCTTACCTTTATCCTTGGAGGCAAAAGGGTATAGAGATACTTGTCTTATGACTTGAAAAGTAGCAACCTTCCGTGACCTGTATAACTGGCTAGCCTAATTCATAAATAAAGTCCTTTCTGTTCTTACCTTTTTGCCATGAGCTACTATCTACCTATTTTCCGGACACTTTTCATTATACTTTATTTAGAAGGACTAGTTACTAGAATATTTGTTGTATATGACTACTCATCAGGTACCTGTTAAAGATGTGGAGAAAATGACTTTGGAACTTGCTCTTTCTACGCCAGTCAATGCAGTGGCTTCTCCTTCATATCATTGGTTGTAAGAGTAATGTCCCCTTCAGTATTCCTGTAGTTTTTTGAGACAAAGCAACATGGCTACAATAGGATTCCTGAATTCTTTAATGGGGTTGGTTCTATGTTGGCCATGTGCTTTGCTTTCTACAAGACAAATTTGTGATATCTATTTTAACTCTTTATTCAGGTTAATCATGCATGCTCATATCATGACAACTGATATCAAAAGAAAATTGGGTAGTGAATGAGTCAGATCTTTGGGGAAGAGATTTTAATCTTCAAACAAATTCATCTTAGTATTCTGGCTAATCTTGTGTTAAATGCACTTTTATTGTAGCTTTAATCCACCACTAAATGACATTATATAGTTGCATCATAATTTGGATAACTTGTTTTAATTTTTTTTCACTTTGTTACTTTTCTTCCTTTACTTAATTCCAATGAGTTAATGTTAGCCTAATTTGTGATATTTTCAAATCCAACTTCACTTTGGTCTTAATAGTTGGGTTGAGAGCATTCTAGAAGCATTGAGAGTTCATGGTGACAACCAAAAGGTTCCTTTATATATTACTATTAATATTTACCTTTCAAATCTTATAGAGTACATGTGTAGATTTTTCTTTATTTTCATTTTATTTCCTAAATCTTAATTATAGAAATGCTTGTTCATATTATAATATAAAACATTGTACATGAGACTTATGAGACATCGATCATAGAAAAGTGTGGTACAGATGTAGCATCACAACCCATTTTAGATCCTAAAGAATGGATTAATTCCTCTGGACATCCATCTCATAATCGGGTTTACTTGGATGTCGAGAGGATGTTAAATCCATTATGGGGAGTTCTAGCTCAGCAAAATCTAGTACACCGAGTTATGGGCATGGTCGAATGAATGATGAGTGGAATGCAATGCAGACTGAGATGACATCCATGCGATGATATATTACTGAATTAGAAGCATCAATGCAATCACAACAATCACAAGTGCAGACGCAAGTACAAGCACAAGTGGAAGCTCGACTTCGATTGATGTTAACACAACTCGGCTTTCCAGTCAACTCTTTGCAATCAACAGATTCACCTTTAACTTAATTCCACCGCACCTCCACATCCACCTCCACCTCCACCTCCACCTCCACCTCCATCTGGGTTATGATTTTCATGTTAGTTGTTAATTTTGTTGATAATGGATTTGTATTTGGTTGAGATTAATTTGTATGTTGGTTATGATTTTGCACTAAACAATTCGGTTGATGTTAGGGAAGATTTGACTTTTAGTAAGGTTTGTATTTGTTTGATAATATACTCGATTGTAGATGCTTGGTACTTAGTTGTTTTGGTTATGAAAATGACACTATTATTTGGTTATGAAAATATGAGTTTTTTTTCTTGACTTGTTGTATATATATATTTGTGACTGGGTAACAAGAAATTTGATGTGTGATTTTCCTTCTAGGTTGTATATAGGAAAATGAAAATTCATATGGGTATGAATATTTTAATTATAAAATGTATTACCAACGGATGTCAGTTGGTAATACCAACAGATACCTTTGTTGAATGTGTTAGTATAAACGGAGATGATATATGTTAGTATTCCCAACGGAGATGATATCCGTTGGTGTTACCAGCGGAGTATAATCCGTTGGTGTTACCAACGGATAATATTTCCCGTTGGTTTTACCAACGGACATTAATTACCGTTGGTAATACCTAGCATGGTCAACACCGACGTATTTACCAACAGATAATTCGTTGGTAATAGATTACCAACGGATTTTTGAGTATTACCAACGGATTTAGTCCATTAGTGATACCCTATTTTTTTGTAGTGCTTTGGAATCTAACTAAATACACTCTTCCCCGTGTTAAAAACTCCATCAGTAATTATCTAGGCATGACTTAAGAGCTTTTTCCCTTTAAGTATCTAGACACCATGATCTCTCCTAGGAGACCTCAAAATAATGTCTATGATTATCTTTTTGATACTATATATTATTAATAAACTAGGTGCTTGGCAATCAAATTACCTCTTTCAGGCTGGTAAACTCACTCTTGTAAATTCTGTTCTTACTTTCATTGATTTGCATACTTTATCTATTGCTTGGCTCTTTAAAAAGATCATGTTCAAAATTAATAGTATCATTTGTAATTTCTTTTGGAATTCAAATAATGATTCTCACAAGATGCATTTAGTCTCCTGGGATCAAATTACCCTTTCTAAATCTCAAGGAGGCCAAGGTGTGTACAATATCTACCTTCAAAGCTTATATACCCCTTAATGCAAAAAGGGTTGAAGCTTATCTTAGGAAAAATAATAACATTTGGGTTAACCTTGTTCAAAACAAATACCCTAGTCTCTCTATTTCTAACATTGTTTCCCCTACCAGTTGCTCCTGGTCTTGGAGACTAATTTTGAAAGCTTTCAAACATTTGAGATTTGATTTTCAATCTGTTATTAGATCTGGCAATAATACATCAGTTTTGAATGATATTTGGGTGCTTGACTTACCTATTAGCATTAAACCTACATATGTTAATGTAGATACTCTTTCTTTGGATGCTACTGTTAATGCTCTAATTGAGAACCAAAGCTGGAATTTTCCTATTTGTAACTCTATCTTTTCGGATGAGATCAGTGATTCCATTTATGAAATCGAGCTTTCTTTAACTCCCCATGATGATTTCTATGTTGGGAAAGAAAGTACTGTGGAAAATGTTACTACTGCGCCAGCGTATTCTTTTGTCCTTAAGCACAATTCTTTTCAAAATGATTCTCCTTATAACTGGTTAGCTTTATGGTCTCTTTGTGTTCCTAAAAAAATCAAATTATTTCTTTGGAAGCTAATGCATGGTCGTTTGCTTACGCGATCTCGGCTATTTGATCTAAAGTTATCTTCGGTTAAAACTTGTCTTCTCTGTGGTATTGATGATGAAGATTGTGAACATCTTTTCTGTCATTGCCTTTTTTTCAAAAATTATTTGGAATCATCTTCAATCTCATTTAAAAATTGTGCTGCCAGACTTTACTTCTTGGATTCGTGGTAGCGACCTTATTATCTTGAGTGACAATTCTGGTTGTTGCTCGATAAAATGGTTGGTTGTCGTTTCTTGGTGGTTTATCTGGTTTAGGAGAAATGAAACACTGCACCAGGTGCGGCAGCTTTCCCCATTGTGCTTAATTAAAAAAATCATTTCCTATTTCGGTATGCTCGGTTTAATTTCAAATTCCGAGGGAAATTTTAAAGTTAAACAGCCCATATCTCTTAAATGGAATCCTCCCATCTTTAGCCACATTAAGTTAAACTGTGATGCCTCTTACTCTTCCACTAATTCTGGTATTGGTATTATTGTTCGAAATCATTTAGGTGATATCCTTTATGCTGAATGTGCTACTGTAACTGCTCCTTCTATTCTATATGCTGAGGCGCTTGCTGTAAGGCAAGCTCAAGTGATTGTTTTGTAGGAACACTACAAGCAAGTCATTATTGAATCAGACTCTAAAGTTTTTATGGACAGCCTCCAGCACAAGATATGTCTTGATTGAAGAATATTTAGTCTATTTTTGACGACATTCGCTCTCTTTCATTAGTTTCTACTAGGGGTGTAAGTGAGCCGAGCAGCTCGTGAGCTACTCGAGATCGACTCGATAAAAACTCGAGCTCGAGCTAAGTAATACTCGACTCGAGCGGCTCGTGAGCCTAATCGAGCTTCATATATTTATATATAATTATATAAATATTAATATTTCATATGGGGTTGAGCATAAACCCGAGTCGAGCCGAGCTTAATCGAGCTTGAACGAGCTCGGTCACGCTTGAGAAAAATAAACGAGCCTAAACGAGCTTAAACGAGCCGAGCTTGAGTTACTTGAGTCGAGCTTGAGCCAATCTCGAGCCTGGATATTGAAGCTCTATCTAGCTCGAGTTCGAGCTCGAGCTCGAGCTCGACATTTCTTAAATGAGCAGAGCTTGAGCACAAGCAAACTCGGCTCGGCTCGATTACACCCCTACTTTCTACTACTATCTCTTTTGTATTTGTACACAAATAATGTAATCAAGCAATCTATTGGACTGCAAATTTTGCCCGTCTTTTCGATAGTTCGTAGGTTTGGTCAAATGTCCGATCACTCGAACTACTCAACCTTGATGTAAGGGACCTCTTGGGTTCTATTTTCGTTATTAATGTTAGTTCATTTGTTTTTTTTTTTAAAAAAAGGAAAGAAAGTAGAGGAAGCGCATGTGGAATTTTAAAACTTGGAAGGGTGGATGTGCAATTAATCCAGGCGAATCAAGTAGAGGGATTAGATTGGTTGTGATACAGTTTAAAAGACTAGCAAGTTAGTTAAAATTATTTTGAAGGTAAATTAAAGTACATGGCATCAACACTTTTGGATGCAAACAGTGATACATCATTCAAGACAGATGTGTACTGATGATAAAATCTATCATGTCATATGCTTGAAAATAAAGTATTCCTGAAATGGCAACCTAGTGATTGAAAAAATAAAAAAGGAGAAGGCAAAAGTCAATCGACGAAGAATGGAAACAAAAAGAAATGGAAATAGAATCTGATAACATACAAATCTTCTAATAACTATAATGACTAAAGAAAAAAAAAGTAGCATCTCCGACTGGATCACGAGAAAAATAAAACAATAGCTAGCTGACAATTAACGATTGTACCCGGAAACCCTAGTTTTATATGACTCCTTAATTATGTCGATTCTGCAGTTCAATTATATTTGTAGGAATCCGCAAATTAATTTTTTTTAACTAATTACAAAATTTTAATACTGCCCAAACACATTAATTAATTAATATTATTACAATCCGCTTGATGAAATAATTAACTCATCAACTTCATAGACCCAAACCAATAACTTAAATAAAATGCTTAAGCGAAAATTAATCGTATCATGTCATTATCAAGACCCAAGTCGAACTAACAAAATATCACTAAATCACAAACATCTTAGTCTAGTAGCGGTTCCATCTCATCATGGGCCGTCATTTCTCACATTGGTTCTCTCACCAAATCGAGACTAGATCTTACTTTAATATCAATTAACACCTATCAATTTAATTCCTAAACTTTAATCATTGGCCTAATACTTAAGCAGGAGTTGATGGTAGCACACCATCAAATTTTATAAAATAACACAACATGCAATATACTCTATACGTGGAACTAATTAAACTGATAGTATTGCAAATATAATTTAATTATAGATAGATTATAATTTCTTGCTATTCCATAAGCAGGTCATAATATAATTGGGAAAAAGAATTTCTGCATGCTAGAGGCTTGTAATTCCATAAGCAGGTCAGAATATAATTGCTACTAATAAGAGGAATTCAATCTGTTCATATCCAGCCAAATAAAATTAATTAAAGTTGAACCGGATACCATACCTGAAATATTAATAAATGACTTAATTAACTCAAAAATTAAAACAATAATGGTTTAGGTTCATGATTATGCTCGAGCCAAATGAAATTTTTCCCACCCTATTGAGATGTTACATGGTATAAGGGTCAGAAGAAGGCACACTTGCTACAAATAATTAGGATTATATATAAACATGCATGTTGCTAGAATGAATGAATGAATTAACTAAAGACCATTGGGACAATTATTAATTGTCAGGACTATAGGTGATGACCCACAGCTTGGAATTCCATTGATCATCAGCGAAGAGATGCAAGTATGTAAGAACTAACTTGGAATACTGTACTTATTTATCCACATTTAGATTAAGGGAATGAGTAGTAATTCCATCCTTGAACTACAATAATGGCAAAAACAAGCTGACATGTAAAGAAGTAGAGTCTGCTCTCCTGTTTCTGCAAATTAAACAAACTCCAAATAATATTGTATCATATTCTATTATATTTGACAAATAAAAAAGGACCAATATTTACCTTGAGAAGACTTTCTAATTAAGCATATATAGCATTGCCTCCTTAGATTCTCATGCAGCTTTCTTTGTCCCCAACTTTGGACACTGATGCTTTCCTCCAACTTTATTCCCCTTTCTCCATGCCCTATCTCTTCAATGGAAGCTCGCCTGACAACAAGAAGAAGAAGAACGCGTCAGTGACTTTTGCTAGGGCATCTTCGATCTTCATCCATGGAGCAAGCCAGATACTGGATGTGGCCCAGAACAAAGTACAACAGCAGCAACAACAGCAGCAGCAGCAGATTCCTCGTCGGATATCCCACCGCCGCCGCCGCCGCTGCCGAGTCGACGTGGGAGGAGAAAGCCTTCGCAGAAGACGCGGCCGGGCGCTACCTGGGCGGCTGCGTATGGCCTCCGCGCTCTTACTCCTGCAGCTTCTGCCAGCGCGAATTCCGGTCAGCGCAGGCGCTCGGCGGGCACATGAACGTGCACCGCCGCGACCGGGCGCGGCTCAGGCAGCTCTCCTCCTCGGGTCTGGACGGCGAAGCCGCCGCAGGAGCAGTCAACCATCGGGTGGTGGATAAGGCAGCATGTCGACCGCCTCAGGTGAACCCTAATTCTTGTATTCTCGCGTCGCCCGTCTCTCCAAGGGTTTCTGCACACACCTTGTTTTCCACAACTCGACAGAATTTAAAGGAGCCGCTTGTTAGATCAGCAACTAGATTCGTGGAAGATTCTACTCATCCACTCCGGCGACAAGTTGTCCCCCAATTGGTTAATTTTGGGGGATCCGTTAATGGAACTTCTTGGCTGAGATCATGGAGAGATCAAGGAGCTTATGTTGAGGAGATCAGCTGCAACAAGAGAAGGAGAACTTGCGAACACCAACAAGTACAGCTCGAGGAACTTAATCATAATAAGGAGTTGGATCTTGAGCTTAGGCTGGGAAATAGCCCTAATTAAGATATAACTAGCTTAAGATAATTAATTAAGAATGTGTTCTTGGTTTGTTTTATATATTTCGAGGTACTTTATTCACTTTTTTCATTTATTTTCTTGGTTAATGCATGCTAGCTTGATCTTTAATTAATTAATCGAACGGTGAGAATTACCAATTTTCTTTTCAATCAGTTGAGGTTATTAAATGAATGATGTTCTAGAGCTAGCTAAGTTTAATTTGCTTGCATTGATCTATAGATTATCTATCACAAATAGAGTTCAAAAGTTAATCATTAATAATTATCATAGAAAAAAGAACTATATATCTGACGACTATATTGCACAAGTTAACAAGCATAATTAATTAATATGTGCATAATAAGATTAATATTTTAGATTGGTCAAGAGTGTTTATATATCTCATTTAATATTTTCTCTTATTATCAGTTAATTAATAAATTAATACTAGTTAGATATGTTTATTTATATGTACAAATTTAAACATATTCTTTTCCTGGGGACATGGAGAACTTTTTACATTAGACAGCAAAATGACAAGCAATAAACTCCAGAGCAAAAAGTCCATGTACTCGTTTATGTATAAATGTGAGGGTTCTTTTCTCAATTTTAATTGCTTTTGAATCAGTACAGATATAAAGGTGAATGGCATCTATATATATAGGTTGAGCTTTCATATGGCCACATGATTCAATTAATTCATTCACAAATCAAAGCTTCTTTATTTAGTTTGAGCTAATTAACATCACAACAAGTATTTATCATCTATATATATTAATCAAATTAAGCAATATTACTTGTTCTGATTAAAATTAACTGGGAGCTCTGGAATTAATGGCTTTTTGCACTGTATAATATCAACTATATAACCTTAAATTACAAAGCTCCTTGTATAGAAGTTAATAATTAAAGCTTGCCATTAATTTCTGAAGCTAATGAAATAAATAATTGTGGAGTGTATGAAATTAATTAATAAATTTCGGTTAATAATTTGCTTTCCAGCCTGGTGGGATTGCTCAGGCTGACACATTCCAGCAGTAGAATTAAGACTTAAATCTGAGTGTGTCTCAGAATGTATACATGTATTCCCATTTCTGAAGCATTCCAGCACATGAGTCAGATGTCTCTTCTTCATAAATCCACCTGCTTTCCTTCTGTTTTTTTCCTATCCAAGGCTGCAAAACCAAGCCACAGAATAACATCATTAATTACACATAGTATGTATAATATAGATTGCTTACTTACATGTGATATATATATATACTAAAGTGAATTAACAACCTCAGCCTCCTTCTACACTGTTGCGCCCTAGCTACATATATATATATATTCTCCACTGATAAATTAATTACATGCTGTGCATAAACATATATATATATATATATATATATATATTCTCCACTGATATATTCGATATCGCATGTTGACGTAAAAATCTGACCTAATTCATTTCAGTTCTTCAAGTGTTATGACTACTTAAACAAAGCACCCAAGCATGAAATAAGTAGAAACCAAGACGCGCAATGCTCACAAACGATTAAAGAATGAAGAATGATCTGTTGGAGAATGGGATACTTGTATTTAGCATCCTGAGAAAGATCTACCAATATCTTTCGAGTAGCATTGAGTCAGTACACACAGCAAGAGTTTAGAGTCATTACTTCTAATATTTGAGAAATATTCAATCAAAATCATTTCACTTAATTGTTTCTGATGAAAAACATAAGTTTTATATAGAGTTTTAATTTGGACAAGAGACGATGGCTCAAATTGACCCTAACTCGGAAAATAAATAAATCAAACAAGCTATTTCTACATAATTCTTCAATTCAACCCTAGCAAACAAGTTGGATTGTTTGGTCGGCTTGTCGATGAATACGTCAACTTGTTGGTCGTCTTCTGCTCACAGAATCATTTCACTTAATTTTCAAATGAAAACACAACTTGAATAGAGTTTTTGGACAACAAGTGATGGCTCAAATTGACTCCAACTTGAAAAAACAAACAAACTATTTCTGCAAAGTTCAGTTCGAATAGACAAGTTGATCCGTCGATCAACTTGTCGATGAATACATCAACTTGCGGGTCATGTTGTGCTCACAAAAAGCACAAAAACACTGTTCAATCCATGTTTGACTCAATCGACAACTTCACATGACTCATTATTTGATACAACTCAAATATAAGTGAATAACATAAATATCCATATATAGACCGTTAAAGTCCCACATTGCTTGAGGTTGTGTTCTAGATGGTCTTTAAATAGATTGGACAATCCTCCTCCTTTGAGCTAGCTTTTGGGGTGGAGTCAGGTCCAAGTCTGATTTTCTAACATGGTATCAGAGCCAGACCTATTGTTGATTGTGGGTCACCTGCAGAACTTCACGCTCCAAGTGTGGATCCTGGGCGTGAGGGGGGTGTGTTAAAGTCCCACATTGCTTGAGGTTGTGTTCTAGATGGCCTTTAAATAGATTGGACAATCCTCCCCCTTTGAGCTAGTTTTTGGGGTGGAGTCAGGTCCAAGTCTGATTTTCTAACATAGACTTCAAGCAAAATAAATAATCATTGTGCCATATTGATTTAGTCTTTGATCCATATATATATTATAACAACGACTCCGGTCATGATTCTCATCACTTAGGATTCAATACTTCTTAATTATCAAACATGATTTATATATACATAATTAATTCGATCAAAATTTATCGAAACCAAAATTTCGGTTCCGGTAATTATAATTACATAATATGGAACTTGGTCCGAAAATTACGAGGTCTGAAACCAAATATTTCGATCTTTCGAAATGCCTTCGACATTTGATTTAGGGTGGCTAGAACCTCAACAGCCTATAAATCGGAATCGACTCCAATTCAATATGTTATTTCATCAAAACAACACATTGAATAATATGTTGTTTTGGTGAAATAGCATATTGAACACACAAAACAATTTTGGTCATCTCTGTTTTGCTTCTGCCAACATCCACTTCTTAACATCTTCTCCTTTCTCCTTCATGTCGATTTCCGATCAATACAAGTCGAAATGAAACTCCAAAAATCATTCTTCAACATTTTTTTTGCTAAAACTAAGAGTGATAGAGGCCGAAGGATTTTGCTAAATTCTATATAGAAAAGATTCAAACTATAGCCTCCATGGATTTTCGATGCCAGTTCCGGTAAATTGTTGAATTCCTTTAACTGATCTCCATGCACGACACTGAAAAGTGATCGATAGCGCTTATTCTATACATAGAGAGATTATATACTATGCTTAATAAAACTATAAGGTCCAATCACAATGGGTTTTAAAAAATTATTTTAGATTCTTATATTACATGTTTTTTTACCAAGCTATAGTGCATTTTATTTTCTACTTTTAAAATAAAAATAATAGTTATAAAAGACAAACAAACTTTTCCAATCGTTAAAAAAAAAAAAATAGAAAAAGTGAAACTTATCCAATCGCAACAAATATTTGACTAGTTTTCAAATTATTCACTATTTTATTTACAAGATAATTAATTTTTTTTTAACAAAGGTAGAAAGTTATAATAGATGATCATACTAGAAATCAAATCTTAAATTTTTAGACAATATATAATAGGTTGTCATCAAATATGTTATTCATAATTGGCACTTACAAGATTAATTAATTACGTAATATTAACAATGAATTAAATGGAGTACAGAGAATATTAGATATGGTGATAGATTACTAAAGTAGAATTTAACATGATGTATATTAATTACACATGCCTATCAAAATACTCTCTCTCAGTCTGCAGTCCACAACCACAAGGGAAGGAGAGGGGATATATGTGATATTGAAATGGCATGGGGGGCCAAAAAAGGGGCCATTGGGAAAAGAGTTCGAAAGATCTAAGTTGCCGTAATGGTGTAAGAGTGTTGTGAAATGTAGAAAGAGGGAAAGTAGCGGAGGGAGGGTACTTTTAGTTGAGTAAGTTACTGAATCCATGTAAATAAGGCATTAATTCAAGAGGGGGGACTTCCCTTGCCTTTTGGCTTTGCCCTTCTTTCCTTGGGATGCATGCTGCCTCTGAGGCAAAGTGTGTTCAGAGATGAGCAGCTAGTGGGAGTAGGGAAGTACAGAAAGAGAGAGCTTGTTTGATTCTTGGGCAGCACCACATGATCTCAAGCTGTCCTTTTTTTTTTGTCATTTTATCTATATATTATTTAATTATATAATTAGTTCAAGAGCTACCTTGCTAGCTACTAGGGTTTACATATATATATATATGATTCATCAAATTATGCAACGGATGAACGGAATGTGCTTTAAAACATAATAGAGAGAGTACGTACGCGGCATGCTACTCAGACAAGTGTGTATACATAATATGAAGGACTAATTAATTTAATTATTGAGAATATGGAAGTACTAATAGAACTATTATATTTTCTCATACAGAAGTAATGTTTCTTTTTATACTTGGACGTACAGGAGAATCAAAAGAAAAGATATGGATTTTTGAGGTAAATTAATTAATTGCAATGTACTCATCATGCAGTTAACTTGAATTGTAATTTGTCCATGTTTAATTTTTCAGTATCATTTTGCCAAACTAGGTATAGTTTATTAGTTAGTGAAATGATCAACTCATTGTCTTTTCCAAAAAAAATCCAAATGTAACTTTGATGGTAAAACTATATTATATATATATATAACGTCTCAGCCAAACTAATTAATATGCTAACACAAAGCAAAGTTAGTTGAAATATGAGCAATTTCCTATAATCGGATTTGAGAAATGAGAAATTCTTAAATTCGGATCCTAAGATGAGAAATTTTTCAAATCAGATTTGGGTAGAATCAATACCGGTTTTGCCCCCGACCAAAGTCTCTAACCGATTAGAGACTTTAGTTAATATATATATATATATATAATAATTTTAATTTATATATAAAAAAAGTATAATAGAAATGAGGTGTTAGATTTTAAAAAATATATTTTCAAGTTCTCTAATCAGCCAAAGACTTTGGTTAAAAATTATAAAATATATATATAAAATTATAAAAAATAATTTTAATTTATAAAAAAAAGTTATAATAGAAATGATGTGTTAGATTCTAAAAAATATATTTTCAAACTCTCTAATGATATATAAATGATGTGTTAGAGTTTAAAAAATATATTTTCAAACTCTCTAAATCATTAGAGAGTTTTGCACAAAGTCTATAAATTTAAATTAAAAATTGTAAAATATTTATGATATTATAGACTTTGGGCAAAAGTCTCTAATGCATTAAATTTTATTTAGAGACTTTTGTCCAAAGTCTATATAACTAATTTTTAATTATGATGTTAATGAAATATTTTTTGTCCAAAATATTTTGATAGACTCTAGCATATTTTTTATATCACATATATTTTTTTGTGAATTAAATTTTATTTTTTATAATTATAAAATTACTATAAATAAAAGTCTCTAACTCATTAAAGACTTTTGTGCAAAATTTATAATAGCTTCATATTTAAAAAAAATATATAAATTCATAAAATAATTTTTTAATCATACAAAAGATATATTATGATATAAAAAAGTATTTTATATCAAAATATTTCATAATTTTTAATTTATGTTTAAATTTATAGACTTTGTACAAAAGTCTTTAATACATTATAGAGTTTGAAAAATATATTTTTTATTCTCTAATATTTTATTTTTATCATAAAAAATATTTTATAAATTAAGATTATTTTTTTATATATTTTTTTATATTTTTGGCCAAAGTTTCTAACTAGTTAGAGACTTTGGCCAAGGGCAAAATCGGTATTGATTCCATTCAAATCCGATTTGAGGAATTCCTCATCTTAAAATTCGAATTTGAGAATTTCTCATTTTCCAAATTAGATTCTGAAAAATTGCTCTTAAAATATTAGAGGTCTAGGTAACATATTAATTAGAAATCGATGCCGTGCAAATCAATTTGGAAAAATCTGATATCTAACTTGATCTGACTTGATTGTATATTTTCTTTAAAAACAAATTACCCTAGTAATTAACTCAAAAGAATATTGAACCAAGTCCGGATGACCATATTTTCCATTAAAAAAAACTCCAATATATTAACCTAGTAATACATCTATTCTGTTTGAGGACGTGAACAGCTCGTGGAAAGTTGTATGTATTGTTAATAAAACCAACTTGATTTTAGTGCGCTACCATCAATTTTAATTTAAACATTTAAATTAATTTACTCATCAATTTCGTAGGATCAAATTATTGACCTAATTAAAATACTTAAGTCAAAATTTAATTATCCTTACTTAATATCACGGTTAAAACTTAAATCAAACTCACACAATAATATCAAATCACACTCATCCTAGACAATGACATATGAGGCCCAGTCTAGTAGTAATTTCATCCCAAACTGAATATGTCACGCCTCAACTCAGGATACGCGTGACCGGCTAGGGTACGAGTCAGTACCCCGAAGCCTACCCTATGCACTGACTAACAACTCTGAAAAATATAACAGAACACATCAAGTAATGACCAAAGACAAACGATAACAACTATTATTAAAAGTTCAAAACCAGTTGATCACATCAAGCTCTAAAATACTATAAGTTTCAAATAAACAACCAAAAGTTTTTCCAAATAAATATTTCAAAGTTTATACAAAAATAAACCCAGTGCATACATTAGACTCTAATAGACACGACTACGACTAGACACTGCCAGCTATGAGATCTGCACCCACGCCTGCTCTGCTGCACGCCATGTCACCAAGCTGTACCTCACTGGTCGGGCTCAGCAAAAACAACA
This sequence comes from Canna indica, assembly GCA_034359265.1. Classification (NCBI taxonomy): domain Eukaryota; kingdom Viridiplantae; phylum Streptophyta; class Magnoliopsida; order Zingiberales; family Cannaceae; genus Canna; species Canna indica. Next base: position 66,034,597 of record CP136890.1, on the reverse strand, counting down.
AGAAAGAAAAATCGTAAGTTCACAAGGAACACAGTGAGCGATTCTTCCGAACCTCCACTTAAAACCTCGGCAATCACATATATAAGGAAGTTATCAAATCATATTCCATAAATAATCAGTGTGCCAGACGGATGAGTGGATGAATCGGCCTCTCGGACCCATATCCATGATGCAAGCTCGGCCAATAATGACCTAAGTATATATATGGAAGGTTTAGTCCTTCCTTAACCTGAATCGACCAGTCGGCCTACTCAAACCAACCCCTACGGGCTTCTCATTTAGAAACTTTTAGATTTCAGATCCGTCAACTAGGATGGTCACTAGTTTCAGTGATCCTCCGGGTTAGGGATAGCTAGTCCCAACCCGCTCAGGTGTATCGTCAGCGTGGCCTACTAACGAAACCTCAAGACCCTCCGCCACCCGGGTCTAACACCTAGCAGGCCCGCTGGTGCAATCTCAAGACCCTATAAATTGCTGAGTCGTGTGCTTGCCATCCGGCTAGTGACACTTCTCAGTAGACTATCAACCGCAACCCAAAATCAGGTGCGTAAGTATGTTGTATTTTGTTTACCAGGCAATTGCCCATACTCGACCCCTTATCCTAGGGTCTCAATGTTTCCTTAAATGAAGCATCTAGTGTATGTATCTTGTATCCAAGTTAAATGATACCACAAGTCATCTAACCCATTCTTCCTAGAACGAGCAAACTCGCCGACTATGTAGGCACTCGACCTACCATTTCCACATCACTTACCAAATTAATTACGGATAGTAAGATCATGAAGAACCGAAATAAAAAGTAAGTAATGTAAAGGTTAAACCCATATGGAACATACACTAAGCATAACAACAATTAAACATGATATGAGCAATTAAATAAAACCTTCCTTGTCTACATATACCATATAAGCATTAGCTAGAACATTTCCAAAATGATAATGTAGATCTATCCCAATAATTCATAACATGAATATAGATTAACATTAACGTGAATATGAATAAACATTAAACGGGGGAATATGAACAACTACATAAAATCGTTCATTTCCTCCCTCCTTTCCCTTGATCGGCCGAATCTTGAGCAAGGTAACCATTGCTCGGCCGAACAATCCATGTTGGAAGGGGCTGGAATCTATGCATTTTAACCAATAGAACAGTAAATATAAACTTCAAATTTAATCTAACATTTAAACATGAATGTGCGAGTTAAGGCGATAAAATAAGAGATCCAACAATCCAATACAAACAACCCTACTTTTCCCCCTTCTACTGCTCGGCCAACTTGAGCAAGATGATGACCATGCTCGGCCGAACCTCTAGGGGTGGTGGACTTGGCTGCGGCATCCACTCGAGCATCAATCCAAAATCGAAAACAAAATGAATACAAATCGATACGCGAGTTGCGAGATGAGCGAGGAAATTGGAAAAAAATTCGGCATGACCTTTCCCCTTTTTCCTCGACTCGACCAGCCCCTTAAAACAAGAAATAGACATGTTTTCAAACATGAAATCACAGTATGCACAACAAATTTAAAAATCTAACAGGAGAAACAACTCGATCGGCAAAACTCGCGAAGAAAAACTTCGATTTCAAAATCCATGGGGCCGACCACCCGCCTCCCTTTAACATCTACTCTAACCACTCACCTTGGTTGGATCGCGAAGAAATCTTGATGAAACGAGATTCTGATCTCCTCGAGCGTCGCCGTGAACTCGACGCTGACAAGATCTCCTCCTCCTCTCTCCCTTTCTCCCTCTTGATGGGCTGCATGCGGCTCTCTCTTTGAGCCGCACGGGTGGCTTGGGTGAGGGGTTTTATTCCCATCATCCAATGACCCATTTGCTCCTCACTTGACTTGACTTGTACTCGGTTCGATCTGAGTCAGATTCGGACTCCGACCCTATCCGCACTCATGAGTCGAACTCGACTTAATAAGACATCATAAGCAAGAAAGAAATTAAAATAACCATTGAACCAATTTAACTTCATATTTCCATGGGTCGGGTTATACCTTCTACTCGAGGCGATTTCCGCGGCTCGACCTGGCTAACCTCCGATCCGGTGCGCTGCATCAAAAATAAAAATTTTATATTAGGAAATTTTTCGAATCTTACAGAATAATCATTTCTCACATAGGCTCTCTCATCAAATCAATAACTAGGTTTTGCTCTAATATCAATTATCACATGTCAACTTTATAGGCGCCATTAACTTCATAGGCCGACTAGGCCATAATTTATTACAATTGGCTCATGAGATAATTGATCCATCAACTTCATAGGTCCAAACATTGGTCTAATTAAAATTCTTAAGCGAAAATTGATAGTAGCACGTCTATCAAACCTTATAAACCAACACATCATCTAATATACTATCGATGTGGGACTACATGGAGTATTTTAATCTTGGCCACTTATGACCCAACTCAAGTCTAACACATACCAGTAATCACATCCAAGTCGATGCCTAGCCTAGTACTATGCCCTTTCTCATCCAACTAGCCTAGCCTAGCCGAGCCTAGTAATCACATCCAACTCAAGTCGACTTAATAAGATAACTGACTTAATAGGTCCAAACCATTAGCCCAATTAAAATTCTTAAGCGAAAGTTGATATATAGTAGCACACATATCAAGCATTAATTATAAACCAACACAACATCAAATATACTTCCTCAAATATACTCATGATGTTGGACTAAACCAATGTATTACATTATTGATTTAGACTTATGAAATTAATTGGTCAATTATCCTATAAGGCATGTAATAACAAGTAAGGTTCATTCGTTTTGACTAGACAACATATGCTGTCTAGCGTTCGTTTGCATAATATTGCTAAAGACGAAACACAAATCATGCCCTAGGACATAACAACATGTCCCTTTTCTTGTTACTCAAAATTGAAATAACAAGGCAAAGTCTAAAAGTTATAACAATGCCATCAATCTATATCCGAAAAACTAAATAGTTATTGGTTTCCACTTGACACCTCTTATCTCGTGTCCTGGTTGTGACTACAAAACAACAACAAATGTAGGACATTACTAAATTTGTCTAGTGTTATGCGTAACGAATAGGAGATAATTCCTTGTACTGTCTTGTACAACTTTATACTATACTGACTAACCTTGTATTATACTGGACAAATTATGAAACGAACAAATTCCCTTAGTATCATAGTAATTTCTAATCGTCGATCAACGTCCTCTTGGAATTTCTCGATACCGCATCGATCTTTCGATCGTGGACGTTAAGGACTATTTGACTTGGAACATGAAGTTATTTCTCAATAAAATATTTGTTCCGAGTTTGTTATCATCAAAACTGAGATTAAGACCAATGTTGAAAATCTTAGGCCAACAATCTCTCCCTTTTTAATGATGACAAACACTTGTATAAAAATAATTTCATGAAAGCACAAAAAGTATCATACTTGGGATTTCTCCCCCTATCAACATGTATATCAAAATAAAAGCACTCCCTAACTATATGTATGGATTCTTCAAAAATTCTATCCCTTAACATGTATTCTCCCCCTTTTAACATGTTGTATGTTGCCTAGAGATATAGGATTCGATCCCTAATATGGTCACCTATTATGACTTTTTATCTTTGTTAAAAAAAAATCAAAAAGAGTAAGAAACATACACCCTATATTATCAAAGTCGAAACTTTTAAAATGATTTTTCAAAATATATCCGAATGTATCAACTCAAGGCATATCATTCATGATTGTAAATGTGAAATTACACATTATGGTCAAAGTTAGTATTCAAAATCAATACGATAAATCAAAGTATTGTAATATGAATACATGAATACATGAATATAATGATATTTTAAATTTTTAAAATCTAAAAATGATTTCGTTCTTGGTGATTTTTTTTCAAATTTTAACAGCATAAATTAGATTTTACAATGAAAGTGCGGGTTCCAAAATCTACCAAAAAATATTTTTATACATTTTTATAAAATTCACTTAATCTTATAGTGGCATTTTCATAAATATATTAAAAAAATCAATTCATTTTTAGTTTTCATTTAAACTTTTATGACCTAGTGATCTGATACCAACTTTGTCACACCCCAACTAAGGGTAGTGTGACCGGCCAGGGCCTACATCCTGCTCTGTAGACTACTGTCTACACTGACACAAGGAAACCAAGACATATCGAATAATAGAAATCTCAACACACTTTATTAAAAGTTTTCAAAGTCATAATTTTTATGTTTTCCAAAACAAGTAAGAACATCCACATCAAAATAACAGAACGTTCAAGAAACAAGTTTTACAACTCTTTTTCAAATACAACTGTCAGTGCAAAAACAAAACAAACACTACTAGACACTGGTTTAAGACTCATGGACGCCGCTACGAGATATGGCACCACCTCCTGTCCACCAACTGCACCATGTCGATAAGCCAAGTCACTGATCATGCTCTGTAAAAGTAAAGAATAAACTGTGAGTCCACTTGGGACTCAGTGAGTGGCTCTAGTGAACCTCCACATAAGCCTCAGTCATACATATATATCATATAAGACAACAAAATGAATGTACAAAGAGGTAAACTACTTCTAATACGAAACCGACCCCAATGGGTCAATCTGTACAAACTGAACATGTGATAACCTGCCATCTCGGCCTATCAAGCCTCTAGCATCCGGCCCTTGGGCCTACTTATGGAATAAATTCTCTGCTACAGCCGTCCCTTCCATATCAGGTAGTATCATACTGGCCATCGACCATATCATCTCAAGATGTAAGCAAACAATCCCGGGCCGTCGACTAGGATGGTCCACTAGTCTGCGGATACCGTCTGGGGTAAGGATAGCTAGTCCCACTCAACTGGGGTCTGGCACCTAGCTGGCCCGCTGGCGCACCTCAAGACCCAACACTGGTCGAGCTGAGCATTGATCATTCCCGACCTCCACTCTCCTCGGCGGACCATCTCAAGCACATCACACAATCAATGTCTTAGGGTTTCCATATATACACTTTGGGCCATTGCTCGTATCTGGCCCTAATCCGGGCTACAAGGTCAACAATTTTTGCCGCCCTTTCATGATGTGTAGGGTTCATTCGGCCACACCTAGGAGTTCTAGGGAAATCAAATTGTTTCATATGTGAAATCAACGACGGAGAGTGCTTCAGTGGGAGATTTATAATCATCTAAGGGCTCTACTTCCATCAAGGGGATTGGGGAAAATTTTGGCATGACCTTTCCCCTTTCCCCATTATCCGCCAGCCCTAGATCTGAGAAAAACGATGAGAAACAAAGCGATCCGGTAAGTATTGTTACAATAAGCATATATCTACAACTACGAAAACTCGATTTGTCGGAAAAATCGCGAGAAACACGATCCTATCACCACTAGGGGTTCGGCCACCCGCCTCCCCCATATTTTCGAATCCAACCACTCACCTAGATTGCGGAGAACGAAAGATCGGGCGACCATGACTTGAAATTTTCTAGCGACGACGCAAAATCTCGGATCGATCCAAGTCCTCCTAGCTTTCCCTTGCTCTTCTTCCTCTCTCCCCCTAGGTAGCCTTGTGCGACTCAAGAGATGAGTCGCACGGTTGCAAGATGAGGGTTTTAATCCCTCATCTAGCTTTCCAAAGATAGCTCCATGACTCACTTAACTCATACTCGAATCTCGAATAAACTCGAACTCTTCTTGGGTTCTGACTCAACCCATAATATGAATCAATTTAAGTTGATTTAAGGAATGAATTCATAAATGGAAACTTAATCACCTACATAGATTCCATGAATCATTAGTTGAGTCATACCTTTTCACTCGAGGCGATCCTGAGGCTCGACCTGACTACCCCCTGGTCTGTCGCGTTGCACAAAAACAGATTTTTATATTAGAAATTTTTTTCGGGTCTTAAAACCTTCCCCCTTAAGGGAATTTGTCCTCGAATTTACTTGAATAACAAGGACTTACAGGCTCCTCGAACAAGGAAGGGTAGCTCTCTCTCAAGTCCAGCTCTACCTCCCAAGTGGCCTCTTGCCCGGAATGGTGCTTCCATCTGACCTTTACCAGGGGAATTTCTTTGGACCTTAGCTTCCTGATTTGGCGATCAAGAATCTCTATCGGCCTTTCCTCGAATGAGATGGCCGAATCTACCTCAATAGAAGAGGGCTCGATCACATGCGAATCATCTTTTACATACTTCTGCAACATCGATACATGGAAGACCGGGTGCACTCTGCTCAGGCAAGGAGGTAATGCCAACTCATAGGCCACCTCGTCCCTTCACTTGAGAATGGGAAAATGCCCAATGTATCTAGGGCTTAGCTTACCCTTCTTCCCAAACCGGACCACCCCTTTCATAGGAGAGACCCTCAGAAAGACTAAGTCACCCTCTGCAAATTCAAATTCCCTTGCCTTCTTGTCAGCATACATTTTCTGTCGACTCTGGGCCGCCAGCAATCTTTCCTTTATGGCCTTTACTTTCTCGCCAGCAATAATTTATGCCGCCCTTTCAAAATGTGTACACCTAAGAGTTCTAGGTTTCCAAATGTTTACAAGAAGTCCTAGAAGTGATCCGATCTCCTAGCTAAGTTTCCATATATATACGTTGAGCGTCTCGCGATGTCCTACATATTATCTAACATTCTACACTACCTTGGGTGAGAAATTCCTTGTACTGACCTTGGAATTCAGCCCATAAAATTTTTTGGACAGCATGCTATCTAAAGAGAAATAAGCATTCTTTACAACATATACCATATATAGCTATGATATTCATACATAACAATTATACACTACCTTTAAAATTAAGCTCAATAAGAGACTATTTATCTAGCATGGCAAGGTAGCAAGGAATTCAATAATGCATGAAATACTAAACATGGTAAACTAATACATCATTTCAAAATTTAAAGATTGAATGGGCTAAGGATGGTCATTAAGCTAGCATTCCTACAATCTCCTAAATCAATCAATTTACTTACTATGGTTAGCATTCTTCCTAAGTATCATGATGTCTCTATAACTTGAACTTTATAACCATAGAAGTTTCCATCTAAGGTCTCCCTCTTTCCCCCTCCCTAGGCTTGGCCGAGCCTTGAGCAAGGGAAACCTTGCTCGGCCATGGCCCTTAGAGTAGGAAAGGGAAGGAAGGCTTTAACTACACTCCTAACTCTTCATCTTCGATATATCATAATGTCATGTGGACTAATTTACCCTTTTCCCTTACCCTTGGCCGAACCCTCTTCATAAGGTGTAGGGTTCATTCGGCCACACCTAGGAGTTCTAGGGAAATCAAACTGTTTCATATGTGAAATCAACGACGGAGAGTGCTTCAGTGGGAGATTTATGATCTTCTAAGGGCTCTACTTCCATCAAGGGGATTGGGGAAAATTTTGGCATGACCTTTCCCCTTTCCCCATGATTCGGCAGCCCTAGATCTGAGAAAAATGATGAGAAACAAAGCGATCCGGTGAGTATTGTTACAAGAAGCATATATCTACAACTACGAAAACTCGATTTGTCGGAAAAATCATGAGAAACACGATCCTATCACCACTAGGGGTTCGGCCACCCGTCTCCCCCATATTTTCGAATCCAACCACTCACCTAGATTGCGGAGAACGAAAGATCGGGCGACCACGAGTTGAAATTTTCTGGCGATGACGCAAAATCCCGGATCGATCCAAGTCCTCCTAGCTTTCCCTTGCTCTTCTTCCTCTCTTCCCCTAGGCAGCCTTGTGCGACTCAAGGGATGAGTCGCACGGCTGCAAGATGAGGGTTTTAATCCCTCATCTTGCTTTCCAAAGATAGCTCCATGACTCACTTAACTCATACTCGAACCTCGACAAAACCTGAACTCATCTTGGGTTCTGACTCAACCCATAATAACTTTAAAACATAAATGTTATATAAGAATTACTCCTATTTGGATTCAATAAAAATATCTAAAAAATCAAAATCCTTAAGACTCAAAATCTAGTTCGTGGGGTCTAGTACAAATCAAAAGCTCCCTAGGCTTAGTGAATTCAGGACGGTTTTCGAGTTTTCATGTTTTGGGATTCAGGGATGGTTTTTGTGTTCTTATGCATCATCATGAGGATATTACAATATAAACTAGACACCCTAAACCTATACTCTATCTTCCCGACGAAACCGAGCGCGACGACCAACATCTTTCCGATTTCTCGATTTCTTCGATATTTTCGATCGAGGACGTCGTGCGCTATCCGATATGGAACCTGAAAGATTATCTCAATGAAATATTAGTTCCATGTTTGTTATCATCAAAACCGAGATTAAGACCAAGGTTGAAAACCTTAAGCCAACAATCTCCCCCTTTTTGATGATGACAAACATCCTTAAGAAAATATATATATTAAAGCATAAAAGATATCAACTAAGGGATTTCTCCCCTTATCAACATGCATATCTATGGAAATAAACTCCCCTATCTATATGCATGATTTTTCTATATTTTTTTCCCTTTTACCTATATTTTTCTCTCCCTTTCGACATCAATCAAAAAGGGCAAGAAAAGTCATCCTATAGTCAAAGTTGAGACTCTAAAAAATATTTTTCATGAAATATGAAAATCTCAACCAAAGGGATGAAAAGACAACTATCTAATATGAGACTAAATCATACATGATAGCATTAGATGATAAATACATTCCAAGTTTAGAGATCATGTATAGGCTTAAGTATTGATATTTTCATGTATCGATCAAGGAGTCAAAAATCATTTATGAAATGATTTTTATCATCACATGAGTGGATCGATACCAAATGTGAATTCAAAATATCATACTTGAAGTCTCATTCGAGGATTGGACCAAAAATCAAAGTATGGGAAAAATGAACACTTGGAAAGAACGATACTTTAAAATTTTGGAATCCAATTTCAAAAACTCATATCAAATCGTATTCTTAGTGAGAATTTTTGAAATTTTTGCTGAAGAAAATAGATTTTTTATAGAACATGCAGTTTCAAGAATCATCGAAAAATCAATTTTCTGCAATTTTCTAAAAATATTTGAAATCTAGTGGCATTTTCGTAAATATTAGATATTTTTCAAAAGTTCTCAATTTTCATTCAAACTTTCCAGATATCAAGATCTAATCATTTAAAGCATGTTTGAGAAGTTTGAAATGAAAATAATGTCATTTGGTCAAAATTTTACCTTAGCACGATGTCATTCATAAATAAGCATGATAACATGAAATTGCTAAGTATCAAATTTTAATATTTACTCATAGTTTTTTAAATTTAAGCACATGGACACCTAACATGAGTAAATCTAGACATGTTTGGGAAGTTTGGACCTAAAATGAAGTTTCTAAGTCAATTTGTTGACTTAAGTCAACTCTACTCAACTTTAGGTCTCCTAAAGTGAAATTGTTATCAATTTATCTATTTTCTCATGATTTTTCAATTTTAATCACATGAAAGTAAATCATGAGTGAACCAAACATGTTTATCATGTTTCAACTTAAAATGAAGTCTCTAAGATGAAATTCTACCCAGGGCATATTTCATTCAAACAAGGTTTCATGAAATTGCCTAAGTATCAAATTTTTGTCATGAAATTCAAACAAGCATGAGATTTCAATCAATTATGATTCAAGATCATTCATGAGCATAGAGAAATAATTTTATCAAGAAAATAGAGGTGATATGCAAATATTTTGCCAAAATGAAACTCATACCTCATTTCTTGACAAATTTCAAAATTTCTACTTTCTTTTCATTTTGCTTTAGCCTTCCAAATTTTACCACTTTCTCAACTTGCAAGTAGGCTTCATTAGTATCATAATGAAATCATATACCAATTAGCAAGCTAACTTACTAAACAGAAAAGGATCAATGCAAAAGTTTCATTTCAAAATTTCAACCTATGCTAGATAGTGAAGATTCATTTTAAAGAGGTTATCATGATATCAAAATTAATCAAAGAGATCTTAAGATGTGAAACATTTGAGGAATAAGATCTCTAAACATGTTTAACTAGTTTGGACTTAAAAGAATGTCTCTAATAGTGAATATTAACCTAGAGCAAGTTTCATTCAATGAAATTTGTCTAAATACTAAAATTCTACCTACTTATGAGAATTCAAGAGTTTAGCATGCAATTTTAATCATGAGTATAGAGACATAACTTAAGCTTAAACATTTAGGTATAACACTAAGATTTTAAATTTGTCGAAGTTATTTCTTATTCATGATAATTTGCCAAACTTACTATTTTCTTCCTAGTTATTAGCCTTCCTAAAGTACTTATAACTTGCAAGTAATCTACACTAATATTTTAGAGAAAATATAGCTACTTAGCAAGCTAACCCAACCAAAAAGCAAAGAGAAGCACCAAGTATCATTATCAAAGTTCACTTTGCTAAATGGTTTGAAATCCGTTTTAAATAAAATCAAGTGATACCAAAATAAATTTTAAGAGATCACAAAAATAATATAAATGAAAACATGATCTCCAACCCTTCCTATTGGTTGAAAATCGAAAGGCCACAATGAGCCTATGATTTAAAACGACAAGGTCGCATGAGCTCATTACAGGCTACATAGGTCTCCGAATAAACCAGAAATCAAAAATCAAAAATCATTTGATAAATATATTAAGAGCGGTAAGAAACAACTTGAATTAAACAAGTATCATAATCTCCAACTTGAATGGATTCAAATAAAGTAAAGGAGATGATACCAAGCTTACTTAGATGCCAATTTTCATTCCTAAGCCATCATAATGACTTAAAGTTGCAACCTTGAGGTGGTGTATCCTTCAAGCCCTCTGTTGGCTTTAGGTTTTCAACCTTAGTCTTAATCTCGGTTTTAATGGTTTTGATGAGAACAAACATGGGACTAATGATTTCATTTAGAATATTTTCAGGTTCCATATCAGGTTCTCGAAGATCGACGAGTGCACCAAAGTCGCATTGGACGGACTCAAAGATCACATGAAAGCCCTCCAAGATGATGCTCGTTAAAAGCTGAAACCCGGAGGGTAAGAAAAAGGCTGGAGTAGCCTTTTCAGTCGATTGACAGAGGTTGGTTTTGGGCAGTAGCCCTAGCGGTCGACCGATCGATCGATCGGAGTAAAAAAATTGCACAACGCCCGATCTTCCCTTCCCTGCATCGGTCGACCAAAGGGTCGACCGAATTGAGGGAATGAACAGTCGCGTCTGGGCGGTCGACCGACCACAGAGAGAAAGCGGCGGTGAATATGAGCGGTCGATCAGTCGGTCGACCAACCAATCGACCGGCAGCCTGTAACGGATAGAAAACTATCCGTTGAGCAGCCGTTTCTTCAGTAGGGTATAAATATACCATCATATACTTCATTTAACCTTCTTCTCCCTCTCTTACAGTTATCATTGAGTATTCTAAGGGAGACTTAAAGCCTTCCAAGGAGTAATCGCAGCGCGCTCCGTTCCTCTGTTGAGTTCTTCTTCAAGCGTCGTCTGCTCCTCAACTCGGGCTTCAACTCAATCTCTACTACTTGGCGAGTTGGAGGTTTTTGAAGGATTAAAAAGCGATTTTAATCTTGTTTTATATTGTAGCTCTTTTGATTGTATTTTATCTATTTATTTGAACTATTTTTTATTTGAGTCTGTGAAGACCTTGTGTTAGGTTTGTTGTGTGGAAGTGGTATCCTTGGTGAAAATGAGTAAAGCCACTTGTGTAAACTTAGTGTTTACTAGGATTAGCTAGTTAACGTGTTTGCATTTCTTTATTGTTTATTTTAATTGCTTAATTATTTATCACTTCTGCATCCAATCATCAAATTGCAAATTGCCTAAACTGATCAAGAAAAGATTAAAATCGGATTTAGGCTAATCAATTTAGTAAACACACTATTCACCCCCCCCTCTAGTGTCGTCATTTCGCCTTCATTTGGTATCAGAGCGGGTTCGTAGCTTGAGATTTTACCATCTCTTCTACATCTTGTCTCGCTCTTGAAATGGCTCTAGAGTCGGTAGCGTCTACACCTCCTCGGTTCGTTGCCGCTAACTTTGGTCTATGGAAATCTAGGATGTAAACATTTCTGAAGACTGAAGGTTTTGATGTCTTTAACATATTACATTGGGAATTCATTGAACCTAAGGATGATATGCATGCTTGGAGTGAAATGGATAAGAAAATGTTCAAGTATAATGGAGATGCCATGAATTACATACTTAGCACATTACCAAATGGCATCCTAGATAAAGTCATGCATTGTTCTTCGGCTTATGATTTATGGGCTAGTTTAAACGTTTTATACGATTATGCCAAAACCGAAGAGATTGACACTTTTGCTGAAGGTGGTGATGACAATGGTCACTCACCTACTACTAATCTTGGTTTTGATGCTCATAGCTCTTCTAGTCAATGGAGTAGCTCCAAGAGCCGAAAAAGGAAAGTAGTGTGCCATGCATGCAAGGAAAAAGGGCATGTGAAGAAGAATTGCCCCACCATGAAAAACAAGGCAAAGAAGAGGTCAAAAGCTTCTACATCATCATCACATTCAAATAAAGCATCCTCTTGCAATGACTATGAAGCTATTTCAAAAGTTTGCCTTATGAGTACCAATGATGAGGTACACTCTTTCCCTTCTAGTCATAATATTGATAATGAGAGTACTAGCTCTTCTAGTTCATTCAAAATGTCAAAAAATGTATGTCTTGCTAGTTAGAAAAGATAAGGAAAACAAAATGTTAAAAAAGGAAAATGTAATGCTTAATTCTCATTTGCATGAATCCAAACTAGAAAATGAAAAATTGAAATCTAGTTCATTTGATTCATGCCATGATAATGTAGAACTTGAGCTTAAGGACTTGAAGCTCAAAAATAACAATTTAGAAAAAGAGAATTGCATGTTAAAATCTCAATTACATGCATTACATAAATCCATGAATGAAATGAAAAGTGAGATTACTTTCTTGAATAAGAAAGTAAATAAATTAAAAAATGCTTCATTTCCTACGAACACTGGAATAAAAAATGCTTATGCAAAGAATGCAAATGTTCATCATCATTCCCATGCTAAGCATTCTATCATCAAACCTCATGTTCAAAATAAAAATATTTCATCTAAGAATGCTCATATTCATCATGTCTCACATATCAAGCATTCAAATGATAGATCTAATGTCCATAAAATAAATAAAAAGAAATTTAATGGACATTGTTTTTGTTATGGTATTTTTGGCCATGCTATTGTTGATTGTGCATTCAAGAAAAATCCAAGTGCCAAGTGTAGTTAAGACACTTTGGATTCCTAGGCCAACTCACCCCCAAGGACCCAAAGCAATTTGGGTACCAAAAGTCTCATCTTCTCTTGTAGGGGGAACTACCACACAAGGATAAAGAGAAGTGAAGAGTTGAAGTTAACCTTGGATATAAATGAGAAATCTCCAAGAGGTTGCAACTTCGAATCATCATGATGCCTAAAGAATGGAAATTGGCATCTAGGTATATTTTGTATCATCTCCTTCTTTGGTTTGTTCTATTTAAGTTGGAGTGTTGATATATGCTTAATTTGAGTTGTTTTTCCCGCTCTTACTAAAGAGTTCTTTCAAAAATAATTTTTAATTTTTTGATCTTCGGTCTCTTCGGAGACCCCGGTGGCCTGTAATGGGCCTAAGCGACCTTGCGGTTCTAAATCATAGTCTCATTGTGGCCTTTCAGTTTTCAACCAATAGGAAGGGTTGGAGATCTTATTTTTCAAAATTTCATATTTTGAGATCTCTTGATTCATTTTGTTATCATGAATAATTATATTGAAAATGAATCCATGCTATTTAGTGAAGTTGAATTTGGAAAATGATACTTGGTTTTTCACTTCACTATTTAGTTTGATAGCTTGCATGTAGATTTAGTTTCATCTTCTACATATAAAGTATACTTGCAAGTTATTGTAAATGGAAGGCTAACTAGGAAGAAAAAGATTAGTTTGGCTAAATTATCAAGTATAAGGTATAACTTTGATAAATTCAAAATCTTAGTATTATACCTCAATGTCTAGACTTAAACTATGTCTCTATACTCATGATGGTAATTACATGTAAGATCCTTGATTTCTCATGAGTAGGTAGAATTTTAGCACTTAGACAAACTTCATTGAATGAAACTTGCTCTAGGTTGATACTTACCATTAGAGACATTCTTTTAAGTCCAAAGTAGTTAAATATGTTTAAGGATCTTATTCCTCAAATGTTTCACATCTTAGGATCTCTTTGATTCATTTTGATAACATGTTAATTCTTTAAAATGAATCTTTACTATCTAGCATAGGTTGAATTTTTAATGAAAATTTGCATTGAACCTTGCTATTTAGTATGCTAGCTTGCTAGTAGGCATATAAGTTCATTTTGATACTAATGAAGCCATCTTGCAAGTTAAGAAAGTGATGAAAATTTAAAAGGCTATGCTATCTAAAAGAAAATGAAAAAGGAAATGAAAAGTTGGGCAAATTTCTAAGACTAAGGTATGAATTTAAATTTTGCAAAAATCGTAGTAAAATAGTTGATTATCTATGTTAAATGATGTCTCTATGCTCATGATTGTTTTTGCATGACAAATCCTTGAATTTTCATGAGTAGAAAAAATCTTAATAACTTAGTTCATTTCATGATATCATGATATTTATGAAATCGAACTAGGTTAAAATTCTTCTTTAGAGACTTCATTTTAAGTTAAAAATTTGATAAACATGTTTAGATACACATATCACATGAGTCTAGATATTTAAAACTTGAAAATTTATATCTAGATGAACAAATACAATTGGTATCTCACTTTAGGGAACTTGAGCTTGAAAAGTTGGACTCAAGTCAATAAATCGACTTGGTCATTTCATTTTATGTCCAAACTCCATAAACATATTTAGGTGTGTTAATGATTAGTTGTCATGTACTTAAGATTGAAAATTCATGTCTAGATGAATAAAATGACAACTAATTCACCTTAGAGGACTCAAGTTTGAAAAGTTTGACCCAAGTCAATAAATCGACTTGGTCACTTTATTTTAAGTCCAAACTTCATAAATATGTTTAGGAATAGGTATACCATATTTCCATGCACTTAGAGTGAAAAATTCATATGGATATGGATAAAATGACAATAAAGGTCAATTCATGAAAACCTCTTTTGAACCAAGTTGACCCAAGTCAACAAGTTGACTTAAATGTCTCATTTTCAATCCATATTTGAGAAACATGTTTAGATTTACTCATGTTAGGTATCCATAGGTCTAAGTTTGAAAAATCATGAGTAAATGTTAAGATTGAAACTTAGCAAGTTTCATAAAAACTAGTTTAGTTTTGAATGAAATCATGCTAGGTTGATATCTTGACTTAAGGACATAATTTTCATTCCAAACTTGACATATACTCTTTACATAACCATCATGTGGTGTCATGAAAGTTTGAATGAAAATTGGACAAGTTTTAAGAATAACTGAAAATTAAAAAAATATCATTTCAACCTACATTTGGTAGCAATTTCAGTTATTTCTAGGAAAATATAGAAAATTCATTTTTAGATGATTCTTGAAACTACACTTTCATTGAAAAATCTAGTATGTTGTGTAAAAATTTCAAAAAGTTTCATTGAAAATCAAATTTAAAATGGAATTTTGAAGTTGGATTTCGAAAACACAAAGTATTATCATTCTTGAAACACTAATCTTTCTGATACTTCGATTTTTCTTCGGAAATTTCATATAAAAACTCATGTACATCATTTGGATTCCATTTTTAATATCATTCACACAATTTCAAGAGTAAAATCATTTCTAGGAATGATTTTGATATTTTGGATGATAGCTATGATCCATTTGTTTACATGAAATCAATATGGGATGAAAAATGGACTTTGATTTTTAAATTTATTTTGAGTTCAAACTTGATACATGCATTTCAAATAACCATTCAATAATTGGTATCAAAATTTTCGTCCAAAAAATTCGGTTTCAAATATATTTGTCAAAATATGATTTTGTATAAACTTAAAGCTTGATCTTTGAAAACTTGAAGCATAGGTTGACCTAAGTCAACAAAGTGAATTAAAAATTTCATCTTAAGCCCAAACTTGATTCCTAGACTTATATTATCTCATGTTAGATGTCTAGATGCCTAAGTTTGAGAAAACATGAGTAGATAGCAAAACATTAATTGAGACTTAGCATTTTCATGTTCTCATGTTTATTTCAAATGAAAACATGTTAAGTTCATATTTGGATCAAATGACATTAGTTTCACTTCAAACTTGATATACATGATTTAAAATGACTATATCTTTGCATTTTGAAAGTTTGAATGAAATCTAAAAATGTCATGAAAAAGAAACAATATTCATTTTGAGAGCATACATGATTTAGCTTTGAATTGTCTCTATTTTTTTTCATGTATGATTTTGTTTCATATCAAATTACTTGTTTCCATCCCTTTGGTTGAGATTTTCATGTTTCATGAAAAATATTCTTTAGAGTCTCAACTTCATGAAAAAATATTTGTGTTTCATCCTTTTGACTAGAATGACCTTTCTTGCCCTTTTTGATTGATGTCAAAAGAGGGAGAAGAGTATAAGTAAAAAAGGGAAAAAAAGTATAAGAAAATATAGGAGAAAACTATAAGTAAAGGGGAGGAAAATATAAGAAATCCATGCATATAGATAGGGGGAGTTTATTCTTATAGATATGCATGTTGATAGGGGGAGAAATCCCTTAGTTGATATCCTCCATGCTTTAATGAATATATATTTTCTTAAGGATGTTTGTCATCATCAAAAAGGGGGAGATTGTTGGCTTTAGGTTTTTAACCTTAGTCTTAATCTCAGTTTTGTTGGTTTTGATGATAACAAAAATGGGACTAATGATTTCATTGAGAATATCTTCAGGTTCCATATTAGTAGCGTTTGATGTCCTCGATCGAAAAAATCGGAGAAATCGATAAATCGGAAGGACATTGATCGTCGCTCTCGGGTTCATCGCGGAAACTTCTCGAAGATCGACGAGTGAACCAAAGTCACATTGGACGGGCTCAAAGATCACATGAAAGCCCTCCAAGATGATGCTTGTTAAAAGCCTGAACTCGAAAACAAAGCGCAGAAGAAAACCAGGCTGAAAATTCAATTCAGCCTAAATTCGGTCGACCGGGCGGTCGACCAAATAGGGTAAGAAAAAGGCCAGTAGACTTTTTGGTCAATCGACAGAGGCTGGTTTTGGGCAGTAGCCCTAGCGATCGATCGATCGGTCGACCAGAGTAAAAAAATCGCGTAGCGCGAGACCTTTCCTTCCCTGTGTCGGTCGACCGATGGGTCGACCGAATTGAGGGAATGAACAGTCGCATCTGGGCAGTCGACCCGTCAGTCGACCAACCATAGAGAGAAAGTGGCGGTCGATGTGAGCGGTCGATCAGTCGGTCGATCGACCAATCGACCGGCGGCCTGCAACGGATAGAAAACTATCCGTTGAGCTGCCGTTTCTTCAGTAGGGTATAAATATACCCTCATATACTTCATTTAACCTTCTTCTCCCTCTCTTACCATTATCATTGAGTATTCTAAGGGAGACTTAAAGCCTTCCAAGGAGTAATCGCAGCACGCTCCGTTCCTCTGTTGAGTTCTTCTTTAAGCGTCATCTGCTCCTCAACTCGGGCTTCAATCCAATCTCTACTACTTGGTGAGTTTGATGTTTTTGAAGGATTAAAAAGTTCTTTTAATCTTGTTTTATATTGTAGCTCTTTTGATTGTATTTTATCTGTTTATTTGAACTATTTTTTATTTGAGTCTGTGAAGACCTTGTGTTAGGTCTGTTGTGTGGAAGTGGTATCCTTGGTGAAAATGAGTAAAGCCACTTGTGTAAACTTAGTGTTTACTAGGATTAGTTTAGTTGTCCCTTATGGTTGAGGTGGAAGAGTTCTCTCGATAAGAAGGCGGAGACTTTCGGGTGTGGAAGTACCTTAGGTCGAGAGTGAGACTCTTCGAGTGAAAAGTCATCTGTGTAAGGGAAACCGAATTAATCTAGTAAAACGAGTTTGGAAATCCTAAGCGGGGTGCTTAGGTAGTAGAGTAGGCATTGGGGCCGAACCACTATAAATTAACGTGTTTGCATTGTTTTATTATTTATTTTAATTGCTTAATTATTTATCGCTTCCGCATCCAGTCATCAAATCGCAAATTACCTAAACTGATCAAGAAACGATTAAAATCGGATTTAGGCTAATCAATTTAGTAAACACACTATTCATCCCCCCTCTTGTGTCGCCATTTCGCCTTCACCCTCAAGCAACTTCAATCAACCAACTTCATCTTACTCATATGTGGTAGCTCCCCCTACAATAGAAGATGATATCTTTGGTATCCAAATGGCTTTGGGTCCTTGGTGGTGAGTTGGCCTAGGTATCCAAAGTGTCTTAGCAACACTTGAATTTTTCCTAAATGAACAATCATAGATTGCATGGCCATAAATACCATGACAAAAACAATGACCTTGAAATTCTTTCTTTTTGTCATTTTTGTGAACATGAGGTCTAAAGTTAGAATGCTTGACATGAGGATGATGATGAACATGAGCATTTTTAAAGGAAACATTCTTCTTTTGAACATGAGGTTTAATGGTAGAATGCTTAGCATTTTGAACATGATGGACATTGGCATTCTTTACATAAGTATTTTTCATTCTTGTGTTCTTAGGAAATGAAATATTTTTCAATTTGTTTACTTTCTTATTTAAGGACACAACCTCATTTTTCAAATCATTCATATATTTTTGAATAGCATGCAATTGAGTTTTTAACATGCTATTTTCATTTTTTAAAATATTATTTTTATGTTTCAAAGCTTTAAGCTCAAGTTCTAAGTTATCATGGTATGGATCAAAATGCCTAGATTTTAATTTCTCATTTTCTAATTCTAGATCATGCAAATGTGCACTAAGTCTAGAATTCTCATTTTTAATCCTTGTTTTCCTTATCCTTTTTCAAGAGCAAGGCATACATGTTTTTATACTCATCCATCAATTCATCAAAATCATGAGAGCTAGATGAGTTAATACTATCATTATTATTAACATGACTAGAAGGAGAGGAGAGTACCTCATTATTATCATTCATGAGGCAAGCTTCTGAAGTAGCTTCATGGTCATTGCAAGAGGATGTTTCATTTGAGTGGGATGATGATGTGGTGGCATTCGACCTCTTCTTTGCTTTGTTCTTCATAGTAGGGCAGTTCTTCCTTACATGCCCTTTTTCTTGGCACACATGGCAAATCACCTTCCTTTTTCAATTTCTTGTGCTCTTATGACTAGAGGCACTATGGGCTTCAAAAACCATATTAGCATTGGGTGGATGACAATTGTCATCACTCCCCTCATCAAATGTATTGAGCTCTTCGGTTTTTGCATAGTTATAAAGCATGTTTAAAGTAGCCCAAATATCGAATGCGGAAGTACAATGCATGATTTTCTCAAACACATTATTTTCCAAAGAACAAAATATGCAATTTGTAGCTTTAGCATTTAACTCAAACATGATAATTTGTTCTTGGGTCCATGCATTCATATTTTCCTTAGGTTCAACATATTTTATCTTTACCATGTTAAATACACCTAAACCTTGAGTCTTTAGAAAAGTATACATTCTACTCTTCCAAAGACCAAAGTTAGACTCATCAAACCTACGAGATGAAGACGCTATACTCTCTAGTGCCATTTTCGGATCGAGACAAGGTGTAGACGAGATGGTGAAATCTCAAGCTACGAACCCGCTCTGATATCAATTGTTGGACGAAATGGCACACTAGAGGGGGGGGGGGGGGTGAATAGTGTGTTATCTAAATCTATTTGCCTAATTCTGGTTTTAATCGTTTCTTTGATTACTTAGGCAAATTGCAATTTTACGACTAAATGCGGAAGTGATAAATGATAAAGCAATTAAAACAAACAAGTATCAATGCAAATACATTGATTTATAGTGGTTCGGTCCCAATGCCTACTCCACTACCTAAGAACCCCGCTTAGGATTTCCAAACTTAGCTTTACTAGATTATATCGAGTTTCCCTTACAACAATGACTCATCGCAAAGTCTCCTCTCTCCAATCGAAGGAACTTCCACACCCGGAAGTATCCCGCCTTCCTATCGAGAGCACTCTCCCACCTCAACCTAAGGGACAACTAGAACTAATCCTAGTAACTACTTTTACAACGATGGGTTTAAGCCTTAACACTAAGGCAACCACCAACTCAATTAAACCTAGGAACCTAGGCTTATACAAGTTCAATTACAATGAAATAAATAACAAAATACAATAGTAATTGGAGCAATAAATCAAACAATAGTTACTTAGCTCCAAAACAAACTCCCTAGTACTCTTGATGCCTCGAGATGATGAATCGGTAAATCTTGAAGGCTAAATCAAGGTGTGTAGATCAAAGCTAGGGTTCTTGAAAGGATTGCTCAATGAAGGCTTGTAGAAATGCTTAGGATCGCTCTTTTAGGCTTGGAAGCATCGTTAGAAGGCTTGAAGAAAGATTGGGATGGGTATTTATAATCCCCAAGCTGAAACAGAATGTCAACGGCTATATTTTTTACCATTGCAGACGCCCGGTCGATGGTCCGGTAGATCGTCGATCGCTAGCTTTCTGTGTAATTTTTTTACTGATCGATCGACCGACGGGTCGACCGAGTGTCGCTAATTTATCGATCTCCAATCCGGTCGACGAATCAGTCGACCGAAGCTAGCTCCACGACTTGCGTTCTGCAATCCAGTCGACCGATTGGTCGACCAATGCTGCTACCACTGGTTCGCGACTCAGTGATCCTCAATCTGGTCGACCGAATTAGCTACTGCCAATTTTTGGATTCTGTCGGTCGACCGAACCTGGGCTGAACCGGGCAGTCTGCTATAAGTTAATAACTTTAAAACATAAATGTTATATAAGAATTACCCCCCATTTGGATTCAATAAATATATCTAAAAAATTAAAATCCTTAAGAATCAAAATCTAGTTTTTGGGGACTAGTACAAATTTTTTGAAAACGAAAATTTCCTAACTTCCCGAGTCAAGAATGGGTAGGCTAAAAGCTTTCAAAATCCTAAAAAATACCTCGTTATCTAATTCTAACCCAAGGAGAAATTACCACCATTTTTTATGTTAAGAAACTATCTAGGTCATATAGCCCTCCAAGGAGCTCCCTAGGCTTAGTGAATTCAGGGTGGTTTTCGGGTTTTCATGTTTTGGGATCCGGGGATGGTTTTTGGGTTCTTATGCATCATCATGAGGATATTACAATATATACTAGACACCCTAAACCTATACTCTATCTTTCCGACGAATCCGAGCGCGACGACCAATGTCCTTTAGATTTTCCGATTTCTTCGATATTTTCGATTGAGGACATCATGTGCTATCCGATATGGAACCTGAAAGATTATCTCAATGAAACATTAGTTCCATGTTTGTTATCATCAAAACCGAGATTAAGACCAAGGTTGAAAATCTTAAGCCAACACATGACATGTCCAACAATAATATGCAACATGAGTTCAACAGGATTTAGAAGTAAAAACAAGCAGATCGAGGCAGAAGGATAAATCTATCATTTTACCCAATAGTAATTCATAGGCTACAATAGGAATCAACTCAAGCCCATACTAACTATTTGTACCCTAAATTACCATTTAAAGTAATATAATATATTTTTATATTATTTAATTATTTATCAAATTAAATTGATAATTTTAAATTATAGTAACTACCGAAAAATGTAAAAGTCACACCAAACAATCTTTGATCTAGAATCCGACACAACAGACACGTTCAGCACGCGAAAACTTACAACTTTGGTATTCACACTGACTCGATCTGATGATCCTACGATCAACTCTAAAAATATCCCAATAATATACAAATACCAATCTATTTCATGAGATACAACTCATCTTTTTAATTAACCTATTTAATAAATCAAATAAACTCATCCCTCTCACTCATCTCTACCCCGATCGGGCGGCCCTCCCGGCTGCCGGTGACCAATCGTCGACCCCCCAGCCATCCCCAAGGCCTCTGGCGCTAGCGGGATGCCAGACATCGCCGGAGAAGGCCGCTGCTCCGTGCAGCAGTTGCTACCATGGCACGGGCAGCAGCCTCGCTGTTATGGCCTAGCGGCCGCCAAGGCCGAGCGACCCGAAGTCGAGAGCAGCGGCTGGGTTACCGCGATCGTCACCGCTCTCCGGCCGACTCTGGTGGCCTCTCCTACTTCGATGCCCCCTGCTACCGATGAAGCGAATGAGGAGATGACAAAATGCAAAGGAAGAAAAAAGACTCATACCTCAAGTCCGGCTCTGGCAACAACATTGACGGCGATCCGATCTCCGACTCCACACCCTCCAGCGCCGATCTCACTGTCTTCTCCCCTCCTACACACGCGATAGAGCCGACACATATAAGTGCTGACTCTGAGGCGGTGAGAGAGAGGCAGTGGGGAGTACTTTTATAAATAACCCCCCACTCACTCGTAAAATCACAACTATGCCCTTTAGTTTTTTTTTAAAAAATCCAGCATATAACACCCATATTTGGAATTCCTTCTTACTTGAGCGTCGGAGTATATTTGCAGGTTCCCCGCTAGAGCCGCATCGGACCAGGAGACGAGCCAAACCGCATCACCCCGACTTTAGGCAAGATCGTGGCTCTAAAGCAACACGAGGAACAACACCCGATCGAGCGCGAGCATCGCCGCTTGGATAACGATAAAGATAGTCACCTAGAGAGATGCAGGAGGTCGACCTCTACCTTATGGGATGAGATATCCCGCACGTATCACCAGAGAGAAGAGGAGGACACCTGGGTCACAGAAACCACTCCTCCTCCAACATCGACTCGGGACCCTTCGCCGAGCACATCATGACAGTTCGTCTCCATTAGGGATGACAATATTACCCGTTTAGGTGGGTACCTGCTGGTATTTACCCGTTTATGATGGGTATGGGGGGTAGTTTCCTACTCGCGGAGATTTTGTGAGTAATTTTTCTTACCTGTTTATTATATGGGGCTGGTACAAGTATTATAGTACCCGTACCCATGGGTACCCGTTACCCGCGAGAATTAGTAAATTATAATATTACCCTCGGTACATATACTAAAAAAATCCTAACCTAATCCAATACCCATATACTATATGTTTTGAAACCTTATGATAATGTTGTTATCAAAGTATTGTGTGCTTATCAAAATGAAGTCGTTATACACTTATACTTGAAGTTGTTATCAAAATACTTGAAGAGTTGAAGTATTAATAAAATATTATAATTTATATTTTTTTTAAAGTATCATGGGTACCCGCCAATACTCGTGGGTATCCGTCCCCCCGCGGGTAATTAAATGGGTACCCACTTTTGATAACCGTGGGGAATAAACGGGTAGCGGGTACTCATTTATATCGTGAGGCGGGTAGCGGGTAGGCACCCCCTGTACCCGCCCCGTTGACATCCCTAGTCTCCATAAGCTGCCAACCATTCTCTAGTCCTACGACGGCACGAGCGATCTGACCACTCACCTAACGATGTTCAGGTCGATGATGCTCCTTAATGATATAACTGATTATATTCTTTGTCACGCCTTCCCGACCTTCTTGGAGAAGGTCGCGCTGCTTTGGTTCTCCACCCTCCCACTTGGGTTTATACATACCTTCCAGGAGCTCTCTCGAGCCTTCGCCAACCAATTCTCCTCATCGCAGATCTACTCCAAAACTGAGGACACCCTTCACTAAATCAAGCAGGGACAACAAGAGTCGCTGAGAAACTACATGAAAAGGTTCCATGTGGTGGCCATGGATATCCCAAACTTCGACACACATATTGAGATATTTTCCATCAAGCACGGTCTGAAGCTCAGGCAGTTTGCTGACTAGATCACCTTGGTTAAGCCGAGAAATATGACCGAGTTATGAGAAAAGGTCATATGCCATATGGAGATGAAAGAACTCCGAGAGGCCAAAGAGGTCAATAGGCAAGCCACCAAAGACAATACCAAGGATAAGAAGTCCAAAAAGCCCGACAAGAGGGGCGAAGATCGAGGTCGACACGAACGGGATAACAGTAGGAGAGGAAGGTCACCTTCCCGACCCAGCCCCAGATTTAGTGAGTACACTCCATTGAATAGCAAGAGGAAGCCTATCCTTCATAAAACTACACCCTTGAATCAGACACGAGCCAGACCAAGTGGCTCTACCCTGGGACCCCACCCGGCTGTGCAATGATACCTACATCCTACCTTTATCATGAGATATACGTCATTACGAGCCCGTCATCTCTAGGATCAACCTCAAGCCATTCTAGGCAATATCACCATGAGATTTTCAAGCGGTATCATCACCTCCACCTACAATAAATATAGACACGACATGCCTCAAGTAACCCTAATGTCCAATTTCCATTACCTCCACCTTCGAGTCCTACTGACTTGAGCATCGGAGTGTCTTTTGCGCCCCCCCCCCATCGGCGTCGGATCAGAAGACCCCAACCCTTAGGCAGGAATATTTGGCACCCACCGTAGAGCCGAGTAAAGCTTACCCCCCTCCCCCCCACAATGATTGGAACCCAGAGTCAAGCGACCATCGTCGCATGCCAACGGCAATGATCCGACGGTGATGATCGACCGCAACCTGGTGACGCTGAAATAACGAGGAATGACGCTTCGGTATCGGCCAATCTTTCCCCCGAATAGTCTCAACAGCTGATAAATGATTTGGAAGCCAAAAACCAATAGCTAATAGCCCAAATCGAGATGCTAACATGATCCCGCATACAACCCCCGGGAAGGAGGAGACTTGATCTTGTTCCCCACGATGAAGTCTCTAGCACCCCCCATCAGGAAAAAGGCGAGGACCCTAAAATCCGAAGAACCAAGACTGCTCTCCCTCTCGACGCGGGACCCTTCGTCAAGCACATCATGACAACCTGCCTCCCATCGAGGAGTGAGTTGCCTACCACCTTGACGTCCTATAACGGTACAGGCAACCCCGTGCTACACCTGACGATATTTCGGATCACGGTGCTCTATCACGGAATAACCGATTCCGCACTCTATAGAGCCTTCCCGACTTTCCTGGGAAAAACTGCCCTATTATGGTTTGCTTCCCTCTAGTCGGGGTTTATCCATTCTTTTGATGACCTCTCCCGTGGTCTTCCTTAGCCGATTCATCACATCGCGGGTATATCACAAAATGGGGGTGATCCTCCATTATATTAGGCAGGGGAAGCACGAGCCCCTAAGGGAATACCTGAATAGGTTTCAGGCCGTAGCGGTCGAAATTCCTAATCTCGACCCACAAATCAATCTCTTCTCCATCCAGCTCGGGTTAAAGCCTAGACTCTTCGCCGACCAAATCGCCCTTACAGAACCTAAGGATATGGTCAAGTTTCAGGAGAAGGCTGCTAGCTTCATAAAGATTGAAGAACTCCGAGAAGCTAAAAAAACTTACTGGCAAAATCTCAAGACCATCGTCAAAGACAAAAAGTTTCGAAAGGGGGATGGAAAAAGTGAAGTTCACAGTCATCAAAAAGTTCAGAATAGTGGCAGAGGGCCGAGGTCACCAACTCGTTTGAGTGCCCGATTCGAAAAGTATACTTCTTTCAATATTATTAAAGAAACCCTCCTTCGTGACATCTACCACCTAAAGCACATCAAATACCCTGCCAACGCGGGAAAACAAAAGTTAAAGCCGAATGTTGACATGATCAAGAAGTGCGCGTTCCATGACACCTACGGTCACACAACCGATGAGTGTGTAGTACTTGGAGTTCAGTTGGAGGACTTGGTCCAAGTAGGATGCCTAGATAAATATATCCACCACCAGAAACAAAGAGGTCGGAGCAGAAGTTGCGACCCTAGGCGACGAAGCCGGTCGCCGCCCAATCCCCATTCGGGCCATAAGGATGGAAAACGAGTTGATCGCTCAAAAGACGAACCCTGAGGGGTCATCAACTACATCGCTGGTGGACTTACAAGTAATGGACAACTGAGCTCCGCCAGGAAAACATCTTTTCAGATAGTAATGGTGGTCAATAGCGCCATTCGACCACACCGGCTTCCCTCAAGAACTCCGGTAATATCATTCTTTGAATTTAATTTTCATGGAACTAACCAAAATCTTTATGACCCAGTCATAATCTCTGTAATTGCAAGAAATTTCATCATTAAAAGGGTCTTAGTCAACCAAGGCAGCTCAGCCGACATCCTTTTCGTCTCTACCTTCGAGAGGATGCAATTAACAGAAGCATCACTCACCCCCTCCCTGCAAGGGAGACCTGGTAGGCTTCTCCGGATAAAGAGTTGATATTCGGGGAGCCATATGGTTAAGGACGACATTCAACTCCCAGTCGAGGGAAAAAACAATTGACATAAAATACCTTGTCATCAACATACCTAGCCTGTACCACATGATCCTAGGATGATCATCTTTAAACAATTTGGGAGTCGTCGTGTCCACTCCCGACCTGGCATTGAAGTTTCATGTCTTAGAGACGGAGGTAGGCGTGGAACACGCCGATCAAAAAGATGCTCGATGGTGCTATAACGAATGCCTCAAGCCAAAGGTGACCAAACCGAAGAAAAAGCCTAGTGGCCCGCAAACGCTCTTCGCATCCAAAAGAAAACAACCGACCGAAGCCTCCGAGCCGAACCCAAGACGGAACATGCAAAAGCAACCACGACTCAACCCTTGAAAGGACTCAAGTCGTGATCAAGAAAACACTAATAAAGCTTGGAACCGAGCACTCCTCCTCTATGCACAATTTATTTATTTCTCAATAAAGTTCCATTCCTAGTATTTTTCTCTGTGAATGTTCAGGGCACCACTATGGTTATCTCACCACTTTAACAAATACTCTATTCGAAACTTGCTCGAGTCTTCACACCTCAGTCTCGGCCTAAACCCCAAAAACATGGATTTTCGCCCTCGAGGCATCGTAGTCTTCAGCCCTAAAGCCCAGCACTCTACTCGGCAAAAATGACTCGGTTTTCACCGGTCTGGTTCGTCAGCCTTAGCGCCTATTCTGGGCTCCATAGGTCCTCAACGACCCCAAGTGCGCTTCTCGCAAGCTCAGTTTTCACCTAGTCTCCTCCTCGACCCTAAATGTGGCCTCAGGCTAAGCTCGGTGAATTCTAAAATGAGCAACACGACTCCTCGTGCACGGTTCTACCTTACACTCCTCGGCGAGCTCGGCTTGAACCCCTTGAGTGCAGTCCTTGGTCACCACACCACACTACTTCCGGCCTTAGAGCCCTTACTCGACTCCTCGCCCGCGGTTCCGCCTTACACTCCTTGTCAAGCTCGGCCTGAACACCCAAGTGCAGTCCTTGGCTATCACGCCATTCTACTTCCGACCTCAAAGCCCTAACTCGACTCCTCGTGCACGGTTTTGCCTTATGCTCCTTGGCAAGCTCGGCCTGAACCCTCGAGTGTAGGCCTTGGCTACCATGCCACACTACTACCGGCCTTAGAGCCCCTATTCGACTCCTCACGTGTGGTTCCGTCTTACGCTCATCGGCCTTAGAGCCCTTACTCGAATCCTCGCGCACAATTTTGCCTTAAGCTCCTCAGGGAGCTCGACCTGAATCCTCGAGTATAGTCCTTGGCTACCACGCCACACTACTTCCAGCCTTAAAGCCCTTACTCGACTCCTCACGTGTGGTTCCGCCTTACTCTCCTCATCGAGCTTGGCCTGAACCCCCTGAGTGCAGTCTTTGGCTACAACATCACACTACTTCCGGCCTCAGAGCTCTTACTCGACTCCTCGCGCGTGTTGAACAAATACCCACACTAGAAGGGGGGGGGGGTTGAATAGTGTGTATCTACTTTTATGATTAATTGTATTTCTTTTCGATTTTAATCAACTCAACTACCCGATTCAAGTTAATTGATTCTTAGTGCGACTAGATGCAATCACAATTATATGAAGCACAAGTGAAAATCAAATTGAGCAATCAAGATAGCAATGCAAACACGAAATATATAGTGGTTCGGCCAACACCACCTACTCCACTACCTTGGCTCCTCACCAAGGATTTTTAACCTTAACACTTTATAGATTGATAGTTTTTCTAAGAATACAATGAGGACTTGTCCCTCAACCCTAGAGACGAGCCTCAACACCTATTCTCTAGCAAAAACAACAATCTACAAGACACCAAGGTGTTTACACGCACACCTTGCAAGCTACCGTAAAAATCGATACAAAGAAAGATGAAAACAATATAAATGGAGCTTAAATGTAAAACAATACTTGATGTAGCTCCAATGCGTCTCGTCCGAGCACTTCAAGGCTTCGAGTATGGATGTCTCGGTGAAGACCAAGCTTGATGCAGTGAGGAGGGATTGAGATTGTGGAAACGGAGATTAGGACTTTAAATCAACTCCTTTAGGCATGTAATCTCTTAGGATATGCTCAACGAAGTTCTCAACAGCTGGGGAAGATGTTTATGAGTGGTATTTATAACCCCTCACTCGGCCAGGGCACCCAACGGGCATTTTTTTGCCCGTTAGCAATGCTCGGTCGCTTGCCAGTAGATCGTCGGTCGATCGACCGATCGATCGCTGAGCGACCGAAGGCGTTCTGCCAATTTCGGGCCACATTCGGTCGACCGGTTGGTCTACCGAATTGGCTACTGCCAATTCTTTGCTTCGTTTGGTCGATCGACCGGTCGACCGAATTAGCTACTGGCAATTTTTGGCTTCATTTGGTCGACCGAACTTGGATTGAGGCTTATTTTTTGAGTCTTCTGCTTGCGCGCTTCATTTTCGGGTTCCGTTACCAAGTTTGGACTTAGATAACATTACAATGTGGCTTGTGACTTAATTCTAGAGTCATATTACATGAAATCTATTCCTAACTCTAGATTTTCTACTCGATCAACGACGGAGCCATTTTTGCCGATTTTTGGATTTTCTCCGAACGAAGTTCGCGCGCATATCGTAACCTCAACTTGAGATCAAACACTTGATAAATTCATTAGAATAAGTTTGTTATCATCAAAATCAAGATGGTGACCAAGGTTGAAAACCTTAGGCCAACAGCGCGCGGTTCCGTCTTACGCTCCTCGGCGAGCCCGACCTGAACCCTCGAGTGCAATCCTTGGCTACTATGCTACACTACTTTCGGCCTCAAAGCCCCTATTCGAATCCTCGCGCACGGTTTTGCCTTACGCTCCTAAGCGAGCTCAGCCTAAACCCTCAAGTGCAGTCCTGGGCTACCACGCCACACTACTTCTGGCCTCAAAGCCCTTACTCGACTCCTCGCGCGTGGTTCTGCCTTACGCTCCTCATCGAGCTCAGCATGAACCCCCGTGTGCAGTCTTTCGTTACAACGCAACACTACTTTTGGCCTCAAAGCCCTTACTCGACTCCTCGCGCGCGGTTCCGTCTTACACTCCTCAGCAAGCTCGGCTTGAACCCCCGAGTGCAATCCTTGGTTACCATGATACACTACTTCCGATCTCAGAGCGCCTATTCAACTCCTCGCACGTGGTTCCACCTTACGCTCCTCGTCGAGCTCGGCCTGAATCCCCAAGTGCAGTCCTTTGCTACCACACCACACTAATTCTGGCCTTAGAGCCCTTACACGACTCCTCGCGTGTGGTACCCCTTTATGCTCCTCGGCGAGCTCAGCCTAAACCCCCGAGTACAGTCTTTGGCTACCACGCCACTACTTCTGATCTTAAAAATCATATTCGACCTAAACACTAGGGGGTTTAGTACCCTCTCACCTCCACACGATTTGGAAAGCAGACCCAGCTTAACGAGACCACCTCAGATGCTTCAACCAAAGGATTCACCTAAATCAAAGTTCTTTTCAGGGAAAGCCGAACGATGCTGGATAACCAAATCAGAAATGTAAAGCATACAAATCAAAGGGTGAGCATATAAACGACAAACAATTAAAAGGTGTGAGTTGAATGTTCACACTAGATGATGGGTGAATAGTGTATTTGCTCTAATTCTATATTTACTTGAAATTCAATATCTTCTCAAATGATTAACTAAGTTAGATGACAAATATTGACAGCAATCAAGATTCTACAAAAATGAGCAATGCTAACACAAGTCAATTTATAGTGGTTCGGTAACCCCGCCTACTCCACTACCTAAGCACCTCGCTTAGGATTTCACTTATAATCCACTAGATTGAAGTTCCTTACAATGAGGACTTTTTTCGAAAAGTCCCCGCTCTCACACCCGAAGGCACTTCCACACCGGAAGTCTCTGCCTTCCTACCGAGAGCACTCACCCACCTCACCATCACCTAAGGACACTCTAATCCTAGATTACAAGGGTGGACTTATGCCTTTTCACTAAGGCAACCACCAACTCTTCATAAAAGCAATTATAACAAACGAGAACAAAATATAAGTTAAAGACAATAGTAAAAAGCTCAAAATAAATACAAACACAGCAGGAGCTCTTTCTTGCTTCCTCCTTATCCTTGAAGGCCTCAAGAAGAAGACTCTTTGAATCCAAGGAGACTTGAAGATGAGTAGAAGGCTCAACTAGGGTAAGATTGAGAAATGAGGTTTAGAACTCAAGGAAATATACTCAAATCTTTCAAGGATAGACTCAACGAAGTGTTGGAACCCTTAAGAGGCTATGTTAAGAGGAGGCAAAGCTAGCCGTTTAACGAATCTATTTAAATCCGTTGGACGATTGGGTCGACCGTGGGTCGATCGATTGAGTTCTGGAAATATTCCAAAAGCTCCAAGGTTGAAAACCTTAGGGCAACAAAAGCCCCGAGGGGCAATAATTCTTTACAGGCCGAATAAGATGACCCGCATATGGGTAATTCAATGAGATTAATTGGCCTCGGCTGATGCAACATGAACCCTCCTCTCTGAAACAACACTTTTTGGCAAATCCTCCTCAAGATGGGCAGAAGTCTCCTCCTCGAGCTCAGAAACCACAAGCACATCATCCTTCACTTCCTTGGAGGGGTCAGCCTCCAAAAAATCAATTCCGGGAGCTAGGAGTCAAGCCTGCTCGATGACCTTATAAATACTTGTATCACATACCATGACAGCAGCGCTTTTGAAGTGGCGCACCTCGGCCTCAAGCCTTTGAGCGT
Source organism: Canna indica (assembly GCA_034359265.1). Taxonomy (NCBI): domain Eukaryota; kingdom Viridiplantae; phylum Streptophyta; class Magnoliopsida; order Zingiberales; family Cannaceae; genus Canna; species Canna indica. The sequence continues at coordinate 66,003,505 of CP136890.1, read as the reverse complement.
CGGATTGCCATTTGTTCCCCTCAGCCCCAATTGCACATTAGTCACCTCAAATTCAGCTAGCAACCACGCTCGGACTACCTTAGTCTCGGCCTGCAAATGGGAATTCTCTGCTATAACCATAGCCAGGTCCCACTACTGGAATAATGGGCATTAGCAACGGCGTGCAACGACGCCAGCCGTTGCAACGGAGCCGTGGCAGAAAATCGCGTCGCTGATAACTTAGCAACGGATCAGCAACGACCACTCGGGCCGTTGCTAAAATTATTATCAACAACGGTTTTGCCACGGACACGGAGCCGTTGCTGATAACATTAATAGCAACGGCTAGTGAGTCCGTAGCAACGCCATTAGCAAAAGACTGTTGCTAAGCCGTTGCTGTAGGTCATCAGCAACAGCTTTCGATACACTTTTAGCAACGGCTTTCCCACGGACGGCCGTGGGAAAGCCGTTGCTGATGATGTAAACCTGAAAACGAAAAATTTTTAAAATTCCAAATTTCCATTGATATATTGATACATTATCTGATATATAACTCACACACTCATACACCCATATACACATTCATTCATACATCACAAATACACCAAGATATACATTAAAATAATTATACTTATATTTATAATTATCCACAATAGTATAAAAACTATTCAAATACAAAATTGAAGCATCAATATCCAAACAAAATAAATTAAACAAGTATAGTATCTAAGTAACAAAGTCAATATAAAAAATATCTCACGATGACGATGGAGGATAGTCTGGATCATATGGCGGGGTTTGGAGTGCTTGAGTGTACACTAGCGTGGACTGACTCGAGGACGATGGATCAGATGATGCCGAAGAGATGTCTGCTCCGGGATGACCTGACATGTTGCATAGCATAGCATGCATCTCCGCCATCATCTGACTCTGGCGCTCCATCATCTCAGTCTGACGCGCGATTGCCTCCTCTAGTGTCCTTATCGCGCATGACCACTATCTGCAAAGCCATATACGCGGCCATGGTCCCAGCCACCTGCGGCCTCGACCCACACTACTGCATCAAAGTCCTCGGGGGTGCCCCCGCGCTGCACCACCGTTTCGCTGTAGTTCTCCTACTCGAGTTTGATTTTTTGTTTAATATTTAACAAAAAACGTAAATTATAAATATATAATGAATAATTTAAACAAATATATAGTTACCATAATGTATGCAGCGCGGTTGTTGATGTACTCCCTCGTCCCATGTACTCGACGGTGGGTCCACTCAAACACCGCCATCGGGGAGGGTCGCTGGACACTCCCGTCATCCGACACCGTTGTCTACATTTACAAAATAAATACATTAATTAGTACACATAGTAACTAATAAAATATATAATTAAAAGGTATACTTACCATACGGTTCACGTGCACTGCAAATTCAATAGAGCCGCCGGTGTGACGCGTTGCTCCCCCCGACATGCGATTTCTAGCCGCATTCCTAGAAATCTCATGCCATCGATCCGTCGACCATATTCCCACGAGCTGGTCCCATATATCCGGAGTAATCCAATTCGGGCCGTATCCTCGAGTCTCCGCGATGTTAGTAGTCCCAGCTCGTGCCATCGCCTGGGACTGGCCCTGCCCCAGCTGCCCGTTGTACCTCGCTCGGGAAATAGCCTCCCAGGCAGCATAAATGAAGGACCTCTGGTCCTCAGCCCATGTATAGCGAGCCTGCAAAATAATAATATCAGTACTAATATTAATCATCATGCATGTATTAAAAAAAATAATACGTGTCTCAAACTCGCGCCATAACATGTCGACATGCTCACTAGGCACGTGAGACCACGTAGGCCATGCCCCGTGCATGTATCGTCGAATGGTAGAAGAAATGCTCCTCGGTACTTCTTCTTGCTAGAACCTGCACAACAAAAATAAAATTTAATATTATATTATGATATAATGAATTTGTAATGATTCATAATTCATGATATATTATCGCTCCCAAATCATGCTAATAAATCTACATGACTCTGTGGCTGGTGGAGGCTGCCACCTGTTCGGCCCGCGTGGCCGCCTGCGTCTGGATGTACTAGCCTCAGTAGTATCATCGGTAGGAGGATCAGTAGCACGAGTAAGTGCTGGAGTCTCACCGATCGGAGACTCCGAAGCTCTCTTGCGACGATAACCATGACCAGACATATCTATCGAATAGACATATAATCATATTATTGTATAAATAGTAGAGATATATTTAATAAAATATATACTTTATAATTATTCCTCATCATCTGAGTAATAGTCTTCGAATTCTTCCTCTTCATCCTCTTCTTCATCTTCTTCATCTCCATCTTCCTCAATTTCATGATCGACATCATCAGCATATTCAACTTCTAATTGAATTGATGTTGTGTCTGCATCCTCGAGTGTTGGAATAATACGATCTACAGCAGGAAGATCATCTTCTTGATAGAAACCATCTATCATATCAGGTATCAGCTCATTTTCACCTGCTATCGGATCAATTTTTCCTCTACCTTTAGTCTTACAGACTACACGCCAATCTGCTCTATCTTTATTTCGAGCCGGATACTTCGCGTAATATACTTGTTTGGCTTGTGATGCCAATATAAAATGCTCATTTGCTGCCAAATTAGATTTGTAATTAACCTCAATAAGTTTGTATTTTGGATGAACTTTCATGCCCCTTTCTGTTGTATCGAACCAATGACATCTAAAAAGGATAACTGATTTCAAGCCGAAGTAGTGCAACTCTATCACTTCTTTCACCAGTCCATAAAAATCGATATCACATTCAACATAGGTTGTGCCTTTCACGCAGACCCCGACTTTCATCGTCTTCTTTGTAAAATCATATTCCACCATGTGAAATTTGTACCCATTAACAAAATATCCGCTATAACACGACACTAGTCACGACGGTCCACTAACAAACTCAAATATTCTTTCATCTATTTCAGCTTTGTGATCTTTGCTGTAAGTCTGAATCCAAGTAGGGAAATCACAATTCCGTAATCTCTCCAATTCTTGATCGTTGTGAATAAAGTATTTTTGCACCATCTCAATGTCAAATATTTCAATGAATTGTTCAATCTCTGGACAATTGAGTAATACATATAAGTGTGCCAAATGATACTCTTCCTCGCGTAAGTGTCGAGATGGACGAGAACCATAAGCACGACCAGAGTGACAAAATATATTTAAACGTCCATCTGAATGTCGAACACCCCCGTCGTCATTACGTGGAAGACGATCAAATATTGTCTGTACTATCGATTCAAAGTAAAATGAGCAGAATGTTGAAATTTCTTGGATGATATACGATTCAGATATTGATCCTTCAACATCTGCGGTGTTCTTTACTTTTTTCTTCAAAAGATTCATGTATCTTTCAAATAATTACATCCATCGATATTGAACGGGGCCACCAACTCGTACCTCGTATGCCAAGTGTATCGGTAGATGCTCCATCGAGTCAAAAAATGCAGGAGGGAAAAACTGCTCCAGCTTGCATATGATTTCAACAATATAACTTTTAAGTGTTGACATATCTTCGACTCGAATGACATTTGCACAGATGTTTCTAAAAAACATACTTAATTCAATCAACGAACCCCAAATATTATCAGGTAGACGATTTCGAAATGCGATCGGAAGTAATCTCTACATGAATACATGACAATCATGGCTCTTCATCCTTGATATTTTGCAATCATCGACGTTCACACATCAAGATAAGTTAGAGGCATATCCATCGGGTAATCTGAGTTCTTTTACCCATTGACAAACATCTTTGATCTGTTGTTTATTTAACCCATACAGGGCCTTCGGTTTTATATATCGTCCGTTGACCTCTTGTAACTCCAACTCTGGTCTTTGATATCATGTCGGGCTTTGATAATATCTTTAGTTTTTTTGGAAACATCCATCAAAGTGTTGAAAATATTATCAAACACATTTTTTTCAATGTGCATGACATCTAAATTATATCGAATCAGTAATGAACTCCAATAGGGCAATTCCCAAAAGATACTTTTTTTCACCCAGTTATGTGTTTGACCAAAGTGTGACACTCTTTCATTGCGACCAAATACTACCTCTGGAAGTGTTGAAACACGTGCTAACATTTGTTCACCAGACAACATCGGTGGTGGCCCATCTCTTTCGACTCTGCCCTTAGTAAATTTATTATGATTTCTTCGATACTGATGGTTAGCCTGTAGGAATCGACGATGACAATCAAAGAATGAGATTTTTCATCCGTTCTGAAGACTGATTGATTTAGAGTGTTCCATACAATACGAACAAAAGAGTCGGCCGTGAGTGCTCCAACCAAACAACATGCCGTACGCCGGAAAATCATTGATTGTCCACAAGACCGCGGCCTTTAAATTGAAGTTTTGCTTCCGATGACAATCATAAGTGACAGCTCCCTCAGTCCACAATATTTTTAATTCATCTATCAAGGGTCTGAGAAACACGTCAATTTCTTTTCGCGGACCCTTAGGACCCAGAATAATCATCGAAAGATAAATAAATTCATCTTTCATACACATTGACGGTGGCAAATTATAAACTGTCAGCAGCACTGGCCAAACTGAATAAGGAGTTGCATAATGTCCAAACGAATTAAAACCATCTGTGCACAACCCCAATCTGATATTTCTAGTATCCCTAGCAAATGAAGGATAACATGTATCCAAATGTTTCTATGCTTCACTGTCGGATGGATGAGTCATTACTGTATCATCATGACTTCAACTCATGTAGGGGGCCGTCTTTTCCGACATGAATAATCTTTGAAGCCTCGGTGTTAGTGGAAAATACCGAAGCACCTTAAACGGGATATTTTTCTGTCGAACCGATTTCTTCGCCTTGTAACGAGGATATTGACATATAGGGCATTTATCCAACTGCGCATTTTCTTTATAATATAAAATACAATTATTTTGGTACACGTGTATTTTTTCGTACCCAAACCCCAATTTTCTCATCAGCTTTTTAGTTTTATAAAAAGTTGGCTCAAACTTGTTATCAGTAGGCAACATTCTATTAATCAGTCCTGCAATCCGATCATACGCAACCCCGCTGATATTACAATCGGCCTTGATGATTAGGAGTTGTGTCATTGCTGAAAACCTAGTGTATTTAGGATAATTCTCATACAAAGGTTCATCGGCAGCTTTCAACATCTCGTAAAATTCTGCAGCTTCTTTATTCGGTAATTCAATCTCTACCGCATTTTGTACTTCTGTGATATTAACCGATGTAGTATCTGGTGGGACTGATGTCTGAGTAACTTGCCGATCAACAATATCATTCAGGTGGAATTGACCCCCAAGACTATCAAGTATCATAGTTCTATAGGGATTAGATTGACTGGATGAAGAAGCATCATCTGAGGAAGATTCACCATATGTCTGAACGACAGGATTGCTCGACGTCTCAACTTCACGTGACTCCCCGTGACAAGTCCATAGAAAATATTTTGGTGCAAATCCTTTGCTATATAGATGCAGAGTGACAGTCTCCCGATCCAAAAATCGCCCATTCAAACAAATGCGGCACAAACATCGGATTTTATCACCGACGCTAATGAATTTCCAATTCGAATAGGCGAAATTTAGGAAGTACGTTACGCCTAATCGAAACTCATTCGTTAAAGCTCCACGATCAAGACGTCGGTACATCCAATTTCGATCAGCCGACATGATTCTGTCAATCAATGACAATTTCTTTGGTTAATGCCTTTAGGTGAGATTGTCTTATTCCATTCGGGATTTATGTTATTCATATTGCACTAAGTAGTTCTTTTAATCGCTAACTTCATTCTAAATTTCGACAGCATCTCCCTACAGTTCTCCGAATACGCATATCATTTGGGCGCGTATCGGAGAACAAGAGAGATGCTGCCGAAATTTAGAATAAGTTAACGGTTAAAAGAAAAACATAAGTGTAGTACAAATAACTATATTCCCAAATTATCCAATCAGGGATAATTCAAGGATTGTACGTCGTATAAAAAATCATCTACTTCGTTTACACGAATATACAACCTCCGAATGGATCTAAAGTTTTGCTAAATCATATTCGACTCGTCGATGCGTACGTGAAACATATCAACTCGTCGGATGGATGATTACTTTCTAAATGTTTCGAGTTAGTTCAAGTCCATATTGGACAATTCCGACACAAGTCCAAATTAGACGATTCCGGCGGGAGTCCGAAATGAACGATTCCGACGCGCGTCTGAAGTGGACAATTTCGATGCGAGTCCACTAAGGACAACTCCGAACTAATTAATAATATTTTAACTAATTAATTAATATTAATCTACAATATTTTAACTAATTTAAATAATTACCCTACCATTATTAAATATTAATCTAACTAAATTAAACTAAAAATTAATATAAACTCTAAAAATTAATCCGAAAATTAATCTAAATCCTGAAAATTAATCTAACAAATTAAACAATTAATCTAAACAATTAAACAATTAAACAAATAATTAATTAACAATTAAATAATTAAATAAAAAATTATAAAAATATCATTTCCGGCGCCGGAGTCCGGTGGACTCCGCCCCGGCGTCCAGATTCCAAACACTGTATCCGGACACTATACAAGCTCCGGCGGCGGCCATCGGCCGTCCGCTGCCGGCCGAAACCCTAAAAATAGGGTTTCGGTCGGATTTTACTTTGGGATCAACGGGGAAGGCCGGGCGGCGAGAAATACCTGAAATCGGCGATCGAGGACGGACGGCAGCGTCGGCAGCGGCAGCTCGGCAGCGTTGGCGTCGGCAGTGGCAGCGAGAGGCGGGAGGAGCAGGCGGCGGCAGCAGCGGGAGGAAGAAGGGGCGGGCGCGATTTGCGACCTATATAAACTTATCAGCAATGGCTCACTCGTCCGTTAGAAAGTCGTTGCTGATAAGTTATCATCAGCAATGGCTCACTTGTCCGTTAGAAAACCGTTGCTAATAATTAACATCAGCAGCAACGGCTCGCATGTCCGTTAGGAAGCCGTTGCAGATATAACATATCTGCAACGGCTTGACCGATCGTAAGAATGCTGTTGCAAATAGCAACGGCTTGAGCAGCCGTTGCTGAAGACCCAATTTCTTGTAGTGTCCAGATGAAGCTTAGTCAACTCTGCTTGGGCGATCGCGGATTGGCTTTCTACCTCTTTTACTCAAGTGGTTAAAAGATTAACCTCACGGGTCTTGGACTCCAGGGCCCTCTTTAACGGCTCAATCTCACAAGAACGAGCGGCCGACTCCTTGTGCAAAGACTATTGCAACTTCTCGGTCTAACTGAAGAAACCAGACTGAAAAGACTCCCACGGATTACCCCCATCGAGGATGTGCCCTGAACACCAGCACAAGCACCACTACCACCCCTGGAAGGGATAGCTTAGGGAGGATTTCCCATCAGCTCCACAGGCGCAATCGTAAACACACCTACTAAGAAACTGTTGATTGAGAACTTAGATCCTCGATGGCAATTGTACTTCTTTAGCAGCGTCTCAGGGGGGAGCAGGGAGAGGTAGGAGCATCCGAGAATGCCAACCGCTTGATTGTATCTGAAGCAAGATGTATTGAAGACCTAGAGGGCCGAGACTTCACGGACCTTAACAAGGTCTTCGTCAAGGGATTTTTCTTTGAGTCACTCCCCCTCATTGCCGCCCACTGAGGGGTAGACGAATTCCCAATTCTTCGAAGAATGTTCAATACATGAAGAAAAACTCCGAGTTAGTATTAAAGCACACCCGATCTGACAGGAGGTAGGGAAGACATTTGTAGTCCTCCTCGTTACCTTCGTGAGTGACAGACATGCTCTCACTGAAGGATAACACACTATAAAGATCGGTTAACATAGAACCGCTTAACTTCACATCCTCCTGGACCTAGGAGTAGGAATTCGAATCCCTCACCGACGTCCCAAACTCTATTTTCACTATGACACCTTTTCTCTCCATCGCGAAAACCCTAAAATAGGGACGAGTCAGTTTAAACATACAGACCTAAGACAGAACCTACAAGAACAACGGGGAACTCACCTAAAAAAGAAGCGGAGACGGCGACGACCGAGCAAACTATGAAGCTGTTGCTGAAAAAAATTCCTAGAAACACCAAGTTGAAGGAAGAACTAGACTTGGGGAGACAGAAGAAAAAAGGCTTTATAGGCATGATGGGCGAAGAACTTCCCCCTCATCAAACGGTCAGCAATCTCGCCAGAAAAAAATCTAGATCGTTCAGATGAAGGCGGCGTCTTCCTAGGGAAGAAGGGAGAACGTGTGAAAAAACTTTTTTCCGTCATGATCACCGCTTAAACCGAGGAAGCGAAAAGCCAATCGGAGAGCGCCACGAAGAAAGAGGATACCCTATTACAAAAAGCTGTCATATGAAGCACAAAAGCCGAAGAGACACGAGAAGAACACGGCAAAAATACGCAGACTCAACTCAGCTCAGGATAAGACAAGAAAACTATTTCGGCCTCCCCAGCCATTCCCTTCAGCTCGACCTCCACGGACGTTCGCTCGCTCCGAGCTTCAACTTGGCCTTAGCAACCACCTGCTCGCCCTCTACTCTAGATCGGCTTTTACGATCGATTACTCCAATTCAGTCTCCAAGGTCTCCCTAGCTCGGCCTCCTCAACCATTTCCTTCAGATCGGCCCCTACAGACGTCCACCTCGGCATGGATTCCTCAGTCACCTGTTCTAGTTCGGCCCTCACAGCCGCTTGTTCCAGATGAGTATTGACGTCCAACCCTCTCTGCTTGCCTTTTGCGATCGTCCACTTCAACACGGCTTCTATGGTCTCTAGCTTTGGCTCCAGCTTGGCTTTAGCATCCACCTACTTAACCTCCACGTCCGATCGCTCAAAAGCAATATCTAGCTCGACCTCCCTGGCCACCTAGTGCAACTCGGTAAAGCACTCCAAAAACTCCTCAGAGATACCAAAAGACAAAAGATAACTCAACTTAAGAGCTCGGCACACAATTCTCCAGACTCCGACCGAGCTCGGGGGCTGTGGACTATACTAAAACCATTAGACCTGGTCGGATTAGACCCAGCAACCGCCCCACCATTCATTCCAGGCCGAACCAAGTGGCTCCATCTAAGGGGCTCCGCCCAACTACACCCCTGAATCAGACACGAGCTAGACCAAGCGGCTCTACTCTGGGACCCCACCCGCCTGTAACAATATCCACATCCTACCTTATCACGAGAGATACACCATTACGAGCCCGTCATCTCCGGGATCAACCTCGACCCATTCTGGGCAATATCACCATGAGATTTCAGGGCAGCGTCATCACCTCCACCTGCAATAAATATAGACACGACGCGCCTCAGGTAACCCTAATATCCAATTTCTTTTACCTCCACCTTGGAGTCCCACTGCCTCGAGCGTTAGAGTGTCTTTTGCAGATCCCCTCCCTCGGCAGGAACAGATACTATCAGGCCTTTCGGCAAATATTGTTTCATGTTTCCGAACTTTGGACAAATTATCCTAAAGTCACTAAGATTATTAAGAATTTTGAAGTAATAATCCTAATTTATCCTCTTCTCTTATGAGTCTTATCTCCAAAAATAGTACATTGTCCTTTTGGAATAGAAATGTTTTGGGGAAGTTAGGGAATAACGTAGAAAAAGTTAATGCCCAAATTAAGGATTTTGAAGATAAAGATTATGATGCAGGCCACTCTATAAGAAAGCTAGTGAACTCAATATATGCTCAAATTCATTAGGAGTTGAGTGCCCTTGCTAAAGATAGATGGATTATGGATGGAAAAAAGAATACTAAATATTATCATCACCTTGTTATTACTAGAAAGAGAAGGAATGTTATTTCTGCTATTAAACAAGATGATTGTTTTTTTAATAAAACTGAAGATATTGTGAATCAGTGAATGCATTTTCTGGGATTTTCATGATAAAGATAGTATTCATAAGTATGTTTTGCTTGATTAGGTAGTTTGGATAGTGATGATTTCGTTGTTGATGAAATTTGTAGTGTTGTAAAGTCCATTGGCTCTAGTAAGAACCTTGGGCCAGATGATTTCACTTGAGAATTTTAAAAAAATTACCAAAATATCGTTTCTCGGTTGTTGTCTTTAAATTCTTTCATGATCATTAAATGTTACTTTCTGATTAAAACCAAACTAATTTAGTCTTTATTCCTAAAAATGATAACTCATGTTATATCAAAGCTTTTAAACCAATTGCATTATGCAATATCTCATGTAGGATATCAACAAAAACCTTAGCAGATAGGACCAAACCCTATCTTGATAAGCTGATTTCCAAGAATTAGTTGATAATATTTTAATTGCACATAAATTAATTCATTGTACCCATAATTCTTAAGGAAAAAACTCTTTTATTATGATTAAGATTAATCTTGAAAAAACTTATGACGGAATTTTCGAAAAAATTATCATTATACTAAGATTTTTTTGAATTTCCCTGTGAAATTTATTAACTAGGTGAGGGTGTGAATTACTACTACAAATTTTAATTGTGGCATTAATGGTATGCATTCTACTTATTTGCCCCTTTACTTTTACATTATTATTAATCGTTGTCTTATCATGCAGAGTGGTAGAGCCCTCCCCTTCTCTAAAATTTTAAATTTTTGTAGTTGTATATAGCAAAAAGGTCAATTTTGCCCCCTCCCCCCTATCTGGAAGGCAATATTTGATTTTTTGCAAAAAATAAAATAAAAAATGGTATACACTATATGAGTTTTATAGATTATCCATTTAATTAAAAGCTTAAATTACTTTTAACATTTCAACTTTAAAACATTTCTCCCATTCTCATATGAGTTTTATGGGAAATAATGTTTTTTGCCTTTTTGAAAATTTATATTGCAGTTGTTTAAGGTAAATGAAATATCTATATATAAATAAAGAAATTGGGCTAAATTAGGCACCTACCAAGCTCCCCTTAACTTTTTTTCGCCTAAACTTGATATATTTATATATCAATTAACTATATATTAAAAATAATGAGAAACAATTATTATGAAGATTATTTTTGTATTGAATCATCTGTAAGAAAAATACAAATCAATTACTTAATCAATCAATTTAATCAATAATTAAAATTAAAAAATATTACTGTTAATAATTAATCAATTTTAGTTTTTATTATGATTAACAAATGAAACCAAATAATAAGTAATCAACTTAATTATTCAAATAGAAATGAATATAAATGAATATATTTAAAATATTTATTAATGTATTAAACCATGTCACATTGGTTCAACTAAATTTAAGTATTTTATTATTATTATTATTATTATTATTATTATTAATTATTATTATTATTTACTAAAGTTATATATTAGTAATAAACAATGCGGCAATTACAAATCAATCAACCTAAAAAATAAAAATAAAAATTTAAAAATTATTTTTGAAATAAAAGTAAAAAAATAAAATAAAATTTATTATTCTTATCCCTTCAAGAATTGAAAATGGCAAGATTATTATCAGATGGGCCGAATGCATGGATTTGCTTGAAGCATCCGTCTATAACTTCCATATCACTACTAGAAACTTGGTCTTCAGCAACGGCTATCAGCAACGGCCGCTCAAGCCGTTGCTATTTGCAACGGCTTTCTTACGGCCGCCCGAGCCGTTGCAGATATCTATATCTGCAACGGCGTTCTAACGGAAAACCGAGCCGTTGCTGATTATTTTAATTATAAGCAACGGCGTTCATACGGATAGGCGAGCCGTTGCTGATGTTTTAATTTTCAGCAACGGCTTGCTAACGGATAAGTGAGCCGTTGCTGATAATAAATTATCAGCAACGGCTTTCTAACGGGCGAGTGAGCCGTTGCTGATAAGTTTATATAGGGCACGCAGCCGCGCCCGACCCTTCTTCCTCCCGCTGCTGCCGCCGCCGCTCCTGCCGACACCGCTCGCCGCTGCTGCCGACGCCGACGCCTCTCGCCGCCGCGCCGCTGCCGCTACTGCCGGTATGTTGATCGGCCGGCCTATACCGTTTCGGTCGGAGATGTTAAAATCTGACCGAAACCCTATTTCTAGGGTTTCGGCCGGCGGCGGTCGGACTATGGCCGCCGCCGGACCTTCTACAGTGGCCGGACAGTGTGTCCGGCCACTGTACGCCGGCGCCGGAGTCCACCCTCCGGCGCCGGAATATATATATATATATATATATATATATATATATATATATATATATTGTTTTGAAATTGATAATTAATTATTTTATAAATGTTAATTAATTGTTTAGATTAATTGTTTAATTTGTTAGATTAATTATTAGGGTTTAGATTAATTTCGGACGCGCGCCGGAATCGTCCACTTCGGACGCGTGCCGGAATCGTCCAATTCGGACTCGCGCCGGAATCGTCCACTTCGGACGCGCGCCGGAATCGTTCAATTCGGACTCGCGTCGGAATCGTCCACTTCGGACGTGCGCCGGAATCGTCCAATTCGGACTCGCGCCGGAATCGTCCACTTCGGACTCGCGCCGGAATCGTCCACTTCGGACGCGCGCCGAAATCGTCCAATATGGACTCGAACTGTCTCGAAACATTTAGAAAATAATCATCCATCCGACGAGTTGATATGTTTCACGTACGCATCGACGAATCGGATATGATTTAGCAAAACCTTAGATCCGTTCGGGGATTGTATGTTCGTGTAAAAGAAGTAGATGATCTTTTATACGACGTACAATTCTTGAATTGTCCCTGATTGGACAATTTGGGAATATAGTTATTTGTACTGCACTTACGTTTTTATTTTAACTGTTAACTAATTATTCTAAATTTCAGCAACATCTCTCTTGTTCTCCGATACGCGCCCAGATGATATGCGTATTCGGAGAACTGTAGGGAGATGCTGTCGAAATTTAGAATAATTAGTTAACAGTTAAAATAAAAACGTAAGTGCAGTACGAATAACATAAATCCCGAATGGAATAGGACAATCTCACCTAAAGACATTAACCAAAGAAATTGTCATTGATTGACAGAATCATGTCGGCTGATCGAAGTTGGATGTACCGACCTCTTGATCGTGGAGCTTTAACGAATGAGTTTCGATTAGGCGTAACGTACTTCCTAAATTTCGCCTATTCGAATCGGAATTTCGTTAGCATGGGTGATCAAATCCGATGTCCGTGCCGCATTTGTTCGAATGGACGATTTTTGGATCGGGAGACTGTCACTCTGCATCTATATACCAAAGGATTTGCACCAAGATATTTTCTATGGACTTGTCACGGGGAGTCACGCGAAGTCGGGACGTCGAGCAATCCTGTCCTTCAGACATATGGTGAATCTTCCTCTGCTGGTGCTTCTTCATCCGGTCAATGTAATCCCTATAGAACTATGATACTTGATAGTCTTGGGGGTCAATTCCGCCTGAATGATAATGTTGATCGGCCAGTTCTTCAGACATCAGTCCCACCAGATACTACAGCTGTTGATATCACAGAAGTAGGGGCTGCGGTAGAGATTGAATTACCGAATAAAGAAGCTGCAGAATTTTACGAGATGTTGAAAGCTGCCGATGAACCTTTGTATGAGAATTATCCTAAATACACTAGGTTTTCAGCAATGACACAACTCCTAATCATCAAGGCCGATTGTAATATCAGCGGGGTTGCGTATGATCGGATTGCAGGACTGATTAATAGAATGTTGCCTACTGATAACAAGTTTGAGCCAACTTTTTATAAAACTAAAAAGCTGATGAGAAAATTGGGGTTTGGGTACGAAAAAATACACGTGTACCAAAATAATTGTATTTTATATTATAAAGAAAATGCGCAGTTGGATAAATGCCCTATATGTCAATATCCTCGTTACAAGGCGAAGAAATCGGTTCGACAGAAAAATATCCCGTTTAAGGTGCTTCGGTATTTTCCACTAACACCGAGGCTTCAAAGATTATTCATGTCGGAAAAGACAGCCCCTACATGAGTTGGCATGCAAGAAGTCGTGATGATACAGTAATGACTCATCCATCTGACAGTGAAGCATGGAAACATTTGGATACATGTTATCCTTCATTTGCTATGGATACTAGAAATATCAAATTGGGATTGTGCACAGATGGTTTTAATCCGTTTGGACATTCTGCAACTCCTTATTCAGTTTGGCCAGTGTTGCTGACAGTTTATAATTTGCCACCGTCAATGTGCATGAAAGATGAATTTATTTATCTTTCGATGATTATTCCGGGTCCTAAGGGTCCGCGAAAAGAAATTGACATATTTCTCAGACCCTTGATAGATGAATTGAAAACATTGTGGACTGAGGGAGCTGTCACTTATGATTGTCATCGGAAGCAAAACTTCAATTTAAAGGCCGCGGTCTTGTGGACAATCAATGATTTCCCCGCGTACGGCATGTTGTCGGGTTGGAGCACTCACGGCCGACTCTCTTGCCCGTATTGTATGGAACACTCTAAATCAATCAGTCTTCAGAACGGACGAAAAATCTCATTCTTTGATTGTCATCGTCGATTCCTACCGGTTCATCACCAGTATCGAAGGAATCGTAATAAATTTACTAAGGGCAGAGTCGAAAGAGATGGGCCACCACCGATGTTGTCTGGTGAACAAATGTTAGCACGTGTTTCAGCACTTCCAGATATTGTATTCGGTCGCAATGAAAGAGTGTCAGGTTTTGGCCAAACACACAACTGGGTGAAAAAAAGTATCTTTTGGGAATTGCCCTATTGGAGTTCATTATTGATTCGACATAATTTAGATGTCATGCACATTGAAAAAAATGTGTTTGATAATATTTTCAACACTGTGATGGATATTTCTGGAAAAATTAAAGATAATGTCAAAGCCCGACATGATCTGAAAATACTTTGTAAAAGACCAGAGTTGGAGTTACAAGAGGTCAACGGATGATATCTGAAACCGAAGGCCCTATATGTGTTAAATAAACAACAGATCAAAGATGTTTGTCAATGGGTAAAAGAACTCAGATTACCCGATGGATATGCTTCAAACTTATCTCGATGTGTGAACGTCGATGATTGCAAAATATCAGGGATGAAGAGCCATGATTGTCATGTATTCATGCAGAGATTACTTCCGATCGCATTTCGAGATCTTCTACCTGATAATATTTGGGGTCCGTTGACTGAATTAAGTATGTTTTTTAGAAGCATCTGTGCAAATGTCCTTCGAGTCGAAGATATGTCAACACTTGAAAATAATATTGTTGAAATCATATGCAAGCTGGAGCAGTTTTTCCCTCCTGCATTTTTTGACTCGATGGAGCATCTACCGATACACTTGGCATACGAGGCACGAGTTGGTGGCCCCGTTCAATATCGTTGGATGTACTTATTTGAAAGATACATGAATCGTCTGAAGAAAAAAGTAAAGAACACCGCAGCTGTTGAAGGATCAATATCTGAATCGTATATCATCCAAGAAATTTCAACATTCTGCTCATTTTACTTTGAATCGACAGTACAGACAAGATTTGATCGCCTTCCACGTAACGACGACGGGGGTGTTCGACATTCAGATGGACGTTTAAATATATTTTGTCACTCTGGTCGTGCTTTTGGTTCTCGTCCATCTCGACACTTAAGCGATGAAGAGTATCATTTGGCACACTTGTATGTATTACTCAATTGTCCAGAGATTGAACAATTCATTGAAATATTTGACATTGAGATGGTGCAAAAATACTCTATTCACAACGATCAAGAATTGGAGACATTACGGAATCGTGATTTCCCTTCTTGGATTCAGACTTACAGCAAAGATCACAGAGCTGAAATAGATGAAAAAATATTTGAGTTTGTTAGTGGACCGTCGCGACTTGTGTCGTGCTATAGCGGATATTTTGTTAACGGGTATAAATTTCACACGGTTGAATATTCATCTACAAAAAAGACGATGAATGCTGGGGTCTGCGTGAAAGGGACAACCTATGTTGAATGTGATATGGATTTCTATGGACTAGTGGAAGAAGTGATAGAGTTGCACTACTTCGGCTTGAAATCAGTGTTCCTATTTAGATGTCATTGGTTCGATACAACAGAAAGGGGCATGAAAGTTCATCAAAAATACAAACTTGTTGAGGTTAATTACAAATCGAAATTGGCAGCAAATGAGCCATTTATATTGGCATCACAAGCCGAACAAGTATATTACGCGAAGTATCCGGCTCGAAATAAAGATAGAGCAGATTGGCGTGTAGTCTGTAAGACAAAAGGTAGAGGAAAAATTGATCCGATAGTAGGAGAAAATGATCCTCCTGGTTTCTATCAAGAAGATGATCTTCCTGCTGTGGATCGTATTATTCCAATACTCGAGGATGCAGACACAACGTCAATTCAATTAGAAGTTGAATATGCTGATGATGACGATCATGAAATTGAGGAAGCTGGAGATGAAGAAGATGACGAAGAGGAAGAAGAGGAAGAAGAAGAAGAATTCGAAGACTATTATTCAGATGATGAGGAATAATTGTAAAGTATATATATTTTATTAAATATATCTCTACTATTTATACAATAATCTGATTATATGTCTGTTCGACAGATATGTCTGGTCGTGGTTATCGACGCAGGAGAGCTTCGGAGTCTCCGATCGGTGAGACTCCAGCACTTACTCATGCTGCTGATCCTCCTGTTGCTGATCCTCATGAGGATGATACTGCCGAGGCTAGTACATCCAGACGCAGGCGGCCACGCGGGCCGAACAGGTGGCAGCCTCCACCAGCCACAGAGTCACGTAGATTGATCAGCGTGATTGGGGAGCAGTAATATATCATGAATTATGAATCATTACAAATTCATTATATCATAATATAATATTAAAATTTATTTTTGTTGTGCAGGTTCGAGCAAGAAGAAGTGCCGAGGAGCATTTCTTCTACTATTCGACGATACATGCACGGGGCATGGCCTACGTGGTGTCACGTGCCTAGCGAGCACGTCGACATGTTATGGCGCGAGTTTGAGGCACGTATTATTTTTTTTTTTACATGCATGATGATATATTAAGAATTGGTACTGATATTATTATTTTGCAGGCTCGCTATACATGGGCCGAGGACCAGAGGTCCTTCATTTACGCTGCCTGGGAGTCTATTTCCCGGGCAAGGTACAACGGGCAGCTGGGGCAGGCTCGGTCCCGAGCGATGGCCCGAGCTGGGACCACTAACATCGCGGAGACTCGGGGATACGACCCCAGTTGGATTACTCCGGATATATGGGACCAGCTCGTGGGGATATGGTCGACGGATCGATGGCAGGAGGTTTCTCAGAATGCGGCTAGAAATCGCATATCGGGGGGAGCAGCGCGTCACACCGGCGGCTCTGTTGCATTTGCAGTGCACGCAAACCGTATGGTAAGTATATCGTTTAATTATATATTTTATTTGTTATTATGTGTACTAATTAATGTATTTGTTTTGTAAATGTAGACGACGGTGTCGGATGACGGGACTGTCCAGCGACCCTCCCCGATGGCGGTGTTTGAGCGGACTCACCGTCGAGCACATGGGACGGGGGAGTACATCGACAACCGCGCTGCATACATTGTGGTAATTATATATTTGTTTAAATTATTCATTATATATTTATAATTTAAGTTTTATGATAAATATTAAACAAAAAATCAAACTCGAGTAGGAGACGTACAGCCAGAGGGTGGTGCAGCGCGGGGGTACCCCCGAGGACTTTGACGCAGCATCGTGGGTCGAGGCCGCAGGTGGCTGGGATCATGGCCGCGTATATGGCTTCGCAGATAGTGGTCATGCGCGAGCCGTGCTTGGGCCACTTGGGGCACCGACCCCTCCGGTCGCTGGTGAGCGGCCGTCCACCTCTAGATCCAGTTATGATCATAGTAGCAGAATAAGGACTCTAGAGGAGATGGTCGCGCGTCAGACTCAGATGATGGAGGAGATGCATGCTATGCTACGCAACATGTCAGGTCATCCCGCAGCAGGCATCTCTTCGGCATCATCTAATCCATCGTCCTCGAGTCAGTCCACGCCGGTGTACACTCAAGCACTCCAGACCCCGCCATATGATCCAGACCATCCTCCATCGTCATCGTGAGATTTTTTGTTTGGATATTGAACTTGTTACTAAGATATTAAACTTGTTTAACTTATTTTGTTTGGATATTGATACTTCAATTTTGCATTTGAATTGTTTTTATACTATCGTGGATAATTATCAATATAAATATAATTGTTTTGATGTATATCTTGGTGTGTTTGTGATGTGTGAATGAATGTGTGTATGAGGGTATGGGTGTGTGAGTTATGTATCAGATAAATGTATCAATGTATCAATGGAAATTAGAAATTAGAAAATTTTTTGCTTGCAGGTATAGGTCATCAGCAACGGCTTTCCCACGGCCGTCCGTGGGAAAGCCGTTGCTAAAAGTGTATCGACAGCCGTTGCTGATGACCTACAGCAACGGCTTAGCGACGGGGTTTTACTAACGGCGTTGCTACAGACTCGAGGCCGTTGCTATTAATGTTATCAGCAACGGCTCCGGGTCCGTGGTAAAACCGTTGCTGATAATATTTTTAGCAACGGCCCGAGCGGCCGTTGCTGATAATGTTTTGAGCGACGGCCCGAGCGGCCGTTGCTGATCCGTTGCTAAGTCATCAGCAACGCGACTTTCTGTCACGGCTCTATTGCAACGGCTCAGCCGTTGCTGATGCCCATTTTTCTAGTAGTGTGCATGCTAGCAGAAGAAGCCCAAATATTGGCATTTAGCATTTCGATGTATATATCTACATATTATATATCCGTTTCAGAATTGAATTTTATTTATTTTATGCAGCTTTGAACAAAAGGTGGGCCAAAAATTTTATTAACTTGTTCCAGAACAAGAATCAATTTTAATTCGATCCATAAATTATGTTTCCCGTTGGATTCATGTAATTTTATTTTTCATTTTGAGTATTAGTTGTTCAGTTTCCGAAGTAAATATGGCGATTGCGCGGAGAAAAAGGGCGTCTTTGCGTGTGCTAGCAGCCTGCGCAGTCATTGATCCTGATAGGAGACAATTATGACTAGAGATCCAATTGTTAGTGTCCAAGGCACTTGAGTGTCTGCAGTTGGCTGATGGACGTGGCCCCATTAGTGGGGAAATGGCGTACGACCATTAGGGGGATGGCCCTGCCCGAGTCTATAAAGCCCTATGTATGTTCTTCTTCTGCATATGTGAGTTTTCGGCATGGAGTGGGAAGTATTAAAAATTTACGTTCCTCCGAGAATAAGCTTTGGGCTAGTAGTGAGTAGATCAGAGATCGTCGTGGGTCCACAGCGCTGGGCTTAAGAGGAGAGTACGAAGGGACTCGCTGCAGATGCTGGGCGTAGATTTGCGGGTACCTATTGTAGTTTGACTGAGGTAGGTTCGCACCGTCGGGCTTATGTTGCATTGTGCGTGAGGGTTTGCGAATCTTCTTCTTCCACCTCGACGTCGGCCCTTTCTTCCCCCTTCCACCATCGGCACTTCCTATATTCTACAGGAAGTTCAGCTAGATGTGGTGTCTAGGACCTCCGTCTTGTAGTCCTAAACCTTTTGCTTTTCCGGAGGCATGTGGCTTCATCTGGAAAAGGTATCACTATTATATCTTCCTCATCTTCTAATGGTTGTTCTTCACTGTTGCATTGTCGAAGTGCTTCTCCTACAATAGTTGTTTTGTAGTGTATATCTCAATAACTTGTTGTTGTGTTTGTTTATCACCCCTTTGTGGGTATTTAAATGTATGTCTTCCCCTCGCGAGGCTTTATGAATATAAAAGTATATTTCTGCCTTCATACTAACTGTGTTGTTGTTTTTTTACTGGGCTGTTCGGCCTTCTCTTTGGCCTCTATGTCGAGCGATGTCGACATTGTGTTGTCGACTGATTTTATCGAAGTAGATCATGGGTTCTTGCCATAAAAAAGGAGTTGAGGCTAGGGTTACCTGTTTGGTAGTCCACGGTTCCCATTGAAGGTGTTCGAATACGAGAGGTGAGGTGCTGGGGATGAGAGCAATAACGCTGAGGCCGATGACTAGACTCGGTGAAAGCTGAGCTTACGAGGAGCGCTCTTCGGGTCGTTGAGTGAGCGGGGCCCAAGTCTTCAATGGCGTTGAGATCGAGGACCAAACTTGATGAAAACCAAACTCGCGAGGAGCGCGCTTTGGGTCATTGAGGGCATGAAGCCCATGTCTTTGATGGTGCTGAGGTCGAGGACCATACTCGATGAAAATGGAGCTCGCGAGGAGCGCCCTATTGGTCGTTTAGGGCGCATGGCTCAAGTCTTCGATGGTGCTTTACTGAGGATGAGACTCGGTGAAAATCGAGCTCGTGAGGAGCACGCTTTGGGTCGTTGAGGGTGTGAGGCCCAAGTCTTGCGAGGAGCGCTCTTCGGGTCATTGAGAGTATGAGAGCTTGTTTAATGGCGTTGATGGTTGAGGACCACACTCAAGGTTGTGCTCATTTAGAGCGAGTTGGATTCATAGAAGCTGGAGGCCGCATTTATGGTCAAGGACAGCGCCCGGGGTCAAGCTGAGCTCGCGGGGAGCGTAAGACATGACCGCACCTGGGTCAACCCGAGCTTGCGGGGAGCATAAGGCAGGACCACACTTGGGGTCATTGAGAGTTGTGGGAGCTCGATTAGTGGAGACCAAGGCCATAGGACCACACTCGAGGTTGTTGAGGGTGTCGGGCCCGGGGAGACGGTGGATGGGGCCAAGGACCAGACTCGGTGAAAACCAAGCTTGCGAGGAGCACGCTTTGGGTTGTTGAGAGTGTGGGAGCTCGTGTTGTGGCACGAATGGTCGAGGACCACACTCGAGATGTGGAGAATTTATACACCGTGCAGGATGAGAGCTATCATCGTTGTCTACTAGCGTTCATGCCGCGAGATCATGGAGGCTCCTCAATTGCATGCTATGAAATAGTTGTTGAGGTAAACTTGTTGGGATGGGAATAAGAAGCACAACAGAAAAAGCGATTTAAAAAAAATCAAATCATCCCGAAAATCACGATCTAATTTAGCAATCTTTAAGGAATTAAATCTACGAGTAGAAGGAGAAGATATACCTTATACTACGGATGGTATGGGTGCTCCTATCCCCGTTTCAAGACACACATGTGCACGTCCTCTAAGGAAAGTCCACACCAAGCCCCTTGCAACAAGGGGTTAGCGAACACCGAGATTCGTTAAGGCTCAACGGAGAGGCAATCTCAACTCCGAAACGAACCAAGGTGAAGACGGCCCTTCCACCAAGAAACGAGTACCAAAAAGGGAGGAAGAGGGGATGAGAAAACAATGGAACGACGAGGAAGATGAAAGAATACCTCGATGTCCTTCTTGGACTCCTCCAAGAAGATGAAGTAGATGACACACCCAAGAGGAAGAGACCTTCAATCACCTTCACAAAACCGGGGAAGGAAGCTTGGATGGCCGGCCAACCAAGGAGATGAATTCTTGGAGCGTTTCTCTTCAAGAAGTCTCTCAAGAACCAAGCCCTTTCTCTTCTCCAAGATCAATAGGGGTGAGCATCAGTTCGGTTCGATTAAAAACTGAACCAAAAATTCGGTTAACCGAACCGAACCAAAGGAAAAATTTTAACCGTTTACCGAACTGAAAAAATTTGATTAATTCGGTTCGGTTAACCGAATTTTCAGTTCGGTTCGGTTAATTTGGTTCGGTTAACCGAAAAGATTATAAAAAAATATTTTTTTTTTCAATACATGTGAGACTCGAACTCGTGCATTTGGAAACTACCAAGTCTCTCAAGAACCAAGCCCTTTCTCTTCTCCAAGATCAATAGGGGTGAGCACCAGTTCGGTTCGGTTAAAAACTGAACCAAAAATTCGGTTAACCGAACCGAACCAAAGGAAAATTTTTAACCGTTTACCGAACTGAAAAAATTCGGTTAATTCGGTTTGGTTAACCGAATTTTCAGTTCGGTTCGGTTAATTTGGTTCGGTTAACCGAAAAGATTATAAAAAAACAATTTTTTTTTCAATACATGTGAGACTAGAACTCGAGCATTTGGCAACTACCGAACTTTAATTTCTACCTCTCTAACCATCTTAGCAAACTTTATTATCAATTTATTTCTAACTAACACATATTATATATATAATCGAATATAAAATAAATAATATTACACAACACTAGGATTCGAACGTGGGCGGGTGGAAAGCTTAACATCACACTTAACCACCAAAACAAATACTAACATCTTATATAACTATTATTATATATATATACAGATATAAATATATATATATATATATATATTCGGTTAATTCGGTAAATTAACCGAACCGAACCGAACCAAAATTTATTCAGTTCGATTAAATCGGTTTCGGTTCGATCGATTTCGGTTCGGTTTCGATAAATCGGGGAATTTTGCTCACCCCTAAAGATCAATAATCAATTTGCTTAACCCCCTTGAAGGAGGTTAGGTCATCTATTTATAAGGGGCATAGGTTGCTACCAAGGTAGACCCAGCCCCTTTTTTAAAAACCTCTTCCCAGAATTCATAATTCCGGGGTTAGCCTCTAAAATAATAATTTATATTTAATGGATTTATAATTAATTTGAAATTAATTAAATCCAACTAAATATAAACTTTAATTTATCTCTATAAATTAATTTTTTATTGATTATGATTTATCATGTGTCAATCCCTACAATTTAAGGATGCTGTAAAAATTAGAGTTACCGAGGAACTCCTTCCTCGCGTATTCGTTCCTATATGAAACATCTTTCCTATCATATCCGTAAATGAGATCCGTGATTGAGTTGTAGTATGTCCATGGTAGTACACGTATAGGGCCGCATTCGGACTTTATCTCATAAGGTTCGTTATGAGGTTAGCATGTTGTGTGTGACCCATTGGGCCCCCACACTAAGCCAGTAGTGAGCTGTGTATAATGGAGAGTCGGATCCGATAGAATGACTTCTATTTGAATCTTATGAGCCACCACTAAGTCCCTTTAGTGTGGTCGTGAAAGACTCCACTCACAAGTCAAAATTGATGTTTAGCAACGTGTCATGACTATTCGGATAATGTGAGGTTCAATCTACAGGGATCGAATGCCCTTCAGTGTGCAACTAAGTCCCTCAGTTACAACGTCCCGAAGTCGGCTTGGGTACGGAAGAAGTGTCAAACCCTAATACTGATTCATATGTATTCCACCCGCCAAGATGTCTTCTCAATAATGAAACATCAAAAACATCTTCCTGACTTTCATGTCTACTCTAGCCAGAGATTCCCGAGTCGACACTTACAGGGACACATAGGACATTATCTCCTCTCACTAGGAGTAACCGATTCCATGTTGGTTGTTCACATACCTTCATGAATGTTTCCCCATGCCCAGTAATACCCAACACATGACGCTGAGGGCCACGTATGGATAGAACCAAAGCAATGGGTCGTCACTCACAAGGTAACCATGACAACCTCAGGTCCAAGGACTGCTTGCACCTACCATCACCTGAGGAACATTCTATTGACACTCATGTAAGGATTCCATTCTATGTTCCTCGTGTAGGTCCGTTCAGTGAACTCATTCCCTAATGAGCACCTGCACTTGTACATTAATGATGGCTCATAGGTAATTGTGAGATCAGTTACCCCTTATCGTATAAGGCATGTAGCAAGTGCACCAGTCTATCCGAAATCATCAATCCCCTAATTGGTAATTCTACGATTGGGAACATTTAGAACATGGGCATTTGGATTCCAAGTCTCACTAGCATGATCTCATCATGGCCTTTGAATCAATTGCCCGGATTCATGGGGTTCATCACAATCTAATATATACAAAATATAGATGCAGCATATGATGAAAAGTTGCCTCATATTATTCATTAATCAAAAAATAGTTCCCTACACATCAACATGTGATTGGCTCAAGGGAACTATTTCTTTCAAAACTATGTATGGGGTCCTCCAATCGACAGTCTGCTCGACTTCTTGGACTTCCATTGAGGTGTCGGTCGGTTGGACGAGGACTTGTTGTATAAGCGACCTATTGTATTGAGGTTTCCTAGTATTGGCGAGCTTGGATAACATGTCGGCTTGGGTGTTTTCTTCCCGTGGTATGTGCTGAATCACACAATCATCAAAATTAGTCATTAAAGAATGTACTATAGAGAGATACCTTTCTAGGGAAGGGTCCCTCTCTTGGTAGTTGTCGTTGACTTAATTGTCCTATGACAAGTTGTGAGTCATTTTTCACTATCACTTCCTAGGCTTTCACATCTCGAGCAAGCTTTAGCCCAGCGATTAGGTCTTCGTACTCTGCTAGGTTGTTGCTTGATTTGAATTGGAACAAAATGGACTACTCTAGGATAATTCCTGGGCCGTTCTCCAGGATGATGCCAGCTCCGCTCCCTTTTCGTTGAAGGCATTGTTTACAAACAAGGTCCAAGTTTTGACTTGGTTGGGGAAGCATTCTTAATCCATGAATTCGACAACGAAGTCCGCCAATGCTTGGGCCTTGAAGGGGCCTCTAGTTGGTATTCAATGTTGAACTTTGAGAGCTCTAGTGACCAAAATATCATCAGTCCGACGAGCTCGGGCATGGCCAGGACGTACCTAATCGAATATTTTGTGTGTACCTAGATATGGTGACTCTCATAGTATGACCTTAATCTTCTAGCTGAAATGACCAGGGCGAAGGCGATCTTCTCTACCTCTAATATCTGATTTCAGGACCTTGGAGGACCTTGCTAACGAAGTAGATTAGTTTTTGATCTTTTCCCTGTTCCTAGACTAGCACCGAGTTGAGGGCATTTTTCGTGGCTGTGAGGTAGAGGAAGAGTGTCACTCCTCACTATTTCAGTGTCTTCAGGTAGCAGGGGGACGTCGCCGCTAGAGTATTGCCTGCGTCCGCTAGTGTTCGCTTGACTCTAGGTACCAACCACTGCGGGATAGGTAAAATTAACTCAGCTCTATGGTGGGCACCAAATGTTCTTGCCTGAATGTCGAAGCGGTGCGGTCTAGTCCAGTGTGTCTCCTCACCAGGTGTAACTCTGACTTGGGGGGTTGCAAAAGATACTCTGACACTCAAGTCAGAATATGTTTGAGGTGAAGGTAATAGAAATTGGAATCTAGGTTACTTGAGGTGTGTCGTGCCTATGTATATTATAGAATAAGGGATGATTAGCAATGATGTCGCCCGATAATCTCGTAGGAATGTTGCTCAGAATGAGTTGAGACTGATCCCGTAGATGTCGGGCTCATAATGACGAATCCCTCGAAATTAATGAGGATGTGAATGTCATTGTATGGCTGGGTGGATACCCCGGGCTAAGCCGTCTAACTCGTCTTGAGTTTGGTTCACGAGCGTAGACATTTGTGGGCCTGATCCAACTGGGCCCAAAGAATTAGTCCAGTCGAAATATATATTAACGCCAACTTTATCTAATAACTCTTATAATGCGTCAAAGGATCAAATACCAATACATCAAAGAATCAAACATTAAGTTACAATATGGAGTATGTTAAGCAGCTAAATGTTGGTGAAATGGCCACACTAGAGAGGGGGGTGAATAGTATGTTAACTAAATTCTTTTCACCTAATTTCATTTTCAATCTTTTCTTAAACTACTTAGGCAAGTTATCAATTTAATCACTAAATGCAGAAGCGATTAATAATAAAGCAATTAACACAAATAATATATCAATGCTAACATAATGATTTATAGTGATTTGGCCCCAATGCCTACTCCACTACCTAAGCACCCCGCTTAGGATTTCCAAACTAGTTTAACTAGATTAATTAGTTTCCTTACAAAGAGGAATTTACACCGGAGAGTATCCGCTCTCAAACCGAAGGCACTTCCACACCCGGAAGTATCTCGCCTTCCTACCGGGAGCACTCTCCCACCTCAACCTAAGGACAACTCAACTAATCCTAGTAAACTACATTTACACCGGTGGATTCAAACCTCAAACACCAAGGCTACCACTCAATTTCAAGACATACACTATAGGTCTTACACAAACTCAAATACAATGAAATAAATAAAAAAATACACCAAAGTATACTTAGCTCCAAACACCAATCCCTACTCCTCTTGATGCCTCAAAATGATGAATTGATGAAGAATAAAGGCTCAATCAAGTATAGATGAAGAAACTAGGGTTTTGAGATCAAAGTGGCTCAATAAAGATTTAGGATCACATATAATGGCTCAATAATAGTTAAGAGAAGAGTGAAAGGCTTGCTAAGACTTCTATTTATAAGCCCTGAGGGAAGCATCACTCAACGGCTCAAAATATAGTCATTTTTCGTCGTCCCGTCATTTGTCGGTCGATCGTCGATCGACCGACCGAGCAACCGCCGAGTGACCGAATGCATTTTGCCACTTTTGGGCACCATTCGATCGACCGACCGATCGACCAAAATTGGAAAATCAAGGCAGTTTTGCTTCTTCTTTTTTCTGCTCGTTCGTTCATTTTTGGGTTCCGTCTTCACTAAATCCTCTTATATAATATTTATTAAGTTAATAACTATAAAACATAAATTTTATATAAGAATTACCCCCCATTTGGATTCAATAAAAATATCTAAAAATCAAAATCCTTAAGAATCAAAATCTAACTTTTGGGGTCTAGTACAAATTTCTGAAAAATAGAAATTTTATAATCTTTTGGGTCAAATATGGGTAGGCTAAAGGCTTTCAAAAAATTCTTAAAAATATCTCGTTATCTAGTTTTTACCTAAGGAACAATTACCGGGACCTTTGGTGCCAATAAAATGTCTAGGTCATATAGCCCTCCAATGAGCTCCCTAGGCTTAGTGAATTTCAGGGTTATTTTTTGATTTTTTTGATTTTTCATGTTTTGGCGTTCGAGTTTGGTTTTTGGGTTATTTGCATCATAAGAGAGGATTACATATTCATTCTAGACATCCTAAACCTAAACTCTAACTTCCCAAAGAATCCCGAGCGTCGACGAGCGTCCTTGCCGACTTCTCCTATTTCTTCGATTTTTTCAATCGATGACGTCGAACGCTAACCGACTTGGAATCTGAAAGTATTTTTCAATGAAACATTAATTTTATGTTTGTTATCATCAAAATCGAGATTAAGATCAATATAGAAAACCTTAGGCCAACACTAAATGCATTAACACTATGCTTCCCGAACTCCCATGGTAATTCATAACACTAACCCTGCAACTCGAGTCATGCATCAAAAGAACACCATACTACATGAACACAACACAAATTCTTAAATGTTATTACCAATCGAGAGTGGAAAATGGGTGTATTTGTTTGCGAAAATATTTTTTGACTTTTCGTTTCGTGAAAATCGAAATGAATTTTCAAATTTTGGAATTTTGGTTTCGATTTTTTTATTTGACGAAAACACGTTTGTTTGGCATGTCCAAATTTCATATTTGCGAAATGAAACCAGCGAAAACTTATTTGTTTTGTGTTGATTTCGTTGACAATTTTCGGAACGAAAATTGAAACTGTGTTTGTTTATCAAACATAGTTTTAGTTTCAGTTTATTAAGTCAAATTAATTTAATTTAATTTAATTTGATATCATTAACTTAAATTTAAAAAATATATGAATAATATTAATTAGTTAATAAAAATATTGTGAATATTATTTAATTAGGGTATAAAAATCATTAAAATATATTTTATTATATTTTTAATTTATAAATAATTCAAAATAAAAAAATATTGTAAACTTTGCATTAATTAGTTAATAAAAATATAAGCTAGGTATTAATTTAGCGGTAATTAATTATCAATTAAATATGAGTAAATTACACTGCTCTCCCCTGAGGTTTAGTGAAATTACACTAACATTTCCTCTATTTATAATTTTATCTTATAATCCCCTAAGTTTTGTAAAAGAATACACAAACCTCTCCTATTACGAAATAAGATTACACAAACCTCCCCTGAGTTTTGTAAAATATTACACAAATATCCCCTAAAAAAATTACTCAAAGATTACTCAGGGAAGATGATTGTAATCTAAACAAATAGAAGAGGGGTCAATATAATTTCACTAAACCTCAAGGGAGGTCAGTGTAATTTATCCATAAAATATCAACTAAGTATAAGTTACGTATCAACTAAATATGAACTCGTATTTTTTTACTTTTTTAATAACTAATCCAACTTAATAATGGTTGAAATTATTAATTTTTACAAATATATTTAAATTATGTTACAAATATTTTTTTTTTAGTTTGATAATTTGTCCCACACGAAAGATTGTAAAGTAAAAATACTTGTTCAATACAATAGAAATTAGCAATTATTATTTTTTATAAAAATAATTCATTAAATCAAATAATAAATTATGAGTGATGAGTTTAGTAATTTATTTAAGAAGGTACCATCTCAAGTGGCTTTAGTTGAGAGTTTTAAGTGATGATTTTAAAATCAAAATTTTACTTAGCTTTGTTTAAGGATGAACCCTATCAAATGACTTTAAATGATGATTTTAAGTGATGACTTTAAACCACAAAGTTTTATTTAACCTCACTTTACACTTAGTTAATAATTATACATAGTTGAGCACATGATATAAACTAGAAAAGTTTATGTGATTTAAATGAAGTATCAACACTGATCAGTGGCATACAAATGAAGTTTATACATAGTTGTGATTAAAAGGAGAGCAAAACTGCTATGAGCGCTAAACTGCTATAATACTGATCAATGGCATACAAATGATAAAAAAATTTAAGTATCAAAGACAATGACATAAGTATCAATTCACACAAATATGCAGTTACAACCGATTACTGCATCCTCCTACATCCGCCTACTAATGAGCCAATGGAAGTTGCCAATCGAAAAAGGTCAATTGGCATCGAGCATTGCTACGTTTTTTTTTTTTTTCATACACTCACCGATAAGCATTGCATAATAGTTACAACCCAGCAGCTAAGCACCATATTGTTGTCAGTGAGGATCGTTGATGGAATAGGATGAAAAAATCAACTATGTTTGATTTTTTACCTTGTCCATCAACAATCCTCACGACATCAATTATGACGGTAAAAAATGTAGGACAACGAAAGAAAATGCGTATCACCATTAGTTGGTGATCGCCTCCAATTCATAGACCACCAAAATAAAGTTTGCTCATTATCTTAAAATAACCAAAGTATAAAATCAACCACGTATTTATATGAGCACAACCCAACAATGAAATATAAGTACAACCACGCATTTATATAAGCACAACAAAATAATGAAATACAAGCACAACCCCACATTTATATAAGCACAACCAAATAATGAAATATAAGCACAACCACACATTTATATAAAACCATAACTGATAATGGGCAATATTACTTTATGACCTTAGGAGGAAAGTGCGCATAACCATTGATTGGTTATCGCCTCCAATTTCCCGCCGATATAAAACTAAAGTTAATCAAATAATAAGATAAAGTAGTCAAATTACATTAGTAGTCCAATAAAGTATTTAGGTTTACCTTTCACCACAATAAGGTGCCAAAAATTCAAATATGTTCGAATATCCCGCATCAACCACGTAGAATTCATCTAACAAAAGGTAAGAAAAATTTCTATTAAAATCAAATCAACACTAAGGAAGTGATTACGTTGAGTTAAATTTACCTCCTATTGGCATAGAAAAATCTAAGTTGGGAGAATAAATAGTGTGGCTAAAAATACGCACGTCATTCGCGCTTCCCTCCCAACCACTCTTTACGCAGGTGAATAGCATGTTGTGAGTGCATGCTGCCATTACATTTTGTGTAATGGTTCCCTTACAGCCCCGATATAAAGATGCCTTATTTGTGGGAACGAATGCCGAGATATGTGTCCCGTCTATCGCCCCTATTCAATTCTACAAAAGGATTGTTCAAATGTTAGACAAACCCTATAAAATTATACATAAGGACTAGGAAAGGATTTTACCTTAAAGTAAGGGAACCACCTAGGATGCCCTTCAATTTCAGGTTAAACAGTTCGAGGTTCTCGGGGTTTGATAATTTCTGTCCCCAACCTAAGAACCGCTGCAAGTGTCAACTTGAACCACTTGTGACACGTTTGAGTGGAGTGTTGATAGCACTCCATAACCACTCTCACTCGTTCATTATGACAAAGTGTATATAAGAACATTGCAACTGCTTCCTCCACAAATATATTTTAGTCTTCTAAGCCAAGTCTCCTAAGATCGGTGCATAATCTAAGGAATAGACTTGGCTCCATACGCAAGTTCTCGTAGCATTATACAGGACTATGTATCAACTCCTGCACATAATCCGCATCTCTCAAAATTGAAGTGTGCACTGCTCTTCTTGGGGTTGGATTTTCTAATTCATCCAACTTATCCAATATATCCAACATGAGTAATAATACCAAGTCATCAAAAATTTCTTCATCGCTATAAAATGTATGTGGAGGTTGATGACTCATTCTACGATAATTAAAAAATAAATAAAACATAATGCATGAAAACATAACGCATTAAAGTAAACAAACTAGAAATAAATTGTTCAGTTCAGTTCATAACCAAAGCATGAAAAAAATAAAATAAAGTATTCTTACACACATTTGTTCAATCCGACATCATAAAAATTAAAATAAAGTGTCACCCGTGCAAACTTTGCATCCATTTCATAAGTTGTTCGTCATTGAATGACATAACAAGTAGTCGAGCATCTGGGTGCTCAACCAAGTAAGTCATTGTCTTAAACAAGTAAGCTTCTGGTAGCCCTTCCACACTAGTAATGCGTCCAACACAATTTAGGACGCTATATGGATCCGGTGGTGATGTGTACACTGAAGCTGCATCTATCTACTTCTCCTGTTCTAGAGTTGATCTCACCGATAATTTATCTCTTTTATTGTCGCGTGAGGAAATAGATGGACGTCTATCTACTTCCTCAACACTATCATCATCTTCCTCCACTAAGGGCTCCTTCCCACGTACATCCGGATT
Source organism: Canna indica (assembly GCA_034359265.1). Taxonomy (NCBI): domain Eukaryota; kingdom Viridiplantae; phylum Streptophyta; class Magnoliopsida; order Zingiberales; family Cannaceae; genus Canna; species Canna indica. The sequence continues at coordinate 65,972,552 of CP136890.1, read as the reverse complement.
CAAATATTCCTTCTCTAATATACGCTCTTCATCCGAATTCATTGGGAGTTTTGTTGATGATCGGGCCATCCCAGCAGTTGCGGATTGATTTTGAAATATCAATTTCATCAAATTATAGTGTGGTGGTGGCCCATTCTTAAAGGGTTTGAAATAATTTTTTGTCGTTCCTTTCTGCACACAAAAAAAAATATCTAAAACCAACTAACTTAACCCCATTGATTAAATACAAAACAACATACCGATGAGTTCCACACTGTTTCATCGGCATCAATTTTCCTCGTGTCAGGATTCCATGTGACCCCAGTGTGGTTAATCAACTCTTGAAAATACTTATATAAACGAAGAAGCCGTGTTTTTTTGGACTTACATTTCTCCACTCCGTAATTAGTTACACACTTCTCCACCAGTTTTTTACTAATATCTTCACATACAATCTTATCAAAATTGAGATTGCCTAATTCAGCTTGTCTATTATGCAAGAGGTACAAAAATTCTTCCGTGACATTCTTTGGCCAGGACTCCAACTTTTTCCTCGGATTCTGATGGTCACCCATATGTTCAACTTATTATATGTACTTGAAAATATATTTGTAAGCTAACCATAAGCAACATATAAACAGTTACATAAATATACTAACCATAAGCAACATCATGCAAGATATCAAACAGTAAGCAATATAAATGAAGTATACTAACAGCATATACTAAAAATGAAGCAATCTATTAGAATATCAAGCAACAAAAGTATACTAACATCATATACTAATCAGTCAGGCAATACATATAAAGCATGATTAATAATGAAACAATAATAAACAGTTAAGCAATTCATTAATAGTAGCAAATATTGACATGAAACAGAACATGAACATGAAATAGAACTAAAACAGAACCTGAATCAAATTAATAGTGAAACAGAACCTGAAGTATAGAGCATAAATATACTAAACCATGTAGCAAAACATGAAATAGAACCGAACATAATAGAGCAAGGAGCATAATGTATACTAACAACATATAAAGCATGATTAATAGTGAAGCAACAATAAACAGTCAAGCAATCCATTAACAGTGAAATAAAAATGAAGCAGATATTACTATAACAAATATTAAACAGATCATGAAACAGAACATGAACCACAGATATATGAAAACAGAACATAGATACAAGTAACAAACAGTATAGATAATAACATACTAATAAACTGATAAACAATATGTAATATTTCAGTAGAGTGGAAACCTTTGCAAAATGAAGCATATATGATTTTTAAAAAAACTACAAATATCATGAATAAAAAGATTAGTAGCAGATATTAACAAATACTATTTGGGGGAATGAATGAAGTGCATAATGAACTCATAAAAGCCTACTAACAGTAGATGAATGAAGTGCATACTAATATTCCATAACAACATTATAGCCTAAATGAAGTGCATCACCAAATATTAACAGTAGATGAACTCATAAAATGAATTAACAAATAAACCATCAAAGTAACCCATTAACAGTGAACAAGCAATAATAGAAGTCAAACAACATATTACAGAAACATGCAACATATTACATAATAATGACTAAGATCAACCGTATGCAAAATCAAGCATAAATGGAAACCTTTATAGTGAACAATATGTAATATTTCAGTAGAGTGGAAACCTTTGCAAAATGAAGCATATATGATTTTTAAAAAAAATACTAATATCATGAAAAAAAAGATTAGTAGCATATATTAACAAATACTATTGGAAAAATGAATGAAGTGCATAATGAACTCATAAAAGCATACTAACAGTAGATGAATGAAGTGCATACTAATATTCTATAACAGCATTATAGACTAAATGAAGTGCATCACCACATATTAACAGTAGATGAACTCATAAAATGAATTAATAAACAAACCATCAAAGTAACCCATTAACAGTGAACAAACACATGAAAAGATAACTGATTAATAAATGAATTCATAAATGAAATAGATGAACTCATAAATATTAACAAATATATGAACTCATATTAACAGTAGATGAACTCATTAACCATCAAAGTAATCCATTAACAAACAAATATAAAACTAAAATGCTTTAAACAAATACATTAAATGAACATCAAACAAACCCTAGATTCATATATAAAATAAACAGCATAAACAGATGCATTAACAACAACATATACATCATAAACAGCAACATATACAACATAAACAGATGCATAAACAACAATATAAAACTAAAATGCATGCATTAAATGAACATCAAACAAACCCTAGATCCAGATCTAAAATAAACAAAATAAACATATATGTTTTCTGTAATCTAGCAGGCAACATTGAAAAATCCTAGATCCATGAAAAATAGCAGGCAATATTCATGATCCATGGCCTCTATTGATGAAACAAGAAACAAGAAACATAAACCCTAGATCCAGATCGGGAAAAACAACGAAAAACCCTAGATTGGTAAGAATATCAATAGTCTCTATTGATATGCTTTCTGTAATCTAGGTCATAAATAGCAACTTACGAACGAACAATGAAAAATAGCAGACAACATTCATGATCAATGGTCAATAACTAGGTAATAAACCCTAGATCCGACGAAAACAAGAAACGGAACATGAAACATAAACTCTAGATACATATCGGGGAAAACAACGAAAAACCCTAGATTGGTAAGATCAATGGCCGGTAACTAGGTCATAAACCCTAGATCCGACGAAAATAAGAAACAAAACAAGAAACCCTAGATCCACTCGAGAAGAAGAAGAAGACGAAAAGGGGGTAATCGGGCCAGATCCGACCGAGAAGAAGACGAAGAAGGGAAGGAAGTTACCTTGCGACGGAGAAATGAGAGGTTTTTGGACGAGATCCGACGGAGAAAATGCAGCACGTGGAGTTGTCACCTTCGGCGATTTTTTTTCGCCGTAGAGCTCCAAGGAGGCGTCGGGTGGAGAGATAACCCTAAATCACGAACATGTTGGATTTTATTCGATTTCGCGAAACGGGCGGATAACTTTGTTTTAATTACAAGTATGTCACCGCTCGTTTCGCGAAAACCCGAATTCTACCCGGAGTAGAATTCGGCTTCGTGTAGAAAAGAGTGTTTCGAAAATTGGGTTTCGCAAAACATATTTGAATTTTTTACCCATTTTCATCAACAAACGTGATTTCGGGAGCGGGTTTCGGTTTCAAACGAAACCAAAACCCGAAACAGGTGGTAACAAACAGCCAGGAAAGAACATATCGGTAAATGTATATTCGACCTTTACCGAAAGTTAGTGAGTGTCTCCCGAAAAATATAACTTTTGTGAGGATCAGGACCCCCGGAAAATGTAACTTTCCCCCGGGGCCGTGCCCCCCGGGAAATATAACAAAAGCATTTGAACAGCTTCTCATTTGCAGGCTTCTATCAAGTTCATCCGGTTCACCAAACCTTTCTTTCTTTTGGCTGATTGATCAATTACCTTGCCGGCATCAGCAGTTTCTTTACCGGTGGTTAGACTATCTATTCCACCAATTCCCTTAAACTGCATGTTTGTTTTAAACTCAGATTAAGTAAAATTTGCCCAACAAAAAGCAATGCATGCACTAACATATTACAATATACACTGTTTTTTACTACTACCTGTAGGCTCTGTGTTTTACTACTAATTCTAGGCTCTGTTTTTTACTACTATCAAAGAAAGCATCACCTATTGCTTCTAAACCAGATTTGATTGACTCTCCAATTATATTTATTTAACAAGTCTTCAGAAGGGTTATAAATTTTGTTAATGAGACTGTAAGAACATTTATTGGATCCTAAAAGATACTATACAGTGCGCATTGTCTTGCTGGATCCTAAAAGATGCGTCTCAGCGGTGTCAGTCAATTACTTGAAATCAGCACTTAATGCACCATTCAGCCATGTTGACCTGGAGATTATTCATGCTATGTTAACACATTTAGGTATATTATTTTCGTAAAGTTGTGCCTCTGCTTGATGATGATAAAGATTTATAGAAGTTACTATATTGAAACAACCTGATTCAACCAAGTTTGGGCTGAATTTTGGCTACTTGTCCCGGCTCATAACAAAAATGATTGTGGTCCAAATATAAGATCAAATGTAATCCTATTATACCAAGGATAACAACTTCCCAGGTTTGAGAATTTCATACAAACATGAGGCTCTTACTTTAGAAAATGATAAGAAAATTAGGAAGGTTTAAAGGCAATTAATGGGCGAATTCATACAACCATTTGAGGAAGGTACTAAGGCAATTAATCTGATTGATTTCAGATCTTTTTTGTGATTTGAGATCCTTCTTTATAAAAAGAGGGAAGGTCTAACACCAGATTCACTCCAACTATGGAAGACTATATATTTTCACCAGATTTACTCCAACTATAGAAGGTCTAAACATTCTTATCCATTATAAAGATGCTTGCTTTGAGTAAGTGTGATCTAAATTATACATTAAAAGACTATATTTTTTCACAATAGAAGCTAAATAATTTATAATTTAGTTCCTAGTGTTTTAACGTCCTTCCAAGTCACTGTGTAGCTAAATTTAAACATAGGAAGACTTTGCAGATCACTTTTTCTAAATAGTAGCTGAAAATAAGGATGGCAGTAAATTCGGCATAAGCAAATGAAAGATACACCCAATAGAATGTTTAGGTGTATATACTTGTTTGCTAAAAGTGGATAGATTGAGGGACACCAGTTTCAGATGGTATAGAGTATAGACATATTTAGAGCAGATCAATATATGACATATTTAGAGCAGAGGGAAGGGCCAGCCAAAAACTGATCCTGGAGCTTATCAATTGAGTGACAAAACATTATTTTTGTAGTAACTCCTAGAAGAAATAGAATCGGTTAATCCCAGACTTAAAAGAAATCAATTTGATCCGCAAGCTTAGATCTTATTCACAAAAATAGCATGACTATGGGAATCAAACTTCAATCTGAGAGCGTAATGACCACAGAATCCATAAAATCTTTCTATATAATGCAAGTGTGTGAAAGGGTATTTTCCTTAATTTTAAATAAAGGGGTATTTTCCCTAAGAAAAACCTTCTGTTTAATACAATAGGAGACTTAAAGAAAACTTGAAAACCAGCATTACATTAACAATATATATTAAATAGCATTTTGCAAAGTTCTAAATAGCGACACTAGATAATTAAGAATTTAAGATGTTAGGTTCTCAAGTCTAAAGTGAAATTTTAAATAGAAATACAATATAACATTAACACTATTGGATGAAAATGTCCTGAGTCTGCATTGTTCCAGGTGAGCTGGCTTTAAACAAACCACATAAGCACTTGGCCAACCATATTCTTTTTAAAGTATATATGCAGTCGTATACCTAACAAAAATAAAAATTTAATTGTGAGAGGAAAGAACTCAATCGATGAACCTCATTAAAACTAATTACTTAAATCCAAAGACTGGTTAATCCAAAGGCAAGAATCCAAAAGCATCAAAATCAAAATTCAAAAGCATAAATCCAAAGGCTGGTTAATCAATATGTATACTAGCTATACAAGAATCAACTTCAAGCTTTGTCATCAACATGGTCTTGATCAGAAGCAAGACTACAGTTCATTACTATATGTCTAGAAAATTAAAAAAAAATGATCAGAGCTTTTTTGAGAAAGAATCTTGTATTAATCAAAAGTTGATAGTTACAAGCTGGTGGTGGGGTGGGGGGGAGAAAGCAAAATAATTACAAAAAGTACATTAAATACATTAAAGCTTAGTCGAAACAAGAAGCAGCAAGGGTAGCCGCTTCCAATGCAAGCTCGGAATAGGACTTCTTTCCCATCGAAACAACGAGTGTTACGTTTGAACCAAATTTTCCAGTGCCAGATCATAATAAGACCAAACTTGAACAATAGAGAGATCCGAGGACAGTTGGAGATCGAACAAGACCAAGGTCGAAAAGTCGAAGGATGGAAAAGTAGATGAGCCCAAGGACATGAGCAATTTCCAACTGTCATTCGTGAAGACGCAATCATAGAGAATGTGATTTAGCGTCTCATCTCCCGTTTCACAGAGGACGCATTTTGTATCCAACTAAAGGCCGCGGGCCACTAGGCGGTCTTTGGTAGGGAGCCTCTTGTTGATTGCGAGCCAATTCATGAGAAAACCAGCTTCGGGGCAAGACTTAAACCAAATATAGCCCGCAGCGGGGTCCGAAATGCCAAGCAAGTTCAAATATTGTTCATGGAAAAGATGTCATTGGAAGTTCACTTCCAAACCACACGATCCTCTCCTTCAAGATAGAGGACTGTTTTAATCTCATTGCTAAAGCTGAGGACGGAGTCAAGAAGAACTAAAGAGGAAAAGAAGATATTCCAGTCAGCCACCGAGTCGTCGTCATTAAAGGCCTTTGATTCTCAAATGGCGGCAAAGGGAGCAGAAGCATCGGCGAAGAGCTAAGGAAAGCGGTCACACATACGAGAATTATTGAGCCACGGGTCTAGCCATAAGCGAGTCTCCGAACCACTACCGAGCTGAAAGCTAAAAGCAGCTTTAAGAATATCCCGGTCTTTGAGGATGTCTTTCCAAATATGAGAAAGAGAAGGGATGACCGAGTTCACAAGAGTAGACCAATTCAGAAGGTAAGAGGAAATGATGCTACACCAACCCATTTATCTATTTCTAGCAAATTTCCAGCACCACTTAGCAAGACGGGCATTGTTGTGAAGTTTCAAATTTAGTAAACCTAGACCACCTTCTGCTTTTGAGGAAGTAACCTTATCCCAATTGACATGACATTTTCCCCGGAGATTGGAGCCTCTTCCACTGGTCCAAAGAAAGGTCTTCCTCCTTTGTCTATCATCCTGATAACCAATGAATGGGCACGAAAGATAGAGAAAATATAGGAGGCTTGGCTAGTTATGATGCTATTTATGAGAGTGATCCCAGCCGCTCGGGAAAGATGAGAGCCTTGCCAGGATGCCAAAATTCTATCGAATTTGGAGATGATGTAAAACCAATCTTATTTTAATAGGCGACCCAATCTAAGAGGGAGGCCCAAATACGTGATGGGAAAGGAGCATGGAGAGCATTTTAAGATGTTGGTCGCTTCAGTACTTGCTCTTGCGGACCCATTGATGAGAGTAACTCTTGCTTTATCACTATTCAATTTCAACCCATAACAGAGTTCAAAACATTTTAATAGAAGTTTCATTTGTTGGAGATGAGAACACTCCGCACTGCTAAAGATAATCAAATCGTCTGCAAACGAGACGTGAGTGATCCCATCCGAAAGAATTCCAATCAGAGCACCATTACTAATACCTCATCTAGTCACCCTTTGAAGCAATTTGGGATTGTTGAGAATACCAAGAAGTCCAAATTTAAGATAATCCCAATAAACCTTAAAGAACTCCATAGGAATACCATCAGTGTTAGGAGACTTGTGATTCTTTAAACCACGAATGACAGAGAGGAGTTCTTCCTCAAAAAAGGGGGCATCGAGATGTAGTAAGGATAGGGGGTTTGGAGTGTAAAGATCATTCCAACTTAAGGACATGAGTGGTTTAGTCCTTTGACCCAGGAGTTGAGAATAGAAGGACTTGAAAGCTTCCGAGATCTGAGAGTACTCGGTGAGGATACCAAGAGGGCCCTGAATTTTAACAATCACTAGGGGTGTTCACGGGTCGGGTCGGGTCGGGTTTAGGGGAAAAATCGATCCGACCCGACCAAATGTAATCGGGTCGGGTCGGGTCGGGTTGAATATTTTTCATCTCTCAAACCCGACCCGACCCGACCCGACCTAGGTCGGGTCGGGTCGGGTTGGGTAGTCGGGTTTACCCGTTTAGGTAAAAAATATTTTTTTAATAATAATTTTTAATTTTTTTAAAAAAAAATAAAAAAAATAAAAAATTTTAAATATAAATATTTTAAAAATAATTAAAAATTATATAGAATTCGGGTAATCGGGTCGGGTCTCGGGTCATCGGGTTTTAAAGATTGAAACCCGGACCCGACCCGATTATAATCGGGTTTCAAAAATTTGAACCCGACCCGACCCGATTACCCGACCCGACCCGACCCGACCCGATTACCCGACCCGACCCGACCCGACCCGATTGGTTCGGGTCGGGTCGGGTTCTCGGGTTCATTGGGTCGGGTTTGACCCATGAACAGCCCTAGCAATCACTGAGAATTGTAGCACATTGGTGAAAGTAGCGAGTGTTCTGATCTCCCTCTTTAATCCAACATTTTTCTGCTCTTTGTCTCCGGTAAGAGTCTTCAGAACGATATAAAAGATCCAAGTCCTCCTTAAGCTTTTTAAAATTGCTGAATTCTAAAGGGGAAAGAGTCCCAGAACTAGCTTGATAGAGAGAGAATGCAGTAGATCTTCTAGAGATTTCCTCTTGCAAGACCAAGACTTCTTCCTAGTAGAAATCCAATCTCTAAGAATGGGGCGAAGCGTCTTCCAAGACGAGATCCATCTCTGGAGAAGGATTTTGGTGTTGAGAAGTCAAAGCTAAAGATGGAAGGAGGTTGGCCTTGATTATATTAAGGAAATCTGGAAATGAAGCCATCCAGGTTCGATCGGAACGGACGAACCTCCCCTTGCCGGAAAGGCGCGATATGCAAATGAAGAGAGGCGTGATCAGAAAGCTTACGAGTATCACCTGAAATTTTAATGTTGGGCAGGAGATCCAGGAGCTTGGACTTGACCAAAGTTTTGTCGAGCTTTGCTAGTGCAGGAGAACTCTGATTATTGGTCCAAGTATAGAAAATCCCGAAAGCTCGAAGGTCAAGTAAAGCCCGATCCGCAATGAACTTGGAGAAGCTCTTGGAGTCTAGATTATTACCTCTGCAGTTGAGTCTTTCTCCATTATTAACTGTCATATTAAAATCTCCACTAATAATAGAGGGCTCGGAATTGTTGGCCGTGATGGAATAGAGTTCTTCTATAAAGCATGTTTGCTAGAGCGATGTGGGGGACCGTAGACCCCCGTAACCCAGAAGGACTCATTGGAACTAAGATGCAGCATCTTAAGCTGAATGAAAAACATGCCAGAGGAAGAAGAGAGGCAACTCCAAACAGCCGGATCCCAAATACTAAGAATGCCACCCGCAACACCAGAAGCATCAATAGCTTGAAAATTGTTAACAACACCAGATTTGAAACCAGTTAGCTGTTTAGCATTGCGAAAGGAAACTTGAGATAACTTAGTTTCAAAGAGAAATAACAAACTAAACTTGACGTCCCTTACAGCTTGCTTTACCATATACCTCTTCGAAAGGCAATTAATACCTCTAACATTCCAAAATAGAAAATTAAAGTTACTGAATGAAGTTGTAGAGTTCATGACAACAGGCGGTCAGCAAAGCGAAAACCAAAAACAGCTGCAAGAGGGCGACCTTATCTAAGCGTCATCAACCGCCAAGGCTCTATCAATCTCAGGAAGGGGGCAATGCAAGTGAAACCCATGTCTTGGATACTACGAAGGACCTCCGGAGAGAGAGAGATAGTTGCTGCAATGTTTATCAAACCCAATTGGCTTGGAGTTGAGGAAGGAGAGACATGGCGAAGCCGGAAGCCATCGACGGAAGCTGCCTTTCTAGCCTCAGCCTTTTTTTGAACCGGGATGTATTCTTTGTTGAGAAGTTGAGAACTTCGCACCGAAGTGATGACAAGTTTTTACGTTTCGAATTCGGAGTCGAAGGAGAATCCAGGAGGGCAGCTTTGGAATAAGTCCCAGATCCAAGGGGACGAAATAAGTCTTCAAAAACTTCAGCAGAAATGTTAAGTCCAACTGAACGATCACTCCCCCGTAGAAACGTTTCACTGGCCCAACCAGCCGGATGAAACTCCAAAAGGCCCTCAGGGGCACCTAGAGGGCGTGGAAGCTTGCCCAGCAAGAGAGAGGGCAATTACAACCAAGTAAAGAAGCAAGCCCAAGAGAGGAGGCCCACGAAAGGGGCTTGAAAGGCATGGAGCTAAAGAAACCCGGCTCAAATAAAAGGATCTGATCCGATACACCAAAAGCCATGAGATCTGATCCGGTAGGCAGGCAATTCGACCCGAGAGAAGAGGCAGTCGAGTGAAATGGATCACACAGGAAAAGAAAAAGGAGACCCCGATCAGGCTGCCACATGGCAAAATCCAAAGCAACTCATTTTAAAAAAGGCAGAGACTCCGCTGCCAAAATCTCGAGCCAGGATGTAGGGATCGACGAAAGAGGAAGGTCTTCCTCCATCTTTCCGATCAGCAGCAGCCAAAGGTCCGATATAGCACAAAATGCCAATGTAGAAAAGCTAGGAAACCCGGATCGAGGGAGATGGCGGAGATCGGTGGCAGGGGTGATCGGCTGGTAGAGAGGGACATCCTCAACAGAGGAAGTCGGTGAGTCCTCGACAGGCGACAGATCAGGAAGACCGCCCAAAGAGTAAAAACAACGGGTGAGGTAAACGGCAGAGCCAAAAGTGTCGTAGAAGCCTCGACGGACGGCCGACCCCTTGTCGGAGAAGAAGGGAGCAATGGTCGAGGGCCCGCGAGCGACAGTGAAGAGCAAAGACGACGTAGAGAAGAAGTCAAGGGGAGTAAAGCTTCCACGGCAAACCCAGGAGGAGGGGCAGATCCCCCTAAAGCCCGATCAAACACCAGGTTATCGCGATCGATGCTGAGAGCGTAATCGAGCACCAGGGAGGCCTCCGTAGTATTAAGATCCTCGACAGGATCAAAATCATCGGGTGTAGCATATATTGTTCAAACCTTCATCGCCCGCATCATCATCTCCATCGTCATCAGGGGCCGGATCAAAAAGGTCATCCCAAGCCAAAGGGACAAAACATCGCTCGTGCCAAGCAATAAGAACATCCACCGAGTACTTGCAATCCCCCGCCACAGCGTGCACCGTGGAAGGGATAACAGACAGAGAACGAACAGGAAGCATGATTCGGCAAGCATCGAAGTTATTCCACTCCAGAGAGCATCCATCGGCAGCCTCCAAGTTGGCGAAGGGGCCAACCAGCACGGATAAGGACTTGAGGTTCTAATAGATGATTGGAAGACCTCGGAGCTCAATACCAACTCTGAATTCGGGTTTTGCAGCGCCTGAAAACATCTCATCCCGCTGCCAGTCGATGAAGGAAAGTTGTAAGTGATAACATTTCAACTGACCAAGGTGGAGAAGCCTGCGCTTGTGCATGGAGTCATCAGAGGCCGAAGTGGTGATCAGAAAGCGGCCGTCGGGCATCCTTGCACAACCACACAACGATGAGCCAAGTAAGATGCTTGATCAGCCTTCTTCGAAGCATTCGACAAAAAAGTGTGCAATCATAGAAGTAGGACGAGAGGCCTTCGAAGCCGACGATGGGCCCGTATTCGAACCACGGGAAGAAGGGGAGGCCGGACAGAAGTGCTTGAAGCCAGGAGGAACCCGAGGACCAACACGTGAAGAAGGAGGCAAGACATGGCGAGCCTGGAGAAAATAGGAGCAGGAACAACGAGGGAAGGGGGAGGTGGGCAAGGAATAGAAGGAGATGAAGAAGAGGAGGAAATAGGTGCAGGGGTGCGGGAATAAAAAAGGCAACGCTGGCAGACATGGACAGGTTTGCGGCAAGCGAAGCAATGGGATTGGCCCGAACAGTGACGAGCCAGGTGGCCCGGCCTCAAGCAGCGGAAACAAGACCTCGCAGCTCGAAGAGAAGGGATGGAGGTAGCGATACTGAAGGAAGAAGGTGGAGTGGCAGGGGAAGGGGAAGGAGGAGAGCGGCAGGGGGAGCCGACGTGGACCACCTCGGCGAAGGAATAGCTGGAGCCAATCCAACGAGAGGAAGAAGGTTTCGGGGCGGCGACAAAGGAGACAAGCTCCGGGCGAGCACGACGATGACGGACAATCACCCATTCTCCCGGAGAGGAATCAGATGGGAAGGTGGAAGAAAGAGAAGGGCAGATGGGAGGGAGGAAGGGAGGGGGCAAAGGAAGGGGAACAAGGTCAGGGCTCACCATGAAGTTCAAAAATGACCAGAGCTAAAAAATCACAGAGAGTCAATACCATAACAAGATCAGCTTAGACTAAATTATAGATGCACCAAAAGTCATTTAACCCAGCCAAGATTTGTACAGAATGAAGAATTTATAGAGAATGCTAGGCCAAACAATATTAAGTTCAAAGACTTATGTCTAACTATTTCTATATGTTTCTGCAAAAGAGAGTCAACAGATATACCTCTACGTGTTGTTTATTTATTTCATTGAGTAATACAGTGTATTCAATCGAACTAAAAACAAAAGATTACTGATTTGTATTCATTGAGCACATAGACATAGCGATTAATACCGAAGGAAAACAAAAAACAAAAGCTTACTGATTTGTTGTTAATTTGGCAAAAGGAACAATAGGAACAAAGCCAAGAGCAGTGGTCGCTGTTCTGAACAAGGAGGACACCGAGCAGTTGCTGCCTCACAATGAATTGTGATCGAGTGCCGGCAGTCCCAATAGAGTAGCGGTGGAGAGAAGAATAGGATACTAGTAGTTGTTGTTAATGGCAGTGAAGGGATCGCGTGAAGTGATCGAGCGCCGTAGTCCCTAGTCACTGAGCGCTGGCAGTCCCTAGGGATTGAGGGAAGGGATCGATTTGGGTCACTCGCTCAGTGGCCGTCGATTTTGTTGGTGTGGGGGGGAGAAGAATAGGGATTTGCGGTGGGGTGGAGAGCGTTGGAGTGAAGGATCAATTAGGGTCACTGAGCGGTGGAGAGTAACATTGTGGCGGAATTGCAGCCGAGGGTCCTTAGGCTTTCCTAGAAGCCGTAAACGGCCCCCAAAACTATCGTTTCGCAAACAGCTTAGGAAAACTATAGTTTTCATGGGAGTCGAGTTTGAGTTTTAGCGATGCAATACGGGGCGGAAGCGTCGTCTCACTTCAGCTACGGGCTACTAAGAACACTGAGTTGAAATGAGGAACGGGAAATATATTGGAAATAGGAAAGGTTTACAGATAAGGAGGAGTAGAACTTCTGGTGTCTCCAGTCTGTTCTGCAACCTCAGGGACGAGTGCTATATATAGCCACAAGATGGCTTCCCGAGGAAGCTTAATAATTAGTGCGGGTGCTCAGGGGCCCCATCGTCCACTAAATATTAGCTGTCCACAGTTGAGATTTGTCCTTGATGTGACTTGATGGGCATAATAGTACAATAATTGCCCTAAAGAGATGCCTTTACAGTCTGGCATATAGACTTAGTGGGTTGCTTTAAAGATGCTCTAGTACAATAATTACCTACATTATTGAGATAGTGATGCCGAAAGTCATGATGCTTTGTCTTCAGGTCCTGAGCCTTTGTGGTGTAGGGCCCTCAGTACTCGCCGCTTTGTATGATTTGTTCCAGGGCTTCATGGCATTGGACGAGTGACATAATGTTATTATTCACCGGCCCAATGGCATCTCTGGCCCAGTTATCCTTGCTGCTCCACTGCTCAAGTCGGGCCTTTTGAAGATATGTTATGGCCAGAAGGGCTTCCATCTCATCCAGGGTCTTTCTTGCCTGGTCCTTGCGAATCCTTCCGACTTTCGCTATAGTCTGATGTTCCCATTGCATTGACCGGGGTAATTGAATAACAAGTCGCTGGTCAATCGCTCTAGTTCTTGAAGCCCTGTGGCTCCGCAAATAGTTCCCCAAAATTGGAGGAGACGTCCCTCTTGGTTTGTGGCCTCATCAGGCTGTTGCCTAGCACTGCATCTTTCAACGTTTCCAGAACCATTTTCTGCAAAAAAAAATATTAATTTACAGTAATATTGCGGTGTGGTGGGTTTTCACCACTTTCGCATTTTGGATTTTAGGTTGAGCTTTCAGTGATCATCAAGCTATCAATCCTTCTGATAACTTGATCTAGCTCCCTGATAATTTCTTCTGGGGCATGTTCCACTTCTGTGATTGCCTTTTCAAGCTTCATCTGGTGTTCTGAGACCTTATCAGGACTGCCAATTTGACTCATGTTGGCAGTTAATCTTGAGAGCGAATATGCCAGTATGTTCATTTTTCCATCAATATGTTCAAACTTGATTTGGACCCATGTTCCTGTTACAAAGTCCACGAAATTGATCCAGCGAACTCTTGAGGGTTTATTTTGTGACGACTTGTTATAAAAACTTATTATTGTCTGACAGTTTGTTCTCAGAGTTATTTCTTCTTGAACCAAGTAATGGATCTTCAGCAACCTTAGAGTTTCCATGCAGGCGAAAATTTCTGCATCTATGGTTGATTTAACCACTGGGAATTTCCCACTAGCATAGGCACAAACTTTCTCAGTACTTCTTGGGTCGTCTTTCTTTCTTTTCCACTTGCATACTCCACCCCAACCTTCCATACAACCATCGGTTTCTAGAATAATATAGGAATTCAGATGGGGTAGCTCTAAGTCTGGGAGGTTCTGGACCAGGTCTTTTATCCTTTTAATCAAGAGATGATCAGACTATTTGATTCTTTTGTCTCCATGGGGGCTCGTTTTAGAGTAAAGTGACCCTAGGAGCGTTCCCAAGTTGGGAATATAGGCTCTGACGTAGTTAAGAATGCCAAGCCAGGATCTTAGACCTGCCTTCTCTTTGAGTTTTTCTTCGTCAAAGCTAATGATCTTCTTTATGATGTGGGGCTGAAGTTTTATCCTCTGGTTACCGATAACAGCCCCTAAAATCTCGACCTCTTCTATTGCTATTTTTATCTTAGTGGGGGATAGAACTAGTCCCCATTCTTCACAGATTGTTAACATCTTTTCCAGGTGTCTCGCGTGCTGCCTTTCTTCTTCTGAAAATACTAAGATATCATCAATATATACCGCAATAAAACTCTCTGTACCTTGGAAGCATTTGTCCATCTTCCTTTGAAATACTGCAGGTGCATTCTTCAGACCAAAGGGCATTACCAGCCATTCGTATAATCCTCCTGGGACCACGAATGCTGTCCAGGGTATGGACTCTGGGTCCATAGCTACTTGGTGGAAACCGCTCTTTAAGTCAAATTTCGAGAATATTTTGCTGTTCCCAATTCTTTTCAATATAGTATTAATGTCTGGCAAACTATATTGATCTTTATGGGTGTTATCGTTGAGAGTTCTGTAATTAAACACCATTCTTTCCTTCCCTTTTATTTCTTTCCCGGTGATCGAATCTATAGTGGTTCCTGAATTCACAATGATGGCCATTGTTCTGTGCCTGCTTGAACTTGGCCGAATGACTCCAATTTTTAGCAGCTCTTGGGTATGTCTGCTAAATTGCTCCTTCATTTTGGGGGTGACGTGTTTAAGGGGCTTATCCTGCACTGTGAGATCTGGGTTTATTATGTCCAGCTTGCAGGTCACTTGATTTTTAGCCCAGTGTTTCACTGGATCGTCACCAATGTAACCTTGTTCCCTTAATTTTGCTAATAAGGGGGCAAACTTCTGCTTGAATTGCTGGGATTCTATGACATAGCTGTACGCAACGGCTCTTTGTACCTCTATGTATTCTGTTTCTGTGAGGTCCAGTTCTCCTACTGCGGCTGCCGCGGTTACTTCGGCGTCTATTTTTGCCGTAATTGTGGTTACATTCTTATAGAAGGTCACAGATTGACCTTCGATCCTCAAGCCACCCTGCATGGCTCTAATAAAGTTGCAACCAATTAGCATTTGTATGCCATCTCGTTTCCCCATTGGGAAGGCATAGGTGAAGGGTATCTGAAAGCGGTTCTCTTCGATGGACATCTGTCCACCCTTTAATTTGAGTCTCGCAGTCTGCTGCGAGTTAACTTCGTTTATCTGAATAGGATATGCGCTAGGTTCCATTGCCTTTGGGGGTACCACCTCTTGGTCTATGCAGCATACCGTTGCACCAGTGTCCAAAATAGCCTGTATTTTGAACACCTTGACCCATGGTATATCCTTTTGTATTTCCATGTTATACAGTCGGTTTAGCACCCTTTTTCCTATCTTAGGCTCGGGTACTACACTATGCAACTCTTCGTCAGATAATTTATTTGCAGATTCTCTGAAGTGGATTCTAGTGTTTCTTTGTGAGCTTTCTCCTGCACTGTCATCCCTGGCTACGGATTTTCCTTTTTCCTTTGCTTTCTCTTCTCACTCGACCACCTCCTGAGCTAGTTCATACCTTTGGATCTCCTCTTTCAACCTTTGGTTTTCTGCCAGCAGATATTTGATGTAATCCAACAGTTCACCAATCAGCGAGTCTTTATCATCATACGGCACAATACTTGACCTCTGTATGATGATTTTTCTGCCTAAGTTGAATTTGGAACACATTGGGCAGACGGTTAGATGGCACCCCTTGCAGTGGGCTCTCATCTTCGGGATCGTCTGTTCTTTGCACAATGTGCATTTCTCATGTCCCTTAGGGACTGGGCTATTATCCTCCCAATCATGTAGGCAATCTTTCATGTGCTCAGGAAGGGTTACCTGCTTCCTCCATGTGTAAGCCTGTTCTTCTGTTAACATCATGGTTGTTTCATAGGGGAGGTCATTCAGTTCAGTAGTGAGGGATTTTGCCATCCCTGCTTCTCCTTCTGAAAACGAGCAGATGGCCTCACTATCTGGTTCGTTCTGTTCTATAGATATGACATCCCAGTCTTCAGATAGCTCTAAATTTTCTATAATTGCCGCCCTGGCAATATTCCCTTGCTTCTTTCTACATTCTCGGGCAAAGTGCCATTCTTCTCCGCATATGAAGCATTTACACCTTCTCACCTTATCTGAATATTTTCTCTTAAAGACGCGCACATGAGTCTCATGTGGCTTTCCTCTGTATGTTTTGGCCTTTCTGAGGCCGTATTTCTTGGTCTTTTGGTAATATCCTGGTATAGGGATCTTGCTACAGAAGCTTAAGTCCTTCAAGCTTCTTTGTAGTGCAGCCCTTTTGCACTGTTCCGCCAAGAATTGATAGGTGAAGTGAATCCTCGGAAAGACTCCTAGCGAGTTTCCAGGATGCTTTTCAGCATAAGCTTGCTCAAGCTCCTTTCCAATCAACGGAGGCATTTTCCTGAAGAATTTTTCCGACAGTTCCGGAGAAATATACATACGGCCTGACTTAGCTGCCAAAATCTTGTAGTCATTGATGTATCCAAACAGATCTTTTACATGATGGCAGGAAAGACGTTCAAGGTCGTTGTAGGCTATGTTTTGTTCCTCTGTTGAGCCAGTCATTGGGTCTTCTAATAAGAACATCCTTCTGATTTGAGAGAGGACATTCTGTGGATCGTCCGCTATGTTCGTCAGTTCTTCATACTCAGCGGGAAACGCCATTCTCCACTGGATCCATGTCTTTTTCTCTGTTTCACCCAGAAGGTTTTCTATATAACATATTTTGGTCCTATTGTCGGCCCAGTTTCTTTCATTAATTACATTTAGCGTGATCGATTCCCAGCGAGATATCACGTCACTATACTGGCCTATGTCGTCTGGTAAGACCAGTATTGCTCTTTGTCCCATTTGTGCCGAAGGCAAGTTGAATCTTTCGTTATGATGTTTTGAGTACCCCCCCTTAGGTTATTCACACGAGCCTGGATGTCTGGAACATTCATCAAGGCTGGTTGCCTAGTGCTGGGTGGGTACATTGCTGGGCCCATTATGGGCTCCGTTGGCCTTGTTAAAGCAGACTCTGCTGTTGAGAATGCTGCTTCTGTTTTTCTGAACAGGCTCCTCAAGGTTGGGTATTCGGTCTCTGCTGTGTATGCTATTTCTTTTTCTATTCCTTCTACCCCACCACCTTCAAAAAAAGGGTTAATCTATTCACCCTTTTCTTCATCATTTTCAGAGGCATCCCATATCAGAGGCAAATCCTCTGATTCAATTTGAAGATCTATGAGGTGCTGTAGTACCGTCATATCTTCATCCAATTCTTCTTCTTCGTCCTCCTCATCCCAGTCTCACGCCATCATTAGTGCGAATTCTTCTTCAATTTGTTCATTATTTTCATCCTCCCTTTGGGTTGCATACCCGTAGAATTGGACGGATAGCGAACCGTCCGTCCTGGTTCTTATCCTTGCTTCCTGCGGATTTTGTAGGGTGGCCACTGTTGCTGGTCGTATGATCCACCTCCTGCCTTGTAGTTCTGTTGTTGAACGAGCTTGGCCTGGTATGGCTCTGACCCCTCGGCTTGCTAGGTGATCCGCTACATGTTGTACGTTGTACCGGAAGTTGGTGTGACTTGAGTTAGACAACCTTCCGATCAATGATCTAGAGAGCAAAAGATTGCTCTCGCCTCCTTGCCATCCCTGGTATCCGTGTGTTTGAAGAACTAATTGGATATGATTTCTAAAGTCATGGATGCTGAGAGTCAAGTCAGGAGCTGCATAAGCCAATTGTGTTCCTGTTGACAGATCAATTTCCATCGAGCTTATTATAGCTCGATCATCAGCCCATCTGGTGTCCCTTAGTAACACCAAGTCATTCACCCCTGCATTTCTCCTATGCAGTGTGTGTAATCGGATCATTACCATTCCGATGTGTAGATGTTGCAATCCTGCTTGCATCAACTGATTATAGGCTCTGGTCAGTGATAAACGACAATTCTACTTGGTATCCTTCTGTCACCAGCACTCTTTCATCAGAGTGGTGCTGATAAACTCTGTGATTTTGTTCGTTCTAGCCTGCTTGGTAGAGGGTTTCTGCTGGAACTTGCTGAGCTCTTCTGTGTTGGGAGATACTTAGTTCTGCCTCCGGGTTTAGTTGTGATTCGAGGCTTCTTCTATATTGTCGACTGCTCCTTGACAGTCTCTGTTGTGCCAATTGGCGGAGCCGGCTTCCCAGCCTATATCCGCGTATCTGGTCTTCTATGGTGGGTTGGAGGTTTGACTCCCTCCCTGAGATGGATGGTCTTGGAGTTACAGTTTCTGTCTGTGCTACAGAATTCATTGTGCTTTCTTTCTTTCGACGTTAAAAATATCCGCAGGATTTTTGAAAAAGTAAAGTTTTCCTTAGGGCCTTGAGATTTTAGGCTCACTTGGTCCTCCTATACTTAGCTTTTGTAAATCCTTTTGGAGACTGTCGATTGCACTTGTGAGGTCTTCGGGCTCAACTGCCTTTGCTTTAGTAGCTTCTAGTTTTTTCACTGCGATTTTTAAATCCTCTAGGTCCTCTCTGATTTTTACTGTCAATTGGGTTAGGGTATTTAGTTGCTTGAATAGTGTCTGTGACAATTTCTGTGTTATTTCGTTAGGCTTCACAAAGCCTTCTGCAGGTTGTCCAAGGGACTCTGTTGCCTTTAAAGCTTCAAGATATGTTGAGCTATTGGCAGTAAGTCGACAATCACTCATATGAATATTTCAAGAAACTCTTTTAACAAATCAAATTATCCTTAACCTAGCAGTTCTAGTTATATCACCATTTATCGTTGGTTGATTTTAAACCTTTAGGCCAATTCACCCAGGTGCCTTCTTAGGATTGCGAACGTTGTGGTACTTTTTCTCTTCTTGAGTACTCTTCCCCCTTTATCGTCTACCCTAAGTACACGTCTCCTTAGTGTTTTGGCTTAAGATTTTAAGATCAACTTCTGATAGAAATGATAGCCTATTACTGCTAAATAGGAATAAATGAATGACTTGTTTAAAAGAAGATACCTGAAATTGAAATAATAAGCAAGCTCTGATACCAAAGTCGGGCGGAAGCGTCGTCTCACTTCAGCTACGGGCTACTAAGAACATTGAGTTGAAATGAGGAACGGGAAATATATTGGAAATAGGAAAGGTTTACAGATAAGGAGGAGTAGAACTTCTGGTGTCTCCAGTCTGCTCTGCAACCTCAGGGACGAGTGCTATATATAGCCACAAGATGGCTTCCCGAGGAAGCTTAATAATTAGTGCAGGTGCTCATGGGGCCCTATCGTCCACTAAATATTAGCTGTCCACAGTTGGGATTCGTCCTTGATGTGACTTGATGGGCATAATAGTACAATAATTGCCCTAAAGAGATGCCTTTACAGTCTGGCATATAGACTTAGTGGGTTGCTTTAAAGATGCTCTAGTACAATAATTACCTACATTATTGAGATAGTGATGCCGAAAGTCGTGATGCTTTGTCTTCAGGTCCTGAGCCTTTGTGGTGTAGGGCCCTCAGTACTCGCCGCTTTGTATGATTTGTTCCAGGGCTTCGTGGCATTGGACGAGTGACATAATGTTATTATTCACCGGCCCAATGGCATCTCTGGCCCAGTTATCCTTGCTGCTCCACTACTCAAGTCGGGCCTTTTGAAGATATGTTATGGCCAGAAGGGCTTCCATCTCATCCAGGGTCTTTCTTGCCTGGTCCTTGCGAATCCTTCCGGCTTTCGCTATAGTCTGATGTTCCCATTGCATTGACCGGGGGTAATTGAATAACAGGTCGCTGGTCAATCGCTCTAGTTCTTGGAGCCCTGTGGCTCCGCAAATAGTTCCCCAAAATTAGGCAGAGGAGACGTCCCTCTTGGTTTGTGGCCTCATCAGGCTGTTGCCTAGCACTGCATCTTTCAATGCTTCCAGAACCATTTTCTGCAAAAAAAATAATAATTTACAGTAATATTGCGGTGTGGTGGGTTTTCACCACTTTCGAACTTTGGATTTTAGGTTGAGCTTTCAGTGATCATCAAGCTATCAATCCTTCTGATAACTTGATCTAGCTCCCTGATAATTTCTTCTGGGGCATGTTCCACTTCTGTGATTGCCTTTTCAAGCTCCATCAGGTGTTCTGAGATCTTATCAGGACTGCCAATTTGAATCATGTTGGCAGTTAATCTTGAGAGCGAATATGCTAGTATGTTCATTTTTCCATCAATATGTTCAAACTTGATTTGGACCCCTGTTCCTGTTACAAACTCCACGAAATTGATCCAGCGAACTCTTGAGGGTTTATTTTGTGACGACTTGTTATAAAAACTTATTATTGCCTGACAGTATGTTCTCAGAGTTATTTCTTCTTGATCCAGGTAATGGATCTTCATCGACCTTAAGGTTTCCATGCAGGCGAAAAATTTTGCATCTATGGTTGATTTAACCACTGGGAATTTTCCACTGGCGTAAGCACAAACTTTCTCAGTACTTCTTGGGTCGTCTTTCTTTCTTTTTCATTTGCATAGTCCACCCCAACCTTCCATACAACCATCGGTTTCTAGAATAATATAGGAATTCAGAGGGGGTAGCTCTAAGTCTGGGAGGTTCTGGACCAGGTCTTTTATCCTTTTAATCAAGAGATGATCAGACTGTTTGATTCTTTTGTCTCCATGGGGGCTCGTTTTAGAGTAAAGTAGCCCTAGGAGCGTTCCCAAGTTGGGAATATAGGCTCTGACGTAGTTAAGAATGCCAAGCCAGGATCTCAGACCTGCCTTCTCTTTGAGTTTTCCATCATCAAAGCTAATGATCTTATTCATGATGTGGGGCTGAAGTTTTATCCTCTGGTTACCGATAACAGCCCCTAAAAACTCGACCTCCTCTGTTGCTATTTTTATCTTAGTGGGGGATAGAACTAGTCCCCATTCTTCACAGATTGTTAACATCTTTTCCAGGTGTCTCGCGTGCTGCCTTTCGTCTTCTGAAAATACTAAGATATCATCAATATATACCGCAATAAAATTCTCTGTACCTTGGAAGCATTTGTCCATCTTCCTTTGAAATACTGCAGGTGCATTCTTCAGACCAAAGGGCATTACCAGCCATTCGTATAATCCTCCTGGGACCACGAATGTTGTCCAGGGTATGGACTCTGGGTCCATAGCTACTTGGTGGAAACCGCTCTTTAAGTCAAATTTCGAGAATATTTTGCTGTTCCCGATCCTTTTCAATATAGTATTAATGCCTGGCAAACTATATTGATCTTTATGGGTGTTATCGTTGAGAGTTCTGTAATTAGACATCATTCTTTCCTTTCCTTTTATTTCTTTTCCTGTGATCAGATCTATAGTGGTTCCTGAATTCACAATGATGGCCATTGTTCTTTGCCTGCTTGAACTTGGCCGAATGACTCCAATTTTTAGCAGCTCTTGGGTATGTCTGCTAAATTGCTCCTTCATTTTGGGGGTGACGTGTTTAAGGGGCTTATCCTGCACTGTGAGATCTGGGTTTATTATGTCCAGCTTGCAGGTCACTTGATTTTTAGCCCAGTGTTTCACTGGATCGTCACCAATGTAACCTTGTTCCCTCAATTTTGCTAATAAGGGGGCAAACTTATGCTTGAATTGCTGGGATTCTGTGCCACAGCTGTACGCAACGGCTCTTTGTACATCTATGTATTCTATTTTTGTGAGGTCCAGTTCTCGTACTGCGGCTGCCGCGGTTACTTCGGCGTCTATTTTTGCCGTAATTATGGTTACATTCTTATAGAAGGTCACATATTGACCTTCGATCCTCAAGCCACCCTACATGGCTCTAATAAAGTTGCAACCAATTAGCATTTGTATGCCATCCCGTTTCCCCATTCGGAAGGCATAGGGGAAGGGTATCCGAAAGCGGTTCTCTTCGATGGACATCTGTCCACCCTTTAATTTGAGTCTCGCTGTCTGCTGCGATTTAACTCCGTTTATCTGAATAGGATATGCGCTAGGTTCCATTGCCTTTGGGGGTACCACCTCTTGGTCAATGCAGCATACCGTTGCACCAGTGTCCAGAATAGCCTGTATTTTGAACACCTTGACCCCTGGTATATCCATTTGTATTTCCATGTTATACAGTCGGTTTAGCACCCGTTTTCCTATCTTCGGCTCGGGTACTACACTCTGCAACTCTTCGTCAGATAATTTATTTGTAGATTCTCTGAAGTGGATTCCAGTGCTTCTTTGTGAGATTTCTCCTGCACTGTTATCCCTGGTTACGGATTTTCCTTTTTCGTTTGCTTTCTCTACTAGCTCGACCACCTCCTGAGCTAGTTCATATCTCTGGATCTCCTCTTTCAACCTTTGGTTTTCTGCCAGCAGATATTTGATGTAATCCAACAGTTCACCAATCAGCGAGTCTTTATCATCATACGGCACAATACTTGACCTCTGTATGATGATTTTTCTGCCTAAGTTGAATTTGGAACACATTGGGCAGACGGTTAGATGGCACCCCTTGCAGTGGGCTCTTATCTTCGGGTTCGTCTGTTCTTTGCACAATGTGCATTTCTTATGTCCCTTAGGGACTGGGCTATAATCCTCCCAATTATGTAGGCGATCTTTCATGGGCTATCCAGAATAGCCTGTATTTTGAACACCTTGACCCCTGGTATATCCATTTGTATTTCCATGTTATACAGTCAGTTTAGCACCCTTTTTCCTATCTTCGGCTCGGGTACTACACTCTGCAACTCTTCGTCAGATAATTTATTTCCAGATTCTCTGAAGTGGATTCCAGTGTTTCTTTGTGAGCTTTCTCCTGCACTGTCATCCCTGGCTACGAATTTTCCTTTTTCCTTTGCTTTCTCTTCTAGATCTACCACCTCCTGAGCTAGTTCATATCTCTGGATCTCCTCTTTCAACCTTTGGTTTTCTGCCAGTAGATATTTGATGTAATCCAACAGTTCACCAATCAGCGAGTCTTTATCATCATACGGCACAATACTTGACCTCTGTATGATGATTTTTCTGCCTAAGTTGAATTTGGAACACATTGGGCAGACGGTTAGATGGCACCCGTTGCAGTGGGCTCTCATCTTCGGGTTTGTCTGTTCTTTGCACAATGTGCATTTCTCATGTCCCTTAGGGACTGGGCTATTATCCTCCCAATTATGTAGGCAATCTTTCATGGGCTCAGGAAGGGTTACCTGCTTCCTCCATGTGTAAGCCTGTTCTTCTGTTAACATCATGGCTGTTTCATAGGGGAGGTCATTCAGTTCAGTAGTGAGGGATTTTGCCATCCCTGCTTCTTCTTCTGAAAACGAGCAGATGGCCTCACTATCTAGTTCGTTCTGTTCTACAGATATGACATCCCAGTCTTCAGATAGCTCTAAATTTTCTATAATTTCCGCCCTGGCAATATTCCCTTGCTTCTTTCTACATTCTCGGGCAAAGTGCCCTTCTTCTCCGCATATGAAGCATTTACACCTTCTCACCTTATCTGAATATTTTCTCTTAAAGACGCGCACATGAGTCTCATGTGGCTTTCCTCTGTATGTTTTGGCCTTTCTGAGGCCGTATTTCTTGGTCTTTTGGTAATATCCTGGTATAGGGATCTTGCTACAGAAGCTTAAGTCCTTCAAGCTTCTTTGTAGTAGGCCAGTGGTTGACCCTCGAAAAATTTATATTTTGTTGGGGGCTCGACGGAGGTACTTGGGATAACATAGTTTTGTTGGGTGCCGTCGTTCGACCCTCAAAAAAATATAGTTTTGTTGGGCCAACGTCCGACCCTTGAAAAAATATAGTTTTGCTGAGGGCCGTCGTGCGACCCTCATTAATAGTGGTCACAAAAAATGATATTTTTTATAGTGATATCCCACGAAATTCGGGGAGGCATCATCGTTTGACTCATTCCTTATCCTGCACTAATATAGACATGACAGATACTAACTATATATTCACACATGGAATTTTTTCTTACTTGAGCGTTGGAGTATCTTTCCAAGTCCCTCTACCCGAGCCACATCGAATCAGAAAGACGCGCAAGATTGCATCATCTCGACTTGAAGCAAGAACATATAAAATATCTATTTTATAAATAATTAATTACTTATTAACTAAAATGGAAGTAATTTTAATTGAAAAAATAATATAAATTTTATGAGTATCATATCAGTGTCTTAAATATTTGAAAAGGAATATAATCTGAATCGAAGAATACCAGCATGAACTAGATACATGTGTGTGAAACTATGAATAGCTCATTTTCCCTGTGGAATGCGTGTATAATTTAGTCAACATCCACCTACACAAATATTTGCTCGCCTTTGACCATAATTAACCGGGTCGGCGCGTCACGTCACGAGTCAAATCCACACTCCCAAGGAGGACAAAACCAAATCTGGTTAATTAACCCGGACACAATCGACCGTAAAATCGCAAACCGAGTCAGGTTCGCGGGACCCATCAGCACACGTAAATTTAAAGCAAACGTTGACAAATAGGGAGCTCTACAGAGCACGCGCAGTCAAATTTAATTAATTTGATTGAGTTAAATAATGTGATGGCAAACATAAACATCGGTTTGGCCGTTTACAACTGTGGTCTGTGGACATTCAACAACTTGGTCGTGGAGTACAGAAAATTAGGGGGAATTGACTTGATTAAGTTTTAACTATGTTTAGCTTGTTAGTGCAATCACATGTTAATGATAACCTCAACATTAGTACCCAACCCTTTAGGAAAACAATGTCTTTGATAAATTATAGTATTTCTTACATTTATTTTTATAAATTCATAACAAAAATTGAGACTAAGACTCCGGTCAACGTCAAAACTAATTTCCTCACGACAATAATGATAATCTTAATTCCGGGAATGTACTTGTTATTGGCAACAATTTGACTAATATTTGATCGATCATTTTGTACATGTTGCGAGCATGCCTTGTATTTGGACGCCCAGAAGAGTTAAAATTGGAAGTTGCATGCTCCGATGAACAACGTGTAACTTGCGGTCGCTGTGCTTGAGTGGACTCGGTTTACTAGACGACTCCAGGCCTGGCCCACCTTGAGCCAACCAACACAAGGAATTCTATTGTGGGCCCCGTAGGCGGAGCAACCAAGTAGACCATCTTTAATCAGCACCCGTGCTTGTACCACCTTCGGATTAGATGGGAGGCGGCGTGGGAACCACTAACTAATACCTTAGATGGGTTAAAAGAATCCACGCGGTTGTGACTATGAAGAAGGGAACAAACGGCGGAGGAATTAATTTAAGTAGCTCGTTTTGCTCCTTACTCTCCTTTCCATCTACATTGCCCTTACTGGACTAATAGATGGGTCCCAAGATTAGTACCAACTAAAAGGGTGGTAAGAAAGTGAGGCGGTTTTGCGTGTGGGTGAGAATAATTGAAAAGGAAGCCAGCATAGCGGTAAACGCAGACTTCTTTGCCGTTCTCCTTTTCTCCATCCATCGCCGAACCAAATCGAGACACATCATCGACCGATACTATCTTTTTTCTTCTCTCTCCTATGTTGGCTTGGCTTCGCTGCCATATACGTCTGAAACCTTGCAACCGCGTGCGCCCCCCGAGAAGAAGGCTCCTGGAAATGCCCTCGCTTCCTTCTCTTTATTATATCCAACAAATTCCCGCGTAACAAATTAACCAAATCTGATTCCACGAATCGGAATAGGAAGAAAGATTTAATCGATCGGCATGGGAGTTCCCAAAGTTCTTGCTGACCTGCGATTGCTCGTTGGCAACATCGAGCCGGACCGGCCCGTCGTCGGAATCCTCGCCTTCGAGGCGGCGACGGTGATGTCCCGCCTCGTCTGCCTCCACCGCTCCCTCGCCGAAGAGGAGGTCCGCCGCCTCCGCACCGACATGCGGTCCCAGGGCGTGGGATATCTTACCTCCAAGGACCAGAGCTTCCTCCTCCGCCTCGCCTGCGCCGAGCAGCTCGCCGAGCTCGACAAATCCGTGGTCGCCATCTCCTGCCTCGGACCCAAGTGTGACGACCCTCTCCTCCGTGGCTTCCACCGGTTCTACGCCGAACTCAAGGCCGGCGGATGGTGCGGCTTCCTCCGCGGTGGGGGCGGCACCGGCGACCTCGACCACCTCGGGCTTGGCACGACCGCGAAGACGGTAGAGAAGAGGATAAAGAAGATGGAGAACTACGTGGAGGCAACGTCCCGGCTGTACGCCGAGCTGGAGGCGCTGAACGAACTGGAGGCGTCGGAGCGGCGGATGGAGCAGTATCGACGGCACAGCGGCCCGATCCCGATGCAGAAGCCGCCCGCCACGCCCGCCCAAGTAGACTCCGTCCAGATCGAGCTCCGTTCGCGGCGCCAAAAGGTCCGGCATCTCAAGGAGGAGTCGCTGTGGAACAAGACCTATGACAAGGCCGTGGAGGTCATGGTTCGCGCGGTAATCACCGTCTTCGCCAGAATCTGCGTCGTCTTCGGCCCTTATGTTCTTATGCACTGGGGCAAACCAGATAAGTATAACTCAGGCAAATACACGTCGGGACCGCTGGAGCGGCTACCGGTGGCGAAGAACGCCGCCTTCCTGAATAACTCAGCCCCAATCTTCATCGTAAAAGACGAGCCCGACACGCCGTTCGAGAGTCTGAGCAAATTGATGGAAGCAGGTCCGAGCACCGTCGGCGGGTCGGGACTCGCGCTACGGTACGCCAACATGGTCGTGCTCGCGCGGAGGCTGCTGAAGATGCGATCGTCAGCGCCGGGGGACGCGGAGTCGGAGGAGGAGGAAGAGGCGGCGACGAGGGAGGAGCTGTACGAGATGATGCCGGCAGGGATACGGGGTGCGGTGAGGACGAAGCTGAGGGAGTGGTGGCGGAGGGAGGGGGGGACGACGGTGGACGGGTCGTTGGCCGAGGGGTGGAGGGAAGCGGTGGCAGCAATCTTGGCCTGGCTGGGGCCGGTGGCCGACGACACGCTTCGGTGGCAGGACGAGCGCAACATGGAGCGGCAGCAACGATTCTACATGCAGCCGAGAGCGCTGTTGCTGCAGACGCTGCACTTCGCCGACTTGGAGAAGACGGAGGCCGCCGTCGTCGAGGTCCTCGTCGGGCTGAGCTGCATGCTGTGGTACGAGGAACGTCGACGTGAATCGCACAGCTCTAGTAATTAATACCCTCAGATTGAGTTCTTAATTTCAATACCCTTAATTAATTCGAATTAATCAAGAGGGACTTCGCAAAAACATTTCAGAAATTAAATTTCATGCAGCAACGGAATGTGTTTGCGAATTCCATCATCTATGTTTTGTTTCTATGTAATTAATTAATTAGGATCTTGTTTATATATTCATTTTGGGTAACATATGATAATATATAATACAGAAGAGGATCGGATTGGCTGTTTCTTCTTGCTCTAGAGTTTTTGTTGATGAATGATGATGGTTAAAGGAAATTATATATAAAGAATCCAGATCTTTGTCTCGTTCTAATAAATTCTATATATATTTATTTCTAATTAATTTTTTTACGTGAATCAACACCACGTGGAGATTTGTCGCGTTGAAACAAGTGTTTTTCTTTGACTTTTGTGCCAAATCTTAGATAATATTTTCATGTCTAAGAATCAATGAGTTGCTCAGATTCCTTGCCACTTTGCCCTCCTCAAGAAAAGCTTTCCAGGTTTTGGCATATCTTTAAATAACAAATATTGATCCGGTTGAGTCATTAGTTAACTTCCGATTTAATTACTTTGATGTTTTTTTTAAAAAAAGAAGCTCAGTAAAAGGGTCACTTCCTTCCTGCTCAAGTGGAGGATGGAAGGGGCAGAATGGTAGGGGCTTCCCTCGCCTCCAGTATGAATAGAAAAATATTCCCTCTGAACCATCCCACTTCTATTAAGATCAACCTCAGAGTTTACATTTTCAGAACAAAAACAAAATGTATTACAATGACCTCTCATATTACTATTGATCACTATTCCGTGCATTATTGAATCCAACCTTAGCAAGGTTATGAGCTGCAGAATTTAACTCTTTCTTGATGTGAATCCATTCTATAGTCTCTAACTTCTTACTGATTTCATGAATGTCCAATACAAGGCTATGGACGTGCCAAGGGGGCTTTTATTTCTTAACCCAAGATATTTACAGCTTGCAAGCTATCAGTATGAAGTTTAATATGCTTGAATCTCAGTTCCATAGCTTTGTTGATACCCAATCAAATTGCCCAGATTTTGGCTGCTAAAGGTGAGCATGCTATTTTGGAACTACTGCAGTTTACAATTGATTTTCCATTTTTATCAGTAACCGTGAACCCCAAACTTGCTTTAAACTCCTTTGATTTCCAAGCAGCATCACACTTGTGCATGCTTCTATTATCACACTAGAAGTTCTTTTTAGATACAGTATCACAAGTACATATATTCATGTTCTCATTCTCATTCAATTCTGTTCTTTCAGTTTGATTCCACAGGATATCAGAAATTGCTTTGCAAAGTATAGAATTCATCCACCAATTTTTCTTGTTAAAACAACAATCGTTTCTGTTCTTCCACAAATGCCATAGTGATGTAGCAATCAATTCAGTAATCCATTTCATTCCTGCATTGTCAGTATCATTCTTTTCCATCAGCCATTTTTCTTGTACGACTACAACAAAATTTTTATTTATTGACGGACTTTGTTTGACGGAAGACATAGACGTCGAAATGTTAAAGAAAAAAAAATTTAAAAAAAAACAAATTTCGACGCCTGCATCTGCTGGCGCCAGCGTCGTGGGTTAGCGGGCGCCTTCGCCCAGGCTGGAGATGGGAAATCTCCCGCCTCCCGCAATTTTTTCTTAAAAAATTTCAAAATTTCTTTAATTTTTTTTTCTACTTCTATTTATATCTCTATTCTTCTTCATTCTTCTCCTCTTCCATTTTTATTTTTCTTTCCTTCTCTTCTTTCTCTTCACCTATTTTTTCTTTTATCCTCTCCTCTTTTATTTTCTTCTTTTCATTTTTTTCTTCACTAATCTTTTTTTATCTTCTTTTCAGGTTATCAAAGCTGTTCAAAATTTCGGTTCGAATCATCAAAAATTTTAAGAGGTTAGTATATAATATTTTCCTCTCCTCATATTTCTATTTAATTAAATATAAATTTCTGTTTAATTAAATTTAAATTTATGTTTAATTATATTTATTTAAAATTAATTAATATTTTAAAAAATTTACAGTGCGGAATTCAAAACTTGAATTCCATGCTGCAGAATTAGAACAAGTGTGAACTGCGCCTGCTCAATTTCCGCCACGTGGTGGAAATCGAGCAGGCGGTGCCCTGCTTGATTTTCGCCACGCGGCGGAAATTGAGCAGCGTAGGCCCCGACCGTTCGATTTCCGAAACGTGGCGGAAATCAAGCAGGTCAGAACCCCGCCGGCTCGATTTCCACCACGTGGCAGAGATCGAACGGGTGGAATTGGTTCCCACCCATTCCGCCCTACTCAATTTTCGCGTGCAGCGGAAACGAGCAGGCGCACCGAGCTGCGCGCCAGCTCGAATTCCACGTGCCGAGGCGTGCCTGCTCATTTCGCTGCACGCAGATTTTTTTAAAAAAAATTAAAAAAACATACCGGCGCCTGAGCCAGACGTCGAAATGTAACTTTTCGACGCCTGAGCCAAACGTCGAAATGTAACTTTTCGACGCCTGAGCCAAACGTCGAAAAGTTACATTTCAACACCCGTAGTTATACACACGTTTTCGACGCCCATGCAGGCGTCTAATTTTTTTTTTTCGGCGGAAGAAACGTCAAAATTTTAATATATTTTGACGTCAAAATTTTATGGTTTTGTTGTAGTGTACCCAGTTTTCTCTGATCTTAAATACAAGCTTAAAATCATGCTCTAATTTTTTCCAATATTCTTTTGCAAATTGGCAGTCAAAGAGAATATGTTTCATATTGTCTTCCTCTTTACCACGCACAAAGCAGCAACTTGGGGCAACTTTACTAATATTTGACAGATACTTTGTGGTAGGCAGTCTGCCCCATAATAGTTTCCGACAGAAGTTTTTGACTCTGGTGTAGTTCTCATGTGCCACATCCTGTTCCAGTCAATCTCAGTCATCTCTTCTATGTTCATTTTTTCATTTATGAAGTCGTAAGCAGACTTGCAATTGAGTGCATTACCTAGCTTCCAAATCCATCATTCTTTTATCCTTCTTCTGGGAATATAAATCTCTGCAATGTTGTTAAGATGGAAGCCTCGAGAAAGTTCGAGAATAAGCTCCAAGTCTCATTCCTTATTACAGATTAAATCAACAACCTTATTAACCTTGGAAACCATACTCATCTTAACATAAGTTGGCCACTTATTAATAGGGATATCAGAAAACCAGGGATCCTTCCATTTATCAACATTAGTTCTTGTCCCAATTCTCTTCCTTAGTCCTTCCTTTAATCTTTGAATTGTTGCATTCGGTCCTTCCTTTAAGCTTTGAATTGCTTCTTGAATGCATTTAAAGGACCATGAGTATTTGGTGTTATTCTCAAAGAACCAGGGGTGGTATCTATTATATTTGTTGATCAATAATTTAGACCAAATTCTCTTTTCCTTATTCAGAAAAGGTAGTATTCGACTTGCATGAATTGTTTGCTTGAAGATACCAATGTCCTTTATACCAAGTCCTCCCAAACTTTTCCTCGTTGTGACTTTTTTCCAGTTCAGCAAATGAAAACATTTCTTGCTTTTACTAGATTTCCATAAGTATTCTCTAGATATACTTTGGAACTTATTAACAATGCCTTCATTGATCCCAGTAGAAGCCAAAGTATGCATAGCGAGAGAATTCATAACTGAGTTAATTAGAGTAACTCTTCCTACTTGAGAAAGTCCTTTCCCTACCCAGTCATCCACTTTGCTCATTGCACTATGAAGCATGATCTCTTGATGGTTGTTGTCAAGCTTTTTTAGACTGACAAAGGCTCCCAGGTATTTCATAGGAAACATTCCTTCCTTAAAATCAAAAACTTTACAGATTTCTTTCCTTATGGCATCTTGACAGTGCATAGGGAAGTATACTTCTGATTTAATTTTGTTTACCTTTTGCTCAGTCAAACTATAGTATAAGCTCAGTGTTTTCTGTACATTTCTGCAGTTCATCATATTCCCCTTTATAACAATCAGGATGTCATCGGCAAATGAAAGGTGGCTTAATTTGAGCCCTTTGTACTTGAAAAAATTTATTTCACCAAATTCCTGATATCTATGAAGAATCCTTGTTAAAAGCTCCTACATAATGATGAAGATTTAGGGAGAGATAGGATCTCCCTGCCTCACCCCCTTGTAGCTATGAAAACTCTCAAACTTTATACCATTGATGAGACATTTAAAGTTAGCAGATTTTAGACATGCTTGAACCCATCTTTAGAAGATATCAGGAAAATTCATATAGCTCATGATATTGTCCAGTGCCTCCCATGAAACCCTATCGAATGCTTTCTCCAAGTCAATTTTCAATAATATGTAAGACCATTTCCTTTTTGATTTGCTGATTACATTTGCCACTTCATTGATGATCAAGATATTGTCATGGAGTCTCCTTCCCTTTATGAATGCGCACTGCTCTTCAGAAATCAGAGAACTGATATAAGGCTTCAATCTATTGACTAAGGCATTTGATAAAATTTTGTATATGACATTGCACAATGCAATAAACCTATAGTCAATAATTTTAGAGGCACCATCCTTTTTGGGTATAATGACCAAGTCAATATCCCCCCAAGAGTCAGGCAGTAATGCTTTTATAGAAAATTCTTTGAAGGCAAGCCCAATTGAATCTTTTAAAGTGTCCCAATACCTGGTGAAGAACTCCACATTATAGCCATCTGGACCTGGGGCCTTTCCCCTTCCAAGGCTATTGACTGCATCCCAAATTTCTTATTTAGAGAAATCTCTGCAGAGATTAGTCTTAGTCTTTTCCAATTAAAGTCTTTGACTTCTTGCCGGTTCTGATTGATATCAACATTAGGCTCTTCACACCAAAGAATTTTGTACCAATCTGCAAAGTTTCTTGCAATATTTGATGGGTTGTCAATACAAGAGCTGTCAACAGTGATACTAGAAATGAAGTTTCTGCATTTTTTGAATTTGGCTAGATTATGAAATTTTTTTGTGTTTTTATCATTTTTCTCCAACCATTTGGTTCTAGCCTTGGACCACCATTTGATATGAACTTGCCTATTCAATGCCATTACTTTATTAATTAGGCATTTCACTTTAATAATATCTATGTCATTACAGTCACCTGATTCATCCTTCTTCTCAAGCATATCTAGCTCTTATTTGGTTTCTTTTAAGTCCTTCTCAAGTGGACAGATATTACTCCTGGTCCAAGTTGAGACTTTCTTCTGCATAGTACTCAGTTTCTGATCAATGGCTATCATATCTTTAGGCTTGTTATTGCTTCCCCAATGCTCTTTGATAAGCAGTTCAATTTCCTTATGTTCTAACCAATGATGCTCAAAAATAAATTTCCTTTTTAACTTGAAGTCATCCTTCTTATTCATAGCTGTGAGTAAAATTGGCCTGTGATCTGAGCTAACCCTGTTGAGTTGCTTAACAGTATTTGAACTGAAAGAACTCAATCAGCTCCAATTAACTAAGGCCTTATCAAGCCTTGCTAGAATCTTATTTCTTCCCATTCTATTATTGCTCCAAGTGAACCTATTGCCTTCAAATTTAGTTTCCATTAGGCTAGCTTCCATGATCAAATCCTTGTAATCATTTATAGATTGGCCCCACTTGAAGAGGTTGCCACCCTTTTTCTCATCTTGGTTGTCCACACAGTTATAATCACCTATTAGCAGCCAAGGTAAGTCTTGAGTGTCAATTCTGCTAAGAAACTCCTACAAGATGCTTCTTTCACCTAGGTTATTGGTAGCATAAATTCCAATAAGTAACCAATGTTTCTTCCCATTAGATTGAACCATTGCTGTTATAAGCTGACTACAACTAAAAATCATTTGAAACTCAAGGTAGCTATTTTTCCAAACTAGCACTAAACCCCGTAATCTACCATCTCCAGCCACATGAATTCCAGACCATTGTTTCCCAAATTTTTTGATGCAGAGCAATGAATTATCCTCATTTAGGTGGGTTTCAACTAGCAATATCAAGTCAGGTTTGTGATTTTTAATCAAAATTTCAAGGTGATCCTAGGTAGATTCCTTGAGGCCACCTCTAATATTCCATGAGAGGACCTTCATGAATGTACCGTATCATTTGAGTCACTTTTGTGTGACTTTACAGGATCACCATCAGAGCTAATGACTTTAGGGTCATTTGAGAATCTTCTTTTCTTTCCTTTGGCTTGATTAAGATTCAAAGGAAAATTTGATGCGTATATGTGCAAATTTGATGCATATATGTGCTATGATGGAGGCTTCCTTCTTCTAGGATTAGATGTCTGAGAACATACTGAATCAACAT
This sequence comes from Canna indica, assembly GCA_034359265.1. Taxonomy (NCBI): domain Eukaryota; kingdom Viridiplantae; phylum Streptophyta; class Magnoliopsida; order Zingiberales; family Cannaceae; genus Canna; species Canna indica. The sequence goes on along the minus strand of CP136890.1, from coordinate 65,938,599 downwards.
TATTTAAGTCATCATTTTCCTGTACTTATTTTTCCTTGATTTCATTAACTGTTATTTCAAAGACTTCTGTCAACTTCTTATGAAACTTCTCGATGTTCTTTTCTATGTTAACAGGGGCATGGATAGGCTTAGTTCTTTTAGCAACAAATTTATCAGCAATAACTTTTTCAACATTGAAACCAGCTTTGTTTCCTTCACTGATGAAAGGGTTTGTAACCTGAGAAAGGTGTTTTGCAGGCTTGACAGCTTGACATATTCCATTCATAGTGTTTGCCATTTGCATTTGGCTGCTAGTTATAGTTTGTCCATCCAACATTAATTGCTGCTTATCAATAACCATATTAGCTTGTTCCTGATTGCTTGTTATAGTAGTTTTGCTACTATCATTGTTCAAAACTTGTTATTTCTTTACTCCAGCATTCCTTCTTTTTCTATTTACTAGCTGCCAGGGCCCATGAACACAACTAGAATCCATATTTGTGGCAGCAACATTGCTTTGTATATCACAGTTCATTACTTCCTTGCTTGCAGTTTGACTTGTATTCTGGACTGAGTTTGTACAATTCTCTAACAAGTGCCCCATTCTACCACATCCATAGTATAGCTTAGGGATGTTTTCAAATGCAATTACTTGCCAAAATCTACTTCCCAAGCAATTAACCCAAACTCCGTTAGGTACACATTTGTCAAGCTTCCATAGAATGCAAACTCTTACAAATTTAGCTCTAATGCCTCTAGTTGTTACAACATCAACTTTTACAGGTTGGCCAATGGCTGAAGCTATCTTGAGCAGAATATCCTTGTGCAAATACTCAACTGACAGTCCAGGAAATTGAACCCAAACAAGAATAGTGTCTATTTTCTCAATCAGTGGCTAAAAGTTTGCCTTCCAATGTATTAGCAATAGTACTTGGCCATTTAAAAACCAAGGCCCATTTGTAATGACATGATTCATGTCTTCATTATTTGCAAATTTGAAACAAAATAATCAGATGCTAAATCAATCACTTGCATGATGTGTTTAATTTTCCATATTTTCATCAACACATATTGAACCAAGTTTATGGGAGGAGTTTCACCCAAGAATTTGTCGTATAGGCAATTAATCCAATTCAGTCTAGATTGCTCGAATATGTCGTCCTCTATCATCACTTCATCAGAAGAACTCTCCTGCAGTGCCATGATTTTTGATTTAGCCTGCTTGCCATCTCTAGAAGTCGAGAATGAGTTTGCCTCCTTGAATAGACACGCCCATGATCCAAGCTTATTGACGCTTGAATTACTGGCTCCATCAGATATGATTTTCTTTTTTTTTGTCCCATTCCAATGCCCATCTCCACGCATCAGACTAGTGTGCTTCGTCAAGCCCTTCGCCAAAGTTTCTGTAGCAACATTTGTGAACATTCCCGAAAGAGAACCACGGTTGAGATTATTCCTCACTCCATTAGATGAAGACGGGGATCAACATTCAAGGAGGAAGAGAATTGGGGGTTCGACAACTCACAACAAAAAAATAGGGTATCACCAACGGATTATCGGTTGGTAAATACGTCGGTGATGACCATGCTAGGTATTACCAACGGATATTATTATATCCGTTGGTAACACCAATGGTAATTAATGTCCGTTGGTAACACCAACGAAAAATATTATCCGTTGGTAACACCAACAGAAATATATTCTGTTGGTGATGCCAACGGATCACTATTCGTTGGTGTCACCAACGGATCATACTCTGTTGGTATTACCAACGGAGATAATATCCGTTGGGAATACCAACAGATATCATCCCTGTTTACACTGACATATTCAACAAAGGTATCCGTTGGTATTACCAACTGACATCTGTTGGTATTACCAACAGAAACATTCGTTGCTAATACATTTTAATTAAAATGCTCATACCCATATGAATTTTTATTTTCCTGTATATAACCTATAATCACACATCAAATTTTCTATTTACCCAATCACAAATATATATACAAGTCAAGAAAAAAAAAATCATATTTCATAACCAAATAATAGTGTCATTTTCATAACCAAAACCAAGCATCTACAATCGAGTATATTATCAAACAAATACAAACAAGTCTAAGTCAAATTTTCCCTAACATTAACCGAATTGTGTAGTGTAAAATCATAACCAACATACAAATCTTAACCAAATACAAATCCATTATCAACCAAATACAAATCTTAACCAACATCATAACCCAGATGGAGGTGGAGGTGCAGTGGAAGCTGAAGGTGAATCTGTTGATTGTAAAGAGTTGACTGGAAAGCCGAGTTGTGTTAACATCAACCGAACTTGAGCTTCCACTTGTGCTTGTACTTGCATCTGCACTTGTGATTGTTGTGATTGCATGGATGCTTCCAATTCAGTAATATATTGTCGCATGGATGTCATCTCAGTCTGCATCGCATTCCACCCATCATTCATTCGACCATGGCCCGATGTACTAGATTCTGCTGAGCTAGAACTCCCCATAATGGATTTAACATCCTCTCGACATCCAAAACCGTAAACCCGATTATGAGATGGATGTCCAGAGGCATTAATCCATTCTTCTGGATCTAAAATGAGTTGTGATGCTACATATGTACCATACTTTTCTATGATCAATACCTCATATGCCTCCTGTACAATGTTTTATAAAAATAGTTAATTACGATATTTTAAAAAGAAGCAACATATAAAATAAATACATACCGCAACACTCTGCGATTTGTTGTCGATATAGTCACCCTCACCACTATTACGCTTATGAGTATGCTTAAACAACTCAAGATGGGTTGGGGGTCGGTTCAACTTTTCTTCCTACAAAAAATGACAAATAATATTTAATTAATAATATTTTTAAAAACATATAGGATAACAAATTCTATTAATATCATACCAATTTTCTTCGATGAGCCACAAATGAAATAGATCCACCTATATGTCGTGTGACGTCACTATCTACCTCTTTCTTACGATTTTGACGAGCAACTTCGGATTTTCTCCTCCACTTCTCCGTGACCCAATGCTCACTAATAAGTTGATTCCACACATCTGGAGATATCCATGGAGGGCCACATCCGTTAGTTCGACTAATATCATCAGTATTGGCCTTTCTTTTCGCATAATTCCTTGCATCACACATATTGTCAGAAAAGCGTCGACAAGCTGTTCTATCCCATATTTCATGAACCTCGCTTGTCCTAGATGGATCCCAACGATAGACTGTCTGAAAAAAGACAAATATGTTAATGAAATGATAGTTGACAACATTCTAAAGAAGTACCAATTTGATGCAATTATATGATCACACAATCAATCATGGCATATGCAGGTTTCATGCAGCCAACCTTCTATTACTTCAGCTAAATCTTTTTAGAGAGGAAAAGGCATATGCAGTTATGAATATTAGTATGGCTAAAACTTACTAATATTCAGTTATGGCTAAAACTGAATATTAGTATGCATTTATGTAGTTATGAATATTTAGTATGCAGTTATGCAGTTATGAAAAAGCATACATGAATATGCAGTTATGAATATTAGCCATATGCAGTTATGGCTAAAACTTACTAAGAAGCTTTCTTGTGTACCAATAACATGATGAGTATGGGTCAAAAACTGTTGCAATATGAGTAGGTGTCTATCACACAATCAATCATGGCATATGCAGGTTTCAGGATAAACTTACTAAGAAGCTTTTGGTGCTCAATAACATAATGAGTATGGGTCAAAAACTGTTGAAATATGATATGCTAACGATTATATCAAGTAAGCATAACGACTTCTTGTGTACTAGTATAAACTGATACTCTTTATTTTGTCTCAAAAAAGACTTATTTATGTACTGTCATCTCACAAAAGATTTTTTTTCTTCATGAGGGTAGTGGAACTGATGAGCGTATAGACATATGTAGCTCTCTTCTTGGAAATAAAAAAGAAGAGAGCAAAAATAATCTAATTGTGGTACTTGTTTCTCTCTTCAGTAAGTCATGTGGAGCTGTGACCCATAAGGCTATAAATTCAAGTGCTGGGCTGGACATGCCGTGGATAAGCAGTAATAACTATAGATATAAATGACTTCAGGAGGCAAATCATCAACATAAGGATTTCTATCTTTGAGTCTGCAATAACTAAGGAATACCTTGATCATGATGTTGCCTATCAAATACTTTTTTTCTCTATTGTTGTTGTTCTCATGAGAGGTGATGGTTCTCTTTTAATACCTTGTGCAGGCAATGGATAACAACAGACTGTTTATAATAAACAAAGGTATTAGAACATGCTATGGTATTAGAACAACTTATGGGCAGCATACTTGTTATGAGTAGACCAAATAGATGTTAATGGTATTAGAACATGCCACATACTTGTTATTCCCTAGTTACTTTATTTTCTTAGAATTTGGACAACTAGTCATTCCTATATCAGTCATGATACTGATATAGTATCAGGATAAGCTGGAGCTTCTTCCTATTCAGTATCTTGATACTCATATCCACAAGAGCTTCTTCCTTCCTTCTTGATAAGCTTATGCAACTTTATTTAAGATCGTTGTAGATGTGATCTTTAGAGTTTAGATTATAAATCCAACTAAAATCCACATTTTTTAGCTGTACGAAATGTGGTCATCGCTTGATAAACTGATTCCCCACTTTTAAAGAGAAAGCTGGGAATATTTAGATAAACAAGGAAGCTCATGTTCAATTTTTCTCTTATCCAAGTACAAGAACATTATTTCTTGGTTTAATAACTTTGTGCCAAAGAGAAAACATCTAGATAAGTAAAGCTAAAAAACACCATAGGGATGAGCTAAATAAGTTGCACGACCACTTCTATCATTTTATTTTGAGTTCTCATCATACATCTTATAAAACCCTAGTATGTTCATTCCTAATTTTTTAATTATCCAGGAAGTTCAAGACATACTATACTTGACCTGAACACACCCCCTATAAAGCCACATTGTTCCTTTCTTTCTGTTTTCCTCCTCTAACTATTCACTTTTCTAGTTTCTACTCATGTGTTATTTGTAAATCTCCCTTTTTCTCGGGGGTGTGTTCAGGTCAAGTATAGTATGTCTTGAACTATACTTGTTATGAGCAGGCCAAATAGATATTAATGGTATTAGAACATGCCACATACTTGTTATTCCCTAGTTACTTTATTTTCTTAGAATTTGGACAGCTAGTCATTCCTATATCAGTCATGATACTAATATCAGTATCAGGATAAGATGGAGCTTCTTCCTATTTAGTATCCTGATACTGATATCCACAAGGGATTATAAAGAGGGAAATGAACAGTGATGTAATAAAGAGGGATTATACTGATATCCACAAGCTGGAGCTTATCAAGTCATTCCTATCTGTGTCAAGGGATGGTTTCATATAAAGAGGGAAATGAACAGTGATGCGCACAACCTGGCAAGGTCTGCTCTGGAGCAGAAGGAAGGAAGGGAAGAAAATTTTATTTATTTGTTCAAACCAGGTAGTAGTAGTTCTTTGAATGAACATGTTGTGTTACCTATAATAAATAGTGTAGTAAGCAGTAGTCCTCATGTAATAAATAGTAGTAGTTTTGTCCATGTAGATGTGGATTCTGATGTAAACAATTTGTATGAAAGTAATAAAATGGTCAATACTCATGGGCATGATGCAACAACAAACTGGATATGAAAATTAGCCAAAGCTCATGCCTGTGCAAATGATACTGGTGTTCATCAGCTAGTGAACCACTGGTAAGCTTCTATGACTAGAAATATGTACCTAATCCACATATAACTATTTGCTCTTTTGTTCCGAGTATCAAAAAACATATTGTACATCATTCATCAATAATAATGTACATCAACGGGCATCTATCTTCTAAAAAGAAATTCATTTTCAATCGAAATCTTTATAAGTGAATTATTCCATCATTCATACAACTCTTCCAGAAATAACTGTATATTAAAATTTTAGGTTGAGGACATCAATGAAATTTGTGACTTATATTCAAGAAATTTGACTTGCTTTATAGGGAAATACCTTAAATTTATCCCAAATGAATTCCTTCACATGTGATGGTACTTGAGACCAACATGGCCATGCACCCGTAAAATTTGCCTTAATTATTGATGAAATATCTCGTACTACTTCTGTCTCGGGGAAGCTGCAAAAAATAATGTTAACAAATAAACACATTATAAATGATGTTAATAAATATCTTGTATTTACAAATGATGGTGATTGAATATCTGACTACATATATACCTTTTCTTATCAATAATTAGTAGGTGTCTATCATCTGGTGTCTCTGGCGGCTGTGAAGGCTGATTTGGTCCTCTTCCTCGACTTTGATGTGAAGTACCATCACTTTGTGTAGGAATAGATGCGTCATGTATAGACGTAGATGGTATAATAGGAACTGATGACATCAAAGGCAAATTCACTGAAGGTTGTGAGGGTAACGATGCTGCCGATGTCAACGGTGTAGGAATACTAGGAATATTAGGTGTTTCTATAGGAACAGTAATAGGTACAGGTATAGATATAGGTATCGTGGGTGCTAAAGAATCAATCACAGGTACAAGTTCAAGTATCATGGGTGCAAAAGAAATGATCACAGGTGGTACAGGTGTATCTTCAGATGATGAATGTATAAAAGTGGTAGAAGGGTATTGACTCAAAGGAGGACGCCCTCATCCTCGTCCTCGACCTCGACCTCGACTTCGTGTATTCACCATTACTTAATAAAACAAATGAAGCATATATAAATAATTAAAGATGATTAGAAGGATATATAAACATATAGTGTCATCCAAATTATGATAAAATACCTTATAACTTGTTAAACTCCTATGCAACTGGAGACTATAGACTTGAATATGTACCAAGCTACCTCATGTCAGAACAGTGGGTGTCTGGCCATCTATTGCCATCAACTGGAGACAATAGACTTAAATAAAATACCTTATTCATTGCCATCTATTTTGAGGCAGTGGGGTTTATATATATTAATAGCCATTAATTTGGATTTTATGATTACTATCAACACTTTATGCTCTCAACCTTCACTGTCATTTATGATTATTAGTGTCTTATCTCTAGATTAATTTAATTGCTTACCAATGGAGTTAACTATCATTAACTGTCAAGCTACTATTGAACAAATGTCATTAATTTAATTGCTTACTAATGGAGTTAACTGTCACTAGAAATCCTTATCCTTAACTACCTAGCAAGTGTAGGAGAAGTTGTGTTTACATTTATCCTTATCTCTTCTTTGTTATTTCCTTTGACAGGTTTTGAGTAGAGTTGTTGCGTTGAAGGAGTCCTGTAGTGTGTTCTGTTGTTTTCCTTACAAGAAGATTGTGTGCTCTCTTTGATTTTAATGAGCTCACACCAGGTTGCCATCATAGGAAGAAGTCTTCGGCAGCAAGCAGTGCCACCAATCTCATTGCTGGAGATCTCATTTCAGCCATCTTCCTTGAGATGCAGACACAGTTCATTCAGTCAATGACTTAATTAAAAAAATGATACTATGCATGATACCTTGGTTCCCTGAGTTCTTGATACAGTTAATTCAAAGTGTTGGCAAATCCTTTAGAAGAATGGTTGCAGTAATTAGCAGATAATTATATTGTGGATCACCTTACTTTCAGTCAATGAAGTTTAAAGTGAATGAAATGATCTCCTGGGCATATTTCAAAGTGAATGAAATGATCTCCCACCCACATTCTCTTCAGAAAAATTATAGAACACTACTATATTAATTTGATGACTGCTTTTGGACAAGATGCAAACCTTAATTAACTTGGAATTCCTCCACTCCAGCAAGGCCAATTGGCAGCAACTTCCACTTCTTGTAGCTCTGCAAGGATTAATTTTAAGCAATTACAAACCAATAACACCACCTGAACTATGTACCTTTAGAGAAAGTAGAAATTATGAATGAACTCAAGCATCAAGCATAAAAATAATTCAAACATATTAGATAGTCAGTCATGTCTGCATTAGAAATAAATTACAAATAGTGACTCATCAACTATAAGGCCCCAGGGCCCACTAAACACATATATTAGATAATTTGAGAAAAGTATAATAGAAGTTTAAAAAATTTCAATCATCATTCTCCTCATTTGACAAACACTCATCAACTTCATCATCTTCAGTATCTTCATCTTCAATGTCAACAACATTTGCTTCTTCTTCATCCTCCTCAATGGCATGTGTTTGAGTTCTCAAGAAAAATTCTTCATGTTGATCTACCTCATCAACTACTCCAACATTAACTAATGCATTGGATGCATCTAACTCTGTTGTAGGCATAATAGGTTGTACTGCTTCAACCTCATCCTCTTGAAAAAAATCATCGATCTGTGGAGGGATATTATCATATGTTTCTTCGATGTCTTCATATCTATTTCTTGCTTTAATTTTGCATGCAACCCACCAATCACTCTTCCTTTTTTCTTTGAGGGGTAACTCGTGTAATAAACTTGCTGAGCTTGCTCGGTTAACACAAAATGAGCATCAATATAAAGTTTTAACTTGTGATTGATTTCAACAAGTCCATGACGAGGATGTACCCTAACTCCTTTTTCGGTATCAAACCACTCACATTTAAATAACATCACCTGATTTCCTTCATCAAAGTATTCTACCTGTACAATATCAATCAGGATGCCATAGTAATCACGATCATAATCATTGTAACAACTGCCCTTAACACAAACACCACTGTTTATTATTTTCTTTCCATGTGAATATTCCTTGGTGTGAAACTTATATCCATTAACAAAATAACCCTTCATAGATCGAACAAATCTTTGCGGGCCTTGTGCAATGGCAAGAATTCGACTATCAATCGTGTCAATATTATGATTAACCTATCACAAAAAGAAGAAAAAGAACAATTTATAATATAGTCATGATTATTCATATTGAGAAAAAAAATTATTATATTATTCAACTTACATAATCTCTCAACCATTTTGGAAATTCTCTATCTCGTAACTTCTCAAGCTCTGCGTCAGTCAAGTGTAGTTCTCTTTGCATAACGATATTATTAAACTCACTAAAAAACAATAAAGTTTACATTAATATAAAGTAAATATATGAAATAATTAACACTACTATACGTACTCAATGAAAGGAGAGATCTCTTCACAATTCATAAGTACGTAAAGCTCAATTGCTTTATACTCATTTTTGTCGACCCTCCTATAACGCCCAACAGCCCCACAAGGTCGACCAGGATAGGTAAAGATAGATAGACGTCCCATGGTAGTTGGAACTCCACCATCATCATTTTGAGGTAATTGATTGAACCTTGTGTGTACCTTTTGGTCCAGGAATAAAATGAACAAGAAATTAATATTTCTTATATAATACATATATATATATCTATATGTGTGTGTGTGTGTTTTTTTCACAAATCAATTCAACCTTGTGTGTACCTTTGGTTCGAAGTAAAAAGAACAAAAATTAGAAATTTCCTCAATGATATATGCTTCACAAATGGATCCTTCGACATATGCTCGATTTTTCACTTTTTTCTTCAATTGAAGCATATACCTGAAAATATTCTTAGAAATTAAGACATATTTTTTTCAAAAATTTCAATCAAAAATAAAAAGGAAGATGTGTTACCTTTCAAATCTATATATCCATCTATATTGTACCGGACCACCAATTTTAGCCTCATAAGCTAAGTGAACGGGGAGATGCTCCATAGAGTCAAAAAAACTTGGTGGAAATATTTTCTCAAGCTTGCATAGTATCTTGACAATGTTTAACTCAAGTCGTTCTACATCCTCAATTCGCAACACACTTGAACACAAGTCCCGAAAAAATAAACTCAGCTCAGTTAATGCATCCCATACTGGATCAGGTAATAAATCACGAAATGCAATTGGAATAAGCCTTTGCATGAAAACATGACAATCGTGACTTTTCATTCCATAGAATTTGCAGTCATCTATATTTACACACCGACTTATGTTTGAAGCATAACCATCGAGAAATTTTAATTCTTTAACCCATTGACATACTGCTTTGATTTGTTCTTTGTTCAACACAAATGAGGCTCTCGGCTTCAACATTTTCCCATTAACATGCTCTAATTCTAATTCGGGGCGCTTGCAATACTTAGGCAAATCAACTCTGGCCTTGACATTGTCTTTTGTTTTCCCCTTGATGTCCATCACTGTATTGAATATATTTTCAAATACATTCCGTTCAATATGCATCACATCTAAGTTATGCCGAATTAAATTTGTATGCCAATACGGTAAACTCCAAAAGATACTTTTTTTAACCCAATTATGTTGTTGGCCAAATCCAGAAATTCTAACATTAATACATTGATTTCCAAATTGAATATCAGGCAATTTATCGACATGTGCCTTTATATCATCGCTCGATAATCGTAGAGGTGGAATATCTCTTTCAATTCGGCATTTCATAAATTTATCTCTTTGTCGTTGATATGGATGATCAAGAGGGAGAAATTGACGATGACAATAAAAAAATGATATATTTCTCCCATTTTCGAGAACAAAAGCTTTGCTACGCTCTAAACAATAGGGACAAGCTAACCTCCCGTGTGTGCTCCATCCTGATAGCATAACATATGCAGGGAAGTCGCTGATAGTCCACATAAGTGCTGCTCTCATTTGAAAATTTTGTCTTCTAAAGACATCATATGTCAAAATTCCATCAGACCATAACATGTTCAGTTCATCTATCAATGGCCTCAAAAATACGTCAAGTTCTTTACATGGGCTCTTTGGTCCAGGAATTATCAAACTTACGAACATAAATTGATCCTTCAAACACATAGATGGCGACAAATTGTATACAGTAATGAGCACGGGCCAAACTGAATAGGGAATAGAAGAATGCCCGAATGGGTTGAAACCATCGGTGCACAATCCTAATCTGACATTCCTTGGGTCAGAAGCAAATGAAGGATGGTGAGCATCAAATTGTTTCCATGCCTCACTATGTGCAGGATGTGCAACAACGCCGGAAGTACGATTCTTAACATGCCAAATCATATGCTTTGCAGTTTTTTCAGACATAAAAAGCATTTGAAGTCTTGGTGCTATAGGAGATACCATAAGACCTTATACGGTATATTTTTTCGTCTACCATTATTTAATAGTCTTGGCTTATATCGAGCATGTCCACACACTGAGCACTACGTTAAATTTATTATTTCTTTATAAAATAACATGCAATTATTCTGACATGCATCTATCTTCTCGTACCCAAGTCCTAATTTCTTCATCATCTTATTTGTTTTGTAAAAATTTTCTTCCAACTTTGCATCTTCTGGTAGCATATCTTTAATTATTAACATCAGCCGATCATATCAAGCTTCACTCATGTTAAACACAGATTTGCAATTAAGCAACTGTGACATGGCTGATAGCCTACTTTGACTCTTACAACCACTCCACAATGGCTCATCTGCATAATTCAGTAATTCAAAAAACTTGGCAGCTTCATCATTTGGTCTTTCTTCTCCAATACCTTCAATACCGATTGCATCCACCACCATAGTTCTATACGGATTTTGAGGAGCATCAAAGCTTTCTGATTGAGGAATGCTTGAGGATTCACCAACTTCTTCACTTGTCAACTCCCCATGTGCAATCCATTGTGTGTAGCCAGATATAAATCCCTTCGAACATAAGTGATATTCCACCTCATCTCGACAATGAAATTGAAGATTATTACATCGTCGACATGGGCACCTAATTTTATCACCAGAAACATATTGAGTTTTGGAGTATACAAAATCAAGAAATCCCTTGACTCCTTCCATAAATTCATTAGTCAACGCTCCTCCAATTATTCGACGTTTCATCCAACTACGATCGGTATACATTTTGAATAACTCTTTTCAACCTAGCAACAATATTAAGCACATTAATTATTAACATGCACAACATACAAAGGGAACCTTCGATTTAAAGCAGCAGTTGAAAATGAGGTTGATGCAAAAGTGAAAGTGCTAAGAACTGATAGAGGAGAATTCACCTCTAAACCTTTTGTGGTCGTGATGAACATGGAATAAAACATCAGCTTACTGCAAGGTATACACCCCAACAGAATAGGGTTGCATAAAGAAAAAATCAAGTTTTGGTAGAAATGACTAGATGTCTGCTGAAGGGAAGTAAGCTGCCTAAAAACTTGTGGGCAGAGGCTTTTAATACTTCAGCATACATTATAAATAGAAACACAACCAAAGCATTGCTTGAGAAAACATCATATGAAATTTGGTGTGGAAGAAAACCAAATCTCAGTCATCTAAGAAAATTTGGGTGTGTAGCTTATTGTCACATACCTAAGCAAAGAAGAAAGAAGCTAGATATTTCAGGGCTGAAATTTGGTGTGGAAGAAAACCAGATCTCAGTCATCTAAGAAAATTTAGCTAATAGTTCAAGTTCAGAGCTCATATGATCAGGATGAAACTGAAATTGTGAATTCTTAAATTTCAGGGCTGAAAATTTATCAACTTAATGTAAAATCTGCATTCTTAAATGGAGAACTCAAAGAAGAGGTTTATGTAGTTCAACAGTTCAACCAAAGGGTTAAAGGAAAGGAAGAAATGATCTATAGGCTAAAGAAGTCCTTATATGGCCTAAAGCAAGCTCCGGAGCTTGTATGAAAAAATTGATAGTTACTTTGTTACTGAAAAAAATTTCAGAGAAGCATGAATGAACACACATTATATATAAAAGAAGATGAAAATGGAGATATTCAGAAAAAGTACTACTGGATATCTATTCAAAGTTGGAGCAAGTACAGTGTGCTGGTGTTCTAAAAAGCAAAATTCAACTACATTATCTTCAACCGAAGCTGAATATGTAGCAGCTACTTCAGCAAGCTATCAAGCAATTTGGATGAGAAGAATTTTGTTGGACTTTGGGATTAATTTGACACAAGCTACATGCATATAGCTTGCAGGAGAAGATGGCAGGCATTGAAGCTCTTTCCACTTTTGTGCGGTCTTTGTCAATGGATGCTGCAGAGAGTATAGAAGCAGTAGGGTTACTATTGGATTTGTCCGAGATCATAAAAGTTCGACAAAGAATTGGTAGAATCCGAAAATTGGTAGAATCCGAGGCTGTATGGTGATGCTAGTGACACTGCAAAATGGCAATGACACTGTTGCATCACAATGCGCAGAGAGGTTATTGAGTGTGTTATCAGCCAATGCACACAATGTGCTTCTTATGGCAGAGGCCGGCTACTTCGTACCATTAGTACGCTATCTAAAAGAAGGTACTTTCAAGAAAATCTTCTTAATTTCTTTCTTAAATTTAATGTACTGTGCTAGCATGCATTGTTTATGTTGTTTAGTTTCTAATAGCATTTTGCATTAAGTTTCACAATCCTTCTAAACTGAATATAGGCAGAGTAAGTTGAACTCTAGTCTCTCGTTTCACAAGTCAGCTAAAGATAAAACAATATCCATATTGCATTCTCTAAAACCAATCAAGAAAAAAACTTAAAACAACACAAGAAGTAGAGTAAGTTGTAACATTCATATTTTTCTGATAAAAGCATTCTTCTTCGCCCAATTAAAAGTCATACCAATGAATTTTCAATACCATAATATACTCTATTCATTACGTTCTTCGACCAAAAATTCAAGAATCAATGCTAACCTTAGTGCACGATAAGCTAAGATAGTTGGCACCATGCATGCGTACTCATCCTACAATGGTCCAGATTATTTAGTAAATTAACACTCCAACTGTACAATTATGAGCTTGACTTAAATAAATTCTATAATGTTTTTGTTATAGGATTATCGAGCAGGTTGGTCCACTACAGTGATATCATCACTTGCAGGACTTGCCAAAAAATTTGCATTCATTGTCGGATCAATTATTGGTTTCTGATTACGAGAAGTGTTTGCTTGTGTTACGCGATTCGACCTATCGTTCAATGAGCAGGAAAACACATCGATACAATTCATGACTCGTCCAATAGTTTCGTCGTCTAGGGGTGTGCAACGGTCAGTTCGGTAAATTAACCGAATCGACCGTTCGGTTAACCGAACCGAATTTATACACAACATCTTAACCATTTTCCGAACCGAAACTTTCAGTTAACCGACCAAATTAACTGAAAAATTTTGGTTCGGTCCGGTTAACCGACCAAATTTTCCGATTTCAGAACAATTTCATCAGAACAATTCAGAACACACAAGCAATTTAACAAGAAGCAACATCCAATATCATGTATCCACATTCAAAAATGAAAACATTTTAATCTACAATCAGTTAACACTTAACAACAAGCAATTTAATCTACAATCAAAATTCAAAATAATTACTCAAAACAATTAATTACTCAACTAGTGAACTAGCTAAGCAAATGATTTTATCAGTCTAGAGACTACTTACACAACTAGCTAAGCAATTCTTTGCCTGTGAACTGCAGTTTATTACTCAACTAGTAAAAAATAAATCCTACTAACTTTCTCCATTCAATTTTCTCCATTCAATTCAAGTCTAGGGTCATCTATCTCAAAGTCTCTAAAAAAAGTTTCAAGATGCATTCTACTATCTTATTATAGAGCCTTGTTATGTTTGAAATTTCTAGCACATATAGTGTAGTATTTGTTTCTTTTGCACCATATGGCTAGTGATGGATAGATTGACCTGACTGACCTGATCCTATTTGCAAGTGTTCCGTGTTGTATCAACTAAATACTTTGAAAATAAATTCTGGTTCTGATAACTTGAATACGTACAAGCAAGTTCAAACCAAGAATGACCTTTTTTTGCTGCCATTTTAAAACTGGCGGCACAACTAGTTCCTTATTTAGATTCTTTCTTTCTCCTTATAATTTCCATATAGTTAACGAGGTGTATTTTGCAATGTTTACCGGCTTCCTCACATGGGGAGGAAGGAATGACCTTATTCTATGTCTGTTGTAACCCAACTTGTCGCTACAGATGGAGAGAAAGCTGATCAGTCAACTCACAAATATGACGAGCTAGACTAGTTTACAAATAATCAAACAACTCCATGCATGCCTGAGTAGTTCATACATGCATCAGGATTGACATCACTTTTCTGTCAATAGCTTACAGTGCTATTGTTGCTTGTGTAGCAGTACCATTTCCATTCTACATTGTCACTTGTTTTGGACATCTCATTTACTTGCTTACATCTATTTAATATATTTTTCATTAATCATGATATATACATGCCCTTTGTTCACAATTGTTACTAAAAAGAGAAGACCTAATGCATGAAGTGTTATTAGGTTAAATTAGATCAAGGGATAGAATTTGTTTCTTAGCCAAAAGATGCCAGAATGAAAATTATCAAGCATCTCATCTTTATATGAGATCTTGTGATTAATAAAAAATGTGGGTAGATGGTGAGTGTGGAGACGAGCATTAACGAAAATTTGACCTTCATTAACTAAAATTAAAAGCATCTCTAATATTTGACTAAAATCGCAACTAAAATCATCTGAACATCATGAAATCGCAACTAAAATCGAACCTCCACAATCGAATGGGTAATCGAGAGCTCGAAACCCGTAGAAGGGTAGGAATTCACTCGTCGGTCGGTTGTCTGTGACTACTTGCGCTTCCTCTGAGCGCTTCCTGCGCTTCGCCACAAAGTAACAGAGGATTAGGGCACGAGGAATGGAAGGAACCTGTAGAAGGGGAGGGAAGAAATAAAAGCTCGAATCAGCTGCGGGGAATTAGAAGGAACCTGCGCTATATGTGATGACTAGCTCGAACCGATTATTTTGTCGGCTGCGGGGAAGGAACCGGCGGGGAAGGAGCCTGCGGGGAAGAAAATTGTGGGGAAGGAAGAAATGGCTTTGTCGGGGCAGCCTGAGAAGAAGGATGACGAGTGGGAGAGGGGGAAGAAAGACGAAGACGATGCTTTGCCAACGTTGGCTGAAAAAAAAAGAGGCGCGAGAAATTATTTTGACGAGTGGGAGAGGGGGAAACTAAAGTGGTCGGCCGAAATGAGAGGGGGGGAAAAAAATTTGGTCGGCTGAAACGAAAAAAAATGCTAATTTACCAACGGATTATTTATCCGTTGGTAATTTTATTGGTAATACCAACAAATTATATCCGTTGGTAAAACTTCTGTTGGTGAAGCTATGTTTTCTTGTAGTAACTTCTTAGGCTTAGGAACCCAGCTCGGGAAAGTCTCCTTGCTGCGGCCACCAGAGTCGCCGTCAGCGTCAGATCCCATCATCCTTTTCATGTTTCAACTTTAATTACTTTGACTAAAAGGTTAAAAATTTGAAGAAAAATAAAATACAAAATAATTCAGATCATTCTTTTTACCAAAAATATTACATTAATTACATACAAATATACAATAAAATAGTAAGCTCCGGAGGTCTGATAATAGTCCAAATAGAAGGAAATAGTACAGTAAGGAAAGTCTCTAACAAAGTAACAAGAGAGCAAATCTATTTGACAATGGATCTTAATCTTGGATGTATTTGGCATTGGCCCTAAACAGTGTTACTTAGAGACCGATTCGATGATAATATAAGTAGAGTTTTGGCTAGATGCACAAATAGCAAGAGTCACAAAACAAATTCTAGCAAAGTATAAATGAATTTTCATCTTGTCTCTAGCCACAAAACCAGTACCAGCCTGAAAATCATATCACGAGCCATCACAATTCAATTTTATAAAATCATTCTATGTGGAAATCCATTAGAAGGAGATGCTGAATTAGAAGGTGAGATCAAAGAGCCCTCAGGAACCTAGGGCTTAGTAATCCGTGCTGTGAAAGCAAAAATTTGGATCATGAGACTATTAGGGAAATGCTGCCTAATAAGATGAACATTTTCATTCGTTGCATGCTAGGTGAACCAAAAGATAACAGCTATTAAAATCTTTATAGAGAACATCCCGGTCCGACTTAAAGACAACTTTAGTCAACCACCATCTAACAAAGGATTTCCATGGTTAAGAGTAAGACCAGTTTTGGATTGGAGAAGAGACCACACAGAAGAAATGTATGGGCAAAAAAAAGAAAAGATGACTAATATTTTCAAATTCAGTTCGAATTTGACACAAGGGACACTCAAAAAAGGAAATAAGGCCTATACGATATAGATAACCTCTAGTTGGTAACCAACCATGAATTAATTTCCAAAGAAAGGTAAGGATTTAAGGAGGAAGCTTAAGTTGTCATAAATTAGGCCTTTATATTTCAAACCCAAGTGTCATCATCGGGTGGTAAAGGCAACTGAAGTTTCTTAATAGATTTCCACGTAGAAGGATGAAAACAATTTAATCCACATAAATCATTCCAAGCATTATCCAACACTAAATGGCTAACAATATTATATGGGAGGTCAACGTCCACATTAACATAAATAGGCTTATTGCTCAAAGGAGTACCGAAGCACCAACATTCATGCATGATATTAGTATTAAGCCCAGAAAATTTATAAGCTTCTTGAAACCAAACCTGAGATCTTTAGAAGCAAAAACAAATAATTTTTAAGCCTCAGCATACTTCTTAGAAATGCTAATAGAAGTTTGAGAAAACAATATATGAATACTTGTATTTAACAAGCTTGACCCAAAGAGAATCCCCATTATCAAGGTAAGAAAAATTATTTTAATTTGCAAAGACTTGACTTTATGACATGTCATGCACACCTAAGCCACCCAAAGCTTTAGGTAATGTGATGGTATCCCAATTGATTAAATGCAAACCTTTGCTAGCATCTTTAGGACCAAATAAAATGTCTAAGCTTAGAAATAATGACATTAATAATTTTATTAATAATCCAAGACACAACTAAAGTGTGCAAAGGGATATAGAATTTAAAACAGAAATTACAAGCACAATGCGACCAACTTGGGAAATGAAATTATTCCGTTAGCTACCAATTCTATTTTAAATATTATCAATCACAAAGTCATAAGAGTGAGGAGGAGCTCTTCTAGGTGAGATAATATACCCTAGATATTTAAATGAAGGATTAATTAATGTATCTAGCCCAAACTATGACAATTTTTACAAATTTAGTTCGATCTTTAATTTGTATCTATTAAAGTGATATCAATTCTAGCCCGACGTCAGATGCCCGTCAATGCAACCGTTAGGTGACAATATGACATCTGACTCAGTAAATTAAAAAATATTTTTTTATTATCACTTGTGCCACATCAGCATATAATAAAAAATATTATAATATTATATAAATACGGAAAATTAATGTATATATCGCAAACTTTGGCCCTTTTAACGAATCTATCCCAACCTATAATGTTTCTCCCTAATCTATCCCAAACTTTGGGATTGACAACAATCGTCTCATTTGAAATTGAGCTTGAAATTTAGATTACATTACAATTATAATCAATTCAAAAGTTTGAATTACATTTATTCCTATTTTTTTATTAAATTCGACTATTACATTAAAAAAATCTAAAACTTTGAAAATAAATCAATAACTTTTTCATTTATTCTTATTATTTATTAAATGATAAAAAAAATTGAAAATAATTTTATAATTATGTATTGAAATTATATTTTAAAAAAATTGATTCAAATTTTGATTTTCTTATTAATTTTTTATTTCATTATATAAATGCATATCAAAGAAAATCGAAATGCTCAAATTAAAACAATAACTTTCTGTATAGTATTATTATTTATCAAATTTTTTTATTTTTTTTTATTTTTTTATTCAATTCGGCTATTGTATTTTATAAAAAAATTCAAAACTTCTGATTAAACCAATACATTTTTTGCTTATATTATTATTTATTAAATATTTAATATTATGATTATATTTTCTTAGTGTCTAATAAAATTGATCATTTAAATTTGATTTTTTTAGTTTTGTGTTGATTTTTTTATTCAATTCGATTTTGGCATTATAGAAAAAATTAAATATTTGAACAAAATCAATATATTTTACTAATAATATTATTATATATCATACATTTAACATTATTTATAATATTGTATTTAATTTGGTTTAACATTTAATTTCTTTAATAAATTTTCTTCATTTTACTACAATTTTTTATTTTTTAAAAATACAAAATTTGAAATGAAATTTATATAAAATGACTATAAACTAATTTTGGTGATATTAAAAGTGGGATTCTTCGATGTGTTAAAAGGTTTTTTGGATACAGAATTATCGGATAAACTGAGAGTTTTGATGTGTTTTAAAAAAATCATTTGTCTTCAAGAATTATAATTGTTGTCAATCTCAAAGTTTGAGATAGATTAGGAAGAAGATTAAAGGTTGGGATATATTTGTTATAAGCACCAAAGTTTGGGATAGACATTAGTTTTCCTTATTTGTATAATATTATAATATTTTTATTACAAGCTGACGTGGCACAAGTGATAATAAAAAAATATTTTTTAATTTACTTAATTAGATGCCACGTCAGCACCTAATAGTTGCATTGACGGGCATCTGACGTCGGACTAAAATTGATATCAATATGATAGTTCAGGATGTAATTGATACAAATGAAAGATCGAGCTAGATTTGTGAAAAAGGTTATAATTTGGGCTAGATACATAAATTAACCCTTTGTCACACCCCAACTGAGGGTAGTGTGACCGGCCAGGGCCAACATCCTGCCCTGTAGCCTACTATCTACACTAACATAAAGAAAACCAAGATATATCGGCTGAAAGAAAACTCAACATACTTTATAAAAGTTTGCAAGTCACAATATATAAGTTTTTCAAAACAAATAGAAACATCAACATCAAATTCGTATAGTCAAATATCAAGTTTTACAATTCTTTTCAATTACAACCGTCAGTGCAGAAACAAAACCAACATAACTAGGTACTAGTCTAAGACTCATGGACGCCGCTACGAGATATGACACTGCCTCTGCCCTCCAGCTGAACCATGTTGACACCAAGCTACTGCTCATGCTCTACAGAAATAGAAATAAACTGCGAGTCCACTTGGGACTCAGAGAGTGACTCTAGTGAACCTCCACATAAGCCTCGGTCATGTATATATATCATATAAGGCAATAAAGGAATGTACAATGAGGTAAAATTTATTTCTAATGCGACTACAGACCCTCAACGGATCCATCAACATCAACTGTACATGATAACCTGCTACTTCGGCTTGTCAAGCATTCGACATCCGGTCTTCGGGCCTTCTCATCGAAACATATCTCGGCTACCGTCGTCCCTACCATATCAGGTAGTTTTATACTGGCCATCGACCACATCATCTCAAGATGCAAGCAAACAATCTCGGATCGTTGACTAGGATGGTCCATTAGTCTTCGGACACCGTCTGGGGTAAGGATAGCCAGTCCCACCGAAGTGGGGTCTGGTACCTAGCGGGCCCGCTGGCGCACCTCTAGACCCAACTGGCCGAGCTGAGCATTTGTCATCTCCGACCTCCTCGCCCCTCGGCCTATGTATATCCTAGTGTTTCCATATATACACATCAGGCCTTTGCTCGTATTTGGCCTATGTCCGGCTATCGGGTCAACAGTTTATGCCACCCTTTCAATATATATGCACGTACGAGCTCTAAGTTTCCAAAAGTATACAAGCAGACATAGAAGTGTTATCGTCTCATAACTAACTTTCCATAAATGTGCCATGATCTTCTAGTGACGTCTTACATGTTACCTATCCTCCTATACTGTCTTAGGTGAGAATTTCCATGAATCGACCTTGGAATATCATCCGAGAACATTTAGGGCAGCATGTATAATCTAAAGAAAAATGTGCAAATATTGTAACATTCATCTTATATGACCATAATGTCTATACATAACAATTCTTATACTACCTTAAGAATATTAGCACAGTAAGGAGCAGCTATCTAGCATGGCAAGGTAGGTAATGAATTTAAATAACATGTATGAAATACAAAACATGGTAACAATGTCAACATCCAAAGTTTAAGGATCTAATGCTAAGTATGGTTACAAAACTAGCATTTCTACAATTCAAAATCAATTAAGCTATTTGCTAAGTTTGGTGTTCTTCCTAAGTATTGTCATATCTTAATGTGTGATCCTTAAAATCATGAAATTTCCATCTAAAGCAAGTCTCTCCTCCTCTCCCTAACCTTGGCCGAACCATGCGTAAGGAGGACCTTGCTCCGCCAAGGTCCTTGGGGTAGGAAAAGAGGGAGGAGAATCTAGCTATACCTTTACCTCTTCAATTCCGCGTACAATTTAAATACCAATGAACTAGTTAATCTTCCCCTCACCCTTGGCCGAACCCTCTTCGTGAGTTATAGGGTTCATTCAGCCACTTCAAGGGACTTTAGAGATGGCACACTTTATAACACGCGAGATGTTCAAAGGAACTACATCAAAACAGTGATATAAGGTCATCTAAGGGCTTTCTTGCTATCAAGGGAATCGGGGAAAATTTTGGCATGACCTTTCCCCTTTTCCCATGATTCGGTAGCCCCAAGAACATGCAAATCGACGATTAAAACAGTGAGATCCGACAAGAAACTTCATAAAACAGTGAACACATGTTGTTGAAACATCGATCGTCGGAAAAATCGCGATAACTCAACCTATCATCTACGGTTCGGCCACCCGCCTCCCCCAAACCTTTTAATCATTAACCACTCACCTAGATCGCCAAGAAACAAGGATTGGGTGACGACGACTTGATATTTTCCGGAGACGACGCGAGTTTCGGATCGATCCAAGCCCCCAATCCTCCTCCTTGCTCCTTCTCCTCTTCTCCCTTGCGGCCTTGTGTGACTCAATGGGTGAGTCGCACGACTGCCATAAGGGGGATTTTATCCCCTCAACCATTTTTCCAAAGATGGTCTCAAGGCTCACTTAAGTCATACCCGGAACTTGACCTAAACCCAAACTCGACTTGGGTTCCGACTCAACCCATAACATGACTCAAGTTAACTTAATTTAATGTATGACTTCATAAAAGGAAAATTAATTATCCAAATAGACTTCATGATCCATTAGCCGAGTCATACCTTTCACTCGAGGTGATCCTGAGGCTCGACTCAACTACCCCCGGGTTCGATGCGCTGTACCAAAATAGATTTTTTATATTAGGAAACTTTTCTGGGTCTTACAACCTTCCCCCCTTAAGGGAAATTCGTCCTCAAATTTACTTGAATAACAAGGACTTACCGGCTCCTCGAACAAGGAAGGGTAGCACTCTCTCATGTCCTACTCTACCTTCCATGTGGCCTCTTGCCCGGAATGATGCACCCATCTGACCTTTTCCAGGAGAATTCCTTTGGACCATAGCTTCCTGATATGGCGGTCAAAAATCTCTACCGGTCTTTTCTCGAATAAGATGGCCGAATCTACCTAGATAGAAGAGGGCTCGATCACATGCGAATCATCTTTTACATATTTCCGCAACATGGATACATGGAAGACCGGGTGCACTCTGCTCAGGCTAAGAGGCAATGCTAGTTCATAGGCCACTTCGCCCCTCCGCTTGAGAACGGGAAAAGGCCCAATGTATCTAGGGCTCAGCTTCCCTTTCTTCCCGAACCGGACCACCCCTTTCATAGGAGAGTCTTTCAGGAATACTAAGTCACCCTCTGCAAATTCCAATTCCCTGTCCTTTCTGTCGACATACATTTTCTGTCGACTTTGAGCCGCCAGCAATCTTTCCTTAATGACCTTTACTTTTTCTTCCATCTCCTCAACTAGATCAGGTCCCACCATGAGTGATTCTCCTGCCTCAAACTAGCCCACTGGGGACCTGCACCGCCGCCCATACAATGCCTCAAAAGGAGTCATGCCAATGCTACTGTGATAGCTATTGTTATAGGCGAATTTGATCAACGGTAGGTGCCTCTCCTAGCCATCTGTCATATCCAGGACGCATGCTCTCAGCATGTCCTCCAAAGTTTGGATGGTCCTCTCTGACTGCCCATCAGTCTGCGGATGGAAAGCTGTGCTGAAACACACCTGAGTACCCAAAGCTTCCTGGAAGGATTGCCAAAATTGGGCTATGAACTGGGTACCGCGGTCGGATATAATCATCACCGGGGTACCATGATATGCCACAATCCTATCCAAAAATAGTCGGGCATACTACTCCGCAGAGAAGGTAGTTTTAACTGGTATGAAGTGCGCGGTCTTGGTTAACCGGTCCACCACCACCCAAATGGAATCAAAATCGCCTTTTGACTTAGACAATCCAGTCACTAGATCCATGGTGATTTTCTCCCACTTCCACTCGGGCACTTTGAGATTTTGCAGAAGTCCCGTAGGCGTGTTCAGCCTTCACCTGCTGACAGACTAGATATTTGGAAACAAATTTTGTCACCTCTCTTTTCATGCCTTTCCACCAGTAATGCTGCCATAAGTCCCGATACATCTTGGTGGCCCTCGGATGCATCGTGTAAGTGGAACGATGACCCAGTTCCAGGACTTGCCTGCGCACCTCAGCCATGTCTGGTACTACTATCCGGCCTCTGAACCTCAGTACACCTTCTGAGTCCAATCTGAAATCGTTCTCTGCATCACCTCTTTGCACTAGGTCCTTGGTCAGTGCACAAAAGACATCTTCTCCCTACGCGGCACGTAGCATGTCCACCAGCATGGATTGTACCCGCAGGTGGGCCATCAGGACACTTGAAGCTGACACTAATAAGGTTGCACTCCCATCTAGGCATAAAGCCAACTCTCGAGCTAGAGGCCTCCTCTTAGCTTCCAAATGGGCCAAACTACCCCTGGACTTTCTGCTCAGCGCATCTGCTACGATATTTGCTTTCCCCGTATGATACATAATGGTGCAATCATAGTCCTTTAGGAGCTCCAGCCACCTCCTCTGTCTGAGGTTCAGCTCCTTTTGGGTAAGTAAGTACTGGAGACTCTTGTGATCTGTGTAGATTTTGCAAGTCTCCCCGTACAAGTAGTGCCTCCAAAGCTTCAGTGCAAAGACTACTATTGCTAATTCTAGGTCATGCGTCGGATAGTTCTTCTCATGAACTTTCAACTGGCGAGACGCGTAAGCAATCACTCTGTCATACTGCATCAAGACAAAGCCCAGACCAACCCGAGAGGCATCACAGAAAACCACAAACCCTCCTGAGCCGGAAGGTACAGCCAACACGGGTGCAGATGTCAAACATGCATTGAGCTTTTGGAAGCTCGTCTCGCATTTGTCATCTCAAACGAATCTGACCTTCTTTTGGTTCAACCGAGATAGAGGGACTGCAATTCTGGAGAAATTCTCCACAAACTTCCGGTAATAGTCGGCCAACCCAAGAAAACTGCGGACCTAGATCACACTAGTCGGCCGCTTCTAGTTCTGAACCACTTCATGCTTGGCAGGATCTACCCTTATTCCTTCCTTAGACACTACATGGCCCAAGAACCCTACACTTTCCAACCAAAATTCACACTTGGAAAATTTGGCAAACAAGCGGTGCTCTTTGAGGGTTTCCAGGACCATCCTCAGGTGCTTAGAGTGCTCTTCCTCACTCTTGGAGTAAATCAGAACGTCGTCAATGAAGACGATCACAAAGCTGTCTAGATACTCCTTAAATGCTCTGTTCATAAGGTCCATGAAGGCAGTAGGTGCATTGGTTAGGCCAAAGGATATCACTAGGAACTCATAGTGACCGTAGCAAGTCCTAAAGGCCGTCTTTGGCACATCGCAGTCCTGGATTCTCAACTGATGGTATCCGGACCTCAGATCTATCTTTGAAAACCATTGAGCCCCCTGCAGCTGGTCAAACAGATCGTCTATCCTCGGCAGTGGGTAGCGATTCTTAACAGTCACCTTGTTCAGCTGCCTATAATCAATGGACATACGCATCGACCCATCCTTCTTCTTCACGAAGAGAACCGGGGCACCCCAGGGTGACACACTCGGCCGGATGAACCCCAGGTCTAGCATTTCCTGCAATTGCACCTTTAGCTCCCTGAGTTCGGCTGATGCCATCCTGTAAGTGGGAATGGAAATTGGTTTCACCCCGGGCTGTAGATCAATTCAAAAATTGACTTCCCTTCTGGGCGGCAACCCTGACAATTCCTCGGGAAACACATCAGGGAATTCACAGACCACGGGGATTCCGCTAACATATTTTGCTTCACCCCCTTCCTCCTCGGCCACAGATACAAAGGTCAGGAAAGATTGGCAGCCGCCCCTAAGCAATTTGTGAGCCTTTAGGGCTGAGATTACCCCTATCGGCTTGCTACCTCCCTCTCCTTGGAAGGTGAACTACGGTAACCCAAGCTTATTAAACATCACTGCTTTGGCTCTACAGTTCAACATTGCAAAATGCTCTGCCAGCTAGTCCATGCCAAGGATGACATCAAGCTCAAGAGTGGGTAGGAGTGTCAAATCCGCACTTAGCACATGGCCGCATATGAGCACTTCACACGCTTAATAAATTGAGTTTGCCAAGATTGCATCGCTCGTAGGCGTTGATACCATCAATGGCCCATCAAGCATAGAGGGTGCCATTGGCAACTTTCTAGCAAATATGGCAGACACAAATGAGTGTGTGGTACCCGAATCAAATAATACTTATGCAACAGACGAACATACTAAAATAGTACCTGTCACCACTGCTTTGGAAGCCTCTGCCCCGTCACGGTTCATAGCATATACCCACGTAGGCGGCCTCTCTGAATGACTGATCTGCGGCCCTTTACTCTGAGTCTGCCCTCTCTGAGCTACTGACCCTACTGACATAGGTGCTTTCCCTCTAGACTGCTCAGTCTTCTGACCTGTTCCCTCAGGACAGTCCTTCTTGAAATGCCCGACTCGACCGCACTTGAAGCAAGCATTAGTGCGGTTAAGGCAGGACTCCCAGTGCCTCTGACTGCAGCTGCCACACTGCGGTGCCTCAGATCTCTAAGAACCACCCCTAGTCCCTGGGACCCTACGGCCCCGGTTGCCATTCTGCCCCCGGCTTTGCTGCTGATCTGCTGTGGGCATTGCCCCCTCGGAGTGCCAAGGCCGACTACTAGAGCCCTGTGACCGAAACTTCTTCTTAGTTGGCCCATTATTTCTCCCGAACGGCACCAAAGCTTCTTTCCGCAGGGCTTCATCCACTACCCGAGCCAGGGTAGATTCCTCGGTGTAATGAATAAGCCTGCCAATTTATGGTCTCAATCCTGCCACGAACCTCTTGACCCTGGCAGTCTCAGACGCCACTAGAGTGGGATGGTACTTGGAGAGACGATTGAACTCCATCTCATACTCCAACACTGTCATGCCTCCAGCTGGGCGCAACATCTCAAAATCACGGGCGCGCTTGTCACAGACACTCATGGGTAGGTACTACTCTTCCATAGCCACCCAAAATTCCTCCCACGTGGGAGGTGGTGCGCCAGCTGCCCTGCGGGCCTTTAAAGTTTGCAGCCAGACCTTTTGTCGGTCCCCTCATCTGAAGACTGACCATACGAGCAGCCGCCTCTGATGAACATCCCAGTTCCATGCATAGCTCGTAGCAGTCCCCCAGAAATTTTGTCACTTCCACCTGACGATCTATTCCAGTGAACTCTGGTGGCTTCAGGGTGACAAAATTTGCATAAGTTGGGGCCCCTGGGGTGCTGCCACTTCTGGTACCACTGAAACCACGGGCACGGGCTGTGGCGGTGGCTGATGAGATTGCTGCTACTGCATCTGTTGCTGCATTTGTTGTCCCAGTTCTTGCTCCTTATGGAGCACCTCAGTCAATTGGTTCACCTGAGCCTGCAGTAGAACAACCGCTGGCTCTTGCCCCTGTCCCTCAGACATTTCTCTATCCCTGCCCCGGGCCCGGCCTCAGCCTCACCCCCGGCCTCGACATTCCGTCGAGTTACTACCACTGGCGCTCAAAGCAGCATTTTGAGCATCCATTTCACTAACACAAGAAAAAAAATAAGTTGCATGTAATATAAGAAATTCTCAACACAAGCTCTTTAAACTACTAACCGCATGGTGTGCTGAGTGCAGGAGTGGTCGCCCAATCTCGTAGCATAACTATACCGTAAGTCGGCATGCTAGCATATGCCTCATACGGTACCCAACACTGAGTCATAGACAAGACCTAACCCAGTGCTCTGATACCAACTTTGTCACACCCCAACTGAGGGTAGTGTGCCCGGCCAAGGCCTACATCATGCCCTGTAGCCTACTATCTACACTAACATCAAGAAAACCAAGACATATCGACTGAAAGAAAACTCAACATACTTTATAAAAGTTTGCAAGTCACAATATATAAGTTTTTCAAAACAAATAGAAACATCAACATCAAATCCGAATAGTCAAATATCAAGTTTTACAATTCTTTTCAATTACAACCGTCAGTGCAGAAATAAAACCAACATAACTAGGCACTAATCTAAGGCTCATGGATGCCGCTACGAGATATGGCACCGTCTCCGCCCTCCAGCTGTACCATGTCGACACCAAGCTACTGCTCATGCTCTACAGAAATAGAAATAAACTATGAGTCCACTTGGGACTCAGTGAGTGGCTCAAATGAACCTCCACATAAGCCTTGGTCATGTATATATATCATATAAGGCAATAAAGGAATGTACAATGAGGTAAATTTATTTCTAATGTGACTACAGACCGTCAACGGATCCATCAACATCAACTGTACATGATAATCGGCTAGCTCGGCTTGTCAAGCCTTCGACATCCGGCCTTCGGGCCTTCTCATCAAATTATATCCTGGCTACCGCCGTCCCTACCATATCAGGTAGTATCATACTGGCCATCGGCCACATCATCTCAAGATGCAAGCAAATAATCCCGGGCCGTCGACTAGGATGGTCCACTAGTCTTCGGACACCGTCTAGGGTAAGGATAACTAGTCCCACCCAACTGGGGTCTGGCACCTAGCGGGCTCGCTGGCGCACCTCTAGACCCAACTGGCCGAGCTGGGCATTGGTCATCTCCGACCCCCTCGCCCCTCAGTGGACCATCTCAAGCACATTACACAATCAATATCCTAGGGTTTCCATATATACACACATCGGGCCTTTGCCCGTATCTTGCCTATGTCCGACTATCGGATCAACAGTTTATGCCACCCTTTTAATATATATGCATGTACGAGCTCTAAATTTCCAAAAGTATACAAGCAGACATAGAAGTGTTATCGTCTCATAACTAACTTTTCATAAATGTGCTATGATCATCTAGTGACGCCTTACATGTTACCTATTCTTCTACACTATCTTAGGTGAGAATTTCCATGAATCGACCTTGGAATACCATCCGAGAACATTTAGGGCAGCATGTATAATCCAAAGAAAAATGTGCAAATATTGTAACATTCATCATATATGACCATAATGTTTATACATAACAATTCTTATACTACCTTAGGAATATTAGCACAATAAGGAGCAGCTATCTAGCATGACAAGGTAGGTATTGAATTTAAATAACATGTATGAAATACAAAACATGGTAACAATGTCAACATCCAAAGTTTAAGGATCTAATGCTAAGTATGGTTACAAAACTAGCATTTCTACAATTCAAAATCAATTAAGCTACTTGCTAAGTTTGGTGTTATTCCTAAGTATTGTCATATCTTAATGTGTGATCCTTAAAATCATGAAATTTCCATCTAAAGCAAGTCTCTACTCCTCTCCCTAACCTTGGCCAAACCATGCGCAAGGAGGACCTTGCTCCGCCAAGGTCCTTGGGGTAGGAAAAGAGGGAGGAGAATCTAGCTATACCTTTACCTCTTCAATTCCGCATACAATTTAAATACCAATGAACTAGTTAATCTTCCCCTCACCCTTGGCCGAACCCTCTTCGTGAGTTATAGGGTTCATTCAGCCACTTCAAGGGACTTTAGAGAGGGCACACTTTATAACACGGGAGATGTTCAAAGGAACTACATCAAAACAGTGATATAAGGTCATCTAAGGGCTTTCTTGCTGTCAAGGGAATCGAGAAAAATTTCGGCATGACCTTTCCCCTTTTCCCATGACTCGGTAGCCCCAAGAACATGCAAATCGATGATTAAAATAGTGAGATCCGATAAGAAACTTCATAAAACAGTGAACACATGTCGTTGAAACATCGATCGTCGGAAAAATCGCGATAACTCAACCTATCATCTACGGTTCGGCCACCCGCCTCCCCCAAACCTTTTAATCATTAACCACTCACCTAGATCGCCAAGAAACAAGGATTGGGTGACGACGACTTGAGATTTTTCGGAGACGACGCGAGTTTCGGATCGATCCAAGCCCCCAATCCTCGTCCTTGCTCCTTCTCCTCTTCTCCCTAGAAACTTGAAACTTGATCTTCAGCAACTTGATCTTCAGCAACGGCTATCAGCAACGGCCGCTCAAGCCGTTGCTATTTGCAACGACATTCTTACGGCCGCCCGAGCCGTTGCAGATATCTGTATCTGCAACGGCGTTCTAACGGAAAACCGAGCCGTTGCTGATTATTTTAATTATCAGCAACGGCTTTCTGACAAAAAGGCGAGCCGTTGCTGCTTTTTTAATTGTCAGCAACGGCTTGCTAACAGATAAGTGAGCCGTTGCTGATGATAACTTATCAGCAACGGCTTTCTAACGGGCGAGCGAGCCGTTGCTGATAAGTTTATATAGGGCACCAGTCGTGCGCCCGACCCTTCTTCCTCCCGCTGCTGTCGCCGACGCCGACGCCTCTCGCCGCCGCTGTCGCTGCTGCCGTCTTGTTCAGGTATGTTGATCGGCCGGCCGGCTCTTCACTAGGTTTCGGCCGGCGGGAATCAATCTGACCGAAACCCTATTTCCAGGGTTTCGGCCGGCGGCGGTCGGCCTATGGCCGCCGCCGGACCTTCTACAGTGGCCGGACAGTGTGTCCGGCCACTGTACGCCGGCGCCGGAATTTATAATTATATATATATTTTATATTGTTTTATAATTGTTAATAAATTGTTTAGATTAATTGTTTAATTTATTAGATTAATTATTAGGGTTTAGATTAATTTCGGACGCGCGCCAGAATCGTCCAATTCGGACTCGCGCCGGAATCGTCCAATTCGGACTCGCGCCGGAATCGTCCACTTCGGACGCGCGCCAGAATTGTCCAATTCGGACTCGCGCCGGAATCGTCCACTTCGGACTCGCGCCGGAATCGTCCACTTCGGACTCGCGCCGGAATCGTCCACTTCGGACGCGCGCCGAAATCGTCCAATATGGACTCGAACTGTCTCGAAACATTTAGAAAATAATCATCCATCCGACGAGTTGATATGTTTCACGTACGCATCGACGAATCGGATATGATTTAGCAAAACCTTAGATCCGTTCGGGAATTGTATGTTCGTGTAAAAGAAGTAGATGATCTTTTATACGACGTACAATTCTTGAATTGTCCCTGATTGGACAATTTGGGAATATAGTTATTTGTACTGCACTTACGTTTTTATTTTAACTGTTAACTAATTATTCTAAAATTCGGCAACATCTCTCTTGTTCTCCGATACGCGCCCAGATGATATGCGTATTCGGAGAACTGTAGGGAGATGCTGTCGAAATTTAGAATAATTAGTTAACAGTTAAAATAAAAACGTAAGTGCAGTACGAATAACATAAATCCCGAATGGAATAGGACAATCTCACCTAAAGACATTAACCAAAGAAATTGTCATTGATTGACAGAATCATGTCGGCTGATCGAAGTTGGATGTACCGACGTCTTGATCGTGGAGCTTTAACGAATGAGTTTCGATTAGGCGTAACGTACTTCCTAAATTTCGCCTATTCGAATCGGAATTTCGTTAGCATGGGTGATCAAATCCGATGTCCGTGCCGCATTTGTTCAAATGGACGATTTTTGGATCGGGAGACTGTCACTCTGCATCTATATAGCAAAGGATTTGCACCAAGATATTTTCTATGGACTTGTCACGGGGAGTCACGCGAAGTCGGGACGTCGAGCAATCCTGTCGTTCAGACATATGGTGAATCTTCCTCTGCTGGTGCTTCTTCATCCGGTCAATGTAATCCCTATAGAACTATGATACTTGATAGTCTTGGGGGTCAATTCCGCCTGAATGATAATGTTGATCGGCCAGTTCTTCAAACATCAGTCCCACCAGATACTACAGTGGTTGATATCACAGAAGTAGGGGCTGCGGTAGAGATTGAATTACCGAATAAAGAAGCTGCAGAATTTTACGAGATGTTGAAAGCTGCCGATGAACCTTTGTATGAGAATTGTCCTAAATACACTAGTTTTTCAGCAATGACACAGCTCTTAAACATCAAGGCCGATTGTAATATCAGCGGAGTTGCGTATGATCGGATTGCTGGATTGATTAATGGAATGCTGCCTACTAATAACAAGTTTGAGCGTACTTTTTATAAGACTAAAAAGCTAATGAGAAAATTGGGGCTTGGGTACGAAAAAATACACGCGTGCCAAAATAACTGCATTTTATATTATAAAGAAAATGTGCAGTTGGATAAATGCCCTGTATGTCAACACCCTCGTTACAAGGAGAAGAAATCGGTCCGACAGAAAAATATCCCGTTTAAGGTGCTTCGGCCCCGGTTGGATTACTCCGGATATATGGGACCAGCTCGTGGGGATATGGTCGACGGATCGATGGCAGGTTGTTTCTCGGAATGCGGCTAGAAATCGCATGTCGGGGGGAGCAGCGCGTCACACCGGCGGCTCTGTTGCATTTGCAGTGCACGCAAACCGTATGGTAAGTATATCTTTTAATTATATATTTTATTTGTTATTATGTGTTCTAATTAATGTATTTGTTTTGTAAATGTAGACGACGGTGTCGGATGACGGGAGTGTCCAGCGACCCTCCCCGATGGCGGTGTTTGAGCGGACTCACCGTCGAGCACATGGGACGGGGGAGTACATCCACAATCGCACTGCATACATTATGGTAATTATATATTTGTTTAAATTATTCATTATATATTTATAATTTAAGTTTTATGATAAATATTAAACAAAAAATTAAACTCGAGTAGGAGACCTACAGCCAGACGGTGGTGCAGCGCGGGGGTACCCCCGAGGACTTTGACGCAGCATCGTGGGTCGAGGCCGCAGGTGGCTGGGACCATAGCCGCGTATATGGCTTCGCAGATAGTGGTCATGCGCGAGCCGTACTAGGGCCACTTGGGGCACCGACCCCTCCGGTCGCTGGTGAGCGGCCATCCACCTCCAGATCCAGTTATGATCATAGTAATAGGATAAGGACACTAGAGGAGACGGTCGCGCGTCAGACTGAGATGATGGAGCGCCAGAGTCAGACGATGGCGAATATAGAAGCTATGCTACGCAACTTGTCAGGTCATCCCGAAGCAGGCATCTCTTCGGCATCTTCTAATCCATCGTCCTCGAGTCAGTCCACGCCGGTGTACACTCAAGCGCTCCAGACCCCGCCATAAAATCCAGACCATCCTCCATCGTGATCGTGAGATTTTTTGTTTGGATATTGAACTTGTTTAACTTATTTTGTTTGGATATTGATACTTCAATTTTGCATTTGAATTGTGTTTATACTATCGTGGATAATTATCAATATAAATATAATTGTTTTGATGTATATCTTGGTGTGTTTGTGATGTGTGAATGAATGTGTATGAGGTGTTTGTGATGTGTGAATGAATGTGTGTATGAGGGTATGGGTGTGTGAGTTGTGTATCAGATAAATGTATCAATGTATCAATGGAAATTTAAAATTTTCAAATTTTCTGTTTGCAGGTATACGTCATCAGCAACGGCTTTCCCACGGGCGTCTGTGGGAAAGCCGTTGCTACAAGTGTATCGAAAGCCGTTGCTGATGACCTACAGCAACGGCTTAGCGACGGAGTTTTACTAACGGTGTTGCTACGGACTCAGCGGCCGTTGCTATTAATGTTATCAGCAACGGCTCTGGGTCTGTGGCAAAACCGTTGCTGATAATATTTTTAGCGACGGCCCGAGCGGCCGTTGCTGATAATGTTTTGAGCGACGGCCCGAGCGGCCGTCGCTGATCCGTTGCTAAGTTATCAGCAACGCGACTTTCTGTCACGGCGCTATTGCAACGGCGCGGCCGTTGCTGATTCTCTTCAGCAACGGCTCAGCAACGGTATCAGCCGTTGCTGATGCCCATTTTTCTAGTAGTGAATGGGTGAGTCGCACAGCTGCCATAAGGGGGATTTTATCCCCTCAACCATCTTTCTAAATATGGCCTCAAGGCTCACTTAAGCCATACCCGGAACTCGACCTAAACCCAAACCCGACTTTGGTTCCAACTCAACCCATAACATGACTCGAGTTAACTTAATTTAATGTATGATTTCATAAAAGGAAAGTTAATTATCCAAATATACTTCATGATCCATTAGCCGAGTCATACCTTTCCACTCGAGGCGATCCTGAGGCTCGACTCGACTACCCCCGGGTTCGACGTGTTGTACCGAAATAGATTTTTTATATTAGGAAACTTTTCCAAGTCTTACACCCTTAAAGAAAAAGTTTCCACTTTTCATGTTGAGAATGGAACAAACATTATGTCTAATTTGGTATATTTGGTCAACATTATCTCATTTGGTATATTTGAGAATGGAACAAACTTTTCATGTTATATTCAATTTATTGTTAATATAATATTATCTCATTTGGTATATTTGGTCAACATAGAATACAATCTAATTTAGTGCACTTTTTTATATGGCCTTTTTGGGATACGTGTTTTAAAAAGTTATCCCTCTCTATAAGTTTAACAAAAATTAGCCAATAGAATATTTTTTGGACAAAAATAACTCTCATTAAATCATTCATACTTGACCCATATGATGAAAAGATGTGTCTTTTTTAACAACCCATCTAGATGTCGACAACTCAGGATAACTCATCCATATACCAACAAATAATGGACAAAGACAACACACTCCGCCCCGAATTCAACAACCCAGGAAACATCTCGTCAATATGCCAACAACAATGGATATAGATAACACAATGTCGACACCCAGGATAATCCGAAACAACCCGTCTAGGGTGTCAACAACTCAGGATAACTCGTCGATTTGCCATATATATATATATATATATGAGTTTGCGTGTGTTTTGTCTTTGTCTATATATATATATGTATGTATGTATATTGCTTGTGTGTTTTCTGTTTGTGCTATAGATCACTTATAAGGAAGAAGAAAATCTAGTTCATGCCAAAGATAAAATTGCGAGATGTCAAAGATGAGTCGACGAAATCGCGACGCGAGATTGCACGTTGATCGATGAGAGTAAGGGGTGAGAGAGTGGTCAATCCGGCGAAGAGAGGGAGAACAAGGGAGGAAGGTAGATGAGCAGGAGATCACAAAATGGGAAAAGAAGATAAAGATGAAGGATATTTTTGTCCATTCAAGTAAAGTTTGACCAAAAGTTATATGAAGGGTCACTTTTTAAAACTCTTATTCCAAGATGGCCAGCCCACTCAATTTCCTCATATAATTATATATTTTTTTACTTCACAAAAAATTACCAAAAAACCATTGGGTTAACTAATGTATCTAGCCCAAACTATGATCATTTTCACAAATATAGCCCGTTCTTTAATTCGTATCAATTACATCCCGAACTATCGGATTGATATCAATTCTAGTCCGACGTTAGATGCCCGTTAATGCCACCGTTAGGTGATGATGTGGCATTTGATTCGACATATAAAAAAATATTTTTTTTTAATCAGTTTGCCACATCAGCATTTAATTACCTATTTTTTAAATAAAAAAAACTATTTTTAACTTACCCTCTATTGCCATGTCAGCTATTAAAAAATTATTTTTTAAAAAAATAATTAGAATCATCACCAGGTATCCCTTGACCGCAGTTTGTATTTGTCACACCCCAAAAATCTAGGCGTGACCGGCTAGAGTACTACATGTACCCCGAAGCCTAACCCAACATAATAACTAATAAATACGAAGCCTTCAACAATATAAGAGATCAGTTTCTTACAATAAACATAAATGATCAAAATTTCCAAAGCCAATCCATAAGTAATATGATAACTACATATGTTCAAAACTCATTTAAAATGAATCAACTAATCATAAACAAGTATCTGATATACATATGAATTTTATAAACCTAATGTTTCATAAGCAGAATTAAGTGTGCCAAGGAATATAGATATACTCAGTGTAACCATGCGTCAATTTAAGCAACAAACAGTAAGGGCATATTAATAATCCAAACATGAGATAAATAACAATAAAATTATTCACCCATTCACACAAGCCACCCGAGTCGATCGTCAGCGTGGTAGTACTGACGAGCTCCCCGGTCCAAGGACCCATCGGTCAAGGACCCTTCGGTCCGATCATCTAGAGACCCATCGGTCTATGAGTCGGGCGTTGATCATATTTGTCTCAGCGTACTCCCCGCTGTTTGCCACCCGGGTCGGTCGTCAGTGTGGCGGCTGACAAGCTTCCCGGTCCACATCCACATACACAGTCAGACATTTACAACCAAGCTACAATATATGCAGGTAAATTTAAAATGAGATAAATGTGTACATTTGCATGTCCGTAAACTGTTCCAGGGCCACATAGAGCCCTTAATATCCTCAAGTAAAAAGCTCAAGTCTCATCCATAGCATGTAAGTAAGGCAACTCATGAAATAATCAAATAACCCTATGTGCACAATCATAATCAAGTCAGACCATTTATCATAGATTCCAACATGCCACATCTATAAAATATAAAGAATTACCATTCATCTATACATATTTGCAAACATGTCATAACCAGACGACATATCAAATAATCCCTCATTCCATGCAAAGAGCCATTTATTTATCACCTTAATTCTACCCATGGGGCCGGCGGCTTGGGTTGTAAATACCCTTGCCTTATTTTATTAATCCTATATGTGTATACCAGAATTTAATAGCATGTTAAGGGGAACCTATCTTTCACTTGTCTCTAATCTCCATTCTAATTTTATTTGCCCCATAAGTAATGAACATACATGGGCGGTATGATTCCGACAATAAAGTTTAAGGTCTATAATTTAATGTGCGCTAACCTAGTGCTCAACTAAATTAAAGCTATGACCATAACGGTAAGCAAGGAAGGGGTGGTTGTCCCTGATTCACTCGAGACAATGTGGCCTTCAACAAGAAGGGGCGGCTGCACTGAATCTAGGATCATGCGGCAAGTAATAACAAGAAATATGCATAGTACATACATGAGACATGGTTTATGCGGCAAGGAAACCAAAGATACATGAAATATACATGGATATGGTTCATGCGGCATCTCAATCAGTGAAGAATAATACTTGACATATAAAAGAATTTCTCTCTATTAATGTAGGATCAAGATTTATCAACATCAAAGAATGCTCAAACAATGATAAATTAAGGTTCTTAAGGGAGGGGACTGAGCACACCCACCCAGTCCACTCGGCTGGGATGTGCGGCTCTACCCAATTCCAAATCCTAGCAAAGAATACATTGATAGCAATAGAAGGATTTCATGGTCCGATCAAGAATCAAATCGTCTTGTCACAAGAAAAGCAAGAAAACCATCTCAAGAACTCGAAAGGGGGCAGGCAGCGACTAGAATTGAGGAGCAAGAAAGAAGGAAATTAAATCACTCACAGATTTAGGGAAGATGAAGAGGAGGACGAGAGAAGTTGATTCCTCCGACAGCCGTCGCCGACGAGATTTCCACAGCCGGCTGAGTCCACTCGCCCTTCCTCCTTGCGCCGCTTCGCCTCGGTTGGGTGCTCTGTCGCCCAGCTGCACAACACTCTTTATTTATAACTTGGGGTTAATTAAACCCCAAGTTACCTTTTTACCCCTATACTTAAATTAATTAGGAAATGCCCAAATTTGAGTCTAATCTAAGTCCGATTCGAACCCCGATCGAACCATCGAGTTCGCCTTGAAACCCACTATCATAACATGATGCCAAAATTGCAGAAATAATAGATATGAACTTTCTTCAAAAAAATTTCTCCTAAGTTAAACCTTACCAAGAATCGCTTGAGACTCTACTAATTTGCCCAACTTAAATTTTCGTTTTCCGGCTACCAAACTGATTAAATAAAATTAATAAAAATTTTGGTTATAACAGTATTGAAGCAATTCAATACTTCATATACTTAGTCAACTAATGATGTCATTTCCTTAATGTTTTGAATGTAATAAATAAGAGTACAGGTTGCTCTGTTTTTAACAATAGATGCTGATGTATACATTGAATACACTAGAATCATTCGAGAAGCTTCTGTTGCTTCTAAAACACTATAAATTGGGACATTTAAATCATTGTAAGGTTTGATCGCTATGATTCTATTTCTTCTCTGAGAATACAAATCATTGTTGTGCTTCCTTTTGTAATCTCTCTTCTTCCACCTGCTGTGTGTGTAAGATCTGATCCTGGTATGCTTGAGGAGCTGCATCAACAATTGGTATCAGAGCGATCTTTCAACTCAGAATGGCAACATCAAATCAGGTCAGTCCCTCTGTTCCATACTTCGATGGTGTCGAGTATGAAAATTGGTCCATTATGATGCGGACATTTTTTGTTTCTCAAGATCTATGGGAAATTGTGTAATGGGTATGCTGAGGAGGGTTTGACAGTAGGTGCGTTGAGAGATATTAGAAAGAAAGATGCTAAGGCATTGAGTTTCATTCAACAAGCAGTAGATAGAAAGGTTTTTAAGCGTTTCTCAGGGGCCACAACAGCAAAATCAACATGGAATCTCCTGATGAATGCTTATCAAAGTACAACCAAAGTTAAAAAAGGTTAAGATGCAAACAATGAGGAGAAGATTTGAAGAGTGTTTTATGAGAGATGAAGAAGACGTGAGCACACATGTTGCTAGGGTTCTTGAACTGGCAAATCAGATGATGCAGTATGGTGAAGAAGTTCCTGAACACATAATTGTTGAGAAGATTCTGACGAGCCTATCGGATAAGTACGACCATATTGCTGCTACAATTGAGGAGGGTAATGACATTGAACAGATGACAACTGACGAGCTCATGGGATCGTTGTTGTCACATGAAGATCAATCAAAAGACATGAAGAACGAAGGGAGGAGAGAGCTCTGAAATCAAAAACTGTAGTAATTAAAGGGAAAGGGACATGGAATAGAAATGAAAACTATGGATCAAAAGGAAAAAGTAAACAGATTGTTGAATCGAGTGAAGAATCTGATGAAGATGAAGCTGATACTCGAAGTCAGATATCATCAGCCTCTGTAAGATCCAAGAATCGGAGCTTCAAGAAAATTCAATGCTACTACTGTAAGAGATTTGGTCACATTGAGAGATTTTGTAGAATAAAGGCAAAGCACATGAGTCACTTGGCTAAAGAGAAGGATGAAGTGGTTTTGATGGCTGGAATTAATCATCAAAAATGGAAATGGTATATTGACTGTGGTTGCAGCAACCACATGTCAGCTGAGTTAAATCACTTCATCAATCTTGACAGGAACTATGTTTCAGAAGTTAAGTTTGGGGATGGTTCAGTTAAGCTAGCAAAAGGCAAAGGTCATCTAAAACTTAATCAAAGCAATAACAACTTGATAAGAAATGTGTTGTATGTACGAGAATTGACTCAAACTTGGTGAGTGTTGGCCAGATGATGAGAGAAGGTTTTGCTTTGGTGTTTGAAGGCAACAGCTGCATTGTGTACATTGATAAAACCAAAGAAGTCAAGATGATGCAAGTACCAGTAGAACATAATAATGTGTTCATCTTTGATCCGCACACAGCTTGGTATGAATTGAAGGCAGGGGTAGCTGATGATGACTTACTTTGGCACTGTCGAATGGGGCATACAAATTATGATTACCTGAGGAAGATGAGTTCTAAGAGCATAGTTCGTGGATTACCAAAACTGAAAAATTCACAAGCCAAAATGTGTGGTGGATGTGCCTTAGGGAAGATGCACAGACTTCCTTTTCCAAATAAATCTAAAATCAGAGCTTCAAAACCTCTTCAACTTGTTCACTCAAACATTTGTGGACCTATGCAAGAGGAGTCACAAAGTGGATACAAATATTTTATGTTGTTCATTGATGATTATAGCAGATTGTTTGGATCAGCTTTCTTAAACAAAAATCGGAGTCATTCAAACTGTTTAAAGACTTCAAAGTAAGAATAGAGGCTGAATTTGACTCTCAAATTAAAACTTTGAGAACTGATAGGGGAGGTGAATACTTAAGTTCAAAGTTTAATGAGTTTTGCAAAGATTTATGTGTTCACAGACAACTTACTGCAAGTTATTCCCCGCAACAAAATGGAGTTGCGGAAAGGAAGAATAGAGCAATAGTTGAGATGGTAAGGTGCATGTTGAAGGCAAATGAAGTTCCTAAAAACTTGTGGGCAGAGGCAGCTCAAACAGCAGTTTATGTGATAAACAGATTGTATACAACTGATTTGAAGGACATGACTCCATATGCAGCCTTGTATAAAAGAAAGCCATCTGTTAGCCATCTAAAATTTTTTGGAAGTGTTGCATTCACTCATGTTCCACAACAACTGAGGAAGTTGGATGACAAGAGTGTCAAGTGTATATTTTTGGGATATTGTAATGAGTATAAAGCTTATCGCTTGCTGAATCCAAAGACTATGACCATCATCATTAGTCGAGATGTAGTTGTTGATGAAATGGACACATGGAACTGAAATGCAGAGAAAGAAACAAGAGGTAACAAACAAAGAAAATCAATTGCTATCATGTATGAGGAAGAAGAAGAAAGACCAGCTGACATAGAAGAGGGGAACATGAAGCAAATGCAGAATATACTAATAGCAATGAAAATGAAGAACCAACTTGGGTGAAGATGAGACACCATCACCCAAGAAATTTCTAAGCTTAGTTGAGATTTATGAACATACCCAACAGTGTAATTCAGCTCGAGTGAGTGAACCTTATAATTACAAAGAAGCAAACAAGAATGATCACTGGATTAAAGCTATGCATGAAGAGCTCAAATCAATAGAGCAGCACAAGTCCTTGAAACTTGTTAACCTGCTGAAGATAAAAAACCAGTGGGCCTGAAATGGATATATAAGGTCAAATACAATGTAGATGGTACCTTACAGAAATATAAGGCAAGGTTAGTAGCAAAGGGGTTTATGCAAGTGGAAGGAGTAGACTTCCAAGAAATATTTGCACCCGTTGCTCGGATTGAAACTATAAGAATACTGATTGCTTTGGCAGCATGTCGGGAGTGGAAAATCTTTTAGCTTGATGTGAAATCAACATTTCTGAATGGTGATTTAGCTGAGGAAGTCTATGTGTGTCAACCAGAAGGTTTTGTGCAGGTTGGACATGAGAATAAAGTATACAAGCTAAAGAAAGCACCGTATGGATTGAGACAAGCCCCACGGGCATGGTATCAAAAAATTGATCAAGGGTTTAGCACAGGAGTATGAATGATCATACATTGTATACTTTGAAGAATTCTGATGACTTGTTATTTGCATGTCTCTATGTGGATGACTTACTGATAACAGGTATTTGTGAGAGTATTGTTCAAAGCTTCAAAAATAATATGTTTGATTACTTTGAGATGACTGATTTGGGAGAGGTCAAATACTTTCTTGGGTTTGAGATTAACAAGAATGAGGAAGGCTATAGTGTATGTCAGAAGAAGTATATTTCAGACATGCTTGAGAGACTGAATATGGCAAATTGTAATCCTGTTAAGACTCCAATGACCACTGATCTCAAACTCAGTGGTTCTTCTGAAGAAGAAAATGTCGACAGTGAGCAATATCAGTCAATTATAAGAAGCCTGCTGTATCTCACCAACTCCAGGCCAGATATTATGTTTGTCATTGGAGTCCTATCCCGTTACGTGAAAGCTCCAAAGGTAAGTCATCTAATTGCTGCTAAAAGAGTTATTAGATATGTGAAGGGGACTCCAAACCATGGCTTGTGGTATCTGAGAGACAAATGAAATGAACTAATCGGGTTTGCTGATGCAGACTGGGCTAGTTGTAGTGAAGACAAAAAAAGCACAACTGGTTATGTATTGAAAGTTGGATCAACTGCAATTTACTGGTGCTCAAAAAAATAGGATATTTTGTAGCTCTATATATTGCTGAAGCTGAATATATGACATTATCAGTAGCTGCATGTCATACAGTTTGGCTTAGGTGAATTCTTGGGGAACTCGAAAGCCAACAATGTTCAGCTACAACTTTGTGGTGTGACAACTCATCTGCAATAGCCATGTTAAGAAATCCTGTACAACAATCAAGATCAAGGCACATTGATACAAAGCAACACTTTGTGAGAGAACTTATCAACACCGAAGCTGTTGAAGTTAAATATTGTAACACACATGAGCAAGTAGCAGACATATTTACAAAGGCTCTACCAATTGAAAAGTTCATCAAATTCAGAGAAAGCTTAGGAGTATCTGAAGTCTGAATTGAGGAGTATTGAAGCAATTCAATACTTCATATACTTAGTCAACTAATGATGTCATTTCCTTAATATTTTGAATGTAATAAATAAGAGTACAGGTTGCTCTGTTTTTAACAGTAGATGCTGATGTGTACATTGAATACACTAGTCATTCGAGAAGCTTCCGTTCCTTCTAAAACACTATAAATAGGGACATTTAAATCATTATAAGGTTTGATCGCTGTGATTCTATTTCTTCTCTGAGAATACAAATTATTGTTCTGCTTCTTTTTGTAATCTCTCTTCTTCCACCTGTTGTGTGTGTGTAAGATCTGATCATAAATAGTTTGGATCATCAACGCTGCGGCCTGCGCCCGAGCGCAGGCATCGCTGCCCTGGTTGGTGAACCGCACTGCCGCCACGGCAGCTGTGGCCGTCGTCACGACAATGGCGTGCCTGCTCTACTCCGCCCTGGTCTCAACGTAGGACCTCAGCCACGCCGCCTCGATCCCCGCTGTCGTAGAAGCATTCTGGCCCAGCGCCGCATCGCCAACGTCCTGCGACCTCCTAAACCTCCACCTTTTGTTCTCGACCCTCACCTCGCCGGCAGCATAAGTTCTGGTCTCTTTGGTCTCCTTGTTGCTGCTGCTCGGGAGCTGCCGCAGCCACCGGGTCGCCCGACTCATCTCGCTGCCGCCAAAACCTTGTTAATTCCTTGAGGAAATGAAATCAATGGACATGGAGCTTGCCGCCTTCAAGTCAAAGAGAGAGGACGAGAGGGAGGAAAGTGAAGTGAATCAAATAGTTGACATGAAATCAAACATATAAAGGAAAAAGATATGGTTCTGGGAGGTGGTAAAAAACTAAAAATCGGAAGAAAGATATGGTTCTGGAAGGTGGCAAAAAACTAAAAATCGGAAGAAAAGAAGCATCACTGAATTCGGCGTACTCTTCGTGGTGTCGACACTGGAGATGGCCCGCGAGGTCCTCCAAGTGCAGGACGTCACCTTCTCCAACCGGGTCGCCAAATGCGACTCGGGCGACTCAACCAATCTTGGCGAGCTCCTGTTCAAACTGACGATGAGCATCGTCTACAGCGCGGCGTTCGGCTCACAGGTCAACGATGACCAGGAAGTGTTTAACGACATAGTGCAGGAGTTCTCGAAGCTCTTTGCGGCGTTCAACATCGAACTTCTTTCGCTGACTCGGCTGGATGCGTTAAAGTTCTACATTGACTGGGGTTGTGATTTAGATAGTCTTTAAATAGATTGAACAATTTTCTTTCTTTAAGCTAATTGTTAGGATAGAGTTAGGACAAATCTGATTTTCTAATATGGTATCAGAACCAAACCTATGATTGAGAGTAAATTCCAAGACTGATTTTCTAACATGGTATCAGAGCCAAACTTTTGATTGAGAGTGGGCCACCTACAGAACTTCACGCTCTAGATGTGGATCCTAGGCGTGAGGGGAGTGTGTTAAAGTCCAACATTGGTTGAGGTTATGGTCTAGATAGTCTTTAAATAGATTGGACAATCCTTCCCCTTTGAGTTAGCTTTTGGGGTGGAGTTAGATTCAAGTCTGATTTTCTAACAGAATAGACCTGCAAGATCAACCGACGGCTCAAGGCGGCGCGCACTGCTCTTGATCGGTTCATCGATGAGCACATGGCGAACCTGAAGGACGCAGACGCGAAGGACCGCGACATGGTTGACGAAATGCTCGTGTTTCTTGAAGACGGCTCTGACGATCCTAGTCAGCTAGGAGGAGGAGACAATCTCCAGGGAAGCTTCACCCTTACGCGCAATAATATTAAAGGCTATAATCATGGAATGGATTAATTTCTCATCAATTATAATCATGTCACCCTTACCTGACAAGTCAAGTGCGACGAACAGAGGAGGTCGTGCTTGGGTAGCATCGTTGGAAAAGCCTTGATGACTTTGTTGTTCTTGTAGTCGAAGAGAATGGAGTCATAGTTGGCGAATATGAAGAGGTTGCCCTCGGAGGAGAGATTGTCACCGGGGGAAGATTTCGGGATGAACTCGTAGGTGAAGGCCCTAACGCCGCCGCCGACGAACACGTGGTCCTTCTCCGGGAGGACCGCGTCGGTGGCGTACCACCGGTCATCCGCTAGTGCCGCCGCTGACGGGACCCATACACAATGGCCATTGGAGCAAGGGGTGAAGTAGTTGATCTTGCGGGTAAGTTAAAAATAGTATTTTAATTGTTGATATGGTAATGGATGGTAAGTTAAAAATACTTTTTTATTTTAAAAAAATAGGTAATTAAATGCTGATGTGGCAAAGTGATTAATAAAAAATTATTTTTTAATATGTTGAGTCAGATGCCATGTCAACATCTAACGTTGGCATTGACGGGCATCTGACGTCGGGCTAGAATTGATATCAATTTGATAGTTCGGAATGTAACTGATACGAATTAAAGAACATGATAGATTTGTGAAAAGAGTTAAAATTTGGACTAGATACATTAATTAATCCAAAATCATTGTCAAAATTCGATAGTGTCTTGTATGAAAAAGAATGTATGGAAGATAAGAACAATGTTGAAATTTAGGATTATAATTAGATGATAGCCCACATACTGATTACCGATGGTAATGTAGATTACTGGGGTGATTTGGATTATCAGTAAAGTGTCAAAAGCAAAGATGATTACGTGAGCCTTGATAATTTAAAAATTATGTTATCGATAATGCAAATAGAGTACTATATATATCAAACGCTCTCTTAAATATAGTTCTTCTGGGAAAGTAACTAAACCTAATTGCTTAAAATAGTTAAAGATTGTATGTTATAAAGCAAAAGCAGACTGTGTTTATTCGAGTCTAAGTTTAACCATCAACAATATTTAAATAAATATACTAAAGAGAACGCATGTTCGGTGGAGGTGCAATTTTGATATTGGAGAGGGTGGATACGAAACATAAGACTAAATTTATTTGGTTAAAATTGTTCCGAAAAATATCAATGCCCAGAAAATTGGAAAAGAAAAGATTAAAAAATGACTTTAATAATCACAAGATAAATTTACTATTTACCATTACGTTTTATATCGTAAACCTTAAGGAAAGAAATATAAAAAAGAATGTAAACTTGACCAAGAATTTGAGGGTTTTAGATTAGGGGAAAATAAAATCAAATCACGAAACAATCTCCATTTCGAATTAAGATTCATTTTCTTAAACTATTTATCTTAATTTCTCATGGGAGAAGTTCAACTTTAATTAGTTATCTATATATTTTTATCTT
The DNA here is from genome assembly GCA_034359265.1 of Canna indica. Taxonomy (NCBI): domain Eukaryota; kingdom Viridiplantae; phylum Streptophyta; class Magnoliopsida; order Zingiberales; family Cannaceae; genus Canna; species Canna indica. Next base: position 65,893,984 of record CP136890.1, on the reverse strand, counting down.
TGCATCCTAAATTAGTATTATAATTACATTAATATTATTTTTGCCTGATATCGAGGTGATTAAGAGTATGCATAGATATCGAGTATATCTGAAATCGATTGGAACCTATCTGATCAAGCAGATCGGTTGGAACCTATCCGATCAAGTAGGTTTTAGATAGACCGAAATTAAATTCGAATATGATCCGAGATAAAAAATTAAGAAATTGATTAAAATCGATTTCGATTCTAAATCTAACACATCGGGTGCCCAGAATCGAAGCCAGAACCTCATGAGTGTGGACGCTTTTGAGTCTAATTCGATCGAGCCCAAAGTGCTAGTCCAGTCCAATATTAATCAGTAACATTCTAGAAAAAAGAAAAAAATTATATATTTATATTTTTTTTACAAATTATAGCATTTCACAAAATAATTGAATAATATTGCTTTCATCATTGAATATTCAGACATTTATCAACGTTAAAAAGTATCATCTTAGATAACATTCAACATTCAAGAGTAAAATATCATAATATTAATATTCAAATGTATCAACCTAAGTATACAAAATATTACCATAAGTGTATTACAAATGTATACATGTCAAAAAAAAAAACATACTATTAAATCAATGCATAAACTCGAAGGAGTCTATGAAGAATATGAAATTTGAAAAATCAAGTTTTGTTTGAGCTTCAACTCTGACTTCAACTTGGGTTTCAATGGGTGCCTCTAAGTTTGTTATATGACTCCGCATAGACGTCATCTCAGTATGCATGATATCTACAATAGATTCTGTTGAACTTGAGTTTAGTCTACTTCATAACAAATATTAAACAAGAAGCATATCATTATTGATGAATGGTTGACATAGTATTAGTTGCCATAAATTGAAAAAAAAAGGAACAAATAACTAAAGATGTGGTAAGCTAAAATAAATACTTGATTGACCATGTACAAAACAACCAGCTTAAAAGTACACTATACAATTAACATTAACCAAATACGCGGTGATTTTCTTGGCGACTTCGCTGGCGATGGAAAACCCTAGGGTTTCCACGCCGACTTCCCCGTCCTTGTGCCCACGCCCCCCCCCCCCCCCTCCCTTTCCCACCCCCCGATCCCCCCTCTGGCAAGCGTCCTCCTTCCCCCTCTTCGCCTGTGTAGTGCTCTTCGGCGATGCCTCAAGCCCATCCGACGAAGTTTGACGCCCCCATGCCTCAATCGTCGTCGAGTAACCCTAATGGTCCTCTGAAGGCTTCTTCACAAGCAATCCCGCCTCATGTACTCCTGAAGAACTCCCCCGTGGCTTCTAGGGTTGGTCTTTAGGGATCTGGAGCCTCCTGCCCTTCATCGTCGTCTGCGGCTAACAAGGATGAGGCTTCCCCTGTCCCTACTGCTTCGAGTGTTGGTGGCCCGACAACCCCCTCCAAACCTGTCTCATGGGCAGAGATCCTTAAAAACTCCAACCCTAAAAAGGGCTAGGTACGGATTCTTCCCTTCTCTTCTCAAAGATTCAATCTGCTACTTCCAACCGTGTTATTTTTACCGCTGATCAAGTTCAATCCCTCCTTCAGCCATGGGAGATGAGTTTGATCGGCAAATTTCTCGACAAGCCCCCACCCCTTGATATTGTCCGTTCGTGGGCTAACCGCCTCTAGCATGTCTATGGTTTTCTATTTGTTCTTGATCTAGACAATTTTTTTTTTCACTTCAATTCTATTGATGCTGCGAAATTTGTTTTAACAGACGGACCATGGTCACTCCGTGGGGATGTTATCCGCTTGATTCTATAGAAGTCCTTTTTCAAACCGTGGGATGAAACTTTCTCTACAGCCCCTGTGTGGCTTCGACTTCAGTCCCTTCCTCTCGAGTTTTGGAATGATGATTGTATTTCTCATATCGCTAGTAAATTTGGCACTGTTTTACGTATAGATGATCGCTCTTTTGGTTTTGAAAGAGGGCAATATATTCAGGTTTGTGTTGAACTGGACTTGGCTTTACCCCTTCATCACGGGGTGTGGATTTCTGTCGACGATGAGGATTTTTTTCTTTCAGTTTGTTACGAAAATCTTCCTTCTGTATGTTTTCAATGTGGTTTAATTGGGCATAGGGAAGCCGACTGCCCTACCCTCCTTCAAAAGAAAAATTCTAAGGTTCCTAATCCTTTTTTCGATTCTTCTACTACTATGAACTTTTCGTCGGTTTTTGTCGACTCTACGCAAACCTATGATTGAGGACACCCCGGTTGCTAATTCGGCTATGCCTCATAATCCTAACTCAGTGGCAGGCCCCTGGATTGAAGTCCAGAGGAAGAATCGATGGAATCATCCTCGTAGTGCGCGCCAACCTCCCGTTTGGAAGGATGGTCGTGCTCGGACCTCCGATGGTTTAATGGACTCCATGGAGGAAGGTGATATTGGTAGAGGTAATATTTCTTATCCTTCCAATGTTTCTGTTAAAAACACTTCTTCTATTTCTTCTGTTAAAAAGAATCATGCTCCAGTTAAAAATTTTATTAACCCTGTTGCTCATAGACAAGGCAAGTCTTCTTTTAATAGTACCTCGAGTACTTTGCATAAGGCTCCTAAACCTAGTAAAAGTGTTGATATAACTAGACCTAGCCCTATTTCTAAAACCATCCATGAGCTTGCTTCTGAGCTAAATGTTGTTTTTAATGCTCAGACTGGTTTATTTAATTCTGAGAGCCCCTGTAGAACCAACACTAAGAAGAAAGGTAAGTCTCAAAAGCCTTCTCCCAAGTTAAATTCCTCCTCTAAGTCTCTCGCGCTAATAGGTTCTACAAATAAAAGACATAGAGTAGATTCCGTTTCTGATCATTCCCCCTTGAAGGATAATTTCATTTCTAGCTCTAATGTTTTTACTCCTTTGCAAAAATAACTCTAATGAATATACTGAATTGGAATGTTAGAGGGGCTAACCGGCTCCCTGTGAAAGATTTCATTCATCTTCATATTAGGTTACATGCTCTCAAAGTTTGCGTTATTCAAGAAACTCATCTTAATGAAATCAAATATGCTAGATTCATCAAATCTCTAGGCAGAAACTGGCAGGGTGTCAGTCAGTCTAGTAATGGTGCATCTAGTGGCATAATTGTTGCTTGAAATTCAAACTATGTGGATGCTCGGCTTATTTCATCTTGTTCTCAGGTCATAAATTTAGTTATTAAAATTGATAACTCTGCTCCTTTTCTTATTTCTGTGTTTTATGCTAGCAATGACCCTTCTATAAGGGCCTCTCTTTGGCAATCTTTTATAAATATGAATTTATCTGCTTATCTATGGGTTCTTATGGGTGATTTTAATTGTATCCTGCATAGTTCTGATAAATCTGGTGGTTCTATTTTTAAAACACTAGTTCTATTATTGATTTCCATAGTTTTGTTAATAATTGTGGTCTTATAGATCTAGGTTTCAAAGGTAGCAAATATACTTGGACAAACAATAGGGTAGGTCCAAATAAAGTTTTGGTTAGACTTGATAGGGTCTTCTCTAATGTTGTATGGCTTCATTCCCATGGTCATGCTATTGTTTCTCATTTGGCTAGAGTGATCTCAGACCATAAGCCTCTTCTTATCTATATTCCTAATAAAAATCAGTCTAAAAGCAAGCTCTTTAAGTTCTAGCCTTTTTGGACAGAGTATGAAGACTGTCGAAGTGTAATTGCTTCCTCTTGGAGCCTGAATTCCATCGATTATACCCCATCCTGCTTCAACAGCAAGTTGAAAGCCACAAGGGGTGCCCTAAGTACATGGAATAGGAACATTCTAGGTAATTTGGAAGTAAATCTTGAGAACACTCTAAAAGAAATTGAGTTAGCAGAAGCTTTAGAAGAGACCCCTTTCCCTCCTCCTAACCGATATAAAGCTTCGCTCCCTTCACAATAAGTTCTTAGCCATTCAACGACAAATCTGTCTTAAATGGTGATCTAAGTCCAATACCGCTTGGATTAAGGATGGTGAAAAGAATACTGCTTATTACCATCGCTTGGTCACCATGAGGTATAGATCTAATTTCATCTCTATTATTTCAATTCCAAATCAGTCCTCCATCTCTGAGACCAATCTGATTTTAAACGAATTTGTGAATCATTATTCTAGCTTATGGGCTTCATCCTTTGATTATCCTATCAATAATGATGTTTGGCCTTCTTTTAACCGCATTCCTTCTAACTCATGCTCTTCCTAAATTGCTCCATTTGGAGAGTCTGAAATTTGGCACTCTATTCAATCTCTTGGAAATGGTAAGAGTCCCGGATATGATGGATTCACCATTGAGTTTTATAAATCTTACTAGTCTATTATCAAGGCAGATTTCTGTAATATTCTTCACTCCTTTCATTCTGGATCTAGCTTGCCTTCTAGTTGGAACGCTACCTTGCTCACGTTTATTCCTAAGTGTTCCAACCCCAGAGTTGTTAAAGACTTTCAGCCCATTTCTTTTTGTAATATCTCTTACAGAACCATCGCTAAGCTTTTGGCTAATAGGCTCAAATCCTTTCTCACATCCTTAATCTCTAAGGAGCAATCTGTCTTTGTTAAAGGGCGGAATATCCATGATAATATCCTGGTAGTTCAGAAATTGTCTCATTCCTTTTTCTATTCTAAGAGTAGAACTCCCTTCATTATTGTTAAGCTTGATCTCGAAAAGACTTTCGATATGCTTAGGTGGGACGTTATTCTTAAGGTTTTACCCCTTACTGATTCCCCACCCCCAATTTATCAATTGGATCAATATGTGTATATCGAAATCTTCTTTTGCTTGCCTTATCAATGCTCATATCTCTAAGTTCTTCCCCGCTAATAAAGGAATAAGGCAAGGGGGATCCTCTATCCCCCTTCCTTTACATCCTTGTAGCCCAAACTCTCTCCAATTTTATTAATTCATTTGTTGACAGCAGCAAGCTTACTCCATTCAAGATTAAGGACATGGTCATCAACCATCTTATATTTGTTGTCCTCATCTTTAAGGCCAACTCCAAAAGCCTTGCTTCCTTTAAAGCTATCTTCTCTACTTATGAAGATTTAACTGGTCAAAAAGTTAATCCTTCAAAGTCTGAAATCTTCTTCCCCAAAGGTACTCATTCTGTTAGAAACTCTATATCCAACTCCCTAAACATGAAGGCTGGTTCTTTCTCCTTTAAGTACTTAGACACTATGATTGCTCCTAGGAGACCTCCTCCTAGCTCAAATGATTATATTCTTACTTTAATGGATTCTAAGCTTAGCACTTGAAAATCTAATTGTCTTTCCAAAGCGGGCAGACTAACCCTTATCCAATATGTTCTTAATTCCATCCCTATTCATGCTCTCTCTGTTACCTGATTTAATCAAGACCTCTCCAATAAAATTGAGCAAAAAATTAAATGTTTCCTCTGGGATCACTCTTCTAATTCCATGGGCATACACTTGCTTAGCTGGGATATCGTTACTCGTCCCAAAAGCACGGGTGGGTAAGGTATTCAGGATCTCACTAGTAAGTGTATTGCTTTGCATGCTAAGAGAATCCAGTCTTACCTAAACAATGTTAGCTCTCTTTGGGTTAACGTTGTTAAATCCAAATACCCTCCTGTTAGATTCTCTTCTCCAATTGCTGCTTCTAGCTCTTGGGCTTGGAAGCTATTTAGCAAAGCTTTTCATTCCCTTAAATTAGGTTTCCTTAAGCATATTGGTTCTGGATCAAATACATCCTTCTTAAATGATAGGTGGATATTAGATCTGTCCCTTGCTGTCAAGCCTACTTTTATTAATGTTAACTTGCTTCATTCTATCACTCATGTTCAGCATTTAATGGATAATATGCATTGGTCAAAATTTATTAATGACTCTGTTTGTAACAAGGAATTGGGGGCTGCTATCGACTGCATTCGGTTGCCTAAGGATCCCTATGAGGATACCTTCATTTGGGAAAATGAGAAATCTGGTTTGGCTTCTTCGTCTTCTGCGTACAGCTTTCTGAAAAATCATATGCTCATTCCTATCAGTTTTGATTCAATCTAGCCGAAAAAGTGGCATCTAAATATCTCTCCAAAAGTGAAAAATTTTATGTGGAAGTTTTTTCATGGTCGTTTACTTACTCGTTTGAGATTATTTCACTTGGGTATTTCAGCTTCAAAAATTTGTGTTCTCTGTAACCTTGAAGATGAGTCGATTTTCCATCTTTTTGTGATTGTGCATATGCCTCCGAGATCTGGTCTCTTTTGGGTTCTAAGCTTAATTTGGATTTTTTTGTTAGGAATGACTGATGTTCTGGTAGCTGGCTAGGCCAAAACTCAAATTCCTCTAGGAATTCGAGTTCCTCGGCCATTGTTGCTAACACTCTTTGGTTCTTATGGTTTTTTCGAAATTTTGTTTTGCATGGAGATGAAAATCCTTCCACCTTCACTGCCATTGCCCAAATAATGATTTTCTCATATCATTATAAGAACATATACGTGTCTGAGGGCACTACTCCTTTTGAAATCAATGCTCCTCGATGGCAGCCCCCGCCCTTGCATTACTTTAAAATCAACTTGATGGTTCTTTCAAAACCAATGAAGGTGGATCCAGTTGTATCATTAGAAACCACTTGGGTACTTACACTTATGTCTTTTGTAATTATTTCTTTGCTAACTCAGTTTTATGTTGTGAAAGTTTGGCAGTTTGGCATGCTTTATCTTTTGCCTTCTCAAATCATTTGGAGCAGGTGATAATTGAATCAGATTGCAAAATGTTGATTGATTCCCTTAATCATGCTACAGTTGTTCCTTGGAGGATTTCTTCATTTATTCATGATATTTATCGCATTGTATCTAAGTTTACATGTGTAATTTTTTCTTTTATTCCCCGCAATGTAAACAAAGTTACCTATTGGGCAGCAAACTGGGCTAGAGACCATAAAGAGACCACTGTTTGGTCCTCTTCTTGGCCCCCTGAGCTTATCTCTATCCTAGATAGAGACTGTATCTTTTTCGGTTTACCGAGAGATTAATAATATCTTTCGTTTTTATTGTAAAAAAAAGTACACTATCCAATCAACGGGATGAAGCACTATCCATGAATTGGATTTGAGAAGAACTTGTACTATTCTTGGGATTGAATTGCGGTGTATGAAGCTTCCAACAGATGTTGAAGGAAAGGATTGATGTGATGGAAAATTTTTAAAACAGGAATTAAATCTGAAAGCTAAAAATTTTCGTGCTAAATCATTAAGAACGATAAGATGCGGAAGCGTACATGAATCCATTGCTGAATTTGAGAGATGAAGATGGCCTTCCAAGTCTATACGCCGATCACTAGACGTCTCAAAATAATGGAGCTTCTGAGACATAAATCAAGTGCATGACCCGAAAACCATATCCCCTCTATTTATAGAAAAATCTTGAGGTAATGGTAATTCTAATTTTGCCCATCATAAAATCAGAAATGACCCTAATGGTATCTGTACAATTAAATCTCATATATTATTGAGATGTCACGGGCCCACAGATAAATTATAATTAGATCACTTAAGATTTGGGCCGTTAATTTTCATAGTGACAGATGCACGTCTATTTATATACGTTGGCCCACATTAGATTATTAGAAATTAATCCAACAATCTCCCACATAGGCCAACAAACGTATCGCCGTATGACTATGCATGCTAACTTTATGAACTCGTCATCACTATACTATCAATCATCTGCAACAATTTGGTCCATCAGTCATACTAATAACACATTAAAGCAACTTTCGTCACATTTATCGTGACTAAATCCATCAATAATCACAATATTAATATTCTCGGCAACATAGATCATATATGGGTGTACAGCATGGAAATTACATGCAATGTGATCCTAACATGCCTATTTTCAACTGGTCATACTGTATTGAGATCAAATAAAATATTTGGAGTGTAAAAATAATCAAAACTTTATTATGCAGAAAAAGTTCATAAAGCACAATAACAAATTACAAATTCTCACTAAACCATCGTATCAATACATGATGCAACACCCAAATGAGCAATATGCTTATGAAAGACCACGGGTGGTAAGCCTTTAGTAAACGGATCCGCCCTCATGGAAGTTGTACCTATGTGCTCTATGTATAACTGGTCACTCTGAATTTTTTCTTTAATAACCAGGAACTTGATGTCGATATGTTTAGATTTTGAAGATCTTCTGTTGTTATTGGAATATAGCATTTTCGATTTGTTGTCACAGAATAGTTTCAATGGTCTTTTAGTTCCTTCTATAATACGCAACCCAATGACAAAGTTTCGTAGCCATATCCCATGATTGGATGCCTCGTAACAAGCTAAGAATTTTGCTTCCATGGTTGAAGCTGCAGTTAATGTCTGCTTAGCACTCCTCCAAGAAATAGCTCCACCGGCTAGCAGATAAACATAGCCAGAAGTGGATCTTCGACTATCTTGGCATCCAGCAAAAACAGAGTCAAAATACCCAATGATCTACATCTGATCTGACTTTTTATAGGTGAGCATGTAATGCTCTATTCTCTATAGATACTGCATAACCCATTTGGCTGCTTCCCAATGATCCATGCCATGATTACTTAGATATCTGCCCAACATCCCTATAATGTACGCAATATCCAGACGCGTACACACTTGAGCATACATCAGACTCCCTACAACAGATGCATAGGGAATCTTTTGCATTTCCTTCTGCTTAAACTCATTCTTGAGGCACTGGTTAAGACTAAATTTGTCTCCTTTAGCAACAAGGGTATGACCTGGTTTACAATCCTTCATGCCGAATCTTGTGAGCATCTTATCAATATAGTTCTTTTTTGATAATTCAAGGATACCCAAAGAGCGATCTCGGTGTATTTGGATTCCTAATACAAAAGATGCATCCCCAAGATCTTTCATTTCGAATTTCTCCGATAAAATTCTCTTGGTTTCGTGCAATAAGCCTATATCATTACTCGCAAGTAAGATGTCATCGACATATTATACCAGGAAAATATGCTTGCTCCAACTAAACTTATGGTATATGCATTCATCAACCGCATTTATCTCAAAACCTAATGAGATAATGACTTAATGAAATTTATGATCCACTGATGAGAAGTCTGTTTTATCCCGTACATGGATTTCTTTAGTTTGCAAACCATCTTTTTTGGGTCTTCCAACATAAAAATTTTTGGTTGCACCATATAAATCATCTTATCAATGTCACCATTGAGAAACGCCGTCTTTACATCCATCTGATGCAGCTCAAGATCAAAATGAGCTACAAGTGTCATTATAATCCTGAGAGAGTCTTTCGAAGAAAACAGAGAGAAAATTTCTTTATAATCAATGTGCTTCCTTTTGAGTAAAATCTTTTGCAACAAGACGAACCTTATATCTTTCCACATTATCCTTTGAACCCCTCTTGTTTCTAAAAATCCATTTGCAACCAATGGGTTTCACACCTTCGGGTAACATGACAAGATCTCAAACGTCATTTTGCTGCATATACTTAATCTCCTCATTCGTGGCATCAATCCACTTTTGAGAGTTAGGGCTTTGCATGACTTGACAATTGGGAGTATTTCAGTGTTGTTTGGTGATTCCAAATTTGTTGTCTGATCAGAAACAGAAACAACAACTATAGGAAGAGAAATAAATTCCTCTTCAAAGAGAACCTCTTTAACCTTATCTTCAAAGAACTGGGCATTTCTCGTCTCAAAGAATGTCGTATTTGTGGGTTCATAAAATTTATACCTCTTAGACCTCTTAGAGTACTCAACAAAATAGCAGTTGACCGTTCTAGAGTCCAGTTTCTTTTCATTTGGCCGATATGGTCGGGCCTCAGCTGGACAACCCCAAATATGCAAATGTTTTAAAATAGGCTTCTTGCCCGTCCATAATTTAGAAGAGTTTTTTGTACTGATTTAGTTTGTACTCTATTCAAAATATGAGCTGCAGTCTTAAGTGTATCTTCCCATAGGGACTCTAGTAAGGTAGAATGACTAATCATGCTCCTCACCATATCCTTAAGAGTCTTATTTTGTCTTTCAACAATACCATTCATAGTAGGACTTCTTAACATGGTGTACTGTGGGACGATACTGCATTCCTCTAGGAACTTACCGAAAGGTCCTGGACGTTGTTCACCTGATCCGTCATATCTGTCATAGTACTCACCACCACGATCAGATCTAACAGCCTGAAACCTTTTACCAAGTTGAATTTCAACCTCAGCCTTAAAGGACTTGAACACATCCAGCGATTGAGACTTCTCACTGATACTTGGTACAGAAGTATCTATGGGTACAGAAGTTAAATTAACTTCAAAACAAACTAGAGTGAGAAAAGTGTCTTTCTTAGCACACCAAACATAATACTTGGTACAATCGGACTTTTCATATCCACTGGTCTTGCAAAAGAAACAAGTAGGAACCTTAAAATTTATGCCAGTTAGATTAGGGATGTGATTAAATGAGGTAGTATATTTTGAAGAAGCAAAAATATTAATTGAACATAGAACAAAACAAAACAATAATATAATCAGGTCAATAAATAATTAAAGCAAAAAAGAAAAAAATAACAGCAAGTCTCATTACAAGATACCAAACACAAAATTGACACTTCATCTTTAGACAAAAATGTCAACGTGTAAGCGGTACTCTCAATACAGTAATCAAATATTGACAATCAGTCCTGTCAAACAAGAAGTCTTTCTTTGGACCGACTCTTGTTCACATGGAAAAACTTATGACCATCACATATTTATTACTGCAAGAACGCAAGAAATCCGGCAAAGTAGTAACCTTCCTTTGGGCCGATCACTACCCGCATGAATTTCAAACATGCAAACATCTTTTATGTTCTAAAACATGCTAATTCTACACAAGAGAGCTCGCTTTGGCGAGATGTTATTTCAAATCAACATATTTCAAAATATTAGACATGATGGGCTATCATTTTATTTCATATTAAATTGGTTAAACTATAATAAAACGATCAAAATTGTATTGAACCAAGACTAAATTAGGTTGATCATAATGCTAATTGTACTGAACCGGTTAAAATTATGCTAAATCAGAAGCTAATTTTAGTGAACCAGTCAAGAATCCTAATGAACCGCTTAAAATGTGCATTGAACCGGCCTAAATTGACTTGAACTGGTGCTGAACCGGAGAAATTTAACCTAAACCAGTTCTGAATCGGACCTAATTTCAGTGAACTAGACCCTAATTATCCTAAACCGGTGCTGAACCAGATCTAATTCCAGCGAACCGAGCCTAAATCTATGGCTCAGGCCAGATTTGATTGAACCAAACCCGATTTGACTTAACTTAAAAGTGGGTCGGGTTTAATTGGATATTGGGTCGGATTTTAACTCTATATTGGGTTGGGTTTTACTCCTAGTGGATCCGAATCTAACTGGATCAGGATCCTAAAACTAAACCCACCTCCCTAATGAAATAAAACCTAACTCCCTAACTCCTCTCCCCATGATCCAGCCGTCGCCTCCCTCATGTCGCCCACACTGGAGAGACATTGTCGACCAGCCCCGATTCCCCCTTTAACGCCGACGCCGCCCACCCTAAGACGTCGGCGATCATGATACCGGCGATGGGAGGCGACCTTAAGGCTAGTGTTACTGATGAAGGGTAATGTAGAAGATGGCGGAGGTCTTGAGAAAGATTGGAACCAAGTCCTCTGTCTCCCTTATCCTCCGGCCGTCGACAATCGAGGGACTGCCGCACTCCCCTCCGCGGCCACAGCCGCATGCCTGACGAGGGGAAGAGGAGAGAGACCCACTGCACGTAGCTTTCATGCAACTACAACGGTAGAGTTGCAGCGGAAGAGAAAGAATGCAAAATAAAATTCGATCCGGATGCATGCTAATTTAACACATCATCACAAGAACAGTATGTAAACTTGAGGTGAATGAAAACATCTACGGTTCGTAAACAGTACAATTTGTTTCATGTAGACATTTTTCTTTAAAACAGTGTGAACACACGTAAGTTTATGATCATGTAAGTGCTCTGTATGCTGTAAACATGAACGAACAGTACATGATGTTTATAAACAATGCACAAAAATCATATAGATTGAATTTGGAAGCAAATGAAAAAAGAGGTACTCAACGAGCTCTGATACCATTTGATAGAAAATTTTTAAAATAAGAATTAAATTCGAAAGTCAAGAATTTTCATGCTAAATCATTAAGAACGATAAGATGCGGAAGTGTACCTGAATCCATTGCTGAATTTGAGAGATGAAGACGATCTTCCAAGTCTATACGACAATCACTAGACGTCTCAGAAAAATGGGACTTCTGAGACATGAATCAAGTGCATGAACCCGGGGATCATAACTTATTTATTTATAGAAAAATAATGGGATAATGGTAATTCTAATTTTGCCAATTATAAAATCAAAAATTATCATAATGGTATCTATATAATTAAATCTCATATATTATTAAGATGTCACGGACTCACAGATAAATTATAATTAGATCACTTAAAATTTGGACTATTAATTTTTATAGTGACGAATGCACGTCTATTAATATGCGTTGGTCCACGTTAGATTATTAAAAATTAATCCAACGTGATCTCTAAAATAAAAATCTCAAACAGAGTATAACACTACTAAATAAATACATGCTTCTCACAAGCTAACAAAGACTCTCTGGCCTTGTACAGCTAGATGAAAGAAGCAAAGTCTCAAACAGAGTTTTTTTTTAAGCATGCCGTATATATAACTCTCTCAAAACAATATTAATCTACTTGAATAAGTAATACCGTTTTCTTTAGTCTCAAACAGAGCATTTTTTTGAAGCATGCAGTATAATTTTCTCCCAAAACAATATTAATCTACTTGAATAGGTACTGTTTTCTTGTAGTGATTCATGCAGCAACCCCCTCCTGCGCCTCCTTCGTAGCCCATCATGTCTGCCATTCCACCCTCTCCTCCTGCGACTCGAGAAGTTTTCTCCCTCCCCTCAATCCGTACTCTGCAACGCGAGCGGTGTTGCTTCAATTGCTTTGCTCCTCAGCATTGCTTCCACCACTGCCCCTTGCCCATCTCTTTCTTCTTATGCAAGGCATCCTCTTATTCGGCAACCTCGTGCCACTCCCCTCCCTCTTCGTCTTCCCTCTACCCCTGCATCGTTTGTTGCCCGCTCATTACCTTGTTCTCCAGCCCCCGTGCCACTCCCCTCCCTCTTCATCTTCCCCTCTACCGCATCGTTTGTTGCCCGCTCATTACCTTGTTCTCCAGCCCCCTCTCCTCCCACTTATCAGAAACTTTCATCCCTTCCCCTGCCCGTTCCGCCGATGGATGCCAACCGACCACTGAGGGATCAAGTATTCATTCCCCTCACCCCTACGACCTTTGAAGGAAATAACCTTCTTCGTCGCAAAGGGGTGAAGGTCTTTGCGTTGGGGTCTTGCTGCTCCGTTGAGAGCCTCATCCGTCACCTTGCCTCGTGCTTTGAGGGGTTCGACGGCGACTACACGAACTAGAAGCCTCGCCCACTTGAGGAAGGATGCCTCCTTCTTCTCTGCCCGTCGGCGGCGATCAAGGCCGACCTCTTAGACTGGAGGTATGTGCGTCTTCAGTCGGCCGTTCTAGAATTTGCCAATTGGGACTTCGGGTTTGGATCGTTTGTCGATCCACTTCGCCATTCCGTTGGCCTCCGTCTTTGCGGCCTTCCTTTGGATCACTGGAACAACTCCGACCTTGCGGCAATCTGCGCTCCGTTTGCACTTCTAGCAAACGTGGAGCGGATCTCTTCCACATGGGAAGAGATCCAGGACTGCTATCTCCATATGGCATGCCCCAACCTTGAAGATATCCCGCAGTTCATGGAGGTTCATGCGGCTGGCCGACGTTTCGCGATCAAGATTGACATCGGGTGGAGCCGCCCTGCGATCCCGCCTCCAGAGGACCATGATGGCCCGCGAGGTGACGCCAACATGGAGGACCGGAACCCGCCGCCACCTAGTGACGGGGCGGGTAGTGGGAATGACAGCGCTCACCCAAATAGACAAATCGGGAGTTCGTCGGACTTCGGATCGGCGTCCCTTGGAAGCTACACGTCGGGTAGCAGCGTCAACCTCAAAGTGATGCTGCTACGCTGCCGTCTTCCGGCATCTCTGTCCCTCAAGACTCCCTCCGGGCCGATGATGATGTGGAGATTGATGCGGCGCCTTATTCCAGTCATTAGTTACAGCTCAGCACGTTTAATAAATTGAGTCGTTTAGTAGTTGAGACGTTCAGTAAGTTGAGTTAGTTAAAACTAATTCAACTAACTGTAGCTTAATGCAGCTTCTGCATGTATATAAAGGATAAAATTGTAATATTTATGTATTTTTTCCCTGGATGAGAATTTCAATGAGATAAACTATTGTTTAGCTCTAATATTATTAGAGCCTTGGAAAAATTCTCATATTCTTTCCCCCCTCTCAAAATTCTCTTTTCCAAAAGATCTCTTGGTTCTCTGCATCCTCTCATGGCAAGCCCTTTTGCAACATAGTCTAGGGATTCAACCGACCATGCGAATCAGACTATCAGAGCTCCCTTTCTGCCCAAATCACAAGTTTTAATCCGGATAGTCCTTACTTCATTCATCAATCGGATCAACCTGAATCTATGTTGGTTTCTCAACCTTTATCCAGTGATAACTACAGTTCATGGAGATGATCAATGATTCTGGCTTTGAGCGCTAAGAACAAACTCTATTTCGCCGATGGCAGCATCAAGAGACCTAATCCCGAATCTGGCGATTTGCTTGATTCTTGGACAAGATCAAATAATCTTGTATGCTCTTGGATCATAAATTCCGTCTCAAAGAACATCGCTTCCAGCATCTTGTATTTGAATTCTGCCGCAGAGATATGGACTGATATGGAAGATCGCTTCTCACAAAGGAATGGGCCGCGATAGAGCTCAAGAAAGAACTTTCAGAGCTACGACAAGGTCAGATGAATGTCACTGATTTCTTTACAGAACTTTAAATTTTGTGGGATGATCTTTATTCAACTAAGCCATTTTGTTTTTGCGCAAAATGTACTTGTGATGGAGTCCGCAAAATGGTGACTGATCATCAAATGATTATGTCATTACATTTCTAATGGGATTAAATGACTCATTTTCTCATGTTCGAGGGCAGATTTTACTAATTGATCCTCTACCACCGATCAACAAGGTTTTCTCTTTGGTCATTCAAGATGAGAATCAGCGCAATGCCAAGACTTCTTCTCCTATTACTAATGCTGCAACTTTCATGACCAAAACTAATTCCACAAAACCTGGTATGGAATCTTCTTCATTCAATAAGAAGAATAGACCTTATTGTACTTACTGCAACATATAAACAATTCATTGTCAACATTTCTGCCAATTATGAGCCAACCTATTTTCACCAAGCTTGCAAATATACTTATTGGCAAAAGGCAATGGATGAAGAGATTAGAGCACTAGAATCTCTTGGAACATGGTCTATTGTTCCTTTACTAGAAGGAAACAAACCCATTGATTCAAAATGGATTTATAGAAACAAATATACTTATGAAGGAATTCTTGATAGACATAAAGCTCGTTTAGTGGCTAAAGGGTTCACTCAGCAGGAAGGAGTAGATTACAATGAAAAATTCTCTCCTAGAGCTAAAATTGTATCTTTTAGAGTGTTACTAGCTTTAGCTTCAATTTACAATTGGCATTTGCAGCAATTAGATATAAATAATCCTTTTCTTAATGGCAACTTGAGTGAGGAAATCTATATGAAACTTCCTCCTGGTTATGGATCAAAATATAAAGGAATGGTATGTAAACTTCACTAGTCCATATATGGACTTAAACAGGCCAGCAGAGAATGGTATAATACCTATTCTGCTATTTTCTAAGAAATGGTTTTCATGCTTCACCTTTTGAATATTCGTTGTTTACAAGAGGATCTGGATTTGATTTTATAGCTCTTATAGTATATGTTGATGATATTGTCTTAGCTGGGAAGAATTTGAATATCTTGGATGATATCAAAGGTTACTTGAGCAAATGTTTCAAACTTAAAGACTTAGGAACTCTGAAGTATTTTTTAGGATTTGAGATTGCTCGAAATCCATTAGGAATTACAGTGACTCAAAGGAATTATACTCAACAATTACTTGAGGATAAATGATTTTTGGGTACTAAACCTACTTCATTACCTATGGTTCCTTCATCCAAGCTAAGTGCTCATATTGAAAAAATATTAGAAGATCCAACTCTTTACAGAAGATTAGTTGGTCGACTTCTTTACCTCACCCATACTCGACCTGATATAATGTACACTGTACATTCCCTCGGTCAGTATGTTTCTAATCCAAGAGAAACACACCTAAAGGCTGCTTACCACTTGCTAAGCTATTTGAAACAATCCCCTGGTTTAGGTATTTTTCTTCCTTCAAATAGTAAGCTGACTTTATCAGCTTTCGTGGATTCCGACTACAGTTCATGTCTTGATACGAGAAGATCATGTCCTGAAATAATCAAATAACCCTATGTGCACAATCATAATCAAGCCATACCATTTATCTGCATAGATTCCAACATGCCACATCTATAAAATATAAAGAATTACCATTCATCTATACATATTTGCAAACATGCCATAACCAGAAGACATACCAAATAATCCCTCATTCCATGCAAAGAGCCATTTATTTATCACCTTAATTCTGCCCATGGGGCTGGCGGCTTGGTTTGTAAATACCCTTGCCTTATTTTATTAATCCTATATGTGTATACCAGAATTTAATATCATGTTAGGGGAACCTATCTTTCACTTGTCTCTAATCTCCATTCTAATTTTATTTGCCTCATAAGTAATGAACATACATGGGCGATTGGGCGGTATGATTCCGACAATAAAGTTTAAGGTCTCTAAATTAATGCGCGCTAACCTAGTGCTCAACTAAATTAAAGCTATGTCCTTAACGGTAAGCAAGGAATGGGTGGCTGCACCTGTTTCACTCGAGACAATGCGGCCTTTAACAGGAAGGGGCGGCTACACTAAATCTAGGATCATGCGACAAGTAATAACAAGAAATATGCATAGTACATACATGAGACATGATTTATGCGACAAGGAAACCAAAGATACAGGAAATATACATGGATATGGTTCATGCGGCATCTCAATCAGTGATGAATAATACTTGACATATAAAAGAATTTCTCTCTATTAATGTAGGATCAAGATTTATCAACATCAAAGAATGCTCAAACAATGATAAATTAAGGTTCTTAAGGGAGGGGACTGAGCACACCCACCCAGTCCACTCGGCTGGGATGTGTTTTGTGGCTCTACCCAATTCCAAATCCTAGCAAAGAATACATTGATAGAAATAGAAGGATTTCATGATCCGATCAAGAATCAAATCATCCCGTCACAAGAAAAGCAAGAAAACCATCTCACGAACTCGAAAGAGGGCAGGCGTCGGCTAGAATTGAGGAGCAAGGAAGAAGGAAATTAAATCACTCACATATTTATAACTTGGGGTTAATTAAACCCCAAGTTACCTTTTTACCCCTATACTTAAATCAATTAGGAAAGACTCAAATTTGAGTCTAATCTAAGTCCGATTCGAACCCCGATCAAACCACCGAGTTCGCCTTGAAACCCACTATCATAACATCATGCCAAAATTGCAGAAATAATAGATATGAACTTTCTTCAATTTTTTTTTTTTTCCTAAGTTAAACCTTACCAAGAATCGCTCGAGACTCCGCTAACTTGCCCGACTTAAATCTTCATTTTCCTGCTACGAAACCGATTAAATAAAATTAATAAAAATTTTGGTTATAACAATCTACCCCCTTAAAGGAAATTCGTCCTTGAATTTTGGGTTAAACTGTAGACCCACCAATCACAAATCCTGAATGAGTGTTAACTACGCATAATGCGCGCCACCTTCCAGATCAAAAGATTTATGGTGAAAAGACTAAATCAAACACTTCGTGAACCATCCAAACATGGCCGATTAACCATCGAATCACACCATGAAATCCAGTAAAACACAACCGATCATAAACCAACCAACCATCTCTAGGATCATCGAATATAACCGAATAAAACACAAAACAAACGGCTCATAATTCATCAAATACAATAACCACTCGGCCCACTTATACTCGACCTCCCCGACCCATAAGTCTCAACAACAATTCTGCATTATATTGAAATTTCGCATATCACATTGAATTACTTTTTGGTGAACAGATGTGATAATGGTGACAATTAGCAACATATTATTTGTGTCTACAACAATATATTGCTAAGTCTAGCTACAATAATAATAGATGATGACTGAAAATGCAATATACGTTGATTGAAAATACTTTATTAGAAGGCAAGCTACTCATTATCATCTTTATGTAATTTTTTCCTGGATGAGAATTTTAAGCTCTAATACGCCTCCCATGCTCGGCATGACCAGGCATGGCGCTGCTATCACGCCGTTGATTGAGAGTGGGGATGTTTTGAATGCTGCCCATCCCCAGTACAACGGTTGCTTGCCACCTAGCTTGGTGGACCCCGTGAGGCTCCCACCTGCTTGGGGCCCACACCAATTAAATCTCTCTTTTGGGTTGTGGGCCCCCACTTTGGAGGCTCGGTCTTGTTCTAGTATGCACGTTGGCGGGTGGCACGTGTCCTTCAGTTGGCCTCCCATGCTCTGAGCCAGCTGAGTTCGGACAAAGTTGCGTCATACTAGCCCAGCTCTCTTCCTGGTCGATCTGAACTTTCCTCGGCGTTGCGCGAGGTGCGGGTGAGCCTGAATGGTCTCCTGACAGAATTGAATAAAAAATTTGGGACATCTCTGCGTCGTCACTCTGCAAGCCGGCAAAGGTCGGCTCGGGAGAGATATCTCAAATTATGGAACCGCGAGAGGCCCTCATGTGTAATAGTATTTCTGATTTGGGTTTGAATTGGAATGTAGTTTGCGAGGAAGCACTGGTTCGGTGATTCATTCACCCCCCTTGTCACCTGTTGTTGTGAGCGTCGGCCTTAGGCGTAGTGCTCGAATCAAGGAATGTGGCTCGGGTTGTGGAGGTGCCCTCAAAAAAGCGATGGTTCGCAAGGCGAGAGAAGCCATGATGGGGCCGAGAAAGTGGGCAGGTAACAAACGGGCTTCCTCCGTAGAGTCGTCTGCTACCAATCCGGTCCAAATTTTTCCGGATGACCCCGACGACCCTCCTCCCCTCCGACCGAGAGACATCGCTTTGATGGCGGATGATGAAATTAACAAAAAGCTCTCCCGCTTTGGCTTCCTCCGAGCTTGCCCTTCCACTTGTGATATTCTGCGCGGGAAGGGAGCTCCGCCAAGCAAGACGGCATGACATGTTCACCTGGAACGATAATCCTTTTGTGGTGTCCATATGTTGCACACAACCTTTTGGAACTTGCGTGGTAGTCACCGTAATAGTAAGCACATGATGATTAGGAATGTTATTAAATCTTGTAATTGTGACATTTTGTGTTTACGGGAAACTAAAATCAAGGATTTCAATGATGTATAGGTTAAGAAAGTAACTGAGTGTTCTAATTTCGGGTACTCCTTCAGAAACTCTATTGGCTTATCGGGTGGTTTGCTTCTCTCTTTGAACTTTGACTTTTAGGAAGCCATGTCTTCCTCTATGGGCGCTCACTTTCTTGGGTGCACTCTTTCTCATCGACCGACTAAGCGAGTCATTAAAGTCTTCAACGTCTATGGTCCTCCATCTAGGGCGGGAATTGAAGAAGCTCTTTTTGGAAGGAACTAGCGGAAATATTGATGGACAATAAGACCCCCACTATTATCGGAAGTGAATTCAATGTTACTCTTGGGAGGGAGGAATGGTTAAAGTGTCGAGGTATCCCTTCTGACGATGCAAAATTTTTGGAGATTATTTCTGACTCCTAGTTCATGGATATTCCACTATGCGGGAGAAGATTTACATGGTGCAACAATCAGTCCCCTCCGGCAATGACACGCTTGGATAGAGTCTTGATAAATAGCTTATTGATGAATTGGAGCAACTCTTGGGTGGTTAAGGTGGGAAGCCTTGGCCTTTCTGATCATTCCCCACTGTCCATCGTGGATATGGGCCAATGGAGAAATCGCCTTTTTCGTATGGAGCATTGCTGGTTCGGCTTGCCATCTTTCTATGATATGGTTTGGCTGGGGGGAGGGGGGACACGAGCAGGAGGTGGCCCCGCTAAACAAATGGATTCTTAAGATGAGAAGTCTCAAGGCGGCTATTAAAAAATAGAATAAAACGCATAAGGAATCATCGACGGTGAACATCATGGGCCTTAAGAGTAGACTGGAGGGTCGCCTTTCGGGTGTGGAACTTGGAAGCGAAGAGGATTGGGTCGGTTCGAAAATTCAGGAAATCATGAAACAACTCGATGATGGCTATCAGGCTGAAAACGTGTTTTGGTGACAGCACGTTAAGACAAGATGATTGAGAGATGGAGATCGCAATAGAAATTTTTTTCATAGAGTTGCTACTTCCAAAAAGCAGAAGAATTGGATTTCGGTTTTGAGACTGGAGGAGCAGGTTGCTGACTCTCATGATTAGATGGCAGATCTTTGCAGGGACTTCTTCTGAAATTCTCTGGGGATAATGCATACTCTTTTGATTCATTCGGATTGGGATGTTCTTTTCTCGGAAACTCCTCCATTGCTATCTTCTCTTTGTGACCACTTGTCCGAGGAGGATGTTCTCAAGGCTATCAAGGCGTTGGGTAAGGATAAAGCCCCAGGGCTGGACGGCCTGACGACTGAGTTCTTTATCCACAAACAACTTCTTGGCTCTCTTACAGGACCTTCTTTTCGGAAATGTGGACTGGTCTAGAATCAACAAAGCGTTCATATTACTGATCCCGAAAAATGAAGGGGTAGAGGACATCGGTACCTTCAGGCCCATTAGCCTCACGAACGGTGCCATCAGAATCCTTTCTAAAATTTTGGCACTCAGACTAAAGTCATTGATGACAGATATGGTTGGAAACACCAAGTGTGTGTTCCTACCCGGGAGGTGTACCCACGACTCTAATCTAGCCGCAAATGAAATTATTCACTACTGCAAAAGACAAGGTATGGAAGCAATTCTTATTAAGTTAGATATGGCTAAAGCTTTCGACTCTATATGTTGGGACTTTTTGTTGGATATTCTTTGGAAAAGACGTTTCCCTGCCCTTTGGATGAATTGGATTGGAAGCTTGCTTCGGTCGGGAGAATCGACAGTTATGCTAAACGGCAGCCCGGGTAAGTGGTTCAGACACAATAAGGGGCTGCGTCAAGGGGACCCCTTGTCTCCTTACCTCTTTCTGCATGTGGCGGACATCTTTGCTAGAATCATGAGGAGGGCTAACAGCGAAGGGCTGATCTTGGGTATAAACCCGGGAGGGGGAAGAGAGGTTACGAACCTAGAGTTTTCAGATGACTTTCTTCTCTTTACTAACGGAAGTGACAACGACCTGGAAAATATCCTGCTGGTACTACGTGCTTTTCATCTCATGAGTGGCGTGAGGGTGAACCTTAGTAAGACAGTGGTGGTGTATCTGCTGAATGATCTCTCGAAGGCTTCCAGAGTGGCAGGCATCTTAGGTTGCCAAGCAAAACTCTTCCCACTTAGATATCTTGCGTTGTCGCTTCGTGATGATCGCCTAAAAAGGGAAGTCTGGAATGAGGTGATTGAACATACCGATAGAAAATTGGTGGCGTGGAAAGGAAGATCTCTATCCGAGGGCGAGATTAACTATGATTAACAGTGTGCTAAACGGCCTCAGTGGTCATTTCCTTAACATTTCTAGAGCTCGAAAATGAGTTTTAAACCAAATTGACCGACGGATGAGAAATTTCCTTTGGAATAGAGGTTCGGAAGAAGCGTGCAAAGCCCTTGTATGTTGGGATGATGTGACATCCCCTAGGCACAATGGAGGGTTGGGCATCATTGACCTCGAAAAGCATAACTTGGCTTGACTTGGAAGATGGTGGTGGGGTTTGGCATTGGGGGCTGGCTTGCTCTGGACTCATATTGTCTCCGGCCTTTACTTCCGACGGGAAGCATGGCAAGCAAATCATAATACGACTGGTTGGTCTGCGGTTTGGAAGGGCTTCTATGGGGCCAAGCATCTATTCTCCATGGGCATGGAATCCACGGTGGGAAGGGGGAACTCTATGAGGCTCTGGCTCAATCGATGGATTTTAAACTCGTGTCTGGCATATCGTTTCCCTCGCTTATTCTCATTGTGTCGCAACAAGAAGGGAATAATTGAGGACTTCATCTCTTCTAATACGAACGATTGGCAATTCAGATGGAGGGGAGAGGTAAATCTTCAGAAGGTTGCTTGCCTACGGGACCTTTTAAATTCTCAATTGATCGGCAATTCGAAGGACTCCCACCATTGGCGTTGGCACCGTTCGGGTACCTTCACCACCTCTTCAATGTACAAAATTATGGTGGAAAGAGGAGTTCGTGATATTATGACTATGAATA
This sequence comes from Canna indica, assembly GCA_034359265.1. Classification (NCBI taxonomy): domain Eukaryota; kingdom Viridiplantae; phylum Streptophyta; class Magnoliopsida; order Zingiberales; family Cannaceae; genus Canna; species Canna indica. The sequence goes on along the minus strand of CP136890.1, from coordinate 65,871,518 downwards.
TTTGGAAGTGCAAAGGCCCGCTGAAGATGAAAATGGTCCTATGGCTTGTGGCAAAGAGAAGGCTTCAAACCAAGGACTGGCTCATCAAACATGGGGTCTTGGACCTCGTACCTAATTGCATCTATTGTAAAGAATTGAACGAAATCGTCTGTCACCTTTTTGGTGAGTGTCAGGTCATCTCTATTGCTTGGGGCGATTTCCTTCGGAAGGTGGGAAAATCTTTATTCAACCCGATACCTATAAATGAGAAAGAGGAAGGTGAGTGGAATGTGGATCATGTGTCTCTTGCCATGCTTTGGTGTTGGAGTGTGTGGTCGACAAGGAACAACTCGATATTTAATAATGTGCAAGCGGATGGTACAAACATCGTGCACCTTGGATGGAATTTTTGGAGGCGCTTGAATGGGGCCGACACTTAGAGGGCTTTCTTGTTCTGACCTTCGGTTTGGTCTTGTAAATATTCTTGATTCTTTGTTTGGATTTGTGATCCATTTTTGCCCTCGGATATGGGGAGTCAGATCCATCGTTCCGTATTGTTGTTCATTTCAATTCTTATGAAATGCATCGTGTGACCTTATGGTCTCACTATTACTAAAAAAAAATGAAGCAAAGATAAATAGAAAATCCAACGAAAAATAGTGGACTTACCAATGGTTGCATTCAGTTCTTCCCAATTGGATATTTATATTGATTAGGATTTTTCATAGCATACGATGTAAACTAAAGAATCATTCCTCAAAGAAGATCCAGCAAAGTATTCATAGCCGAAGCAATCATGGGTATTGATCTGCTCATAAATTAGCATAAAAATAGTTCATAAATTGCACCAGTATGACAAGAAACAATGTAGTATTGACTAGAGAAAAATGGACTACCAATATTTCATCAATTGCACCATTTTAACAAGAAACAATGTAGTATTTTTGTTTTAGCAAGTGAATCCTTTATTCCATTCATGAGAAATGAAGGGATGTAGATATAAAGGTAGAGAAATAACAGTAAAAAAGCAAAAAAACAGAGGAAAGAAGCTAAAAGACGGAAAAAACAACCTACAGTCAAACATCCAAGCAAGTTACATGAATAAAATTAATTGGAACATAGCATGCTTGGGCTTTGCAAAAGCTTACTTGAAGATCCCCTATTTACTTCAAACCATTTAAAGATCTAAGGACTAATGATTCTTTGACCAAGAATATAGGTCTTTTAAAAGCATTAAAACATAAAGAAATTGACATTTACGAACTCAATCACAGCTATCATATACTCAGCGTGTTTTGATTAAAGGCAAGTGATGTAGAAAAAAAGAGAAAAAACCCACACTATAAACTAAGATAAAATGTAAGAACATAAGTTGAAGATGAAATTAATGATTGATTAGAAATAAAGAAAACATGCCTATTTATAGACTTACTATGAAAAATGTGATTAATATACACAACTGCAACTAATGCAACTGCAACCACTAAAAATATTTTAAGATAAACACTAAACCCACTAAGCCTACTACATAGACTAATTCAAATACACTACAATCGTAAACTCATTAAACCCACTACATAGATTAGCATCCATTAAACCCACTAATTGTGGATCATTCTTCAACACTCCCCCTTGATTCAGAGTTGCTGGCACCAAGCAAAGATCTGAAATAGATAAAAAAAATTTGGTAAAGCTTTGGTAAGCACATCAGCCAATTGCTCATTTGTATTGCAATACTTGAGTGTAATCTCCTCATTTGTAATCAAATCACGAATAAAATGAAAGTGAATGTCAATATGCTTTGTTATGCTATGATAAATTTGATTTTTTTGTCATGGACATTGTTGCTTTGTTGTCACAAAATATCTTTGTTGCTCCTTCTTGACTTTATTGAAGTTTCGCTAACATTCTTCTTAACCAAATGGCTTGACAAGCTGCTGAAGTGGCTGCAATATTCAGCTTATGAGGAAGACAATACTGTTGTAGCTTGTTTCTTTAAGCTCCAAGTAATTACTCCTAACCCAAGAGTAAAAACATTTGCTCAAATGCTTCGCCTATCATCCAATGAAAACTAGCCCAATCACTGTCTGTAAACCCACATAATTTGAAATTAGAAACTTTTGAGTATCAAATCCCATAATCCATGGTTTCAGCAATATAACGCATGACTTGCTTTGCTGCTCCAAAATGAAGCTTTGAAGGATGTTGCATAAACTTGGAAATCACACCAACACAAAATGCAATATCGGGTCGAGTGTGGGTTAGATAAATTAATCCTCCAACCAAGCTTCTAAATCTTTTAGCATCAGTCATCTCTGCCTTATCCTCACGCTGTAATTTTTCACTGATATTCAGGTGTAGTTGTTGGTTTACAATTGAGCATGCCATATTTATTAAGAAGATCCTTCGCATATTTTTTTTGGGAAATAAAAATATCATATTCTACTTGTTGAACTTCAAGGCCAAAAAAATAATGCAATAAATCCATGTCTGACATTTCAAACTCATGCATCATACTTGATTTAAATTCAGCAACAAGAGAACTAGAGGAGCTTGTATAGATGATATATATCATCAACATAATTAAAGATAAATAATGATGAAATCATTTTTACCTTTCTTCTCTATGTAGAGAGTGGGCTCATTTTCACTCATCAAGAATTCATTTTGCTGAAACTATCTATCAATTTTGCTATACCATGCCCGAGGAGCCTTCTTTAATACATACGATGTGTTTCTCAACTTGTACACCTTTGACTCTTTGCCTTCAATTATGAAACTAATTTCTGGTTGAGTTACATAAACTTCTTCATGCAAATCTCCATTCAAAAAGGCTGACTTGATGTCAAATTGATAAACATGTCATTGTAATTGTGCAACCAATGCTAAAACTATTCTCACAGTTTTGAAACGAGCTACCGAAGAAAATATTACTTCAAAATCAATACCATAATGCTGTGAATACCCTTTTGCCACAAGCCGAGCTTTGTGTTTTTGTATACTTCCATATGCAAAAAAATTTGTTCTGAATACCCACTTCAAACCAATTTTATTTTTCTCTTAGTAAGTCCACCATCTCTCATGTTTCATTCTTTCCAATTGCTATCAACTATTCCTTCATTGCTCTTTGTCATTCTTCTTTTATAGCTGCTTCTTCAAAGGTAGTGGGATCTAAAACAATAAGAGAAAATTGGCAAGATTCATATATGTCTCTTAAGGACCTAAACTTCATAGGTGGTGTCTCATCTGATGATTCTTAAAGAGTGGGTGAAGAGCTTTGATTTGGTGATAGCAAGGATGATGAACTTGGTGAACTTATAGAGAAGCCAGCTAATGAACTTGTAGGAACTGATCCTTGACTTTCATTTGAAGAGATTCCAGCAGTTATATGAACCTGTTGCTGCATATTTTCATCACTCTCACCCCAATTTCAGTTTGCATTTTCATCAAATACTATATCCCTTCTGATTAAAAACTTGACACTCAAAGGGTTATATAATCTATATGCTTTGGATTGTTCACAATAACCAATAAAAATATATTTTTTGAATTTTTCATCAAGTTTATGACGAAATTGAGGATTTACCAAAGCATAAGCAATACACCCAAAGATTCTTAAATGACTTACAGATGATTTTCTATCATGCCAAGCTTCAAATGAAATTTGATTCATGACAGCCCTTGTGTGAGAGAGGTTCAATAAATAGACTGATGTTGCCACTACTTCAGCCCAGAATTGATTTGGAATTCTTTTTGTTTGCAGCATACTTCTTGTCATTTCAACCATAGTTCGATTCTTTCGCTTGGCAATGCTGTTTTGCTCCGGGGTGTAAGGAGTTGTCTAATTCCCTATGAATGTCATTAGCTTCACAAAAAAGATTAAATATTGTGGACAAGAATTCTCCACCTCTATTAGTGCGAAGAACTTTATATAACAACCACTTTGCTTCCTAACCTTAGCTTTAAAATGCTTAAATTTCTAAAATGTTTCTGACTTGTTTTCCAAAAAATAAACCCAGCTCATGCGACTATACTCATCAGTAAATAGTAAAAAATATCGACTTCCACCTAATAATGTAGTTTTCATAGTCCCACATAAATCAGCATGTATTAATTCAAGAAACTTTGAAGCCCTCCAAGCTTTTCCAATGGGAAAAGACTTTCTAGTTTGCTTCCCATATATGCACCCTTCACATAAATCAATAGAATCAATTTTTGATAGTCCAAAAAGCATACCTTTTTCATTTAACAATTTCAACCCCTTGATGTTAAGATGTCCATATCGTAGATGTCATAGCTTTGAGTCATCTATTCCACTAGCAGCAAAAACAAAATTCTCCATGTTTAAAACTTCCAATGGAAACATTTTGTTATGAGTCATGTTGATATTAATCAACACATGTCCCGAGTGCTTGTCTTTAATAACACATGTATCTTTATCAAATATGATTGAATATCCAGCAACCATTACTTGCCCAACACTTAGCAAATTATATCCCAAGTTTGGTACAAATTGAACATTATGCAAGAGCTTTACTTTACCATGAGTAGTTTCAATGTCGACTGTTCCTTTCCCTTCAACTTGCATTTCATTGACATTCCCAAGCTGCTCTTTCAACTTCTGTGTTTCATCAAGCTCTTTAAACATAGATTTCATCCCTGTCATATGATTCGAACAACCGCTATCTACAAACCACACATTGCTTGACTTATTGTTAGTATCAAAATGAGTCATAAAAAGCTTACTATTTTCTTCTCCATATATCTTCTGCTGCATAATTCACATGTTGATCTTTGTACCAACAATCGACTTTTATATGACCATACATCTTATAATAATACCACTGAATACTACTCCTGTTGTTTCTTTGCTCATCGGACTACCGTTGCCTATCAAATCGACCTCTACCTCTTCCATAGTAATGACCTCGACCGTGGAATCTTTCTCTTCAACGACCGATGTTTGTTGAGTTGTCGCTTTCTTTTATTTTAATGTCTGCTTCCTTCACTTGAAATGTTTTTTCTTCATTCTTTTCAAGTGATCGATTAATTCTTGCCTCATGTGCTTGCAAAGACCCCATTAGTTCATCAAAGGAGAAAATTGACAAGTCCTAGATTCTTCTATAGCATCAACTACATTATCTAATTTTAGAGTTAAGCTTCTCAATACCTTTAATTGCTACAATCATTTTATTAGAAATCATTTTGCCATAGGATCGCATTTGACTGACTATTGTCGTTGCCCGAGACAAAAAATCAACAATTGATTCTCCACTTTTCATGTACAAAATTTGAAAGTTACATCGAAGTGATTGCAATCTTACCACCATTACTTTTGAATCACCTTGAAACTCCTTCTGCAAAATTTACCAAGCCTTTTTTGACGTGGTTGCTGTTGCAATTCGTGAGAAGATACTATCATGGATAGCTCACTGAATAATCACTTGTTGGTGAAATGACAACACTAGGGGGGATAATGTGTTAACTAAATGCGTCGCCTAAATTAGGTTTTACATATTTTCTTAAACTACTTAGGCAATTCACCATTTAACGAGTAAATGCAGAAGCGATTGATGATAAAGCAACTAACACAAAATAATATATCAATGCTAACATAATTATTTATAGTGGCTCGGCCCCAATGCCTAATCCACTACCTAAACACCCCGCTTAAAATTTCCAAACTAGCTTTACTAGATTATATTGTTTCCCTTACAAAGAGGACTTTACACCGGAAAGTCTCCGCTCTCAAATCGAAGGCATTTCCACACCTGGAAGTATCATGTCTTCCTACCAAGAGCACTCTCCCATGCACCTCAACCTAAGGGACAACTCAACAAATCGTAGTAAACTAAGTTTACAATGGTGAATTTAAGCATTAACACAAAGGCAACCACCTACTCAATCTACCTAGCACTCTAGGTTTACAAAAACTCAAATAAAATAAAATAACAAAAAAGATACAATAACAATTGGAGCAATAAATCAAACAAGTACTTAACTAAAAAAAACTCTCTGGTCCTCTTGATGCATTGAGAAGATGAATCTTTAAAGCTTTAGGGCTAAATCAACAAGTGGATCAAAACTAAGGCTTTTGCAAGGATGGCTCAATGGAAGCTTGTAGAAATGTTTAGGATCACTCTTTGAGGCTTGGAAGCATCAAAAGTAGTCTAGAAATGAGTTTAAGATGTGTATTTATAACCCCCCAAACATCAAGGCTCATCAACGGGCATTTTTCTGCCCGTTGGCGACACCCAATGGCACCGCTGAGCAACTGAAGGCATTCTGCCCATTCTAGGCATTGGTTGGTCGATCGATTAATCAACCGAGATGCCTTCTCCTTTTGTCGGTCGACCAGACGGTCGATCGAACCTGGGCAAATTAATTGGTTAGACTGGTTTTTCTGCTTGTTTGCTCGTTTATGGGTTTCGTCTTCGCTTAGTCTCCTTATATAATATTTCTTAACTTTAAAACATAAATGTTATATAAGGATTACCCCTATTTGGATTCAATAAAAATATCTTAAAAATTAAAATCCTTAAGAATCAAAATTTAACTTTTGGGGTCTAGTACAAATTTTTGAAAATCAGAACTTTTATAATCTCCCGAGTCAAATATGGGTAGGCTAAAAGTTTTCAAAAAATCCTTAAAAATATCTCGTAATCTAGTTTTTACCTAAAGAAAAATTACCGACACTTTTGGTGCCAAAAATATATCTAGGTTATATAACCCTCCAAGGAGCTCCCTAAACTTAGTGAATTTCAGGGACATTTTTTTATTTTTCGATTTTTCATATTTTGGGGTTTGGGATTAATTTTTGGATTTCTTTGCATCACCATGAGGATTACAATTTATCTAGACATCCTAAACTTAGATGGGTCTGATACCAAATTTGTAGAAAAAGAAGAAAAAACACACACTATAAACTAAGATAAAATGTAAGAACACGAGTTGAAGATGAAATTGATGATTGATTAGAAACAAAGGAAACATGTCTATTTATAGAATTACAATGAAAAATGTGATAAACATGCACAACTACAACTAATGCAACTACGTTCATTAAAATATTTTTAATGATAAAAACTAAATCCATTAAATCTACTATATAAATTAATTTAAACATACTACACTCGGAAACTCATTAAACACGCTACGTAGATTAGCATTCATTAAACCCACCACATGCTTTTCCATGAATGATACTAGTAATTAAAATTGCATCTTGATGTGGACGATGTCGTCGACAAGTGTTTCCACGCTAAGCGCTGTTCTTAATGACAAGATGTCTTCTGTTGCCTTGTTGATGCAACAATTCGGCGCGGTAAGTCTCAGCTTCTTCATGGCTTTTGCTTCGCTCATTATAAATCTCAGAAAATCCTCATAAGGCGCCTTCTTTAGTACATCCACGTTGACCTTCTCCAAGTGATGAGACAAGCAATATAGATTCTTCAACCTCTCATTTAGCAGAGAGAAATTATTAGCAACACGCTTGTAATTTGCTCGTGTCCGAACAGCCTATATATATATATAATATTGAAAGAAGAGAAGGAATTAGAAATTACAACTTAAATAGTGTACGTATGCTGCATTAAACTAATCAAGCACGATCAGATCGACTTTGATGCATGCTTGAGTTTTGCAGAAGCTTAATTACTTGAAGATTCAATTTTGACAAATAAGGGGAGCTCTCCAACAACTTAACCAACAGCAAAGCTTCACATTCATTTTTAATGTTCAAGCCAATCCCAAGCACGCTTAGCTTCTCGAATTTGATTTCGAATCGCTCAATGTCCTTCAATTCCATCACCAATGACTGCGCGCCGTATATAAAAAATATACATATATATGATCAGAAGCGACGTGCGACATTATATTAAAGAAGCTAGCTGTATTAATTAATTCAATAAATTAAGAAAATTAGCAATCTTTAATTAATTACTTACCTTGGTGGAGGCGGCATTAAGCACGAACTCTTTCAAGTCTTGTGCAGCTTGCAAAAATATCTTCAATCCGCTGCCCTGAGCTATGCGTAATGGGCGGGAAAAATCGAGGTGCACCGCTTGGACTTTAGGTGCTTGGATTTTCAAATCTTTCATTTTTTTTTGACTAATCCTGATTTTCATAATCTCCAAATTGGGTGCATTAATGTCGATACTTCTGAAACCGCTGAGAGGATCAAGAAGGTATAGATTTTTGAGACTCCTAGAATGAATTCTTCCATCGAATCCTTCGCAACCAGAAAGGTGTACGGTTTCCAGCAGAGGGCAATTCAAGGTGATGAGATTTAGAGTCTTTTGATTGGTGCAGCAGCCTTGTAGCATGAGCGTCTTGAGAAACGAGAAGCTGATCGTAGGTGTTGGTCGAATCATATATGAGGTATAGAGCGAGCAGTTATCCAACGAGAGGACCCTCAAGGATTTGACTTCTAATAACACGCGGTCGGTGATGATAACGCCACGGCGGTAAACCTGGCTGTAGATGCTGAGTTCATCGACGCTCGCGTCGTTGGCGTATTCCATGACGCGCGAGATCTAAAACGCGCAGAACGGGGTTGTGACGATGATGTCCAATCGACGAATGAGAGCGCGGGGGAAGGCAGGCAAGTATTCGGGATTTGGTGAGGCGACCTCGAGGCTGAAGTGTTCGCAGCGGGGGAGGAGGGAGGTTAGCCGGCGCCAGCCCTTGGATCCGGCAATAGTGGTCACCGCCGCGAACCATTCCTTGACAGGGAGCAAGGAGACGATGGAGTGGATGATTTCGTCGGGGAGAGAGCCTATGCGGTTCTCGTCGTCGTCGTTGGTGCACTTCAGTCGCTTGAGGGGGCGGCGGCCGTCCTGAAGATGAAGAGGAGGAGGAGACATCTTCTTCATCTCCATCACAATCGAAAACTCCTGCCGCTGATTTTCCTGTATAATTACAGAAGGAAATATACGCTCGAGGAGGTCGGTTTGCGAAATTTCATCAAATCCCGCAAAAAAGACGGCAAAATTTCCTCACTCTATCTCCTTTATAATTTATTTATGCGCCCATTTGACAGGATCTAACTTCTCAAGAGAAAGCTCGATGGGGCTTTTCTAAAATAACCAATATATTGATATATATCACCTAATGATAAGCTTTGACCTAGAAAAAAAACACAGCACAAATCGTAATTAGAAATATGCTCATGTTTGATCAATATATATTATATAACTAAAAAAAATTGAATATTTTTTATATGTATTTATGTATTAATTTAATTATGAACCACATTTTTATGATAATTATCATATGCATTTTAAATTTTAATTATTTATCATTTTTGCTTGGTATGAGAAATAAACAGATTAAATTTTAGATTGGTAAATGAAAATAAAACAATTATAATTTTAAATGATGAAGTCTATATATTTGTAATATCTAAAAATTTAAATAAAGTGAAAAAAATATTTTTAAAATATTTGTTAAAAATATTAATTTTAATTAATATATACTAATTATATAAAACTAAAAAAAATCAAGTGACTGGATTTAAAGATGACAATTTGTGTTGGATTGGGTAGGATACTGATTGAGCTAATTACAAGTCTATATGGATTGGTTTAGTACTCATGTATTTGGCAAGTTCAATATTTGAGCTTGGTACAAGTTACACGAGGAATCTACCTAATTGTTCAAGCAGCAGCAATTTATCACTTGAGATAAGCATCAATTGTGGTTATTGTTCACTTGTGTTTTAATTGTTTTGCAAAATTTTAATGCGGTAGTTGACTTTGGTTAATTATGGATCCATAGTTGCAGCTGTCCCATGACGACCCATGTTGCATGCATGGGTGCAGCTGGTTTCATTTACCTTTTTGGTAGTCCAATAATATATTCCAGTTACTCTACAAGATTGGCCTAAGTGGGTTAGGTGGTCAAGCAATCGTTTGATAACTCCTTCCTACGAAGATTGGCCACTTTTGAGACGCTTATAAACTTTGATATTATAACAAGTTTATTGACTTAATTCTTCAGGCATTCCGATTGCAATCTGATAGTGGCCTTAAAAATCCAACTGCAGATTTTTGAGCGTACGTAAACCTACCAAAATCAAGAACTATACCATCTGGCTACGTTATCAGAGCAGCATGGTTTAAAATACACCAGACTGAACCGTCCAATTCGACCGGTATTTATCGATTTTTTGAAAAATCAAAATACGATACACCAAGTACAAGGCGATATTTAATGTCATACTGCGGTATGATCCAACGGCTCTTTCAAGAGTCGTTAGGTACTATAGCTGAACGGTCCCAAACGGTTAGGACCAGATTTGACTAGTTTTGGGGGCTATATAAATCTTCCAAAATCTCTCTTTGACCCACACCTACCCCTCTACTCATCTAAACTCTCTAAACTCTTAATCTTTCTCAAACTCTCTCGCTACCATATCTATTTTTCTTAATTTCCACACTAAAACTCTGCTGAAATGGCGCCGAAATCTCAAGCCGGCCCCGCATGGCAGCACAGTCGTCGGTTGGAGAAGGCTAATCACTAGCAATGCATCCACTATCAGATAATTTCACGTGGTGGAGGTGTCACTCGATTGAAGGCACATTTGGGTGGAACATCTGGCGACACCATCAAAATGCCCCAACACACCGGTAGAAGTCCGAAAGATGTTCAAAGATATGCTCACCAACAAGAAGGAGCATCGTCATAAGGATGCAGTTGTTGGTGAAATGACAACACTAGATGGGGGGTGAATAGTGTGTTTACTAATCTTTTCGCCTAATTCTGATTTTAAATATTTCTTAAACTACTTAGGCAATCCACAAGTTATGTAGCAAGCGGAAGCAAGATAAACAATTAGTAATTCAATACGCAAAGGCAATGCTAACAAGATAGATTTATAGTGGTTCAACCCCAATGCCTACTCCACTACCTAAGCACATCAGTTAGGATTTCCAAACTAATTTTACTAGATTAATTAGTTTTCTTACAATAAGAACTTTACACCGGAAAGTCTTCACTCTCAAATCGAAGGCACTTCGATACCCGAAAGTATCTCTCCTTCCTACCGAGAGCACTCTCTCACCTCAACCTTAAGGATAACTCAACTAATCATAGAAAACTAAGTTTATAATGGTGGATTTAAGCCTTAACACCAAGGCAACCACCAACTCAATCAAACATAACAACCTAAGTTCACACAAGTTCAAATACAATGAAATAAAGAAGAAAATATACAAGTAATGGAGCAAAAATACAACAACACAAATACTTAGCTCCAACACAATGAATCCTAGCTCCTCTTGATGCCTTGATGATGATGAATCAAATCAAGCTTGAAGGCAAACTAAAAAAAAATAAGGTAGAAAGCTAGGGTTTCAACAAAGATGGCTCAATCAAAGCTTATAGGTGTCAAGGATATCACATGAAGCATTGGAACACTACTTGAAATTGGTTCATCAGCAACGGCTATCAACAACGGCTGCTCAAGCCGTTGCAATTTGCAACGGCTTTCTTATGGCCACTCAAGCCGTTGCAGATATGTTGTATCTGCAACGGTGTTCTTACGGCCGCTCGAGCCATTGCAGATATTAATTACCTTAGCAACGGCTTTCTAACGGACACGTGAGTCGTTGCTGATGATTAACTTATCAGCAACGACGTTCTAACGATTAAGTGAGCCGTTGCGGATAAGTTTATATAGGGCACGCGCCCGCGCCCGCCCCTTCATCCTTCTTCTTCCTCTTCCTCTGCTCGCTGCGTGCTGCCGTTGCCGATGCCGCCGCCCCATCCTAGACTGCCGATTTCGACCGCCAATTTCGACTGTCGTCGCCTCGTTTGTTCCCGGTATTCCTCGCCGTCCCACCTTCCTTCCCTAGATCCGGCCAAAACCATAAATATAGGGTTCGGCCAGCGATCGACGGCCGTGGCCAGTGTCCGGACACTGTACTCCGGCGCCGAAAATCCATTAATTAATGATTTTTTAATTAATTATTTAATTTATAGATTAATTGTTAGATTAATTTTTAGGATTTAGATTAATTGTTATGATATAGATTAATTTTTAGATTAATTGTTAGAGTCTAGATTAATTTTTAGATTAATCTATTTAGATTAATATTATGTTTTAGATTAATAATGGTATGTTAATTATTTAAATTAGTTAAAATATTTTAGATTAATATTAATTAATTAGTTAAAATGTTAATTAGTCCGGAGTTGTCCTTAGTGGACTTGCGTTGGAATCGTCAACTTCGGACTCACGCCGAAATCGTCCACTTCGAACTCGCGCCAGAATCGTCCATTTCGGACTCCTGCCGGAATCGTCCACTTTGGAGTCGTGTCAGAATTTTCCACTATGGACTCGAACTGACTCGAAACATTTAGAAAACAATCATCCATCCGACGAGTTGATACATTTCACGTACGCATCGACAAGTCGGATATGATTTAGCAAAACCTTAGATCAGTTCAGGGGTTGTATGTTCTTGTAAAAGAAGTAGATGATCATACGACGTACAACCCTTGAATTATCCCTGATTGAATAATTTGGGAATATAGTTATTTGTATTGCACTTAGTTTTTTCTTTTAACCGTTAACTTATTCTAAATTTCGGCAGCATCTCTCTTGTTCTCCGATACGCACCCAGATGATATGCGTATTCAGAGAACTGTAGGGAGATGCTATCGAAATTTAGAATGAAATTAGCGATTAAACGAAATACTTAGTGCAATATGAATAACATAAATCCCGAATGGAATAGGACCATCTCACCTAAAGGCATTAACCGAAGAAATTGTCATTGATTGACAGAATTATGTCGGCTGATCGAAGTTGAATGTACCGACGTCTTGATCGTGGAGCTTTAACGAATAAGTTTCGATAAGGCGTACCGCACTTCCTAAATTTTGCCTATTCGAATCGAAAATTCGTTAGCGTCGTTGATAAAATCCGATGTCCGTGCCGCATTCGCTTGAATGAACGATTTTTGGATCGGGAAACTGTCAATCTGCATCTATATAGCAAAGGATTTGCACCAAGATATTTTCTATGTACTTGTCACGGGGAGTCACGTGAAGTCGGGACGTCGAGCAATCCTGTCGTTCAGACACATGGTGAATCTTCCTCTACTAGTGTTTCTTCATCCAGTCAATCTAATTCCTATAGAACTATGATACTTGATAATCTTGGAGGTCAATTCCACCTGAATGATAATGTTGATCGATCAGTTACTGAGACGTCAGTGCCACCAGATACTACAGGTGTTGATATCACGGAAGTACAAACAACGGTTGAAATTGAATTGTCGAATAAAGAAGCTGCAGAATTTTACGAGATGTTGAAAGATGCTGATGAACCTTTGTATGAGAATTGTCCTAAATACACTAGGTTTTCGGCAATGACGCAGCTCCTAAACATCAAGACCGATTGTAATATCAGCGGGGTTGCGTATGATCGGATTGCAGGATTGATTAATAGAATGCTGCCTACTGATAATAAGTTTTAGCTAACTTTTTATAAGACTAAAAAGTTGATGAGAAAATTAGGGCTTGTGTATGAAAAAATACACGCGTGCCAAAATAACTGCATTTTATATTATAAAGAAAATCTGCAGTTGGATAATGCCCTGTATGTCAACATTCTCGTTACAAGGGGAAAAAATCGGTCCGACAGAAAAATATCCCGTTTAAGGTGCTTCGGTATTTTCCACTAACACCGAGACTTCAAAGATTATTCATGTCGAAAAAGACGCCCCCCTACATGAGTTGGCTTGCAAGAAGTCGTGATGATACAGTAATGACTCATCCATCCGACAGTGAAACATAGAAACATTTGGATACATGTTATCCTTCATTTGCTAGGGATACTAGAAATATTAAATTGGGATTGTGCACAGATGATTTTAATCCATTTGGACATTCTGCAACTCCTTATTCAATTTGGGCAGTGCTGCTAATAGTTTATAATTTGCCACCGTCAATATGTATGAAAGATGAATTTATTTATCTTTCGATGATTATTCCGGGTCCTAAGGGTCCGCGAAAAGAAATTAACGTGTTTCTCGGACCCTTGATAGATAAATTGAAAACATTGTGGACTGAGGGAGCTGTCACTAATGATTGTCATCAAAAGCAAAACTTCAATTTAAAGGCTGTGGTCTTGTGGACAATCAATGATTTTCTGGCGTACGGCATGTTGTCTAGGTGGAGCACTCACGACCGACTCTCTTGTCCGTATTGTATGGAACACTCTAAATCAATCAGTCTTCAGAACGAACGAAAAATCTCATTCTTTGATTGATATCGTCGATTCCTACCGGCTAACCATCAGTATCGAAGGAATCATAATAAATTTACTAAGGGCAGAGTCGAAAGAGATGAGCCACCACCGATGTTGTCCGGTGAACAAATGTTAGCACGTGTTTCAGCACTTCTAGAGATAGTGTTTGGTCGGAATGAAAGAGTGTCGGGCTTTGGTCAAATATATAACTGGGTGAAAAAAAGTATCTTTTGGGAATTGCCCTATTGGAGTTCATTACTGATTCGACATAATTTGGATGTCATGCACATTGAAAAAAATATGTTTGATAATATTTTCAATACTTTGATGATTGTTTTCAGAAAAACTAAAGATAGTGTCAACGCCCGACATGATCTGAAAATACTTTGTAAGAGACCGAAGTTGGAGTTACAAGAGGTCAACGGACGATATATGAAGTCGAAGGCCCCATATGTGTTAAATAAATAACAGATCAAAGAAGTTTGTCAATGGATAAAAGAACTTAGATTACCCGATGGATATGCTTCAAACTTATCTCGAAGTGTGAACGTCGATGATTGCAAAATATCAAGGATGAAGAGCCAAGATTGTCATGTATTCATGCAGAGATTGCTTCCGATTGCATTCCGAGATCTTCTACCTGATAATATTTGGTATCCGTTGACTGAATTAAGTATGTTTTTTAGAAACATTTGTGCAAATGTCCTCCGAGTCGAAGATATGTCAACACTTGAAAGTAATATTGTTGAAATTATATGCAAACTGGAGTAGTTTTTCTCTCCTGCCTTTTTTGACTCGATGGAGCATCTACCGATACACTTGGCATATAAGGCACGAGTTGATGGCCTCGTTCAATACCGATGGATGTACTTATTTGAAAAATACATGAATCGTTTGAAGAAAAAAATAAAGAACACCACAGCTGTTGAAGGATCATTATCTGAATCGTATATCAACCAAGAAATTTCAACATTCTGCTCATTTTACTTTGAATTGACAGTACAGACAAGATTTGATCGTCTTCCACGTAACGACGACGGGGGAGTTCGACATTCAGATGGACGTTTAAATATATTTTGTCACTCTGGTCGTGCTTTTGGTTCTCTTCTATCTCGACACTTAAGCGACGAAGAGTATCATTTGACACGTACACTTGTATGTATTACTCAATTCTCTAGAGATTGAACAATTCATTGAAAATATTTGACATTGAGATGGTGCAAAAGTACTCTATTCACAACGATCAAGAATTGGAGAGATTACGTAATCGTGATTTCTCTACTTGGATTCAGGCTTATAGCAAAGATCACAGAGCCGAAATAGATGAAAAAATATTTGAGTTTGTTAGTGGACCGTCGCGACTAGTGTCGTGTTATAGCGGATATTTTGTTAATGGGCACAAATTTCACACGGTTGAATATGCATTTACAAAAAAAAAGATGAATGTCGGGGTCTGTGTGAAAGGGACAACCTATGTTGAATGTGATATGGATTTTTATGGACTGGTGGAAGAAATGATAGAGTTGCACTACTTTGGCTTGAAATCAGTTATCCTATTTAGATGTCATTGGTTTGATACAACAGAAAGGGGCATGAAAGTTCATCCAATATATAAACTTGTTGAGGTTAAGTACAAATCCAAATTGGTAGCAAATGAGCATTTTATATTGGCATCACAAGCCGAACAAGTATATTACGCGAAGTATCCGGCTCAAAATAAAGATAGAGCAGATTGGCGTGTAGTCTGTAAGACTAAAGGTAGAGGAAGAATTGATCCGATTGCAGGAGAAAATGAGACGATACTTGATGTGACAGATGGTTTCTATCAAGAAAATGAAGACACGAGGATGCAGACACAGCGTCAATTCAATTAGAAGTTGAATATGCTGATGATGACGATCATGAAATTGAGGAAGCTGGAGAAGAAGAAGAAGAAGAAGAAGAAGAAGAAGAAGAAGAGGAAGAATTCGAAGACTATTACTCAGATGATGAGGAATAATTGTAAAATATATCTTATATTAAATATATCTCTACTATATATATAATAATCTAATTATATGCCTATTCGACAGATATGTCTGGTCATGGTTATCGTCGCAGGAAAGCTTCTGAGTCTCCAATCGGTGAGACTCTAACACTTACTCATGTTGTTGATCCTCCTGTCGATGATACTACTGAGACTTGTACATCCAGACGCAGGCGGCCACACGGGCCGAACAGGTGGTAGCCTCCACCGGCCATAGAGTCACGTAGATTCATTAGCGGATTGGGGAGTGGTAATATATCATGAATTATGAATTGTTACAAATTCATTATATCATAATATAATATTAAAATTTATTTTTGTTGTGCAGGTTCGAGCAAAAAGAAGTGTCAAGGAGCATATCTTCTACCATTCGATGATACAAGCACGGGGCATGGCCCACGTGGTCTCACGTGCCCAGTGAGCACGTCGACATGCTATGGCGCGAGTTTGAGGCACGTATTAAATTTTTTTTATATACATGCATGATGATTAATATTGGTACTGATATTATTATTTTGCAGGCTCGCTATACATGGGCTGAGGATCAGAGGTCCTTCATTTACGCTACATAGGTACAACGGGCAGCTAGGGCATGCCCGATCCCAGGCGATGGCTCTAGCTAGGACCACTAACATTACGGAGACTCAGGGATACGACCCCGATTGGATTACTCTGGATATATGGGACCAGCTCGTGGCATTATGGTCGACGAATCGATGGCAGAAGGTTTCTAGAATTGCAGCTAGAAACCGCATGTCGGGGGGAGGAGCGCGTCACACTGGCGGCTCTATTGCATTTGTAGTGCACGTGAACCGTATGGTAAGTATACCTTACTTTTAATTATATATTTTATTTGTTACTCTGTGTACTAATTAATGTATTTTTTTTGTAAATGTAGAGGACAGTGTTGGATGACGGGACTGTCCAGCGACCCTCCCCGATGGCGGTGTTTGAGTGGATTCACCGTCGAGTACATGGGACGAGGGAGTGCATTGACAAGCGCGTTGCATACATTATGGTAAGTATATTTGTTTAAATTATTCATTATTTATTTATAATTTAAGTTTTAAGAAAAATATGAAACAAAAAATCAAACTCGAGTAGGAGACCTACACTCAAACGGTGGTGCAGCGCGGGGGCACCCCCCGAGGACTTTGACGCAAGAGCGTGTGTCGAGGCTGCAGGTGGCTGGGACCACGGCCGCGTATATGGCTTTGCAGATAGTGGTCATGCACGAGCCATGCTAGGCCCACCTAGGGCACTGACCCCTCCGGTCGTTGGTGAGTAGTCGTCCACCTCCATGTCCAGTTATGATCAGATTAGCAGGATAAGGACATTGGAGGAGACGGTCGCGCATCAGAGTCAGATGATGGCAGAGATGCATACTATGCTACACAACATCTCAGCTCATACCGGAGCAAGCATCCCCTCGGCATCATCTGATCCATCGTCCTCGAGTCAGTCCACGCCGGTGTACACCCAAGCACTCCAGACCCCGTCATATGATCCAGACTATCCTTCATCGTCATCGTGAGATTTATTATTATTTTTTTATATTGACTTTGTTACTTAGATACTATACTTGATTACTTTGTTTTGTTTGGATATTGATACTTCAATTTTGAATTTGAATAGTTTTTATACGATTGTGGATAATTATAAATATAAGTATAATTGTTTTGATGTATATCTGAGTGTATTTGTGATGTGTGAATGGATGTATGTATGGGTGTATGAGTTATGTATTAGATAATGTATCAATGTATTAATGGGAATTTGGAATTTTAATTTTTTTTCGATTTCAGGTCTACATCATCAGCAACGGCTTTCCCACGGCCGCCCGTGGAAAAGCCGTTACTAAAAGTGTATCGTAAGCCGTTGCTGATTGTTGGCTTTAGGTTTTTAACCTTTGTCTTAATCTCGGTTTTGATGATAACAAATATGAAACTAATATTTCGTCAAGAAATCTTTCAGGTTCCAGATCGATTAGCGTTCGATGTCCTCGATCGAAAAAATCAGAAGAAATCAGAAAATCGGAAGGACATTGATCGCCGCGCTCGGGTTCGTCGCGAAAAATTCTCGAAGATCGATGTGTGCAACAAAGTCGCATTGGACGAGTCCAAAGATCAAATGGAAAGCTCTCCAAGTTGATGCTCGTCGAAAGCCGGAACCCGGAAACCAAGCGCGGAAGAAAAATGCTGAAGAAATAAAATTCAGCATAGGTTCGGTTGACCGAATGATCGACCGAATAGGGTAAGAAATTGACATTAGCCAATTCAGTCGACCGGTCGGTCAACCAAACACTGCCAAAAACTGGCAGTGGCTACTTCGGTCGATCGGTCGATCGCCCTACAGAGGCCAGAAATGGGCTGTAGCCATAGTGGTCGACCGGATTAAAAATCGTGCAGCGCGCGTCTCTGCTTCCCCTGCGCCGATCGATCGATGGGTCGACCGAATTGAGGATCGCGTGGTCGCGATCCTGCTTCCCTCATGTCGGTCGACCGAATTGAGGATAGCCGAAGACGCAACTCACGTCGGTCGACCGACTGGTCGACCGAATGGCAGGTCGGGTGTTTTGCTTCTAGGCGCTTGACCCGTCGGTCGACCGCACACAGAGAAGAAGCGGCGATCGCTTTGAGTAGTCGATCGATCAATTGACCGACAAATCGACCGAGCGTCTGTAACGGATAGTTTTCTATCCGTTGAGCTGTCATTTGTTTGAGAGGGTATAAATATACTTCATCTAACCCCTCAAATCTTCTTCCTTGATGATTACAAATTTTATTGAGCAATTAAAAGGAAGATTTGAGCCTTCTAGAGATTGACTAAGAGCGCTCTGCTCTTTCCGCGAACATTCTGTCAAGTGCTAGCTGCTGTCTCAACTCGGGAATTGAATCGAGCTCTACGACTCGGTGAGTTGGAGGTTCCAAGGCTTGGAAAAGAGCGTTTATTCTCGGTTTTATTCTTAGCTCTTTTGATTGTATTTTTATTATTATTTGAATGTCTTTTATTCGAATTTGCGTGTGACAGACCTAAGATTGTTAGGTCTTGAATTTAGAAGTGGTTACCTTGTTGTGAAGGTGTAAAGCCACTTGTGTAAAAATTAGTTGTTACTAGGATTAGTCGAGTTGTCCCTTAGGGTTGAGGTGGAAGAGTGCTCTCGGTAAGAAGGCGGAGACTTCCGGGTGTGGAAGTACGTACCTTAGGTCGAGAGTGAGACTCTTCGAGTCAAAGTCCTCTGTGTAAGGGAAACGAGAATTAATCTAGTAAAACTAGTTTGAAAATCCTAAGCGGGGTGCTTAGGTAGTGGAGTAGGCATTGGGGCCGAACCACTATAAATTACTGTGTTTGCGTTGATTGATTGATTATATTAACTGTTTTATTATTTATCGCTTCTGCATCTAATCATTCGAATCATAAATTGCCTAACCGATTTGAGAAACGACTAAAATTGGAATTTAGGCTAATTAATTTAGTAAACACACTATTCACCCCCCTCTATTGTTGTCATTTCACCTACAACTGATGACCTACAGCAACGGCTTAGCAACGGTCATTTACTAACGGCCTTGCCACGGCCTCTCGGGCCATTGCTAATAATATTATCAGCAATGGCCCCGTGTCTGTGGCAAAGCCGTTGCTGATAACATTATGAGCAACGGCCCGAGCGACCATTGCCGATCTGTTGCTAAATTATCAACAACGCATTTTTTTGCCACGATTCGGTTGCAACGGGTCGGGTCGTTGCACGCCGTTGCTGATGCCCATTATTCTAGTAGTGGAAGATTATAGGAAGGCTTGGTATGTATTTATATAGAGAGCCCAAGAGGTAGGCTCGAATGAAACACACCACAACGGCTCAAAAAAGAGCCATTGTCGCCGGTCGATCGCAGGTCCAGTCGACCGAAACTATGTAGACTACAAGGTCCGGTCGCACGCTGCATTCGAACGAGATCGGATGTATTATCCCAGATCTCAATTTGAGTATGACGGTAGTGGCAGCCGTGGTGCAAGCAGCGTCAGCTCGACTTCGACTGCCGGAGCAATGGACCGAAGCGGTTCAATTCCCTCCGTTCCTCATATTAGTCGGAGTTCTAGCATGAGGGCACCTCAGAGCAGAGGAGGCATTCAGGGATTCTTCACAAACCTCGGAGCAAAGCGGTAGGAAAACTAATATTGATGTTTCTGATCTTGATCCGAGGATATTTCCTCCTCCATCATCTAAGCAACCGTGCATAGACGAAGCTTGGAGCAAGAACAAGAAGTGGGAGTTGGGGAGAGCCATCTCCAAATGGTTCCACTTCAGCTGAATTCCCACAAATGCAGCCAACAACCCATACTACCGAACCGTGGTGTCTACCATCCAAAAGGTAGGCTTAGGTATTATCCCTCCAACTCCCTATGAAATATTAGGACCTTTCCTTGAAGCAGAGGTCGATGAAATAAAATAATGGATCAACGAAATCAAGCGACAATGGGGAGAGTACGACTGCAGTTTGATGTGAGATAGTTAGACCGGGCCAACCCGGATGAGCATCATCAACTTCCTCATTTATTGCTATAGGACGGTTGTTTATCACAAGTCGGTGAACTCGTCTGATGAAATCCATGATGCTTACTATATCTCGAAGCTGATGACGGAGGTGATCGAGGAGCTTGGACCCCAGAACGTTGTTCAAGTTATAACCAACAACGGACACTACTAACAAACTGGTCATCTGCGACGGACCAAGCCATCACAAAATGGTTGCTAAAGACCTTCTACGACGACAAGGCCGGTCGCAAAAAAAGGAGTCGTTGAAATTTTGTGATCGCCACCACCGCGGCCATAAGTAAAAACTTTCTACGATCGTTCTGCGACGGTACGAAGCCATCGCAGAATGTGGTTCAGTGATGACGACACTAATTAATCATTGTTATACACATTGGATTGAGACAATTTCAAAAGTGTAGGTGAGATAATTGAACAGAATTATCCTCACATATTTTGGACTCCATGTGCAGTCCATTGTGTAGACCTAATGATGAAAGATATCGATGATATACCGATGGTAAAGTCAACGAAAAAGAAAGCACAATAAATTACGCGCTTCATCTACAACCACACATGGGTACATGCCATTATGAAAAAAATTATAGAAGGTACTTTATTTTTAAATAATTTACAGTATTTATTTATTAATTAGTTTGTCATAAATAATTACCAATGATAATTCCATATTTTAGGTGAAATCCTTCGACCGAGAGCGACTCATTTTGCAACCAACTTCATCGCATTAAGGTTGTCCAACAAAAAAAGTCGGCCCTTAGATCCATGTTTACAAGTGAGGACTGGTCTTCATCAAGATATGCCGAAAAAATTGATGAAAAACAAACAGAGAAGAACATCCTCAACACGCGCTTTTGGGATTGCATCGCAGAAATAATCGTTGCCATAGAACCTTTGTACAAGGTTTTACGACAGGTGGATATGGAAAAGTCATATCTACCACTACATCCACTAAGCACGTACATGAATAAATCAAGAGAGTTATAATTGCTCCTGTAAAGTATGAGCTCTTCATCGAAATTATCTTTCGGAGATGGGAGAATCAAATGGGTGATGACATACACATCGTAGATATTTTTTATTTAATATTTTGAAATTATTTAATTTTAATTCATTATGCTAAATTACTTATTGAATTTATATTTTTTTATAGGATATTATTTAAATCCCGTATACCAGTATAGATATGAATTTGGAATGATCGATAGTTTGTTATATACCCCCCCCCCCCCGCAAGGTCATACAACGAATGAATCAAGATATTTTCAAGATTCAAGTGGCAATTTCGGAGATCCATTTGCAATTTCGTGCCAAGATTCTATATATGGATCCAGGTAGATAGAATTTTTTCCCAATTTATTTATTAAAGATAAATCTCGTTGCTAATATTAATTTTAAATCTATTGCAATCGAATGTTGGTTGCAATTTGGAATCGAAGCTCCAACTCTTCGAAAGATTGCAACACGCATCCTCTCGCAAACCACATCATTAAGTGGATACGAGAGGAATTGGTCGACCTTTGCCTTAATTCACACCAAGCCGTGCAACCGCCTTTCATACGTCCGATTAGAGAAGCTCGTATATGTTCATTACAACATGCGACTTTGATTGCGGGCATTATAGAATGAAGATAAAGAGATTCACATGTAGATTCGTTCGATGTCGAGTTCGTTAAGGCGATGCAGACTCGATAATTGATTGGTGGAGTGCAATGGAGACTGACTAGCTTATTATTGATGATCCAGACGAACCACCTCAGCATTCACCAATTATATCTGATGTAGTTGAGTCTGAGAGCCAACTACAAGACATAGACAAACAAGCATTTGAGAGGGACATGACCCTTGCTCCTTTGGACTCTCAACGAATTCAGTAAACAAGATGACAATTCGTGTCCGACTCTTCATCTTCCCAATCAAGGAAAAAGAAGGCAACACCTTCACCTTCAAAGGCAAAAGGAAAATGATCAATTGATCCTTTGGATGCGATTGCAGAAGCGAAATAGGACGAAGAAGACGAGCCCTCGGTTCATAGCAGTAGTAGCACAGAAGACGGATGAGATGATGATAATGATGATGGAGCTGGTGGAGAAGACACCGTCGTGCCATCAACACCGGCACCTGCCGATCTGTAGACGAATGAGCAATACTTCGACCACTGCACCCAAGATCATGATCACGGTGCTAGAACTGGAGGAACAACTAGGGTGTACCAGAAGAGAGTCAAATATCGACATCTAGGTGGACCGACAGCTTTGCAAGATTACCATCACGATATGATGAGTAGCTTGCAAGAGATTTTTGAATCAACCTATTCTGTATCTAGTACCTACTCAACTAATACAGGGACTAATTATTAGACGGCCAACAAAAGAACACTGATGTCAATGTGGTATAATGGATACCAAGGCCTACAATATTGACCTTAGTCGTGTATGCCCTTAAGATATGTACGAGCACGATGGACGTCATTCGTCCGCATTTTAAATATTGTATTCATGTATTTGATATTTGAATCTTAAATTTAAGTATTTATTGATCAATTATATGTCATTGGAGTTATTTTTAACGGCAAAAACAAAAAATAAATAATTTTTTACCGATCTGTACCGTGTGTTGGTATGGTACGGTACCGGTATATACCGGTATCGGCCAGTGGCCAAAATCGATATCAGTACTGGTATTTTAAACCATATATGCAGGAACAGGCTAGCTACCACAATATGAAATAGAGTAAAGTAGCATATTAGTAACTAGCCTACAACTGATCCACTGGGCAATACATTATGGAATTTGTCATATGCAATTACATAGTCATTCGTTAGCACAATTTAATCTTCTAATTAAGAAGAAAAAGGAATTACGTCACAATATATAGCCATAGAATATATCGTATGCTTCGAATTAAACAAATAAAAGATCAAAATTCCATCTGAATGAATAAGCCTTGGCCGGGCACGAGCCTTTCCTCATGAATCACAGCCTTCCGTGATGCCAATATATCCCTCACAGCTTTCTTGGCACGTTGCGTCGGCAAATGCAATCTGATCGTCTTCATCACCTTCGCTTCATGAAGGAATAGTCTCAGCATCTCCCGATCGTACGGAGCCCTCGCCAGCAAGCGCAAGTTCACCTCCTTCAAGCTTTGTTCCAAGCAAATTAGATGCTTCATCCTACCAAAGTGCTCAGATAAATCCAGAATCTGGTTGTTTACACGTCCTCGAACAACCTGATCATTAACGATTAAGATTTAACCTTAAACAAAGCTAGCTATTATAAATAGAAAAAATGAATATAAATTAATTAAGCTTACCGAAAGCTTCAACTCCAGCAGATTAGGACAACTCTCAAGTAACTTCACCAAGAACAGAGCACGTGATTCATCTTTCACATTCAAGCTAATCGACAGTATTCTCAGCTTTTCGAACGAGACATCAAACTTGTCCATCTCTTTACATTCTTCCGCGAAGAACTATATATGTATATATATAATATGTGATGCGATACAAAAAGCTTTATTCAATCGAAAACTAAAGCATATTATTATTACGATATATACATGGTTCAAGGGTTTCGTTCGCTTACATTAATGGCGGCGCTCCTCAATGTGAGGCAAGTCAAGCCCTCGGCAGAGAGGAGAAAGCTTCGCAGTCTCACCTGCGGCTGACGCAGCGGGTACTCCAAATTGAGGAAAGCCTTGTGGACCTTGGGCGCTTGAATATCCAAGGTACTCAATGACCGGCAAGTATAGAGTGTCAGCGTTTGCAGGTTGGGGGTGGCGATGCCGATATCCTTGAGGGTCCTCGACGGCTCCAGCCACATATGCTTCAGGCTCTCGCAATGGATCTTTGCTTCGTTCAGTCCAACGCAATCAATGACGTGCAGCTTCTCGAGACGCGAGCAATGGGAGACCAGGAGGTCGAGTAATCTTTGGGGGATATAAGACGCCTGCATCTTGAGGAAGCGGAGAAATGCACAATCTAAGGTTGATGACAGGCACAGTTGGCGGGAGAATGGGCAGACATCAGTAACCGCGCAACTCAGCAATGAGATCACTCTCAGTGATTTGATGCCGAAGACCAAGGCGGCAGGGACATCGCAGGATTCCTCTTCCGGGACGGTCTCGAGGAGGAGTTCTTGGACGGCAACGTCGGCGGCGTGCAGTATGACGGACCTGAGGGTGGAAGCGTCTACCGGGGACTCGATGAAGATGACGTGCAAACGGCGGAGTAGAGCGCGAGGGAAGGGCCGCGGGTGGTAGAGGGACGTCGTGATTTCGAGGCGGGAGCTGTCAACGCGGGGGAGGCGGGACGCGAAGAGACGCCACGAACGGGAGACGGCTGAGAGGACGGGCCATTGCTTGACCGGGACCATGGAGAGGATGGCGAGGAAGATTTCGTCGGGGAGGGCAGTGAGGCGGTCCGGCTCCGGCTGAGGTTGGGGCCCTCTTCGTTCGAGGTCCCCCGGACTGCGCTTGAGAGGTCTGCGGCCGTCCTCCATTTGGAATAAAATTCCTTTCTCCTCACTCTCGTCTTCGTCTATGGAGATTGGAGAGGATGGAATTCAATTCGGAGCGTTTTAAAAAATAATAATAATAATCTTACTCCAAAGTCCAAAGGCCGAATCTATTAATTAAATATATAAGTATTTATCAATTGGATTTTAAATTTAATTTTATTATTTTTTTCAGGAGGAAGACTCGGAATGTGTTGAGTAGTTCACATGTATATCGGAGAGCACCATTCAAATACATTTATGTAAAAACATGTATATCGCGCGTATATTTCCTTCTGTATTTATACATGAAATTAGCAGCAGGAGTTTTCAATTGTGATCGAGATGAAGAAGATGTCTCCTCCTCCTCTTCAGGACGGCCGCCGCCCCCTCAAGCGACTGAAGTGCACCAACGACGACGAGAACCGCATAGGCTCTCTCCCCGACGAAATCATCCACTTCATCGTGTCCTTGCTCCCTGTCAAGCAATGGTTCGCGGCGGTGACCACTATTGCCGGATCCAAGGGCTGGCGCCGGCTAACCTCCCTCCTCCCCCGCTGCGAACACTTCAGCCTCAAGGTCGCCTCATGATCGTCGATCACAACCACGTTCCCCGCGTATTCGATCCGGCGCGTCATGGAATACGCCAAGGACGCGAGCATTGATGAACTCAGCATCTACAGCCAGGTTCACCGCGGTGACACTTTCATCCCCAACCACGTGTTATTAGACATCAAATCCTTGAGGGTCCTCTCGTTGGATAACTGCACGCTCTATACCGAGGAAAAAAAATTTATGGCGCCGAGCTTCCTATAATTTCTATGGTACTTCGTGTATCATTTAACCTAATATTTTTAATATTGAATCTAAAATCATTAATATTAAATCTAAAATAAAAATGCTAAATTTACTCGTTTACAATATAGATTCATTTTTATTTTAGGTTCAATCTAAATGATACTAAGTTCAATTTTAATAAAATTAAATTCATTGCTCCACCAACACTTACTATCAGCTCCTCGTTTCTCATGACGCTCGTGCTACTAGGCTGCTGCACCCATCAAAAGATTCTAAATCTCATCATCTTGAATTCCCCTCTACTGAAACCGTATACCTTTCTTGTTGCAAAGGATTCGGTGCATGGAAGAATTCATTCTAGGAGTCAGAAAAATCTATAACTTCTTGATCCTCTCAAGAGTTTCAGGAGTATCGACATTAATGCACCCAATTTGGAGATTATGGAAATCAGGATTAGTCAAAATAAGTTGCAAGAATTGCATATCCAAGCACCTAAAGTCCAAGATCTCAAATTATGAGATCTTGATATTAAATTGCATACGCAAGAATTGCATATCAAGGATTAATTTTTTATTGAAAGTTCTATTTCATATTATATACAAATTAATGAAATTAAATTGAGCAAGCAAGTATCATTAAAAATATTTGTTAGTCTTTGCTTCTACATCTGCACTTGTCAGCGTCTTAACCTAGGTCCTCAAAATAGTGAACAAGAAAACAATCAGCAATTTAGGAGCAAAATAGCAAGCCACCAGAAGATCTAAAAAAAAATCAGGCGGTCATATGATAGACCTGCCATTCGATATTTAATAGGTCATTTAATTTAACATCTTAAATATTCCTTCTTAGTTAGTCATGATCATATACTTTTTGCAGGCTAATATGAGATGATCTAGTTCTCCTACCCATCCTTCTCTACCAAGTTAATTATGACCTTGAACATATACTTTAGTCATGAAATTTTGAATCATGCAATGTAAAAGATTTTATTTAGGATCTTGAACATATAAATTATGACCGTCAATAATTTGATTAATTTGTCATATTTTTTTTTTATAACTGCAGAAGCTACATGAAAAAATATTGTTTTAAAGGATAGAATGTCTTAGAGTTGCAATTTATAACATGACAAGTTAAGTTCAAATCTATGCAGAGATGAAGATGCATGTTATAACTCCAAAATTTGTTGAATGATATGTAAGATGCAAAACACTCTCAATAAACTACTACAAAAAAAATAGGGCATCTGTAGTTATAAAATTTTGCAATAAAACAATAAAACAACAAAACAACAAAACAATAATTCTTAAAACATGAAGATTAAACCAGTGAAGATTAAACCCGTTCAGTTATAATTTTGGAAACTAGTGAAGATAAAACCAATTCAACTATAATTCTGAAATCAATTACAAGATTGACCAAAGCATAAATATTCACAATTTATGTTGGTGGGTCGCAAACTGCTAAGAAAACTCCTTTGCAGCAAATGTTGCAAACATCAGCTTTTCGATCGCAAATTATGAAATTCCAGTCCCCAACATCACTTACTATGATTTCAAGGCAGAACTCTAGGTAATCTATAGTTTTATGTCTAGAAGTTATGAATAAATTGCCCGCATAAAAAAAAATCAGGAAAATATAGCATATTAAACTTTATATGATTAGACTCTAGAATACCAACTAAATTTATAAGTAATTAACATTGGAGGAGTTTAACTTACTAGAAGGTTGCGACGAAAACCAAGCCTGGAATTGAGATCAACTTGTCTTATACTTAGCACTTGGTAACCCATGTTGGCCCAAGGGTTCTCCCTAGGCTTCGATCTCTATTTTGATGATAACAAACATGTATTTAATATATTTGTGAAGTTTTGAGTTTAGGTTGAGGTTACTATACGTGCGCGAACTTCGCTTGGAAAAATGCAAAAATCGGCAAAAAGGCTCCGACGTAAATTGAGTAGAGTTCATAGGTCACCAAGTAGATTCTATGTAATATATCTTCAGGAACATATCCCAAGGCTATTTGTAATATTATCTAAGTCAAAACTTAGTAACAAAACCCGGGAACAAAACGCGCAATAAAATAAGTGTAAAAAATAGCCTCAGCCCAGGACCTAGGTCGGTCGAACGAACGAGGCAAAAAATTGGCAGTAGCCAATTCGGTCGACCGATTGGTCGACTGAACGAAGCCAAAAATCAGCAGTGGCTAATTTGGTCGACGAGTCGATTGACCGGACAAAGTGGAAAACTAGCAGTAGCTAATTCGGTCAACCAATCGATCGACCGAATATGGCCGGGAAAGGGAAGTAGCCTAGCGATCGCTGAGTGGTCGACCGATCGATTGACCGACGATTGACTGAAGAACGACTAGACAACGTCCAACGTGTAGAAAAACGCCCGTTAGAATGAACTATTGAGTGAGGGGTTATAAATACCCCTCACCAACCTTCATTAACCCTTCTTAACCAGTCATAAAAGCTTCCTAAGTGAGATTTGTGTCTTCTAAGCTTGATTTGCTCGTACTTGCTTCTCTGATCAGCGATTTCTCTCAAGCACTCATCTTCCCTTGACTCCGGCTTCGACTCGACCTCAACATCTTGTGGAGTTGGAGGCGTTGAAGGCTTGGAAAAGTGCTTTAAGTTGTGGTTTACTCTTTAGCTTTTTTCATTGTAATTTTACTTGTTATTTGAACATGTTTCTTCATTGTTAGCTTGCTAGGTGTGCTAGTATAAACACTTAGGATTTCCTTCATAGAATTGTGTTTTGCCTAGGTGAATAGGTTTGATGCGTTCTCAGAGGGTTGATAAGCGAGTCATCGATTGTATTCAAAGGAAAACACAAAGTCTATAAAGAATTTGGTTAGAAATCCTTGGTATAGAGCCAAGGTAGTGGAGTAGGCG
This sequence comes from Canna indica, assembly GCA_034359265.1. Lineage (NCBI taxonomy): Eukaryota > Viridiplantae > Streptophyta > Magnoliopsida > Zingiberales > Cannaceae > Canna > Canna indica. The sequence goes on along the minus strand of CP136890.1, from coordinate 65,842,515 downwards.
ATTGGCTAAACCACTATAGTTATTTGTCTTTGCATTGCTTGTTTGATTGTGCTTATTGTCTAATTATTACTTGTCAAGCATCGTAATTTAGTTGCGTGATCAATTTGGTTGCATTAGAAATTAAACTCGAAAGAAATCGAATAATTGTTAAAATTCACCCAACACTATTCAACCCTCCCTTCTAGTGTGGGTATTCGATCAATAATTGGTATCAGACCAAGGTCATAGGATTAGATTTAACCATCTACCATACAATCTAGAATGTCTAGTGTAATCCAACTGGCTCAAGGGTCCTCTACTCATACTCCACCATTGTTCGATGGAAACAACTATGCATATTAGAAGATATGCATGAATGGCTTCCTTCAATCACTAGGCATGAATGTATGGAGAATGATTCAAGTAGAGTATAAGCAACCAACTAAAGAGATGTATAAGTGGGATCAAGAAGAAATTAGTCTATTTAATGCAAATGCAAAGGCCGTCAATGCACTATATTGTGTCCTATCAATTAATGAGTTTAATAGGATTTTCACTTATAAGTTGGCATATGAACTTTGGAAAGTCTTAGAGACTACACATGAAAGGACTTCACAAGTTAAGGAATCTAAGATAAACCTACTCATGCATGATTACGAAATGTTCAAAATATTATCACATCAATCTATTGATGTCATGCATGCTCGCCTTCAAAATATTACAAATGGATTAGCTAACTTTGGTAGAGACATAAGGGAAGAAGAGACGGTAAGGAAGCTCATTCGTTCTTTTCAAAAAGCTTGGGAGCCCAAGGTCATCGCAATTATGGAAGCAAAGGATATTAGCACCTTAAAGATCACCGAGCTCATTGGGTCTCTCATGACACATGAGACCCATATGAAGCAATATAAGGAGGAAGATGCCTCCAAAGGCAAGATCATTGTCTTAAAAGCATCACACCGGGTTGAAGAACCCTCATCATTCAAGGAAGAGACGGATGATTTTGAAGAAATGACAATGTTGGCAAGGAGATTCATGAGCTTCATGAGAGGAGGCATGAGAGGAGGCATGAGAAAGGAAAAAGGAGGCTACACATGCTTCAATAGCAACAAAAACGGGCATCTAAGGAAGGATGGCCTACTTCTCAAGATGGCTTGTCACGCCCCAACTCAGGGTCACGTGACCGGCCAGGGTATACGTGCATATACCTCGCAGTCTAACTCATGCATATGCCAACACATAAAAATATGGCGAAAGAAATAACACCTTTTTATTATAAAAGGAAAAAAGAAGAAGATTTTATTATAATGGTAAAGAGTTTAGCAAAAAATTCAAATGCGGAAATAAATGAATCAAAGTTCAATAGTTCATTTTTCACAAATAAAATTTGAAATGTAAGACATGAACGTCCCAAGGGACTACAACTCCAAATCACCAACACAGGTTCATGACAAACTACCAAAAACTCGATTATGACCCCTAACTAGGACTGCTATGAGATCAATGTAGCTCATTTGCACTCTAGCTGCGCCAAGTGCTCTAGCCCACCTCACCGATCAGGCTCTGCAAAATAAAATAAAACGACAATGGGTGAGTTCGAGGAACTCAGTGAGCGGTTCTACCAACCCCCACGAGAAACCAAACACAGATATATAGCATGAAGATGAAACATTTATCTCAAGCTGGAAAGGTCACAAGGGTGTGACTAGCTAACAGGTCATCTGGTCACACATGCCCGAAGGCATCCAACACCCAAACGGTGAAGAACAACATGCCTAAGCCTACCATGCCATAAGGCAACCAAACATACTAGGATAATCAGGATTGGCCGATCCGAACTTATCCTAAAATAAAGAAACTCGGGAGCAATCGAGATTGGCCCATCCGAACTTGCTCCATGAGACGCGAAGGAACAATCGGGTTTCGCCCGTCCAAACTTGTCCCTTTAAGATATCACATGAATAATCGAGATTTGCCCATCTGAACTTATTCCTTGAAGAAACTCGGGAATAATCAGGATTTGCCCGTCCGAACTTGTTCCACGAGAAAACACAGGAATAATCGGGATTTTCCCATCCGAACTTATTCTAAAATGATAATGTAGGAATAATCGAGATTCGTCCATCCGAACTTATTCATTTAGCACAGGTTGGGAATTAGCCATCCAACCTTCCCGGCCAAGCCTGCAATCCGACTCCTAGCCGAGTCTCTCCACCATTCAATAAGATATGACGCCAAATGACCTAAGTCAAGTGTCTCCTACGGTGTTTCAGGGATTCCCTAATTTGGGAACGTTACAACATTCAATACCCAATCTCAACCTCTAGACCCGTAATATCATAAACCCGTGAGGTTTTATTTCATGCATAAAATTTATTTATTGGTTCATAACAGATTATGCTACCCATTTTGTTTAATTTTAATAATGCAATTAAAATTATAATTACCAAGATTAGCATTTTATTTCAAGGTTTTATTTTAGATTATTGTTGTGTCTGAAACTGATGTATCTAACCCGAATCTAGTCTCCGGAGTGTGTCCTATATTTCAAACTATATTTTCCAATCAAAACGATAGGTTACACGACTATACTCAGTAATCTATTCACATCATAACAGAGATTTCAAAATCAGCTCAGATTCAATAATTCAGCATGGACTTTCAACAAGATTAATTTTCAGCATGCCATGATAATTAAATCCGAATTTCACAGAAATTAAATCTTTAATTGTCATTACAAAATAATAATAACATTTAGATAAATATCATAATATATATATTTATTAAACAAGACTAGCAAGAACCTACATCATCTTAAATCAAAAATCAAACTCCATGATCAAGAACTCACATCAAGATCACACATGACATCAAGATTTAGCCCTATCTTTGTAAAATCACGATTACTAATAAAAAATCACAGATTAATTACCAAACATGTGTTAACATGTAGAAACCTAAATTGTCAAGTAATTCATGGCATAGATATCCAGAATTTACAAGAAACTTCTCTTAAGCATTTTATCAAACACCTAGAAGGCACCCTTATCTCCACCTTGGCCGCGCGAGCACCCCTAGGATCATCCTAGGGATGCCGAGCCCCATAGGGGAGGGTTCAGGTCTCCTCTTGCATGACAATCACAAAGAAATGGCGAGAACTTAAGAGTCGACGGAAAACTAACAAGAATGACTCAAGAATTCGAAAGGAAACTGAGAAAAAAGAGGGGTAAAACCACTCACCCGATTGGGAAGAAAGATTAGATGAGAAACCTCCGATCGACGACCTCTGGATCCGGCCCCAAACACTCGGCTGCAAGAATAAGGAAAGAAAGGGGGGGGCTCCAAGGGGGGCGCCGGCTTCAACCAAGCCGTCGGCTTGGCTCCAAGGAGAGGGGAAAGAGAGAGAAAGGAATATGAAGAAAAAAAAGGCTCGATGGCTAGCTTCTGGCTTGGCGGCTCCAAGAGAGAGAGATGGGGAAGGGCAGCTTGGCTCCTGCTCGGCGGGTCCTCTCCTTTCTCAAGACTTGTGCGGCTCCAATGGGGAGCCGCAAGCCAAAGGGGAGGGGGTTTTATACTTCCCACCTCAAGCCTAATTCCACTAACCCTAGCAAACCTGTATCCGCCTCAAGCCGAATCCGAACCCGATAATCCGACTAAACTTAATTAAATTCATTCTAACTCAATGCTCCACATAAGCACCCAACACATGCACACCCATCTGCGATATAATTTAATAATCATGCACATGCAATATAACAATTAAATAAATTTATTCAACCAAGAAAAGAAACTGCATAAATCAAATTCCTACTTACCTGAGCTCGCAAGCTCGCACCAGACCATGAGTCGACTCGGCTCGACTTCGAACTAGTCCGCTAGGCTGACAATCACACAAATAAAAATATTAATATTTAGGATATTACGTGGCTTCTACCTCCAACCCTCACAAGAAAGAAAAATACAACAACAAGAAGAAGGTGATGATGACTTGTTGGGACGAAAGCGAGTCTTCGTCAAGTGAAGAAGACTCCAAAAGTGAAAAGGCAAATCTTTGTCTAATGGCAAATGACAACGAGGTAAGATTTACTTTGGGCGAGCTTTTATTTACGTAAGAAGAACTAAAAAATAAATTTGATCAAATGCATGATGAATTTAATGCTATTAGGAAAATATTTAAAGAGCTTAAAAAGGATAAAATCTTTAGAGCTTGAAAATGATAACTTGCTACTTTCATGCAATGCATTAAGAAAAGAAGTAGATACCCTTAAGGAAGAAAATCATGACTTAGATGATGCTAAGAAAAACTTAGAAAATAAAAACAAAAAATTAGAGAATGAAAATAAGTTCTTAAGTGATCAAGTAGAGCACTTGAATGATAGCATGCTAAACTTAAAAAAGGAACTTTGCATGCTAAATGAAAAAATGATAATCTTACAAAATGCCACGCCCAATGTTGTACATGCAAGAAAGTCATCACACAATCATACTCATGCACATTTCCATGCACACACACATAGCACAAGAAAATTTAATGGAAGTGGTTTCTCATGTGGTATTTTTGGCCATATGGCTAGAGATTGTGCTCTTAGGAGGAACCCCAATGCTAGATTTACTTGGGTTCCTAATATGACTAACACTTAAGGACCTTAGAAGATTTGGGTGTTGGCTTAAGGGTTTCTCCTAAGCCTCGATCATTATTTTGATGATAACAAATAAGTATTTAATCTATGTGTGAAGTTTTGAGTTCAGGTTGAGATTGTAATAAGCATGTGAAGTTCGTTCAAATGAAACGAAAGAAAAGACCGTTGAAGAAACGAAAGAAGAAAACGTCAAAGAAAGACTCGGGTTTAGATCAAGTAGAAATCATGTAATATACCCTTAGGATGATCTTATCCCAAGCCAAATTGTAAAGTTATCCAAGTTGAAATTTGGTAACTAAATCCATAAAAAAGCATGTAAAAAATTCAAAGTAAAAATCAGCCTCAGCCTAAGTTAGGTCGACTGGTCGATCGACCGAACAAGGCAGAATACAGGTAGTAGCCTATTCGGTCGACCGAATGATGCCGCAAAATGGCAGTAGCCATTCGGTCGACCTGTCGTTTGACTGAAGTTGGTGAAAATCTGGCAGTAGGCTACGTCAGTCGATCGACCGATCGACCGACCAAAGCTAAAATTAGGCAGAAGGCGCATCGGTCGACTGATCGGTCGATCGGATTGATGATTGCATATTGCGTGTCTGGCCTCCCTACAGTGACTCATTCAGTCGACACGTCGGTCGACCGAATAGCGCTAAAAATACACAAAAAGGGTAGCGGTCGATCGTTCGATCGGTCGACGATCAACCAAACGGCTGTAACGACTAGTTTTCTACCCGTTGAATCGTCGTTCAGCTGAGGGGTTATAAATACCGCTCACCTACCTTCTTAAAAACTCCTTAGAGAATTAATCGAGCATTCAAGAAGTGATTAAAATCCTTCAAAGTGATCAATTTGTTGCGCCCTAATCTTCCGTCAAAATCCTCCTCAAGCGTCTGCTTCCCTCAACTCTGCTGCAACTCGAGTCTAACTTCTTGCAAGTTGAAGGCGTGAAGGCTTGGGAAAAGAGCTGTGGTTCCTCTCTCTATTCTTAAGCTCTTTTGCATTGTATTTGAAATTTTATTGCAGACTTGTTTTCAATCTGTAATAGCTGCTAGGTGTGCTAAAGAAACACTTAGGAGAAACTTTGTAGAGTTGTGTTTTGCCTAGGTGAATAGGTTTGAGGGGTTCTCAAAGAGGTGAGAAGAGTGTCCTCAATTGTATTCAAAGGGAAACACAAGGTCTACAAAGTAGTGGTTAGAAATCCTTAGTGAAGAGCCAAGGTAGTGGAGTAGGCAGTTGGCCAAACCACTATAATTACTCTTGTCTGCATTGCTTTCTTATTTGCCTATTATTGTTCTTAATATTTGATCACATCCATTGTTAAGAAACACTTGCACTTAATTGAAGTTAAATTTGAGTAAAAAGAAAAAAATTGATTAAATAGAAAAGGGGACAGACACTATTCAACCCTCCATTCTAGTGTTGGATTTCATACAACAATTGGTATCGAAGCTTGGTTGTAGGATAAGATTTAACCATCTTCCCTACAAATTTACATGTCTAGTGAAATCCAACTAGCTTAAGGGTTCTCTACTCATACTCCACCACTATTCGATGGAAATAACTATGTCTACTGGAAGATTCGTATGAATGGCTTCCTACAATCTCTAAGCATGGATGTATGGAGGATGATTCTAGTAAAGTATAAGCAACCCAATAAGAACATGGATGAGTGGGACCAAGAGGAAATTAAACTCTTCAATGCTAATGCAAAGGTTGTCAATGCATTATATTGCGGTCTATCAATTAATGAGTTTAATAGAATCTCTACTTGTAAGTCCGCATATGAACTTTCGAAAGTTCTAGAGACCACATATGAAGGGAATTCACAAGTTAAGGAATCTAAAATAAACTTACTCATGCATGACTATGAAATATTTAAAATGTTATCGCATGAATCCATTGATGCCATGTATGCTAGATTTTAAAATATTACAAATGGATTAGCTAACCTTGGCAGAGAAATAAATGAAGATGAGAAGGTAAAGAAGCTCCTTCGTTCCCTTCTAAAAGCTTGGGAGCCCAAGGTTATAGCTATCATGGAAGCAAAAGATATGAGCACCTTAAAGATCACCGAGCTCATTGGGTCTCTCATGACACATGAGACCCACATGAAGCAATATCAGGAGGAGGATGCCCCCAAAGGCAAGACCATTGCCTTAAAAGCATGACATCAAGCAGAAGAGTCGTCATCATCTGAGGAAGCGACGGATGATGTTGAAGAAATTGCGATGCTACCAAGAAGATTTATGAGTTTCATGAGGGGAGGCATGAGGAATGGAAGAGGAGGCTACACGTGCTACCATTGCAACAAGACCGGACATCTAAGGAGGGATTGCCCACTTCTCAAGATAGTTTCCACCTCCAACCCTCACAAAAAGGAAAAATACAAGAAGAAGAAGAAGACAATAATGGCTACATGGGATGAAAGCGATGATTCATCAAGCGAAGAAGACACAAAGAATGAAAAGACAAATCTTTGCTTGATGGAAAATGATGATGAGGTAAGATTTACTTTCGGTGAAGTTTCTTTTACTCAGGAAGAACTAGAAAGTGAATTTGAACAAATGCATGATGAATTTAATGCTATTAGGAGAAAATTTAGAGACATTAAAAAGGATAATAAATCTTTAGAGCTTGAGAATGATAGTTTATTACTCACATGCAATGCCTTAAGAAAAGAAGTAGACACCCTTAAGGAGGAGACACACCCTAGAGAAAGCTAAGAAGGACTTAAAAAATGACAACAAAAAATTAGAAGATGAAAATAAGTATTTAAGTGATCAAGTAGAGCACTTGAATAATGGCATGCTAACATTAAAAAGGGAACTTTGCATGCTCAATGAAAAGATGACAACCATACAAAATGTCATGCCTAAGGTTGTCCATAAAAAGAAATCATCACACTCCCATGCTCACACACACACTAGAAGAAAATTTTCTCCATGATTTGCATAATATTATTATGTTTGTAGGTTAAAAAAATTTATTGGTTAATAAAAAATTCTCGGTTAACCGAATCAAAAAAACCGAAAACGAAATAACGGTTAATCAAAGTTAATGGATCGGTTTACGGTTAATGGTTTTGAAAAGCCGAAGTAAATGGATCGATTTTTTTTTGCTAATGGACCGGTTAATCGGTCCATGCTCAACCCTAGTTGTGGCATAGAAGGCTAGGACATGCTAGCATGAGCCTCATCCAAGAAATATCTAGGAAAGAATTAGTTAAAGGCTTACCTAAGATAAAATTTGAAAAAGACAAACTTTGTGATGCATGTCAACTAGGTAAGTAAGTCAAATCTTCATTTTATATCAGTAATCAATTTAGTACATCTAGAATTCTTGAGCTTGTGCACATGGATCTCCTTGGTCCATGTGATGTAGCTAGTCTAGGTGGGAAGCTATATTGTTATGTATTAGTTGATGATTTTTCTAGATTTACATGAGTTTTCTTTTTGGCCAAGAAAAATGAAACCTTTGACTTTTTCAAAAAGTTTACAAAGAAAGTTAAAAATGAAAAAAGAGTTTCAATTTTAAAAATTAGAAGTGATAATAGAGGGGAGTTTTAAAATAAAAATTTTCCGAATTTTGTGATGATTTGGGTATTGAACATACATTTTCTTCCCCTAGGACCCTCGACAAAATTGGGTGGTTGAGAGAAAGAATAGAACCTTAAAAGAGATGGCTAGGACCATGCTATGCGAAAACAATTTGCCTAAGTATTTTTGGGCCGAAGCCATAAATACCTCTTGCTATGTTCTTAATTGAGTTTTATTAAGACCTAAAATTAAGAAAACACATTTTGAGCTTTGGAATGGTAAAATCCCAAATGTGGGATATTTTCATATTTTTTTATGCAAATATTTTATATTAAATATTAAGGAAAATTTAGGAAAATTTGATTCTAAATCCGATGAAGGGATTTTCCTAGGTTACTCCATTAATTCTAAGGCATATAGATTTTACAATCGTAGAACCATGATTGTTGAAGAATCTATGCATGTCACGTTAAATGAAACTCATGATTCTTCTAGAAATGTGAAGATTGTGAATGTAGGTGAGGAACTTGAGGATCTCACACTTCATGACAAAGAGATGGAGGATGAAGATAATGAGAAAACTCAACATGAAGATCCACCATCCTCGAATCTACCTCAAGTTGAAGATGATGAAGAAGAAGCTCTACCGCCTCTCCCTAAAGGATATCGGTTGGTGAGGGATCATCCAATGGATCAAGTCATTGGAGAACCTTCAACGGGAGTGGTAACGCACTCTAAACTCAAGAATGTTTGTCAATATGTAGCTTTTCTATCTCAAGTAGAGCCTAAGATCATTAAGGAACCAATAGAAGATGAGTTTTGGGTACTAGCTATGCAAGAAGAACTCAGCCAATTTGCTAGAAATGATGTATGAGACTTAGTACCTAGACCTAGTGAATAAACTATAATTGGGACTAAATGAGTTTTTAGAAATAAGCTAGATGAAGAAGAATTAGTCATTAAAAACAAAGCTAGGTTAGTGGCACAAGGGTACAATCAACAAGAATGGATAGATTATAATGAAACTTATGCTCCCGTAGCTAGATTAGAAGCAATTAGAATGCTTTTGGCATATGCTAGCTTTAAGGGTTTTAAACTTTTCCAAATGGATGTTAAAAGTGCTTTTTTAAATGGTTTCATTAGTGAAGATGTTTATGTTGAACAACCCCCCGAATTTGAAAGTTTTGAGTTTCCAAACCATGTTTTCAAACTTAAAAAGGTATTATATGGTTTAAAACAAGCCCCTAGAGCTTGGTATGAAAGGCTTTCAAACTTTTTTATAGAATAAGATTTTAATGTTGGAAAAGCCGATGTTTCACTTTTTATTAAGCATCATGAAAATGATATGTTATTAGTTCAAATTTATGTTGATGACATAATTTTTGGTGGTACTAAGGAAATTCTTTGTAAGTGGTTTTCTAAGTGTATGCAAGATGAGTTTGAGATGAGCATGATGGGAGAGCTCTCCTTCATGCTTGGTCTCCAAATCAAGCAAACCAACAAAGGAATCTTCATCAATCAAGCCATGTACAAAAAGGAGCTCATCAAAAGATTTGGGATGAATGAAGCCAAGATAGCTTCTACACCAATGAGCACATCCACCAAGCTTGACAAAGATGAAGAGGGTGTCAAAGTTGACGAAAAACGATATCGAGGTATGATTGGTAGCCTTCTTTACTTAACCGCAAGTAGACCCGATATAATGTTTAGTGTCTGTGTATGTGCTAGGTTTCAATCTTGCCCTAGATTATCTCATTTAAGTGCGGTCAAACGCATATTGAGATATTTAAAGGGCACGGTTGACTTAGGGCTTTGGTATCCATGTCATACATCATTTGATTTAATCAGTTTTTTGGATGCAGATTTTGCCGGGTGTAAAGTAGATAGAAAAAGCACTAGTGGGTGTTGTCAATTCTTAGGAACGAGTCTTGTTTCTTCGTTCTCAAAGAAATAAAACTCAGTTGCACTTTCAACTACCGAAGCGGAATATATCGCTGCGGCTAGTTGTTGTGCACAAGTCCTTTGGATGAAACAAACCCTGTTAGACTATGGACTTGAGTATTCTTGCATACCTATTCATTGTGATAATACTAGTGCAATAAATTTAACAAAGAATCCTATTTTACACTCTAGAACTAAGCATATTGACTTAAGGCACCATTTTCTTAGAGATAATGTGACTAAGGGAAATATATCGGTAGAATTTGTATCCACCGACAAATAACTTGCCGATATATTTACAAAACCATTGGTTGAAGAAAGCTTTACAAATTTTAGGATGCAATTAGGAATTTGTGTTTTTTCTAGTTAAAATATTCTTCTTCAAAACTTATATGAGTTTCAAAACTTGCATTGTATAAAAGTATCATCACACTTATGTAATTCTCTGTAGTGGGGCTTTGCGACTTATTGATGTTTGCCTTCTATAGGCTTATATTAATAGGAAGGACTATAGTGATAGATGATACTTGATTTTATGGCTTTCTTGGTTTTTATGATGAAACTCATTAATTGTACTTTAATTCTTACCCTTTTTGATTGATGTCAAAAGGGGGAGAAAAAGTAAGGTCACGCTTGGTTTTTACGATGCATATAGTTAAGGGGAGTAACAAAAATGATATGCACATTGATAGGGGGAGCATATGGTGAGTTATAAGTATTTAAATAATGCATATGTTGAGTACATATCTTGCATGCCTTAACTCATGAATACCTTAACTCAAACTCACAAAAAATATGCATATGTTTCTTAAAATTTCATGTTATGTTTATCATCATCAAAAAGGGGGAGATTGTTGGCTTAAGGGTTTCTCTTAAGCCTCGATCTTTATTTTGATGATCACAAACATGTATTTAATCTATGTGTGAGTTTTGAGTTCAGGTTGAGGTTGCGGTAAGCATGCGAAGTTCGTTCAAACGAAACGAAAGAAAAGACAGTCGAAGAAACGAAAGAAGAAAACGTCAAAGAAAGGCTCGGGTTTAGATCAAGTAGAAATCATGTAATATACCATTAGGATGATCATATCCCAAGCCAAATTGTAAAGTTATCCAAGTTGAAACTTGATAACTAAACCCATAAAAAAGCATGTAAAAAATTCAAAATAAAAATCAGCCTCAGCCTGAGTTCGGTCTACCGGTCGATCGACCGAACAAGGCATAATACAGGCAGTAGCCTATTCGGTCGACCGAATGATGCCGCAAAATGGCAGTAGTCATTCGATCGACCGAAGTTGGTGACAATATGGCAGTAGGCTACGTCGGTCGACCGACCAAAGCCAAAATTAGGCAGAAGGCGCATCAGTCGACCGGATTGAAGATTGCAGATCGCGCGTCTGGCCTCCCTGCAGTGACTAATTCGGTTGACACATGGGTCGACCGAACAACGCTCAAAACACAGAGAACAGTGCTAAAACACTTATGATACGCGCGAGAACTTCACTCGGAGAAATGCAAAAATTGGCAAAAAGGCTCCGATGTAAATTGAGTAGAGTTCATAGAATTGTATTTTGCCTAGGTGAATAAGTTTGAGACATTCTTAGAGGGTTGAGAAGCGAGTCATCAGTTGTATTCAATGGGAAACACAAAGTCTATAATAGATTTGGTTAGAAATCCTTAGTGTGGAGCCAAGGTAGTGGAGTAGGCGGTTGGCTGAACCACTATAATTATTTATCTTTGCATTGCTTGTATGATTGCGCTTATTGTCAAATTATTACTTGTTAAGCGTCGTATTTAGTTGTGTGATCAATTTGGTTGCATTAGAAATTGAACTCGAAAGAATACGAATAATTGTTAAAATTCACCCAATACTATTCAACTTTAAAGTGTGGGTATTCGATCAACAACCCATATTATTTAAAAAAAAAAACAATTATGCATGCCTCGATTGATAGTAACACTTCAACTAAAGCTACAACACCATTTGGTTGATAAATAGTTATCTTTTCAACATATACATTAAGCTCTGAATGGTTGGCATGATTATTTAGACCTACATCAATGGGAGCATGAAGGAGGATCATCGGGAGCCAGCGGCAGGCAGCACACTGTACATGAACTTCGTGAAGCTGAGGCTAGGGATGGCAATAGTACCTATTTTGGCGGGTACCCACAGGTATTTATCCGTTTATGACGGGTTTGCGGGGGGGGGGGGGGGGGGTAGTTTCCTACATGCATAGATTTCACGGGTAATTTTTCTTACCCATTTATTATATAGGGAGGGTACGGGTATTATAGTACTCGTACCCGCCGGTACCCGTTACCCGCGAGAATTGGTAAATTACAATATTACTTTAGGCACATATACTAAAAAAATCATAACCTAATTCAATACACATATACTTTATGTTTTGAAACCTTAGGATGATATTGTTATCCAAATATTATGTGTTTATCAAAATAAAATTATTATACTTGAAGTTGTTATCAAAATATTTGAAGAGTTGGAGTGTTATTAAAATATAGTAATTTATATTTTTTTTAAAGTGTCATGGGTACTCGCCAATACCCGTGGGTATCCGCCGCCCCCGCGGATAATTAAATGGGTATCCATTTTTGATACCCGCAGGGAATAATCGGGTAGCGGGTACCCATTTAATTCGTGGGGCGGGTAGCGGGTAGGCACCCCCCGTACCCGCCCCACCCCGTTGACATCCCTAGCTGAGGCCACCAGTGTACATAGGTGCATATCCACAGGTGGAGGTGACAACGTTCCTTAATGACTGTACGAAGCTATGCGAGGTGTTGGACTGTTCTTTTGAGGCGATGATACACATGGTCGCCTACAGCTTAGGGGCCCGGCAAAAGAGTGACACCAATCATGGAAGGCCCGTAGGGGGACTCATGCACCATCCCCTACCTGGGAGGAATTTCGAAATGTCATCGTGGAGAAATACCTTCCCAGGAACATTCGTGAGAGGCGGGCGAGGGAGTTTGAACAGCTTCGCCGAACGGGCAACTTAACAGTGATAGAGTATGACGTGGAGATCACACAGCTATCCCATTACCGCCCATCCCTAGAGGTGACTGAGGTAGATCGGGTGAGGTGGTTCGCGGAGGGCTTGAGAGTACAAATAGGCAGATTGATACATTACATTGAGGACACCACTATTGTGCAAGTGGTGGATGAGGCGATGCGGAAGGAAGCTATGGTACCTACAAATCGGCATGATGGGCCAGCAAAGGAGAGGTTTAGACCTCATGGATCAGGGGACAGGCAATTTCATTCGAAGGATAGCAACACCGAGGTAGCTCGTCGATAGGGCCGGGGGCAGGGCAGTTTCAGAGGCCGTGCAAGGTCGGGACCATTGGCTACCCAGAGTGCTGCAGTATCTGAGGGGCAGAGAGGCAAGTTCTCACTGTGTGGGCAGTGTGGGAGGAGGCACCCAGGGATCTGCTATGGTTGTATCGACACTTGTTTTGTGTGCAGCCAGCTGAGCCACATCAAGTGGAATTGCCTAGTTGGGGGTGGTCAGGCAGTGATCCCTCCCAAGGGAAAGGCTTCTATGTCGACAGTATCTGTGGTGTAGCGGACTCAATCCCAGGGGACATGTCAGCAACGTCCGACTAGATCAGGGAGACCACCTACTCGGGTGTTTGCCTTAACTCCAGAGGGCGTCGAGAGGTCCAATGCGGTGGTGACAGGTATTATGTCAATTTGTGCATTACCTTCTTATGCATTGTTTTATCCAGGTGTCACGCACTCTTTTTTATCTGAGTTGTTGGCTTCAAGGCTAGGAAAGGATAAAAGTTGGCTTGTTGAATCGTTAGCGGTGTCTTACGTCTACATGAGGTACTGTTATTGCTAAGACGGTCTTTAAGGACTGTGAAATCTCTATCGGTGGGCATGATCTGGAAGCGGAGTTGATGCTACTGCCAACTCTTGAGCTGGATGTGATTCTAGGCATGGATTGACTATCAGCCCATTATGCTTCACTAAATTGCAGAACAAAGGTGGTCACATTTTGCAAACCATGAATAACACCCTTTACCTTTTAGGGCGACGGGAGAGAGGACTCTTTCAAGGTGATTGTCACGCCCCAACTCAAGATCACGTGATCGACCAAGATATGTGTCTATACTCTGTAGCTTAATTCATGCATTTGATAACACAGGTATATGAATGCAAATGAAACTGACATGAAAAGTAAATGAAGTCGCCTAAAATACAATAAATGTCTCCAAAGAAAAGTTTACAAACTCCAATGACATAGCAACATAACTCAAATGCATGTAACATAACCCTCAACACGACTATGAATCTCTAAATAGCTTGTTACGAGATCATCGACACCATCTACACTCCAGCCATGCCACACCATCAAGTCGTACCTCACTGGTCAGGCTCTGCAAAGCAAAATCAAAGAAAAACCGTGAGTCCATGAGAAACTCAGTGAGTGGTTTTACCGAACCTTCACCCAATCCCCAGTATATAAACATATATAGCAATATAATTTGTACAGTTAAGATATATTGGTCCTATCACATCACCTGGCTAATCGGCCGACCCTGCAAATAAGAATACATCAGCCAGTCTTGGCCTTGCACATATTGTACCACTCGACCACTATTGGCCCTATCCTGCAAAAATAGTCCCCACCGTACCCGACCCTCATCCTTTGACAACACCCGGCCATAACCGACCTATACAGTCATGCACATATATATAAACCACAACAAGTTATATTCTTGTATAAATTCCACATTTAGCGATTAAGTCACCGGGTCCGTCAACTAGGATGGCCAACTAGTTTTTTGGAACCCCACCGGGTTCGGGATAGCTCACCCCACCCAATTCCACTCGGGTCTAACGTCGGTGTGGCCCACTGACACAGTCTTAAGACCCCTGCCACTCGGGTCTAACACCTAGAGTGGTGCACTGGTGTAATCGCAAGACCCTATATTCACTCATTGAGTCAGACAATAGTCCTCTGACTTTCGCACTGGATGCTCCTCAGCCCGTCCATCACAATCACAATACACACATAATGTATTTCACTGATTTTCTATACATCTCTCAGGCTTTCGCCCATACCTGGCCCTACCCCGGGCCCCTGTCAGATCAACATCTCAGTGTTACCCTTCGTAGGCGCGAACAACGAATGTCTCTATGTTCAAAATAATCACAGTTAACACCTAGTAGTTTAGGTCATTTACTAGAGGAGTTCCACATCCCACATTCGTGTCCAAGATGCTAAACAATTGTATCTAATTTTCCTCTACCTAGTTTCATGTCATATATCACATACTCTCATCATTATTTAGCACATTATGGACATAATATTTGCAAAAATTATTAGATCACAGCACACAAATAATGATATAATTCCATAATTAAATCAGCATAATTATCTACATAATCACAACAATAAAATATCAATTTCCTGCATTTAAATATGTAATTTCAGCACATTTAAATAAAATTCCAGCATCATCATATTAACGTAGGAACCCAAAAGTGGATGATCTAGGTAAGAAAAATATCCTACAAGCAAGATAAAACACTAATCTTTCATGTATCATACCCTTACTTGTAGATCACTTAGGAGATATATTTTTCTACCCCAAAACCCCTATCCCTACTCGGCCGAACCCCCCTAAACATGGGTTTCTTCTATTCGGCTGCACCTTAAGGGTGAAGAAAATATGTTTCCATCAAATTCTAAGTTTTCCTTAATCTCTACACTAATTAAGCATACAAAGAACCCAGATCTACAAGTTTCTACGACTCGAGGAAATTAGAGAAAATTTCGGCATGACCTTTCCTTTTTTTTTCTCAATTCAGCCGGCACCCCAAAACCAAGAAATCGACGTGGAAAAATCACAATTTCAACAAGGATTGCATAAAGAAACCACAAGATTCAATAACCTTCAAGAAGACGACAAGAACCACATGTGAATCATCAAATATCATCACAAGGGGATTCGGCTGGGGCCTTCCCCTAAATCCATGATTCTACTATTGGCCTAAGGTTTTCTACCTTGGTCTTAATATCAATTTTGATGATAACAATCATGTAACTAATGTTTCATTGAAAAATACATTAAGGTTTCAAGTCGGTTAGCGTTTGACGTCCCCAATGGAAAAAATAGGAGAAAGTGGAGAAATCGGCAAGGACGCTCGTCAACGCTCGAGATTCTTCAAAAATTTAGAGTTTAGGTTTATGGTGTCTAGAATAAATATGTAATCCTCTCTTATGATGCAAAGAACCCAAAAACCAAATCTGAACCTCAAAACCTGAAAAATCGAAAATATTAGAAAGCGACCTAGCTTGAAATTTACTAAGTCTAGTGAGCTCCTTGGAGGGCTATATGACCTAGATATTTTTTTAGCACCAAAATTCCCGATAATTGTTCCTTAGGTAAAACCTAGATAACGAGATATTTTTAAGAATTTTTTGGAAGCCTTTAGCCTACCCATATTTGACCCGGAAGATTATAAAATTTCCATTTTCCAAAAATTTGTACTAGATACCAAAAGTTAGATTATGATTCTAAAGGATTTTGATTTTTTAGATATTTTTATTGAATCCAAATGGTGGTAATCCTTATATAATATATATATTTTAAAGTTATTGACTTCAAGTTAAGAAATGTTATATAAGTAGACTTAGCAAAGACGGAACCCAGAAACGAACAAACAAGCAGAAAAAATAGCCAAACCAAACTTGTTTTTCAGGTTCGACCGACCGGTCGATCAATCGAATGCTTCCCAAAAGTGGCAGAATGCATTCAGTCAATCGACGGTCGCTCGATCGGTCGATTGATGATTGATCGGCCTACAACTGGACGATGGAAAACGGCTCTATTTCGAGCCGTTGAGTACTGTTTTGGCTCTCTACCTTCATGGATTATAATTAGAAGCCTTAGCAAGCCTTCCACCCATCATCTAACATACATTGAGTCATATTTTGATGATCCTTGAGTTTGATTGAGCCACCATTCTTGAAAAACCTAGCTTTGATCTCTCAACTCCTTGAGTAAGCATTGACTTCATTCATTCACCATCAAAGGCATCAAGAGAGAGATAGAAAACTTTGTTTGGAGCTAAGTATTTGTTGTATCATTTATTTGCTTCATTATTTGTGTATTTTATTGTCTGTTTCATTGTATTAAAGCTTGTGTAAACCTAGGTTGCTAGGTTTATTCGAGTTGGTGGTTGCCTTGGTGTTAAGGCTTAAATCCACCATTGTAAATCTAGTTTGTTAGGATTAGTTGATTTGTCCTTAGATCGAGGTGGGAGAGTCATCTCGGGAGGAAGGCGGGATACTTCCGGGTGTGGAAGTGCCTTCGGTTTGAGAGCAGAAACTTTTTGGTGTAAAGTCCTCATTGTAAGAAAACTAAGTAATCTAGTTAAACTAGTTTGGAAATCCTAAGCGGGGTTCTTAGGTAGTGGAGTAGGCATTGGGGCCGAACCACTATAAATCATTGTGTTTACATTACTTAATTTGCGTATCGATTACTTGACTTGTTTTATTCACTTCCGCATTCATTTAGTAGTCGAATAGTGCATTAACATAAGTAATCAAGAAAATGATTGAAACCGAAATAAAATTTAGGATTAGCAAACACACTATTCAACCCCCTTATAGTGTGACCATTTCACCAACATCTACCACTCACCTTAGCCTTGAAGGAAAGAAAGATTGATGATGTTTCTGATCTCCGGCTACGATCCCGAACTCCGGCGCCGTCGTCTCAAGCTCTCCCCTCTCTCGCCCACCTCAGGTTGCGTGCGGCTCTTCTTGAGTCATACGGCGGCTGGGGTGGGATTATATATATAATTACAGTTATACCATTGTTCAGTTAACTCTCTACCCGACTTAACCCGTATCCAAATTGAGCACCGATTGAACCCGCGAACCCGGTTCTAACCCAACATGAATTTAACATCAATTTTTAAAATACAAAAGCACAATTTTCTTTTTTTTTCATAGCCATACAAATTATGGCATACCCGACCATATCTTCTAATCGCGGCGATCTCGCAACTCATCCCATCTAGTCTCCGAACCAGTTCGTTGAACCAAACAAAATTTAATTTAGAAATGTTTGGGTATTACAGTGATCTTCGCTCTCAATGGCCGTAAGCTGATGGTGGGTGGTTGCCAGTCCTTCCTAGCCTTTGTTTCCGTGGATGAGGGAGGCAAAGGATCGGGCAATATGGTGAATGAAACTCCTATAGTCATGGACTTTCCTTATGTGTTTCCTGAGGAGTTGCCGAGACTACCATTGGTGCGGGATACTGAATTTTGCATCGAGTTACAGCCAAGGGTGAAACCAATCTCAATCCCTCCATACTGTATGATGCCTGTAGAGTTGAGAGAACTTAAGGCACAACTGTAGAGGTTGTTGGACTTAGGGTTCATTTCCGATCTCTGGCGACGATTCCGAACTCCGGTGCCACCCTCTCAACCTCTCCCCTCTCTCACCCACCTCGGGTTTGCGTGCGTCTCTTCTTGAGCTGTACGGCGGCTGGGGTGGGATTATATATATATATATATATATATATATATATATAATTGCAGTATACCATTATTCACTTAACTCTCTACCTGACTCAACACCGAATTGAGCACCGATTGAACCCACGAACCCGATTCTAACCCAACATGAATCCAAAATCAATTTATAAAATACAAAAGCACAATTTT
Organism: Canna indica; assembly: GCA_034359265.1. NCBI lineage: Eukaryota > Viridiplantae > Streptophyta > Magnoliopsida > Zingiberales > Cannaceae > Canna > Canna indica. The sequence continues at coordinate 65,823,711 of CP136890.1, read as the reverse complement.
CTTTTTCTTTTTTTTCATAGCCATACAAATTAAGGCATACCCGACCAGACCTTCTAATCGCGGCAATCTCGCGACTCATCCCATCTAGTCTCCGAACTGGCTCACTAAACCAAACAAAATTTTATTTAGAAATCTTTGGGTATTACAATGATCTCCGCTCTCAAGTCCTGTAAGCTGATGGTGAGTGGTTGCCAGTCCTTCCTAGCCTTTGTTTCTGTGGATGAGGGAGGCAAAGGATCGGCCAATATGGTGAATGAAACTCATGTAGTCATGGACTTTCCTAATGTGTTTCCCGAGGAGTTGTCGGGACTATCATCGGTGCGGGATACTAAATTTTGCATCGAGTTATAGCCAAGGGTGAAACCAATATCAATCCCTCTGTACCGTATGGCTCCTGTAGAGTTGAGAGAACTTAAGGCCCAACTATAGAGGTTGTTGGACTTAGGGTTCATTCGCCCAAGTGTGTCGCCTTGGGGATTGTCAGTGTTGTTTGTTAAAAAGAAAGATGAATACATGCAGATGTAGATTACCTACAACTTCATAAGGTAATGATAAACGACCGTTAACCGCTTCCCATGATTTATGATTTGTTTGATCAGTTGTAGGGAGCTCAGTGGTTTTCAAAAATTAATCTAAGGTCAGGGTACCATCAGTTGATAATTCGGATTTAGGATATTCAAAAGACCGCCTTCAGAACGAGGTATGAGCATTTTGAGTTCTTGGTCATATCTGTTGGGCTAACTAATGCACTAGCGGCCTTTATGGATCCGATGAACAGGATATCCAAGGAGTTTTTAGATAGGTTCGTCATATATAGTATTCATTGACAATACTCTAATCTATTCTAGGAGCGAGGCTGAGCACATGGAGCATATGAGGGTAGTCTTAGAAACCCTTAGGCAACACCAATTTTTTGCAAAACTCTCAAAGTGCAAGTTTTGGCTGACCGGTGTGGGCTTCTTGGGGCATAAAGTGTCTAGAGATGGGGTGAAAGTGGACCCAACAAAGATCGAGGCAGTTCAGAATTGGGAGAGGCCGACCAAAGTCACTGAGATATGCAACTTCTTGGGGTTGGTAGGATATTACAAAAAAGTTGTGGAGAACTTCTCTAAGATTGCCACCTTACCTGCTGGTCTTAATGTATTGGACATGGTGGTTTGATGGCTAAACTACTCACTAAGTTCTAGTTGAACTTACGGTTTATATTATTATTATTTTAGCCCCTAAGCGAGATCAGAGAGGTACTTGGATGCAGTAGCGTGGCTGGTGGCGACAAGGACTGCGGATCTCGTGACACGTCGTGGTCGGGGGATGTATACCCGGGTCTGTAGAGTTTTTTATATTTTCTTGAGTCATATGGATTTGTGTCTAGACTTTGTTTTCTGAATTTTAATGTCAAAAACTTATTTCATGTTAAACTGGTTTCACTTTAAGGATATTTGAATATTTGTAAGTAATGGACTATTAATTGATGAATTTAAGATTTGTCCAATTTATGTTTATTGCAAACTGAGTTGGTTTTGTCACTGCCAATGATTTTGCATTTTTTTTCGGGTGGTGTTGGTTGGGTTAGGCTTCAGAGAACAAGTGGTACTCTGGCCGGTCATGTCCGTGTTTTGGGGCATGACAATGTGGTATTAGAGCGGGTACGATAATAGGACTTTAGGTATCGTATGGGACATTGCTAGCGTGTCTATATATGGTATGTCATAGTCACGAGATCGGCGATTGAATCTGCGCACCAGTGGCGGTACGTATTTATGTTTTAAAATCTTGATTATTTGTATATTAAATTGTGTCGATGTTGTTCATCTTACTTAATTTAGGATATGGAGGTACATGATGATGTCGTGTTGAGTGGTAGCGGAAGTAATTCCACTGGTAGGCAAGGCCGAGGCCGTGGCCGAGGACGGGCCTGTGGCGGCGGTCCGACGGCTCAGGAGGAGGCAGTACAGGACCCCAAGGTGGCACTACTGTAGATGCAGGCGACTGAGCTAACTGAGGCGCTCCGTAGAGAGCGGGACGAGTTCCGTAAGGAACTGGAGGAGTTCCGTAGAGAGCGAGAGGAGCCCCGTAGGGAGCGGGAAACGAGGTAGCCGCAGATTCCACCCGTACCACTAGTACGACCCACTATGCCGGATCCCATAGATCAACAGGTGGAGGTGACAACGTTCTTGAATAACTATATGGAGTTGTGCGAGGTGTTGGAATGTTCTTTTGAGGCGATGGCACACATGGTAGGGCTGCGGTTTAGGGGCCCGGAAAAAGAGTGCCACCAATCATGGAAGGCCCGTAGGGGGACTCATGCCACCATCCCCTACCTGGGGTGAATTTTGAAACACCATCGTGGAGAAATACCTTCCTAGGTACATTCGTGAGAGGTGGGTGAGGGAGTTTGAGCAGCTTCGCCAGACAGGAAGCATGACGGTGATAAAGTACAAGGTGGAGTTCACACGACTATCCCGTTATCACCCATCCCTAGTGGTGAGTGAGGCAGACCGAGTGAGGCGGTTCATGGAGGGCTTGAGAGTACAGATACGTAGGTTGATACATTACATTGAGGACACCACTTTTGTGCAATTGGTGGATGAGGTGATGCGGAAGGAAGCCATGGTACCTACAGATCAGCATGATGGGCCAGCGAAGAAGAGGTTCAGACCTTGTGGATCAGGGGATAGGCAGTTTCACTCGGAGGCTAGCGGCACCGGGGCACTCCGTGCATATTGTGTCCCCCGTCGTTGGGTCATACACCACCTCCGTGGCCCACTTGCATTCCCAGCAGTCCTCCATCAAAAAAAAGTTTCAATCTTCTCTGTCTTCCTTCCTCTGCACTTGAAGAGACGATCGCTGATCTTGAAGAGTTTTGGAGAGAAAGAAAGGGATAGATAATTATACAAAGTTAGAGTCTTGGAGCAGATTAATAACAAAATCAGTTCAAGTACAGTTAACTAAAACTAGATCAACGACAACCTCTCCCGAGCCTCTGGAAATCGTAGTCTCTTATCTCGGCATGTGTTCGTGGAATTGCCTGAGCGTTTCCCCCTATTTGGTTCTCCTCTCCCTCCCACATGTCACATGTGGAGCTGGTAACTGCAGCAGCAACATCAGCGGGTTTGGGTTCGCCGCCACCACGATGATAGCCCGACAAAGATGGCAATTGGAGTACGACTTCAACCATGCATCAATGCACTGAAGTTGGAACACGTGGCTTGACTTGGGAAGCAGCTGCAGGATCTCGTTCACCTAGAACTCGCCCAAGCAAATGGAACAATCTGTACCCTCGATGAGGCTGTCTCCACTCCTATACTTATGCAACACGATCTTGTTGATCGTTGTCTGATCGAGCCTGTGCCACGGAGAGACACGCCAAGCGGCCCAACCTTCGCCGAGGTTGTCCTTGTGGAGCTAGTGACGGAGCGCGTTGAACCTACTGCACTCATCTTATATTGTCCATGGTTGTTCATTGATTTAGCTCACCTCACGGAACAGTGGCGTATGCACATAGGTAAATGGGGGACATTTTGTCCTCCATTTTTTCTCATATTTTTTCATAAAAAATCAAATATTGTAGTCCAAGTTTCATATTGAAAATAATGTGAAGATAGATTTTGGTAGTTTTCTTATTTATTATGCATATTACTTAATTGCTAAATTTGTCAGCAAACCGCAACTAGAATTACATTCCAATAATTTCATATTGGAATGTGTTAAAACTATTTTTTTTAGTTTTCAAATCTACTGGATTGTTGCTTTCTTTATCCCAATAGCCTTGCAAAGAAGAAAGAATAATGTGTTTTTTTCTTTTGGACTGCATCAGAGTTACTGAAAAAAAAAAATCTGTTACTAATGATGATATCATTAGTCATTTTCAAAATATGAAAAATCATAAAGGACAATTGTGAGATGTAGTAGGTCGCTTCTCATTCATTAAATTATGTAAATCAGCTCTTTTGATGAATTATTTCTTTGTGTTTTATTTTGTAGAATTATATATTTTGTTTCTCATTTATCGATTTATGTATTTTGATTGTCTTATATTAAATGTACTTTTATACAATTATATTATATCGTACCATCCTAATTTCAATTTTATATATCTTTGTCCTTCATTTTTTAAATTCTGCGTATGGCCCGCTCACGTTATATTGCTTATGCACCCTCCTTGAATATACTGGGACTTTGATACGTTGGTCTAAAAGTTTAAACAATGATTATCTTACAATTGTTTTAGGAGCCAGATGGTGGATTGGTGGTACATGGTAGTAGTGATTGTCTCGATCTGTAGCTCAGTGTTAACAGTTCAGATGTATATAGTGGTACATCTATTTCATACACTTCATTTATCTTTAGTGCAAATGAATGGGAACTTGAAAGGGTTGTTCTCTTGTCTAATATCTTCCATGATTAATTACTTAAGATATCTTTAGATCTTTGTCATCATTTTCATGCTTTTACATTGGGATAAATCTTCAGTTTGTTCCCTATTGATCATTAATAAAGGTAGACTACAATATGAAGGGTTATGGTTGAGTTCTGTTTTAACATTTTAATTCAGACTACTTTTGTATGTACAACATCAAGAGAATAACAGTTAAGATATTAGTGGAATAGTCCTAGCAGTAATATCTGCATAATTCAAGTCAATATAAATATAAGGAAGACAACCAGCCGGTGTTCTGATACTCTCTAGGCAAGACACAATTACAGTTAGTTTATTTTCTTCTTTTTTGTGAAACATTAGAATGTACTCCCAATCCCAAGTCTCATTTTCGTCGATGCAAAGAGAAATATACGTTCAGAATAGAACAGAAATTTAATAATGTATGTAGTAGTACAAAAGCCAACTTTTGATAGAGATAGTTGACCAAAGTCTAAATCATTGCTACATGAAAGTTATCATATGCAAGAAATGCAGAACACAACTAATGGTTAAACACAAGAAATGCCCAGACTATGAAAGTTATCATATGCCAGAAATGCACAACACAATTGATGGCTAATCACTAGCTTTGAAAAATAATATCAAATAATGTCAATTTATTTTAGCTAAATGCCAATTTCACATATCCAATATTCTATTACGAGGAGGGTGGTTTCTGTAGCAAGATTTGTGCAGTCACCTTTGTCGTAGGTGTCTTTGTTGGTTTCACGCTAAAGCGACGCATCAGGAATTGGGCAAGGCAGACTATTAAAGCGATTGAAGAATGATTGATATGCAACCACTTCATACTTTCATGTTTCAAGTAATCTTGTATGAGTAGCACACATGTCATATCACTTAGTTTATTTAAGGATGATTTAAAGAGTAAGCTTGCTTGACATGTTAGATTATTAAAATGTGTTAGTAACATGCAAACACATTTCTAAATGTGTTATATAGCTATGCATAAATATGTTGTTTTGCTTATGCATCTGTTTGGTCGCAGCAATATCAAAGTCATTTCTAAAGTAATCAAAAAGATGATGGAATACACCTTATTTCTTTATAAGTTGTTTGCTAAAATAGTTCAATTGACAGAAAAAAAGTTTAGCTTTTTATGGGTGAGCATTTAATGTGGACATTCCATTCCATTGAGTCAACCTGACATGTTCAAGTGATCTGATTGATATAATTAGGTCATCTTGAAACAGTTTTATAAGTCTTACCTTGTGTGTAATGAATTAAAAAGATTTCAAGATATTATTTGAAACATTTGGGTAAATTTAGATATTAAATCAAATGTTAAATAATCTCGCTTTTATATATTTTTTAAGCTGAGAGGTGGGGAAAAATATCAATTAGCAGAAACCATGAATCCAACTTGCACATCATCTTAAAATATTCGACCCAATGATTGGGTTGGGTTTGAACTCGACTTGGTCCAGCCCTATTTTTGAATATTCTGATTCATGCTGCAAATGCTAAATGCATGCACTAACTCTTTTATTTAGGAGTCTGCATTCAATTAATTCTAAAGTAAATTAATCAAATTAATTAGATTATAAAAATATGTTTCAAATTAATCTACTGTACTATCCCAAATCTATAACTGAATTAACTAGAATAATTGATTTGATTTAATAATGAAATGAATACTATTATATTATTGTATTTTTAAAATAAACGCTATATTGTATTATTGTCGTTCTTAGACCAAAGAATTTGCACAAAGTATATAATGCTGCATTGTGTTATTGTATGAGCACTATAATTGATTTGATTTTATAATAAAATAAATATTATTATATTATTATATTTTTAAAATAAAAGTGTCATTGTATTATCGTCGTTCTGAGACCAAAGAATTTGCACAAAGTATATAGTGCTCCATTGTATTTTATTTTTAAAATAAAAGGTCCATTGTATTATTGTCGTTCTCTGGTATATAGTGCTCCGTTGTATTATTGTCTTTCAAAGCTTCGGACAAATTAGAAATGTGCACTGTCGCCAATGGAGTTACACAAAAGAAAATTGTTTGGTTCAAAGAGTTAATTTATCAAGTACCTCAATGATGAGATGGGAGAGACAATGACAACGAAAACAATTCATGTGAGAGATCTCCTAGTATATTCTATAAGTAACTAGTATGTTAAGTCGAGTAACTATATGTTGTCCAATTTAATGAGCAGTAGTTGCTTTGTCTATCATGACTCTATAGAATCGATGTTGTTCTCAGCTTGGCTTGACGCACAAAGTTGTTAAAGTTGCTCGAGAAGCAGTGCAGAATTTACAAGAGCTTGACATAAGGTGAGGCTTTGGAATGTTTATATAAGAAATTTTCTTGTTGTATATATTGCCCTTTCGTCTGGAGATGTTCAAAAAAACCTGCAAGTAATTTGTCACGTCCCAAATCAAGGTCACGTGACCGACCAAAATATACGTGCCTATACCCCGCAGCCTAATCCATGCACATGTCAACTCATGATGATAAAACATAGCGGAAAGAATGTAACGAGTTTTATTTAAAATGAGAAAAGCAAACCAGATTTCATTAGAAGTAAGTTAAGTAAAACAGTAAAGTGCGAAAACAATAAATCAAGATTCAACAGTTCATTTACAAGTGAAATATGAGATAAAAGACATGAATATCCCCAAAGGACTTCAACTCCAAAATATCAAAAGACAAGTACATGACAAACTACCACAGACTCGACTACGACCCCTAAGTAGGACTGCTATGAGATCAACGTGGCTCCTCTGTCCTCCAGCCGTGCCAAGTGCTCCAGCCCACCTCACCGGTTAAGCTCTGCAAAAAATAAAAATAAAAATGATAACAGGTGAGTTCATAGAACTCAGTGAGCGGTTCTACCAACCCCCATGAGAAACAAAACACAGAGGTATAGCTTATGATAAAACGTATGTCTCAACAGAAATAAAGTCACAAGGGAGTGACTAGCTATCAGGCCACAAGACCACCACACGCCCGAAGGCATCCAAAACTCTAGCAGTGAAGTGCAACATGCCTCAGCCTACCGTGCCCTAATGCAACAAATCATACTCAATGCATACTAGGATAATCGAGATTGACCCATCCGACCTTATCCTATAAAAAGAAACTCGGGAGCAATAGGGATTTGCCCATCCGAACTTGCTCCACGAGACGCGTAGGAACAATCAGGATTCGCCCGCCCGAACTTGTCCCTTAAATATATCACAGGAATAATCGAGATTTGCCAATCCGAACTTATTCCTTAAAAGAAGCTCGGGAACAATCGGGATTTGCCCATCCAAACTTATCCCATGAGAAAACATAGGAACAATTGGGATTTGTTCATCCGAACTTGTTCCAAAGAAATAACGTAGAAATAATCGGGATTCGTCCATCCGAACTTATTCCTTTAAACATAGGTAGGGAATTAGTCATCCAACCTTCCGGGCCAAGCCCGCAATCTGGCTCCTAGCCGAGCCTCTCTACCATTCATAAAGATATGACGCAATATGACCTAAGTCAAGTGTCTCCTACGGTGTCTTAGGGATGTCTTTACTGGGAAGCACCGCAACGCTCTATGCTCGATCCAAACACCTAGACCCGTAGTACCACCAACCCATGCAGACCCGTAATACCACCAACCCGTAGTATCACAACAATGTTTTCAAAACCAGCCCAGAATCAACAACTCAGCATAAAATTTTAGCAAGATTAAGTTTTCAGCACACCATGGTAATTAATTCGAAATTCATTGAAATTGAAATTTTAATTACCATCAAAAATAGAATTATAAAATTTGAGATAAATCTCATAACATACATATTTATTAAATAAGACTAGCAATAACCAATATTATCTTTAAACAAGAATCGAGCTTCATGATCAAGAACACACATGACATTAAGATCAAACCTTATCTTTGTAAAACATGATTACTATCCAAAAATTATAGATTAATTGCAAAGCATGCATTAACATATAGAAACTTAAATTGGTAAGCAATTCAAAGCATAGATCTAAAAAATACACAAGAGTCCTCTCTTAGGCATTTCATCAAACACCTTGAGGGCACGCACCCCCATCTTCCACCTTGGCCGAGCACCCCTAGGGTATTCCTAGGGCTGTCGAGCCATAAAAGGGAAACCTCGGGATCCCTCCCATAAGTCAACACAAGATTTCGGCGATCAAAACACAAAATTGACGGGAAACGATCAAGAACTCACAATGCCCAAATTAGCTCAAGAACACAAGTGAAAACTCGAGAAAAAGAGGGGTAAAATCACTCACCCGATTAGGAAGAAGGAAATAGAGAAGGACTTCCAAGCAGCGGCCTTCGAATTCGGCCCCAAAGGGTGGCGGTGGCTCGGCTCCTCAAGGAAAGGGGTAGTGGCTCCAATGCCTCAAGGAGGCGGCTCAGCTTCAACCAAGACGATAGCTTGGCCTCTAAGGGAAAAGGAAGAAGAGGGGGAAGAAGGGAGAGGGCCCGACGGCTGGCTGCTTGAGGGCAGCAGCTCTAAGAGAGGGGAGAGGGGCCGCTGGCAGCTTGGCTGCTCCTCTCTCCAAAGGCTTGTGTGGCTCCAAAGGGGAGCCACAAACCAAAAAGGGGGGGTGGGGGGGCAGATTTTATAATCCCCTCCTAAAGCCTCTTATCCACACCCTAACCCACACGCACATCAACCTAGATATGCAACCCGCTAACCCAACTAACCCCATGCTAAAAACAAGCATCATTTATATGCACACCCATATGCAACATAATTTAATAAATCAAGCACACACAATAGAATAATTAAATAAATTTATCTACGCAGGAAAAGAATTTGCATAAATCATATTCCTACATACAGGAGCTCACGAGCTCGCACCGGACCATGAGTTGACTCGGCTTGATCTCGAACTAGCCCGCTAGGCTGACAAATGACAAAAATAAATATTAATATCTAGGATATTACAATTCTCCATCCTTAAAAAAAATTCGTCCAAGAATTTTGGAAAAAGAGGATTAAGAACTCACTAGATCATCAAACAACAAAGTATATCGCTCCCTCATATCTTGCTCCACCTCCCAGGTAGCCTCCTGCACGGAATGGTGCTCCAACCTAACCTTAACCAAGGGATTGGTGCTCGTTCTCCTGTATATAGTCCTCCATTGTATTATTGTCGTTCAAGGCTTAGGACAGTTTAGAAATGTGCACTGTCGCCAATGGAGTTACACAAAAGGAAATTGCTCGGTACAAAGAGTTAATTACCAAGTACCTCAATGATGAGATGGGAGAGACAATGGCTACGAAAACAATTTATGCGAGGGATCTCCTGGTATATTCTTCAAGTAACTAGTATGTTAAGTCAACTAACTATATGTCGTCCAATTTAATTAGCAGTAGTCGCTTTGTCTATCATGACTCTATAGAATCGATGTTGTTCTCAACTTGGCTTGACGCACAAAGTTGTTCAAGAAGCCGTGTAGAATTTACAAAAGGTTGACATAAGGTGAGGCTTTGGAATGTTTAATTAAGCATGATCTTTGAGTAAGCTTGTTTGACATGTTAGATTATTAAAATGTGTTAGTAACATGCTAACACTATAAAAATTAACACGTCTGTAAACGTGTTATAGTTGTGTATAAACAGGTTGATTTGCTTATGCACCTGTTTGACAGCAACAAATGTCAATGCTGATCCTAAATAACTAAACAGACACTACAAAAAAATATAGTATCACCGACGAATTTATTACCAACAGATTTAATTTGTTGGTATTACCAACAAAATTACCAACAGATTAAAATATCGGTTGGTAAATCAACCTATAATTTTTTCTCCCCTATATTTCAGCCGACCAAATATTAAATCGTCAAAAAATTATTTCCCGGCCATATTTTTTTCAGCCGACCGAAACAAATCCAACCTCACAAATCCCTTTTTTGTTTTTTCGCAGCCGACGACACCCCGCGACACCTCTCTTCCCCGACACTTCTCTCCTGCGACACCTCTCTCTGGAGACCTCCTCGCGACACCTCTCCCTGTGAGACCTCCCCGCGACACCTCTCTCCCCCGACACTTCTCTCCTGCGATACCTCTCCCTGCGAGACCTCCCCGCGACACCTCTCTCCCCCGACACCTTGCCGCGCCACCTCCCCCACCGATACATTTCCCCTCTTTTTTTTCTTCGCTGCAGCCTGCAATCCTCTCTCCCCCGACACCTCCCCAAACGCCAGCTCCCGACATCTCCAATCCCTAAACCATTCGCTGCGCCATCTCCACCGCTGGGCATTGACATCGTCAAAAATCTCTGATTGATAACATCACCGTCGCACGCCTACTGCGATATTTTGCTCATCCCGGTTTGTTTCTTGTGCATTTTCAAATCTCGATTTATTTCTAATAGAAAGTATAAATTAATCTGATTGATTGATTTGTTCAATTAGAATCTACTGTTGCACAGCCGATCAAATTGCATCTAGGGACTCCAAAGGTACCTTTCATCTTTTCATCGAACATATATCATGGTATGCATCTTAATGATGTTTAATTAATATGAATGGAAATGGTTAGAGGATTGTGAACATGAACATGCTGCCACTTTTGTTTGCAGGTTAATTAGGAAATGGTTACAAGGACAAATTGTGAACTATAATATTGAAGTATAACATGATTCATTTATTTAGCTTCAACCTTGATTCTAGTTTAGAGAATTATTTAAGCACGCTGTTACTTTGGTGTAAAAGATAAGTTTTGGTTATAAATTCATATTGTAAATGACAGAAATAAAATTGGTTTCCTTAGTTGGTCTAAAATCTTGATTTTTAGGTGAGAGGATTAATTTGTAAACATACTTGATATGGAAGTTAGGAATTGGTTACAATTACCTACATATTGTGAATGATATAGATATTTACTAGATTGCTTAAATCTAAAGCAACTACGAGACGCATACTTGTTGTCCATGTGGTTGTAAGTAACCATCACTTGCCTAATCCCTGAGTTCCTGGTTTTGTCACTAACCATGGATTTTGCCTCAGATTCTCAAGCTAAGAATAATATAAAAGGGATAATTATCATGAACAAAGTACCACAGGGATCTAACTTTTATGAACCAAACTCACATGAAGATAAAATGCTTCAACCAATAATGATTTCTGAACATACTCACGCAGGTTTAAAATCCATCAGCATTCAGTGGCTGGGCATTATGCAATGCATGCAGTTTGGATCAATACTGAGCATACTGCCTGGTTATTGTACTGGACTTACTGATATAAGACTGCCATGCAGGTTTACACCTGGTGCTTGTGCAATTTCTATGCATTTAACACCAAAAAAGTATTTCTGCAACTCAAAACATGACCCTCAAGCTTAAATTGAACCAAAGAGACAATTTCTGCAACTCAAAGCATGACCCTCTTGGTTGCAATGGAGCAATTTTACCATTTAAGCTTCCATGGTAGCCCTAACTTCATATTGTGATTGGTTAGCCCTAACTTCCATGTTAGCCCTAACTTCATATTGTGATATTTACAATTGGTTGCCAGTGATTGGTTACAATTAAATTCATATTGTGAATTTGTAAACATACTAGATTAATGTGGCTTTTAACAGGAAAAAAATTATTTGGATTCTTCTATGAGCACTTCTTCCCCAGTTATGGTAAAATCTTGCTAGTTGCTACTCATGCATGGTTGATTAATTTATGTGATGGTGGCCAAAGCAATCACACTTGAATTCTCATTTCAGCCCCAGTGTTTTTTTCTGAAAGAAAGCATCTTGTATTTAATTCAAGAGATTTTAAATCCCAGTGTTAAAATCTATTGTTTCCTATTTCAAATAAATAAGTTATAAAATTGTGATTCTTCTGGCATGCTCAAACTATTGCAGGAGGTTTTTTCAAATATAACAAATGACAAAATATATGTGCAAGTGGCTGCAAAGAAACTTAAATTTTGGCATATTGGTTCATCTCTGCATCACATATAAATATAGTACATGACCCGCTCAATATCTTATGATCACTTATTGTTTTCACAAGCTTCAATTTCTCTGGGAGGATTGTCATTTGGTATGCAGGTCATTTCTTCCATTCATTATGTTCCACATCTTAAAAAGAGGAAGAGGTGTTTCATGTGAAAATATAAAAATTTGCAGAGCATCTAAAAGTAACCATGAATGTTTGATTCAGAGTCATGCTAGAAAAGATTTTGTCAATGAGAACATGACAGTAAGAAAAAGGGAGGGGAGTGAGAAGGAATCCTTCACTTTAGGGGTATGGAAAAACATACATTGGATGGGAATGGAGATTTCCATGCTTGTTGCTGAGATTAATGCCCCACCTTATAATGGAAAATGGGTTTCCAAAGTTTGGTTAAGGAACCTAAGATTTTCAATACCCATCCATTGTGTGTTTTTCCATACCCCTCCAAATACCACAATCCAAGCAAGGCCTAAGATTTTCCATGCTTTTCAAGAGATTTCCATGTTCTTTTTCATTATTTATCTATGTGGTATTTTATAATCTTTTATTTATTTAATGAGATACTATTTAGTGATTCAATACATCTGCCACTTTCTTTTATCCCTGAACTCAAGTCCTTTGCAGGGTTATGTTGACAGGGAAGACGTGTTGATTGAATCACTTACTGTGCGTGAGATGCTATATTACTCATCACTTCTGCAACTTCCTGGTTTCTTCTCTCAAAAGAAGAGCTTTGTTGAGGATGCCATTGCAGCTATGTCTCTGGGAGATTATGCTGACACACTCATAGGTGGCCATTGTTATACTAAAAGTCTCCCTAGAGGAGAAAGAAGGCGTGTTAGCATAGCTAGGGAACTTGTAATGAGATCACATGTCTTATTTATTGATGAACCACTTTATCATCTTGACAGGTTCCTTATATTATTACTTTCTTATGACCTACTATATGTCATATGACATTGATTGTACCTATGTTTATTTATTCAATTAGTTTCCTTTCAGTGTATCAGCTCTTCTGTTAATGGTTACATTAAAGAAACTAGCAAGCACGGGTTGCACTATTATTTTCACAATGTACCAGAGTAGCACAAAAGTTTTTGGACTCTTTGACAGGATTTGTTTACTTTCAAATGGAAACACACTATTCTTTGGAGAAACATTGGCTTGTTTACAGGTGGATACTTTTCCATCTTAATTTGTTCATCTTCTTGTATTTAAGTTATACGGTTAGAATGTTATTTCGTAGTGTTGCTTCAAAAATCAGCTTTTTTTTTTGCAGCACTTCTCTAATGCAAGGTTTCCTTGCCCAATCATGCAAAGTCCGTCGGATCACTTTCTACGAGCAATCAACGCTGATTTTGATAGGATAATAGCAATGTGCAAGAATTTGCAGGTAGCAACTCGTGGATTCTGCTTTTAGTAATTAGGAAAATCTTGTCTATAATATTTAATTATCTTTCAGCACTATATAACTGCATGTGGACACTATTAACAGGAGGATAATAGTGATTTCTCATCAGTAAACATGGATACTGCTGTTGCTATACGGACACTTGAAGCTACTTATAAGTCATCACTCATCAGCTGATTTTGCTGCAGTTGAATCTATGATTGTGAGACTGACCGAAAAGGTTGATTTCTTTTCCTAGTTCCTTCTACACATTTTTGCACCTTCTTGTCATGTCTTCTTAACTGTTGTTCCTAGATTACTAATCTTTTATGGGTAGTGAAATTGAGGAAAAAGGTTTTTAGTGGGCATATAAACAATAGGTTAAATAAAAAATCTTTAGGGACTTTTATAGATAAGTTTAGGGCATATGTGTTGGCCATATATCTGATTTCATGCTTGACGGATGGCACAATTTGCATGTATATTTTTCTTAAGTTTGATTGTGGGCATTGTACACTAGCTCATCTTTATTCCTTTTTTTAAAAAGTATTAATGTTTTCAGTTAGTAAGAAAGATTAATATTGAAGAGAAAGATGCTGCAAATTAACTGAATTTGTTTAGTTATTCGTAGTCATTTTAAGCAATCCTTTACAATCAGTGGGTGTTTTTACTTGCCTGAATGGTGACCTGGTGTTCTCTTTTTGTTGGGTGGTTATCTAAGCTAGTGGAGCCTTAACTTCTTTGATCTGTGAAACTTAGTGAATTCAACTGTTCAAACTAATTGGTTCAACTGCTATGTGGACTGAATATTTCTTTATTTGCCTTGTTAATCTAGTCAGCCTTATCCTCTTTAACGCTTCCTTTTCTTTCCCATCTCTTATAGGCTTATATAATGGTTTAGTATTAGAAAATTTTGTACGTTAGTGTTGGTCGGCTTTTACTCTTTTGTTCCTTAGTCATATTGTCATATTGTCATTGGAATGTTGTCTTAAGGATCGTCAATACATTAAAAAATCTTTAGGCAATGGTCAATGTACTGGAAAAATGGACATCTTCATATTCAGGGCTTTTCTAATGCTGAGTATGCAAGCTCCATCAGTGATAGAAGGTCCACTTCTAATTTTTGCACCTATGTAGGAGAAAATATAGTTACTTGAAAAAGCAAAAAGTAAGGTGGCTATGACACTAAGCAACGACACACTGCTTGTAAAATTATATGGATCAAAACCCTATTGGAAGAATTTCAGTTTCCTTCTTCTCAGCCTATCAGTCTTATCATTTATATTGCAAGCAATTCAATATTTCACGAGAGAACCAAGCATATTGAGGTTGATTGTCATTTCATCGTGATGTTGTCCTCTTCAAGAAGATTGTCACACCTTACACCTCTTCTCAGGAACATACTGTTAGACATCTTCACTAAAACACTTGACCCTATTAGATTTAATTATCTACAATGACAACATGATTGATATCTATGCTCTAGCTCGAGGGGAGTGTTAGAGTTATTTGTACTTGTCTCTTGTTAGTGTAGATTAACTTAAAGTCACTACTAAAAATTTGGTCATCTGCAACGGCCATTGCCGTCGCAAAACGGTCACTAAAGATCGTCTGCAACGGCCAAGGGCGATCGCAAAATATGGTCGCAAAAGATGTAGTCGCTGAAAGTTTGCAACCGCCACCTCTGCGGTCGCAAGTAAACATTTTCTGCGACCGTTCTGCGACGGAGTACTACCGTCGCATAATGTGGTCGTGTGACATCTGCGACGCTTGTTTGCCGTCGCAACATTTATATCAGCGACGGCACTGTGACGGCACTACGACGGTACTGCGACCGCACTAATTGTCGCAAAAGATGTATCTATTGCGACCACACGCAACCAGATTATCTACGACGGCTCCTGCCGTCGCAGATGTGCATACTTTTTTTAAAAAATAAAAAATTATAATTCATTCAACATAAAATAAATGGATCTGGTGTGGCTGAAGATCCAAAACTGTATTTGGTAGACCAGATAGCAATTCAGATATGTCATTATGTCTCTTATATTCTTGGGGAATGACTAAGTAATTGATTCATTGAGAGTTTTACCCTAATACATCTCATGCGGATCTCATATTCTCTACCAACTGTAGTGATTTGCTTGACGTATTTTTTCCACATCCTGTCTTTCCATCTAGATGTTTTCCTTCATTCTTTACCAATTGCAGTGATTTGCTTGACGTACTTTTTCCACATCCTGTCTTTCCATCTAGATATTTTCCTTCATTCTTTTGATGGATCTTTTAACAACAACCAATGCAGATGATTTAGCATGATCAGTCATCTGCTGTATAGTTCGCTTATGTTTCTTCATCTTGTACATCATAACTCTTAATGTTGTCTGATAGCTAAAAATGCATGTAACAACAATCAGCAGGTATCATGGAAATGGACAATGCACTAGGAAAAGTTTCAGGAACAATCACTTTGATTATTTCATATCTAGAAACTATTGTTAATGAGTTCCAATGGAAAGTTACAAGTATCTAACCCTTCTTAGTAAGATAAATTTGAGTGGAACTGGCTTTAGGAAAATAAGTTAATAATTATACAACTAGTTATCTATGTGATGTGCATCAGATATTGTTAGTAGAATAAATCAGCAAATTAGTCATCCATGTACTTGAAACTTATACATAATTCTAACTATTGATAACAGACATGGTGTAATGGCATACAAGACTTGAAGAGAACTTTCATAACTTATAACATATCTGTCTTGTTAACAAAGTATCCCCAACTTATGCTGCAGGAAGGTCCTTATCTTAAGAGTAAAGGCAAGGCTAGTGATGCCACACGCATTGCAGTTGTCACATGGAGGTCACTATTGATCATGTTAAGGGAATGGAAGTATTTTTAGATCAGGCTCTTTTTATATTTGCTTCTCACAATCTCCATTGGTACTAGATTTGCCAATAGTGGTCATTCCTTGTCAATCTGTAATAGTAAGCTTCTTTTCCAAATTATTATTTTTAGTTGTTTACATATGATTTTCCTAATCATGGCTAATTATTAAAATTATTGCCCCTAACTATTCAATATCTTTTTCCTTGTTCCACTCTCATCTCTCTCTATTTCCTTCTTTTCTCTCCTCTAGTTCTTTTAAGATCAGCTCAAGATAAACTTCATATTTTTCATAAGCTCTTCAAAAGTTGGATCAAGTTACTTATTTGGTTGCATTAGTTCGACTTCCACAATAGTAACAAACTAACTTCATGTGTTTCTAGTTGCTATTATTGGATCAATTATTGTATTCCAGATTCCTTTGGATGCTTGGTAATAGCTGGTGTATAGGTTACCCATTTTATTCATCGTTGTCTGGACTAAATACTAGCTAGAGGATGATTTGGTTTGTTCCTTCTCTAAGGTGGTTTATTTTTGTTCATTTTGTGTTGTTGCGACTGGCTCTCTACTTGTGAAATTTATCGACTTTGAGTAATACATCAAATAATTACCTCGATCCAATAGTGCGATCTACGTTTTGTTGGTTGGTCTATAAAGAAGGATGATTGATAACTACAGCTTCCCTCGACAATATGCTGGCTCCGCCCCTGCGAGCACTAGTGTGCTCCCATGCCATATATATATATTTTGCATCCTTGGATCACTAACGTCTTCACCCAAAACTTCTTTTAGATTTAGTGGCCGCAAAATATATATTTATGCACTAGCCCAATTGTTAATGACCGCATAAATATTAACATTAAATAATAATAATTAAATAATAATAATTAAATAACGTGATGATAATCTCTACTAATTAATGAAATTAAAAGTGCATGCACTTCCACACTAATATTAATAAAGGTCAATAAGCTCTAAATAAAAATGCATACTTCATTAAATAAAACACAATATATCACTATGGATTTATACAACCCCGACCTACAATGCATACTATAGCACATGCATTCTTAACATTAATAATGTAAAGTTAAGCTCTAATCAGGTATTCATGCGTACTTCATGCAATATAAAATGTTGTAACACAATGCAAGTAGATATATATATATATATGTATGTATATATATATCATAGTGGGTTTTGCATATGCTTTATATTGTTTTAGGTGTATTAGAATGAGTAAAATGTGAATTTTTGATATAAACATGAATTTGAATTTTTTACTTTTAAAAATATATTTAGGTGTAGGAAAATGTGTTGATAACGATTTCCTACGGCTAGCTATTGCAATTGTATTTTCGTCAACGACGATTAGCCATGCATGCCATCACTGAAAATATATCGTAAGTGGTTGATGATTTGATAGTCAATCGGGTACTATGGTGTATCACCATCGATGCTGATGTATTCAGTGTTGGTTCAACAATAATTCTATCGTTAAAACATTATATACACATTGTCATTAAAGATATTAATATGCATCTTTCTAGGTAATAATCAGTCATTTGAACGTCGTTGCTGATTTGCTTTAAGAATATTAACAATGATCACGTAAGTCATTGTGGATAAGATATTGGCGACGGCTGCGTAAATCATTAGTGATATTATTAATGGCAACAGCCATTGTGGCACTTGTAACGTTCCTGCGATGCTTTCTTTTATTATAAAACTTTGCAACAATTCGAATTGTAATTGACATCATCATCGACAATCCACTAATTATCTTAGCCGTCGATGATGTGTTCATCGTTCATGTAGTGAATGCCATTGTCACGTAAATAACATCATATATTATGACAACAAATACAAATTTTTCCTTGCTCGAATTGATGGGCAAAGAAGGACAAAAATCAGCCACCAAATTTGAAACTAATTAAGCTTGATATGGAAAGAAAAGCCGGGAGAAATCATTTCTTTCTACCAACTACAACATGATATGATATCTCATGTCGGATTCGGATCTCCTCTTTATTCTAATACTAAGTACGTACAACATGCGAAAAACAATGATCCAAAATCATGGTTGGACGTGACCCAGTGAATTAAGGTCCAATCAATTGGCTAACCAATTAGTCAAATTGAGTCAGTGGATGATCCATTGAGGTCTACTTGATTAATTTCTTGTGATTGAGACATTTCTAATTGATTGAAGATTCTTTTTACATTGTAATTAAACTGAAAGTCGATAACCTCTCTACTTGTGAAATTTATAACCTCTCGTTACTCATGAATGATATACAATTTTCACGTTACAAAAAAAAAATGATGCCTTCAAATAGGAGTGAGCAAAATTTATCGATTAACCGACCGAACCGAATCCGGATTAACCGAACCAAATTTTTCGAATAATTTTTAGTTCGGTTAGCGGTTAAAAAAATATAAGTTTTCAATTTTCGGTTCGTTCGGTAAATTAATCGATTGGTTTGGTTAATTACCGAATTAGATATTAAGTATAACAAAAATACAAATATATCATATACTACTATTAGCTAAATTGGTTATGTTTGATTGCAATTATACAGGTTGTCAGGGTTCAAATCCTTGCAAGCTATTTATATTTATTGTTTAAATTTATACTTAAAATATAGATAGTTTAGTAATAATTATTATCAAATAATATCTATTGTTGTAATGGTTAAACTATAAAAATAGTAATTGAGAGTTTTAAGGTTCAAATATTAACAATTTATATTTATTTGAATTTTATTCGATAATTTCGATCGGTTAACCAAAAATTTCAGTTCGAAAAACGGTTAATAAAAGATATTGAATTTCGGTTTGGTTAATTACCGAAAATTAACCGAACCGACCGATGCTCATCCCTACCTTTAAGGGTTTTTTGCAAAACAAAAGCCAGAAGGCCGGATATAATTACAAATGATCCAATCACTTTATCAGAAACAATCGGATTAACTTCTAATACAACAAAATAATTTGATCAAGGATTTACCTCATATTTTGATAGCCGTGGATTGTAGAGCATCTCCTCTCCTACTGTATGATAACATTTATACAAATGGCCAAAGAACATAAAGATTCCTTGCTAGAAGCAAAAGATTATGCTTACCGTACGTGAAGCCTTTGTAATCATAACCATGATATATGAGTGTATCCTTTGGCAGTGTGAATATCTAAGAGCAAAGAAGATACAAGACATAAGCAATGCAAATCTAAATTTCTTGCCTGTGAATGCACTGATTGGTAAAGTTTACGTGAACATGATTAATCATTGAAATTAAGATTCTGGTGAACATGATTCAAGGTAAATGAAATATCGAAGGAAGAAGGACTACATCCAAGTTTAACATTCTGAAAATGTCATGTGATAAATCATTTAGTTACTGTGAATTAATAATGCATCATGTGGTCTATTTAGTATGCACAAACAATACACTAATTAATGGTGTCACAAGAAAGGGAAGATGTGAAAGCATGTCCTTCCACAGCCACGAATTAGCAAAGCATCACCAGTGAAAGCCATCCTTGGATGGGGTTGATCAGGTCCATATATCTCCTGTTACATAGGTAGCACAACCAACACTCTGGCCAGGAGTGTCACGCACCTGCAAAATTCACCATTGTAGAAAAATATATTTTGAAACAGATTTTATTACTCATTGGGAATTAGATAGCTCCAGTAAACTGTCAAAATGTGAAGATTTTGGACTACAATCTAAGCTATGAAGGATCTGGTGACAGAATTTTTAAAAAATCCAAAAAGGACCATCTGAAGGACCTGACATAACATACTGATGCAGAAATATGGAAAGAGATATACATTAAACATACATATGGTTATGTATCCTCCACGCGCATATTTTGCTTAGGTTTCTAGTAATTGGCATGTGTTCATTATATCAAAGTTTTAGCATAAAGCAATCAACAAGTATTCTGATTTATAATTTAATCATTTCATCGCAAAAGATTTCCATACATATCCTTGCATTAGGAATGTACATATGCTGAGCACCACACCAGATGAGCAAATATTGAAGTGACAACATATGCAAGCTTGGAACTAAATGAACGTGTAATTTAATGTAAACTTATCCACAGAGAAATAGTAAAAAATGACACAGAAGATCATAGAGAGAAGAAAGGCCAGCAATGGTAAGTTTCCTCCGTTTGTTTCTATATACTATCAACTTGCTATTTCCTAACTAGTTTTTTTTATGCTTCAAAAGAATTTAGCTATATGTAGAGATATGTTTTGAAAATTGCAGAATGGAAGACTAATTTATGGTCATTTCAGTGGGTATAGCTAGATGTTAATCAAAATTTGATTAAATTTATTTTGTTTTTTCAGCAAAAAAGTGTGGACTTAAGTTAAGCGGATTAGTGGAGTTTTCATGATGAAATTTGGTAGGCTTTTAATGTAGAAAATTTTTAAGCAATTTTATATATGTTATTTCTGTAATTTGGCAGGTCATGCTAAAAATAGACCTCAAGTCAAGTTCAATGGTTCAATCGAAACTCGAATCGGATTTAAAATGGAATTATAACGAGTTTAACTAGTTGGGTTATAAGTGAGGGGCGAAATAATAATTTGGGGTAGCATTTAACCCCAAATTATATAAAGCCTGGGTTGTACGGCTGGGGGCGCCGCACAGTACCCAAGGCAAGAGAGGAGGTGGCGTCGGCGCTTGAAGGAGGACTCTGTTGGCCTAAGATTTTCTACCTTAGTCTTAATCTCGGTTTTGATGATAACAAACATACAACTAAGGTTTTATTGAGAAATACTTTCAGATTCCAAGTCGGTTAGCGCACGACGTCTGCGATAAAAAAATCGAAGAAATCGGCAAGGATGCTCGTCGTCGCTCGGGATTCTTTGGGAAGTTAGAGTTTAAGTTTAGGGTGTCTAGCATGTGATGTAATCGTCTTTATGATGCAAAGAACACAAAAACTAAACTCGAACCTCAAAACATGAAAACCCGAAAACCGCCCTGAAATATAAGGTTTAATTCTCATTTGCATGAATTCAAACTAGAAAATGAAAAGTTAAAGTCTAGGTCATTTGGTTCATGCCATGATAATTTAGAATTTGAGCTTAAGGACTTAAAGGTTGAAAATGAAAAGTTGAAAAATGGTTTCAAAATTGAGAACGAGATTTTGAAAAATGAAAACTCAAAAATCAATAAGGAAAATCATATGTTAAAATCTCAAATGCATGCTTTATATAAATCCATGGATGGCTTGAAAAAGGAGGTTTTAGTATTGAGTAAGAAAGTAAATGAATTTAAAAATATTTCTTCTCCTAAGAATACTAGAATGAAAAATGCATATGTAAAGAATGACAATGTCCATCTTCATTCCCATGTTAAGCATTCTACCATTAAACCTCATGTTCAAAAGAACAATATTTCCTTTAAAAATGCTCATGTTCATCATAGCTCACATGTCAAGCATTCTAGTGATAAATCACATGTCCATAGCGAAAATAAAAAGTTTCATGGACATTATTTTTGTTGTGGTACATATGGCCATGCAATCTATGATTGTGCATTTAAGAAGAATCCAAGTGTTGCTAAGACACTTTGGATACCTAGGTCAACTAACCCCCAAGGACCCAAAGCCATTTGGGTACCAAATGTTTCTTGCTCTCTTGTAGGAGGAGCTAGCACACAAGGGTAAAAAGAAGTGAAGTGTTGAATTAAGTTGACCATGGACTTAAATGAAGTATCATTTCTCGGTTGCAACTTCAAACCATCAGTAGACATAGGTATGGAAATTGGCATCTAGGTATATTTTGTATCATCTCCTTACTTTGGTTTGTTTTATTTAAGTTGGAGTTATGATACATGTTTAATTTGAGTTATTTTCCCCGCTCTTACTAGAGAGTTCTATGGAAAATATTTTTGATTTTTGATTTTCTTCGAAGACCTATGTAGCCTATAACGGGCTCATGCGATCTTGCGGTTTTAAATCATATGCTCATTATGGCCTTTCGGTTTTCAACTAATAGGAAGGGTTGGAGATCTTGTTTTCATTCATATTTCACTTGTGATCTCTTAAAATTCATTTTGGTATCACTTGATTCTATTTAAAACAGATTTCAAACTATTTAGCAAAGTGAACTTTGATAATGATACTTGATGCTTCTCTTTGCTTTTTGGTTTGGTTAGCTTGCTAGGTAGCTATATTTTCTCTAAAACATTAGTGTAGTTTACTTGCAACTTTGCAAGTTATGAGCATTTTAGGAAGGCTAATAACTAGGAAGAAAATGGTAAGTTTGACAAATTATCATGAATAAAGTATAACTTCAATTAATTCAAAATCTTAATGTTATATCTCAATGTTTAAGCTTAAATTATGTCTCAATACCCATGATTAGAATTGCATGTTAAACCCTTGAATTCTCTTGAGTAGGTAGAATTTTAGCACTTAGGCAAATTTCATTAAATGAAATTTGCTCTAGGTTGATATTCATTATTAGAGACATTCTTTTTAAGTCTAAACTAGTTAAACATGTTTAGAGATCTTATTTTTTAAATATTTTATATTTTAAGATCTCTTTGATTCATTTTGATATCATGATAACTCCTTTAAAATGAATCTCTACTATCTAGCATAGGTTAAGACTTTTAAATGAAACTTTGCATTGAACCTTTGCTATTTAGTATGTTAGCTTGCTAGTTGGTATATGATTTCATTATGATACTAGTGAAGCCTACTTGCAAGTTGAGAAAGTGGTAAATTTGGAAGGCTAAAGGAAAATGGAAAGAAAGTAAAAATTTTGGAATTTCTCAAAAAATGATATATGAGTTTCATTTTGGTAAAATTCTTGCATAACACCTCAAATCACTTGATTAAATGATTTCTCTATGCTCATGAATGATCTTGCATGAATTGATTGAAATCTCATGAGTAAATAAAATTTTGATACTTAGGCAATTTCATGAAACCTTGTTTAAATGAAATGTGCTCTAGGTAAAGTTTCATCTTAGAGACTTCATTTTAAGTTAAAACTTGATAAACATGTTTGAGTTTGCTCATGATTTACATCCATGTGGTTAAAATTGAAAAATCATATGTAAAATGGATAAAATGACAACTAGCTTACCTTAGGAGACTCAAAATTAAAAAAGTTTGACCTAACTCAATAATTTGACTTAGAAATTTCTTTTTGAGCTCAAACGTCACAAACATGTTTAGATTTACTCATGTCAAGTGTTCATATGTCTATGCTTGAAAAACCATGAGTATAGGTTAAAGATTGATACTTAGCAATTTCATGTTAACATGTTTGTTTTTGAATGAAATCATGCTACGGTAAAATTTTGACCAAATGACATTATTTTCATTTCAAACTTGATAAACATGTTTTAAATGATTATATCTTGATACTTGGAAAATTTGAATGAAAACTGAGAACTTTTAAAAAATAGCTAATATTTACGAAAATGCCATTAGATTTCAGTTATTTTTAGAAAAAACGCAGAAAATTAATTTTTCGATGATTCTTGAAATTCATGTTCTCTGAAAAATCTAGTTTCTTCAGTAAATATTTCAAAAATTTTCAGTAAGAATATGATTTGATATGAGTTTTTGAAATTGGATTTCAAAACTTTAAAGTATCGTTCTTTCCAAATGTTCATTTTTTCGATACTTTGATTTTTGGTCCAATCTTCGAATGAGACTTCAAGTATGATATTTTGAATTCACTTTTGCTATCATTCTAATATTTTAGAGAGGAAAATCATTTCTAAAATGATTTTTGACTCCTTGACCGATACTTTGAAATATCGATACTTGAGTTAGAACATGATTCCTAGTTTTGGATTTCGATTATCTTTTAATGATATCATGTATTACTTAGTCTCTCATTCGATATGTTGTTTTCGTCCCTTGGGTTGGTTGACTTTGTTTTCATGAAAACTAGTTTTCAAGTCCCAACTTTGACCATAGGTTGACTTTTCTCGTTCTTTTTGATTGATGTCAAAAGTGGGAGAAAAATATAGGTAAAGGGAAAGAAAATATAGGAAAACCATGCATATAGATAGGGGGAGTTCTATTATATAGATATGCATATTGATAGGGGGAGAAATCCCATGTTTGATATCCTCTATGCTTATTATAGATGTTTTCTTAAGGATATTTGTCACCATCAAAAAGGGGGAGATTGTTGGCCTAAGATTTTCTACATTGGTCTTAATCTCGGTTTTGATGATAACAAACATGGAACTAATGTTTCATTGAGAAATACTTTCAGGTTCTAAGTCGATTAGCGCACGACGTCCGCAATCATAAAATCAAAGAAATCAGAGAAATCGGCAAGGACGCTCGTCGTTGCTTGGGATTCTTCGGGAAGTTAGAGTTTAGGTTTAAGGTGTCTAGCATGCGATGTAATCGTCTTTATGATGCAAAGAATCCAAAAACCAAAACCGAACCCCAAAACATGAAAACCCGAAAATCGCCCTGAAATTCACTAAGCCTAGGGAGCTCCTTGGAGGGCTATATGACCTAGATATTTTCTTGACACAAAAAATAACGGTAATTGTTCCTTGGGTAAAAATTAGATAACAACGTATTTTTAAGGAATTTTTTGAAAGCCTTTATTGTATCCAAATGAGTGGTAATCCTTATATAATAATTATGTTTTAAAGTTATTAACTTCAAGTCAAGAAATGTTATATAAGTAGGCCTAGTGAAGATGGAACCCAAAAATGAGCAAACAAGTAGAAAAACCAGCCTAAGCAGTCTGCCCTGCCCAAGTTCGGTCGATCGACTGATCGACCGGTGACATTTCGGTCGACCGACGTTCGACCGGACCAGCGACCGACTGTATAAGGGCTTGAAAAATAGTCGTTTATACTCGTTGTGCCCAACCACCACTTGGTGATTTGCATATTTAAAGGCCTTCTAAGCCTTTCCATGACATTGTAATGCTTCACGAGACATCCTTTGACACCTACAAGCTTTGATTGAGCCATCTTTGTTGAAACCCTAGCTTTCTGCCTTATTTTTCTTGAGTTTGCCTTCAAGCTTGATTTGATTCATCATCAAGGCTTCAAGAGGAGCTAGGATTCATTGTGTTGTAGCTAAGTATTTGTTTTGTTGTATTTTTGCTCGATTACTTGTATATTTTCTTGGCTATTTTCATTGCATTTGAACTTGTGTAAACCTAGGTTGCTAGGTATGATTGAGTTGGTGGTTGTCTTGGTGTTAAGGCTTAAATCCACCATTGTAAACTTAGTTTACTAGGATTAGTTGAGTTGTCCCTTAGGTTGAGGTGGGAGAGTGCTCTCGGTAGAAGGCGGGATACTTCCGGGTGTGGAAGTGCCTTCGGTTTGAGAGCGGGGACTTTTCGGTGTAAAGTTTTCTTTGTAAGGGAAATGATATAATCTAGTAAAACTAAGTTTGGAAATCCTAAGCTGGGGCATTGGGGCCGAACCACTATAAATACTTGTGTTAGCATTGTTTTTTTGTGTATCGCATTGTTTATCTTTATTACTCGCTTCCGCATTTAGTCGTTGAATTGTAAATTGCCTAAGTAATCTAAGAAACGTTTAAAATCAAATTTAGGTGACAAGATTTAATTAACACACTATTCACCCCCCCTCTAGTGTGGTCATTTCACCAACAGACTTGAATCGAGGTTGGAATTCACGAGTTCACTAGAGTTGATCGTTGGGGAGCTAGCCTTGAATTTGTTCTTCCTTCTCATTTCTTCTAATCGGTGAGTGGTTTAAACCCCCTTTCTCCCTTGTTCTTTAACACAAGCCGCCGCTCGTCCCCTTAGGAAATCTTGTCGTGGATTTATGATGTCTAGGTATTTGATTAATCATGGAACCTACATCATCATTGTATAGTTTTCATGTTGATGCTCAATTTCTTTTTATTATTGCCGCATGATTATGGCTCAGGTCTAGGTGTTGTGCCGCTGCCCCTACCCTTAGAGATTTTTGCTATGGTCTTCATGATGAAATCTCTAGGTCTTTGATCGAATTAGAGATTATTATCGTCGTCAAATTCTCCGTTTGATGTTGCTTGGGTTTTTGAGTTATGGCCACATGGCCTTGGTCGTGTTTGGGGTGGGTGCCGCCCTTTTAAAATAATGTTTCTTGGATTTCTTGATAGTATATTGACTCTTGGACAAGGTTCGTCTTGAATTGATGCTCGTCTTAATTATTTAGGGCCATGCCACCCCCTTATGGTTCCCTTTAGACTTGATGTAGGATAGATCAAAAATAGAAGAAAAGGGTTAGGGAAACATTGAACATAGACTCACCTAGATACACGTTTCTTCCCTTAGTTTGACAACCTAAGATTACTAAACTATAGGGAAAGAAAAATAGAGTAAGGACCGGAATTTTCGTGAGGAAATTTTCAAGGCTATGCGGCCGGCCCTATGAGTTAGCGAATATGACAATAATCGAATAATTATATGCATGAACTTATGAATTTATTTTAGTATATTCTGTTTCTATGGCATGACTAGATTACTATGATGAAAATGTTAATTGCTCATGTGTGGTATGGCGCATGAATGTGTTTAATTTAACTCTTATTGGAAAAATTATTTTCCTGCTTACATGCTATTTATATATTGAAGTATAGGCCGGTGTATGGCCCTTGGTTTCATGCGCATGCATAATATGTGGACATTGAGGGCCCTGAAGGTCCTAGGATATTTATATTGGCATGAGAATGTTATGTTCATTTATTTTTATTTAAAATTGTCGGTTGATTTTTGAATGCCTAGGTGTGCTTGTGATTGCACTGGATAATATCGGATTGGGAAGCTCGTTAGCCGACACACTGACAACCAACCTGGATTGGCATGGGTGGGAAATTCGCTGAGCAGAGCTAGGCTGGCTTAGTGACCAACTTGTAGGACTGACGGGTCCTTGGATTATTGGACCGATGGGTCCCTAGATATTGGACCGACGGGTCCTTGGATCGGGAAGCTCGTCAGCCAGCCACACTGACGACCGACCCGGGTGGCTTGCTTGGATGGTTGGTTGTGCATATAATGTTTATTTCTATATGGATTGTTGATTTTGCGCATTATGTCTATTACCTATATGGATGGATGTCTATGCATATTGATATTTATATCTCATGTGAATTGATAATTATGCTTATTACTGCTGCTCATGAGAAAATGTTTACTAATAAATTATTTACCTGCTGGTCTTGAGTTATTGGACTTGGTTGATAGAGGACTAAGCCACTCACTAAGTCCTAGTTAAACTTACTGTGTATATGTTGTTCTTTTCAGCACCCGAGCGTGATCAGATGGGTACAGTGACGCAGTAGCGTGGCTAGTGATGACAGGGACAGCAGATCTCGTAACACGTCGTGGTCCGGGGGGTGTATACCCGAGTCTGTAGGGTCTTTTATATTTTCTTAAGTCATATGGATTTGTGTCTAGACTTTGTTTTCTGCATTTTTTATGTCAAAAACTTTATTCATGTTTAATTGGTCTCATTTTAAGGAGACTTGAATATTTGCAAGCTACAGACTATTTAATTGATGGATTTAGGATTTTGATCGGTTATGTTAATTGCAAAGGAGTTGGTTTTTATGAAGTGCTCAGGATTTTGTATTTTATTTGGTTGTCTTGGTTGGGTTAGTCTTCAGAGTACGGGTGGTACTCTGGCCGGTCATGTTCGGGTTTGGGGCATGACAACCGTTACCTCCTTCCCAGGATTTATGATTTGTTTGATCAGTTTCAAGGAGCTCAGTGGTTTCCAAAAATTGATCTGAGGTCAAGTACCATCAGCTGAGGATTCGGGATCAGGATATTCAGAAGACCACCTTCAGAATGAGGTATGACCATTATGAGTTCTTGGTCATGTCCTTCGGGTTAACTAATACACTGGTGGCTTTTATGGATCTGATGAATCGGGTATTCAAAGAGTTTTTAGATAGGTTCATCATAGTATTCATTGATGATATTCTGGTCTATTCCAAGAGTGAGGCTGAGCACATGGAGCTTTTGAGGGTAGTCTTAGAAACCATCAGGGAGCACCAACTTTTTGCAAAATTTTAAAAGTGCGAAGTTTTTTTTGCTAATCACTGTGGGTTTCTTAGGGCATATAGTGTCTAGAGAAGGGGTGAAAGTGGACCCTGCAAAGATTGAGTCAGTTCATAATTGGGAGAGGCCGACCAATGTGACCGAGATCCGCGGCTTCCTGGGGTTGACCGGTTACTACAGAAAATTTATGGAGAATTTTTCTAAGATTGCCGCCCCGCTCATGCGCCCGACTCAAAAGAAAGTAAAATTTATTTTGGATGACAAATGCAAGGAGAGCTTTCAGAAGCTCAAGGACCGCTTGACTACCGCGCCAGTGTTGGCATTACCCTCGGGGTCCGGGGGATTTGTAGTGTATTAATGCCTCTTAGGTTGGTTTAGGGTGTGTACTGATGCAACATGGTGCGGTGATTGCGTACGCATCCAAGCAATTGGAAAACCATGAGAGAAATTATCAGACCCATGATCTAGAGCTGGCAGCTATAGTCTTTGTTCTTAAATTGTGGTGCCATTATTTATATGGTGAGGCTTGTGAGATCTACACTGACCACAAGAGCCTTCAGTACTTGCTCACCTAGAAGGATTTGAACCTGAGGCAGTGGAGATGTCTTGAGCAGCTAAAGGATTATGATTGCACGATCCGGTACCACCCCAGGAAAGCAAACGTGGTGGCCGATGCTTTGAGCAGGAAGTCCTTGGGCAGTTTGGCCCATATGACGGTGAGGAGGAGACCGCTGGCATGAGACCTTGCCGTGCGATTGGACGACGGAGCTGTTCTGTCAGTGTTGGACTCCCGAGCTTTGGTGGCACGCTTGCGAGTGCAGTCCACATTGGTGGACTTGTTGCGAGTAGCACAGGCTAAGGATGCTTTTTGCTCGCTGACCGCAGACCTGGTCAGGAGAGGTGACGCTGATGATGGATACAGAGTAGATTATGAGGGTGTCCTGAGATTCAAGGATAGGATAATGGTGCCTGATATGGCGGAGGTCTGTAGGTAGGTACTAGAGATGGCCCACCGTTCCACCTATACTATGCATACGAGGGCCACAAAGATGTATCAAGATTTGAGGCAAGATTATGTGTGGACAAGAATGAAAAGGGAAGTGGTAGAGTTCGTGTCTAAATGTTTGGTCTACCAGTAGGTAAAGGCCGATTACTTGAGACCTGTAGGGTTGCTGGAGAACCTAGATGTGCCAGAATGGAAGTGGGAGAAAATTACTATGGATTTTGTTACAGGCTTATCAAGGTCAGGAAAGGGAAAAGATTCCATCTGGGTAGTGGTTGACTGCTCGACCAAGTTGGCGCATTTTATTCCAGTGAAGTCCACCTTCACTGCTGAGCAGTATGCACGGCTATTCCTGGATCGTATTGTTGCATATCATGGGATTCCGGTGATGATTATATCAGATCGGGGCATTCAGTTCGCCGCTTGGTTCTCACAGTCTTTTCAGGAGGCCTTGGGCACGCAAGTTCCGTTCAGCATCGCTTTCCATCCTCAGACAAACGGGCAGTCCGAGAGGATTTGTCACACCCCAAAACTCGGTGTGACAGGCCAGAGTACCACACGTACCCCGAAGCCTAGCCCAACCAAAGCCACATATGCAATATAAGATTGGAACATTTTATAAAACCGTGTAACTGATGAAAACTTAAACATGACTTCTATAAATTTCCAACAAAATAATTAAATAATCAAATGCCAACCTTTAAAGAATAAAGTCCTTTAAATCATAACCAAACTCCTCATCATAAAATGAGGAATAAAAACTACCCAAGTCCACATGACTCAAATGACAAATAAATTAAAAATAATAAAGCTAAGACTCAGGTATCCACCCCGACCATGACATATCACAAGACCCGTTGTCCCTGCCGCCACCAGTTGCGCTACTGCATCCAAGTACCTTTCTTAGCATGCTCAGGTGCTGTAAAAGAAAGATATGAAAGAGGGTAAGTCCAACTAGGTCTTAGTGAGCGATAGTCCTCAAACCACCATATCTAGCATTATTAAACCAAACACAAAATCAAGCATAAAAAGGTAAAGCATAACTCATATGCGTTTATTAATATGCACATCAATCTTCTTGTACATCATATAACAACTTGCAGAAGATATGCCACCAAGTATATAATACATGCTCAAATGCAACATTCCACATGCTCACTCAGATCTGTCGGTCCCACATAGCCACATAGGGTAGGTAATCGTTGTAGCCTCCGAACTACCACCCAACCCAAAACTATCACTTTTGGGTAGGGGTGACAATTCATGCCGGCCGGTGTTATCGGGCCGGGCCGGGTCGGCCGGCTCGATAAAAATTCAGGCGTAGAGTCTCCAGCCCGGCCTGGCACAAAAAATAACGGGCCGCCACAACACGGCCCGTATAGCATGATAACACGAAAAAGAAAATTGGGTTATCGGGCCCAAATAGTTTATCGGGCTCAAGTCGTGCTATCGGGCCCGAATCATGCCATTATAAAGGGGCTATCGGGCTCAAATCGTGTCATTATAAACGGGCTATCGGACCCATATCGTGCTATTGGGCTGATTCGATCCCGAAAGCCATATATTTTTGATAATACACAAAATCCTTATCGGGCTATTGGGCTGGGCCGGGCCAACACCACCTAGCCCGGCCCGGCTTGATAATTTTCGGGCCTTATCGGGCTGGCCTAATAACGGCCCGAGCACGATAAGGACCGGCCTGAACCCGATATTTTTTCGGGCTATCGGTCCGGGCCATATATTCCCAGCTCTACTTTGGGGCATGCTCTCCCCTCACCGGAACGGGCTCTTCCGAACCATCTCTTTGGGGCATACGTTCCCGTCACCGGTCGAGATTTCGGACTGTCTCTTCGGGGTGTGATCTCCCCTTACCGGCCGAAACTTCCAAAATAGAGTCAACACCGTCTCTTTAGAGCATACCCTCCTCCCCTCACCGGTGAGGCTTCCGGGAACATTCACCAAGCACAGTACACACATACACATAAATAGCATACTAAGAAAAGGATCCATCCACATAACAATAAATAAAAGTATGCCATGTTCATACCTCGGCCTCTCCATGACCTCATGCCATACATCACATCTAACATAACTATAGGTAATAATGTTCATGCCACTTATAATTATGAAACAACACCTAACATCATATCAGTGTATCACAGAAATAATGTCATAAGGAATTAAACATCTCAACCAGCGTATAATCACAAGTATATGACATAGGCATGTATCCACATACTAGAACATGTAAGCAATAAGAATATTTAACATAAAGATTTCTTATGCAAGGTACTAAATGTAGAGAGCATCTACGATAAACAACTAACCCATTAGGACCCTAACCGCACCTCCTTGGGCTGACCTACATCCTTACCCAAGTGCTCTAAGAGCAAGGGGGATTCGGCCCTACAAGCCCTCCATAGGGTCGTCTCAATAGAATTTTCATTATATGGTCCTATGTCTCTAGGTGTCCTTAGGTGTCTCTAAATTCCTTGTTTTTCCAATTATAGGTCTCTACCCTTATGCATGCTCTAACGACATGTGAAAATATCCTTAAGGTGTAATTTCAATGCTAATCACGTTTTCAATGTCATCTACACAGGTATTAAGGGCCGACCGACCCTTAGAGTCCCTAGGGAACCCTTAGGGAAGGGGCGGCATACCCTAATTCCCAATCCCCCTTCTATCAAGAGACAAGATCCATTATTCAAGCTACCATCAAGATTCAAGACTCAACAATCCATCAAGACATCAAAGAGGAAAAAGGGGGCTGGCGGCTCCTAAAAAACTCAGTTTGGGGCATGTGGCTAAGACTAAAAATTTGGATAAATAAATTCACGGCAACAATGTAAAACTTATCAATTCATTAATCAAATTCGACACGAGAAAATACATTAAAAAAAATCCACAAAATCCCTTCTCATAGGGGCGGTGGCATATTGAGGAAATTGGGGGAAAGAGGGCGGCTTAATCCACTCATCTTTTTGGAGAAATCGGAGAGGAAGAAGAAGCTAAGGACCCTCCTACGATCAACGCTGACGAACTCGCAGAATTCCGGCTTCAATCGGCTCCCTCCCTCTTGGTGTCTCCTCTCTCCTCTCTCCTCAGCTGGTGTGTGGATAAACCCCAGGCTGCACGCCCCAGGTGCAATTTTATGGGGCCTGGTCGGGCCCCAAATGACCAATTTGCCCCTCATTAAGTGATTCGACTTCTAAAATACATATCTAATCCATTCTAACTCCGATTCGAGTTCCGATTGAACCACCAGACTCGACTCAAGGTTCTCTATCATCCTAGGAAGCTAAATCACATAAATATTACCAATAAAAATTTCCTAATTTTTTTCTGCATTAATTGCTTACCCGAAATTAATCATGAAGCTCTTCGCCAGCCCGCGCTAACTTGAACCTACAATCCCTTGCTCAAGGGAAAAATATAATTATTAAAATTTTGGTCATAACAATCCTCCCCCCTTAAATAAAATTCATCCTTGAATTTTGAGGTGGTCATAACAACCGCCCACCATCAGTTTGCGGGCTTAGAGAGCGGAAATCACCCTGATAGAGTCTCCTCTCCCATCGCCTTGAAAGGTAAAGGGTGGTTTCTTGGCTTGCAAAATGTGACCACCTTTGTCCTGTGATTAAGTGACGCATAATGGGCTGATAGCCAATCCATGCCTAGAATCACATCCAACTCGAGGTTGGCAGTAACATCAGCTCCGCTTTCAGATCATGCCCACCTATGGAGATATTACAGTCCCTAAAGATTGTCTTAGCAATAACAGTGCCGCCTGTAGGTGTAGACACCGCTAAAGGTTCAACAAGACAACTTTTGTCCTTTCGTAACCTTGATGCCAACAACTCAGATAAAAAGGAATGTGTAGCACCTAGATCAAATAGTGCATAAGTAGGTAATGTACTAACAGAAATGATACCTGTCACCACTATAATGGACGCCGTCGCGCCCTTAGGAGTCAACACAAAAACTCGAGCAGATGGCCTCCATGGACCCGCCGTGCGCTGCTGCCTTTTCCCTTGAGTCTGAGTCTGCTACGCCAATAAGGCTGTTGACATAGGAGCTTTTCCTCTAGACGGAGTCACTGCTCGACCGCCCCTTGCTGGACAATCCCTCCTGATGTGGCCCGGTTGGCCACACCCAAAATAGATTAATGGACCATAGCAGGCTCCCCTGTTCTTCCTCTCAGGCGCCTCACCTCTCTTCCCTCCTGGTACTAACGCACTCGGTGGTCCCGTCCGTGCACGGCCCCTAAAATTTCCTTGACCCTGACTCTACGGGCGCACCATCCTAGTGCCAACACCCTCAGACTGGGTGCGCTTGTCCTCCTAATGGTGCAGTCTGAAGTTCTTCCCGACTGGTCAATCCTGTTGGTCGGTGGGTACCATGGCTTCCTTCTGCATCGCCTCGTCCACCACCTGAACAAAGGTGGTGTCCTCAATGTAATGAACCAGTCTGCCAATCTGGACCTCAGACCCTCCATGAATCGTCTCACCCGATCTGCCTCGGTCACCACTAGAGATGGGTGGTAACGGGACAACCGTGAGAACTCGATCTCATACTCTAACACTGTCATACTGCTCGTCTGCTCGAACTCCCTTGCCCTCCTCTCGTGGTCATTCCTGGGTAGGTACTTTTCTATGATGGCGCTCCGAAATTCTGCCCACATAGGGGCTGGTGCATGAGTCTCCTTACGTGCCTTCCATGCCCGATGCTACTCCTTTGCTGGGCCCCTGAGTTGTAGGCCAACTATGTGCGCCATCGCCTCAAAGGAGCACTCCGATACCGAGCACAACTCTGTGCAGTCGTTAAGGAACGCTGTCACCTCCACAACCTGATCTATGCCTGTATATAACGATGGCTTCAGCTTCACAAAGTTCTGTTGGTGAAATGGCCTACACTAGAGTGGGGGTGAATAGTGTGTTTACTAAAATTTTTACCAAATTCTGGTGTTAAGCTTTCCTTTATACTACTTAGGCAATTCACAAATTAAGTAGCAAGCGGAAGCAAGATAAATAATAAGAAATTCAATACACAAATGAAATAATGCTAACACTTTGATTTATAGTGGTTCGGCCCTAATGCCTACTCCATTGTCTAAGCATGCCACTTAGGATTTCCAAACTTAGCTTTACTAGATTATATTATTTCCCTTACAAAGAGGACTTTATCCGAAGAGTCTCACTCTCAACCTAAGGCACTTCCACACCTGGAAGTCTTCGTCTTCTTACCGAGAGCACTCTTCCACCTCAACCCTAAGGGACAACAATCACTAATCATAGTAAACTACGTTTACATTGGTGGATTTAAACCTCAAACACCAAGGCTACCACCCAACTTCAAGACCTACACTCTAGGTCTTACACAAACTCAAACACAATGCAAATAACAACAAAATACAACACTAAATGGAGCAATAAATCAAACAATAAAATACTTAGCTCCACAACAAGATTCCTAGCTTCCTGTTGATGCCTTTGATGATGAAACAATGAAGTAAAGGCTCAATCAAGGAGATGAAAGGTCCAAGCTAGGATTTTCACAAGATTGGCTCAATGAGGGCTTAGGATTGATCAAAGGATGGCTCAAGGAGATTAGAAGTGATAAACATCAAGGAGAAAGATTCTCATGGCTTCCTATTTATAAGCCATGAAGAGTAGAGGCAACACATCTCTTTTTAATGGGCAACAATTTGCCCGTTACCGACCCCCGGTCGTTGGTCCAGTCGAACGTCGATCGATCGACCAAGCGACCACCTGAGCAACCAGAGCATTCTGTGTATTCCGGGCTCGATTCGATCGACTGCCCTTGCAACCGAACCTAGGAAAAATGTAGTTTTCTGCTTGTTGTTCATTATTGGGTTTCGTCTTCGATAAGTCTACTTAAATAAATGTAAAACATAAATATTATATAAGATTATTCCCTATTTGGATTCAATAAAAATATCTAAAAAATCAAAATCCTTAAGAATCTAAATCTAAATTTTGGGGTCTAGTATAAATTTTCGAAAATTGAAAATTTTATAATCTCTCGGGTTAAATATGCATAGGTTAAAGGCTTCCAAAAAATCCTTAAAAATATATCGTTTACTAGTTTTTACCTAAGGAACAATTACCAAGACTTTTGGTGCCAAGAAAATGTCTAGGTCATATAGCCCTACAAGGAGCTCCCTAGGCTTAGTGAATGTGAGGGTCGTTTCCGGGTTTTCATATTTTGGTGTTCGGATTTAGTTTTTTGGTTCTTTGCATCATAGAGGAGGATTACATATTCATTCTAAACACCCTAAACATAAATTCTATCTTCCCGATAAAATCCAAGCGTCGACGAGCGTCATTGCCGATTTCTCTGATTTCTCCAATTTTTTCGATCGCGAACATCGTGCGCTAACCGACTTGGAACTTGAAAATATTTCTTCATGAAAACATTAGTTTCATGTTTGTTATTATCAAAACCGAGATTAAGACTAAGGTTGAAAACATTAGGCTAACAAATTCATGTATAAAGAGCTGCACACCACAGGCGCTCGCCGATCCTCCTCCCTGTATCCAGACTAAACCGGCTCAATCGGCTCTATCAAAATGGCTGCAATTGGTGGTACAGGTGGGGTCCGCTACTACGCCAGCTCCTCTCGCTCCCTACGGAACTCCTCTCGTTCTCTAAGGAATTCGTTCCGTTCTCTACGAAGCACCTCAATCAGATCAACCACCAGGGTCTCTAACAGTACTACTCTGGGGTACCGTGCTGCCTCCTCCTGAGCCGCCTGACTGGCACCACGGCCCCAGTCTCGGCCGCGACACCAGCCTCGGCCTCGTCTGCCAACGGAGTTACTTCCACTTCCACTCAATACATTATCATCATGTGCTTCCATTTCTAAAAGCAACATTCCACATGCTCAAATGCAACATTCCACATGCTCACCCGGACCCATCGGTCCCACATAGTCATATAGGGTAGGTAGTCGTTGTGGACTCCGAACTACCACCCAGCCCAGAACCATCTCTTTGGGGCATACATTCCTCTCACCAGTCGGGATTCCGGATAGTCTGTTCGGGGTATGATCTCCCCTAACTGGCCGGAACTTCCTGAATAGTACCAGTGAGGCTTCTAGGAATATGCATCAAGCACAGTACACACACATAAATAGCATACTAAGAAAAGGATCCATCCACATAACAATAAATAAAAGTATGCCATAATCATACCTCGACCTCTCCCTGACCTCGTGCCATAAATCACATCTTACATGACCTAGGTGTCTCTAAATTCCTTATTTTCCCGATTATAGGTCTCTACCCTTATGCATGCTCTAACGACATGTGAAAATATCTTTAAGGTGTAATCTCAATGCTAAACACGTTTTTAAGGTCCCCTACATGGGTATTAAGGGTCGACCGACCCTTAGAGTCCCTAGGGAACCCTTAGGGAAGGGTTGGCACACCCTAATTTCCAATCCCCCTTCTATCAAGAGATAAGATCCATTAATCAAGCTACCATCAAGATTCAAGACTCAAGAATCCATCAAGACATCAAAAAGGAAAAAGTGGGCCGGCGGCTCATCAAAAACTTGGTTTGGGGCATGCAGCTAAGACTAAAAACTCGGATCAATAAATTCACGACAACAAGGTAAAACCTATCAATTCATTACTCGAATTCGACATGAGAAAATCCACAAATTTTTTTTTGGAAAATCCCCTCTCATAGGGGTGGCGGCATAATGAGGAAATTAGGGGAAAGAGAGCTTAAGCCACTCACCTTTTTGGAGAAATCGGAGAGGAAGAAGAAGCTAAGGACCCTCCTACGATCAACGCCGACGAACTCGCGGTGTTCCGGCTTCAATCGGCTCCCTCCCTCTTGGTGTTGCCTCTATCCTTTCTCCTCGGGTTGTGTGCGGCTAAACCCTAGGCCGCACGCCCCAGGTGCAATTTTATGGGGCCTGGTCGGGCTCCAAATGACCAATTTGCCCCTCCTTAAGTGATTGACTTCTAAAATCCATATCTAATCCGTTCTAACTCTATCTGATTCAAGTTCCGATTGAACCACTAGACTCGAGTCGAGGTCCTCTATCATCCTAGCATGCTAAATCACAAAAATATTACTAATAAACTTTTCCTAAATTTTTTTCTACATTAATTACTTACCCGAAATTAATCCTAAAGCTCTCCGTCAGCCCATGCTAACTCGAACCTACGATCCCCTGCTCAAGGGAAAAATATAATTATTAAAATTTTGGTCATAACAGGACTATTCAGAGACTGGAGGACATGCTGAGGGCATGCGTACTGGACTTGGAAGGCAGTTGGGAGAGGCATTTACCTCTGGTGGAGTTTGCTTATAACAATAGTTACCAAAGCACTACTGGTATGGCACCGTTCGAGGCATTGTACAGATGCAGGTGCAGGTCGCCCGTAGGGTGGTTTGAGGGTGGCGAATCCCAAATGTTGGGCCAGAATCTAGTTCATGAGGTGGTTGAGAAGGTGAAGCTGATTAAAGAGCGAGTTTTGGCGGCCAAGGTCGTCAGAAAATATATGCGGATGGGAAAGCCCAAGACGTGGAATTTCAGGAAGGGGATTTGGTCTTCCTAAAGGTATCCCCTATGAAGGGGGTTGTTCGTTTTCGGAAAAAAGGGAAACTAAGCCCCAGATTTATCGGACCTTTCCCTATCTTACAGCGGAGGGGGGTGGTTGCTTATGAGCTGGCTTTACCGCCTAGCATGGACAGGGTGCTTCTCGTCATCCACGTGTCCATGTTAAAGTGGTACGTTCGAGATGAGTCCCATGTTCTTGATGCTACCACAGTTGAGGTTGATCCGACAATTTCGTATGAGTAAAAGCCCGTTGAGATTCTGGACAGGTAGATAAGGAAGCTGAGATCCAGGGAATTTCCCCTGGTGAAGGTTCGTTGGGAGCATCACTCCAGTCAGGAGGTTACCTGGGAGGTTGAGCGGGACATGAAAGAGAAATATCCTTACCTCTTCAATGTCATGGTGAGTTTCTTTCTCTTACCCAAAATTCGAGAACGAATTTTCCCTAAGGGGGGAAGATTGTTATAACCAAAATTTGATTAAATTTATTTTGGTTTTTCAGCAGGAAAGCATGGACTTAAGTTAAGCGAATTAGTGGAGTTTTCGGGATGAAATTGGGTAAGCTTTCAACGTAGAAAAATTTTGAGCAATTTTATATATGTTATTTCTGTTATTTGGCAGTCATGGTGAAAGTAGACCTCGATTCAAGTTCAATGGTTCAATTGGAACTCGAATCGAATTTAAATGAATTTATAGCGAGTTTAACTAGTCGGGTTATATATGAGGGGTGAAATAGTAATTTGGTGTAGCATTTAACCCCAAAGTATATAAAGCCTGGGTTGTACGGCTGGGGGCGCCACATAGTACCCAAGGCAAGAGAGGAGGTGGTGTCGGCGCTTGAAGGAGGACTCGAATTGAGGCCGAAATTCGCGAGTTCGCTAGACTTGATCGTTGGGGAGCCTTGAATTTCTTCTTCCTTCTCATTTCTTCTAATCGGTGAGTGGTTTAAAGCCCCTTTTCTCCCTTGTTCTTTAACCCAAGCCGCCGCCCCTCCCCTTAGGAAATCTTGTCATGGATTTATGATGAACTCTCTAGGTATTTGATTAATCATGGAACCTACATCATCATTGTATAATTTTCGTGTTGATGCTCGGTTTCTTTTTATTATTTTCGCATGGTTATGGCTCGGGTCTAGGTGTTGTGCCGCCGCCCCTCCCCTTAGAGATTCTTGCTATGGTCTTCATGATGAAATCTCTAGGTCTTTGATTGAATTATAGATTCTTATCGTCGTCATATTCTCCGTTTGATGTTGCTCGGATTTTTAAGGTATGGCCGCATGGCCTTGGTCAAGTTTGGGGTGGGTGCCGCCCCTTTAAAATAATGTTTCTTGGATTTCTTGATGGTATCTTGACTCTTGGACAAGGTTCATCTTGAATTGATGCTCGTCTTAAT
Source organism: Canna indica (assembly GCA_034359265.1). Lineage (NCBI taxonomy): Eukaryota > Viridiplantae > Streptophyta > Magnoliopsida > Zingiberales > Cannaceae > Canna > Canna indica. The sequence goes on along the minus strand of CP136890.1, from coordinate 65,784,026 downwards.
TATTTAGGGCCACACCGCCCCCTTAAGGTTCCCTTTAGACTTGATGTACAGTAGATCAAAAATAGAAGAAAAGGGTTAGGAAAACATTGAACATAGACTGACCTAGATACACATTTCATCCCTTAGTTTGACAATCTAAGGTTACTAAACTATAGGGAAAGGAAAATTGAGTAAGGGCTAGGGAATTTCCATGAGGAAATTTCCAAGTCTATGCGGCCGGCCCTATGAGTTAGCGAATATGACAATAATCGAATAATTTTTTGCATGAACATATTAATTTATTTTAGTATATTTTGTTGCTATGGCATGACTGGATTATTATGAGTAGAATGTTAATTGCTCATGTGTGGTATGACACATGGATGTGTTTAATTTAACTCTTATTGGAAAAATTGTTTTCTTGCTTACATGCTATTTATCTAATGAAGGCCGGTGTATGGCCTTGGGTTTCATGCGCATGCATAATATGTGGACATTGAGGGCCCTCGAGGTCCTAGGATATTTATATTGGCATGAGAATATTATGTTCATTTCTTTTTATTTAAAATTGTTGGTTGATATATGAATGCATGGGTGTGCTTGTGATTGCACTGGATTATATCAGACCGGAAAGCTCTTCAGCCGCCACACTGATGATCGACCCGGAGTGGAATGGGCGGGAAGCTCACTGAGCTAGAGCTAGGCTCAGTGACCGACTCGTAGGACCGACGGGTTCTTGGATATTGGACTGAGGGGTCCCTGGACTGAGAAGCTCGTCAGCCCGCCACACTGACGACCGACCCGGGTGGCTTATTTAGATGATTGGTTGTGCATATAATGTTTATTTCTATATGAATTATTGATTATGCGCATTATGTCTATTACCTATATGGATGGATGTCTATGCGTATTGATATTTATATCTCATGTGAATTGATAGTTATGCTTATTACTACTGCTTATGAGAAAATGTTTATATTTACCCGAGTCTGTAGGGTGTTTTATATTTTCTTGAGTCATATGGATTTGTGTCTAGACTTTGTTTTCCGCATTTTTGATGTCAAAATTTTTATTCATGTATAATTGGTTTCATTTTAAGGAGACTCGAATATTTGCAAGCTATGCACTATTTAATTGATGGATTTGGGATTTTGCTCAGTTATGTTTATTGCAAAGGAGTTGGTTTTTATGAACTGCACATGATTTTGTATTTTATTTGGTTGTCTTGGTTGGGTTAGACTTCAGAGTATGGGTGGTACTCTAGTCGATCATGTCCAAGTTTGGGGCGTGACAACACACATGTAATTCAATAAAGCTTTATCAACGTTGGTCAACTCATCCAACACACTATATTCATATATGTATATTCTTTGTCGCGATCACATGAGATCTTTGAGAAAGGATCTGAAACAAACTGTTTATTTGACACCCAAAAAAAATCATAAATGGGCATTGTCTAATATCCATCACAGATTTTGAGATAAGATGTAGCCATTCTGCTAAATTAATGATGCAAGGGCCTAAAAGTCATCATCTAAAATGGTAGCAATTAGCCTATGAAACAAAAATATAAACCAGTTTACCCATGTCTATCCTAAACTCAATTAAAGCCTATCTTTCCACCTTTGATGGCATGATGCGTATATAAATAGGTCGGGATACTCATAGGTCCTTATACTCATTCATACCTTTCTACACCATCTATTTATTGAAGTGGATAAGTAGTAGCAGAGAAGCAGATTGGCGAGAGGAAGAAGAAGGTGATTCATTATTAGCACTGTTGTGTATTTATACACATACATGGAAGATCATGACCACTGATCTAATTATAGTGGACTGACACGTGGCAGATGACTTGGACTTAACTAAAGAAGTATCGTGCAGTAAATGAAATAACAAACTCTAACAGACTCTTAATAATAACTTGATTAGCCTCTGATACTTAGGATTTTAATCCTTTATATGCCCCCTCAAGATAGGTAGCGGTATCAGCGATACCTATCTTGGATCTATGATCAAAAAATAACTTTGAAGGAACTACTTTGGTGAGGGAATCAGCAATTTGTTGATCAGCAGGGACATATCTGATGGAGAGTCGGCCATCACGAACCTGTTCTCGCACAAAGTGGTAATCAATGTGTAGATGTTTAATCCTGCTATTAGTAGCAGGATTATTTGACAGAAAGGTTGCTCCAAGGTTATCACAGTTTATATTCGGAGCAGTAGGCAGTGGAAATTTGATTTCTTGAAGTAGATTTTGAACCCAATTTGTTTCAGCTGCAGCATTAGCAATTGCCCTATATTCCGCCTCTGTTGATGACCTTGCAACTGTGCGTTGTTTCCTGGAAGACCAACTGACTGGAGTTCCACTGAGAAAAGTAATATAAGCGCCGGTTGAACATCGAGTCTCCAGATCACCCCCCCAATCAGAGTCAGTAAACACTTCTAAAGATAAGGGAAGCTGAGGTGTAATGCAGAGAGCCAACTGTTGTGTGGCTTTAAGATATCGTAACACCCTTTTGCAGGCCTTCCAGTGAGATGATGTTGGACAATGCATAAACTGGGACAGCCGATTGGTTGCAAAGCAAATGTCGGGTCTTGTGAAGCTTAGGTACTGCAGTGCTCCAACAACACTTCGATACTGTGATGGATCAGATTTGTCACTGCTATCAGTAAGTTGCAGTGCTATTTTTGAAGCCATAGGAGTTTTTACTCCTTTTGCATCAGACATATGAAATCGTTGCAATATATCTGAAATGTACTTCTTTTGAGAGAGGATTAAACCTTTAGAAGTTTTGAGAACTTCAATGCCCAAGAAGTAGGACAGAGGCTGTATATCTTTAAGAGAAAACCTGTTTGATAGAGCCAGATATACTTCCTTAATTTTGATTACAGAATTGCCAGTGAGAATTATATCATCAACGTACAGTAACAGGTAAATTTTGCAATAAGAAGTATGTAGCATAAAGAGTGAACTATCTGATCTGGATTCTACAAATCCAATAGAGCAAATGTACCCTTTGAACTCATTGAACCAGACTCTTGGGGCCTGTTTCAAACCATAAATGGCCCTATTTAGTTTACAAACATGTGAAGGGTACTGCTTACTAATGAAGCCTGGAGGTTGAGCCATGTAAGTATCATCTTCTAGTTTTCTATGCAAAAAAGCATTATTAACATCAATCTGGTGAAGAGGCCAATTGTGTATTGTTGCTAAGGTAAGAATTATCCTGATGGTGGTTGGTTTACCACAGGACCAAAGGTTAAATTGAAGTCAACCCCCGGTCTCCGATGAAACCCTTTTGCAACTAATCTACCTTTGTACCTCTCGATTTTACCATTTGCTTGCTGTTTTACTTTAAACACCCACTTGCATCCTATCACATTTTGAGAAGAATGAGGAGGGACTAGAGACCAAGTATTATTCTTAGTCAATGCTGTGAACTCATCAACCATAGCTTTCCTCCACTTATCATCTTTTAAGGCCTGCTTTACTGAGGTTGGAGCTTCAACTGAAGTATGTAAAGCACTGTAATCCAGTGGTTTCTTTCATTTGAATATGTTGTGCTGGGACCTTGTTGTCATCCTGAACTGTTGTCCGAGTGGTGGAGGACTCTCTTCAGGCTGTTCATTGCTCAAGGTTGAATGATCAAAAGGACTGGTGGTATTAAGTGGAGGAATCGATGATTCAGGTAAGGATGTGATTGTAGTATGCTGTGTTGGTGGTGGAGGTTTGGCAATTTCGAGAGTAACAGCAGGTTGAACTAAACTTGGTGGAGGAGGTGGAGAATCAGAAGAAGGAAAAACTTCATACCAGGTATCAGATTCTGATATAGCCCTTGGATGATGAAGTTGATTTGTTTTAAATGGGATAGTTTCATGAAATGTGACATGCCGAGAAATGAAAACTTTTGAAGTTGATGGATCCAAACATTGGTATGAATGATATTTGATGGAGTAGCCTAAGAATATACAAGGTTTGGATTTAGGCTCAAGTTTGTTTTGAGAATAAGGTTTAAGCCATGGATAACATAAACATCCGAAGCTTTTTAAGGTAGAATAGTTTGGTGTAGTTTGAAACAGTTTTTGATAAGGTGAAGAGCCTTGTAGAACATGTGTAGGTAACCTATTAATGAGATATGTTGCTGTTGCACATGCATATGGCCAGTATTTCAAAGGTAAAGAAGCATGATGTAACAAGGAAGTAGCTGTTTCAAGCACATGCCTATGTCTCCTTTCAGTAGTGTTGATTCTTTGTGGTGTATAGGGAGGGGAAATAAGGTGTTGAATACCAGATTGTGCCAAGTAATCAGTTAATGCAGTAAATTCTCCGCCTCCATCCGAATAGAAGTTAAGAATGGATGTATTGAAATACTTTTCAACAAGTGTTTTGAATTGAACAAACACATTAACAACCTCAGATTTGGCTTTCAGAGGAAACAACCACATGTATTTTGAAAAATGATCTACAATCAGTAGATAAAACTTGAATCCATTATCCGAAGTAAAGGGAGAAGGTCCCCATACATCCGAATATAGCAGCTCCAAGGGTCTACTGCTACACAGAGTTGAATCAAGGAAAGGAAGCCTATGGCTTTTATTACAGGAACATGCATCACAATGCTGTCGAGTAAAGGTGGAAACAGGTATATTGGAAGAAGAAATAAGGTACTTGAATGTTCTGTCATTGGGATGACCTAGTCGATGATGCCAAATGTCGGCTGAAACTTTATTGGATGTGGAAGCAAAATTGACTGAAGCTGAAGATTCACCACTCCATTCATAGAGGTTTGATTCATTCTGGCCTTGAGCAAGGACCAGCCCTGTTTGAAGGTCCTTCACATGGAAAAATTCAGGGAAAAACTCAGTAGACACATTATTATCTTTGCAAAATTTTGCTACAGAAATCAAATTCCGTTGGATGCGAGGAGCACATAAGATATTTTTCAAAATGAACTTATTGCCAGAACTTGAAACTATTGAGTTACCAGTGTGACTAATTGAAATGTTCTTACCATCTGCTACTATCACACCTTCATCACCTGTGTACTCAGAAGTAAACTGAAGTGTCTGGTTATCACTTGTTATGTGATGAGAGGCACCAGTATCCATGACCCAGCCTTGATTGTTTCGGCGACTGATATAGTAAGCTTGTGCTTCTTCATGATTGTGAGATTTTGATCTGCATGTTCGAGCAGAATGTCCCACTTTGTCACATAACTGGCACTGTAATCTGATTTTATTGTTCTGTGGAGGAGCAGGTGGCCTCCAGTTATTTGGTCGAGTGTTGTTTTGCTGATTTGGGCGTCGCTAGTTAGATGATTGATTCCACTGCCGTTTCTGAGAGTAATTTCTGCGATTCTGAAAGGAATTAGCATCTTGCTTTTGAGTCATATGTGCAGTTATTGTTGTTTTATTGGATCTGTGATTTAAAAATGCTTCATGACCACATAGTCTGTCAAATAATTCTTCTAGTGAGATTGCAGTGTCACGCGATCTAATCGCCGCACTGATGTCATTATATTCGGAGCTCAGTCCTCCTAGAATTCTGATCACAAGAGCGGATTCATTTACTGGCGCATCAGCCATTGCAAGTTCATTTGCTATAGATCTGATTTCATTAAAGTAATCAGAAATAGTTTTGCTATCTTTGCTAATCCGAGACAGAGAGTCTTGCAGCGCGTAGATTCGCGATTGCGATTTATTCACATACTGCAAAGCTAGTTTATTCCATGCTGTGTAAGCAGTAGTAGAAGTAGCTATTACAGTAACAATTGAAGGTTCGACATAGGCCATGATCGCATGACGGATCAGGCCATCTTGTCTGATCCAGTTCCGACGATCTGGACTATCAATCGGAGGACAAGGAAGAGAGCCATCTATGTAACATGTTAGATCATACCCTAAAAGAAGCAATTCATGCCGAGTCCGCCAGTTGAGATAGTTGCTGGCTCCGACAAGTTTTATCGGCAACTGTGCGGCTGGGTTGATTGTGATGATCTGGCTGTTTTAGGTGATTGGATGAATCACTCCTTGGCTCGATGTTCCTTCATTGGTCTCCATTAATGTGGATCGGAAAAAAAAACTCGGTGGAGTAGTTTAGAGCTCTGATACCATATTGAAGTGGATAAGTAGTAGCAGAGAAGCAGATTGGCGAGAGGAAGAAGAAGGTGATTCATTATTAGCACTGTTGTGTATTTATACACATACATGGAAGATCATGACCATTGATCTAATTATAGTGGACTGACACGTGGCAGATGACCTGGACTTAACTAAAGAAGTATCGTGCAGTAAATGAAATAACAAACTCTAACAGACTCTTAATAATAACTTGATTAGCCTCTGATACTTAGGATTTTAATCCTTTATACAATTGAGGGTTCAAGAAGAGAGTATTGGAAGGTCTATTGAGGAAGAAACGTATGAGGGAACGCAATCAGAGCAGCGCAACGAAACAACAATATGATATCAATGGCTGGAGGTTAGTATCCTACGTTTCTACAATCTATCATGTTTATAGATTTATGCATGCTCTATTTATGATTTTATTATGTCATGATTTAGATCATGCTTTGTTTCTATAAATTCTTTCATCTCTCCCCGACGAAATAATCCACTCCCTCGTCTCCTTACTCCTTATCAAGGAATGATTCGCGGCGGTGACCACTATTGCCGAATCCAAGGGCTACCGCCGGCTAACCTCCCTCCTCCCCCGTTGCGAACACTTCAACATTGAGGTTACCTCATCAAATCCCAAATACTTGCCTCCCTTCCCCCGCGCTCTCGTTCGTCTATTGGACCTGATCGTCACAACCACGTTCACCTTGTATTGGATCAGGCGCGTCATGCAATACACCAAGGACGCGAGTGTTGATGAGCTCAGCTTCTTCAGCCAGATTCGCCCCGATTCCACCCCTTATTAGACATCAAATCCTTGAGGGTCCTCTCATTGGATAACTGCTCACTCTATACCAATAGGGCTCAACCAACACCTACGATCAGCTTCTCGCTTCTCAAGACGCTCATGCTACAAGGCTGCTGCATCGATCAAAATATTCTAAATCTCATCATCTTGAATTCCCCTCTACTAAAACTGTATACCTTTTTGGTTGCAAAGGATTCGATGGAAGAATTCGTTATAGGAGTCTGAAAAATCTATACATTCTTGATCGTCTCAAGAGTTTCAGGAGTATCGACATTAATGCACCCAATTTGGAGAAGGGAAGCAAATGGATGAGCGCCCTTGATGGCGCTCTTATAAGAGGGGAAGACGTCGGAGGCGGCAAGGCGTCGATACGACCGAAGCAAAAGCATTGTCCTACGATATGCAATGAGGTGGAAGAGAAGACGAGAATGAAGTAGAGTACAAAAATAATTCAATACGTTAAAAAATACTTGCTATTTTAATAATAAATTCATAATCAAATATATACATAAAAAATCGGCTAATATAAAGAAAAATATATATAATTAAGAAAAATCTCAATTTACTACGTTAGTAAAGTTGGATTGTGAATATGCCACGTAGCAATGGATTTTGCTTTTAAAAGAGTTAGACGTGGCGAACACTACGAAAATTGTCATGGTGAAAGAATCCTCCAAGCTAGTCTAAAGATAAACTTACTTCCACAAAATACAGCTCGACAACAATGCATATCTAGAAACAAATATATATATATATATATATTTCCAAGGGTACGAGGGGGGAGATTTCTATTATTTTCATTTCCCAGTATGATACCACACATTTTCCAATTATTTTGCATCTAAACAGAAAACAGTAGCATATCGATCAATGCCAGCAATTTAATCATGGACTCCTACCTAAACCAAAATGAATGTGATTTTAAGGGTGAACTTGATTGAGGAGTAGAGAGAGAGAAATATGTCAAATAAAAGAAAAATGTCAAATTAATTTTAACAAAAAAAAGCATGCAAAATGTTTAGAAAAAAATATTTTGTTATAATTATGATTAATCATCCTAGCTCAACCTCGTATCCCCTCTTTCCTTCATCCTCCACGCAATCCTGCTGTGCTCCGCCTGATCAAATTAGTAATGTCAAACTTAGAGTGATCACTACTTGATAGAAGTAACATGACGACGTCGATGTGCTAATATATCAAAGGCCAGATGTGATTCCATTTACCCGCAATTGAACTGCTTCAAGAGACGATGAGGAAGAAGATGGCCAGAGACAAACCCACGGAGGATGTCTCATGGCCGCCAAAGAGCAAGCTGAGGACGATATCGAGGATCTGCTCATTGGTGAAATTCGAGTACTTCAACAACCACCTGAGGAGGTCTTCGTCCACCTCGTCTCTCTCTTCATTCTCCCGTTTCGGCTCCTACATCTTTTGTTCAATCAGTTTTTTTATAAGTTAGGAAGAAAATGAATCTTTTTGCAAGAATACAAAAATTCAAATACAGGTCCTACATCCACAGGGAGAAGTGTCACACCACAAATTCGATATAACCAGCTAGGATATGCCACGTGCCACTACTAGAAAAATGGGCATCAGCAACGGCTGATGCCGTTGCTGAGCCGTTGCTGAAGAGCATCAGCAACGGCCGCGCCGTTGCAATAGAGCCATGACAGAAAGTCGCGTTGCTGATAACTTAGCAACGGATCAGCAACGGCCGCTCGGGCCGTCGCTCAAAACATTATCAGCAACGGCCGCTCGGGCCATCGCTAAAAATATTATCAGCAGCGGTTTTGCCACAGACCCGGAGCCGTTGCTGATAACAATAATAGCAACGGCCGCTGAGTCCGTAGCAACGCCGTTAGTAAAAGCCCGTCGTTAAGCCGTTGCTGTAGGTCATCAGCAACGGCTTTCGATACACTTTTAGCAACGGCTTTCCCACGGACGGCCGTGGGAAAGCCGTTGCTGATGATTTGTACCTGGAAATAGAAAAATTGAAAATTTCCATTGATACATTGATACATTATCTGATACATAATTCACACACCCATACCTTCATACACACATTCATTCACACATCACAAACACACCAAGATATACATCAAAACAATTATATTTATATTGATAATTATCCACGATAGTATAAAAACAATTCAAATGCAAAATTGAAGTATCAATATCCAAACAAAATAAGTTAAACAAGTTCAATATCTCAGTAACAAGTTCAATATCTAAACAAAAAATCTCACGATCACGATGGAGGATGGTCTGAATCATATGGCGGGGTCTGGAGTGCTTGAGTGTACACCGGCGTGGACTGACTCGAGGACGATGGATTAGATGATGACGAAGAGATGCCTGCTTCGGGATGACCTGACATGTTGCATATCATAGATTGTATATCCGCCATCATCTGACTCTGGCGCTCCATCATCTCAGTCTGACGCGCGAACGTGTCCTCTAGAGTTCTTATTCTGCTACTATGATCATAACTGGATCTAGAGGTGGACAGCCGCTCACCAGCGACCGGAGGGGTCGATGCCCCAAGTGGCCCTAGTACGGCTCGCGCATGACCACTATCTACGAAGCCATATACGCGGCCATGGTCCCAGCCACCTGCGGCCTGGACCCACGATGCTGCGTCAAAGTCCTCGGGGGTACCCCCGCGCTGCACCACCGTCTGGCTGTAGGTCTCCTACTCGAGTTTGATTTTTTGTTTAATATTTATCATAAAACTTAAATTATAAATATATAATGAATAATTTAAACAAATATATAATTACCATAATGTATGCAGCGCGGTTGTGGATGTACTCCCCCGTCCCATGTGCTCGACGGTGAGTCCGCTCAAACACCGCCATCGGGGATGGTCGCTGGACAGTCCCGTCATCCGACACCGTCGTCTACATTTACAAAACAAATACATTAATTAGTACACATAGTAACAAATAAAATATATAATTAAAAGATATACTTACCATACGGTTCGCGTGCACTGCAAATGCAACAGAGCCGCCGGTGTGACGCGCTGCTCCCCCCGACATGCGATTTCTAGCCGCATTCCGAGAAACCTTCTGCCATCGATCCGTCGACCATATTCCCACGAGCTGGTCCCATATATCCGGAGTAATCCAACCGGGGCCATATCCCCGAGTCTCCGCGATGTTAGTGGTCCCAGCTCGGGCCATCGCCTGGGACCGAGCCTGCCCCAGCTGTCCGTTGTACCTTGCCCGGGAAATAGCCTCCCAGGCAGCGTAAATGAAGGGCCTCTGGTCCTCGGCCCATGTATAGCGAGCCTGCAAAATAATAATATCAGTACCAATATTAATATATCATCATGCATGTAAAAATAATAATAATACGTGCCTCAAACTCGCGCCATAACATGTCGACGTGCTCGCTAGGCACGTGAGACCATGTAGGCCATGCCCCGTGCATGTATCGTCGAATAGTAGAAGAAATGCTCCTCGGCACTTCTTCTTGCTCGAACCTGCACAACAAAAATAAATTTTAATATTATATTATGATATAATGAATTTGTAATGATTCATAATTCATGATATATTACCGCTCCCCAATCACGCTAATCAATCTACGTGACTCTGTGGCTGGTGGAGGCTGCCACCTGTTCGGCCCGCGTGGCCGCCTGCGTCTGGATGTACTAGCCTCGGCAGTATCATCCTCATTAGGATCAGCAACAGGAGGATCAGCAGCATGAGTAAGTGCTGGAGTCTCACCGATCGGAGACTCTGAAGCTCTCCTGCGTCGATAACCACGACCAGACATATCTGTCGAACAGACATATAATCAGATTATTGTATAAATAGTAGAGATATATTTAATAAAATATATACTTTATAATTATTCCTCATCATCTGAATAATAGTCTTCGAATTCTTATTCTTCTTCCTCTTCTTCATCTTCTTCATCTCCAGCTTCCTCAATTTCATGATCGTCATCATCAGCATATTCAACTTCTAATTGAATTGACGTTGTGTCTGCATCCTCGAGTATTGGAATAATACGATCCACAGCAGGAGGATCATCTTCTTGATAGAAACCATGTGTCATATCAGGTATCAGCTCATTTTCTCCTACTATCAGATCAATTTTTCCTCTACCTTTTGTCTTACAGACTACACGCCAATCTGCTCTATCTTTATTTCGAGCCGGATACTTCGCGTAATATACTTGTTCGGCTTGTGATGCCAATATAAAAGGCTCATTTGATGCCAATTTTGATTTGTAATTAACCTCAACAAGTTTGTATTTTGGATGAACTTTCATGCCCCTTTCTGTTGTATCGAACCAATGACATCTAAATAGGATCACTGATTTCAAGCCGAAGTAGTGCAACTCTATCACTTCTTCCACCAGTCCATAAAAATCCATATCACATTCAACATAGGTTGTCCCTTTCACGCAGACCCTAGCATTCATCGTCTTCTTTGTAAATGAATATTCAACCGTGTGAAATTTATACCCGTTAACAAAATATCCGCTATAGCACGACACAAGTCGCGACGGTCCACTAACAAACTCAAATATTCTTTCATCTATTTCAGCTCTGTGATCTTTGCTGTAAGTCTGAATCCAAGTAGGGAAATCACGATTCCGTAATCTCTCCAATTCTTGATCGTTGTGAATAGAGTATTTTTGCACCATCTCAATGTCAAATATTCCAATGAATTGTTCAATCTCTGGACAATTGAGTAATACATACAAGTGTGCCAAATGATACTCTTCATCGCTTAAGTGTCGAGATGGACGAGAACCAAAAGCACGACCAGAGTGACAAAATATATTTAAACGTCCATCTGAATGTCGAACACCCCCGTCGTCATTACGTGGAAGACGATCAAATCTTGTCTGTACTGTCGATTCAAAGTAAAATGAGTAGAATGTTGAAATTTCTTGGATGATATACGATTCAGATATTGATCCTTCAACAGCTGCGGTGTTCTTTACTTTTTTCTTCAAACGATTCATGTATCTTTCAAATAAGTACATCCACCGATATTGAACGGGGCCACCAACTCGTGCCTCGTATGCCAAGTGTATCGGTAGATGCTCCATCGAGTCAAAAAATGCAGGAGGGAAAAACTGCTCCAGCTTGCTTATGATTTCAACAATATTATTTTCAAGTGTTGACATATCTTCGACTCGAAGGACATTTGCACAGATGTTTCTAAAAAACATACTTAATTCAGTCAACGGACCCCAAATATTATCAGGTAGAAGATCTCGAAATGCGATCGGAAGTAATCTCTGCATGAATACATGACAATCATGGCTCTTCATCCCTGATATTTTGCAATCATCGACGTTCACACATCGAGATAAGTTTGAAGCATATCCATCGGGTAATCTGAGTTCTTTTACCAATTGACAAACATCTTTGATCTGTTGTTTATTTAACACATATATAGGGCCTTCGGTTTCAGATATCGTCCGTTGACCTCTTGTAACTCCAACTCTGGTCTTTTACAAAGTATTTTCAGATCATGTCGGGCTTTGACATTATCTTTAGTTTTTCCAGAAATATCCATCAAAGTGTTGAAAATATTATCAAACACATTTTTTTCAATGTGCATGACATCTAAATTATGTCGAATCAATAATGAACTCCAATAGGACAATTCCCAAAAGATACTTTTTTTCACCCAGTTGTGTGTTTGGCCAAAACCTGACACTCTTTCATTGCGACCAAATACTATATCTGGAAGTACTGAAACACGTGCTAACATTTGTTCACCAGACAACATCGGTGGTGGCCCATATCTTTCGACTCTGCCCTTAGTAAATTTATTACGATTCCTTCGATACTGATGATTAACCGGTAGGAATCGACGATGACAATCAAAGAATGAGATTTTTCGTCCGTTCTGAAGACTGATTGATTTAGAGTGTTCCATACAATACGGACAAGAGAGTCGGCCGTGAGTGCTCCAACCCGACAACATGCCGTACGCGGGGAAATCATTGATTGTCCACAAGACCGCGGCCTTTAAATTGAAGTTTTGCTTCCGATGACAATCATAAGTGACAGCTCCCTCAGTCCACAATGTTTTCAATTCATCTATCAAGGGTCTGAGAAATATGTCAATTTCTTTTCGCGGACCCTTAGGACCCGGAATAATCATCGAAAGATAAATAAATTCATCTTTCATACACATTGACGGTGGCAAATTATAAACTGTCAGCAGCACTGGCCAAACTGAATAAGGAGTTGCAGAATGTCCAAACGGATTAAAACCATCTGTGCACAATCCCAATCTGATATTTCTAGTATCCCTAGCAAATGAAGGATAACATATATCCAAATGTTTCCATGCTTCACTGTTAGATGGATGAGTCATTACTATATCATCATGACTTCTTGCATGCCAACTCATGTAGGGGGCTATCTTTTCCGACATGAATAATCTTTGAAGCCTCGGTGTTAGTGGAAAATACCGAAGCACCTTAAATGGGATATTTTTCTGTCGGACCGATTTCTTCTCCTTGTAACGAGGGTGTTGACATACAGGGCATTTATCCAACTGCACATTTTCTTTATAATATAAAATGCAGTTATTTTGGCACGCGTGTATTTTTTCGTACCCAAGCCCCAATTTTCTCATTAGCTTTTTAGTCTTATAAAAAGTAGGCTCAAACTTGTTATCAGTAGGCAGCATTCCATTAATCAATCCAGCAATCCGATCATACGCAACTCCGCTGATATTACAATCGGCCTTGATGTTTAAGAGCTATGTCATTGCTGAAAACCTAGTGTATTTAGGACAATTCTCATACAAAGGTTCATCGGCAGCTTTCAACATCTCGCAAAATTCTACAGCTTCTTTATTCGATAATTCAATCTCTACCGCAGCCCCTACTTCTGTGATATCAACCGCTGTAGTATATGGTGGGACTGATGTCTGTAGAACTGGCCGATCAACATTATCATTCAGGTGGAATTGACCCCCAAGACTATCAAGTATCATAGTTCTATAGGGATTACATTGACTGGATGAAGAAGCACCAGCAGAGGAAGATTCACCATATGTCTGAACGACAGGATTGCTCGACGTCCCGACTTCGCGTGTCTCCCCGTGACAAGTCCATAGAAAATATCTTGGTGCAAATCCTTTGGTATATAGATGCAGAGTGCAGTCTCCCGATCCAAAAATCGTCCATTTAAACAAATGCGGCACGGACATCGGATTTGATCACCCATGCTAACGAAATTCCGATTCGAATAGGCGAAATTTAGGAAGTACGTTACGCCTAATCGAAACACATTCATTAAAGCTTCACGATCAAGACGTCGGTACATCCAACTTCGATCAGCCGACATGATTCTGTCAATCAATGACAATTTCTTTAGTTAATGTCTTTAGGTGAGATTGTCCTATTCCATTCGGGATTTATGTTATTTGAACTGCACTTACATTTTTATTTTAACTGTTAACTAATTATTCTAAATTTCGGCAGCATCTCCCTATAGTTCTCCGAATACGCATATCATCTGGGCGCGTATCGGAGAACAAGAGAGATGTTGCCGAAATTTAGAATAATTAGTTAACAGTTAAAATAAAAACGTAAGTGCAGTACAAATAACTATATTCCCAAATTGTCCAATCAGGGACAATTCAAGAATTGTACATCGTATAAAAGATCATCTACTTCTTTTACACGAACATACAATCCCTGAACGGATCTAAGGTTTTGCTAAATCATATCCGACTCGTCGATGCGTACGTGAAACATATGAACTCATCGGATGCATGATTATTTTCTAATGTTTCGAGACCGTTCGAGTCCATATTGGACGATTCTGGCGCGCGTCTGAAGTGGACGATTCCGGCGCGCGTCCGAAGTGGACGATTCCGGCGCGCGTCCGAAGTGGACGATTCCGGCGCGCGTCCGAAGTGGACGATTCCGGCGCGCGTCCGAAGTGGACGATTCCGGCGCGCGTCCAAAGTGGACGATACCGGCGCGCGTCCGAAGTGGACGATTCCGGCGCGCGTCCGAAATTAATCTAAACCCTAATAATTAATCTAACAAATTAAAGAATTAATCTAAATAATTAATTAACAATTATAAAACAATAAAATATTATATATAAATTTATAAATTCCGGCGCCGGAGTCAGGTGGACTCCGGCGCCGGCGTACAGTGGCCGGACACACTGTCTAGCCACTGTACAAGGTCCGGCGGCGGCCATCGGCCGACCGCCGCCGGCCGAAACCGTAGAAATAGGGTTTCGGTCGTATTAATTCTCGCCGGCCGCAACGGGAATAGACGGCCGGCCGGCGAGGCATACCTGAACAAGTCGACAGCAGCGGCAGGAGGAAGAGGCGTCGTCGGCATCGTCGGCGAGAGGCGAGAGCAGGAGCGGCGGCGGCAGCAGCGGGAGGAAGAAGGGTCGGGCGCGACTGGTGCCCTATATAAACTTATCAGCAACGGCTCACTCGCCCGTTAGAAAGCCGTTGCTGATAAGTTATCATCAGCAACGGCTCACTTGTCCGTTAGAAAGCCGTTGCTGATAATTAAAATATCAGCAACGGCTCGCCTTTCCGTCAGAAAGCCATTGCGGATAATTAAAATAATCCGCAACGGCTCGCGTGTCCGTTAGAACGCCGTTGCAGATACAAATATCTGCAACGGCTCGAGCAGCCGTAAGAACGCTGTTGCAAATAGCAACGACTTGAGCGGCTGTTGCTGATAGCCGTTGCTGAAGACCTAATTTCTAGTAGTGTGCTTCGAAGCCTAACCCAACTCAAACACAACAACAATAACCTAAACAGTGAGAGATTTTTTTTTGTTTAAAGAATAGACATGACATCACGAACCAAACCAAACCAAAACTCTATATGAATATACTGAACAAGTTATTAAAAAGGAGTTCAAATAAATAAACAACAACTGATCTAACTCCCAAAATAAAAATAAAAAGCGTCAATAATAACCCGAGTCAACATGACTCAACAACTCAAGAGACACTAAAACGACTCGGGTATCCTCCTCGATCACGACATGTCATGAGACCCGCTGCCCTGCCACCACCAGTCGTGCTACCATACCTTGGTACCTCTCTGATCTAACTCAGGTGCTGAAAAATAATATAAAATGAGGGGTAAGTCCAACTAGGACTTAGTGAGCAGATCAACCCTCAATCCACCAAATCAATCATCATACATAAAAAAAACAAATAGCAGATATACAATATAAGCAGCAATGGTAGGAATAATCAGCAATAATCATCATTTACATGAGATATAAATATCACCAAGCATAACCATCCACACATATAAATAAGAATCATAATGAACATATCCAATAATCCAACAAGATGTAACATTCATCAAGTGTAACCATCCATAAGTATAAATGACAACCGAAATGCACATGTCCAATATTTTAACGAATATAAACATCACGAAATTAACCAACCATCCAATCAAGCCAACCGGGTTGGTCGTTAGTGTGGTGGTGCTGACGAGCTTCCTAGTCAAGGGACCCATCGGTCCAATATCCAAGGACCCATCGATCCAATAATCCAGAGACCCGTCGGTCTACGAGTCGGGCGCTGATCACCTCTGTCTCAACGTGCTTCCCGCTCATGCCACCCGAGTCGGTTGTCAGTGTGGCGGCTTCCCGGTCCACAATCACAAATAAATCCTGGAATGTATATAATAACCAGTAATTAACAATAAATAAATATAACATCCACAAATCAACAATAATCATCCAACATCCACACAAGCCACTTGAGTCGGTTGTTATTGTGGCAGTGCTGATGAGCTTCCCGGACCGGGGACCCATTGGTCCAATATCAAGAGACCCGTCGGTCTACGAGTCAAGCGCTGATTACCTTTGTCTTAGCATACCTTCCGCTCTTGCCACCCGGGTCGGTCGTCAGTGTGGCGGCTGACGAGCTTCCCGATCCACAATCACAAGCACATCCAGACATTCACAACCAATCCACAGTGTGTGTGTGTGTGTATATATATATATATATATATAAACATAACATAAAATTAATGTATAACACATTCATGCTTGAAAACCGTCCTGGGGCCACCAAAGCTCTTAATATCCACAAGTAAAGGGGCGCATGTTCCATATTATTCATAGCATGTGAATAACGACAATTTAAGAGATAATCAAAATAAATCATATTGCGCACAATTAAATCAAACCATGTCATTCATATATAAAATATAAGGAAACAACATCCATATTTTCAACACGTCAAGGGAAACCTATCTTTTACTTGTCTTTAATCTATTCCTTCTTGTATTTGCTCCTAAATTAAATGTATAAGCATACGGGAGCAATTTAATCCCTACCACCAAGTTTAAGGTTCCTAAATAGATGTGTACTACTCTAATGTTTGATCAATCTAAAATCATGAAAACAATGCCAAAAGGAACTTCAATAATAAAATTTATGGAGTGTAACAACAAGATAATATTTTGGCATAGGGTAATACTGATCTAGGATGTGATTCACTTTACACTACAAGAAAAGAAGGTTTCACCGATGGATGTGTTACCAACCGATATTTTTTGTTGGTATTACCAACAAAATTACGAACAGATACATATATCTGTTGGTAAATTTTAGAAAATCCTTATTTCTTTTCATTCCATCTTATTTTTCAGCCGACAAAAACTCGCGCCCTTACTTATTTTTTTCAACCCGACGAAAATTTGCAGGCGCGCGACAAAAGTTTCCCTCTCCCCCTTTTGTCGTGCGATTCTTCTCCCGCGATGCTTCTTCATCCTTCTTCATCTGACTGCCACCCGCGATCTCCCCTGCCACCTGCTCTCGCAGAGGCCCGTTTGTCGTGGGATTCTTCTCCAACCGCGGCGACTTCATCCGACGCTTCTTCCCTACCACCCACGATCTCCCCTTCCACCTGCGACAAGCTCTCGCGGAGGCCCATCGCCAAGCTAGCTCCCCCCTGCCACCCACGATTCTTCCCCCATCCAACACTATCGCAGGCCCCTTTCTTCCGATTTCTCTACATTTGTGCTGATTTGAGGTAAATTTCTTTAATCTTAAATTTTTTCCAGATTTCATAGATTATTCTTAGAGAGTTGTTATTGATTTCTTAGAGAGCCATGTTCTTGTTATTGATTTATGCATTTATTTGTTTTACTGCATGTAAATTTCTGTGCTTTTTCTTCTTTTGCTGCTGGTTCATGGTGGGGAAAATTTCTGTGCTCTCTGTCATACTATTTGTCTGTTCAAAGATAGCACCATGAATCTTCGAATATGCATTGTCATCTCCAGATTCATCCTCATCGTCCTTCTCTGATGCTAAATCCTTGGACACAATACCTATAGGATCTTCCTCTTCGTCATTGTGAACTCCTTTCTTATTCTCTGATGCTACCATGAGTCTCAGACTTTGCATCTTCAGCCGCTTCATAAGCAGCTGCTGCTGCATATTCAGCTTGTTTCAACTTGTTTAACATCTCAGCTCCATTCGCCTTTGCTTCATGTGCTTCTTGTTCTGCTAATTTGAGTGAATCAACAACCTTAGCCATTTCGCCTTTGAGAGGAGCTAGTTCATCTTCTGAATTTTTGATAGCATTAATTAAGTGAAGCTCCTTTGTATCCCACTCAGTGCTTGAATTATCAGTTTTAGCTTCCAATTTTTCAATAATTTTCTTGAGGCAAACTATCTCATATCTTGCTTCATCAAGCATGACCTCATACCTCTCTTCAGTGTTCTTAAGAGTTGAATCCAATTGCTCTATCTGCGATCGAGCATCTTCAATTTTAGCTTGCTTTTGTAAAAGCCTTTCTTGATTTTCTCTTGACTCAGTAGACATTTCATTTAATGCTGAAGCTAAACCTTCCATTGTTTCTTTAACTTTTTGCAATTCATCTTTGCTGGTCTTAAGTTCATCAATGAGTTTGTTCTTCTCCTCGGACAGTTCATCAATATATGAAGCAGCAAACTTGACCTTGTCAAGTGCTTGCAACTTCTCCTCCTCTAATTTCTTAAGCTGAGACACTAGCTTATGAACTCTCAATCCTGAAACTTAAGGAGCTTCTTCAACTAAACCATTCATTCTTCAACTTAAGGAACTCTCAATCATTTGCATGTTAGTCTCTAGTATATAAATCATTTGGCTCTCACAGTTCAGACTAGCTCTCTCGCTAAACTATTCATTCTTCAACTTAAGGAACTTCTTGATTACCCCCATCATTTCACTTCCAAGGAACCTTCCCAAGCAACCCCTTGCCTTGTCATGACCAACATTATCTATAGCATGTCAATCCAGTGCATAATCAAATTGTTGTTGTCTCATTAGTGTGTTTAATTTGCATTTCATATTTATCTCTGTTCTTGCCCTCCATTTTGGTGAAGTGAAAGTTCACCACTGACCTCAAGTTAGGGTAGACACCTATTTGAGTTGAGAATCTTGTGAGGGGGATGCCCCTTTCGAGGGAGGGGGATGACCTCAAGTTAAGGATCATTATAAGCTATTAGTGTATCAAAAATCACCTTTGCTAGGAAACCAAATTGTCCAAACACCAGTTTGGACTTCGTAATATCAATCACTATGGGATAGAGACTAAAAGCAATGGTGTATTTCTTTGTGAAAGTGATATCAAAACTAGCAAAGATAGTTCAGATGGTACTCAACCTCTATAGGACTAAACAGTCCTACATCCAAGCTCATATCTCATCTTGTCTAGCTTGTTTCCTTTAGCATTTTGTTATTCTTTATGTTTTTTTTTCTATTTAACTCAATTATTTGCATCCAATA
The DNA here is from genome assembly GCA_034359265.1 of Canna indica. NCBI lineage: Eukaryota > Viridiplantae > Streptophyta > Magnoliopsida > Zingiberales > Cannaceae > Canna > Canna indica. Next base: position 65,764,346 of record CP136890.1, on the reverse strand, counting down.
AATGATTGAAGAGGATTATAAGCAATAAAATATGATGTTGATTTAATGGGAAGACATCTAGGAGCCTAGAAACCATCTCTAATCTTAAAAGGAATATGTTAATAAACAACTTTGCATCATCATCTTCCAGATGAGTTTCCTGCAACAATATTAAATCTGATCTATGAATTCTTATTAGGCTACCCAAATACTCCACTGCCTCTTCCTTAGCAGCTCCTCTAATGTCCAACATGGTAAAATTTGATTTCAAAACAATACTAGTTTGTATAGCCTGAACTATACACAATAAAATAATGAGTCCAAATAATAAGAATAAATGGCCTCAATTCTAGAAGAAACAATAGAAATTGGTGACTTATGGTTATGCCTTACTCATATCTCTTTCTCTAGTGATGACAGTACTTGGAGCTTGAGGATTGTAAGAATTCTTCACCCTCACTGGTATATCACCTTCTCTAGCAGGTCTCATTGACTGGGGATGCAAAACTTCAATCCACTGTCACTGCCATTACTACTACTACCTAAGTTGCACATTACATCCACTGCCACTACACATTTTTAACCTAAACTGTACATTACATCCACTGCCACTACTACTACCTCAGCCCAAAACTTCAATCCATCTTTTCTTTTCTTTTCTTTTCTCATTTTCCAGCAAACAAATAATGAAAATGGCCATAAGATAGAAACCATATCTAATGAAAATGGTATTTTTAGAGCTTCTTTCCTTAGTGATAGCATGTAAAAGCTCATCAGCTCCCTCCCTCACTCCCATAAAGAGCTACTGGAACATGTAAAAGAAGACAAGGTTTTCCCATGAGGCCTTGTCTCTCTTTTTGTTTCCTCCAATTATTTTATCATGTGCTTTTAATTGCTTCATCAGCTAGCTAGTGCAATTAACAAGAGGGACCTTTTTTCTAGTACTACTCCTACTTAAACAAGCTCTCATCTTGGCATATTTTGGGGAGATGCCTGTGTACTCCCATGAAAGTTTCCACATGCACACTGGTGAGTGATTGCACACATATAAATTGTCTTGAGAATGACTACTTCATTAATAATTGCCTACAATATTAGAAGCTGGAAGATTAATTTTATTTAGCAATTAAATAGTCTTCCAGTCCATTGCTATTTAATGCTATATACCCTATCTTATGAAAAACCATGCCTTACACTTTGGAAAACAATGACCAAATCTCACATTCATGTTGCTTCTTCTTAAAGAGAGTCACTGAGTTGTAGGTGAATTAGTCACCTGATCACAAGAGAAGATAGCCCAAGCCATGGCCTTGTCCAAGAGCATAACCCCATTGACCATGCTCACCACACACCTCACCCCCTGGATCAGGCTATATGCTGCAGCCATCCCATTAGCTATCACCAAGAACCTGCAAATCATACCAAAGACGATCTCAAACTTATACTATCATAAGAAAAGAATAAATAGAAAGATGTCCCAAGCAATAATCTTGTGTTGAAGAGATAAGGAGAGAAAAAACATAAGAAACACCAAAAAATTTAAGCTCAGTTTTTATATTTATGATCTTCTCGGGAGCAAGTTGAACTTGGATTAAACTCTTGACCATATATACCCTACTTACCACAAGGAAAAGAGTGCATAAAAATTTCACAAACAAGCCACAGCTCAGAATCTTGTGTGATGAAGAGATTTGGGTAGGTGGTCACTTGTCTCAAATGCTTAAGCTGTTAGTAAATGACCTAATTTAGATACTTAGGACCTCAGGCTTGTCTTAAATAGAGCAAGATTGCATAATCTTGTGTGGTGAAGAGAATTGGGTATGAATGCACAGATTCAATCAAAACATAAATAATGAGATAAAAATAGCAGAAGAGACAAGAGGAACAATAATGAAGAGATCGAAGAGGCTTACACCAGAGCTTTCATATCAGTGAACCTTGCCTTCTTCTCCAACGAGAAGAACTTCCTGACCTGGGAGTCAAACCCTATAAGAGCAGCAGCAAGAACCCCAAATGCACAAATGGCACACCTCAGGATGACCTCAATCATCTTCATCGTCCTGTCCAGGACTCGCAGCTTTCCACCTCCATAGTACACGACCACAGTCCCTGGGCTCATACTCAGTCACCTTGAGCTTAAAAAGTTAAAACCCTTGAGAACAGAGACAGGAGCAATGAATCTCGAGAAGACCGATAATCTCCTCTCTATTCACCAGTGGTTTGTAGTCATATGATCAAACTTTCACCAGTGGTTTAGAGAGTATCTATGTGGTAATAATTACTGATAATTATTGTGTCTGTCAACATCCATTGCTATTCCACATATTCTTGTGTGCCACTATCAAATACCCAATTAACATAACAGCTAGCTGTTGAACTATGGTGCTTACATTATATTCGTTTTCAGAGATAGTTTGAAGCATGATTTCAAATACTGTACCGTCTAGTACGGTCGGTATTTTTACCAATTTTTTTAAATTGCCTAGTACCAAAAGAAAAACAAGGTAGTTAAAAGTTTAATTGAAAACAATTCCAAGTAGAAGCTATATTTAAATACTCTTGTCACCTAGATAACTAGGAATTTGTTAACCATCTTTTTCCTTCGTCCCCCTTTCTCTTCCCACCCCTTCTTTTGCTTAACTCAACTCCCAAACAAACCAAGGTACCACTTTAATAGCTGATTTTTTAAAATATCATCTAAATAACATGATAGCTGATTTTTTTTTTAAATTGTGTTCTAATTAATGTGCTTAATATTGTTTCTAGGTTGAAAAAGTTAATCAAAATGTCTACGGATCATAGTTGGATGAAATGTCGAATAATTAGAGGAGTTTTGACTGATGAATTTATTCAAGGAGTCGAGGAATTTCTTAATTTTGCATACTCCAAAACTCAATATGTTTTTGGTGATAAAATTAGGTGCCCATGTCGACAATGTATTAATCATCATTATCATTATCGAGATGATGTGGCATATCACTTATGTTCGAAGGGATTTATGCCTCGCTACACACATTGGATTGCACATGGGGAGTTGACAAGTGAAGAAGTTGGTGAATCCTCAACCATTCCTCAATCAGAAAGCACCACTCAAAATCCCTATAGAACTATGGTGGTGGATGCAATTGGTATTGGCTCATCAAATGTAGAAGAAAGACCAAATGAAGAAGCTGCCAAATTTTTTGAATTATTGAATTACGCAGATGAGCCATTATGGAGTGGTTGTAAGAGTCAAAGTAGGTTATCAGCCATGTCACAGTTACTCAATTGCAAATCTGAGTTTAACATGAGTGAAGCTTGCTATGACCGGCTGATGTCAATAATCAAAGATATGTTACCAGAAGGTGCGAAGTTGGAAGAAAATTTTTATAAAACAAAGAAGATGATGAAGAAACTAGGACTTGGATACGAAAAGATAGATGCATGTCAGAATAATTGCATGTTGTTTTATAAAGAAACAACAAATTTGATGCAGTGCTCAGTGTGTGGACATCCTAGATATAAGCCAACACCATTAAATAATGGTAGGAGAAAAAAAATACCGTATAAGGTCTTACGGTATCTTCCGATAACACCAAGACTTCAAAGGCTTTTTATGTCTGAAAAAACTGCTGAGTATATGATTTGGCATGCAAAGAATCGTAGTTCAGATGTTATTGCACATCCTGCAGATAGTGAAGCATGGAAACAGTTTGATGTTCACCATCCTTCATTTGCTTCTGATCCAAGGAATGTCAGATTAGGATTGTGCACCGATGGCTTTAATCCATTTGGGCATTCTTCTATTCCATATTCAGTTTGGCCTGTGCTCATTACTGTATATAGTTTGCCGCCATCTATGTGTTTGAAAGATCAATTTATATTCTTAAGTTTGATAATTCCTGGACCAAAGAGCCCACGTAAAGAACTTGACATATTTTTGAGGCCATTGATTGATGAACTGAACATGTTATGGTCTGATGGGATTATGACATATGATGTGTTTAGAAAACAAAATTTTCAAATGAGAGCAGCACTTATGTGGACTATCAGCAATTTCCCTGCATATGCTATGTTATCCGGATGGAGCACACACGGGAGGTTAGCTTGTCCATATTGTTTAGAGCATAGCAAATCTTTTATTCTTGAAAATGGAAGAAAGACATCATTTTTCGATTGCCATCGTCAGTTTCTCCCTCTTGATCATCCATATCGAAGGCAAAGAGATAAATTTATGAAGGGCCGAATTGAAAGAGATGTTACACCTCCACGATTATCGGGCGATGAAATGAAGGCACGTGTTGATAAATTACCTAGTATTCAATTTGGAAATCAATGTGTTGCTAGAATTTTAGGATTTGGGCAACAACACAATTGGGTTAAAAAAAGTATCTTTTGGACTTTACCGTATTGGCATACAAATTTAATTCGACACAACTTAGATGTGATGCATATTGAACAAAATGTTTTTGAAAATATATTCAATACGGTAATGGACATCAAGGGAAAAACAAAAGACAATGTCAAGGCTACAGCTGATTTGCATAAGTATTGCAAGCGCCCTGAATTAGAATTACAAAATGTCAATGAAAACTGTTGAAGCCGAGAGCCTCATTTGTGTTGAACAAAGAACAAATCAAAGCAGTATGTTATTGGGTCAAAGAATTTAAATTTCCTGATGGTTATGCTTCAAACATAAGTCGATGTGTAAATATAGATGATTGCAAATTTTATGGAATGAAAAGTCATGATTGTCATATTTTCATGCAAAGGCTTATTCCAATTGCATTTCGTGATTTGTTACCTGATCCAGTATAGGATACATTAACTGAGCTTAGTTTATTCTTTCGGGACTTGTGTTCAAGTGTGTTGCGAATTGAGGAGGTCAAAAGACTTGAGTTAAATATTGTTGAGATACTATGCAAGCTTGAGAAAATATTTCCACCAAGTTTTTTCGACTCTATGGAGCATCTCCCTATTCATTTACCTTATGAGGCTAAAGTTGGCGGTCCTGTACAATATAGATGGATGTACAGATTCGAAAGATAACACATATGCCTTTTGATTCTTCATTCAAATTTTTAATTTTTTTAAACGTCTTAATTTATAAGAATATTTCAGGTATATGCTTCAATTGAAGAAAAAAGTGAAGAATCGAGCATATGTTGAAGGATCAATTTGTGAAGCATATATCATACAAGAAATTTCTACTTTTTGTTCTTTCTACTTTGAACCAAAGGTAAACACAAGGTTGAATCAAGTGCCTCGAAATGATGATGGTGGAGTTCCAACTACCATGGGACGCCTATCTATCTTTACATATCCTGGTCGACCTTGTGTGGCCGTTGGACGTTATAGGATGGTTGTCGACGAAGCTGAGTATAAAGCAATGGAGCTTTACGTACTTATAAATTGTCAAGAAATCTCTCCTTTTATTAAGTACGTAGTAGTATTAACATCAACTTTTCGTTAATTATTTCATATATTCAAATTATGTTAATGTAAACCTTATTGTTTTTAGTGAGTTTAATGATATCGTTAGGCAAAGAGAACCACACTTAACTGACGCAGAACTAGAGAAGTTACGAGACAGAGAATTTCCAAAATGGTTGAGAGATTATGTAAGTTGAACAATTATTCTTGTGTCAATGTCAATTTGAATAATCCTGATTATTTCATATTTCTTTTTTTTGATAGGTTAATCATAACATTGACATGGTTGATAATCGAATACTTGCCATTGCACAAGGCCCACAAAGATTGGTTCGTTCCATGAAGGGTTATTTTGTGAATGGATATAAGTTTCATACCAAAGAATTTTCACATGAAAAGAAAACAATTAACAGTGGTGTTTGTGTCAAGGGTAGTTGCTACAATGACTTTGAATCTGATTACTATGGCATTTTGATTGATATTGTGGAGGTAGAATACTTTGGTGGAAATAATGTAGTGTTATTTAAATGTGAGTGGTTTGATACCGAAAAAGGAGCTAGAGTACATCCTCGCCATGGACTTGTTGAAATCAATCACAAGTTGAGACTTTATCATGACGCTCCTTTTGTGTTGGCAGAGCAAGCTCAACAAGTTTATTACACTAGTTATCCCTCAAAGAAAAAAGGAAGAAGTGATTGGTGGTCTGTATGCAAAATTAAAGCAAGAAATATATTTGATGTTTTAGAGGTTGAAGAAACAGACAATAATATCCCTCCATAGACCGATGATTTTTTTCAAGAGGATGAGGTTGAAACAATACAACCTATTATGCCTACAACTGAGTTGGATTTGTTAAATATATTAGTTGATAACGATGGTGTAGTTGATGAAGTAGATCAACATGAAGATTTTTTCTTAAGAACTCGAAGACAAGCCATTGAGGAGGATGAAGAAGAAGTGGACACTATAGACATGGAAGATAGTGAAGATGATGAAGTTGACGAGTATTTGTCAAATGAGGAGAATGATGATTGAAACTTTTTTTGTATAAGTTTACTTTTGATGATCACTTATAAAATCATTGTGAACATGATGATAAACTCTCATTTGTTTGTAATTGATTTTTTTTAAAAAAATTCATGTGTCTTGAATTATTAACTATTTTTAATGCACTTTTAGTAAATAATGGTGTCACGAGGGCGAGGACGAGGTCGAGGGCGTCCTCCTTTGATTGAAATACCTTTTGCGACCTCATCATCATCTGAAGCTATAGTTGGAGCCACAACCTCTACACCTTGTACTCCTGTTGTACCTGTTACTGTTCCACTAGAAATACCTTCTACTCCTACACCTTTGACGTCATCAGCACCAGCACCAGCACCAGCACTAGCACCAACACCAACACCCTCACCACCTTCAGTCCATTTGCATTTGATGCCATCAGCTCCTCTTGTGCCATCTACATCTGTTGCTACACACAGTGATGATACTTCACGTCGAAGAGGACCAAATCAACCTTCACAACCGTCAGAGACACCAGATGATAGACGTCTATTAATTATTGATAAGAAAAGATATATCATTATATTTTGCATTATATTATTTCAGTTACTATTTGGGTAACTAGCTTATTCTGCAATATGTTTCATATATTTGGAAATAACAACATATATTATTTATTTATCATCGAGATGAAACTCTTAAGGCTAATTAGCAAGACATTGATCAAGCATGATTAGCAAGATCAGCCAAAATTACCTACCTAGCTTACCTACCTAGCTTATATGCACCACATCCTCCCTTATGTATGCACCTACTTCTACAATAAATAGAGATCTCCACCCCCATTTCTTCAAGCAACTTAGGACTACTTCAACAATTCTGGCATTCGTGCTTGAGAACAAGTATTTTTTCAAGGGTAGGGGACTTAATATGGACCTAACATGCCACATCATCCATATCATTATCATCAAGGGATTTATGTTCTTAATTAGTTTTATAATGGGTTGTTAGTGGGCTGTTTAGATTGTTAGTTGAGATCATGAGTTCTAATGGTTTGTTCATTGTTATCTTCTAGAGTCATCTTAAGGGTGTTGCCTTTTGCTTTTATCTTGTACATCTACAAAAAGAGAATGTAACGAATGATGGGGATCAAGAAATGAAATCAATTTTCTTTCCTCCATTCTCTCTACAAGGTGTTCAGCTCACTTCCCCCAATGAGTTCAAGGAGATGGTGCTCTCTCCTAACTTGAACCCTAGTTATTCATTCTCATTTCCATTTCCCTCTTTCTCCCTTTTATTCAATCTTTGCATTGTAAGATGTCAGCTACACTTCTAAAGCCTCTGGGTGGTGGTGAAGAATCATTATTGCTCTCACTCTGAACATTTTCATTTATAGTGTGTTCAAACACAGTTTTCATTCGGCTCATCACTCAATAAGTTCTCTTCTTCAGCTTCTAAATCATGGACTTTCATTCGGTACATCTGTTGATGATATATGCTGAGGTATTCAATGCTTCAGCCCACAAGTTCTTAGGTAAACTGCTCCCCCTCAGCAAGCATCTAGTCATTTCCACTGAAATCCTGTTCTTCCTCTCAGCTACCCCATTCTGTTGGGGTGTGTAGCTGGCTGTTAGCTGATGTTTAATTCCTGTCTCAGTGTAGAATTCATCAAAAGACTTTGAGGTGAATTCTCCACCTCTATCTGTTCTCAGGACTTTTATCCTTGAGTTAACTTCATTCTCAACTGCTGATATATTTGAACTTCTTGAACAGATTCAGAGTTTCGGATTTATCCTTCAAGAAATACACCCACACCATCCTGCTCCAATCATCCACAAACACTGCAACATATTTACATCCAGAGTAAGAATCAATACTTAAAAAGTGCATATCAATACTTAAGAATCAATAAGTGCATATCAATACTTAAGAATCAATACCTTCAATCATATGTTTAGTGGTCATATCAATAAGTGATTGTTCATTGACATGTCCCATGCGTTTATGCCATAGACTACAACAATATTACTTGAGTATACCTAAAGACTGCAATGCAAAATTTCAGACATCTTACATGGGTAATTTATGTACATGATATTGAACTTGATTAACTTAGAAAGCTTAAGTCAAAACAGATTGGAGTAAACATGACGTTAGGAAGAATAACAGGCACCCAGCCCTTAAATGATTAATGATGCATATGTCCACAGGTATTAATGAACTCTAACACTTGTTAATCCAATTCAAGCCAATCCGAATAGGAAAGAAAGACCCCAAGAATGTATTCCTGCTGAGTTCAAGTAGTTGTTAATCCACTGTCTTTCTTACATATACAAAAGTGATAGATCATAAGGTTTACATGCTAATTGAAATAATCCAAGAATTTCAAATAACCAAGGAACTATTTTTGACTACACCTACCCAACCACCAGACCTCTCCACCACCAACTCAAACTGATGTAATATACTAATATGTAGAGTTCCTCAGTGCTAGCAAGTTGAACTACTATTGAAAAAAGGATTCCATCTAAAGTTCTAAACCGCACAAAGGACAATATATATTATGCATAAAGTCAATTGCGACTGAGAATAAGCTGCTAGAAATTGCACTCTATGGATTGTTGTTTCCTCTAAGTTTGTGCAGGAAATGACTGTGGAGGGAGCCTCTCTATTTTTGACCGACTCCTTGTAACCTAGTCCCTTTGGGCTTTTTCCGAGGTTTCCTTCTTCCTCCGTATATTCCCTTACTCCCCTACTTAGCTTGTATTTCTCAATTCTTTTGATAATTATAAGTCTTACTTTCCTAAAAATATATGGATTGTTGTTTCATGTCTCTCTTTTATGAAAACATGCACCATGATGAAACCTTTGATATAACCATCACAAGTTAGAATAACTGATGTTCAGTGGCAGTGACTGTTTCTAAAACCTAGCTTAAAATCTTTACAAGTTATCATCCAAGCGCGTAATGTAAATGCATCCGCCAATGCTAACTTCAAGAACTTCTTACAATTAGCTTAAAATGCAGTATTTGAAATGTATCTTATAATTACAGATTAATGACAAATATTTGAGCTATTTCTTATTACATTTTATCAAGTTTCTATGATCTAGTTTTATTATTTTTTGTAGCTTCCCCGAGACAGAAGTGGTTAGAGACATTTCATCAATTATTAAGGGAAATTTCACGGGTGTATGGCCATATTGGTCTGAAGTGCCATCACATCTGAAGGAGTTACTCTGGGACAAATTTAAGGTAAATTATTTTAAAATTTTGATTATGATAATTATATGTTACTGATATATAAACCCCTAAAATTGAAATTTTTATCTCCACTATTGTGTATTTGGGTTTTTTTAGGCAGTTTATCGTTGGGATCCTTCTCAGACCGATGAGGTTCGAGAAATATGGGACAAGACGACTTGTCGACGCTTCTCTGATAATATGTGTGATGCTAGAAATTATGCAAAAAGAAAGGCTAACACCGATGATATTCGCCGAACTAGCGGTTTTGGCCCTCCGTGGATACCTCCAGATATTTGGAATCAACTTATTATTGAGCATTGGGATACAGATAAGTGGAGACGAAAATCAGAAGTCGATCGTCTCAATCACAAGAAGGAGGTAGATGGTGACATTTCACTTCATACAGGTGGATCTATTTCATTTGTCGCTCATCGAAAAAAACTGGTACGATATTGATAATATTGTTGTCATACAAAATTTATATTAATATTGTCAACTAAATATTATTTATCTTTTTTGTAGGAAGAAAAGTTGAATCGACCACCTACACATCTTGAGTTGTTTAAACACACCCATAAGCGAAAGAGTGGTGAGGGTGACTTTGTCGACGACAAATCACAAAAAGTTGTGGTATGTACTTGATTTAACTAATAATTAACTAATTTTTGAAATCTAATAATTAACTATTTTAAAAAAAATTGTACAGGAGACTTATGAGGCATCAATTATAGAGAAGTATGGCACAGATGCATCATTACACCCGAATTTTGATCCCGAAGAATGGATTAATGCCTCTGGACCCCCGTCTCATAATCAGGTTTATGGTTTTGGATGTCAAGAGGGTGTTAAATCTGTTATTGGGAGTTCAAGCTCTCAAGGAAGTACATCCTCAAGTTATGGGCATCGTCGGACACATGATGAGTGGAACAATATGCAGATGGAGGTGGCATCCATGCGAGAGCACATCACCCACTTGGAGACATCGATGCAATCACAAGTGGAGGCTCAAGTGCGCTTGCTATTGACACAGCTTGGTATTCCTATCAATCCTTCAGAATCAATAAATTCTCCATCGAGTTCCACCGCACCACCTCCACCACCTCCACCTCCACCTCCATCAGCTGGGTAAAGAAATAGGTTAGTAAATTAAACTATTCCATTCTTAATTCAATTATCAGCATGCTATAGAATTCTCAGCATGCTCTCACAGAAGTTCAAAACACTAACCCTCACCATCTTTACCAAGCCTGCATGAGGAACAAGTAATTACATATGTGAAGTTCCAATCTAAGAGAGTCTAACATAAAGAAAGAGGTGAGCTAATGTCGGGACCTAGAATAAACTTGGATTAGTAATCAATATGCCCCGCTCACTTACAATTCTAGGATTAGTAATTAGAGAGCATGATATTCTCAGTATGCTGTGGAATTCTCAGCATGCTGTGGAATTCTCAGCATGCTCTCACAGCATGCTCTCACAACATGCTGAGTGAATTCTCAGCATGCTGAGAATTCAGCATGCTATCTCAGCTCTCTCAGCATGCTCTCACAGCCTGAGTGAATTCTCAGCATGCTCTCACAGCATGCTGAGTGAATTCTCAGCATGCTCTGCATCACAATGAGCTACTATCAGCATGCTCTCACAGCCTGAGTGAATTCTCAGCATGCTGAGTGAATTCTCAGCATGCTGATAATTCAGCATGCTATCTCAGCTCTCTCAGCATGCTCTCCTAGCATGCTGAGTGAATTCTCAGCTCTCACAGCATGCTGAGTGAATTCTCAGCTCTCACAGCATGCTGAGTGAATTCTCAGCATGCTGAGTGAATTCTCAGCATGCTCTGCATCACAATGAGCTACTGTCAGCATGCTCTCATAGCCTGAGTGAATTCTCAGCATGCTGAGAATTCAGCATGCTATCTCGGCTCTCTCAACATGCTCTCCTAGCATGCTGAGTGAATTCTCAGCTCTCTCAACATGCTGAGAATAATTCTCAGCATGCTCTCACAGCATGCTGAGTGAATTCTCAGCATGCTCTGCATCACAATGAGCTACTGTCAGCATGCTCTAACAGCCTCAGTGAATTCTCAGCATGCCATCTCAGCTCTCTCAGCATGCTCTCCTAGCATGCTGAGTGAATTCTCAGCATGCTCTCCTAGCATGCTGAGTGAATTCTCAGCATGCTGATAATTCAGCATGCTATCTCAGCTCTCTCAGCATGCTCTCCTAGCATGCTGAGTGAATTCTCAGCTCTCACAGCATGCTGAGAATAATTCTTAGCATGCTCTCACAGCATGTTGAGTGAATTCTCAGCATACTCTGCATCACAATGAGCTACTGTCAGCATGCTCTCACAGCCTGAGTGAATTCTCAGCATGCTGAGAATTCAGCATGCTATCTCAGCTCTCTCAACATGCTCTCCTAGCATGCTGAGTGAATTCTCAGCTCTCTCAGCATGCTGAGAATAATTCTCAGCATGCTCTCACAGCATGCTGAGTGAATTCTCAGCATGCTCTGCATCACAATGAGCTACTGTCAGCATGCTCTCACAGCCTGAGTGAATTCTCAGCATGCTGAGAATTCAGCATGCTATCTCAGCTCTCTCAGCATGCTCTCCTAGCATGCTGAGTGAATTCTCAGCATGCTCTGCATCACAATGAGCTACTGTCAGCATGCTCTCACAGCCTGAGTGAATTCTCAGCATGCTGAGAATTCAGCATGCTATCTCAGCTCTCTCAGCATGCTCTCCTAGCATGCTGAGTGAATTCTCAGCTCTCTCAGCATGCTGAGAATAATTCTCAGCATGCTCTCACAGCATGCTGAGTGAATTCTCAGCATGTTGAGTGAATTCTCAGCATGCTCTGCATCACAATGAGCTACTGTCAGCATGCTCTCACAGCCTGAGTGAATTCTCAGCATGCTATATCATATGTCATCAGTATTCACTATCACCTCTAACAACTGGTATACAAACTTGCATTGACACCCGAAATAATGAGAAATGGTGATTGCATGGTGTTACTAATGGTAAAAATAACCTGATAGAGCATTTAGGAAACTGGGTATCCCTCTGCTATTATATTGTTAACCTCTTTGTTTGCAACATCAAAATCCCCAGACTTGCAAGCTCCAAATAGTGCCTGAACTGCATCCTGGGGGATTACCTGAAGAATCACAGCATAAAGAATGAAAGTCATAATAAAAGTGCCAAAGATTATATATAAGCCAAGCAAAAATAAGCATTCAGTTCTGAAATATGACATATCATTACTTTATGCCTACTCTTAACAGATTCATGAACAAAAAACTGAAGTATGAATAAGGAAGCTATGGAAAACATCAATTCTCATCATGCTATTGTTACAATTCAGCATGCTGCATTAAAATTAAACTTGAACTTGTTGCTTTTATGCACATTAAACTTGGTAAATTAAACTTGTTGAGAATGAACATGTTGGGAATTCATTCTCAGCATGCTGAGTGAATTCCAATTCTCAGCTGTGAATTCAGCATGCTGAGTCAATTCTCAGCATGCGTGAATTCTCAGCATGCTATTGATATAATTCAACATGTTGCATTGTTAGGTATTTCTCATTTCATTGAGTTATAAACTTTATTTACAACTTCAGAGTGTCAGTTTATTATTTTGCATTGAGTTACAAACATCGTATTCCTCATTTCATTGCCTCATTATTTTTTTTGTTTCTACATGCAGGTAAAAGGATGAAGTGCAAGGATCAGCTTTTTGGAAAAACTTATCTTATGTATTTGAAACTTTGGAACTTTGGAACTTTGAAACTTTGTAAATATTTGAATAACACAATGTATTTCAAAATTACTGGTATACAATGGTTTCTTATGTGTGTGGATTTTAATGTGTGATTCAAAAATTATTTTTCAGATTTCGTGTGATCAAATTTATATGTGATTTCATTATTTGAGGATTGATCAGGTACACATATAACAAAATAAAATATCTGTTGATCAAAATTGGTAGATTCTAATTCCAACGAATTTACCAACAGATACATATATACGTTGGTATTACCAACAGATAGGTTTCGTTGGTATTACCAACAGATATTTTATTTTGTTGGTAATACCAACGGTATGCGTTGGTAATACCAATGGACAAATATCCGTTGGTAATACCAACGAAAACATATCCGTTGGTAATACCAACGGACAAATATCCGTTGGTAATACCAACGAACAAACATCCGTTGGTAATACCAACGAATATATGTATCCGTTGGTATTACCAACAAAATAAAATATCTGTTGGTAATACCGACAGATTAATTAAAATCCGTCGGTATTACCGAGGAGCCTTTTACCGACGGATTTTACCGACAGTCACTCCGTCGGTAACAATATTACCGACAGATTTTTGGGTATTACCGACGGATTTGGTCCGTCGGTAATACCCTATTTTCTTGTAGTGTTATTAACTATTAAAAATAGCAAATCAACTCAGATTGGAATCATAAAACATATAAAACATAAATTTTCAATACGACAAGCAAAACGAGACATCGACCGCCTACTGCTTTCAAAATCTGGAGTTTCGATGGCTAAACAGACCTCGCTAATGAATCCAGAAAGTTGATTAGGTGAAAATTCATATATAACATGAATATTTTTGCTAACTTTAAGGTATTGAAATAATTATTTAGAATAATAGAAAAAATACCTTAATTTATTTAATAAATCACTGTTACGAATAAATATAATGGTGCTGCAATTCAAATAAATCCGCAATGAAATCTCAGTCTTCCATCTAATATGATGCAATCACAGCCCTCTATTTAACATAATGCAATCTCAGCCTTACATCTAACAAGATGCAATTACAGCCCTCCATCTACTTGATGCAATCACAACCTTACATCCAACCAGATGCAATCGCAATACATATACATGATGCAATCTAAGCCTTATATCTAACCTGATGCAATCTCATCCCTCCATCAACACAAAATCAAATTCCTGCCCTTCATCTCAACCAATTCAATCCAGTCATTCATCTCACACAAATCAATCTCAACCCTCTATTTCATCTCCCCACCTAGGTCACCTTCATCTCCTCCTGCACTCCACCGCTGCTGCCGCCCTTCCCCGATCGGCCAGGCCACCAGCAGCGCTGACACCGATGTCGGCACCGACACCGACGCTGGCACCGACACCGACGCCGGCACCGACACCAACGCCGACACTGCCCGCGCATGGCAGCGACGCCACGCCGGGCGCCGCTGCTTGCTGTCCCTGCGGCGCCTCGCCGGACGCCGCCTCTCGGCGCGGCCGGCGCCGACAGCAGCCTGCACAAAAATGGAAGAAAAAGAAAAACAAAGATATTTTTTTCTAAAAGGGGTAAACAACATGATTCAATAAATAAACAATCAATCCGACCTCCGATCTGATATGAGAAAACACATAAAAAATCGATAAAAACCCCGAGACGTGAGAACAACGACATGAATCAAGAATTGGAGAAAAGAATGTCTAAATCCACTCACAGGACAAAGACAAAACGGAAGGAAAAGACGCATAGGATCTTCCCCTGATCGACTTCGATGAACTCGCGAAAATTCGGCTCCGACGGCTCCTCCTCCTCGGCGGCGCCCTCTCTCCTCTCTCCTTTTGCCTCAGTTGGTGTGCAGCTAAATCCCCTGGCCGCACACCCTAGGGTCTAATTTATAGACACTGGTTGGGTCCTAATGACCAAAATACTTCTACCTAAGCTATTCGACTTAAACATTCCATAACTCACTCGTTCTAACTCCAATTTGAGATCCGATTGCACCGCTAAATTAGCCTCGAGACCCTGTATCATCCTAGCATGATAAATAACAGAGATAAGATAAATAAAATTTTCATTAATTTTTCTACATTAAATGCTTACTTGGGTCTAATCCCGAAACTTTCCGCCAATCCGCGCTAACTAGGGCCCATGATCCCTCGCTCAAGAATAAAATATTATTATTAAGATTTTGGATATTACAAGAAAAGGGCACTAATCTTTATTAATGAGAGATGAAATTTGGCCAATACAAGAGAATCGAAATAAAACCAAGAACTAAACTGTAAAGAAAAAATATTATATAAAATCGGCTATCTTTCTGCACCTCGAAATCTAGATTACTGCTTCTGCCTGAAAATTATGAATGTGACGTCTTTGATCTTCTTACTTCTACCTGAGACGGTGTGAAGAAGAAAAGAGCTGCTGAAAAAAAAATCTTGTTTGAAAAATAGAGTCGTCGGGATGATATGAAATTTTGGAATAAACCTCCTCTAATAGACAAAGAGAGTCGACTTATTGCCTTCATGATCGGCAAGAATATTGAGGAAATATTCGAGATGAGGCATTCGATCATATATATCATACGGCTGCAACATATGATTTGAACAATTAATTTGGAATTTGATCGAGAAATCAGTAGAGGCGGGGATCAATTTGAGTTCGGTGCAAAGAACTCGGTCAACAATGTCGGGCTGAAGAAAATAAATACAGATGTGCACTGCGATTTGATCAAAAAAGTGCGGCTGGGAAAAATCCACGTGAAGACATGCAGCTGCAAGAGAAATTAGTGCCTGAAGGGCACTGCAGGAAAATTTCTCGGGTCAAAAGCACGAGTCACCTGCGCCATGTGCTGCATGCGGGTGAGCCTACGCGATCCGCCAACGCTTGGCACTGCGTGCGCTGCATGCCAATGCAGCGCAAGGCGGCTGGGTTGGACTCGGCCCAATAGTATTATTTATTTATTTATTTATTTTTGATCCAGTCATATGTTTCATCGGATTTAAATAGAATTAACCCTCATAATTTCTTCATTTGATGAGATTTAAGCCCAATGTAACATTTTTCTCTTCTCCCAAGAGCCCTGTAAGACTAACCTGTGTCTTGAATCAATCTAACCAATTTCATGCAGTACTCAAACTTGGTTATTGGAAGAACTTTTGTTAGCATATCTGTAGGATTATGAGCTGTGTCAATTTTCTGAAGCTTGATTTTACCTTTTGAAAGAATGTCCTTGATGAAGTGAAATCTGACATTAATGTGTTTTGTCCTTTCATGTTACATCTGGTCTTTTGATTGATGAATTGCACTGACTGTCACTGTGTACAACTATGTCCATCTTTTTGGAAGTTAATTTTTTTAGGAGATTCCCTAGCCAAATCGCTTCTTTAATTGTTTTTATAATTGCCATGTATCTTGTTTCAGTGGTAGAGAGGGCAACTGTTGGTTGTAGTCCGTCTACAGTAAAGATGTAGGCAGTGATGGATCTCCTCTTGTCAAGATCACTGGCATAGCCAGAGTCTGAATATCTTGCAAAGAGTCATTAGTTCCATCAAAAATAAGACCACTTTCATAAGTACCTTGTAGGTAGCACAAAATCCACCAGCCTCCCAATGTGCTTTTCTCAAATTTGTCATGTATCGGCTCACAATACTAATTGCATGTGTTATGTATGGGTGGGTACAAATCATGGCGTACATAAGACTGCCAACTGTGCTTGCATAAGTTACTTATGATATACCAATTCTTTCTTTTTCATCTTTTGGGCATAACAATTCTGACAAATTTGAAGTGAGCGGCAAGAGGTGTCTTGACGGATTTTCTTCTTGCATGCCAAAGCACTCAACCACCTATTTTACATAAGTCTCATGTGTTAGGTATAGCTTTCTTTTTGTGTGGTCGCGCTTTATCTACATACCAATGATTTTTCTTG
The DNA here is from genome assembly GCA_034359265.1 of Canna indica. Taxonomy (NCBI): domain Eukaryota; kingdom Viridiplantae; phylum Streptophyta; class Magnoliopsida; order Zingiberales; family Cannaceae; genus Canna; species Canna indica. Next base: position 65,746,980 of record CP136890.1, on the reverse strand, counting down.
CAGTCCCAAGGTCTTTCATGTTAAATTCACCCTTAAGGTGTTTCTTAAGCCTGTCTATTTCAGTAATATCTTTTGCTGCAATAAGCATATCATCAACATAAATGAGCAAATAAATCATAAAAATAACTAATTTCTTTAAGTAAACACAACTGTCAAAAGTTGATCTACTGAAAGCAATATCAAGCATAAACTGATCAAACCTCTTATACCATTGTTTGGAAATTGTTTGAGGCCATAGAGTGACTTCTATAGGATGCAGGCATGATCAACTTTTTTTTTCTTTTCAAACCCTTCTGGTTATGTCATGTAGATCTATTCTTCTAAGTCACTGTGTAGCAAAGTTGTCTTTACGTCAAGCTGTTCTAACTCCAAGTCTTGCATGGCTATTAATGCTAGAAGAACACTAATAGAGATATGTTTAACCGCAGGAGAAAAAATATCTTTATAGTCAATACCTTCCTTTTTACTATATCCCTTTGCCACAAGCCGAGCTTTATAGATATCACATTCTTTGATTTTGTAGATCCACTTGCACCCAACAAGTTTCTTGTGTGGTGGAGGCTTCACAAGTTCTCAAGTATTATATTTTTGCAATGACATGAATTCTTCTGTAATAGCTTCATGCCACTTCCTTTAATCTGTCTGATTTAAGACTTCTTTATACGAGGTTGGTTCTTTACTGCATAGTGTTTCTTCAGCCACTACTACAGTACAAGTAGTAACATTTGCATACCTAGGATTAGGACATGATGCTCGCCTAGGTTGGTTGAGGGCGATGGAATAAGGATGCTCCTCCTCAATATTATATTGGCTCCTCTTGGACCTGAACATATTCTTCAGTGGTCTATTCTGATGAAGCAGTGTCATTGGCTTTTGCGGAAGGTGGTCGAGGCGCAGGTGTAGGGAACTAGAATTCTTGGGTAGCAGGCTGAGATGGTGTTTCTTCTTGTGGCAGTGGAGATGTAGGTTCCTCAGAGTCCTTCTTTTCTTTGTCCTCCTTTTTCATTTTCAAGAGTACATGTTCATCAAAAATTACATCTCTATGAATTTCTGCTTTACAATTATTTAGACACTACACTTTATAGCCTTTCACTCCTCTAGGGCATCCTAAGAAAATACAATTCTTTGATCTATGTTCTAATTTTCCTTCATTCACGCTAATATAGAGAGTGCTCCCAAAAATTTTGAGTTGATCATAAGAAGCTAGCAATGTTGGCCTAAGGTTTACAACCTTGGTCTTGATCTTGGTTTTGATCTTGGTTTTGATGATAACAAACATGGAACTAATGATTTCATGGAGAATTATTTTCAGGTTCCATATCGATTAGTGCACGACATCCATGATCAAATATATCAAAGAAATCAAGAAACCGAAAGGACGTTGGTCGATGCGCTCGGATTCGTCGAAAAGATAGAGTCTAGGTTTAGGATGTCTAGATAAATTATGAATCCTCATGATGATGCAAAGAAATCCAAAAACCAAACCCGAATCCCAAAACACGAAAACCCAGAAAATTAAAAAATATCCTGAAATTCACTAGCCTAGGGAGCTCCTTGGAGGGCTACATAACCTAGACATTTTTTTGGCGCCAAAAGTATCGGTAATTGTTCCTTAGGTAAAAACTAGATAACGAGATATTTTTAAAGATTTTTTGGAAACCTTTAGCCACCCATATTTGACCCGGGAGATTATAAAAGTTTCGATTTTCGAAAATTTGTACTAGACCCCAAAAGTTAGATTTTGATTTTTTAGATATTTTTATTGAATTCAAATGGGGGTAATCATTATATAACATTTATGTTTTAAAGTTATTTACTTCAATCTAATAAATGTTATATAAGACTATTGAAGAATCAACAAATCAGAAAAATAGCAAACTGCCCAAACGAGCAATCATAAGATCGAGAAATCAGCAGAGGCAGTGATCAATTTAAGTTTTGTCACACCCCAACTGAGGGTAGTGTGACCGGCCAGGGCCTACATCCTACTCTGTAGCCTACTGTCTACATTGACATAAGGAAAATCAAATCGTATCGATAAAAAAAATCTCAACACACTTTATTAAAAGTTTTTAAAATCACAATTTTATGTTTTCCAAAACATGTAAGAACACCAACATCAAAATAACTGAACATTTCAAGTAACAAGTTTTACAACTCTTTTAAATACAACTATCAGTGTAGAAACTAAAAGCAACTACTAGACACTGGTCTAAGACTCATGGATGCCGCTACGAGATATGGCACCGCCTCCCGCCCACTAGCTGCACCATGTCGACATGCCAAAGTCACTACTCATGCTCTGCAAAAATAAAGAATAAACTGTGAGTCTACTTGGGACTCAGTGAGTGGCTCTAGCGAACCTCCACCTATGCCTCAGTTATGCATGCATATCGTATAAGGTAGCAAAATGAATGTACAAGGAGGTAAACTATTTCTAATGCGACTACCGACCCCAATGGGTCAATCTGTACAAACTGAACATGTGATAACCTACCATCTCGGCCTATCAAGCCTCCGGCATCCGGCCCTTGGGCCTACTTATGGAATAAATATCTCGATTACAGCCGTCCCTACCATATCAGGTAGTATCATACTGATCATCAATAACATCATCTCAAGATGTAAGCAAACAATCCCGAGCCGTCGACTAGGATGGTCCACTAGTCTTCGGACACCGTCTGGGGTAAGGATAGCTAGTCCCATCCAACTGCGGTCTGGCACCTAGCGGGCCCGCTGGCACACCTCAAGATCCAACACTGGCCAAGCTGAGCATTGGGCATTCCCGACCTCCACGCTCCTCGGCGGAACATCTCAAGCATATAACACAATCAATGTCCTAGGGTTTCCATAAACACACTTCGGGCCATTGCCCATATCTGGCCCTAATCCGGGCTACAGGGTCAAAAATTTATGCCGCCCTTTCAAAATGTGTACACCTAAGAGTTCTAGGTTTCCAAATGTTTACAAGAAGTCCCAGAAGTGATATCATCTCCTAGCTAAGTTTTCATATAAGTTCGATGAACGTCTCGTGACGCCTTACATGTTATCTAACCTTCCACACTACATTGGGTGAGGAATTCCTTGTATCGACTTTGGAATTCCGCCTATGAACATTTTTGGACAGCATGTATAATCTAAAGAAAAATATTCAAATGTTACAACATCTACTATATATAACCACAATATTCATGCATAATAACTTTACACTATCTTAGGAATTAAGCTCAATAAGAAACAATTATCTAGCATGGCAAGGTAGCAATGAATTAAAAAATGTAGGAAATATTAAGCATGGTAAACAATTGCGACATTAAATATCTAATGTTAAGGATGGTCATAAAGCTAGCATTCCTACAATCTCATAATCAATCAATTTACTTGCTATGATTGGTGTTCTTCCTAAGTATCGTCGTATCTCTTTTGTAGAACCTTATAATCATGAAAGTTTCCATCTAAAGCTACCCTCTTTCCCCTCCCTAGGCTTGGCCGAGCCATGAGCAAGGAAAACATTGCTCGGCGATGGCCCTTAAGGTAGAAAAGGAAAAGGGGACTCTAACTATGCCTCTAATTCTTCGATTTCGATTTAACCTAATATCAAGTGGACTATTTTACCACTTCCCTTACCCTTGGCCGAACCCTCTTCATGAGGTGTAGGGTTCATTCGGCCACATCAAAGGTTTTAATCCCTCACCCCCTTCTCCTTGCTCTTCTCCCTCTCTCCCTAGGCTGCCTTTTGCAACTCCAAGGATGAGTCGCACGACACAAGGATGAGGGGTTTTAATCCCTCATCTAGCCTTTCATATAGGCTCTTGACTCACCGGACTCATACTCAAAACTTGACTAAACTCGAACTCAACTTGGGTTCCGAGTCAACCCACAACATGAGTCGATTTAAACTTGATTTAAGGTATGATTGCATAAAAGGAAGGTCAATCACGCAATAAAATTCCATGCATCATTATTCGAGTCATACCTTTTCACTTGAGGCGATCCTGAGGCTCGACTCGACTATCCCCGGGTTCGGCGTGCTGCACCAAAAATAGATTTTTATATTAGGAAATTTCTCGGGTCTTACAACCTTCCCCCCTCAAGGGAAATTCGTCCTCGAATTTACTTGAATAAGAAGGAAGGGTAGCGCTCTCTCATGTCCTGCTCTACCTCCCAAGTGACCTCTTGCCCGGAATGGTGCTCCCATTTGACCTTTACCAGGGCAATTTCTTTGGACCTTGGCTTCCTGATTTGGTGGTCAAGGATATCTACAGACCTTTCCTCGAACGAGATGACCGAATCTACCTCGATGGAAGAGGGCTCGATCACATGCGAATCATCTTTTACATATTTTCGCAACATGGATACATGGAAGACCGGGTGTACTCTACTTAGGCTAGGAGGTAATGCCAGCTCATAGGCCACCTCGCCCCTCCGCTTGAGAACGATAAAAGGTCTAATATATCTAGGGCTCAGCTTCCCCTTCTTTCCAAATCGGACCACCCATATTATAGGAGTGAGCTTCAGAAATACTAAGTCACCCTCGGCAAATTCCAATTCGCTGGCCTTCTTGTCGGCATACTTTTTTTGTCGACTCTGGGCCGCCAACAATCTTTTCTTTATAGCCTTTACTTTCTCTACCGCTTCCTCATCAGATCAGGGCCCACCATGAGTGATTCCCTGGCCTTAAAATAGCCCACCGGAGACCTACACCGCCGCCCATACAAAGCCTCAAAAGGGGCTATGCCAATGCTACTGTGATAGCTATTGTTGTAGGCGAACTCTATCAACGTTAGGTGCCTCCCCCAGCCGTCGGACATATCCAGGATGCATGCTCTTACCATGTCCTCCAAAGTTTGGATGGTCCTCTCTGACTGCCCAACAGTCTGTGTATGGAAAGCTGTGCTGAAACGGACCTGGGTACCTAAGGCTTCCTGGAAGGACTGCCAAAACCGGGCTGTGAACTGGGTACCGCGGTCGAATATAATCATCACCGGGGTACCATGATATGCCACAATCCTATCCAAGAACAGTCGGGCGTACTGCTCCACAGAGAAGGTAGTTTTCAATGGTATGAAGTGTCCGATCTTGGTTAATCGGTCCACTACCACCCAAATAGAATCAAAACCGCCTTTTGAGTTAGGCAATATGGTCACTAGATCCATGGTGATTTTCTCCCATTTCCGCTCGGGCACCTCGAGGTTTTGCAGAAGCCCCGCAGGCTTAAGGTGTTCGGCCTTCACATATTGGCAGACCAGACATTTGGAGACAAACTCTGCTACCTCTCTTTTTATACATTCCACCAGTAATGCTGCCTTAAATCCCGGTACATCTTTGTAGCCCCAGGATGCATCGTGTAAGTGGAACGATGACCCGGTTCTAGTACTTGCCTGCGCACCTCAGCCATATCTGGTACTACTAAGCATGGTAAACAATTGCAACATTAAAGATCTAATGCTAAGGATGGTCATAAAGCTAGCATTCCTACAATCTCATAATCAATCAATTTACTTGCTATGATTGGTTTTCTTCCTAAGTATCGTCATACCTCTATTGTTGAACCTTATAACCATGAAAGTTTTCATCTAAAGCTACCCACTTTCCCCCTCCCTAGTCTTGGCTGAGCCATGAGCAAGGAAAACCTTGCTTGGCCATGGCCCTTAAGGTAGAAAAGGAAAAGGAGACTCTAACTATGCCTCTAATTCTTCAATTCCGATATAACTTAATATCAGGTGGATTATTTTACCCCTTCTCTTACCCTTGGCCGAACCCTCTTCATGAGGTTTAGGGTTCATTCGGCCACATCAAAGGTTTCTAGGGAAGACATGCTTCATAACACGTAAAATTGACGATTAAGACTACATCATTCATGAACATGAGATCGTCCAAGGCTTTCTTTCCGTCAAGGGAATTGGAGAAAATTTTGGCATGACCTTTCCCCTTTTTCCAGAACTCGACAACCCTAGTACTTAAGAAATCAGCGAAGAAACAAGATAATCCGACAAGAACTTGTAGAAAGCAGTGAATCCACATCGATGAAACCAAGATCCACATCTAGGGGTTCGGTTACCCGCCTCCCCCAAGCTTTCAAATTCTAACCACTCACCTTGATTGCGGAGAACAAAAGATCAGATGACGATGACTTTGAATCTTTCGGCGACGGCGCGAAATCCCTGATCGATCCAAGTCCCCCTTCTCCTTGCTCTTCTCCCTCTCTCCCTAGGCTGCCTTGTGCGACTCCAAGGATAAGTCACATCACACAAGGATGAGGGGTTTTAATCTCTCATCTAGCCTTCCATATAGGCTCTTGCCTCACCTGACTCGTACTCAAAACTCGACTAAACCCGAACTCAACTTAGGTTCTGACTCAACTCACAACATGAGTCGATTTAAACTTGATTTAAGGTATGATTGCATAAAAGTAAGTCAATCACCTAATAAAATTCCATGCATCATTAGTCGAGTCATACCTTTTCAATCGAGGCGATCCTAAGGCTCAACTCGACTATACTCGGGTCCGGCTGCTGCACCAAAAATAGATTTTTATATTAGGAAATTTTCCTGAGTCTTACAACCTTCCCCCCTTAAGGGAAATTCGATCACATGTGAATCATCTTTTACATATTTTCGCAACATGGATACATGGAAGACCGGGTGTACTCTACTTAGGCCAAGAGGTAATGCTAGCTCATAGGCCACCTCACCCCTCCGCTTGAGAACGGGAAAAGGTCCAATGAATCTAGGGCTCAGCTTCCTCTTCTTCCCAAACCGGACCACCCCTTTCATAAGAGAGACCTTCAGAAAGACTAAGTCACCCTCGGCAAATTCCAATTCCCTAGCCTTTTTAAAGGCATATATTTTCTGTCGACTCTGGGCCGCCAGCAATCTTTCCTTTATAGCCTTTACTTTCTCTACCGCTTCCTCAACCAGATCAGGGCCCACCATGATTGATTCCCCGGCCTCAAAATAACCCACCGGAGACCTACACCGCCGACCATACAAAGCCTCAAAAGGGGTCATGCCAATGGTATTGTGATAGCTATTGTTGTAGGCGAACTCTATCAGCGGTAGGTGCCTCTCCCAGCCGTCGGCCATATCCAGGATGCATGCTCTGAGCATGTCCTCCAAAGTTTAGATGGTCCTCTTTGACTGCCCGTCAGTTTGCGGGTGGAAAGCTGTGTTGAAATGCACCTGGGTACCCAAGGGTTCCTGGAAGGACTGCCAAAACCGGATTATGAACTGGGTACCGCGGTCGGATATAATCATCACCGGTGTACCATGATATTCCACAACCCTATCTAAGAACAGTCGGGCATACAGCTCCGCAGAGAAGGTAGTTTTCACTGGTATGAAGTGTGCGGTCTTGGTTAACCGGGCCACTACCACCCAAATGGAATCAAAACCGCCTTTTGACTTAGGCAATCCGGTCACTAGATCCATGGTGATTTTCTCCCATTTACACTCGGGCACCTTGAGGTTTTGCAGAAGCCCCGCAGGCTTAAGGTGTTCGGCCTTCACCTACTCGCAGACCAGACATTTGGAGACAAACTCTACTACCTCTCTTTTCGTACCTTTCCACAAGTAATGCTGCCTTAAATCTTGGTACATCTTGGTACCCCCCGGATGCATCATGTAAGTGGAACGATGACCCAGTTCCAGGACTTGCCTGCGCACCCCAACCATATCTGGTACTACTATCCGGTCTCTGAACCTCAGTACACCCTCTGAGTTCAATCTGAAATCGTTCTCTGCATCGCCTCTTTGCACCAGATCCTTGGTCAGCACACAAAAGGCATCCTCCCCCTGCGCGGCTTGCAGCATATCCACTAGCATGGACTGTACCCGCAGGTGTGTCATCAGGGCACCTGAAGTTTACACTGATAAGGTTGCACCCCCATCTAGGCACAAAGCCAACTATTGAGCTAGAGGCCTCCGCTTAACTTCCAAATGAGCTAAATTTCCCATGGACTTTCTGCTTAGAGCATCTGCTACCACATTTGCTTTACCCGGATGATACATAATGGTGCAATCATAATCCTTTAGGAGCTCTAGCCACCTCCTCTGCCTGAGGTTCAGCTCCTTTTAGATAAGCAAGTACTGGAGGCTCTTGTGATCTGTGTAGATCTCGCAAGTCTCCCCCGTACAGGTAGTGCCGCTAAAGATTCAGTGCAAAGACCACTCCCGCTAGTTCTAGGTCATGCGTCGGACTTCTCACGAACTTTCAGTTGGCGGGACACGTAAGTGATGACTTTGCCAAACTACATTAAGACGCAGCCCAGACCAACCCGAGAGGCATCATATAAGACTACAAACTCTCCTGAGCCAGAAGGTACTGCCAACACGGGTGCAGATGTCAAACATGCCTTGAGCTTCTGAAAGCTCACCTTGCATTTGTCATCCCAAACGAACCTGACCTGCTTCGTGGTCAACCGAGTCAAAGGGGCTGCAATTCTGGAGAAGTTCTCCATGAACTTTTGGTAGTACTCGAACAAACCAATGAAATTGCGGACCTCAGTCACGCTAGTCGACCGTTTCCAGTTCTGCACCGCTTCTATCTTGGTAGGATCTACCCTCATCCCTTCCTTGGACACTACATGGCCGAAGAATCCTACACTTTCCAACCAAAATTCACACTTGGAAAATTTTGCAAACAGGCGGTGCTCTCTGAGGGTTTCTATGACCATTCTCAGGTGCTCAGAGTGATCTTCTTCACTCTTGGAGTAAACCAGAATGTCGTCAATGAAGATGATCACAAAGTTGTTCAGGTACTCCATAAATACCCTGTTCATTAGGTCCATGAAGGCAGCAGGTGCATTTGTTAGGCCAAAGGACATCACTAGAAACTCATAGTGACCGTAGCGAGTCCTAAAGGTCGTCTTAGGCACATCGCAGTCCCGGATCCTCATCTGATGGTACATGGACTTTAGATCTATATTTGAAAACCACTGTGCCCCCTGCAGCTGGTCAAACAGATCGTCTATTCTTGGTAGTGGGTAGCAATTCTTGACGGTCACCTTGTTCGGCTGCCTATAGTTGATACACAAGCGCATCGACCCATCTTTCTTCTTCACGAAGAGTACCGGAGCACCCTAGGGTGACATGCTCGGCCGAATGAAACCCAGGTCTAGAATTTCCTGCAATTGCACCTTTAACTCCCTGAGTTCGGCCGGTGCCATCCTATAAGGTGGAATGAAAATTGGTTTCACCCTGGGCTGCAGGTCAATGCAAAAATCAACTTCCCTTTTGGGCGATAATCCCGGCAATTTCTCGGGAAACACATCAGAGAATTTACAGACCACTGGGATTCCGCTGACATTCCTTGCCTCACCCCTTTCCTCCTCGGCCACAGATACGAAGGCCAGGAAGGATTGACAGCCACCTCGAAGCAACTTACGAGCCTTTAGGGCTGAGATGACCCCTATCGGCTTGCTACCTCCATCCTTTTGAAAGGTGAACTGTGGCAGCCCAGGCTTATTAAACAACACTGTTTTAGCTCTGCAATCCAACATTGCAAAGTGCTCTGCTAACCAGTCCATGCCAAGGATGACATCAAGCTCAAGAGTGGGTAGGAGTGTCAAATCCACACTCAACACATGGCCGCAGATGAGCACCTCAGAGCCTTGATATATTGAATTTGCTAAGATTGCATCGCCCGTAGGTGTTGATACTATCAATGGCCCATCGAGCATAGAGGGTGCCATCGGTAATTTCGCAGCAAATATGGTAGACACAAATGAGTGCGTGGCACCCGGATCAAATAAAACATATGCAACAGACGAACATACTAAAATAGTACTTGCCACCACTGCTTTGGACGCCTCTGCCCCATCACGGTTCATAGCATATACCCGCGTAGGCGGCCTCTCTGAATGACTGGTCCGCGGCCCCTTATTCTGTGCATGTCCCCTCTGAGCTACTGACCCCACTGACATAGGTGCCTTTCCCCTAGACTGCTCAGGCTTCTGACCAGTTCCCTCAGGACAGTCCTTCTTGAAGTGTCCGACTTGGCCACACTTGAAGCGAGCATTTGTGCGGCTAAGACATGACCCCCAGTGTCTCCGACTACAGCTGCCACACTATGGCACCTCAAATCTCTGAGAACCACCTCCTAACACTGTCGGCCTCACTGACCCGGTCCCTGGGCCCCCTGGGCCCCGATTTCCATTTTGCCCCAAGCTTTGCTGATGATCTTCCGTGGGCATTGCCCCCTCAAAGTGCCAAGGCCGACTGCCAGAACCCTGCGACCGAAACTTCTTCTTACTTGGCCCGCCATTCCTCTCAAACGGTACCAAGGCTTCTTTCCTCAGGGCTTCATCCACTACCCGAGCCAGAGTAGAATCCTCAGTGTAGTGGATAAGTCAACCAATCTGTGGCCTCAGACCTGCCACGAACCTCTTGACCCTGGCGGTATCAAACACCACTAGGGTTGGATGGTACTTGGAGAGACGGTTGAACTCCATCTCATACTCTGATACTGTCATGCCTCCAGACTGGCGCAGCATCTCGAAATCACGAGCGCGCTTGTCGCGAATAGTCATGTGTAGGTACTGCTCCTCCACAATCGCCCTGAATTCCTTCCACGTGGGAGGTGGTGTGCCAGCTGCCCTGCGGGCCTTCTAAGTATGCAGCTAGACCTTTGCCGGTCCCCTCATCTGAAGACCGACCATACGAGCAGCTGCCTCTGATGAATACCCCAGCTCCATGCATAACTCGTAGCAATCCCCAAAGAATTCTGTCACCTCCACCAGACGATCTGTTCCGGTGAACTCTGGTGGCTTCAGTGTAACAAAATTTGCATAAGTTAGGGGCCCTGGAGTTCTGACCACAGGTGCTGCTGCCTCTACCACTTCAGGTACCACTGAAACTATGGGCACTGGTTGTGGCGATGGCTGCTGAGGCTGCTGCATTTGCTATCTCAGTTCTTGCTCCTTAAGGAGCGCCTTAGTTAACTGGTTCGCCCGAGCCTGCAGTTGAGCAACCACTAACTCTTGTCCCTGACCCTCAGACGGATCCCTATCTCTGCCCTGGGCCCGGCCTCGGCCTCGACCTCAGCCTCGACATTTTGTCGAGTTACTGCCACTGCCGCTCAAAGTAGCATTTTGAGCCTCCATTGCACTATCACAGGAAAGAGAAAGAGGTTGCCTATGACATAATAAATTTTTAACAAATACCCTTTAAACTTATTATCCGCATGGTGCGCTAAGTGCATGAGTGGTCGACCAATCTCGTAGCATAACTATATCGTATGTCTGCACGCTAGCATATGCCTCATACGGTACCCAACACTGAGTCATAGATAAGACCTAACCTAGTGCTCTAATACCAACTTTGCCACACCCCAACTGAGGGTAGTGTGATCGGCCAGGGCCTACATCCTGCCCTGTAGCCTACTGTCTACACTGACATAAGAAAAACCAAATCGTATCGATAAATGAAACCTCAACACACTTTATTAAAAATTTTCAAAGTCAAAATTTTATGTTTTCCAAAACAAGTAAGAACACCAACATCAAAATAACTGAACGTTTTAAGTAACAAGTTTTACAACTCTTTTAAATACAACTATTAGTGCAGAAACTAAAAGCAACTACTAGATACTGGTCTAAGACTCATGGACGCCGCTACGAGATATGGCACCGCCTCCCGCCAACCAGTTGCACCATGTCGACATGCCAAAGTCACTGCTCATGCTCTGCAAAAATAAAGAATAAACTGTGAGTCCACTTGGGACTCAGTGAGTGGCTCTAGCGAATCTCCACCTAAGCCTCAGTTATGCATGCATATCGTATAAGGCAGCAAAATGAATGTACAAGGAGGTAAACTACTGCTAATGCGACTACCAACCCCAATGGGTCAATCTGTACAAACTGAACATGTGATAACCTGCCATCTCGGCCTATCAAGCCTCCGACATCCGGCCCTTGGGCCTACTTATGGAATAAATATCTTGGCTACAACCGTCTCTACCATATCAGGTAGCATCATACTGGCCATCGGCCACATCATCTCAAGATGTAAGCAAACAATCCCGAGCCATTGACTAGGATGGTCCACTAGTCTTCTGACACTGTCTGGGGTAAGGATAGCTAGTCCCACCCAACTAGGGTTTGGCACATAGCGGGCCCGCTGGCGCACCTCAAGACCCAACACTGGCCGAGCTGAGCATTGGTCATTCTCGAGCTCCACACTCCTTGGCGGACCATCTCAAGCACATCACACAATCAATGTCCTAGGGTTTCCATATATACACTTCAAGCCATTGCCCGTATCTGGCCCTAATCCGGGCTACAGGGTCAACAATTTATGCCGCACTTTCAAAATGTGTACTCCTAAGAGTTCTAGGTTTCCAAATGTTTACAAGAAGTCCTAGAAGTGATATCATCTCCTAGATAAGTTTCCATATAAGTTCGATGAACGTCTCGCGATGCCTTACATGTTATCTAACCTTCCACACTACCTTGGGTGAGGAATTCCTTGTATCAACTTTAGAATTCCGCCCATGAACATTGTTGGACAGCATGTATCTAAAGAAAAATATTCAAATGTTACAACATCTACTATATATAACCACAACATTCATGCATAACAACTTTACACTACCTTAGGAATTAAGCTCAATAAGAAACAATTATCTAGCATGGCAAGGTAGGAATGAATTAAAAAATGTAGGAAATACTAAGCATGATAAACAATTGCAACATTAAAGATCTAATGCTAAGGATGGTCATAAAGCTAGCATTCCTACAATCTCATAATCAATCAATTTACTTGCTATGATTGGTGTTCTTCCAAAGTATCTTCATATCTCTATTGTTGAACCTTATAACCATGAAAGTTTCCATCTAAAGCTACCCTCTTTCCCCCTCCCTAGTCTTGGCCGAGCCATTAGCAAGGAAAACCTTGTTCGGCCATGGCCCTTAAGGTAGAAAAGGAAAATGGGACTCTAACTATGCCTCTAATTCTTCGATTCTGATATAACTTAATTTCAAGTGGACTATTTTACCCCTTCCCTTACCCTTGGCCAAACCCTCTTCATGAGGTGTAGGGTTCATTCGGCCACATCAAAGGTTTCTAGGGAAGACATGCTTCATAACACGTAAAATTGACGATTAAGACTACATCATTCATGAACATGAGATCGTCCCAGAGCTTTCTTTCCGTCTAGGGAATTGGGAAATTTTTTGGCATGACCTTTCTTCTTTTCCCATGACTCGGCAGCCCTAGTACTTAATAAATCGGCGAAGAAATAAGATGATCCGACAAGAACTCATTCAAAACAGTGAATCCACATCGATGAAACCAAGATTCGTCGAAAAGATTGCAAGAAAACTCATCCTATCACATCTAGGGGTTCGGCTACCCGCCTCCCCCAAGCTTTTAAATTCTAACCACACACCTTGATTGCGGAGAACGAAAGATCGGATGACGACAACTTTGAATCTTCCGGCGACGACGCGAAATCCCTGATCGATCCAAGTCCCTCTTCTCTTTGCTCTTCTCCCTCTCTCCCTAGGCTGCCTTGTGCGACTCCAAGGATGAGTCGCACGATACAAGGATGAGGGGTTTTAATCCCTCATCTAGCCTTCCATATAGGCTCTTGACTCACCTGACTCATACTCAAAACTCGACTAAACTCGAACTCAATTTGGGTTCCGACTCAACCCACAACATGAGTCGATTTAAACTTGATTTAATGTATGATTGCATAAAAGGAAAGTCAATCGCCCAATAAAATTTCATGCATCATTAGTCGAGTCATACCTTTTCACTTGAGGCGATCCTGAGGCTCGACTCAACTATCCCTGGGTCCAGCGTGCTGCTCCAAAAATAGATTTTTATATTAGGAAATTTTCTCGGGTCTTACAAGTTTGATGCAAAGAACTCGATCAACAATGGCATGCTGAAGAAAATAAATCCAAATGTGCGATGCGATTTGATAAAAAAAGTGCGGCTGGGAAAAATCCACGTGAGACATGCGGCTGTAAGAGAAATCATCGCGTGAATGGCGCTGCAGGAAAATTTCTCGTGTCAAAAGCATGAATCACCCCTGCCATGTGCTGTATGTGGGTGAGCCCACGCGATCTGCCAGCACATGCATGGCGAGCAGCTCGCGTCAAGCGCGTGTGCTGCACGCGAGTGCAGCACAGGGCGGGCAGGGCTAGGCTTGACCCAGCAGTTGACCCGCCTGGGCTTGGCCGAACCCAAAGAGCAGCAACAATATTATTTTTATTTTTATGTTTTATTTTTTTATCCAGCCATATGTTTCATTTGGTTTAAATTAAATTAACCCTCACAAATCAGTTTGAGTATATATGTTTGCCCTTGACTACCATCATATTCAAAAGATAAACCGGATATATACACATACAAAGAGAGATAACTTAAGTAGTGTTTGGTTGGATGGAATAGAGGGGGAATGAAATACTATTCCTTATGCCCTACTTATTCTCTTGTTTGGTTGCAACTTAGACAAGGAATAGATGGGTAATAAGGAATACTATTCCCTATGCATGAGAAATTCTATTTCTTATCTCAACCCAAGGAATAGTATTCTATCTATTCCTTATGATATTTTTTTATATTGTCCTTCAATATTTATAATATTACATAATAATATAAAAAATTAAATTATTAAATTAATTTTAATAATTGTTTACCTTAAATAGATAATTATTATTTTATTATTAAATATTATTTTAATAATTATTTTTTTAAGATTTAGTTTTTTATGAAAATAAATAAATAATAGTTTTTATTATTTTAAATTAATATATTATTTTACATTAATCCATATTTTTATTATGTTGTTATTAGTTAAAATAAATTATAACATAATTTATTATATTTTTAGAATAGTATTTTGGTCATTTTTTTAATATTATCATTAAATATTTATAATATGAATATACAAATTAAATTATTAAATTATTTTTAATAATTACATATCTTAAATATATAATTCTTATTTTATTATTAAATAATATTTTAATAATTATTTTTTGAAGTCAATTATTTTTTATGAAAATAAAATAAATAATAGTGTTTTGTTATTTTAAGTTAATAAATTAATTTATATTGATCCATATTTTTATTATATTATTATTAATTATAATAAATTATAATATAATTTATTATATTTTTAGAAGATTATTTTATTCATTTTTTCTTAATTTATTGTATATTCTTCGTGTTAAGTAAACAAAGTAAATATCTTTAGTTTTATTAAGAACGATATTTTGGTCATCTAATTTTTTATTCCTTGTCTATTCCTTATGCTAACCAAATAAAGTAATTTTATTCTTGACCTATTTTATAATATCAACCAAACAAAATAATATTATTCCTCATCTATTTTATTTATTGTCTATTCTTATTCCTTGTATATTTCTATTCCTTATTTATTCACTTCATTCAATTAAACACATTCTTACTTTGCAAACACTAGGGAGAAGAAAAGATGGAGATGAAGCGACAGAGGTAGAGATGGCTGCCATCGACACCACTGCTTGCTTGTTCGAATTCCACCGAGCGAAGCGAAAGTGGTGGGGAGGCTTGAAACTAATGCAGAAGTTAACAATTGGATTGAAATTAACTAGATGGAACTAATGCAGCAATTGGAAATAACATTAAAGTAGAAGTAACAATTCAATTACAATTAATATGCACATTTTTTGGCAGAGAAAAAAACTAAATTTATAAAATTTATAAAATTATCATGTCAACAAACTTTCAGTATCAAAGTGCCACATGGCAATAATAAATCTTACTTATATATATGTTACAGACAAGTATTATATATATATATATAATACTGTCTGTAATTAATTAAAATAATAATTAATAACTAATTAGATTAAACAGTTCATTTTAATTTTAATTAAAATTTTACTTCTTTGTAATTAAAGTTATAATATGATAAATTAAATTAAAGAAACATATAGAAAAACCTGATTAACTGTATTTTTAAAATTCAAATATTAAAATGGACTCATTAATTAAACTAGGTTTATTTTATACTTTTGTTTATAATTTAATAATTTTAGTTAAGTTAAATGAATTACTTAAGTAAACTAAATAGTTAATTTTAATTATGTGTCTTAACTAAAAAATTTAGAGAAAGAGGTAACTTGTAGATATTATTTTTTGTTTTTAATTTAGAGAAAGAGGTGTTCTTGATAGAGCATTTTTTTACCTTTTTAGGGGCACTATCCACTAACAAGACTTTGTTCTTTTCCTTCGGAAGGTGTGACTCAACAGTCTTCAGCATATTAAGGAGCTCGGGAAGCGATGCATCCAGCTTATTCATGCAGTAGTTGATGATAAATTGTGAAAATGACTCTGGGAGAGATTGGAGTATTAAGTCCCGACTTAGCCCCTTATCAATGCTTACGCCCAATTTCTCTAACCTCTCGATCAAATCGATTAGCTTGAGGACATGAGTTTCAACCGGGGTCTCTGCCGTCATCGAAGAGTTGCCTTCACAACTTTCAAAATGTGCAAGGAAGCTTCTTTTTTATTTCTTTCCATACTTATTACCTAAATATTAAAGATAACAAAAACCATATATTAGAAAGCATTTAATTCGAATTTAACATGAAAATAAGCATCCTAAGATGGAAAATATGCAAGCCATCAAACATTCACTAAATTCAAGACACTATGCTCGAAATCAGTGAAAGGAAGACGAACCCCCAACTCGTCAAAGAAAATTCGGTACTTAAAGACGAACTCTGAGTCAATGCGGTGATACACTCGATCCGACAGTGAGCATGGAGGCATTCATAGTCCTCCTCAGCGCCCTCACGGGCAATGGACACACTCTCTCGAAAGGACATAATGCTATCCAGGTCGGTCATCACCGAACCCTATAACTTTACATCCTCTTGAATCTAAGAGTAGAAATTTGGGTACTTCCTTGGGGACCCAAACTCTGATTTCACGACAATACTTCTCTTCGCCATTGGTCGAATAAAGATTGTAGAAACCCTAGAATGGGGATGAGTCAGTACAAACCTACTGACCTAAGGCAGAACCTTTGAAAGTTGAGACAAAACACCAGAAAACTCACCGGAGGAGAAAAGGAAGACGACAACAGTCGGAGAAGCAACCCATGAAGTCGTCACTGAAGAGAATCCTCAAAGCACCAATCACCAAAAGCATGAGCAAAAGTTCGAAAACGGGAAGGAGAAAATGCCTTATAGGCATATGGGTGATAAACCCCTCATTGAACGACAAACGATCACTCCAAGAGCAAATCTCGGTCATCCAAACATGCCGAGGCGGCGGCCTCCTAGAAAACAATAGGGAACGTGCGAGCAATTTCTCCACCATGATCACCTCATAAACCAAAAAGGTAGGAACCAATTAGGAATTGCCTCGAAAGAAGAGAAACCCTACTACTAAGCCACCATGCTAGGTGTAAAAGTCTAAAAGACGTAAAAATAACATAGTAAAAATGTGCTGATCCGATTCACTCCAAGTCGAGACATGCAAGGTGTTGGCTTAAGATTTTCAACCTTGGTCTTAATCTCGATTTTGATGATAACAAACATGGAACTAATGTTTCATTGAGAAATTTTTTCAAGTTCCACATCGGTTAGTGCACGATGTCCTCAATCGGAAATATCAGAGAAATCAAAAAATCAGAAGAACGTTGGTAGACGCGCTCAGATTCGTCAGGAAGATAGAGTCTAGGTTTAGGGTGTCTAGTTTATGTTGTAAATCCTCATGATGATGCATAAGAACCCAAAAACTAAATCCGAACCCCAAAATATGAAAACCCGGAAGCCGCCCTGAAATTCACTAAGCCTAGGGAGCTCCTTGGAGGGCTATATGACCTAGATATTTTCTTGACACAAAAAATGGCGGTAATTATTTCTTGGGTAAAAACTAGATAATGAGGTATTTTAAAGTATTTTTTAGAAGCCTTTAACCTACCCACATTTGAACCAAAAGATTAAAGAATTTTCGTTTTCCGAAAATTTGTACTAGACCCCAAAAACTAGATTTTGATTCTCAAGGATTTTGATTTTTTAGATATTTTTATTGAATCCAAATGGGGGTTAATTCTTATATAACATTTATGTTTTAAAGTTATATAAGTAGACTTAGCGAAGACGGAACCAGAAAATGAACAAACAAAGCAAAGAAATCTGCCCTGCCCAGCTTCGGTCGACCGATTGGTCGACAGACCGAAGGAGAAGGCATTTCGGTCGACCGAACGATGACAAAATTTGGTAGTAGCCAATTCGGTCGATCGAAGTTCGCCCAGAAGCGGCAGAATGCCGCGGTCGCTTTGGCGGTCGATCCATCGGTCGACCGATGATGGAACGACAAGTGATAGAGCGTTGGCAATGGGCAAAAATACGCCCGTTGACGAGCCATTTCTTTTGGGGGGTTATAAATACCCATCCCAAACTTATTTCTAGCCAACAAATGATGCTTCTAAGCCTCAAAGAGTGACTCCTTGCATCTCTACAAGAATTCTTGAGCCATCTTTGCAAAGAGCCTTAGATTTGATCTCCATTTGTTGATTTAGCCTTCAAGCTTCATAGATTCATCTTCTCAAGGCATCAAGAGGACTAGGGAGTTGCTTTTGGAGCTAAGTACTTGTTGTTTGATTTATTGCTCCAATTGTTATTGTATTTTGTTGTTTATTTTGATTGCATACCAATTTGTGTAAACCTAGAGTGCTAGGTTGATTGAGTTGGTGGTTGCCTTGGTGTTGAGGTTTAAACTCACCATTATAAACTTATTTTACTAGGATTAGTTGAGTTATCCCTTAGGTTGAGGTGAAAGAGTGCTCTCAATAAGAAGGCAAAGACTTCCGGGTGTGGAAGTGCCTTAGGTTGAGAGTGAGACTCTTCGAGTCAAAGTCCTCGTTGTAAGGGAAATAAGATTAATCTAGTTAAACTAGTTTGGAAATTCTAAGCGAGGTGCTTAGGTAGTGGAGTAGGCATTGGGGCCGAACCACTATAAATCATTGTGTTAGCATTGATATTTTGTTTGTCTTTATTGCTTCCGCTTGCTATTAATATTGTGCTTACCTAACTAATCAAGAAATGATTAAAACCGGAATTAAGCGAAAAGATTAGTTAACATACTATTCACCCTCCCTCTAGTGTAGGCCATTTCACCAACACAAGGTTGCCACGTTCCAACCTAGGTGCCAAACTCGGCCTCTACAGTTGCTTGCTCCAGCTTGGCCTTTACGATCGCGTGCTCCAACTCTGACTGGTTAAGACCTTTAGTCGATCTTGGTAGGCCATTATCCAACCTAGTTCAGGAGCTTTTGGAGGCATTTTAATTAATTGCTTGGGACTCAAACTTTGTCAAAGCTCATTTGATTCCTATTTTTGCTCAAATAATTAATCTAGTTATTCAATTAGATAAATCTGAGCATTTTCTCCTTTCTAGTATCTATGCTAGTACTGATCCTAGGATCAGAACCAATTTATGGAATTCATTTTCTAATATTGATTGCTCTAACTTCCCTTGGTTAATCATGGGAGATTTCAACTGTATATTGAATGCTGAGGATAAATTTGGTGGTCTGCCTTTTAAAGCTTCAAAACCCATTCTTGATTTCTCTGGTTTTATATATTATGCATGCTGGCTTAATTGACCTTGGGTTCTCGGGTCCAAAGTATACTTGGTCAAATAATCGTAAGGGTGCTCCTAGAATTTTAATTAGACTTGTTAGATGTTTTGCTAATGCTGCATGGCTCCACTTTTTTGGAAATTGCTATATCAATCACTTGAATAGGGGGATCTTTGATCGTAACCCTTTATCTATCTTTATTCATACTTCCCCTCAATCTAGAAATAAACTTTTTAAGTTCCAAAGTTTCTGATTGGATTATAAAGAGAGTCATGACATTGTTAAAAGGGCTTGATCCCCTATTCCCTGTCACAATCTTGACTCTCTCTTCAACCTGAAATTAGAAAAGCACTAGGGGTGCTCTAGCTCATTGGAACAAACTCACTGTTAAAAACCTAGAATCGCAGCAACAAAGCACTACTAGTGATATTTCCCTGCTTGAATCCTTAGATGATTGTCCTTCTAGACCCAATAATTTTGACATCAAACTTAGGGAATTAAATAATAGGTTTTTAGCCCTGCAAAGGCAGATTTGCCTTAAGTGGTGGTCAAAATCTAAGGTTAAGTGGGCTTCTGATGGTGATCTTAATATTGCTTATTTTCATCGTGTTGTTACTACCAGGAGAAGGATTAATTATGTGCATTCTATCATTAATTCTGATCATTCTGTTACTACTGATGCAAAGAATATCATACTTGCTTTTGTAAATCACTATGTCAATCTTTGAAGTGATAATGTTACTGTATCAAATATCCCTTCTAATTGACCTACTGTTAATCATATTGATGACTATATGACAAATTTACTTATTGAACCTGTTTCCATGAATGAAATTTGGGAGACTATTAAATCCTTCAAAAATGGAAAAAGCCATGGTTTTAATGGCTTTACTATTGAATTTTATAAAAATTATTGGAACACTATTTGTAATGATTTTTTAAACTCCATTCTCTATTTCTTTCAACACTCTTTTATCCAAAATGATTGAAACAAAACTTTACTTACTTTCATTCCCAAAGTAAAAAAACCCAAAGACTGTTAGAGACTATAGACCTATTTTCCTTTACAATATTTCTTACAGAATTTTAGCTAAACTGATTGCAAATAGGCTCAAACAGTGTCTCCCCTCTTTAATTACTTGTGAACAATCTGCCTTACACTCCTTCTATGATCGATTCCAAGAGCAGATCTCCCTTTATCATTGTGAAAATTGATGTAGAAAAAGCTTTTGATATGCTAAATAGAAATGCTATTATTGATGTTCTTAAGCTTTTCAAAATTCCTAATTAATTTATTAATTGGATTAATGCTTGTATATCCTCTCCTACCTTTGCTTGCTTAGTCATCTCTCAAACTTCTGACTTCTTCCCTCTCACAAGGGAATTAGATAGGGAGATTCTCTCTCCCCTTTTTTATACATTATGGTTGCTCAAATTCTTACCTATCTTATCAATGATGCTGTAAATCTTGATAAACTTACCCCCTTCAATTTTAAAAATAACCTTAAGGTAAGTCACCTCATGTTTGTTGATTACATCATTCTAGTGTTTAAAGCAAACTCTAAAAGCATAACTACTGTTAAAAATATCTTTGCTTCCTACGAATCCCTCAATGGTCAGAAAATAAATTTTTCTAAGTCTGAAATATTCTTTCCAAAAACACCCCCCACTATGTTAAACAAAATATCTCTTCAAATCTGGGCATGAAGGCTGGTACTTTCCTTTCAAGTACCTTGGAGTTATGATGTCTCCTAGAAGACCTCCTTCCTCCACCAATACTCATATCCTCACCCAAATTAAGTCAAAACTCTCAAACTGGAAGCCGACCTTCTCTCTCAAGCTGGGAGATTACTGCTCATCAAATCTGTCCTAAACTCCATACCTAGCTACTCACTCTATCTCAGTCACTTGGTTAAATAGTGACCTTAGCAAATTGATAAAACTATTAGAAATTTTCTTTGGAACCATAACTCTACCAAAAATAGTACTCATCTCCTTAATTGGGATACTGTTACTCTTCCAAATAAATTAGGGGGGCTTGGTATCTAAGACATTACCTCTAAAAGCATTGCCTGCTGGCCTAAGGTTTTCTACCTTGGTCTTAATCTCGGTTTTGATAATAACAAATATGGAACTAATATTTCATTGAGAAATCTGTTAGGTCCCAAGTCGGTTAGCGCACGTCGTCCCCGATCGAAAAAATCGAAGAAATCGGCAAGGACGCTCGTCGACGCTCGAGATTCTTCAGGAAGTTAGAGTTTAGGTTAAGGGTGTCTAGAATGTAATGTAATCCTCTTTATGATGCAAAGAACCCAAAAAACCATACCCGAACCCCAACATATGAAAACCCAAAAACCGCACTGAAATTCACTAAGCCTAGGGAGCTCCTTGGTGGGCTATATGACCTAGATATTTTCTTGACATAAAAAATAGCGGTAATTGTTCCTTGGGTAGAAACTAGATAACGAGATATTTTTAAAGATTTTTTGGAAGCCTTTAGCCTACCCATATTTGACCCGAGAGTTTATAAAATTTTTATTTTTGGGGAATTTGTACTAGACCCCAAAAGTTACGAAATGTTATATAAGTAGACTTAGCGAAGATAGAACAAAAAATGAGCAAACGAGTAGAAAAATTAGCAAACTGGGCTGATTTTTCTAGTTTCGATCGACTGGTCGATCGATCGAATTCGGTTGAAAATTGGCAATAGCCAATTTGGTCGACCGAAGTCTGCCAGAAAGCGACAGTTTGCTTTTTGTCGATCGATCGGTCGACCGACGATTGATCGGCTATCGATCGGACGAAGGAAACAACTAGTTTTTCGCCCGTTGAGCCGGCTATTTCATGCCATCTCCTCAAGGCTTATAAATAGAAGCCTTAGCAAGCCTTCCACCCTTAATTCAACATACCTTGAGCCATATTTTTTTGATCCTTGAGCTTGATTGAGCCACCATTCTTGAAATCCCTTGCTTTGATCTTTCAACTCCTTGAGTGAGCCTTGACTTCATTGATTCACTATCAAAGGCATCAAGAGTAAGCTAGGAAACTTTGTTTGGAGCTAAGGATTTTATTGGTTGATTTATTGCTCCATTTGGTGTTATATTTTCTTGTTTATTTCTTTGTATTTGAGCTTGTGTAAGACCTAGAGTGTGGGTCATGAAATTGGGTGGTTGCCTTTATGTTTGAGGCTTAATTCCACCGGTGTAAACTTAGTTTACTAGGATTAGTTGAGTTGTCCCTTAGGTTGAGGTGAAAGAGTGCTCTCGGTAAGAAGGCGGAGACTTCTAGGTGTGGAAGTGTCTTAGGTTCAGAGTAAGACTCTTTGGGTCAAAGTCCTCGTTGTAAGGGAAATAAGATTAATCTAGTAAAGCTTAGTTTGGAAATCCTAAGCGGGGTGCTTAGGTATTGGAGTAGGCATTGGGGCCGAACAACTATAAATACTTGTGTTAGCATTATTTTCTTTATTACTCGCTTTCACATTTAGTCGTACAATTGTGAATTGCCTAAATAATTTATGAAATGATTAAAATCAGATTTAAACTAATTTATTAGTTAACACACTATTCACCCCCCTCTAGTGTAGGCCATTTCACCCAACAGTTGGTATCAGAGCGGGTCATACATTGAGATTTCACCATCTCTCCTCTACATCGTCTCTCGATCCGAAAAATGACACTAGAGAGTTTAGCGTCTTCACCTTCTAGGTTTGATGCCTCGAACTTTGGTCTTTGGAAATATAGGATGTACACATATTTAAAGACTAAAGGTTTTGGTGTCCTTAATATGTTAAGACTAGAATTTATTGAGCCTAAAGTTGACATGCATGCTTAGAGTTAATTAGATAAGAAAATGTTTAAGTATAATGGAGATGTCATGAATTGTATTCTTTGCACATTACCAAATGACATCATAGATAAAGTAATGCATTGCTCTTCGGCTTATGATTTATGGGTCACTTTAAATGTTTTATATGATTATGCCAAAACCGAAGAGATTGACACTTTTGATGAAGGTGGTGATGACAATGGTTACTCGCCTACTACTAATCTCTGTTTTGATGCCCATAGTGCTTCTAGTCAAATGAGCAACTCTAAGAGCCGAAAATGAAAGGTGATTTGTTATGCTTGCAAAGAAAAGGGCCACACTAAGAAGAATTGCCCTTCATTATTGAACAAGACAACGAAGAGGTCAAAAGCTTCTATATCATCATCCCATTCAAGTGAAGCATCCTCTTGCAATGACTATAAAGCTACTTTAAAATTTGCCTCATGGGTACCATTGATGAGGTACACTCTTTTCCTTCTAGTCATAATAATGATAATGATAGTGCTAGCTCTTCTAGTTCATTCAATATGCCATATGAAGAACTAGTTGAAGAATGTCAAAAAATACATGCCTTACTTATGAAAAAGAACAAGAAAAATAGAAATCTAAAGAAGGAAAACTCTAAGCTTAGTTCACATTTGCATGCCTTAGAAGTAGAAAATGAAAAATTAAAGACTAGGCCTTTTGATTCATGTCATGATAACTTAGAACTTGAGCTTAAAGCTTTGAAACATAAAAATGATAATTTAAAAAATGAAAATAGCATGTTAAAAACTCAATCGCATGCTATTCAAAAATTCATGAATGATTTCAAAAGTGAGGTTATTTTCTTGAAGAAGAAGTTAAATGAATTCAAAAATATCTCAAAGTAAATGTTTCAGCAAATTACTTTCCTTCTGCTTCTGTTTTAATTATTTTCGAAAGGTACTGCTATTTTGAATGCTGTTTCTTGGGCAGCTACAAAAAGTTTGGATCACATCATTGTTGAAACGGATAGCAAAATCTTGGTGGACATGATCAATGGGAAGACTACGCCTCCATGGCGGCCCTGGAATTTCTTCAATCTGATTTGTCATCGTATCAGAAGTTTTGAACATTTTTCTTGTAAATTTGTAATTAGATCTTTGAATGAAGCTACCCATTCCACAATAAACTTTGCTAGGAGACGTAAGAAATTCATTGTTTGAACTTTCATACGATCTCCTGAGTTAGATATTATTTTGTGTAAGGATGCTCAACATCCTACTAGTTAAGTAATTCATTTATCTGTTTGGTAAAAAAAAAAAAATTATATATATTTAGTGTAGAATAATTAAGTCTACCAGCCGGCAACTTCAACCAGAATTTTTTTTCCATCACAAGTTATCTACACCTATTTATATATTTATCTCATTCGTATAAATTAATTCAGTGTCAAATTCTTGCAAGAATTTGAAAAAATGAAAGAAAACATTATTATATCAAAAATTAATATATAATAAAATTCCATCACCCTGTTCATCATTTGGATTGTTCCTTAAATAATTTCGGCCAACAATCATTCAAAACCACAATACATCGTCATGCATTATTTCCGATTAATTTCATCGAAAATGAAGAAAATAATCGTAATAGTTAATAAAACAAAATCATGTGCATTTTAAGAAGCGGTGTCAACCACCGAGCACTGGAACTCAAAGAAGGGCACCAGCGACGCCGGCTCCATCGTCGCCATCTGTAAGGCCGGGTGGTGCCACCCATTCGGTGGAGAGGCTGGCGACGGTGTCTCCGTGCCCGCCGCGTCCTCGTTCCCCCCGGAGTCGTCCGACGACTCCACCTTCCACAAAGGCGCCGACGGAGAAAGAACGAGGGGCGACAGGAGTGGAATCGGGTCGGAAGCAGCGCCCCTGGCAGCAGCGGCGTCGTTCCCCCACGCAGTATCGGCGCTCTTCGGCGTGGCCTCGAGCTGTAGCGACGCCGGCGCTCGCTTCTGGAGCCGGCTCATGCTTTGCTTCGGCGCAGCTCCGTTGCCCGTCGGGTATTCTGCTCTCCTTTGGATCTTGATCTCCATGGCCAATTAATTAACTAGGTACGTACGAGAAAAGTGTTAATGGTTCGTGCGTATGCAAAGATTGCGCCAACGTGCATGCATGGGGATTGTGGGGAGAGCTTATAATTCTATGTACGTGGTCAAATTCAGGAGACCAAAGCTCCGGATGTGGAGGCCGTTGACCCGGAGAGGAGCCTGCGAACGTGAGGTGGCCAAGGAGGTTGACCATGGTCGTCCCATGCACAGGCCATCGTTGGACCACCTAGGCATTTAATTTCCATTTCTCTTTCTGGAACTGCATGAATTCTTCCGTTCAAATTCCAATGATGTTTCTCGAGTCACGGGTCAATTGCCTGGTCGCTCCTAATTAAACTTGCTTAAAATTTAATTGATTTTTATTTACCATGAGATATACTTTCTATATAATCAGGTATATTCAAGAATATATCAGTCACATAATTAGTATTCAGATTTACTCATTAATTTAGCATATAAATTTGCTTGAATATCGTGATTGACATGTGTGTGCTTGGTAAAGAAATATCTCGTTGAATGATTGGTCAAACTTTTAACATGTTTGGATTTTTTCAATAACGAGACTCAAGCAAATTCTTGTGCTTGAATGTCGATGATGTGCTGAGACCATTACGGGGATTAGGGCAAATTTAATGGGTGGTCGTGATTGCTTTAACACAACAACAAAAAAATAAAAAAATAGGCATAAAAAAATTCTACACCTAGACAAATTAATCGACAAGCCTAGCGCTAAGTTGGCGCCGGATCCTAAAAAATCAACGTCAGTACAAGCGCTGATTTAAGGGCATTTTTGTTTGATTTTTTTTTAAAAAAATATAAACGAAATGAAAATTATATTTAGTCTATATGATAAAAAAATATTTTTAATAGTTTTTAATTATTATAAATATTATATTTATAGTCCCACGTCATTTCAAAAATTTTCTATTACTTTTATATATTATAACTATCTAGTTAAACTTAAAATTTTTATAAGATAATAAAATAATAATAACAACTTTAAATATTATAATAATATAATAAAATATAGATGTTTATATATATATATATAATATACATAATAAAATATAAAATATTTTATATATTTTAAAATTAACAATATAAATTGGACTGGACTAGTACTTAATTTGGGCTCGGCCGAATTAGACCCAAAAGCGCCCACACATGAACCAGACTCAAGTCAAGCCAAACGGCTCAGCCCGGGGCTCCATCCGGCCATACAAGAACACTTATGTTCTCACAATTATGAAGGATTCGATAATTACGAGCTCGACATCTCCGAGATCAACATCGATCCATTTTGAGCAACATCCCTACGAGATTGCCGACGACACCATCGCCAAATATCCCTTACCTTGCACTATATAAAGACACACTACTCCCAAGTACATCTAGATTCTAATTTCTATGACCCTCACGTAGAACTCATTCTTACTTGAGCGTTGGAATATCTTTTGCAGGTCCTCCTATCGGAGTCGCACCTAACCAGGAGATGCGTCGGACAGCATTAGGGGTGAGCAACAGTTCGGTTAATTCGGTTAATTCGGTTAATGGAACCGAAAAAATTTGGTTAATTCGGTTCGGTTAACCGAATTTTTTGGTTCGGTTCGGTTAATTTACCAAATTAACCGAAAAGATTAAAAAAATATTTATTAACATTTGCCAAGACTCAAACCAAGCAACTCGATTTAATTTTTTATCCCTTTAACCATGTTTGCAAACTCCATTATCAAGTTACTTCTAACTAACGCATATTATATATATACTAGTCGAATATTAAATAAATAATATCACACACTAGGATTCAAACCTGGTCGATGGGAAGTATTAAAACTCTTCTTAACCACTTAGGCAAACAATATTATATAATATAGTTTTTATTGTATATATATATTCGATTAATACAATAAATTAATCGAACCGTCGGTTAATTTACGTAACTGAATTGAAAATTGAAAATTTAAATTTTCTTCAATCGAAAACCAAACTGAAATTAATTCAGTAAATTCAGTTCAATTAAATCGGTTTCGGTGAATCAGGGAATCCTGCTCACCCCTAGACCGCATCACCACGATTTCAGGCAGGAACATTTGGCGCCCACCGTGGGGCTGAGTAAATCTTGCATGCCTCGTAATAGTTGGTACCCTGACTCAGGTGAACGCCGCCGCACGCATGCAACACCCTAGTCGAGATGTTCCTGCTACCTGGAGACGCTGAAACAGTGAGGAGTGACGGTTGGCTACCAACCCTTCACTAGAATAATCCCAGTGCTTGATGAACGACCTTCAGGCAAAGAACATGCAGTTAGCAGCTCAGGTCGAGGCACTGACACGATCCCGAGAACAACACCTGACCGAACACAAGCGCCACCGCTCAGAACTCGATGGAGACAACCACTTTGAAAAACCCGAGAGGCCGACCTCTGTCCTTCGTGATGAGGTCTCCCACACGTATCATATGAGAGAGGAGGAGGACACCATGGTCACAAAGGCCACTCCTCCTCCCATTGTCGACTCGGGATCCTTCGCTAATAACATAATGACGGTCCGTCTTTCAAACAATTTCAAACTGCCAGCCACACTCCAGCCCTATGACGGCACAGGAGATCCGACCACTCATTTGATGATGGAGATCCTTAATGGCGCAACTGATCCTATACTCAGCCGAGCCTTCAAAACTTTTCTAGAAAAGGCCGCACTACTCTGGTTCTCTACCCTTCCATCAAGGTCCATACATACCTTCCAGGAGCTCTCTGGAGCCTTCACCAACCAATTCTCTTCATCCTCCAAGACGAAGGACACCCTCTATTATACCAAACAACGACAACATGAATCGCTACGAGATTACTTGAAAAGATCCCAAGCCATAGCTATGGAAATCGCACACCTCCAGCCACACGTCGAGCTATTTTCCGTCAAGCATGGCCCGAAGCCTGAGCACTTTGCAAACTAGATCTCCTTGGCAAAGCCAAAAGACATGGTCGAGTTTTGTGAAAAGGCCATGTGTCACATAGAGATGGAAGAACTTTGAGAGGCTAAAAAGACTGATAGGGAGAATGCCAAAGACACCACCAAGGATAATGTTGGCATAAGATTTTTAACCTTGGTCTTAATCTCGGTTTTGATGAAAAAAAATATGGAACTAATGTTTTATTGACAAATATTTTCAGATCCCATATCGATTAGCGCTCGACATCCCCAATCGGAAAAATTGAAGAAATAAGAGAAATCGGCAAGGACGCTCGTCGACGCTCGGGATTCTTCGAGAAGTGAAAGTTTAGGTTTAAAGTGTCTAGCTTGTGTTGTAGATCCTTTTGATGATGCATAAGAACCCAAAAACTAAACCCGAACCCTAAAACATAAAAATTCAAAAAATCAGAAAAGGCCCTGAAATTCACTAAGCCTAGAGAGCTTCTTAGAGTGCTATATGACCTAGACATTTTCATGGCACCAAAAGTGCCGATAATTGTTCCTTAGGTAAAAAATAGATAACGAGATATTTTAAAGGATTTTTGGGAAGCTTTTAGCCTACCCATATTTGACCCAGAAGATTAGAAAATTTTGTTTTTCAAAAATTTGTACTAGACCGCAAAAGTTAGATTTTGATTCTTAAGAATTTTGATTTTCTAGATATTTTTATTGAACCCAAATGGGGGATAATACTTATATAACATTTATGTTTTAAAGTTATTAACTTCAAGTTACTAAATATTATATAAGTAGACTTAGTGTAGACGAAATCCATAAATGAGCAAACAAGAAAAACAAGTCGAACTAAGTAGTCTGCCCTATCCAGGTTCGGTTGATCGACTGGTCGATCGGTAGAAGGAGAATACATTTTGATCCACCGACCGACGCCAAGAATGGGCAGAATGCCTTCGGTCACTCGATCGGTGGAACGATGTTCGATCGGCAAGCGATCGGGCATCGCCAATGGGCAGAAATCAGCCCGTTGACGAGCCATCTTGTTTGGGGGGTTATAAATACCCACCCCAAACTCTCCTCCAAGCCTTCCATGATGCTTCCAAGCCTCAAAGAGTGATCCTAAGAATTTCTACAAGCTTTCATTGAGTCATCCTTGCAAAAGCCCTAGTTTTGATCTCCATTTGTTGATTTAACTTTCAAGCTTTATAGATTCATCTTCTCAAGGCATCAAGAGGACTAGGGAGTTTCTTTTGGAGCTAAGTACATATTGTTTGATTTTTTGCTCTAATTATTATTGTATTTTGTTGTTTATTTTCATTGTATATCATTTGTGTAAACCTAGGTTGCTAGGTTTGATTGAGTTGTAAAGTTCTCTTTGTAAGGGAAACGATATAATATAGTAAAACTAGTTTGAAAATCCTAAGCGGGGTGCTTAGGTAGTGGAGTAGGCACTGGGGCCAAACCACTATAAATCATTGTGTTAGCATTGAGATTTTATTTGTATTAATTGCTTTATCATTTATTTCTTCCGCATTTAGTCATTCAATCGTGAATTGCCTAAGTAATCTAAGAAACATTTAAATCAAATTTAGGCAAATAGATTTAGTTAACACACTATTCACCCTCCCTCTAGTGCAGCCATTTCACCAACAGATAAGAAATCCCAGAAGCTCGACAAAGAGGCGAAGACAGAGACCACCATGACCAAGATCACGACAGGAGAGGGAGGTCGCCTTCCCGACCTAGCCCCAGATTTGATGAGTACACTCCTCTGAACACCAAGAGAGAGGCCACCCTTCAGGAGACCTATCACCTGTAGTTGCTCAGACCTCTCAGTAGGAGACCAAACCCCTCGCTCAACGCCGACAAGAGTAAGAGGAGTAAATTCCATAGCACGTACGGGCATACCACCTAGGAGTGTGGTGCTCTGATTGAGTGCTTGATTTAAGAGGGTCACCTCGACCACTACGTCTACCGCAGATGAATCAGAAGTCGAGACCGACAAAACCACGGCCGCCAGCGCCGAAGTTCTAGCATGACGCCGCCGCTGCACAATGCAACATGCAATTGCGCAGACTGCAGGGCTGATCAGTTGAACACTGAAATCCGTAGATCTCCTTTATTGTTGGTGATTTCCTTGTCAAAAATGTCCTGGTGGACTAGAGAAGCTCGGTCAATATCCTGTTCTACTCAACATTCAGAAAGATGCACATCGATGAAGCCTCGCCCCCACTCCGAAGCGAAAGCGAAAGCCCCTGGACTTTGATCTTGGGATTGAAGCTGTAGTTGTTTAAACCTTTCCTAAAGAACCCTCCTTGGATTCAACATTCAACCCACGGAGCGGTAGACATGATAGAGTTTTGACACTAGTCAATTGCCTATCATTTTCATCATCCTCAAAAAGGGCTTTCCACGAATTCTTTCATCAACTGAGGTAATTCATTTTTTGATTTCTAAGGTGATGTCACAATCTTAGTTCCAACCCCTGCCAATTAGTTGAAAGATCTATTCTGGTATTCCATTATTTATTTGAAAAGAATGAAAATCCATCTTAGAGTGAACATCCGATTTACACATAGGAACTCAAGTCGCCTATTACGGAGAATCCGATTCTACTTAAATTGATTATTTCCCATCTTCCACTCATACTCGTACTGCCACTACTACGAATGCTACTGCTACGACTCCTAGTCCTAGTCCTAGTCCTACTGAGACTAAGAACTTTTCTAGCGCAAGCCCTTTCGAGACCTCGTCGGCTTCTCGGGAGAATGAGTTAGCATCTGAGGCTACCTATGGTTGACAACGATGTTTGGCTCCCCGCCAAAGGACAAGTCGATGGATGTGCAATACCTGGTTATCCAATGCCCTAGTCTGTATCACATGAACTTGGGCCGACCATCGCTGAACAACCTAGGAGCCATCGTCTCGACTCCCCACCTAATAGTCAAGTTCCCCATCTCAGATTTAGAAGTTGTTGGATGAAATGGCTACACTAGAGGGGGGGTGAATAGTGTGTTTACTAATCTTTTTGCCTAAATCTGATTTTAATCATTTTCTTAAGCTACTTAGGCAATTTACGATTGAATGATTAAATGCAGAAGCGATAAATAATAAAGCAATTAATACAACCAATAAATCAAGGCAACCATAATGATTTATAGTGGTTCGGCCCCAATACCTACTCCACTATCTAAGCACCCCGCTTAGGATTTCCAAACTAGTTTAACTAGATTAATCAATTTCCTTATAATGAGGACTTTGCACCGGAAAGTCTCCGCTCTCAAACCAAAGGTACTTCCACACCCAAAAGTATCCTGCCTAAGGACAACTCAAGTAATCCTAGCAAACTACATTTACACAAGTGGCTTTACACATTCGACACCAAAGATACCACTCAATCACAAGACCTAACACTAGGTCTTCTTACAAGCTCAAATATAAAGAAATAAACAAAAAAATATAATAATAAATGGAGAAATAAATCAAACAATAAATTACTTAGTTCCACAATAAGATTCCTAGCTTCCTCTTGATGCATTTGATAAAGAAACAATGAAGGTAATGCTCAATCAAAGGGATAAGATATCAAAGCTAGGGTTTCTCCAAGAATTGACTCAATGAAAGCATGGATTTGAACAAAGATGGCTCAATGAAGTGTAGGAGTGATCAAAATGTATCTTAGGAAGGCTTAGGCATGGGTATTTATAGAGCCAAGAAGAAATGGAACGAAATAGCTAGCTCAACGGGCGAAAAACTAACCATTTCCGTCGTTCGATCGCTTGTCGGTCGATCGTCGGTCGACCGACCGATCGACCGCCCAACGATCGCTGGCTCTAATCACACTATTCGGTCAACCGAATGAGTCGCGACTTTAGCGATCCGTAATCTGGTCGACTGATCGATCGACCGACGAAGCTACTGCCAATTTTTGGCCTTGGTCGATCGACCGAAGTAGCCTTCTACCATTTTTTACCTATCTTCAGTCGACCGAGTTGGCTACTGCCAATTTTCAACACAATTTGGTCAACCGATCGGTCGACCGAACCTGGACTAGGTAGTTTGGTTAGGCTTTGTTTGTTCGTTTTCTGGTTCCATCTTCACTAAGTCTACTTATATAACATTTATTAACTTTAAGTTAATAACTTTAAAATATAAATTTTATATAAGAATTACCCCACATTTGGATTCAATAAAAATATCTAAAAAATCAAAATCTAGTTTTTGGGGACTAGTACAAATTTTAAGAAAATGGTACTTTTCTAATTTTTTGGGTCAAATAAGGGCATACTATAGGCTTCTAAAAAATCCTAAAAAATATCTCGTTATCTAATTTTAACCCAAGGAACAATTATCGCCATTTTTTATGTCAAAAAATTATCTAGGTCATATAGCCCTCCAAGGAGCACCCTAGGCTTAGTGAATTCAGGGCGGTTTCCGGGTTTTCATATTTTGGAATTCGGGGATGGTTTTTGGGTTCTCATGCATCATCATGAGGATATTACAATATAAACTAGATAGCCTAAACCTATACTCTATCTTCCCGATGAATCCGAGCGCGTCAACCAACGTCCTTCCGATTTCCCTATTTCTTCGATATTTCCGATCGAGGACATCGTGCGCTAACCGATATGGAACCTAAAAGTATTTCTCAATTAAATCATTAGTTCTATGTTTGTTATAATCATAACTGAGATTAAGACCAAGGTGGAAAGCCTTAAGCCAACAGAAGTCAGTGTAGACCAAAAGAAGGCTTGTGTGTGCTATAATGAATGTCTAAATCTAAGGCCAATCGAGCCCAAGAATTCGCGAGTCCCTTATCCCAGTCGGAAATTTCAGTTTTTCATATGGAAAACCAACCCAGAATTTCAAAATTGGACCCCAGAGGAGATTTCAAAGAGCGGCCCTAGCCTGCCGACGACCTAGAGCCCGTACAAGTCAGGGCCTCCCCCTAACAAGTAACTTACATGGGAGCTCAACTCCCCACTGAGCTCAAAGCTCAACTCGGTGCTCTACTCAGAGATAATGTCGACCTCTTCACATAGACACTAGTTGACATGCCAGGGATAGATCCTCAAGTCATTTTCCATAGATTAGTCATTGATCCCTGGGTCCTGTGACCCAAAAGAAAAGAAAGATCGGTGTAGAGCGCCAACAAGTATCCCTCAAGGAGACTGCAAAGCCGCTAAAAAGCAAGATTTATTAGAGAAATGAGCTTCACCACATGGCTTGCAAATATCATGATGGTCAATAAACACTTGGGGAAATAGCGAATGTGCGTCGATTTAACCGACCTCAACAAAGCATGTCCGAAAGACTCCTACCCGCTTTCGAGCATATAAAAGCTTGCCAGCAGCTCTCGGGATGCCAATACTTGAGTTTTATGGATTCCTACTCAGGCTACAACCAGATTAGAATGCATCCAGAAGATGAATAAAGGACAAATTTTATCACCGAGCATGCCAACTTATGCTACAAGGCAATTCTCTACGGGCTCAAAAATGCAGGAGCCACATACCAGTGCTTAATGAACAAAGTCATCAAGCAATAGATCAACCAGAACATGGAAGTGTATGTAGATGACATGGTCGCTAAAATACCGGCCACTGTAGACCACTATAGCGATCTCATCGAGATCTTCAGCCAACTCAGGCACTATAATATGAGACTAAACCCGGAGAAGTTTGCCTTCGGAGTCCATGGCAGCAAGTTCCTTGGTTTCATGCTTACTAACCAAGGAATCAAGGCCAATCCTAAAAAGTACCGAGCTATCCAAGAGATGTGTAGTTCGTGCAACGTCAAAGAGTTGCTGTAACTCACAAGAAGAATGGCCGCCCTGTCCAGATTCCTCTCGAGGTCGGCTGACTGAGCTGCTCCCTTCTTCAAAATCTTGAGAAAGAAATAGGATTCTAGTGGGACGAGAAGAACGAACAAGCATTCAAGGAACTCAAAAACTTCCTCACCAACCTGCCAGTCCTTGATAAGCCGCAACCGGGAGAGACACTCCTCCTCTACCTTACTGTCACAAAAAACGCCCTTAGTTTGGTGCTAGTTCGGGAAGAGCAAAAAGATCAGAAGCTAATCTACTTTCTCAAGAAGGTTCTCCAAGGGTCCGAAGTAAGATATTATAGGCCAGAGAAGCTCGCCTTCACCCTGGTCATCTCTGCCAGAAGACTAAGGTCGTACTTCTAGAGTCACTACATTTAGGTATGCATAAAACTGCCAATCAGGCAAGTCCTGACCAAGCCCGAGCTCGCCGGGCAAATGATATCTTGGTCAGTAGAAATCTCTAAGTTCATCATCGAATACTAGCCCAGACGCTCTATCATGGCCTAGGCATTGGCAGACTTCATCGCCGAATTCCCAAACTAAGAAGGCATCCTCAATTAGGTCGAAACTTGGACACTATTTGTAGATGGCGCCTCCAATGAAAAAGGAAGCGAAGCCAACATCATTCTGGAAAATGGCCAAGGAATCACCCTAGAGCAGTCCCTCCAGTTTCAATTCAAAGCCAGTAATAACTAGGCAGAATACGATGTTGGGTCGGCGATGACCAAACAAGCAGCAAAAATTTGCGTAGTGAAAAAACAAAACTGATTGTCTACCCAAGCGAATCCATGGATCTCGGTTAAATCATTACGAGTATAGGAATTATACCTTTGAAGACCGAGCTCTATCTTCCGCTCCACGAATCCAAGATCTCTATCTTGCTTCAGATCCTAGGTGCTGCCAATGACGAACACCCTCAACGGTTAGCACATGAACAAACACGACGAACTATGATTTGAGTGCGGGAGACCTCGTCCTAATGGATAGAAGCTGGTCTCCTCCTTCTGGAGAACTATGGTTTTATCTATCATGCTCTGAGCGGTGGCACTTGTGTTCGACCGGCATGGCGTTAGTATCTCGACCTGGGCTGCTAACTGCCGGTTCTCCGCTTGAAGGTCATTTATCAAACGCTTGCATTCTTCTGGTGTGGGGTTGGTGTAAATTGAATGGCCTACACTAGAGGAGGAGGGGGTGAATAGTGTGTTCGCTAAAAACTTAACTTAATTCGGTTTTAATCCTTTTCTTGATTACTTAGGTTAATGCTCAAATCAAAGACTAAATGCGGAAGCAAGCTAGTGAATATGACAAATAAGCAAGTACAAATAGAAACAATGATAACACATGAATTTATAGTGGTTCAGCCCCAATGCCTACTCCACTACCCAAACATCCGGCATAGGATTTCCAACTCTAGTTTACTAGATTAAAGTGTTTCCTTTACAATGAGAGCTTTTTCATCGAAAAGTTTCTGCTCTCACACCGAAGGCACTTTCACACTCGGAAGTCTTCGCCTTCCTACCGAGAGCACTATCCCTCCTCAACCCTAAGGACAACATAACTAATCCTAGCAAACTAAGTTTACACCGATGGATTTAAGCCTCAATACCAAGGCTACCACCAAATCAAGACCTACAACACTAGGTCAATCACAAACTCAAATACAAGAAAATAAACAACAAAATCCACAAGTAAATGGATCAAATGAACAGTCAAAACAATACTTAGATCCAACAATTGAATCCTTGTTCCTCTTGATGCCTTGAAGATGAATCGATGAAGTATGAGGCCAAATCAAGGTTTTCGCATAAGAACTAGGGTTTGCTCAAAGAATAGCTCAAGAAGTTTGAGTAAATATGCAGCAATGGCTCAATGAAGCATTAGGTACCTAGGAAGATAAGTTTGGGGTCTATTCATAAAAATCCATAAGGTAGAGTCTCAAAAGGAGCCTTTCAATGGATCTAAATAGATCCGGTCGACCGTTGGGCAATCCTCGATCGTCCGAGGTTCGGTCGCGGGTTGGTCGAAACTGGCAAGTTTGGGCAGTTTGCTGATTTTTGTAGTTTGTTGATTCTTCACTAGTCTTATATAATATTTCCCCATTTGGATTCAATAAAAATATCTAAAAAATCAAAATCTAAATTGTGGGGTCTAGTACAAACTTACGAAAATATAAAAAATTATATTCTCCCGGGTCAAATATGGATAAGTTAAAGGTTTCCAAAAATTCCTTAAAAATAGGTCATTAACTTGTTTTCATTTAAGGAATAATTATCGGGACTTTTGGTGCTAAGAAAATATCTAGGTCATATAGCCCTCCAAGGAGCTCCCTAGGCTTAGAGAATTTTTGGGCTGTTTGTTAATTTTTTGGGTTTTCATATTTTAGGGTTCGGATTTTGGTTTTTGGGTTTTGCATCATAAAAGAGGATTACACAATTATTCTAGATACCCTAAACCTACACACTATCTTCCCGAAGAATCTCGAGCGTCGACAAGCGTCCTTGTCGATTTCTCTTATTTTTTCGATCGGAGACGTCGTGTGCTACTGACTTGGAACCTGAAAATATTCCTCCATGAAAATATTAGTTCCATGTTTATTATCATCAAAACCGAGATTAAGACCTAGGTTGAAAACCATAGACCAACAGTTGGCTGGTGCCAAAGCGTTCTCCTCACTGTTTTAGCGTCTCTTGGTAGCGGAGGAACATCACGGCTAGGGTGATCCTACAAATGTCGGGCTCGTAAATGAAGAATCCCTCGTAATTAGTGAGGATAGAAGTTTCCTACTATGGCCGAGTGGAGCCCCCGGGCTAAGCCGTCCGGCCTGACTTGAGTCTAGTTCATGAGTGTGGACGCTTTTGGGCCTAATCCAGCCGAGCCCAAAGTGCTAGTCCAGTCCAATTCTTAATAACAATTATCAATGTCAAATTGCCATAAGTTTGTGATGCCAATTTAAATGTTTCCTTTAATAACCGATTACTAAAGATACATTGCTTAAATTATGATCAACATAATTCCAATTTTAAAAATTAATTTAAAATAAGTAATTCCGATTTGAAAACTCCTTTTCAAATTCGAAATTAATTTCTATAGAGAGAATTAATCCGTTACTTGTCACGCGGATCCAATCTGATGAAAGTAACCTGAAGCCCGATTCAATTCACTCTATTTATGCGACCTTGTCACTTAACGTTGACAGTAGGTCCAAACCTCATTTGAAACCCACAAGTCATAAGCGGCCTCTAGCAAGACATTATGACTTCCTAAGTTAAATAAAAGTCGTGGATCCGAACAAATCTAACACGGTATGATATTCTGTCCTTTCTGTCACGCAATATTTGGATCGAGCAGAAGGCATGGATTACATCATCCTTATATTGCTCAATCTGGTTTCTGTAAGTCAAATGGTCTACACTAGAGGGGGGTGAATAGTGTATTATCTAAAACCTTAGCCTAAATTTGGTTTTAAACAATTTCTTGATTACTTAGACAAGGGCTCAAATAAACTACATGAACGCGGAAGCGAGTAAATAGAAATTTAATCAAACACATGTAATACCGATGCAAAAACGAGTATATATCTACTTTATGATACTAGATGAATTTTTCAAGTTAGGAGAAATTATTGTTTTAGCAACAAGATAATCAAAGTAAAGAACAAGCTAATCACACTCAACAATGACAATGCTAACAAGATAGATTTATAGCCGTTTGGGCATTAGGCCTAATGCCTACTCTACTATCTAAGCACTCCCGCTTAGGATTTCCAACTCTACTTTACTAGATTGAAGTAGTGTTTCCTTTACAATGAGGACCTTTTCAACGGAGAATCTCCGCTCTCACACCAAAGTCACTTCCACACCTGGAAGTCTCCGCCTTCCTACCGAGAGCACTCTCCCACCTCAAACCATAAGGATAACACAATTAATCCTAGCGAAGATTTTCGGAACCTTTTCGGCCGATCCTCGGATGATCGATCGACCGTCTGGTGACCATCAGCCCTCGGGCAGCCATGATTCGGTCGAGGGTCTGCTGAATAGGTTCTGGAAGATTTCCAGAACCCTTTCGATCGATCCTCGGGTGACCATCGGTCGGCCGAGGATCGATTGAGATTTGACTGGTAACCTGTAGTTTTGGCGGCTTGCTGAATTTTTTAGTTAGCCGATTCTTCACAAGTCTTAGTTATGAACTTTAAAATATAAATGTTAAATAAGGATTACCCCCATTTGGATTCAATAAAAATATCTAAAAAATTAAAATAGTCAAGAATCAAAATCTAACTTTTGGGGTCTAGTACAAACTTATGAAAATTAAAAATATTATAATCTCTTAGGTGAAATATGGATAGGTCTAGTACAAGCTTGTGAAAATTAAAAAAATTATAATCAAAATCTTACAAATTGATGTTTAGACAAGAAGTCTTGAATGATTCTTTTACATTTTCTTCTCCAATACACTCTGGTCTATCTTTGATATAAATATTGATGTCACTGATATTGTTTGACTCATTTTCAGTCAAAATTGGACCATCTGATATCTCTACATATTCTATTTAATTTGAATGCGCAAGAGGATAAAAATAATCTTGAGCAGGAAAGCACTATCAATCCACTAGACTGCTCTGAAATTGTCTCAGTTGAAACTGCGGCTGAGACACATGTTGCTGCGAACCTTGAAGCTCCATCTGAAATGGTTACAACCATGACTGAAGCAGTTTAGACAGCTAAAAATTGCACATGTTGTTGCTTACTTTCCACAGTCTCCCATTCGTAAGCCGACTGCTATGGATCTGAATCAAGTTCCAACTGATAAACATATGATTCATGAGGCTTCTACACCTCACCCGGAAGATGTTCCATCTATTCCTGAAAATACTACCCCCTTCAAAAGGAAAAAAAAAAGTCTCATATGAACTTGAGGTGAAAAGAAATTTATAAAGGAAAATGCTAATCAAATCCAACCTGATTTTTGGAGAAACAATGAACCTAGAAATTGATTCCGATAATGAATTTATGTCCCAAAGAGCTACTGAGCTGAGAAAATCGAAGATAAGAAAGCACAACCCAAAATTGTCAAAAGAAAAGAAAGCCCATGTTCCTGAACAAAGAATGACTCAAACTCCCAAGAAGAAACTCTCAAATTCTGAGAAGAAACCTGAAAAGAAAACTCCTATCAGCAAACTGCACAAGGGACTGCTTTCAGATGACCTCTATTCTTTTTGGAAAGCTCTGCAGCCTAGAGGTATTATTTCTCAAAGAATTCTTTACTTAAAACAAATCTCTTTAAAGTGCAAACCAGTCCTTGATATTATTGGAAAGAGAAACTTGTGTAGTTCTTATAAGAAAGTTAGACCTTTTTGCAAGCAGCCTATACTAGAGTTCTATTGCAATTTGTTTGATGATATTTCAAATCTTGATAGAACCCATTATCATGAAGTGTTTCTTAGAGGCTGTTGGTACAGTTTTAGTCCAGATGTGATTAATAATTTTATTGGCTTCTCTGAGTTTACTCCTTCTACTGTTAAATCTGATGAGACTGATGAATTTTTGAATATTGTTGGAAAAGGGGTTTCACATGGTGATGTTCTTTGTTGGACCGAAAGCCATGACATCAAGTCCTCTTCCTTGAACACTTTTTATGTAGTCTTGTTCCTCATTGCTAGAAATTATTGGATTCCTACTTCTTACATTACTTTTCTTAGTAAGGAAATGGTACTATTACTTTATAAGATCTCAAATGGAATTCCATTCAACCTTAGCAGTCTTATTTTTGAGCAAATTATCTCAGTTAGGAGCATGCTTCTCTCTAAATCCAGGATGTTTTTAATTTTTCTAAACTTGATATATGAAATTCTAGGGAAACAGGGATTTAAATGCTCATCTAATGATGCTCTGGAACCTTTGGGCACATCTCTAAAGATTCATAATAAAATTCTC
Organism: Canna indica; assembly: GCA_034359265.1. Classification (NCBI taxonomy): domain Eukaryota; kingdom Viridiplantae; phylum Streptophyta; class Magnoliopsida; order Zingiberales; family Cannaceae; genus Canna; species Canna indica. The sequence continues at coordinate 65,706,816 of CP136890.1, read as the reverse complement.
AAGGGGGTTAGTTCTTCAGGAAGAAGTCTACTAAGTCCAAGATCTAAAGAGAAGACAGCACCTGGATCTGGTTCAGCCACCACATTCACTACTAAGAAAGAGATTTTGGATGAGCTGGCCAAGCTTAAACAACAGGTAATTACTTTTGAGAAGAAAGTTGTAAAGTTCTTTACTACAGCTTCTATAGGACCAGCCTCCTCTTCTTTTGGAAGTTTCTATAATTCATCTGAAAGTTCTAACTGAACTTTATACTATCTTGTTCTACTCCTTTGGCTTATTATGACAATCAGTTTCAACTTTGCAATTTTAACCGCTCTTTGATTGTGGTTGTGATACTTGTCTGTGTTGTTGATACTGTTATGATACTTAAGACTATGGTTGTGTATATTTGATACTCTGGGTGATCTGCTACATGTAATCTTTTTTTTCTCTGTGATCATGTGAATATGACTGACTGTGTGGTTTTCGTGGTCTAAATAATGACCATGGCTGATGGATACTTTCTATTAACTGTTGAATTATCTTTTTAACAATTATTATATTTCAGTTGAAACTTTCTTCTATCTTATGATCTGATCTATTTGGGTTTTGCCAAATAAGCCAAAGGGGGAGAATGTTAGTGTTTGTTCTTGTATGTTGTTTGTATTTGACAAAAGTAGCTCTTAGCTCTACTTATGTATTGATAGTCTAAAGTAGTTTCAACTATGGAGAGATAATTTTCATCTGTCTGCAGTCTATGGTATTCTGGATAGTTTCTAGTGCGAATATGATGGCTGATAAACTTCTAGTTTAATAATATTTCTCTTGATTTTTTTTATCATTTAATCATCATTATATATGTCCGCGTTCAGTTGAGTTTTAAAGAATTTTTTTTTTGTTCTTTGTTTCCAGACGTTACTGTTGCTTAAATGATCATATATTTTATGATGCCTATTTATGTTGACTGTTTCAAACAGAAGTCTACGAAGAGGTGAGTGATTGAAGTATGCATTTATTCATATCGTTCAGTTGTCATATATAAAGACTGGAGAAGGGATCTGTTGTCGTTGTTGGTGAAATGGCCTACACTAGAGGGGGGTGAATAGTGTGTTATCTAATTCTCTTTGCCTAAGTTTGATTTTAAACGTTTTCTTAAATTACTTAGGAAATTCAAAATTGAATGACTAAATGCGAAAGCAAGATGTAAATGAAAAGCAATAAGATACGCAAAGTACACAATGCTAACACAATGATTTATATTGGTTCGGCCCCAATGCCTACTCCACTACCTAAGCACCCCGCTTAGGATTTCCAAACTAGTTTAACTAGATTAATTAGTTTCCTTACAATGAGGACTTTACATCAGAAAGTCTCCGCTCTCAAACCGAAGGCACTTCCACACCCGGAAGTATCCCGCCTTCCTACTGAGAGCACTCTCCCATCTCAACCTAAGGACAACTCAACTAATCCTAGCAAACTAAGTTTATAATAGTGGGTTTAAGCCTCAACACTAGGGCAACCACCAAGTCAATCAACCTAGCACTCTAGGTTTATACAAATTCAAATTCAATGAAATAAACACCAAAATACATCAATAATGAGAGCAAATAATAAACAATATAAACTTAGCTCTCAAACAAGATTTCCTAGCTCCTCTTGATAACTTGAAGATGAATAAAGGCAAGCTCATAGTCAATCTCAAGGTTTCTAGGCTCAAAGCTAGGGTTCTTTGCAAAGATGGCTCAAGAATTCTTGTAGACATGCAAGGAGTGGCTCTTTGAGGCTTAGAAGCATCATTCAAGGCCTGGAAGAGAGTTTAGGGTGAGTATTTATAATCCGCCAAATGAACTGGCTCATCAACAGGTTGATTTCTGCCCGTTGGCGACGCCCGGTCGCTTGTCGATCGATCGTCGGTCGAGCGACCGAGCGACCGTCGAGCGACCGAAGGTATTCTGCCAAATTCTCGAATCGTTCGATCGACCGGTCGGTCCACCGAAATGCCTTCTCTTTCGGTCGGTCGACCGAACCTGGGAGGGCGGATTTCTTTGCTTGTTTATTTTTTTGCTCGTTTGTTCATTTCTGGGTTCCGCCTTCGCTAAGTCTACTTATATAACATTTCTTAACTTGAAGTTAATAACTTTAAAACATAAATGTTATATAAGGATTACCCTTCATTTGGATTTAATAAAAAATATCTAAAAAATCAAAATCTCTAAGAATTAAAATCTAAATTTTGGGGTCTAGTACAAATTTCCCAAAAATGAAAATTTTATAAACTCCCTGGTCAAATATGGGTAGGCTAAAGACTTCCAAAAAATTCTTAAAAATATCTCGTTTACTAGTTTTTACCTAAGGAACAATTACCGACACTTTTCGTGCCAAAAAATATCTAGGTCATATAGCTCTCCAAGTAGCTCCCTAGGCTTAGTGAATTTTAGTGCAGTTTTTGGGTTTTCATGTCTTGGGATTCGGATTTGGTTTTTGGTTCTTTGCATCATAAAAGAGGATTACAACACATGCTAGACACCATAAACCTAAACTCTAACTTCCCGAAGAATCCTGAGCGTTGACGAGAGTCCTTGCCGATTTCTTTGATTTTTCTGATCGCGAACGTTGTGCGCTAACTGATATGGAACCTGAAAATATTTCTTCATGAATACATTAGTTCCATGTTTGTTTTCATCAAAACCAAGATTAAGACCAATGTTGAAAACCTTAAGCCAACAGTCGTTATCTCCATGGTGCAAATACTCTTTTGCCAGTTGTAGAGGAGTTGAGATTGCTTAGTGCAAATAGGGCAACATCCAACTCTATATATATTCTTGCCGAGATGATTGTGGGCTGCTAACTTATTACAACACAAGGATGATATTAGACTAGGTCAAAAGATATAATCCCTCATGTAGGAATTCATGGAGACATCAGGTCAGATGACTGACATACCACTACTGCTGCGAGATATACTGATGATATAAATCCATTCAGTATTCTCACGATGGGTCTGTCCAACACCATGTTCTCCAACATGTGTCTATGATTTGACTTTAATATCACATGCTCACGACCGGTAAGACATGATCATCATTAGTCAAATTGCATACTAATCTTCATTCATTATCGTTCCAATGATAATGACCAACTAGGGACTATTTAGAATATTATTCCAACTACCTTAGAGTTTTACTATCAAGTCTCGTACTTGATGACCATTAGGCAAAACCAACTATTCAAGGAATCTTTTATCAACTCAAACATGCTCAAATGAATAAAAAGATAAAGCAAATGTTCCATTTGTTAAAAAGGAAAGTAACAATGACAATATAATTCAATTAGCCTATGGCACACTACTAACATACGAGGCCCTAATCGTCGGGTTGAAGCTCACCCAAGACGTGAAAGCTCGAAATGTGATCGTAAAAAGTGACTCACAGCTTGTCATAGGACAAATCAATTAGTCAAGCAAGGTTCCTCTCACTAGTACATTCTTTAATTACTAATTTGTCAACTGTGTAATTCAGCACATACAACGGGAGAAAAATACCCTAGCTAATCTATTATCCAAGCTCGCCAGCTCCAAGAATCCTCAAAACAACATGTAGGTCATACAAGTCCTTGGTCAGCCGAGTATCCAAGGGATCGACATCTTGGTCAAAGTCCAAGCAGTTGAATAAAGTACCAACAGGAGGACCACGTACGCAATCTACCTCAGACGATGAGAGATTTCGGAACATACCTCCAATCCAAACAAATTCAGGAGGACGACAAATTACTACACCCTTCTCGATGATCGGTGCTATAAAAGAGGATATTCTCGGCCCCTGCTCAAATGCATCAGTTGACCTCAAACATACACAGTGATGGCAGAAGTACACGACGACATTTGTGGCAATCACGTCAGAGGAAGATCGTTGGCAGCTTTGATCCACCGGGCCATATTTTCCAGGCCAACCACAACAACATCCCTAACCACCGCATAGCTCGAAAGTCAGTTGGTTATTCCATAAGTGGGGCATCAACCTCCTCAGCCCATTCCCTCAAGCAACACGACATATCAAATATTTGATAGTAGTAATCGACTACACCTAGACTCAATTGCGATCGAAAGTTCGTATGGAAGAACATCACTTGCAGGTATGAAATACCTCTTGAATTTGTCAGTGACAACATAACATAATTCACATATCGATGTTTCCTAGAATTCTGCACCAACCTCGATATTCGATGGCTCATCTCCTCAGTTGAGCATCCACAAACCAATGCCCCGACCGAAGCAGCTATCAAGGTTATACTTGGGGACTCAGAGAGAAACTTGATCAAGTAAAGGGGCACCGGGCTGAAGAACTCCCCAAAGTACTATGAAGCTACAATATTACCACTCAATCTTCCACTCAGGAAACTCCCTACAGGCTCGTCTATGAAGCAGGGGCCATTGTTAGTGTTTGTTCTTGTATGTTGGTTGTATTTGGCAAAAGAAGCTCCTACGTGTACTTATGTATTAACAATCTCGAGTAGTTTCAACTATAGAGAGACAATTTTCATCTGCCTACTGTCCATGGTATTCTGGATAGTTTTTGGTGCGAATATGGTGGCTGATGAACTTCTAGTTTGATGACGTTTCTCTTGATATTTTTGATCATTTAATCATCATTATTTATGTCTGCATTCAGTTGAGTTTTGAAGAGTTTTTTTCTATTCTTTATTTCAAGGTGTTACTATTGCTTAAATGATCATATGTTTTATGATGTCTATTTATGTTGACTATTTCAAACTGATGTCTGCAAAGAGGTGAATGATTGAAGTCAGCATTTATTCAGATCCTTCAGTTGTCACATATAAATACTGGAGAAGGGATCTATTGTCATTATCTCCATGGTACAAATACTATGTTGTCAGTTGTAAAGGAGTTGAGACTGCTTAGTGCAAAGAGGGCAACATCCTACTCAATATGTATTCATGCTGAGATGATTGTGGGCTGCTAACTCATTACAACACAAGGATTGTGTGGGGGTCAGAACTCTATGGCTGGGACGTCATAGAGAGACAAGTCGGTATGTACTTGTAATAGCAATAGGTTTTGTTGTTTCCAATTTACTGTAGTACGAATAGCTAGATTTCGGTGTGTGAAATCTTAGAGCTAGAAGTTGTACTTTCTGATAGTGGATTGGGCATCTATCCGATGAGTGCCCCGCAAATTAGGTGACATGTTTTGTCACTGAACTGCGTAAATAAATACTTGTTTTTGCGTGTGTTTATTTTGGTTCTTAGTTTGCAACTTAAGTCAGTTGTTATAGTAGTTGCAACTTCCTATACAACTGTCATTTATAGAAGTCCCCTAAGAGACTTATATTGTCAGCCATATATGATCCCTGTCAAGATCGCGGAGCCCAGCCTTCGCAGAACGATCTTTGAGGAACAAAGCAATTCAGAAACTCGTCATGCCTAACTCAACCTCATCGAAGAAGAACAAGAACTCACCACGATCAAGGAAGAAGCTATGAAACTCAGAATAGCTAGAAAATACGACCAGAATGTCAGACCGAGGAACTTTAAAGAAGGAGATCTAGTCTTGCGGAAGAACAAACTCTAAAAAAAGCAAGCTGGAGAAGGGAAGCTCACCTCGAATTGGAAAGGGCCCTACGGAATTATTGATGTCCTCAGAAAAGGCATCTACATAAACAATGAACTCTCTGAATAATAAGTCCCATGGTTGTGGAATGCGGTCTCCCTATGGGCCTACTGCAGCTAAGCTTTCTCCCTTAAACTACAAGATGTCGGTGTACTCTTTTTCCTTCCTAGTGGTTTTTTCCCACAGGGTTTTCCCCTTGAAAGTTTTTAACGAGCCACCACCATGCATAGGCTGTGTACACCACTCGGTGGGACCCAATGTATCATTACCATGATAGTTATTAATAATATTGCTATTATTTTCTGCACACATTGGATGAACCTCTACAACAGCGACCAGAATGTGGTTCTCACTAGTCTGGCTCATCGGCCACAGTGCCTATCTCAGGCTCCCACGCCCTCGGTTACTAGGACTCAATTTTTACCAGTCTCGCTAGTCGGCTTCAACGCTACTCTCGAGCTCCCACGCTCACGATGACCCTAGGAATGGTCATGCCTTACGCTCCCCATGAGATCGGCTTGACCCCAGGCGTAGTCCTTGACCCTAAATGCAACCTCCGGCATAGCACAGCTCGTTCTAAATGAGAAACACCCTCACCGACATGAAGCGCGCTCCTCATGAGATCAGTTTTCACCGAGTCTGGTCTTCGGCCTCAACGCCATCAAAGATTTGGGTCCCGCGTCCTCAATGACCCGAAGTGCATTACTCGCGAGCTCGATTTTTATCAAGTCTGGTCCTCGAAGACTTGGGCCCCGCGCCCTCAACAACCCGAAGCACGCTTCTCATGAGCTTAGTTTTCACCAAGCCTGGTCCTCGGCCTTAGTGCCATCGAAGATGTAGGTCCCGCGCCCTCAACGACTCAATGTGAGCTCCTCGCGAGCTTGGTTTTCACTGAGTCTGGTCCTCATCCTCAACGCCTCTACTCCCAAATCCAAGTATCTTTGAAGGGAGCCTACAACTACCGAGCAGGTAACCCTAGCCTTAACTTCATTTTTGGCATGAACGAATGATCGACTACAATCGACACCACTCGACATACTGATCGAAAAATGGCCAATCAACTCAACATAAGCCAAAAATAGTCGAAATGAAAGCAGAAATGCATTTTTATTCATAAAGCCCCACAATGGGAAGATTTACACTTACACGCCCACAAAAGGCAATTTACAAGCAGAGAAATAAGTAACTTAAATATACAGATTGCCAACATATGCAGTTAATCAAGGAAAAACATTCTGATGGAGTTGCGGGAGACCATAAGAGGGAAAAGGAAGTACTCTTCTTAACGACCATATCGATGCTGGACCACAAGAAGATGTCGGCACTGCTTGTGAACCACAAAAACAACAGCCTCCGGTTCTGAGGGTCTCAAAATTGTTGTTAACAGAAAGGAAAAGGCACGAGGCGGCCAAACGCTTGTAGGAGCAAGACGACCGACTAGTGAGGGCGACATCCTCAGCGTAAGCCCCGCGGTGCAAACTCACTGTCGATCACCCGCCGCAGGTCTCCAACCACCTCCGACACCATGGCCAACCTCGCGCCTCCCACCTTCCCTTAAGACCAGCGGTGTGAACCCACGACAATCTAAAATATGTTCACTACTAGCCCAAGGCTGACTCCTAGAGGAACAATAATCTTTGATACTTCTCACTCCATGGTAAACTCACACATGCAAAACACATAGATACATGGCTTTTATAGGCCCGAACAGAACCGTCACCTTAACGGTCGTTCGTCACCTTCCCACAAACGGGGCCATGTTCGTCAGTCAACAACCATCACTTATGTGCTTTGGAAACTACCGATCGAATCTTTGATCGTAAATACTCCTTGTCAGAATTAATGACTACACAAGCGGCAACACACGAAAAGGCACCCTTCCCCCGCACAATCGCCGCATTTAATCCAAAAACCGGAGGGTCTCAAAGCAGTAATCCTAACCCCCGCTAAAGTCTCCTAATCAACAGATCAGCCAAAGATCCAGCTAACACCTATCTATCAGACCGAGGTTAGAGGTCGGCGCACTACTTAGAGCTCGATGCGAAGTCCACAAACTCCGACCAAGGTCGGGGGCCGTTGACTGGACTAGACCTTTGGGCCAATCGGATTAGGCCTAAAAGCTCCTACACACTTGAACCAAACTCAAGTCAAGCCAGACGGCTCGGCTCGGGGGCTCCACCCGGCCAAATAAGGACACTTACATCCTCAGGTACCCTAAGTTCCATATTATGTTACCTCCACCTTAGAGATCCACTAATTTGAGCATCGGGGTGTCTTTTACAGCCCCCCCCCCCCCTCTCGCCGGAGTAGCACCTAACCAGGAGAGACACCGAGCTGGACCAGACTACTCCGATCCTCGGGCAGGAACAATAATACATGTTGGTAAAATGTGTCCAAAGTGTACATGGTGCAAGGAGGTGGTTATCGAGATAAATTGTGCAAGGAGATTCTAAAAACCTAAAAAAGAATGTGTTCTTGTTTGAAGTCGAGGTGATGCAGACCTTCGCGTCTCTTGGCTCGGTGCGGGTCTGGAGGTGACATACAAAGACACTCCGACACTCAAGTAAGAAGGAATCCCAGATGGTGAGTAAGGAATTAGAATCGAGAGTATAGCTGATGTGCATCGTGTTTGTTTTATGGGCAAGTCAGGGATGTCTCAAGCGATGATGTCTCCATGAATCCCGAAGGGATATGCCTAAAATTGGTCGAAGTTTATCTCGGAGATGTTGGGCTCATTAGTGTCGAATCGTAAGTAATTAATGAAGGACGTCACTGTCCTTGCTTGGCTGGGTGGAGCACCCAGGTTAAGTTGTGGTTGACTCGATCAGAGTTTTGTTCATGAGTGTGGGCGCAATCGGGCCTAGTCCAGCCGGGCCCAATGGAGCTAGTCCAATCAATAATTCCCAAGCTTGGTCGGAGTCCGAGGATTTTGAGTCGAGCACTAGTAGTGTGTCGACTTTTGTTTGTTCATTGAGCTTTAGCACATTATGGGTTGTTGTATGAAATCCGACACTAGAAGGGGGGGTTGAATAGTGTTTGTCCCCTTTTCTATTTAATCAATTTTTTCTTTATACTCAAAATTGACTTCAATTAAGTGCAAGTGTTTCTTAACAATGGATGTGATCAAGTATTAAGAACAATAATATGCAAATAAGAAAGCAATGCAGACAAGAGTAGTTATAGTGGTTCGGCCAACTGCCTACTCCACTACATTGGCTCATCACCAAGGATTTCTAACCACTACTTCATAGAACTTGTGTTTTCCTTTGAATACAATTGAGGACACTCTTCTCACCTCTTTGAGAACCCCTCAAACCTATTCACCTAGGCAAAACACGACTCTACAAAGTTTCCCCTAAGTGTTTCTCTAGCACACCTAGCAGCTATTACAGATTGAAAACAAGTCTTATATAAAACTTCAAATACAATGCAAAAGAGATTGAGAATAGAGAGAGAAACCACAGCTCTTTTCCCAAGCCTTCACGCCTTCAATTTGCCAGACGATAGACTTGAGTTGCAGCAGAGTTGAGGAAAGTAGGCGCTTGAAGAAGATTTTGACGAAAGATTAGGGAGCAGCAAAATCGATCGCTTTGAAGGCTTTTAATCACTTCTTGAATGCTCAATTAATTCTCTAAGAAGTTTTTAAGAAGGTAGGTGAGGGGTATTTATAACCCCTCAGCTGAACGGCGATTCAACGGATAGAAAAATAGCCGTTTCAGCCATTCGATCGATCGTCGCACGACCGACCGATCGACCGCTACCGTTTCTGTCTATTTTAGCGCCATTCGGTCGATCGATGGGTCGACCGAAGGAGTCACAGCTTCATCCATCCTAAATCCGATCGACCGATGCAAGGAACCCAGGCGTGTGATCTGCAATCTTCAATCCGGTCGACCGATCGATCGACCGATACGCCTTCTACCTATTTTTGGCTTCGATCGGTCGACCGATGTAGTCTTGCGCCAATGCTTCTCCAACTTCGGTCGATCGACAGTTCGATCGAATGGCTTCTGCCATTTTTTGGCATCATTCGGTCGACCGAATAGGCTACTGCTTGTATTCTGCCCTATTCAGTCGATCGACCGATCGACCGAACTAAGGCTGAGGCTGATTTTTACTTTGAATTTTTTACATGTTTTTTTATGGGTTTATTTACCAAGTTTCAACTTAGATAACTTTACAATTTGGCTTGGGATAGGATCATCCTAAGGGTATATTACATGATTTCTACTTGATCTAAACCCGAGCCTTTCTTTGACATTTTCTTGTTTCGTTTCTTCAACGGTTTTTTCTTTCATTTTGTTTGAACGAACTTCGCATGCTTATCGCAACCTCAACCTAAACTCAAAACTTCATGCATAGATTAAATATTTATTTGTTATCATCAAAATAAAGATCGAGGCTTAAGAGAAACCCTTAAGCCAACAATCTCCCCCTTTTTGATGATGACAAACATAACATGAAATTTTAAGAAACATATGCATATCTTTGTGAGTTTGAGTTAAGGCATTCATGAGTTAAGGTATACAAGATATAAAACTCAACATATGCATTTAAATTCTTATAACTCATCCTATGCTCTCCCTATCAATGTGCATATCATTTTTGTAACATAAAACTCAACATATGCATTTAAATAGTTATAACTCACCCTATGCTCCCCCTATCAATGTGCATATCATTTTTATAACTTCCCCTAACTATATGCATTGTAAAAACTAAGTGTGACCTTTATTTTTCTCCCCCTTTTGACATCAATAAAAAAGGGTAAGAATTAAGATACAATTAATGAGTTTCATCATAAAAACTAAGAAAGCCATAAAACCAAGTATCATCTACCACTATAGTCCTTCCTATTAATGTAAGCCTATAGAAGGCAAACATCAATAAGTCACAAAGCCCCACTACAGAGCATTACATAAGTGTGATGATACTTTTATAGAATGCAAGTTTTGAAACCCATATGAGTTTTGAAGAAGAACATTTTAACTAGGAAAGGCACAAATTCCTAATTGCATCCTAAAATTTGTAAAGTTTTCTTCAACCAAGGGTTTTGTAAATATATCGGCAAGTTGTTTGTCGGTGGATACAAATTCTACTGATATACTTCCCTTAATCACATTATCCCTAAGAAAATGGTGCCTTAAGTCAATATGCTTAGTTCTAGAGTGTAAAATAGGATTCTTTGTTAAATTTATTGCACTAGTATTATCACAATGAATAAGTATGCAAGAATACTCAAGTCCATAGTCTAATAGGGTTTGTTTCATCCAAAGGACTTGTGCACAACAACTAGCCACAGCGATTTATTCTGCTTCGGTAGTTGAAAGTGCAACTGAGTTTTCTTTTTTTGAGAACGAAGAAACAAGACTCGCTCCTAAGAATTAACAACACCCACTAGTGCTTTTTCTTTCTACTTTACACCCGGCAAAATCCACATCCGAAAAACCGATTAAATCAAATGATGTATGACATGGATAACATAGCCCAAAGTCAACCGTGCCCTTTAAACTTTCGTCAACTTTGACACCCTCTTCATCTTTGTCAAGCTTGATGGATGTGCTAATTGGTGTAGAAGCTATCTTGGCTTCATTCATCCCAAATCTTTTGATGAGCTCCTTTGTGTACTTGGCTTGATTGATGAAGATTCCTTTGATGGTTTGCTTGATTTGGAGACCAAGCATGAATAAGAGCTCTCCCGTCATGCTCATCTCAAACTCATCTTGCATACACTTAGCAAACCACTTACAAAGAATTTCATTAGTAGCACCAAAAATTATGTCATCAACATAAATTTGAACTAATAACATATCATTTTCATGATACTTAATAAAAAGTGAAACATCGGCTTTTCCAACATTAAAACCTTGTTCTATTAAAAAGTTTGAAAGCCTTTCATACCAAGCCCTAGGGGCTTGTTTTAAACCATATAATGTCTTTTTATGTTTGAAAATATGATTTGGAAACTCAAAACTTTCAAATCCGGGGGTTGTTCAACATAAACTTCTTCACTAATGAAACCATTTAAAAATGCACTTCTAACATCCATTTGGAAAAGTTTAAAACCCTTAAAGCTAGCATATGCCAAAAGCATTCTAATTGCTTCTAACACTACAAGAAATATGTTCTTCAGCAATGGCCGCTCAAGCTGTTGCTATTTGCAACGGCGTTCGTACGGCCGCTCAAGCCGTTGCAGATGTGATGTATCTGCAACGACTTTGTTACGGCCGCTCGAGCCATTGCAGATATATAATCACATCTGCAACGGCTTAGTTACGGCTACAGGATGCGTCACTCTTGAACCAATCGTGTGCTCTCGGTGCGAAAATAAAATACTTATCAGCAACGGCGTGCTAACGGACGAGTGAGTCGTTACTGATGATGTTACTTATCAGCAACGGCTTTCTAACAACTGGGTGAGCCGTTGCTGTAAGTTTATATAGGTCGAGCGATCGTGCCCGCCCCCTTTCTTCTTCTTCCTCTTCCTGCTGTTGCCGCCGCCGATCTCTGTCGTCGTCGCCCGCCGTCCTGGACCGCTGAAGTCCCTCGCTGCTGCCGCCCGCCTTCGTTGCTTGCTCCAGGTAAGCCGTGCAAAAATCCCCCTCTCCATTTAGTGTAGAACCGACCAAAACCCTAAATATAGGGTTTCGGCTGATGGTGCTCCGGCTGGAGTATTGTTGTCCAGTGTCCGACAAATGTCGGACACTGGACTCCGGCGCCGAAAATGCAAGAATGATGATTTTTTGATTCATTTTAATTAATTTTTTAGATTAATTAGTTAATTAATTGTTTAATTTGTTAGATTAATTTTTAGGATTTAGATTAATTGTTATGATTTAGATTACTTTAGTTAGATTAATATAATGTTTTAAATTAATAATGGTAGGTTAATTATTTAAATTAGTTAAAATATTGTAGATTAATATTAATTAATTAGTTAAAATGTTAATTAGTCCGGAGTAGTCCTCAGTGGACTCGCGTCGGAATCGTCCACTTCGGACTCGCGCTGGAATCATCCACTTTGGACTCGCGCCGAAATCGTCCATTTCGGACTCCCGTCGGAATCATCCAATTTGGACTCGTGTCGGAATTGTCCACTATGGACTCAAACTGACTCGAAACATTTAGAAAATAATCATCAATCCGACGAGTTGATACGTTTCACGTACGCATCGACGAGTCTGATATGATTTAGCAAAACCTTAGATCCGTTCGGACGTTGTATGTTCGTGTAAAAAAAGTAGATGATCTTTTATATGACGTACAACACTTGAATTGTCCCTGATTGAACAATTTGGGAATATAGTTATTTGTATTGCACTTACGTTTTTCTTTTAATCGTTAACTTATTCTAAATTTTAGCAGCATCTCTCTTGTTCTCCGATATGCGCACAGATGATATGCATATTCAGAGAACTATTGGGAGATGCTGTCGAAATTTAGAATGAAGTTAGCGGTTAAAAGAAATACTTAGTGCTATATGAATAACATAAATCCCAAATGGAATAGGACCATCTCACCTAAAGGCATTAACCGAAGAAATTGGCATTGATTGACAGAATCATGTCGGCTGATCGAAGTTGGATGTACCGACGTCTTGATCGTGGATCTTTACTGAATGAGTTTCAATTAGGCGTAACTTACTTCCTAAATTTTGCCTATTCGAATCGGAAATTCGTTAGCGTCGATGATAAAATCCGATGTTCGTGCCGCATTTGCTTAATGGACGATTTTTGGATCAGAAAACTATCACTCTGCATCTATATAGCAAAGGATTTGCACCAAGATATTTTCTATGGACTTGTCACGGGGAGTTACGTGAAGTCGGGACATCGAGCAATCCTGTCGTTCAGACACATGGTGAAACTTCCTTTGCTAGTGTTTCTTCATCCAGACAATCTAATCCCTATAGAACTATGATACTTGATAGTCTTGGGGGTCAATTCCACCTGAATGATAATGTCGATCGGCTAGTTATTGAGACGTCAGTGCCACCAGATACTACAGGTGTTGATATCATAGAAGTACAAACTGCGGTAGAGATTGAATTGTCGAATAAAGAAGCTGCAGAATTTTATGAGATGTTGAAAGCTACTGATGAACCTTTGTATGAGAATTGTCCTAAATACACTAGGTTTTCTGCAATGACGCAGCTCCTAAACATCAAGGCCGATTGTAATATCAGCGGGGTTGCGTATGATCCGATTGTAGGATTGATTAATGGAATGCTGGCTAGTGATAACAAGTTTGAGCCAACTTTTTATAAGACTAAAAAGTTGATGAGAAAATTAGGGCTTGGGTACGAAAAAATACACGCGTGCCAAAATAATTGCATTTTATATTATAAAGAAAATATGCAGTTGGATAAATGCCCTATATGTCAACATCCTCGTTACAAGGAGAAGAAATCGGTTTGACAAAAAAATATCCCGTTTAAGGTGCTTCGGTATTTTCCACTAACACCGAGGCTTCAAAGATTATTCATGTCGGAAAAGATGGCCCCCTACATGAGTTGGCATGCCAGAAGTCATGATGATACGGTAATGACTCATCCATCCGACAATGAAGCATGGAAACATTTGGATACATGTTATCCTTCATTTGCTAAGGATACTAGAAATATCAGATTGAGATTGTGCACAGATGGTTTTAATCCGTTTGGACATTCTACAACTCCTTATTCAGTTTGGCCAGTGCTGTTGACAGTTTATACTTTGCCACCGTCAATGTGTATGAAAGATGAATTTATTTATCTTTCGATGATTATTCTGGGTCGTAAGGGTCAGCGAAAAGAAATTGATGTGTTTCTCAGACCCTTGATAGATGAATTGAAAAGATTATGGACTGAGGGAGTTGTCACTTATGATTGTCATCGGAAGCAAAACTTCAATTTAAAGGTCGCGGTCTTATGGACAATCAATGATTTCCCAGCGTACGATATGTTGTCTGGTTGGAGCACTCACGACCGACTCTCTTGTCCATATTGTATGGAACACTCTAAATCAATCAGTTTTTAAAACAGACGGAAAATCTCATTCTTTGATTGTCATCGTCGATTCCTACCGGCTAACTATCAGTATCGAAAGAATCGTAATAAATTTACTAAGGGCAGAGTCGAAAGAGATGAGCCACCACTGATGTTGTCTGGTGAACAAATGTTAGCACGTGTTTCAGCACTTCCAGAGATAGTATTTGGTTGGAATGAAAGAGTGTCAGGCTTTGGTCAAACACATAACTGGGTGAAAAAAAGTATCTTTTGGGAATTGCACTATTAGAGTTCATTACTGATTCGACATAATTTGGATGTCATGCACATTGAAAAAAAATGTGTTTGATAATATTTTCAACACTTTGATGGATGTTTTCGGAAAAACTAAAGATAATATCAAAGCCCGACATGATCTAAAAATACTTTGTAAGAGACTGGAGTTGGAGTTACAAGAGGTCAACGGACGATATCTGAAGCTGAAGGCCCCGAATGTGTTAAATAAACAACAGATCAAAGATGTTTGTCAATGGATAAAAGAACTCAGATTACCCGATGGATATGCTTCAAACTTATATCTATGTGTGAATGTCAATGATTGCAAAATATTAGGGATGAAGAGCCATCATTATCATGTATTCATGCAGAGATTGCTTCCGATCGCATTTCGAGATCTTCTACCTGATAATATTTGGGGTCCGTTGACTGAATTAAGTATGTTTTTAAAAACATTTGTGCAAATGTCCTTCGAGTCAAAGATATGTCAACACTTGAAAGTAATATTATTGAAATTATATGCAAGCTGGAGCAATTTTTCTATCCTGCCTTTTTTGACTCGATGGAGCATCTACCGATACATTTGGCAAACGAGGCACGAGTTGGTGGCCCCGTTCAATACCGGTAGATGTACTTATTTGAGAGATACATGAATCGTCTAAAGAAAAAAGTAAAGAACACCGCAGCTGTTGAAGGATCAATATCTGAATTGTATATCATCCAAGAAATTTCAACATTCTGCTTATTTTACTTTGAATCGACAGTACAGACAAGATTTGATCATCTTCCACGTAACGACGACGGGGGAGTTCGACATTCAGATGGACGTTTAAATATATTTTGTCACTCTGGTCGTGCTTTTGGTTCTCGTCCATCTCGACACTTAAGCGATGAAGAGTATCATTTGACACACTTGTATGTATTACTCAATTGTCCAGAGATTGAACAATTCATTGAAATATTTGACATTGAGATGGTGCAAAAATACTCTATTCACAACGATCAAGAATTGGAGAGATTACGGAATCGTGATTTCCCTACTTGGATTCAGGCTTACAGAAAAGATCACAGAGTTGAATGTGATGAATGAATATTTGAGTTTGTTAGTGGACCATCGCGACTAGTGTCGTGTTATAGCGGATATTTTGTTAATGGGTACAAATTTCACACGGTTGAATATGCATTTACAAAGAAGACGATGAATGTCGAGGTCTGCGTGAAAGGGACAACCTATGTTGAATGTGATATGGATTTTTATGGACTGGTGGAAGAAGTGATAGAGTTGCACTACTTCGGCTTGAAATCAGTTATCCTATTTAGATGTCATTGGTTCGAAACAACAGAAAGGGGCATGAAAGTTCATCCAATATACAAACTTGTTGAGGTTAATTACAAATCGAAATTGGCAGCAAATGAGCCTTTTATTTTGGCATCACAAGCCGAACAAGTATATTACGCGAAGTATCCGGCTCGAAATAAAGATAGAGCATATTGGCGTGTAGTCTGTAAGACTAAAGATAGAGGAAAAATTAATCCGATAGCAGGAGAAAATGAGCCGATACCTGATGTGACATATGGTTGCTATCAAGAAGATGATCCTCCTGCTGTAGATCGTATTATTCCAATACTTGAGGATGCAGACACATCGTCAATTCAATTCGAAGTTGAATATGCTGATGATGACGATCATGAAATTGAGGAAGCTGGAGATGAAGAAGATGAAGAAGATGAAGAAGATGATGAAGAAGAAGAATTTGAAGACTATTACTCGGATGATGAGGAATAATTGTAAAGTATATCTTATATTAAATATATCTCTAATATATATATAATAATCTAATTATATGCCTATTCGACATATATGTTTGGTCGTGGTTATCGTCGCAGGAGAGCTTCGGAGTCTCCGATTGATGAGACTCTGGCACTTACGACTCATGCTGTTGATCCTCCTATTGCTGATCCTACTGCCGATGATACTGCTGAGGCTAGTACATCTAGACGCAGACGGCCACGCGGGCCGAACAAGTGGCATCCTCCACCAGCTACAGAGTCACGTAGATTCATTAGCGTGATTGGGGAGCGGTAATATATCATGAATTATGAATCATTACAAATTCATTATATCATAATATAATATTAAATTTTATTTTTGTTGTGTAGGTTCGAGCAAGAAAAAGTGCCAAGGAGCATTTCTTCTACTATTCAATGATACATGCACGGGGCATGGCCCACGTGGTCTTACGTGCCCACTGAGCACGTCGACATGCTATGGCGCAAGTTTGAGGTACGTATTAAAAAATTTTTTACACATGCATGATGATTATTATTGGTACTGATATTATTGTTTTGTATGCTCGCTTTACATGGGATGAGGACTAGAGGCCCTTCATTTATGCTGCCTGGGAGGCTATTTCCCGGGCGAGGTACAACGGGCAGCTGGGGCAGGCCCGATCCCAGGCGATGGCCCGAGTTGGAACCACTAACATCGCGGAGACTCGGGGATACGACCATGATTGGATTACTCTGGATATATGGGACCAGCTCATGGCATTATGGTCGACGGATCGATGGCAGGAGGTTTCTAGGACTGCGGCTAGAAACCGCATGTCGGGGGGAGGAGCGCGTCACACTGGCGACTCTATTGCATTTGCGGTGCACGCGAACCGTATGGTAAGTATATCTTAATTTTAATTATATATTTTATTTGTTACTCTGTGTACTAATTAATGTATTTGTTTTGCAAATGTAGACGACAGTGTTGGACGACAGGACTGTTCAGCGACCCTCCCCAATGGATGTGTTTGAGTGGATTCACCGTCGAGGACATCGGACTGGGGAGTACGTTGACAACCGCGCTGCAATTATTATGGTAAGTATATTTGTTTAAATTATTCATTATTTATTTATAATTTAAGTTTTAGGAAAAATATAAAACAAAAAATCAAATTTGAGTAGGAGACCTACTCTCAGACGGTGGTGCAGCGCGGGGTCACCCCCGAGGACTTTGACGCAGGAGCATGGGTAGAGGCTGCAGGTGGCTGGGACCACGGCCGCGTATATGGTTTTGCAGATAGTGGTCATGCGCGAGCCGTGCTAGGGCTACTTGGGGCACCAACCCCTCTGGTCGCTGGTGAGCGGCCGTCCACCTCCAGGTCCAGTTATGATCATAGTAGCAGGATAAGGACATTGGCGGAGACGGTCGCGCATCAGACTGAGATGATGGAGCATCAGAGTCAGATGATGGCGGAGATGCATGCTATGCTACGCAACATGTCAGGTTATCCTTCGGCATCATCTGATCCATTGTCCTCGAGTCAATCCACACCGGTGTACGCCCAAGCACTCCAGACCCCGCCATATGATCCAGATCATTCTCCATCGTCATCGTGAGATTTATTATTTTTTTTATATTGACTTTGTTACTTAGGTTTATTTTGTTTTGTTTGTATATTGATACTTTAATTTTGCATTTGAATAGTTTTTATACGATTGTGGATACAAATAAACATCCATATAATTATTTTGATGTATATCCGAGTATATTTGTGATGTGTGAATGGATTTATGTATGGGTGTATGGGTGTGTGAGTTATGTTTCAGATAATGTATCAATGTATTAAATGAAAATTTGGAATTTTAAATTTTTTTCTATTGCGGGATATGGTCATCAGCAGCGGCTTTCCCACGGCCGTCCATGGGAAAGACGTTACTAAAAGTGTATCATAAGCCGTTGCTGATGATATACATCAACGGCTTAGTAATAGTCTTTCACTAACGGCCTTGCCATGGCCTCACGGGCCATTGTTAATAATATTATCAGCAACGGCTCCGTGTCCGTAGCAAAGTCGTTGCTGATAATATTATTAGCAACGGCTCGAGCGGCCGTTGCTGAGCCGTTGCTAAATTATCAGCAACGTAATTTTCTGCCACGGCTCCGTTGCAACGGGCCTAGCCGTTGCAAGCCGTTGCTGATGCCCATATTTCGAGTCGTGTAATCTTGCTACGGGAGCATAAGTTTCATTATAATCTATCCCTTCTTGTTGATTGTACCCTTGTGCCACTAACCTGACTTTATTTCTAATGACTAATCCTTCTTCATCTAGCTTATTTCTAAAAACCTATTTAGTCCCAATTATAGTTTGTTCACTAGGTCTAGGTACTAAGTCTTATACATCATTTCTAGCAAATTGGTTGAGTTCTTCTTGCTTAGCTACTACCCAAAACTCATCTTCTATTGCTTCCTTAATGTTCTTAGGCTCTACTTAAGATACAAAAGCACATATTAACAAATATTTTTGAGTTTAGAGCGCGTTACCACTCCCGTTGAAGGTTCTCCAATGACTTGATTCATTGGATGATCCATCACCAACCGATATCCTTTAGGGAGAGGCGGTAGAGCTTCTTCTTCATCATCTTCAACTTGAAGTAGATTCGAGGATGGTGGATCTTCATGTTGAGTTTCCTTATTATTTTCATCCTCTACCTCTTTGTCATGAAGTGTGAGATCCTTAAGTTCCTCACCTACATTTACAATCTTCACATTTCTAGAAGAATCATTAGTTTCATTAAACGTAACATGCATAGATTCTTCAACAATCATGGTTCTATGATTGTAAACTTTATATGCCTTAGAATTCATGGAGTAACCTAGGAAAATCCCTTCATCGGATTTAGAATCAAATTTTCCTAAATTATCCTTAGTATTTAATATGAAAAATTTGCATAAAAAAACATGAAAATATCCCACATTTGGGATTTTTACCATTCCAAAGCTCAAAAGGTATGTTTTTAATTTTAGGTCTTAATAAAACTTGATTAAGAACATAGCAAGAGGTATTTATGGCTTCGGCCAAAAAATACTTAGGCAAATAATTTTTCATTTTTAAACTCCCCTCCATTATCACTTCTAATTTTTAAAATTGAAACTCCTTTTTCATTTGTAACTTTCTTTAAAAACTTTTTGAAAAACTCAAAAGTTTTATTTTTTTTAGCTAAAAAGAAAACCCATGTAAATCTAGAAAAATCATCAACTAATACATAACAATATAGCTTTCCACCTAGACTAGCTACATCACAATGACCAAATAGATCCATGTGCTCAAGCTCAAAAATTCTAGATGTACTACCTTGATTAATGCTATGAAATGAGGATTTGACTTGCTTACCTAGTTTACAAAGTTTATCACAAAGTTTATATTTTTCAAATTTTATCTTGGGTAATCCTTTTACTAATTCTTTCTTAGATATTTCTTGGATGAGGCTCATGCAAGCATGTCCTAGCCTTCTATGCCACAACCAAGAGTCATTCTCCATGGCAAATAAGCATCTAACATGGGGATTTGGTAAGACATTTAATTCTAAGGTATAGATAGTTTCTTGCCTATTTGCAATAAACATGATATCATTTGATGGTGTACTTCTAATGATACATTTATATGCATCAAAAATAATTATGTATCCATTGTCACATAATTGTGATATGCTAATCAAGTTATGTTTTAACCCATCAACTAATAAAACATTCTTAATGCATGGGTAAGGGAGTATACCTATGTCACCAATGCCAACAATCTTACCTTTGGCATTGTCTCCAAATGTGACATGTCCACCATCTTTGCTTGATAGGGTTGCAAATAAGTTGATGTCACCCATCACGTTCTTTGAGCAACCGCTATCCGCTATCCGCTATCCAATATCCAAGTGCTTCTACTTGCTTGAGGATGCTTCTCCATCTACAAAAGAAGAAGAAACCATTTTAGGTACCCAAATTCTCTTGGGTCCTTGAGTGTTAGTCATTTTGGGAACCCATGTAAATCTTGCATGTGGGTTCCTCCTCAAAGCACAATCCTTAGCCATATGGCCAAATATGCCACAAGAAAAACAATTTCCATTAAATTTTATTCTAGTGTGTGTGTGAGCATGGGAGTGTGATGATTTCTTTTTATGGACAACCTTAGGCATGACATCTTGTATGGTTGTCATCCTTTCGTTGAGCATGCAAAGTTCTCTTTTTAATGTTAGCATGTTATTATTCAAGTGCTCTACTTGATCACTTAAGTACATGTTTTCATCTTCTAATTTTTTGTTGTCATTTTCTAAGTCCTTCTTAGCTTTCTCTAGGGTGTGTGTCTCCTCCTTAAGGGTGTCTACTTCTTTTCTTAAGGCATTGCATGTGAGTAATAAACTATCATTCTCAAGCTCTAAATATTTATTGTCCTTTTTAAGGTCTCTGAATTTTCTCCTAATTGCATTAAATTCATCATGCATTTGTTCAAATTCATTTTCTAGCTCTTCTTGAGTAAAAGAAACTTCACCAAAAGTAAATCTTACCTCATCATCATTTTCCATCAAGAAAAGATTTGCCTTTTCACTCTTTGCTTCTTCTTCACTCGATGAGGCCTTGCTTTCATCCCATGTAACCATCATTGCCTTCTTCTTCTTCTTCTTGTATTTTTCCTTTTTGTGAGGGTTGGAGGTGGAAGCTATCTTGAGAAGTGGGCAATCCCTCCTTAGATGCCCGACCTTGTTGCAATGGTAGCATGTGTAGCCTCTTATTCCCTTCCTCATGCCTTCCCTCACGAAACTCATAAATCTTCTTGCTAGCATCGCCTTTTAAGTCAATGGTCTTGCCTTTGGGTGCATCCTCCTCCTGATATTTCTTCATGTGGGTTTTATGTGTCATGAGAGACCCAATGAGATCGGTGATCTTCAAGGTGCTCATGTCTTTTGCTTCCATGATAGCTATGACCTTGGGCTCCCAAGCTTTTGGAAGGGAACGAATGAGCTTCTTTACCTTCTCCTCTTCCTTTATTTCTCTATCAAGGTTACTAATTCATTTGTAATATTTTGAAATCTAGCATACATGGCATCAATGGATTCATGAGATAACATTTTAAACATTTCATAGTCATGCATAACTAAGTTTATTTTAGATTCCTTAACTTGTGAAGTCCCTTCATGTGTGGTCGCTAGAACTTTCCAAAGTTAATATGCGGACTTACAAGTAGAGATTCTATTAAACTCATTAATTGATAGGCCGCAATATAATGCATTGACAGACTTTGCATTAGCATTGAAGAGTTTAATTTTCTCTTGGTCCCACTCATCCATGTTCTTATTGGGTTGCTTATACTCTACTAGAATCATCCTCCATACATCCATGCCTAGAGATTGTAGGAAGCCATTCATATGAATCTTCCAGTAGACATAGTTGTTTCCGTCAAATAGTGGTGGAGTATGAGTAGAGGACCCTTGAGCCAGTTGGATTTCACTAGACATCTTAATTTGTAGGGAAGATGGTTAAATCTTATCCTACGACCAAGCTCTGATACCAATTGTTGTATGAAATCCGACTCTAGAAGGGGCGGGGGGTTGAATAGTGTCTGTCCCCTTTTCTATTTAATCAATTTTTTCTTTAAACTCAAAATTGACTTCAATTAAGTGCAAGTGTTTCTTAACAATTGATGTGATCAAGTATTAAGAACAATAAAAGACAAATAAGAAAGCAATGCAGACAAGAGTATTAAGAACAAGAAAGCAATGCAGACAAGCAAAGCAGGAACAATAATACATGTTGGTAAAATGTGTCCAAAGTGTACATGGTGCAAGGAGGTGGTTATCGAGATAAAATGTGCAAGGAGATTCTAAAAACCTAAAAAAGAATGTGTTCTTGTCTGAAGTCGAGGTGATGCAGACCTTCGCGTCTCTTGGCTCGGTGCGGGTCTGGAGGTGACATACAAAGACACTCCGACACTCAAGTAAGAAGGAATCCCAGATGGTGAGTAAGGAATTAGAATCGAGAGTATAGCTGATGTGCATCGTGTTTGTTTTATGGGCAAGTCAGGGATGTCTCAAGCGATGATGTCTCCATGAATCCCGAAGGGATATGCCTAAAATTGGTCGAAGTTTATCTCGGAGATGTTGGGCTCATTAGTGTCGAATCCTAAGTAATTAATGAAGGACGTCACTGTCCTTGCTTGGCTGGGTCGAGCACCCGGGTTAAGTTGTCGTTGACTCGATCAGAGTTTGGTTCATGAGTGTGGGCGCAATCGGGCCTAGTCCAGCCGAGCCCAATGGAGCTAGTCCAATCCATAACTCCCAAGCTTGGTCGGAGTCCGAGGATTTTGAGTCGAGCTCTAGTAGTGTGTCGACTTTTGTTTGTTCATCGAGCTTTAGCACATTCTGGGTTGTTGTATGAAATCCGACACTAGAAGGGGGGGTTGAATAGTGTTTGTCCCCTTTTTTATTTAATCAATTTTTTCTTTATACTCAAAATTGACTTCAATTAAGTGCAAGTGTTTCTTAACAATGGATGTGATCAAGTATTAAGAACAATAATATGCAAATAAGAAAGCAATGCAGACAAGAGTAGTTATAGTGGTTCGGCCAACTGCCTACTCCACTACCTTGGCTCATCACCAAGGATTTCTAACCACTACTTTATAGAACTTGTGTTTTCCTTTGAATACAATTGAGGACACTCTTCTCACCTCTTTAAGAACCCCTCAAACCTATTCACCTAGGCAAAACACGACTCTACAAAGTTTCCCCTAAGTGTTTCTCTAGCACACCTAGCAGCTATTACAGATTGAAAACAAGTCTTAAATAAAACTTCAAATACAATGCAAAAGAGATTAAGAATAGAGAGAGAAATCACAGCTCTTTTCCCAAGCCTTCACGCCTTCAACTTGCCAAACGATAGACTTGAGTTGCAGCAGAGTTGAGGAAAGTAGGCACTTGAAGAAGATTTTGACGAAAGATTAGGGCGCAGCAAAATCGATCGCTTTGAAGGCTTTTAATCACTTCCTGAATGCTCAATTAATTCTCTAAGAAGTTTTTAAGAAGGTAGGTTAGGGGTATTTATAACCCCTCAGCTGAACGGCGATTCAACGGATAGAAAAATAATCGTTACAGTCGTTCGATCGAGCATCGATCGATCGATCGATCGACCGCTACCCTTTCTGTGTGTTTTTAGCGATGTTCAGTCGACCGAAGGAGTCGCAGCTTCATCCATCCTAAATTCGGTCGACTGATGCAAGGAATCTAGGCGTGCGATCTGCAATCTTCAATCCGGTCGACCAATCGATCGACCGATGGGCCTTCTGCCTATTTTTAGCTTCGATCGGTCGACCGATGTAGTCTTTCGCCAATGCTTCTCCAACTTCGGTCGATCGACAATTTGGTCGAATGGCTACTGCCATTTTTTGGTGTCATTCAGTCGACCGAATAGGCTACTGCTTGTATTCTGCCCTGTTCAGTCGACCGACCGGTCGACCGAACTCAGGCTGAGGCTGATTTTTACTTCGAATTTTTTACATGCTTTTTTATGGGTTTAGTTACCAAGGTTCAACTTGGATAACTTTACAATTTGGCTTGGAATAAGATCATCATAAGGGTATATTACATGATTTCTACTTGATCTAAACCCGAGCTTTTCTTTGACGTTTTCTTGTTTCATTTCTTCGACGATCTTTTTTTTTGTTTCGTTTGAACGTACTTCGCATGCTTATCGCAACCTCAACCTGGACTCAAAACTTCACACATAGATTTAATACTTGTTTGTTATCATCAAAATTAAGATCGAGGCTTAAGAGAAACCCCTAAGCCAACATGGGTGTCTGACCTCAATCAAGCTTCGCTAAGCGAGCATGTGCTGAGTTCTGCCCTTGAATTGCCAGCATAATTTGAGGCATTGAGGCGTTTAGGCATGTTCATGCTTTCAGGCATTTAAGCATCCACCACTGGTGGGATGATTGGTTGGAATTCATTCTACTATCAGGGCATCGCTGTTAGCTATCGGATGAGGAGGTTATCGCTTCCTAGTCTTTAAAGCTCTCTCCTCACCTTTAATTTGAGTTTTCTTGTGTCCCACGTTCTTTCTTGTTCCTCGTTCGTGCTCTCGAGGTTTTTGTTGGCAACACTTTCGCTCCGCTCACTGCCTTGACCATTGTCATTCACTTTTGGTAAGTTTTCCTGACTCCATCTTTCACTTCTGCCTTGTTGGGGTCGGCCTTAGGTTGGTTGACTATACTGACTCGTCCCTCGTTTATCAGGGTTTCCAATCTTCATCGGTTTGATGGGGCAGAAGGGTGTTAGCTTGGAGTTGGTAGTTGGTACGTTGGGCGAGGCCACAGATCCTTACTTGTGGGTTCACGACGAGATAAGGCAACAGAGCTCGGCGATGACCAGCTCCAGCGGTATTGAGGCTTTCTAAAGAGGCATGTCGCTTTCTCATTCTAGCAGCAAGGATGCTTTTGAGTGCCTTCCATGTAATTCGGAGGATAGGGTATATTACTCTAGGAAGGATCCTGAATTCTTCTTTGTGTATCAGACTATGTTTGAGGATCTCGGTGTCTGGTTGCCTTTTACTGATTTTGAGTGCGGGGTGCTGTCTCAAACAAATGTCGCCCCGATGCAACTTCACTCGAAAAGTTGGGCATTTATCCACTATTTCATGATTCTGATGGAGTTCCTCATAGTCAAGTCAAGCCTCAATATGTTCTTCTCCTTCTTTCAAGTCAAGGGAACGTAGAAGGGCCTGTGGATGTCCTTTAGTAGCACCCAGGGGAGGAAACTCTTTGGCCTATTACGAAATTCTTACAAGAACTTCAAGAGGCATTTCTTCAGAGTGAGGTCGCAGCCGAGTGACTAGCAATTTTTTCTAGATAGGGTGTCGACCACAAAGAAATTTTCGTTATTCTAGAGGCGGAACCTGACCACCATTTCGTCCTTGAATGCGGGAGGTATTTTGCCCGATGTAATACCTGCGAAAAATAGAAATAAAAATTTAATTTATTTATTTTGAGTTCGGCAGGAAGCCAGGATACGCGTCGGAGCTAGCTGAGAAACTATCATAGGGCACGATTTGTCTTATGAACCTTATGCAAGAGGAAAATTATTTTATTCAAGTCGGGTTTGAAGGTTGGGTTCGAGTCGAGTTCGGCGGTTTGATTGGAACTCAATACGGACGAGTATAAACCAATATAAGTAAGTTCATGGGTTAACTTAAGTCGGGGGTAAAATAGTCAATTGGCAAGTTAAAAAAAATAAATATATATAAACTTGGGACCCGTACGGCTCTTGGGGAAGACCGCACGCATCCCAAGGTTTCTTGGCTTTGGGCTATTGAAGAAGGGGGGAGAGGCAATCCTTGTGGTGGCCGAAAATGACGCCTTCGGAGATCGTGGACGCGAGGACGTGGAGTATCATCCGCCTCCTTGTTTTCTTCTCCAAGGTGAGTGGACTCATCCCCTACTCCAAGCTTTTCCCCCATGATTGCGGCCCTTGGTGATGGTTTGATGAATCTGAAATTTTTCTTGATTCGGTCTATAATCCATGCTTAAATCTCGTTGTTTGATCGATTTATGGTGGAAATTGATTCTCCCTTAGGATTAGGCATTGTGCGGCAGCCCTAGGCATGCCTTTATGCCTTAGGGCCGACCGGACTCTGTAAAGCGGAAGGGTGGAGAAGAAATTCCGGACTGAGGAATTTTGGTAGCAAATTATTGCAAATTTTCATGAGATTAAGGGGGTATTTCAAGATTTGATAGAACTTATATTGGATCGGTGAGTGGTTCCTTCCCAAATCCCTCAATATAGGAATAGAGCTGCCGATCCTTGTAGGTAAGATCGGATGATGAAATCGTTTCGTAAATTGGTTTCTATGCTTGATATTATTCGCAATTGACGTATCAGATTAGTCGTGTGGCGCTTCCTTGGGGTTTGGAGTAGGCGGCAGCCCTAGGGAATGCCCCTAAACCATAGGGAGGGCCGGCCCTTGTATGGGAAGCAAGGAAAGGTTGTAGGTAATTTATTTCATATTTATTCAGTATTGGGTAATTACCTGAATATATCCTGAACTTTCGACTTTGTCTCGAATGTATCTTGAACTTTTATTTTTCCAAATTGTATCATGAACTATCGGATTTGTATCAACTACATCCCTCCATCAAAATTCTATTAGTTACCTCGTTAACTGTGTGACGTGGCATTCACACGTGGATTAAAAAAAAATTCAAAACATATTTTTTAACTTCTCTCCAACGTATTTATCTCGATCGTGGATGCCGGCATGTTCGGCCTTTTGTACGCCGCCTGCGAGTTCTGCTTGAAAGTTATCAGTACCTCGAAAGGTGTCTCCGACTTCACCTTCTCCTCCATAGTTAGCACTCTCAAATCTTCGTTGGCCTAAGCTCTATCCACGTACCACACCTTCATTGGCAAAGTCGTCACCAACCCCGTCAAAGAGCCCGAGTTGCTCTGCAACAATCGTTGCATCGACTTCACCATTGTCTACGCCGACGTCGAGCTGCGGGAGCTGTCAATTGCCAACCCCGATGATAGCATCGATTGTTGTAGAGCAACTCGGGCTCGCTTATGAGGTTGGCGATGAATTTGCCAGCGAAGGTCTGGTACGTGCACAGAGCTTAGGCCAACAAAGATTTGAGAGTGCTAACCAAGGAGGAGAAGGTGAAGTCGGAGACACCTTTCGAGGTACTGATAACTTTCAAGCAGAGCTCGTTGGCGAACAGTGAGCAGAACTCGTCGGCAGCGTACGAAAGGCCAAACATGCCGGTGCCCATGACCGAGATACATACGTCGGAGAGAAGTTAAAAAATAAGTTTTGAAAGAAAAAAATTAATCCACGTGTGCATGCCACGTCACACAGTTAACGGGGTAACTGATGGAATTTTGACGGAGGAACGCAATTGATACAAATCTGATAGTTCATAATGCAATTTGGAGAAATGAAAGTATAGGATACATTTGAGACAAAGTCGAAAGTTCAGGATATATTCAAGAAATTACCCTTCAGTATTTAACTGCAAATTTTTGTTGTATGAAAGCATGCTAAAACTCACCTAATGTTTGTAGCCTAAGGGTAGCCGAGTGACTCTAAATAGTGAAGCTGCCCTTGGGGGATTTTATATTGAGGTTTTTCATGATAAGACCCCTTATTAATATGTTGTGATTAATTAAGTTTATGCTGGAATGAATGATATGATATGTTGAAATCTATTTTCATGTAGGCTGAAATTATTTAGACCATGCTGAAATTATATTTTCTACTAGGGGTGAGTATCGGTCGGTTTGGTAAATTAACCAAACCGATCGATCGGTTAACCGAACTGAAACAATGCAATTTTTATTAACCGTTTCCCAAACCAAAATTTTCAGTTAACCAACCGAATTAACCGAAAAATTTTGGTTCAGTTCGGTTAATCGACCAAAATCACCGAAAAAAATACTGTTAAGTAAACACACAGTCAAGACTTGAACCTTGCACCTTTCAAGGACTACTAACACCTTACCACTTTAGCAGTAAAAAATTTATTTGACATTATTTCTTACTAACATAACTATATTTATAACTTTAAATTAAAACAATGAATATAACCTTTCTAAGATTCAAACCTTGGCACTCTGCATCGAAGCAATTGTACTTAACCAATGTGGCAAATAATACTATGGAACATATTTTATATTTGTTTATACTTAATTTAGAATTCAGTTAATTCGGTAAATTAATCGAACCGTCGGTTAATTTACTGAACCGAACCGGAAACCAAAATTCTCAAAAAAATTAACCAAAAACCGAATTGAAATTGATTCGGTCAATTCGGTTCGGTTAAATCGGTTTCGGTTTGATATTTCGGTGAATCGGGGAATTCTGCACACCCCTATTTTCTACATGCTGAGATTTATATTTTATGCTGTAAATTATCGAGATAATATATCGACCTTTATCTACATGAAATGCTAAGCATTATGAGTACCATGTTGTTGGGACATCATTAACGGAGTTCCTGAAATTATATTAG
The DNA here is from genome assembly GCA_034359265.1 of Canna indica. Lineage (NCBI taxonomy): Eukaryota > Viridiplantae > Streptophyta > Magnoliopsida > Zingiberales > Cannaceae > Canna > Canna indica. The sequence continues at coordinate 65,678,129 of CP136890.1, read as the reverse complement.
TTTGGGTAAATGTGGAATCATATTAGTTTGTCTGAAAATTTTTGAGTGTTTTGGTGAGATTTTGAACGAGAAATGGTGGTGGCGGAAGGGTACGTCATGTGGAAAATGTTTGTTAGAACGACAGAAATTTTGCTACACGGCGACCTACCACGAACATGAGAATTTTTGGATAGAGAATTTGGAAGTAAACTATAGAGGTCATAATGATGGGTAGTACGGTGACGAATAATTGTTGGGGCCAAGTTGTGGCCGAGCTGGGTGCTACTGAGCATGCACCAAGTAACGTGTTTATAGTCGTACCTACTCGAGTAACCCACCTCATATTGTAATGTATATTTCGGTCCACTTTGTGGGTGTGTTTGTGGATGTGTATGTGATGGCTGGATGGTGCGTAGCGCACACGAGTTGATTTTGGGCAGAGTTTGGCCGGATGGTGCGCAGCGCGCACGAGTTGATTGTGGGCCGAGATATACGTTGGTGAGCCACGCCAACGACTGACCCAAGTGGTATTGGTCGAAGTGCCTTTCTCGATCGAGTTTGGGCACTAATACTAGAGGGCCTTCCTAGCTCAATGAGCCTGAGGCGAGGAGTTCGCTAGGGTGGCTAGCCTAGTGAACGACCTATGAGTTGTAGGCTGTTCAACTTGAGGGTGTTTCCTTTTTGGGTCAAATTGGGCCGGATGGTGCGCAGCGCGCACCAGATGATTTTTGGGAACCCTTTTATGTTTCGTATCAGCTTGATGAGCTTTTAAATATTTATTGCATTTTATATTGTGGATTAGCTTGGTAGTGGGTGAGACGGACACTCTCTGAGTTCTATGAACTCACCACTCTTTGGTATTATTTTGCATATCTTGATCGTTGAGGTATGGAGCAGTTGGTGGCGGCGGACTCCAGTGGCGGTCTCTTGAAACTAGTTGTTGTAGTCAAGTCCTGGTTGAGTCGTGTAATTTATTTTGAGCATGTGAACCATGTGTAGTGTCAACTTTTCAACACCAGATGTGTTTATTTCATGCATTTGGTCTAGCACATGAATTCTTACCATTCATAAATGAAATCTTTGAGTTTGTGTTGACCTGAGTTGTTATCTTCGCATGCATGGTTTGGTTATGTTGTTCAGGCTTCGGGGTGCTTGTCCGCACTCTGGCCGGTCGGGTCACTCGATTTTTGGGGCGTGACACCCGAGGATAGGTTGGTGATTATGTACGTATCTGATCTGGTACAGTCCTTCCATTCCCTTTTCCTGTAGAGAGTTACTGAAATGGGATCGGGACAAATCCTCGGTTGCAAGATATATAAGCAAATTCGAAGCCGTAGGGTATTGTTACCTTAGCCATTTTGAATGTGCTCATACAGGACTCTATTTTGCAAGTGATATGACCTCAAGATTGGACTAGTCGTCCCTCCATTCTAGATTGGAGAAATTGAGAGGGAAGTCCCTTGCGGTTGGTAAGGTAAAGGGGCCAGCGGACGATGTCTCTCCTCGCCTACCTTCATTGAAGAAGGTAAAGATTTCGGGGCCCCAAGCTCAAGTGTCAGGCAGAGTGCATGTTCCTTCACATTCCTCATATCCTTCTCCTTCCCCTCCTCCCTTGAAGCGACAGAAGAGGGCCAGGGTTCTGGCATCGTGGTTCTAAAGGATGAGGACCTACCTCTTCAAGAAGTTGTTTTCCCTGCGAAAATAATGGAGGGCTCCTAGGCGGAGCAGTGCTCTAGTATGGCTTCTCATGATGGTCACTGCCTTCTGTTGGATGTTGTGCTGGCCTACCGAAGGAGGCAGGCTCAGCTGAGGTAGCCAAGTACATTAAAGTTTACTGTCATCGTATGGTCGGTTTGACGAAAAAATTGGGGAAAGACAAGTCATCTATGCTGGAGGCGTTCGAGGCTCGAGATTGGGAGATCGAATTCTTGGAGACAAGGCAGGAGGAGAAGGAGGAAATTTTGAAGGCGGAGGAGGATGAGATCTTGAGTCTCAGCGATGCCACCGTTGACACTACATCTAAGGCAAGGAGGCCTGTGACGCGACCGACGTTCTGAGAGGCAAGGTTGCGGACTTGGAAGAGACGATGGCCTCCTCGGAGCTTGAGATTAGTGTTGAGGAGGAGGTGGAGGCTAATCTGAGGGCCGAGATTGCTGTCGTCTGGGCTGAGACTTAGAGGCTCAAGGGAAAGGTGCGGAGACTTGAGGGCGAGGTCGGCGATTATTGGGATAAGGAAATTTTGCAGTATATTGTCCGCTTCGAGAGGGCGCTTGAGTAGGCCAAGTTCCTCGCTCCGTAAGTCAACTTCTCGGGCGTCTGGTATTTCAAATAGATCAGGGATGGCGCCATGGTTGACCCACTCGTACCGGCTGAGGGAGAGCCTTCAACGATTGTTCTTGATGAAAGGAATAGTGCCATTGAGCCAATCACATGTCGATGGGTTTAGGGACTATTCAAGGGTAATCAATTTAATGAGGCATCTTTTCATCATATGTTGCATCTTTATTCATAAAGATTATGATGAACCCCATGAATTCGAGCAAATGTTTCTAAGGCCATGATGAGATCATGCTAGTGAAACTTGAAATCCAAATGCCCATGTTCTAAATGTTACTAGTCGTGGGATCACCGATTAGGGGATCGGTGATTCAGGTAAGACTAGTGCGCTTGGTACATGCCCTATTTGATAGGAGGTAACTGATCTCATAGTTACCTATGAACCGTCATTAACGTACAAGTGCACGTGCTCATTAGGGAATGAGTTCATTGAATGGACCTGCACGAGGAACACGATATAGAATCCATACATGAGTGTCGATAGGATGTTCCTCGGGTGATAATAGGTGCAAGCAATCCTTGGACCTGAGGTTGTCATGCTTACCTTGTGATTGACAACCCATCGCTTTAGTTTTATCCCTACGTGATCTTTAGTGTCATGTGCCAGATACTTTTGGGCATGGGAAGCATTCATGGAGGTAGGTGAGCAACCAATTATGAAATCGGTTACTCCTAGCGAGAGGAGATAATGTCTTATGTGTCCTTGGAAGTGTCGACTCAAGAATCTCTGGCCAAAGTAGATATGAATGTCGGAAAAGGGTTCTTGACATGTTATTAATGAGACGACAACTTGGCAGGAGGATTGCATATGAATCGATGTTAGGATTTGACACTTCTTTCGTACCCTAGCCAACTTCGGGACATTGTAATCGAGAGATTTAGTTGTACGGTAACTAATCACCAAAGGGCGTTCGATCCATGTAGATTGAACCTCACACTATCCGGGTAGTCATGACATATTGTTAGACGTCAATCTTGACTTGCGAGTGGAGTCTCTCACGACCACACTAAAGGGGTTTAGTGGAAACTCGTAAGATTCGAATAAAAATCGTTCTATCGGATCCGACTCTTCGTTATGCACAACTCACTGCTGGCTTAATGTGGGGCCCAATGGGTCACACAGACACACACAACAAGCTAACCTCATAACGAACTTTATGAGATAGAGTCTGGATGCGGTATTATATGTCTACTAGCGTGGACATGATCGCAGATCTCATTTACGGACATAATAGAAAAGGTGTTTCCTATAGGGATGAATACGCGAGGAAGGAATTCCTTGGTAACCCTAATTTGTAGGGTAGTCATATTTGGTAGGGTAACCCTAAAGTTGTAGGGTATAGCATAAGATATTATTTTTTGGGATTGATTAAACTTAATTGAATTAAGTAATTAATTAACTATTAGACGGGGATTATGTTTAATTAAGAATTAAACATAATTACATGGAGGGAAATTTTGATTTTTCCCATGCGCCTACACATATTAATTAGGAATTGATTTATTTAGATAAATCATAATGAATAAGGAATTGATTTATTTAGATAAATCATAAATTAATAAATAATTGATTTATTTGGATAAATCATGGTTCTATTAATAAATAGGAGTTTGTTTTATCCCATCCATATTTTTTAGGTTAGTTTTTGAAGATAAATATAATTCCTATTAATAGGCATTTAATTTATATAGATAAATTAATATTCTGACAATATATGTCTCTAAGGATCTTCTGTTAAGGGCAATTGAATAGGAAATTGCAACTACTACTAGTAGCAGAGTAAGAACCAAAACACAATCACACGCAAACTCAAAAGGTTTGTTTACGCAGTTCAGTGACAAAAACTGTCACCTAATCTGCGGGGCACTCCCGGATAGATGCTCAATTCACTCTACATAAGTACAATATAAGTCCTCAGGATTTCACATCTGAAATCTGACCACCAATACTACAGTGAATTGAAAATAACAAAAACCTATTTGTTATTACAAGTACATACCAACTTGTTTCTCTATAACAACCCAACCACAGAGTTTCGTCCTCCACACAGTCCTTGTGTTGTAGCGAGTTATCAGCCCAAAATCAACTTCACTTGAAGATAAGAAGGATAGATTGTTGTCATTTGCACTCAAGAGTCTTGCACTTAGCAGTCTCAACTCCTCTGAATAACTGGCAACACAATGTTCGCACTTAGAGAGAGTTGTAGATCAGATCTTTTCATCAGAATTTATAAGTGACAACTCAAAGATCTGAATCAATGTTGTCATAACTATTTGTTTAATAAAACCATCAATTTAACAACCAATAGTCATTAGTTCAAATCAAATAGTCAGCGCATAACTCATAGAGACCACAAAGATCAAATGAGTAACGCCCGAAAGAATTAAAGACGACCTCACCTCTAAAAGTTAATTGGGCAATAATTAACGATGATGAAAAGATCTCAGAGATAACAAAGAGAATCGTCATTAATAAAGAAGTCCAACAGTCAACTCATTCGCAGCATAATCATCCAGAAAACCACAGACTATAGACGGGTTCAAACTATCCTCACATAGTTGAAACTGTCATTATAATGGCAGAGCTCCTCATAGTGTGATTGTGCAAAAACTGAGATTTAACCTAGAACACATTTGTCAAATATAGCCAACATATAAAAGGCAAACACTTACATATTCTATTTAATTGGTTTTTGATTTATTCTGAATATATTATAAAACTACTAAATATGAAAATTAAAGAGGTGGCAAACCCCGAATTTTTGAAATCCGGGGTGAGTTCAAAATTGAACTCAATTGGCCAGCCCCCCTTTTCTCTCATGTGGCCGCCCCCTTTAAAAGAGGTAAAGGGTGGCCGAACCAAGTATGAAAAATAGAGAGAGAGGAATAGATAAAGAGAGGAAAGATTGTGAATCTTGAGAAGGGTTCTTGCGTGGAAGAGTTCCAAGAACCCTAAGTTCTTCTCCTTGGTGGCCAGACTCCTCCTTCTTGATCCTCCTATCATCTCTTCTTTGGTGTGCCGCAATGTTCATCTTCTCGGAGGAGTCCAAGAGGACAGCGAAGTATCTTCACCTCTTCTCTCTCATTCCGGTGTTTTCTCATCCCCTACCCTTCCCTTTTTGGTGCCCGATTATTGGTGGAAGGGGCCGGCCTTGCCTTGGTGGATTTCGGGATTAAGAAAGCTTCTCTGTTGAGCTACAAGGAGCACGGTGTTCGTTGACCCTTTTGTTGCGAGGTACTTGGTGTGGACTTACGTTGGAGGACGTGAGCACGTGCGTCTCAAAACTGGGATTGGAGCAGTCGTACCAACCGCGGTTTGAGGTAAATCTTCTCCTTCTTCTCCTATGTTGAATTCCTTAATATTACTAAAGTAGATCGTTGTTTTTGGGATGGTTTAGTTTTTTTTTTAATTTCTATTTTTGTTGTGTTTTATATTCCCATCCCAACAATGGTATCAAAGCCACCTTTAGCAAAAAAAAATTATATTTTATTGTGTGTTATTGTTGCATTTATGAACTGTTCGCTCCCTAAACGTCATGCGGCCCGATTAATCAGGCAATAATTAACGATGATTAAAAGATCTTATAGAGACCATAAAGATCAAATGAGTAATGCCCGAAAGTATTGAAGAGTACCTCATCTCTAAAAGTTAATCAAGCAATAATTAACAATGATTAAAATATCTCAGAGACAACAAAGAGAATCAACATTAATTGTTCTCGCAGACAACAATCAACTCATTTGTAGCATACTTATCCAGAAAATCACAGACTATAGACGCGGTTGAAATTGTTCTCGCACAGTTGAAACTGTCAATATATAAGCATAGCTCCTCATAGTGTGACGGTGCAAAAACTGAGATTATTTGTCAACATATAAAAGTCAAACACTTACAATGTCTCCCTTTAGCTAATTTAGCAAAAAAAACATCCTGACAAAGATTGAAAACGGATAACAGGAGATAGTTTCACAAAGTCAAAATAACTGTCAAAGTAAAGATCACTACTAGAAAATTGGGCTTCAGTGAGGGTCGCGCCCCTCACTAAAACCCCATATGATCCTCACTAAAGGCCTTTAGTGAGGATCACCTGGCCCTCACACGTCGTTAGGAAAAGTCTCGTCACTAAAAGTATAGGTGAGGTTCATATCCCGACCCTCACTAAAAGGTAGATTTCGTGAGGCAAAATTGACCCTCACTAATTCTTGTATTTAGTGAGGGTCGCTGGTGACCCTCACTAAAAGATAGCTTTTGTGAGGTTAAACTAGCCCTCACTAATTCATATATTTAGTGAGGGTCGGTGATCCTCATTAAATCTTACATTTTGTGAAGATGGCTAACCCCCACTAAAACTTTTTTTCATAGATTTTTTTTTCTAGAGGTTCTGCTGACCCTCACTAAAAGTTATTATAACATGCATATAATCTAATAATTTTTATAATTTAATTGTTTTTACATAAATCTAAAGAAGCATATAAAGATAAAAAAATACATGTCATCATTTAACATAAAATATATCTATTACAAAATTCATAAAGTATCACTACATGGTCCATTACAAAAACACATCTAATAAAGTATCAATCCCATTACATTAAAATTTCAACTTTAAAATAAAATTCAAACATGTTCTACTAATTCATACATAAATCAAGATCTATCTTCGCAAATTCTTTCCTTTCTTTCCACCTTGCATATCATCCATGAAAGCAAATATCATATCCATCTTTCTTCTATATATCATCTTCAAATTGTTCTTCCATCCTCTTTCTCTCATATTCCATCTTCCGATGAGCCGTCATCCAACTCTTATCAATATTATCCATAGACAAAGCATTTCTTGCATTTGGTATTGCATCCGGTTTTGTGTAATAAAGGTCTTCAAAAGAGCTTGTATTCCTTGCATTTGGTGTTCCGGTATTGTGTAATAAAGGTCTTCAAAACAGCTTGCATTCCTTGCATTTGGTGTTGCATCTGGTCCTGTGAATACTCATGATTGAAACTAAAATTGTAGGAACAAGTATTTATAACTGCTAAATAAGATTTATTAGTTGACTTGTAGCTAAGAGTGTCAAAAACAAGTAGAACTGACATATATATCAACTAAATACATAATGATATGATGTTTGATGGTTCAGAATTAACTAAATACAATGGTGTATGAACTTATACATAATTATATGTTTGATGCTTCAGAATTAACTAAATAAAGAATTACTCTTACTTTCATATGAAATGACACCAGTTATGAAAAAGAAACAACCCATTATGTACAATTCAGTAGTTAAATAATGTTCAGATTTACTTGTTTACATCCTAGAGAAAATATTCAGATTTACTTGTTTACATCCTAGAGATCTGACATTCTGATTGGCAACAAATCAGAATGTCAGATTTAAAAGGGGATGAGATAACGAGAAATATTTTAGATGAATAGCTTAACTCAAAAGCTGTAGTAGAATGAAAATTTCTAAGAGATGAATATAAGAGTGGTGTTCCCCGGTCAGCATAGAACAAGAAGTGCACATTTTCTTTAAAACATTAAGTTTTATGGATCAAGTTAATCTATAGAGTAATTCTAGATCAGTAATACTTTTATGATGGGTCAAATTAGAAAAACAGAAAATTGCATATAAAAGAATATATGATAGAAAGCTTTAATGAGCTGGAACCATTTATAATATATGATATTAGCTCACAGATTAGTCCTAAAACAAATGAGCTCACAGATTAGCTAATAAGGAAACACATATTAGCTCATAGATTGGTCCTAAAACAAATAAGCTCGAACCATTTAGAATGATATTTGGTACTCCGAAATGAAATTCAGAAGAAGGCATATCTCTACAACAAAGTGAACTAGAATTTATGCTGGGATACAATGAAAGCTACAAAGCTCAGATTACCTTGACCAATGGTGTCTCTAGCATCCATCATATTAGCCATGCTTGAGATTGAAAACAAGTTTGGTTCAGCTCTAGGAAAGAAGTTTGCTGGTTTAATTGTTGAACGCTTCACAGACTCATAATCATTCCACAACTTATCATACATCTCGTCAAGTTTTCTTTTTTGCCTGATTTATAGATATATGAAGGAAAGGGCAGCAGAGATTATTAGAAACTAAATAGATCAGTGTTGTCAAATAGCGGCCATGGCGTGGCGGATTTTGCTAAATCCGCCACACAGAAACCGCAATGTTGCGGTTTCTGTGTGGCGCTGTGTGGCGCCCGCCATCCGCCATGGCGGAAATGGCGCTACTTCATCTTTTTTTTTAATTTTTTTTTAAAAGTAAGGGTGTTTGTGTAATTTTTTTAGAAGGGTTAAAATTAAAACCCTAAACTTCTTCATATGGCTTGAGGCTGCTCCCACTTAAAAGTTTTCCACCCGCGGCTGCTCCATTCCGGCGATGAAATTCGGCGATGAGCTCCGGCAAGGAGTTCCGGTGGCAAAATAACAATTTTTAATATTTTTTAAGATATTTCTCTCCCATTCACTTCTCTTCTTCATATCATTAATTTTTTCTTGTTTTTTAGGTTATTTCCTCTCTCTTTTCTCTCCCATCACATATGTGCAGATTTTTTTTTTCCGGTTTCTTTCGATTTTACTTCTGTTTTCTTTTCTTGTTTCTTGTTTCTGTTTTCTTTTTTTTTCTTGTTTTCTTTTTTTTCCTCTTTCTATTCTGTTTTCTACTTTTCTTTTTTACTTATGTTTTTTTTTCTTTCTTTCTTATTTGCGGCTCCTGTTTTTTTTACTTCTGTTCAATTCTTTTTTTTCACATATGTTTTTTTTTCTTTCTGTTTCTTTCTTTCATACTTTTGTTTTTTTCCTGTTTCTCTTCTGTTTTTTAGTTCTATACTTCTGTTTTTGTTTCTTTCTTTCATTTTATTCATTTATTCATTTCTGTTTTTTTACTTCTGCAGTTTTCTTCATTCTTTTTTACTTTAGTGGGTATATTTTTTTCTCCTGTTTTTTTCTTTCATTTGATCATTTGATCGTTTCAGTTTCATTTTTCTACTTATGTTTTTTATTCTGTTTCTTTCATTTCAATTTTCATTTGATCATTTGAATGAGAGCTTCTCATTCAACTTTTTTAAAAAAAATTTCTGAAAATGTTGATGTTCTTATTAGTGCTTGCTGCTTAGTTGTAGTTATATGTATATATATATATACACGGCCGCCATGCTTCCGCCATTGGCCGCAACGCCATCCACCATATCTGTATGGCGGATTTTTGGCTTTCCGCCATGAGCCGCCATCCGCCATTAATAACACTGAAATAGATAGACAAATACAATACATGTTACAAGATTGACATTGAAATGTTCCATAAGATTAACCTAGATTTTTCAGCATATTATTCTTGTAGTTCTTGCTTATCCTTTGACAAGCTCTCAATCTCTTTTTCCATCATCTAGCAGAAAGGAAGTTAAAATTTGAATTTGGTGTAGAGCCTACCAGTAATCTTAGGATACATATATGTGGAGAAATCCCAACCATTGCCATCTAAAATAGTAACCATCCCGAGCAAAAGAATAAAGGAAAACACAACTTGCATAATACATAGCTGTAGTAGTGCTTACATTTATACATTCATCAGCACGATTTATATCCACTGGTTTCATAAGGCTGGCATATAAGAATGTAATTATACAAATAGGAACCAGTAGAACAGTAGAAGAAATACTAACTAATAAGTATTGCCACAGAAAGGAGAAAATTTTGCTATGTGCACATAGGGAAGTTTTTCATTATTCAACATTGATTGCAAAGAGCATAAACCAAGGCCATGAGTAGCTGCCAGCATCCACCGGGTATTTAACTAGATGCTGAACACTAATACATAAAATAATGAGTTGTACATTTTGAGACAAGAAGAAAATTGAAATCAAACATCCAAGGCTCCAACCCCAGGAAGTAGTACCTTTTGGACAACACTTGATCGTATATACATGCAGCATCATTGCTTAGTATCTTGCTTGCATCTTCAGTGCCTATTCTCCAATGTTAAGGATACAAGCATTTCAACATTCTGTTTGAAGATAAGTCACTCTTTATTTGACGGGAAAATACAGGATTGTCTACAACGTCAGTTTGCATCTATCAAGGACTAGCAAATTCTCTATGTAGCTTTTATTGCAAACAGAACGATGATGAGACTTATACAAAGATGAAGATAGCAAGAAATAATATCAGAATGATACAAGAATAAAAGGTGACAGTTAGAGGAACTTAAATCATACCACACAAACAGGATGCCAATTTAAAGGGATTTATTAAAGACACAGTTGCTTTTATGTGGTTAAGCGAAGAATATGTGATGAGTCTAAGTAGATGCTCATAACAATACATGTGCAGCGTGCCAAGGATCATATCTAACAATTTAAAAACCAAGAATCTTAACAAAATGTAGAACTTTGAAATGTTTAGTTTCTGAATCGAAATGAAGAAAAATGTGATCTTTCGCAAAGAAGCAGATAATGCAACACTAAAAAAAATACATTTCTAGAGAGAATTGGCATCAAGGGAGTACCCGGTACTACAGGCCGCAGGTTGACCATCACGTAGGAGAGGGCGGTGGAGTAGAACTCCTCTGTTTGGATGTACGGGCCAAAGATGTACTGCTCGGCCTCCGCCATCTGAGACTGAGATCGAGAAGCAGGTTGTGCTCAGAACTTGTGCAGAACGGACGGATCCGACTCTGAGGAGCAGGAAATCAAGCAGCCGACGGGCTGAGGATTTGTGACGGTGAACCAAAGAGAACGGAGGCCGGAGCTACGCCGCCCTCTCTATAGCATCCACCTTCTCCTTCTCCCCCTTTCTCACTGCTGACACGGCGCCGCTGTCCCTACCGGTGGACACGGATGCGAATGCGGCACAAAGGAGAGAAACTCCTCGAGGCATCACGGAGGGACGGGATGCGACGCCACACCACCAAAACCTACTCTTCCCTCGTCGGATCCGAAGAAAAAGTCAGATCGACGAGATTGGCGGAAAACGCCGGGCGCGGACGGGTGGAGAAGAAGAAAAAGAAGCAGCGGGGAGAAGAGAAGAGGGCGAAATAATAAGAGGGCAAGACAAATAAATCCGGAGAGAGAAATTTCGGGAAATACTCGACCCTCACAATATATTTTTTTAGTGAGGATTATATCCGACCCTCACAAAAATATTCTTTTAGTGATAATTTTTCGTGAGGGTTGACTAGTGATCCCCATAAATAGATTGATTTAGTGAGGATCGGTGCGCGACCCTCACCAAATCTCGTCACTAAAAACCAATTTTCTTATAGTGGATCAACAGTTTAAGACAAAATTCAGACACAAACATAACTATCATCACAGTTTCACAATCTTTAGAAGACAGAGATGTAGAGCCTACAGAATCAACTATGAAATATTCTAGAATCTTTTTCTCAATAGAGATTACCTACAGGTGGAGCTGAGCCAAGGACACCTATGTTTTAAATAGGTCATCACGAATAGATCTTTCGGCTGTAGATGAAGGAGCCGGATAGAGGTCAAAGGCTTTAGATGCAAGAGTTGAAGTTACACCACCAGTAGTTGGAACTTTATTGTTGACTGTTTTAAGACTGGCATCAGTAGTTTTAACTACTTCCGATATAGTTCCAACTGGGACTGTCTTAGTCGTAAGGACTGGAGAAAACAAAGGAGGTCCAGTCTTTACTAGAATTGAGTAATGTTCTTCATTAGCAAGAACAATATTAGTTTCCAAATCTACTATTTTAGAATAATCATCATGAAGAATAGTATCAGAAGGAATATTGACTTCATCTCTACCTTTTCCATCAGAAGATAATTCCTCCCCCTTAGGAACAAGAATCCTAGATGGGGATTTGGGGGATTTAGATGCCATACCTCTACCTTTCTTCTTAGAGGACGGTCAAAAGCTCTTTTCCTTGGCTTCTTTCTTAGTTTTTGACCTTGAGATGTAGGAGATGGAGATATTTTATCAGGAGACGGAACTGGAACAGGTGTTTCAAACTTCTTAGGAGGATTTGAAAACAACATTTTCATTTCCAAGGAAACATACATCTTCTACACGATGCTTATCTTGCTAATTTCACCGTCCATCGTTGAATCTTCTGCTTATATAGATGAGAGGCAGATAAGAGAACGCTTTGATGAGCAAAAATGTCAGTTATCATTTGAGATAATGAATCGCTTTGATTAGGAAATAAATCAGCAGCCTCTCGCCGAAATGTGGGAATATAAAAAAAACTTCAATGAATAATAAGATGAGAAACGCTTGTTGGAAAAAAATAATTGAGGAACCCCTTCAATTTGGATGAAGCCTTAAGAAACAAGACGGGTTTTATTTTTTGTAATGTTTCCAACTTCATCAATCTTATTCTTAAATACCCATTTAGTTCCAACAACATTGACTTTTTCTGGTCTTGAGGCAAGTTCCCAAACATCATTATAGACAAACTATTATAACTCTTCTTGCATAGCAGAAATCCAAAATTCATCCTTCAAGGCTTCCTTAACATTTTTAGGTTCAACAATTGACATATAGCAAGAATACTTGATCATATCCTGGTAATTTTTCTTGGATTGATTTATGGTTTTAACTCCATCATTTACATCGCCGATTACATTTTGTAGAGGATGATTCTTTAGAGATCTTGCAGATATTTCAGCTTTGGAGTCATCCCTTTCATCTTCCTGTTTAGTGTCAGTCTCATGGTCAATTGAATTACCAGTTTCAACTATCTGTTTAGTAGCCTTGGAGGAATTTTGGGCAGTCTTATCTATAGTTGAGACTGCCTTCACGTTTTATCACTCCATCACAGTTTTAGTGCGTTTGTTATAGACTCGGTAGCCTTGCTATTTTTTGAATAGCCAAGAAATATGTCTTTATCACTTTTGTTTTGCATTTTTCCAAGGTATTCTCTATCATTTAGAACATAGCACATGCTACCAAAAATATAAAAATATGTAAGGTTAGGTTTTCTACCTTTTCAAAATTCATAAGGAGTTTTAGTATATCTTGGTCTGAGATAAGCTCGATTTATAATGTAACAAGCTGTGTTGATGGCTTCAGCCCAAAATCTTTCAGAAATCCGCTTAGAATTAAGCATAAGATGAGCCATCTCCTAAATAGTACGGTTCTTCTTTTCAACTACACCATTCTGTTGAGGAGTCTTTGGAGCAGAAAATTCATTCGATATGCTATTTTCATTACAGAATTCAGAGAAGGAAATGTTCTCAAATTCTCTTCCATAATCACTCCTTATTCTGGTCAACTTTAGAATAGGGAGTTCTAGTTCATCTTAAAGTCTCAAACACAGAGATTTGAAAATGCTAAAAGCATTGGAGTTTTTTTTTAGGAATTCTATCCAAGTAAAACGTGAGAAATCATCTACACAAACAAGGACATACTTTTTACCACCAATACTTTCAACCTACATAGGACCGACAATATTCAAGTAAAGAAGCTCAAGAGGTTTAGAAATAGCTACCAGTTATACCTGTTGATGAGACTGCCTAGTCTGCTTTCCTTCTTGACAAGCACAACAGACAGCTTCAACTTCTCCTGAAAGTTTAGGAATGCCTTTGACTGCTTTAGCATTTACAAGTTTCTTCAGATCTCTATAATTAACATGGCCTAACTAAAAGAAATAGTGCCCTTGGCCCAATCACATGTTGATGTGTAGGAAACTATTTTTGGTTAATGAATAATATGAGGTAATTTTTCATCATATGCTCCATCTATATTTTGTATATATTAGATTGTGATGAACCCCATGAACCCGAGCAATTAATTCCAAGGCCATGATGAGATCATGCCAGTGAGACTTAGGAATCCAGATGCCCTTGTTCTAAATGTTTCCAGTCGTAGAATCACCAATTAGGGGATTGGTGATTTTGGATAGACTGGTGCACTTGGTACATGCCTTATACAAAAAAGGGTAGCTGATCTCACAGTTACCTATGAGTCGTCATTTAATGTACAAGTGCAGGTGCTCACTAGAGAATGAGTTCACTGAACGGACCTACACGAGGAACACAGAATGGAAGCCTTACATGAGTGTCGATAGTATATTCCTCGGGTAATAGTAGGTGCAAGCAGTCCTTGGACATGAGGTTGTCATGGTTACGTTGTGAGTGTCGACCCATTGCATTGGACTTATCCTTACGTGTCAATCAATGTCATTTGCCGGATACCTCTGGGCATGGGAAAGCACCAATGGAGGTATGTGAGCAAACAATATGGAATCAGTTACTCCTAGTAAGAGGAGATAATGTCTAATGTGTCCCTGCAATTGTCGACTCAGGAATCTCTGGCCAGAGTAGATATGAATGTCAAAAAAAGGTTTTCTGACATGTCATTATTGAGACGACAACTTAGCAGGCAGAATACATATGAATCGGTATTAGGGTTTGACACTTTTTCTATACCCTAGCCGTATTCGGTACATTTTAATTGGGGGACTTAGTTGCACGGTAACTAATCACCGAAGGGCGTTCGATCCCTCTAGATTAAACCTCACACTATCCGAGTAGTCATGACATGTTGCTAGACATCAATCTTGACTTGTGAGTGGAGTCTCTCATGACCATAGCAAAGAGGTTTAGTGGTGGCTCGTTAGATTCAAATAGAAGTCATTCTATCGGATCCGACTCTCGTTATGCACAACTCACTACAAGCTTAGTGTGGGGCCCAATGCGTCACACACAATAAGCTAACCTCGTAACAGACCTTATGAGATAAAGTCCGAATGCGGCCCTATATGTCTACGAGTATGGATGTGCTGTAACTCGATCACGAATCTCGTTTACGAAAATAATAGGAAAGTTGTTTCCCAAAGGAACGCATGCGCGAGGAAGGAGTTCCTCGCTAACCCTAATTTGTAAGGCATCCCTAAATTGTAGAGATTGGAACATGATAATATTTCATGTAGTTGATTAAATTTAATTATGAATTAAATATTTACTACAACACAATCGACCTATAGAGACACATAATTAGAGACAAATTAAATTTTTGCTTCTAAATCTTCACATTTAAAGACTAATAAATACAAAATTTATTCCTAATTAGCCTCTAAAAATAGCTTTAGAGTCAGATCAATTAAGTGACTCTGTTGATAATGTTTCTATAGCTAATAGTCAAATCAATTAAGTGACTCTGTTATTATTGTTTCTATAGATCTTTAGAGGCTAATTAGGAACAAATTTTATATCTATTAGTCTCTAAATGTAAAGATTTAGAAATAAAAATATAATTTGTCTCTAATTTTGTGTCTCTATAGGTCAATTGTGTTGTAGTGATTTAATTAACTACTGGACCAATAATATATTTAATTATGAATTAAATATAATTTGATTTTGAATCAAATATATATTATGAGAAAATTAGTTTCTAACCATGAGCCTAACCGATTAATTGGGAATTAATTTATTTGGATAAATTCTAATTAATGAGACTAACTGATTAATCCGATTAATTAGGAATTAATTTATTTGGATAAATCCTAATTAATAAGAATTTGATTTATGGAGATAAATTATAAAATTAATAGATATATGATTTAGGAGAATAATCATAATTCTATTAATTAATAAGAAATTGAATTATTTAGATAAACTTCTTTCCTATTGTTTAGGGAATTGGTTATTTGGATAATTATCATTTTTGTTTATGGGCTCTTAATTTATGGAGATAAATTAAATTTTATATTTTATTAGATTTGATTAGTTTTGAATTAATTATGAAGCTATTAAAATATAAATTATTTTTGGAGGCAAACCCTATAATTTTGAATTCCGGGGAGAGTTTTTAGGTGGTGGGTCTACCTTTCTAACCCCCCCCCCCCCTCTCTATAAATTGTGGTCGAACACTCCATTTGTGGCTGGCCATGTACTTCCTCCTTCCCGATCTTTTACGCAGCCAAGTTGAAGGTGTCTTCTACTTGGGTGTGCCGCCTACTTCATCCATTTGGAGGATTCTGAAAAAGGACAGCGAGGTATTCTTTGATCTATCTCCTCGTTCTGTTATTTTCTCATCTCCTCTTCATCTTGTTTTGGAGCCCGATTCTTGGTGGAAGGGTCGACCTAGCTCTTGAGGTTTCGGGGTTTGAGAAAGCATCTCCGTTGAGCCACGACGAGTCCGGTTGTTCGCTGCCCCTTTGTTGCGAGGCACCTAGTGTGAACTATCATTGGAGGATGTGCGTGTGTGCGTCTTCATACGGGTATAGGAGCCACCCTATCAAATCGCGGTATAAGGTATACCTTCCCCCTTCTACTCGTAGACTGAATTCCTTAATTGTTGCTAAAGTAGATCATTGTTTTAGGATGTTTTAAATTTTTTAAATTGTTATTTCCACTGCGTTTCTTATTCCTATCCCAACAATGGTATCAGAGCCACCTTTAGCAAAATTTTGAAATTTTTATTTCACGTATTTCTCACGTTTACAAACCGTTCATATGATGAATCGAGGTGGGTTTACGAAACGTCATGCTACCCGATTTCTATTTTCGGGGGTTTTTGAGTCATTTTCTTGGCTCCATGATTCATATTATGAATCAAGGTGGAAGCCTACTGTCCATATTGATTTTGGACAGAATTTAAACACAAAAATCCCGTGGGTTCATGGTTGAACAGCCTCAAAAATCTTGTTTATGGTGTAAACGTGATCAGATTTGCGCGATTTTGAATTTTGTTTTTTCCTTTCTTTTTAATGTATGATGCGATGCATGAAAGGATGATTATGGATTAGCCCTATGTGCATGTGACTGTGTGTAAAACGTGATTGTGATGATTGCTTGAAAATTTATGAAATTTCAACATTGTAATTTTTAAGTAGGGTCTGCGTACCCCTGTCTTCCTCTTGAGAATTCTGATTGTAATTCACTTATCGCTCTCCTTAAACCTTTCACAAAGGTTTTTTTGGGGTCTTCTTCTTTTAGTTTTGTAAAATAAAAAATTAAGCGGCAGATTCACGACAAGCACGCTTGCTACCCCATCTTCGTAAGACCCGAAAAAAAAAATCCTAATATAAAAATCTATTTTGGTGCAGCGCGCCGGACTCACGGTTAGTCGAGTCAAGCCTCAGGATCGCCTCGAGTAGAAGGTATGACTCGACTAATGATGTATGCAATTAAATTAGGTAAATGACTCTTTCCTTTTATGCATTTATACCTTAATTGAGTTTAAATCGACTCGTGTTGCGGGTAAAGTCGGAACCCAAGTCGAACTCGGGCTGAGTCGAGTCAGTAGTAAGTGCCAAATGCAAGTATGGAATGTTAGATGAGGGATTAAAATCCCTCATCCAAGCTGCCGTGCAACTTATCTAGGAGTCGCACAAGGCAGCGCAAAGGGAGAGAGGGAGAGGGAGCAAGGAAGGGAGATCTTGATTGATCCGGGTTTCGCACCGTCGCCGAAAGATTCGAGGCCGTCAACATCCGATACTTCATCTTCCTCAAGCAAAGGTGAGTGGTTAGATTTGATGGATTGGGGGAGACGGGTAGCCGAACCCCTAGGATTGTTAGGGTGTGTTTTCTAGCAAATTTCCGACGATTCTTGGTTTCAAGATTGTATATTCGCTGTTTTGTATCAATTCTTTTCGGATCGTCATGATTTCTCATCGATTTCTTGAGTATAAGGGCTACCGAACCATGGGAAAAGGGGAAAGCTGATGTCAAAATTTTCCCCAATTCCCTTGATGGAAGTAGAGCCCTCGGATGATGTCAATTTCATGAATAGTGTGTTTATAGTCATTGATTTCAAGTGTTAAGGA
Organism: Canna indica; assembly: GCA_034359265.1. NCBI lineage: Eukaryota > Viridiplantae > Streptophyta > Magnoliopsida > Zingiberales > Cannaceae > Canna > Canna indica. Next base: position 65,660,055 of record CP136890.1, on the reverse strand, counting down.
AACTCATTTTCCCTAAGGCTCAAAGGTTCGACTGAGCAACCCCAAAAATTCCATGAGCAAGGCTCGACCGAGTATAGGGGGAGGGGCAAACTAGTCAATATGTAACTAGAATATAGCGGAGACAATGATTTAGGGTCGGGGGTTAATCCTCCTCTCCCCTTCCTACACTAAGGGGAATGGCCGAGCAAGGTTCACCTTGCTCAAGGCTCGGCCAAGCCTAGGGGAGGGAGAGGGTGAGCTTTAGATGGTAAATCCCATAGTTAGAGTGCTAAAACATTAGAGACATGATGACACTTAGGTAAAACACTAACTATAGCAAGCTAATTTATTGATACATGTGATTGTAGGAATGATAGCATAGTGACCATCCTTAGATCTTTCATCTTTAATTTTTGAAATGATGTAATATTTTTACCATGCTTAATAGTACATGCCTTGTTGAATTCATTGCTATCTTACCATGCTAGATAAGCTATTTTATATTGAATTTAATTCTAATCCAGTATGTGAATGTTTTTTGTTGACTATCGTAGTTACACATAGTAGTTGTGTGAATTATGTTTACCGTTCCTTATTTTATATATGCTGTCCAAAAATATTCATGGGTGGAATTCTAAGTTTGGTTCACAGAATTTCCTCACCCAAAGTAGCGTATAACGCTAGATAACATGTAAGACATCGCAAGGTACATATTAGATATGGAAACTGAACTAGGAAATGATACAACTTCTAGGACTTCTAGTATTCATTTTTGGAAACCTAGAATTATTAGGAGTACATGTTTTGGAAGGGTGACATTTGATGTTGACCCTGCAGGCCGAATTATCGCCGGATACGGGCAACTGCCCGAAGTGTATATAAGAAAATCCTAGGACAATTTGATTGTGTGATGTGCTTGAGATAGTCTGCAGAGGAGTATAGGTGGTCGAAAATGAGCAATGCTTGACTCGGCCAGTGATTGGGTCTTGAGATGCACCAGCGGGCCCGCTAGGTGTCAGACCCCAGTTGGGTGGGACTAGCTATCCCTACCCTAGATGGTGTCCGAAGACTAGTAGACTATCCTAGTCGATGGCCCGGGATTTCTTGACTTCGTCTTGATATGATGTGGCTGAGCGGCCAGTGTGTTTCTACCTTGTATAGTAGGGCGATTATGGCCAAGATTCTTATAGCATAAGTAGGCCCCAAGGGTCGGATGCCAGGTGGTTTAATTAGGCCGTTATGGCTGGTTTCTCTCATATATGGTTTATGCAGGATGACCCATGGGGTCAGTAGTCATTTTAAAAAGTAGCTTATCTCCCTGAATATATATACTGTGCTGCCTTATATGTTATGCATGACTAATTGAGGGTTTTGTGGAGGTTCGGAAAAAACCACTCACTGAGTCCCAAGTGGATTCACGGTTTATTTCTTTTGTTTTTGCAGAGCATGATCAATGATTGAGGCTTGTCTTCATGGTGTAGCTCGAGGTGGGGAGGGGGGGGGGCAGACGGTGGTGCCATATCTCGTAGCGGCGCCCTTTAGTCATAGTCCAAAGTCATGTTGTAGTTTCTTGATATCTTCATTGACCGTTAGTGTTTTGAAAAGCTTGTATTGAACTTTGATACTTGAGATGTTCTAGTTTGTGACGATTTTTTTTCTTCTCCTTTGGTTTAAAATATATATATATATTTGTGAACTTTGAAAATTTAAATAAGATTGCGTTGTGGTTTCTTTTCTTGATTTGTTCTGGTTTTCTTGACGGTCAGTGTAGACAGTAGTCTATAGGGTAGGATGTAGGCCCTGGCCGGTCACACTACCCTCAGTTAGGGTGTGACAAAGTTGGTATCAGAGCACTAGGTTAGGTCTTGACTCTGACTAAGTGTTGGGTACCGTATGAGAGATATGCTAGCATGTCGACATATGGTATAGTTATGCTACGAGATTGGGCGACCACTACTGCACTCAGTGCACCGTGCGGTTAGTAAATTTTAAAAAGCTTATTTTAAGAGTTTTTTATGTGACAGGCAATCTCTTTTTCTTTTCTGTGATAGTGTAATGGAGGCTCCTAATGCTGCACTGAGTGGCAGCGGCAGTAACTCGACAGAGCATCGAGGCCAGGGGTGAGGCCGAGGCCGGGCCCGGGGTAGAGATAGGGAGCAGTCTGAGGGTCAAGGGCAAGAGTCAGCAGATGCTTAATTGCAGGCTCAAGTAAATCAACCAACTGAGGTGCTCCTCAGGGAGCAAGAACTGAGACAACAGATGCCGCAGCAGCCATCACCACAGCCAGTGCCCGAAGTTCCAGTGGTACCGGAGGTGGTAGAGACTGTAGCACCCATGGTTAGAACTCCAGGGGCCCCAACCTATGCAAGTTTCGTCACGCTGAAGCCACCAGAGTTCACCAGAACATACCGTCAGGTGGAAGTCACTAAGTTTTTGGAGGATTGCTACGAGTTATGCATGGAGCTGGGGTGCTCGTCTAAGGCAGCAGCTCCTATGGTCGGACTTCAGATGACGGGACCGGCAAAGGTCTGGCTACACACCTGGAGGGCCCGCAGGGCAGCTGGCGCACCGCCTCCCACGTGGGAGGAATTCAGGGCGGCTGTGGAGGAGAAGTACCTACCAATGAGTGTTTGCGACAAGCGCGCCCATGACTTCGAGATGTTGCACCAATCTGGAGGCATGTCAGTATCAGAATATGAGATGGAGTTCAACCATCTCTCAAAGTATCATCCAACCCTAGTGGCATCTGAGACCACCAGGGTCAAGAGGTTCGCAGCAGGTCTGAGGCTACAGATCGGCAGGCTCATCCACTACACTGAGGATTCTACTCTAGCTCGGGTAGTGGGTGAAGCCCTTCGGAAAGAGCCTTTGTGCCGTTTGAGAGGAATGACGGGCCAGCTAAGAAGAAATTTTGACCGTAGGATTCTGGTAGTCGGCCTTGGCATTCTAAGGGGGTAGTGACCGCGGTAGACCATCAGCAAAGCCGAGGACAGAATGGCAATTGGGGCCGTGGGGGCCCAGGGTCTGGGTCAGTGAGGCCGGCAGTGTCAAGAGGTGGTTCTTAGAGATCAGAGGTGCCACAGTGTGGCAGCTACAGTCGGAGGCTCTGGGGGTCCTACCTTAGCCGCACGAACGCTTGCTACAGGTGCGACCGAGTCGGGCACTTCAAGAAGGATTGTCCTGAGGGAATTTATCAGAAGCCTGAGCAATCTAAGGGAAAGGCACCTATGTCAGTGGGGTCAGTGGCTCAGAGGGGGGAGACACAGAATAAGGGGCCGCATACTAGTCATTCAGAGAGGCCGCCTGCTAGGGTATATGCTATGAATCGTGATGGGGCAGAGACGTCCAAGGCAGTGGTGCATGTACTATTTTAGTATGTTCGTCTGCTGCATATGTTTTATTTGATCCGGGTGCCACACACTCATATTTATCTGCCAAATTTGCTGCGGAGTTGCCAATGGTACCCTCCTTACTCGACGGTCCATTGATAGCATCAACGCGTACGGGTGATGCAATCCTAGCCAATTCAATTTACCAAGGCTGCGAAGTGCTCATCTGCAGCCATGTACTGAGTGCAGATCTAACACTCCTACCTACACTTAGGCTCGTTGTCATTTTTGGCATGGATTGGTTGGCATAGCACTTTGCGATGTTGGACTGTAGAGCTAAGACAATTATGTTTAGCAAGCCAAGGCTGTCACTGTTCACCTTGCAAGGAGAGGGAGGGAGCAAGCCGATTGGGGTCATCTCAGCCCTAAAGGCTTGTAAGCTGCTTCAGGGCAGCTACCAATCCTTCCTAGCCTTGGTATCTGTGACCGAGGAGGAAGGGGGTGAGGCAAGAAATGTTAGTGGAACCCCGGTGGTCTGTGAATTCCTCGATGTTTTTCCCGAGGAATTACCGAGATTGTCGCCCAGAAGGGAAGTTGATTTTTGTATTGATCTGCAGCCCGGGGTGAAGCCGATTTCTATTCCACCTTATAGGATGGCACCGGCCAAACTCAGGGAGTTAAAGGTGCAATTACAAGAAATGCTAGAGTTGGGTTTCATCCAGCCGAGCGTGTCACCCTGGGGTGCCCCGGTACTCTTCGTGAATAAGAAGGATGGATCCATGCGCATGTGCATCGACTATAGGCAGCTGAACAAAGTGACGGTCAAGAATCGTTGCCCACTGCCGAGGGTAGATGATTTGTTTGACCAGCTGCAGGGGGCACAATGGTTTTCGAAGATAGACCTAAGGTTCGGATACCATCAGCTGAGAATCTGGGACTGCGATGTGCCTAAGACGGCCTTTAGGACTCGCTATGGCCACTACGAGTTCCTAGTGATGTCCTTTGGCCTAACCAATGCGCATGCTATCTTCATGGACCTAATGAATAGGGTATTTAAAGAGTACGTAGACATCTTAGTGATCGTCTTCATTGACCACATCCTAGTCTACTCCAAGAGTGAGGAAGGGCACTCTAAGCACCTAAGAATGGTCCTGGAAACCCTCAGAGAGCACCGCTTGTTTGCAAAATTTTCCAAGTGTGAATTCTCGTTGGAAAGTGTAGGGTTCTTAGGCCATGCAGTGTCCAAGGATGGGATAAGGGTAGATCTTGCAAAGGTGGAAGTGGTAAAGAACTGGAGGTGGCCGACTAGCGTGACTGAGATCCGCAGTTTTCTTGGTTTGGCCGGGTACTATTGGAAGTTCATAGAGAACTTCTCCAGAATTGCAGCCCCTTTGACTCGGCTGACCCACGACCTAGAGCTAGCAGCAGAAGTCTTTGCACTGAAGCTCTGGTGGCACTACCTGTATGGAGAGACTTGCGAGATCTATACGGATCACAAGAGCCTCTAGTACTTGCTTTCCCAAAAGGAGCTGAGCCTCAGGCAAAGGAGATGGCTGGAGCTCCTAAAGGATTATGACTGTACCATTATGTATCATTTGGAGAAAGCAAATGTAGTGGCAGATGCTCTGAGCAGAAAATCCATGGGAAGTATGACTCACTTGGAAATTAAATGGAGGCCTCTAGCTCGAGAGTTGGCGTTGTGCCTAGATGGGGGTACAACCTTATTAGTGTCAGTTTCAGGTGCCTTGGTGGCACACCTGCGTGTATAATCCACGCTGGCGGACATGCTGCGTGCCGCGCAAGTAGAGGATGCCTTTTGTGCGCTGACCAAGAACCTGGTGCAAAGAGGAGAAGCATAGAACGGATTCAGGTTGGACTCAGAGGGTGTACTGAGGTTCAAAGACTGAATCATGGTGCAAGATATGGCAGAGGTGCGGAGGAAAGTCCTGGAACTAGGTCATCGTTCCACTTATATGATGCATCCGGGGGCCACCAAGATGTATCGAGATTTAAGGTAGTATTACTGGTGGAAGGGTATGAAAAGAGAGGTAGCAGAGTTTGTCTCCAAATGTCTGGTCTGCTAGCAGGTGATGCCCGAACACCTCAAGCCCGCGGGACTACTGCAGAACCTCGAGGTGCCTGAGTGGAAGTGGGAGAAAATCATCATGGACTTAGTAACTGGGTTGCCTAACTCAAAAGGCAGCTTTGACTCCATTTGGGTGGTAGTGGATCGATTAACCAAGACCGCGCATTTCATTCCAGTGAAGACTACCTTCTCTGTGGAACAGTACGCCCAACTATTCTTGGATAGGATTGTGGCATACCATGGTACCCCGGTGATGATTATATCCGATCGTGGTACCCAATTCACAGCCCAATTTTGGTAGTCCTTCCAGGAAGCCTTGGGTACCAAGGTGCATTTCAGCACAGCTTTCCATCCGCAGACTGACGGGCAGTCAGAGAGGATCATTCAAACCTTGGAGGATATGATGAGAGCATGCGTCCTAGATATGGCCGACAGTTGGAAAAAGCACCTACCACTGATACAGTTCTCCTACAACAATAGCTATCACAGTAGCATTGGCATGGCTCCCTTCGAGGCCTTGTATGGGCAGAGGTGTAGGTCTCTGATGGGCTTGTTTGAAGCCAAGGAATCACTCATGGTGGGTCCTGATCTGGTTGAGGAGGCGGTAGAGAAGGTGAAAGCCATAAAGGAAATATTGTTGGTGGCTCAGAGTCGACATAAAATGTATGCCGACAAGAAGGCCATAGAATTGGAATTCGCCGAGGGTGATTTAGTCTTTCTAAAGGTCTCCCCTATGAAATGGGTGGTCCGATTTGGGAAGAAGGGAAAGCTGAGCCCTAGATTCATTGGGCCTTTCCCTATTCTGAAGCGGAGGGGTGAGGTGGCTTATGAGCTGGTTTTGCCTCCTATCCTGAGCAGAGTACACCCGATCTTCCATGTATCCATGCTTCGGAGATATGTAAAAGATGATTCGCATGTGATCGAACCTTCTACTATTAAGGTAGATTCGATCGTCTCATTCGAGGAAAGGCCGGTAGAGATCCTTGACCGCCAAGTCAGGAAGCTAAGATCAAAAGAAATTCCCCTGGTAAAGGTCAGATAGGAGCACCATTCCGGGCAAGAGGCCACTTGGGAGGTAGAACAGGACATGAGAGAGCGCTACCCTTCCTTATTTAAAGAGCAGGTAAGTTCCTGTCATTCAAGTTAATTCAAGGACGAATTTACTATAAGGGGGGAAGGTTGTAAGACCGAGAAAAAAATTTCTAATATAAAAATCTATTTTGGTGCAGCGCGCTGAATCCGGGGTTAGTCGAGTCGAGCCTCAGGATCACCTCGACTAGAAGGTATGACTCGACTAATGATGTGTGCAATTAAATTGGGTAAATGACTCTTTCCTTTTATGCATTTATACCTTAATCAAGTTTAAATCGAATCGTGTTGCGGGTATAGTTGAAACCCACGTCGAACTCGGGCTGAGTCGAGTTAGTAGTAAGTGTCAAATGCAAGTATGGAATGTTAGATGAGGGATTAAAATCCCTCATCCAAGCTGTCGTGCGACTCATCTAGGAGTCGCACAAGGCAGCGCATAGGGAGAGAGGGAGAGAGAGCAAGGAAGGGAGATCTTGATCGATCTGGGTTTCGTGCCATCGCCGGAAGATTCGAGGTGGTCAACATCCAATCCTTCATCTTCCTCAAGCAAAGGTGAGTGGTTAGATTTGATGGATTGGGGGAGGCGGGTAGCCGAACCCCTAGGATTGTTAGGATATGTTTTCTAGCGAATCTCTCACGATTCTTGGTTTCGAGATTGTATATTCGCTGTTTTGTATCAATTCTTGTCGGATCATCATGATTTCTGATCGATTTCTTGAGTATTAGGGATGCCGAACCATGGGAAAAGGGGGAAAGGTCATGCCAAAATTTTCCCCAATTCCCTTGATGGAAGTAGAGCCCTTGGATGATCTCAATTTCATGAATAGTGTGTTCATAGTCATTGATTTAAAGTGTTAAGGAAACTCATCTTCCCTAAGGCTGAAAGGTTCGGCCGAGCAACCCCAAAAATTCCATGAGCAAGGCTCAGCCGAGTATAGGGGGAGGAGCAAACTAGTCAATATGTAACTAGAATATAGCGGAGACAATGATTTAGGGTCGGGGGTTAATCCTCCTCTCCCCTTCCTACACTAAGGGGAATGGCCGAGCAAGGTTCACCTTGCTCAAGGCTCGGCCAAGCCTAGGGGAGGGAGAGGGTGAGCTTTAGATGGTAAATCCCATAGTTAGAGTGCTAAAACATTAGAGACATGATGACACTTAGGTAAAACACTAACTATAGCAAGCTAATTTATTGATACATGTGATTGTAGGAATGATAGCATAGTGACCATCCTTAGATCTTTCATCTTTAATTTTTGAAATGATGTAATATTTTTACCATGCTTAATAGTACATGCCTTGTTGAATTCATTGCTATCTTACCATGCTAGATAAGCTATTTTATATTGAATTTAATTCTAATGCAGTATGTAAATGTTTATTGTTGACTATCGTAGTTACACATAGTAGTTGTGTGAGTTATGTTTACCGTTCTTTATTTTATATATGCTGTCCGAAAATGTTCATGGGTGGAATTCCAAGTTCGGTTCACAGAATTTCCTCACCCAAGGTAGTGTATAACGCTAGATAACATGTAGGACATCACAAGGTACATATTAGATATGGAAACTGAACTAGTAAATGATACAATTTCTAGGACTTCTAGTATTCATTTTTGGAAACCTAGAATTATTAGGAGTACATGTTTTGGAAGAGTAACATTAATTGTTGACCATGCAGGCCGAATTCGGGCCAGATACGGGCAACTGCCCGAAGTGTATATAAGGAAACCCTAGGACATTTTGATTTTGTGATGTGCTTGAGATGGTCTGCCGAGGAGCATGGGCGGTCCGAAATGACCAATGCTTGACTCGGCTAGTGATTGGGTCTTGAGATGCACTAGCGGGCCTTCTAGGTGTCAGACCCCAGTTGGATGGGACTAGCTATCCGTATCCCAAACGGAGTCCAGAGACTAGTCGACCATTCTAGTCGATGGCCCAGGATTTCTTGACTTCGTCTTGATATGATGTGGCCGAGCGGCCAGTGTGTTTCTATCTTGTATGGTAGGGCCGGTTATGGCCGAGATTCTTATACCATAAGTAGTCCCCTATGGCCAGATGCCAGGTGGCTTAATTAGGCCGTTATGGCAGGTTTCTCTCATATATGGTTTATACAATATGACCCATGGGATCAGTAGTCATATTAAAAAGTAGCTTACCTCCCTGAATATATATACTGTGTTGCCTTATATGTTATGCATGACCAATTGAGGATTATATGGAGGTTCGGAAGAACAACTCACTGAGTCTCAAATGGACTCACAATTTATTTCCTTTGTTTTTGTAGAGCATGATCCGTGATTGAGGCTTGTCGTCATGGTGCAGCTAGGGGGGCAAGCAGTGGTGTCATATCTCGTACCGGCGTCCTTTATTCATAGTCCAGAGTCATGTTGTAGTTTCTTTTCCTTTTCTACACTGACCGTTAGGTGTTTTGGAAAGCTTGTATTGAACTTTGATACTTGAGATGTTCTAGTTTGTAACGATGATATTTTTTTTTCTCCTTTGGTTTGAAATATATATATATATATTTGTGAACTTTGAAATTTTAAATAAAGATTGTATTGTGGTTTCTTTTCTCGATATGTTCTGGTTTCCTTGACGATCAGTGTAGATAGTAGGCTACAGGGTACGATGTAGGCCCTGGTCAGTTACACTACCCTCAGTTGGGGTGTGACAGTTTTGGTGCACGCGCGGAGAGATGTTCGGCACCATGTTGACGACGACTAGAACCCCAAGAAGGCACTGATGGAACTGGAAACCTACTAGATCATTTTGGGCATCCCCTTGGCAAGACGGACCTCCTTAAAAACCCTAGGATGATGGCCTTGGTTCGCCTGATAGCTCGGGTGGAACCCTTAGAACATCCATAATCATCCTTATTTACTTTATGCTTTTGTTTATTGCTTTTTCTTCAATTGTTGATTGCTTAGATAAATTATAATTGCATGAAGAAACCCTCCAATAATATTGAGTCCGAATGGCTAAGGTATTAAGAATATCGGTCTTGCCTTCCATCATTATGAGGGACAAGTATGTCTATCATCACAACGGGTTTGTTGTGCACACACAAGGCCTTTTGTGCTGATAGACACGTTGCACCTCATATGGCACATATCCGGTCTGTGTCTCTGCTACTGGCTTGAACATGACTTACCTTGTTGAGCTACACTCAATGATGGTTGTTTTCTCGCTAGGTCATACGAACGATGGGTGTGACTCAACTAGGGCTCCTTGGTTTGTTGTGCACATACAAGGCCTTGGTTGCCCTAGAGGCAAAACATATGGAAGTCACATAGTGATGTGATCGGTAAAGAGTAGTTACCAACCCATGGACCTATTAGGGTTTGTCGTGTTACATGCGAGACCTGAGTAGGAGAAGTGGGGTTCCATTTTTCCCCTAAGGAAGTTTACCAACGAGGGCTTCCCGCTTCCAATCCGAAGAGTATTATGGAACTGCGAAAATTAGTGGGAGACATGATTAATTAAAAAGACCTCATTGATCATGCATGTAAAATGGTAGCTTATACTTGTCTTTCTTTTTTCTTGTAGAATTTCATCGTCATCATGTCAAACACACAGTCATTACGTAGCATTCTTGATGCTAATAAACTCACTGGAACAAACTACATCGATTGGTTGCGAAATTTGAGGATTATCCTCACCTAGGAGCGTACCGAGGAGCGTCTCTCCTATGTCCTTGATAATCGGCCACCAGATGCACCTACCCAAAGGGCTTTCGAGGAAGTAAGAACTGCCTACAAGAAGTGGCAAGATGACAGCACTATTGTACAATGCATTATGCTCGCCTCAATGTCCGACGTGTTGCAGAGACAACATGAAAAGATGGACGCTAGGGCCATCCTCTCTCACCCCAAGGAGTTGTATGGTGAAGAGAGCCGCACTGCTAGGTTTGAGCTATCAAAGCAACTCTTCCAGGCCAAGATGACGGCATGGACCCCTGTTGAAACCTATGTCCTCAAACTAATCGATTTGATCGAGAGGTTAAAGAAAGTGGGCCAAAGCATTGATAAGGGGCTAAGTCATGACCTAATACTCCAATCCCTCACAGGGTCATTTTCATAGTTTATAATCAACTACCATATAAACAAGCTGGATGCCTCGCTTCCCGAGCTCCTTAATATGCTGAAGACTACTGAGTCCCACCTTCAAAAGGAAAAAGACATAGTCTTGTTAATGGGTAGTGCCTCGAAAAAGGCGAAGAAGCGCTCTGTTAAGAACAAAGCGAAAAACAAAGTTGTGAAACTTAAGAAGGAAATCAAGAAAAAGGATAACACTGCTTCTAAAGGCACCTGTTTCCATTGTGATAAAGATGACCACTAGAAGCACAACTGCAAGGAGTACATTGCAGAAGAAAGGCAAAATAGGGCTTTTGAAGCTCCCTCCGTATGTGCATTTGTTATTGAAATAAATTTATCATTACATAATTCTACTACATGGGTATTGGATACCGGTTGTGGTTGTCACATTTGCAACTCATTGCAGGGGTTGAGAATGAGTAGAATACTGAACAAGGGCGACTATGATCTCCGGGTAGGCAACGACACTGGAGTTGCAGCTTTAGCCGTAGGAACCTATTGTTTATGTCTGCTTTCTGGCAAGACCATTGAATTAAATAATTGTTATTATGTTCCAATTTTGATGAAGAATATTAGTTCTGTTCCCTTGTTACTTGAACAAGGTTATGAAATGTCTTTAAAGGGCAATTGTTGCCACATATATCATTTTGATGAGTTATATGGAACTGGACACATTTCGAATGGTTTAATGGTCTTAGATGTAACTGATAATATTTTTTTCATGTTGAAATGCACAAAAGAAAAAAGAAATAATTTGAACCTTACCTATCTTTGGCATTTGAGACTCGGTCATATTAATGAGAATCGGATCAACAAGTTGTATAAAGATGGGTTATTTGACCCATTCCATTTTGAATCGATGTCAACATGAGAATCCCGTCTCAAGGGAAAAATGACCAAGTCCCCCTTCTCTGGAAATAGTGAGAGGGCCGCTTAGTTATTAGAGTTGGTTCACACAGATGTGTGCGGACCGATGACAACTCAAGCCAGAGGTAGGTATTCCTACTTCATCACGTTTACAGACGATGCATCGAGGTTTGTATATGTCTACTTGTTGAGACATAAGTCCGATGCTTTGAAAGGTTCAAAGAGTATATGGTTAAGGTTGAGAAACAAGTAGGGAGAAGTATCAAAAACCCTTCGATCAGATTGAGGTGGTGAATACTTATCCACTGAGTTCCTAAGTTATCTCAAGGACAATGAGATTATCTCCGAATGGACTCCTCCTGGCACACCATAGCATAATGGAGTGTCTGAAAGGAGGAATCGCACAAAGCTAGATATGATGCGGTCCATGTTTTGCTTTACTGATCTCTCAATTTTTTTGGGGGGGGATATGCGCTAGAAACCGCTATCTACCTTCTTAATAAGGTTCCCACAAAATCAGTCTCTAGTACACCATATGAGATATGGAGTGGCAAGAAACCAAGTATGAGGCATCTCAAGATTTGGGGTTGTCCCGCGTATGTAAAAAAGTTGGAGTCAGATAAACTTTTTGCTAAATCAACCAAGTGCAGGTTTGCGGGATACCCTAAAGAGAGTTTAGGGTATTACTTCTACTTACCAACTGAACAAAAGGTATTTTTCAATAGGCATGCCACCTTCTTAGAAAAAGAGTTTATCGAGGAAAGTGGGAGTGGAAGAAATGTTGAACTTGATGAAGATCAACAACCACAGACCGAATCACAACAACCGGTGGATAGTCCACAGGTTGAACCAGTCACAGAATCACTACCTCCCAACACTCTTCGTAGATCAGGGAGATTGTGTCGACAACCTGAGAGATTCTTCCTAACTATTGAAAATGACCAGGAAGACATTGATCCGCAATCCTATGATCAAGTAATCAAGGATGTGATTTCAAACAATGGCATGAAGCAATGAAATCTGAAATGGACTTGATGTTCACCAACCAAGTTTGGACTTTTGTTGATTTACCCGAAGGAGTTACTCCTATAGGGTGTAAGTGGACCTTTAAGAGAAAGATTGGAGCTAATGGCCAGGTGGAGACCTATAAAGCCAGGCTAGTAGCAAAAGATTTTACTCAAAGGCAAGGTGTTGACTATGATGAAACTTTTTCTCATGTAGTCATGCTCAAATCCATTAGGATAATGCTAGTCATTGCTATATATCATGACTACGAGATCTGATAGATGGATGTCAAGACTGCATTCCTCAATGGTGAACTTAAGGAAGAGGTCTATATGACCCAGCCAAAATGATTCATGTCTCCGGTAGGACCGAAGAAGGTATGCAAATTGCAATGGTATATTTATGGACTCAAGCAAGCCTCGAAGAGTTGGAACATCTATTTTGGTGAGACAGACAAAGAGTTTGGCTTTATCAAAAATGTAGATGAACCTTGTGTCTACAAAAAGGCTAGTGGGAGCACTGTTGTGTTTATTGTGTTGTATGTAGATGGCATAATGCTCATGGGGAATGATGTTCCTCTGCCTCAGTCAGTGAAAGCATGGTTATCCAAAAACTTCTCCATGAAAGACTTGGGTGAAGCATCTTATGTACTCGACATTATGATCTATAGGGATAGGTCTAGAAGGATGCTTGGTTTGTCCCAGTCTCGGTATATTGATACCGTGCTAAAAAGGTTTAGCATGGAAGGCAGTAAAAGAGGTTACTTGCGTATGAGTCATGGCATCATTCTTTCCAAGAAGATGTCTCCTAAGACGCTTGAGGAGAGAAAAAGGATGAGCGAGATCCCTCATGCTTCGGCAGTAGGATCCATTATGTATACAATGCTCTGTACTCGGCATGATGTCGCTTATGCCCTAGGGGTAACTAGCAGATTTCAAGCAGATCCTAGAGATGAACATTGGAAACTCGTAAAGAACATTCTTAAGTACTTAAGAAGGACTAAAGATGTTCTCCTGATTTATGGTGGGTCAAATTTTAAATTGGAGGGCTATACATATTCTAGCTTCCAATCGGATCCGGATGATAGTAAATCCATTTTTTGATATGTATTTACTCTTAATAGTGGCACAGTATGCTGGAAAAGTTCCAAGCAAGGTACTATGGTCGAAGCTGACAGAAGCAAGGTACAAGCAAGGAAAAGTTCCAAGCAAGGTACTGTGACAGAAGCTGAGTACATCGCTGCAAGCGAAGTCGCCAAGGAAGGAGTGTGGATAAAGAAGTACATCACTGAGGTGGGTGTTGTTCCTGAGGTTGCCGGTCCAGTCCCTATTTATTGTGAGAACATTGGGATTGTTGCTCAAGCAAAAAAACCTAGATCCCACCACAAATCAAAATACATCCTAAGGCGGTATCACCTAATCAAAGAGATCGTTGGACGTGGTGATATAAATGTTGAACGTGTCGACACGAAAGATAATTTAGTAGATTCATTCACAAAGTTGTTACCACAACAACAGTTCGATCGCCACTTTAGTTGTAAGGGTATTAAATACCATAATGATTGGCTACAAGTGAAAATGGGAGATTGAAAGAAATAGTGCCATTGACCCAATCACATGTTGATGTGTAGGGAACTATTTATGGTTAATGAATAATATGAGGCAACTTTTCATCATATGCTGCGTCTATATTTTGTATATATTAGATTGTGATGAACCCCATGATCCAGGGCAATTGATTCCATGGCCACGATGAGATCATGCCAGTGAGACTTAGGATTCCAGATGCCCTTGTTCTAAATATTCCTAGTTGTAGAATCACCAATTAGGGGATTGGTGATTCTGGATAGACTGGTTCACTTGGTACATGTCTTACAATAAGGGGTAGCTAATCTCATAGTTACCTATGAGCTGTCATTTAATATACAAGTGCAGGGGCTCATTAGGGAATAAATTCACAGAATGGACCTGCATGAGGAACACATAACGGAATCCTTACATGAGTGTCGATAGGATGTTCCTCGGATGATAGTAGGTGCAAGCAGTCCTTGGACCTGAGGTTGTCATGGTTACCTTGTGAGTGTCGACCCATACCTTTGGACTTATCCTTACGTGGCCTTTAATGTCATGTAATGAATACCTCTGGGCATGGCAAAGCACCTTTGGAGGTCTGTGAGCAACCAATATGGAATCACTTACTCCTAGTTATAGGAGATAATGTCCTATGTGTTCCTACAAGTGTCGATTGAGGAATTTTTTGGCCAGAGTAGATATGAATGTCGGAAAAATGTTTTTTGACATGTCATTATTGAGACAATGACTTGGCAGGCAAAATAAATATGAATTGGTATTAGGATTTGACAGTTTTTCCGTGCCCTAGTCGTATTCAGGATATTGTAACTGAGGGACTTAGTTGCAAGGTAACTAATCACCGAAGGGCGTTCGATCCCTATAGATTGAACCTTACACTATCCGAGTAGTCATGACAAGTTGCTAGATGTCAATCTTGACTTGTGAGTGGAGTCTCTCACGACCCCAATAAAGGAGTTTAGTGGTGGCTCGTAAGATTCGAATAGAAGTCATTCTATCGGATCCGACTCTCCGTTATGCATAACTCACTACTGGCTTAGTGTAGGGCCCAATGGGTCACACACAGCAGGGTAATCTCGTAACGAACCTTATGAGATAAAGTCTGAATGCGGCCCTATATGTCTACTAGCATAATGCTACAATTCGATCATGGATCTCGTTTACGGACATAATATGAAAGTCGTTTCCTATAGGAACGAATGCACGGGGAAGGAGTTCCTCGATAACCCTAATTTGTAGGGCATCCCTAAATTGTAGGGATTGGTACATGATAATATTTCATGTAGTTGAGTAAATTTAATTATAAATTATATATTTAATTAACTACTTGACCGGGAATATTTTTAATTATGAATTAAATATAATTTGATTTTGAATCAAATATACATAGTAGAAAAATTAGTTTCTAACCATGAGCCTAACCGATTAATTGTAAATTAATTTATTTGGATAAATCCTAATTAATAAGAATTTAATTTATGGAGATAAATCATAAAATTAATAGATATATGATTTATGAGGATAAATCATAATTCTATTAATTAATAAGAAATTAAATTATTTAGATAAACCTCTGTCCTATTGTTAGGGAATTGGTTTATTTGGATAATTATCATTTTGTTTATAGGCTCTTAATTTATGGAGATAAATTAAATTTTATATTTTATTAGATTTAATTAATTTCAAATTAATTATGAAGCCATTAAAATATAAATTATTTTTGAAGGCAAACTCTGAAATTTTGAATTCCGATGAGAGTGTTTTTACGGCGGGTCTACCTTTCTAGCCGCCCCCCCTCTCTATAAATTGTGGTCGAACACCCCATAGAAGGGGGTTGGTTAATTAGTTCTTAATCTTCTTGGAGAAGATCAAGGAATTGATTCTTTAGAGGCTTTTTGAAGAGAAATGCTCCAAAGAACTCCTCCTCCTCTCCATTTGTGGCCGGCCATCTACTTCCTCCTTCCTAATCTTTTATGAAGCCAAATTGAAGGTGTCTTCTACTAGAAGGGGGGGTTGAATAGTGTTGGGTGAATTTTAACTTCTACTGGATTTCTTTCGAGTTTAATTTCTAATGCAACCAAATTGATCAAACAACTAAATTACGATGCTTGACAAGTAATAATTAGACAATAAGCACAATCAAACAAGCAATGTAAAGACAAGTAATTATAGAAGTTTGGCCAACCGCCTACTCCACTACCTTGGCTCCACACCAAGGATTTCTAACCAAATCCTTTATAGACTTTGTGTTTTTCTTTGAATACAATCTAGGACTTGCTTCTCAGCCCTTTGAGAACTCCTCAAACCTATTCACCTAGGTAAAATATAATTCTCTGAAGGAAACCCTAAGTGTTTACACTAGCACACCTAGCAAGCTAATAATGAAGAAACAGGTTCAAATAACAAATAAAATTACAATGAAAAGAGTAAAAGATGATACCATAATTAAAAGCTCTTTTCCATGCCTTCAACGCCTCCAACTCTACTCGATGTTGAGGTCGAATCGAAGCCAGAGTCGCGGGAAGTAGAGCGCTTGAGCGAAATTGTCGATCGAAGAAGCAAGCGTGAGCCTTTCAAGCTTAGAAGGAACAAATCTCACGTAGGAAGCTTTTAAGAATAGTTAAGAAGAGTTAATGAAGGTTGGTGAGGGGTATTTATAACCCCTCACTCGGCAGCTCATTTCAACGGGCATTTTTCTGCCCGTTGGATGTCGTCTGATCGCTTGTCGGTCGATCGTCGATCAACCGACCGATCGATCATCCAGCAACCGCCAGGCTACTGCCCTTTCCCGGCCACATTCGATCGACCGACTAGTCGACCGAATTGGCTACTATCCATTTTTGGCTTTATCCGAATGACTGACCGGTCGAACGAATTGGCCACTGCTAGTTTTTGGCTTCATCGATCGACCGACCGATCAACCAAAGTGGCTACTGCCAATATTCTACCTTATTCGGTCGACCAACCAATTGACCAAACCTAGGCTGAGACTATTTTTTAAACTTATTTTGGTGCGCTCTTTGTTCCCGGGTTCCGTCACCAAGTTTTTACTTGGATAACATTACAAATAGGCTTGGGATATGTTCCTAGGGATATATTACATAGAATCTACTTGGTGATCTATGAACTCTACTCAATTTATATCGGTGCCTTTTTGCCAATTTTTGTATTTCTCCAAGCGATGTTCGCGCGCGTATCGTAGCCTCAACCTGAACTCAAAACTTCACAAATATATTAGATACATGTTTGTTATGATCAAAATAGAGATCAAAGCCTAGGGGGAACCCTTGGGCCAACACCTACTTAATCCACTAGGAGGGTTCCGAAAGAGGACAATGAGGCATTCTTTGATCTACCTTCTCGTTCCGTTGTTTTCTCATCTCCTCTTCCTCTCGTTTTGGAGCACGGTTCTTGGTGGAAGGGTCGGCCTAGCTCTTGAGGTTTTGGGGTTTGAGAAAGCATCTCCGTTGAGCCATGACGAGTTCAGTTGTTTGCTGACCCTTTGTTGTGAGGCGTCTAGAGTGGACTATCGTTGGAGGACGTGCGTGTGTGCGTCTTGATACAAGAATAGGAGCACCCTATCAAACCGCGGTATAAGGTATACCTTCCCCCTTCTACTCGTAGATTGAATTTCTTAATTATTGCTAAAGTAGATCGTTGTTTTGGGATGTTCTGAATTTTTTTAATTGCTATTTTCGTTGTGTTCCTTATTCCCATCCCAACACTAATTGTCGATGCCACAGATTAATGTCAGATGAGACAGCTAAAAGACAAATAGAAGAATAGACAATTTTGTAGTAGTTGTCTCTAGATCTATTCCCTTCAAGAATACAGTCACCATCCTTATCAAGAACCTTGCAATTATTTTTAGTAAATTGAAAATTTAAATTTTGATCACACAATTGGCTTATACTCACAAGATTAGCCTTGAGACCTCTTACAAGCAGGACATTTTCCATATTAGAAATTCCTAGAACATTTAGAATTCCAACTCCTATGACATTTTTATATCCTCCATCTCCAAAAGTGATAGTTGCACCTCCATGATCCTAAATATCTTTCAGATTTTTAGAACTTCCAGTCATATGCTGAGAACATCCACTGTCGATATACTAAGATCTAAGAGAAGAAACAGTCTTTGACATAAAAACAATATGACAGTTAAGATCAGTCTTTCTTACCTAGATTTGCTTAACATTTTTCCTTGGGTAATTTATATGATTCTTTCTCCTCAGTTTGTTGGAGAGTTTGAAACAATTTGCTATAATATGTCCTCTACATCTGCAGTAGTAGCATATGGACACCCTATTTCCCTTTCTTGTAGCAGGCTTTTGATGACTTGAAGAGCCTCTACGAAAGTTTCTCGGTTGAGTAGGCAGTTGAGACCGGGGTTTCAACTGACATGAACTATTGTATCCTAGTCCCTTATGATTAGAAGGAATTTTTCCTACACTCAAAATTTTGTTAAGAGAACTTGTAGAATTCATCATTCTAACTTCCTTTTGTATACTTTCAAGTCCGGATATCAACTTAGACTCTTTGTCTTCTTTTTGAATAATCTATCTTTGAAGGGTTTGAAATTTCTCCTTAAGGGTCCTTTTTTCTTCAACCAAAAGCTTGTTCAGATCGTCGAGAGATTTGTTAAGCTTCACCACTTCAACTCATTTGTCAAACATTTCCTGATAGGCTTCCTCAAGACTATCTGTACATTGAACTTTGCAGTGATTACTATCTACATCAGAGATGTCGGCAGTCTTAACTGTGTCGTCTATGCAAGCTATGAAAGCTATAAAGTTGCCTCGTTCATGCTCTTCTGAGTCAGTTTCCTCATCATCGTCACTCCAAGTAGCAGTGAATGAATTCTTGATCTTCTTTTGAAGATTTGAGCATTCTGATCTCATATGTCCAAATCCTTCACATTCAAAGCATTCTATGCATTTGAACTTCTGTTTGAGATCATCCCTTTGTCCAAACAATTGACTATTCTTTGTCATAAGAGCAAATACGACATCCATCTCCTCTTTAGAACAATCTTCTGAGTTTATCTCATCCTCAGTAATTCTGAAGGCAAGATTCTTCTTCTTTGTGAGAATATTTTTTAGATTGTTCCAACTCATAAGTTTCAAGTTTCCCCATCAGAGTATCAAGACTATTAGTAGATGGGTCATGAACTTCACTTATGGTAGCAGCCTTCATACCAAAGTTGGTAGGCATGCATCTCAGAACTTTTCTTACTACCTTTTCTTCAAAAAATGACTCTTCAAAAAATGAGATATTTGATATGCCCATGAAAGTCTTGTATAATTTCATCTTCTTCCATTTTTAGATTCTCAAATCTGGTGTTAAGGATTTCAACTTTTGACTTCCGAAGCGCCAAGGATCCTTCATGATTCGTTTGTAAAATTTCCCATGCCTGCTTTGCCAAGGTACAAGTCGAGATTAGTTTAAATTGAGAAGGATCAACTCCACTAAAGATAGCATTAAGGGCTTTATTATCATAGTTTGCTGCAATAATTTCTACTTATGTATACAAGCTTTTAGGTTTGCGCTCAGGCCCACCAGATATTGTGGGAGGAGTGTAGCCAATCTCTATTGTGTCCCAACAACAATCATCCAAGAACTTGATGAAAGCCCTCATCCTAGCCTTCCAATATGCATAGTTCGTTCCGATAAGCAAAGGAGGAACATTAACATAATTTCCTATAGGCATTCCTTCCATCTTGAGCCTATAAAATAAGAGACACACCAAGGATCTTGTGCAGGTAAAGGTTAGCACAACCGCTCTAATACCAATTGACAGTATATGTCTCTAACGGATCTTCTGTTAAGGGCAGTTGAATAGGAAGTCGCAACTGCTATTGCAACTGCTACTAGTAGCAGAGTAAGAACCAAAACAAAAATCACATGCAAACACAAAATGTTTGTTTAAGTAGTTCAACGGCAAAACATGGCACCTAATATGCGGGGCACTCACCGGACAAATACACAATTCACTCTCTATAAGTATAATATAAGTCCTCAAGATTTCACACCCGAAATCCGACCACCAATACTACAGTGAATTGGAAATAACAAAAATCTATTTGTTATTACAAGTACATACCAACTTGCATCTCTATGACATCTCAGCCACAGAGTTCCGTCCCCCACATACTCCTTGTGTTGTAGCGAGTTATCAGCCCAAAATCAACTTCAGTTGAAGATAAGAAGGATAGATTATTGTCGTCTGCACTCAGCAGTCTTGCACTTAGTAGTCTCAACTCCTCTGAATAACTGGCAACACAATGTTCGCACTTAGAGAGAGTTATAGATCAGATCTTTTCGTTGGAATTTATAAGTGACAACTAAAAGATCTAAATCAATGCTATTATAACTATTTATTTAATAAAACCATCAGTTTAACAACCAACAAATATCAGTTGAAAACAAATAGTTAGTGTATAACTCATAGAGACCATGCAGATCAAATGAGTAACGCCCGTAAGTATTAAAGAGGACCTCACTTTTAAAAGTTAATCAGGCAATAATTAACGATGATTAATACATCTCAAAGACAACAAAGAGAATCATCATTAAAAAAGAAGTCCAACAGTCAACTCATTCGCGGCAAACTTATCCAGAAAACCACAGATTGTAGACGCAGTTAAAACTATCATTATATAGGCAGAGCTCCTCATAGTGTGACTATGCAAAAACTGAGATTTAACTTGGAATACTTTTGCCAAATATAAATGAAAGCCAAACACTTACGTATTCTATTTAATTGTTTTTTTATTATTTATTATGAATATATTATAAAATTAATAAATATGAAAATTTAAGAGGAGGCAAACCCCGGATTTTTGAAATCCAAGGTGAGTTCAAAATTGAACTCAAGTGGTCGCCCCCCTTTTCTCTCATGTGGCCACCCCCTTTAAAGGGGGAAAGGGTGGTCGAATCATGTATCAAAAATATCAAGAGAGGAAAGATTGTGAATCTTGAGAAGGGTTCTTGTGTGGAAGAGTTCCAAGAACCCTAAGTTCTTCTCCTTGGTGGCCGGCCTCCTCCTTCTTGATCCTCCCGTCATCTCTTCTTTGGTGTGCCGCAATCTTCATCTTCTTGGAGGAATCCAAGAGGACAGTGAGGTATCTTCACCTCTTCTCCCTCTTTTCGGTGTTTTCTCATCCCCTCTCCTTCCCTCTTTGGTGCTCGGTTCTTGGTGGAAGGGCTGGCCTTGCCTTGGTGGATTTTAGGATTAAGAAAGCTTCTCCATTGAGCCACAACAAGCCCCGATGTTTGTCGCCCCTTTTTTTGAGAGGTGCTTGGTGTAGACTTACGTTGGACGACGTGACCGTTTCAAAACGAGGATAGGAGCAGTCATACCAATCGCGGTTTGAGGTATATCTTCTCCTTCTTCTCCTATGTTGAATTCCTTAATATTGCTAAAGTAGATCATTGTTTTGGGATGGTTTGAATTTTTTTTAAATTGTTATTTCTGCTGCATTTTCTATACCCATCCCAACAGCAGTGTCAGAGCCACCTTTAGCAATTTTTGTGAATTTTTATTGCGCGTTATTGTTATTTTTACGAACTGTTTGCTCCCTAAATGTCATGCGTCCCAGTTTTTGTTTTCGGGGTTTCTTAAGTCATTCTCTTGTCTCCAAGGTTCATGCGCTGAATCGGGGTGGTAGCCTACTGTCCAAACTTGTCTTAGACAGTTTTTGAGCTCAAGAGCCCCATGGGTTCATGGTTGAACATCCCACGAAAATCGAGCATGTGTTGTTTGGACCGTTTTGGGTGGAAACGTAACCCGATTAGCGCGTTTTTAGATTTTGTTCTTCCTTTCCTTTTCTTAATCATTAAGATGCATGAAAGGATGATTATGGATAATCACTATGTGCATCTGACTGTGTGTAAAATGCGGTTGTGTTGATTGCTTGTATATTTATGAAATTTCAGCACTGTAATTTTAAATAGGGCCTGCGTACCCCTACCTTCTTTTTGAGAATTCTGATTGTAATTCACTTATCCCTCTCCTTAAACCTTTCCCCAAGGGTTGTTTGGGGTCTTCTTCTTTATGTTTTGTAAAATTAGAAGTTTAGGGGCAGATTCGCGATGCGCACGCTTGCTGCCCTATTTTGGTGCACACACGGAGAGGAGGTTTTCGACACCATGTTGATGACGGCTTGAACCCCGGGAAGGCATGAATGGAATTGGCAACCTACAAGGTGGTTTTGGGCAGCGCCTTGGCGAGACGGAGCTCCCTAAAAATTCTAAGATGATGGCCTAGGTTCGCCCGGAGGCTTAGGTGGAACCCCTACAACATCCATAATCATCATTGTTTACTTTATGCTTTTATTTATTGTTTTTTCTTCAATTGCTGATAGTTTGGATAATTTTAATTGCATAAAGAATCCCTCCATTAATATTGAGTCTGAATGGCCAAGGTATTTAGAACACCGGTCATGCCTTCCATCGTTATGGACTACAAGTATGTCTATTGTCACAACGGATTTGTTGTACAAACACAAGGCCTTTTGTGCTCATAGATACATTGCATCTCAAAAGGCACATACCCTTGTGTCTCTACTACTAGCTTGAACGTGACTTACCTTGTTGAGAAAACTCAAGGGTGATTGTTTTCTCGCTAGGGTATATGAATGATGGGTCCGACTCAACTAGGGCTCCTTGGTTTGTCGTGCAAACACAATGCCATGGTTACCCTAGAGGCAAAATCTTGATGGAAGTCACATAGCGATGCAATAAAGAGTTACCTACACATAGACTTATTAGGGTTTGTCGTGTTAAATGCGAGACCCGAGTAGAAGAAGTGGGGTTCCATCTTCCCCTAAGAAAGTCTACCAACGAGGGCTTCCCGCTTCCCAACAGGAGGGATATTTGGGAACTATGAAATTTAGTGGGAGACATGATTAATTAAAAGACGTCAATAATCATGCATGTAAAATGGTAGCTTATGTGTATCTTTCTTTTCCTTGTAGCATTTCATTGTCACCATGTCATCTACACTGTCGTTACGTAGCATTCTTGATGCAAATAAACTCACTGGACCTAACATGTCGATTGGTTGCGTAACTTGAGGATTATCCTCACCTAAGAGAAACTTTTCTATATTCTTGATAATCGGCCACTGGATACCCCTTCCCAAAGGGCTATCGAGGAAGTGAGGATCACTTACAAGAAATGACAAGATGACAGCACTATTAAGAACTTAACAAAGCGAAAAACAAAGTTGTGAAACCTAAGAAGGATATCGAGAAGAAAGGGAAGACGGCTCCTAAGGACACTTGTTTCCATTGTGGTAAAGATAGCCACTAGAAGCGCAACTGCAAGGAGTATATTGCAGCAGTAAAGCAGAAGAGGGCTTCTGAAGCCCCCTCCGCACGTGCGTTTGTTATTGAAATAAATTTATCATTACAAAATTCTACTATATGTGTATTGGATACCAGTTGTGGTTCTCACATTTGCAATTCATTGCAGGGGTTGAGAATAAGTAGAATGTTGAACAAAGATGACTACGACCTTCGAGAAGGCAATGACACAAGAGTTGCAGCTTTAGCCGTAGGAACCTATTGTTTGTGTCTATCATTTGGCAAGACCATTAACTTGAACAATTTTTATTACATTCCATCTATTCCCTTATTGCTAGAACAAGGTTATGAAATGTTTTTGAAAGGCAATAGTTGCCGCATATATCATTTTGATGAGTTGTATGCTTCTGGACGCAATTCTAATGGTCTAATTATTTTGAGATGTTAATGATAAATCAAACGCACAAAGAGATAAAATGAACCTCATCTACTTCTGGCTTTTAAGACTTTGGGTAATTTTGACCCATGCGATTATGAATCATTGTTAACTTGAGAATTGTGTCTCAAGAACATAATGACCAACTCTCTGTTCACCAACCCTGGTGAAGGGTCGCTGAGTTGTTGGAGTTGGGCCCACATAGGTGTATGCAGGCCGATAACAACTCAAGCCAGAGGAGGATACTCCTACGATATAACGAGGCAAGGGTATGTCCATCTATTGTAACACAAACCCGACACCTCTGAATCGTTCAAGGAGTGTAAATGTGAAGTTAAGAAACAAATTGGAAAATGTTTTATAGGCCTTTAATCGGATCGAGGTAGAATACTTATCCACTATTTTTTCTGACTTATCTCATAGACAATGGGATTGTCTATTTATGGACTAATCCTAACACACTACTGCGTTATGGAATGTCTAAAAGGAGAAATTGCACCTTATTGGATATGATGTTATCCATATAGTTCTTTCGATCTCCTATTGGGGATAATATCTTGTAACGGCCATAGATTTGGTATGTCTTTGATACACCATATAAGATGTGGAGCGGCAAGAAATCGAATCTAAAGGATTCGAGGTTGCCCAGCGTAAGACAAACAAGATCAACCAGGTGCAGATTTTGTGGGATACTCTAAAGGGTGTTTTTGGGTATCATTTTTCTCCCCAACTGAACAAAAGTGTTTGTCAGTAAGTATGCCACTTTCTTGGTGAAGTTCAGGAACCACAAACAAAATGGCAACAATCAGCGGACAGTCCACAGGTTGGACCAATCCAAGTAATTATTACCTCCCACCACTCTTCGTAGATCAAGTAGACTGTGTAGACTGCATGAGAGATGATATCTAGCCATTAGGAATGACCTAGTTTTAGGCAATCCATGATCTCTTGATGAGGTGGTCAAGGGTGTTGACTACAACAATGGTAATATACAAATCCAAATTGGAGTCGAACCAAGTATGGACTTTGGTTGTCATGCTCGAAAGGGTAACTCCTATTAGGCGCAGGTGGATCTTTAGAAAAGATCATAGCAGATAGTAAGGTGGGGACCTATAAGATTATACTGACTAAGACTGATATCAAACCTAGACAATGGTTTGTCTGTGATGAGACATTCTCACCAGTCATCTCACTCAAGTCTGTTAGGATATTACTAGCTATCAGTGCGTACCATTAATACGAGGTTTGGCAGATAAATGTCAAGATTGTGTTCTTCAATCATGAAGAAGTCTATATGACCCAGCTAGAGGAGTTTGTATCCTCGGTTGGACCAAGTAAAGTATGCAAGTTGCATGGGTCCATTTATGGACTCCAGCAGCAGACATCGAAGAGTTGGAACATCCATTTGATGAGATAGTCAAAAGGGTTTTGACCATATCAAAAATTGGGATGAACCTTGTGTATACAAGGTGGTTAGTGGAGAGTGATTGTATAGTATGTGGATGACATTCTATGGGGAAAGATGTTCCCATGTTCCAGTAATTTCTCAAAAACAAAACATTCTCCCTAATAGTTATGGGAAAGGCCTCCTATATTGCTCAGCATTAAGATCTATAGGGATAGATTTGAAAGGATACCTGGATCTTCCCAGTCCAAGTATATTGATACAGTGCTAAGGATATTTAGCATGGAAGGCAGTAAAAGATGTTACTTTCCTATAAGTCATAGCATCAGTCTCTTCAAGAAGATGTCTCCTAAGATACATGAGGAAAGACGAAGGATGAGTGAGATCCTTTATGCTTCGATAATAGGATACATTATATGATGCTCTGCACATGACCTGATGTTGTTTACGCCTCAAGGGTATCTAGCAAATTTTAGGCAGACCTTGGAGAATAACATTGAAAAGCAATAGAGAACTCTCTCAAGTAGTTGAGAAGGAACAGAGATGTTCTAGACGACAGCAAAACCATATCAAGGCATTATAAAACCCTAAATTGTGGTGTAGTAAGATGGAAAGGGTTCCTAGCTGAATATTATAGCCGATAAGGTGACAAAGGCTATATGCTTCGCTGCTTGTGAAGCCGCCAAGGATAGCATCTAGACAGAGGCTGAGGCACATGTTAATGTATTTAGGGACAATTCAAGGGTAATCGATTAAATGAGGCATCTTTTCATCATATGCTGCATCTTTATTCATAAAGATTATGATGAACCCCATGAATTCGGGCAAATGATTCTAAGGTCATGATAAAATCATGCTAGTGAGACTTGGAATCCACATGCCCCAATTCTAAATGTTCCTAGTCGTATGATCACTAATTAGGGGATCGATGATTCAGGTAAGACTAGTGCACTTGGAACATGCCCTATTTGATAAGAGGTAACTGATCTCATAATTACCTATGAACCGTCATTAATGTACAAGTGCAAGTGCTCATTCGGGAATGAATTCATTGAACAGACCTGCACGAGGAACACAGTATGAAATCCTTACATGAGTGTTAATAGGATGTTCCTCGGGTGATAGTAGGTACAAGCAATCCTTGGACTTGAGGTTGTCTTGGTTACCTTGTGATTGATGACCCATCGCTTTAGTTTTATCCCTAAGTGATCTTTAGTGTCATGTGTCGAATACTTCTGGGCATGGGAAGCATTCATGGAGGTAGGTGAGCAACCAATATGGAACCGATTACTCCTAGTGAGAGGATATAATGTCCTATGTGTCCTTGCAAGTGTCGACTCAGGAATCTCTGGCCAGAGTAGATATGAATGTAGGAAAAGGGTTTCGGACATGATAATAATTAGACGACAACTTGGAAGGCGGAATACATATGAATTGGTATTAGGGTTCGACACTTCTTTCGTACCCTAGTCGACTTCATAACATTGTAACCAAGGAATTTAGTTGCCCGGTAAATAATCACCAAAGGGCATTCTATCCCTACAGACTGAACCTCACACAATCTGGGTAGTCATGTCACGTTGCTAGACGTCAATCTTGACTTGTGAGTGGAGTCTCTCATGACCACACTAAAGGAATTTAGTGGGGGCTTGTAAGATTCGAATATAAGTCATTCTATTGGATCCAACTCTCCATTATGAACAACTCGCTGCTAGCTTAGTGTGGGGCCCAATGGGTCACACACAACAGGCTAACCTCGTAACATGCTTTATAAGATAGAGTTTGAATGTGACACTATATGTCTACTAGCATTCACATGCTGCAACTCGATCACGGATCTCATTTACAGACATAATAGGAAAGATGTTTCCTATAGGAACGAATACGCGATGAAGGAGTTCCTCGGTAACCCTAATTTGTAGGGTAGCCCTATTTGGTAGGGTAACCTTAAAGTCGTAGGGTGTGGAACTCGATATTATATTTTGGGGTTGATTAAACTTAATTAAGAATTAAGTAATTAATTAACCATCAGACGGGCATTATGTTTAACTAAGAATTAAACATAATTACATGGAGGGAAATTCTGATTTTCCCCATACGCCTATACCTATTAATTAAGAATTGATTTATTTAGATAAATCATAATTAATAGGGAATTGATTTATTTAGATAAATCATAAATTAATAGATAATTGATTTATTTGAATTAATCATGGTTCTATTAATAAATAAGAGTTTGTTTTATCTCATCCCTATTTTTTAAGTGATTGGTTTTTGGAGATAAATATAATTGCTATTGATAGGCATTTAATTTATGTAGATAAATTAATATTCCATTTAATTAGTTTTTGATTTATTCTGAATAAATTATAAAATTATTAGATATGAAAATTAAAGAGGAGGCAAACCTCAGATTTTTAAAATCCGGGGTGAGTTCAAAATTGAACTCAAGTGGCCGACCCCCCCTTTTCTCTCATGTGGCCGACCCCTTTAAAAGAGGTAAAGGGTGGCCGAACCATGTATGAAAAATAGAGAGAGTGGCCGAACCATGTATGAAAAATAGAGAGAGAGGAATAGATCAAGAGAGGAAAGATTGTGAATCTTGATAAGAGTTCTTGTGTGGAAGAGTTCCAAGAACCCTAAGTTATTCTCCTTGGTGGCCGACCTTCTCCTTCTTGATCCTCCTATCTTCTCTTCTTTGTTGTGCCCCAATCTTCATCTCCTTGGAGGAGTCCAAGAGGACAGCAAGGTATCTTCCCATCTTCTCTCTCGTTCCAGTGTTTTCTCATCCCCTCTCCTTCCCTCTGTGGCGCTCAGTTCTTGCTGGAAGGGTTGGCTTTGCCTTGGTGGAATCGGGAATGAGAAAGCTTTTCTGTTGAGCCACAACGAGCCCCGGTGTTTGCTGCCCCCCCACCCCCCCGGTGTTCGGTACCCCTTTTGTTGTGAAGTGCTTGGTGTGGACTACATTGGAGGACGTGTGCATGTGCATCTCAAAACAGGGATAGGAGCAATCATACCAACCGCGTTTTGAGATATATCTTCTCCTTCTTCTCCTATGTTGAATTCCTTAATATTGCTAAAGTAGATCGCTATTTTCGAGATGGTTTGAATTTGTTTTAAATTACTATTTCCACCGTGTTTTCTATTCCCATCCCAACACCTGAGTCGTGCCCCCCTTCAATGCTGGCGGCCGACGTTCCTAGGGACGATGTCCCCTCTGCAGCCGCCGATGCTCCTCCAGTCTTGTCTCGATAAGTTGGGTTACTTGTGTGTTGTAGTTGGGGTTAACCGTGCACTACTTGTCTTGTGGATAGCTGTTGTAAATGCGTGGCACCTCCATTTGCAACTCTTCATTCTGACATATTGAACGGTTGTTGATGTACGTCACTTATGGCATAGTGATGATTTTAGCCATTGATTTTTAATTAATATTATAGTTGTGAGAAAGATAATATATTGTTTCTTGGCCCTAACATTATATTTTATAGTCAGTACTCTTCTTGGAACAATGTACCCCTATGAGGACAAATACGTTTGGAAAGGAACTATGGGGGGGGTAGTGTTACCACCAAGTCTGCCTACATTTTTCTTAGAAGCTAGTACTGTTGCCTGAAATTTTGAGCAAACTATGGACATCTATTTGGAAATTAAATACGACTCCCAAGGTGAAACTTTTTTGTTGGAAGTTCTTTCACTTATGTCTCCCTACCCGATCTAGGTTGGTTCACCTTGGCCTTAACATTAATGGATCATGTCCATATTGCTCTTTTGATACTAAAACTATTAGCCATTTATTTCTTGACTGCCCTTTTGCTAAAAAAGTTTAGAATCTTCTCCTGATGAAAATTGGTTTAAACCTCTCCACTTCACTTCCTTGAGACCCTTTTGTTTGGATTTTCACTCAACACTCTCACAACCTTGGGCCTGCATTTCGCCCTGCCCTGATCGCTAATTGCTGCTAGTACATCTGGCACGCTAGGAATATATTGGTGCATGAGGTTAAGGCAGCCTACCCATATTGCTCTTTTGTCAAAGATTTTAAATTTTACTGAAGCCTACTTCAGTACTCATGTGTCTGAGAGCAATTCAGTTGATAAAAGGTCCTATATTCGATGGATTCCGCCTCCTTAAGGTATGCTTAAAATAAATTGTGATGCATATTTTTTCAATTTGACAAGTGAGATTGGATTTGTTATAGGCATGACTCCTCGTGTTTGACAGCAACTAGCTATTTTTTGGAGGGATAATCGACCTTACTACTGAATGCCTTGGCAGTCAAACAATACCTTCTTTATGTTACTCAACATTCATTACCTCATTTTCAAGTTGAAACTGATTCAAAAATTTTGATTGATGCTTTTAATCGCTGAATATATGTCCCTTGGGAAATTTCTCATGTTGTTTTTGACATTTGGCATCCCACATCACAATGCAACTTTGTGACTTTTGATTTTTGTCATCGAGATGTTAATAAAATTGTCCATTGAATAGCAAATTGAGCGAGACGCGTGTGAGAAAGATGTGTTCATGTTGTCCTCTATTCGTCCTCCAAAATTGGAAGGTATTATGTATAATAACTCATTTGGGCTCGGCCTCAATCGGCTAATGAGATAGCTTTCTATTTTTTGTTATATATTAAAAAAAAAGACAATGTATGCATATGTGATATATTATACGTGTTGAATGTTATGGACATCATCTCCATTAATTGCATGCACATGGTGTTGTTCATGTTTTTGGTGCTCATTACTCCGTAATTAATAATGCATTTTTCTATCTCTGTCGGTGCTATTGTTGTGATTGATCTCGAATTGCTAGTCGAGACTTTAATTAATTAAATGTGTTGGCACAAATTAGCTCAGAATAATTAAATCTGATCACATATATAGTTCATGCATGTAGCCTCCTGTTTTGCTAACAAAAATAAATATGTATTTAATAGTGATTAACAACCAAGTCCATAATTGATGACTGATTGATGAAGTAGATATCAGACACTACTCAAACCTATCATAAATACAATATCGTATAGGTTAATTTTTCTTTGGCCATAAATATATTGGTTTCTACTTTCACGTCTAATTTTAAACTTTGATATTTATATTTGAGCAAATTGTGGGGAATAATTCTTTTTGGAATAAACACTTTAAAAATCGATGCTCCATGCAGTGTTAACAAAAAATGGTCATATTTTATCATGTGCGGACAAAAAAGCCCTTTCGCTGAAAGCAAAAAAGCCAATCCCACAATTTGGCATTGGTATTGGTCTCTCCGGTAAAAGGGTTAAAGGTTTAGGATTTCAAAATCAAAAAAATCAAAGCCATTTTAAATCGTAGCCCTCGATCTTCCATATGTGAGCCCCCTTCCATTTCTTTCAATCATTCTCAATTTTTTTGTTACCAGCCCTCTTACTATTCTTCATATGTTGTTTTTGGTTTAGGACAAAGTCTCGTCGTTGACCCATCATCAGAAACACCTACCCAGTCGTCGATTTCTGCATAATTGGACCAATTGTTCTCATGTTGGTGACACCTAGATGGGTTATTGAAATAGACACAACAACCCGTTCAGGTGTTACCAACCCGGGACAACCTAGGAACAACGCGTTCATATGCCAACAACAAGAGACAAAGACAACACACCAGACCCTAAATGTCAATAACCCAAGACAACCCGAGATATGAATTTCACACCCATTAATTCCATGTTTGCTATGGGTGTTGTACTCATGCCACCACCTGAAAGGAATGGTGCCTTTAAGCCAATCATGTTGATGTGCAAGGGACCATTCTTTTGTAATGGATATATGTTTGATATGTGTGTGTGAGGCATTTACTTTTTATCATATATGTTGTATCTGTTTGTTAATTAATATATTAAGATGAAGCCCATCGACCGAGATATTGATTCTAGGGTCATGATGAGATCATGTCAATGAGACCCAAAATCTAGAGGTTTTGGTTGAAAATGTTCCTAGTCAAAGGTACATTGATCGGAGCGTTAGTGTTACCGATAAAACTAGTACACTCATCACATGCTCTACAGTAGAAGGTAGCTAATTTCACAATTACCTATGAGGTGTCATTAATGTGAGAGTGTATGTGCAACATTGGAGAATGAGTTCACTAAACAAACCTGCTAGAGGAACACCTAATGGAGATACTCTCTCGTACGTCAATAGATTGTTCATGAGGTGATAGTAGGTATAAGTAATCCTTGGATCTAGAGTTACCATGGTAGAATTGTGATTATTGATATGTATCATGACTCTCTGAGTTATGTGTCGGGTACTATAGGCACGATGAGATCCTCATGGAAGCTTGTGAGTAACGAACACCGGATCAGTTGCTCCTAGGAAAGGAGATAATGTCCTCTGCCTTGTAGGGAGTATCGTCTCAATGAATCTCTACCCATAGTATATATGGAAATTAGAAAGAGTTTCTACTCATAATGATGATTGCATATAAACGGGTATTAGGGTTTGACGTTTCCTCCATACCCTAGCTCGGTTCGGGACATTGTACAACCAAAGGATTGAATCACACGGGAACTAATCACCGAAGGGCGTTCAATTGATATGATTGAACTCCACACTATCTGGGGGTCATGACACATTGTTTGACGCCAATTTTGATCTGTGAGTTTGATTAAGTGTTAATCAGGAAATCGATTCAAGTAGAAGTGTTCTATTGAATCGATCCACTCACCTAGACGTGTGGACCCATTGCCATTTTAGTGTGGGGCCCAATGGATCACACACATACAAGTTATCTCGCAACAAGATTTATCGGATAGGTCTTGAATGTGGCAATATATGTTTGCTAGCACGTGCATGCCACAACGCGATCACGTTTACTCATCAACGGTAAAAAAGGCATGAAAGTGTTTCTTGGCTCGATAATTTTTTTATCTAAGAGTTCGGTCTAATCGGCTATTTAATCATTGAAGATTGGATCCTCAATTCAGGCTTGGCATTTGAATTGGATTCAAATCGATTCCAAGATCGAGTAGGATTTGATTTAATCGATAGCATCAAATTTAACTGGTCGACCCAAAATATGACTGGGCCGGACCCAACCATGATGGGAATTATGGTGCGCCACTTTCCTATTTTGTAGGTGGCGCGTGGGGCATGTATGGCATGGTATATGTTATAATTGTTGGAAAAATATTTACAAGTCATATCTTGAGACATTCTTTCCTAGTTCAAATGGGATTTGAATTTTGGATAGAAAAATATTTACATATCATATCTTCAGAGATTCTTTTCTAGTTCAAATGATATTTGAATTTTGGAAGGGAAACATTTACAAGTCATATCTTGAGAGATTCTTTCCTAGTTCGAATGGGATTTGAATTTGGGAAGGGAAATGTTTACATGTCATATCTTGAGAAATTCTTTCCAACTTCAAATGGGATTTGAATTTTGGAAAGAGAAATATTTATATGTCATATCTTGAGAGATTCTTTCCTAGTTCAAATGAGATTTGAATTTTGATAAAATTATTACATGTCATATATTGAGAAATTCTTTCCAATAGTTTAAATGGGATTTGAATTATGGAAAGACTACCTATATAAAGAGGAGTGGGCGACAACTTGAGGGAATGAGACGTCACCTAATTTTTCTCTCTTCCTGCCCTCTTCCTCCTCTCTTGGCTGTCGAATTTTGATGCCCCAATGTCTAGCCGTCACCTACTTCATCAAGGACAATAGTCACGTTTTTGGAGGAGCAGAATTTATAGGTATGTGTGTCGTATTCTGTAAATTCTGCTCACCATTGATTTCTCTTTCTCTTGGCCGAAACTTGCTGGAAGTGTTGGCCATCTCCTTGAGCAAAGGAAGGTCCTGTGCTGCACCGTAGATAGGGGTGGAAATAGATCAGGCGGCCTGTCAGGGGCCTGTGGACTGGCATGTATTCGGCCTGGCCTGGCCTAGCCTAGTCTGGCCTGGCCTATTTTTTAAAAAAATACAAGCCCAGACTTATTTTCCTTATCGGGCTAGGCCCAGGCTCGCTGTAAGGCCTATTAAGCCTAATAGGCCGGGCTAGGCCTGTTAAGATAGTATATATAATATATAATAAATATAT
This sequence comes from Canna indica, assembly GCA_034359265.1. Classification (NCBI taxonomy): domain Eukaryota; kingdom Viridiplantae; phylum Streptophyta; class Magnoliopsida; order Zingiberales; family Cannaceae; genus Canna; species Canna indica. The sequence continues at coordinate 65,626,780 of CP136890.1, read as the reverse complement.
AATATTATTTTAATTTAATAAATATATAACATTATATATAATAAAATATATATTTTAATTTAATAAAATAACAACTATTGTTGTTATGTTTAAATTTGTTGTTAACATTTTTTATTAGAATTTGGAAGTAGGTTTTATAAACATATTTCAGATTTTAGCAGGCTTTATAAACAGGCCAAAGGTCAGGCCAGGCCTATGAACAGGCCAAGGAATAGCCTATAATAAGTCTGGCCTGTTAAGGCGAAGGACTGGCATGGCCTATTTCCACCCCTAATCGTAGAGCCACGACGAGTTTCTAGTGGTGTGATTCTTTAAGGGACAGCTTGCTGTGGATCGTCGTTGCAAGGCGAATATTTGGATGCCTTTTAGATCGGAGCCTCGATCATCTTCCTTGTTGAATGTATAACTCTTTGCTCTCATCTCTTAACTGTATCAAGGAGATCACTAGTAGGGGATTTTAAAAAATTATATATTATTTTTTGCTACGTATGACTTTTCCTTCCATTTTATCCCAACACCACAAACCAAGGAAGACCCAAAAAACCCTGGAAACAGAAAGACTCAAAAATCATCTTCAATAGAAAACAACGAATGGAAAAAGGGTGTTGAAAAATGTAGGAAAAAACCAAGAATAAACAAAAAAATACCTAAAAATGCATGAGATAAGCCAGAAAGGAAGTATGTTGTGGGTGTTGTACTCCCGCCTCATTCCCTCTTTTCCTTTATTCCTAATCTTTCATTTCTATCTCATTGCTTCTTCTCTTTCTTTTCAAAGAGGGACGGTATCCCAAATTTTCCATCATATGGGTCGAGTATCCCGTTTTTCTTCATCATACAGATCGGGTATCGGGTTTCCATCATTCCATGGAAATAATTGTGTCCAAAAGTCTTTGGTCATGGCTAGATTTTGTTAAGCTTATAAGAATTGTCATTTTTTTAAATATCTTTTCAATTTGGGTCATATAAAAATATGAGCCTATTTATTCTTAGTTTTACTTTAGATTCTAAAATTTAATAGGTCTCATTTTGGATCCTAATTAAGTTTACTTTAATTCTAATTTTAATCCTTATAATTTGAAAAAAAAAATCAATCTAGCCTCTAAAATTAATAATTCTCATTTTTTTCATCAACCAATTAAAACCAATCTTTGAAAATAAAATAAAGTTATTTTTCTCTAATTGATGCGGTTTAATCCTAACTACGTATTTGAGAAAGAAATATATATAGTTTTAGTCACAATTGTTGATAACGTACAAATACAAATTCATTGAGCATACCAATCAATGAACAAGTGAGTCATGAAATTTTCATTTAATACGAGGATGAGATCAGCTAGTTAATTAGTGATTTTTTTAAAAGAATAAAGTAAGAATTAAGTTAATGGATAGGTGTTAGATTTTTCAAATTGTACCAATTAAAATGAGTATCAAAGTAAATTGGAGAGGAGAAAATGAGAATTTTTAAACTTTGGGGGCTAAAATAAAATTAAAATATTTTTTTTTAGTGTTTGACTTTTATACGTTGGTTGTATTTGGCAAAAGTGTTCTTGCTGAATTCTCTATTTTGAACACAGTCTTAACTATGAGGAGCTTTGTCTGTGATGATAGTTTCAACTGTGTTAGGACAATCTCAACCGCTTCTATAGTCTGAGGATTTTTTGGATAAGTATGTTTCGAGTGAAATGATTGTTGGACTTCAATATTAATGTTAATTCTCTTGATACCTCTGGTAGTATTAGTCATTGTTATTTATTGATTGACTGTTATTTATTGATTGTCCATTTTCGATGTTATGAGTAGTGGAGAGTTTCCTACTCTTTATGTTCTGGGCGTTACTGTTTGAACTCTGTGTTGTTTTCAATGTTGGTTGTTTTAATCGATGACAGTTATCGATCACTGTTTGGTTTGAACTAAGACTGATTAAAGATCAGTGATTTAAGTTAACTTTGTTTCAGATCTATTGGATGTCTCATATAAATACCAATGGAAAGATATGATCGATAGCTTGCTCTCGATGTGAGAACACAATTGACAATAATTAAGATGAGTTGAGACTACTAAGTGCAGACATCTCTTATCTTCAGAAGAAGATTGGTTTCAAGTGGATAGCTCACTACAACACAAGGCTGTGTGGAGGACGGAACTCTGTGGCTGAAATGTCGTAGAGAGGCAAATAGGTTTTTTACTTGTAATAACAAATAGTGTTTTTGTTATTTTCAATTCACTGTAATATTGTAGTCGGATTTTATGTGAGAAATCCAAAGGACTTATTTTGTACTTATAGAGGGTGGATTGTGCATCTGTTTGGAGAGTGCCCCGCAGATTAGGTGACTGGTCTGTCACTGAACTGCGTAAACAAACCTCTTGTGTTTGTATGTGCTTTTGTTTTGATTCTTACTCTTTTTTAGTAACAGTTTCAATAACAGTTGCAACTCCCTATTCAACTGCGCTTAACAGGAGTTCCCTTAGAAACACATATATTATCATTTGGTATCAGAGCGGTTGTGCTAACCTTTACTTGCACAAGATTCTTGGTGTGTCTCTTCTTTTTCAAACTCAAGATGGAAGGAATACTAATGGGAAATTCTGTCAATGTTTCCTCATTTGCTTGTCGGAACAAACTATGCTTATTGAAAGGCTAGGTTGAGGGCTTTCATCAAATCGCTCGGTGACCGGAGTTGGGACTCTATAAAGATTGGCTACACTCCTCTGAAAACACCTGATTGGAATGAGCGCAAGCCAAAGAACCAATACACATAAGTAGAAATAACTGAAACTATGACAATAAAGCCCTAAATGCTATCTTCAGTGGAGTTGATCCTTCTCAATTTAAACTAATCTCTGCTTGTACATTGGCAAAGCCTGCATGGGAAACTCTAGAAACAAATCATGAAGGATCCTTGACTCTTCGGAAATTAAAAGTTGAAATCCTCAACACCAGATTTGAGAATCTGAAGATGGGAGAAAATGAAATCATACAAGACTTTGACGGGAGAATCAAAGACCTCATGAACAATGCTACCAACCTTGGAGAGTCATTCTCTAAAAAAAAAGTAGTAAGCAAATGTTGGCTAAATGGCCTACACTAGAGGGGGGGTGAATAGTGTGTTTACTAATTCAATTTGCCTAAACCTGATTTTAATCATTTTCTTAAGCTACTTAGGCAATTTACGATTGTATGATTAGATGCGGAAGCGATAAATAATAAAGCAATTAATACAATCAATTAATCAATGCAAACACACGAATTTATTGTGGTTCAGCCAATTGCCTACTCCACTACCTTGGCTCCACACCAAGGATTTCTGACCAACTACTTTATAGAACGTATGTTTCCTTTTGAATACAACTGAGGACACAATTCTCACCTCTTTGAGAAATCCTCAAACCTATTGACCTAGGCGAAACACAAAGCTACAAAGCCACAAAGCCTAACCCTAAGTGTTTCTCTAGCACACCTAGCAAGCTATTACAGATGAAAACCACGTCTAAAATAAAACTTCAAATACAATGCAAAAGAGCTTAAGAATAGAGAGAGAAACAAAAGCTCTTTTCCCAAGCCTTCACTCCTTCAACTTTTCAGAATATAGACTCTAGTTGTAGCAGAGTTGAGGGAAGCAAGGAAGCAGGCGCTTGAAAAATTCGTTGCCAGAAGAACCGAGTGCAAGCAATTAATCTTTTGGAAGGCTTAAAAATCTCCATTGAATGCTCAATTAAATCTGTAAGCATGGGACAGAAAGTTAGATGAGGTATATTTATAACCTCTCGAAGAAACAACAGCTCAACGGATAGAAAACTATTCGTTACAGTCGCTCGGTTGATTAGTCGATCGACCAACCGATCGACAGCTTGATCGACCGCTCGAGCGACCGCTGCCTATTCTCTCTGTGCGGTTGACCGACGGGTCGATCGCCGGACGCAATTCCTGCATTCCCTCAATCTGGTCGAACGACGCAAGTTGCGGCTTCAGCGATCCGCAGTCCGGTCGACCGATCGGTCGACCGATGCGTCCTCTACCAATTTTTGGCTTCAATCGGTCGACCGACCGGTCGATTGAAGTAGCTTTAGGAAATTTTTACACCATCTTCGGTCGACCGACGGGTCGATCGATTGACTACTGCCATTTTTTGGCAACATTCAGTCGACCGATTGGTCGACCGACAAGGCTACTGCCATTTTTCCAACACTATTCGGTCGGCCAATCGGCGAACATAGGCTGATATTGATTTTTCAGCCATTTTTCTTGCGCGCTTCATTTCCGAGTTCTGGCCAGTTGGAGAAATGGCGACACTAGAGGGGGTTGAATAGTGTGTTTACTAAATTGATTTGCCTAAATTCAATTTAACCATTTACTTAACTCGATTAGGCAATTTGCAATTCGATGCGGAAGCAAGATATAGCAATTAAAAGCAAACAAGAAATCAACAACGCAAAAACAAGATTTATAGTGGTTCGGCCCCAATGCCTACTCCACTACCTAAGCACCCCGCTTAGGATTTTCAAACTAAGTTTTACTAGATTATTTAGTTTCCCTTACAACAAGGACTTTTCACCGGAAAGACTCGCTCTCCAACCGAAAACACTTCCACACCCGAAAGTATCCCGCCTTCCTACCGAGAGCACTTTCCCACCTTAACCTATGGGACAACTAGAATTAATTCTAGTAACAACTAAGTTTACACAAGTGGCTTTACTCCTTCTACACCAAGCATACCACTTCCAATCCACAAGACCTAACACCCTAGGTCTTTACACAAACACAAATCCAAAAATAGTTTAAATAACAGTTAAAATTACAATTGAAAAGAGCTAAAGAATAAACCAAGCATTAGTGCTCTTCTCAAGCCTTCAGTGCCTCCAACTCGTCAAGACGAACTACTCGGTTTAATTCTCGAGTTGAGGAAGAACTTGCGCTTTGAGTGGAACTCGCTGGAGAAGCAGAGCGTGCGCGATTGATCGTTTAGAAGGCTTTAAATTCCTTCTTAAATACTTAATAAATTCTGTAAGATGAAGGAAGAAGCTTAAATGAAGTATCAGAGGGTGTATTTATACCATCGCAAACAAACAACTGTTCAACGGATAGAAAACTATCCGTTACAGACCGTCGGTCGAAGCGTCGATCGAAGCATCGATCGATCGGTCATTCAACCGCTGCAAATTTCCCTGTGGTCGGTCGACCAACGGGTCGACCGCCCAGACACAAATCGTGAATCCGCGATCTTCAGTCAAGCCCTCGGTCGACCGACACGTTTGCGGCCCTGGCTTATATGCAGGTCGGTCGACCGATTGGTCGACCGCCAGCCTCGGCCAATTTCTTTCCCCATTCGGTCGACCCATCGGTCGACCGACGCAATCTTGCGTCGCGGGGTTTAGTAGGTCGGTCGATCGATTGGTCGACCGCTTCTTTCGGCCACATTTTGGCAACATTCGGTCAACCGATCGATCGACCGACATGGCTGCTGCCACTGCTAAAACACCATTCAGTCGACCGACCGATCGACCGACACAGAGCTGGAAATTTTCTAGCTTGGATTTTTTATTTCGCGCTCGATTTTCGGCTTCGTTTTTCAACGTGCTACATCTTTGAAGGATTCTCCATGCTTCCCAACATGTTTTTGATGCACGCTTTAACCTGTTTTGAGGATTGATCGAGATGCGATAGACTTGACGAATCTTTCATCAATCCTACAATTTTCATACTTAAACACTTGTTAAATGGGTTTGTTATCATCAAAATAATTATGAGGAAAATAAAGCATGAAGGAAGAGCCCTTCAGCTAACAATCTCCCTCTTTTTGATGATGACAAACCATTGACGATTAATATCAGGATATAAGGAAGCATTAAAGAAATAAAGCAATGTTAATCAAATTAAGCTCCCCCTATCTATATGCATGTATCTTCTATATTTACTCCCCCTATCAATGAGCATATATCCATGTACTCTCCCCCTTTTGTCATCCATCAAAAACAAATACAGCAAGCATAGCAAGATGAACATGTTCATAAAGATGAAAAATACACCACATAGTCAATCAAAGACAAAGTGTCAATATATCACATAGTTAATCAAAGACATGTTCATAGGATGAAAAATACCAATACATCCAATACATCAATCATCACTAATGTCAATACACCAACACACCAAAATGTTAATACTCGTCCTCAGGTGGTGGAGGAGGTGGTAGATGCGACTGATAATACTGCCACATCTCATCCACTCTCCCATATATTTCACTTACTTGACGACTGTACTCGTCGATGCGCCGGCCATGGTCACCGATCATGGTGCCAAACTCGTCCATCTAACGATCGATCGCTTTCATGTGGGCTGATGATGTGTTGTTCCATTCCATTTGATTAATCTGAAATTGCGCAAAGCAATGCTCTAGATCACTTTGACTCGCACGGGAAGGGTCGGATGATGATCCTCCAGCAGCTTCATCTTCCTCCATCTCTATCTCATCCCCAGCCTATTCCACAGGATCTCCTCGGGTTCTTTTGCCGGATGTTCAAGAATCTTCATGCGGCTCAGGGAGGAAGAATCTATGACTCTTGGAATAGGCTCTATCTCAAATCTAGACCTATTAACCCCAGCTTCATGTATGAAATGTGAGATTACTGAGGCGTATGGTAAAGCTTATTTCTTTGAGGAATGGACTTCAGCTATATATCTAAGCATGAGATCAGGGACATCTTTAGGGATACTAGACATGGCACAGAAGAGTACCCTAGAAATGTCCTCATCGAAATGTCCTGCTCTAGGAACTATGGGTGAAAGCTTGATGCTTTGGGTGGGCATCACTCCCTCATAGTCCTCAGGGCATTTGGCTGGTATAATTACATGAGGAGGGTACTCCTCATAATAGTTGGAGGACATCTTATAAATTCGTTTTCCCATTAGGGGAAACTCAAAGACATCTCTAATGAGGGATTCTGTGATGACTAAGGGTTTTCCTGAAATTTCAGACCGTAGGACTAAGCCATCACCAAGCCTTGCCTTCTCCATTACTAGATTAGAAAAAAAGGCTTTTACTAAGATGGGACAAACCGATACTTGTTTTGCTAAAAATTCTACCCAACCCATGCTAGCAAGTTTCTCTCAGATATCAAATCTTTCTAAGTCATCTAAGTTTACTAGCCGAGTTTGCAGGATGGATCTATCTACAAACTTGGAGGCTTGTTTCTTTCCTAATTGGGTCAAGAGATTATCAGGTAAGGATGAGACTTTGGTTTTAGGTGCCATTCTGTAGAACAATTTTGAAGATGATATAAGGGATTAGTCTTTATATGAAAAATGCATGCTTTCTAATGCAAAAGAAAAGGAGCAAAAAGGTTTAAAACTCGGTATAGGCTCATGCAACAAAGATTTCTCATTAAATCTCAAGATAAATAAAAAATAAAATAAAATAAAATAGAAGGGTTAATCATGAAGATCTATAAAAAAATGTATTGGCCAAAAATAAAATTTTTCAAGAAGACCTAAGCTTAAAATTGAGCCAAAAACTCTTGCAAGCAAACAAGAAGATTTTCGACTAACAATTTATGATCAACATAAAATTTCATTGAAGAACAAATGATGAATCATTTTAAGAACACATGAAATCCTTGATTTTTGTTGGAAGAAAAAACTCTTTTTGATGTAAACATGCTCAAAAAATGCATGAATGACATTTTTTGTGTGAATAATGATGCATTGAAAGATGAAATCATGTTCTTACAACTTCATGAATGAAGGATGAAGAAAGTTTTTTACCTTGGAGAAGAAGCTTGGAGAGGAGGTAGAACCCTAGAAGATGGTAAGAGAGGACTCAAGATGGGACAACCGGTCGAATGGGCAAGGAAGCCCTAGTTTCGGGATTAAGTAAATAGATTGGATGGCTAGGATTCAATCTGGGTGAAAAATCGGGCCATCTGAGTATTTTTTCGCCCGCCGATCGATCGGACGGTCGAATGCCTATCGACCGCTCGATCTGTTTGATCTTTTATTCCTTAAGAAGAAAAAAAAAATTCGAGAGGGTGTGATCATCCGAATTTTGTGAAACTTTTTCTACATAAATTAGACCCTATGAGGATTCCAAAAAATCAAGAATCACTCAAAAAGGATATCTCTACAATTTTCTAAAAATCCTACAAGATCTCAGTGGCATTTTTGTAAATATGTGTTATTTAACCGCCGATTTCTGATTTTGCTCAAATCTTCTAGATATCAAGATATGATCATTTAACACTTGTTTTATCAAATTTGAAGTGAAATTTAAATTAATTAGTCATGTTATGAGCTTAGCACAATTTTAATCAAAATAAGCTTGAAGCCACGAAAGTGCTAATAATCAAATTTGGCTATCTGCTCATGTTTTCTCTAACTTAGACACTTGGATATTTAACATGAGTGGATTTAAACATGTTTGTGAAAATTTAAACTCAAAAGGAGATTTCTAAGTCAAGATGTTGACTTAGGTAAATTGTTTCCAATTTTGAGTCTTATGAACTAATCTAGTTTTGAGTGTTCATATGATACAAAGTGTAGCAACCTAGACTCATATGATGTGTGTATTCAAAACATGTTTTTCAACCAAAGAAAATGAGGTCTCTAATGAAAATTCTAACCTAGAGCAATTTTTATCCAATCAAGATATGAGATTGTCTAAGTTATCAAACATTTACTTACTCATGAATTTTCATATATTTATCAAGCAAAACCAATCACGAGCATAGAGACTTCATTAATCATGAATAATCAATTTCACAAATATTTTTGCAAAATTGAACTCATACCTTACCCTTGAGAATTTTCCAATTTTTTTCATCTCATTTTCAATTTGACTCTACTAGCCTTCTATCACATTTTTGATAGCTTGCAAGCAATATTCATTAGTAACATAATTGAAATGTAACTACTAACAAGTTATCATACTAGATAGCAAAGAGAAAGCCAAGTATCGATCTCAAGATTTACTTTGCTAAATAGTTTGAAATTCATTTCAAAATATATTGTCATGAATCCAAAATGAATTTTCAAGAGATCATAAATATAATATTGATGAAAACATGATCTCCAACCCTTCCTTTTGGTTGAAAACCGAAAGGCTACAAAGAGCCTACGATTTAATACCGCAAGATTGCTTATGCCCATTACAGGCCACTGGGGTCTCCGAGGAGACCAGAAAATCAAAATCAAAAATGTTTTTGAAATTTGTTAAGAGCGGGGAAAATAATTAATTTAAGCAAGTATCATAAACTCCAACTATTAATGGATCAATTAAAGTTAGGAGATGATACCAAATCTTTTAGGTGCCAACTTTCTTTTCCATAGGCATCTAGGTGAGAATCTTGAAGTTGCAACCATGTAAGGATCTTTCATTGAACTCTTTGGTCAACTTCAACTCATCATCAATTCTTCAACCATGTGTGGTAGCTCCCCCTATATTAGAAGATGAAAGTTTTGGTACCCAAATGGCTTTGGGTCCTAGGGGGTTAGTGGGCTTAGGTACCCAAAGTGTCTTCACAATACTTGGGTTCATTTTGAATGCGCAATCATATATAGCATGCTCAAATACACCACAACAATAGCAATGTCCATTAAATTTATTTTTCTTTTTGTTATGGATAAGAGATTTATTCTTAGAATGCTTGTCATTTGAACTAGGATGAGCATGAGCATTCTTAAAAGATACATTTTTCTTTTAAGCATGGAGTTTAATGATAGAATGTTTGATATGAGAAGCATGATGAGCATAAGCATTCTTGAAAGAAACATTTGTATTTCTAGAATTCTTAGAAGATGAATTTCTAGATAGATTATTGACTTTCTTATTTAGAAAAACAACCTCATTTTTTAAATCATTCATTGATTTATGAATAGCATGCAATTGAGTTTTCAACATGCTATTTTCATTCTTCAATATGTCATTTTTATTTTTCAATTCCTTAGTGTCAATACATAAAGTATCATGGCATGGGTTGTTGACACTAATTCTTAGCTTCTCATTTTCTAATTTTGCATCATGTAATTGAGAGCTAAGATTTGAGTTTTCTCTCTTCAAATTTTTGTTTTCTTTATCTTTCTTAACAAGAAAGGCATACATGATTTTATACTCATCCATCAATTCATCAAAATCATGAGAGCTAGATGAGTTAATACTATTATTGTTATTAACATGACTAGAAGAGGTGGAGTGTACCTAATTGTCATCATTCACGAGGCATTCTTTTGAGATGGTTTCATAGTCATGAAGGGAGGATGCTTCACTTGAGTAGGATGATGTTGAAGCATTTGACCTCCTCTTTGCCTTGTTCTTCATGGTAGGGCAATTCTTCCTTACACGCCCTTTCTAATGGCACACATGGCAGATCACCTTTCTCTTTCGGCTTTTAGTGCTCCTATGACTGGAGACACTTTGGGCTTCAAAAACCATGTTAGCATTGGAAGGATGACAATTGTCATCACTATCCTCATTAAAGGTTTCTAACTCCTCGGTTTTAGCATAATCATATAGCATATTCAAAGTAGCCCAAATATCATATGCCGAAGTACAATGCAAGATCTTTTCAAAGATATTATTTTCACAAGAAAAATATATGCAATTTGTTGCCTTAGCGTTTAATTCAAACATATTAATTTGTTCTTTTGTCCATGCATCCATGTTTTCCTTAGGTTCAATATATTTGATTTTTACCATGTTAAATACACCTAAACCATGAGTCTTTAGAAAGGTGTACATCCTAGATTTCCATAGACCAAAGTTTGAGGCATCGAACCTAGGAGGTGCAGATGCTACCGACTCTAGAGCCATTTCGAGATTGAGACAAGGTGTAGAAGAGATGGTGAAATCTCAAGCTACGAACCCGCTCTGATACAAAATGTTGGAGAAATGGTGAATAGTATGTTTACTAAATTGATTCGCCTAAATTCAATTTAACCGTTTACTTAACTCGATTAGGCAATTTGCAATTCGATGCGGAACGAAGATATAGCAATTAAAAGCAAACAAGAAATCAACAACGCAAACACAAGATTTATAGTGGTTTGGCCCCAATGCCTACTCCACTACCTAAGCACCCCGCTTAGGATTTCCAAACTAAGTTTTGCTAGATTATTTAGTTTCCCTTACAACAAGGACTTTTCACCGGAAAGACTCGCTCTCCAACCGAAGGCACTTCCATACCCGGAAGTATTCCGCCTTCCTACCAAGAGCACTTTCCCACCTTAACCTAAGGGACAACTAGAATTAATCCTAGTAACAACTAAGTTTAGACAAGTGGCTTTACTCCTACGCCAAGGATACCACTTCCAATCAACAAGACCTAACACCCTAGGTCTTTACACAGACACAAATCCAAAATTAGTTTAAATAACAATTAAAATTACAATTAAAAAGAGCTAAAGAATAAACCAAGCATTAGTGCTCTTCTCAAGCCTTCAGTGCCTCCAACTCGTCAAGACGAACTGCTCGATTTAATTCTCGAGTTGAGGAAGAACTTGCGCTTGAAGTGGAACTCGCTGGAGAAGTAGAGCGTGCGTGATTGATCGCTTGGAAGGCTTTAAATTCCTTCTTAAAAACTTAATAAATTCTGTAAGATGAAGGAAGAAGCTTAAATGAAGTATCAAAGGGTGTATTTATACCATCGCAAATAAACAGTTGTTCAACGAATAGAAAACTATCTGTTACAGACCGCCGATCAAAGCACCAATCGAAGCATCGGTCGACCGATCATTCGACCGCTATAAATTTCCCTGTGGTCGGTCGACCGCCCAGACGCAAATCGCGAATCCGTGATCTTCGATCGACCCCTCGGTCGATCGACGTGTTTAAGTCCCTGGCTTATATGCGGGTTGGTCGATCGATTGGTCGATCGATTGGTCGACCGGCAGCCTCGGCCAATTTCTTTCCCCATTCGGTCGACCGACGCAATCTTGTATCGCAGGGCTTAGTAGGTCGGTCGACCGATTGGTCGACCGCTTCTTTCGGCCACATTTTGGCAACATTCGATCGACCGATCAGTCGACCGACATGGCTGCTGCCACTGCTAAAACACCATTCGGTCGACTGATCGGTCGACCGACACAGAGCTAGAAATCTTCTAGCTTAGATTTTTCATTTCGCGCTCGATTTTCGGCTTCGTTCTTCAACGTGCTACATCTTTGAAGGATTCTCCATGCTTCCCAACATATTTTTGATGCACTCTTTAACCTGTTTTGAGTATTGATCGAGATGCGATAGACTTGACAAATCTTTCATCAATCCTACAATTTTCATACTTAAACACTTGTTAAAAGGGTTTGTTATCATCAAAATAATCATGAGGAAAATAAAGCATGAAGGAAGAGCCCTTCAGCTAACTTCAACGTGCGTCATCTTGAAGCACTTTCCATGTGCTCTTTAGGCTTGTCCAAGACGTATTTGGTGCACACATCGATCTTCGAGAAATTTCCGCGACGAACCCAAACGCGTTGACCAATGTCCTTCCGACTTTATGATTTCTTTCGATATTTTCAATCAAGGACATCGAGTGCTAATCGATGTGGAACCTGAAAGATTTTCTTAATTAAATCATTAGTTTCATGTTTGTTATCATCAAAACCGAGATTAAGACCAAGGTTGAAAACCTAAAGCCAACAATCTCCCCCTTTTTGATGATGACAAACATCCTTAAGAAAATATATTTATTAATGCATAGAGGATATCAACTAAGGGATTTCTCCCCCTATCAAATATGCATATCTATGAAAATAAACTCCCCCTATTTATATGCATAGTCTTCCTATATTTTCCTCCCCTTTGCCTATAATTTTCTCCCCCTTTACCTATAATTTTCTACCCCTTTTGACATCAATCAAAAAGGGCAAGAATGGTTAATCAAAAAGGGATGAGAAACAAATTTTTTTTCATGAAGTTGAGACTCTAAAGTTATTTTTCATGAAACATGACAATCTCAACCAAAGGGATGAAAAACAAATATTTGATATGAAACAAAATCATACATGATATGTTCAAAACAAACTCTGAATTCAAAATTAAATCATGTATATTCTCAAGTATGTATGTATTCATATTTATTTCATGACATTTTTAGATTTCATTCAAACTTTTAAAATACCAAGATATGGTTATTTAAATCATGTATATCAAGTTTAAAGTGAAACTAATGTCAGTTAATCAAACTTTTAACTTAGCACGGTTTCATTTGAATTAAGCATGGAAACATAAAAATGCTAAGTATCAAATTTTGCTATCTACTCATGTTTTCTCAAACTTAGGCATCTAGACATTAAACATGAGTGCATCCAAGTATATGAATCAAGTTTGGGCTTAAAATGAAATTTCTAAGTCACTTTGTTGACTTAGGTCAAATTATACTTCAAGTTTTCAAAAATCAAACTTTTAAATCCATACAAAATTATATTTTCGACAAAAAAATTTGATATCAATTGTTGGATGAAATTTTTTGAAATTTTAACATGACAAATTAGATTTTACAAGGAATCTAGAGGTTCAAGAATCAGTCAAAAATCAGTTTCCTATAAATTCATAAAATTCTTGAAAATCTAGGGGCATTTTCGTAAATTTTGGGTATTTTTTGAAAGTTATCATTTTTTATTCAAACTTTCTAGATATCGTTGAGTGGTCGTTTGAAATGCATGTGTCAAGTTTGAACTCAAAATGAATTTGCAAAGTCCATTTTTCAATCGATCTCGAATTTTACTAAAAGCTAATTTTTTAAGATATCGCTCAAATTATCAAAATAATTTTTAGAAATAATTTTGCTCAAAGAATAAAGGGAACGATATTAGAAATGAAATCAAAATAGCATGCCCAAAGTTTCATTCGAAGTTTTTGAAGAAAGATCAAAGTATCGAAAAGATTGATATTTCAAAAATGATGATACTTTGTGTTTTTGAAATCCAACTTCAAAATTCCTTTATAAATCAGATTCTTAATGAAACTTTTCCAAAATTTTACACAACATACTAGATTTTTCAATGAAAGTGCAGCTTCAAGAATCATCTAAAAAGGATTTTTCTATATTTCCTTAGAAATAACTGAAAATGCATATCAATTGTTAGGTGAAATGATATTTTCTTAATTTTCAGTTATTCTTAAAACATGTTCAATTTTCATTCAAACTTTTATGACACCGTAAAATGATCATGTAAAGAGTGTATGTCAAGTTTGAAATGAAAATTATGTCCTTAAGTCAAGATATCAACCTAGCATGGTTTCATTCAAAACTAAGCTAGTTATTATGAAACTTGCTAAGTTTCAATCTTATCATTTACTCATGATTTTTTGAACTTAAACCTATGGAAACCTAACATGAGTAAATCTAAACATGTTCCCCAAATATGTATTGAAAATGAGATATTTAAGTCAATTTGTTGACTTAGGTCAACTTGGTTCAAAAGAGGTTTTCATGGAACCACCTCTATGTCATTTTATCCATATCCATATGAATTTTTCATTCTAAATGTATGGAAACATGTCATACCTACTCCTAAATATATTTATGAAGTTTGGACTTAAAATGAAGTATCCAAGTCGATTTGTTGACTTGGGTCAAACTTCTCAAGCTTAAGTCCTCTAATGTGATCTAGTTATCACATTTTTCATGTTCACATGAATTTTCAAGATTAAACACATAGAATCATATCATGTGTGTATCTAAACATGTTCATTTGGTGTTTACTTAAAATGAGGTCTCTAATAAGAATTTTCAAACTAGCTAGTCCAATTTCATTCAATATTAATATCATGAAATTGCCTAGTTATCATGATTTTTCCTACTCATGAAAATTTAAACATTTATCATGCAAAATCAATCATGAGTATAGAGACATCATTGTAGCACAAGGATTCAAGTATTGTACTAATTTTTTTGTAAAATCAAACTCATACCTCTTTCAATAGAATTTTTCCAAACTTGTCATTTACTTTTCAATTTTCTTCATGATAGCATAGTCTTCCATTAATATTCTCAACTTGCAAGTATACTTCATTAGTAGATTTAATGAAACTAAAGGCTACTTAGCAAGCTAACCAAACCAAATAGCAAAGAGAGATTCAAATATCATTTTCAAAGTCCACTTTGCTAAATAGTTTAAAATTCGTTTTAAATAAAATCAAGTCATACCAAAACGAATTTTAAGAGATCACAAAGATAATAAATATGAAAATATGATCTCCAACCCTTCCTATTGGTTGAAAACCGTAAGACCACAATGAGCCTACGATTTAGAACCGCAAGGTCGCATGAGCCTATTACAGGCTACATAGGTCTTCGAGGAGATCGGAAATCAAAAATCAAAAATATTTTTGAAAGCATATCATGAGCAAAAAATCTACTAATATTAAGCATGTATCAAAACTCTAACTCTAATTAAAACAAGTAGGTATAGGAGATGAAACCAAACTGTTTGATGCCAATTTCCATACCTATGGCATCATGATGACTTGAAATTGCAACTTTGAAATTGTACGATCTTTGAATCCCCAAGCAACTTCAATCAACCAACTTTATCTCACCCTTGTGTGTTAGCTCCCCCTACAATAGAGCATGAAATTTTTGGTACCCAAATGGCTTTGGATCCTTGGGGGTTAGTAGGCTTAGGTACCCAAAGTGTCTTAACAACACTAGAGTTTACTTTAAAAGCACAATCATAAATTGCATGCCCATACATGCCACAACAAAAGCAATGACCATGGAATTCTTTCTTTTTAACACTCTTATGATCATAAGGTCTAATGTTAGAATGTCTGGCATGAGAGACATGATGAACATTAGCATTCTTAGATGGAATATTTTTCTTCCTAGGATTTCTAAAAGATGGAGTATGTGTTCCTTTGACTAGATGAGCTTTGGGCATCAAAAACTTTTCATTAGGACTAGAGGTATGACAATTGTCATCACCTCCTTCATTGAAAGTACTAAGCTCCTCAGTTTCTGCATTAATCGTAAAGCATGTTTAAACAAGCTCAAATATCGAATGAGGATGAACAATGCATAACTTTTTCAAGTATATCATTTGAGAATGAACAATATAGAAAGTGTGTTGTCTTAGCATTCAATTCAAACAATCTAATTTGGTCTTGAGTCCAATCATTAATGTCAATGGTGGGCTCATCATATTCGTTCTTTAGCATGCACAATAAATCTAAACTTTGTGTTTTGAGAAAAGTATACATCCTACTTTACCAAATACCAAAAATTTTCTCATCAAACCTAGGTAGTGCAAATGTTATACTCTCTAGAGCCATTTTTCGGATCGAGGCAAGATGTAGACGAGATGGTGAAATCTCAATCCACGACCCGCTCTGATACCAATTGTTGGCTAAATGGCCTACACTAGAGGGGGGGTGAATAGTGTGTTTACTAATTCAATTTGCCTAAATCCGATTTTAATCATTTTCTTAAGCTACTTAGACAATTTACAATTGTATGATTAGATGCGGAAGCGATAAATAATAAAGCAATTAATACAATTAATTAATCAATGCAAACACACGAATTTATAGCAGTTCGGCCAACTGCCTACTCCACTACCTTGGCTCCACACTAAGAATTTCTAACCAACTACTTTATAGAACTTATGTTTCCCTTTGAATACAACTGAGGGCACAATTCTCACCTCTTTGAGAACTCCTCAAACCTATTCACCTAGGCGAAACACAAATCTACAAAGCCTAACCGTAAGTGTTTCTCTAGCACACCTAGCAAGCTATTACAAATGAAAACCATGTCTAAAATAAAACTTTAAATACAATGCAAAAGAGCTTAAGAAAAGAGAGAGGAACCAAAGCTCTTTTCCCAAGCCTTCACTCCTTCAACTTGTCAGAAGATAGACTTGAGTTGTAGCAGAGTTGAGGGAAGCAGGCGCTTGAAAAATTTGTTGCTAGAAGAACCGAGCGCAAGCAATTAATCTTTTGGAAGGCTTAAAAATCACCTTTGAATGCTCAATTAAATCTGTAAGGGTGGGAGAGAAAGTTAGATGAGGTATATTTATAACCTCTCGAAGAAACGGCAGCTCAACGGGTAGAAAACTATCCGTTACAACCGCTCGGTTGATTGGCCGGTCAATCGACCGATCGATCGCTCGAGCGAACGCTGCCTATTCTCTCTTTGCGGTCGACCGACGGGTTGACCGCCAAATGCAATTCCTGCATTACCACAATCCAATCGACCGACGCAAGTTACAGCTTTAGCGATCCGCAGTCCGGTCGATCGATCGATCAACCGATGCGTCCTCTGCCCATTTTTGGCTTCAATCGGTCGATCAATCGATCGACCGAAGTAGCCTTAGCCAATTTTTACACCATCTTCGGTCGACCGACGGGTCGGCCGATTGGCTACAGCCATTTTTTGGCAACATTCGGTCGATCGACAAGGCTACTGCCATTTTTCTAACACTATTCGATCGACCGACCGGTCGACCGAACATAGGCTGATATTAATTTTTCAACCATTTTTCTTGCACGCTTCATTTCCGAGTTCCGGCCTTCAACGTGCGTCATCTTGAAGAGCTTTCCATTTGTTCTTTAGGCTTGTCCAAGACATCTTTGGTGCACACGTTGATCTTCGAGAAATTTCCACGACGAACCCGAACGCGTTGACCAATGTCCTTCTAACTTTGTGATTTCTTCCGATATTTTCAATCGAGGACATCGAGTGCTAATCGATATGGAACCTGAAATATTTTCTTAATTAAATCATTAGTTCCATGTTTGTTATCATCAAAACCGAGATTAAGACCAAAGTTAAAAACCTAAAGCCAACAGGAAAGTCCTGAGATCCATGTCTACCAAGTTCAATAGTTGCCATAAGTGAAGTTCATGGCCCATCTACTATTACTCTTGACACTCTGATGGGAAAACTTGAAACTTAGAGTTAGAATTATCTGAAAAATATTCTCAAATAGAAAAGAAGAAGAATCTTGCTTTCAAAGCTATTGAGGATGAGATCTAGTCAGAAGATTATTCTGAATAGGAGATGGATGTTTTACTAGCTCTTATAACAAAAAATTTCAAGAGAATTCTAAGAGCTAAGAATAGAGTAAACCAGAACTCTCAGTCCAGCCCGCAGTCTCAACAGTAGTCTCAACTACTTAAGTCGGTTAGTTCAAGATCAAATTTCTTTGCTGGAGAAAATAAAAAAAATCCAGTGTCTAGATAAAATTGATGCCAAATAGAAGTTCAAAGGCATCCAATGCTTTGAATGTGAAGGATTGGACACATGAGATCAGAATGTCCAAATCTTCAAAGAAAGGTCAAGAACTCATTCACTGCTACTTGGAGTGACGATAATGAAGAAACAAACTCAGAATAACATGAACAAGGAAACTTTAGAGCTTTCATAGCTTGCACAAAGGACACAATTAAGACTGTCGATATCGTTGATGCAGATAGTGATCACTGCAAAGTTCAATATGCAGATAGTCTTGAGGATGCATATCAAGAGATGTTTGACAAATTGGTTGAAGTGGCAAAACATAACAAGACTCTCGGCGATCAGAACAAGCTTTTGATTGAAGAAAAAAAGACTCTTAAGGAGAAAGTTCAAACCCTATAGAAACAGATTGTTCAAAAAGAAGACAAAGAGTCTAAGTTGATTTCAGAATTAGAAAAGATAAAGAAGGAAGTTAGAATGATGAATTCTACATGTATTCTTAACAAAATTCTGAGTGCAGGAAAAAATCCTTCAAATCATAAGGAACTAGGATATACTGGTTCATGGCAGTTAAAACCCCAGTCTCAATTGCCTTCTCAACTGAGAAACTTTCATAGAGGCTCTTCAAGACAACAAAAGCCTGTTACAAGAAAAGGAAATAGGGTGACCATATGCCACTATTGTAGGTGCAGATGACACATTATAGCTAATTGCTTCAAACTTTCAAACAAATTAAGAAGAAAGAATCGTGTTGATGGCCAAAAGAGAAAGGGAAAAAATCATGTTGATGGCCAAAAGAGAAAGGTTAAGCAAATCTGGGTAAGAAAAATTGATCTTAACTGATATATTGCTTTTATTTCAAAGACTGGTTTCTCTTTTGGATCTTGGTATCTCGACAGTGGGTGTTCACAATATATGATAGGAAATCAAGAAAATCTTAAAGATATTACGGAACATAAAGGCGAAATTACTACTCTCGGAGATGGAAGACATGGAGATATCACAAGAATTGGAACTCTAAATGTTTCAGGAATTCCTAATCTGGAAAATGTTCAGCTTGAAGAAGGTCTCAAAGATAATCTTGTAAGTATAAGCCAATTGTGTGATCAAAATTTAAATGTGCACTTTACTAAGAATTATTGTAAAGTTTTTGATAAAGTTGAGAACTGTATTCTTGAAGAGAATAGACATAAAGAGTTAGAGACAACTGTTACAAGATTGACTACTCTTACATTCTTCCTTCAGTTGTTTCTTCTGACATGAGTCTATGGCATCGACATTTAAGTCATGAAATTACAATGTTCTAAAAAATATGTAAGTATTAAAACTGTTAGAGGAATTTCTAGATTTTTTGAAAAATCAGAAGCTTTATGTTATTCTAGGGGAGAAAGAACATAACTAGAGCAGTCTTATCAGCAATTAAAACTAGGTGATGTCTCAAGACTTCCAGGCTCTTTCCATCTTGAACAACTGGGTGTCAAGACTGCTCTCATATATGGTTTTCAAAATGAAGAAATAAATCTTGGAAAGTCCAAGGGCTCTGAAGACCTTGATCATCCTAATCATGATCTCTTTCTTTTCTACGGATCCTGAACACTTGATAGCCGGTAGTTGTACTACATAATTAACTTGGATAAGGAATGTACAACTGGAACATATTTCAACAAAAAGACAAGTGGTAGATCTTTTTTAATAGTCAAAGTCTGCTCTTAGATCATGTGTCAGATGACACACTTTATTTCAGAAAGAAATAAATAAACATTTAGTGGGGAGAATGAAATGAAAAGGTTTAAAAGATTCAGTTCTTTTGCTTTATGAAGGGTTATTTATGGTGCTTTACTCAAACTCTCGGCAGGAGATTATTTAAGTTTTTTTTAAACACTCACCTTTTTGAAGCCCGCATGTGTGCCCCCTTCTTTATTGGAAAACTTGATATAAAGCCCTAAATTAAAAATTACGGATGTTGCAATTTCTTTTCTCTTCTTCTTCCCTTCGAGGTAACTGGCGACGAATGAAATCTCCACTCTATTGTCCCTTCTTCTGCACCCTCTCTCTTAACTACAAGATGGCCGGAGAAAAGAGGAAGAAAGGTTTTATCGGAAAGTTTTATGCATCGACAGCGAAAAAGATGGAGTCTTCAAACCCCAGCAAGATGGATGAACCAATTACTACTGCGACTCCTTCTGTGGTAACGTCACCTCCTCTTCCTGCTCAAGGTCATAAGCCGAGGAAGAAAGCAGGAAGAAGACCGATTGATCAATCGTTGAGCAGAAGCGAAAGAGGTATGGTTTCAAAACCCTCCCAATCTCCTTCTGGGATCTCTGTTGTTGAGGGGGAGAATGTTTCGACTAAGGGAGAGTTAAAAGAGAATTCTAGATTTCCTTGTGGTTCTAATTCTTGTGGTGTTGCCTCTAGAATAGAGGACTTTGACATAAATATGTCAGTTTCTTCTCTATTGCAAACTAGTCCTAATTTTGACATTAATGTTGATGTTACTGATGATTTTGACTTAATTCCAGTCAAGACTGGTCCATCTCCTATTTATACGGTTCATAGTCAAAATGATCAAAAGGAAGTGATTGTACTACAAGGTGTTGGCTTTAGGTTTTCAACCTTAGTCTTAATCTTGGTTTTGATGGTTTTGATGATAACAAACATGGGACTAATGATTTCATTGAGAATATGTTTCAGGTTCCATTCAATTTCCGTTCGATGTCCTCGATCGGAAAAAATAGAGAAATTCGAAATCGAAAGGACATTAATCGTCGCGCTCAGGTTCGTTGCGAAAATATCTCAAAGATCGACGAGTGCACCAAAGTCACTTGGACGGGTCCAAAGATCAAGTCAAAAGCTCTCCAAGATGATGCTCGTTGAAAGTCAGAACCCGGAAATAAAGCGCGAAAGAAAGTAGGCTGAAAAATCAAATTCAGCCTAGGTTTGATCGACCGGGCGATCGACCGAATGTAGGTAAAATTTGGCAGTAGCCATTCGGTCGACCCATCGGTCGACCGAACATAGGGAATAAAAAAATCACAGCTACTTCGGTCGATCGGGCAATCGACCGATGGAAGCCCAAAATGGGCAGTAGCTTAGGCAGTCGACTGACCTGCGAATTGTGCAAGACGCAATCGCGTCGATCGACCTATGGGTCGACCAAAGATCGTGGATCACGCGATCTGCGTTTGGCAGTCGACCAGTCGGTCGACCACAGGGAAAATTGTAGCGGTCGAATGATCGGTCGACCGATGCTTCGACCGGCGGTCTGTAACGAATAGTTTTCTATCCATTGAACAGTCATTTCTTCACGAGGGTATAAATATACCCTCATATGATTCTTTTAATATTCTTCCTTGATTAATTCCTACAGTGATTATTGAGCATCTAAAAGGAAGATTTGAGCCTTCCAAAGAGGGATTGCAGCGCGCCCTATTCCTCTGTCGAGTTCCTCTTCAAGCGCCGCCTGCTGTTGCCTCAACTCGGAAATTGTTCAAGCTTCACGACTTGACGAGTTAGAGGATTCAAAGGCTTGGAAAGAGCACGAACACTTGGTTTCACTTTTAGCTCTTTCTGTTGTATTTTTAATTGTTATTTGTATCTGTTTAATTTGAGTTTGAGAAGACCACGTGTTTTGGTCTTGTTGAGTAAAGTGGTATCCTTGGTGAAAAGGAGTAAAGTCACTTGTGTAAACTTAGAGCTTACTAGGATTAGTTTAGTTGTCCCTTAAGTTGAGGTGGGAAATTGCTCTTGGTAGGAAGGCGGGATACTTCCGGGTGTGGAAGTGCCTTCGGTTGGAGAGCGGAGACTTTCCGGTGCAAAGTCCTCGTTGTAAGGGAAACTCTAATTAATCTAGTAAAACCTAGTTTGTAAATCCTAAGTGGAGTGCTTAGGTAGTGGAGTAGGCATTGGAGCCGAACCACTATAAAATTCTTGTGTTTGCATTGTTGATTTCTTGTTTGCTTTTAATTGCTATAACTTGCTTCCGCATCGAATTGCAAATTGCCTAATCGAGTTAAGTAAACGATTAAATTTGATTTGGGCAAATTATCATAGTAAACACACTATTCACCCCTCCTCTAGTGTTGCCATTTCGCCAACACAAGGCAGTGGTGTCAATACTCCTGATTGTGCATAACAAGTCTCAACTACGAAAGTCATAATTGAAACTGAAAAAGAAATTCCTATGAGTGAACACTTATAGACTCCTACAATAGCAGTTGAAACTGTACCCGAAGGTGTTAAAACTGTCTGTACTACATCAAGCAATGAAGAAGTTGAGACTGCTAACCTTGATTCAACCATTGCAAGCACCCCACAGAAAATTATTGATGAACCTGTAGCTGATCCAAATGCTATAGATTTGAACAAACTCCTTGCTGATGAAATAGAATGTTTTATTCCTGAGGTTTCTACGCCTGAGAAGGAAAATACTCCATCTAGTCCTGAGAAAGTAGCCCCATGTGTGAAGGATAAAAAAATGCCAAGTAAAGAAGACATGAAGAGGCCAGAGTTCAAAAAGAAAAATGTCGTTAAAGTCAATGATTTCCCGGCCTAAGGCATGTTGTCTGGTTGGAGCACTCACGGTCGACTCTCTTGTCTGTATTGTATGGAACACTCTAAATTATTCAATCTTCAGAACAAACAAAAAATCTCATTCTTTGATTGTCATCATCGATTCCGACCGCCTAACTATCAGTATCGAATGAATCATAATAAATTTACTAAGGGCAGAGTCGAAAGGGATGAGCCACCACCGGTGTTGTTTGGTGAATAAATATTAGCATGTGTTTCAGCACTTCCAGATATATAGTATTTGGTCGGAATGAAAGAGTGTCGGGCTTTGGTCATACACATAATTGGGTGAAAAAAAGTATCTTTTGGGAATTGCCGTATTGGAGTTCATTACTGATTCGGCATAATTTCGACGTCATGCATATTGAGAAAATATGTTTGATAATATTTTTAATACTTTGATGGATGTTCCCGGGAAAACTAAAGATAATGTCAAGGCCCGACATGATCTAAAAATACTTTGTAAGCGGCCGGAGTTAGAGTTACAAGAGGTCAACGGACGATATCTGAAGCCGAAGGCCCCGTATGTGTTAAATAAACAACAGATGAAAGATGTTTGTCAATAGATCAAAGAACTCAGATTACCCAATGGATATACCTCAAACTTATCTCAATGTGTGAACGTCGATGATTGCAAAATATCAGGGATGAAGAGCCATGATTGTCATGTATTCACGCAGAGATTGCTTCCAATCGCATTCCGAGATCTTCTGCCTGATAATATTTGGGGTTCGTTGACTAAATTAAGTATATTTTTTAGAGACATTTGTGCGAATGTCCTTCGAGTCGAAGATATGTCAACACTTGAAAGTAATATTGTTGAAATTGTATGCAAGCTTGAGCAGTTTTTGCTCCTGCTTTTTTTGACTCAATGGAGCATCTACCGATACACTTGGCATACGAGGTACGAGTTGGTGGCCCCGTTCAATACCGGTGGATGTACTTATTTAAAAAATACATGAATCGTTTGAAGAAAAAAGTAAAGAACACCGCAGCTATTGAAGGATCAATATCTGAATCGTATATCATTCAAGAAATTTTAATATTTTGCTCATTTTACTTCGAATCGACAGTGCAGACAAGATCTGATCGTCTTCCACATAACGACGACGGGGGAGTTCGACATTCAAATGGACGTTTAAATATATTCTATCGCTCTGGTTGTGCTTTTGGTTCTCGTTCGTCTCGACACTTAAGCGACGAAGAGTATCATTTGGCACAATTGTATGTATTACTCAATTGCCCAGAGATTGAACAATTCATTGAAATATTTGACATCGAGATGGTACAAAAATACTCTATTCACAACAATGAAGAATTGAATAGATTACGAAATCATGATTTCCCTACTTGGACTCGGGCTTACAACAAAGATCACAAAGCTAGAATAGATGAAATAATATTTGAGTTTGTTAGTGGATCGTCGTGACTAGTGTTGTGTTATAGCTGATATTTTATTAATGGGTATAAATTTCACACGGTTGAATATGCATTTACAAAGAAGACGATGAATGCCGGGGTCTGCGTGAAAGGGATAACATATGTTGAATGTGATATGGATTTTTATGGACTGGTGGAAGAAGTGATAGAATTACACTACTTCGGCTTCAAATCAGTTATCCTATTTAGATGTCATTGGTTCGATACAACAGAAAGAGGCATGAAAGTTCATCCAAAATACAAACTTATTGAGGTTAATTACAAATTGAAATTGGCAGCAAATGAGCCTTTTATATTGGCATCACAAGCCAAACAAGTATATTACGTGAAGTATTCGGCTCGAAATAAAGATAGAGCAGATTGGCGTGTAGTCTGTAAGACTAAAGGTAGATGAAGAATTGATCCAACAGCGAGAGAAAATGATCTGATTCCTGATGTGACAAATGATTTCTATCAAGAAGATGATCCTTCTACTGTAGACCGTATTATTCTAATACTCGAGGATGCAGACACAGCATTAGTTCAATTAGAAGTTGAATATGTTGATGATGATGATCATGAAGTTGAGGAAGCTGGAGATGAAGAAGAGGAAGAATTCGAAGACTATTATTCAGATGATGAGGAATAATTGTAAAGTATATCTTCTATTAAATCTATCTCTACTATATATATAATCTAATTATATGCTTATTCGACAGATATGTCGGTCGTGGTTATCGTCGGACGAGAGCTTCGGAGTCTCCGATCGGTCAGACTCTAGCACTTCCTCCTGCTGCTGATCCTCCTGCCGATGATACTCCTGCAGTTGATCCTCATGCCACTCAGGCTAGTTCATCGCGATGCAGGCGGCCACGCGGGCCGAACAAGTGGCAGCCTCCGCCAGCCACGGAGTCAGACTCATTAGTGTGATTGGGGAGCGGTAATATATTATGAATTATAAATTATTACAAATTCATTATATCATAATATAATATTGAACTTTAATTTTGTTGTGCAGGTTCGAGCAGGAGGATGTGCTGAGGACCATATCTTCTATGATCCGACGATACATGCATGGGGCATGGCCCACGTGGTCTCATGTGCCCAGTGAGCACGTCGACATGCTATGGCGCGAGATTGAGGCACATATTAAAAAAAAATATGTACATGATTAATATTGGTACTGATATTATTGTTTTGTAGGCTCGCTATACATGGACTAAGGACTAGAGGTTCTTCATTTACATTGCCTATGAGGCTATTTCCCGACAGAGGTACAACGACCAGTTGGGGCAGGCCCAGTCCCAGGCGATGGACCGAGCTGGGACCACAAACATCGTGGAGACTCGGGGATACGACCCCGATTGGATTACTCCAGATATATGGGACCAGCTAGTGACGTTATGGTCGACGAATCGATGGCAGGAGGTTTTTAGGACTACGGCTAGAAACCGCAAGTCCGGGGAGGAGCATGTCACACCGGCGGCTCAATATCATTTGTAGTGCACAGTCGTCGTATGGTAAGTATTATACCTTAAATTCAATTATATATTTTATTTGTTACTCTGTGTAATAAATAATGTATTTGTTTTGTAAATATGTACAACGATGATGGACGACGAGACTGTCCAGCGACCCTCCTCGATGGAGGTGTTTGAGCGGACTCACCGCCGAGGGCATGGGATGGGGGAGTACATCGACACCTGCGTTGTAATCATTATGGTGAGTATATTTGTTTAAATTATTCATTATTTTTATATAATTTGAAGTTTTAGGACAATTATGAAATAAAAAATCAAACTCGAGTAGGAGACCTACACTCAGACGGTGACGCAGCGCGGGGGCACCCCCAAGGACTTTGACGCAGGAGCGTGGGTCGAGACTGCATGTGGCTGGGACCACGACCGCGTACATGGCTTTACAGACAGTGGTCATGCACGAGCCGTGCTCGGGCCACTTGGGGCACCGACCCCTCCGGTCGGTGGTGAGCGACCGTCCAACTCCATGACTAATTATGATCAGAGCAGCGGGATAAGGACACTAGAGGAGACGATCGCGCGTCAGGGTGAGGTGATGGAGCATCAGAGTCAAATGATGGCGGAGATGCATGTTATGCTATGCAACATCTCAGCTCATACCGGAGTAGGCATCCCTTCAGCATCATCAGATCCATCGTCCTCGAGCCAGTCCATGCCGGTGTACACCCAAGCACTCCAGACCCCGCCATATTATGATCCAGACCTTCCTCCATCGTCGTCGTGAGGTTTATTATTTTGTTTGGATATTGACTTTGTTATTTGGATACTACTTGATTGACTTGTTTTGTTTGGATATTGATACGATAGTTTTAAATTTGAATAGTTTTTATATGATTGTAGATAATTATAAATATAAGTATAATTGTTTTGATGTATATCTGGGTGTATCTGTGATGTGTATGTTATGTATGGGTGTGTTAATGTATTAATGGGTGTGTGAGTTATGTATCAGGTTAAATGTATCAATGTATTAATGGAAATTAGAAATTTTAAAACTTTTCAGTTATAGGTTAACATCATCAACGACTTTCCCACAGTTGTCCATGGGAAAGCCATTACTGAAAGTCTATTGTATTTTCTGGGCCGCAACCTCAAAGCCGTTGTTGATGACCTACAACAGCGGCTTAACAATGGGCTTTCACTAATGGTCTTGCCATGGCAACCGGGCCGTTGCTGATATACATATCTACAACGGACCCATAGCTATGGTAGAACCGTTGCTAATAATGTTATTAACAACGGCCGCCGTGGTCGTTGCTGATCCATTGCTAAGTTATCAGCAACGTGATTTTCTGTCACGACTGCATTGCAACGGGCCAGGCCATTGTTGATGGCTTTCAGCAACAGCTCAACAATGGTTGGAGCCATTGCTGATGCTTGTTAATCCAGTTTTTGTGTTATTCTGATGGTGGTTGGTTTGACAACAGGACTGAAGGTTGACTTAAAATCAACTCCAGGGCACTGGTGAAACCCCTTTGCAACCAGGCGTCCCTTGTATCTGTCAATGCTGCCATCAGCATTGGTTTTAATTCGAAATACCCATCGGCAACCTATGACATTTTGCGAAGGGTGCATAGGAACTAAAGTCCATGTCTGATTGCGTAGAAGAGCATCAATTTCCATTTGCATTGCTTATCTCCATTCTTTGTGTTTGACTGCTTGTTTAAAGGTGTTCGGGATAACAGTAGCTGCAAAAAGAGCTGAGTAGTCTGTTGGTTTCCAAGGCTTGAAAATATTGTGTTGAGATCGTGTAACAACCCTATTGATGGGAGTTGAAGTCCCTTGGTGGTGAGAGGTATCAACAGGAGCTTCATTGCTAAGTGATGGAACCAGTTCAGTTTCTTGAATCGTCGAAGGAATTTCACTGCTTGGGTTTGGAATGGGTTCAGTTTGAGGAGTAGTAGAAGGAAGAAGAGTGGATGGAACACGGGATATATCAGTGAAGGTGGAGAGTGGCTGTTGAGAAGAAGACTGAGACTGTTCAGGGGAGTGTGAGTAGACGAACAATAAGGAGTTGACTGAATCTCTGGAATGAAGTGTTGTTTGTAGGTTCTGAAATGGAAAGATGATTTCTTTGAACACCACTCCGCTTAACGGTAACTTTTTTTGTTGCCTGTCAGTTGCCCGAAAAGAGGTGTGTTAAGTTAAACACTTCTCCCCTTTTCTTTATGGTACCGTTCCTCCTCTTATCTTGAGGTATGGAGCCAACGTATAGGTCCGTCATCACGACCTGGGAAATACAAGAAGTTTCTTGTACTTCCTCTCCGGTTGCCAATGATCTGAACTTTTAGTCTAGCAAATGTTGCCCTTAGGACGACACACCTAGGTGTGCCTTTTCAGCAATCACTATACATCATTTGTTTTTTGCTTTTGTTGTTTTCTTGTTGTTGGATGTCAGTTGTAGCTGGTAGCTGTAGCTGGGGGATGAGTTCTTGGATAAAGAAATTGTTGCTTGTGTTAGATCTGGCAAGAGTTGTTTCCCCTTAACAGGAAACTTCCCGCTTAACTGGTTAGTTGTCCGGGCTGAAGTTAGGGATGTAAGGTAGTTGTTAACTCCTCTTTGGTGATAGAGATAGTGTTCCTGTTGCTAAGCTGCTTGTGTTGGGATGGCTGCCCTCTACTATTAGAGTGCTTGAAATTCTTGTTGTTGCTGAGGTGGAGGAACGAGTGGGCGATCGCTCGATAGGAGCGCACACTTGGTCCGGAGCCGGTAGTTGGAGCGGGGAGCTGTAGTTGGGGATTCTGGTTGTAATAAAGAAGTTGGCTGCTTGTGTTCCTGATGTTGGAATTCTTTTGATGAAAGAGATGGTTGCTCGGCTGCTTTTGTTTCTTGTTCATGTTGCTTGCCTTACACCCCGAAAATGCTGTGATTGTTGGATCAGAAATTCGTTAATGGAAGGTCAATCTTTTAGATGAAATCGAGCAGGAAGGTCATTCAAATTTCCAAAATTTATAATCTATCAATGAGGGGGTGTCATCGACCTTAAATCGCGATTTTGATTAGTGATTTTTGAGGATTTGAGTTGGGGTTGGTACCCTTTTTTGATAGGCATACAGGGGTGTACGGGTTTGGTCTTATAAACACGCTTGTACACGCAGGTGGTCTTATAAACGCACATGCGGGTGTGCGTTCTTATTTCAGGCAGGCGCATATTCTTATTACAGGCGCTCGCCTGTTCTTATTCTGCAGGAGCGCAGGTAGCGTGCACCTAGGTAGGCGCGCATGTACTTTAACCGCGTACACGTGCACGTGTACTAATACACGCACATGTACTATAACCATGCGCGTGTAGCGGGCGCCCGTATATGCACATACGCGAAGAGAGGGACAAGTGGGGTCCCCTACCGTTCCTCCTCCTTGGATGTCTGGAGATGAAAATTTTATGTGAAGAAGGATCGAGGCATTGATAGGAATGATACTGAGTTGAATAACCCAAAAAGACGCAAGGCTTAGATTTGGGTTCGAGCTTATGTAATGAGTATGGCTTAAGCCATGGGTGGCATAAGCACTCAAAGGATCGTAATGAGTTATAACTAGGTGTATGATGAAAAAGATTTTTGAATGGAGAAGGACCATTTAAAATGGGTGTCGGCATGCGGTTGATTAAGTATATAGCAATGGTGCATGCATATGTCCAAAACTTTAATGGCACCAAAGCATTATGTAAAAGAGTAGTGGCTATTTCAATAACATGGTGGTGTCGTCGTTCAGCAACGTTGACCTGTTGAGGAGTGTAGGGAGGAGAAAGAAGTTGTTGAATTCCAAGTTCATAAAGAGTTTTTGATAAGCCAATATATTCCCCTCCTCTATCAGAGTAGAGGCTGAGAATTTTGGTTTGAAAATAGTTTTCAATAAGGTTTTTGAATGAAAGGAATATATCAGTAACATCATTTTTGTTTTTCATAGGAAACAACCATGAATACTTTGTGTAATGATCAACAAACAACACATAATAATGATGTCCATGAATTGAATGTATGGGAGATGGTCTCCAGACGTTGGAATATAAAAGTTCTAAAGGACTTGAGCTAGTTAAGGTTGACCGATGAAAAGTTAGCCTGTGACTTTTGTTACAAAGACATGCATTACAGTTAAATTGTAAGGAATTAGAAATTAGAAGATTAAACTGGGAAATAATATACTTGAGGATTTTTGTGTGAGGGTGACCTAGTCTTTGATGCCAAAGACTCGGGGAAGGTTGATTTGAGTTGTTGAAAACGGCAAGGTTCGCAGTCGGCAGTGAACCTTCAACCATTCATAGTTGTAAGCTCGATTTCGTCCTTGAGCTAGAACATGGCTTGTTTGTAGATCCTTCACAATGAAGTAATTTGGGAAGAACTCAGTAGAAACCTTATTCTGATTGCAAAATTGCAAAACTGGAATTAACTTCTTATGGATTGCAGGTTCATAGATGATATTGTTCAGTTTAAAGGTATGAGCAGGATTTGAAGTAGAGATAGTAGAAGAGCCGATGTATGAGATTTTAAGTCCCTTACCATCACAAATGATGACATTGTCATTACCATCATACTCTGATGCAAATTGCAGATTTTGAATGTCATTTGTTATATGATGTGAGGCACCCAAGTCCATAATCCAGTTATTCTGATTCGAATTTTGACGACTAGTGTAATAAGTCTGAGCTTCTTCATGATTGTGTGATTTGGATCTGCATAATCTTGCAGTGTGGCCGACCCTATCACATAGTTGGCATTGAAGTCTCGGCTTGTTACTGGACTGTGACTTCCACTTAGTCTGTCATGAACCATTAAAGTTTGGTGGCGACCATCGCCAATTTGGTTGTTGCTGCTAGTTGGGTCGATTACTGAAGGAGGACTGATTATTGAAGGAGCATTGATTGCTCCTTTGTGGTTCTTGTCTTTGATTTACCTATGCAGTGATTACAAGCTTCTCTTGTTTGTGAAGCATGAATGCCTCATGACCACACAACTTGTCATATAGTTCTTCAAGATTGATGGGATTGTCATGGGATCTGATTGCGGCGCTGATGTCGTCGTACTCGGAGTCCAGTCCTCCGAGAATTTTATTATTGAAGGAGCGTTGATTGCTCCTTTGTGGTTCTTGTCTTTGATTTACCTATGCAGTGATTACAAGCTTCTCTTGTTTGTGAAGCATGAATGCCTCGTGACCACACAACTTGTCATATAGTTCTTCAAGATTGATGTGATTGTCATGGGATCTGATTGCGGCGCTGATGTCGTCGTACTCGGAGTCCAGTCCTCCGAGAATTTTAATAACCAGAGCTGCGTTGCTGATCGACGCATCAGCAATCGCCAGCTCATCTGCAATCAATCTAACTTCATTGAAATATTCAGAAACACTTCTCATACCTTTTGTTATGCGTGAGAGTCGATCCTGAAGTGCATATACTCTCGGTTGGGATTTATTGGCGTATTGCAAAGCCAATTTTGTCCAAGCGGAATGGGTTGTAGTTGTTGTAGCAACTAGTGGAGCTATTATCGAGTCGACGGATGCCATGATGGCGTGTCTGATGAGGCCGTATTGTCTCATCCAGTTCTTTCTTTCAGGATCTCCAATCGGTGGACATGATAGTGATCCGTCGATGAAGGAAGTCCGATCGTAGCCGAGCAGAAGCAGATCGTATTGCGCTCGCCATGTTACATAGTTACTGCTTCCAGTCAACTTGATCGGAAGTTGAGCGGAAGGATTGATGGTCACTATTTGGCCTCCATATGTAATCGGGTTGATTACTCCATGAGTCGAAGACAACGAGTTTGCCAGAGCCGATTCTTGTCCAGTAGCCATGGCGAAATGAAGAAAGGAATCGCAGGAAGAGGATCAAAACTCAGTGGAGTATTATTGCTCTGATACCATAAAGAGGAAACAAAACAAAGTATTCAACGGAATAGATTGAAGAATGATAGAGCAATTTATTTACTGATCTTGTACATGAGTATTTATACACAATTGCTAAAGGAATAAAACAAAATGAATGGTGGCGACGTGATGTAGTTAGGGCTGGCAACGGATCGGATATGGTGCGAATACTGAATTATTCGTATCCGCACCGCACCCCATATCCGCCCATCCGTATCCGCACCGTATCCGCTACGGATGTGAATATGGATATTCATATTTGCATCGCTTCAAATACGAATATCCGCACCGCATCCGTATCCGCACTGTATTTAATAAAAATATATTAAAATAATATATTTAATTAAAAAATCAATAAATTACCAATTCATTGATCCAAAATAAATATATAATATACTTCAAAATTCATCTTGACATGAAATTACCATAGAGCTCTTATATATATTAATAATTTATATGGGCAAAATAGTAATTCAGAGACGCAAATAGGCGGTGCGGATACGGGGCGAATACGGTGCGGATCCACAGTCATATCCGTATCCGCACCATATCCGCGCGGATATAAGTTTTCTAAATCCGTATCTGTATCCATATCTATTTTTACTTGCGGATATGGATCGAATACGGTGCAGATGCGGTTTTTAGTTAGCGGATACGAATAAAATTGCCACCCCTAGATGTAGTAGCGTAGGCGCAGTAACATTGCATGGTGGTTGCATGGTGGTTGCATGGTGGTGACGTGTCATTGTGCATAAGCAACTGCTGAGTTAGAGGGATAGGTGGTGATGTCTTCAATAGATACCACCTTGGTTAAAGAATTCGCAAGTTGTAAAGAACATGGAAAATATCGAAATTTCAGTGTATGATATCGATCAAACTTGCTCATGTATAAAATGATAATCTAGAGCAATGTCTTTCATACGACTGTGGAAGACCGAAGTTTGTGACAGGAAAATTGGACTTAGATTATCGCAACAAATCATCGGAGGATGTTCTTAGAAGAATCGTAATTTGTTCATAATATTTACCAGCCAATTTGTTTCTACAATTGTACTAGTTATTGCTTTGTACTCTGCCTCGGTGGAAGAACACGTAGCAATTCATTGTTTCTTTGTTGATCATGGGTGTCAAACACTAATCTTCTATGCACTTTAATATATTTCAAAATTTTAGGGATGTCATTGGATACCTCTTCCTTACATGCAGTTTTGCTCTTGTCGAAGATCCATGATAATCGTTTATCTAAATTTAGAAGTAACTCTAGCATGATGATGATTGATTATGATACTTGAGATTTTAGTGACAAATTTTTTGTTGTCTAATTTGATAGTAGAATTTCTTACACTAATATATAGTAAAAGCTAAATAAATGACTAAAATATCGCACATTTAAAAAAAATTATTATACACTTAAGAGTTAATATCAGAATAATTTAAAATGGTGGTCCAAATCTAGAAGGAAATGGATAGATGGGGGAGATAAGAATTCCAAGTACTTCCGCAATCTGGTGAAATTAAATAGAAGAAATAATAGAACTTCAGTGTTGAATGTGGATGATAGAGAAGTTACAGATGAAGTGGAGATGGCTGAGGCTTTTGCAGATTTCTATGAAAAGTTATGGAAGAGGAATGATAGTAAGGGTTTGAGTTTGGAAAACCTGGAAAAGCTGAGATGGAAGTGCATTACAGATGCTAACAGGAGGATGCTTAGTGGGCAGATCGGTATGGAGGAGGTGTGGAATGCTCTGGTGGGCCTGGGAAGAGGGAAGTGTCCTGGTTCTGATGGGTATATTGTGGAGTTTTATATTCAAAACTAAAAATGTATGAAGGAAGTGATAATGAAGAAAATGGAGCTTATTTTCAGGAACAATTTAATGCCAACGGGATGGAATGACACTAAGCTTGTGTTGATCCCTAAAAAGGAGAAGGCTAAACTTATTCAGGAGTTTAGGCCTATAGCTGTGTGTAACGTGGTGTATAGAATAGTGGCAAAAGTACTAGCTAACAGGTTGGGAAGAGTACTGAATAAAGTGGTTAGTGGTGAGTAGATGGCATTTGTACCAAAGAGGGATATTCAGGATAATGTGTTGATGGTCTCTGAGATTGTACATTCATATTATAATTCCAAAGCTAGGCAGCCTTTCATCCTATTAAAGCTGGATTTAGAGAGGCCTATGACAAGGTTGAATGGGAGGCAATGTATAAAATCTTAAAGCTATTGGAATTTCCTGATTCTTTCATCACATGGATTAAATGTTGTATTGAAAGTGTAAATTTTGTTTGTAGCATCAATGGTGTGAATTCAAGAACTTTTAAAAGTTATAGAGGAATCAGGCAAGGAGATCATTTATCTCCGTACCTGTTCATATTATTAGAAGAAGCTCTATCTGTTCTAATAAAAGATTATATTGAAGTGGGCAGGATAGTTCCTTTTCATTTCAAGGAGACTATTGTTAGTTACCCGTTATTTGATGATGACATTATCTTTGCTATCAAAGGAACTGATAGATCATGCAAGGGGTTGAAAAGGGTGTTAGATATATACTGTGATGCCACTGGTCAAAAGATTAATAGGAAAAATCAGAAATCTATTTTCCTGCTAAATGTAAATCAGCTATGAAAAGAAAGATTTGTTCTCTATTTGAAATGAATGAAGGACAGTTTCCTATGCAATACCTGGGAGCGTATATAAACCCAAGTAGATTGAAAGCAAGCTTCCAAAACATGCGGAGTGAAAAAGTAAAGAAGAAGGTGGACAATTGGGCCAAGAACTTAATTTCTCAAGCAGGAAAAAGGGTGATTATCAACTCTGTGATTTCTTCTATGCCTTCCTATGCTTTATCTACTTCTTGGGTTAGTGACAAATGTGTGAAGAGCATTGAGAAGTACTCTAGAGATTTTGTCTGGGGTGCTGATAACAATAAGAAGTCTGCAAGGTTGATAAGTTGGGAAAGAGTTATTGCAAATCAGAAGAAAGGTGGGCTGGGAGTGAGAGATTTATCAGTTGTGAAAGAAGGAGATGCCTTTGCAAAGAGAATGTTTGCATTGCTGAATGATGATAAGTGCTTATGGGTGGAGATGATGAAAAGTAATATGGTACTTGGCATCCATGGATGGAGAAAGAAAAATGGAAAGGGTCTTGGATTGCTAAGGCTATATATAACTATATGTTCAATCTGAGAACTAGTTTGAGGAGAAGTATAGGGAATGGAGAAACTACTGACATTTAGAGGGACCCCTGGCTGTGAGAGGTTCTTTTAATGTTTTGGTCTACTTTTTTTATTGTAAACTGACAGAAAAATATAATTGGGTCAAGGAGCTGCTAACAGGTGATGAGTGGAACATGGAGATGGTCAAGGAGTATTTTGGTGAAGATTTGTAGGAGAGAATTATTAATATTCAGGTGGATGTGGAAGGAGGGGTGGATATTTGGGTTTGGAGTGAGAGTAGAACTGGGGAGATGTTTATGAAAAATGCATACTGGTTTTTGAAAAGTAGAGAGGAGCTGGAGGAGGGACGTGGAGTTTCTTGGAATGATGTATGGAAATTGAGGATTTCTCAAAATGCAAAACTATTTGTGTGAAAATTATTTTGGAAAATACTACCTATAACAAGTCTATTTGCCAAATACAAGCAGAAGCAGGTTGAGAAGTGTGTGGTTTGTAATCAGGAGGAGGATCATATTAATCATATTTTTTTCAAGTGTGAAACAGCAAGGAGGTACTGGACCTTGACTGAGGAACTGCTGGAGATTAAATTCAGATATGTTTAGAATTGGGAGAATGGTGATTGGCTAAATGAAGGAAGTGGATATGAAAAGGAGTCTGAGGTCAAATTGAAGGCTTTTATAGCTAATTCATTATGGCTTCTTTGGAAAAACAAAATTAAGGTTAAATTCAATGGAAAGGGGTGGGGTTTAAAGAGCATGTTCAATTATGCATTTGAAGATACTTTGTAGTATTGTTCAGTGATGAAGGTGGGGTCAAAAAAAATAACTAATGAGCATAAGCAAGAGGTGCAAACCTAAGCAGGGTTCATTATACTGTGATGCTAGCTGGATAGAAGATAAAATACCTGGATTGGGGTTTATGTTTGCGAAATAAGGTGATTGGTAGGTGGCTGATTTCAAATATTGCAAGGCTGATAACCCTCTAATAGTTGAAACTATGGTTATGTGGTATGGGTTGGATAATGTGAGGAAAAGGGATGGAGAGGAGTTGATGTTTGCTCAGATTGTGAGGTATTGGTGAAGATGTTAAAGGGTGAACTGAATGCAGATTGGAGGATTACTAATCTGATAAACAAAATAAAGAGGTTGATGAAGGAGGGAGTGGTTAGTAGCTGGAAACATATTAACATGAGTGTAAATAAGGAGGCGCATGTATTAGCTAAAGTTGGTTTTCTTTGTAAAGATGCCCTAGTTTGGTGTTGTTATGGTAATCAGGTATGTCCTCTGATAGTAATAGATATAAAGAGATGTATAATATTTTGATTGATAATATAGATAATACTGAGAAGTTTGTGAATGTAAGTAGTAAGAGTGTGTGTAGAGATGTAATAGGCTCGAGTATTTTGTTTCTGGAAGAAGAAGCTATTTCTGTAATGAAGAGTGATGTATCAAACTAGTTTATGATGAATAAATTTAGTGCTACTAGTAAGGAACATGGGGGTGCTCAGTTAATTGGCGAGGAGTGCAAGACAATGAGTCTGCTGACTTCTCTACCCAGTTCGGGATACAATCTGGCCTCTCAAGCAGTGATTTTTTTTAAAAAAATATCAAAATAATTAAGACTCTCAGCTTGTGAATACAATACGAGTCAAGAGTATATATCATGCATGCATCATTTTTCTTTTGTGCAATTTTTAATTTTAAAAATTTTAATTAATAATTTATTAGTTTTTATTAGTTTTTTTTAATCTTTTACAATGCTGAAGATAATATTTAATTAATGATTGATTAGATTAAAAGTTAAAACAAAGGAAGTTGATCTAACTTATGCTGTTAGTTAATTAGTCGACCTACATATCTACTCTGATTCACCCATGCTTGGGCAGAATTGGCAATTTGAAATTAACCTGCCATATGGGCCAATTAAATGGTCCAAATCAAAGCAAAATAAAAATAAAAAATGGTAGTGTGAGATAAGACTTATCCATTGGGGATTGCAGTTGCAGGTACCATTATTGAGCTCTAATTAGGTCATGGTCATTAATGTGGACCACCACAGAGTGCAAGAGGAGGACAAAGCAACAGCAACTTTTAATCTCCTACAAAGTGTGTCGACTGTCATCCATCATCAGGCATGTGTTAGGCCGGCGCTTTACACTTGTCAATCTGCATTTTTGTCTTTTCATTTCTGCTCTTAACCAGCGTCAGGACAAATGGATGACGAGGAAGAAGACAACCCCACACTTGAGATATCAAACATCCCTCCCCGGCCACAATTTATTTCCTGCTCAATGTATTGCTCTCAAAGCTCACCACTTCCAAATAAATAACGTACACTGCAACGTATTTATACAATTATTGTTTAATTAATGTGGAAAAGTTTTCTTTCAGATACGGGATTGCATGTTGAAAATTCTAATCCCATATATTCCTTCTAATTTCACTAGAAACGTGAAAATGATGAAAAAGATGCATGCAAGTTGATAGGGGAAAAGCAATTACTTGATTATTTGCACGTTTATGGAACCTTTTATTATTCTGTGGAAGAAGATGGTGGTCACTTTTACTCCTTTCTCTGACTCTCTATATAATGCACTTAGAAATCTAATTAATAAGATATGTACG
Source organism: Canna indica (assembly GCA_034359265.1). Lineage (NCBI taxonomy): Eukaryota > Viridiplantae > Streptophyta > Magnoliopsida > Zingiberales > Cannaceae > Canna > Canna indica. The sequence goes on along the minus strand of CP136890.1, from coordinate 65,589,435 downwards.
CCCATCCATCAATTAATCGTAGCTGTTTCCCAACACCTAAAATTAGTACCATCTCACATCACAATAATTAGATTGGTACAACAAAATAAGCCTAACACTAATTGATTGATGACAATTGTCAAAATCGGATTGGACTTGTCAAATTAGGTATTCTTACCAGGAAAAACTTTATTAATTAAATTAAAATTACATACATGGAAAGGGAAAAGAAGGGGAGATATGTTGGATGAGATAAGAGGAGAAATTAAGAGGAAGAAAAATATTTTATGTTTTATTAGTTCGACAATAAATTAATAATATATAACAAGAGAAATAGAGGGGAGAATTTTTTTTAATTTTCTTTATCTCATTTTATTAAAGATGGGGAAGGAATTGAGCAAAATTTTGGATTTGTTTGGTATGTAAATTTATTTTTTCAAGGGAGTGATTGGTTGAATGAAATAAAGTTATATATAATAAGAATAGAGGAGTAATACTGTTCATTTATTTGGTTACACATTAAAAATAGATCAAGATTAATTATTCCTTTCTTTGGTTAGCATTAAGAGAATAGTAAGAAAATGATCAAACTATCCTAATTGCTAATAATATTGAATATTTATAATCAAAAGTAATATATAGTGTATTATAATTTATTAAATAACTAAATGACAACGGTAATAGAAATATGAATTCTTATAAAATAGTTCTTAATAAATCAAATATTAATTTGAAAAGAAGGAAAAATTAAATTTGTTTTTGCCTAAAACCTAGAATAACTTTTTTACTATTTTTTTACTATTTTTTATAATTTACTTGCAAAATAGGGACTCGTTTATATATAAAACCGAGTTGTCGACGAGCTTTTTCATATAATTGCATAAGCCTATGTTTATATGAAAGCCAAACCTGTTTTTATTTGGGTATTTGGGAAAATGGTAGTTGGTCACGGGAGGAGGCACCGTGGAGAGATAGAGGAACAATGAGGGATTCCTACGTGAAAAAGAGAAACTTTGCAGTCCAAAGTAGAATTATTTCTTTTATTCTTGCCTCGAAGAAAATTATATAAAACTACGTGGATGAGTAGATCATAAGTTGTAATTAGTACAGTTTGGAGTTTTTCTTCATAATCTGATTAGATTTTGTGATTTTTTGTGCCACCATCAATAGATCAATGTTGTATGCCATCGTGGTCGTCAATCGAGCCCGAAGGACTGATGTACGTGGAAGGGGGAAGGGCCAACAATGACCCTATTTTGAGAAAAAAAAAAAAGATGAGTTATTATTGTTATTATTTTATTATTTTCCTTAAGGAGAGTTGATGTAATTGAAATTGGATCCATTTGTAATAGATAATTAATATTACTTTACTTTATCGTAAATTTAGAATTTGGAGGTCCTTTTTGCAAAAGTTGCTTTATAACAGTAGTTTTATTATATCGTGTTTTGTCATTTATAGCAGTGTTATATTTTATAGGGTTTTTAGACTAAAAAATCATAAAGTTTCACAAAAATTTTAAGTTCTACCCGTGTTTTCATAATTTTCCTGTAAAAGCATATAGTTTTCATCTGTTAATGTCATCTACCAATTAGTCAAGCGGCGTCTCAAAAATGTTGACATGGAGGAAAATGGCGCTCACGTAGCTGGCGGCTCCATACGTGGCCGCCTAGTTGTGAGTCCATTATGAAAATGCGGGTAGAACTTAAAATTTAGCAAAACTTTGTGATTTTTTAGTCTAATTACCCTATATATATAGTCCCCCACCTCTTCTTCTTCTTCTGCTACCGCCACTTTGCACCGCTACCTCTGTTGGACAAAATGACTACACTAGAAGGAGGGTGAATAATATGTTAACTAAATTTATTGTCTAATTCTGGTTTTATTTGTTTTTTATATTACTTAGGCAATTACGAACGAATGACTAAATGCGGAAGCAATAAAAGATGAAGCAATAAATATAAACACAATATCAATGCTAACACAGTGATTTATAGTGGTTCGGCCCCAATGCCTACTCCACTACCTAAGCACCTCGCTTAGGATTTCCAAACTAGCTTTACTAGATTATCTTGTTTCCTTTACAACGAAGACGTTTTCACCGGAGAGTCTCTGCTCTCACACTGAAGGCACTTCCTCACCCGGAAGTCTTCGTCTTCTTACCGAGAGCACTCTCTCACCTCAATCCTAAGGACAACAAGAACTAATCCTAGCAAACTACGTTTACACCGGTGGAATTAAGCCTCAAACACAAAGGCAACCACCAACTCAATCAACCTAGCACCCTAGGTTTACATAAACTTTAAATACAATGAAATAAATAAAAAATACACAACTTAATGGAGCAATAAATAAAACAACTTATACTTAGCTTCAAACAAAGTTTCCTAGCTTCCTCTTGATGCCTTTGATGGTGAATCAATAAAGTCAAGGCTTGCTCAAGGAGTTGAAAGATCAAAGCTAGGGATTTTAAGAGTGGTGGCTCAATCAAGCTTAAAGATCATCAAAATATGGCTCAAAGAAGTGTAGGAGTGATCAAAAGTTATATACGGAAAGCTGGGTTTGAGTATTTATAGAGCCAAGAAGAAATGGAATGTAACGGGCGGCTCAACGAGCGGAAAACTAGCTGTTTTCGCCATTCGATCGTATGTCGATCGATCGTCGATCGACCGACTGATCGACCGCTGCGCCTTTTGTGAATAAATCGCACTGATCGGTCGACCGGATGGTCAACCGCCATAGTCGCGAGATGAGCGATCCGCAATCCGATCGACCGATCGGTCGACCGATGCACTTGCGATTCTTTTCATCCGCAGTTCAGTCGATCGACCGGTCGACCGACGGACGCACCGCCACTCCTGCACACACTTAGGTCGACCGAATTGCCTGCTGCCAATTTTTGGCAGCATTCGGTCGATCGATCGATCGAACGAACCTAGATTGGACTGGGTAGATTGGTATTTTGTGTGGGTTTTTCTACTCGTTTGCTTGGATTCAGGGATGGTTTTTGGGTTCTTTTCATCATAAAGAGGATTACATTATAAACTAGACACCCTCGACCTAAACTTTAACTTCCCTACGAATCCGAGCGCTGACGAGCGTCCTTGCCGATTTCTCCGATTTCTTTGATTTTTCCAATTGGGGACGTCGTGCGCTAATCGATATGGAACCTGAAAGAAACTCTTCATAAAATCATTAGTTCCATGTTTGTTATCATCAAAACCGAGATTAAGACCAAGGTTGAAAATCTTAAGCCAACAACCTCCTCTCTAGCTGAGAAGGACTTGGCCCGTTATGGAAGGATGGACCATGGGACGACTTCTTCTTCTTCTTCTTGACTTGGCCCGTTATGGAAGGATGGACCATGGGATGACCTTATCTCCACCAAAATCAAAGCTTTGATCCCTCATTGCTAATATCGTCGACTACAGAAATGTATCCCCAATATTCCTTGAATCAAATCGGCTACGCTAGCGTCGGGCTCAATTACGCCCTCTCCCCTACTCAAATCCAGCATTCTCGGGCTCAACTCCAGTGCCAATAACAGCTCATGGTGGCCTCCTCAGATCACTGCCACAACACGACGAATGTAAACTGCCTTGCTGTCCATCCCCACTCCATGAAACGCACTGGGCTGCCGCCCTCAACCCTGAAGTCGGTGAAGCTTTTTTGCGGCGTCAGGCAGCGACACTAGGGGAAATGGGTGGTGAAGATTCTCCTCCCACGCAACCGCAACCGCCTTTGGCTCGGCACCTTCGAAACTGCTAAGGAGCACTACAACACAATCGGCCTACAGAGACACATAATTAGAGACAAATTAGATTTTTTATCACGCCCCAAAAGCAGGGTCACGTGACCGACCAGGATATACATACCTATACCCCACAGCCTAACTCATGCATATGCAAACATCATAAATAACAAAGTAAATAACAACTTTTAATAATAAAAGAACCAAAATAAATTTTCATTTCAAAATAACAAGGTTTTAAATACATATCTCAAGTACGAAAATAAATCGAAGAGCAATAGTTCTTTTAATAAATAAAACTGAATAAAATGTGAATGTCCACACAGGACTACAACTCCAAATACCAAAACAAAAGTGCATGACAACCTACTACATACTCGGCTACGACCCCTAACTAGGACTGCTATGAAATCATGTGGCTCCTCTGCCCTCCAGCTGCGCCAAGTGCTCCAGCGCACCTCACTAGTCAGGCTCTGCAAAATAAAATAAAACAATGACAACAGATGAGTTCAAAGAATTCAATGAGCAATTTTACCAACCCCCACAAATTGACATCACAGAGATAACAAGAATATATCTATCTCTACAGAGGCAATGTCACAAAGGTGTGACTAGCTACCAAGCCAACAGGCCACCCATGCCCACGACATCTAACTCTCAAAGAGGTGCATTAGGTCGAAGCCCTACCATGCCCGAAGGCAACATCACCATCAAAGAAGTGCATCAGGCCGAAGCCCTACTATGCCCGAAGGCAACATCACCATCAAAGAGGTGCATCGGGTCGATGCCCTACCATGCCTAGAGGCAACATCACCGTCAAGAGATGCATCGGGTTCGAATCCCTACCATGCCCATAAGCAACATCACCATCAAGAGGTGCATCGGGTCGAATCCCTACATACCTAGAGGTAACATCACCATCAAGAGGTGCATCGGGTCGAATCCCTATCATGCCCAAAGGCAACATCACCATCAAGAGGTGCATCGGGTCGAATCCCTACCATGCCCAAAGGCAACATCACCATCAAGAGGTGTATCGGGTCGAATCTCTACCATGCCTAGAGGCAACCGCACATACTAGGATAATCAAGAAAGATCCTCCGAACTTATCCTGCAAGTTAGGAATTTAGCGTCCAACACCCGGGCGTAGCCCGTAACCCAGCTCCTAAATGAGCTGCTCCGCCATTCCCAAGGATATGGCGCATCAAGACCTAAGTCAAGATTCTCCTACGGTGTCCTAAGGGTGTCCTCATTATGAAGCGTCTCAACACTCTAAACCCGACCCCTACCCCTTAGACCCGTAACGTCATGAACCCGTGTGGTTTTATTTCATGAATACATTGTAAGTTGGTTCATAACAGATTATGCTTACCCTTAGACTCAATTTTAATTATAGAATTAAAATTTAGATCATCTCAATCAGGGTTTTATTTTAGAGTTTTGTTTTAGGGTTTTATTCTATCCAGAAGTGCTGTGTATACCCCGTATCTACTTTCCAAAGTGTATCCTATGCTTTCAAACTATATTTTCTGGTCAAAACGATAGGTTACACGACTATGTTCAGAGATCTAAGCATATAATAACAGAGAAATCAAAAGTCAGTCAAGATTCAACAAACAACATATAAATTTCAAAAAGCTGAAATTTCCACCATATCAAGGAATAAAATCCGAATTTTGCAGAACTAAATCCCCAAATTTCTAACATCACATATTCAAGTCATCATGCCAATCATGCATACAGTCTCATATTTTTTATTAAATAAAAACTAGCATATATAACAAGAATTCCTTAATCAAGAATCAAACATTAAGATCAAGAACCCCCTTCTCAAGAACCATTAATTAGTCATTATCAAGATCTTAATCCTACCACTTAATTTCTATACAAAATCATAGATTTAATCCTAAGCATGCAATCCACAAATCAAGAAACCAAATTGGGAAGATAAATCATGATTTGCACATCAAGAAAACCACTCACCTTAAATACCGAGCCGTCACGATCTGCTTCAAAAAATTCGATTAAAATCCCGAAGAGGGTAAACCACTCACTTTAATTTGAAAAAAAAAAATTAGGAAAAAAATCCCGGATGACGGCCTCGAATCCGGCTTCAAAAGGCCGATGGCTCAACCCAAAAAAATGGCTCCAAGGGGAAAGAAGAGGGAGAGGAAGTAGGCGGCTCGGCTCGGCTCCAAAGAGAAAGAAGGAAAAGAGGAAGAGGAAGAAGAATCTGGCGGCTCAGCTCGGCTCTGGGTGGTTGCGGCTCCAAGAAGAAAAGGAAAATGGGGCTGGCGGCATGGCTTAGCGGTTGGCTCCCTTTCTCAACTTTTCAGGTGGCTCCAAAATAGGAGCCACAAGCCATGAGGGGGGGGGGTTTATACACCCTCCTCAACCCTAACCTCTTAAACTCTTAATTCACAACCCGCATCCACCTTAAGCCAAAACCAAAACCTGCTAACCCGATAGACTTAAGTAATTTAATTAATCCCATTCTAATAAATCACGAATAATTAATTAAATACTCATATGAACATAATTAGCAATTATGCGCACACAACACCAAATTAAATACTCTCAACTACCCAAGCCTAAAAAATTATAAATTCATAAATTTATATTCTACTTACCCAAGCTCGCAAGCTCGCTCCGGACCATGAGTCGACTTGGCTCGACCACAAACTAGTCTGCTAGGTTGGCAAATATATATAAAAGGAAAAATAATAAATTTAAATATATGGGATATTATATTTTTATTTCTAAATCCTCACATTTAAAGACTAATAAACACAAAATTTGTACCTAATTAGCCTCTAAAACTAGTTTTAGAGTCAAATCAATTAAGTGACTCTATTGCTGGTGTTTCTATAGCTTAGAGAGAAATCAATTAAGTGATTTCGTTGTTGTTATTTTTATAGATCTTTAGAGACTAATTAGGAACAAATTTTGTGTCTATTAATATCTAAATGTGAAGATTTAGAAACAAAAATATAATTTGTTTCTATAGGTCAATTGTGTTGTAGTGGAGGCATGATCCGGTCTGTGAGCTCGGAGAAGAGCGCGTTGAACCTTAGCATGATGGTACCAAGTGGTATCCAAAGAATGATGAGAAGTGACATGCACCAATGGTGTGGGTCAAGAATGAACCGCCCGTTGTGAAAGCTGACCGAAGATGGTCGGAGTCGTCGGCGGTGTTGGCTGTCCCATGGTCCATCCTTCCATGATGGACCAAGTCTTCCCGAGCTAGAGAGGAGGTAGCGGTGCAAAGTGGTAGTGGCGGAAAAGAAGAAGAAGAAGAAGATGTGGGACTATATATATATAGGGTAATTAGACTAAAATATTACAAAGTTTCGCTAAATTTTAAGTTCTACCTGCATTTTCATAATGGACTCACAACTGGTCGGCCACATATGGAGACGTCAGCTACACGAGCGCCATTTTCCTCCACATCAATATTTTTTAGACGACACTTGACTAATTGGTAGATGACATTAATGGATGAAAACTATATGCATTTACAGAAAAATTTTGAAAACACGAGTAGAACTTAAAATTTTGTGATTTTTTAGTCTAAATTTCCTATAAAATATAACGTTCTTATAAATGACAAAACACTATATAATAAAAATACTGTTATAAAGCAACTTTTGTAAAAAGGACCTTCAAATTCTAAATTTATGAAGTTAATCGAAGTTCAATCAACTAGTTAAATCTGTGCGATTATATATATAATTCAATTTAAATAAATTTTAGAATGTATGACAAACAAATTATAATTTGCATATGAATTATATATAGATTAAGATCAATAATAAATATCATATATATGAAAAATTATATGTGTACACAAAATAGAAAATATTAGTGAAATTTAATTTATATAATTGCAACAGTAAAAAATATACATATCTCTTCTTAAATATGATTTGTGTTTATTGTTTAAAATTCAAGAAACACACTAATATTTATATATATATGAATTAAAAGTCATTGTAATTAATTTTTATATTAAAGTGTCATGATTCAAATATTGATAATTGATTTTTTATTCCAATCTTTTTAATTACATATTCATTTTTAATGGTATAATATAATATACTACTAAAGTATTCATTTATTCATCAATCATAATTTTATTATAATATTTGATTTTTTTACATTATATTAAATATGAGTAAATTAAAAAAATAACATTTATGCCCAAATATGCAATTAAAATTAATAAAATGATAAGACTACTTTTAGGGAGTATAAAACAAAGATTCAATTACTGTAATAAACAATTAATTATAGAAATTTAATTTTTTTTATTATAATTCAATTATAAACTTTTGTTTCACTTTCAAAGTAAAGAATATTCTTTATCTATATATCACTTGGTTAATATAATATATGAATATATGTGATATTTTTTAATACTATTAATTATTTTGGTATGAATATTATTAATTTAATTTACACAAAGTTTGATAATTTTGTTTGTTATAATTTTTAAAATTTATATAAAAGTAAGAAATTTCAAGTGTAACCAGCAAATAACAAAAATACAAAGTAATTTATACCAATTAAAATTGCATAAAGTGTAGATAATTAATTCAAAAATAGAAAATTAAAAATTATATAATTTTTAAAAAAATAAATAAAAGTGATATTTCAAGAATACAAAGCTAATATAACAAAATAAATTTATACATTAAAAATATATGTAACATTTAATGTTATCATAAAAAAATAGGTTCAAAGAGTAAATATAGAAAAAATATAAAAAGTGTAAAATTCATAATAATAAAAAAAGTAAATTGATAATAAAATACAAATTATTCCCTTAATATTTTTAAGAAATAAAATGACTTCAATACATAAATAATACTTCTATATAATTGTATGCATTTGTTTTAAAATATATTTACTCTTTAGAGTATTTTTATAAAAAATATTCATGGTAATAATATTTTACATGAAAAAACTCAGAAATTAAAATAAATCTATGTAAATTTTAACAACTAAAATAAATAAATAAATAAGAAAAATTACATAATAGTTATCTTTTTATGGATAAAAATCAAATATGATAGAGATATATTAGAACAAATCAGAAAATAAGAAATTTAAATTGTTTTAAACTAAATAAAGTTGTTTGGTTTTGAAATATTACTAAAACAAAATTCAATAAATGATATTTCAAAAACTCAAAAAAAATAATATAAAAAATATTTCAATACATTTTTTAATTAATTTTTTTTAAAATAATAATAAATTAAAAATTAAAAATATTAAAAAATAGATTGATATAAATAGAGTACATTCTATAATTTTAAAAGACTGAGATTTTTAAATATGAATAAATTATAAATTTAAATAAAAATATTAATCTATTTCATTAAAAAAATGAAAATAATGTGTTTGTCTTGGCTTGGATCGTGAAGATGGAAGAATTTCGTGAGAGAGCAAATTAAACGTGTCACCGACCACAACCGTATGACAATAGTCACAGCGGCAGGGCCAATGGAGGAGCAAAGGGAGTGGCCATTGCCATCCTAGATGTCAGCAATGACGACTCGAGCATCATGGTGAGCGAAGAGTTTTGTCGTGCTCTGTCCGATGCCGCTTGCACCCCCAATGATGATAGCAACCTTTCCCTCAGACCCGTTGAAAAAATGCCAATATATATAAGCAAAAGAGAGAGAGAGAGAGAGAGAGAGAGAGAGAGAGAATATTTATTTGGTTTAATTGAACTGTGGAGAGAGGTACTTCCTCCGTTCCATAATAAGTGACTTTTTAGGATTTTTTTAAAATTTTATATTAAGTGACACTTTAGACTTCCGATGTAATATTAATTTCTTTTTACTAATTTTAACCTATAATAAAAGTTTCTCCCATCAATGGTGTATAATACAAGAGAATATTGAATGTCAACAAATAGAACATTCAATGAGAATATTAAAGGTCACACACTATGGATAATTTAGTCAAAAAAAAAAAAATTGCTAGAAATTAGACTATTGAATAACTTTCTTAATCTACGTGCCAAAGCCTAAAAAACCACTCATTATGAAATAGAGGGAGTATTAATTTTGTTTAATTGCATGATAGAGAGATTAATTGCATCAGGGAGAGAGAAAGAGAAATAGAGGTATTATTTTGGTTTAATTGTACCGAAGAGAGAGGTGAGTAATTGCACAGGGAGGGATTGAGGGAGAAGTGGGTATTATTTTGGGTAATGGAACCCATGAGAGAGAGAAAGAAGTGAGAATTTATTTGGATGATTGAACCAACATGAGAGAGAGAGAAGTAGGTATTTATTTGGATAATTGAACCGATTTATTTGGATAATTGAACCGATGAGAGAGAGAAATGGATATTTATTTGGGTAACTGAAATGATGAGAGAGTTAAATGTATATGATTAAATGTAGATTAAATTTACTTTTAAAGCAAATTTCAGCCCATTAAAAATCAGAAATGTCATATTAAAGTACGTACATTAATTGTAGATTGTGGCAGGATCAATTCGAAAAATATTAAATGTGTATAAATATAAAATAATTTAACAAATGTATTAAATGTGTATAAAAATTTAAAAAAAATAAAATAAAAATAAAAAAACACTACATAGTAAACTTTTCTTGAGAAAGTGCCATGTGGCATATTTATATCTTTTATATATATATATATATTAACCTTAGCCGAATTTCGATCGAGTAGACATGCTATTTATTTCTAATTTCAGTTGTTTTGAATCAAAATTAGATTTCAAGGGTTTAAGATCATTGAGAATCATCACCGTAAAATTCTCAAAGGTCCGAGCATTTGATACGGCTAATGCTCCGAGTTGCAATACACCCTCTTTCATTTAGCTTTTGTCATTTTTTATCATAAATTTTGCAAATTTATAGTCGACAAATCTTAGATATTTTTTCAATAAAATAATTAATATAATATTTATTAATGTAAAAATGAAGATTATAAACATACATTGAAAACCTACTAACAAAAGAATATCTACAAAGATGAAAATCACCTGTCCCTAGGGGTGGATGCAGTGCATAAATAGTGGGGTTAGTTGAGCCCAACTAAATTTGGAAATCCATTAAATATACCTATATGAAAATATAATAAATATATGTTTTACTCACTTATCTAAAACATTTGATCCCACTATTCTATGTATAGTCACATGAAGTGGGGTCCATATATAGATCCCATTTGTAACTTAGAAATTTAATTCCAAAAAAGATGTCCAGTAAGTGTAGGTATTACTTATTACCATGTATCACAATTCACAAAGAACCAAATCAATAATTAACCATTCACATTCCAAATCTTTATTTCTAACTTTTTGCAGTGAATAAATAATAATAATAATAATAATAATAATAATAATAATAATAATAATAATAATAATAATAATGCTGCTATACTAAACAAGACAATATAGTGAATTGTCATTCTACTTTTCGTGTGGCATTGAACAACATAAATAGTATTGTTCGATGTTTGTTCGTAGAATCGTTATATATGACAATTTCAACTGATCAAATATGTTTCATAGTGATGCTTGGTTGAATCCACTCCGGCTTTAGTCAAAATTCAACTTGACCCAAAATATTTGGATTATAATTTTTAAATAATTCAATTTACAATAATTAGGGGTGGGGTTGGGTCGAATTTTAGGTTAAAATTTTTGTAATTAAGATTTGGGTACCTATCTGATTGAGTCAACTTGAGTTTTCTAATTGATTTTGGGTTGAACTTAATCGAATTTTTTAGGTAGAGTCGGGTCAAGTAGGGGTTTTCACTTAAATTTAATTTTAAAAATATTTTTAAATTAATTTTGGATCAAATTGGGTCATGTCAAGTCAAATCAAAATTTTGAATTTAATTTGATTCTTTATTTTTAATTAAATATAAGTTTGGGATGGAAATGTGTCAAATTAATTTTTTTCGATAAAATATTGAAAACCAACGTAAACTCGAAATTCCAAAATTTTAAAAGTTGAAACCTAACCCAATTAGGTTGAATTTGGGTAGGTCCCAGTAAGATTTTTTTTGTCTTGCCTTAGTGGTTGAATGAGTTAGAAGATGAATTTTAGATGGAATGACAGCATTCATATCTTTTCACATATTTGTGCAATGGGCAGATTTATTGTTATTTCATTATTGAGTAACAAGAAAATAGCCAATTGCCCAATTTTTAAGTAAACTTTTTGTCCCGTGCATAGACTATAGTTACAAAATAAATACAAAATAAGTATAATTGTCTAATATTGTTCCTTAAAATTTTACGAAATAAATGAACTTTTTAGTGGATTGAAATTCGGACAACTCTGGATCGCTTGCTTGTCAAACCCTAATTTTTATCTATTTGAAAAATATAATGATGGAGAGAAAATAGTTAATGTCTATTTCTTATTTTAGTATTATCACCCTATTTCTTATTTTAGTATTATCTTATATTAGAGTACTATCGCGTCTAAGCCCGACCAGACTATCGTAGGCCAATTCGAGCAAGGCCCATACTTGGTGTATTTGGTCTTTTAGATTTGTCGAGCTTGTTGAGCCTAGGGGTGGCCTGGTGCCTTTTGGCTTGCTCGTGCTTGGGTGGGTGTCGGGCTCGGTCAACTGAGAGTGGTTGGCCTGATCTAGTGCGTTGATCTCGAGATGATGAGCTTTGTAGATTAATTTTTGATGTGGAGGGTTCAAGTGAGCCAATCTTCACTTATCAATAGTCCCTCGAGCATCGAGTCAATCAAAGATTGAGTCAGTGGCCAGATGAGGTTATCTTTTCGCCATTTGTGGTGCCAAACTAGGGGATCTAGCAATAGAAGTTTTTGAGCTTCTGTGTGGAGTTGGCCATATGATGTTATCCTTAATTTGCTAAATGTGGAGTGGGTAAACGGTTAAACTCGAATTTTAAGATGGAGATCTTTTGTAGTCACGGGGGCAAGTTTTGAGAGTTTTCAAGGGTTATGTATATCGATTTTAACAATTCGAAGTCCATAACCGTTGGAGACCTACTCAAACAACATACATGAGTCTAAGAATTGAAAATACATAATGAATAATATTATCTTGATCAAATTTGACGAGTATTTTGAAGTCTTGAAAGTATCTATTTCATATTGATTGTGATTTTTAATCGTCAGTTGAAACTTGAAATATTACACTCAAGAACATTATTAAATCACTTTTGTTATCATCAAAACCTTGACAAAAAATGTCTAAGCACAAGTGTCCAATAGAGGCGAACAAACTTCCTTGGGGCTTGAGTTTACCTGTAGCGTAAAATTGTTGCGTTCGGTGTTTAGCCGCTTTCTTATCTCAGTCCTAAATTTAGCTGGGGCCAAGTTGCATTATTGGTTGGACACTTGCTCATGGGTGATGGCTTTGATCAACTACATAGTGGTTGTAGGCCTATCCATAAGCTAGTCGAGATCAAGTCCCCCAAATGGTGGATTGGTCGGTCGTGGAGACTAGTTTTGGACCAATAATATATTGAGGTTGTGCGCTCAATCGGTGGAAACAAATCGTCGAATAGCTAAGTGATTTTGGTCCGACTCAATTTGCAAAATTGAATTGTAGGCTACCGATCAGTTTTGGATCAATCAATATTTTTTAACGATGATTTATTCCTTGGTTCGTACAAGAGAGTCATCGAAAAGGCTAATTGGTTTTGGACCAATCGATATTTTTTAATAATATTTTATTCCTTAATTTAAAGAGTTGAGAGTTGTCGAAGATGCTTATCAGTTTTGGGCTAAACGATATTTTTTAATGAGACTTTTGTTGGTCTAGGTTTCACTCTCATGCTTTGACATTCTTCATTAAGGTTTTGATAATAACAAACTAGACACTAATGATGTTTTCATGTGTAAGATTTCTTCTTTAAGTTTGATGATTGAAAAGCCAATATGATAAGATAGTGATACGAAACGGAAATTCAACAAGCTTGGCGATACTCATCGGAAACACGAAGAAATTTTTATTTTATTATGTAATATTGTTTTCTAGTACATTGTATGTTGTTTGGGTAGGTCTTTAGGATGCTTGCATGTCAAATCAACAAAGCCTGAAACCCGAGAAACACAAGAGACAACACATTCTTGAATTTTGGTTGATCTTCGATCAAAGTTCGATTGACCAACTTTGGAATTTTCCAATAGCTATTCGACTGACCCTCAAGCAATGTTCGGTTGACTAACATTCGATCGGCCTTGTAACAACTAGTTTTCTAGCCATTAAAATATGTTGCATTTGACTCTAAACATAGGGAACTTATAAATAGCACATTCATTACCTTCCCATAAGTGTTGTTGATTCCCTAGACCATATTGAGTGATCCCTTCCATCGTTGTGGGATCAAAAAGAGTAAACCGTAGTTGTTGGAGCCTAATTGAGCTATCTTTGAATCATACCCTTTTGAAAACCTTGAATCTCAAGTGCATCATCCTTGAAAGCTTCCCCAAGCAGTTGACTTGTGCTTCAAATGATAAGGTTTATTTCCTATTGTCTTATTATTTTATGTTTTTCTTTTGGTTCTTGTTTATTGTTCATTGTAATTGTGTACAAATCGAGTATGTCTTGACTAGATATAAATGGGTAAGTGTTTGTCTTAGTGGATTTGGTTGAAATTTTAAACGAGAAGCTTTGGTAGTAGATGTAGACTCGGGGGGTGTGCCGAACTACTTTATAATTATGGTGTTAGAATTGTCCTCTAGTGTTTCTTATCTATATTGTCCATCTTTATTTATCGAACACTTGATATTTGCATACTATAAAAGGAAAATTAATTAGAATCGACAAAATCTAATCAAGAGATATTTTTAGCATTGAATACACTATTCATCCTCTCTAGTGTGTCGATCCTCCCAATAGTTTTGTATCTTGGTTCCTAGAAATAAGTCGTCAAACAAGTCAAACGATTTTGGGCTGACCAATATGTTACGATTTTGTATCTAGGTTACGATCTTAGTTTTCATGATAAGGGGGTCGTGACGCTCGATTTTTCTCACAAGGGCACAAGGCTTGTTTTCGAGGGTACGAACCTTATTCATGCGGTTGAGGGGTAGATCAGTTGGTTCAGGATTAATTGACTAGATTACCTATTGGTTCAGCGATGCGCAGTGCCGAAAACACTAAATGCCTCAACATGGGCCTGAGTGCTACGGCGAGTCCCTCGAGTGATCTATTAGTCGACTCAACGTCTAAATGAAAGCACCAATTGATGAAGTCTGTTTCGATAATAATTAGACTGCGTCGTTGATCGAGCCGAGTTGATTGGCGCAGATCCCTATCATTATTTGTAGAAGTTTTTCCTCGGGGTTGGACCCTCAAGAACCCCCTCTGACGGTCAGATCAATATTGGCCAAAAATAAGGGGGCGAGTGGTGATTCCATCTCACATAGGCAAGTTATGCAAAGAAAAAGTGAGGAGAAGATAGGAGTGAGAAAAAAAAATTGATTTTTTGGTTAATCGAAAATCGGTCCGAAACCGAATCGGTTTTTTCGGTTAACCGAACCGATTTTTCCGGTTAATCGAACCGGTTTTTTCGGTTAACCGAACCTATTTTTTTGGTTTCGGTTTATCTTTTTGAAAAAAATAGTTTTCGGTTTCGGTCCGCGATATAAAAAGTCCACCGGTTTCGATTAACCGATCGATTTAATATAATTTATTAATTTTTAATTATATATATATATATATATATATATATAATTTATAAATTATAAAAAATTTAAAAATTAGCCGAATGATTTATAAATTGTAAAACATTGTAAACAATTACAAAATATATATAAAAAATTATATAAATATTATAAAAAATTATAAAAAATTAAAAAATTTATAGAAAGATTAAAAAATAAAATAATAATAATAATGAGTATTAATTTTTGCAGCACATTATTTGGTTCAAGTGGTTTCACTTTTTTTTTCTTTTTTTTTTCTCAATGAGAATTCTGTATTTATTTGAATTTTTCTCCATACGTGATTTGCATGATATTATTATCATATTTTGTTTGTAGTGTAGGTTAAAAAATTGTATTGGTTAACCGAATATTATTGATTAATCGAACCGAAAAAACCGAAATCGAAATGACGGTTAACCGAAGTTAATTAATGGACCGGTTTACGATTAATGATTTTGAAAAGTTGAAGTTAATGGACCGGTTAATCGGTCCATGCTCACCCTTAGGAGAAGAGGTCCCCCACCATTAGTGAAAGGGGTTTGGCTTTTGTAGGTATTTGAAGGGGCATGATGATCATTTGCTTGAGAGGTATTCCCATATCATGGAGTGTTTTGTTGTGTTTACGCCCGACTAGGCCGTCGAAGGTCGATTTGAGTGAGGCCTAAGCTAGGTATTTGGTCCTTCAATATATCTTATTTTTGGACCCTCAAAATATCTTTTTTTTTTGTTTGGTCCATCTTTTTTTAAAAGTTTCCATTTAGTCCCTCAAAAACTATTTTCGTTTTTATTTGGTCTCTTTGTTAACATTCTATTAACTTTTGGTGTTAAGTGCCAACATGAAATGTTAACATGGACTAAAGAGGAACCAAACGAAAAAAATAAGATATTTTAAAATACTAGATGAAAAAAATATATTTTTTAATAACCTCAAACATAATTATATATTGTTATGCTTTATGTTATTAAAATATAGGGTTAAGAGTGATATTTACCCTCGAACTATTAGAAATGGGATAAAAATACCCATAACTTTATTTTTTTTTTTAATTTTTACCTTTAGGCAAACGAAAATCGTTGAAAAATATCATTATTTTGGACAGAATACTCAGTTGGCAAACGACACTAACGACTTCCAATCACAAGCCGACACGTTGGACGCCAGATGATACACACTCTCTCTCACAGTCAGCAATAAATAATAAAAAAAGGTTAAGAGTGATTTTTGCCCTCGAAATATTTGAAATGGGTAAAAATATTCCTAAACTTTATTTTCTTCAATTTTTACCCTTAGAGAAACGGAGATCATTGAAAAATACTCTTATTTTGGACGGAATATCCAGTTGGCAAATGACACTAATGGCTTCCAATCACAAGACGACGCCTAGGACGCGAAATGACACTCTTTCTCCTAGTTAGCAATAAATAAATAAAAAAATTAAGAGTGATTTTTGCCCTCAAACTATTGGAAATGGGGTAAAAATACCCCTAAACTATTTTTTTGATCGATTTTTACCCTTAGACAAATGGAAAGTGTTAAAAAATACCCTTATTTTGGACGGAATACCTAACTAGCAAACGACACTAACGACGTCCAATCACAAGCCGACACGTAGGATGCCAAATGACACTCTCTCTCATAGTCAACAATAAATAAATAAAAAACTAAATTACATTTCTATGGTGGCAAAAATTTTAAATAACGAATATGCACGTAATTTCTTTCTCCCCTAAAATGAAAGTTCATAAAATTAACTCCTCCTCCATAGCCCTAACATAGCTTGTTGCTGAAAGTATGATATTTTATCACTATTGATTAGAGGCAATTAGGCTAATTTCGAAATTTGCTCTGAACCCAATTAAGCAAGGTATATTGCAAATGCAAAAAGTTCGGGATAAGTAGTGTTTAGTTAATGTGTTTTTGTCAATTTATTTGCTTCATTTTCTATTAGAAGCAAAATATGTAAGTGATTTAAGGTTTATGTGTGTTAAGGTATGAAAGTATTATGCTTTATTTTTAAATTTTTTGCCACGTTAAAAATTTAATTTAGTTTATTATTTATTATTATAATTTATTTTAAATTTTTTGTCACGTTAAAAGTTTAGTGGTATTTTTACCTCATTTCTAACAGTTCGAGGGAAAAAATCATTCTTAATCTTTTTTTAATTATTTATTGTTGATTGAGAGAGAGTGCATGTGTCATCTGACGTCCTACCTATCGGCTTGTGATTGGATGCCGTTAGTGTCATTTTCCAGCTATGTATAACGTCCAAAATAATGATATTTTTTAACGGTTTCCGTTTATCTAAAAATTGAAAAAAACAAACTTTAGATGTATTTTTATCCTATTTTTAACAGTTTGAGGGCAAAAATCACTCTTAATCCTAAAATGTATATTATTATGCTTTAGGTTATTAATATATATATTTTTTCTATTTAGTCTTTTAAAATATCTTATTTTTTCGTTTGATCCCTCTTTAGTCTATAACAGCATTTTATATTGGCACTTAACATCAAATGTTAATAGAAAGTTAACGGAGAGACCAAACATAAACGAAAATAATTTTTAAAAAATTAAACATAAAAATTTTTAAAATATAAATTAAACGAAAAAAATAAAATATTTTGGAGGATCAAAAATATAATTAAATTATTAATTTATACGGAGGATCCAGATGAGTCCATCTCTTTTAATATCAGGTTAATTGATGATAATTTGTTTATGCAATCATGCACTTTGATTTTTATATAATATTGTTATTATTACACCTACTTAAAAAAGTTTCCAAACATATCTCTACTCTTAGATTTACAGGTGGTCTCCCCCTACTTCCTCTGTGGCAACACCAGATCATTTAAATAACCTTTTTTACTTGACATTGACTACGTTAGCTAACTCTTAACCTGTAACAATGTCATTGGTTGAACGAGAAAAACCTGATTTCCAAATTACAAGTAATCGAACTCAATCACTAACCATCCAGAAAGTTCAAACTATAACAAGATAAAATTGAAAATTCTGTTTTCAATCAACAAAATTTAATTCCCAAACATTTTACAAATGTGCAGTGGTCAATCTCATTGATGAAGTAAATTCAAAAAGAATACGTCAATGTTAAAATTCATTTGATGAAATAATTAATCTATCAACTTCTTAGTCCAATTTATTAATTTGATTAAAATAGTTAAACTAAAATTTATCGACCGTTTGAATCTTAATCTCACTATCAAAATTTAAATTAAACTAACACATAGTACCAAATCATATATAACTAGTTTTAACAAAAACTTCAAATTCTTACCAACAAACCTTCTGAATTCTTTTTTGATTGCATCTGTTTTTATGAAACTTATAATTTCTCAATCCCATCCCTCCATTTCCTCCTATTAGATTTTGACAAAAGAAAATCATTAGTATAAATTAAAAAAAAAATTGAATTTTTTTTATTTATAAAATGTATATTTACAAAATATTAATATAATAATAATAATAATAATAATAATAATAATAATAATAATAATAATAATAATAATAATAATAATAATAATAATAATATAATTTTATGAACTTTTTGGTAAACCTGATTTTTTTATGAAAGGGCAAGCAAGAATGCAAGATTGAAAAACTGTAAATTTGATAAAATAATGAATTTGATCAAAAAAATTTGTTGAATGGATTGAACAATGAACTACATTACTACAGGGTAGGATTGAGAGGGATCTAATATTTATGGAAAGTATTTTAGGACTTTCACAAGTTATGATGATAAAATTTATTATTTTGACAAGTTGCCAAAAAAAAGTTTTTACATTCCTGGCTAATTTTTCGTGAGCAATTTACTAAAATCGAAACTATAAATTTTAAAATTATAAAAATTGGAACCGTAAAAAATGATTGAAATTGAAAGTAACTTTGACCGTGTATCCTTAAAGCCCTTGTATGATGTTTCACCTAAATAAAATAATAGAATATTATTCAATATGTTATTTTGGTAAAAAAATGTACTGAATACAATAAAAAATCACTACAATAAAATTCTTATATATCGGCATCAAATTTTCGATGCTTACTATAAGCGTCGAAATATAAAGCTATTAAGAAAGTTTTAATACGATAAATTTCGACGTCTCTTCCAGGCGTCGAAATTTTTTCGACGCTTGAGAATAAACGTCGAATTTTTTTCGACGTCTGACAGCAGACGCCAAAAAAATTCGGCGCCTACTGCTAGAGGCGCCGAAACTTTCGGCGTCGGGATATCGGTGCCACAGGTGTCGTGGCCCCACGAACCCGTTAACCCGCGCCTGTCGGCGGGGGCACTACAACACATCGTTTGGATTTTGACGGCAGATTATAAAAAAAATTTGACGACGGTGGATGTCAATATTTGCATACTGGCGGCAGTAAATTCGTCGAAATCATGTGTAAAACAACGAGCGTTGAATTTTAAATATTGACGCCTACAAAAACGTCAATATTTACAATTCGACATCATTTACCGTCGAAAAATCTGACGTCGTATTGACGCATAGTGAAGGCATACCGACGCTCAGCATATTGACAGCCATATTGACGTCTCCACAAGCGTCAATACGCGGTTTTTTAAAAAATAAATAAAATTCAACAAATAATTAATTTATTGATTAGTAAATTAATTAAAAGTTAATAAATTAAATTCTTTAATTACACATTAATCAAATTACGTCTCAAAATTAATCAAATTAGGTATTAAATTAATAATCTTATTTGATTAAAATAGTAATACAAAATTTGATTAAAACAATAATACATATATGAATTGTGTATTAAACAGAAAAATTAATAATAATTTGATTAAACAGAAGAACTAACAATAATTTCATGTACAAATAAAATTAAATAATCTAATCTTCATCATCTATTTCCTCAGGCTCCTCCTCATCTTCTTGTTCTTCCTCGTCGTCTTCTTTATATGGATCGACATCTCTATCTATACATTAATATCAATTATAAATATATAAATTTGAATATTATCAATTAAAATATACAGTATTACAATATACAAATTTACTTATAGTTTAGATATTGATCTTTACTTCACTACTAAAATAATGGGCATCAGCAACGGCTGATGCCGTTGCTGAGCCATTGCTGAAGAGCATCAGCAACGGCCGAGCCGTTGCAATAGAGCCGTGACAGAAAGTCGCGTTGCTGATGACTTAGCAACGGATCAGCAACGGCCGCTCGGGCCGTCGCTCAAAACATTATCCGCAACGGCTGCTCAGGCCGTCGCTAAAAATATTATCAGCAACGATTTTGCCACAGACACGGAGCCGTTGCTGATAACATTAATAGCAACGGCCGCTGAGTCCATAGCAAAGCCGTTAGTAAAACCCTGTCGCTAAGCCGTTGCTGTAGGTCATCAGCAACGGCTTTCGATACACTTTTAGCAACGGCTTTCCCACGGACGGCCGTGGGAACGCCGTTGCTGATGACGTATACCTGGGAACAGAAAAATTGAAAATTTCAAATTTCCATTGATACATTGATACATTATCTGATACATAACTCACACACCCATACCCTCATACACACATTCATTCACACATCACAAACACACCAAGATATACATCAAAACAATTATATTTATATTGATAATTATCCACGATAGTATAAAAATAATTCAAATGCAAAATTGAAGTATCAATATCCAAACAAAATAAGTTAAACAAGTTCAATATCTCAGTAACAAGTTCAATATCCAAACAAAAAATCTCACGATCACGATGGAGGATGGTCTGGATCATATGGCGGGGTCTGGAGTGCTTGAGTGTACACCGGCGTGGACTGACTCGAGGACGATGGATTAGATGATGCCGAAGAGATGCCTGCCTCGGGATGACCTGACATGTTGCGTAGCATAGCTTGTATATTCGCCATCATCTGACTCTGGCGCTCCATCATCTCAGTCTGACGCGCGACCGTCTCCTCTAGAGTCCTTATTCTGCTAGTATGATCATAACTGGATCTAGAGGTGGACGACCGCTCACCAGCGACCGGAGGGGTCGGTGCCCCAAGTGGCCCTAGTACGGCTCACGCATGACCACTATCTGCGAAGCCATATACGCGGCCATGGTCCCAGCCACCTGCGGCCTCGACCCACGATGCTGCGTCAAAGTCCTCGGGGGTACCCCCGCGCTGCACCACCGTCTGGCTGTAGGTCTCTTACCCGAGTTTGATTTTTTATTTAATATTTATCATAAAACTTAAATTATAAATATATAATGAATAATTTAAACAAATATATAATTACCATAATGTATGCAGCGCGGTTGTGGATGTACTCCCCCGTCCCATGTGCTCGACGGTGAGTCCGCTTAAACACTGCCATCGGGGAGGGTCGCTGGACACTCCCGTCATCCGACACCGTCGTCTACATTTACAAAACAAATACATTAATTAGTACACATAGTAACAAATAAAATATATAATTAAAAGATATACTTACCATACGGTTCGCGTGCACTGCAAATGCAACAGAGCCGCCGGTGTGACGCGCTGCTCCCCCCGACATGCGATTTCTAGCCGCATTCCGAGAAACCTCCTGCCATCGATCCGTCGACCATATCCCCACGAGCTGGTCCCATATATCTGGAGTAATCCAACCGGGGCCGTATCCCTGAGTCTCCGCGATGTTAGTGGTCCCAGCTCGGGCCATCGCTTGGGACCGATCCTGCCCCAGCTGCCCGTTGTACCTTGCCCGGGAAATAGCCTCCCAGGCAGCGTAAATGAAGGGCCTCTGGTCCTCGGCCCATGTATAGCGAGCCTGCAAAATAATAATATTAGTACCGATATTAATATATCATCATGCATGTAAAAAATAATAATAATACGTGCCTCAAACTCGCGCCATAACATGTCGACGTGCTCGCTAGGCACGTGAGACCACGTAGGCCATGCCCCGTGCATGTATCGTCGAATAGTAGAAGAAATGCTCCTCGGCACTTCTTCTTGCTCGAACCTGCACAACAAAAATAAATTTTAATATTATATTATGATATAATGAATTTGTAATTATTCATAATTCATGATATATTACAGCTCCCCAATCACGCTAATCAATCTACGTGACTCTGTGGCTGGTGGAGGCTGCCACCTGTTCGGCCCGCGTGGCCGCCTGCGTCTGGATGTACTAGCCTCAGCAGTATCATCCTCATGAGGATCAGCAACAGGAGGATCAGCAGCATGAGTAAGTGCTGGAGTCTCACCGATCGGAGACTCCGAAGCTCTCCTGCGTCGATAACCACGACCAGACATATCTGTCGAACAGACATATAATCAGATTATTGTATAAATAGTAGAGATATATTTAATAAAATATATATACTTTATAATTATTCCTCATCATCTGAATAATAGTCTTCGAATTCTTCTTCTTCTTCCTCTTCTTCCTCTTCTTCATCTTCTTCATCTCCAGCTTCCTCAATTTCATGATTGTCATCATCAGCATATTCAACTTCTAATTGAATTGACGTTGTGTCTGCATCCTCGAGTATTGGAATAATACGATCCATAGCAGGAAGATCATCTTCTTGATAGAAATCAGGAGGATCATTTTCTCCTACTATCGGATCAATTTTTCCTCTACCTTTTGTCTTACAGACTACACACCAATCTGCTCTATCTTTATTTCGAGCCGGATACTTCGCGTAATATACTTGTTCGGCTTGTGATGCCAATATAAAAGGCTCATTTGCTGCCAATTTCGATTTGTATTTAACCTCAACAAGTTTGTATTTTGGATGAACTTTCATGCCCCTTTCTGTTGTATCGAACCAATGACATCTAAATAGGATCACTGATTTCAAGCCGAAGTAGTGCAACTCTATCACTTCTTCCACCAGTCCATAAAAATCCATATCACATTCAACATAGGTTGTCCCTTTCACGCAGACCCCAGCATTCATCGTCTTCTTTGTAAATGAATATTCAACCGTGTGAAATTTATACCCGTTAACAAAATATCCTCTATAGCACGACACAAATCGCGACGGTCCACTAACAAACTCAAATATTCTTTCATCTATTTCAGCTCTGTGATCTTTGCTGTAAGTCTGAATCCAAGTAGGGAAATCACGATTCTGTAATCTCTGCAATTCTTGATCGTTGTGAATAGAGTATTTTTGCACCATCTCAATGTCAAATATTTCAATGAATTGTTCAATCTCTGGACAATTGAGTAATACATACAAGTGTGCCAAATGATACTCTTCATCGCTTAAGTGTCGTGATGGACGAGAACCAAAAGCACGACCAGAGTGACAAAATATATTTAAACGTCCATCTGAATGTCGAACACCCCCGTCGTCGTTACGTGGAAGACGATCAAATCTTGTCTGTACCGTCGATTCAAAGTAAAATGAGCAGAATGTTGAAATTTCTTGGATGATATACGATTCAGATATTGATCCTTCAACAGCTGCGGTGTTCTTTACTTTTTCTTCAGACGATTCATGTATCTTTCAAATAAGTACATCCATCGATATTGAACGGGGCCACCAACTCGTGCCTCGTATGCCAAGTGTATCGGTAGATGCTCCATCGAGTCAAAAAATGCAGGAGGGAAAAACTGTTCCAGCTTGCATATGATTTCAATAATATTATTTTCAAGTATAGACATATCTTCGACTCGAAGGACATTTGCACAGATGCTTCTAAAAAACATACTTAATTCAGTCAACGGACCCCAAATATTATCAGGTAGAAGATCTCGAAATGCGATCGGAAGTAATCTCTGCATGAATACATGACAATCATGGCTCTTCATCCCTGATATTTTGCAATCATCGACGTTCACACATCGAGATAAGTTTGAAGCATATCCATCGGGTAATCTGAGTTCTTTTACCCATTGACAAACATCTTTGATCTGTTATTTATTTAACACATATAGGGCCTTCGGTTTCAGATATCGTCCGTTGACCTCTTGTAACTCCAACTCTGGTCTTTTACAAAGTATTTTCAGATCATGTCGGGCTTTGACATTATCTTTAGTTTTTCCAGAAATATCCATCAAAGTGTTGAAAATATTATCAAACATATTTTTTTCAATGTGCATGACATCTAAATTATGTCGAATCAATAATGAACTCCAATAGGGCAATTCCCAAAAGATACTTTTTTCACCCAGTTGTGTGTTTGGCCAAAACCTGACACTCTTTCATTGCGACCAAATACTATATCTGGAAGTGCTGAAACACGTGCTAACATTTGTTCACCAGACAACATCGGTGGTGGCCCATCTCTTTCGACTCTGCCCTTAGTAAATTTATTACGATTCCTTCGATACTGGTGATTAATCGGTAGGAATCGACGATGACAATCAAAGAATGAGATTTTTCGTCCATTCTGAAAACTGATTGATTTAGAGTGTTCCATACAATACGGGCAAGAGAGTCGGCCGTGAGTGCTCCAACCCGACAACATGCCGTACGCGGGGAAATCATTGATTGTCCACAAGACCGCAGCCTTTAAATTGAAGTTTTACTTCCGATGACAATCATAAGTGACAGCTCCCTCAGTCCACAATGTTTTCAATTCATCTATCAAGGGTCTGAGAAATATGTCAATTTCTTTTCGCGGACCCTTAGGACCCGGAATAATCATCGAAAGATAAATAAATTCATCTTTCATGCACATTGACGGTGGCAAATTATAAATTGTCAGCAGCACTGGCCAAACTGAATAAGGAGTTGCAGAATGTCCAAACGGATTAAAACCATCTGTGCACAATCCCAATCTGATATTTCTAGTATCCCTAGCAAATGAAGGATAACATGTATCCAAATATTTCCATGCTTCACTGTCAGATGGATGAGTCATTACTGTATCATCACGACTTCTTGCATGCCAACTCATGTAGGGGGCTGTCTTTTCCGACATGAATAATCTTTGAAGCCTCGGTGTTAGTGGAAAATACGGAAGCACCTTAAACGGGATATTTTTCTGTCGAACCGATTTCTTCTCCTTGTAACGAGGGTGTTGACATACAGGGCATTTATCCAACTGCACATTTTCTTTATAATATAAAATGCAGTTATTTTGGCACGCGTGAATTTTTTCGTACCCAAGCCCCAATTTTCTCATTAGCTTTTTAGTCTTATAAAAAGTAGGCTCAAACTTGTTATCAGTAGGCAGCATTCCATTAATCAATCCAGCAATCCGATCATACGCAACTCCGCTGATATTACAATCGGCCTTGATGTTTAAGAGCTGTGTCATTGCTGAAAACCTAGTGTATTTAGGACAATTCTCATACAAAGGTTCATCGGCAGCTTTCAACATCTCGTAAAATTCTGCAGCTTCTTTATTCGGTAATTCAATCTCTACCGCAGCCCCTACTTTTGTGATATCAACCGCTGTAGTATCTGGTGGGACTGATGTCTGAAGAACTGACCGATCAACATTATCATTCAGGCGGAATTGACCCCCAAGACTATCAAGTATCATAGTTCTATAGGGATTACATTGACCGGATGAAGAAGCACCAGCAGAGGAAGATTCACCATATGTCTGAACGATAGGATTGCTCGACGTCCCGACTTCGCGTGACTCCCCGTGACAAGTCCATAGAAAATATCTTGGTGCAAATCCTTTGCTATATAGATGCAGAGTGACAGTCTCCCGATCCAAAAATCGTCCATTTGAACAAATGCGGCACGGACATCGGATTTGATCACCCATGCTAACGAAATTCCGATTCGAATAGGCGAAATTTAGGAAGTACGTTACGCCTAATCGAAACTCATTCGTTAAAGCTCCACGATCAAGACGTCGGTACATCCAACTTCGATCAGCCGACATGATTATGTCAATCAATGACAATTTCTTTGGTTAATGTCTTTAGGTGAGATTGTCCTATTCCATTCGGGATTTATGTTATTCGTACTGCACTTACGTTTTTATTTTAACTGTTAACTAATTATTCTAAATTTCGACAACATCTCCCTACAGTTCTCCGAATATGCATATCATCTGGGCGCGTATCGGAGAACAAGAGAGATGTTGCCGAATTTTAGAATAATTAGTTAACAGTTAAAATAAAAACGTAAGTGCAGTACAAATAACTATATTCCCAAATTATCCAATCAGGGACAATTCAAGAATTGTACGTCGTATAAAAGATCATCTACTTCTTTTACACGAACATACAATTCCCGAACGGATCTAAGGTTTTGCTAAATCATATCCGATTCGTCGATGCGTACGTGAAACATATCAACTCGTCGGATGGATGATTATTTTCTAAATGTTTCGAGACAGTTCGAGTCCATATTAGACGATTTCGGTGCGCGTCCGAAGTGGACGATTCCGGCGCGAGTCCGAAGTGGATGATTCCGGCGCGAGTCTGAATTGGACGATTCCGGCGCGCGTCCGAAGTGGACGATTCCGGCGCGCGTCCAAAATTAATCTAAACCCTAATAATTAATCTAACAAATTAAATAATTAATCTAAACAATTAATTAACAATTATAAAACAATTAATTAAAAATTATCAAACAATATAAAAAATATATATAATTATAAATTCCGGCGCCGGAGTCCACCCTCCGGCGCCGGCGTACAGTGGCCGGACACACTGTCCGGCCACTGTAGAAGGTCCGGCGGCGGCCATCGGCCGACCGCCGCCGGCCGAAACCCTAGAAATAGGGTTTCGGTCGGATTGATTCCCGTCGGCCGCAGGGAAGAGACGGCCGGCCGATCAACATACCTGAACAAGTCGGTAGCAGCGGGAGGAGGAAGAGGCGTCGTCGGCGTCGTCGGCAGCAGCGGCAACGGCGGCGAGAGGAGTCGGCAGGAGCGGCGGCGGCAGCAGCGGGAGGAAGAAGGGTCGGGCGCGAGAGCGTGCCCTATATAAACTTATCAGCAACGGCTCACTCGCCTGTTAGAAAGCCGTTGCTGATAAGTTATCATCAGTAACGGCTCACTTATCCGTTAGCAAGCCGTTGCTGATAATTAAAATATCAGCAACGGCTCGACTTTCCGTCAGAAAGCCGTTGCTGATAATTAAAATAATCCGCAACGGCTCGGGTGTCCGTTAGAACGCCGTTGCAGATACAAATATCTGCAACGGCTCGGGCGGCCGTAAGAATGCCGTTGCAAATAGCAACGGCTTGAGCGGCCGTTGCTGATAGCCGTTGCTAAAGACCTAGTTTCTAGTAGTGCTTGTACCTTCTCCGGTATTAACTGGCGGTATTTCATGAGAAAGACTTTCAGGAATATACAATCGACTCTGTTAGAAAAATATATTTAATTAATTACAATGCTAAAAAGATCAACTACAAATAAATTAAATAAATACTTACGTAATCAATTGGAGAGGAAAACATATTAGCTTGATTAATTATTGGATTTAGCCCCTGTGATGATGAAGCTTCAAATTGATGTTGAAGCCACATTTGCTCCATTATGCTGAGTCTTTGTTGAACCTCCCTCATCTCAGCATCGTGTTTTTGTTGTATTTTTTTATATTGCAGTCTCTTGTTGACGTCGAAGCTCGTCATATCTTGCATCGTATGAAGGTGCAACATAAGACTGTCGCTGATGTTCATAAAATTGACTTGGTGTGACTCCAATCCCCTGTAGGCGAACTCGAGAATGGTGTTCGGGACCAGATATTTCCTTATATACTTGGTTCTCGTGTTGAACTCGCTCTACTGTTGGAGTAGTCTCAAGTCGCTCATTAAGTGTTTGTTGAGCAGTGGTCTACATTTCAAACAATAGATTATAAATTTAAAAAATATTAATTTAATTCATTCGTAGATGTGTTATACCATAAATTGAGCTGCTTCTTCGCATACATATCCCCCTCCACTTCTACGAAGATGTGTTATTTTATATACTTCAAGTTCACTAGGCTTTCTATTATGTTCACGCCGCTTCACACAATGTAAATAATAATTAAATATTTTAATAATATATTAATATTAATAAATAAATTATAAATTATTTACTAAACTACTTACAAAATCAATACGTCTTTGAATGTAAGGGGTCGCACCGCTAGTATATATGCAATCTTGAGTTGCACTTCTTGCCCTTCGACCTCGTTCAGATGCAGCCTGTCATATTCAATTATAATTATAAAAAAAATATTACAAGTATTAAAATATAAATTCTTACCTGACTAGCTGAAGAATGCCAATAGTCGACCATTTTTATCCATGATTCCCTACTAATATTTTGTGGTCGACGTGCAAGATTTTCCTCCTTTGACTTTTCAATTTTAAAATATATTTTTTTAATAGAAGTTTATAATTTTTAAATTTTCTATCGAAGGACGCCATAGTAGTGCGAAAAATATGATCCTTGTTCTCAGTAGGGATCAAAAAATATCTCTGCATTTATAAATGATATTAGTTTGACCCCAAAATATATGTTTAATATATAATTTCACATAGCCAAATAATGCAATCTAACATAAATTCATAACATACCAATAATTGCTCCCATAATCCATTCTTATATATGGAAGAAATTTGATTCCAAAGGTCAGGCGTTAACGATAAGAATGTAGAATCACGCACTAGTAACCCCATAAAACGCGAGAATAACCTGTGGTCGCCATCATGACTTTAACCCCAATCAGAAAAATTGACCACAATTAATTGGTCGGGGTTAAGTGTATACACAGAAGAAGCTGTAAAATATGGAGACCCTTCATGTTGCATTTGTGTTGTAGTGTGTATTTTTAAATTACAACAAAAAATATTAATATTAATTTAATTAAATAAATAATGTTCACATGTATGATGACATAAAAACTAACTCCAAATGTAGAAAGGTCTATGAATTCGTCCGTGTGATGGCCCAGGACGATCACTGTCGGGACTAAGTTCACCCTCCTTGCGGGTCTCAGCATCTGATTCTACTACTCTTGATCTTGACATCCTGTATAATAACATAATATTATATATTGATAAATACATAAAGATTACCCAATTATACAAATAATATTGATAAATAATAAGTCATTTACCCATGTCATATAAATCTTTAGGATATACATTTATGACATGCGACCACTCATTATTCTTCGGATCTGACATGTAAATACTTGTTTTGCTTGCGATGAAAAAACATACGGATCATCTTTTAGAAATGCACCAGTATAAAATAATCGAGAAAGATTAACTAGTGTGAATCCATTCTCATCAACTCGTAAACCCCGTGAATTCCTTATATCAACCCGGGTAAGCAGACGAGCGCGTGCTGGTGCGCTCGCCCAAGCAGGAGGTGGGAAATCTCCTGCCTCCTGCTGCTTTCTTTTTTTTAAAAAAACATAAATTTTTATATTTTTAATATATTTTTTCTATTTATACCTCTACCTTCTTCATTTTTTTTCTTCCTCTTCTTCCTCCTCGTCAAGGTTTCTTTCTTCTATCTTCTCTTCGTCTATTTTTTTCTTTTATTTTTTTTCTATACTTATTTATTTTTTCACTAATATTTTCTTCTTCTTTTTTACAGGTTATAAAATTAATTCAAGATATCATATTTTTTATCAGGTTGGTAATTTTTTTTAACTTTTATTTATATCAAAGTTTTTAAAAATTATTACTGTTTAATCTATATTTTTTTAATTTTTGAGCAGCACCATCGAGCGGGCGTGATTCCACTACCGCTTGATCTTCGTCGCACGGCAAAAATCGAGCGGCGAGCAGAGGCGCTGCTCTTATTCCGCCGCACGTGAAAATGGAAATCCATGTGTGGCGGAAATCGAGCGGACACGCAACCGCGCGCTCGATGTCCACCATGCGGCGGATACCGAGCGGCGCTGATCAAAAATTATTTTGTGTTCAATATGTTATTTTACTAAAATAAAATATGCTATTTTGGTGAAATAATATAAAGGGCATTAAGGATACACTGCAAAAGTTGGTTCCAGTTGTGGTTGTTTTTTGTAGTTTCAATTTTTATCATTTTTGAATTAGAATGCTGAAGAAGAATTTTGGAGTTTCAAAAATTGGCTTGGAGGAGAAAGGAGAATATGTCAAACAATGGATGTCGGTGCAGACAAAACAAAGACGAACAAAAATTATTTTGTGTTTAGTATATTGTTTCACCAAAATAAAATATGTTGTTTTATTGAAATAACATACAAAGATTTTTTTTTTGTGAAACAACGTATACGAGTACATTACAAAAGTTGGTTCTGGCTGTGGTTTTTTTCTTTTTTTTTGCAATTTCAATTTTTATCGTCTTGGAACTTACTTGGTAAAAAGTTAACTTTCTTTATATAATGATTAATTGGGTTTCTAATTACCTTCTTAATTTTGCATTAATTAAAGCTTATGTGGCGGAGAGCAACCTAGTGAGTATCGAGCGCGTTGGCAATCTCTATTCATTTTTACTCTTTGTTATTTACCCAATCTATACCGCCATATTAATTGGTTTGTAAAATAACAGTTAAAGACTCCGGGTCCCAAAGTTGGGTTACTCCAATGAGCAATGAGCCTCGACGTCACCTGTTACTCTAATTTGACTAACGGGCATCAAGTCCGCTTTTGCGAGCTTGGACGGCGTCAGTTATGTAACCAATTGATATTTGCCACGTAGAGGTAATGTTAACGTTGGTAACAGGGGAATCGTCCAAACATGCCATCAAGCTCACGCGGCTCCTCCATTGATGCCTCGTTGAGCGCATAATAAAATCCCCAATTCCCCTGTCTTGCCCTTCTCAATTCCCACCTCCCACCTCATCTCCGCCCTAATTTGCGGTCGGGTCTCCTCCCTCGAAGGTTTCGATCGTGAATTCAGTTGGAAAATTGGTAGATCTTCGCTTTCGTTTTGGAAATTTCAAGTTTTTCTGCTGGAAATTGTCGTTTGATTCGTTTCTTTGAGGCATTGTTTTGGAAGATTGGATATTTCGGAGGTTTTGTTGCCAGATTGGGTCGTTTTTGAGGGAAAGTTTGGATCTTTGTTGTTTTCCATCTTCGATTTGATGCCTTCTTCCGTGGCGACGGCGTCGTCGTACTGGTGCTACCGGTGTAGCCGTTTCGTCCGGGTGTTACCGGCCGGCACGATCGTGTGCCCCGACTGCGACAGTGGGTTCCTCGAGGAGGTAGACTCGCCTCCGCCTCGCTTCGCTGCCCCTGCCGAGCCCCGCCGCCGCCGGATCCCTTCCCTCGGCTTGCACGCCCTTGGCAGCGACGGATCGGCCCGCCCCCGACAACCCTCTGAGCTCAGGTTCCGCCGCAACCGCCGCGCATCTGCCGGTGATCGGTCCCCATTTAACCCGGTCATCGTCCTCCGTAGCCCGTCCGACGGCGGCCGCGATGAAGATCGCCCCGCTGCCGCCACCAGTTTCGAGCTCTATTACGATGACGGAACCGGATCCGGCCTTCGCCCCTTGCCAGAGAGCATATCAGATTTCCTTATGGGATCGGGATTTGACCGCCTCCTCGAACAACTTGCGCAGATCGAGCTTAACGGCATCGGTCGCGAGAGGGGTTGCGATCATCCGCCTGCGTCAAAGGCCGCAATCGAGTCGATGCCTACCATAGAGATCATTGACGACCACATCGGGAAGGACTTCCATTGTGCCGTCTGCATGGAACCATTTGAACTCGGGGTTGAGGCTCGCGAGATGCCTTGCAAACATATCTATCATCAAGATTGCATCTTGCCATGGCTTTCGCTGCGGAATTCTTGTCCTGTTTGTCGCCATGAGATGCCGACAGATGTGCAGGGAAGGGGAGCGGCCGGGGCTGAAGGCGACGAGCAGGCTGCTGCTACTGCTCCTGGTGCTTCAGCCGGGAACGACGAAGAGACAGTAGGACTAACTATATGGAGGCTCCCAGGTGGAGGTTTTGCAGTTGGGAGGTTTGCAGGGGCTAGGAGAGCAGGTGAGCGAGAATTTCCAGTTGTTTACACCGAGATGGATGGTGGATTCAACAACAGCGGTGCACCAAGAAGGATTTCGTGGACCTCAAGAGGTAGCAGGTCAAGGGAGAGTGGGGGATTTGTTCGGAGTCTTCGTAATTTCTTCTCATTCTTTAGGCGATCAAGTTCTTCACGATCAAGCTCAGATTCTCATCCTGCATCATCTGATAGGCATGAAAGAGGTTCAATTTTTAGGAGGAATTCACGAAGTCGAAGCTCCAATTCAGATGGGAATTCCAACGTCATTGCTTGATGTTGGTATACAAAAGTTGAGAGTTAGTGTGTTTTCACTGTAAATAGATGATTTCCACGATGCTATAGCAATTTCTGATATGTATTTCCTAAAACTTATATTAATTTGTTGGAAAGGATCATCTATATCTTCATGGTAGAAGATGCGTGCTCTCAGGAATTGGGAACTCAATGTTTACATTCATTATTTTTGCCTTACTTCAGAAAAAAAGACTGGAGAATTCTTATACTGTGAATTCTTTTATTCTCTTCCCAATTTCTATTATTGTTCAATTGTGGATATGGTATGAGATTGAGAATTATTTTGGCTCAAATTTGAGGGCAATCTTGAGTGTTCCACTTTATGTCAAGTTGAACGGAATTTTTTTGTGAGAAAACTTGATTTCTTTTTCAGCAAAATGTTGCAGACTCATTTCATTGAAGGGTTTGAGAATTTTCATGTCATTTTCCCAATTTGTGATACTAAACTAGAAAGTAGATTTTTCCTTTTATCTAGTTAATCCTTGGTAATTAGATTACTATCTATTAAAAGCAATGTTGCTTTTTGACTAGCTCGATTGAAATTGATGAAAACTTTTGGTGTTGCTGTTGTTTGGGAACTCCTAGATATTTTGCTCCGCAAATCTTTTTCTGAAATCCTTCATGTTACCACTTTTGTGCCAACCTCAGTTGCCTGTTCAATGTTGAGTAACGTAGGATTTTTCACAGTGGATGAATTATATTGTTGTTGATAAATGTGCATTATGATTTAGTCTTTTATCCTTTTGACAATATCTAAATGAATTTGTTGCAACCACTCGTTTCCAAAATACTTACCTTGCTGTATAGAATCAATGACATTTTATCTGTACTATTTACAATAGCTTCATATTTCCTAATTCACACCAATATGGTTTTGCAGTAGCCTGCTTTTGTACTTCTTGACATCTGCCAGAGGCTTAATTATGCATCTCAGTTGAACCATTATCAGCTAAGGGTTTGAATTAGAAGTTCAAGGGCTTTCTTTAACAAATGTTTCTTTAATTGTGGTAGTTAATGCACCTATAGCTCAATGTTTGAACTATTTTATTTGTATCATAGCTATTTTATTCTTATTTTATAGATAGATTAATACATATATGCATGGTGGTTGGCTTGGCTTTCCAACATGTTGCCTATTCTATTGTCTTCTTCCTAATCATTGAGGAAATTGCTTGATTCTGTTGTTTCAAAATTTGGCTTCTGTTCCTACATCCCGCTAATTTGCTTGTTTTTCATTTTACAAAACAAATCTTATTAAACTGCATCAGGGCAAAGCTCACTTAGGCCCTACATCAAATTTCAGATTCTAAAACTTGTACTCTGCAGTGCTTGGTGTTTTGCAGACAAAACTATACAGGTAGATTGGTTGTTACTTAATGTTTTTTTCTCTTGTTAAGATTGTACAGATTGTTCTTTCCCACATATCTGTAGTATACCGTTATTCCTTGCCAGGTTGAATGTAGCATCCTTGCAACTAAATTTCTTTATCAGTAATCTAGTGGACACTGCTTTGCCATGTTAGTCTATCTTCAGCTGTCAGTATTAAATGTTTGATTCATGTTATAATACAGAACACATCTCAATTGGGAGACAAAGTTTGCAAACACATCTATAAGATATCAGATCACTGTCAATTATTTTGCCAACAATGTTGGACCATGGAAAGAGCATTGAGGGGACCCTTCTGGCAACAGAGAACCAATATAAAATGAGCTGCAGAAACATCAGCAGTGACAGAAGATGTAATGCATTATCATCTCTATGTGAAACTGTCATCCCTTTCTAGGAAATATACTCAAAAGGGCTTTTTCTTCTTTCATTTATTACAGAAAAAGGCTCTCCTGTAGATTTCTGTTTTGTCCAAATGACCGGAATGGCTCTTTTACATAAAAATTGAGAAAACTATATAGAAAAACAACCTATTCCAAGGTGGACCCAATTAGTTCTTGGATTCGACTGGCCTGATTGGATCAGTTGTTGCGGACTAAAAAGGAAAGCTTTTTATGGCTCAATTGATGTTTAAGATTAAAATTGACCAATTTCTAGATCAAAACTGAAAATTTTTGGTCCAACTCAATGCTCATCCAAACATTAGAAAACCATGAGATGCCAACCAGTAAAAGTAACAAGAGAGAAAAAAGATGATGCTATTAGCCTCCTTCTGGATGCTTGGTATTCATTTAATAGTTCAGCTAGTGATTTTTTAATTCATGTTTGACTAATACTTGATTCTAAATGTATACCTAGTCAAAGTATTCAATGCATCTCTCTTCAGTCAGCATGTTGAATTCTCTTTATTCTTTACCCAGTACTAGTCGCATAAATTCCATTCTCTTACTTGTGGTTCATCTTTTAATTCTTATTTTTAGGGGCTTGAGATAGGCAAAAGTGCTCTTTTTTAGTGGCTATTTTGGAACAAAATCAAGTGATCTTTACTCAACTTGATTTTGCGATCATATCTTGTCAATTAAGCCTTTCAATTGGTGAAGGGGATAAAAGTTTAGTAGGTCATGATTCTTTGTGGCCCAGGCGCTGCAAATTCCATTACTAAATTCGATTGGATCAAATTAGGTCAGTCAATATATTCGTCAAATTTAAGGTTGAGTTGGATTGAGTTTATGATTAAATGTGAATTCTTGGATCGTATTGAGCTAAATGCTCATTTAGAATTAATGTTAATCAGTCGATACTGTATATATCTTAGTGCGCAAGCGAGATGAGTTTAAAATTTTGAAAGTTAAAATTTACAAGAATAATATCTCAATGGATAAATATTCGTTTGGTAAAGATTAACTTTTTTATATTTGGATAATACTAACGATCAAAGAGTACATTTTAACCTTTTAAAATTTAATATCTTTGGATCTAAAATCGACTTCAATTAATAGATTTGCCTTTGTTAGCTCGTGGTTAGATCTAAATTATGTTTTACTGGATTATTTTAAGGTGTATCGAATTAAGTTGGTTATTATAATTATCTTCGTCTTTTTATGTTTAAAATATAAAAAATATATTTTGAATATAAATATTAATAATTTTAGTTATAAAAAAACTCAATTTTATGCGCAACCAAACATAAGAAAATGAATTAAATTTTGTAGAAAATATCTTAACTATAAAGACATTTCGTAATACAAACACTGCATAAGCATAAAGGATGTAATCCACATTCCGATCATTAACTTTGGAAAAAACTAACATGAGCGGTCTCCTCGTAGAAAATTTATGAACGAGTGAACATATTCTTTAAATAAATGAACATGTACAATGAGTGAGTGAATATGTATTAGTGAACATGAATCCATGTTCACTAATTTACTATTTATATTAACTATTCTTTACTCATGTTCACTCATTCATACATTTACGTGCATATATATAAAACATTTTGTATCACTTCTAGAAATTATGCAATCTGCGACGATAATTTTGTGATGGCAAAGCAACTGTTGCAAATGCGACGATTCTGCAATTGGTGTGAATGAGCGTCACACTATCGCCACATTTGCGACGACATTGTGATCGAGTTGTTGTCATTGCAGAAATAATTCATTCACGACAACACAATAATAGCGTGGCGATCGGGTTTTGAGTCCGCTGACAATCATCGCAAAACGGTCAGAAAACCAATATTTCATCCCCGCATGAACCTTTTTGTTCCTCTCTCTCTCTCTCATCGGAGCGAAATCCTATGTTGCCATAAGGTTTTCAACTTAGGTCTTAATCTCAGTTTTGATAATAACAAACATGAAACTAATAATTTCATGAAGAAATATTTTTAGGTTCCAAGTTGAGTAGCGTGCAACGTATGCGTTAGGAAAATTCGAATAAATCGGAGAAATCAGAGAAATCGAAAGGACGCTCGTCAACGCTTGGTTTTCATCGGGAAGTTAGAGTATATGTTTAGGGTGTCTAGTATATGTTGCACATCCTCATTATGATGCAAAGAACCCTGAAAATCGAAATCCGAAAACTCTGACTTCTAAAAACCAAAAAAATAAGCCCTAAACCAATTATCGGTCGAAGTTTGGCCGACGATTGAAGATCGACTAAAATGTCCAACGACTTTTTACAGCAGTTCCAATCCGTTGGACCCTAGTTTGGAGTTGTGTTCTGCTTATAAAACCCCACTACCAGCCTTCTTTAAGTGTTGTTGTTGATATTGAGCCATCATATAAACCCCTTGTGAGCTTTCTTATTATTGGCTTAAGGTTTTTCAACCTTGGTCTTAATCTCGATTTTGATGATAACAAACATGGAACTAATATTTCATTGAGAAATACTTTCAGGTTCCATATCGGTTAGTGCACGTCGTCCCCGATCGAAAATATTGGAGAAATCGGAAAATCAAAAGGATGTTGGTCGATGCGCTCAAATTCTTCGGGAAGTTAGAGCTTAGGTTTAGGGTGTCTAGATATGTTGTAAATCATCTTTATGATCAAAGAACCATAAAACCAAACCCGAATCCCAAAATATGAAAATCCGAAATCTGCCCTAAAATTCACTAAGCCTAGGGAGCTCCTTAGAGGGCTATATGACCTAGATATTTTTCTAACATAAAAAATGACGGAAATTATTCCTTGGGTTAAAACTAGATGACGAGGTATTTTTATGGATTTTTTGGAAGCTTTTAGCCTACTCATACTTGACTCGAAAGATTACAAAATTTTCGTTTTCCGAAAATTTGTACTAGACCCCAAAAACTAGATTTTAATTTTTAAGGATTTTGATTTTTTAGATATTTTTATTGAATACAAATGGGGGTAATCCTTATATAACATTCATGTTTTAAAATTATTAGCTTAAAGTTAATAAATATTATATAAGTAGACTTAGCGAAGACGTAACCAAAAAATGAGCAAACAAGTAGAAAAAACCAAGAAATGCATCCTGCCCAGGTTCGGTCGACTGACTGGTCGATCGACCGAAGGAGAAGGCATTTCGGTCGAGGTCGAGACCGATCGATCGATCGAATGTGGCAGTAGCCATTCGGTCGACCGAAGTGCGCCAAAAAGCAGTAGAAAAGCCGTGGTCGCTCGGGCGGTCGATCCATCGGTCGACCGACGATCGATCGGCAAGCGACTCAACGAATAAAATGGCTAGTTTTCTACCCGTTGAGCCGATTGTTTCATTCTATTTCTTCTTGGCTCTATAAAGACCCAAGCCTAAGCCTTCCTTAGACACTTTTGATCACTCCTACATAGAGGTGGCAACGGGCCGTGCCTGGGTCGGCCTAGGCCCGGCCACCTCAGGGCCGGGCCAGGCACGACCACCTCAGGGCCGGGCCAGGCACGACCTGAAAGTGCAGCGGGCAGGCCCAGCCCGGACCCGAGCCCGCCCATTCGGGCTCGGGCCGGCCCAAAAATTAAGTAACATTGTAAACTTAAATTAATTTAATTTTTTAAATTTAAAATTTAAAATTTTTAAAGGTTTAAAATTTAATTTTAAAAATTAATGATTACAGATGAGTTTTGAACTTAGACCTCTAGTTTTATTTGAAATAGTTTAACCATTGTACTAATCTTTATTATATATATTTTAACATATTTTTTATATGTAATATTGTAACGCTGTATAAATTAATAAAAAGTTTTTTTAAAAAATCAAATTATAATCAAATTTTTATTTATCTTTAATACAAAAATATTCATCCAATGATAAAACATTTTTTTTTAATATTATAATAGACCGCACCTTAAAAGGTTGCCTACGTACCTTCTATAGCTAAACTTGTACTCTCTAGTGATTAACTATAGAAGGATCAAGTCCGTAGTTCTTTTTACATTTTTAATCACCCATAGTCCCGATGATTTAACTTGTACTTGGACCAGCAGCACCAGCTTGGCTTGTTTGAGCTTCCTCCTATCCCGATGATGAAGTATCGTGTCCTCCCTTATCTTGTAATCTATCTTCAGCATCTAACTAGTCTTTTAAGCAAATGCATATTTCAACCGTTCCTGCACTCATTCGGCTCATTCTTTCGTCGAGAATTCTATTTCCTGCACTAAAACAAGACTTGGAAGCTACTGTAGAAACAAGAACAGTTAGTATATAACGTGCCATGGTGGAAATAATATGATACATATTTTCTTATTTTTTCCACCATACTAAAATCTCATTATCATCTATTTCTTCAGGATGATTATGATCTAGAAAAAAAGCTAATCCATTAAAATTAGTAGATTTTTTTTATATCCTATAACCAAGTTGAGAATTAATACAATTTCCACTATCATCTCTTAATCTAGAAGAAGAAGATATTGTTTTATTTGTAATTGTATCACCAAATTTTGAAGTGTAAAATACAAACATAGAATTTAATAAATTCGAAATTTTATATTTTTTTCTTCAACATTATCTAATTCCATATTCTTATAATAATCATCTAACAACATATTTAAACCATCAATTTTCATTCTAGGATCTAAACATTTTGCTAAACAAAATAAAGGAGGTATATCTGACCAATACTTGTTAAATTTAGATTCCATTAAAGAAATAATTTGTGCAAATAAAGGGTGATGTCTATACGAAGAAAATACTTCACTAATACGAACTATATGTGTAAAAGTTAAATTACATGTAGGATAATAAACACTGAAAATTTATTCGATAGCTTTATTAAAAAGTTCTAAAATTTGAGTAATATGTCCAACAACTAATCAATCATTATCATTAATTGGATCACCAGACATATTTTCATTGTAAAATATTATAAGAATCTCTTGATATTTTGTAGTAGACATAAGCATATAATATGTTGAATTCTATCTAGTAATAACATCACCGTTAAATTTTTTAAATAGTTTATTAAAAGATTGACATAATTTTTAAATTCTTGTGTTCTTGCTTTTGAAGAACGCTTATATCTAATAACATCTCTTATTTTTTCTACATGTATATTTACTAGTTTTAAACCATCTTGTACACATAAATTAAGAACATGACAAAGACAACGAACATGAAATAATTCACCATCTAATACTGGCTTAAATAATTGTATAAGGGGAGGAATAACAACATCATTATTACTAGCATTATCAAAACTAATCAATTTTTTTTTATCATTTATATTATAGAAAGATATTACAAATCTAATACCAGAAAAAATGATAATAGAAGTGTGTGGATATTCAAATTAAAACTAATTATTTTTTTTTGCAAAATAAAATTTTCATCAATCCAATGCGCAGTAACACAAATGTAAGAATTAGTAGTACGTTGACTAGACCAAACATCAGATGTTAAAGAAATTTTTAATTTATTATTTTGAAAATTAGTCATTATATTTTCTCTATATATAAAAAATAATTTTAAAACATCATTTTTCATTGCATTTCGAGTAATTTTTTTATATTTTGGTTGTAAAGTATTTTGAATCCAACTAGAAAATCTTGGTTGATTAACAAAACTAAAAGAAGATTCACTTTGAACAATTAATTTTGCAAGTTCTCGACGTTGAGAATCATGATCATACGAAAAAGTTGTTAAACCAAAAGAAGATAAGTTAAGAATTTGTTGACCTTGTGCAACCTTATTGTCATGACCTTTTGCATGACGTAAAAGATGACCAGTTCCTCTTGTTGTTGAAGCCGAAAGAATTTTTTGATATTTTTTGCACCGGGCGTTTGTTATGGTGCCATTAGCTTCAATAATTTTCTCAAAATATTCCCATACTATACTTTTTTTTCTACCTAATGGACATAAATTAATAGATGAACTTATCGCTATATTTTGATTTTGTTGAGTGGTAGGAGTGGTAGGAGTAGCAGGAGACATTTCTTTTAATATATTTGATCCAGCTTGTGAAGTATAACCTGAAAAATCTCTATCCGCCATTAGTAAAAATTAAAAATATAAAAAGTATAAATATTATACTAATCAATGAAAAAAATTTAAGAGATTAAAAAAAATTAACAGCAATCTTGAATCCTTGTCTCCTTGATAAACTTAAAAAGTTGTTGAGAATGATTGTAAATGAACTTAGATTGTTGAGAGCAAGAGAGTTGAGAGTTGAGAATTGAGAGTTGAGATGAAGATGAAGATGGGTATTTATAGAAAAATTTAAGCATTTTTTTTTAATGTTATCGGTCGGCCCAATCCAAGTCTGGCTCAGGCCGACCTAGGTCTGGCGCGCGCCAGGCCTACGCATGTGCTCGCCCAGATCATGGCATGCGTGCCGTGCTGAGCACGAGCCGACTACGGGCCGTGCCTATCACGGCCCGCATGCCCAGGAGGCGAGCCCGGTCCGTCTCCTGGGTACCTTCGGGCCGGGCCCGGCCCGTTGCCACCTCTACTCCTACACTTCATTGAGCCATCATTGATCAATTCCAAGCTTTCATTGAGCCATTTCTTAGAGAAATCCTAGTTTGATCTTTCATTCATTGAGTTTGCCTTCAAGCTTGATTTGATTCATCATCAAGGCATCGATGAGAATTCACAGGTCATAGAAGGCGCGGGAATTCTCAACAAGAATAAGAACAAACAATCTGAAAGCTTATATTAATAGAAACTGGAAGCTTACAGGCTTACAAGAACTCACTCAAAGGCTTACAAGAACTCACTCAAGCACACTAAGAGAGAAGTAGAGATTTTCTGGTGAAGCCAGGATGTCTCTGCAACTCTAAGAAGGTGGCCTTATATAGGCCAGAAGCGTAACATACAAGCAAACATAGTAGCGTAACATACAAGCAAGGTGGGGGTAGGGTCCTCTTGCTTTATAAAAAGGCGTGCAATAATGCATAGTCGATCGTGGCAAGCTTATCGGGAATCTTCCAGCGTAGCATGATGTTGATAGCCCTTATCGGGAATCTTTTAGTGCTGGGTGTCCCATCAGATGTCTTTAGTGGTCGACAAAGCGTACATTGCAGTAAGTATTGCTATTCTTACTGCTGTAGAGTAATTTGTGGCAAAGTTCTAGGTTTTTGATGTGGTGCGTGACTGTTGGAAGGAAGTCCAGTGTGTAATTATCAGTTGGTGCGTCCTGTTCTAGTCTGGCCTTTTGTAAATATGCCATGGCTAACAAGTGTTCAAGCTCAGTAAGTGTTCGTTGAGTTTGAGCTTGATGAAGCTTGAAGACTTTGTACGCCCATTTGTCTTCTTGGTCCATGGATACTGGTTCTTTGTAAAGTAACTTCCCAGTTAGTTTCTCAACCTTTTCCAGATCAGTCGTTGCTCCTCCGAGAACAGCCCAGTGCTGTGCCGTCATTATTGCTCGTTTTGTAGTAGCGTAGGTCGTCCTGTTTGCATCAGCTAGGCGCTTCAGTTCATCTATGATCATCTACAAAAGAAAATTAATTAGTATTATATATATATATATATATTTTCGCGTTTTTGTCTTGGGTTGCGTCTCCCAGGGAACTGCGGTGTTTAATCTTGATCTTCGGCGGGATATTTACCCTTTCGCAGGGTATCATAATCCCGTATTTGAGTATTCAACTCGCCATATAATTCATTTAGAAGTTCATCATCATCTTCAGGTCGCCAATGGAGTTCCTCAGGCTCTGGTTGCCAGTGAGGAGGTGCTCGTTCAGGGTCTTGTAGTTCCTTAAAGAACTGCCTCGTTTCTTCGTCTAATTTACTTATGGCTCGTTGGTAAAGATTTTCTTCTGTTAGTATTTGGTTGGTACCTTTAAAGACCAATACAGCTTACCGGGTATAAACACTATTCTCAAAAGGATCGGGAATAGCAGGTTCTTTTCAAAATTTGATCTCAAATCTGGGTTCCATCAAGTAGCCATGGACCCAGACTCTATAGCTTGGACGGCTTTTATAGTCCCGGGAGGACTGTATGAATGACTCGTAATGCCATTTGGACTTAAGAATGCCCCTGCAATATTCCAAAGGAAAATGGATCAATGCTTCCAAGGGACTGAGTCGTTTATAGCCGTCTACATTGATGATATCTTGGTTTTCTCAAAGACAGAGGAAGAACATGCTGAGCATCTAAGGAAGATGCTAGAGATTTGCAAGAAATGGGGATTAATTCTCTCACCCACCAAAATGAAAATCGCCACAGCTGAAATCGAGTTCCTAAGAGTAATCATTGGAAGGAATAAGGTACGCCTTCAGCCACACATCATAAAAAAGATTGTCTCCTTTGAGGAAAAGAATCTGATGACAAAAACCGGGTTAAGGACCTGGTTAGGAATCCTCAACTATGCAAGAAGCTATATACCAAATATGGGTACGCTGCTTGGGCCACTGTATTCCAAAACAGGCCTCCATGGCGATAAAAGATTGAAGCCCTCTGATCGAGAACTTATCACCAAAGTTAAAGATCTGGTCCAGAACTTATCACCAAATATTTACCCTTTCGCGGTGTTTAATCCTCTTCGTCTGGAGGAGGATTCCGGCTTATCCTCCTTTAAATGGCTGTTTTCAAATGCCTCTTGTATTTTTCGTAATTGTTCCTTGTTATCTAATACTGCTATCTGTTGGTCGAGGTCTGTTAGATAGGCATCCCAGTCCTGTAAGCTAAGAAATCGTCTTGTTTCAGGATAATAGTTATAATGCTCATCTGTTTGAGTCATTTCCTCCATTAGTATGCTTACTGCTTCGTCATTATCCTCATTGATTTCTTGTGTCTCTTCGTCCCAATAGAAAAGTGCATTCGCTGTTTCTTCCCTGATGAAAAGGTCACTAATGGAGTCAATAGTCATTTTCAATTCTAGTAGTACTGTTTGTGGTGCCTCTTTTATTTCCTCAATTGCTCCTTCTAACTTGTTGATGTAGTCAGCCATATGATGTGGTATCTCTTCCAATAGGACAAGTTTTGAGGTTAAACGGGATAATGCATCTGCAAGAATGTTAAGTTTCCCGTCAATGTGTTCAAAATGAATAGTGATACCTGTCCCGGTAATATAATCCACGAAATTAAGCCACCGTACAAGGAGTTCACCAACCCACGGATGAGAGCACATTGCAGAAGTTGCCTGTTAACGGTATGTCCTATGTGCTCACGATTTACTATTGGTAGACGTTTACAGATCATTAGACTCAATTTCCCGCCTTATCAAGAGAAGGATATTTTAATTAAAGAGTTGTTAGAATATTCTAACCATCTTATCTCTGAGGTTAACTACCTCAAGGCTGGGAACAAGAGTTCACCAACAAACTATCAACAGTAGGGGCTGAATTACCTCAGGAATATGCAACTATCGCAGATAAGGTAGATCAGCCAAAAGGAAAAAGAGTGTTGAACAGATTATACAATATGACTCTTACCATGGAAAAAGAGGAGCTAGGATTCATTGTGTTGGAGCTAAGTATTTATATTGTTGTATTTTTTGCTCCATTACTTGTATATTTTCTTGTTTACTTCTTTGTATTTGAGTTTGTAGAAGACCTAGTGTTAGGACTTGTGATTGAGTGGTGTAGAAGGTGTAAAACCACTTGTGTAAACGTAGTTTACTAGGATTAGTTGAGTTGTCCGTTAGGTTGAGGTGGAAGAGTGCTCTCGGTAAGAAGGCGAAGATTTCTGAGTGTGGAAGTGCCTTAGGTTGAGAGTGAGACTCTTCGGGTCAAAGTCCTATGTGTAAGGGAAACAATTTAAACTAGTAAACTTAGTTTGGAGATCCTAAGCGGGGTGCTTTGGTAGTGGAGTAGGCATTGGGGTCGAACCACTACAAATCCTTGTGTCTGCATTTATATCCTGTGTGTATTTATTACTTTATCATTTATCGCTTTCATATTTGGTCATTGAATTGTAAATTGCCTAAGTAATCAAAGAAACGATTTAAAACCTGAATTAGGCAAATAGATTTAGTTAACACACTATTCACCCCCCCTCTAGTCTGCCATTTCATCCAATAATTGGTATTAGAGTGGTTCATAGATTGAGATTTCACCATCTCCTCTACATCGTCTCTCGATCTTAAAATGACACTAGAGTCGGTAGCATCTTCACATCGTAGGTTCGATGAATCGAACTTTGGTCTTTGAAAGTCTAGAATGTACACCTATTTAAAGATTAGAGGTTTTGATTAGGGCTGGCAATAGATCGGATACGGTGCGGATAGTGCATTATCCGCATCTGCACCGCACCCCATATTCGCACATCCGTATTCGCACCGTATCCGCTACGGATATGAATATGAATATCCATATCCGTATCGCTTCAAATACGAATATCCGCACTACATCCGTATCCGCATCCATATTTAAAAAAAAATTAAAATAATATATTTAATTTAAAAATCAATAAATATCTA
This sequence comes from Canna indica, assembly GCA_034359265.1. NCBI lineage: Eukaryota > Viridiplantae > Streptophyta > Magnoliopsida > Zingiberales > Cannaceae > Canna > Canna indica. The sequence continues at coordinate 65,544,623 of CP136890.1, read as the reverse complement.
ATTTATTGATCCAAAATAAGTATATAATATACTTCAAACTACTCAACCATAATTTATAATTTAACAACCATCAACCATAATATATACATTAAATTAATTTGAAATGAACTACATTGAGATACATAAATAATCTAAATAGCAATTTGAAACTAACTACAACAAATTATAATCTAAATAATTACTAGCATCTAAATAGCTACAACATACACCACAATCAATTTATAATTTGAACAAACCATAATACTTCAAATTATTTGAGAAATATGAAATTAGCTACAACATAAATCAATTTGAAACAAGCTACGTTAAATCAGTCATAATTTGAAACAAGCTACATTAAATCAACAACCATAATTTGAGCAGTCATAAATCTCATAATATATCTAGCTACAACATAAATCAGAATACTATGAAGATCATCCAACAACAATTCAATAAAGTACTTCAAAATTACATCAGTCTTATGTGAAGATCATCCAATATATAACACATTAAGATGCTCTTCCAAAGTTCTCACACCATGTTCTTCTCTTCGTTGTTCTTCAATCCTACAAATTAAAAATAAAACCCAAATATATAACACATATTAAAATGATACAATTCAACAAAAATTATGTATGCAATTACCATTATGTAAGATTCATTCATCTCTACATTGTCGTCATCTTCTATTTCTTCAAATACTTTGGCAATATTTGAAGTAGAACCTATAAAAAAATTAATAAATGATATAAATGAACTAATCATAAAATGAATTAAAAAAACAAATAAATTAACTATATATCAAGAGCAAAAAGAGTCTCTTCATGGCAAATCTAGGAAGAGCCGGTGAAGAGAGGTTACTGCTAAGTTCTACCATAGTAAATAGACATCAAATTTAATTAGTTTTAATACCAAAGTGGAACAAAGAGCTAATGATGAGTATTTAGTATAGTCTGTCAATTGTCAATATTTTATTTAGTCCATGTCAAGCAGTTGCCATGTGTATCTCTACCGATTATTTAAGGAAGGGGCAAATTTCATCAGGCAAACATCATTTAAGTTCACAAAAATATGAACCCTAAAAACCAATTGCATCAAGATTGGGCAGTTGCCGAACCGTGGATTTGTGACATTGGCACGGACGACTGGTTTTGGTAACAGATTGGAAGCATAAAAGCATAAATGAACTTATCATAAAATTAATTAAAAGAACTAATCATAAAAGTTTGTTGCAATTAAATGATTGAAAGTATTAAATGAACTAATCATAAAATGAATTAAAAGAATAAATAAATTAACTATATATACTTTCTTCTTTAAACATAGTTGATAACTAATTTTGAGTACAAGTTAATGCTTCCACGATTTCTGGGTGAAGACTACTACGTTATGGGCTCACCAATCATCCACCAATACTAAATGTAGACTCAGAAGCAATCGTAGATACAAAAATACTTAATATGTCTCGAGCAATTGCTTGTAAAATAAAAAACTTTGCACCATTTGATTTCCACCAAGTTAAAATGTCACTGCTACTAGATCTTGGCAACACATCTTCCTCCAAATATATATCCAAATCATTCCTAGTGTATTTTCTCTATTTACTAAGAAATTCATCATAACCAACACCAAATCGAAGGTCAACCTTACTAGAACCAACTACTTGAGAGGATGGTCTTAAAGGTCTCTCATTTTTAGTTGTCATTCTTGCACTATATTCATCAACCAAGTTTCTTGCAATCTTTCTAACTCTTTCAACTTCTAAAAAACTTTCATCGCCGTATAATATGCCATAATAGTATTCAATGAGGTCCATCTTATATCTTGGATCCAATAATGCTGCAACTCCTATCACACCATGAATCACCTTTCAATATTTCTCAAATTTGTCCATCATCTTTGTAGCCATCAAAGAAAATATTTGATTATCGCCATTGATCCATTCCTTAAGTGCCATCTTGATTTCACAAACCTTTGGAAAATAAATATTGGCTGTAGAATATTCTCTTTCAGAAAATAATTCTGTGACATCATGAAAAATCTTCTTTTGCCATTTTCCACTCATAATCAGATGACAAATTCTTATACTTCGGTTCACGAGTCTTCAAACGAGTGAAAACATTTTTATATGGCAATGCAAACACAAGCATCAAGTATGTAGAATTCCATCTTATTTTTACATCTTGACTTAATTTTCTTGTAACACAAATCTTTAATTGTCGCGCTATCTCCTCAAACCTCTCTTGCCTTTTTGGTGTAGCTGTCCAATAAATTACACTCTCTCGTATGTTACTGATGGCAGAGCCAATAATGTCCAAATCATCTTTCACAATCAAGTTCAATATATGTGCTCCACATCGCATATGAAAAAACATGAAAAAACTCTCCTTCCAATATCATTGCTGTAGGAGAAAATCTATCTTTTAAAAGCTGAATCACACTATCATTCACAGAACAATTATCAACTGTAAATGTAGACAACTTCCTATCAATATTCCATTTCAGAAAATAATCCATTAGAGCATCTGTAATCACCTCTTTAGTGTGAGGGGCAGGAACATAACAAAATCTAAAACACAAATGAACACTATATAAATATAAATATAAATATGACATCTTTTCATAATATAATTTCTTTTGCAATAAATAAAATATACTTGATTATGCAATTTTGCAATTACCACTCATCATCAATGTAATGTGCTGTAACAATCATGTATCCTTTCATTTGATGATCAGATGCCCACATATTTGTTGTAATTGCAACTCTCCTTATATTGCTTTCCAAAGCCTCCATTATTTTGCTCTTGTACTCATTATAAATCTTCATGATGTCAGCTCTCAAAGTGTTTCGAGTGGGTATGTGAAATGAAGGTTGGAGGCTATGTGAATATCTTCTAAAATAACTGTGATCAACTATAGACATTGGATACTCGTGAATAATTATCATATTGGCAAGTTCTCTTCTACTCACAGTTTGATCAAAAATATAATTTTAAATCTTTGACTTTCCTTCTACTGTGTTCTCATTCCTAGTAAGCACCATTTGCCGAAGATCTTGTGTCGATCTCTTAGCACATCTTTTATAATGCTCGTGTAAATTTGATGTGCCACTTTTTCCTCCACCACCTAATTTTTTATTGTAATAAATACAAATTGCTTTTCAAACTCCATCTATTTTTTCTCTTTTGAAATGAGCCCACATAGGAGAAGTAAATTTCTTCTTGGTAGAAGAGTTTGAATCGTCCACAGATTGGACATTAGGAGATGACTCGTCCACAGATAGGACCGTAGGAAGAGATTTATTTGAACCGACTGTACCCACATGAGGAGTTTCTTGTTCATTTGGACTCTCAATATTATTAATAGTATCACCCATATCTTCTACATAAAAGAATAAACATGATATCTATTTATCACCTCTAAATAAGGAAAGAACTTATGCTGTAAAATCTATTTAATCACATGTAATAAAGCAAAGAACTCATACGGTAAAATCATTTAATAAGCAAGCAAAAAAGCTACTAGCATTGATTTTGAACAAACAAATACCTAAAGAAGCTAGTAAAATTTCTATTAGAGTTCAATATGAATGTAATCAAAGCTAAGCTCAACTTCAGCTCATTTCAGTTTCCTCAAGCTTAAGTTGAGCTCGAATTTGAATCTAATAAAATCATTCAGATATTACTTGAATTGATTTAAGATTAAATCAAGACTAATTTCAGTCATATATAGATTAAACAAGCATATATACATAAGAATGTCCAGATCTGACTCAGTAGATTATCAACCTAGCATAATTATTTTAATCTAAGCAGACATAGTAAGCATCTAAGTCTCCTTTAAACTTGCAACCACAGTGGCATTGTTCAAGCGGGCACTGTTTGAACTTTTGGATTTGTATTATGATTTATGATGCAGGTTCTCATGTTGTTTTTATCTGAAACTGGATCATCTTAGTATCTTTGCAGACAATATTATACAAACGCTAGTATTATACAAACTGGATCATCTTAGTATCATACTTCACCAGGATTGGTTGATGAACGCTATGTTGCTGTGTTGCGGGTCTGCGGCTGCCGGGCTATGTGTAGACTGCACAGAAGAGAGACGCCGAGACGCTGTCGCCGAGTGATGCACTGATGTGGGCCGCCAACTTGAAGTAGTTGGTTGAAGTGATGCACTGATTAAATAGAGGAATACGAGCGTGTGCTGCCGCTCCGGCTACCGACTGCGTGTAGAGAAGAGAGGCGTCGTCGCAGATTTAGGCGTGTAGAGAAGAGAGATTAGGATTTAGGACTGTGTAGAGAATAGAGAAGAGAGGCTCACCGCTCACCACCGACCACCGGGATTGGCTGACGAACTCGTTGTAGCTGCCGGCTGCGTGCAGAGAAGGGAGACGCTGTCGCCGTCTCGTTGAGTGATGCACTGATGCGGGCCGCCGACTTGACTCGTGAGGAAGAGGGGAGAGCAAAGCGACGCGAATAGATTAGGGATTTAGGGCATTCATTAGAAATTCTAATTTAGAATATTAGATATTTGAAATTTTAGATGTAATATATATATTTGATATAAAATTACAATATAGCCCTCATATATGTATATTGTATCCGCGGATAGGCGGATAGGCGGATAGGCGGTGCGGATACACAGGCAAATCCATATCCGCACCGTATCCGCACGGATATAAAATTTCTAGATCCATATTCGTATCCATATCCGTTTTTACTTGCGGATACAGATCGGATACAGTACGGATGTGGTTTTTAATTGGCGGATGCGGATAGAATTGCCACCCCTAGTTTTGATGTTTATTACATGATTAAATTAGAATACATTGAACCTAAGGTTGACATGCATGATTGGAGTGAACATGATAAGAAAATGTTTCAATCTTATGGAGATGCTATGTATTCCATATTTTGTACCTTACCTAATAGAATCCTTGATAAAGTTATGCATTGTACATCCGCATTTGATATTTGGGTACCATTAAACATGCTATATGATTTTGCAAAAATCGAAGAGATTACTACTTATGTTGAAGGTGGTGATGACAATGGTCATCCATCCACTACTAACGTCTCTTGTGATGCCCATAGCATTTTCGGTCAAAGAAGCACGCTTAAAAGTAGGAAAAGAAAAGTCAAGTGCTTCCTTTGCCAAGAGAAGGGACATATTAAAAAAAATTGTCCCTTGATGAGAAAGAAATCTAAGTAGGAGAAGAAAGTCTCCAATTTCACTTTAGAATCAAGTGGAGCCTCCTCATGTGATGACAATGAAGCCACCTCAAAATTATGCCTCATGGGTATTAACGATGAGGTAAAGTCTTCCGCTTCTTGTCATAATAGTGATTCTAGCAATTCAAGCTCATTTAACATGTCTTATGATGAGCTAGTTGATGAATGTAGAAAAATGTATGAATTGCTCATGAAAAAGAACAAGGAAATAAAGAAAGTTAAAAAGGAGAATTCTAAGCATACTAGTCACTTGCATGCCTTAGAAGTTGAAAATAAAAAATTGAACACTAGTATGCTTGATACATGCCATGATGATTTGAAGCTTGAAATTAAGAACTTAAAACATAGAAATGAAAAGTTAGAGATTGAAAATGATGAATTATTAAATAAGACGTCCAAAATTAGAAATGAAAATGAGAGCCTGAAAAATAGTTTAAAACTTAAGGGTAATGATTCTTCAAATGATTTCAAAATGGAAAATGAGAGTTTGAAAAATGAAAATTGTTTGTTGAGATCTCAATCTCATGCACTGCATAAGTCCATTAATGACATGAAAAATGAGGTTCTTCTCTTGAGTAAGAAAACACATAATTTATCCAATGTTTTATCCTTTAGAAATTATAGGAAGAAAAATATTTCATCTAAGAATGCCCAAGCTCATCATGCCTCTTATGCCAAGCATTCTAACATTAGACCTCATGTTCACATGAATGGTAAAAAGAAAGAATTTCATGGACATTGCTTTTGTTGTGGCATATATGGCCATGCTATTTATGATTGTGCATTCAAGAAAAAAGTGTAGTTAGGACACTTTGGATTCCTAGGCCATCTAACCCACAAGGATCCAAAGCCATTTGGATACCAAAAGTTTTATGCTCTTTTGTAGGGGGAGCCACCACACAGGGTAATGAAAATTGAAGAATTGAAGTTGACCAAGAAATTGAAGGAATGATCCTTACATGGTTGTAACTTCAAAGTCTTCACCTAGTCTAGATGCCTTAGGTTTAAGAATTGGCATCTAAATCACTTGGTATCATCACCTTTTCTCTCACTACTAGAAACTTGGTCTTCAGCAACGGCTATCAGCAACGGCTGCTCAAGCCGTTGCTATTTGCAACGGCTTTCTTACGGCCGCCCGAGCCGTTGCAGATATCTATATCTGCAACGGCGTTCTAACGGAAAACCGAGCCGTTGCTGATTATTTTAATTATAAGCAACGGCGTTCATACGGATAGGCGAGCCGTTGCTGATGTTTTAATTTTCAGCAACAGCTTGCTAACGGATAAGTGAGCCGTTGCTGATAATAAATTATCAGCAACGGCTTTCTAACGGGCGAGTGAGCCGTTGCTGATAAGTTTATATAGGGCACGCAGCCGCGCCCGACCCTTCTTCCTCCCGCTGCTGCCGTCGCCGCTCCTGCTGACACCGCTCGCCGCTGCTGCCGACGCCGACGCCTCTCGCCGACGCGCCGCTGCCGCTACTGCCGGTATGTTGATCGGCCGGCCTATACCGTTTCGGCCGGAGATGTTAAAATCCGACCGAAACCCTATTTCTAGGGTTTCGGCCGGCGGCGGTCGGACTATGGCCGCCGCCGGACCTTCTACAGTGGCCGGACAGTGTGTCCGGCCACTGTACGCCGGCGCCGGAGGGTGGACTCCGGCGCCGGAATATATATATATATATTTATTGTTTTGAAATTGATAATTAATTATTTTATAAATGTTAATTAATTGTTTAGATTAATTGTTTAATTTGTTAGATTAATTATTAGGGTTTAGATTAATTTCGGACGCGCGCCGAAATCGTCCACTTCGGACGCATGCCGGAATCGTCCAATTCGGACTCGCGCCGGAATCGTCCACTTCGGACGCGCGCCAGAATCGTTCAATTCGGACTCGCGCCGGAATCGTCCACTTCGGACGTGCGCCGGAATCGTCCACTTCGGACGCGCGCCGAAATCGTCCAATATGGACTCGAACTGTCTCGAAACATTTAGAAAATAATCATCCATCCGACGAGTTGATATGTTTCACGTACGCATCGACGAATCGGATATGATTTAGCAAAACCTTAGATCCGTTCGGGGATTGTATGTTCGTGTAAAAGAAGTAGATGATCTTTTATACGACGTACAATTCTTGAATTGTCCCTGATTGGACAATTTGGGAATATAGTTATTTGTACCGCACTTACGTTTTTATTTTAACTGTTAACTAATTATTCTAAATTTCGGCAACATCTCTCTTGTTCTCCGATACGCGCCCAGATGATATGCGTATTCGGAGAACTGTAGGGAGATGCTGTCGAAATTTAGAATAATTAGTTAACAGTTAAAATAAAAACGTAAGTGCAGTACGAATAACATAAATCCCGAATGGAATAGGACAATCTCACCTAAGACATTAACCAAAGAAATTGTCATTGATTGACAGAATCATGTCGGCTGATCGAAGTTGGATGTACCGTCTTGATCGTGGAGCTTTAACGAATGAGTTTCGATTAGGCGTAACGTACTTCCTAAATTTCGCCTATTCGAATCGGAATTTCGTTAGCATGGGTGATCAAATCCGATGTCCGTGCCGCATTTGTTCGAATGGACGATTTTTGAGTTTGTTAGTGGACCGTCGCGACTTGTGTCGTGCTATAGCGGATATTTTGTTAACGGGTATAAATTTCACACGGTTGAATATTCATCTACAAAAAAGACGATGAATGCTGGGGTCTGCGTGAAAGGGACAACCTATGTTGAATGTGATATGGATTTCTATGGACTAGTGGAAGAAGTGATAGAGTTGCACTACTTCGGCTTGAAATCAGTGTTCCTATTTAGATGTCATTGGTTCGATACAACAGAAAGGGGCATGAAAGTTCATCAAAAATACAAACTTGTTGAGGTTAATTACAAATCGAAATTGGCAGCAAATGAGCCATTTATATTGGCATCACAAGCCGAACAAGTATATTACGCGAAGTATCCGGCTCGAAATAAAGATAGAGCAGATTGGCGTGTAGTCTGTAAGACAAAAGGTAGAGGAAAAATTGATCCGATAGTAGGAGAAAATGATCCTCCTGGTTTCTATCAAGAAGATGATCTTCCTGCTGTGGATCGTATTATTCCAATACTCGAGGATGCAGACACAACGTCAATTCAATTAGAAGTTGAATATGCTGATGATGACGATCATGAAATTGAGGAAGCTGGAGATGAAGAAGATGACGAAGAGGAAGAAGAGGAAGAAGAAGAAGAATTCGAAGACTATTATTCAGATGATGAGGAATAATTGTAAAGTATATATATTTTATTAAATATATCTCTACTATTTATACAATAATCTGATTATATGTCTGTTCGACAGATATGTCTGGTCGTGGTTATCGACGCAGGAGAGCTTCGGAGTCTCCGATCGGTGAGACTCCAGCACTTACTCATGCTGCTGATCCTCCTGTTGCTGATCCTCATGAGGATGATACTGCCGAGGCTAGTACATCCAGACGCAGGCGGCCACGCGGGCCGAACAGGTGGCAGCCTCCACCAGCCACAGAGTCACGTAGATTGATCAGCGTGATTGGGGAGCGGTAATATATCATGAATTATGAATCATTACAAATTCATTATATCATAATATAATATTAAAATTTATTTTTGTTGTGCAGGTTCGAGCAAGAAGAAGTGCCGAGGAGCATTTCTTCTACTATTCGACGATACATGCACGGGGCATGGCCTACGTGGTCTCACGTGCCTAGCGAGCACGTCGACATGTTATGGCGCGAGTTTGAGGCACGTATTTTTTTTTTTTTACATGCATGATGATATATTAAGAATTGGTACTGATATTATTATTTTGCAGGCTCGCTATACATGGGCCGAGGACCAGAGGTCCTTCATTTACGCTGCCTGGGAGTCTATTTCCCGGGCAAGGTACAACGGGCAGCTGGGGCAGGCTCGGTCCCGAGCGATGGCCCGAGCTGGGACCACTAACATCGCGGAGACTCGGGGATACGGCCCCAGTTGGATTACTCCGGATATATGGGACCAGCTCGTGGGGATATGGTCGACGGATCGATGGCAGGAGGTTTCTCAGAATGCGGCTAGAAATCGCATGTCGGGGGGAGCAGCGCGTCACACCGGCGGCTCTGTTGCATTTGCAGTGCACGCAAACCGTATGGTAAGTATATCGTTTAATTATATATTTTATTTGTTATTATGTGTACTAATTAATATATTTGTTTTGTAAATGTAGACGACGGTGTCGGATGACGGGACTGTCCAGCGACCCTCCCCGATGGCGGTGTTTGAGCGGACTCACCGTCGAGCACATGGGACGGGGGAGTACATCGACAACCGCGCTGCATACATTGTGGTAATTATATATTTGTTTAAATTATTCATTATATATTTATAATTTAAGTTTTATGATAAATATTAAACAAAAAATCAAACTCGAGTAGGAGACGTACAGCCAGAGGGTGGTGCAGCGCGGGGGTACCCCCGAGGACTTTGACGCAACATCGTGGGTCGAGGCCGCAGGTGGCTGGGATCATGGCCGCGTATATGGCTTCGCAGATAGTGGTCATGCGCGAGCCGTGCTAGGGCCACTTGGGGCACCGACCCCTCCGGTCGCTGGTGAGCGGCTGTCCACCTCTAGATCCAGTTATGATCATAGTAGCAGAATAAGGACTCTAGAGGAGACGGTCGCGCGTCAGACTCAGATGATGGAGGAGATGCATGCTATGCTACGCAACATGTCAGGTCATCCCGCAGCAGGCATCTCTTCGGCATCATCTAATCCATCGTCCTCGAGTCAGTCCACGCCGGTGTACACTCAAGCACTCCAGACCCCGCCATATGATCCAGACCATCCTCCATCGTCATCGTGAGATTTTTTGTTTGGATATTGAACTTGTTACTAAGATATTGAACTTGTTTAACTTATTTTGTTTGGATATTGATACTTCAATTTTGCATTTGAATTGTTTTTATACTATCGTGGATAATTATCAATATAAATATAATTGTTTTGATGTATATCTTGGTGTGTTTGTGATGTGTGAATGAATGTGTGTATGAGGGTATGGGTGTGTGAGTTATGTATCAGATAAATGTATCAATGTATCAATGTATCAATGTATCAATGGAAATTAGAAATTTGAAATTTTTCTGCTTGCAGGTATAGGTCATCAGCAACGGCTTTCCCACGGCCGTCCGTGGGAAAGCCGTTGCTAAAAGTGTATCGACAGCCGTTGCTGATGACCTACAGCAACGGCTTAGCGACAGGGTTTTACTAACGGCGTTGCTACGGACTCGAGGCCGTTGCTATTAATGTTATCAGCAACGGCTCCGGGTCCGTGGTAAAACCGTTGCTGATAATATTTTTAGCAACGGCCCGAGCGGCCGTTGCTGATAATGTTTTGAGCGACGGCCCGAGCGGCCGTTGCTGATCCGTTGCTAAGTCATCAGCAACGCGACTTTCTGTCACGGCTCTATTGCAACGGCTCGGCCGTTGCTGATGCTCTTCAGCAACGGCTCAGCAACGGCCTCAGCCATTGCTGATGCCCATTTTTCTAGTAGTGTCTACTTGTATGCTTGAAGATGGTGTTTATGATACATGCTTAAAATTAATTGATTTTCTCCGCTCTTAATATATTTCAAATGATTTTTGATTTTTTTTTTATTTCCGGTCTTTTGGAGACCTATGTGGCCTGTAATGGGCCTAAGTGACCTTGCGGTTCTAAATCGTAGGCTCATTGTGGCCTTTCGATTTTCAACCAATAGGATTGGTTGGAGATCATGTTTTCATATTTATTATTTTTGTGATCTCTTAAAATTCGTTTTGGTATGACTTGATTTTATTTAAAACAGATTTCGAACTATTTAGCAAAGTTGGATTTTGAATAAAATCTTTGATGCGTGCTTTGCTATCTAGAATGATTAACTTGCTTGAAATAATTATATCATTATGTTACCAATGATTTCCTCATGCAAGTTAAATCTAAGATTAAATGGAAGACTAACTGGAATGAAAAAGATTAGTTTGGCTAAATTTTCAAGTATAAGATATAACTTCGATAAATTCAAAATCTTAGTGTTATACCTAAATGTTTAAGCTTAAATTATGTCTTTGTACTCATGATTAGAATTGCATGTTAAACCCTTGAATTCTCATGAGTAGGTAGGATTTTAGTACTTAGGCAAATTTCATTGAATGAAATTTGCTCTAGGTTGATACTTATTATTAGAGAGATTCCTTTAAGTCCAAACTAGTTAAACATATTTAGAGATCTTATTCCTCAAATATTTTATATCTTAAGATCTCTTTGATTCATTTTGATATCATGATAACTTCTTTAAAATGAATCTTTACTATCTAGCATAGGTTGAGATTTTTAAATGAAATTTTTGCATTCACCATTTGCTATTTAGTATGTTAGCTTGCTAGTTGGTATATAATTTCATTATGATACTAATGAAGCATACTTGCAAGTTGAGAAAGTGGTAAAATTTGGAAGGCTAAAGGAAAATTAAAATAAAGTAAAGTTTTTGAATTTCTCAAGAAATGGGGTATATGAGTTTTATTTTGGTAAAATTCTTACATAACATCTCTATTTTCTTCGTAAAATGATTTCTCTATGCTCATGAATAATTTTGCATGATAATTGATTAAAATCTCATGAGTAGATAAAATTTCGATACTTAGGCAATTTCATGAAACCTTGTTTAAATGAAATGAGCTCTTGGTAGAATTTCTTCTTAGAGACTTCATTTTAAGTTGAAACTTGATAAACATGTTTGAGCTTACTCATGATTTACATCCATGTGGTTAAAATTAAAAAAAAATCATATGTAAATGGATAAAATGACAACTAGGTCACCTTAGGAGACTCAAAATTGAAAAAGTTTGACCTAAGTCAACAACTTGACTTAGAAATCTCATTTTGAGTTCAAACTTCACAAACATATTTAGATTTACTAATGTTAGGTGTTCATGTGCTTATATTTGAAAAACCATGAGTAAATGTTAAAACTTGATACTTAGCAATTTCATGTTATCATGCTTATTTTTGAATGAAATCGCGCTACGGTAAAATTTTGACCAAACGATGTCATTTTTATTTCAAACTTGATAAACATGCTTTAAATGATTATATCTTGATATTTAGAAAGTTGGAATGAAAATTGAAAACTTTTGAAAAATAGATAATATTTACGAAAATGCCACTAGATTTTAGCTATTTTTAGAAAAATGCAGAAAATTGATTTTTCAATGATTCTTAAAACTGCATGTTCTCTGAAAAATTTAGTTTCTTCAGTAAAAATTTCAAAACTTTTCAGTAAGAATATGATTTGATATGGGTTCTCGAAATTGAATTTCAAAACTTTAAAGTATTGTTCTTTCCAAATGTTTATTTTACCGATACTTTGATTTTTGGTCCAATCTTCGAATGAGACTTCAAGTATGATATTTTCAACTCACTTTTGGTATCGTTCTAATATTTTAGATAGAAAAATCATTTTAGAAATAATTTTTGACTCCTTGACCGATACTTGAGTTAGTACATGATTCCTAGTTTTGGTTTTTGACTATCTCTTCGTGATATCATCTATTAATTAGTCTCTCATTCGATATGTTGCTTTCGTCCCTTGACTTGGTTGATTTTGGCTTTCAGTCTCAACCTTGATTTTAATTATCTTTTCTAGCCCTTTTTGATTGATGTCAAAAGGAGAAGAAAAATATAGGTAAAGGGGAAGAAAATATAGAAAATCCATGCATTTAGATAGGGGAAGTTCTATTATATAAATATGCATGTTGATAGGGGGAGAAATCCCTTAGTTGATATCCTTTGTGCTTTAATATATATATTTTCTTAAGGATGTTTGTAATCATCAAAAAGGGGGAGATTGTTGGGTTAATATTTTTCAACCTTGGTCTTAATCTTGGTTTTGATGAAAACAAACATGGAACTAATATTTCATTGAGAAATACTTTCAGGTTCCGTATCGGTTTGCGCACGTCGTCCTTGATCGGAAATATCGGAGAAATAAAAAAATCAGAAGGACGTTGGTCGATGCGCTCGAATTCTTTGGGAAGTTAGAGTTTAGGTTTAGGGTGTCTAGATATGTTGTAAATCATCTTTATGATGCAAAGAACCCTAAAATCAAACCCGAACCCCAAAACATGAAAACCCAGAATCCGTCCTGAAATTCACTAAGCCTATGGAGTTCCTTGGAGGGCTATATGACCTAGATATTTTCCTAATATGAAAAATGGCGAAAATTGTTCCTTGGGTTAAAACAAGATGACGATGTATTTTTAAGAATTTTTTGGAAGCTTTTAGCCTACCCATACTTGACTCGAAAGATTAGAAAATTTTCGTTTTCCGAAAATTTGTACTAGACCCCAAAAACTAGATTTTGATTTTTTAGATATTTTTATTGAATCCAAATGAGGGGTAATCCTTATATAACATTTATGTTTTAAAGTTATTAATGTTATATAAGTAGACTTAGCGAAGATGGAATCGAAAAACGAACAAACAAGCAGAAAAAACCAAGAAATGCACCCTGCCCAGGTTCGGTCGACCGACCTAAGGAGAAGGCATTTCGGTCATCCGAACGATGCTAGAATTCGGCAGTAGCCAATTCGGTCGACCGAATATGGTGAAGAATGAGCAGTAACCATTTGGTCAACTAGTTGGTTGACCGAAGTGCGCCCAAAAGCGGCAGAAAAGCTGCGGTCGCTCGGGCAGTCGATCCATCGGTCGATCGATGATCGATCGGCAAGCTATCGAACGACGGAAACAGCTAGTTTTCCGCCCGTTGAGCCTGCTGTTTCATTCCATTTCTTCTTGGCTCTATAAATACCCAAGCCTAAGCCTTTCTTAGATACTTTTGATCACTCCTACACTTCATTGAGTCATCATTGATCAATTCCAACCTTTTATTGGGCCATTTCTTAGAGAAATCCTAGTTTGATCTTTCATGTTTCATGCATTTCCTCAATCACACTTATCAAGGGGCCAGAGATATCTCTCTCATATACAAGAGGGACAAATTCCTTCACGACTACACATATTCCTTTGCATGATTCATTCCATGCCCAACGGTAGCCCTTATTACAACCTGGTTAAAGGTGATGTTAGACTAGGTCAAAACATAGAATTCCTCATGTAGGAATCCATGGTGACATCAGGTTGGAGGACTGACATATCACTATCGTTGAAGATATACTAATGATATAATCCACGTAGTGTTCTCACAGTGGGTCTGTCCGGCAACATGTTCTCCAACATGTCTATGTTCTATCTTTGATATCACATACCCATGATCAGTAAAACATGATCATCGTCAGTCAGACTGCATACTAGTCTTCATTCATTATCATTCCAAGATAATGACTGGCTAGGGTCTGTTTAGAATAGGATTCCAACTGTCTTAGGGTTTTACTATCAAGTCTCGTACTTGGTGACCATTAGGCGGAATCAACCATTTAAGGAATCGCTTATCAAGTCAAACATGCTCATAATGAATAACAAGATAAAGCAAATGTTCCATTTAAAACAAAAGGAAAGTAACATAGTCAATTTGTTCCAAAGGCCTAGGGCACACTACTAACACTTTATTGTTTGAATTGTTGCTCCATTATTATTATATTTTGTGATTTATTTATTTGTATCTTAAGTTGTGAAAACCTAGCTTGCTAGATTTGTGTATTTGTTGGTTGCCTTAGTGTAGAGGCATAAGTCCATCGATGTAAACTTAGTTTGCTAGGGTTAGTTGGAAATACTCTCGGTGTGTGAGGGTAACCCTCGGAGTAGAGGGTCGGAGCCTTAGATTGTAAACCCTCTTGTAGAATACACTTTAAACTAGTAAACTAGAGTTTGAAATCCTAAGCGAGGTGCTCAGGTAGTGGAGTAGGCGGTGTCGCCGAACCACTATAAATACTTGTGTTTGCATTGCCTTTCATTGAGTGTTCGTTTACTTGTGATTCATATTCGCTTCCGCATTTATAACGTTAATTGAGAATTAGTCTAACTAATCAAGTAACCGCTTAAAATCGGAATTAGATTAAAGTTTTTAGATAACATACTATTCACCCTCCATCTAGTATAGGTCATTCGCCCAACACCCTAGCCGTCGGCTTTGTGATGGGCAAGAAGGGAGGGTGTGCGGCTCTCCTTTCGTCCTTCGATGAGGCTGAGATTTCTTGACCCTTGTGGATGGGGAGGGAAGGTGGCGGCCACGTAACACCCCGATTTGAGGGGGGCAACCAACCACCCCTATTTTAATTTTTATTTATTTATATTATTATTATTATTTTTATTAAATATATTTATAATTTATAATTTATAATTTATATAGGTGAGGTGAATGGCCTACACCGGGGGGGTGGGTGGGGGGTGAATAGCGCGTTATGATAATTTTAAGCTTGATTATGGTTTTAATTGTTTCTTTAATTACTTAGGCAAGTTCACAATTCTAGTTGTTAAACTAATGCAGAAGCATTTAATGAAACAATTAAGATCGAAGAACACCACAAGAAGCAATGCAAACAAAAAGGATTTATAGTGGTTCGGCTCCCCGCCTACTCCACTACCTAAGCACTCCGCTTAGGATTTCAAGCTCAATTTACTACTTTAAAGTATATCCTACAAGAGAATTTACAACTAAGGCTCCGACCCTTTCTCTCGAGTATTACCTACTCCCCCAGAGTACCTCCGACCTCTTCTCCCAAGGACTACACAACTAATCATAGTAAATTAAGTTTACATCGGTGGACTTATGCCTTTACACCAATGCAACCACCAGACTTACAAGATCTACAACTTTCAAATACATAGAAATAGCTCACAAAATACAACAATAATTGAGAAAATAAACCAAACAAGTTATACTTCGCTCCAACACAAGTTCCCTAGTCCACTTGATGCCTTTAGATGATGAATCGATGGAGAGCAAAAGACCAAATCAAGGAGAGAGCTTCAAACTATGGTTTCCTCAAGAAAATAACTCAATCAAAGCTTAGAGGGGTCAAAGAATGTCTCAAGGTGTTCAAGAAGACTTAAGGACGACTTAGAACCCATTTATATAGAGAAACATAGGTTGAGATTTCAGGTTGAACGTCATACAGCCACTAAAAAAAGTTGTTGGTCCCGTCGGTCGATCTTCGGTCGAAGTTCGACCAACCGAGGATCGACAGAGGATTGTCCGAGCTTCGACCGAACTCTTACTAAAATTTTCAGCCAATTCTAGTAGATCCTGGGTTGATCCTGGAAGCGTCCCTGATTGAGCTAAGATTCGATTGACGAAATTAAATTTTTAGCATTTTTCAACCTTTTCAGCATTTTAGGTTATTGAGTGTTGGGTTCAATTTTTAGGATTCTTTTGCATCATGTTGAGGATAATACATTCATTCTAGACACCCTAGACCTATATACTCTAACTTCCCGATGGATTCTGAGCATCGACGAGAGTCCTTCCGATTTTTGCATATTTTGTTGTTTTTTTGATCGCGGACGTCGCGCTCAACCCAACTTGGAATTTGAAATCATTTCTCTATAAAAACACCAGTTCCATGTTTTCTTATCATCAAAACTGATATTAAGACCAAGGTTGAAAACCTTAGGCCAACAATCTCTCCTTTTTTGATGATGACAAACACTCTTATAGAAAATAATTTCAATAAACATAAAGAGTACCAAACATGGGATTCCTCCCTCTATCAATATGCATATCTAAATAATATTACTCCCTCTATCTATATGCATGGTTTTCCTATATTTTTTCCCCTGTTCTCCTAGATTTTTTATGCTTGTCGACGCTCAACTTGAAATCTGAAATCATTTCTCTATAAAAACATCAGTTCCATGTTTGTTATATCAAAATCGAGATTAAGACCAAGGTTGAAAATCTTAGGCCAACAATATATAATTATAAACATTATAAGTTTATAAGTTTATATAATTATATATTATATATAATTATAAATTTTATAATTAAACTATGATGTTTAGTTAGAGTACACACGAGAGGCTTGGTTGTCCATATTGTATGGAATGAACAAAAATTTTAGTCTTTAAAATGGACAAAAAATTTCTTACTTTGACTGTTATCATCAATTTTTGCAACTCAATCATTCATACCGAAGAAATAGAGAAAAATTCATCAAGGTACACAATGGAGAAAGACAGACCACTTCCATGTTTGTCTGGTAATCAAATGTTAGCTCGAGTTTTTGTTTTACTGAACATCACCTTTGAAGAGGTTGACAGAATCAGTGGTTTTGAATAAAGACACAATTGGGTCAAGAAGAGTTTATTTTGGGAACTTCCTTATTGGAGCACATTGAAAAGAATATGTTTGAGAACATTTATGATACTACATTGAGCGTTGCAAGAAAAATAAAAGATAACGTGAAGCAAGAATGAAGTCCAAATTATATTGCAAATAGGGATGTCAACGGGGCGGGGCAAGTACGAGGAATGCCTACCCGCTACCCGCCCCATGAAGCATATATAATACTCATACCCGTTTAATTCTCCGCAGGTATCAAAAATAAGTAGCCATTTAATTCACCATTGGGGGGCGGATCCCCACAGATATTGGCGTGTATCCATGACACTTTGAAAAACATAAATTACAACATTTTATTAAAATTCAAACTCACAATAATAAAATAAATATCAACAACATAAGTTCTAGGATAAAAAAGAGAGTAGATAAACACATTATGAACAACATAAAGGTCTTCAAGCATTTCTCAACAACAACGTAAGGTCTTTTTGTAATTATACTTATATTCGTGGGTACGGATACTATAATATTCGTACCTGCCCCATATAATAAACGGATAAAAAAATTTACCCACGATATCCCTGCGGATAGGACATTAAGCCCCATACCCGTCATAAATGGATAAATACCTGTGGGTACCCGCTTAAACGGGTATCATTGCCATCCCTAATTGCAAAAGTTCACTACCAAAATTCAAGCAATCTGCGACGATAATTTTGCGACGGCACGATAGCGGTCCAGATGCGGCGGTTCTCGTATGCTGGCAACAAGGGTCGTAAAGTCGCCACATTTGCGACGGCCTTGCGACCAAAAAATTTCCCATCACAAAATTAATAATCGTGCAACGGCATGGCGATCGCCTTTTGCGACGGCACTTTGCCGTCGCAAAACCATTAGGGATACAATATTTAATTCGTGCACAATCCCTTTTTTCTTCTCTCTTTATCTCTCCAGCCATAACCCTAGCCGCTGTCGGCTAGGGTTTCGGGGTTTCGATCGACCATTGCAAAAGAGGAGGGCCGATCAGCCCTCCTTGATGTCGTGCGATAGGCTAACAATGGCTATGGTTTTGATCGACGATTGCAAAAAGAGGAGGGTCTAGCCGACCCTCCCTTCCACTTGCCACGAATTCCTAGTAGGTGGGAGGGTCGACGACTCTCCTTGATGCCACGTGAGAGGTCGACCTCTCTCTTTCTCTCTCCGGCCAAAACCCTAGCCGGTGTTGACTAGGTTAGTGATTGTAAAAAGAGGAGGGTCAACCTGCCCTCCTCTCTCTCTCTCTCTCTCTCTTCAACACCCTAGCGACCATCGACTATGGTTTCGGGTGGCGATTGCGAAAGAGGAGAGTTTCGGGTGGCGGCTAGGATGACATGACCCGCAACGTATGGCTTTAATAGTGCTCTTGATATGGTTATGCTAGTTGATCACCTCTAGTTTTGTATGTCCTTCCTTTAGTAAAAAGATTTCATACAAACACCATTTTCAATTCTATATTTATTTATCTTCTTGACATTCTTGATTGAAGAATGGATTTTTATTATATAAATAATTGGGTTATTAGACGAACATGACCTCAACTTTCACGAATTTTTTAATTTTGGTCAATCCTTTGATTGGTCTCAATTGTATATAAGAACTTACGAATGGATTCCAATTATAGCCCGCCGTCTATCAATCGTGATTAACTCCGTTATTTTGCTGACGTGCGATCCATAAATGATTTAAAAAAAAATTATTCGCCATGTCACCCGGTACAAATCAAGTTACTTTTTAATGGGTCCTCTCTCTCTCTCTCTCATACACACACTAAGAAGTTGTTTAAAGAGGGACAGGGATTACACTCACTCTCTCTCTCTCTTCAACACCCTAGCGACCACCGGCTATGGTTTCGGGTGGCGATTGCGAAAGAGGAGAGTTTCGGGTGGCGGCTAGGATGATATGACCCGCAACGTATGGCTTTAATAGTGCTCTTGATATGGTTCGATCTGCTAGTTGATCACCTCTAGTTTTGTATGTCCTTCCTTTACTAAAAAGATTTCATACAAACATCATTTTCAATTCTATGTTTATTTATCGATCTTCTTGACATTCTTGATTGAAGAATGGATTTTTATTATATAAATAATTGGATTATTAGACGAAAATGACCTCAACTTTCACGAATTTTTTAATTTTGATCAATCATTTGATTGGTCTCAATTGTATATAAGAACTTACGAATGGATTTCAATTATAGTCCGCCGTCTATCAATCGTGATTATTTCCGTTATTTTGCTGACGTGCGATCCATAAATAATTTTAAAAAAAATTATTCGCGTACAAATCAAGTTACTTTTTAATGGATCCTCTCTCTCTCTCTCATACACCCTAAGAAGTTTAAAGAGGGACAGGGATTACACACAGACACACACTCTCTCTCTCTCTCTCTCTCTCTCTCTCTCTCTCTCATACACACTGGACAGGGATTACGCTAAGAAGTTGTTTCAAGAGGGACAGGGATTACAGTGGAGACGGCGGCAGAAACGGAGGATAGGGGACAAAGCAGCGGTAGGCGTTGTGGACGACATGGCGGAGGGCATGCAGTGCATGGACCATCCTTACCGCAGTAACCCAAGCAACGCGTACCCTTCTTCTTCTGACGCCATTAATGGCAGCAGCAACGTCAACAGGAGGCGCTCCACATCATCATCCTCGCTCATAGGGGATGGAGACGTCGCCAAGCAACGACAACCTGGCATAGTGGATGTAGTAGGCTGCGCCACAGGCGATCGGAGGCTGTCCGGGACGATCTGGAGAGTTCGAATGGCACTCAGGCATCGTCCTCGTTGGGAGGAAGGTATCCAGATCCATATCGGTGGGGTGTAAACCAGAGCTTCTCGAGCGACTTCGAGTGCATCTCCACCGAGTTCGGTGACTGCACCCTCCGCTGAGTCGAGTCCCACCGCGAAGCCAAGTCCAAGATCGTGCTGCACCTCAACCCCGACGGCGACCCGCAGTGGCCGACGATGAAGGAACGGGTCAAGTGCAAAACACATGCCGATGTTTCCTTTGTGAGCTTGGTTTTTTACCTTTCTTGTTTATTTTGTCTATTATTACTCGATCACTAGAATTCATCCGCTACTTATTTCTTCTGCTTCTTCTTTCCGCTAATGATTGCATTACAAATTTGTTGGTCGTTTGGATGCAAATGTTGCTAGAGCGAGTGAGATGATGATTCTATCTCTCTCTTCTTTTATTTGGCTTTTATTTTTTTTCCAAAATCTGATTTGTTTTCCTACTTTTATTAGCTTCCCTCTTGATTGATTCTCTCTCGTTTTCCTTCTCCTCAGTTGCCATGTGCGACATGAATGCAAAGCTCAGAAAAGTTGCATGATTTCCTCGAACTTTTAGTGTTTGCTGCACTTGTGCATGAAGAAAGGGCGGAGGGAAGATGAGGGCAGCAAACGAGGTGTTCTTCTCGGTGCTTTACTGATAAATATACATATCTTCCAACTTCCAAGCATAACTAGGAAAGTAATTTAGTTCTCATACACTTTATGGATTCATAAAATTGAGGGTTACTGCGGTAAGGATGGCCCATACACTGCATGCCCTCCGCCATGTCGTCCACAACGACTACCGCTGCTTTGTCCCCCATCCTTCGTTTTCGTCACTGCCGCCACTGCAATCCCGCGATGCAAGGCTCGAGAGAGAGAGGTGGAACATATTAAAAAGTAACTTGATGTGTATCAATTGATAAGGCGAATAAATTTTTTAAAAATTAATTTTGGATTGCCAGGTCAGCAAAACAACAAAGATACTCACAGTTGGTTGCTGATGGGCTATTATTGAAATCAATGCGTAAGTTCTTATATACAATTGAGATCAATCAAAGGATTGATCAAAATTGAAAAATTCGCAAAAGTTGAGGTCATTTTTGTCTAATAACCCTAAATAATTCGATACTGAATTGGATAAATTTTTACCTTTACATAATTCTTTCAGTGAATGAATTGTTGGCTTGAGTTACTCTCTTCCTCTTCGTGTTTGTTTTAGAATTTTAAACCTATTCGAGTTGCTTAAATTGCAAGACATTACACTTCTAGTTGTTGAAAGGAACAATATAGTATCAGATCAATTACTTAATTGTATGTTAATACTTAATAGTTGATGCATTGATGCTTCTTACTTATTAGAGTAAAATTTTGTTGATGATTCCTTCCCTGCAACATATGTAGTTTTTACTCTATTCTTGCTTTCATATGAATCTATGTACTCATCAAGCATGATTTTTCGATTATTACCTGGGTGTCAGCCCTATCTCTTATTATAAGTCAATCACACTGTGATTCAGTTGGTAAAAGATGAAGCGAGCGGTGTCCGGAAGATCTCACTTGTGGAGGGACAATCATATTAGCCGCAAGAACTCAAAATGGCTTGAAGAAAATCTTGAAAGTAAGAAGTACCATCTTGCACAATTATATGTATTGATGAATTATCCTAAGATTGATATCTTCATTCAACAATTAACACAGACATTCGTGCATAAGTATCTCATCTCACTAAGGAAGAATTAGAAAGAATGAATAACACAGAATTTCTGAAAATATGGTCAAACGAATATTTCCAAGAAACAAATAACAAACTATTCGAGTTAGCATGTGGGCCTTCACGACTAATGTTATTCTATAACATATACTTTGTAAATGAATATAAATTTCATACAAGAGAGTACTCAACCACAAAGAAGATAATGAATATCAGTGTTTGTGTGAAGGGCTCCACTTGAATTGATTGTGATTGTGATTTTTATAGTATGCTTGAGGAAGTACTTGAGCTTCAATATTCTGGGTGCACAAAATTATACTATTCAAATGTCACCGGTTTGACACATCACAACGGGCGACTCAAATTCATCTAATTAAAGTATAAGCTTGTTGACATTAATTATAAATCTAAGTTAGCGTCAAATGAATCATTTATTTTGGCATCACAAGCCAACAAGTATATTACACAAGGTTGTGAGCCAAACACTTGAAGATGAAAATTTAGTCGTTGCACAAGGTCTTTGTGAAGTAAGTGTTGATGTTGGGCGAATGGCCTACACTAGAAGGGGGGGTGAATAGTATGTTACACTAATCTTAAACCTATATTTGGTTTTAAACATTTTCTTGATTACTTAGGTTGATCATGATTTTAAGCAAGCGGAAGCAAAGTAAACAAGCAAGCACACGCCAAAGTATCAATGCTAACACAATGATTTATAGTGGTTCAGCAACACCGCCTACTCCACTACCTAAGTACCTCACTTAGGATTTTAAACTCTACTTTACTAGTTTAAGTGCATCATACAACAAAATTTTCAAGCTAAGGCTCCGACCTTCACACCCAACGGTTACTCTCACACATTGAAAGTACCTCTAACACCTCTTCTCCTAACGACTACACAACTAATCCTATCAAACTAAGTTTATA
Organism: Canna indica; assembly: GCA_034359265.1. NCBI lineage: Eukaryota > Viridiplantae > Streptophyta > Magnoliopsida > Zingiberales > Cannaceae > Canna > Canna indica. The sequence continues at coordinate 65,521,658 of CP136890.1, read as the reverse complement.
CCGGTGGACTCATGCCTCTTCACTAAGGAAACCACCAAACTCACAAACCTAGAAACTTAGGTTTAGACACTTTCAAATATAAGGAAATAAACAATAAATGTTACAACCCGTTTGATGGGATAACTGACCCATCAACTTCATAGACCAACCTATTGGTCTAATTAAAATGCTTAAGTTGAAGTTGATGGTAGCACACCCATCAAGCCTTATAAGCTAATATCATATTCAACATACTTCCCATGTGGGACTAAACTGGGGTATTACAATCTCCCCCACTTATGTCTTGATGTCATCGTCAAGACCCAACTCGAGTCTAACACGTAGCCCAGAATCATACCCAAGTTGGCGGCATGTGAGGCATAGCCTAGTAGTGGCTCCATCCTATCACCTGGGCAGCCCTTTCTCACATAGGCTTCCTCACCTCCACTTCCCCCGGTGGGTTAGGGCTCCAGGGTTAGGTCTCAGGAAAACATGCCCCATTGCTTCTAGTGTAGAGATCTGAATCATGGGTTTAATAACTGTCCTTGCGGACATAATGTCTGCTATAGTTGTAAGGAGGTAGGTCACAGGAGCCGAGAGTGCTCCCATAGGGCGTAGGGTTAGCAACAAATGCAGAATAATTTGATAGTTTCCCAGCCAATTGCAACACAGCCACATGCCCCTCGAGTGTTTGCAATTAATCAGCAGCAGTCTCAAGATGCTTCAGGATTAGTAGTCTGAGATCAAGAGGCCACATGGGAGCATGAGGGTTATCCCTAGCCTTTCAATACCACTGTTGCGTGAATTTGGGACCAAATTCTTTTTAGGGGGAGATAATGTTATATCTATATTTTATTTATTTATTTCCGAATTTATATATATATGTATTGGGGTTATTTTGGATTTTTATGTGTTGAGGGGCCTTTTTGTAAAATGGTCGTGCCTAGCTCCCTATAAATAACATCTCTCCGCTCAACCCTAGGTTTGACGTCTTGGGAAACAGTGTTTTCAGATCAAGGCGGCGCGTGATGAGCAGAGGCGGAGCGTGCGGAGTTCGGGGGAGTTGTGTTTTGAGGTAGGATTCTTTCCCGTCTTGTTGGTCATTATTGGTGTTATATAATTTTTCTTCCGGATTTTGCTATTTTTGATAATATTTTTCGGTGATTTGCGTTTTTTCGACGAACCTACCTATTTTTGGAAACTTTTAGTTGGTGGAGTGTTTAGGCCGCCAAGTACCCCCGAGTCCGACGACATTAACTGTACCGTCGGACCACCCTGGATCTGGGCAAGTGGTGCCGCCCAGATCCGAGCAATCGGCGCCACCCATATTCGGGCAACCGGCACCGCCCAGATCTGGGCAGGCGTTGCCCAAGTGTGCCAGCAAGAGCCGGCCCCACCTACCTGGGGGTGGAGCGGCATCTGTTGACGGATGATGTCTGCCCTCTCAAGGCTGACGGCGTCCTGACTGCGCCAGCCACCCCATCGGGGGCGACCGCAACTGCTTAGGGGTGCTGGGTGCATGGTGCAGCACCACCTAGGGTGGGGCAGTGCTGGCCTCATCTCTTTCGGGTGGAAATTTCCACCCGAGGAGGCGGGAGAGGGAGGCGGCCTCCGCCGCCACCGGATCCCCTCTCCGCCATTGCCGTCGGCGGCTCAAGCAAGGGAAAACCTAAAAGAAATAGTGCCCTTGAGCCAATCATATGTTGATGTGTAGGGAACTATTTTTGGTTAATGAATAATATGAAACAATTTTTCATCATATGCTGCATTAATATTTTGTATATATTAGATTGTGATGAACCCCATGAATCTGGACAATTGATTCTAAGGCCATGATGTGATCATGCCAGTGAGACTTGGAATCTAGATGCCCATGTTCTAAATGTTCCCAGTCGTAGGATCACCAATTAGGGAATTGATGATTCCGGATAGACTGGTGTGCTTAGTACATGCCTTATACGATGAGGGGTAACTGATCTCATAATTACCTATGAGCCGTCATTAATGTACAAGTGCAGATGCTCATTAGGGAATAAGTTTACTGAACGGACCTGCTTGAGGAACACGGAATGGAATCCTTACATGAGTGTCAATAGGATGTTCTTCGGGTGATAGTAGATGCAAGCAGTCCTTGGACCTGAGGTTGTCATGGTTACCTTGTGAGTGACGACCCATTGCTTTGGTTCTATCCTTACAAGGCCCTCAGCGTCATGTGTCGAGTATTACTGGGCATGGGAAAACATTCATGGAGGTAGGTGAGCAACCAACATGGAATAGCTTACTCTTGGTGAGAGGAGATAAAGTCATATGTGTCCCTGCAAGTGTCAACTCTAGAATCTCTGGCCAGAGTAGACATGAAAGTCAGAAAGATATTTCCGGCGTTTCATTATTGAGACGACATCTTAGCGGGTGGAATACATATGAATCGACATTAGGGTTTGACACTTTGATCATACCCTAGCCAACTTCGGGACGTTGTAACGGAGGGACTTAGTTGCACGATAACTAATCACCGAACAGCGTTCGATCCCTGTAGATTGAACCTCACACTATCTGGGTAGTCATGACACGTTGCTAGACGTCAATCTTGACTTGTGAGTGGAGTCTCTCATGACCACACTGAAGGGGTTTAGTGGTGGCTCGTAAGATTTGAATAGAAGTTGTTCTATCGGATCCGACTGTCTGTTATGCACAACTCACTGTTGGCTTAGTGTGGGGCCCAATGAGTCACACACAACAGGCTAATCTCGTAATGAACGTTATGAGATAAAGTCCGAATGCGGCACTATATGTCTACTAGCATGGATATGCTGCAACACGATCACAGATCTCGTTTACGAATATGATAGAAAAGATATTTCCTATAGGAACGAATACGTGGGGAAGGAGTTCCTCGGTAACCTTAATTTGTAGGGCATTCCTAAATTGTAGGGATTGACACATGATAAATTTTAATCAATAAGAATTTAATTTATAGAGATAAATTAAAGTTTATATTTAATTTGATTTAATTAATTTTGATTTTAATTATAAATCCATTAAATATAAATTATTATTTTGGAGGCAAACCTCAAAATTTTGAATTCCGAGAAGAGGATTTAAAAGGGGGGGGGGGTCCACCATGGGGGTCACCTACTCCCCTTATAAAAAGATGACCAAACCTCCTTTGAGTGGGGTTAAGCAAATTGGTTAGAGATGTTGGAGAGGAGCAAATGCTTGGATTCTTGAGAAGCTTCTTGAAGTGCAAGACTCCAAAGAGCTCCTCTTGATCTCCATGGGTGGCCGGCCATCAAGCTCCTCCTTGGTGTGAAGCCAATTTGGAGGTCTCTTCCTCTTTGGTGTGTCATCTCCTTCATCTTCTTGGAGGAGTCCAAGTAGGACAGCGAGGTATTCCTTCATCTTCCTCCTCGTTTCGTGGTTTTCTCATCCCCTTTTGGTGCTCGGTTCTTGGTGGAAGGGCCGGCTTCATCTTGGTGCGTTTCGGGGTTGAGCTCCCCTCTTCGTTGAGCCACAATGGGTCTTGGTGTTCGTTGTCCCTTGGTTGCGAGGCGCTTTGTGTGGACCTTCCTTGGAGAATGTGCGCTTGGACGTCTTGAAACGGGGATAGGAGCAGCCTTACCATCCGTGGTATAAGGTATATCTTCTTATTCTACTCGTAGATTGAATTCTTCAAAGATTGCTAAAGTTGATCGCTGGTTTTGGAATAATTTGTATTTTTTTTTAAATTGATTTTTCCGACATGCTTCTTCTTCCCATCCCTATAAAACCCTAGTTTTTTATCTTTTTTCCTTTTTGGATTGTAGTAGTGATATATTTGTTGTAGCAGTGATATATTAGATTGTAGCAGTGTTATTTAGTCTTATACCTATGTGTTGAATAAGATACATGATATATTAGATGTAACAGTGTTTTGATATTGACATAAAGGATAGAGATAAGTATAGATGTTATGGGTTTATATCGGTGTTATAAATTGTTATAAATAAAATACCAGTGTTATATGTTTCACCTATATGTTGATTAAGGGTATTTTTTTAGAAAATTAATTTCAGGGGCTTCCCTAACTAGGATTTTGACATATTATACATGAATTTTTATGTATGTAATCGATGTTCTGGATTCATCGGTGAAGTCAGATTTTCCAAATGAGATCTGTATCATGCGAACAATATGGGGTTTCGTGCTTCATTTTCTGTGCTAAGTATATTTTATTAGTATTTTTAGATTAGAGCTTAAAGTTGTTAATTATTAGTAGATCATCTCACAGACTCCTATGGAATCTACTATATGTAACATTTTTCCTTATTGTGCTATTATTTATTGATGCTTGATTCAGTAATATCCTTTGGAATTCCTTGCATAATTTTTGGAACCATGACATGTAGTGCTCATTTAGATGATATAGCTATTATAACATTGATATTATTATGTTGATTATATTGGATATGTCGTGTGCTAGAAATATGCTCATAGGGTCATTATCATATGTGTTATTTACCTTATGCATTAGGTACAAGTTTGTTAGCCTAAATTCGGTATGACTGGCCAGGGTACGCCATTTACCGCGAAGCCTCACCCAAACCAAACCACATGAACTCATAAACGAGACCTAAACATTTAATCATATCTCAAGGATTTAAAAAGAAATATTTATTTCCAAATAAACCCTAGACTAGCAACTCAACTAAAAACAAATGTTCAAATGGGTTAGTAAAATTTAATTACTAAACAAGACACCTTAAATGACAAAAGTGCGGAAACAAAAAAAAATAAATCGTGTCGACATCACTCAACAACTAAAAAGAAGTAAAAATGACTCAGGTATCCCCCTCGACCACGACATGTCACGAGACCCGCTGTCCTGCCGCCACTAGCCGCGCTACTGCACCCCAGTGCCTCTCTGCTCTATCTCAGGTATTGCAAAAACAAAAGATATGAGGGATAAGTCCAACTGAGACTTAGTGAGTAGATCAATCCTCTATTTCCACCACATCGTCATCATCATGCAATAATCAAAATTATACAAGTAAACATAAGAACATAAAGCATAATTTTATTTGAGCATTTATTTTAGCAGCACAATCATCCTCGTTGACATAAAGCAACCTGCAAGAAAATGTTACCACATATATTATGCATAATGCAACCATCCACATGCTCAACCGGACCCGTCGATCCTCATCGCCACAATGGGTCGGTAGTCGATGCGGCCTACACTCTACCACCCAGCCAGTTTCATCTCTTTAGGACATGCTCTTCCCTCATCGACACGGCTCTTCGGATCCGTCTCTTTGGAGCTTACGTTCCCCTCACCTGTTGGGTCTTCGAACTGTCTCTTTGGGGTATGAACTACCCTCACCACCTAGACTTATGGAATCAGGCCAACACTGTATCTTTGGGGCATAGCCTCCCCTCACTAGCGAAGCATCTGGGAAATGCAACAATCACACCACAACATCACACATGCAGGGAATATAGACATAAGGTAAAGTGTGCTAAACAACAAGTAAATAAGGGTATGTCCAGGACATACCTCAATCTCCGCCTCCTCCCGCAATACATCACGACCATGCAAATATATATATATATATAATGATGCTCAAATCATGATTTCACAGCGTACACAATGAGCATGAAATTAAGGTACAGCACCTCCAAACATCGTAGGAAAAATAAACATGTATAAAATGTAAACAATACAACACCTCCGAATTTTCGTACGTGATTTACACCTGACTTTAGCCCTCCCCTAGCCGTGTCCGCTAGGGCCGGCCTACCCCTTTACTCGAGTGCTCTAGGGGTATAGAGGGTTCGGCCCTCTTGGGTTCCCTAAAGATGTCCTAGGATTCTAGGGTCTCTAGGTGTCTATAGGGTACTCAATTCCCTATTTGTATGTCTCTATAATTTCCCTAAAGTGTAGAATAATTCAAGGTACCCTAAAGTATATTCCTTATGTGTAAAAATCCTATTTTTATTTTCCCCAAATCTGTCCCTAATTGGCCAGCCACCATAGGGCTCCAAAAAGGGCCCTAAAGGGGGAGACATACCCTAGTTCTTCTCCCAAACCCTTCCTTTCATCAAGACCCCAAGCAAGCATCAGAAAACCTCAACAACCATCAAGAATCATCAAGAAAACATCAAGAATTGGAAGAAGAAGGGGATGGCGACCAAATCAGCCAAAAATTCATCCGAAAGAACCGTTGCGATCATGATAGAATTCTCAATACGAATATCGAATTCGATTCACGAAAAATGACGGAATACCCATGACATAGGGGCAGCACAGCATGGATGAAGAAAAGGGGAAAAAGAGGGCAAATCCACTAACCTTTTTCGAGAAACCGAGGATCGTCCTACGTTGAACGCCAACTAACTTGCGAAATCCCGGCTCCGACGGCTCTCCCTCTTCTTGTTGTCACCTCCTCTCTCTCTCTTGGGTGGCGTGCGGCTGGAAAAAACAGTCGTGCGCCCCCCTTTGGTTATTTATGAGCCTTGGCTGGCTCAAATTACCAAAATGCCCTCACTTATTTGCTCGACTTCTAAAATCCATAACTAATTCATTCTAACTCCGAATCAAGTTCCGATTGAAACACTAAATTCAACTCAAGGTCCTCTATCATCCTAGCATTCTAAATCACAGAAATAATATATATATATATATATATATATATATATATTATTTACGGGCATAACAATTCCTCCTTCCTTAAAGAAAGTTCGATCTCGAATTTTGAGATGAAGAAGAGAAGCTCACCTCGGCATCAAAAAGGTACATGTACTTCTCTCTCATATCATTCTCGACCTCCCAAGTGGCCTCCTGCCCTGAGTGGTGTTCCCTACGAACTTTCACCAAGGGGACCTCCTTGGATCTTAGCTTCTTCACCTACTTGTCTAGGATCTCTACAGTCCACTCCTCATAAGAAATGGCTGGATCGACCTCCACCGTAGCAACTGTTGGCCCAAGGGTTCTCCCTAGGCCTTGATCTCTATTTTATTGATTACAAATATGTATTTAATATATTTGTGATGTTTTGAGTTCTGGTTGAGGTTACGATACGTGCGCGAAGTTCGTTCGGAGAAATACAAAAATCGACAAAAATGACTTCGAAAATGAGCGAGTAGAAAAATCTATAGTTATGATTAGATTTTATGTAATATGTCTCTAGAAATTTTATCCCAAGCTAATTTGTATTCTTATCCAAGTCAAAACTTGGTAATGGAACCCGGAGATGAAGCGTGCAAGAAGATGGCTGGAAAAAATAGCTTTAGCCCAGGTTCGATCGATCGATCGGTCGATCGAACAAGGCTAAAAAATGGTAGTGGCCAATTCGGTCGACCAGTTGCTCGACCGAACAAAGCAAAAAATTGGCAGTAGCCAATTCGAATGATCAGTCGATCGATCGAATGTGGCCATAAAGTGGCAGTAGCCCTGCAATCGGTGGGTGGTCGATCAGTCGATCGACTAACGATCGACAGCGACCAAATGACGTCCAACAAGCAAAAAAATGCTCATTGGAGTGAACTGCCGATTGAGGGGTTGTAAATACCCCTCACCAACCTTCATTAAGGTCCTCTAACAACTATCTAAAGCTTCCTAAGTGTGATTTAAACCTTCCATAGTTTATTTGCTCGCGCTTGCTTCTCCGATCGATGATTTCTCTCAAAGCGCTCATCTTCCCTCGACTCCGGCTTCGATTCGACCTCAACATCTTGTAGAGTTGGAGGCGTTGAAGGCTTAGAAAAGAGCTCTTAGTTGTGGTTTATTCTTTAGCACTTTTCATTATAATTTAGAGCCAAGGTTGTAGAGTAGGCGGTTGGCCGAAGGTTGTAGAGTAGGCGGTTGTATTCAAAGGGAAACACATAGTCTATAAAGTATTGGTTAGAAATCCTTATTGTAGAGCCAAGGTTGTGGAGTAGGCGGTTGGCCGAACCACTCTAATTGCTTGTGTTTGCATTGTGTTGCTCATTTGATATACCTTGCTATTTATATTTGTCAAGCATCATAATTTAGTTGCACGATTAATTTCGTTGTGTTAGAAATCGAACTCGAAAGAAATCGAATGGTAGCCTTCTCCATTTAAGTAGACCCTATATCATGTTTAGTTTTTGTGCATGTGCTAGGTTTCAATCTTGTCCTAGAATGTCTCACTTAAGTGCGGTCAAACACATATTGAGATATTTGAAAGGCACGGTTAACTTAGAATTATGGTATCCATGTAATGCATCTTTCGATTTAATTGGTTTTTCGGATGCCGATTTTGTCGGGTGTAAAGTAGATAGAAAAAGCACTAGTGGGTGTTGTCAATTCCTAGGGATGAGTCTTGTTTCTTGGTTTTCAAATAAACAAAACTCGGTTGCACCTTTCGACTACAGAAGCAGAATACATTGCTGTGGCTAGTTGTTGTGCACAAGTCATTTGGATGAAACAAATCCCTTTAGATTATGGACTTAAATATTCTTGTATACCTACCTTTTTAGATTGTGATAATACTAGTGCAATTAATTTAACAAAAAATTCAATTTTACATTCTAGGACCAAACACATTGATCTAAGGCACTATTTTCTTAGGGATAATGTAGCTATGAGAAATATATTCGTGGAATTTGTATCCACTGATAAGCAACTTGCAGATATATTTTGCAAAACCCTTAAATGAAGAAATTTTTACAAATTTAAGAATGTAATTAGGGATTTTGCTTTGCCAAGTGTTTAAACTTTCAAAATTTACATGTCTTTTGAAAATTATATTTCATGTAGTATCATCACACTTATGTAATGCCTTGCAATGGAGCTTTGCGACTTATCGATGTTTGCCTTCTATAGGCTTACATTGATAGGAAGGACTATAGTGATAGATGATACTCGATTTTATGGTTTACTTGGTTTTATTTATGAAACTCATTAATAGTATCTTAGTTCTTGCCCTTTTTGATTAATGTCAAATGGGGGAGAAAAAGCAAGGTCACATGTGTTTTATGATGCATACAAATAGGGGGAGTTATAAGAATGATATGCATATTGATAGATGGAGCATATGTCAAGTTACAAAATAGGTTGTGTATGGCTTAACTCAAACTCACAAATGATACTTAGAGTACTTAGAGTTTTATAGAATTTCATATTTTGTTTGTCATCATCAAAAATGGCTTCGAAAATGAGCGAGTAGAAAAATCTAGTGTTAGGATTAGATTTTATGTAATATGTCTCTAGGAATTTTATCTCAAGCTAATTTGTATTGTTATCCAAGTCAAAACTTGGTAACGAAACCCAGAGATGAAGAATGCAAGAAGATGGTAGGAAAAAACAGCCTCAGCTCCGGTATGGTTGACCGAACAAGGCCAAAAATTGGTAGTGGCCAATTCGGTCGACCGGTCGGTCGATCGAACAAAGCAAAAATTTGGCAGTAGCTAGCCAATTTGGTCGACCAGTCGATCGACCGAATGTGGCCAGAAAGTGGCAGTAGCCCTGCGGTCGCTAGGCGGTCGATCAACCGATCGATCGACGATCGACTGGGAAGCGACCGGACGACGTCCAACGGGCAGAAAAGCGCCCGTTGGAGTGAACTACCGAATGAGGGGTTCTAAATACCCCTCACCAACCTTCATTAAGGTCCTCTGACAACTGTCTAAAGCTTCCTAAGTGTGATTTAAGCCTTCGAAAGTTGATTTGTTCACGCTTGCTTCTCCGATCGATAATTTCTTTCAAGAGCTCATCTTCCCTCGACTCTGGCTTCGATTCGACCTCAACATCTTGTGGAGTGGGAGACATTGAAGGCTAGGAATGTAGCTCTTAGTTGTGGTTTACTCTTTAGCTCTTTTCATTATAATTTTACTTGTTATTTGAACTCGTTTCATCATTGTTAGATTCCTAGGTGTGCTAGTGTAAACACTTAGGGTTTGCTTTGTAGAATTATGTTTTGCCTAGGTGAATATGTTTGAGGCATTCTCAAAGGGTTGAGAAGGAAGGCCTCGGTTGTATTCAAAGGGAAACACATAGTCTATAAAGTATTGGTTAGAAATCCTTGTTGTAGAGCCAAGGTTGTGGAGTAGGCGGTTGGCCGAACCATTCTAATTTCTTGTGTTTGCATTGTGTTGCTCATTTGATATACCTTGCTATTTATATTTGTCAAGCATCATAATTTAGTTGAACGATTAACCATCTACCCTAAAATTTATAATGTCTAACGATATCCAACTAGCTCAAGGGTCCTCTACTCATACTGCACCACTATTTGATGGAAACAACTATGCCTATTGGAAAATTCATATGCATTGCTTCCTTCAATCACTTGGCATGGATGTAGGGAGGATCATCCAAGTAGAGTATAAGCAACCCATTAAAGACATGGACGAGTGGAGTCCGGAAGAAATTAGACTATTTTATGCATATGTCAAGGTCATCAATGCACTATATTGTGGCCTATCCATTAATGAGTTTAATGGAATTTCTACTTGTAAGTCGGCCTATGAACTTTGGAGTATCCTAGAGACCACACATGAAGGCACCTCACAAGTTAAGGGATCTAAGATAATCTCCTCATGCATGATTACAAAATGTTTAAAATGCTTTCGCATAAATCAATTGATGGCATGTATTCTAGATTTCAGAATATTACAAATGGCTTAGCTAACCTTGGTAGAGACATCAAGGAAGAGGAGAAGGTAAGGAAGCTCCTCCGTTCCCTTTCGAAAGCTTGGGAGCAAAAAGTAATTGCAATCGTGGAAGCGAAGGACTTGGGAACGTTGAAGCTCACCGAGCTCATTGGGTCTCTCATGACACATGAGACCCATATGAAGCAATACAAGGAGGAAGATGCCCCCAAAGGCAAGACCATTGCCTTAAAAGCATCACACCGGATTGAAGAACCTTCATCATCTGAGGAAGAGATGGACAATTTTGAAGAAATGGCGATGATGGCAAGGAGATTCATGAACTTCATGAGGGGCGGTATGAGAAAAGGCAAAGAAGGATACACATGGTTCAACTGCAACAAAACTGGGCACCTTAGGAAGGATTGCCCACTCCTCAAGATGACTTCTACCTCCAACCCTCACAAGAAAGACAAATATGAGAAGAAGAAGAGGGCGATGGTGGCTTCTTGGGATAAAAGCGAGTCTTCGTCAAGTGAAGAAGACTCCAAAATTGAAAAGGCAAATCTTTGCCTCTTGACAAATAACAATAAGGTAAGATTTACTTTTGGTGATCTTTCATTTATGCAAGAAGAACTAGAAAGTGAATTTGATCAAATGCATGATGAATTTAATGCTATTAGAAAAAAGTTTAAAGAGCTTAAAAAATACAACAAATATTTAGAGCTTGAAAATGATAACTAGCTACTTTCATGCAATGCATTAAGAAAAGAACTAGATAACATTAAGGAAGAAAAGTTTGAATTAGATGATGCTAAGAAAAACTTAGAAAATGAAAACAAAAAATTAGAGAATGAAAACAAGTTCTTAAGTGATCAAGTAGAGAACTTGAATGATAGCATGCTAAACTTAAGAAAGAAACTTTGCATGCTAAATGAAAAAATGACAACCTTATAAAATGTCATGCCCAATGTTGTACATGCAAGAAAGTCATCAAACAATCATGCTCATGCACACTTCCATTCTCACACACATAGCACAAGAAAATTTAATGGAAGTTGTTTCTGTTGGGTGAAATGGCACACTAGAGGGGGGGGGGTGAATAGTGTGTTGTCTAAATTTATTGTCTAATTCCGATTTTAATCGTTTCTTAAATTGTTTAGGTAATTTGCAATTTATCGACTAGATAAGGAAGCAAAAATAAATCAATTAAACCCAAATAACGATAACAATGCTAACCCAGATATTTATAGTGGTTCGGCTCTAATGCCTACTCCACTACCTAAGCACGCCGCTTAGGATTTCCAAACTAAATTTACTAGATTAAATAATTTCCCTTATACAGAGGACTTTGACTCGAAGAGTCTCACTCTCAACCTAAGGTACTTCCACACTTGGAAGTCTCCGCCTTCTTACCGAGAGTACTCTTCCACCTCAGACCTAAGGGATAACTCAACTAATCCTAGCAAACTACGTTTACACCGGTGGAATTAAGCCTCAAACACAAAGGCAACCACCCAAATTCAAGACCTAAAATCTAGGTCTTACACAAACTCAAATCCAATAAATAAACATGTTCAAATAACAATAAAGATTACAATGAAAAGAGCTAAAGAAAAAAACCAAAAATCAGTGCTCTTTTCCAAGCCTTCAAAGCCTCCAACTCGCCAAGTCGTAGAGCTCGAATTGATGCCTGACTTGAGGAAAAGTGTGTGCTTGAAGAAGTTGTCGGCGGAAGAACCGAGCGCTATTAATCGATCTTTAGAAGGCTCAAAACACTCATTTGAATGCTCAATTAAATCTGTAAGAACTGTAAAAAGAGTTAGGTGATGGGTATTTATAACCCCTTAATGAAATGATAGCTCAACGGGCGGAAAACTAGCCGTTACTGCCGTTTGATCGTCGGTCGACCGACCGATCGACCACCCGCAACCGCTGACCTTTTTGTGAACTAATCGCGCCGTTCGTTCGACCAACGGGTCGACCGAATGGATCACGACTTCAGCGATTTGCAATCCGGTCGATCGATCGATCGACCGACGCAAGAGCTGTAGTCGCGATTCTTTTCATCTGCAATCCGGTCGACCGACGCACACACTGCCAAATTTTAGCCTTAGTCTGCTAGTTTGCTTGGTGTTTTCTACTCGTTTGGGTTCCGTCTTCGCTAAGTCTACTTATATAACATTTACTAACTTGAAGTTAATAACTTTAAAACTTAAATGTTATATAAGGATTACTCCCCATTTGGATTAAATAAAAAATCTAAAAAATCAAAATCGTTAAGAATCAAAATCTAGTTTTTGGGGTCTAATACATATTTTTAGAAAATGTAAATTTTCTAATCTTTTGGGTCAAATACATCGTTATCTAATTTTAACCCAAGGAACAATTACCGTTATTTTTTATGTCAAGAAACTATCTAGGTCATATAGCCCTCCAAGGAGCTCCCTAGGCTTAGTGAATTCAGGACGATTTTCGGGTTTTCATGTTTTGGGTTTCGGGTTTGGTTTTGGAGATCTTTGCATCATAAAGAGGATTTACAATATATCTAGACACCCTAAACCTAAACTCTAAGTTTTTGAATAATCCGAGCGCGATGACCAACGTCCTTCCGATTTCTCGATTTCTTTGATATTTCTGATCGAGGACGTCGTGCGCTAACCGACTTGGAACCTGAAAGATTTCTCAATAAAACATTATTAGTTCCATGTTTGTTATCCTCAAAATCGAGATTACGACTAAGGTTGAAAACCTTAGGCCAACAATCTCCCCCTTTTTGATGATGACAAACATTCTTAAGAAAATATATATTCATTAAAGCGCAAATGATATTAATCATAGGATTTCTCCCCCTATCAACATACATATCTATATAATAGAACTCCCCTATCTATATGCATGGTTCTCCTATATTTTCTTTCCCTTTACCTATATTTTTCCACTACTACAATTTAGCATTTTAGCGGTGATTGTTATGACATTTGTTAGCAATTATAAATACTGCAAAAACTTTTATCAGCAATTAATAATTTCCCACTAGATTCATTGTTGTTAAAACCTTTAGAAGAAATTTATACAATTGCAAGTAAAGATAAAAATAATTACTACTATATGTATATATATTTAATGGTCATTTTTGTAGCAATTGCAATTGCTACTAAATCTTACAATATCTTATCCAACTAATCTTCTTTGGTGGCTTTACTAATTACCATTAAATTGATAATAATAACATAATAATTTCTATTACAAAAATATCACTATTTGAAGTATTATAAAACACTCAATCACGACAAGTGAAAAAGGAAAATAATTGTCAATTCTCTATTATAAAACACTCAATCACGACAATGGGTGCATTGGCATTTTTCAACTTGTTATAGGATAATATGAGAAAATCTTCCTCATGCCAAAAGCAAACATTCTCTTATTCTCTCGCAGGACAAAAAAAAGAATAGACCAAATGCATAATAGGGTTAACAAACCAAAATAAAAGCATGTTTGCACATATTAGAGCCCCCACAAAATAGAAAAGAAATGAGAAAAATTTCAGTTGCTCATCGAACATTTTGCCAATTTATTATTGAGATGATTTTTGCAAATGGAGGCCGCTTTGTTGGGTTATTTTTCCAGCACCTCTGCATCAGTGACCTCAAAACTTGGGGGCAGTCTTTTGGTATCTCTAGCCTCAACCCGCACGTTGCGGTACCCACTGTGGCTTGAACAAGTGAGTAAGAAGAGTATGCTGCCCAATTAGCAATGAAATTCATAAGACAAGAAGAGTATGTGGCTTGTATTCCAAGAAATGAATGCTAATTTAGGACATCCAATTGACGTCTGCAAATCATAAGACAAGGAATGACTAAAATATGCTAAAACTCGCAGCTTTGTTTCATCAGGAGGATCATATTGCACAATTTAGTCCTATCATAGAAACATCAATATATGAGATAAGATAGATGATGCAAAGCAATGAACATAAAAGTGAAATTCAAACCTACCCACAGCAGGAATATCAAGTCCCCGAGCAGCAATATACCATTTTTTGCCTTGCATAAGTCAAAAAATATGGTAGTACATTTCTGTTGCTTTTGATTTACATGGATATCAAGACAATCAATTTGAATGCATCTAAGAAGCTTTGAGTGATACTTGATTGAGTTGCAAAGATAAAAGAAGACCATTATCTTTTTCAAAAAGCAAAGCCATACTACTACAAACAGTAGTTAGAAAATGTTCAACTTTACTTGTTCACATCCTTGAGTTCTGATATTTTGATTGACAATTAATGGATCAGGTACGCCAAAAATACTAGAAGCAGACATGTACAGATCAACTTTTCCAACCATACAACTTTTGTTCAATTCAAATTTCAGATCCTCTCTCATGGATCATCGATAGTGTACTCAATTAAACTGAATCACACATCAAAGAATTTCTGATATTACATAAAAAAATTAGAAAACAAAAAAGAAACATCACTGAACTAATTTTATTGTAGACATGAGGAAGATGGAACTAGAAAGTAACCTATTGTTTAGCAAAACTATCGCTTCCCAGCAGAACAGGGACAAAACAACACTCGAACTGAAGAGTGCTTGAAAAAATGTTGAGTCTCCTCATCATGACTTCCCAAGACACCACTCTACATATTTAAATGTATATAACACTAATGATAAAAGCTGACACATAATAAGTTTCAAAAATGAAATGATGCTGCTTGATACACTAAGGATTCATTTGTTTACACAAATATGCCAATTAACTGGAATAAACACGACAATTATAGCAAAACATATATTTTATAATAGGAGCATAATCTAGACGACAAAACCTTAATCCTATAATAGGTTGACTCAAAATACTAATAATCTTGCATGACTTGGAGTTTATTGGATGCAAAAGGCAATGAAACAAAGAAAAGAGGCACATTTGAAAGGGGTGTGGTAATGAAATATTTTAGATAGCTTAACTAAAAAGCTGTAGTTGAATGAAAATTTCTAAGAGATGAATATAAGAGTGGTGTTCCCAGGTCAGCAAAGAACAAGAAGTGCACATTTTCTTTAAAACATTAAGTTTTATGGATCAAGTTAATCTATAGAGTAATTCTAGAGTAACAATTTTATGATGGGTCAAATTAGAAAAAAGAAAATTGCAGAATAATATTTATGGACTATCAATCATAAGTATCAATGAAGCATGCGTAACAGTTTCTTCATTCAAATCCTTATAGAAAATTGATGTAGCACAGAAAGAAAGAGGAAATAAAGCTTTATTGTACGGATGCCAAAAATACTCTTTGAAGTCGGATCATCCCACACAAGAAGCAAAGCTCTCACACCTTCCTGTGACTTAGGCTTTAATAGATCCCCAAGAGTTGGGCATGAACCACAATCGACATCTCTTACAAGGCGAACTCTATGGAATATTGACCATGCGTAAGGCACGACTGGCAGAGAGCTATAGTGGTTGAAGGTTGCCCTGTTATAAGAACTGTTGTGAGCTTCATACATCATTGTGTCTCATGGCATGTGAAACCAATATATATATATATTCTTTCCATGATGGGTAAAAGAAAACCCCTAGGGCTTCATGAACTAAATAAATAAATTAACATCAAAATAGGTCAGGAACCATAATCAAGGTTATTGAACAATGATGTGCCACTCAACATATTCACATCCCACCTAAAAAACATGATACCGCAAAAGTTAAGTCTCCCACATGCAATTCCAAAGAATGCTTTAGCTCCCAAGTTCCTTTCACATTCATATGGTTGGTTCTCTATCCTTAGTTTATTATTATGAAAAATTAGGTAAGAATGATGTTTCAATATAATAACTTCATTGAGGCATTGTTGCATACATCTGGCATGCATACGAAAAAAGAAAGAGAAAGAAATGGCATGGAGATTTACGTACGTCTGATTCATCTGCCAAATCTAGCTTGTTCACCAAGTACTTTATCTGCAACCTCATTGTCATCCTTCCATCCCTTCATTAATTAAAGCATTGAAATATGAGAATCCAAAGAGAAATATTAATAGTAATAGTATATAGCTGAGTGAAACCATGATGCCCTCCAATTCATAGCCTCTAAACCACAAAAAAAGTCGTTGAAATCGGGAATCATAATGGGAGAGTTGAAGTACTTAATTCTCAAGTAGCGCTTCAAAATCAGCGGGAAAAAGGGCTCCCTCACTCTGCAGGTAATGCCGAAAAAGAATAACAAGAGAACAAAAAGCGAACAGTGAGTGAGCAAAAACGTTAACCCAAAGCAACTAGGGAAATTACAAAAATACAGAGGCCTTTTTCTTGTACATAGAAGCTCTTTTGAGGCATTTTGACATACTAGTTTTTGGCAGCCTGAAGCAAGAACCAAACACCTGACTGTGTTCTCCTTGGTGGGCTCACCGCCCTCACCTCTGACCAAAACTCTGGCACTGATGGAGACGTCGAGCTCAGCATCGAGAATGTCAACTATCTGGTGACGAACTCCGACATCATGGCCAGCGGTGCTATCATCGTCGACCGAGCTCCCATGGCGAGGTGAGAATCTATGTCCCCCATGGTGGCATCTCCCGCATATGGCTCACCCATGGCATCGTCCCCATTGCTGTCCCCATTATTGGAGCATGATCAGTGACTTGGCTTGTCGACATGGTGCAGCTGGTGGGCGGGAGGTGGTGCCATATCTTGTAGCGGCGTCCATGAGTCTTAGACAAGTGTCTTGTAGTGTTTGTTTTGTTTTTGCACTGACAGTTGTATTTGAAATAGAATTGTAAAACTTGTTTCTTGAACGTTCAGTTATTTTGATGTGGGTGTTCTTACTTGTTTTGGAAAACATAAAAATTGTGACTTTGAAAACTTTTAATAAAGTGTGTTGAGATTTCTATTATTCGATATGTCTTGGTTTCCTTATGTCAGTGTAGACAGAGGCTACAGGGAAGGATGTAGGCCTTGGCCAGTCACACTACCCTCAATTGGGGTGTGACAAAGTTGGTATCAGAGCACTAGGTTAGGTCTTGTCTATGACTCAGTGTTGGGTACCGTATGAGGCATATGCTAGCGTGCCGACTTACGGTATTGTTATGCTACGAGATTGGTCGACCACTCCTGCACTCAGCGCACCATGTGGTTAGTAAGTTTAAAGAGCTTTGTGTTAAGAATTTATTATGTGACATGAAACTTATTTTCTTTCATGTGTTAGTGAAATGGAGGCTCAAAATGCTGCTTGAAGCGGCAGTGGCAGTAACTCGACAGAACATCGAGGCTGGGGGCGAGGCCGAGATCGAGGTCGGGCCCGGGGTAGGGGTAGAGACCCGTTTGAGGGCCAGGGGCAAGAGTCAACGGTCGTTCTACTGCAAGCTCAGGTGAATCAGTTGACTGAGGCGCTCCTTAAGGAGCAAGAACTGAGACAGCAAATGCAGCAGTAGATGCAGCAGCAGCAGCAGTCTCAGTAGCCACCGCCATAACCTGTGCCCGTAGTTTAGTGGTACCAGAAGCGGCAGAGGTGACAACACTGGTGGTCAGAACCCCATGGGCCCCAACATATGCAAATTTTGTCACACTGAAGCCACTGGATTGAGGCCACAAATTGGCAGGCTTATGAGCTACATTGAGGATTCTACTCTGGCTCGGGTAGTCGATGAAGCCCTGCGGAAGGAAACCTTGGTGCCGTTTGAGAGAAATGACGGGCCAGCCAAGAAGAAGTTTCGGTCGTAGGGTTCTGGCAGTCGACCTTGGCACTCTGAGGGGGCAATGACTGCAGCAGATTAGTAGAAAAGCCCAAGGCAGAATGGCAACTGGGGCCGTGGGGGCCTAGGGACTGGGTCGGCGACGCCGGCAGTGTTAGGAGGTGGTTCTCAGAGATCTGAGGTACCGCATTGTGGCAGCTGCAGTCGGAGGCACTGGGGGTCCTGCCTTAGCCGCACTAACGCTTGCTTCAAGTGCGGCCGAGTCGGACACTTCAAAAAGGACTGTTCGGAGGGAGCTAGTCAAAAGCCAGAGCAGTCTAGGGGGAAGGCACCTATATCAGTAGGGTCAGTAGCTCAGAGGGGACATGTGCAGAATAAGGGGCCGCAGACCAGTCATTCAGAGAGGCCGCCTGCGCGGGTATATGCCATGAATCGTTATGGGGAAGAGGCGTCCAAAGCAGTGGTGGCAGGTACTATTTTGGTATGTTCGTCTGCTGTATATGTTTTATTTGATTCGGGTGCCACACACTTATTTATGTCTGCCATATTTGCTGCAAAGTTGCCAATGGCGCGCTCTATGCTCGACGGGCCAATGATGGTATCAACGCCCACGGGTGATGCAATCTTAGCAAATTCAATATATCAAGGCTATGAAGTGCTCATCTGCGGCCATGTGTTGAGTGCGGATTTGACACTCCTATCCACTCTTGAGCTTGATGTCATCCTTGGCATGGACTGGCTAACAGAGCACTTTGCAATGTTGGACTGCAGAGCCAAAGCAGTGATGTTTAATGAGCCCGGGCTGCCATAGTTCACCTTCCAAAGGGAGGGAGGTAGCAAGCCGATAGGGGTCATCTCAGCCCTAAAGGCTCGTAAGTTGCTTTGGGGCGGGGGCCAATCTTTCTTGGCCTTCGTATTTGTGGCCGAGGAGGAAGAGGGTGAAGCAAGGAATGTCAGCGGAACCCTAGTGTGTAGGCGAAATGGTAACACTAGATGGGGGGTGAATAGTGTGTTTACTAAATTAATTAGCCTAAATTCGATTTTAATCATTTCTTAAAATATTTAGACAATTTGCAATTTTACGATTGGATGCGGAAGCAAGATAAGCAATTAAGCACACAATAGAGAATCAATGCAAGCACAAAAATTTATAGTGGTTCGGCCACAATGCCTACTCCACTACCTAAGCACACCGCTTAGGATTTCCAAACTAGTTTAACTAGATTAAATAGGTTTCCCTTACATAGAGGACTTTGACTCGAAGAGTCGCACTCTCGACCTAAGGCACTTCCACACCCGGAAGTCACCGCCTTCTTACCGAGAGCACTCTTCCACCTCAAGCCTAAGGGACAACTCAACTAATCCTAGTAAAACTAAGTTTTCACAAGTGGCTTTACACCTTCACAACTAGGTAGCCACTTCCACACGAGCTTAAAAAATACACACAAATTAAAAAATAGTAAATAGCCTAGGTCTTCACACACACAAATTAAAAAATAGTTTCAAATAAGAAATAAAAATACAAGTGAAAAGAGCTTAAAATAAAATCAAGAATTCGTGCTCTTTACCATGCCTTGAAACATCCAACTCGCCAGAAGATGAATCTTGAGTCGAAGCAGAGTTGAGGATCAGACGGCGCTTGAAGAAGAACTCGACGGAAGAGTAGAGCGCGCTGCAATCGATCTTTGGAAGGCTCAAAAATCCCTTTTAATTGCTCAACAAAATCTGTATTGGTCAAGGAAGAAGCTTAAAAGGAGTTAGATGAGATATATTTATACCCTCATGAAGAAACGAAAGCTCAACGGATAGAAAACTATCCGTTGTAGACGCTCGATCGATTGGTCGGTCGACCGACTGATCGACTGCCCGAACGATCGCTGCCTTCCTCTCTTTGTGCGGTCGACTGACGGGTCGATCGCCAGACTCAAAACCTGTGATCCTCAATTCGGTCGACCCATTGGTCGACCGATGCAGGTTGCGTCTTTAGTGATCCGCAGGTCGGTCGACCAACAGAGCTACTGCCCATTTTGGCCTTCGATCGATCGACTGCCCAGTTGATTGAAGTAGCTTCTGCTGCTTTTTAGCACTATTCGATCGACCGACCGGTCGATCGAAATGGCTGCTGCCATTTTTCTTACACTCTTCGGTCGACCGATCGATCGATGGAATATAGGCTGCTGCCATTTTTCTCAATGAAATATTAGTTCCATGTTTGTTATCATCAAAACCGAGATTATAACCAAGGTTGAAAACCTAAAGCCAACAATCTCCCCCTTTTTGATGATGACAAATATCCTTAAGAAAATATATTCATTAAAGCATAGAGGATATCAACTAAGGGATTTCTCCCCCTATCAACATGAATATCTATGAAAATAAACACCCCCTCTCTATATGCATGGATCTACTATATTTTCCTCCCCTTTACTTATAATTTTCTCCCACTTTATCCTATACTTTTCTCCCCCTTTTGACATCAATCAAAAAGAGTAAGAAAGGTCAATCTAGTCAAAGGGATGAAAAACAAATATATATATATATATATATGTAGTTGAGACTCTAAAGAATATTTTTCATGACACATGAAAATCTCAACCAAAGGGATGAAAAACAAATATTTAATATGAAACTTAAATCATACATGATATATATATATGTAGCAAGGTATATTTGAATTCAAAATTAAATCATGTATGTTCTCATATATTTTTCATGACATTTTTAGATTTCATTCAAACTTTCAAAATATCAGGATATGGTTATTTAAATAATGTATATCAAGTTTGAAGTGAAACTAATGTCATTTGATCCAAATATCTTAGCACATTTTTCATTTGAAATAAGCATGAAAACATGAAAATACTAAGTATCAAGTGTTTGCTATCTACTCATGTTTTCTTAAACTTAGACATCTCGACATCAAACATGAGAGAATGTAAGTCTATGAATCAAGTTTGGGCTTAAAATGAAATTTTTAAGTCACTTTGTTGACTTAGGTTAACCTATACTCCAGGATTTGAAATACCAATTGTTGGATGAAAATTTTGATACCAATTATTGAATGGTCATTTGAAATGCATGTATCAAGTTTGAACTTCAAAATGAATTTCCTAAGTTCATTTTTCATCCTATATTATTTTCAATGAAAAAGTGAATATTTCTAGATATCATTCAAATTAACAAAATCATTCCTATGAATGATTTTACTCAAGCAATGGTGTGAATGGTTTTAGACAATGAATCAAAATGGTATACATGAGTTTTTATTTGATGTTTTTGATGAGAAAACAAAGTATCGGAAAAGATTAATATTTCAAGAGGATGATACTTCGTATTTTCGAAATCCAATTTCAAAATTCCATTATAAATCAGATTCTTGATGAAACTTTTCAAAATTTTTACTGAAGATCCTAGATTTTTCAGTGAGGGTGAAGTTTCAAGACTCAATTAAAAAGAATTTTTCTATATTTCTCTAGAAATAACTGAAAATGCGTACCAAATATTGGTCGAAATGGCAATTCCGTAATTTTCAGTTATTTTCAAAGAGTGCTCAATTTTCATTCAAACTTTTATGACACCACATAATGGTCATGTAAAGAGTGTATGTCAAGCTTGAAATGAAAATTATATCCTAAAGTCAAGATATCAACCTAGCATGGTTTCATTCAAAACTAAGCTAATTTTCATGAAATTTGCTAAGTTTCAATCTTATCATTTACTCATGATTTTTCAACCTTAAACCTATGAATACCTAACATGAGTAAATCTAAACATGTTTCTCAAATATGGATTGAAAATGAGACCTTTAAGTCAACTTGTTGACTTGGGTCAATTTGGTTCAAAAGAGGTAAGCATGAATTGACCTCTATGTCATTTTATCCACATCCATATGAATTTTTCACTCTAAGTGCTTGGAAATATGTCATACCTATTCCTAAACATATTTATGAAGTTTGAATTTAAAATGAAGTGTCCAAGTCGATTTGTTGACTTGGGTGAAACTTTTCCAAGTTAAGTCCCCTAAAGTGATATAGTTATCACATTGTTTACATATACATGAATTTTCAAGTTTAATAGCGTAGACTCATGTGATATGTGTATCTAAACATGTTCATTAGGTGTTTACTCAAAATGAGGTCTCTAATAAAAAATTTCAAACTAGTCCAATTTCATTCAATATTAATATCATGAAATTGCCTAGTTATCATGAAATTGCCAAATTCAATATTTATCATGCAAAAACAATCATGAGTATATAAAGACATCATTAAAGCATGAATATTCAAGTTTTATAGAAAGATTTTTGCAAAATTAAATCCATACCTTAGTCTTTATAAATTTTGCCAAAACTTGTCATTTACTTTTCATTTTCATCATGATAGCACAGCCTTCAATTTTTATCACTTTCTTAACTTGCAAGTAGGCTTCATTAGTATCAAAATGAAATTATATACCAACTAGCAAACTAACATACTAAATAGCAAAGGTTCACTGCAAAGTTTCATTAAAAAAATTAAACCTATGCTAGATAGTAAAGATTTATTTTAAGGAGATTATCATGATATCAAAATGAATCTAAAGAGATCTTAGGATGTGAAATATTTGAGGAATAAGATCCCTAAACATGTTTAACTAGTTTGGACTTAAAGGAATGTCTCTAATGGTAAGTATCAACCTAGAGCAAGTTTCATTTATTTAAATTTGCCTAAGTACTAAGATTCTACCTACTCATGAAAATTCAAGGATTTAACATGCAATTCTAATCATGAGTATTAAGACATTATTTAAGCTTAAGCATTGAGGTATAACACTAAGATTTGAATTTATCAAAGTTATACCTTATTCATGATAATTTGCCAAACTAATCTCTTTCATTCTAATTAGCCTTCCATTTCCAATAACTTGCAAGTATACTTCATTAATGGTAATAAAATCTTATCTACTAGCAAGTTATCATACTAAATAGCAAGGTGAAATAGAAATCTTCATTTGGGTATTTTAACCTAAGCTAGATAGTGAAAAAATTCATTTCAAGTAAAATTGTCAAGAAACCAAAACGAATCGAGAGATCTCAAAATATGAAATTTTGAAAAGTAAGATCTCTAACCCTTCCTATTGGTTGAAAACCGAAAGGCCACAATGAGCCTATAATTTAGAACCGCAAGGTTGCATGAGCCCATTACAGGCTACATAGGTCTCCGAAGAGACCGAAGATCAAAAAATTAAAAATCATTTGAAATATATTAAGAGCGGGGAAAATCGATCAATTTAAAGCATGTATCATGAACTCCAACTATTAATGGATCAATTAAAGTTAAGAGATGATACCAAAACTTTTTAGATGCTAACTTTCATTTCCATAGGCATCTAGGTGAGAATCTTGAAGTTGCAACCATGTAAGGATCTTTCATTGAATTCTTGGCCAACTTCAACACATCACTTTCTCTTATTCTTGTGTGGTAGCTCCCTCTACAAAAGAAGATGAGATCTTTGGTACCCAAATGGCTTCGGTTCCTTGGGGGTTAGATGGCCTAGGAATCCAAAGTATCTTAGCAACACTTGGATTTCTTTTGAATGCACATTCATGAATAGCATGACCATATATACTACAACAAAAATAATTTCCATGAAACTTTTTCTTTTAGACATCAGGTATAAAGGAAAAATGCTTGACATGAGAATGATGATGAACCTTAGCATTCTTTACATAAGCATTTTTATTCCTAGGATTTCTAAGGGATGAAGCATGTGATAAATAACTAGTTTTCTTACTCAAGAAAACAACCTCATTTTTTAAGTCATTGATGGATTTGTGTAAAGCTTGTATTTGAGATTTCAACAAGCAATTTTTATTTTTCAAAATATCATGCTCAAATTTGAAATCACTTGTACAATCCTTACCATTGAGATTCACATTATTTTTTGTGTTTTCATTCTCATTTCTAATTTTTGAAATCTTAGTTAACAACTCATCATTCTCAATTTCTAATTCTTTATTTCTATCTTTCAAGTCCTTAATTTCAAGTTTTAAGGCATCATGACAAGAATCAAAATGGCTAGTATTCAATTTTTTATTTTCTAATTCATGCACATGAGAGCTAAGGCTTAAATTTTCCTTTTTTAATTTCCTATTTTCCTTGTTCTTTTTATGAGCAATTCATACATTTTTCTGCATTCATCAACTAGCTCATCATAAGACATGTTAAATGAGCTTGAATTGCTAGAGTCACTATTATGACAAGAAGCGGAAGACTTTACCTCATCGTCAAGACCCATGAGGCACAATTTTGAGGTGGCTTCATTGTCACCACATGAGGAGGCTCCACTTGATTCCGAAGTGAAGTTGGAGACCTTCTTCTCCTTCTTGAATTTTTTTTTCATCAAGGGACAATATTTCTTAATATGTCCCTTCTCTTGGCAAAGGAAGCACTTGACTTTTCTTTTCCTACTTTTAAGTGTGCTTCTTTGATCGGAAATGCTATGGGCACCACAAGAGACGATAGTAGCGGATGGATGACCATTGTCATCACCACCTTCAACATAAGTAGTAATCTCTTCGGTTTTTGCAAAATCATATAGCATGTTTAATGTTGCCCAAATATCAAATGCGGATGTACAATGCATGACTTTATCAAGGATGCTATTAGGTAAGGTACAAAATATGGAATACAAAGCATCTCCATTATATTGAAACATTTTTTTGTCATGTTCACTCCAATCATGCATGTCAACCTTAGGTTCAATGTATTTTAATTTAATCATGTTATAAATATCAAAACCTCTAGCCTTTAAGTAGGTATACATTCTAGACTTCCAAAGACCAAAGTTAGATTCATCGAACCTAGGAGGTGAAGACGCTACCGACTCTAGAGCCATTTCAAGATCGAGACAAATTGTAGAAGGAATGGTGAAATCATAATCTACGACTCGCTCTGATACCAAATGTAGGAGAAATGGAAACACTAGAGGTGGGGGTGAATAGTGTATTTACTAAATTAATTAGCCTAAATTCGATTTTAATTATTTCTTAAAATATTTAGACAATTTGCAATTTTACGATTGGATGCGGAAGCAAGATAAGCAATTAAGCACACAATAGAGAATCAATGCAAACACATAAATTTATAGTGGTTCGGCCCCAATGCCTACTCCACTACATAAGCACCCCGTTTAGGATTTTCAAACTAGTTTAACTAGATTAAATAGGTTTCCCTTACACAGAGGACTTTGACTCGAAGAGTCGCACTCTCGATCTAAGGCACTTCCACACCCGGAAGCCACTGCCTTCTTACCGAGAGCACTCTTCCACTTCAACCCTAAGGGACAACTCAACTAATCTTAGTAAAACTAAGTTTACACAAGTGGCTTTACACCTTCACAACAAGGTAACCACTTCCACACAAGACCTAAACAGCCTAGGTCTTCACATGCACAATTTCAAAAATAGTTTCAAATAAAAGTTAAAAATACAACATAAAAGAGCTTAAAATAAAACCAAGAATTCGTGCTCTTTTCCAAGCCTTGAAACATCCAACTCGCCAAAAGATGAATCTTGAGTCGAAGCAGAGTTGAGGAGCAGACAACACTTGAAGAAGAACTCGACAAAAGAGCAGAGCGCGTTGCAATCAATCTTTGGAAGGCTCAAAACTCCCTTTTAATTGCTTAATAAAACCTGTATTGGTTAAGGAAGAACCTTAAAAAGAGTTAGATGAGGTATATTTATACCCTCACGAAGAAATGATAGCTCAACGGATAGAAAACTATCCGTTCCAGACGCTCGATCGATTTGTCGGTCGACCGACCGATCTACCACCTGAACGATCGTTGCCTTCCTCTCTGTGTGCGATCGACCGCCAGACGTAAAACCTGCGATCCTCAATTTGGTCGACCCATCGGTGGACCGCTCGGTCGACCGATGTAGCTTCTGCTACTTTTTAGCATTGTTCGGTCGACCGAATATAGGCTGATATTGATTTTTTTGCCCTTTTTGTTGCGCGCTTCATTTTCGGGTTCCGGCTTTCAACGAGAATCAACTTGGAGAGCTTTCCATGTGATCTTTGAGCTCGTCTAATACGTCTTTGGTGCATACGTTGATCTTTGAGAGGTTTCGCGACGAACCCGAGCGCGACTATCTATATCCTTCTGATTTTCCGATTTCTTCTAATTTTTCCGATCGAGGACATCGAACGCTAATTGATATGGAACCTGAAAGATTTCTCAATGAAATATTAGTTCCATGTTTGTTATCATCAAAACCGAGATTAAGATCAAGGTTGAAAACCTAAATCCAACACAGTGGTCTGTGAATTCCCTGATATATTTCTCGAGGAATTATCGGGATTGCCGCCCAGAAGTTAAGTTGATTTTTGCATTGACCTGCAACCCGGGGTGACTGTTAAGAATCGCTACCCACTACCGAGGATAGACGATCTATTTGACCAATTGCAGAGGGCTCAATAGTTCTGAAAGATAGACCTAAGGTCCGGATACCATCAGCTGAGAATCCGGGACTGCGATGTGCGGAAGACGGCCTTTAGGACTCGCTATGGTCTCTATGAGTTCCTAGTGATGTCCTTTGTCCTAACCAATGCACATACCGCCTTTATGATGAACATGGTTTTTAAGGAGTACCTGGACAGCGGACAGCTTTGTGATCGTCTTCATTGATGACATTCTGGCTTTCTCCAAGAGTGAGGAAGAGCACTCTAAGCACCTGAGAATGGTCCTGAAAACCATCAGAAAGCACCGATTATTTGCAAAATTTTCCAAGTGTGAATTTTTGTTGGAAAGTGTAGGGTTCTTGGGCCATGTAGTGTCCAAGGAAGGGATAAGGCTAGGTGAGCAACCAACATGGAATCGCTTACTCCTGGTGAGAGGAGATAATGTCCTATGTGTCCCTGCAAGTGTCAACTCGGGAATCTCTGGCCAGAGTAGACATGAAAGTCAGGAAGATATTTTTGGCGTTTCATTATTGAGATGACATCTTAGTAGGTGGAATACATATGAATCGACATTAGGGTTTGACACTTTAATCATACCCTAGCCGACTTCGGGACGTTGTAACCGAGGGACTTAGTTGCATGGTAACTAATCACCGAAGGGCGTTCGATCGCTGTAGATTGAACCTCATATTATCCGGGTAGTCATGACACGTTGCTAGACGTCAATCTTGACTTGTGAGTAGAGTCTCTCATGACCACACTGAAAGGGTTTAGTGGTGGCTCGTAAGATTTGAATAGAAGTTGTTCTATCGGATCCGACTGTCTGTTATGCACAACTCACTGTTGGCTTAGTGTGGGGCCCAATGGGTCACACACAACAGGCTAACCTCGTAACGAACCTTATGAGATAAAGTCCGAATGCGGCACTATATGTCTACTAGCATGGACATGTTGCAACACGATCACGGATCTCGTTTACAGACATGATAGGAAAGATATTTCCTATAGGAACGAATACGCGGGGAAGGAGTTCCTCGGTAACCCTAATTTGTAGGGCATCTCTAAATTATAGGGATTGGCACATGATAAATTCTAATCAATAAGAATTTAATTTATATAGATAAATTAAAGTTTATATTTAGTTTGATTTAATTAATTTCGAATTTAATTATAAATCCATTAAATATAAATTATTGTTTTGGAGGCAAACCCCGAAATTTTGAATTGCGAGGAGAGGATTTAAAATAGATGGCCAAACCTCCTTTGATTGGGGTTAAGCAAATTGGTTAGAGATATTGGAGAGGAGCAAAGGCTTGGATTCTTGAGAAGCTTCTTGAATTGCAAGACTTCAAAGAGCTCCTCTTGATCTCTATGGGTGGCCAGCCATCAAGCTCCTCCTTGGTGTGAAGCCAATTTGGAGGTCTCTTCCTCTTTGGTGTGTCATCTCCTTCATCTTCTTGGAGGAGTCCAAGTAGGACAGCGAGGTATTCCTTCATCTTCCTCCTCGTTCCATGGTTTTCTCATCCACTCTTCCTTCCTTTTGGTGCTCGGTTCTTGGTAGAAGGGCCGGCTTCATCTTGGTGCGTTTCGGGGTTGAGCTTCCGTCTTCGTTGAGCCACAATGGGTCTTGGTGTTCGCTGTCCCTTGGTTGCGAGGCGCTTGGTGTGGACCTTCCTTGGAGGACATGCGCTTGAACATCTTGAAACGGGGATAGGAGCAGCCTTACCATTCGTGGTATATGGTATATCTTCTTATTTTACTCGTAGATTGAATTCTTTAAAGATTGCTAAAGTTGATCGCTGGTTTTGGGATGATTTGTTTTTTTTTTAAATTGATTTTTCCGCCGTGCTTCTTCTTCCCATCCCAATAAAACCCTAGTTTTTTCTTTTTTCCTTTTTGGATTGTAGCAGTGATATATTTGTTGTAGCAGTGATATATTAGATTGTAGCAGTGTTATTTAGTCTTATACCTATGTGTTGAATAAGATAAATGATATATTAGAAGTAACAGTGTTTGGATATTGACATAAAGGATAGAGATAAGTATAGATGTTATGGGTTTATATCGGTGTTATAAAATGTTATAAATAAAATACCAGTGTTATATGTTTCACCTATATGTTGATTAAGGGTTTTTTTAGAAAATTAATTTCAGGGGCTTCCCTAACTCGGATGTTGACATATTATATATGAATTTTTATGTATGTAATCGATGTTCTGAATTCATCGGTGAAGTCAGATTTTCCAAATGAGATATGTGTCATGTGAACAGTTTGGGGTTTAGTGCTTCATTTTCTGTGCTAAGTATATTTTATTAGTATTTTTAGATTAGAGCTTAAAGTTGTTAATTGTCGGTAGATCCTCTCATAGACTCCTATGAACCCTACTATATGTGACATTTTTCCTAATTGTGCTATTATTTATTGATGCTTGATTCAGTAATATCCTTTGGAATTCCTTGCATAATTTTTGGAACCATGACATGTAGTGCTCATTTAGATGATATAGCTGTGATAACATTGATATTATTATGTTGATTATATTGGACATGTCGTGTGCTAGAAATATGCTCATAGGGTCATTATCATATGTGTTATTTATCTTATGCATTAGGTGCAAGTGTGTCACAGCCTAAATCCGGTATGACCGATCTGGGTACGCCACTTACCGCGAAGCCTCACTCAAACCAAACCACATGAACACATAAATGAGACGTAAACATTTAATCATATCTCAAGGATTTAAAAAGAAACATTTATTTCCAAATAAACCCTAGACCACCAACTCAACAAAAAACAAATGTTCAAATTAGTTAGTAAAATTAAATTACTAAACAAGACACCTCAAATGAAAAAAGTGCGGAAACAAAAAAATAAATCGTGTCGACATGACTCAACAACTAAAAAGAAGTAAAAATGACTCAGGTATCCCTCTCGACCACGACATGTGACGAGACCCGCTGCCCTGCCGCCACTAGCCGCACTACTGCACCCCAGTGCCTCTCTGCTCTATCTCAGGTACTGTAAAAACAAAAGATATGAGGGGTAAGTCCAACTGGGACATAGTGAGTAGATCAGTCCTCAATTTCCACCACATCGTCATCATCATGCAATAATCAAAAGCATACAAGTAAGCATAAGAACATAAAGCATAATTTTATTTTGAGCATTTATTTTAACAGCGCAATCATCTTCGTTGACATATAACCTGCAAGAAAAGGCTACCACATATATTATGCATAATACAACCATCCACATGCTCAATCGGACCCGTCGGTCCTCATTGCCACAAAGGGTAGGAAGTCGATGCGGCCTCCAATTTATCACCCAGCCAGTTTCATCTCTTTAGGATATGCTCTTCCCTCTCCGACACGGCTCTTCGGATCCGTCTCTTTGGAGCATACGTTCCCCTCACCGGTTGGGTCTTCGAACTGTCTCTTTGGGGGTATGAACTACCCTCACCACCCGGACTTCCAGAATCATGCCAACACTGTATCTTTGGGGTATACCCTCCCCTCACTAGCGAGGCATCCGATAAATGCAACAATCACACCAAAACATCACACACGCAGGGAATATAGACATAAGGTAAAGTGTGCTGAACAACAAGTAAATAAGGGTGTGTCCAGGACATACCTCAATCTCTGCC
This sequence comes from Canna indica, assembly GCA_034359265.1. Lineage (NCBI taxonomy): Eukaryota > Viridiplantae > Streptophyta > Magnoliopsida > Zingiberales > Cannaceae > Canna > Canna indica. The sequence continues at coordinate 65,491,305 of CP136890.1, read as the reverse complement.
TCCTCCCGCAATACATCACAACCACGCAGATACATATATATAATGATGCTCAAAACATGATTTTACAGCATACACAATGAGCATGAAATTAAGGTACAACACCTCCAAACATCAAAGGAAAAATAAGTTAGTATAAGATGTAAACAATACAATACCTCCTAATTTCCCTACGCGATTTAAACCAGACTTTAGCCCTCCCCTAGCCATGTACTCTAGGGCCGGCATACCCCTCTACCCGAGTGCTCTAGGGGCACAGAGGGTTCGGCCCTCTTGGGTTCCCTAAGGGTCGGGGCTCATCCTAAAGATGTCCTAGGGTTCTAGGGTCTCTAGGTTTCTATAGGGTACTCAATTCCCTATTTGTATGTCTCTACAATTTCCCTAAAGTGTAGAATAACTCAATGTACCTTAAATTATATTCCTTATGTGTAAAAATCCTATTTTTATTTTCCCCAAATCTGTCCCTAATTGGCCGGCCACCCTAGGGCTCCAAAAAGGGCCCTAAAGGGGGCGACATACCCTAGTTCTTCCCCCAAACCCTTCCTTTCATCAAGACCCCAAGCAAGCATCAAGAAACCTAAAAAACCATCAAGAATCCTCAAGAAAACATCAAGAATTGGAAGAAGGGGGTGGCATAGCATGGAAAAAGGGGCGGCCAAATCGCCCAAAAATTCATCCGAAAGAACCGTTGCGATCATGATAGAATTCTCAATACGAATATCCAATTCGATTCACGAAAAATCCAACGAAAAATGACGGAATCCCCATGACATAGGGGCAACACAACATGGATGAGGAAAAGGTGAAAAAGAGGGCAAATCCACAAACCTTTTTCAAGAAACCGGGGAGGAAGAGGAAGCGAAGGATCGTCCTACGTTGAACGCCAACTAACTCGCGAAATCCCGGCTCCGACGGCTCTCCCTCCTCTTGGTGTCGCCTCCTCTCTCTCTCTTGGGTGGCGTGCGGCTGGAAACAGCAGCCGTGCGCCCCCCTTTGGTTATTTATGAGCCTTGGCTGGCCCAAATTACCAAAATGCCCTCACTTATTTGCTCGACTTATAAAATCCATAACTAATTCATTCTAACTCCGAATCAAGTTCCGATTGAAACACTAAATTCAACTCAAGGTCCTCTATCATCCTATCATGCTAAATCACAAAAATAAAATAAATATATTTTTTATTTATGGGTGTAACAATTCCTCCTCTGTTAAAGAAAGTTCATCCTCGAATTTTGAGATGAAGAAGATAAGCTCACCTCGGCATCAAAAAGGTACAGGTACTTCTCTCTCATATCCTTCTCGACCTCCCAAGTGACCTCCTGCCCTGAGTGGTGCTCCCAACAAACTTTCACCAAGGCACCTCCTTGGATCTCAGCTTCCTCATCTACTTATCTAGGATCTCTACAGGCCGCTCCTCATAAGAAATGGCTGGATCGACCTCCACCGCATCAACTTTTGGCCTATGGGTTCTCCATAGGCCTTGATCTCTATTTTGATAATTACAAACATGTATTTAATATAGTTGTGAAGTTTTGAGTTCAGGTTGAGGTTACGATACGTGCGCAAAATTCGTTCGGAGAAATACAAAAATTGGCAAAAAAGACTTCGAAAATGAGCGAGTAGAAAAATCTAGAATTAGGATTAGATTTTATGTAATATGTCTCTAGGAATTTTATCCCAAGGTAATTTGTATTCTTATCCAAGTCAAAACTTAGTAACGGAACCCGGAGACGAAGCGTGCAAGAAGATGGCTAGAAAAAATAGCTTCAACTCAGGTTCGATCGACCGATCAATCGAACAACATGGCCAAAAATTGGTAGTGGCCAATTCGGTCGACCGGTTGCTCAACCGAACAAAGTAAAAAATTGGCAGTAGCCAATTCGATTGACCAGTCGGTCGATCGAATGTGGCTAGAAAGTGGCAGTAGCCCTGCGATCGATGGGTGGTCGATCAGTCGATCGACTAATGATCGACCCGCAAGCGACCAAACAACGTCCAACAAGCAGAAATTGCTTATTGGAGTGAACTGTCGAGTGAGGGGTTATAAATACCCTCACCAACCTTCATTAAGGTCCTCTACCAACTCTCTAAAGCTTCCTAAGTGTGATTTAAACCTTCCAAAATTGATTTGCTCGCGCTTGCTTCTCCGATCGACGATTTCTCTCAAGCGCTCATCTTCCCTCGACTCCGGCTTCGATTTGACCTCAACATCTTGTGGAGTTGGAGACGTTGAAGGCCTAGAAAAGAGCTCTTAGTTATGGTTTACTCTTTAGCTTTTTTCATTGTAATTTTACTTGTTATTTGAATTCATTTCTTCATTGTTAGCTTGCTAGGTGTGCTAGTGTAAACACATAGGATTTACTTTGTATAGTTGTGTTTTGCCTAGGTGAATAGGTTCGAGGCATTCTCAAAGGGTTGAGAAGGAAGGCCTCAGTTGTATTCAAAGGGAAACACATAGTCTATAAAGTGTTGGTTAGAAATCCTTGGTGTGGAGCCAAGGTAGTGGAGTAGGCGGTTGGCCGAACCACTCTAATTGCTTGTGTTTGCATTGTGTTTCTCATTTGATATCCCTTGCGATTTATATTTGTCAAGCATCATAATTTAGTTGCACGATTAATTTCGTTGCGTTAGAAATCGAACTCGAAAGAAATCGAACGGTAGCCTTCTCTATTTAACCGCAAGTAAACCCTATATCATGTTTAGTGTTTGTGCATGTGCTAGGTTTCAATCTTGTCCTAGAAAGTCTCACTTAGGTGCTATCAAACACATATTGAGATATTTGAAAGGCACGGTTAACTTAGGATTATGGTATCCATGTAATGCATCTTTCGATTTAATTGGTTTTTCGGATGCCGATTTTGTCGGGTGTAAAGTAGATAGAAAAAACACTAGTGGATGTTGTCAATTCCTAGGGATGAGTCTTGTTTCTTGGTTTTCAAAGAAAAAAAACTCGGTTGCACTTTCGACTACAGAAGCAGAATACTTTGTTGCGGCTAGTTGCTGTGCACAAGTCCTTTGGATGAAATAAATCCTTTTAGATTATGGACTTAAATATTCATGTATACCCATACATTGTGATAATACTAGTGTAATTAATTTAAGAAAAAATCCAATTTTACATTCTAGGACCAAACACATTGATCTAAGACACTTTTTTCTCAGGGATAATGTAGCTATTGAAAATATATCAGTGGAATTTGTATCCACCGATAAGCAACTTGCAGATATATTTACAAAACCCTTAAACGAAGAAAGCTTTACAAATTTAATAATGCAATTAGGGATTTTGCTTTGCCAAGTGTTTAAACTTTCAAAATTTACATGTCTTTTGAAAAATTGTATTTCATGTAGTATCATCACACTTATGTAATGCCTTGTAATGGAGCATTGCGACTTATCGATGTTTGCCTTCTATAGGCTTACATTGATAGGAAGGATTATAGTGATCGATGATACTCGGTTTTATGGTTTTCTTGGTTTTATTTAAGAAACTCATTAATAGTACCTTAGTTCTTGCCCTTTTTAATTAATGTGAAAAGGGGGAGAAAAAGCAAGGTCAAATATGTTTTGTGATGCATATAGATAGGGGGAGTTATAAGCATGATATGCATATTGATAGATGGAGCATATGTGAATTTGCAAAATAGGTTGTGTATGGCTTAACTCAAACTCACAAATGATACTTAGAGTGCTTAGAGTTTTATAGAATTTCATATTTTGTTTGTCATCATCAAAAATGGGGAGATTGTTGGCCAAGGGTTCTCCCTAGGCCTTGATCTCTATTTTGATGATAACAAACATGTATTTAATACATTTGTGAAGTTTTGAGTTCAAGTTGAGGTTACGATACCCGCGCGAATTTTCTTCGAAGAAATACAAAAATCGGCAAAAATGGCTTCGAAAATGAGCGAGTAGAAAAATCTAGTGTTAGGATTAGATTTTATGTAATATGTCTCTAGAAATTTTATCCCAAACTAATTTGTATTGTTATCCAAGTCAAAACTTGATAACGGAACCCCGAGATGAAGGTGGTACGAAAAAATAGCCTCAGCCCTGGTTTGGTCGACCGAACAAGACCAAAAATTGGCAGTGGCCAATTCGGTCGACCGGTCGATCGATCGAACAAAGCAAAAAATTAGCACTAGGTAGCCAATTTGGTTACCCAGTCGATCAACCGAATGTGGCCAGAAAGTTGTAGTAGCCCTGCGGTCGCTAGGCGGTCGATAAGCCAATCGACTGACGATCGATCGGCAAGCGACCGAGCAGTGTCCAACGGGCAAAAAAGCGCCAGTTGGAGTGAACTACCGAGTGAGGGGTTTTAAATACCCCTCACCAACCTTTATTAACGTCTTCTAACAACTCTCTAAAGCTTCCTAAGTGTGATTTAAGCCTTCCAATGTTGATTTCTTCACGCTTGCTTCTCCGATCGACAATTTCTTTCAAGAGCTCATCTTCCCTCGACTCTGGCTTTGATTCAACCTCAACATGTTGTGGAGTGGGAGACATTGAAGGCTTGGAATGTAGCTCTTAGTTGGGGTTTACTCTTTAGCTCTTTTCATTATAATTTTACTGGTTATTTGAACTCGTTTCTTCATTGTTAGCTTCCTAGGTGTGCTAGTGTAAACACTTAGGGTTTGCTTTGTAGAATTGTGTTTTGCCTAGGTGAATATGTTTGAGGCATTCTCAAAGAGTTGAGAAGGAAGGCCTCAATTATATTCAAAGGGAAACACATAGTCTATAAATTGTTGGTAAGAAATCCTTGGTGTGGAGTAGGAGGTTGGCCGGACCACTCTAATTGCTTGTGTTTGCATTGTGTTGCTCATTTGATATACCTTGCTATTTATATTTGTTAAGCATTGTAATTAAGTTGTACGATTAATTTGGTTGCGTTAGAAATCGAACTCGAAATAAATCGAATAGAAGTTAAAATTCACCCAATACTATTCAACCCTCCCCCCCCCTTATAGTGTGGGTATTCGTTCAACAATTGGTATCAGAGCAAGGTCGTAGGATTAGATTTAACCATCTACCCTAAAATTTACAATGTCTAACGATATCCAGCTAGCTCAAGGGTCCTCTACTCATACTGCACCACTATTTGATGGAAACAACTATGCCTATTGGAAAATTCATATGCATTGCTTCCTTCAATCACTTGGCATGGATGTAGGGAGGATCATCCAAGTAGAGTATAAGCAACCCATTAAGGACATGGACGAGTGGAGTCCGGAAGAAATTAGACTCTTTTATGCATATGTCAAGGCCATCAATGCACTATATTGTGGCCTATCCATTAATGAGTTTAATGTGATTTTTACTTGTAAGTCGGCCTATGAACTTTGGAGTATCCTAGAGACCACACATGAAGGCACCTCAAAAGTTAAGGGATCTAAGATAATCTCCTCATGCATGATTACAAAATGTTTAAAATGCTTTTGCGTAAATCAATTGATGGCATGTATTCTAGATTTCAGAATATTACAAATGGCTTAGCTAACCTTGGTAGAGACATCAAGGAAGAGGAGAAGGTAAGGAAGCTCCTTCGTTCCCTTTCGAAAGCTTGGGAGCAAAAATTAATTGCAATCGTGGAAGCGAAGGACTTGGGAACGTTGAAGCTCACCGAGCTCATTAGGTCTCTCATGACACATGAGACCCATATGAAGCAATACAAGGAGGAAGATGCCCCCAAAGGCAAGACCAATGACTTAAAAGCATCACACCGGATTGAAGAACCTTCATCATCCGAGCAAGAGATGGACAATTTTGAAGTAATGGCGATGATGGCAAGGAGATTCATGAACTTCATGAGGGGCGGTATGAGAAAAGGCAAAGAAGGATACACATGCTTCAATTGCAACAAAACTGGGCACCTAAGGAAGGATTGCCCACTCCTCAAGATGACTTCTACCTCCAACCCTCACAAGAAAGACAAATATAAGTAGAAGAAGAAGAAGGCGATGATGACTTCTTGGGATGAAAGCGAGTCTTCGTCAAGTGAAGAAGACTATAAAATTGAAAAGGCAAATCTTTGCCTCATGGCAAATAACAACGAGGTAAGATTTACTTTTGGTGATCTTTCATTTACGCAAGAAGAACTAGAAAGTGAATTTGATCAAATGCATGATGAATTTAATGCTATTAGAAAAAAGTTTAAAGAGCTTAAAAAGGACAACAAATCTTTGGAGCTTGAAAATGATAACTTGCTACTTTCATGCAATGCATTAAGAAAAGAAGTATATAACGTTAAGGAAGAAAAGCATGCATTAGATGATGCTAAGAAAAACTTAGAAAATGAAAACAAAAAATTAGAGAATGAAAACAAGTTCTTAAGTGATCAAGTAGAGAACTTGAATGATAGCATGCTAAACTTAAAAAAGAAACTTTGTCTGCTAAATGAAAAAATGACAACCTTACAAAATGTCATGCCCAATGTTTTACATGCAAGAAAGTCATCAAACAAACATGCTCACGCACACTTTCATGCTCACACACATAGCACAAGAAAATTTAATGGAAGTTGTTTCTATTGGGTGAAAGGGCACACTAGAGAGGGGGTGAATAGTGTGTTGTCTAAACTTTTTGCCTAATTCCGGTTTTAATCGTTTCTTAAATTATTTAGGCAATTTGCAATTTATCGACTAGATGCGGAAGAAAATAAATCAATTAAACACAAATAACGATAACAATGCTAACACAGATATTTATAGTGGTTCGGCCCTAATGCCTACTCCACTACCTAAGCACCCCGCTTAGGATTTCCAAACTATGTTTACTAGGTTAAATAGTTTCCCTTATATAGAGGACTTTGACTCGAAGAGTCTCACTCTCAACCTAAGGTACTTCCACACCCGGAAGTCTCCGCCTTCTTACCGAGAGCACTCTTCCACCTCAACCCTAAGGGACAACTCAACTAATCCTACCAAAACTATGTTTACACCGGTGGAATTAAGCCTCAAACACAAAGGCAGCCACCCAATTTCAAGACCTACAATCTAGGTCTTACACAAACTCAAATCCAATAAATAAACACGTTCAAATAGGAATAAAGATTACAATGAAAAGAGCTAAAGAATAAAACCAAGAATCAGTGCTCTTTTCCAAGCCTTCAAAGCCTCCAACTCGCCAAATCGTAGAGCTCGAATTGATGCCAGAGTTGAGGAAGAGTGTGCGCTTGAAGAAGTTGTCAGTGGAAGAACCGAGCGCTATTAATTGATCTTTAGAAGGCTCAAAACACTCCTTTGAATGCTCAATTAAATCTACAAGAACTATAAAAGGAGTTAGGTGATGGGTATTTATAACCCCTTAATGAAATGACGGCTCAACGGGCAGAAAACTAGCCGTTACTGTCGTTCGGTCGCTTGCCGGTCGACCGACCGATCGACAGCCCCAGTCGCTGTCCTTTTTGTGAACTAATCACGTCGTTCAGTCGACCGAATAGATCATGACTTCAGCGATCTGCAATCCGGTCGATCGATCGGTCAACCGACGCACACACTGCCAAATTTTAGCCTCAGTCTGCTAGTTTGCTTGGGTTTTTCTACTCGTTTGGGTTCCGTCTTCGCTAAGTCTAGTTATATAATATTTACTAACTTGAAGTTAATAACTTTAAAATATAAATGTTATATAAGGATTACCCCCCATTTGGATTCAATAAAAATATCTGAAAAATTAAAATCCTTAAGAATCAAAATCTTATTTTTGGCGCCTAATACAAATTTTATGAAAACGTAAATTTTCTAATCTTTTGGAACAAATATGGTTAGGCTAAAGGCTTCCAATTTTTTTTTTAAAATACCTTGTTATCTAATTTTAACCCAAGGAACAATTATCGTAATTTTTTATGTCAAGAAACTATCTAGGTCATATAGCCCTCCAAGGAGCTCCGTAGGCTTAGTGAATTCAAGGCGGTTTTTGGGTTTTCATATTTTGGGTTTCGGATTTGGTTTTAGGGATCTTTGCATCATAAAGAGGTTTTACAACATATTTAAACACCCTAAACCTAAACTCTAACTTTCTGAATAATCCGAGCGCGACGACCAACGTCCTTCTGATTTCTCGATTTCTTTGATATTTCCGATCGAGGACGTCGTGCGCTAACTGACTTGGAACCTGAAAGATTTCTCAATGAAACATCATTAGTTCCATGTTCGTTATCATCAAAACCGAGATTACGACTAAGGTTGAAAACCTTAAGCCAACAATCTCTCACTTTTTGATAATGATAAACATCCTTAAGAAAATATATATTCATTAAAGCGCAAAGGATATTAATCATGAGATTTCTCCCCTTATCAACATGCATATCTATATAATAGAACTCCTCCTATCTATATGCATGGTTCTCTCATATTTTCTTTCCCTTTACCTATATTTTTCCACTACTACAATTTAGCATTTTAGCGGTGATTGTTATGACATTTTTTAGCAATTATAAATACAACAAAAACTTTTATTAGCAATTAATAAATTCCCACTAGATCCATTATCGTTAAAAGCTTTAGAAGCAATTTATACAATTGCGAGTAAATATAAAAATAATTACTACTAAATGAATATATATTTAATGGTCATTGTTGTAGCAATTACAATTGCTACTAAATCTTACAATATCTTATCCAACTAATCTTCTTTGGTGGCTTTTATAATTATAATTAAATTGATAATAATAACATAATAATTTCTATTACAAAAATATCACTATTTGAAGTATTATAAAACACTCAATCACGACAAGTGGAAAAGTAAAATAATTGTCAATTCTCTATTATAAAACACTCAATCACGAAAAATGGGTGCATTGGCATTTTTCAACTTGTTATAGGATAATATGAGAAAATCTTCCTCATGCCAAAAGCAAACATTCTCTTATTCACTTGCAGGAAAAAAAAAGAGAATAGACCAAATGCATAATAGGGTCAACAAACCAAAAGAAAAGCATGTTACACATATTAGATCCCCCACAAAATAGAAAAGAAATGAGAAAAATTTTAGCTTCTCATCAAACATTTTGCCAATTTATTATTGAGATGATTCTTGCAAATGGAGGCCGCTTTGTTGGGTTATTGTTCCAGCACCTCTGCATCAGTGACCTCAAAACTTTGGGCAGTCTTTTAATATCTCTAGCCTCAACCCGCACGTTGCGGTACCCACTGTCGCTTGAACAAGTGAGTAAGAAGAGTATGCTGCCCAATTAGCAATGAAATTCATAAGACAAGAAGAGTACGTGGCTTCTATTCCTAGAAATGAATGCTAATTTAGGACATCCATTTGACGTCTGCAAATCATAAGACAAGAAATGGCTAAAATATGCTAAAACTCGCAGCTTTGTTTCATCAGGAGGATCATATTGCACAATTTAGTCCTATCATACAAACATCAATATATGGGATAAGATAGATGATGCAAAGCAATGAACATAAAAGTGAAATTCAAACCTAACCACAACAGGAATATCAAGTCCCCGAGTAGCAATATACCCTTTTTTGCCTTGCATAAGAAAAAAAATGTGGTAGTATGTTTCTGTTGCTTTTGTTTCACATGGATATGAAGACAATCAATTTGAATGCATCTAAGAAGCTCTAAGTGATACTTGATTGAGTTGCAAAGATAAAAGAAGACCATTATCTTTTTCAAAAAGCAAAGCCATACTACTACAAACAGTAGATAGAAAATGTTCAACTTTACTTGTTCACATCCTAGAGTTCTGACATTTGGATTGACAATTAATGGATCAGGTACACCAAAAATACTACAAGCAGACATGTGCAGTTCAACTTTTCTAACCATACAACTTTTGTTCAATACAAATTTCAGATCCTTTCTCATGGATCATCAATAGTGTACTCAATCAAACTGAAGCACACATCAAAGAATTTTTGATATTACATAAAAAAAGTAGAAAACAAAAAAGAAACATCACTGAACTAATTTTATTGTAGACCTGAGGAAGATGGTACTAGAAAGTAACCTGTTGTTTAGCAAAACTGTCGCTTCCCAGCAGAACGGGGACAAAACAAAAGTTGCACTGAAGAGTGCTTGAAAAAATGTCGAGTCTCCTCATCATGAGTTCCCATGACACCACTCTGCATATTTAAATGTATATAAGACTAATGATAGAAGCTTGCACATAATAAGTTTCAAAAATGAAATGATGCTGCTTGATACACTAAGGATTCATTTGTTTACACAAATATGCTAATTAATTGGAATAAACACGACAATTATAGCCAATACATATATTTTATAATAGGAGCAGAATCTAGCAGATAGAACCTTGATCCTATAATAGGTTGATTCAAAATACTAATAATCTTGCATGACTTGGAGTATATTGGATGCAAAAGGCAATGAAACAAAGAAAAGAGGCACATTCGAAAGGGGTGTGGTAATGAAATATTTTAGATAGCTTAACTAAAAAGCTGTAGTTGAATGAAAATTTCTAAGAGATGAATATTAGAGTGGTGTTCCCAGGTCAGCAAATAACAAGAAGTGCACATTTTCTTTAAAACATTAAGTTTTATGGATCAAGTTAATCTATAGAGTAATTCTAGAGTAATAATTTTATGATGGGTCAAATTAGAAAAAAGGAAATTGCAGAATAATATTTAAGGAATATCAATCATAAGTATCAATGAAGCATGCATAACAGTTTCTTCATTCAAATCCTTAGAGAAAATTGATGTATCACACAGAAAAAGAGGCAATAAAGCTTTACTGTACGGATGCCAAAAATACTCTTTGAAGTCGGATCATCCCACACAAGAAGCAAAACTCTCACACCTTCCTATGACTTAGGCTTCAATAGATTCCCAAGAGTTGGGCATGAACCACAACCAGCATCTCTTACAAGGCCAACTCTGTGGAATACTGACCATGCATAAGGCACGATCGGCAGGGAGCTATAGTGGCTGAAGGTTGCCCTGTTATAAGAACTGTTGAATGAGTTAGCGAGCTTCATACAACGTGGCTTCATACATCATTGTGTCTCATGTCATGTGATATATATATATAATAACTTCATTGAGGCATTGTTACATACATCTGGCATGCATACGAAAAAAGAAAGAAAAAGAAATGGCATGGAGATATATGTACCTCTGATTCATCTGCCAAATCTAGCTTGTTCACCAAGTACTTTATCTGCAACCTCATTGTCATCCTTCCATCCCTTCATTAATTAAAGCATTGAAATATGAGAATCCAAAGAGAAATATTAATAGTAATAGTATATAGCCGAGTGAAACCATGATGCCCTCCAATTCATAGCCTCTAAACCACAAAAAAAGTTGCTGAAATAGGGAATCATAATGGGAGAGTTGAAGTACTTAATTCTCAAGTAGCTCTTTCGTATCTGCGGGAAAAAGGGCTCCCTCACTCTGCAGGTAATGCCGAAAAAGAATAACAAGAGAACAAAAAGCGAACAATTAGTGAGCAAAACCGTTAACCCAAAGCAACTAGGGAAATTACAAAAATATAGAGGACTTTTTCTTGTACATAGAAGCTCTTTTTAGGCATTTTGACATACTAGTTTTTGGTAGCCTGAAGCATGAACCAAACACCCGACTGTGTTTTCCTTGGCGGGCTCACCGCCCTCACGTCTGACCAAAATTCCGGCACTGATGGAGACTTCGAGCTCAGCATCGAGAATGTCAACTATTTGGCGATGAACTCTGACATCATGGCCAGCGGTGCTATCATTGTCGACCGAGCTCCCATGGCGAGGTCAGAATCTATGTCCCCCATGGTGGCATCTCCCGCATATGGCTCGCCCATGGCATCGTCCCCATCATTGTCCCCATTATTGGAGCACGAAATCTACTGCTTACACCTGGGCATTCAATGGGTGACGTCCCAATCGTTCTCCCCAAATAAATCAACTTTCGCTGCTATGCAATGCTGCTTCGATGGACTATTCGTCAGAGCCCTTCTTCCCCACTGTGTAGACATCCTTAACAAACAAACTCAAGGCGACAAGCAGTTAGAGAAAGAACAAGGCAAAAGTGCACATGGAGAGGAAGAGGAGGACGAGCATAACAAGTGAACTCAAGGGGCATTTATCGGGGGAGCACCAACGCGAGGCGAGTACCATCTCGTCGAGTTGTCGCCTGGCGAAAAATGAAAAGGGGTTTAGGGCATGAAATAATTAGAAGAGTGAAGTAGAAGAGGGAATGAAATAATAATAATTTTATAAGTTTGTAGTGAATAGGGGTTTAGGGCACGAGATTATTAGAAGAGGGAACAAAAAAAAAATACAAATTTATAGTGAACATGGGTTTAGGGCATAGAATAATTAGAAGAGGGAAACAGAATAGGGAAAAAATATTATAATTATTCTTCAATCATTTTATCGGTAATAACAACAAATTAAATCCATCGATAATAAATTTCTTAGTGAAAGTCTATTTTCTTGTAGTGTTTCTCAAACTAAAGAAGCCATGGGTCGAGCGAATTCCAATCGTTCGTTCTCCACCGATGGCAATGTGTTTGGTTAAAATTCAATTTGTATTCTTTTAAAGAAGATGAAAGTGAAAAGTTGTATTGGCAAAGATAAGATAAAGACATCAGTCGAAATAAAAAGAAAATTGTAATAATTAGATGCATTTTTAGATTTATATTAGAAATTGTCATTAAATCTATATCTATTTTATAGAGTTTTTTAATAATAGCTGCTAAATGATGTCAAATAGTGTAAGACTCAGAAAAATTTCCTAATATAAAAATCTATTTTGGTGCAGCGCGCCGGACCCGGGGGTAGTCGAGTCGAGCCTCACGATCGCCTCGAGTGAAAAGGTATGACTCGACTAATGATTCATGGAATCTATGTGGGTGATTAACTTTTCTTTTATGAATTCATTCCTTAAATCAAGTTAAATCGATTCATATTATGGGTTGAGTCCGAACCCAAGAAGAGCTCGGGTTTAGTTGAGGTTCGAGTATGAGTTAAGTGAGTCATGGAGCTATCTTTGGAAAGCTAGATGAGGGATTAAAACCCTTATCTTGCAGCCATTCGACTCATCCCTTGAGTCGCACAAGGCTGCCTAGGGGTAGAGTGAAAGAAGATTAAGGGAAAGCTAGGAGGACTTGGATCGATCCAGGATTTCGCGTCGTCGTCGAAAAATTTCAAGTTGTCGTCGCCTGATCTTTCATTCTCCGTAATCTAGTTGAGTGGTTAGAGTTAGAAGCATGGGTGAGGTGGGTAGCCTAACCCCTAGTTGTGATAGGATGAGTTTTCTCACGATCTTTCCGACATATCTTGGTTTTATCGACTTGTAATCATTGTTTTGTATGATTTCTTGTTAGAGTACCTTGTTTCTTCATCGATTTGTCATTTGCTAGGGCTGCCGAGTTATGGGAAAGGGAAAAGGTCATGCCAAAATTTTCCCCAATTCCCTTGACGACAAGAAGGCCCTTAGATGATCTCATGTTCATGATTGATGTAGTTCAAATCGTAGGTTTCACGCGTCATGAAGCATATCTCCCCTAGATCTCTCTTGATGTGGCCGAATGAACCCTACACCTCATGAAGAGAGTTCGGCCAAGGGTAAGGCAAGGGGTAAAACAATCCATTGATATTAAGTTATACTCAGAATCGAAGAGTTAGAGGTATAGCTAGAGTCTCCTTTCCCTTTTCTACCTTAAGGGCCATGGCCGAGCAAGGTTCTTCTTGCTCATGGCTCGGCCAAGACTAGGGAGGGGAGAAGAGAGTAGCTTTAGATGGAAACTTACAGGATTATGAGATTCACACATAGGAATGACAATAGTTAGGAAGAACACCAAACATAGCAAGTAGATTGATTGAATTGGAATTGTAGGAATGCTAGCCTTATGACCATCCTTAGTGTTAGATATTTAACTTTGAAATGTTGAAATTATTTACCATGCTTAGTAATTCCTACCTTCTTTTTTGAATTTATTATTACCGTGCCATGCTAGATAATTGCTTCTTATTGTGCTAAATTCCTAAGGTAGTGTAAAGTTGTTACGCATATATATATTGTGACCATATATAGTAGATATTACAATACTTGAATATTTTCTTGAGATTATACATGCTGCCCAAAAATATTCATGGGCGGAATTCTCAAGTCGACGCAAGGAATTCCTCACCCTGATATGATACTACCTGATATGGTAGGGACGGCTGTAGTCGAGATATTATTCCATAAGTAGGCCTAAGGGCCAGATGTCAGAGGCTTGATAGGCCGAGATGGCAGGTTATCATATTCAGTTGTACAGATTGACCCATTGGGGGTTGGTAGCTGTATTAGAAGTATTTTACCTCCTTGTTCATTCATTTTGTTGCCTTATATGATATATATGTATGATTGAGGCTTATGTGGAGGTTCACTAGAGCCACTCACTGAGTCCCAAGTGGACTCACAGTTTATTCTTTATTTTTGCAGAGCATGATCAATGACTTAGCTTGTCGACATGGTGCAGCTGGTGGGCAGGAGGTGGTGCCATATCTTGTAGCGGCGTCCATGAGTCTTAGACCAGTGTCTAGTAGTGTTTGTTTTATTTCTGCACTGACAGTTGTATTTGAAAAAGAGTTGTAAAACTTGTTTCTTGAACGTTCAGTTATTTTGATGTGAGTGTTCTTACTTGTTTTGGAAAATATAAAAATTGTGACTTTGAAAACTTTAAATAAAGTGTGTTGAGATTTCTGTTATTCGATATGTCTTGGTATCCTTGTGTGAGTGTAGACAGTAGGCTACAGGGCAGGATGTAGGCCCTGGCCGGTCACACTACCCTTAGTTGGGGTGTGACAAATATTTACTCTTACTAAGATATTTAGCAGTAATAATCATATTGCTACTAATTAATTGCTACTAAATAAATAATTTCTAGTAGTGTTCTCCCCCTTTTGACATCAATCAAAAAGGGCAAGAAAAGTCAATCTAGTCAAAGTTATGCAGGACTCGGAAAAATATTTCCTAATATAAAAATATGTTTTGGTGCAGCACGCCGGACCCGGGGATAGTCGAGTCGAGCCTCAAGATTGCCTCGAGTGAAAAGGTATGACTCGACTCATGATGCATGGAACTTATTTGGGTGATTGACCTTTCTTTTATGCAATCATACCGTAAATCAAGTTTAAATCGACTCATGTTGTGGGTTGAGTCGGAACCCAAATTGACTCATGTTTTATACGTGTCGATTTCTTGTTTTAAGGGGCTGATCGAGTCGAGGAAAAAGGGAAAAGGTCATGCCAAAATTTTCCCCAATTTCCTCGCTCGTCTCGCAACTTGCGCATCGACTTGTATTCGCTTGTTTTTGGTTTTGGATTGACAATCGTGTGGACGTCGCATCCATGTACACCACCCCTAGATGTTCGGCCGAGCATGGTTATGATCCTGCTCGAGTTGGCAGAGCAGTAGAAGGGGGAAAAGTAGGACTATTTGTATTGAATTGTTGGACCTCGTATTTTATCGTCTTAACCCGCACCTTCACGTTTAAATGTTAGAGTCAATTTGAAGTTTATGTTACTGTTCCATTGGTTAAAATGCATAGATTCCAGCCCCTTCCCACATGGATTGTTCGGCCGAGCAAGGTTCTCCTTGCTCAAGCTTCGGTCGATCAAGGAAAAGGCGGAGGAAGCGAACGATTTTGTGTAGTTGTTTATATCCCCCCGTTTAATATTTATTCATATTCATGTTGTGAATTGTTGGGATAGATCTATATTATCAAATTGGAAATGTTCTTGCTAATGCTTATATAGTATATGTAGACAAGAAAGATTTCATTTAATTGCTCATATCATGTTTAATTGTTGCTATGCTTAGTGTACGTTCCATATGGGATTAACCTCTACATTACTTACTTTTTATTTTGATTCTTCATGATGTTACTTTCTGAAATTAATTTGGTAAGTGATGCACACATGTTGTCCTGAAATATTCATGGGTGAAATTCTAAGATCGGTTCATAGAATTCCTCACCCAAGATAGCGTATAACGTTAGGCAATGTGTAGGACGTTGTGTGATGCTCAGCATATATGGAAACTTAGCTAGGAGATAACATAACTTCTAGGACTGCTAGTAAACATTTTTAGAAACCCAGAACCATTAGGTGTGCACAATTTGAAAGGGCAGCATTAATTTGCTGACCCTGCAGACCGGCTTAGGGCCGGATATGGGCAATGGCCAAGTGTGAATTTTGGTTGAAAAGTGTAGTGTTCTTGGGCCATGTAGTGTCCAAGAAAGGGATAAGGGTAGATCCTGCCAAGATATAAGTGGTGCAGAACTGGAAACAGCTGACTAACGTGACTGAGGTCCATAGTTTTCTTGGTTTGGCCGGGTACTACCGAAACTTTATGGAGAATTTCTCTAGAATTGCAGCTCCTTTGGCTCGGTTGACCTAGAAGAAGGTCAAGTTCGTTTGGGATGACAAATGCGAGGCGACCTTTCAGAAGCTCAAGGCATGTTTGATATCTGCACCCGTGTTGGCTGTATCTTTTGGCTCAGGAGGGTTTGTAGTCTTCTGTGATGCCTCTCGGGTTGGCCTGGGTTGCGTCCTGATGCAGTTTGCTAGAGTCATCGCTTATCCGTCCCGCCAGCTAAAAGTTCATGAGTAGAACTATCCGGCGCATGACCTAGAACTAGTGGCAGTGGTCCTTACACCGAAGCTTTGGCGGCACTACCTGTACAGGGAGACTTGCGAGATCTACACGGATCATAAGAGCCTCCAGTACTTGCTTACCCAAAAGGAGCTGAACCTTAGGCAGAGGAGGTGGCTAGAGCTCCTAAAGGATTATGATTGCACCATTATGTATCATCCGGGGAAAGCAAATATGGTAGCAAATGCTCAGAGCAGAAAGTCCATGAGCAATTTGGCTCATTTGGAAGTTAAGCTGAGGCCTCTAGCTCGAGAGTTGGCTTTGTGCCTAGATGGGGGTGCAACCTTATCAGTGTCAGCTTCAGGTGCCCTGATGGCACACCTGCGGGTACAGTCCACGCTGGTGGACATGCTGCATGCCGCGCAGGGGGAGGATGCCTTTTGTACGTTGACCAAGGATCTGGTGCAAAGAGGCGATGCAGAGATCGACAGTTTCAGATTGGACTCAGAGGGTGTACTAAGGTTCAAATACCGGATCATAGTACTA
This sequence comes from Canna indica, assembly GCA_034359265.1. Lineage (NCBI taxonomy): Eukaryota > Viridiplantae > Streptophyta > Magnoliopsida > Zingiberales > Cannaceae > Canna > Canna indica. The sequence continues at coordinate 65,474,206 of CP136890.1, read as the reverse complement.
GATATGGCTGAGGTGTGCAGGCAAGTCTTGGAATTGGGTCATCGTTCCACTTACACGATACATCCGGGGGCCACCAAGATGTACCAAGATTTGAGGCAGCATTACTGGTGGAAAGGTATGAAAAGAGAGGTAGCAGAGTTTGTCTCTAAATGTCTGGTCTACCAGCAGGTCAAGGCCGAACACCTTAAGCCTGCGGGGCTTCTGCAAAACCTCAAGGTGCTTGAGTGGAAGTGAGAGAAAATCACCATGGATCTAGTGATCGGATTGCCTCAGTCAAAAGGCGGTTTTGATTCGATTTGGTTGGTAGTGGACCGGTTAACCAAAACCGCACACTTCATACTAGTGAAAACTACATTCTCTGCGGAATAGTACGCCCAACTGTTCTTGGATAGGATTGTGGCATACCATGGAACCCCGATGATGATTATATTCGACTGCAGAACCCAGTTCACAGTCCAATTTTGGCAGTCCTTCCAGGAAGCCTTGGGTACCCAAGTACGTTTCAGCACAGCTTTCCATTCGCAAACTGACGGGCAGTTAGAGAGGACCATCCAAACTTTGGAGGACATGCTGAGAGCATGCGTCCCGGATATGGCCGACGGTTGGGAAAGGCACCTACCGCTGATAGAGTTCGCCTACATCAATAGCTATCATAGTAGCATTGACATGGCTCCTTTTGAGGCTTTGTATGGGCGGCGGTGTAGGTCTTCGTTGGGCTGGTTTGAGGCTGGGGAATTACTCATGGTGGGCCCTGATCTGGTTGAGAAAGCGGTAGAGAAAGTAAAGGCCATAAAGGAAAGGTTGCTAGCGGCCCAAAGTCGACAGAAAATGTATGCTGACAAGAAGGCTAGGGAATTGGAATTAGCCGAGGGTGACTTAGTCCTTCTGAAGGTCTCTCCTATGAAAGGGGTGGTCCGATTTGGGAAGAAGGGAAAGCTGAACCGTAGGTTCATTCGGCCTTTTCCCGTTCTCAAGTGGAGGGGCGAGGTGGCCTATAAGCTGGCATTACCTCCTAGCCTGAGCAGAGTACACCCGGTCTTCCATGTATCCATGTTGCGGAAATATGTAAAAGATGATTCACATGTGATCGAGCCCTCTTCTATCGAGGTAGATTCGGCCATCTCGTTCGAGGAAAGGCCGGTAGAGATCCTTGACCGCCAAATTAGGAAGCTAAGGACCAAAGAAAATCCCCTGGTAAAGGTCAGATGGGAGCATCATTCTGGGCAAGAGGCCACTTGGGAGGTAGAGCAGGACATGAGAGAGCACTACCCTTCCTTGTTCGAGGAGCCGGTAAGTCCTTGTCATTCAAGTAAATTCGAGGACGAATTTCCCTTAAGGGGGGAAGGTTGTAAGACCCAGAAATTTTTTTCCTAATATAAAAATCTATTTTGGTACAGCGCGCCTGACCCTAGGATAGTTGAGTCGAGCCTCAGGATCGGCTCGAGTGAAAAGGTATGCCTCGACTAGTGATGCATGGAATTTATTTTGGTGATTGACCCTCCTTTTATGCAATCATACCTTAAATCAAGTTTAAATCGACTCATGTTGTGGGTTGAGTCGGAACCCAAGTGGAGTTCGGGTTTAGTTGAGTCTTGAGTAGGAGTCAAGTGAGTCAAGAGCCTATATGGGAGGCTAGATGAGGGATTTAAAACCCCTCATCCATGTGCCGTGCGACTCACCTTGGAGTCGCACAAGGCAGCCTAGGGAGAAGGGGAGAAGAAGCAAGGAAAAGGGGAACTTTGGGTCGATCCGGGATTTCGCACCATCGCCAAAAGATTCGAAGTCGTCGTCATCCAATCTTTCATTCTCCGCAATCGAGGTGAATGGTTATAGGAGTCAAGTGAGTCAAGAGCCTATATGGGAGGCTAGATGAGGGATTTAAAACCCCTCATCCATGTGCCGTGCGACTCACCTTGGAGTCGCACAAGGCAGCCTAGGGAGAAGGGGAGAAGAAGCAAGGAAAAGGGGAACTTTGGGTCGATCCGGGATTTCGCACCATCTCCAGAAGATTCGAAGTCGTCGTCATCCAATCTTTCATTCTCCGCAATCGAGGTGAATGGTTATATAGATGTTGAGGGGAGGCAGGTGGCCGGCCCCATAGATTTTGAAATCGGGATTCTTCTTCGCGAGTTTTGCCGATCGAGTTATTTTCTCCATGTTAGATTCTTAGATCATTGTATATGCTGTGATTTTGTGGTTTTATACGTGTCGATTTCTTGTGTTAAGGGGCTGATCGAGTCGAGGAAAAAGGGTAAAAGTCATGCCGAAATTTTCCCCAATTTCCACACTCGTCTCGCAACTTGCGCATCGACTTGTATTCGCTTGTTTTTGCTTTTGGATTGACAATCGTGTGGACGTCGCAGCCATGTCCACCAACCCTAGATGTTCGGCCGAGCATGGTTATGATCCTGCTCGAGTTGGCCGAGCAGTAGAAGGGGGAAAAGTAGGACTGTTTGTATTGGATTGTTGGACCTCGTATTTTATCATCTTAACCCGCATCTTTACGTTTAAATGTTAGAGTCAATTTGAAGTTTATGTTACTGTTCCATTGGTTAAAATGCATAGATTCCAGCCCCTTCCCACATGGATTGTTTGGCCGAGCAAGGTTCACCTTGCTCAAGCTTCGGTCAATCAAGGAAAAGGGGGAGGAAGCGAACGATTTTGTGTAGTTGTTCATATCCCTCCGTTTAATGTTTATTCATATTCACATAAATGTTAATTCATATTCATGTTGTGAATTGTTGGGATAGATCTATATTATCAAATTGGAAATGTTCTTGCTATTGCTTATATAGTATATGTAGACAAGAAAGGTTTCATTTAATTGCTCATATCATGTTTAATTGTTGCTATGCTTAGTGTACGTTCCATATGGGATTAACCTCTACATTACTTACTTTTTATTTCGATTCTTCATGATGTTACTTTCCGAAATTAATTTGGTAAGTGATGTACACATGCTGTCCTGAAATATTCGTGGGTGAAATTCTAAGATCGGTTCATAGAATTCCACACCCAAGGTAGCGTATAACGTTAGGCAACGTGTAGGACGTTGTGTGATGCTCAACATATATGAAAACTTAGCTAGGAGATAACATAACTTCTAGGACTACTAGTAAATATTTTTGAAAATCCAGAACCATTAGGTGTGCACAATTTGAAAGGGCATCATTAATTTGCTGACCCTGCAGACCGGCTTAGGGCCAGATACGGGCAATGGCCCGAAGTGTATATAAGGAAATCCTAGGACACTTGATTGTGTGATGTGCTTGAGATGGTCCGCCGAGGAGCGTGGTGGTCGGGAATGACCAATGCTTAGCTCGGCCAGTGATGGGTCTTGAGGTGCGCCAGCGGGCCCGTTAGGTGTCAGACCCCAGTTGGGTGGGACTAGCTATCATTACCCCAGACGGTGTTTGGAGACTAGTGACCATCCTAGTCGATGGCCCGGGATTGCTTGTTTATATCTTGATATGATGTGGCTGAACAACTAGTATGATTCTACCTTGTATGGTAGGGCCGGCTGTAGCCGGGATATTTATTCCATAAGTAGGCCCAAGGGCCGGATGCCGGAGGCTTGATAGACCGAGATGACAGGTTTTCACATATTCAGTTTGTACAGATTGACTCATTGGGGTCGGTAGTTGCATTAGAAGTAGTTTACCTCAATGTACATTCATTATGTTGCCTTATATGATATGCATGCATAACTGAGGATTATGTGACGGTTCGCTAGAGCCACTCACTGAGTGCCAAGTGGACTCACAGTTTATTCTTTGTTTTTGCTGAGCTTGAGCAGTGACTTTGACATGTCGACATGGTGCAGTTGGTGGGCGAGAGGTGGTGCCATATCTCATAGCGGCGTCCATGAGTCATAGACCAGAGTCTAGTAGTTAATTTTTTTAAATTTCTGCACTCACAGTTGTATTTGGAAAAGAGTTTATAAAACTTGATTACTTGAGACGTTAGTTGTTCTGATGATGGTTTTCTTATTTGCTTTGAAATCATTAGATGATAAATACATTCCAAGTCTAGAAATCATGATATTTTCGTGTATCGATCAAGGAGTCAAAAATCATTTTAGAAATAATTTTTCTCGTCACATGAGTGGAACGATACCAAATGTGAATTCAAAATATGATACTTGAAGTCTCATTCGAAGATTGGACCAAAAATCAAAGTATCAGAAAAATGAACGTTTGGAAAGAACGATACTATGAAGTTTTGAAATCCAATTTCAAAAACCCATATCAATTCATATTCTTACTGAGAATTTTTGAACTTTTTACTGAAGAAACTAGGACAATAGAGGTGTTATGCAAAAAGTTTTGCCAAAATAAAACTCATACCTCATTTCTTGAGAAATTGCACAATTTTCATTTTCTTTTCATTTTCCTTTAGCCTTCCAAATTTTACCACTTTCTCAACTTGCAAGTAGGCTTCATTAGTATCATAATGAAATCATATACCAACTAGCAAGCTAACTTACTAAATAGCAAAGGGACAATGCAAAGTTTCATTTAAAAAGTCTTCATTTAAGCAAGTGAGTGTAGGAGATGATACCAAAGTCTTTGATACCAATTTTCATACTTATGGTATCATAATAGCTTGAAGTTGCAACATCTTGGAGATTTCTCGTTTGGATCCAAGGGCAACTTCAATAGTCCATCTTTCTTTATCCTTGTGTGGTAGCTCCCCCTACAAAAGAGCATGAAATTTTTGGTACCCAAATGACTTTGGATCCTTGGGGGTTAGTTGGCCTCGGTATCCAAAGTGTCTTAGAAACACTTGGATTCTTCTTAAATGCGCAATCATAGATTGCATGGCCATAAGTACCACAATAATAGCAATGTCCGTGAAACTTTTTATTTTCCCTACGGACATGTGATTTGTCGCTAGAATGCTTGACATGGGAGCTATGATGAACATGAACATTCTTAAACGATACATTTTTCTTTTGAACATGAGGTTTAATTGTAGAATGCTTAGCATGAGAATGATGATGAACATTGACATTCTTTATGCAAGCATTTTTCATTCTAGTGTTCTTAGTAGATGAAGTATTTTTGAATTCATTTACTTTCTTATTCAATGAAATAACCTCACTTTTCAAATCATTCATTGATATTTGAATAGCATGCAATTGAGTTTTTAGCATGCTATTTTCATTCTTTAAATTTTCTTTTTTATGTTTCAAGTCCTTAATTTCAAGTTTCATATCATCATGGCATAAATAAAATGAACTAGATTTCAATTTCTCATTTTCTAGCTTTAATTCATGCACATGAGAATTAAGCATCACATTTTCTTTCTTTAGCATCTTATTTTCCTTATCTTTTCTAACAAGCAAGGCATACATCTTTTCTAACAAGCAAAGCACACTCATCTATTAACTCATCATATGGCATGTCTTGAGAACTAGTAGAACTAGCATTGTCATTTTCATTATCATGACTAGGTGAAGGAGAGTGTACCTCATCATTAGCATCCATGGGGCTAACTTTAGATGTGACTTCATACTCATGGCTGGAGGGTGCTTCAAGTGAGTGAGAGGTGGAGGTGGAAGCACTTGACCTCTTCCTTGCTTTGTTCTTCATGCTTGGGCAATTTTTCTTCACATGCCCCTTTTCATTGCAAGCATGACATTTTACCTTTCATTTTCAGCTCTTAGAATTGCTCCTTTGACTAGAAGCACTATGGGCATCAAAACTAAGATTAGTAGTAGGTGAGTGACCATTGTCATCACCACCTTCATTAAAAGTGCCAATTTCTTCAGTTTTGGCATGATCATATAAAACATTTAAAGTGGCCCAAAATCAAAAGTCGAAGAGCAATGCATAACTTTTTCTAGGATGTTATTTGGTATGACACAAAATATGCAATTCATGGCTTCTCCATTAAATTGAAACATTTTCTTGTCAAGTTTACTCCAATCATGCATGTCAACCTTAGGATAAGTGTATTCCAATTTCAACATGTTATAAACACCAAAACCTCTAGTCTTTAAGAAGGAGTACATTCTAGACTTCCAAAGACCAAAGTTCGATTCATCGAACCTAGGAGGTGAAGACACTAAACACTCTAGTGCCATTTTCCGGATCGAGAGACGATGTAGAGGACATGGTGAAATCTCAATCTACGACCCGCTTTGATACCAATTGTTGGGTGAAATGGACACTATAGGGGGGGTGAATAGTGTGTTGTCTAAACTTGTTGCCTAATTTTGGTTTTAATCGTTTCTTAAATTATTTAGGCAATTTGCAATTTATCGACTAGATGCAGAAGCAAAAATAAATCAATTAAACACAAATAACGATAACAATGCTAACACAGATATTTATAGTGGTTCGGCCCCAATGCCTACTCCACTACCTAAGCACCCCGCTTAGGATTTCCAAACTAAGTTTACTAGATTAAATAATTTCCCTTATACAGAGAAATTTGACTCGAAGAGTCTCACTCTCAACCAAAGGCACTTCCACACCCGAAAGTCTCCGCCTTCTTACCGAGAGCACTCTTCCACCTCAACCCTAAGGAACAACTCAACTAATCCTAGCAAACTACGTTTACACCGGTGGAATTAAGCCTCAAATACAAAGGCAACCACCCAATTTTAAGACCTACAATCTAGGTCTTACACAAACTCAAATTCAATAAATAAACATGTTCAAATAGGAATAAAGATTACAATGAAAAGAGCTAAAGAATAAAACCAAGAATCAGTGCTCTTTTCCAAGCCTTCAAAGCCTCCAACTCGCCAAGTCGTAGAGCTCGAATTGATGCCCGAGTTGAGGAAGAGTGCGCGCTTGAAGAAGTTGTCGGTGGAATAACCGAGCGCTATTAATCGATCTTTAGAAGGCTCAAAACACTCCTTTGAATGCTCAATTAAATCTGTAAGAACTGTAAAAGGATTTAGGTGATGGGTATTTATAACCCCTTAACCCCTTAATGAAACGGCAGCTCAATGGGCGGAAAACTAGCCATTATCGACGTTTGGTCGCTTGCCGGTCGATCGTCGGTCGACCGACCGATCGACCGCCCATAACCGCTGGCCTTTCTATGAACTAATCACGCCGTTCGGTCGACCGACGGGTCAACCGAATGGATCGCGACTTCAGCGATCCACAATCCGGTCGACCGACGTACACATTGCCAAATTTTGGCCTCAGTCGGTCGACTGGTCGGTTTGCTTGGGTAGACTAGGCAGATTGCTAGTTTGCTTGGGTTTTTCTACTCTTTTGGATTCCGTCTTCGCTAAGTCTACTTATATAACATAAGTTAATATCTTTAAAACATAAATGTTATATAAGGATTACCCCCCATTTGGATTCTATAAAAATATCTAAAAATCAAAATCCTTAAGAATCAAAATCTAGTTTTTGGGGTCTAGTACAAATTTTCAGAAAATGGAAATTTTCTAATCTTTTGGGTCAAATATGATTAGGCTAAAGACTTCCAAAAAATTCTTAAAAATACATCGTTATCTAATTTTAACCCAAGGAACAATTACCGCCATTTTTTATGTCAAGAAACTATCTAGGTCATATAGCCCTCCAAGGAGGTCCCTAGGCTTAGTGAATTCAGGGCGGTTTCCGAGTTTTCATGTTTTGGGTTTCGGATTTAGTTTTAGGGATCTTTGCATCATAAAGAGGATTTACAACATATCTAGACACCCTAAATCTAAACTCTAACTTTCTGAATAATCCGAGTGCGACGACCAACGTCTTTCTGATTTCTTGATTTCTTCGATATTTTCGATCGAGGACGTCGTGCGCTAATCGACTTGGAACCTAAAAGATTTCTCAATGAAACATCATTAGTTCCATATTTGTTATCATCAAAACCGAGATTACGACTAAGGTTAAAAACCTTTAACCAACAGTTTCTCATGTGGTATTTTTGGCCATATGGCTAGAGATTGTGCACTAAGAAGGAACCCCCATGCTAGATTCACTTGGGTTCCTAAGATGACTAACACTCAAGGACCCAAGAAGATTTGGGTACCTAAAATTATCTCTTCTCCTTTTGTAGATGGAGAAGCATCCTCAAACAAGTAGAAGCACATGTATCTTGGGTAGCGGTTGCTCAAAACACATGACAGATGATATCAATCTCTTTGCATGTGCTTCTACTTGTTTGAGGATGGCGGACATGTGACTTTTGTAGACAATGCCAAAGGTAAGATTATTGGCATTGGTGATATAGGTATACTTCCCTACCCATGCATTAAAAATGTCTTGCTAGTTGATGGGTTATAGCATAAGTTGATAACTTAAGCATGGAGACATAGAAGATAGGATGCAGTCAATCCATGCTAGGCTGTAGAGCCAACTCATAAGCAACCTCTCCTCTGCCCTGCAAGATAGGGAAAGGCCTAACGAATCTGGGCTCAACTTTTCCCTCCTCCCAAAGCGCACAACCCCCTTCATAGGGGACACCTCCAGGAAGACCGAATTTTCTTCCTAAAACTCCACATCACGAGCTTTACCATCAGCATACATCTTCTGACGACTCTAACCTGCTAGAACTCGCTCCTTGATCACCTTCACCTTCTCAACAGCGTCACGAACCAAGTCCGGCCCTAGCATCTGGGACTCGCCGGCCTCAAACCAGCCTATTAGTGACCTGCACCTGTGCCTGTAGAGAGCCTTAAACGAGGCCATACCGACGCTGTTATGGTGACTGTAATTATAGACAAACTCTACCAAACGTAGATGCGTCTCCCAGCTACCCTCCAGGCCCATCACGCAAGCCCTCAGAATGTCTTCAAGCGTCTGAATGGTCCTCTCTGACTGTCCGTCTGTCTGAGGATGAAAAGCAGTACTGAACCGCACCTGTGTACCCAAATGACTACCAGAACCAAGTAGTAAACTGAGTGCCTCAGTTTGATATTACTATAAATGGGATCCCATGGTAAGCCACAATACGGTCAAGGAACAACCGCGCATACTGCTCCGCAGAGAAAGTGGTCTTCATTGGAAAAAAGTGCTCTGATTTGATCAGGCGATCCACCACTACCCAAATAGAGTCGTTTCTTTTTTTTGACCTCGGTAACACGGTAACAAAGTCCATGGTGATCTTTTCCCATTTCCATTTTGGTACCTCGAGGTTCTATAACAATTAACCCTGCGGGTCTGAAGTATTCGGCCTTTACCTGTTGATAAACCAAACATCTGGATATGAATTCTGCCACCTCTCACTTCATCCCTTTCCACCGGTAGTGCTATCTCAGATATATCTCGGTACATCTTGGTGGCCCCGAAATGCATAGTATAAGTGGAACAGTGGGCCACCTCTAGTACCCGCCTACAGACCTCTGTCATGTTTGGTACCACGATCATGTCCCTGTATCTGAGAATCCCCTCAGAGTCCACTCTAAAACCCTCTGCATCACCTCTCACAACTAGATCCTTCGTCAGAGAACAGAAAGCATCCTCGCCCTGAGCTGTTCGTAGCATATCAATCAAAGAGGACTGACTGTACACGCATGTGTGCCACCAATCCACCTGAATTAGCCACCGATATCAAATCCCCTGGGCCCAGGCTCACCGCTAGATCTCTGGTCAGGGATCTCCTACTCACGACCAAGTGGGCTAAACTCCCTATCGACTTCCTGCTCAAAGCATATGCTACAACATTTGCCTTTCCTACATGATACTGAATAGTGCAGTCATAATCTTTTAATAGCTCAAGCCATCTCCGCTGCCTCAAGTTCAGATCCTTCTAAGAAAGTAGATACTGAAGGCTCTTGTGATCGGTGAAGATGTCACATGCCTCCCCATATAAGTACTGACGCAATAGCTTCAAGGTAAAGACTATAGTCGTCAATTCCAGATCATGAGTCGGATAATTCTTCTCATGGGTTTTCAACTACCTAGATGCTTATGCGATCACCCTGCTGTGCTGGATCAGAATGCACCCCAATTCAACTCCAAAAGTGTCACAATCGACTGCAAATCCTCCTGACCCCGATGGTAGTGCTAGTACAGGAGCGGTAGTCAAGTGGTCCTTGAGCTTCTAAAAGCTCTCCTCGCATTTGTCATCCCAGATAAACTTTACCATCTTCCGAGTCAGGCGTGTGAGCGGGATGATAATCTTAGAGTAATTTTCCATGAACTTTTCGTAGTAGCCGGCCAACCCCAGGAAGCTGTGGACCCATGTCACGCTGGTCGGCCTCTCCTAGTTCTGAACTACCTCAATCTTCGTAGGATCAACTTTCACACCATCCCGATATACAATATGCCCCAGAAATCCCACGCTGGTCAACTAAAACTCACATTTTGAGAATTTTGCAAAGAGCTGGTGCTACCTAAAGGTCTCCAGAACTACCCTTAAGTGCTCATTGTTCTTCGCCTCGCTCCTGGAATATACCAGAATGTTCTCAATGAAGACTATGACGAATCTATCCAGAAAGTCCTTGAACACCCGGTTCATCAACTCCGTGAAGGGTGCCGAGGCATTAGTAAGCCCAAAGGACTTGACCAGGAACTCATAGTGTCCATACCACGTCCGAAAAGCAGTCTTCTGGATATCTTGATCATGATCCTCACTGATGGTACCCTGACCTCAAATCGATCTTTGAGAACCATTGAGCCCCCTACAATTGATGAAATAAGTCGTTAATCCTTGGATGTGGGTATCGATTCTTGATCGTCACCTTATTGAGCTGCTGGTAGTTGACGCACATCCTCATGGACCCATCTTTCTTTTACACAAACAACACCAGCGCCCCCTAGGGTGACACACTTGGGCGAATGAACCCAATGTCTTACAGCTCCTGCAACTGCACTTTAAGCTCCCTTAGCTAAGCAGGCGCCATACGGTATGGGGGAATTGATATAGGCTTCACCCTCGGCAGCAGATCAATATAGAACTCGATCTCCTGCACTAGTGGCAGTCCTGGCAAATCCTCAGGAAACACATCTGGAAAAACCATGACAACTGGAGTACTCTCAATGCCGCGGGCCGAGCTCTTGCCAGTAACATCTTCAGAAAGATAAGCCGAGAAAGACTGACAGCCACCCACCATCAGCTTGTGGGCCCGGAGAGCAAAGATCACCCTGATAGAGTCCCCTCGCCCATCACCCTGAAAGATAAAGGGTGGTATTCCCGGCTTGCAAAATGTCACCACATTTGTCTTGTAATTGACTGATGCATAATGGGTTGATAGCCAGTCCATGCCCAAAATTACATCCAACTCTAAGGTCGGTAATAGCATCAGCTACGCTTTTAAATCGTTCCCACCTATGGAAATGTCACAGTCCCTGAAGATCGTCCTCGCAACAACAGTACTGCTCGTAGGTATAGACACTACTAATGGTTCAGCTAACCAACTCTTATCTTTCCCCAACCTCAACGCCAACAACTCAAATATGAATGAATGAGTAGCACCTGGATCAAACCGTGCATAAGCAGGTATCGAACTAACTGAAATGATATGTCACCACTGCATTGGACACCTCTGTGCCCTCAGGAGTCAGTGTAAAGACACGAGTAAGTAGCTGCCCTGGGCCACGCCTCTGAGTCCGTTGGGCCACTGAAGCTGTCGACATAGGAGCTCTCCCTCTGGGTGGTAATGCTGCTTGACTACCTGCAGGGGAGTCCCTCCTGATATGGCTTGGCTAGCCACACGTACCCAAAAAAAGTACTCGGGCCATAGCAAGCCCCTTTGTGCCTCCTACCGCACTGTCCGCACTCTAGCACCTCACCTCTCTGGCCTCCTGGTACTGCGGCACTCTGAGTAGCCGAACGGTGGTCCCGTCCACGTACGACCTTTGAAATTTCCTTATCTTTGGTTCTACGGGTGTGTCATTCTGGTGCCGGCACCCTCAGTCTAGGGATGGATGGTAACAGGACAACCGTTTGAATTCGATCTCATATTCCGACACCGTCATAGTGTCGGTCTGGCGAAGCTACTCGAATTCCCTAGCCTGCCTCTCGCGGACATTCTTGGGTAGGTACTTCTCAATGATAGCAGTCTAGAATTCTCCCCACATAGGGGCTTCTGCATAAGTCCCCCTACGTGCCCTCCATGACTGGTGTCACTCCTTCGCTGGGCTCCTAAGCTGTAGCTCATCGATGTGCACCATCGATTCAGAGGAACACTCCAAGACTGAGCATAACTCTGTGCAGTCATTTAGGAATGCTATCACCTCCACTGCCTGATCCGTGCCTGTGAATACTAGCGACTTCAACTTCACGAAATCCATGTCCAACTAGCTGCGTACCACTGGTTCTTGCAGACCTCCTCCACGTACCCAAATTGTACCGGCTCGATCACTACGGGTGCTACTGGTGGTATAGGTGGGGTCCACTGCTACGCTACCTCCCGCTCCTTACGAAGCTCCTCTCGCTCCCTACAGAAATCCTCCCGTTCTCGACAGAATTCGTCATGTTCTCTACGAAGCTCCTTGGTCAATTCCGTCACCTGGGTCTCTATCAGTGCAACCATGGGATCTCGTGTTGCCTCCTCCTAAGCCACCTGGCTGGTAACACGGCCTCTACCTCGGCCGCGACCCCGTCCTCGGCCTCGTCTGCCAGCGGAGTTACATGCTCTTCCACTTATCACGACATCATCATATGCCTCCATTGCTATTAAATAAGAAAGCAAGCACCACGCAATTTTAACATATATATAACAATGAAATTAACAAAAGAAAACCTATACCGCCGCTAGTGCGCAGGTTCAGCTATCAATCTCGTGACTAGGACATACCATATGACGACACGCTAGCAATGCCCCATACAGTACCTACTATCCTATTATCGTACCTGCTCTGATAGCAACTTTGTCACACCCCAAATCCGATATGATCGCCAGGGTACGCTATGTACCCTGAAGCCTAACCCAAACCAAACCACATGAACACATAAACCAGACCTGAACATTTAATAATATCTTAATGATTTAAAAAGAAACATTTATTTCCAAATAAACCCTAGACTACCAACTCAACAAAAAGCAAATGTTCAAATTGATTACTAAAATTTAATTACTAAACAAGACACCTCAAATGACAAAAGTGCGGAAACAAATAAATAAATCGAGTCGACATGACTCAACAACTCAAAAGAAGTAAAAATGACTCGGGTATCCCCCTCGACCATGACATGTCACGAGACCCGCTGCTCTGCCGCCACCAGCCATGCTACTGCACCCTAGTGCCTCTCCAATCTAGCCCGGGTACTGCAAAACAACAAATATGATGGGTAAGTCCAATTGGGACTTAGTGAGTAAATCAGTCCTCAATTTCCATCACATCACCATTATCATGCAATAATCACAAGCATACATGTAAGCATAAGAACATTAAGCATAATTTTATTTTGAGCATTTATTTTAGCAACACAATCATCCTCGTCAACATATAGCAACCTGCAAGAAATGCAACCATCCACATGCTCAACCGGACCCAACCAGTGTCGTCTATTTGGGATATGCTCTCCCCTCACCGACATGACTCTTCCGATTCGTCTCTTTGGGGCATACGTTTCCCTCACCGGTCGGATCTCCAGACTGTCTCTTTGGGGGTATGAACTCCCCTCACCAGTCAGACTTTTGGAATCAGGCCAACACTATCTATTTGGGGCATACCCTCCCCTCACCAGCGAGGCATCTAGGAAATACAACAATCACACGACAACATCACACACGCAGGGAATATATACATAAGGTAAAGTGTGTCGAACATAAAGTAAATAGGGATATGTCCAAGACATACCTCAATCTCCACCTTCTCCCGCAATACATCACAACCACACAGATATATATATATAATGATGCTCAAATCATGAATTCTCATCATATACAATGAGCATGAAATTAAGGTACAACACCTCCAAACATCGAAGGAAAAACAAGCATGTATAAGATGTAAACAATACAACACCACCTAATTTCCCTATGCGGTTTAAGACCGACTTTGGCCCTCCCCTAGCTGTGTACCCTCGGGCCGGCCTACCCCTCTACTCGAGAGCTCTAGGGGCATAGAGGGTTTGACCCCCTTGGGTTCCCTAAGGTTCGGCTCACCCTAAAGATGTCCTAGGGTTCTAGGGTCTCTAGGTGCCTCTAGGGTACTCAATTCCTTACTTGTATGTCTCTACAATTTCCCTAAAGTGTAGAATCATTCAAGGTACCCTAAAGCATGTTCCTTATGTGTAAAAATCCTATTTTTATTTTCCCCAAATTTGTCCCTAATTGACCAACCCTAGTTCTTTCACAAAACCCTTCCTTTCCTCTAGACCCCAAGCAAGCATCAAGAAACCTCAACAACCATCAAGAATCCTCAACAAAACATCAAGAATTGAAAGAAGAAGGGGCTGGCACAACAAGGAAAAAGGAGCGACCAAATCGCCCAAAAATTCATCTGATAGAATCGTTGCGATCACGATAGAATTCTCAATACAAATATCTCATTACTAGAATATTGGTTATCAGCCACGGGGCTTATCGATGGCCACCTTGGCCATCAGAATTAGGCACGGCTTTCCGACAGCCACAGTAGTTGTGGCTGATGTAACCAAATTAGTCGCGGCTCACATACGGCCGCCTAAGGTCATCGTTATATCTGATGGCGTGCACGGGGAGCGAAATGAAATAACATAGTAGCGACGGCTTAGCGGGGGGCGCGAAGGTTGTCTGTGTTATAAATAAGTTAGTAGCCACGGCTACCAGCGACCGTCGCTTATTAATTGATGGCGCGAACGCGACACGAAAATAAAAAACAATTCAGCGACGGCTTAGAGAGGGATACGTTTCCAGCGCCGCAGCCATTGCCACCCGCTCAAGTCGTTGTGCCTCGCCAGCCATCCATTGCCAGTGTTGTCAACGCTGCCCTTGTCGCCACATCGCTGCCCTAGCTCGCCCGCCGATGATTCAGATCAAGGTATGACCGGCGTCGACGCGGCCACCTTTCCTTTTAATCTCCACCGCCAGTGTCGGCGTCTACACGCCAGACGTCGACACTGGAGAACGGCGCCAATGTGTAGACGTCGGTGCCAAATTTGGGGCTAAATTCCTCGACCCCAAGCATATGGCCGGAACAATAGCTGTCGGCTATTGTTCCATATTTTAAGTATTTTTTTAATTATTAATTAAATTGTGTTAATTGTAGATTAAATTGTGTTAATTGTATATTAATTTGTGTTAATTATAGATTGATACATTTTACATTTATTATGCATTAATTGTAGATTAAATTAGGTTAGTTTTAATGTTAGGGTTAATTAATTATAATTAGAATAAATTTTAGGGTTAATTTTTGTTCGGTGTAATTATAATTTTAAAATCGTCCACTTTGGACCCGCACATGCTGGAATCGGCCACTATGGACTCGCGCATGTCGAAATCATCCACTGTTGACTCGTGGCCAAATCGTCCAAAGTGGACTCGCGCTAGAATCGTCCACTTTGGATTCGCACGGAATCATCCACTGTGTACTCGCACCGGCATCCACAAATTTAGAAAATAATCAAGACGAGTTGATACGTTTCACGTAGGCATCGACGAGTCAAGTTTTAATTTTGTAAAATCATAGATCTGTTCGGGGGTTGTATGTTCGTGTAAACGAAGTAAATGATATTTTATACAACGTACAACCCTTGAATTGTCCCTAATTGGACAATTTGGAAACATAGTTATTTATATTACATTTAGTTATTTGGAAACATAGTTACATTTAGTCCTATTCCATTCTGGATTCACGTTATTTATATTACGCGCCCAAATGGTATGCGTATTCGAAGAACTATAGGGAGATATTGCCGAAATTTAGAATGAAGTTAATGACTAAAACAAATATTAAATGCAATATAAATAACGTGAATCCAGAATGGAATAGGACCATCCTGTTGGCCTAAGGTTTTCTACCTTGGTCTTAATGGAGAGTTATTTTTAGGTTCCATATCGGTTAGCGCATGATGTCCCCGATCGAAAAAATTAAAGAAATCAGAGATCAGCAAGGACGCTCGTCGACGCTCGGGATTCTTTGGGAAGTTAGAGTTTAGGTCTAGGGTGTCTAGTTGATGTTGTAAATCCTCATAATGATGCATAAGAACCCAAAAACAAAACCCGAACAAAAAAATATGAAAACTCGAAAACCGCCCTAAAATTCACTAAGCCTAGGGAGCTCCTTAGAGGGCTATATGACCTAGATATTTTCTTGACATAAAAAATGGCGGTAATTATTCCTTGGGCAAAAACTACATAACGATGTATTTTTAAGGAATTTTTGGAAGCCTTTAGCATACCCACATTTGACTCGGGAGATTAGGAAATTTTCGTTTTCCGAAAATTTGTACTAGACCCCAAAAACTAGATTTTGATTCTTAAGAATTTTGATTTTTTAGATATTTTTATTGAATCTAAATGGGGGTTAATCCTTATATAATATTTATGTTTTAAAGTTATAAGTAGACTTAGCTAAGACGGAACCAGAAATGAGCAAACAAGCAAAGAAAACTAAGCAAACTAGTAGTCTGCCCAGTTTCGGTCGACCGAATGGTGCCAAAAATTGGTAGTAGCCAATTCGGTTGATCGAATGTGGCAGAAAATTGGCAATAGCCAATTTAGTCGACCGGTCGGTCGATCGAAGTGTGCCAAAAAGCGGCAGTTTACTTTCAGTCGATCGACTGGCCATCGACCGAACGACGAAAACGGCTAGTTTTCTGCCCGTTGATGAGCCGTTTCTTGTGGGGGGTTATAAGTACACATCCCAGTCTTATTTCTAGCCTTCTAATGATGCTTCTAAGCCTCAAAGATCCACTCATTGCATCTCTACAAGAATTCTTGAGCCATCTTTGCAAAGTGTCCTAGTTTTGATCTCCACTTGTTGATTTAGCCTTGAAGCTTCATAGATTCATCTTCTCAAGGCATCAAGAGGACTAGGGAGTTTCCTCTGGAGCTAAGTACTTGTTGTTTGATTTATTGCTCCAATTGTTATTGTATTTTATTGTTTATTTATTTGTAATTGAACTTGTGTAAACTTAGAGTACTAGGTTGATTGAGTTGGTGGTTGCCTTGGTGTTAAGGCTTAAATCCAACATTGTAAACTTAGTTTACTAGGATTAGTTGAGTTGTCTCTCAGGTTGAGGTGGAAGAGTGCTCTCGATAAGAAGGCGGAGACTTCTGGGTGTGGAAGTGCCTTAGGTTGAGAGCGAGACTCTTCGGGTCAAAGTCCTCGTTGTAAGCAAAATGATAGAATCTAGTAAAACTAAGTTTGGAAATCCTAATCGGGGTGATTAGGTAGTGGAGTAGGGATTGGGGCCGAACCACTATAAATCTCATTGTGTTAGTATTGCTATCTTTGTTTGTGTTTAACTATTTTATTTCCGCTTCCACATTTAATCGATAAATTGCTATTTGCCTAAGTAGTTCAAGAAACGATTAAAATTGAATTTAGGTGAATTAATTAGATAACACACTATTCACCCCCCCTCTAGTATGACCATTTCACCCAACACATCCTGCCTAAAGACATTATCTAAAGATATTGCCAACTTTTTGACAGAACATATCGGGCGATCGAAGTTGGATGTATCGACGAATTCATCGTGGAGCTATAAGGGACGAATTTCGAGAAGGTCTAACTTACTTCTTAAATTTATTCTACTCGAATCAAAAATTCCTTAGTGGTGATAAAATCTGATGTCTGTGCTGGAAATGTTCGAACATAAGATTTTCGGTTCGGAAAACTATCATAATGCATCTGTATAAAAAAGGATTCACACTAAGATATTTTATATGAAATTGTCTCGGGGAGTGACGTCAAGTCAGGACGTCAAGCAATCCTGTTGTCCAAACTCATGGTGAATCCTCTATTGTGGTTGTTTCTTCTACCAATCCACCTTATCCTTATAGAACAATGATTATAGATAGTCTTGGCGGACAATACCATTTAAAGGACAATGTTGAGTCCGTGACTGAGACGGTACAACTACCAAATATTACGATAGTTGAAGTCACTGAAGAACAACCTGCGATACAGATTGAATTACTGAATAAGGAGGATGCATAATTTTACAAGATGTTGAAAGTTGCCGATGAATCTTTCTATGAGAATTGTCGTAAATATACAACATTTTCGACAATGACTCAACTCCTGAACATCAAGTCCGATTGAAATATCAGCGGGGTTGCTTTTGATCGGATTACGGGCTTTATCAATAGTATGCTACCTCCAGATAACAAGTTTGAGCCAACTTTTTATAAGATACAAAAGTTGATGAGGAAATTGGGGCTTGGGTATAAAAAGATACATGCGTGCCCAAATAATTACATTTTATATTATAAAGAAAATTCACAGTTGGAGCAATGCCTAGTATGTGAACATCCTCGTTTTAAGGAGAAGAAATTGGTCCGACAGAAAAATATCCCCTTTAAGGTGCTTCGGTATTTTCCACTGACACCGAGGCTTCAAAGGCTATTCATGTCGGAAAAGACTACCCCTTATATGAGTTGACATGCAAGAAGTAGTGATGATACAGTAATGACTCATCCATCTGACAGTGAAGCATAGAAACATTTGGATAGATGTTATCCTTCATTTGCTAGGGATACTAGAAATATCAGGTTGGGATTGTGCACGGATGGTTTTAATCCGTTTGGTAATTCGTCAACTCCGTATTCAGTATGGCTAGTGCTGCTAACAGTTTATAATTTGCTACCCTCAATGTGTTTGAAAGATGAATTTATCTATCTTTCGATGATTATTCCGGGTCATAGGGGTCATCAGAAAGAAATTGACGTGTTTCTCCGACCCCTAATTGATGAACTGAAAACATTATGGTCTGAGAGAGTTGTCACTTATGATTGTCACCGGAAGCAAAACTTCACTTTACGAGCTACTATATTGTGGACAATAAATGATTTCCCAGTCTACGGTATGTTGCCTGGTTGGAGCACGCATGGAACACTCAAAAGCCTTCAGTCTTGAGAGTGGTCAGAAAATTTCCTTCTTTGATTGTCATCACCGGTTCCTACCGTCTAACCATCAGTATCGAATGAATCGTGACAAATTTACCAAGGATAGAGTTGAAAGAGATGAGCCACCATTGATGTTGTCTGTGAACAGATGTTAGCACGTGTTGAATTGCTTCAAGAGATAACTTTTGATCAGAATGTAAGAATTTTAGGCTTTGGTCAAACACATAACTAGGTGAAAAAAGTATCTTTTGGAAATTGCAACATTGGAGTTCATTACTGATTCGACATAATTTAGATGTCATGCACATTGAAAAAAATGTGTTTGATAATATTTTTAACACTGTGATGGATATTTTCGGCAAAACTAAAGATAATGTGAAGACTCGACATTATGTGAAAATAAATTGTAAGAGACTTGAGTTAGAGTTGCAAGAGGTCAACAAACGACTTCATAAGCCAAAGGCGCCGTATGTGTTAAATAAACAATAGATGAAAGATGTGTATCAATGGATCAAAGAACTCAGGTTATCCAATAGATATGCCTCAACTTATCTCGATGTGTGAACGTCGATGAAGGCAAAATATCGGGGATGAAGAGCCACCATTGTCATGTATTCATGCAGAGATTGCATCCGGTCGCATTTCGAGATCATCTACATGATAAGATTTGGGGTCCGTTGACAGAATTAAGTATGTTTTTCAAAAATATTTGTGCAAATGTCCTTCGAGTCGAAGATATGTCAGCATTTGGAAATAATATTATTGAAATCATATGCAAGCTGGAGAAATTTTTCCCTCCTGCATTTTTTGACTCGATGGAGCATCTACCGATACAGTTGGCATATGAGGCACGATATGGTGGCTCCGTTCAATATCGGTGGATGTACTTATTTGAAAGATACATGAATCGTGTGAAGAAAAAAGTAAAGAACACAGTTGTAGTTGAAGGTTCCATATCAAAAGCATATATAATTCAAGAAATTTTAACATTTTGCTCATTCTATTTTAAATCAACCATCAAAACAAGACTTAATCATTGACACTGAATGACGACAGGGGAGCTCGACCATCAAATGGGGGATCTCGACCCTCAAATGGTTGTTTAAATATCTTTTGTTACCCTGGTCGTGCTTTGGGTTCTCGTATGTCTCGATTCTTAAACGACGAAGAGTACCATTTGGCTCGCTTATATGTTTTACTAAATTGTCCAGAGATTGAAAAGTTCATTAAAATTTTTGACGTCGAGATCGTGACAAAATACTCAATTTACAACGATGAGAAATTAGAGAGATTACGCAATCGTGAGTTGCTTAATTGGTTTCGAGCTTACTGTACAGAACATAGAGGCGAAATAGATAACCAAATCTTTGAGATTGCTAGCGAACTGCCACGATAAATACAGTGCTATAATGGTTATTTTGTTAATGGATATAAATTTGACACACTTGAATATTCATCTACAAAGAAGACTATGAATGTCGGTGTCTGCATCAAAGGGACAATGTACGCTGAAGGTGATGTTGACTTTTACGGATTGTTGGAAGAAGTCATAGAACTGTAATTTTTTGGATGGAAATCAGTTGCCCTTTTTAAATGTTAGTGGTTTGATACAAGTGATATGGGCATGAGAGTTCATCCAAAGTATAAACTTGTCGAGGTCAATTACAAATCAAAATTGGCTTCAAATGAGCCATTTATATTGGCATCTCAAACAAACAAGTATATTATATGCAGTATTCGTCTCGAAAGAAAGATAGGGCAGATTGGCGTGTAGTTTGTAAGACTGAAGCTAGAGGAAAATTTGACCCGATAGTTGGAGACAATGAGCCAACAGATGACTTCTATCAAGAAGATGATCCTGCCGAAGTGGAGCGAGTTAGTCCAATACTCGAGGATGATGACACATAGTTAGTTCAATTGGAAGTAGAATATGTTAATGACAACAATAACCATCTTGAGGAACAAGGACATAATGATGATGAGGGAGAAGAAGAAGAATAATTTGAAGATTCCGATATAGAAAACAAGAAGAAGAGTATTGCACGGATGATGACACTGACGATGACGAATAATTATAAATTTGAAGTATATCTTCAATTATTAAATGTATCTATTAATCTATTAGATATATACTAATTATATTCATATTTGATAGCTATGGTTCGAGAAGTGCGTGCTTGAGAAGGCATTCCTCGTAGGACTACCCAGGATTACCACATGCCACCCTTGTACCCACCAACCCTTCACCTTCAACCACCATCCCCCCACCTCCGGCCACCATCCCCCCCACCTGATCCGTCCACCATTCCCCCACCTGATCCGTCCACCATTCCCCCAGCTGATATGCCCACCATCCCTTTAGTCGATCTAGGCCCGTCGACATCGAGACGTATGCCACGAGGGCTTAATAGAATTCTCCCTCCGCCAACCGAGGGAGAGTCGTGCAGATCGATTAATGTGCGTGGTAGAAGGTAAGTAGATGCATTAATTATCCCTTATAATTTATTTATAATTCAATATATCATAATATAGAATTGTACGATATTTGGTGTAGGTTTGAACAGGAGGACGTCCCAAGCACGATAGCGGGGACGATCCGAAATTTTATGCACGGGGAGTGGCCTACATGGTCTCACGTTCCCCGTGAGCATATGGGTTTACTATGGTGAGAGTTCTCTGTAAGTATATTTATTAAATGAATGTTAATGTTAAATATCAATCAGTAATAATAAATTTATTTTTTTACAGGCTCATTAGAACGGCTCCTTTTATAGAGGTTGCATGTGAGTGCGTTGCCCGCGCTCGCTACAACGGCTGCTTCAGTAGGCCCGTAAGACTGTGATGAGACAGCTGGGGGCCACACAGATTGGGCAGACTCGGGGAGACACCCTGAGTGGATTCCTGGACTTGTGTACAACTAGCTTGTTGAGCGGTGGGACACGCCTGAGTGGCAGGAGGTCTCCCGGACAGCGTCGAGAAATCGCATGTCCGAAGGGGACAGTACGGGGGCGCGCTACATCGGTGGCTCCGTGTCTTTTGCGGTGCATAAGAGTCGTATGGTATGTATAATTTCCTTACTTTTAATTAAAATATTATATATTGTGTATAATGATACTAATGTATTTGTTTTCTTATGTGAGACGCGAGTTGCGGAGGATGGCACCGTCCAACGCCCCTCGCTTATGCAGGTGTTTGAGTGCACTCACCGTCGGCGATGAGGAGCGGGGGACTACGTCGATAGCAAGGCCTCGATCATTATGGTAAATATTTATGTCTATTTGATTTACGCAATTTTTATTTATAGATTATATATATGTATTATTTAAAATATAAACGCGTGTAGGAGACCTACACAAGGACCGTGATCGAGCGCGGAGGCACGCCGGGTGCATGGGTCAAGGCTGTAGGTGGCTGGGAGCACGGCCGTGTTTATGGCTTTGCAGACAGTGGCCATGCACGCGCCGTATTAGGGCCACTTGGGCCACCGACCCTTCCTGTTGTGGGTGAGAGGCCCTCGACATCACGGACGCAGGACCAGAGCTGGATAGCGGCCTTGGAGTCCGAGCAAACACGACAGAGAGAGACTATAGAGGAGCAAAGACAGGTGATGGAGGAGCAGAGACACACGAATGATGAGTTGAGACAGACGATGCGGAACATGCAGACCTTCCTCACTCA
Organism: Canna indica; assembly: GCA_034359265.1. NCBI lineage: Eukaryota > Viridiplantae > Streptophyta > Magnoliopsida > Zingiberales > Cannaceae > Canna > Canna indica. The sequence goes on along the minus strand of CP136890.1, from coordinate 65,451,609 downwards.
GATTGCATCTCACTCGGGCCTTCTACTGATGATGTCACAGTCGTCGTCCTCCTCGACCCAGTCATTGTTGACTCCACCGCCTGCACCGCCTCCACCACCTCCACCGCAGTCGTGAGATTTTGGTTTATTGTATTTTGATACTTGTTAGCCTCCGTTTGAGGCTTAGATACTGGATAGATGTTTATACTTTACATTTTATATTTTGATACTTGTTTGCCTCCGGTTTGAGGCTTATAGTTGTTTATATACTTATATTTGTATATATATGATATTTTGATACTTGTTTGTCTCCGGTTTGAGACTTAGATTGATGATATTTAAGTAAAACTTGTATGGTTGGTTGAAAATGTATGTGTAAGAGTACTTGTGGTTGTAATTTATGATTGATGATATCATCAATGGCTCCCAACCGAGGCATATTTGTATATACAAGTATTTTCAAAATTTTATATACTTATATTTGTATATACAAGAATTTTCAATTTTTTTTTTTTTTTTTTAGTTACAAGATATAACTTCAGCCACGGCTTACCTACGGTCGCCCGTCACTACACCGTGGCTGAAAGCGTATCGTAAATAGCTGATGGTCTGGGCACCACCAAGTATCACAATTGCTAATAATATCATCGATGGCTCCCAACCGAGGCTAATATGTTGAAATCAATGACAGCCCTCGGGGGCCATCACTGATTTGTTTAAATCAGCGATAGCACGCGCGGCTATCGCTGATGATTACATGTGACGGCAAAGGTCGGCTATCACAACTTATCTGAGATGCGCTCATCAGTGATGCCCATTTCCCACGGCTAGCACTATCCGTTATAGTTCTCACCCATGGTTCAGCCACGGCCTGAGCCGTCGGTAACAACTACAATTCTAGTAGTGTCCAATTTGATTCACGAAAAATGATGGAATCCCCATGACGTAGGGGTGGCACGGCATGGATGAGGAAAAAGAGAAAAAGAGGACAAATCCACTCACCTTTTTGGAGAAACCGAGGAGGAAGAAGAAGCGGAGGATCTTCCTATGTTGAACGTTGACGAACTCGCGAAATCCCAGCTTCGACGGCTCCCTCCCTCCTCTCTCTCTCTCTCTCTCTCTCTCTCTCTCTCTCTCTCTCTTAGGTGGAGTGCGGCTGGAAGCAGTAGCCGTGCGCCCTCCTTTGGTTATTTATGGGCCCTAGATGGCCCAACTTACCAAAACGCCCTCACTTATTTGCCCGACTTCTAAAATCCACAACTAATTCGTTCTAACTCTGATTCGAGTTCTGATTGAACTGCTAAATTCATCTCGAGACCCTCTCTCATCCTAGAATGCTAAATCACATAAATAAAATAAATATATTTTTCATAAAAAAATTTCCCATATATAAAGCTTACCCGAATTAAATTCCGTGACTCTACGCCAATTCGCGCTAACTCGGGCCCACGGTCCCCTGGTAAGGAATAAAATATTATTTTTGGATTTATGGACATAACAAAGTGTTATAGCAGTGTTCTTTACATTGACATATTGTTATATCCATTAGTGCTCCAATCATTATGATGATCTATTTATGGCCCGTTAGCCTTGTGCTACGGGCGGGGACACTTTTACGACCCAATGGACCTAAGGGAGTCTACGACCAAGAAATACCGGTATTTAGTAGATGCGCTGCAGCGTGGGGGCATTGCGTAGTGCCCACGGGCTATCCTTGGATAGTCGTTCTTTCTGTACGAGCGGACGAGGAGAACCACTCTCAGGTGCAAGAGTGTAGGGGGAAATCCATTGAGCTCATGTTGTCCACATCGCTCTTGATTCACGAATATAATGCATACAGGTGGCATTGATAAATGTAGAGCTAATAGCGTTAATTTTAGAGTTATACTTGCATATATTAGAGTTCATGGCATTTTTAGTTATTATCTTGGTGCTTGTCATATTGATGTTGAATGCTACTCAACCTTCAATTGACGTTTCCCTTATTTTTGTCTCACATCCACAGGTGTGACACATACGGAGTTAGCTGTTTTAGAGTTAGAGTTAGTAGAATGCTCTGGTATGGGTCTCATATTTGAACCTTGGGACCTATTTTGGAAGCTTATTTTTATTTAGAAGAAATCTTTTGCTACTATGTACCTTTCATTTGGAGTGTGTTAGTTGTAGTTGTTCTTCATTATTGAACTTTAGATTTCCGCTACATTTTTATTTATATTATTATGAGTTATTTTTGGTCCTATTATATAATCCATATCCCTGATTACGTTGTCCTCTTGGGCAGTGTCTGCTTCTTAAAGGAGACTCTAGGAGGGGCGTAACAATAAAATACAACAATAGTGAAGAAAATAAACCAAACAAGTTATACTTAACTCCAATACAAGTTTCCTGGTCCTCTTGATGCCTTGACAAGATGAATCTTTGAGGGTTCAAAAGGCAAGATCAAGAATAAAGGCTCAAACTAGGGTTTTCACAAAGAAGGGCTCAAGTAAAGGCTTGTGGTTATCAAATGATGGCTCAAGATGTTCAACAACACTAGAGGAAGGCTTAGAAGAGGTTTAAATAGGAAGAACACCCTTCAAGGCTCGGAATCAATGGGTGGCAACAGCAAGAAAAAGATCTGTTGGCCCATTCGATCGCTCGTCGGTCGACGGTCGACTAAACCTTCAGTCGATAACTGCACTGTGTACAGTTTTAGCATGGTTCGATCGTCAGTCCGAGTTTCGGATTTCAGGTTAATTATTAAGGTTTTGTGCATCATAATGAGGATTACTACATGCATTTTAGACACCCTAAACTTAAACTCTATCTTCTCAACAATTTTAAGCGTCGATGAGTGTCCATCTGATTTTTATGATTTCTTCATTTTTTTCGATGGCGAACACCACGCACTTCGCGACTTGGAATCTGAAAATATTTTTCCATAAAATCATTAGTTCCATGTTTGTTATTATCAAAACCGAGATTAAGACTTATGTTGAAAACTTTAGGCAAACAATTGATGCTGAAGCAGATGATGTAGAAAATGAGGAAGAGGTAAACAATTTTAAAGATTATGAACTGAGTAAAGAAGAGAATGAATCAATTGATTATTGTTCAGATGATATCGATGTTTGATGTACCATTCTTTTCTCATTATTTCTATTAATTTTTTGTATTATATATTAGTCATAACATATCAACATTAAATGCAGTTGTCTAGAGCACCGGGGTCCGTACCGTCCACGATCGTGTAGATTGGAACCACCTCCACCGTTACCGCTGCTACGTCTGACTGTACCTCCCACAACTATACCACATCAACTTCTAGAATTGTCTTCCCCCTCAAGGATCTACCAACATCGCCAACACCATCATTACCAGTACCAATTGAGCCTCAAGGTCGTCATAGGCCTTGTTGGCCTAAAAGAGGGGCTCCCATACCCTCATCTACAGACCTACGACAGCGAATATTGTTGAATGATTTAAAGTAAGTATAATATTTTATTTATTATGAATGTTCTTATGTTGTTCCACTTGAGTTGTAGATTTGATTAATTAACTAATTATTTCTTATGTTGTTATACTTGAGTTGTAGATTTGAACAGGATGATGTCGCCCACAGTATCACTTCCATTTAAGAGATTTTTCCAGGGGCCATGACAATTGTGGACCCATGTGTCCAAGCAGTACCGAGATATGTTTGTGGCCAAGTTGGAGGTATGTATAATAGTTTATTAATTTATCAATTGTATTAATATTTAAAATGCTTGTAGGCTCGTTACACCACTACTACAACTTGGTCTTTTAGCGGTGATTGTTATGACGTCTGCTAGCAATTGTAAACACTGCAAAAACTTTTACCAGCAATTAATGAATTCACACTAGATCCGTGGTCGTTAAAGACTTTAGAAGTAGTTTATACAATTGCTGGTAAAGATAAAAATAATCACCACTAAATGTATACATATATTGAAATCTATAACTTCTTTGTAATGTTTTTAATAATAGTTACTAAATAATGTACCTCTAAGTTATTTAACAGCAATTATCTTATTGTAATTGCCACTAAAGAAATAATATCTTGTAGTGCACTTGGGATCCCTCCATTCATGTCTAGGTGGAGGGCACTTGGGAAGCTTATGGTTAAAAGCTTTTCAAGGATATCCTCCATTGGGCGCGAGAGGAGGCGAGGGCGGACATAGGCAGCAACAGAGGCACACCCATGATTTTCCTAAAGGGACATGGGCCCACATGGATGGCAGCCAACATATGGGATGCCCTACTCGACGTCTAGGCGTCGGACTAGTGGTTGGATGCCTTTCCGACGATGCACCAAAATCGGATGACACTAATGGAGCGTTCCCTCGCCCGTCGTACTTGCGGGTCCATTCCCTTTATGAGCCATGAGCGTCACCTGGTAAGTTATTTCATAATTACTTTTATTATTATTTATTATTATTAAAAAACTAATATATTTTATTGCAGGGGACGTGAGACGAGGAGGGCACGATGACACCCGCTGACCCTCTTAAGGTCTTTAAGGATACACATCGATATCAGCGTGGACATGGCCGAGGGAAGTTCATTAGCAAGATGTCAAAGACCATTTTGGTTAGTAAAAATTTAATCAAGTTATTATTTCAATATTTATTTATAGTTTTACTAGGTAATTAATTAAATTAAATTTATTTTAAAGTCAACATATACTAAGTTGGTGACCCAGCGGAGAGGTAATCCTGCGCAGCATCAGCTTGATGCTAACGCATAGATACAGGTGCCTAGCGTCAACCAAGATAGTATGTATGACATTGGCATAACGGCCCACACACGAGCGTTATTGTAGACACATGGTGCGGGGTCGTGAGTCACCACCTCCTCCTTTGTTGGTTCATCAACGTCATCTACATCTAGACAGATGGAGGATCGATATAGCTGATGTCGAGACTAGTCAAGCATGCATCATCGCCAAAATGTTTGGTCTTCAAGATCATATGACACGGGTAATCCAGTACTTAGGACATATTGCGCCACTCTATCTTGTCTAGTGCTCGACCCCCTCTATCACTTGCACGACGACATTAGCTTCAGATCCATCATCATCGTCTACACCAACTAATACGCTCCCCCACGCTCAGTTCATTGCATCACCACAATTGCCGCCTAATTCCGCGCGATGAGCTAATTTTTTATGTTTATTTTGTATTTATACAATGATGTAGGTACTTTTCATATAGTGTTGGAGATTAATTTGATACATTTGATGTAATACTAAAATTTGATGTATATATATTACACATATTTGATGCTTCCTGTGTTGATGGATGTCTATTTGTTATTTGATATATTAAATATAGTTGTAAAAAAGGAAATTAATTTTAATATTTTAAATTATAAAAAACCAAAACTGACATATGCGGCGACTCTACAAACGGATTTGCGGTATTAGCGGTCGCGTACTCTCATATCACCCGCTGCAAACTAATTCGACGACGGCGGTAACTAGTCATCGCTATTGGTTCACGATTGCGCGTGCGACGCTCGCTCGTTGTCGCGGTAGCGGTTGCAGTTTCGGGTTTTTCTATGACTGCTATTTTCGCCGTCGCGGAGTATCTACGTACGATGCCGTCTTTGCGACAAGAACATTGTTGTTGCACAAGGTCTTCAGTGACGGTTTTGTGACCGCCGAAGCCATTGAAGAAAGACAATTTTTCCTAGTAGTGTACAAAGAAGCTACTCACACAAGTTGCATTGTTAATTAACTTTCCTCCTACAGCTATCCACTTTCCTCCTACAGCTATCCAAAATATATATATATATATATATATATATATATATATATATATATATATATATATATATATATAATATTGGATTTTTATGCATATATTCTATGAGTTCATTACAAGGAGGAGATAATAATACAATGCAGGAAAAAGAGGATTTGAACGGAAAAGAATATATATCAGTAATCAATTCGTAAAGAGAGAATCAGTATGAAACACAAATTAATTAAATCATTGTGAATTAATCTCTATTACAGAAACCATTACTGTTGATCCAAGCAATTCAATGAAACAAGCAGCTACATCAATCCCACAATGGTATAGAAATAACAAATACACACATTTATTTTTAGGTGTCAACATTATCAAACAGAAACAAATTAACCACAAACAGTATACATACCATGATTTGTAGATCCTCAATCCCAGGTGATGACGACAGCAATCACTCCGACGCCAGCGAGCACTGCCAAGAACTTGAGGAAGGGCGTGTCGAAGTAGTTGGGCTGGGAAGGCTTGAAGCCCTTGGCGATGAGATGGTTGATGGCCACGTAGACAAACACCCCGCAGGCGATGCCCATGGAGATGGCAAAGATCCAATCGGCGGTGGCGCCCTGCGTGGTGGCATCGATGGCGATCCCGATGCCGACGCCGACCGGGCTAGAGATGGCGAATGCCAGCGAGTAGGCTACCGTCGTCAAGAGTGGCCGGTCGGGCAGCATCCTCAGCAGTGCAATCCCCATGGAAATGGCTGCAAAGATTTTGTGCAGTGATATGGTCCACAGGTTCCTCCATGCACTGCCCTTCGTGTCTGCACAAATTAGTCAAGAAGATTAAAAAGAAATTCATTACATGTTGAGATCTAATTTTGCTTAATTTCAATATGACACTTCTATTTAAAAGTTAACTTGTTCTAAATTTATTTATTTAGCATAACATCTTTATTTGCATGCATGTTACAAATTAATTAAGATATATATTATTTGTGTGAAAGGATTATTTCTGATGTATGGGAAGCTTTTATATATATATATATATATATATGTATATTATATATTTATCTTCGTTTGATAAATTTGAGAAGCTGATGAACACAATGGACTAAAAGAAATTTATATGCAAATCTTTAGCAATGTAATTAATATTTTACTTTGTTCTTGAGAATATATGTCTAAGCCTTTTTTTTAACGAAAAAAGCTTGTATTAACCAATGCTTGATGAGAAATACGAGTAAGATGGGGGAGAAATTAGAGAGAGAGTACAGGGGTAGGAAAGACAACAAGGAGAGAAACCAGAGATTACAAAGAACAGAACAAAACAGTTAAACTGCCAATTAGATCAAGGTAGTATGAAAGGCATGAACAGCTTCAATGGCTAGTTCCGACAGGATCCTTCGAGTACCTAAATTTCCTCTAATTTAGGAGACGAATGTCTAAGCCTTATATACATGAAATACTAGTTAAAATATTCTTGAGATTAATTACTCTAATTTCTTGATTAATATTCAACTATATTAGTTCATTAATTATAATTTCCTCTTCCCATCTATTGATCTATATATTTTTTCTACTTAATTATCGCGCGCGCATATATATATATATATATATATATATATATATATACCTGCAACTCCAATTGCTATTCCCTCAAACACGGAATGAAAACAAAGAGCAAGAATGAGAAGCACTGTATCTCCAAGAGAAGACGTCTTCGCAACAAGAGCTGGATCAATGCTATGCTGCTGTTGATGATGATGGCCTTCGTCACCACCTCGACCTCCTTCGGCTTCCACTTTTGCCTCTTTCTTCGCTCGCTGCATCATGGTCACGATAATGCAGTCGCCGAGCATGGTGAGCAGGTAGCCGGCGGAGGCGAGCATGAACGCGAAGGGATACTCAATGCTGGTCCGGTCCATGAAGGTGCTGTTGGCATCGGACAGGAAGTGCATGAGAGCGGTGCCCAAGAAGACGCCGCCAGCGAACTGGATTCCCATGACCAGGAAGCTCTCGTTCCAGCGGAAGAAGTAGGGAGACACGCCGCCGGCGAAGGTGGAGACGAGGAGGATGACGAGGCACCATATCTTGACGTCGATTAAGCCCTTGGCGCGCAAGTCGGCAGGCGGAGATCCGTCCGTTGTGGTTTGGTCGTCCTGACCCCCACTGCTGCCGCCGTGGCCGTAGGCTTGGAGGGAGAGCAAGGAGAGGAAGAGGATTGTCCACAGAGCGGTTGAAGAAGCCATGGATATTAATTGCGATCAAGTCTCTCTCTCTCTCTCTGGATGTCTCCCGCCCTTTATATAAATTTAGATTTGCTTAATGTTCTTCTACTACGTTTTTGTGTGTAGTACACTGTTGACTTTGAGATGGTGTACTGCACATTACTGTAATTTTGATCCATTTAAATATTATGTAATTTATCATATCCCTAATCCTCCCTCTTACATGGGGGAGAACGCATTTGAGGAGGGTCAACATTCTATTTAATTTTCTTCTGTGCACGTCCATATATCGACAGAGCACGCCCACACGGAAATGCATGCTTGAGTAGGGCTGTCCGTTCGGTTCGATTGGGTCAAATCAATTTTTTTTTCTTTATCCAAACTTTAATTCAAATTCGAACCGAATAACTCTTAACCCGATTTAATTCGAACCGAAATTATTCGGTTCGATTCGATTTTCAACCCGAAAATCAAAATTTTAATTAATTTTATTAAAAATTCAAAATTCAAAATTCAAAATTCAAAATAATTACTTAATACCTATTTAGTTACCTGGGTTAAAAATTTAAAAAATATATTATTTTTTAAATTAATTTGGTTTTCGGTTCAGGTCGATTTCCGAATTCCGGAAACTGAATCCGAATCGAAATCCAAATTTCAGTTCGGTTCAGATCAAAAAACGGAACCTACAACGGTTGAAACCGAACCGAACCAAAAAATTCGGTTCGGTTCAGTGTGAACCGAACAATGGACAGCCCTATGCTTGAGCTCCTATGGTTAGCTTTAGTGGATTATGATATCGAGGAAATATTGAATAAGATCTTTTTTAATATGGTATACATTGAATATAATATCAAATTTGTATTTTTTTAATTTTATTTTCTTCTAATCTATGCACTAAATAAATAAATAATATAAATCTATCTCTAAGTAAATATATCATTGGGGTTTACCTTAATTATCTTATTTTTTGGAGTTTATTAGGTCAATTATTCTTAAATCTATTAGTATAAAATTAGAGTATTAATATTGAGTTACAACATTTGGTAGATGTACATGGATCTCAACTTATATAAGGGTTGATGAAATTATATGACCAATCTTACAATCATTTGATGGGGATTGAGTGCAGCTCGTGACCGTCCATTAATTAGTTGAGAGTCTAGCTTTAGAGAAGTCGACTCATTATTTCGCTCGAGTTAGATGTTAATTGTACGAGCAAAGTTGTTAAATTTGAGAGTTTAAGTAAATTCGTGGAGTCTTCGTAAATTCGACTCGCAAACTCGTAAGAGTTTACTTGATATTAAAAAAATATTTTTAAAAAATATTATACTACAAAAACGTAATCTAATAGAACCTGGAATTCATAATTAAGGAGTTCAACTGCATAATAAAACACACATAAAGATAAAATATAATAGTACAAGTCTAATCCATACATAATGAAGCATTCTAAGTCCATAATAAAGTACACACAATGACTCAAAGATAAAGTATAAAAGTACAAGTTCAATCCATAATAATTATCACCAAACCGAGTTCACCCAAGTTTACTCGCGCGTTTGATCGAGTTTATGCGAGTTTACCCAGAAATGAGTTTGGATGCGAGACAACTCGATTTTGATACCTGGGAATTTAGGATCGTAAAATTGTCTGAATTTACGAGTTGACTCGTAATTTTGATAATCATGTGTACGAGTTCGTTTCATGGTTAATTTTTTATTTTACATATATATCTTTAAAGAAAAAATACACACATAAATTTCGGAGTACCGTTAACATTAGGTTTACTTTATATTAACTTTGGAATCTAGTTGGGAGATGAGATTTGTTGATTGGGCGGCGACTTAGTAAGGTTTTATTTATCAATTTTCTCAAAAAATTATTAACTCCTATGATTTACTATATCATGTAGGAAATACTACATGCAATAATTAAATGCGGAAGATCACCAAGAACATATCTCCGACCATAGTTTGATATATTCTGGGCGACCAAACACCAACAAGTGTAGACGCTTTTCTAGTCTATTCAAGACCATAACGTTTGGAATTGATAGAGAATCACAAACTTCACTTGTAGACTAGAGACCTTCTTCCCTTCATTGCTTTCACAAAAGCTTACATCTTCTTTCCATCAAAGAAGTTGATATTTATAGAATGATGGAATAACTCTTCGAAGGACACATGTCCACGTATTGCACCCTTTTGAAAAGCCACATACCCTTTCATTTGAAATTACACCCCTATATTTGAAATTGCATCCTTTCTGAAATAAAAGGGCATAATTATCTTTTTAATAAAACAAAGGTATAATTGAAATAATTTTAATAATAGGTCACAACTATTTTACATTCTCCCACTTGAATCATTATATAGTTAATGTATGCAAATGCTTTTCCTTTAGGTTCAATATCTGTATTTCTCAAACAAAAGGTTTAATTGTATGAATCATGACGATAATCTCATCTCTTTTGTGTGTTTTGAATCTAATATGGTAAATGTCTCTTATAATACCTAGTGGATTGATTCTGGTTCTACAATTCATGTTGCCAATACCATGCAAGGTTTCATAAGTCAAAGGAATCCAACGAAAAGTGAAAGCTCCATCTATTCAGGAAATAAGATGGGTTCACATGTAAGAGTAGTTGAAACCTAACGACTTGTTCTTAGTACAGGATTTGTTTTAGATCTTGAAACTACCTTTTATGTTCCATCATTTTCTAGAAACGTTATTTCTGTGTCAAAACTTTTCACTTGTCGATTTGACTTTAATTTTGTTGGAACCTTAATGTATTTGTATAAAGATAAAATCCTTATTGGTAAGGCTAATTTGGAAGATGACTTATTTAAACTAGCTTCATTTAAAATCTTCCATTGATTATAGTCTTAACATTGTGCATGGTGATAGTTTTTGTATTAAGTATAGTATTATAAATGAGAGATCCTCCATATTGTGACATCGGAGATTAAGTGATATCTCCATTGATAGAATTAAAAGATTGGTAAAATATGGGATCCTTGAGTCTCTTGATTTTACAGATTTTGAAACTTGTATAGATTGCATTAAAGGTAAACAAACTAACAAGTCAAAGAAAGGTGTCAGGAGAGCTTGTGAGATCTTAGAAATCATACACACTAATATTTTAAATTCTTATGATGGATGTTTTAATGGTCAGAGATATTTCATCACCTTTATTGACGACCATACACGATACATGTATCTCTTTTTGCTTTATGATAAAGGTGAGGCAATAGATGCCTTTAAGACCTATAAAGTAGAAGTAGAGAAACAATTGGGTAAACCAATTAAGATCGTGAGCTCGGATAGAGGAGGTGAGTATTTTGGTAGGTACACTAAAAAGGGACAATTGGCAGGTCATTTGCAAGGTTTTTTGAAGAATAAGGTATTGTGGCACAATACACAATACCAGGCACACCATCACAAAATGGCATAGTTGAAAGAAGAAATCGAACATTGATGGACATGGTAAAGAGTTTAATTAGTAACTCTGATCTCCAATTATCTTTGTGGAGTGAGGCTCTAAAAACAACAGTATATGTATTAAATCAGGTACCAACCAATTCGGTTCATAAGACACCATTTGAATTATGGAAAGGTTGAAAACATAATTTAAGGCATGTACATGTTTGGGGTTGCCCAGCTAAAATTAGAGTATATAATCGACATGAGACAACGTTAGACTCAAAAATAGTCATTGGCTATGTAGAGAAGTCTAAGGGATATAAGTTTTATTGTCCAACTCATAGAACGAGAATTGTGGAATCTAGAATCCAAGGTTCCTTAAGAATGATGCAATTAGTGGGTGTAGCAAACCTCGAAACTTAGTTTTTGAGGAAGATAACAGATGTGAATCTACTCTCATACCTACACAAAGATTGGTCATATATAGTTCATGATAATCATCAACATTTGATTGCTCATGAACAACCAAACAATGAAGAACCACATCATCACGAGGATATTCCTACAGATCTAGTTACACAACATTCACAAGAAGGGGATGTTGATGTGACATTAAGAAGATCTACACGAGTTAGGAGACTTGCAATTCCTTCAGATTATATTCTGTACTTACAAGAATCTGATGATGATCCTCTTACGTTTTCACAGGCCATGAATGAAGATAAATCCACTTTATAGTATAACGCCATGAAGGATGAAATGAAATCAATGGCTAAAAACCAAGTCTATGATCTTGTTGAATTGTCTAAAGGGGCGAAGGCCATCGGTTGTAAATGGGTTTATAAAATCAAAAGAGACACTTTAGATAATATTAAAAGATATAAAGCAAGACTTGTAGCCAAAGGATTCTCTCAACGAGAAGGTATTGATTATCATAATGCCTTCTCTCCTATTTCAAAAAAGGATTCATTTTGAATAATCATGGAACTAGTAGCTAATTTTGATATGGAGTTACATCAAATGGATGTGAAAATGGTGTTTCTCAATGGAGACCTTGAGGAAGAGGTTTACATGAAACAACCAGAAGGTTTTGTTTCAAATGAGAATGAGCATTTAGTTTGTAGACTAGAGACTCTCTTGCCTTCATTGCTTTCAAAAAAAGTTACATCTTTCCATCAAAGAAGATGATATTTATAGAATGACAGAATAACTCTTCAAATGACAAATGTCCACTTATTATACCCTTTCGAAAAGCCACATATCATTTCATTTGAAATTAGACCCCTATATTTGAAATTGCATCCTTTCTCAAATAAAAAGGCATAATTATCTTTTTAATAAAACAAGGGTATAATTGAAATAATTTTAATAATGGGTCACAATTATTTTACATATCACCATATAATGCCCATCCACTAGGCCAATAAGGCCATTGCCTTAGGCCCCAAGTGGATGGGCAGCTTATGTATGTGAATTGATGCATTCATGGGGATTAAGTATTAAGGGTTATTGCATATAAAAGAGCGTAGTGGATGCTTTTGATGAGGATAATATTAAATTATTTGATTAATTAATTAATTTGAGATTTAATTATATTTGCATTGCATTAATTATCCTTGAGTTATTCTATTATTTACTTATTATTTTCGATGATGAGTTTGTGTGCATCAGTGCATAATCAATTAATTTCAACCGATGGTGACCATGTGCTACCATCACAGTCCCAAGATTAGAATACTTTAGAGTATTCACATGAGATTTCCTACAAAACCTTCTCCGTATGGATGATTTTCCTAGTTGTTCATTGAGACATTATATTGGACACTAGATAAGCACCATGCCAACTGAAAAAAATGAAAAAAAACAAATGAAAAAGAAATTCATCCTCTTTCAACATGAATGCATGATCATTTTCTAGTAGAGTTCCTAATGCGTGTTTACTTGAGGGAAATTAGACTAAAAAATCACAATGTTTGCAGAAATTTTACGTTCTACCCAGGATTTCAAAATTCGCCTGTAAATGCACAACGTTTACATTCGTTTATGTCATCTATCAAATCGTCAAGCGTCATCTCAACTTAGCTGACATAGAGATAAACGACGCTTGCGTGGCCTGACGATTGCATACGTGGCCTGCCACTGATAACTTTTTGTCATCCACTTTCTCTCACCTTACGAAATCTCATTTTTGTCCTCAACTTTCTCCCACATTACGAGGGCAATCTAGTAATTTGTCATCTTCATTCCCACTTAATCGGGTTCATCTGTTTTTCCCCAATAAAGAACCCTAATTTTCCCCCCAATATAGCCGAACTAAGCTAAGATGTCAAGTATGGAGATCGATGAAGCTTCTGTTGATTCTACATTGTCAGGAGGATAATCTTTTTGCAAACACGAAACGAAACCTAAACTTCTGACGTCATGGACCCTGAAGCATTCGGGGTGAAGATTTTGGGGCTGTAGATTTTGGTCGGTGCGTCATATTTCCTAATGTAAATTCATCTTAATCTTTATAGTTTTAATGATTGAAGTTTCTGTAGGCTGAGGATTGTAAATTTTTCGAATGGCACGATCCAGAGGAGCAAGGGCTCAGGATAAATCAATTGCGCTCTTTAATATCCAACAAGAAGAGTTTAATTGATCAGATTAAACTATTAAAAGGGACGAATGAAGTTCATCTAATGAAAATTGAGCTTCTGGAAGAGAAGGTTCAAGAAATGGAAAGGAGGAACAAGACACTAGAAGAAGAATTAAATGACTTGAAGATCAAAGAGCAGATGAAAGTGAACAAGTCAATGATGAATAGCCATGTAGTCATGGTCCTCTTGATTATATTAGGTGTTATTGTCAGTATAATAATTTTTAGTGGAAATTGAACATGTTTGTGTTAGTAATGAAGAATAGCTTCAGCTTCTACTTGTATGTCACTTTGTTAGACTAAAAACATATTTTTATTAGTAATGAAGAACTTGTTTATTGTATGTTACTATGGCAATCTGAGAAGTGAGCCACTTCTCAGCTCTCATTTTATAATTTCCCTAAAAATCATATAGTTTTACAAAATTTGACAAAATATCACATAGTTTGACAAAATTTTACGATCTATCAATTTTTAGCACATAGCAATCTGTAAATTCACATTCATGATTTTGATTACATCCTGATAAAGTATGCACCAAAAAACTTCAAATTATATTCAATCCATAAAATGAATATTTCGAAGTCACAACAACCATTTCACAATACTAAAAAACCTCACCAAAATACTTTCACAACAAAGTCACATGTTTAACAACACTATTCACAACAACATACCATAAAGTCACAACAAAATCAGAATTCAGATGTTTAACAACACTATCCACAACAACATCACATGTTTAACAACAAATGACCACATAGTTTTGTTCTCATTCAAAGAAAGTTTTCTTCTTCCTCATTCTTTGGCTGCTTTTGGTTGGTAATGGTAATTCTTTCTGTTTCCCCTTGTTTGTGCTGGTGCTGCTCTGCTGGGTGCCCAAGTTGGTGCTGGTATGCTAGTTATCTTTCTGTTGGTGATGGTCCAATGGTTTGGCTACTATACTTGTGCTCTGTGATTGCTCTTGGTTAATTTATCACAGTTGTAAATGTTGCTCCACATATACCAATGTAAGTCGTGCGAAGCTGTTCTCCAGGCATATGTTATAAAAATATTGGTAGAACTTAAAAAAATATGAAAGTATGTGATTTTTTAGTATAATAAAAAGAGGCTATTACTTACCCTCAGGTAAACATTTCCTGTTTATGTACTTGTGAGAACCCCATAACCATGCATAGCTTTGGCCCTCTCTTTATGTACCAGCTGCTCATAAGGTACTTTCTTCTTTATTACTTCAGCTTTCTTTCTTGGAGATGCTGATGAGAAGGTGTCTTGGCTTTGATGAGATGGTGGTTCAGTAGTGCCTTGGCTTTGATGAGATGATGGTTCAGTAGTGCCTTGGCTTTGAAGAGATGGTGGTTTAGTAGTGTCTTGGCTTCTAAGGGCTGATGGTGCATTCTTCTTTCTTATTGGGATCTTAGATCTCCTCTCAGGTGGTGCTTCATGGCCTTGACTCACAAGTTTATCAAGTTATGCTGATGTGATTTTCTGTGGAGGAGCAGTGGTGTCCTTTCGAGGTCTACCTCTTTTCTTCTAGGATGGTGCTCCAGAGCTTAAAGCTTGTTGTTGTCCCTTGTTTGGACAAGTCCTTTTATTGTGCTCATATCCTCCACATATGGTGCACTCGACTATTTTGTTGGGATCTTGCTCTGACTTGTCCTTCCTCCTAACTTTCTTGGGTCTACCCGTTTTTTTCAAAAATTTTGGAGGCAGTAAATGTTCATTCATTGTTGGCCACATCTTTTGTCCATTCATAGGCTTAATAGTGGATTCATAAGCCAACATGTAGGTTATTTTCTTCAGGTAATTATACACGAAGTTAGCCGGATCACGACCCAAATAATTAATGAAAACTATTGCGTGGGGACAAGGGATCCCACACAGCTGCCACATCATGCATACACAAGTCTCGACCTCAAGATCCACAACAACCCTATTGCCTTCTTTGAAAACTTCGAACCTAAAAAATCACATAGTTTCAAAATATGTTAAGATCTACCAATGTTTCTAAAATCACGTAGTTGCATAGGGACAGGAGATTAATAGTTACCTATTTTGTCCGGCTGGGATTGGAATAGAATCTCTACTAGCTAACTTATTCTTTTCTAACTTTTTCTTGATCCTTGGGCACAATTCATCAGTCCAAGACAACATCTGCTCCCTCTTCACTATAATTTTTTGCATAATACTATTTCTTATCTCCTCCAATATTTCAATTAAAGGTTTTGTTCTTGCCTTCAATATATATGAATTAAAGCACTCTAACATGTTGTTGTCTACCACCTCGCATGTTGGCAGTACATTGATGTACAACCTACAAAACTTTTTAACCCCAATATGTGTAAAAGCCTCAACTGCTGCAGGTGACATTGCCCTCATCTCATCCAAAGCATGTCTAAAGTCTGCTTTCGTAGTGCTCTTGACAACCCTCCAAAGAGATTCTTCAGTCCATATCCATTATATGTCTTTTTCCCATTTGCATAGATATGTTTGGCACAGTTACGGTGCTCAACCGAAGCCATAATTGTCCTCACAGTATTTTCAAGACCCTGACAAATTAGAAGCATGAACAAGTAAATAATTAAGAAATAAAAATCACAAGATTTCAAAATATTTTAAGATCTACCAATTTTACCTTCTGCTGGTCACTTATGACAGTCATCCCAAAGCTGTCTGTAATGCGCAAATCTACAACCAACCTTTTAAGAAACCAAGTCCAAGAGTCTTGGTTTCACCTTCAACTACTGCCCAAGCGATTAGGAACATCTGATTGTTCCCATCACGACCAATAGCACTCAACAGTTGTCCTCTAATTTCTGTCTTTAGAAAGCAACCATCCAAACTAATTATAGGTCTACAGCCACGTAAAAAACCACTTTGTAGCCCCTCAAATCCTACATAAAATCTCTTGAATATAGCTTCTAAGTTTGGACCTCTCTCAACTTGTAAATCAAAGAAGTTGTTCATGTTCACCCTCTTTAACTCAGCCATGTATGAGGGGACCAACTTGTAGTGCTCTTCTAAATTTCCAAGAATCATCTTCTGTGCATGTCTCCTTGCTTTGTAACAAGTGGTCGAGCTAACCTTGATACTGTAGTCCTTATCAAGATTTAACAACATGTCCAACACCCCTCAATTTATATTTTGTCTAAATCTTTTCAAATAGTGCCTTGCAAGCCACTGATATGATGCTTGCCTATTCCAAGAACGTCTAGTATATGTGTGCTCCTTTGTGTATTCATTGACACTTAAAGCTTCATTCTTTTGTGTCATACTAGACTTAATAGTCCAATTACAACCCTCAGTACACACTGCCACACATCTATCCTTGCCTGACCTCCTCTATTTTATTTTAAAGCCACCAATAATAGCACAATCTTGTACTGCATGTTTCAATTGAACATGTGATTCAAATTAACCACATTCCAACTGAAAATGGATCACCTGATCTTATGTTTTTATGATTAAAGTAAATTCTCTTCTCCTTTTCCTTGCTTCCTGCACACTCATCTTCACTAGTATTAGGAGTAGAAGGATTCTCATCATAACTTTCTTAATCTTCTTCTTGTACACTCACCTGCTGTCCCTCATGTTGTTCTCTTTCTTGCTGTTGTCCCTCTACTTGTCCTGATCTCCTTCTTCTTCTACTTCTTCTTTTGTTTTTCTTAAGTTGCCTATAAGTTCTCATGTTCTGCATTGCAACCACAAAGTCATCATCATCCATACTCGATCTCAAAGACATCAGTTTCTAGGACATACTCAGAATCATCAGATTCAGTAACTGCATCTTGCATACCAATTCTCTCATCAAGAATTTTAACTGCATGTTCCATAGTTTCTCTTTCCTTTAAAGCTTCTACATACACATCAATCAGACTATGGTTGGTCCCATACTCAACCATCTCCCTTACATGACTATCAGTCTTTAATTCCATAATCCCAGTATCGAGGTTGTGTTTTGGAACTCGATACCATATTTTTTGAGGTTAACTGTAGCCCAACTCATGCAAAATGGATTCGAGCTCCCCCATTGACATTTTGTCACTGTTCTCCTCTATTAAACTCATTTGCCCTTTGACATATTCGGTTTGAGGATGAAATAACATCTTCCCACCATGGTATAAACGCAAATTAAATGGGACAGACATTTCAGGGACCACAACTGCACTGATCATTGTTTGCAATCAATAAACAAACAGACATCATACATACATAGATGTATTAAACAACTAATTTGCCCTACATTGCATACAAACAGAGAGACAACATACAGACAACATATCTACTAAAATTAAACAACTAAAGAACAACAAGTGATAGAATATAATAATTTAATGGTCAATATTGAATTTTTTGACAAATAAACAACTAAAGAACTACTGTACTCACCTGCGTCGAGAGAAAAGAGGGGACCACAGAATCTTCGATCACCAACGCCGACAGGTCGCCACCACACTCGTCCGCCTAGATATGGCCTTGAGAACAACCCTAATCTCTTGCCCTAATCGCCAACACTAATCGCCTGCGCCGATCGTTTTCAAGTTTAGGGTAAAATGGTAAAACGGTAAGTGTTTAAAAGTTAAGTAAAAAAAGCTTTGTTTCAAGTTTAGATGTACGTGACGGGCCACACAATCGTCGTTTACCTCCACGTCAGCTAAGTTGAGACGACGATTGATGATTTGATAGATGACATAAATGGATGTAAACGTTGTGCATTTACAGACGAATTTTGAAATCCTGGATAGAACGTAAAATTTTTACAAACCTTGTGATTTTTTTTGTCTAATTTCCTTTACTTGACAAGATAAAGAAATAAATTTTAACTCTCTATTTATTTGATGCTTGAATTAAAAGATTGTAAATTGATATATATTATATATGGTGTGGAATAGATAAAAAAATTATATTCAAATATTCATCTTGTAATTTGTTATCCTATCTTATTATATCCTATGAGTAAAGCAAAGAGATCTTATTGTTTCAGTTATCCTTCAACGAACAACCTCTTCTTGAATGCACCACACCAATTTTTGTCAAATAACAAACGAAGCTGATTAGTGGCTACATTTTTTAAATATTTGATTGTGTTGTATATAACTTTGTTAATTTATTTTGTATATATACATGCAGACATTTAATGATGGGCCAATTTAGAATATGGACCAGACTAATATTTTGGGTTTGGTCGAATTAGACTCAGAAGCATTCACATTCATGAACAAGACTCAAGTCAAGCCAGAAACGACTTAGCCCGGGGGCTCCACCCGGCCGTACAATGACACTAACGTCGTCCTCATTAATTACAAAGGGTTCGTCAATTACGAGCCCGACGTCGGTCGCAGAATCATCGCATCTGCGATCGCCGACGCTGCTATCGCAATTTGACCATCGCAGATGACCAAATTTCTAGTACTGGACATCTCTAGGATCATCCTCGACCCATGATGAGCACATCCCTACGAGATTATTGGGAGGCATTATCATTAAACATACCTCAACCTGCACTATATATAGACACGATGTTCTCAGGTATATTTAGATTCTAATTTCTATTATCCTCACTTGTAACTCTTTTTTACTTGAGCGTCGGAGGGTCTTCTGCATGTCCCTCATGCTGGAGCCGCATTTGATCAGGAGGTGCGTCGGATTCGCATTAGCTTGATTTTAGACATGAACATTTGGCGACCACCGTGGGGCCGAGTAAATCTTACTTGCCCCACAATGGTTGATACCTGGAGCCAGGCAAACATCGCTGCATGAAGGCAACACCGTAGTGGCAATGTTCACCTATTACTTGGAGACGCTAAAACAATGAGGAGTGACGCTCCGGCACCTAGCAACCTCTCACTAGAAGAATCCTAGCGCCTGATCAACGACCTTCGAATAGAGAATGAACGGTTAGTAGCCTTGGTCAAAGCGCTGACACGGTCCCGAGAATAATACCCAGCCGAGCACGAGTGCCATCACTCAAAACGAGACGAAGATAACCCCTTGGGGAGAACCGAGAGGCCGATCTCCACTTTTCGAGACGAGGTCCCCCGCACACATTGTAGACAAGGTCTCCCGCACACATTATTAGATAGAAGAGGAGGACACCATGGTCACAGAGACCACTCCTCCCCCCGCCATTGACACATGACCCTTCGCCGAGCACACTAGGGCAGTTCGTCTTCCTGACAAGTTCAAACTGCCGACCACACTCCATCCCTACGATGACACGGGCGATCCCACCACTCGATCACATGATGATGTTTAGGTCTATGATGCTCTTTAATGATGCAACTGATCTCATCCTCTGCCAAGCTTTTCCAACCTTCCTAGAGAAGGCCACACTATTGTGGTTTTCCCCCCTCCCGACAGGGTCCATACATACTTTCCAGGAACTCTCTCGAGCTCTCACCAATCAGTTCTCTTCATCACAGATTTCCTCCAAGACCGAAGATGCCGTTCAGTACATCAAGCAAGGACAACATGAGTCACTGAGAGATTACCTAAAAAGATTCAGTGACATGGCAATGAAAATCCCAAACCTCGACCCACACGTCGAGCTATTCTCCGACAAGCACGGATTGAAGTCGGGGTACTTTGCAGACTAGATCGCCCTGGCAAAGCCTAAAGACACGGTCGAGTTCAGAGGAAAGGTTGTATGTCACATGGAGATGGAAGAACTCCGAGAGGCCAAAAAGGTTGACATGTAGATTGCCAAAGACACCACCAAGGATAAGAAGTCTAAGAAGCCCAGACAATAAGGGCGAAGACAGAGATCGCCGCATCCGAGATAACAACAAAATGGCAAAATCATCAGCCCCAACCGAACGCCCGATATGAAAAGTACACGCCACTCAACACGAAGAAGGAGACCATCCTCCGAGAGATCTACAACCTGAAGCTCCTTAGATACCTCATCAGGAAAGAAAAAACTGTCATCCAACGTTGAGAAAAGCAAAAGGTGCACATTTTATGACACCTATAGCCATACCATAAAGATTGTGTGGTGCTTAGAGATCAACTCGAAGATTTGGTCCGAGCTGGATGGCTCGATCGATACATCAACCACGTACGAAATAAAACGAGGCAAGGCAGGAGCCGTGACCCCCAACGCCGAAGCTAGACACCCTTGGACCACCTCAGAGGTTAGAAAAATGATGATCGAGCCAACCACTCGGGTAACGAGGTCCAAGGAGTCATCGACTACATGGCCGACAAATTCGTAGGAGGAAGCGAAATGAAGTCGGCCAAGAAGAGATCCCTCCAGACAATTATGGAAATTGATGAGCCACTCGCCCGCAGATGCTCATCTCTAGAACCCCAGTAATATGATTCTATGAATCCGATTTTCAGCAGATTGATAGAAACCTACACGACCCCATTGTGATCTCTGTAATCGCCAAAAATTTCATTGCCAAGAAAGTTCTGGTCGATCAAGGTAATTCGGCTGACATCCTCCCTTACGCCACAATTGAGAAGATGCCATTGTTCAAGGCCTCGCTTTCACCCTATAATGGAGACCTAGTGGGCTTCTCGGGAGAACGGGTCAGCGTCCGAGGCTCAATATGGCTGAGAACGACGTTCGACTCCCAGCCGAAGACAAAGATGATCGACGTACATTACCTAGTCATTGACATCCCCAGTCCCTACCACATGATCTTGGGACAGCCTGTTGATGAATAGTATATTATCTAAATTTTTTTGCCTAAATTCGATTTTAATCGTTTCTTGAACTACTTAGGCAAATTGTAATTCTAATATTAAATGCGGAAGCAATAAGTAAGGCAATTAAGCAAACACAAAAGAGACAATGCTAACACAATGATTTATAGTGGTTCGGCCCCAATGCCTACTCCACTACCTAAGCACCCCGCTTAGGATTTCCAAACTAGTTTAACTAGATTAATTAATTTCCTTATAATGAGGACTTTACACATAAATGTTAATAACTTTAAAACATAAATGTTATATAAGGATTATCCCCCATTTGAATTCAATAAAAATATCTAAAAAATCAAAATAATTAAGAATCAAAATCTAGTTTTTGGGGTCTGGTACAAATTTTCGAAAAACAAAAATTTTATAATCTCCCGGGTCAAATATGAGTATACTAAAGGCTTCCAAAAATTTCTTTAAAATACATCGTTATCTAACTTTTACCCAAGGAACAATTACCAACATTTTTTGTGTCAAGAATATGTCTAGGTCATATAGCCCTCCAAGGAGCTCCCTAGGCTTAGTGAATTTCAGGGCGGTTTCCAGGTTTTCATGTTTTTGGGTTCGGGTTTGGTTTTTGGGTTCTTTGCAAAATAAAGAGGATTACATCACATGCTAGACACCCTAAACCTAAATTCTAACTTCCCGAAGAATACCAAGCGTCGACGAGCGTCCTTGCCAATTTCTTCGATTTCTCCGGTTTTTCCAATCACAGACGTCGTGCACTAACCTACTTAGAATCTGAAAGATTTCTCAATGAGATATTAGTTCCATGTTTGTTATTATCAAAACCGAGATTAAGACCAAGGTAGAAAACCTTAGGCCAACACAACCTTCACTTAACAACCTAGGGGCCATCGTGTCGACCCCCATCTTTGTGTTGGGTGAAATGGCCTACATTTGAGGGGTATGAATAGTTTGTTTACTAAATCTATTTGCCTAAATTCGATTTTAATCATTTTCTTAAGCTACTTAGGCAATTTACGATTGAATGATTAAATGCGAAAGCGATAAATAATAAAGCAATTAATACAACCAATAAATCAAGGCAAACACAATGAATTATAGTGGTTCGACCCCAATGCCTACTCCACTACCTAAGCATCCCGCTTAAGATTTCCAAACTAGCTTTACTAGATTATCTTGTTTCCTTTACAACGAGGATGTTTTCACCGGAGAGTCTCCGCTCTCACACCGAAGGCACTTCCACATCCGGAAGTCTCCGCCTTCCTACCAAGAGCACTCTCCCACCTCAATCCTAAGGATAACAAGAAGTAATCCTAGTAAACTACGTTTACACAAGTGGTTTTACACCTTCTACACCAAGGACACCACTCAATTACAAGACCTAACAGTAGGTCTTTCGACACGTTCAAAAATAATGAAATAAATTACAAAAATACACAAGTAATGGAGCAAATAAATAATACAACAAATACTTAGCTCCAAACACGAGTCCTAGTTCCTCTTGATGCCTCAATGATGAATCGCTCAAAGCTTGAAGGCAAGATCAAGGATGTATCTTGGAAACTAGGGTTATCAAGAAGATGGCTCAAGAAAAGCTTTAGAATGATCAAGAATTGGCTTAATAGAGGCTTGAATCAATTGTTAAAAGAGGTTAATGAAGGATGGAGAGGAGTATTTATAACCCCTTAACAGAATGGCAGCTCAACGGGCGAAAAACTAGCTATTTTCGCTGTTCGATCGCTTGTCGGTCAATCGTCGGTCGACCGATCGATCGACCGCACAGCGACCGCTGGCTTTCTGTGCCTTAATTGCGCTGTTCGATCGACCGATGGGTCGACCGAATGAGTCACGATTTTACGATCCGCAATCTGGTCGATCGATCGGTCGACCAAAATAGGCTACTGCCGATTTTTAACACCATTCGGTCGACCGAACCTGGACTAGGCAGTTCTGTTAGGCTTTGTTTATAACTTTAAAACATAAATGTTATATAAGAATTACCCCTCATTTGGATTCAATAAAAATATCTAAAAAATTAAAATCCTTATGAATCAAAATTTAGTTTTTGGGGTCTAGTACAAATTCTCAAAAAACGGAAATTTTCTAATCTTTCGGGTTAAATATGGGTAGGCTAAAGGCTTCCAAAAAATCCTTAAAAATACATCGTTATCTAATTTCTACCCAAGGAACAATTACCGCCATTTTTTATATTAAGAAAATATCTAGGTCATATAGCCCTCCAAGGAGCTCCCTAGGCTTAGTGTTTTAAGAC
Organism: Canna indica; assembly: GCA_034359265.1. Lineage (NCBI taxonomy): Eukaryota > Viridiplantae > Streptophyta > Magnoliopsida > Zingiberales > Cannaceae > Canna > Canna indica. The sequence continues at coordinate 65,427,643 of CP136890.1, read as the reverse complement.
GGTTTCCGGATTTTCATGTTTTGGAGTTCGGTATTGGTTTTTGGCTTTCTTAGCATCATCATGAGGATTTACAATATAAAATAGATACCCTAAACCTAGACTCAGCTTCTCGAAGAATCCCGAGCGCCGATGAGTGTCCTTGCCGATTTCTCCAATTTTTCTGATCGCAGACGTCGTGCGCTAACCGATATAGAACCTGAAAATATTTCTCAATGAAACATTAGTTCCATGTTTGTTATCATCAAAATCGAGATTAATACCAAGGTTAAAAACCTTAAGCCAATAGTACTTGAGACGGTATCTGCTAGTTGGCGGGCGCGCCAATCGCGCCCGCGACAACTGGCGCTGTAAGCAGGCGTGCCAACCCGCGCAATCTAAGTGGGTTGCTTGGATCCGCGCACAGGAGGCGGAAATCTCCCACCTTCTGCAATATCTTTTTTAAGTTTTTTTTATTTCTATATATATCTTCATTCTTCTTTTTTTCCCTCATTTCTTCCCTTCACTTCTTTCTCTCATTTATACTCATCATCTTCTTTTTCTCATCATCTTCTTTCTCTTCTTCTCTTTTTTTTAATCATCTCTTCGTTAATTTTTTCTTCGCTTTTTTCTGGTTATCGGAGGTGTTCAAATCATCATTTTTTTAAAAAAAAAATGTTAGTATATAATTTATTTATATTATTATTTTGTTTATGTTATGTTTAAATTCAATTTTTTTATTTAAGTCATCCTAAATATATTGAATTTCGTGTGCGTTGGAATTCAAGCATCGCGACTGCTTGAATACCATGTACATGCCGCACATGGAATTCGAATTCCGCGTGCGGCACCTGCTAAGGAATTCGGGATCCTCGGCATTAATTTTTTTTAAAAAAAAATATGCATACCGGCACCTCTGACTAGCCAAAGATAAAATTGTTGTCATTGGTGATATAGGTACGTGTATACTACCTTTTCTATGTATTAAAAATATTTTATTAGTTGATGGGTTAAAGCACAATTTAATTAGTATATCTTAATTCTGTGACAATCGTAATCTAGTAGTGTTTGAAGCATCTAAATGCATAATTAGAAATGCACCATCAAATTATATAGTATTTGTTATTATAGAAGAAAATAAAGGAATTAATTTCAAGATAATATGTATAATTAATTAAAAAGTACAAGTGATGGACATAAAAACAAGTAATAGATAAATAACAAACATTAATATAATAACAAATAAAATGACTAACGATCATCGTCTTCTACACTTTCACCTTAGTATCAGTGTCTTCCTTCTCTTTGGACGTATTGAACTATTGATTTTGTTGTCTTTGATTGTTTCAAAATCATTGACCTAATCAACTTCTTCGTCGCTAACATTCTCTTCATAATCGAAATCGTTCAAAAATTCATTAATTGAAACCCGTTCACTTCTAAAAATTAACATCCATACTACCTAACCGGTTATCGTGTTAGAAATTTGCTCTCGTTTAAATGCAAATCATATTTTCACTCTACGGTTAGATATGATGAGTTGTGTTTTACGGTTAGAGGGGAGGTGGTCGCTGCTCTGTGAAGCGAGCCTGACGTAGTGCCCTCCACTCTAGGATCCATGTGACCGAAGCCTTCACCAAATTCACAAGAATCAACTACCTAACTTGGAACGGACAAGCCAAATCAAGCACGAATCACTATCCAACGAAGCCAGCACATTATTCCACCACTTTATTGCTCCCACTCGGGTCACAAGCCACCGCTACTTGGCGCAGCGTTCAAAGTTCTCCTAATGCATAATATAACTATTCGGCTATACTAAAATCAGCCAATGTGGGACAAAATATGGAGACCTCCTACATTAATTCAATGGAATTTTAACTGCACACAGTTTGTCAGAAGAGAAGAGAGTTTACTAGTCCTTTTGTTATTCAAATTTGCTTATACTTTCCAAAATGTGTGGATTCTGTATCTGGATCAAATATAAATTTCTTTCCCAGTAGAGTTGGTGCATGATATAAATGTGAGTTATCAATGTAATTTCTGAATAGTTATGTCAAGTTTGATACTTTGAATCATACATATAACACAAGCTAAGTTATGAGATTGTATAAAGTTTCTATCCAGGTTTGGCGGCCACGGAGGAGGCATGCAAAAGTATTATGATGAGTGATATCAACTTCTGAGTCGTCAGTGGCGGATGCAGATGGGTCCCATGCACACAGTCAAGTAATTGCACTAAGTGCAAACATTTAAACTGTTCCGTAGCATGTGTATATATCTATTGTGAGTTTCGTAGCATATAAGATAAATGATAGCCAATTATAGGTATTAGGTATATATCTTATATATGAAAAATTATGAGTTGCGTAGCATGTGTATATAAGTGCAAACATTTGTCTTATGTATCTATTGTGTCAAGTTCATGCTACTTTAATTGATTGGCAGTCATTTGTTTTTCAAATTTTTTATGGGTACTTTTATCTATGGAAATTGCAAACTGAGTCTCTTGTTTGGATTCGGGTTAAAGGAGGAGAAAGAAGGAAAAAGGAAGGGAGGGGAAAAATTCTCCTTGTTTGATTTTATAATTTTAATGGAGGGAAAAAAAAATGGGGAGAAATTATTTACCTTGGTTCTCCTTTAAATCTTTTTTTTTTCTATCCCAATTTGGAGTTGAATGGGGTGAATAAAATTATATAAACTCATCCAAAATAAATTTACTAAATTACATTTATTATTCTTATAAATTTACAAGATATTTATTAAACCATAATAGCATCTTCTCATCCCTATTGGTCAGGGTTATTCTTCTATGATTAATTTCAGTCTTACCTCAAAGCATCACTATAACACAGAAATAAAAAAGGTATAATTATCTATTAAATAAAATATTTTCTCATTCCCTTTTTTTTCCCTTACAAGGTACATCTAAATAAGGATAATGTTTCTCTTTTCTTTCCATCCCCTTATTAAATTATAACCAAATAAGGTTATTTTTTACTCTCCCTTCCCCTTCTCTCCCCTCCCTTTCTTTAATGAATTGTATCCAAATAGACCCTTAGTTAATCCTAAATCCCTAACCCTCGTTACTCCTTCACCTTCACGCCTTCTGCTCATGTCGCACTCCTTCGAAGCTTCGAAATTTGATTAGCTTCGCCAGTTCACCTCATAGCCTCACGCAAACGATAGTCAGCAGATATGTAGTCACGGTCTCCTGGCCCTTCTGTTCGAATGTTTGAGAGGCTAGAGTATCTATTTTTTTTAAGATTTTCTAATATCTATTTTTTTTAAGATTTGAAATCTATTTTTTTATAATCTAGGTTGACGGTTGTTTGATTGTTTTTTGTCTTTTATTATTATTATTTAAAATTGACTGCACTACTGAAAAATCCTAGATCTGCCACTATTCTGATCAGTCACCTCTCTCCCAATCGTCCCTGGCACCGAGTCCGCCAACCTCCTCGGCTTCGCCACCATCTCCCACAACCTGTTGGTCGCCAATGCCACTGCCATAGTGCATGGCCAAGCTAGAGGTGCTGCAAAAGACTACCACCGACGTCGGTGTCAAGAACTCGGTGGAGGACTGGTTGATTCTATACAACGACTTTTGTGATGGTTGACTCAATTTAACCCGATCCAATATAAAAAAGGTCTTGCTAGATGAAGAAAAAAAATGGGGGAGACTTGCTGCTTAATTCTGTCAACGGACCCCAAATCTTATCATGTAGATGATCTCGAAACGTGACCGGAAGCAATCTCTGCATGAATACATGACAATCGTGGCTCTTCATCCCGATATTTTGCATTCATCGACGTTTGCACATCGAGATAAGTTTGAGGCATATCCGTCAGGTAATCTGAGTTCTTTGATCCGTTAATATACATCTTTCATCTACTATTTATTTAACACATACGGCGCCTTTGGCTTATGAAGTCGTCCATTGACCGCTTGCAACTCTAACTCAGGCCTCTTGCAAAGTATTTACACATCATGTCGGGTCTTCACATTATCTTTAGTTTTGTCGAAAATATCCATCACAATGTTAAAAATATTATCAAACAATTTTTTTTCAATGTGCATGACGTCCAAATTATGCAGAATCAGTAATGAACTCCAATACGGCAATTCCCAAAACATACCTTTTTTCACCCAGTTATGTGTTTGACCAAAGCCTGAAATTCATACATTCCGACCAAAAGTAATCTCTTGTAGCAATTGAACACGTGCTAACATATGTTCACCAGACAATATCGGTGGTGGCTCATCTCTTTCGACTCTACCCTTGGTAAATTTGTCACGATTCCTTAGATACTGATGGTTAGACATTAGGAACCGGCGATGATAATCAAAGAAGGAAATTTTCCGACCGTTCTCAAGATTGAAGGATTTTGAGTGTTCCATGCAGTACGGGCAAGAGAGTCGCTCATGCGTGCTCCAACCAGACAACATGCCATAGGCGGGGGATTCATTGATTGTCCACAATATAGCAGCTCGTAATGTAAAGTTTTGCTTTCGACGATAATCATAAGTGATAGCTCCCTCAACCCACAATGTTTTCAGTTTATCAATTAAGGGTCGGAGAAACACGTCAATTTCTTTGCGAGGACCCCTAGGACTCGGAATAATCATCGAAAGATAGATAAATTTATCTTCCATACACATTGAGGGCAGCAAATTTTAAACTGTTAATAACACTGGCCATACTGAATACAGAGTTGCCAAATTACCAAACGGATTAAAACCGCACAATCCCAACTTGATATTTCTTGTCTCCCTAGCAAATGAAGGATAGCGCGCACCTATACAAATGTTTCCATGCTTCTCTGTCGGATGGATGAGTCATTATTGTATCATCACGACTTCTTGCATGCCAACTCATATAACAGCAGCCTTTTCCGACATGAATAACCTTTGAAGCCTCGGTGTCAGTAAAAAATATCGAAGCAGCTTAAAGGAGATATTTTTTTGTCAGACCGATTTCTTCACCTTGTAACGAGGATATTCACATACCATGCATTGCTCTAACTGAGAATTTTTTTTTATAATATAACATGCAGTTATTTGGACACACGTGTGTCTTTTCGTACCCAAGCCCTAATTTTCTCATCAACTTTTTTATCTTATAAAAGGTTGTCTCAAACATGTTATTTGGAGGTAGCATACCATTGATAAAACCAGCACTCCGATCAATGCAACCGCGCTGATATTACAATTGAACTTGATGTTCAGGAGTTGCGTCATTGCCGAAAATCTTGTATAATTAGGACAATTCTCATAAAAAGGTTCATCGACACCTTTCAACATCTAGTAAAATTCTGTAGCCTCCTTATTCGGCAATTCAATCTGTATCGCGGGTTGTTCTTTAGTGACTTCAACTGTCATAGTATCTGGTGGCACTACCGTCTCAATAACTGACTCAATATTATCATTTAAATGGAATTGCCCTCCAAGACTATCTAGAATCATTGTTCTATAAGGATTATGTGGATTGGAAGAAGAAACACCAGTAGAAGAAGATTCACCATGAGTTTGGACAACAAGATTGCTCGACGTCCCGACTTGACATGACTCCCCGTGATAATTCCATACAAAATATCTTGGTGTGAATCCTTTTGTATACTGATGTAGTGTGACAATTTCTTGGTCCAAAAATCTTATGTTCGAATATTTTCGACACGGACATCGGATTTTATCACCAAGTAATTTTTCAGTCGAGTAGGCGAAATTTAAGAAGTAAGTTAAGCATACTCGAAATTCGTCTGTTATAGCTCCACGATAAATTCGTCAGTATATCCAACTTCGATCGCCCGACATGTTCTGTCAAAAAGTTTGCAATATCTTTAGGTAATGTCTTTAGGTGGGATGGTCCTATTCCATTCGGGATTCTTGTTATTCGTATTGCACTTAGTATTTCTTTTAGTCATTAACTTCATTCTAAATTTTGGCAGCATCTCCCTACAGTTCTCCGAATACGCATATCATCTGGGCGCGTATCGGAGAGAACAAGGGAGATACAAGCCAAAATTTAAAAATGAATAATGACAAAAAAAAAAAAATTAAGTGCAATATAAATAACTATGTTCCCAAATTGTCCAATTAGGGACAATTCAAGGGTTGTACGTCGAATAAAAGATCATTTACTTCGTTTACACGAACATACAACCCCCGAACGGATCTAAGGTTTTGCAAAATTAAAACTTGACTCATCGATGCGTACGTGAAATGTATCAACTCGTCTTAATTTTTTCTAAATTTGTGGATGCCGGTGTGAGTCCATAGTGGACGATTACGCGCGAGTCCGAGTACGTGGACGATTCCGGTGCGAGTCCTTAGTGGACGATTGCGCGCTAGTCTAAAGTGGACGATTCTGGCACGAGCCCATCCATTGTGGACGATTCCGACGCGAGTCCATCGTGGATGATTTGGCCGCGAGTTCAAAGTGGACGATTTGGCCGCGAGGCCACAATGGACGATTCCAGCGCGAGTCCTTAGTGGATGATTCTATTAATACTAATTAATTAATATTAAACTAATTTCATTAAACTAATTTCATTAAATAACCTAAAAATAATTAAACTCTAATCAACATTAACCATTAATTAACATTAACCAAACTAATTAATTATCTAATTAACAATTAATTTCTAATAAAAAATTTAAAAAATAATACGGTTTAATTAAACCCTAATCAAGTAATTGATTAGGGTTAATTTAACCCTAATCATCAACAATAGCCGGCATCATTGTCGGCTACTGTTGCATTGAATTGGGGCCGATGGTAATTGGCCCCAAATCATGGCGCCGACGTGTAGACACCGGCGTGGAGAGGGGCAGATCGATGCCGGTGCAGAGAGGGGGAGATGGAGGGGGATGGGGATCGAGAGGATCGGAGGAGATGCTTACCGGCAGGGAGATGGACACCGGCGGCGGCAACACGCAGCGACGGATGGCAACCAGTAGCCACAGACAGCGGCAGCAAAAGGCGACAATGGCGGGAGCAGAGAAGAAAGAGGAAGAAGAGGAAGAAAGAGGAAGGGTAGGGCGCGAATGCAAATAAAAAGGATTTTCACCGACGGCTCGCCAGCCATCGAAAAATCGTGGATATGTAATTTTAATTTCACCGACGGTTCACCCTCTCTACACCGTTGGTGAAGAGTATATAATTTTCGCGTTGCGTTCGCGTCATTAATTAATAAGCGACGGCCGCTTCTAGCCGTGACTAATGATTTATTCATATCACCAACGGCTCCCTCGCCCCCGCTAAGCCGTAGCTAATAAATTATTTTTATTTTGTGCCCCGTACGCGTCATCAACTATGAGTGACGGCCCTAGGCGGCCGTATGCGAGCTGCGGCTGATTTGTTTACATCAGGCACGACCGCTGCGGCCTTCGAAACGTCGTAAATGATTCTGACAGCCGAGGCAGCCGTCGGTGATTCCCGTGCTGATGTGGTATATTCTAGTAGTGTGTATTGACCGTGTTTTCTCAACCCTCTAATAAAATCAAGTATCCTCTTCTCCCCGTGGAATAGGCCCGGTACCCCGCCGGGCCAAACCACGTAAATTTTGGTGTTCTTTGTATTTTCTAAATTTAGTCGTTTTGAATTTTTGGATCCTTGCAAGAAGACCCAATTTCTTCCTAACAACTTTCTCGCGCAGCTACGATTCGCGGCAGAGTTTTCGCCATCGAAGCCCTACAAGTTGGACGTCGCCATTAACAATTCCGCCCGAATGAGACCGGTGGCCTCCAGGGATCGATGGGTTTGAAGTTGACGGCAAGAACGCCTTCATGTTCATTCTGATGGCCAGATGGTTCACAGTGAAATTAATTTAATTACATAAACATTACTGCAATGCAAACTTATCTCCACCATTAATCTACTATGTATTCATATATCAGTATAATAAGAAATCAATTCGATGGAGATTAATTTTCAGCAATAAACATTTTTGTTTGATTAATTTTCTCTTTTATATGATCCAGATCGATTCGATATATATATATATAATCAAGTTTTCTATAATTAAATATTATTTAACTCAGGGCTAACAGCATCCGAATTCCAATATTCCCTTTAAACTCGGAGATTGTACCGGTGTTTTATCACGTCAAAGATGTCATAATTAATAGATATGTTTATATAATATCCACAAAATTGAAGTCCAAATTATTGTTAACGTTATTAGGAATCATGACTAGCAAATTAATTATTGAAGTATTCAAAATTAAAATACATTAATATATCAACTCCTGATTATAATTACATATATATTAATTAGTTGTCAGATCAATTCAAAAGCCATTGATTAATTAATTGATTACGACCCGAATTAATTATATTGTATTTGAAATTTACGTGTTTATGCATGATTTTACCAAAATTCTCTATATAATTTATATAGCTGTCAAATCAATTCAAAATTCTCTCTATAATTTATATAGCTGCCAAACCTATTGTTAAATTTTGATCTTCTTCAAAAATAAAAGAATGGTCGGCAAAAAGATTAAAACAATTTAAATACAAGCAAGGATATCAATGCTAATATAATTCTTTATAGTGGCTCGGCCCCAATGTCTATTATAAGCACCCCGCTTAAAATTTCTAAACTAGTTTTACTAGAATATATCATTTCCCTTACAAAGAGAACTTTACATCAAAAAATCTCCGCTCTCAAACCGAAGAGACTTCCATACCCAGAAGTATCATGTCTTCCTACCGAGAGCACTCTACCACGTCAACCTAAGGGACAACTCAACTAATACTAGTAAACTAAGTTTATAATGATGGATTTAAGCCTTAACACCAAGACAAATACCAATTCAATCAACCTAGCACTCTAGGTTTACACACACTCAAATACAATGAAATAAACAATAAAATGCGATAATAAATGGAGCAATAAATTAAACAATAAAGTATTTAGCTCCACAACAAGATTCCTAGCTTTCTCTTGATGTCTATGATGGTTAAACAATGAAGGAATGAAGGCAAGATCAAGGTTTTTGGCTCAAGCTAGGATTTTCACAAGAATGATGGCTCAAGGTATGTTGGATAATCAAAATATGGCTCAAGGTATGTTGGATAAAGGGTGGAAGGCTTGCTGAGGCTTCTATTTATAAGCTTGGAAAACTAGTCATTTTCGTCGTCCGATCGCAGGTCCAATCGATCATCGGTCGACCGACTGAGCGACCGCATGCCTACTGCCAACTTCTGGCAACATTCGGTCGACCAACTGGTCGACTGAAACTAGGCAGACTACTTGGTTTGACTGATTTTTTTGCTCGTTTGTTCGTTTATGAGTTCGGTCTTCGCTAGGTTCTCTATAAAATATAAATATTATATAATGATTACTCCCATTTGGATTCAATAAAAATATCTAAAAAATCAAAATTCTAATGAATTAAAATCTAATTTTTGGGGTCTAGTACAAATTTCAGAAAAATAAAATTTTTATAATCTCCCAGGTCAAATATGGATATGCTAAATGCTTCCAAAAATTCTTTTAAAATACATTGTTATCTACTTTTTACCTAAGGAATAATTATCGGTATTTTTTTGTCAAGAAAATATCTAGGTTATATAACCCTCCAAGGAGCTCCCTAAGGTTAGTGAATTTCAAGGCATTTTCTAATTTTTTGAATTTTCATATTTTGGGGTAGGGGATTGTTTTTCAGTTTCTTTGCATTATCATGAGGATTTACAACACATTCTAAACACCCTAAACCTAAACTCTATCTTTTCGAAGAATCTCGAATGTCAACGAGCGTCCTTGCCGATTTCTCCTATTTCTCTGATTTTTCCGATCGCGTATGTCGTGCGCTAACCGACTTGGAACCTAAATGTATTTCTCAATGAAACATTAGTTCCATATTTGTTATCATTAAAACCGAGATTAAGATCAAGGTATAAAACCTTAGGCTAACAGCCGTAATGCCTTTCGATCATAAAAGAGGGGTTCGTCAAGGTAATCCTTTATCCCCTCTCATCTTCAATTTGGTCATGGATGCCTTCTCCAGACTTATCCGCAGGCATTACTAGAATATACCACATCAGCAACGGGTATCAGCAATGGCCGCCAGGGCCGTCAGAATCATTCACGGCTTTGCATCGGACCCGGCGATCGTGGCTGATGTAACCAAATCAGCCGCGGCTCTCATACGACCGACCTTAGCCGTCGCTCATAGATCATGGCGCGTAGGACGCGCAAAATAAAATAAGTTCTTAGCCACGGTTTAGCAAGGGCGCCGTTGCCGTTGGTGATGAGTGTAATCGGGCGCGCGAAATAAAATAGGTTAGTAGCAACGGCTACAATATCCCGTCGGTGATATGAGTAAGTCATTAGCCACGGCTGGCTAGGGTCGTCGCTTATTATTTAATGCCACGAACGCAGCGCGAATATAAAACACTCTAAACCGACGGCTAATAGAGCAATCGGTGATAATAAAATTACAGATCCACGGGTTTTCGACGGCCGATGTGCCATCGGTGAAAATCCTTTTTATTTGCATTCGCGCTCGACCCTTTCTCTTTCTTCTCTGCTCGTCGTTGTCGCTGCCGAGTTGCTGTGGAGTCGTTGCCTATTGCTGGCACCATCAATCGCCGCCGGTGAACCTCCCCCTTCCGGTATGCTTCCTCTCTTCCTCCGTTCATTCCCTGTTTTCGTCTGCGACCTCTATTTCCGCTCGCCGCCCTCTCCGTGCCAGCGTCGACCCGGGCGTTCATCTCCGCTCCGACCTCAACTCGGTCGGCGCCGCATTGGGGCCGATTACCATCGGCCCCAATGCTTCGGGTGGTACGTAGTAGCTGGCAGTGAAGCCAGCTACTGCTTGATATCAAGTAAGATTAGGGTAATCATAGTTTGATTAGTTTATTTATTGTTAATTATTAGAAATTAATTGTTAATAATTAGAAATTAATTGTTAATTAGGTTAATTATTAGTTTAATATTAATTAATTAGTCACGCGAAATCGTCCACTGAGGACTCGTGCCGGAATCATCCACTGTGGACTCGCGGTCAAATCATCCATGCTGGACTCGCGCCGGAATCGTCCGCAATGATTGGACTCGCGCCTGCTGGAATCGTCCACAATGGATGGACTCGTGCCGGAATCGTCCACTTTGGACTCGCACCGGCATCCATAAAGTTAGAAAAAATCAAGACGAGTTGATACGTTTCACGTACGATCGACGAGTCAAGTTTTAATTTTGCAAAATCTTAGATTCGTTCGGGGATTGTATGTTCATGTAAACGAAGTTAATGATCTTTTATACGACGTACAACCCTTGAATTATCCCTCATTGGATAATTTGGGAACATAGTTATTTATATTACACTTAGTTTATTTTTTTTAGTCATTAACTTCATTTTTAAATTTTGGCTTGTATCTCCATTGTTCTTCGATACACGCCCAAATGATATGCGTATTCGGAGAACTGTAGGGAGATGTTGCCGAAATTTAGAATGAAGTTAACGACTAAAAGAAATACTAAGTGCAATATGAATAACATGAATCCCGAATGGAATAGGACCATCCCACCTAAAGACATTACCTAAAGATATTGCAAACATGAATCCCGAATGGAATAGGCACCGTATGTGATAAATAAATAATAGACTAAAGATGTGTATCAATGGATCAAAGAACTTAGATTACCTGATGGATATGCCTCAAACTTATCTCGATGTGTAAACGTCGATGAATTCAAAATATCGGGGATGAAGAGCCACGATTGCCATGTATTCATGCAGAGATTGCTTCCAGTCGCGTTTCGAGATCATCCACGTGATAAGATTTGGGATCCGTTGATAGAATTAAGTATGTTTTTTAGAAACATTTGTGCAAATGTATTTCGAGTCGAAGATATGTCAGCACTTGAAAATAATATTGTTGAAATCATATGCAAGTTGGAGCAATTTTTCCCTCCTGCATTTTTTGACTCGATGGAGCATCTACCGATACACTTAGCATACGAGGCACGAGTTAGTAGACCCGTTCAATACCGGTAGATGTACTTATTTAAAAGATACATGATTTGTCTAGAGAAAAAAGTAAAGAACACCGCCGCAGTTGAAGGTTCCATATCAAAAGCATATATAATTCAAGAAATTTCAACTTTCTGCTCATTTTATTTTGAATCAACCATCAAGACAAGACTTAATCATCTTCCACGGAACGACGACGGGGGAGCTCGACCATCAGACGGGGGAGCACGGCCATCAGAAGATTGTTTAAATATCTTTTGTTACCCCGGTCTTGCTTTGGGTTGTCGTCCATCTCGATTCTTAAACGATGAAGAGTACCATTTGGCCTACTTGTACGTTTTACTAAACTGTCCAGAGATTGAGAAGTTCATTAAAATATTTGACATTGAGATGGTGAAAAAATACTCAATTTACAGCGATGTGGAATTAGAAAAATTACGAAATCGTGAGTTTCCTAATTAGTTTCAAGCTTACAGCACAGAACATAGAGGCGAAATAGATAACCAAATCTTTGAGTTTGCTAGCGGGCCGACACGACTTGTTCAATGTTATAATGGTTATTTCGTCAATGGATATAAATTTCACACACTTGAATATTCATCTACAAAAAAGACTATGAATGTCGGGGTCTGCGTCAAAGGGACAACGTATGCTGAATGTGATGTTGACTTTTACGGACTATTGGAAGAAGTCATTGAATTACAATTTTTCGGATGTAAATCAGTTGCCCTTTTTAAATGTCATTGATTCGATACAAGCGATAGAGGCATGAAAGTTCATCCAAAGTATAAACAGCTAGTCGAGGTCAATTACAAATCAAAATTGACTTCAAATGAGCCATTTATATTGGCATCTCAAGCTGAACAAGTATATTATATGCAGTATTCGTCTCGAAAGAAAGATAGGGCAGATTGGTGTGTAGTCTGTAAGACTAAAGCCAGAGGAAAAATTGACCTGATAGTTGGAGATAATGAGCTAGCAGATGACTTCTATCAAGAAGAAGATCCTTCCGAAGTAGAACGAGTTAGTCCAATACTCGAGGATGATGACACAGAGTTAGTTCAATTGGAAATAGAATATGTTGATAACGACGATAATGAAGTTGAGGAAGAATATAATGAAGATGAGGGAGACGAAGAAGAATTTCAAGATTCAGATACAGAAGAACAAGAAGAAGAGTATTACACGAATAATGATAATTACGATGATGAATAATTATAAATGTGAAGTATATATTCAATTATTAAATATATCTATTAATCTGCTATATATAATCTAATTATATTAAATTTTTACAGCTATGGTTCGAGATATCAATTCTCGAGGAGGCATTCCTCGTAAGACCCCCCGACGATTACCACCCGCCCCACATGTACCCACTGACCCTTCGTCTTCCACCACCATTCCCCTACCTGGTCCGACCACCATTCCCCTGTTGTGTGAAATCTGACACTAGAAGGGGGGATCTGACACTAGAAGGGGGGTTGAATAGTGTATGTCCCCTTTTTCAATTCTTTTTTTTTTTGTGCTCAATTTTATCTTCACTTAGGTGCAAGTGTTTCTTAGCAAGAGATGTGATCAAATATTAATAGCAATAACAAAAGCGAGTAACCAATGCAGACAAGAGTAATTATAGTCGTTCGGCCAACTGCCTACTCCACTACCTTGGTTCCTCACCAAGGATTTCTAACCACTACTTTATAGAGTTTGTGTTTCCCTTTGAATACAATAAGGACACTCTTCTCACCACTCTGAGAACCCCTCAATCCTATTCACCTAGTCAAAACACAATCCTATAAAGTTTTCTCTAAGTGTTTCCTAGCACACCTAGCAGCTATCTCAAATGGAAAATAAGTTTACAATAAACTTCAAATAAAGAGGAAAGAGCTTAAGAATGTAAAAATGAACTAATGCTCCTTTCCCAAGACTTCAAGCTCCAACTTGCGGGAGGATGACTCTTTGAGTTGCATCAAGGTTGAAGAAAGCATGGAAGCAGCGCTCGAAATGAGTTGTTGACGGAAGCAGAGGGCACGCAGCAGTTCAATCTTTTTGAAGGCTTAAAACACTTCTTTAATTGCTCAGTAAATTTAGTAAGAATATTTAAAGAAGTTAGGTGTGGGGTATTTATAACCCCACACCCGAACAGACCATTCAACGGGCAAAAAAGTAGCCGTTCGGTCGTTTGGCCGGTCGATCATCGATCAACCGACTGATAGACCGCCAATGCGACCGCTGGCTTATGTGAGTGCTCGGTCGACCGACGGGTCAACCGAATGTCGCAAAATTATCAATCCCACATTCGATCGATCGAATCAGTGGAGCCAGGGTTGCGCGACTTGTGTTCCTCAATCCGGTCGACCGATCGGTCAATCGGTGAGCATTTTACTAATTTTTTGCTTCAGTCGGTTGATCGACTGATCGACCGACGTAGCCTTGCGCAGATTCCTTCACCAACTTCGGGCGACCGACAGGTCGACCGAATGGCTACTGCTAATTTTTACAGTCATTCGATCGACCGACCAATCAATCGAATAGGCTGCTTAGCAGAATACTGCCCTGTTCGGTCGACCGACCGGTCGACCGAACTCAGGCTGAGGCTGATTTTTCCTTAAAATTTTACATGCCTTTTTAATGGATTTAGTTACCAAGTTCTAACTTGGATAACTATACAATTAGGCTTGGGATAAGATCGTCCTAGGGGTATATTACAAGATATCTATTTGATTTATGCCCGAGCCTTTCTTTGACGTTTTCTTCTTCCGTTTCTTTGACGATCTTTTCTTTTATCTCGTTTGAACGGACTTGGCATGTTTATCGCAACCTCAACCTGAACTCAAAAATTCACAGTTGGATTAAATACATGTTTGTTATCATCAAAATAAAGATCGAGGCTTAAGAGAAACCCTTAAGCCAACAATCTCCCCCTTTTAGATGATGACAAACATAACATGAAATTTTTCAAAAAGCATAAGTGTTTGTGAGTTTGAGTTAAGGTATTCATGAGTTAGGGCATGCAAGATATGTAACTTAGCATATGCATTCAACTATGTAACTAAGCATATGCATTCAACTACTTATTACTCAACCTATGCTCCCCCTATCAATTTGCATATTCAAATACTCATAACTTCAACCTATGCTCCCCCTATCAATGTGCATATTATTATTTTTAACTCCCCCTAACAATATAACTCACCCTAACTATATGCATCGTGAAAACCAAGTGTGACCTTACTTTTTCTCCCCCTTTTGACATCAATCAAAAAGGGTAAGAATTAAGGTACAATTAATGAGTTTCATCATAAAAACTAAGAAATCCATAAAACCAAGTATCATCTACCACTATAGTCCTTCCCATTAATGTAAGCCTATAGAAGACAAACACCAATAGGTCGCAAAGCCCCACTACAGAGCAATACATAAGTGTGATGATTCTTTATAGAATGCAAGTTTTGAAAAAAAACATATACGTTTTGAAGAGAAACATTTTAATTACTAGGAAAGGCACAAATTCCTAATTGCATCCTTAAGGTTGTAAAACTTTCTTCAACCAAGGGTTTTGTAAATATATCGGTAAGTTGTTTATCGGTGGATACAAATTCTACATATATATTTCCCTTAGTTATATTATTCCTAAGCAAATGATGTCTCAAGTCTATATGCTTAGTTCTTGAGTGTAAAATGGGATTCTTTGTTAGATTTATTGTACTAGTATTATCACAATGAATAGGTATGTAAGAATACTCAAGTCCATAGTCTAAAAGGGTTTGTTTCACCCAAAGGACTTGTGCACAACAACTAGCTGCAGCGATGTATTCCGCTTCGGTAGTTGAAAATGCAACTGAGTTTTGTTTCTTTGAGAACCAAGAAACAAGACTCGCTCCTAAGAATTGACAACACCCACTAGTGCTTATTCTATCTACTTTACACCCGGCAAAATCCGCATCTGAAAAACCGATTAAATCAAATGATGTATGACATGGATACCATAGTCCTAAGTCAACCGTGCCCTTTAAATATCTCAATATGTGTTTTACCGCACTTAAATGATACATTTTAGGGCAAGATTGAAACCTAGCACACACACATACACTAAACATGATATCGGGTCTACTTGCAGTTAAGTAAACAAGACTACCAATCATACCTCGATATCGTTTTTCGTCAACTTTAATGCCATCTTCATCTTTGTCAAGTTTGATGGATGCGCTCATAGGTGTAGAAGCTATATTGGCTTCATTCATCTCAAACCTTTTGATGAGCTTCTTTGTGTACTTGGCTTGATTGATGAAGATTTCTTTGTTGGTTTGCTTGATTTGAAGACCAAGCATGAAGGAGAGCTCTCCCATCATGCTCATCTCAAACTCATCTTGCATACATTTAGCAAACCACTTACAAAGCATTTCATTAGTAGCACCAAAGATTATATCATCAACATAAATTTGAACTAATAACATATCATTTTCATGATGCTTAATGAAAAGTGAAACATCGGCTTTTCCAACATTAAAATCTTGTTCAATTAAAAAGATTGAAAGTCTTTCATATCAAGCCCTAGGGGCTTGTTTTAAATCATATAATGCCTTTTTAAGTTTGAAAACATGGTTTGGAAACTCAAAACTTTCAAATCCGAGAGGTTGTTCTATATAGACTTCTTCATTAATGAAACCATTTAAAAATACACTTTTTACATCCATTTGAAAAAGTTTAAAACCCTTAAAGCTAGCATATGTCAAAAGCATTCTAATTGCTTCTCATCTAGCTACAGGAGCATACGTTTCATTGTAATCTATCCCTTCTTGTTGATTATATCCTTGTGCCACTAACCTAGCTTTGTTTCTAATAACTAATCCTTCTTCATCTAGCTTATTTCTAAATACCCATTTAGTTCCAACTATAGTTTCTTCGCTAGGTCTAGGCACTAAGTCCCATACATCATTTCTAACAAATTGATTGAGTTCTTCTTGCATGGCTAGTACTCAAAACTCATCTTCTATTGCTTCCTTAATATTCTTAGGCTCTACTTGAGATACAAAAGCTACATATTGACACACATTCTTGAGTTTAGAATGCGTTACCACTCCCGTTGAAGGTTCTCCAATTACTTGGTCCATTGGATGATCTTTTACCAACTGATATCCTTTAGGGAGAGGTGGTAGAGTTTCTTCTTCTTCAACTTGAGGTAGATTTGAGGATGGAGGTGCTTCATGTTGGGTTTCCTCATTATCTTCATCATCCACTTCTTTATCATGAAGTGTGAGATCCTCAGGTGCTGTTTGGTTAGCGAAAACTATTTTCTGGTTTGGTTTCAGTGAAACTGAAAACTTGGTTTCGAAAACTTGATTTTGGTTTCTAGTTTTCAGTTTTCCGAAAACGCGTTTGGTTAATGAAAACAACATAAGTTTTAGTCAGTTGAAACCAGTGAATATTTATTTGGCTATAAAAAGTAATATTAATTTTCCTTGAACATTTTTAGTAGTAATTAATATTTAGTTAGTTTACAAAATTAAATATTTGCTAATATAATTATAAAATATTTGTAATATTTAATTAATTAAGTTATTGGTAGTTTGAGATTTTTTTGTTCAATTAGATATAAAAATTAATTAATAGTTAATATTTCAAAATAATAATAATTCTAGTGGTCTAAATTAGTTTTGATTAATTATAAATAGATTAACTTTAAGAAAATTGAGTTATTTTAAAATTTGGGTTTGAGTCAATTAGATATAAATTTGTTTAATTAATTTGTAAATTTAAGATAATAGTTTGAGTTGAAAATGATGATTTTTATTTTTTTAAAAAAAATTAATATAGTTTGATTTATTTTTAAATTAATTAATTTTATAAAAAAAATATTTATAATTACAAAGTTGTCACTCCATTTTGATAACGAAACCGACAGTCTCGAAACCACAGAAAACAACATTCTGGTGTTTTCATTTTTATTAAGAAAATTGGTTTCGTTTTCATTCTGATTTCGATTCAGTTTCATGAAAACGCTAAACCAAACACGTTTTCGTAAGCAGTTTTGGTTTCAGTGAAACCAAAATCATGAAAATAGACTTGGTTTCGCTAACCAAACAGGCCCTCATGTTCCTCACCTACATTCACAATCTTCATATTTCTAGAAGAATCATTAGTTTCATTAAACGTGACATGCATGGATTCTTCAACAATCATGGTTCTACGATTGTAAACTCTATATGTCTTAGAATTAATGGAGTAACCTAGGAAAATCCCTTCATCGGATTTAGAGTCAAATTTTCCTAAATTCTCCTTAGTATTTAATATAAAACATTTGCATCCAAAAATATGAAAATATCCCGCATTTGGAATTTTACCATTCCAAAGCTCAAAAGGTATTTTCTTAATTTTAGGTCTTAATAAAACTCGGTTAAGAACATAGCAAGAAGTATTTATGGCTTAGGCCCAAAAATACTTAGGCAAATTATTTTCGCATAGCATGGTCCTAGCCATCTCTTGTAAGGTTCTATTCTTCCTCTCAACCACCCCATTTTGTTGAGGGGTCCTAGGGGAAGAAAATGTATGTTGAATACTTAAATCATCACAAAACTCAGAAATTTTTTTATTTTTAAACTCCCATCCATTGTCACTTCTAATTTTTAAAATTGAAACTCCCTTTTTAGTTGTAACTTTCTTTGCAAACTTTTTGAAAAATTTAAAAGTTTTATTTTTCTTGGTCAAAAAGAAAACCCAAGTAAATCTAGAAAAATCTTCAACTAATACATAACAATATAGCTTTCCACCTAGACTAGCTACATTACATGGACCAAAGAGATCCATGTGCACAAGCTCAAATATTCTAGATGTACTAACTTGATTAATGCTTTGAAATGAATATTTGACTTGCTTACCTAGTTGACATGCATCAAAAAGTTTGTCTTTGTCAAATTTTATCTTGGGTAAGCCTTTAACTAATTCTTTCCTAGATATCTCTTGGATGAGACTCATGCTAGCATGTCCTAGCCTTTTATGCCACAACCAAGAGTCATTCTCCACGGCAACTAAGCATCTAACATGAGGATTTGGCAAGACATTTAATTCTACATTTTCTTGCCTATTTCCAATAAACATGATATCATTTGATGGTGCACTTCTAATAATACATTTAGATGCTTCAAAAACTATTATGTATCCATTATCACATAATTGTGATATGCTAATCAAATTATGTTTTAACCCATCAACTAATAAAGCATTCTTAATGCATGGGTAAGGGAGTATACCTATGTCACCAATGCCAACAATCTTACCTTTGGCATTGTCTCCAAATGTGACATGTCCACCATCTTTACTTGATAGGGTTACAAATAAATTGATGTCACCCGTCATGGGCTTTGAGCAACCGCTATCCAATATCCAAGTGCTCCTATTTGCTTGAGAATGCTTCTCCACCTACAAAAGGAGAAGAGACCACTTTAGCTACCCAAATTTTCTTGGGCCCTTGAGTGTTAGTCATTTTGGGAACCCATGTAAATCTTACATGTGGGTTCCTTCTTAATGCACAATCCTTGGCCATATAGCCAAATATGCCACATGAAAAACAAATTCCATTAAATTTTCTTCTTGTGTGTGTGTGAGCATGGAAGTGTGATGATTTCCTTTTATGAACTACTTTAGGCATGACATTTTGCATGGTTGTCATCTTTTCATTTAACATGCAAAGTTCTTTCTTCAATGTTAGCATGCTACCATTCAAATGCTCTACTTGATCACTTAAATACTTGTTTCATCTTCTAATTTTTTGTTATCATTTTCTAAGTTCTTCTTAGCTTTTTCTAGGGTGCATGTCTCTTCCATAAGGATGTTAACTTCTTTCCTTAAGACATTGCATGAAAGTAATAGATTATCATTCTCAATCTCTAAAGACCTATTATCCTTTTTGAGATCTTTAAATTTTCTTCTAATGGCATTGAATTCATCATGCATTTGCTCAAATTTATTTTCTAGCTCTTGTTGAGTAAATGAAACTTCACCAAAAATAAATCTTACCTCATCATCCTTTGCCATCAAGCAAAGGTTTGCCTTTTCACTCTTTCCTTCTTCTTCACTCGATGAGGATTCGCTTTCATCCCACGTGGCCATCATTGCCTTCTTATTCTTCTTGTATTTTTCCTTTTTGTGAGGGTTAGAGGTGGAGGCCATCTTGAGAAGTGGGCAATCCTTCCTTAGGTGCCCGGTCTTGTTGTAATGATAGCAAGTGTAGCCTCCTCTTCCCTTCCTCATGCCTCCCCTCATGAAATTCATGAATCTTCTTGCTAGCATCGCCATTTCTTCGAGATCATCTGTCTCTTCCTCGGATGACGATGACTCTTCTGCTTGATGTGATGCTTTTAAGGCGATGGTTTTGCCTTTGGGGGCATCTTCCTCCTGGTATTGCTTCATGTGGGTCTCATGTGTCATGAGAGACCCAATGAGCTCGGTGATCTTCAAGGTACTCAAGTCCTTGGCTTCCATGATGGCTGTGACTTTGGGCTCCCAAGATTTTGGAAGGGAACGGAGGAGCTTCCTTACCTTCTCCTCTTCCCTTATTTCTCTGCCAAGGTTAGCTAAGCCATTTATGATATTCTGAAATCTAGCATGTGATAGCATTTTAAACATTTCATAATCATGCATGAGTATGTTTATTTTTGATTCCTTTACTTGTGAAGTCCCTTCATGGGTGGTTTCTAGGACCTTCCATTCTTCATATATGGACTTGCATGTAGAAATCCTATTGAATTCATTAATTGATAGGCCGCAATATAAAGCATTGATGGTCTTTGCATTTGCATTAAAAAGTCTAATTTCTTCTTGGTCCCATTGGTTCATGTCCTTATTGGGTTGTTTATACTCTACTAGAATCATCCTCCAAACATCCATGCCTAAGGATTGTAGGAAGCCATTCATGCGGATCTTCCAATAGGCATAGTTGTTCCCATCGAATAGTGGTGGAGTATGAGTAGAGGACCCTTGAGCTAATTGGATTTCACTAGACATCTTGAATTGTAAGGAAGATGGTTAAATCTTGACCTATAACTTGGCTCTGATACCAATTGTTGTGGGAAATCTGACACTAGAAGGGGGGTTGAATAGTGTCTGTCCCCTTTTTCAATTCTTTTCTTTTTGCTCAATTTTATCTTCACTTAGGTGCAAGTGTTTCTTAGCAAGAGATGTGATCAAATATTAATAGCAATGACAAAAGCGAAGAAGCAATGCAGACAAGAGTAATTATAGTCGTTCGGCCAACTACCTACTCCACTACCTTGGCTCCCCACCAAGGATTTCTAACCACTACTTTATAGAGTTTGTGTTTCCCTTTGAATACAATGGGGATACTCTTCTCACCACTCTGAGAACCCCTCAATCCTATTCACCTAGGCAAAACATAATCCTATAAAGTTTTCCCTAAGTGTTTCCTAGCACACCTAGCAGCTATCTCAAATGGAAAAAAGTTTATAATATACTTCAAATACAGAAGAAAGAGCTTAAGAATGTAAAAATGAACCAATGCTCCTTTCCCAAGCCTTCAAGCTCCAACTTGCAGGAGGATGACTCTTTGAGTTGCAGCAAATTTGAAGAAAGCAGGGAAGTAGCACTCGAAATGAGTTGTTGACGAAAGCGGAGGGCGTGCAGCAGTTCAATCTTTTTGAAGGCTTAAAACACTTCTTTAATTGCTCAATAAATTCTGTAAGAAGATTTAAAGAAGTTAGGTGTCGGGTATTTATAACCCCACACCCGAACGGATCGTTCAACGGGCAAAAAAATAGCCGTTGATGTCGTTCGATCATTTGGACGGTCGATCGTCGATCGACCGACTGATCGACTGCCAATGCGATCGTTGGCTTATGTGAGTGCTCGGTCGACCGACGGGTTGATCGAATGTCGCAAAATTATCAATCCCACATTCGGTCGACCAATCGATCGACCGAATCATTGGAGCCAGGGTTGCGCGACTTGTGATCCTCAATCCGGTCGACCGATCGGTCTACCGGTGAGCATTCTGCCAATTTTTTTCTTCGGTCAGTGGACCGACGCTGCCTTGCACAGATGCCTTCACCAACTTCGGTTGACCGAGAGGTTGACCGAATGTCTACTGCCAGTTTTTACCGACACTCGGTCGATCGACCGGTCTACCGAATAGGTTGCTTGGCCAACCGACCGATCGACTGAACTCGGGCTGAGGCTAATTTTTCCTTGAAATTTTATATGCTTTTATGGATTTAGTTACCAAGTTCGAACTTGGATAACTATACAATTAGGCTTGGGATAAGATTGTCCTAGGGGTATATTACAAGATATCTATTTGATTTATGCCCGAGCCTTTCTTTGACATTTTCTTCTTTCGTTTCTTTGACGATCTTTTCTTTCGTCTTGTTTGAACAGACTTGGCATGCTTATCATAAGCTAAACCTGAACTCAAAACTTCACACTTGGGTTAAATACATGTTTGTTATCATCAAAATAAAGATCGAGGCTTAACAGAAACCCTTAAGCCAACATCCCCCTCCTGATCCATCCACCATTCCCCCAGCTCTAGCCACCATCCCTTCAGCCGATCCAGGACCGTCGTCTTCGAGACGAAGGCCACGAGGGTCTTACATAATTCTCCCTCCACCACCTAAGGGAGCACTGCGCATAGCAGTTAGTGTGCGTGGAAGACGGTAAGTATATGCATCAATTTTTTATTATAATTTATTTATTTCAAAATATCATATTATGAATTTATATTTTGTGCAGATTTGAGCAGGAGGACGTCCCCTGCACGATAGCGGGGACGATCCAGAAGTTTATGCACGGGGCGTGACCTACTTGGTCTCACGTGCCCCGTGAGCATATAGATTTGTTGTGGCGAGAGTTCACGGTAAGTATATTTATTAAATTAATTTTAATGTTAAATATTCATCGGTAATAATATTATTTTTTTTGCAGGCTCATTATACATGGTCGGAGGACCAAACAACTATTGTGGAGGCTGCATGGGAGCGTGTTGCATGTGCTCGCTATAACGGGCTGTTTCAACATGCTCGTCAGATCGTGATAGGATGGCTGGGGGCTACATAGATAGGGCAGACTCAGGGACACGCCCCCGAGTGGATTCCTAGCCCTGTGTAGGACTAGCTCGTTGAGCGGTGGGACACTCCTGAGTAGTAGGAGGTCTCCCAGACTGCGTCAAAAAACCGCATGTCTGAGTGGGTCAAGGAGACGCGCACATCAGTGACGGTTCTTTGCCACGGTTGACACTGTCTGTGATATTCATCACCGATAGTTCAGCCACAGTATCAGCCGTCACTGATGACCACAATTCTAGTAGTGAGGGCAAACCACCGGGGTCTCCTGATGGGTGCCCTCAGCGACCATTTTCCTGGGGGTATTTCCCATGTTCTATACGCTGACGATTTGGTTATCTTTAGCCGCTTCTCGGCCCCCCATTTACATCAGCTGAGATTGCTGCTAAAATGTTTTGAGTTGGCCTTTGGGTTAAAGATCAATAGTTCAAAAACTAAAATTTTGCACGTTCTCAATTATGAAGACAAAATGCTCACAAGCGGCTTCGATTTTGAATTGTTCCTCGGGCTCCTTCCCAATTGATTATCTCGGACTACCTCTTCGTATTGACAAACTTCATAGGGATGATTGGAATAAGGTCATTGCTAAATTCTTATAGGTTGGTAATGATTCCGGAGCTGCGGGTAAATGTCATGTCAATTGGAATAGTATTACAACTAGAATCGTTGACGAAGGTCTAGGTATTCTAAAACTCTCGTCTCATAATCAAGCCAGATTGTGTATTTGGTTATGGAAACTAATGCGTAACCACGACTCTCTTTGGGTTGAGATTATTGCAACATTGTATCCTGGAATTACTACTTGGTCCGAGTCTCCCAGAATCAAGTTGTCTGGGATCTGGTCAGCAATTATCAAGATCTGAGAGGTGTTCTGGAGGTCTATCTGATTCCACGTTGGAAGCGGTTCTCGAACACGTTTATGGCATGATCCTTGGCTTGAAGGCAACTCACTTTCTTCGAAATACCCGAATCTTTATTCTTCGACTCGCTTTCCCGATGCCCTCATTTGTGATTCAAAGGAAGTTGATTTGTATGGTACTGTTAGGGGATGGAACATTGCTTTCTCTAATTTCGTTCCCTTGCTTCGTCTTGCGGATTATCTGCTGATCTTGATGCAGTTCTCCTATCTTCTGGTGAAGATCACATCAGTTGGAAGTGGATTCAGAGTGGTATTTTTTCAACTAGATCACTTTATAACCTCCTCACTTTCCGAGGAATCCAAGATCTCTCAGTAAAATATATTTGGCGACGTGATTGTCCCGTTTCTGTCTCTATTACTAATTGGCTATTAAATAGAAACAAACTGCCAACTAGGGATCGCCTTCAAGCCAGAAACATAGTGGTGGATTCTACATGTGTCTTATGCTCCGAGGAAGATGAAACACATGACCACATATTTCGTGACTGCGGATACACAAAGGAGGACTAGAGTGTCATGTTGACCCTTTGTCATATTCATACCTCCCCTCTTGATTATCGACCTTGGATTCATTCGGAACACGATGTGATAGCTGATCGTGGTTTGATTTACAGAGCTATCATGATTTGGCTTTCCTGCATCTAGAGGGAACGTAACAACAGAATCTTCAACAACGGTTCGTGCACCTCATTGGAATTGGCCTTTGACGGGGCGGCTCTAGTCAAATCTTGTAACTCCTTATGAGTTGTTTCTCTTTTCTCATATCCTGTTCATGTTTGTTTTTCATGTAAATTCTACTTTTTGTCCCTCCCCCTAACTTATATTCATCACAACTTATGATCAATATAAGTATTCTTTCCTCAAAAAAAAAACTGTAGGTAGCATAGTTGATGGCAACATGTTGTATGTTGTCTAAAAATTTAAAATTCAATCCCTAATATGATTATCTATTGTGACTTTTTATCTTTATTAAAAAGAAAAAATATGAAACATGATGACGAGTTCCTCTGCCTTCCTTTCTCTTCTACTCCTTGTCTTCGTTGTAGGTGCTGTCGTGGATTCATCCTTTAACCACTGATTCAACTACAACTCTTGATGACCCACATGCAACTTCAAATACGCAGTCAGATATTTCAAACATATTATCAATACAATAATTTTAGAGGCAAGTGGAAAAAAACCACAATTTCATATAATTATATATTTTGATGTTTGTCGCTAACACGTGGTATTTGTTCATAAATTTGCTCAATAAAATTGTTGTAAATAACATTTTGATTAAGAAGAATTATAATACACGTACTCCACATATTACCCAATTTCTGGACAATTCATTAAGATATATAAATCACTACGACAAAATTGATTTTCCGGTGCAGTTGAATAGCTGCGGCTTTTAAAAACTGCAGCTATAAAGATATAAAACCAACGATTTTTTTTCCACGACTCAAAAAAATATTGAACCTGTGGTTTTTAATAAACCACAGCTGAAGTGATAATAATGGGCTGCGGTTTAGGCACCGCAACCAATTTTTCTCCCGCAATTTTTTTTCTCCAACTTCATCTCCACGTCTCTGCGGGCAAAACCACAACCTCTTCTTCTCCGCGCGTAGAACTCCCGCTTCATCTTACCATCCCAAACTACCGCACTGATTAATCGTCGTTTTCTTTTTTTTTTTATTTCCCGCAACCTCTCCGATCCAGAACCCTCTTCGTCTCACCTTCGTTTTTTTCCCACTTCCTTAACCATTCCAGTTCTTCTTTATCACACTCTCCATCACCGACATCTTCGGCTCAATTTCGCGGATCTGCGCCAATATTTGTTGCTTCCAGCTTGATTTCCAGCTCGCCATCATCGACATCATCGACATCATCGACATCTCCATCCGTGGGCCGTTATCGGGGAGCCGCCACAAAATGGAACGCACATTTGGGGTAAAAGGGGCGCCTGAGTTGAACTTGGAGCAGGATTGTGGGTATTCTGCAAGCGTTGGAGCAGGATTCCAATGGAACACGCATTTGGGCAGGCATTGTGGGAATTCTGCAGAACTTGGAGCAGGATTGCAATGGAAGTATTTTTGGTAGACTAGCGGGTGAGCAGGGCCTCGCACTGAGCTACGTGGACTGGGTCTTCCGTGACTCTCATCCGCCTCCTCCCTCTACCGCCGCAAATGTCGTCAACCATGACTTTATTGGTCTAAGGTTTTCAACCTTTATCTTAATCTCGGTTTTGATGATAAAAAATATGAAACTAATGAATTCATGAAGAAATATTTTTAGATTCCATATCGGTTTGCGTGTGTCGTCGCCGGTCGGCAAAATCAGAGAAATCGGCAAGGACACTCGTCGACGCTCGGATTTCGTTGAGAAGATAGAGTTTATGTTTAGGGTGTCTAGCATGTATTGTAAATCCTCATTATGATGCAAAGAAATCCAAAAACTGAAACCCAAACCCTAAAATATGAAAACTCGGAAAATCAAAAAATAGCCCAGGAATACTTTAAGCCTAGAGAGCTCCTTGGAGTGTTATATGACCTAAACATTTTCTTGGCACCAAAAGTCTCGATAATTGTTCCTTAGGTAGAAATAAGTTAACGACATATTTTTAAGGAATTTCTGGAAGCCTTTAGCCTATTCATATTTTACCCGGGAGATTATGAAATTTTTCATTTTTGTAAATTTGTACTAGACCCCAAAAGTTAGACTTTAATTCTTATGGATTTTGATTTTCTATATATTTTCATTGAATCCAAATGGGGATAATCCTTATATAACATTTATGTTTGGATAAATTACACTGACCTTCCCTGAGATTTAGTAAAATTACACTAATATCCCCTATATTTGTCCATCCGACACTCACCTCCCCTGTAGCTCAAAGTGTTAAATGGAGTTCGTTAGTAATGTGATTTCTCTCTTATGTCATTTGCTGAAAAATCATTAAAATACATGCATAAAATAATTGAATAAATATTTTTAAAAAAATTAAAATGAATTATTTGTTGAGCGACCGATCGACTGGCGGGCGATAATGGCTAAAAAATATTTTTTAAAATGAAAAATCATTAAAATCATTTTTTGGTCGATGGTCCATTCGATGGTCCGGTCGACCGATCGATCGACCGACGGGCAGTAATGGCTATTTTTTGAGTTCTTGTGTAGTGTTTCACCCTAGCCTACTTCTTGGCCTCCCTATATAAACACATACCCAGCCTTCCTTACACATTATAACAGTCCTTGAGATATATTTTGATCACCATTGAGCTTAATTTAACCATCCTTTCTGTAAACACTATCTTGGAGATAAAAACCCTTGATCTTGCCTTCAAGCTTCAATTGTTTCATCATCAAGGCATCAAGAGGAGCTAAGACTTCTTGGTTGCGAGCTAAGTTTATATTGTTTATTAATTGCTCTCATTTACTTGTATTTTTAGTGTTTATTTGATTGTATATCAAGTGTGTAGATCTTGAGTTTGGTGGTTGCCTTGATGTAGATGTCTAAATCCACCGGTGTGATTCGTTTACTAGGATTAGTTGTGTTGTCCTTAGGGTTTGAGGTCGGAGAGTGCTCTCAGTGGGAAGGTGGAGACCTCCGGTAGGCCATTTCCCTTATAGCCTTCTTGCCGCAGGTGGCCTGTAAGGTCGCAGACCTCGTAATGTTCGAGATGCACTACCACTCGAACAGAAAGCCTTGAGCTTGAGACTGAATGATACAAAGACAACTATTAATAAGCTCAACCACATGGCAAATATAATCGTTAGGGTTTTTGTACTTGTCATATCTCTCCTCATCTTAGACATTGCAACATAGAAGTTCTTCGTGTTCCTTGGCTCCCAACTCTTGTTGGTAACCTTTGTCTTCAGAAACACATATTGAAGATGATATTTGAAGCAATCATCTTTGTGTTTGTGATGCACCCTTTTGATGTTGGGGATCGCTGCGAGATCGAAGGAGTTTAGATGAAAATAGTAGGCTAGCTCAATCCAATTCCTCTAATTACTTTGTGTTCAATGTAATCCTTCTAATTAATTCTTCTATATTCAGATGGTTGTGGAGGAGATGAATATTCTTACGATAGTATTTATAAGGTTTGATAACCAAAAGATATACTACACGAACAGTGTGCCTGCAACTTTGCCTATAAACAACTTCTACAGAAGTCCGAATATGGGGGATGCAATTGACTTTTACGTTGATGTTTCAACTCCTATGGAAAAGCTTACTGTCATGAAAGAAAGAACCACGGCGTAGGTATAAGTAATGCTAAGTTTGCCACCAATTTGATATGATTAATGTGATCAATCTATCATTAGCTAACTTTATGTAATCATGTTGGTAATTTATTCTAATTTCAGCTAAACAAGTCTTATAGGATCTCAAGCCCTTTTTTCCAGAAGATAAACTTTTAGTATCTACAACTGCAAGAATTGAGTTAAAATATTTGCAAGTTTGTTAAAAAATTGATTTTCTTTCTCATCTTCTCTTATAACTGTTCAAATCTATGTTGAATTTTGAAAGTTACCCTTTATTTGGTGAAACAATATGCATTTTAGTTTGTTTCTATCTATCACGATTCTAGTAGTCTCTCAAAAAAATTAATATTTCATAAAAAATATTAAATTATTATTCAGAGATATATTTGTCATCATTTATGGAAGTGGTTGCTCACTTGGTTGTTGTTAGGGGTGAAAATAGGCCAGGCAAGGCTTGTATAATAAAAAATTGGCCTGATCCTGTCCGATGGCCTATTATAGGCTATTCTTTTGGCCTGAGTCTGGCCTGTTCACAGACCTGGTCTGGCCTGGCCCGTGGCTTGTTTATAAAGTCTGCTAAAACTTGCAATATGTTTATAAAATCTACTTCCAAATTCTAATACAAAAATGATAACAACAATAGTTGTTATTTTATTAAATTAAAATATATATTTTATTATATATAATGTAATATATAATAAATTAAATAATATTATATATTTATTATATATTATATATACTACTTTAATAGGGCCAGGCCGGCCTATGAGGCTCAATAGGCCTTACAATGAGCCTGGGCCTAGCCTGATAAAGAAAACAAGCCTAAAAATAAGTCTGGGCCTAGATTTTTTTTTAAATAGGCCAGGCCAAGCCGAATACAGGCCAGGCCATAGGTCTCCTGTCCTATTTCCACCCCTAGTTGTTGTGAAGTGAATCCTTATTATTTAGATAGAACAGTGTTAGTTCTTCTCATTTACTTGTATTTTTAGTATTTAATTGATTGTATATGTAGTGTGTAAAGATCTAGTGTGTAGATCTTGGGTTTGGTGGTAGTCTTGGTGTATAGGCCTAAATCCATCGGTGTGATTAATTTACTAGGATTAGTTGTGTTGTCCTTAGGGTTTGAGGTGGGAGAGTGCTTTCGGTAGGAAGGTGGAGACTTCCAGGAGTGGAAGTGTCTTTGGGTTGAGAGCGAAAATTCTCTGGTGTAAGTTCCTCATTGTAAGAAAACAATTGATCAACTAAAGCTAAGTTGAAAATCCTAAACGGAGTACTTAGGTAGTGGAGTAGGCATTAAGGTCGAATCACTATAAATCTACTTGTATTAGCATTGTTTTCTTCGTTGTGTTTAGTTGTCTTATATATTACTTTCATTTGTTGTTTGAATTAGTGAATTGCCTAAGTAATCAAGAAAAGATTAAAATCAGAATTAGGCTAAGGTTATAGTTAACACACTATTCAGCCCCCACCTTCTAGTGCAGGCCATTTCACTTACAGACTTCATGTCGTTGGTGGCCCATAAGGTCGCAGATCCTGTCATGTTAATTCGAGTTGCACTGCCACTCAAACACAAAGCCAAGAGCTTGACACTAAATGATACAAAGACAACTATTAACAAGCTCAACCACATAGCAAATACAATCGTTGGGGTTTTTGTACTCGTCATATCTCTTCTCATCTTATACATTGCAACAAGTGTTCCTTGGCTCCCAACTCTTGCTGGTAACCTTTGTTCTATGATATTTGAAGCAATCATCTTAGTGTTTTTGATGCACCCTTTTATATTTGGGGATTGCTGCGAGTTCGGAGCAGTTCAGATGAAAATAGTAGGCTAGCTCTATTTAATTCCTATAATTACTTTGTGTCCAATGTAATCCTTCTAATTAATTCTTTTATTTTCAGATGGTTGTGGAGGAGAGAATATTCTTACGAGATATTTCTAAGGTTTGATAACTGGAAGATATACTACCCAAACAGTGCGCTTGCAACTTTGCTTATAAACAACTTCTACAGAAGTGCAAATATGGGGGACACAATTAACTTATGTGTTGATGTTTCAACTCCTGTGGAAAAGCTTGTTGTAATGAAAGAAAGAATCACGGCGTACATTTAAGTAATGCTAAGTTTATCACCAATTTAATGTGATTAATGTGATCGATCTATCATTAGTTAACATTATGTAATCATGTTGGTAATGTATTCTAATTTCAGCTAAACAAGTCTTACGGGATCTCAAGCCCTTTTTGCCAGAATAAAAACTTTTAGTAACTACAGCTGCAAAAATTGAGTTAAAAGATTTTCAGGTTTATTAAAAATTTGATTTTCTTTCTCATCTTCTCTTATAACCGTTCAAATCTATGTTGAATTTTGAAAGTTACCCTTTATTTGATGAAATAATATGCATTTTAGTTTGTTTGTATCTATCACTATTATAGTTGTTTTGCCTTATTATAAACTGTTTGTAATGGTTTTAAAAAAATCAATATTACATAAAAAATATTAAATTATTATTCAGAGATATATTTGTCATTGTTTATAGAAGTATTTGCTCACTTGATTTTTGTGAAGTGAATCCTTTTTATTTAGATAGATTGGTGCTAGTTCTTCTCAGTGTTCCTTGGCTCCCAACTCTAGATGGTAACCTTTGTCTTCGAAAACACATATTGAGGATGATATTTGAATAATGCATCATCTTTGTGTTTACGATGCACCCTTTTGACATTGGGGAATTGCTGCGAGATCGAAGGAGTTCACATGATAGTAGGCAAGCTCAATTTAATTCCTCTAATTAGTTTGTGTTCAATGTGATCCTTCTAACTAATGCTTCTACTTTAAGATGGTTGGGGAGGAGATGAATATTCTTACGATGATCTTTCTAATGTTTGATAACCAGAAGATATACTACCCGAACAGTGTGCTTGCAACTTTGCCTATAAACAACTTCTACGGAAGTCCAAATATGGGGGACGCAATTGACTTTTGCGTTGATGTTTCAACTCCTGTGCAAAAGATTGTTGTACCGTAAGTTTAAGTAATGCTAAGTTTGTCACCAATTAAATATGATTAATGTGATCAATCTATCATTAGCTAACTTTATGTAATCATGTTGGTAATGTATTCTAATTTGAGCTAAACAAGTCTTGTTGGATCTCAAGTCCTTTTTGTTAGAAGAAAAACTTTTAGTATCTACGGCTGCAAGATTTGAGTTAAAAATATTTCCAGGTTGGTTAAAAATTTGATTTTCTTTCTCATATTCTCTTATAATCGTTCAAATCTATGTTGAATTTTGAAAGTTACCCTTTATTTGGTGAAACAATATGCATTTTAGTTTATTTGTATCTATCGCTATTCTAGTAGTTTTGTCTTATTAGAAACTATTTGTAATGGTTCTGAAAAAAAATAATATTACATAAAAAATGTTAAATTATTATTCAGAGATATATTTGTCATTATTTATGGAAGCAGTTGCTCACTTGATTGTTGTGAAGTGAATCCTTATTATTTAGATAGATCGGTGCTAGTTCTTCTCATTTACTTGTATTTTTAGTATTTATTTGATTGTATTTCTAGTGTGTAAAGATCTAGTGTGTAGATCTTGAGTTTGGTAGTTGCCTTGGTGTAGAGGCCTAAATCCATTGGTGTGATTAGTTTACTATGATTAGTTGTGTTATCCTTAGGGTTTGAGGTGGAAGAGTGCTCTCAGTAGGAAGATGGAGATTTCCGGATATGAAAGTGCCTTGAGGTTGAGAGCGAAGAATCTCCGGTGTAAATTCCTCATTATAAGAAAATAATTAATCAACTAAAACTAAGTTGAAAACCCTAAGTGGGGTGCTTAGGTAGTGGAGTAGGCATTAGGGCCGAACCACTATAAATCTACTTGTGTTAGCATTACTTTCTTGGTTGTGTTTAATTGTCTTCTTATTTATTGCTTCTGCTTGTTGTTTGAATTAGTGAATTGCCTAAGTAATCAAGAAACAGTTAAAACTAGAATTAGGCTTAAGTTTTAGTTAACACACTATTCACCCCCTCCCCCCTCTAGTGTAGACCGTTTCACTTATAGACTTCTTGTCGTAGGTGTCTCGTAAGGTCGTAGACCCCGTAATGTTCGAGTTGCACTGCCACTCGAACATAAAGCCTTAAGCTTGACACTGAATGATACAAAGACAACTATTAACAAGCTCAACCACATGACAAATATAATCGTTGGGGATTTTGTACTCCTCAAATCTCTCCTCATCTTAGACATTGCAACATATAAGTTCTTCGTGTTCCTTGGTTCCCAACTCTTGCTGACAACCTTTGTCTTCGGAAACAAATATTGAAGATGATATTTGAAGCAATCATCTTTGTGTTTGTGATGCACCCTTTTGACATTGGGGATTGCTGCGAGATCGAAGGAGTTTAGATGAAAAGAGTAGGCTAGCTCAATTTAATTCCTCTAATTACTTTGTGTTCAATGTAATACTTCCAATTAGTGCTTCTATTTTCAGATGGTTGTGGAGGAGATGAATATTCTTACGATGGTATTTTTAAGGTTTGATAACCAGAAGATATACTATCCGAACCGTGTGCTTGCAACTTTGCCTATAAACAACTTCTACAGAAGTCCGTATAATGGGGACTCAATTGACTTCTGCGTAGATGTTTCAACTCTTGTGGAAAAGCTCGTTGTCATGAAATAAAGAATCACGGCGTACATTTAAATAATGCTAAGTTTGTCACCAATTTAATGTAATTAATTAATGTGATCAATCTATCATTAGCTAACTTTATGTAATCATTTGCAATAATCCGGGGCTGCAAGAATCCGGAAAAACTTTTAGTATCCAGAGTTGCAAGAATTGAGTTAAAAGATTTGCAAGTTCGTTAAAAATTGATTTTCTTTCTCATATTCTCTTATAACCGTTCAAATCTATGTTGAATTTTGAAAGTTACCCTTTATTTGGTGAAACAATATGCATTTTAGTTTATTTGTATCTATTGCTATTCTAGAAGTTTTGCCTTATTAGAAACTATTTGTAAAGGTTCTGAAAAAAAAAATATTACATAAAAAATGATAAATTATTATTCAGAGATATATTTGTCATTGTTTATGAAAGTAGTTGCTCACTTGATTGTTGTGAAGTGAATCCTTTTTATTTAGATAGATCGGTGCTAGTTCTTCTCATTTACTTGTATTTTTAGTGTTTATTTGATTGTATATCGAGTGTGTAAAGATCTAGTGTGTAGATCTTGAATTTGGTGGTTGTCTTGGTGTAGAGGCCTAAATCCATTGATGTGATTAGTTTACTAGGATTAGTTGTGTTGTCCTTAGAGTTTGTGGTGAGAGAGTGCTCTCGGTAGGAAGACAGAGAGTTCCAGGTGTGGAAGTGACTTCAGGTTGAGAGCGGAGATTCTCCGGTGAAAATTTCTCA
Source organism: Canna indica (assembly GCA_034359265.1). Taxonomy (NCBI): domain Eukaryota; kingdom Viridiplantae; phylum Streptophyta; class Magnoliopsida; order Zingiberales; family Cannaceae; genus Canna; species Canna indica. Next base: position 65,394,022 of record CP136890.1, on the reverse strand, counting down.
TTGAGGAAATAATTAATCTAGTAAAGCTAAGATGGAAATCTTATGTGAGGTGCTTAGGTAGTGGAGTAGGCATTAGGGCCGAACCACTTTAAATCTACTTGTGTTAGCATTGCTTTCTTAGTTGTGTTTAATTGTCTTATTTATTGCTTCCGCTTGTTGTTTGAATAAGTGAATTGCCTAAGTAATTAAGAAACAATTAAAACTGGAATTAGGCTTAAGTTTTAATTAACACACTTTTCACCCCCCTCTAGTGTAGGCCATTTCACTTATAGACTTCTTGCCTCCTTATTCGGCAATTCAATCTGTATTGAAGGTTGTTCTTCATTGACTTTAACTATTGTAGTATCTGGTGGCATTGTCGTCTCAGTAACTGGCTCAACATTATCATTTAAATCGAATTATCCACCAAGACTATCCAGAATCATTGTTCTATAAGGATTAGATGGATTGGAAGAGGAAACAACGGCACTAGAAGATTCACCATGAGTATGGACATCAGGATTGCTTGACATCCCGACTTGACGTGACTCCCCGTGATAATTTCATACAAAATATCTTGGTGTTAATCGTTCTGTATACAGAAGCATTGTGACAGTTTTTTGATCCAAAAATCTTATGTTCGAATATTTCCGGCACAGACATCAAATTTCATCACCACTAATGAATTTTTTATTCGAGTAAGCAAAATTTAAGAAGTAAGTTAGGCCTACTCGAAATTCGTCTGTTATAGCTCCATGATGAATTCGTCGGTAAATCCAACTTCGACAGCCCAACATATTCTGTCAAAACTTGGCAATATCTATAGGTAATGTCTTTAGGTAGGATGGTCCTATTCCGTTCGAGATTCATGGTATTTATATTGCACTTAGTATTTCTTTTAGTCATTAACTTCATTCTAAATTTCGACACCATCTCCCTATAGTTCTCCAAAATACGCATATCATCTGGGCACGTATCGGAGAACAAGGGTGATACAATCGCCAAAATTTAACAATGAATAATGACTAAAACAAATAAACTAAGTGCAATATAAATAACTATGTTCCCAAATTATCCAATTAGGGACAATTCATGGGTTGTATGTCGTATAAAAGATCATCTACTTTGTTTACACGAACATACAACCTACGAACGGATCTAAGGTTTTGTAAAATTAAAACTTGACTCGTCGATGCATATGTGAAACATATCAACTCGTCATGATTATTTTCTAAATTTGTGGATGCCGGTGCGAGTCCACCGTGGACGATTCTAGCGCGAGTCCAAAGTTGACGATTTCGACACGCGCGAGTCCAAAGTGGACGATTTCAAAATTGTAATTACACCAAATAAAAATTAACCCTAACATTTATTCTAATTATAATTAATTAACCCTAACATTAAAAATAACCTAAATTTAATCTAACAGAAAAAAAACTTAATTAATAATTAAAGTAAAACTAACCTAAAATTAACAATTAATCTATAATTAATCTATAATTAATCTACAATTAATCTATTATTAATCTATAATTAATCTAAAATTAGTCTACAATTAACAAATAAAATCTGCAATTAACAGATAATAAATAAACCTAAAAAAACTAAAACCTAAACCTAAGATTAGGGGTTAAACCCCTAATCAAACAATAACCGGCAACTTTTGCCGACTACTATTCCATCTGGTTGGGCTGAGGGATTCGGCCCCAAATTCGGTGTCGGCGTCTACACGTCGGCGCCATTCTCCAGTGTCAGCATCCGGTGTGTAGACGCTGACACTGGTGGCGACGGAGATCAAAAGGGGGGGTGTCGAAGAATACCTCACACGGAGGGCAGCGGTGAGGCGGCGACAGCAGCGGCGACGAGCGATGACGGGCGACAATCACAATGGCGAGGCGTGACCACAAGAGCAGGTGGCGATAACAGCGGGAGAGAAGAAGACAAGGAGAAAGATGAAGGATCGGGTTCGAACGCAAACAGAAGGTCTATCACCGATGGCTTATCAGCCGTCGGTAAACCATGGATAACTACTAATTATATCATCGACGACTGATGAATCCCTCTTTAACCCATCGATGACGTGTTTTCTATTTTTGCCCCGCGTTCATGCCATCAGTTAATAAGCAACGGCCACTGTTAGCCGTGGCTAATGACTTATTTATATCACTGATAGCCTTGGGGCCCCCACTAAGTCGTCACTCCTAAGTTATTTCATTTCGGGCTCCGTGCGTGCCATCAACTATGAGCAACGGCTTTAGGCGGCCGTATGTGAGCCGCGGCTTATTTGGTTACATTAGCCATGACCGCTACGACCGTCGGAAAGCCGAGGATAATTTTGCCAGCCTAGGCTGCCATCGGTGAGCCCCGTGGCTAATGGCCAATATTCTAGTAGCGTGGCCCGTAAGGTCGCTGACCCCGTCATGTTTGAGTTGCACTGCCTCTCAAACACAAAGCCTTGAGCTTGACACTGAATGATACAAAGACAACTATTAACAAGCCCAACCACATGGCAAATATAATCGTTGGGGTTTTTGTACTCGCCATATCTCTCCTCATCTTAGCCATTGAAACATATAAGTTCTTCGTGTTCCTTAGCTCCCAACTCTTGCTGGTAACCTTTGTGTTTATTGAAGATGATATTTGACGCAATCATCTTTGTGTTCCTTGGCTCCCAACTCGGAAACACATATTGAAGATGATATTTGAAGCAATCATCTTTGTGTTTGTGATGCACCCTTTTGACGTTGGGGATCACTGCAAGATTGAAGGAGTTCAGATGAAAAATAGTAGGCTAGCTCAATTTAATTCCTCTAATTACTTTGTGTTCAATGTAATCCTTCTAATTAATGCTTCTATTTTCATATGATTGTGGAGGAGATGAATATTTTTACGACGGTATTTCTAAGGTTGATAACCAGAAGATATACTACCTGAACAGTGTGCTTGCAACTTTGCCTATAAACAACTTCTGCATAAGTCCAAATATGGGGGACGCAATTGACTTCTGCAATGATGTTTCAACTCTCGTGGAAAAGCTTGTTGTCATGAAAGAAAGAATCACGGCATACGTATAAGTAACGCTAAGTTTGTAATCATGTTGCTAATGTATTCTAATTTCAGCTAAACAAGTCTTATTGGACCTCAAGCCCTTTTTGCCAGAAGAAAAACTTTTAGTATCCAGAGCTGCAAGAATTGAGTTAAAAGTTTGTAAGTTTGTTAAAAAATTGATTTTCTTTCTCATCTTCTCTAATAACCGTTCAAATCTATGTTGAATTTTGAAAGTTACCCTTTATTTGGTGAAACAATATGCATTTTAGTTTGTTTCTATCTATCACTATTCTAGTAGTTTTGCCTTATTGGAAACTATTTGTAAAGCTTTTGGAAAAAAATAGTATTACATAAAAAATGTTAAATTATTATTCAAAGATATATTTGTTATCGTTTATGGAAGTAGTTACTCACTTGGTTGTTGTGAAGTGAATCCTTATTATTTAGATAGATAAGTGCAAGTTCTTCTCATTTACTTGTATTTTTAGTTTTTATTTGCTTGTATATCAAGTGTGTAAAGATCTAGTGTATAGATCTTGAGTTTGGTGATTGCCTTGGTGTAGAGGCCTAAATCCACGGGTGTGATTAGTTTACTTGGATTAGTTGTGTTGTCCTTAGTTTGAGGTGGGAGAGTGCTCTCGGTAGGAACACTACCAAAAAATTGATCACCTGCGACGGACATAGTCGTCGCAAAATGATCGCTAAAGACCTTTTGCAACAGCAAGGATGGTCGCAAAGTTCGGTAGCAAAAGAACTCATCGCAGAAAGTTTGCTACCGCAACAGCAGCGGTCGCAAAAAAAAAAAATCTACGATTGTTTGACGACGAAACGCGACGGTCGCAAAATATGGTCTCGTGATATATGCGACGCCCATATGCGGTCGTAACTATATATCCGCGACAGCGGTAGCTGTCGCAACATGTAGCTCCACGACGGCATTGCGACCGCAAATGCTATCGCAGATCTTGTCGCCAATTGTGACCGCATTTGGGGACCATGCATCTATGATGGCCTTTCGGTCGCAGAGCCGTCACATACTTATATATTTTTAATATATATATAAGCTCCTTATGGATCTGCCATGTATATATATTTATATATTTTTTTTATTTATTTAAAAAATAGATATGAATATGCCATAAACATAATGTTTCAATCAAAGGTCTTCTAATACAACATGTATATAGTAGATCAAAAATATATATAAATATATAAAATATATATATATATATATATTTTAAAAATGGCTATGGACCTGCCAGAAACACAATGTTTCAATCAAAGGTCTCTATATAGTAGATCGGACTTTCAATTAACTAGCAACAAACATTATGATCATACAATCAACTTGAATAACACAACCAAACTAACTAATAATTAACTATATAGTGTTAAAGAACTGGTTCTAAATTCTGATCATACAACAGCAATTAAGAGAAATTTGATACTACCCAGCACTTCAAGCACATCAAACTTTATTGTTCGTTTGAAGATATCATCTTCTTTAATTTTGGAGCTACTAGGTAGCAAGTCATATTTCTATTATTTTTCATTTCTTCTCATCATTCAAGTCTCACCTGAAACACCACGATTCCTGAAACAACCTCTTCATTGGACAGTCTAAAGTTCTAAAAGATGTACTATAAAGTTGATGGAAGCTTAAGTTTTCAAATGGTTGAAAAAGAAATCTAAGCTAAGTTGGATGTTTCGTCTAGTATGGTAAATGGACACATAAACTAATCAGAAAGAACACATGAATGTAAGAACCCTCATTTTTTTTTTATGAAAACAAAGTATCTATTGTGACAAAGAATCAAGGTAGCGAACATTCTATTTTTCCATACATATATCGAACAAGATGATGTAGAAATCCAAATGCATGGTGATATGTTCAGAAAAGTAACATACATATATTTAATTCGGAAATATGAGAAAACTGAATCTCAAACTGAACTTTAGACATTTATGCCCTAGAGCTTGAATTTCTCAAATATTTCTTTCTAATGGAAGCTGGTCAGATTGATTCCTTGCTGGACTTCTGAATGTTCAAGGCACTCTCTACTTAAGTTAAAAAGAAAGCATTGCATCAAGTTACAAATTGAAACATTTTGCATTGTCATTCCCCGCCTTTCTTCAACTACACATCCTCAATTAGAAACCATATCCCACTGTCATGTAAAATAACTCCCATTTTGTAGCGATCACATGATGCGTGTGATGATTCACTTAACTAAAAGGCTTTCATTAAATCTACTGCAGAATGAAATAGAGTTATAAATTTATAATGTAGAGAAACATAAAAAATTGGTATTCTTGTCTATGTAAATGCATGACAACCTGTGAGCAAAATGACCAATAGAAAGATTTGCCATTATTACTGTACAAGCTCATTCACTATAAACACACACAGAGAGCTAAATAAATAACTATATAAATTCAAATCTAAGATAGAAATACGTAAAATAAGTATATGTTCCTTTTGTAAGAAGAAAAGAAAAGAATTAGGTACCTTTGAACACTTGTTACTGCAAAACTACTTCACCTTAGGACAACATGTTAAAGCCATTCCCTTTTGGATCAAGCATCCAACATGATCTAGAGGGAGACAATCATATTGTTAGATGTGAAAAATCAATTGTTAGAGTAAAATGGATGAGACAAATCTTCCATTCACGTTCAAATTGATCATAATACAACATAGTCTTCTCTGTAAAGTTTTCAGAAGGATTGAATTCACTCGAACCACATACACCACACTGGCAGGATGGGCAAAACTATTTCCCCTCTGGAACATCCTTCATCTGACCAACATAAAGAAAATAGTTAAATTATGAACTAGATCAACTTAGAAACTTAGATTTAATTAATACATTTAGTAGGTGAGAAACATTATGGATCTCTATTTTGTTGAAATTTGGTGGTTCGATCCATAAGCAAAAGTTTCATTTACTTTACACCTGAGTAAGAATTTATCACGCATTAAAACAACTAGCTCTAGTTATCTATTCCACTTTTATGGTGCAAATCTCCCTTTTCCTCTAGGGATTATTCACACTAAATACAAGAAAACCACATTGGAGGTGCAGCAGCAAAGAAAAGGTGTAGAGAAAAAAAGTAGAGATATTTATGAAGAGCAAATAATGAAAAAGAAGAATACTACTTGGAGGTGGAGGAATGTGGGATAAAAATCACATTCTTAGCAAGCTTTATCTGTTTTTCTTGCTATTAATGTTCCCCAACAAAATAGAACACTAAATATCTTGTTTGACAATGTATAACTCATTGGAGTAAATTTCAAATACAGGACAATAATTCCACATAATTAACTTAATTTTCTATAACATAATTACAATGAAAACAATTTATGAAACTAGAAACTAAATTAGCTATTCTTCTTAAAGTGCGGATCAAAACAGTTTGGCTAGAGCTTGGATGTGGCATTGCTATTTCTAAAAATCCAGTTGATTATGTAACAAAGAACACAAATATAGTTAATCTCGCTGTGAAGGGTCTACAATTAGATGCTAGCTGAAAGCATTGATCACTTGATGATATAATGTGAACTTGCTAAATAAGGATGGATAACCTCCCCCTAATTGGCATCACTAGCACCCCTATGTTGTAACCCTAGACAAACATTTGCAAGAAAGTGTGGAGAGGGGTTCTATAGGCTGTCTATGGACAACCTAGAGTGCCAGAAGCAAAGTACTATTTAGCTTACAAGGGACCATCAGAGACTTTGGACCATCAAGGTTTATTTAAAAAAGATGATGAGTGGAACTTTCAGAAGTCCATCTGGGGAGGCCACGGCGTCTCCTGCTCCGATCGGATCGCCGTGCCTCCTGTCGCATCGAGAGAGAGGGAGAGAGAGAGATGAGGAGGAGGAGGAGGAGGAGGAGGAGGAGGAGGAGGAGGAGGAGGAAGAAGAAGAAGAAGAGGAATGTGATCTACCTTTGGCATCGGTGAAAAACAAACCAGTGTGGATTTAAGGCAGGAAAAGGAATACCTGAGAGTGAGAGAGAGAGTGAGTGATCGGCGGCATCTCTGCCCTAATCGTAGAGACAAAACTAAGAGTCGAGTGAGAGAGAGTGATCGGGGTGGAAAATAAGGGCGTATAAAATATGTAATCAGTGAAGGTTTTGCGACGGCAGAAAGCGGTCGCAAATAGCGATCGTAATGCCGTCGCGAGATCATAATTATTGCGACGACGAAAGCACCGATCACAATGCCATCGCCGATGTGCCGACTTTGCGACCCTCGCAACTGGCGGTTGCACAACCATCACATCTGCGACCGCTACCCTTGCCGTCGCAAAATGGCCATCGCAGATTACCTAATTTCTAGTAGTGGAAGGCGGAGATTTCCGAGTGTGGAAGTGCCTTCGAGTTGAGAGCGAAGATTCTCCGGTGTAAATTCCTCATTGAAAGGATACAATTAATCTAGTAAAGTGAAGTTGAAAATCCTAAGTGGGTGCTTAGGTAGTGGGGTAGGCATTATGGCCGAACGACTATAAATCTACTTGTGTTAGCATTGATTTCTTTGTTGTGTTTAATTGTCTTATTTATTGCTTTCACTTGTTGTTTGAATTAGTGAATTGCCTAAGTAATCAAGAAACGGTTAAAATCGGAATTAGGTGTAAGACCTGAGGTTTCCTAATATAAAATTTATTTTGGTGCAGTGCACCAGATTGGGAGTTTGTCGGGTCGAGTCACGAAATCGCCTCGAGTAGAAGGTATAATTTAAGCCTTATGAAATTTTATTTGATAAATGTTCATTCCTTCTTAATCATAAGGTGATTTAGTAGAGTCGAGTTCGAAATCGTGTTTGTAGATCGAGTCGGGGCTCGAATCGGGCTCGGATTGAGTCGAGTAGGGGCTAAGTGAGTCGAAGGGGCAAAATGGTCAAGGGGAAATGAGGGAATAAATCCCTCATCCCCCTAGCAGCCGTTCGGCTCATCATTGGAGCCACACGCAGCCCGAGAAGCAAGAGAGAGGAGGGGAAAGCTTGGGGTCGGCGCTGGATTTGTGCCGCCGTCGGAAAGATCGAAATCGTCGTCGCTCTCCATTCTTCTTCCTTGATCAAGGTGAGTGGTCGAACCTAGTTGTGTAGGGTAGGCGTGTGGCCGACCCTTAGAGATGTTGAGATTGTGATATTCTTGCATCGAATCTTGTCGATCTGAAGTTTCTCGAGATTGATGACCACCTTATGCAATTTGTATCATGCGATGAATGTTTCTGCAACGTTTTCTTAATTTTAGGGGCTGACCAATTGAGGGAAAAGGGGGAAAGGTCATGCCGAAATTTTCCCCAAATTCCCTCGAGTGGTTTAAACCCCTTGGACCGATTCCTTTCAGGTGTAGATAATTTGTGCAATTAAATCTTGTGATTTCATGGTCGAATTTTCCTTCCTCACCGCTTCAAGAAGGCTCGGCCGATCATGTTACCCTTGCTTAGGGTTCGGCCGAGTGGACAGGAGGGTGGATTCGATCGAGTATGTTGATTACATCTTTTAGGGACTATGTTCGTCGATTGAAATTAAAGATTATGCGATTGACGAGTGTATTGTAATATTAGTAGATACATTTTAAAATTTTAGAAAGATATCTTCTTTAATGCGCATGTATGGCTAAAACTATGTATGGTATATGATTTTTGAAATTTCCTTCATCGAATTTCTAATGCTAGAATTGAATTTACCGTGCTGGATCAATTATTACATTGCTGGAATTTATTGATTAAATGCAAAATTTAATTACTTTATTGTTGAAAGCATGTTGTTATTTATGGTAGTAGTTGTAGAATAATTCTCTTATAACTTATGTGTTGTGACATATTTGTATTCGGACATTTCTACGCTTATGATATGTAATTTATACTTAAGGAATCTAGCGAATGGCACTAGATGATTATAAGGAAGTAATATGGTGCTTAAATTGTTGGGAAAACTTGAATGTAGACAAGCTAGGTTTCACACATAGGAAACAATCAGCGGGCACTAGTGTGCGGCTGGTATGGCCCGAAACAAGGGGGCCGGATACGGGTGAATGCCCAAGATTTAAATAAGGAAATTTTAGAACACTTTGCTTGTGTATTGTGATTTTGAAGGTCGCCTGAGAAGCATGGACGGTCGGAATGACTAATGCTTGACTCGGTGGGTTATTAGGGTCTTGAGATTGCCCTAGTGGGCCCGCTAGGTGTTAGACCCGGGTGGTAGAGGGTCTTGAGATTTTGTCAGTGGGCCACGCTGACGGTAGACCCGAGTTGAGTGGGACTAGCTATCCCTAACCCGGTGGGTTCTTGAGACTAGTTGACCATCCTAGTCGACGGCCCGGTGATTGCTTGACTTTCCTTATATGATATGTGGTCCATGCGACCGGATTATTATTATTATTATTTTGTGGTACAGGCTAGGCAGAGCTGAGCCACCAGTTCTTGAGCAGGTTCTAGTGGCCGAGTATTGCCCAATTTAGTAGGGCCATTATGGCCGGCAGTATGGTTTATAAAGGATAGCCTCTGGGCCGGTTGTCATATCATGACTAGAATAGATCCCTAAATTTATAAATTGCTAATTTATATGCATGTTGTTATTGGGGATTTATGCAGAGGTTCAGAAGGACCGCTCACTGAGTCCCATGTGGACTCATGGGTTTTTTTTTCTTTTTTTGCAGAGCCCGACCAGCGAGGTGAGGCTTGGAGTCATGGTGCAGCTAGAGGGCATGCAGTGGCGTAGATCTCATAGCAGCATCCAGTAGTCGTAGTCGTGATGTCTAGGGTTGTTTTTTTTTAATACACTGAGTGATGTTTAATTGGAAAACATGTATTTGACTTTTAACTCGTGTTGTTCTTATTAGTTGGTTTGATTTTACAACTCTTTTAAAATTGTTCGAAACCTTACTTTTATTTAATAAAAGTTTGCGTCATTGTCCTCCTACTTGTTTGTTTTCTGGTCGGTGTGCGTTCTCGGTATTTGGCCATTCAGTGTATGTGGTAGGCTTCAGGGTAGGACATAAACCCTGGCCGGTCACGCGACCCTGAGTTGGGGCGTAACAAAGTTGGTATCATAGCTTTTGGTTAGGTCTTGACTACAACTAGGAGTTGGGGACCGTATGGGACATATGCTAGCGTGTCGACATACGGTATAGGTATGCTACGAGATCTGGCAACCACGATTGCACTCAGCGCACCATGCGGTTAGTAATTTAAATTACAGTTGAATGAATTGTTTATGTTAACGGGAGAATTGTTTCTTTTTCTCTATATTAGTGTGATGGAGACTCATAATGCTACACTGAGTGGTAGTGGCAGTAATTCGACAAAATGACGGGGCCGAGGCCGAGGCCGGGGCAGGGAAAGAGAGCAGTCTGAAGAGCAGGGACAGAATCCTGCGGTTGCTCAACTGCAAGCTTAGGTGGCTCAGTTAACAGAGTCGCTCCGCAGGGAGCAAGAGTTGAGGCAACAGATGCAGCCGCAGCCAGTACCCGTGGCCACTTTGGTACCAAAGGTGGATGAGCAGGTGACACTGCAAATCAGGGTCCCAGGAGAACCTACATAAGTAGACTTCGTCAAGTTTAGGCCACCGAGATCTTCAGGAACACTAGGTCACCCTCCATGAACTCCAACTCTCTGGCCTTCTTATCAGCATACATTTTCTGGCGACTCTAAGCCACCAACAATATTTCTTTTATGGTTTTCACCTTCTCCATCACCTCCTCAACTAGATCAGGACCCACCATAAGAGATTCTCCAACCTCAAACCAACCCACTGGTGATCTACACCGCCGCCCATACAAGGTCTTGAAAGGAGCTATGCCAATGCTACTGTGATGGCTATTGTTGTAGGCGAACTCAATCAACGGCAGGTGTTTCTCTCAACCGCCAGCCAAGTCCAGAACGCAAGCCCTCAGCATATCTTCCAAGGTTTGGATGGTTCTCTCTGATTGTTCGTCCGTCTGTGGATGGAAAGCTGTGCTGAAGCGCACCTGAGTACCCAAGGCTTCCTAGAAGGACTGCCAAAATCGGGCTGTGAACTGGGTACCTCGATCTGATATAATCATCACTAGGGTACCATGGTATGCTACAATCATGTCCAAGAACAGTCTAACCGATCCACCACCACTAAAATGGAATCAAATCCGCCCCTTGACTTAGGCAGTCCTGTCACTAGATCTATAGTAATATTTTCCCACTTCCACTCGGGAACTTCAATATTTTATAGCAGCCCTGCGAGTTTCAAGTTTTCGGCCTTCACTTGTTGGCAGATTAAACATTTGGATACGAACTCTGCTACCTCCCTTTTCATGCCCTTCCACCAGTAATGTTGTCTTAAGTCTCGGTACATTTTGGTGGCGCCCGAATACATCGTATAAGTGGATCGATGCCCAACTGTAGAATCTGCCTGCGCACCTCTACCATATCAGGCACCACTATCCGGTCTCTGAACCTTAAGACACCCTCTAAGTCCAACTTGAAACCATTCTCTGCATCGCTCCTCTGCTCTAAGTCCTTTGTCAGGGCACAGAAGGCATCCTCCCCCTACGCGATACGCAACATATCCACCAGGGTGGATTGTACCCGCAGATGCGCCATCAGGGCACCCGAAGTTGATACTGTCAGAACTGCTCCCCCATCCAAGCACCCCCATCCAAGCATAGTGCCAACTCTCGCGCTAGCGGCCTCTTCCCGACTGCTAAATGGACCAAGCTGCCCATGGATTTCCTACTCAGCGCATCCGCCACCACATTGTCATTTCCAGGGTGATACAAGATGGTACAATCATAATATTTCAGAAGTTCAAGCCATCTTCTCTGACTTAAATTGAGCTCCTTTTCGGTGAGCAAGTATTGGAGGCTTTGTGGTCGGTATAAATCTCACAAGCCTCACCGTACAAGTAGTGGCGCCAAAGCTTCAGAGGAAACACTACCGCCGCCAGTTCCAAATCAGGTGCTGGGTAATTCTTTTCATGGACTTTCAACTGGCGAGACGCATAGGCGATCACTCTACCATACTACATCAGAACACAACCCAGGCCAACCCGAGAGGCATCGCGGTATATCCCAAATCCTCCCGAGCCTGAAGGTACGACCAGAATTGGTGCTGACGTCAAACATTCTTTGAGCTTCAGGAAACTCTCATCACACTTTCTGTCCCAATCAAATTTGACCTTCTTCTGGGTTAACCAAGTTAGAGGAGCTGCAATCCTAAAGAAATTTTTCACAAACTTTCTGTACTACCCGCTAACCCCAAGAAACTGTGGACTTCAGTCACACTAGTTGCCGCTTCCAGTCCTTTACCGCCTCTATCTTGGTGACATCCACACTGATTCATTCCTTGGACACTATATGACCTAGGAATCCCACACTTTCTAACCAAAACTCACATTTAGTGAATTGGGCATACAACTAATATTTTCTGAGGGTTTCCAGGACCATCGTCAAATGCTCGGAGTGCTCCTCCTTACTCTTGGAATACACTAGGATGTCGTCAATAAATATTATCACAAATCTGTCCAGGTATTCTTTGAACACTCTGTTCATGAGATCCATAAAGGCCGCAGGTGCATTAGTCAAACCGAATGACATTACCAGGAACTCATAATGGCCATAACAAGTCCTGAAGGCAGTCTTGGGCATGTCACAGTCTCGGATTCTCAGCTAATGATATCCAGACCTTAAATCAATCTTTGAAAACCATTGTGCCCCCTGCAACTGGTCGAACAAGTCATCGATTCTAGGCAACCGATAACGATTTTTGATTGTCACCATATTGAGCTGCCTATAGTCTATTCACATGCGCATGGACCCATCCTTTTTCTTCACAAATAGGACCGGAGCATCCCACGGAGACACACTTGGGTGAATGAAGCCCAAGTCCAACAACTCCTGCAGCTGCGCCTTTAACTCCTGAAGTTCGGCCGACGCCATCCTATAGGGTGGGGTGGAGATCGGTGCCGCCCCGGGCTGCAATTCAATACAAAATTCGATTTCTCTTTCAGGCGGCAATCCTGGCAATTCTACTGGGAAGACATCGGGGAACTCACAGATCATCGAAGTTCCACTAACCTCCCGAGTCGTGTCCCTTTTTTCCTCGTCCACAGATACGAAGGCCAAGAAAGACTGGCAGCTGCCTAACAACAATTTATGAGCCTTAAGGGCTAAAATGACGCCCATTGGCTCATCCTTTCCTTCTCCACGAAAGGTGAATTGCGGCAACCCAGGCTTACTGAAGGTGACAGTCTTAGCCCTATAGTTAACTAACGCAAACTGCTCCGCCAGCCAAACCATGTCGATGATGACATCAATTTCAAGCATAGGCAGAAGTGTCAATTCTGCCTTCAACACATGACCACAGATTAGCACTTCGCAGTCACAGAAGTTTGATTCTGCTATCAATGTATCACCCGTAGGCATTGACACCACATACGACACAACAAGCAAGGAAGGTGCCATAGGCAACCTGGCAAGAAATTTGGCAGATACAAACGAGTGTGTGACACTCGGATCGAACAGAACATAAGCAGCAAAAGAATTGACTAAAATAGTATCTGTCACCACTGCCTTTGATGCCTTTGCCCCATCGCAGTTCATAAGAAAAACCCTGGCAGACGGTCTCTCTGAATGGCTAGCCTGTGGTCCCCTGCTTTGCCTCTTACCTCTCTAAACCACTAACCCTACTGACATAGGCGCCTTTCCTTTTGACTACTCAGATCTCTAGCCAACTCTGTCCAGACAGTCCTTCTTAAAGTGCCCGACTTGACCGCATTTAAAGCAGGCATCCGAGCGGCCAAAACAAGCCCCCTAGTGCCTCCGATTACAGCGGCATATCTGACTTCTGAGATGCACCCCCTGACCCTGCCAGTCTTGCTATCCCAGACCCTGGGCCCCCACAGCCCTGAATACCATTTTGTCCTCGGCCCTACTGGTGATCTGCGGTAGCTACAGTCCCCTCAGAGTGCCGCGGTCGACCCCCAGATCCTTGAGGCCAAAATTTCTTCTTGGGCGGTCTGTCATTTCTCTCGGACGGCACCAGTGCTTCCTTCCACAGGGCCTCATCCACCACACGAGCAAATGTGGAGTCCTCGGTGTAATGGATAAGCCTGCCTATCTGAGGTCTCAATCCCTCGACGAACCTCTTCACCTTAGCGGATTTAGTAGCCACCAGTATTGGGTGGTACTTAGAAAGTTGGGTAAACTCTATTTCATAGTTGCTACTGACATGCCTCCAAACTGACGCAACAACTCAAAATCTCGTGCCCGCTTATCGCGAACACTCATCGACAGGTACCGCTCTTCTATCGCTGCCCTAAATTCTTCCCAGATGGGAGGTGGTGTGTTTGCTGCTCTACGACCTCTCCAAGTATGCAACCAGTTCTTCACAAGTCCCCTCAGCTGTAGGCCAATCATGCGAGCCGCTGCCTCTGATGAACATCCTAGTTCCACACACAGCTCGTAATAGTCCCTCAAAATCTCGGTGACTTCCACCTGTCGGTCTGTCCCGGTGAATACCTACATTGTTGGAATTTATTTATTAAATGCAGAATTTAATAACTTTATTGTTGAAAGCATGTTGTTATCTATGGTAGTAGCTGTAGAATAATTCCGTTATAACTTATGTGTTGTGATATATCTGTATTCGGACATTTCTACAATTATGACATGTAATTTATACTTAAGGAATCTGGCCAATGACACTAGATGATTATAAGGAAGTTATAGGGTGCTTAAATTGTCAGAAAAACTTGAATGTAGACAATCTAGGTTTCACACCTAGGAAACAATCAGCGGGCACTAGTGTGCGACTGGTATGGCCCGGAATAAGGGGGCCGGATGCGAGTGAATGCCCGGGATTTAAATAAGGAAACTTTAGAACACTTTGTTTGTGTATTGTGATTGTGATGGTCGGCTGAGAAGCATGGACAGTTGGAATGACTAATGCTCGACTCGGTGGGTGATTAGAGTCTTGAGATTGCACCAGCAGGCCCGCTAGGTGTTAGACCCGAGTGGCAGAGGGTCTTGAGATTTCGACAGTGGGCCACGCTAACGGTAGACCCGAGTTGGGTGGGACTAGCTATCCCTAACCCGGTGGGTTCCTGAGACTAGTTGACCATCCTAGTCGATGGCCCGGTGATTGCTTGACTTTCCTTATATGATATGTGGGTCGTGCGATCGGATTATTATTATTATTATTTTGTGGTACAGGCTGAGCCACCAGTTCTTGAGCAGGTTCTAGTGGCCGAGTATTGCCCAATTTAGTAGGGTCGTTATGGCCGGCAGTATGGTTTATACAGGATGGCCTCTGGGCCGGTTCTCATATCATGACTAGAATAGATTTCTAAATTTATAAATTGCTAACTTATATGCATGTTGTTATTGGGGATTTATGTGGAGGTTCGAAAGGATCGCTCACTGAGTCCCATATGGACTCACGGTTTTTTTCTCTTGTTTTTGCAGAGCCCGACAAGTGAGGTGAGGCTTGGAGTCATGGTGCAGCTGGAGGGCAGGCAGTGGCGTAGATCTCGTAGCAGCGTCCAGTAGTCGTAGTCGTGATGTCTAGGGTTGTTTTTTTATATATACACTGAGTGATGCTTAATTGGAAAACATGTATTTGACTTTTAACTCGTGTTGTTCTTATTAGTTGGTTTGTTTTTACAACTCTGTTAAAATTGTTCGAAACCTTACTTTTATTTAATAAAAGCTTGTGTCGTTGTCCTCCTACTTGTTTGTTTTCTGGTTGGTGTGCGTTCTCGGTATTCACATACTGGTTGTCCTCTCACTAGGCTTAAGTTTTAGTTAACATACTATTCACCCCCTTCTAGTGTAGGCCATTTCACTTACATTTGGTATTAGAGCGGGTTCGTTGCTTGAGATTTCACCATCTCTTCTATCGTTCTACTCATTTGATGAGAAAAATTATTTCTAAAATGATTTTTGACTCCTTGATCGGTACTCAAAAATATTAATACTTAAGCCTATACATGATTTCTAGACTTAGTATGTATATTTTCATCCCTTGAGTTGAGATTTTCATGCTTCATGAAAACTAATTTGACTATTCTTGCCCTTTTTTTATTGATGTCGGAAGGGGGAGAAAAATATAGGTAAAGGGGAAGAAAATATAGGAAAATCATGCATATAGATAGGGGGAGTTTATTTCCATAGATATGCATGTTGATAGGGGAGAAATCCCATGTTTGATATCCTCTATGTTTAAATGATATATTTTCTTAAGGATGTTTGTCATCATCAAAAAGGGGGAGATTGTTGGCCTAAGGTTTTCTACCTTGGTCCTAATCTCGATTTTATTGATAACAAACATGGAACTAATGTTTCATTGAGAAATATTTTCAGATTCCATATCGATTAGCTCTTGATGTCCTCAATCAAAAATATTGAAGAAATTAGAAAATCGAAAGGACGTTGATCGTCGCGTTCGGGTTCGTAGTGGAAATCTCTCGAAGATCGACGTGTGCACCAAAGACGTCTTGGTCGAGTCTAAAGAACACATGGAAATCTCTCCAAGTTGACACACGTTGAAAGCCGAAATCCGAAAACGAAGCGCGCAAGATGAATGCTGAAAAATCAAGTTCAGCCTAGGTTCGGTCGACCGGTCGGTCGATCGAATGATGTTAAAAAATGGCAGTAGCCACTTCGGTTGACCGATCGGTCGACCGAACAGATGCAAAAATTGGCAGTGGCTATTTTGATCGATCGGGCGATCGACCGAACGAGGCCAAAAAATGGCAGTGTCTACTTCGGTCGACTGGTCGGTCGATCAACCGAGGCCAAAAATTAGCATTGCCTACTTCGATCGACCGATCGGATGACCGGATAGCAGAGGAGCTAAAACGCAACTCACTCGGTCAACCAGAACAGAGCTGTAGAAGCGCAAAAAGCCAGCTGTCGCTGGGCGGTCGATCGGTCGGTCAACCAACGATTGACCATCAAGCGATCGAACAGCGTCCAACAGGTGAAAAAATGCCCGTTGAGGAGCCGTTCGATTGAGGGGTTATAAATATCACACACCTAACTTCTTTAAACCTTCTTAACAACTAATATAAGCATTAAAAAGAGAGATTTGTGCCTTCTAGAGCTTGATTGACTTGCGCTCGCTTCTCCGATCAACGATTTCTCAAGCGCTCATCTTCCTTCAACTCAGGCTTCGAATCGAACTTAACGTCTTGGCGAGTTAGAGGCTTTGAAGGCGTGGAAAAGTGCATTTGGTCTTGGTTTATTATATTCTTTAAGCTCTTTTCATCATGATTTTAATTGTTATTTGAACTTGTTTTCATTGGATTTGAGCTTGTGTAAGACCTAGAGTGTGGGTCTTAAAATTGGGTGGTTGCCTTTGTGTTTGACGCTTAATTCCACCAGTGTATGTTGGGTGAAATGGCACACTAGAGGGGGGGTAAAAGTGTGTTATCTAAAACTTGTTGCCTAATTTCGGTTTTAATCATTTTTTGATTAGTTAGGCTAAGCACAATATTAATAGCAAGCGGAAGCAATAAACACACACAGAATATCAATGCTAACACAGCGATTTATAGTCGTTCGGCCCCAATGCCTACTCCACTACCTAAGCACCCCGCTTAGAATTTTCAAACTAAGTTTACTAGATTAAATTGATTCCCTTACACAGAGGACTTTGACCTGAAGAGTCTCACTCTCAACCTAAGGCACTTCCACACACAGAAGTCTCTGCCTTCTTACCAAGAGCACTCTTCCACCTCAACCTAAAGGGACAACTCAACTAATTCTAGTAAACTACGTTTACAACGGTGGATTTAAGCCTTAACACCCGGCAGACTGCTTTGTTTGGCTGAGTTTTTCTGCTCGTTTGGGTTCCGTCTTCGCTAAGTCTACTTATATAACATTTATTAACTTTAAGTTAAAAACTTTAAAACATAAATGTTATAGAAGGATTACCCCATTTGGATTCAATAAAAATATCTAAAAAGTCAAAATCCTTAAGAATCAAAATCTAGTTTTTGGGGTCTAGTAAAAATTTTCAGAAAATGGAACTTTTCTAATTTTTCGGATAAAATAAGGTTAGGCTAAAGGCTTCCAAAAAATTCTTTAAAATACCTCTTCATCTAATTTCTACCCAAGGAACAATTACCGCCATTTTTTATGTCAACAAAATGTCTAGGGCATATAGCCCTCCAAGGAGCTCCCTAGGCTTAGTAAGTTTCAGGGCAGTTTCCGGGTTTTCATGTTTTGGGGTTCGCATAGGTTTTGGGTTCTTTGCATCATAAAGAGGATTTACAATATAAACTAGACACCCTAAACCTAAACTCTAACTTCCCGAATAATTCGAGCGCGTCGACCAACGTCCTTCCGATTTCTTGATTTTTTCGATCGCGGACGTCATGCGCTAACCGATATGGAACCTGAAAGATATCTCAATGAAATATTAATTTCATGTTTGTTATCATCAAAACCGAGATTTAGACCAAGGTTGAAAATCTTAAGCCAACAATCTCCCCCTTTTTGATGATGACAAATATTCTTAAGAAAATATATTCATTAAGGTGCAAAGGATATCAAACATGGGATTTCTCCTCCTATCAACATGCATATCTACTTAATGGAACTCCCCCTATCTATATGCTTGGTTAACCTATATTTTTTTTCTTTTTTACCTATATTCTTCTCCCCCTTTTGACATCAATCAAAAAGGGCAAGAAAAGTCAACCTATAGTCAAAGTTGAGACTCTAAAACTATTTTCCATGAAACATGAAAATCTCAACTAAATGGATGAAAAATCAAATATCTAATAGACTAACTCATACATGATAGCATTAAATGATAAATACATTCCAAGTCTAGAAATCATGTATAGGCTTAAGTATTGATATTTTCGTGTATCGATCAAGGAGTCAAAAAATTATTTTAGAAATGATTTTTCTCATCACATGAGTGGAACGATACTAAATATGAATTTAAAATATCATACTTGAAGTCTCATTCGAAGATTGGATCAAAAATCAAAGTATCGGAAAAAAAAAGAACATTTCCAAAGAACGATACTTTAAAGTTTTGAAATCCAATTTCAAAAATCCAAATCAAATCACATTCATACTCAAGTTTTTTGAGATTTTTATGTCATAAACTAGATTTTTCAAGGAAGATGCAAATTCAAGAATCAACAAAAATTTATTTTTTTGCATTTTTCTAAAATTCATTGAGTTCTAGTGGTATTTTCGTAAATAATTAGAATTTTTCAAAAGTTTTCAGTTTTCATTCAAACTTTCCAGATATTAAGATATCATCATTTAAAGCATGTTTATCAAGTTTGAAATGAAAATAATATCATTTGGTCAAAATTTCACCTTAGCATGATTTCATTAAAAAAATAAGAATGGTATCATGAGTTGCTAAGAATCAAATTTTAACCTTTACTCATGGTTTTTCAAATTTAAACATATAGACATCTAACATGAGTAAATCTAAACATGTTTGTGAAGTTTGGACCTAAAATGAAGTTTTTAAGTCAATTTGTTGACATAGGTCAACTCTACTCAACTTTAGGTCTGCTAAAGTGAACTTGTTATCAATTTATCCATTTACAAATGATTTTTCAATTTTAACAACATGGATGTAAATCAAGAGTAAGCTCAAACATGTTTATCAAGTTTCAACTTAAAATGAAGTCTCTAAGATGACATTCTACCTAGGGCACATTTCATTCAAATAAGATTTCATGAAATTGCCTAAGTATCAAAATTTTATCTACTCATGAGATTTCAATCAATTATCATGCAAAAATATTCATGAGCATAGATAAATTATTTTATCAAGAAAATAGAGGTGTTATGCAAAAATTTTGCCAAAATGAAACTCATACCTCATTTCTTGAGAAATTCCAAAATTTCCACTTTCTTTTTATTTTCCTTTAGCCTTCCAAATTTTACCACTTTCTCAACTTGTAAGTAGGTTTCATTAGTATCATAATGAAATCATATACCAACTAGCAAGCTAACATACTAAATAGCAAGGGTTTAATGCAAAGTTTCATTTAAAAATCTAAACATGTGCTAGATGGTAGAGATTCATTTTAAGAAAGTTATCATGATATCAAAATGAATCAAAGAGATCTTAAGATATGAAATATTTGAAGAATAAGATCTCTAAACATGTTTAACTAGTTTGGACTTAAAAAGAAGGTCTCTAATAATGAATATCAACCTAGAGCAAGTTTCATTTAATGAAATTTGCCTAAGTACTAAAATTCTACCTACTCATGAGAATTCAAGGGTTTAACATGCAATTCTAATCATGAGTATAGAGACATAATTTAAGCTTAAACATTGAGGTATAACACCAAGATTTTATGAAAATCAAAATCATACCTTATACTTGAAAATTTAGCCAAACTAATCTTTTTCATTCTAATTAGCCTTCTCTTTAACCTTAGATTTAACTTGCATGAGGAAATCATTGGTAACATAATGGCATAATTATTTCAAGCAAGTTAATCATTCTAGATAGCAAAGTAAGCATCAAATATTTCATTCAAAATCTAACTTTGTTAAATAGTTCGAAATCCGTTTTAAAGATGAAATCAAGTGATATCAAAACGAATTTTAAGAGATCACAAATAAAATATAAATAAAAATATGATCTCCAACCCTTCCTATTGGTTGAAAACCGAAAGGCCACAATGAGCCTACGATTTAAACCCGCAAGGTCGCATGAGCCCATTACAGGCTACATAGGTCTCCGAAGAGACCGCAAATTAAAAATCAAAAATATTTTCCAAAGGACTCTTAATAAGAGCGGGGAAAATAACTCAACTTAAACATGTATCATAACTCCAACTTAAATAAAACAAGCCAAAGTAAGGAGATTATACAAAGTATACCTAGATGCCAATTTCCATACCTATGGCATCATGATGGTTTGAAGTTGCAACCAAGGAATGATACTTCATTTAAGTTCATGGTCAACTTCAACTCTTCACTTCTCTTTACCCTTGTGTGGTAGCTCCCCCTACAAGAGAGAAAGAAACCTTTGGTACCCAAATGGCTTTGGATCTTTGGGGGTTAGTTGGCCTAGGTATCCAAAGTGTCTTAGCAACACTTGGATTCTTCTTAAATGCACAATCATAGATTGCATGGCCATATGTACCACAACAAAAACAATGTTCATGAAACTTTTTCTTTTTATTTTTAACATGGACATGAGATTTAATGTTAGAATGCTTGATATAAGAAGGATGATGGGCATGAGCATTCTTAAGTGAAATATTTTTCTTTTGAACTTGAGGTTTAAATGTGGAATGCCTAACATGAGAATGATGACTAACATTGGCATTCTTTACATAAGCATTTTTTATTTTAGTGTTCTTAGGAGATGAAATATTTTTTAATTCATTTACTTTCTTATTCAAGAAAATAACCTCACTTTTCAAATCATTCATAGATTTTTGAATAGCATGCAATTGAGTTTTTAACATGCTATTTTTATTTTTTTAATTATCATTTTTATGTTTCAAAGCTTTAAGCTCAAGTTCTAAGTTATTATGGCATGGATCAAAAGGCCTAGTCTTTAATTTTTCATTTTCTACTTCTAATACATGCACATGTGAACTAAGCTTAGAGTTTTCCTTCTTTAAAGTTATATTTTCCTTGTTCTTTTCCATAAGCAAGGCATGCATTTTTTGACATTCCTCAACTAGTTCTTCATATGGCATATTGAATGAACTAGAAGAGCTAGTACTATCATTATCATTATTATGACTAGAAGGGAAAGAGTATACCTCATCATTGGTACTCATGAGGCAAACTTTTGAAGTAGTTTCATAGTCATTGCAAGAGGATGCTTCATTTGAATAGGATGATGATGTAGAAGCTTTTGTCCTATTCTTTGCCTTGTTCTTCATGGAAGGGCAATATCTCTTCACATGCCCTTTTTCTTTGCACACATGGCAAATCACCTTCCTTTTCCGACTTTTAGTGCTCCTATGATTGGAGGCACTATGGGCTTCAAAAATCATAATAGTATTGGGTGGATGACAATTACTCCCCTCATCAAATGTTTTGGGTTCTTCAGTTTTTGCATAATTATAAAGCATATTTAAGGTAGTCCAAATATCGAATGCGGAAGTACAATGCATAATCTTTTCAAAGATATTATCTTCCAAAGAACAAAATATATAATTTGTAGCTTTAGCATTTAATTCAAACATATCAATTTGTTCTTGGGTCCATGCATTCATATTTTTCTTAGATTCAATATATTGGATTTTTACCATGTTAAAAACACCTAAACCTTGGGTCTTTAGAAAGGTGTACATCCTAGACTTCCAAAGACCAAAATTTGAGGCATCGAACCTAGGAGGTGAAGACGCTAAACTCTCTAGTGTCATTTTCCTGATCGAGAGACAATGTAGAGGAGATGGTGAAATCTCAATCTACAACCCGCTCTAATACCAATTGTTGGGTGAAATGGCACACTAGAGGGGGGGTGAATAGTGTGTTATCTAAAACTTGTTGCCTAATTCCGGTTTTAATCATTTTTCGATTAGTTAGGCTAAGCACGATATTAATAGCAAGCGGAAGCAATAAATATGAAGCAATAAACACACACAGAATATCAATGCTAACACAGCGATTTATAGTGGTTCGGCCCCAATTTCTACTCCACTACTTAAGCACCCCGCTTAGGATTTCCAAACTAAGTTTACTAGATTAAATTAATTCCCTTACACAGAGGACTTTGACCTGAAGAGTCTCACTCTCAACCTAAGGCACTTCCACACCCGAAAGTCTTCGTCTTCTTACCGAGAGCACTCTTCCACCTCAACCCTAAGGGACAACTAAACTAATTCTAGTAAACTATATTTACAACGGTGGGTTTAAGCCTTAACACCAAGGCAACCACCAACTCAATCAACCTAGCACTCTAGGTTTGCACAAGTTCAAATACAATGAATAAAACACCAAAATACAACAATAATGAGGGCAAATAATAAACAATACACACTTAGCTCTCAAACAAGATGTCCTAGCTCCTCTTGACGACTTGGAGATGAATCAAGGTAAGCTCAAAGTCAATTACAAGGTTTCAAGGCTCAAAGCTAGGGCTCTTTGCAACGATGGCTCAAGAATACTTGTAGAGATGCAAGGATTGGCTCTTTGAGGCTTAGAAGCGTCAATAGTTAGCAGTTGGGAGAAGGATTGGGATGGGTATTTATAACCTCCCACACGAAACAGCGTGTCAACGGGCGGAAAACTAGCCGTTTCCGCTGTTCGATCGCTTTTCGGTCGACCGACCGATTGACCGCCTAGCGATCGCTGACTCTCTGTGCCTTAAACACTCTGTTTGGTCGACCGACGAGTCAACCGAATAAGTCGCGACTTTAGCGATCCGTAATCCGGTCGACCAAAGCACCTACTGCCATTTTTTAGCCTCGGTTGGTCGACCAACCGGTCGATCGAAGTAGCCTTCTGCTATTTTTGACATCGACCGATCCATCGAAACTAGGTAGACTGCTTTGTTTGGCTGAGTTTTTTTGCTCGTTTGGGTTCCGTCTTCGCTAAGTCTACTTATATAACATTTATTAACTTTAAGTTAAAAACTTTAAAACATAAATGTTATATAAGGATTACCCCCCATTTGGATTCAATAAAAATATCTAAAAAATCAAAATCTAGTTTTTGGGGTCTAGTACAAATTTTCGGAAAATGGAACTATTCTAATTTTTTGGATCAAATAAGGGTAGGCTAAAGGCTTCTAAAAAATTCTTTAAAATACCTCATCATCTAATTTCTACCCAAGGAACAATTATCGCCATTTTTATGTCAAGAAAATGTCTAGGGCATATATCCCTCCAATGAGCTCCCTAGGCTTAGTGAGTTTCAGGGCGGTTTTCGGGTTTTTATATTTTGTGGTTCGGGATAGGTTTTGGGTTCTTTGCATCAAAAAGAGGATTTACAATATAAACTAGACACCCTAAATCTAAACTCTAACTTCTTGAATAATTCGAGCGCGTCGACCAACGTCCTTCCGATTTCTCCGATTTTTCCTATTGCGGACGTCGTGCGCTAACCAATATGGAACCTAAAAGATATCTCAATGAAATATTAATTCCATGTTTGTTATCATCAAAATCGAGATTAAGACCAAGGTTGAAAACCTTAAACCAACAGTGTAAACTTAGTTTACTAGGATTAGTTGAGTTGTTCCTTAGGTTGAGGTGGAAGAGTGCTCTCGGTAAGAAAGCGGAGATTTTCAGGTGTGAAAGTATCTTAGGTTGAGAACGAGACTCTTCGGGTCAAAGTCCTCATTGTAAGGGAAATAAGATTAATCTTGTAAAATTTAGTTTGGAAATCCTAAGCGGGGTGCTTAGGTAGTGGAGTAGGCATTAGGGCCGAACCACTATAAATAATTGTGTCTGCATTGATTCTACTTGTGTTTATTTCATTATCGCATTTACTTTGCTTCCGCTTGCTACTCATCTTATAATTTGACTAAGTAACTAAAGAAACGATTAAAATCGGATTTAGATAAAAAGATTAGTAAACACACTATTCACCCCCCCCCCTCTAGTGAGACCATTTTACCCAACACTCTCTTGCTCAAATTCATAAACCCTAGCTCTTGATCCCTCATCCTAAAGTGCATCTTCAGTGGAGGGCTCTTTAAGGTTGCTAGGCTTAAGAAGAGGAGTTGTTCTGGGTGTGATAAGTCCTCTTTACTCTCTTCTTATGGTAGAATCATTTTTACTTTGTTTTAAATTGATTTACTCAAGTGTGTAAAAAGACTTAGTGTGCGGTCTTGTGATTAAGTGGTTTCCTTGGTATAGAAGGTATAAAGTCACTTGTCTAAACTAGGTTAGGAGTAGTTCTTAGGAATTGAGGTGGGAAAGCTCACTCGGTGTGAGGGTGGATACTTCCGGTTGTGAAAGTGCCTTCGAAGTAAGTGTAGGATCTTTCCGGTGAAAAGTCCTTGATTATAATACTCGTAATCTAGTGGATTTGTGAGTTAAATCCTAAGCACGGTGCTTAGGTTGTGGAGTAGGCGGTGTTGCCAAACCACTATAAATTATTGTGTTAGCATTATTTATTATGGTTGTATTTAATTGTTATATCCTTTGTTTCATCTCATTGTTTTAAAGTGATAAATTGCCTAAGTAATTTAAGAAACGACTAAAACCGAATTTAGATTAAAAGATTAGATAATACACTATTCACCCCCCCCCTCTAGTGTGATCATTTCACCAACACAAGTCTCATTGCAGGGTGAGAGCGAGGCCTCGGTCAATTGCATTTTCTTCCAATGTAGAGTAGGGAAGGATGTCGGTCGAACTGCCTTGATCCACCAAAGCTTTCTTGACAATGAAATTTCCTGCGATTACAGAAATCATGACTAAGCCATGTAGATTCTTATCAATCTCCTTGGAAATTAGATTTATAGAACGATATTACCGGGATTTTAGCGGTAGGCCTCTGCAGGTGAGCAGCGCCATCGATTGTCATGCTTGCTCGAAGGGATCTCTTCCTGCTGAACTTGTTTCTCCTCCTTCAGCGAATTCGTTGACTATGTAGTTGATGACTCCTCGAACCTCGTCACTTGGTCAATTGGCTCTGTCGCTGTCTTTTTAAGCTCCGAGGTGGTCCGAGGGTGTCCGGCTTCAGCGTGGGTGGTCGCGGCTCCTTCCTCTACCATGTTATCTTTCGTGGTTGACGTATCGGTCGAGTTGTTCAGCACAGACTAGGTCTTCGAGTTGATCTCCAAGCACTGCATGGTCTCCTACAGTGCTTCCATAGGTGTCGTGGAAGGCGCATTTTTTACTTTTGTTGGCATTGGGTGGTAGTTTATGCTTTTCCTGCATTGACGGGGTGCCTGAGAAGTTTTAGGTCATAGATCTCGCGGAGGATGGCCTCCTTCTTCGTGTTGAGGGGAGTGTACTTTTCATATCGAGCGTTCGGTCGGGTCACGACTTTGCCCTCTTGTTGTTGTCCCGGTCTTGGCAATCTCGATCTTCGTATTTCTTTTCGGGTTCTTGGACTTCCTATCCTCGGTGGTGTCTTTAGCGATCTGCTTGTAGGCTTTCCTGGCCTCTGGAGTTCTTCCATATCTATGTGGCATATGACATTTTCTCGAAACTTGGCCATGTCATTCGGCTTTGCCATGGTGATCTAGTCTGCAAAGTGTCTGGGCTTTATTCTGTGCTTGATAGAGAATAGCTCGACATGTGGGTCGAGGTTCGGGATCTTCATGGTTGTGGTTTGGAATTTCTTCAGGTAGTCTCTTAGCGACTCATGTTGCCCTTGCTTGATATAGTTGAGGGAGTCCTCAATCTTTGAGTAAATTCATGACGAAGAAAACTGGTTGGTGAAGGCTCCGGAGAGCTCATGAAAAGTGTGTATGGACCATGGTGGAAGGATAGAAATAGAATAGTACGACATTTTCCAAGAAAGTTGGTAAGGCTCGACAGAGGATAGAATATGTTGCACCATTGAGGAGCATCATCGACCTGAACATCATCAGGTGAGTGGTTGGATCGCTCGATTGTGTTCTTAACCAAATCTTCAAATTTTTTGTCTAATCAAAAATAATATTTGATAAATTTGAAACAATAGCAAGCATGCGATCACCACATAAACGTGGAGGAACTCTTTCCGTTATGATATTGATAACCTTACCCCATTGTCTTCGATATGAAATTAATTATGACAATTGAAATATAATATCTTCTATCATT
Organism: Canna indica; assembly: GCA_034359265.1. Classification (NCBI taxonomy): domain Eukaryota; kingdom Viridiplantae; phylum Streptophyta; class Magnoliopsida; order Zingiberales; family Cannaceae; genus Canna; species Canna indica. Next base: position 65,367,292 of record CP136890.1, on the reverse strand, counting down.
TCTCAAAACTAAAGAACTTGGTACGAATCATACAATAAGTACAAGCAAGTCTTCCATGAGTGCTTTATCCAAATAACATACCATATGTAGGGAAGTAACTTATTGTTCACAATAATACTGTCCTCATTGTATAATTTTTATTTTTTATAAATGTCACATGTCAAAGTTCCATAATCTCATAAACTCAATCAACTCATCAATAAGTGGCATAAAAAAACATCGAATTCTTAGACTTCTCGACCTTGGGACAATCATTGAGAGAAAAATAATATTGTCTTTAATGCATATTAACGAATGTAAATTGTACATCGTTGTAAGCATTGTCCAATAAATAAAGAGTTGAAAAATGACTAAATGGATTAAACTCCTTTATGCATAATTCATCGTGGGTTAAAAGTAAAATTGGAATAACATTGATCAAGATGTTTTTTATGCTTCACTATCTATAATATATGCGACAATTGATAGATCATGACTTTCAACATGTCATACAATGTGTTTCGTTGTTTTCTCCAACATAAATAATTTTTACAATTGTTGTTTTTTCAATTACCTTGTATGAATTTTTTCTATGTTTTTGGATAGCAATGTTCTTGATTTATGATGGGGACTTTAATAAGTTGAACACTGAATTAAATCATCATATATATTCTTTGTAGTACAAAATATAATTATTCTGAAATGCATGGAATTTTTTATATACAAGTCCAAGTTGCTTGATTAATTTATTAGATTGATAATAAGTCTGACTCTAACTTATCATCCATTGACATTATTGCATGGAATAATGTCAAAAGATCATCATAATCAACATTACTTATATTATACTTGGCCTTGCAGTTTAATAATTCGGTCATGGCTGATGACTTAATGAATTCTTTACATCATTTGTAGAATGGTTCATCGATAACTTTTAATAATTCATAAAATTTATTTGCTTAGGACTCGTCTAAAAGGTAATAGCATCAATAAGTGCATAATCTACTACCAATGTCTTAGACTCTATCATAACTTGCCATGACTCATTAGTATTCGCTAAATAAATTTGACCAAATGCATTATAAATCGTTGTTCTATACCATTGTGCATTATAAGAAAATATATTTATAGACGAAATGGAAACAAGTGGTGTTTTTGAAGACTCACCGATGACAAAATGAAAATGTATTTCATGCGTGTATCCATTGTGTGTATGAGTAAAATATTTTCTATACAAGTGAATATGAATTATTTCTCAATCGAAAAATTTAAAATTTCTTCGTTCATGGCATGAACATCTCATTTTATTGGAGCTTGCCAAGATTGTGTTTGAAAAAGCGAAATATAAAAAAAATATAAACTCTATTTTTAAATTCTTCTGCTAAGGCTCCTTGTTTTAATATCCTCCACATTCAACTACGATCTTTCTTACATATTTCTAACAAAAAAATGCATAATAATAATAATAATAATAATAATAATAATAATAATAATAATAATAATAATAATAATAATAATAATAATAATAATTGATGTTTTTCGTCGGCAACGACCTATGCGGCCATCACTGAATAGCTATTTTTTAAAATAGTAGTAATTTTTTTCTCTTTAAAATTAATTCCAGCAAAGTGTGTTTTTCTTATTCAGTATTTGATCATTTTCATAATATTTGTGAAATTTTGTATGAAATTATTTTCTCCCTAAATTTGCCGTGCACTAAAAATAACAACTCAAGAATTGACATGATTGAATGGACCCATTTGTTCCTATTAAGAAAATGATATATATTTGCTTGACAAAGTAAATCAATTTTTATGTTTGCGGATATACATATGTCATTATAGTTCCATCTTTATTAGCTGATTAGTAGAATTATGACATTGATAGTCTAATTAATGTACATATCGCCCTTTTTCATTAATAAAGGTTACTTATAAAAATAGATAATATAGTTTTCTCTATTTTCAGTTAAAGAAGATTGGATAAACATATTCAATCTAGGATTAAAATGATCTATCATATTATCTTTCAAATATTTTGATACTGAAATTTGTAGCATTTTAGATGATTTATTATTTGCAGTCATTTTCATCTAATAATCCTTTTAATATTAAGGTGTAAGTGGAGTTAAAATTGAATCTACGTGGATCTATTCTGGCATGGTGATATTTAAAAATTATTTTCGGATCGTCACGTCAACAAATTAACGAGCAATATCACGGCTAGCTGACGAAGAGCTATTTTTGGAATCAATATTAAACTTCTTATATATAATTGAGATCAATCAAAGAATTGATCAAAATTGAGAAATTTGTAAAAGTTGAAATTATTTTCGTCTAATAATTCTTTATTTAATAATACTAATTACAACAATATTATATACTGATATATATATACAGTGGTAAATATACTTATTCTGATACTAAAATATAAAATATCATGTATGGATACGAAAACTCTCGTAAATAAATTATGAATTAATTAATGAATCTAGTCCAAACTATAAGAGTTTTAACAAATTTAACTCATCTTTTAATTTATTATAATTTTAGCTTAAATTATGAAATTTATAATAATTATAATCCGTCGTGTAATATTCGTTAATGAAATCATGAGATTTATTCACGTGGCAGCACAGTCAATATAAAAAAATATTTTTTATTTTTCTTCGTTTAGGGTTGCACAGTCAGCACAGTGAGAGTTGTCCACCTCTTCTTCCCTTCCACAGCCAACCCTGTTCTCCTTCTCGACTTCTGCATCGTCGACAACGGTGCCGCTGCCCAATCCAATGTTCACCTCAACGGCCACCGCTGCATCGATCCTGCCTTAGCCACCTCCGCGCTCTCCAAGCCGCCCCCCTTCGCCCATTTCGCCACCTCCGCCCTCTCCAAGCCGCCCCCCTCAGCCTCCGACGTCCTCTTCGGCTTTGTTGTCATCACCACTAATGCCACCACGCTCTCTGGTGGAGACGCGAAATGTCATCGGCTTTGTTACAAGAAATGGTCCGGAATTTCAGAAAATACTAAGATATCATCAATATAGACTGCTATATAAGCCTCAGTGCCAGCAAAACACTGATCCATTTTCCGCTGAAAAATAGCGGGAGCGTTCTTTAAACCGAATGGCATGACAAGCCACTCATATAATCCGCCGGGAACAATAAACGCTGTCCATGGTATGGAGTCAGGATGCATGGCTACCTGGTGAAAGCCGTTTTTTAAGTCGAACTTTGAGAAAATTCGACTGTTTCCATAGAGACATCGAAATATTTTCTGGACCATTTCTTGTAACTGTTTGCTATCAATAAGTACCCCTAGTTGATAGACCGACCCACTTACCGATAATATAAATGGATAAAACTCGTGGAACCCATCGAATGGAAGAGAAGTAACGTCAGGTGCATAATGATCCAGGTCAATTTAGTATCTCTAAGTCCAAGTCAGCAGCCTCATCCTGCACACGTGACGCTGTCCCGTGAAGATTCGTGATGGTGGTGGTGACTGGTGAGTGAGCGTTCCGCATAATTTCTATTCACCCTCTTTCCTTTCGTGTTTTCTCGTCGCCCTCTCCTCTTCTTCATTGTGGGAATCCCAATCCCGTAGTGTGCTCTAGAAGGATCCGATTTGAAGATAGCAATCCTTTTTCGTCTCCTTCACCTCGTCCTAGGAGCGAGATGGAGGAGCAGCCGGATCACCTGCCGGTTCAGAGGTGTTCTTTCAATTTCTTTCTTTTTTGTATTTGTTTGGTTGATTATCCTTTCCGATATCTTTTTCTCAGTTTAATCCATATCACGGGATTGCTCTTCTTCATCTTCCTCCACTCTTTTGGTCTTCGTCTTTTATTTTGTTTTCTCTTACTGCATCGAATCCCTCTCATATGGATCTCTCTGCTCGTTTTTTAAGCAGGAGAAATAATGAAGATTTTTTAAATGATTTTAGTAAATGATGAATTTACATGTGGCGTATTTGAAATTTAGTATGTTAAGCTTCAAAATACTTTTTAGGAACTGAAGCAAAGGTGTTGTTCAGGAAAGATTTTGTCTCGCAATGGGGACCTTGAACTTGCAGTGATCTACATTCTAGTCAACTTACGCTGCTTGGGATGATTTGGGAATCGGTTTGCTTCAAATCATGAAAAAAAAGTCACCTTTAGAGGGATTACCTAGTGATTAAATTTGAGTACTGAGCAGGGCTAACAGATTCAGTAGGAATTCGTGCAGGAAATTAAGGGTTGCTTTCAATTATACCATTATTCGAATTTGGCCATCTTTAATTAAATTATACTCCTTTGATTTTCCTATGCAATTCTTTTGCTTGCTGATGTTCAGGTTGTCAAAAGTCATTCCCACATCTTACTGGACATTCAAGAATCAACACTTAAAATAGGTTATATGAATCTCTTATCAACTCTTCTTGATCAAAGCACAGTTCTGGTAGCACCTATAGGGAGCACAGTTTTTATATGGGAATCTTTTTGTACAGGAAGAGTGGCACATAATGCAATGTTATGATTAGTGTGACGTAACAAACCATGGATCTACTATATCCATCATTAACTATTTTAGTGATCAATATCAAGGATAACTAGTAAGGATCAGAATTATCAGTATCTAAGCACACTCCAACATCAATATCAAGAATGACTAGTAAGGATCAGCAAGAAACATGATGAATTATCAGTACCAAAGCACACCAAGATATACACCAAAACGTTCTAAATCGTCAAGGAAAAGAATCATGGAGCATAGTGTTCATCCCAAATTATTTCCTCATTTCATAACAATGGGTTGGAATCAACAAAGCATCCCTAAATTGGTGGTTCAAACTTGCCCTAAATACGGAGGATCGATGGAAGCCCAATTGGCATAAGAACACCAACAACACTTATCTTCCCTTGTTTTAAGAACATGCCCTAGCTTACCAATATTGGAAGTTTTAAAGCATAATTAGAAACATAAGATAATTGGTTGTTCCAGGCAACTCCAAGATGACTGGTTGAAATTACCAAATACCAAGCAATACTGATCAACTAGTTGGGAAGGACCTGCCAACTGATAAAACAGGCCTCGATGATCTGCATGAGTTGGAAACCTTAATGAATTTGCAACTGACGGCTGTCCATATATGTCATGAGATTCTTTCTTAAACCGTGTCACTTACTGCCACCAAAGTTAAACTGCCTTTCTCTTGATAGCATCCTGAATCTCCTTTTCCTTACTTGGATTCCAAATCTCGCTGTTATTAATTTGCAGTTCTTATGAGTGACCAAATTTGACATGTAGCATGTTTATCCAGGTTGTGTACTTCTTTCTTTTTCTGGAAGACAAATTTGTATTATTTTCAAACGGAATGAAGCGGTACAAAGAGAGTGGTGCAAAGGAAGAAAACCAGAAAAACTAAAAGAAAGAAAACATGAGAAAACATGAGAAAACCTGGTGAAAACAACTGTGTTCTCAAGACAACAGGTCAAAAAAGTGTAGGATTCAGCTACAGGCTTTTAAAGTTTGTAAGATGGTATTAGTTGTAGACAGAAACTAGTTTGGCTTCTAGCTTTATGTGGATGTTACGACTCGCTTGATGGGATAACCGACTCATCAACTTTATAGGCCAATCTATTGGCCTAATTAAAATGCTTAAGCTGAAGTTAATCGTTCACTTGAATCTTGATCTCGCTATCAAGACCCAAGTTGAACTAACACATAACACCAAACCATGCACACATAACACTAATTATCACCTATCAACTTCATAGGCCTTAATCACTTGCCTAATGCTTAAGCTGAAGTTAATGGTAGCACATCCATCAAGTCTTATAAGCCAACATCATATCTAACATACTTCCTATATGGGACTAAAGTGGGTATTACAATCTCCCACACTTATGTCTTGACGTCCTCGTCAAGATCCAACTCGAGTCTAACACATAGCCCAGAATCACACCCAAGTCGGCGGCATGTAAGGTCTAGCCTAGTAGCGGCTCCACCCCATCACCTGGACGACCCTTTCTCATATAGGCTTTCCCCTCATTATGCCTAAGACAAGGTCGTGCTCTGATACCATTTTGTTACAATCCGCTTGATAGGATAAGTGACTCATCAACTTCATAGACCAACCTATTGGCCTAATTAAAATGTTTAAGCTGAAGTTAATCGTTCACTTGAGTCTTGATCTCGCTATCAAGACCCAAGTTGAACTAACACATAACACCAAACTATGCACATATAACACTAATTATCACCTATCAACTTCATAGGCCTTAATCACTTGCCTAATGCTTAAGCTGAAGTTAATGGTAGCACACCCATCAAGCCTTGTAAGCTACCACCATATCTAACATACTTCCCATATGGGACTAAAGTGGGTATTACAGTGGATGATTCTTGTAATCCTTTCGTTCAATAATACGGAATACTAGTCATAAATTTGATTGAGTGACCATCTTTTCCCAAAGGTTAAGCTATTAGTAAAGATAGTCACTCAATCAAATTTTACATGGTATAGTTGGAAAATTGTTAATGTTGATAATTAAAATGATTTAATCAGTTAAATCATTTCACGTGAAGGAGAGTGTTAAGAATATAAATAATTAGATTGGGCCGGTATATAACTCAAGAGTTAGGGAAAATTGCTAACCCAATCAAACAACCAAAATAATTCAGTTGATTGTGCTTCCTTTTTTTCTTGTTGCCTCTATGCATTTCCTTGGGAGTATATAATCAGATGGCATAACTGGGGTGCTTGCTGCCTCTCTTTTGTTACATTCCTTCTGCTTATCTGCAGTTTGGTATAGTTAGAAGATGTCTGTATGTTCTGATTGATTCACTTGATTAAAACTCTTGTAGGTAACATTTCGATCAGCCCTTACTTTAAGATACTGTGCACCTCTATTCCATTAATTTTTGGACCAGTTATTACAGATTTTTTCCTATGAAATTTCTACCAGGTTATCACCTTAATCATTCTTACTTTTAGCTTATTAGCATTTTCTTCATTGTCATGATTCTATCCATGTTTAGAATTATATACTATCCACTTTGTTAATCTATACTACTTCACTATAGTAGTGCTCTTATTCCTAGATGTTTAATGAGTCCTTAAAAGAGTTGAAACTTTTCATAGAAAAAGATGATCATACTATCTTCATATACAAGCTAATTGTCTACATATTGTTTTTCATTAATGGTTTCTGTCATTCTCTTTCCAAATGCTCCAACAGAACTGGTGAATTAGTTGCACCAAATACATTTTGTGATATTTCGAAAATAGATGGTCTTGCTGACCATGTTAATAGTATGGTCTCTTTGAGGATACTTCACTGGTGCAGACTACACAGTTCCACTCTGTCATGAACTTTTATTTACGGGGAAAAGATGGAGGCAGAATGCTACCAATTTGTTTGAAGGAGAGAACATTTGTATAGAGAGAAGAGAGAAAAGAAAATTACAATAAGTAAAAGAAAAAGAAAAGAAAACATTAACAATAAGAAAATGGAGAAAAAAATAAAGCTATGGTGCCCAGAATGAATAGTAGCATCCTCCAAATGTCTTCCAGTTTATCACAAACTATTCTCATATTTTGATAGCCCATGGCCTTAAGTGGACCCAGCAAATGATACAGCCTGGCTCAGGACTGACACACTAGTATGGGTTGTGGTCCAGACCCTCTACCAGACACCAACAATTCTTTGAGAAAACAAATGGACATGGAAGCCCATACCTCATTTTCTCCTTTGGTCAATTCACTGAAACATTGTTTTTAGAATTCAGTTTATAGCCTAGGACCACAATGATGTTATGCATTATGCACAGTTGACTACCTTTGAAATGCATCATATTATCTTTTATTTCGATCACTTGTCTTGTGTTCTTGAGCATGTGAGATGGATAATAGAATTTGCATAGGCTGTCATTATGAATGAATTTTCTTATTTTCAAAGAAAAGCATCATGTTTATAGGTTTATTTGTCTGGAGTCTGGACTCATGTCCTTTTTGTCCTGCTTATGAAGTTCACGAAAAAACTTCATGTTTTCTATCCTTAGATTTCTTTACCTTCTCTCAGATGTTTAATACTGACTTATTTTTACATCTGTTATATTAGTGCTTGATTATTGTCAGTGGTATAACTCATATAGTCTTTGCTCTCGGTCATAGCTATTATTAGATATGATTTTGTTCGTTATTGATTTTTGTTTTTCTTTTTTCTCCACAGTCTTGGAGGTTTCTCTTCTACTGTCAATTAATAATCTCAATAGGAGCCTATTCTGGTTTTGTTAAATTTGATTGGATGACCAACTTTCCTAAAAGCTTAAACTATTAGGAAAGAGATCAATCTATGCATTTATATTCTTAACACTCCCCTCACTTGTGGGCGGGTGAACTTGAGGAGACTGACCTAAGCCCAACAAGTGAATTGATTTAATTGAAGTGGGAGATATTTTTTTTTTTAATATTGACGCAAAGAGGATTCGAACTCAGGACCTTTGAAATTTGATTGGATGACCAACTTTTTTAAAAGCTTAAGCGATTAGGAAAGAGACTAATCTATGCATTTATATTCTTAACAGGTTTGAATACGAGTATTAAGAGAAGTAAGAAAATAAAATAAAAGAAGCTTTCCTTGCCACTGGCTTTTGGCCTTTTGGGTGGTGTTGTTAGAAACAGGAATACCCAATAAAATTACCAAGAATGACAAAGTAACTAATGGGATAGGTCATCTTGATGCATGTACCCCTTGCCCAAAAGTGTACAAGTTTGGGAGAGAAAATAAGTGCCAATTAAGGCAGTTATTCCTTATGACAAATGGAGCCTAAATCTCAGGATAGGGAAAATTTTCCAAAAGTTTTACCTTCCTGCTTTAATGGAGACTCACATATGGTGTATTCGTCCTTACTGACAATGTCCAATTAATTTTAAAGGTTAATTAACATAGGGTGGATTCTCTGAGTTAAAACTAATTTGGGTTATCCGTATTTTGTTCCTTCTATTTGAATTTCCTTTCTAGTAAGGAGACTGAAGGCATTGAGCTAAACAAGAAAAGGAAGCTACAATATGATCTTGAGAATGTGCCTTTACCATTGTCTAAGCACAAGTTTGGAGATCGAATTAGGAGCAGCGATCACCCAACTGGTGAAGAGACGGATGGCATTCAGAACTGGAATGAACAAATGGCTGCTAGAGGACTTAAATATGACTCAGAAGAACTAGGAGAATCTTACAATGATAGTAACAGTGTAAGTGAAGGCTATGGTACAACCATGACATTAGACCTAGATGATGAAGCTGAGAAGTCATATGGGAAAACCGCTTCGCCTTCTGTCTCTTCAAGTAATTTTAAGAATAATATATGTGAAGGCAACATTGATCCTTTTGACATTGACAATGTCAAGGAATCAAGCAACAAAGAGCAAGACATGGACGAAGTTCAACATCCTGAACAACTCGAGGGTTATGGTGATTACATCAGGAACAGCTTGGAGAATTTAGACCCCGGAGTTGAAGATTTGATGCTCTACTCGAATGATGCGGCACCACATGCACTCTTGCTTTCCCTCGATGGACAAGGTAAATTGCTACTTCTCGTGCTCTAAGACTCAAAATTTCTACTGAGTTACAATGATGCTCAAAGAACTTTTTTGCTTGCAGATGATCGGTCCAATGTTAAGAAACCAACCATTGATAAAGAATTCGAGCAATATTTTTCTATGTTGATGCTTTAGAATAATATAATCGCTGTTTATTCAGCTAATTAAGTAATTATGACGTGCTTGTAATCTAAAACGAAGACATTGTGTTTGTTGAAAGTAAAAAATCCTTTTTTGCTAACAAGAGTGCGAGATCCACCTTGCGCAAGAACCTCGTGTTCAATTATTGTCATGTTAGGGAACTTTTTCTTCACTATATTATGTGAAAATCTATTGACCAAATTAAGTAGAGCAAACTGCATGCCAAAACCATATATACTTTTTGACAAAATTGTCAAAAAGAATAAATAGATTTGGCAAATTGTTCGAACTAAAACATTTATTTGCAAAATTTTAAATTTCAAATTTTCTAGTAAACCAAATTCTAAAAGGGTTGTTAGTTCCAAAATCCCCAGTAATTAAGGATTTTGGACTACAATTAGGGACTTTGATCTAATTCTAAATAGGGTCATATTGGTGTTATGACTTATAATTATTCACATTTGGATTATTTATGATACATACCTAGTAAATCTTAGTTTTGTCATAAAGTCACTAATTGGAGTCATATTCATGCATGTAATCTATAGCTACTCAAATCTGATTTATTTATGAGCTATACGTACATAATAACGAAACAATATGCCATAATTTTTATTATATTGGAGTTAGACTTCGGTCCAAAATTCTTAACTAGGATTATATTCATATTATATGAACAATAAGGTTCCACAATGGTCCAAATTCCCTAAACAATTTAGAACCTAGGTTAGTAGAAAATTTGAAATTAAAGATATTTTGAGGGCTTTAGACATATGTTATGGTTTTGACAAATTATCAAACATGTTTATGCTTTTGGTAATATATTGTCAAAATAATTTACGGTTTTGGCAATTTGCTTAGTAAGTCAGAGTCAACAATCTCCCTATTCTACTTTGTATTTAAAATTGAATTTTTTTAAAAAATAAGAATTAAAATATTATTTACTAACCATTTTTTTTTTTTTGCAAATTGCAACCCCCCATGGTTCTTTTGCAAATTGCAAACCCCCCCCCCCCCCCTTCCCTCTTACTAAGTTAGTAACATCTACCACCAGCGGCAAGACAAGTTCAAGGAATCCAACTACAAAATATGTTGCTCCCCCCACCCCTCTTCCTCTTACTAAGTTACTAACATCTACCACCAGAGACAAGGCAAGTTCAAGGAATCCAATTACAAAATATGTTGCTTTGAAGGGGTGCCTTTAGGTTGTGTCAACGACTTGACTGCAACACATATTGCTTAGAGGGGTGGTTTAAAGTATGGCAACAGCTTGAGGTGTGGCGGGGTGATTTTAGGACTTCAAACATATTTTAGCTAAAGTGTTCACGAAGGGTGTGCATAAGTGTTCTACTTCTTATCTTATCTCCCACTATATTTGCTATGATGTCTTATCCCTTAAATATTATGCTTTTGTCTCTTCTATTTTTGTTGTTTCCATTCTTCAGACAGTTTCAAGTGTCGTCCTATCTGATCCGAGGTGGCATCCGGCCATGATTGATGAGATGACTATATATATTGCATTCCCATGACACAAACTTGTTCCTCTTCCCCTAGGTAAATTCATTGACGGTAAATTCATCGATGGACTTGATTATGTGGATACATTTTCACCAGTAGCTAAGATTGCTTCTGTTCGCTTATTGTTCACACTTACATCAATTTATGGTTAGCGACTGCATCAACTTGACGTCAAAAATACATTTCTGCATACTAATCTTAATGGGGAGGTTTATATGGAGCAACCATCAAGGTATATTACTCAAAGGGAATCTACCTTTGTTTGCAAGCTGAGGAAATCTCTTTATGGTATGAAACAATCTCCATATGTCTCGTTCAGCAAGTTTAGCTATGTTATTACTCAGTTTGGGATGGTCGTGAGTACTTCAGATCACTCAATCTTCTTTTCCACATCCTCTGCTGGCAAGCAAGTTATTCTCATTGTTTATGTGGACGATATTATGATTATTGGTGATGATACTAATGGAATACGTAGGTTAAAGTCTCACTTACATCATCTTTTTTAGACCAAATATTTGGGTGACTTAAAATAGTTCCTTGGCATTAAAGTAGCTCAATCAAGGGGAGTTGTCTACATTTTTCAAAGAAAGTATGTTCTTGACATGTTTCAGCAGACATGCATGTTGGGATCTCGTGAGTGTACTCAGTCAATTCCTTGAGTCACCTTATGAAAGTCATTTGGAAGCTGCATTGAGGATTCTTCAATATCTCAAAGCAACTCTAGGAAAGGGCTTTCTTTATCGTCACATACTGACTTGGGCCATCTAAAAGTGATGTCCACTTCAGGATATTGCATTATACTTGGTGGTAATATGATTTCATGAAAAAATAATAAATAAATTATTGCAATTAGGTCGAGTCTTGCAATAGAGTATAGGGCTATGACCCTTGTGACATGCGAATTAATCTAGCTTAAGCAATTGTTGAGAGAGCTTGGGTCATCCAAGAAAAACCAATAATTTTTTTTGTGACAATTAGGCCGCCATGCACATATCGTCTCTAAAATAGTTTTTCGTGAGAGAATAAAACATATAGAGATTGATTGTCATTTCCTCAGAGAGAAAGTAAAGTCCAAAGAGATAGTTATGTCAATTTGTGGGTTGTAATGATTAGTTGATTGATATGCTAATTAAATCATTAAGAGGTCTTAGAATAACTTATTTATATGATATTTTTTGCCCCAACTTGAGAGGAGAGTATTGGTGAATGACCTATCTTATGTGTGTATACTATCTTGGTGTACCTATTAGTAGAGGGGGCTACCGAAGGGTGTTGTTCCTCTTCCAATTCACAACTATTATCAATATCCTCTAATAAGAGTTAAAAATTATAGTGTGGCATCTTATTTTCATAACTTTTCCCTGGTCGGGAAGCAAAAAGAAAACACTGCACAAAACACGTACATCATTTTTTGAACCCTGTTTCCATTCAAGAGTAATGAAAAGAGACAGGTATAGGGGGAGAGAGAGAGAAAAAACATTAAAATACAAAATTGTATAAGGAGATCACATAATCAATTCACATAAAGACATTCAACAGTTAGGTAGGAATGGTAGGGAGTTTGTAGCGATTGGTGAATGCATCAGTGGCGATGGCGATAAGAATAGCCAAGGAGGATTTGTTTTGAAAGATCCGAAGATTTCGCTCATGTCATATAAACCATCTCCAGATATAGGACAGAGTTTTAAGAATCTTACGAAGGCCCGAACTCAGAGAGTTCCAGCCCGAGGAAGACAAGGAGATGGTGCCATGTTGTCTCGCCATTAGCAAGTGGCTCCATCCGGCAGAGGTAAAAGGACAATGTAAGAAAAGATGAGAGTGTGATTCTAAGCCACTAGAATATAATACGCATGATACATCGGAAGTAATGCCCCATCTTGAAAGCCGATCGCGGGTGAGGAGTTTACGACGGAGCCAGAGCCAATCGAAAATAGCAATTCTCGGTGGAAGTTTGAGAGGCCATAGTTGTATGAGGTGTCGGTCAGTGATCCCGCGATATGTCAAGATTTGGTATAGACTGCGGGTGGAAATTAAATATGTCGTGGTACCCCCATCGCCATGCAATGGAGTCCTCAGCATAACCGTTTTGGATTTCAGCAAGGTCCATATACATAGAAGAAAGTGATTCATCATCCACCATAGCAGAGAAAGATAATGACCAACCAATACAGTTACCAAATTGATTAAAGAGCTTGACATCTGAGATGATAACAAGTTGTTGATTGGAGAGGTGGTATAGTTCTGGAAATTTCTGTGCAAGGCATATGCCTGAGCACCACCGATCGGTCCATAAACGAGTGTGATTCTCGTTTCCAACCACGAATAGAGAGCCGGCAATCAGCATCTCAAGGTGACCAGCGATGTCCTTCCAAATAGGTGATGCCCTACGGATGAAGGAATGAGAGTTCCATGTTCTAAAATCACCATATAATTGTTGGAGAATTCGAACCCAGTAAAGATTGGAATGTTGCATAATTTTCCACATCCATGAGCAAATTATGGACTTGTTATGAGACGAGAGATTTAGTATGCCAAGACCGTCATCGGCTTTAGAGCAAGAAACATTTTTGCTAATTGACGAGACAGTAGCCCTTAGCCGAGATGCAATCAGCCCCGACCCAAAAGAAGCGGCTACGACAACGATCAATGGCCTTAATCACCCATCTAGGAGCTTTAAATATGGATAGTGGATAAGCAACACAACTCGAGAGGGTGTTGTTAATTGAACATAAGCGACCTGCGCGCGATAGAAGACGGCCCTGCCACCCATTAAGTCGAGCTTCAAAGCATGCCACAATTTGCGCCCAGTCATGATGCTGAAGTCGTCCTAATCGTAATGGTAACCCAAGATATCTCAATGGAAGGGAGGTCGGCTGGCAGCCATACAAGTTGGCAATCCGAGATGCCACATCAGGTTGGTCCTGTATGCATGAGATTGAGGTTTTTTGCAAGTTAATTTTAAGGCCAGCGGCAAGCTCGAAGCATCTCAACAGCATGAATAAATTGCAGTGACTGGAGCTATCATTTAGACAGAGAAGCACGATATCATTTGCAAAGAGGAAATGTGTAACAGATTTTTCAAGATGACCTCCCAATAGACCCCGAACAAAACCTTGGCACGCTGAGTAATCAATCAATCGCGAGAGACAATCCGAAACTAAATTGAATAAGAATGGGGATAATGGGTTCCCTTGGCGAATCCCCAGCTGATGATGGAATGGAGACTCGACAGAGCCATTGATTAATATAGAAGAGTCCGTATGAAGAAGATTAGAAATCCATTCGCACCATTTGATAGAGAAACCCCAGGACTTTAGTAATTCAAGAAGGAAGTCCCACCCGATCGAGTCGAATGCTTTTTCAAAATCGATCATGAGAAGAAGTCTATCTTCATTAGCTTTGTGAGAGGCCCATATAGTTTCATGTAGACCCATGAAATAGTCGAGAGTGCTGCGTCCCAACATAAACGCACATTGGCGTTCGTCGATCAATGCCGGATGTAACCCCTTCAATCAGTTAGCAAGCACTTTGGAGAAGAGGCGAATCAAGCTGTGCTCGAGGCTGATCGGGCGAAAGTCGTTGCATGAGGAAGCCCCCTCATGTTTCTGAATTAGTGTGATATGGCCTCTATTGAATCGACGGAGAGAGTCCGGAGATTGAGAGAATTCCGAGAAGATAGCCAATAGATCGTGTTGGATGATATGCCAATGGGAACGATAGAATTCCATCAATAAACCGTCCGAGCTGGGAGCTTTGTGTGTTCCCATACCGTCGACGGTGAATTTGATTTCATCCAATGAGAATGGGTCGTCCAGTCGAGACAGGGCAGGCAGCAGTTGAATATCAATAACCGACCAATTAACCAGTAATAGCGGCCGCTGTTTTTTCCCGAGGATGCCAAGGAAATAACTCTGAAAAGAGTCTGCAATCTGATTAGGATCCGAGTGAGTACCAGCAGGAGTTTGTATCGAATGAGTCCATTTTCGATGTGATTTTTGTGAAGCCCATTGATGGAAGAAACGTGTATTACGTTCTCCACCTTGATCCAACGAATTTTTGCTCATTGACGCCAATAGGATGCTTCATCAACAAGTGCACCATCAAGGTCAGATTTAAGTCCCCGCAGTAGGGAGGTATCGTGTTATGTAAGTGGACAGATTACAAGTTTACAATAAAGAGCTTCAAGTTTATGTTCCGGATGACAGCCCTCAAATCCGGTTTCAAAAGGCCGACGGCTCAACCCAAAAAAAGGCTCCAAGGGACGGCAGCTCACTCCAAGCCACCGGCTTGGAGAGAGGGAGAGAGAGGAGAAGGAGAGGGGCTGGTTCGGCTGGCTCCTCTCGGCTCGGCTCCAAAGGGAAGGAAGAGAGAGAGGGGAGAGGAAGAGAAAGCAGGCGGCTCGGCTTGGCTCCTTTCAGCTCGGCTCCAAAGGAAAGGAAGGAGAAGAGGAAGATGAAGAGAAAGCAGGCGGCTCGACTCGGCTCTGGGTGGCGGCGGCTCCAAGGGGAAAAGGGAAAGGGGGCTAGCAGCTTGGCTTGGCTTGGCGGCTGGCTCCCTTTCTCAATTTTTTGGGTGGTTCCAAAAATAGGAGCCACAAGCCATGGGGAGGGAGTTTTATACTTCATCCTCAACCCTAACCCCTTAAACACATTAATTTAAAACTCGCATCCACCTTAAGCCAAAATCAAATCCGCTAACCCGATAGACTTAATTAATTTAATTAAATTTATTCTAATAAATCACAAACAATTAATTAAATACACTTAAATAAACATAATTAATAATTATACACACACAATATCAAATTAAATAATTTCAACTATCCAAGCCTAAAATTCATATCCTACTTATCCGAGCTTACAAGCTCTCTCTAGACTATAAATCGATCATGAACTAGTTCGCTAGGTTGACAAGCACACGTAAGAAGAAAAATAATAAATTTAAATATTTAAAATATTACAAACAGCGAGACTACGATGGAAGTAGCGGAGGCGAGTGCAGAGTCGATCCAGGATGGAACATGTTCTCATATTCATTAGTCCCATCTGCCGCCAAAAGCAATGGAACCCGAGGCGGCGAAGGGAGCAGGGAAGTGACTGCCACATCAATGCATTGGATGTCAACCGTACGGATATACGGAGGAGGCATCAGGTCGGCATCGAGAAACAATTCCGGTGAACTGTCACATCGGGAAGCCAGAGCCGATAAAATACCGGAGAAGACTTGAGACACCGGGATCGAATGAGAGGGTGGCATCGTCAGGTTGAGATCATGGGAAGATATATAGACAACATGAGAAATGGGAGGGGGGGAGGATATCTCCGATTGAGGTATGTTCGCGGCAGAAGTGGGCAACGAATCCCTACGAGAAGATGAAGGGGAGGGAGGGCCGGAGGTGTGATCGTCAGCATCAAGGTCGTCTTCCGGGTCCGGATCTCCGGCGTCGAAATCAGGCGGAGAGGAGGGATTATCTCGGAATATCCATCGATGCCAAGAGATGGACAGCCTCACCTTGTATTGTCAACCCTCGGCAACCGCGAAGACGCATAGAGGAATCTTCTGAAACGAAGCAGCGCGTATGCGAATGCGGCAGGAAGCCATTTCTGCCCAACGAAGAGATCGAGTGTCGAGAGCGTTGAATGCACCGAATGGGCAGACCAGAGCGAAAATAGCTTCCTCATTCCAAAAAATATAGGGCAAGCCGTGTAGTTCCAAACCAACGCAGAGCTCCAATGACGGGACAGAGTCATAGATTGAATCTTCAACCCAGTCTGAGATCAAGAGAGTAGCAACAGCCCAGGAGAATGAACGACGCCTGATCAGTGAGCGTTTGTAGGAGGACTCAGGAGGGGTGGTGATTAGGAGGCGCCCATCAGGTAAGGCTCGTTGACGCCACAGATGACGGTGAGAGGATTCGTCCCGAAAGCAAGATGCGAGAAAGCCAGCCACATCTGCATCCGACGCCAATGAGCCACGAATAGAGACCAAGATACAGTGCTCCGCCAGGTAACCAACCCAACTCAGCGTCGCACGGGAGGGAGGAAGATATAGCTCGATCAATCGAGCTTGGACGCTCCCCAGAGTCAGCAATGCCCTTTGAAGGTGATGCGGCAGTAATCAATGAAGGCGGCCTAGATGTGCAAGTGGGGTTCAACAGGAGGGCAGGGGCAAGGGCCAATGGAGTCACTGCGGGGCGGGAGGAGGATGACGCAGATGGTCTCATAGAAGATGAAGCCGAAGAGAGCACAGATTGACGAGAAACATTGCAGCGATCGGCACGGTGACCACGATGGCGGCAACGGAAGCAGGTGGGGGCATGACATTCAAAATTGTGGTGTCCAAGTTCATAGCAGTTGTAACATCTGCCAGATTTACGCAGAAGCGGGATGTATGCCTGGGCGTCCCATCTCGGGGGAGGAGGTTGAGATGCCGATGGAGAAGGGGAGACAGGGTAGAAAACGGCGGCAGGATTAGGAGGGAGAACATGACGAACAACCTCAGCATAGGTTCGTGAAGCCACCCATCGAGAAGATGAGGGGCCGGGAACCGCCGCGAAGGAGACCCTTTTCCCTGATCGATGATGAGTGACAGTCGTCCAACCAACTTCAGAAGGGTCCGCAGAGAGAACAGGGGATGGGACCAATGAGGAGGGTGGATTCGTCCGCGACATCGTCGGATTCCTGGTGGTGGACTGGTTCATTAATATCATGAAATTTAATTGTTTACAAATAACATATAGGGCTCGCTTGGTTCGAAGACTGCTCATCACAGGACACCAGACAGGGACAAGGACAGGACATCTAATGTCCTGGAACAATAGCTATACCGTGTTTGTTTCGTCAAGAATATGACACGATATTCCGTTCTGTCATGCGTTTATTTCGCTATAACAAAGTATTATATATGACAAATGACTATAACAAAGTAAATTACTTTTAAAATTAATTAATATGTAAAAAAATATTAATATATAGTATCAAATACTTTAATGCAATAAGAAGTTTTAGTTTAACTAATAAGTGTTTAACTAATTTTCAATTAACCTAAAAGTATAACAATATGATAATACCGAAAAATATAAAAATCATACCAAACGATTTCCAATCTGAAATCTGACACCACCATCGCGTTTAGCACGCGAAAATTTACAACTTTGGTATTCACCTCGACTCGATCCGACGATTCTACGATCAAAGGAAAGGGTAATTTTGACAATTGCAACCCTTGTCCTCCGCCCGATTTCGGTGTACCGAGAAATTTTTCGGTACACCAAAATGGGTGGAAATCCTATCCCGGACAAGGAGAAGTCCTTGTCCCGAAGCTTCTTTTGCAAACCAAACGGGGGACATGGGCGGATGTCCAGTCCAGTCCCCCGTTTTTTAACAAACCAAACGGGCCCATAGTAAATAAATTAAACAAAAAACCACATGTGAACAAATTTTGGTTAACAAGCACTTGCGCATATATAGTGAACACATGCAGCCGATGGATCACACGTACTCATGATTCTATTTACTAGCCCGAGCACCCTTTGTCTACTCTTCGACGTCGGCAAGGACAGGGTCATGACACCACTATAATTTTAACTCTAGTCGTGGTCATATCTGAAGACAACATGGTGATGGCATATCCTATATCCTCATCGGAAGGTGATTAGGCGAGCAAAAGTTGACATTGGAGAGAGAGAGAGAGAGAGAGAGAGAGAGAGAGAGAGAGAGAGAGAGAGAGAGAGAGAGAGGCATGCATGCACACAAGAGAGGAGAGGGTGTCAAGCAAATAGCTAGGATTGTGAAAAGAGGGTTTTGATTTTAGGGGTAATAATAGTATCTTTTTGCAACTTGTTACAAGTGTGTCGTGAATCATACTTGTATTTCGGATACAAACTTTTATGGCAGTCCATATTCGATCCTTAAGAAAACATAAAATTATATGCAGATAGATTGATAAGATTCATAACAATGTGTATGACAGTCCAATGAACTTTGATTTATGGCAGTCCAAATTTGATTCATTCATTTGTTTAGATAACCATGAACATTTGCAAAGTTTAAATAAACATGAACTCAGGCATATACCATTTTTACCGTGCAGAAAAACTATACCATTGATGGAAATTTACGTACCTGAATATTGTAACCATCAAACTTATTAGAGGTAGACTGAGATTATTCCTACTTAATATCCCTATATAGTTTAAAAAACAGAAAGAAATCAATGTGATCAGCTGCACTTCAGTTTATGAACAATGAACTGGGGTTGGTTTCAGAATTCCTATAAATTGATCACAATTGAAGCGTTTGCTGCCATTGTTGATTCCAAAAGAGAATTATGCCACAACAAAAGGCAAACTACAACATCAAATTTAAGCTAAATGATGGGTCTCAAGTTCATTTATCCTCTATCCATCCATGAAAAATTAAATTATAACGGAAGTGTAGCTTCAATTTGTTCTTCGAAAACTTGATGATGGATCAGTTGGCATTGAGCTTGACATAATTATCTTCCTCTCAAGTGACAAGAAGCGATTGGATCCTCCTGCGCTTTCAATAGATCTCATGTACTCGGATGCATTGTTCTCAATTATCAGTGCATCCTCCAATTCGCGGACAATGTCAACCATATTCGGTCGGAAATTTCCCATGGGCTCAACGCAGCACGATGCCGTCTCTACAACCCGCCACATTGCTTCTGAATGGTATTGTCCTTTGATACTGGGGTCAACAATTTCTTCAATTCTTGCTTCTCTAATATATGGCTTTGCCTACATCAATGACTTTCGTTAGTACCAACTACCAAGTGATGAACAATGCATTCAGAGGAAGGTAATTATTGAAAAAGTGAGAACATTGTTAAAACACAAGAAGAAATGGTGAAAACCACTTATCATGTCATTTTCTCATGTGGAAAAAAACATGGAGATCTGTAAGTTAAAAATTCTACATGTATGTAGAAGGTCAAAATGTCCAATTAGTTATATTCCTTTCTGCTAGTTCATCCAAGCTTGATCTAGATCATCCTTTGCGACACCAATATGCTGAATAAAGCTATAATGAAAAAGCAAGTATGTATCAGATTAAGTCCATACCCATTCAACTAAGCTCCATTCACTCCTTGGCCTGTGTATGTTCAGGGGCTCTCTCCCTGTTACAATTTCTAGAAGAACCACCCCAAAGCTGAAGACGTCACTTTTTGATGATAACTTTTGTGTTGAGTAATATCTGCAACAACAAAGTAACTTTCAGCTTGTGCTTCACTTGGCTGTCCATAACTTCATAATGAGTGAATATCGTAATCTTGTGCGTGCCAAAATATGTAATCATTTGAGTTAGTAGATGCACAAGAAAACAAGAGAAAATGTTGCTATATATCTATATAAGCATCACATCAGAATATTTAGGAAATCATAAGTACACTTACTCTGGGTCCAAGTATCCAGCAGTTCCTCTTACTTCCAGTGAGGCTCCACTATCTCCTTCTTGTGGTGCATACTTAGAAAACCCTAGATCAGCCACTTTACCACACATGCTATGATCCAAAAGAATGTTGCTTGACTTCACATCTCTATGTATGATGCATCTCTCAGAGAAAGTGTGCAGATACATCAAGCCTAATTTGTGTAAAGGAATAATAATATATCAACTAATGTTACTGGGAAATTCACACGTGATTTTTACATGTGAAATTGTTGGAATATAACTCAATGCATAACAGTGTTCCTTACAAATGATAAACTATCAAAATATAAGTTACATATCTATGTTAGACTAACTTAAGACATGAATTGTCTGAGTCAAACCAAAAGTATTTGAACTTCATTTGCCCATTGAAACAGTTTCTCCAGTTGCTACATTTAAGAAACAACAGTCATTACTTATTCGTTGGTCAGTTTCAAGAACTAGTCCTACATTGTTTCTCTATACTAGTAACTTAATGATCCCTGACAATTTCATCCCTTGCTCCATTTCGTATTCTATTACATAAGCAAATCAAGCCCCTGCATTTATTTGTGTATGCAAACAGGGCATCAATGTTCTCCTGATTTCAATAGCTTCCAAGCATTTCAATTCTTGCCATTGCAAAACTAATGTTACATTCTGCTTACGAGTTAACGAACATGATTTCATGCTTCTGTTCTCTATCACTATCAAATATATTTAATAGGGTTTAGGTTTTACGGTGTATAGAGGAACCCAAAATCTAATTGCATGTAAGCATTTTTGTAAAAACTATAACTGGCAGAATACAGAATCTAATTGCATGTAAGCATTTTGTAAAAACTATAACTGGCAGAATACAGATTAGGCAGAAATATCAATTCTCAATACATCATTTTTTCCAGACAATAATCCTCTTGTTGGAAGGCTAGGTAGTATGCATAGTAAAGCATTAAAGTTCAGAAGATGTGCACTTCTTTCCAAAATTTAGGAAGGAATTACTTATGCAATAACGTGCGCAAAAAAATGTACTAATTGCTAAATTTGCTTATAGCCTACATCGGACAAAGAAAATTTGGACGATGATGCTTGCCTTTTGCAGCACCAAGCACAATAGAGAGTCTAGTTGGCCAATCAAGAATCTTCCTCTTTGCTGCTTCCCCTATAAATTGAGCTTTAGTTTAGTAAAAGAGAAAAGTATACTGGGAGAAGGAAAACTTTGTGTTTTCCACAAAAATAATACCATATAGTCGATCTTGTAGTGAACCATTTGACATGAAGGGGTAGACAAGAATTTGTTGATCATTTTCAGAGCAGTAGCCAAGAAGTGGTACCAAATTTTCATGCCTAATAGTTGAAAGAAGATTTACCTGTAAAAAAGTGAAAATAACATATGAGTAGAGAAACTTAATTTTGTTTTATGTATTCGCTACAAAAAGCATAGAAACTACTGAAACTGAGTCTTTAGCAGGATTAGGACATCATTGACAAAATCTTGGGCATTAGCCATTGTGGCAACTTTCAGGTAATACAGATTAAGTTCCACTATAGCAATCTTTTCTCAAAACATATGGCATATAACTTCTAAGCTATGAGAATCCAACTTCTGGGAGTACTATGCATATACAGCAAACAATGATGAAAGAAAAAGTGCCAGTTAGATTCAGTAAAACCATGCATTTCTAAGAAAGCTTATAGTACAGGTCAAAAATTTCACAAAATACTGATAAGTATTTTACCTCATTATTAAATTCACGGGTTCCCTGAGTTGATGTGGCTGATCGAACCTTTACAGCCACTTCTTCACCATTTGGAAGAATGCCGCGGTAAACAGATCCAAATCCACCCTCACCAATCAAGGTTTTGTAGTTACATGTGGCACTTTCTATGTATTTGATAGAAAATTGCTGTACTACCAGACTCGTTGAAAGGTCCTGAATACTAGAGTCTGAGAAAACTACATCTGCATGTTTACAAAAGAAAAGCTCAAAATCATGAAAGATGTTATATATACAAAAAGAAACTTTTCAATATGTATCCCATATGATTCACATCAAGTCTTTTAAGTATTACCCTAGATAAAAAAATTTGGCAACCTGTAGAATTGGTAGAGCACTAAGACATCCTGCAGTGTATCAACCTGCTTGGTTCTAAATCTCATACATCATAACTCAGTATGGGCAAAACTTAGAAACTGCTTAGGTGGCACATAGCAGTCTAACTAACAAATGATTGGTACCATCCATGAGGGTGCAACATATTATTTTTATTTTTATTTTTATTTTTTTGCTCATACTACTGAATACGGTTTGCTATATCATGCAGTACTTAGGCCAGATTGGTCATGGTACCAGCACAATATCTTAAACATGGTCTACTTCCTACAGCCCAATATCATCTAAGAAATAAACAACAAGAAATAAGTGGTACTCCAACAGAGTACTAGATGCATGTTTCCACAAAATTGTGACAGCAAGATATCAATTATGCATCCATATGGACAGTTATATGGTGATTAATGCATATCAATATGACTACTATAAAAGAAAATTAACAAACTTTATTTGGAAAAAATGAATAAATAATTGAATTTTCGGCAGTTGTTTCACCTCATTTTCATGCTACAAGTTTTAAATTCCATAAATTTATTCAATTCATTCACAAAGCAGCAAAAATAATAGAAACAAGATACTATTGTAAGAAGAAATTGAATTCAAATAATCAAAAACCAGAATTAAGTGTCCACAACTATCATACATTATTGATATGCCATCACCATCAAAGACTTGACTTGATAGATCTTTGGTTATTCATGGTGTATAAGGTGAGAAACCAACTACTACGTATTTGTTTCGACCATATGGCAACATAATGCAATTTCATCTTGCTTTTAGTTCCTGGCCAAGAAAATTTTTAGAAAAATAGAGGCCTTCTAAGATTTCTAGAGAATAATTTAACAAGTATGGTATCCAGTTCTATGTTTCTCTACGTTATATGTTTGTATGAAAACTAGAAATAACTCTCCCTTATTACATCATTCTGTTAAAGGAAAAAAATAAGATAACTAAGGTCAACATCACAGCATGAATCCATTGATTTCATACAGATTAACTGAAAGATATTAGGGGTTTGGGTGTTATAAAGACTGTCCAAAAAGAAGGTTAGATACTGGAAATAAATATATACAGTCAATAGGTTTGATGCATTCTACTGTACAGATCATTATAAAATACCTTGGGATTTACTGTCACATAGATTAGTAAGATCGATTCTTCTCTATACAAATATTAATATATTATAGTTTTATGTTTTATTTATAGATATGATACTGTTGAAATACCATAATAACAAGTAGTAGTTGCTATACTGCTCAGAAAAAATACTAGAAGTTGAAAAAAATAGCACATATTAATAGGCCCATTAAAAGGCCAAATGAAAATTTTCTCAAGTAAAATTAATGGTAAGAAAAATCTTTGTATAATCGTATTTGAGCAATCTTTTTACCCACTGCATATAAATGTATTCTAAGATGCTAAGAGTTTAGACATACTTGTAATGTCGAGGTGAACATTTTTTTCTGAATGACGAGCACGTTTGTAGAAGCAATTGAAAATAATTCCAAGTGCAACAGTCAAGGAAAGAGATCCTCCAGCTCCTACCAAGTAGATAGTTTTTTGAGAACTTGTTCCAGAAGAATTTCTACTGGCACAGTTTCCAGAACTGAAGAGATCAAAGTTGAGACAAACATCTCAGATGAAATAGTCACAGCAAACATCATTCAGCAAAATTTGTATACCTTATTGTAAGATTTCTTCTTGATAAACGTGTTGGAATTTGATTGCTTAATTGTGGATTGCAGTTTATGAACCTGAAATTAGAAAATACATATACAAGATGGAAAGAGAGGACAAGAGTTATGGGTGAAAGAACTCGATAATTTGCAACTGTAAGAGTGATAAATGATTAAACAAACATCCAAAGCAGAGACATCATACTTAAAATAGCAACAAAATAAAGAAATAAGAAACATACAATTTTGACAAATGGTCAAGTGACTCAAAAGATTCTGGAATGGACTCTGTGAAGTTATTATCATTCAAATACCTGCATATAGAATTAAAGAATGTACAGAGATGAGGAAAATTCAAATCTAATTATACAATGACTCGTGGCTCAGGAAGTGAGACATACAGCTCCCTTAGCTCTGATAAGTCGCCAATGGATACAGGAACTGGCCCTTGAAAATTATTTGATGAGAGATTCCTAAAATAAAATCAGATGTCTTAGCATGCTGTATATGCTGGCATCATAATAATGCTATAGTAGCGAAAAACCAAGAATCACAAAACGTCAGTAGTAAGTATAGAATCAAAATGATTAAGTGAATATTGAGATTCCAACTGTTTGAAACTTTGAATGGTGAAGACACTTACAGCTTTGTAATAGTTGATGTATGGTTTAAGATTTGACAAGTAAAACCTTCCCAAGGAGAAGGGAAGCATGGGTCCCCAGACCATTTCTCCAAAATTTTGTTTCCTTGGTTCCACAATAGAAGCTCATTTTTAAGCCTCTCTGCTACATCCACTACAGAAGTTTCTGTTCTCAAAACCAAAAAAGGAGCAAGAAGTAAATGCCTAGCTAAGGTACAACCAACTAGATCAAATCCTACGCTTTAATAGTTCAAAAAGTTATACTTAGATGCAGTATTGAAGATTAATGTTAATATTTCTGGTATAATTTAACCATAGGGTGTGAACAATTTGCTGAAGAAACTCCAAAGGATGAGAAAGAAGCATGTCTTGACCAATTCAAACAATATGTGAAAAGTTACTCCTTAGTGCACCAACCAAACACACAAAAAAGAACAAGATTTATGTGAAGCAATTTTTTATGTAAAATTTAAACAATAGAAGCCTAGAAGGTGAACTTTTTCCACGGATCAAGAAAAAAGGATTGAGCCTGATAAACATCAACTACCTTTCCAGTTTAGCTAAAGTTGTATTGATGCCTTGACTATTGATCTTGAAGGAAAAAATGGAATGGATACTCCCATAAAGATCAGAAAGAATTCATCTTTATCTCAAGTAGGAATCTTGTATGAAGCATAGACAATGTCATAAAACACCTTGAGCATGCTAGATTATTAGACAATGTATCCAACTATTGGAATTTGGAAATACTCAACACGGAGACAGTACCATAACCAGCTTGCACTATATTGTGCCATACCAAGGTATATGAATAGTAAGAAAGAATACTTTCTCACACGAGGAGACTGGTGCAGGGTAGGCATACAAGATTTCTTTCTTCGGTTTTAAAAAACTAGTTGAAAGAGTTTCTAAGATGTTGAGCTTTATTGATGTAGAACAATCATATTAGTGTGAGGATCTATTCTTGTTTGGGTTAGGAACTTAGGATTTAATCATAATTAGATAAATGTTGAAAGTACTATATTCTTCTTTCTTTGGTCAAAGAATTGTATTATTTTCAACCATAATGAAATTGTGTAGATTCAATGTATTTGTGAGATATAGGATCCTATACAATTGAATTACAATATTCAGGAAGGAATAGATCAATTATTTTTATGATAATAAAAATGTCTCAACTCTTGGCTTATTTGAAACATCTTTGGTAAGAATAACTTGAACTGAACAGCTATGCACGTCCCATCACCTTAAAGAAGGCTCAGATCCTGTCAAAATCAAATGAGAATTCCTAGGATAAATAGGTTCCTCAAGTCCTTCCGTTCTACCAAAGAAAAATACTATGGAGCCACGCTCCATGGGAATTCCCGCATAGGAGCAAACCTAGCATTATTAAGAGTGAACCTAGAGTATGAAGTGTTAGGTTCACTCTTACACAATGCAAGTTCATTTCTACTTTAGGTTCAGTCTTAATAATGCAATGCTGGTTCACTCTTAATAATGGTAGGCTCGCTCCTATGCAGAGCACCGGGCTCCATGGTAGTTAGGGAAGTCATCAATAAGACTTCCATGTTGTAGTTTCTGGATTTCTTCTCGTGGAGTAAAGAAATCCACAGAGTCAAGCAGACATTGTCTCTCCCAAGAACTAACGTGCAGCAACACCACCCGTCCAATCATTTTTCTTTTTTGAGCACCAATTTCAACCAAATAAAGCAAGAACATTTAAGTCATAATTTAGACAACTAAAGAGACTTTACTATCTTCCAAGATAAACAGCTTCTAAATTGCATTACACATCAAATTCAAAAATCCCTAAATTCCCAGTTGAAAAAGCAGCGCCTCACTTCACCAATATTAACTTCGAACCAAAAGAACAATTCCATATTATCATAGTCCATAATGAAATGTAGATTCATCGCCTTCAATAATTTTCTTAAGCCTTGACAAAAGCATCAGAAAATCCTACCTACAAGCGACTAAACCAGGGATCAATGAAGAAGTCAGTTACATGAAAGTTTCCAAATTTGTGCAACTATATGACGCCAAAGAAGAATCTTTATATCGAGCAATGATTGAAGGAGGGATGATCGATTACCTTGCTGACCAAATACTTGCTCAAGTAGCATAAAGAGAATGAAACATGAGATCGTCATGGCTGGACCCGGATGCGGTCATCGCCGGCGTCCGGCCCAAATTCCATACTATCCTATGACGCGATGCGAGTCCGCGCAGAGTCGGGGCCGAATTCTCTCGCAGCGATGACCTAGTTCTCTGGTCGTCGCCGAGGATTCCCACTTCCCCAAAGCAATCGAAGGTCCGCGCAAGAGGCCAACGGCAACAGAATAGAATAGAGTATAGAGTAGGAGCGGGGAACGGGTCTTTTTCTTGTTGTTTATTGTTCAGGTGGTCAAACGCATAGGAAAAGCTGTCAAGTGCTTCGCGCGGCATTGAGTCAGTGAAATGACAATTGTGCCCTCGAGAATAAAACCTTTTCGCCCGCATTGCACGACACTGGGGATTCCCATCTCTCGTTGCTGCTCTCCTCTCTGCCGTGTCGTCGCCGTCGTCAAAAGGTAACCCCTGTCCCTCTCTCTTTCCGTCGTCGTCTCTCCCTGTCGCTCACTCTCCCCTTCTTCCTCTTCCTCTCCGTCTCCCTTCTCTTTCTCTCCGCCCGTGAAATCGTCTGTCTTCCCTCTCCCATTTGTCATGCCGGAGAAATGGGGAGAGAGAACTGTGGAATCGCCATACTGTCCATCTCTCCGCCTCTCTCGGCATGTCTTCTCTCCCTCTCTATCTTATAGGTAACCCCTTCCACGCTCTCTCTCTCTATAAACCCAATCTCTGCTAGGGTTTTCCAAATTTAGGAAGGTCGGGATGAGATCTTTTCTTGAGTGAGTGGTGATTAGTTTTAAATGATTTTTTTTTGTGCGTTTGCAGCTCTGCCGTAGAAATTGCAGCCATATCAACTCCTTCAAAAGGACAGGTGATTTCCCTTGATTCATATTGCTGTAATATATGAAATTAATTGATGATTGAAGATGCTCATATTGAACTGTAATATATTGCTGACGAACTGAAATTGTGGATGCATTCTTATGTTTTTGTTTCACTGATTTGGTTGAGGGTGTAATTGATTTAAGTGTCACTGAAATTGTGGATGCATTTATGTTTTTATGTAACTGATCTTGTGCATCTATCAAATGCCTCCATTTTTTCTTGTTGAATTTAGATGTATGTCTATGTTTATATGTAACTGATCTTAGCTTACAATATACTTTCGGGTTCTGCTCCAGAATGTTTAGCTAGTTATAAGAAGAATGATGTTTAGCTAGTTATAAGGTAGAATGATGCTCTGTTATCAATATGATCATGGTACTCATATATTGCAACATAGACAGAGGAATACACAGATTGGAACTCTTACTACCATGCTTTGTGATCAATATTGGCTTGCCTAACACTCAATTCAACTCAAGAGGGATGGCTTCTAAAGCTTTCCCACGTCGATACCTCTCCCCTTTCCCTTGCAAGCAAAACCATACCTGCAGCAGCCTTCTCTCAGTCCATACTCCATAGAGCAGCTGAGCAACACAGTCCACTATTTCAGACCATTTGATTTTTATCAATTTATGCATTTCTAATACTGCAAAGTTTACCTGTTTGACTAGACTGTTTTTAGTATAAAAATAGAGAAAATCATCCAATGTTGCAGACTTGCAGTTGTTGTTAATCTTTGCATTATTTAATGGGTTAAATAGTAGTTGTAGCTAATAGGTTACAAGTTATCTATAGAGGACCATAGTTCCACACTTTCTGGACAACCTCAATCACTAAGGTGAAGATACAGACTTTGCTTATTACAGAAAAATACCAGTTTCAACATAGTTTTTGTTTGAAGATTGTTATAGAAGCAATTGATTGGTATTTGTTGCCCTAGCAATTAGCATTAAAGGTGCATATGATTAGTGTTGTTTTCATGTCTATGAGCCCTTTCTGGTTAAACTGCATTTCCATGGTGAAGCATCTCCTTAGCAGTAGTGGGACAAATATGATATCTGCTTGTCAATTATTTGTTCTTGTTCATCCCAGGAAAGCTTCATTTCCAGCAGTATGCTATAAGGTGTTAATCATTTCTACTTGTTTTTATTCCTTGTACAGTCAACTCCACTACACTTCTCACTGCCCTTCTACAGTCAAACACATCTATCTTCTAAATAAGCCCTAGCATGTACCCTATGATGAATAAAACTTGACAGATTGACAAGTTGACATGAAAAATGGCACTAGAAATCCATCCATGTATCTTTCTTCTATCCTTCTGGCAACATATACATGTAATTTTGTTTTTGTCAAGCTGGACTAATCAAGTACTAAATTGCTTCCTTTATCTTCTGTGACATCATTGTTGTTTTTCTGTAAAACTATACCTACCTCACGGAACTAAAAAAGAAAGGAGTTCTATAGTAAATCTTAATTGGCCAAATTATGACACATTGGGCATAATATTATAGAACACATTGTATGAATGCCCACTTGCACCCTTAAGTTGATCAACAAAACCATCGGGAGTTGTTTTGACGCGAATACCCACTTGCACCCGACAGTGGATTTCCCAAAGGGAAGAAGAACAAGCTCCCATGTCCCATTCAAGTGTAATGTAGTCATCTCATTAATCAAGCGCCAACTCTGATATAATGTCAAATTTGATTGGATGACCAACTTTTCCAAAAGCTTAAGCGGTTAGGAAAGAAATCAATCTATGTATTTATATTTTTAACACTCCTCACTTGTGGACGGGTAAACTTGAAGAGTCTGACTAAGCCTGACTAAGCCCAACACGTGGATCGACTTAATTGAGGTGGGAGGTAATTTTCGTTTTTAAATACCGACGTTAGGCGGATTCGAACTCAACACTTGCTACTCTGGTACCATGATGAAACAGGGAATTGGTATCACCATATTCCCCTAATTTCCAATATTTACATAAAATAAACCCTTTTATGCATAAGTCCCTAACTATATATAATTTACACAAAAGTACTCAACCAACAATTTATAAAAGAAAACAATGTTATTGACAAACTGTTAAAAAAAATGAGATCTCCTTGTTTATTCTTCAATAGCAAACAGAAGAATAGGCATTTATTAGGGTCTATTTACCAAACTAAACCAATTTATAATCCTATTACAAAAGTGCTATAGGAAGTATGTATGTTGAGTCAGATTACAAGTAACTATTCCAGGCTTATAGTTGAGTCAGGGGTGTCAACTTTTGCATACAATTGTTTTATATTTCAATATTTCATATGGTAGGCAATTAAAGATGTATAATATATGTGTATTCTTCTGTTTTCCATTGAAGAATAAACAATGAGATTGCATTTTCTTAAAACAGTTTGTCAATAAATTGTTTTCTTTTAGAAATGCAAGTCTAATAGTTTATTGAAAATTACCATGTATGGTACTTCCCCAGAGACTTCCTTGGTTTTTCAAACTTTGGCCTTAAAGCATGCATTTTGGTGGTTGTTCCCTTATCATTGCCTCCTTGATGTCTTATGCAATATTTCTTTTTTGTTTGGTGTTGTCTGATAACAATGATTCTTGTTGTAATGGCTAATCTCAATTCTGATAACTTGATTATTGATTTGATCATAAAGATACAAGGTACACAGCCCACATACCACAATCCAGATGCTTTACCTAATTATTCATGAAATGTGTTCCTAGCCTGGCCAAATCTTCCTGTCCCGTAATCTTCTCATTTTTTCTTTATTGTAAATATAATCTCTCCGAGAAACCTCATGATTTTTCTTCCATCTGTACTAGTTATCCTGCTTAAGAAGAAAGCTGATATATTGATTCTGGAGGAGCTATGCTATGTTCATTTTTTGTCTCACTTGACATGGATTTGACCAAATCTTTTCTTTTCACCTGATTATCTGATGGTTAATTTTAAATATCACATTCTTCGAAAAAAATAAAGATAAGTATTGTTATCTTGCATGCCACTTGTTTGATGGGTGATTCTGAAGGCATTGGTCTGTCCGAGTGCTTAAGTGACTCCTTTTGGTAGCATTCTAGCTAAATATTTTATATGTCTAATCTAAATTTTACTCTGAAGATCTTCGGCGTGTCCATTGGTGGGCTTGATTTTGAGTATAGATATAGTTTTAACACAGTTCTTTTGCTTTATTATTCAGTTTAGTTTCTTTGGTGATAAGACGTCTTGAGAATAAATATGTTGACAAAATCAGTTATTCATTCTGGTCTGATTTCTTCTGTAATTTGGACGTGGATTAGTTTTACTCTAAACAATTTGATGTTTTAGTTATTATGTGGGAAAGCTGTATGTGACAGTGTATACCTTTTGTTATTTCCTTCCTAAGCAATACGAGTGACCAGAGTATGAGACAGGAAAAAACATATGCTTGAAGGGGGTAAGAGTATTTTTCATTAATGATTAATCCTCACTAGACTAACATTTGGCATTAGTCTTATCCATTTGGCCACACTTCTCTTTCTTTAGGTTACATGAAAAAAAAAGAATCAGTCTTACAATCTAACATGAGAATGATCATTGATTTGTTCCTGTACTAAGAGATATCTAGATTTTCCTCCTAATTTCCTTGGATACATTAAATGTATGGTATTGTCATTTGAAGATCAAGTTTGAACTGCATTGGAATTTTTATCTCAATTTAACACCATAACGCTAGAATGGGAATATGTAAGGAAGAAAAAACCATAGTTTTTTTTGTGTTCCATTAGTTTGACCACCTCTGCTTTTCTGAATATTTTTTATTGTATTACAGTAACAATGAGTCGCCTTCCACCATTACCGCAAAAGAGGCCACATCCTGATTCACAGGCCCAACCTCCTTCACTCTCTGAACCTGAGCGGAAACTCTACGAATTGATCAAGAGCAGAACAAACATGGGGATTTGGACAGCGGACATGAAAAAAGAGACAGGTCTTCAGAATAATGTTGTTACCAAGTCCCTCAAGTTACTACAGAACAAGAACCTCATAAAAGATGTTGTCAATGTTCACAATAAAGGAAGAAAATATTACATGGCTGTCGAGTTTGAACCATCAAAGGAAGTGTCTGGCGGTTCATGGTATGCTGATGGGAACCTCGACACAGACTTCATTAATATTTTGAGGAGAATGTGTGTGAAGCATATTGAAGAGCGCAAGGTTGCAACTATTGAGGATGTATGGAAAGCCATCGTGGCCTCCCGAGTACTGAAAGTGGAATGCAGTATGCAGCAGATACTGGAGATTGTTCGTGCACTGGCTTTGGACAAGGAGATTGAGGAGTTGAAGAGCACTGGAGTAGGAGAGTTCTCTAATGTCCAAGCAGGAAAGATTTGCTATAGGAGTTTGAGAGGTAATCAAGTTGCCCGAGCTGGTTACTTATCAACGATTCCTTGTGGAGTGTGTCCTCGGATCAGCGAATGCACACCGGATGGGGTTATATCACCAAAGACCTGTGTCTACTACAATAAATGGCTCAAATTGGATTTCTAAATTTAAACTGGTTGTTTCATCAGGTGACCTGAAACCTTGATGAGTTCAAATTTTTCACTTTTTCCCTCTTGGCTTATGTTTATAATCTTAATTTTTCTTTCTTCTTCCATGTGGTTGGATGAAATATTAATTGCTAAAAAGCTTTATCTGTTAAATTGCTAAAATCTTAATCTACTATTAGAAGATATTGTTTCTTGTCTCTGAGATTGAAATCATAATACTAGTATAGAAATTTGCAAAACAGTTAAATTTAATGAGAGTAGAATAAAAATAAAATTTGGTGGCTCTATAATTTTGTTCTTTCTCTGATGCCAAATACAAAGACAAGTGTTCGAAAGAGATTATAATGTAGTTGAATTATAATTATTATGATGTGTCTTCGAGTATTTCAAGTATGCTGAGTTGTCTCCATTCTTGTACTTACGTAAAATGACAATTGTTGTTCCTTGACCTTAACTGTCTTCGAAATTTTAAATTCAGACCTAAAAGATAACAATACTTTTTCTTAACAAATGCACACCTCAGTCTCCAATTAGAAATAAATTCAGGGGTTTATTATAAAGATTTATTAGGTTGGATTAATGAAGTCGCAGTGGAGGTTATTCTAATATGCACGTGACTTGTGCAGGGAAATGAAAAATAATTTTTTAGAGCAAAATCCACGATGGTAAATGAAAAATAATTATGATGTGAATGGTGATAAGACAGTTGAAGATATGTATACCGCGTCATTAATTTAGTATCAAATATATTAATTTAATATTTATGTAAATTAATAGTTGCTAGATATTTTTGTTACAAAATTAAGTTTTAGATAGATTCGTTAAAGCAAAAAAAAAGAAAAGGATTTAATAATGTAAATAACTATTATTTTCTTATCATATCTTATTGTTTGATCCAATCAACTCACACCTTTCAACGACGAGTTCTACAACAGAGACAAGCTATTGTGGATAGGTAGTACAAGTGAGTGCTTACCCGATAGCTAAAAATGCAGTTGTTGATGTACTACCATTAATAACGGAATTAGCGATGATAAAAATTCTCATCGCATTAAATTATCATCAACAAAACTTTGCCAATAATTTTTTTTAAAAAAAATCTTACTCTGGAGGTCAAATTGCATCCAAGGAACTGGGTTGAGAAGGCAGCGGACCATTGGTCATGCACTTCTCCCAAAACTTTACCAACAATTGAAAAATGTCATTGCTATTTTAAAAAATATCGATGGCTATTTAAATACCATGAGCCACGGTAATTCTAATTTGATAAGTGATAGCTAAGTGTAGCTGCTAACGAGTCAACACAAGTTATGACATGGCCTAACATAGTGGCAATAGATTATTTAGTTGGTGATGTTAGCTGCTTTCAAAGCAATCCCAAATTACTAAGGGTCATTTGATTGCTCGCAAGTGTAAATGCTATAAAATTTATTTACATACAAAAATAAATGCTTGCTGATAGATTTAGCAGCCTACCGTTTGGTTGTCCGCAAGTAGAGTTGCAACTTCTATTTG
This sequence comes from Canna indica, assembly GCA_034359265.1. Lineage (NCBI taxonomy): Eukaryota > Viridiplantae > Streptophyta > Magnoliopsida > Zingiberales > Cannaceae > Canna > Canna indica. The sequence goes on along the minus strand of CP136890.1, from coordinate 65,333,165 downwards.
CAAGCGTTTGATTGACCGCTAATGAAAATTGCAATTATATTTGAAACTTGCATCTTACGAATTTTTTTCGATCTGACCGGGCACGAATTTTTCAGGGCCGGGTCGGACACGATTTTTGTTGGGTTGGGCCGAGCCGGGCCATGCACGAATTTTTCCAGGCCGAGCCGGACATGAATTTTTTCGAGCCTGGTCGGGCTCAAATTTTTTTCAGGCTGGGCCGGGTACAAATTTTTTTAGGTTGGATCGGGCACGAATTTTTTCGAGCTGAGTCGGCACGAATTTTTTCGAGTCGGGCCGAGACAGGCCGGGCCGTGCACGAATTTTTTCGAGCTGGTACGTGCATAAATTTTTCGGGCCGGGCCGAGCAGGGCACGAATTTTCCAGGGTCAGGTTGGGCACGAATTTTTTCGGGCCGAGTCGGGCCGGGCCATGCATGATTTTTTTCAGGTTGGGCATAGGCACGAATTTTTTCGAGCCGGGTCGGGCACGATTTTTTTTTGGGTCGGGCCAACCGGGCCGGGACGGGCCAGGCAGTTCCATGCACTAATTATTCTAGGCTGGACCGGGCCGAGCATAATTTTTTTCGGGACGGGCTGGGCGGGCACAAATTTTTCTGATCCTGGCCGGGCCGAATTTTTCCGGGCTAGGTCGGGCACGAATTTTTTCGGGATTGGGCCGGGACAGGCCTGGCCGTGCACGAATTTTTCCGAGTCTGGCCGGGCTGGGCACTAATTTTTTCGGGCTGGGTCGGACACTAATTTTTTCGGATCAGGCTGGGCACGATTCTTTTTCGGTTGGGTCGAGTCGCACTTGACACAAATTTTTTCAAGCCGGGCCTTGCACGAATTTTTTCAAGCCGGGCTGAAAACTTAGACCCGATACGATTTGTCAAACCTAGTCTGATAAATTGATAATTTTAATTTTTATATAATACTAAAAATCTATTAAAAAAATTTATCAAACAACATCAGATCTAAAATTTGACACTACCATCGCGTTCAGCGCGCAAAAACCCATTTTGATATTTATCCAGTCTCCATCCGCTGATTCTAAGTCGCCCAAATTAATTATTTTTTAATACTTAAATTATTATATTTGCAACCCGCAATCTTGTATTGCGGGCTTTTTGGGCTGCAATTTTATTTGCAGCCCGCAAATGATATTAAAAATACAAGTTGCAACTAATAAATACTGCAAAATACTTTTGTGATCAACTAAACAAATTTGTTATCTAAATATTACAACTAGAGTTACAGCATTTACACTTGCGGGCAACCAAATGCCCCTAAATGTAGGGGAAGTTGTTTATGAATTACTAAGAGTTGCTAATAAATCGTTGTATTGTGGGGGTAAAAAGTTTACTAATTTATTGATCATAACCAAATTGATAAATTGCAAGACAAATTATAATATAAGTTATACAGGCTAGAATGGTCTTATGACATTGTTCCATACAATGATACCAAAGGATAATAAGTTAGAGTCAATTTTGTTATAAGACTAAGAGTTCGTTCGTTTCGCAAACAATTAAGTACATAACAGACTAGTGAGTACAGTATAACGTTGTACAGGACAACATAACAAATAGTCTCATGTTGGTTTTCGCATGGTACTGGACATCAAATCTAGTACAATCATATGTTCGCTTCGTATTATCACAGGACACTACAACAAACCACTTATGTTTCGACGTCAAAACAAGAAAGCATTTCGACGCTAGCAGCAGTAAAAAATGACATATTGACGTAAAAAATTGACGAAAGCAAGTGGAAAATAACGAGAGCTGAAACGAACATTTCGACGTCTACTTAGACATCGAAATGTTCGATATATCGACGTCTACTTAGACATCTAAATGTTCGACATATCGACGCTTGCTGATAGGTGTCAGCAGGCATCGATATGAACATAGCGACGTCTAATGACATACGTCGAATTTTTTTTGAAAAAAATAAAAGTTTGCATATCGACGTCTATTAAGGCATCGATACGCATATATATATATATATATATATATATATAAAAATCAGAGCTGCCGTCGCCATACGCGGAACCCGTGCAGCGAAAATCGAACAGGCACGCCATTCTGGATAACGCGTCTGCTCGACTTCCGCTCCACGGCGAAAGTCGAGGCACGAGCGGATAGTGCCGGTCGATGTCCGCCACGCGGCGAACATCGACCGGGCGTGAGACCGCGCCGCTCGGTATCCACCGCGTGGCGGACATCGAGCGACCGCGATTGCACGTCCGCTCGATTTCCGCCGCACGCGGATTTCCATTTCCGTGTGCGGTGGAATAAGAGCAGCGCCTCTCCTCGCCGCTCGATTCTCCGCCGCATGGCGGAGATCGAGCGGCAGTGAAATCATGCCCGCTCGATTTTCGCCACGCGGTAGAATCGAGCAGCGCGATGGTGCTGTTAAAAAATTAAAAAAATATAGATTAAAACAATAATAATTTTTAAAAACTTTGATATAAATAAAAGTTAAAAAAATTTACCAACCTGATAAAATATTTGATATCTTGAATGAATTTTATAACCTATAAAATAAAAGAAAAAAATATTAGTGAAAAAATAAATAAGTATAGAAAAAAATAGATGAAGAGAAGATAGAAGAAAGGTGAGGAGAAAGAAGGGGAAGAAAAAAATTAATAAGGTGGAGGTATAAATAGAAAAAATATAAAAATATAATTATTTTTTTTAAAAAAAAGGAGCAGGAGGCAGGGAAATCACTCGCTTACCCACGCCGACAGGCGCCGAAATATTTCGGCGCCTCTGGCAGCAGTCGCCAAATTTTTTTGGCGTTTGCTATGGCGTCGAAATTTATATTGTTCTCAAGCGTTGAAATTTTTTTGACGCCTATAAGAGACATCAAATTTATCGTATTAAAATTTTTTAATAGCTTAACATTTCGACGCCTATAGTAAGCGTCGAATATTTGATGTCGATATATAAGGATTTTGTTATAGTGAGATAAGATATATAATTTGACAAAAATACCCTTTATATTATTTCTTGTTCATTTCATTATACAAAACAGACTGGATAAGATTATAAATTATTATAATAATAAAATATTTATTTTAATTAACACAATAGTTATAAATCCAATTAATAAATGGATAAATATAATAAAACATATTATTACACCTGCACATGATTAATTAAACAGTAGCTTGATGCATGTTCCAATACTTAACGGTATTTTTGGATAATTAATTAAATAGCATGCAAATATTTCTATAGTATTCACTTGTTAGCATGCATCAAAAAGTAATACGATGCATAAATCAAGGATTTACTACATTTTCATCCGCTAGCATGCATCTAAAATAAAAATGTTAATCCTACATCGTTGCTACAGTATTTATCATTCCGCATTCATCCTACATTGTTCATCAGGATGATGTATCGCGACATCCAAGACGGTGCGGTGTCATCAGCAATTGACGCCGCACATCAGGCATCAGGATGATGTCGCGGCCTGTGTGCCAACAGGCCGGGCCGCGACATCCAAGTCCTAAGATGATGCGGTGTCATCAGCAATTAGTCGCGGCGTCATCAACAATTGACGCCGCGGCAAATTACTGATGTCATGGCATGCGACATCAAGATGATGTCGTGGCATGCGACATCAAGATGATGTCGCGGCAAATTGGATGTCACCAGGCCGCGACATCCAAGACACTGCAGCGTCATCAGCAATTGACGCCGCAACATCAATTGTCAATGACGCCGCGCATCAGGCATCAAGATGATGTCGCAGCCTGTATGCTACACAGGCCGTGACATCCAAGTCCCAAGACGATGTGGCGTCATCAGCAATTAGTTGCGGCGTCATCAACAATTGACGCCGCGGCAAATTGCTGATGTCGCGGCAAATTGGATGTCGTCAGGCCACGACATCCAAGACGTTGCGACGCCATCATGCATCAGGATGATGTCGCGGCCTGTGTGACGTTGCAAATTAGATGTCGCCAGGCTGCGACATCCAAGACGTTGCGGCGTCATCAGCAATTGACGTTGTGGCATCAATTGCCGATGACGCCACGCATCAAGCATCAGGATGATGTCGCGGCCTGTGTGCCACACAGGCCGCGACATCCAAGTCCCAAGACGATGCGACGTCATCAGCAATTAGTTGTGGCGTCATCAACAATTGACGCCGCGACAAATTGCTGATGTCGTAGCAAATTGGATATCGCCAGGCCACGACATCCAAGACGCTGCGACAAAGTGTCATTGCTGCCAATGACGCACATCGATGACACTGTTGTCGACGTTCTCCTGGGATCGACATCGTTGATGTCGGAGAAGAAAGAGGAGAGGAGAGAACTCACTATTTACTATTTGGTTTCTATATATCTTCGTACGGCACCATGCGACACAATGAATTAGGATGAAAAATAGGATATAAAATATAAAGGATAATGAAGTCATTTTAAGTCTTGTACCAAAGTAACATGCTCTTGTTACTCCAATTTAGAGTAACAAGATCGAAAATGAGCCCGGTGTACTTGATATTTTTATTCTGTATTTGATATTTTTTGTAAACGAACATCGGACAATATATGTTGTTCTTGTACCTTAAAATATTGCGAATCAAACGGACCCTAAGAAATTAACGAAATGACTTGGACGAATAAAAAAAAAAATCGTTTATGTCAGAATAATTGAACTTTGTACTAGAAAGAGTATAAGGATTTGATTCAATGTCTAATTTGTCAATATATTATGATATCGATACTAAGACACATTTATAATTAAGTATTTCTGTTACATAGTGTTTTATAGGATATAATGTATTTTTGATTGGGAAGAATTTAAAGGAATATGTCATAAGAAAGAACTATATATATATTCAAAGTAACAAGTCATATGTATAAGTTGGCTGCATAGATTCTAAATCCTCTTTTGCCATTTCCTTTTACACCCAAGGAATCAATGCTAAAATGCTCATCGCTTAGGTTTGTTGTTAATCTAGGATGACCCGATGATGATCAATTTTTCATATAAAGATATCGAGACAAGTTTCATTCATACACCAAAAATGCTATATTAATCAATCCACTAATATCGATTTTTTAGCAATATTGTAATAAATCTAAAGGTATCAATTTATGATAAAGTAGACAAATTATTGTATAATATGAAACATATATTTGATATCATCATAACTAACACATATGATAAGTGACAAATTGCCTAGAGGGAGTGTTAATTAAAATAACTTAAAAAGCTATAGAGGCGGTTTGTGACAACTTAAAAGTGAAGTCTCTTCCATAAGAGACAATGTCTTTGAAATGAAATGAAATCATTCTTCTCAATCATTGTGCTTTCTTACCAAATCAAATATATGTTTGTAGAGGGTCCACATGCCTAAATTTGATTCCTTCTTCCATTATCTTTATAAGGGGACAGATTAAGACATCTACCAAGTGATAAAGATTTTAAAAAATAGTGTTATGATTTTCTCATACATTATCAGTTAATGCAACCTTCACTTACATTTTTTATTGATAGAATGATATTTAAATACTAAACAAGGACTAAAAAATATTAATACTATTTCTACTCATTTTTATTCACATAATTTTAATTAGTTTATTATTTTGAAAATATGCATTTTTATTACTAAATTAATAAAATATAAAATTCAAAAACTAACTTGATTAATGATATTTTCTTTATTGCCAACAGGAATAGGAAAGAGTCTTCCTAAACTTGAAGTAATAAAATGTCTTTCTTACTTAGAAATAATTTGTTACATGAAACATGTTATCTTTGTTTTGTGTCACCAAGCATATAAAAGAAAACTCAAGTAAGGAAAATTTTAGTACCAAATGCTTCCTTACATATTTCCTTGTATTGGATAATTCTTCTACTATTTTCATTAATGTTGTTATTTTTTTTTCTGCTGTGAAATGAAAATTAGGTCATTATTATTTATTTTTCATCGAATTAGTCTGATAATGATATTATATCAATAATTCATTTTAAAAATTAAAATAATAAAGTTATAGAGTTTTTTGAATTAATTAAGACGCCTAATTATATTAGACAATTAATTTAAATTATGGACATGATAAATATAATTTGTTGAAAGATTTAAGGAAAGAACAGTTTAAGTCTATTTATTAACTAATTAATCTTAGCCTTTGGATTATTTTAAAGACTGTGATTAATCAAGATCGAGGTCACGTTTGGTTGACATGAATGAAATTTTAACAAATAAAAATAAAATAAGAAATAAAAATAGATAAATAATAATATTAAGAACACGTACACCAGCAATAGCATAGTAGAAAATAATTAAAATATATTTATTAATAATATTGAAAATTTATAGAAAATAATGTATAATAATTAATTCTAATTAATAATAAGATGATCAAAATATGAATTAGTGTATTATGTTTTTTATCATATATTAAATTTAAAGAAATAAAAACGGTAGATAAATTTTAAAATAGAGTAAATTATACGGAACCCCTCGACTATAGTCGATGTGTGCAAGATCTACCTAAAACTACCAAGTGTGCACAGAACCTCCCCGACTATATTAGTTGTTCCAATAATTCTCCTCCGTTAGTCCTATATTAGTTCTTCGTCAAAACAATGCTACGTGGCAACATTCTCAACCATCCATCTCATCCGACGATCGTCACTTTTTTCTTCTACCCATTCCTCATCTACCTATACTCATCTCCTTGCCATAGACTCCACTATCGTCGCCGTCGTCGTCACCACCACCATCTCCTTCACCTCCTCAAGAACACAAATCCTGCCGCCCCCCGCCATTGCTGCCTCCTCCTCCTCTTCCATCATCATCACCACCACCACCTCCTCCTTAAGAACACAAATCTAGTCGTCACCGTCGTCACCGCCTCCACCACAACCACCACCACCTCCTCTAGAAGAAGAAGAGGAGGAGGTGGTGGAAGAGGCGGCGACGGGGGAGAAGAGAAGAGAAAGTAAAAGAAGTGGTCGGAGGAGAGTTCTGTGCACGAGAGAATTTTACCGTTACATTACTAACGGATTGACTAACAAAGGAGGATTAGTGGAATAACTAATGTAATAGAGGGGTTTCGTGTCATTTATCATTTTCATTTTATGTCTTGTCATTTACGTTTGAGCAACAGTTCATTTACTCAAATATTGACCCATCCAGTTACCTCACACATATTTTCTGGACTCATTTGTGGGCCAATTTTTGTAGTCAATAAAACTCATGGTATTGTAACGAAGTAGGGAACCTTTCTGTCTGCTTTTATCCAGTGAGAGTGAAGAACACCAACACTGCCGTTCGATACTGAAAGGAGCATACAAAAACCCACAAAATATACCCAAAAAAGAAGACGCTAATCTGGATTTGATCGAAGAGTTTGACGGTTAGGGTCTTCGGGTTTTGTCCTGGGGCATTACTAATAGGTGAATAAAATAATTTTCTGAAACAAATGATAAAAACAAATAAAGCGTCAACCACCGAAAGGCTGCATTTGGTGTGCTGTTGCTATTACTTTTGCTCTCCCTCTTTTGTTCCACGTCTATTTTAAATTGCTTCTCTGCCTTCCTCTCTCGCTTTTGGTTCCGGTCTCTCCCCCATGATCCCATCCCACCTCGTCCTCGTTTTCGATCTCCATTTCGGCGGCTCTGAAGCTTCCCACTCGGCATGGACTTCCGTTAACCTCCTATTCTCCGTTGCAGCCCATAGAAGCAGAAACGGGACTGGTGTGGAGGAGGGAAGTTGGTACACATCGGATTTGTTCATCGGAGCATTGGGAAGTCTCCCGGATGGCTCTCTGTTCTTCATTCTGCTGCAGCAAGTTGTTTAAGAGGTAGTGGTGTTGCTTTGGCTATTTGGATTGTATTCGAGTGAAAATGTTTCATCTTTGGTGCTATTGTGGCTGGATTTTTGTTGGTTCTATGACAAAAAGATTGTGACTTTGGTCTGTAACAGGGAGAAGGGAAAGCAGAATTCCACTGCTTGGAGGGCGTTCTCTTTGAAAGAGCTGCAGTCCGCGACCAACAACTTCAACTACGATAACAAGATCGGCGAAGGGGGATTTGGCAGTGTGTATTGGGGCCAGCTGTGGGATGGATCTCAGGTAATAGGGATTAGCTCTGTTCTTGATGAAACTTCAATTTTGTCAGGCTTCAATGTAAGATCTTCCACGGCGTTCTCTTGTTGGGGTTGATAAGATGTTTTGTGCAAGTTTATTTATTTGGTGGGGGCGACGCTCCGTTTTTCTTCAGAAAAAAAGGGTTTTTTGGCTCAACATTGAATCATCAAAATGATTGAGTTTGGCACGATTTCTTTAGTTATTCAAAAACCATTTTTAGGCTTGACTCGTATCCGAATTATAATTATTTATACCATTTTTAGGCTTGCACCAGTAGGTAATGAATTCTGAAGCAATGTGGGGCCCGAATTGTTGTTGAAACGTGGTTCTCAAGATTCATTGGAGTTGATGTCCAACGACAGGAGTGGACTAGCATAATACATGCTAAATAATGGTGGCGATATGACTCACAAATTACATTTAAGTAGACTGTTTCGCTAATTTATCTGCACCATTCATTCCTCGTGCAGTTATGGTTTTAAAACAATTTTGAAGAAATATATTAGTTTCTTGCTATGTTCTTAGAACAAAAAAAAAACAAAAAAGAGAACACATACGCACACAAGCAAGAATCAAATTACAGAGTGTTTGAAAATTAATCTCATCAGTAGATGAGACCGCATGCATGGTAAATAAGATGGCATGACATGCATCCGCATGTTTCATCAGTATAAATTTACCCATATGTCTAGTCATCCACGTGTTGTTTGCAAATTGATCATTTATATTGCTAAAAAATGATGGGAACTTTCATCTGCGAATCTTTCTATATTGAACCTACCTAATTGCCTATGTTGCTTCAGAGCCTGAAATGTTTGTTCTATAGATATGCCAAAGGAGCAAATTATATTGAATACCTTCAGAACTAAGATTTTTTTTTTCATCATGTAAGTTCAGACTTCTTTCTGCTTGTAAATTGTTTTAGATACATTCCTTTTGATGATCATGCTTTATATACATGATGCGTGATTGAACATTGTGATAGTATGTTTTTTGCATAAAACATTGCGATAGCACTTAGCAGTGCAATTTTGTTGTGTTACAAATGATGCAAGTCGTATGACCAAATTTTCTTTAAAGTACAGTTCCTTTCTGTGTGAACACACTTTGGTGGATTCTTTCTCATTCATGTAACGTACTTCTTGATATTGTTTAGTGGGAATAAGTAGTTTATACAAGTCCATACCACTGCATTGTCATACTCTTCTATAAAACAAAAATAGTTACTTATAGTCTCACCTAAGTAACGTACTTCCTAACGTACTTCCTATAGTATTTTTGGTACTTTCAGATTAGCTTATATCATTATTTGTCATGAGTAGAGTTCCCAGTATCACTCTAGTTGGGATATATTGATTTTGTGGATAACTAGAGCCTAATATATCCCTATAAGCCTATTATTCTGTTTTCTATTAAAGAATAAACAAGGATATCATATTTTTCCCCCTAAAACAGCTTGTCAGTTACATTATTATCTTTTAGCAATGGTATTAAGTATGACAGTTGCCGACCCCATCTAGTATGGGATTGAGGCTTAGTTGTTGTTGTATTAAGCATGATAGTTAATTCAAAATTACCATGTATGTTATTTCCCACATTGACTTGGTATGTTTTTAAAATTTGGCCTTAAAGTATGTATTTTGCTGGTTGTTCCCTCATCATTGCCTCAATCTTATGCAATGTTCTATCAATTTTTGTTGTAATGGCTGATCTCAATGCTGAAAACCTGATCATTGATTTGATCATAAAGATACAAGGTGTACGGCCCATACATACCACAACCTTGATGCTTAACCTAATTATGCATGTCAAGTGTTTCTAGCCTGGGAACATTCTTCCCATCCCGTAATCTTCACATGATGTCTTTTTCCGTGTCCAACTAGAAATGACTCCTCACCCATGTGAAGGCTCGGGGCTTCTTAAACTTTTATCGCGTCCCATTAAACTCTCATTCTATTAATGAAGAAAGTCATGATTAAGTAGTCATTCTTTTCATCACATCCTATTAGAAATGACTCCATTATTTCACATTCAGATGGCTTAGATTCATGAAAGAGCAAATTGGCACAAGTCTGTTAGACATTGTTGAGGTCTGATTAAAGTCAAGTTTATCAAAGTGCATTAGGGCCTGTTTGGTTAGCGAAACCAAGTTTGTTTTCATGGTTTCAGTTTCACTGAAACCAAAACTGCTTACGAAAACGTGTTTGGTTTAGTGTTTTTGTGAAACTGAATCGAAACCATAATGAAAACGAAACCAGTTTTCTTAATAAAAATGAAAACAACAGAATGCTGTTTTCTGTGGTTTCGAGACTGTCGGTTTCGTTATCAAAATATTGTGACAACTTTGTAATTATAAATATTTTTTTATAAAATTAATTAATTTAAAAATAAATCAAACTATATCGAATTTTTAAAAATAAAAATAAAAATCATCATTTTTAACTCAAACTTTTATCTTAAATTTATAAAATAATTAAACCAATTTATATCTAATTGACTCAAACCCAAATTTTAAATAACTCAATTTTCTTAAAGTTGGTCTATTTATAATTTAATCAAACCTAATTTTAGATCATTGGACTTGTTTTTTTTTTGAAATTTTATAATAACTATTAATTAATTTTTATATCTAATTGAACAAAAAAATCTTAAATTACCAATAACTTAATTAATTAAATCATTTAAATATTTTGTAACCATATTAACAAATATTTAATTTTGTAAACTAACTAAACATTTAATTACTACTAAAAATGTTCAAGAAAAATTAATATTATTTTTTATAATCAAATAAATATTTACTGGTTTCAACTAACTAAAACTGATGTTGTTTTTATTAACCAAACGCGTTTTCAGAAAACTGAAAACTAGAAACCAAAACCAAGTTTTCGAAACCAAGTTTTCAGTTTCACTGAAACCAAACCAGAAAATAATTTTCGCTAACCAAACAGCACCTTAGTAACTCAACTTTTGCGAAGTTGACAAAATTGTTTGCCTCTTTTTGCTTTCATCTGTGAACTTAAGATGCTAGGGATCAAACTTTGTATAACTTCTAGTCTCAATGTGAATATTCACTTCTCTTAATTAACTGGGCCCTTCGGAATATTGTTGCTATTTTAAAAAAAAATACAAATTAAAATTTCTTGTAGAAAATTGAATGTGAAAGCACGTATCAGAAAGTTCATAACTGATTGAAATAATCTTATTGAAGCTTTTGTATGGAAAAGTTTTTAGGAACCATTTTAGGATGAGAATGTATAAACAAGAAATTTTCCTTATACAAGACTGTCTTCAAGGAAAATTTATAGATTCTTGTTGGAAACGGAATGTCAAGGCATATATCAGAAGTTTACAACTAACTGAAATAATCTTATAGAAGCTTTGTTGGATAAGTTTTCTAGGAACTGTTTTAGGTTGAGAATATACAAACAAGAAATTTTCCTTGTACAAGACAAATATCCAACTGTAAGACTTGTATAATGAATGAACCTAGGGAGGTATAATTTTCCATCCTCCTTACTTTGCAAGCTCTTTTTTATCAATGTGTGCTTGTATCAAATTCTCCAGGCATATTTTCCTCAATGAACTCTTTGATATACTTCGTAATCGCTCAATTTCATAGTTTTCACTCCAAGAGAATTGGTTTGGGTATATAATCATTATTTTCCTTATAACTGTAAGCATGTTGTAGTTGGTCTTTTTTATTGAGTTTTGTTAGTCTAATTTATGCAATCTTCATCTACCATGCTTGAGTAAAAATTTTGGCTTTGTCAGAATATCAATTGTTACAGGCATTTTAGTCATAGTATACTCTAGATTCCAGGTGCCAATCCCAATCAATATAAGAGTCTTGATTCCATAGTAGCCCCAAATACTATAGCATGGACACTTAGGTCCTAAACAAGAACCACTCTGGTGTGCTTAATAATTGTAGTAGGAACTAGGAAGGCATGTCGTATCCTTATAAATTTAGAAGAGCAGCCCAATGAACAAGGTGCAATAGGGTCTGATAAAATTTAGAACACGAAGCCTGCCTTCAAGTAAAATTTTGAAACTATACCTGTTAGTTTTGTCAGAATAAGTCTTCTAATTAATTATTTTGCACGTGTCTTTTTGACTAATCATATGTAAGTCCTATATATGATTTTTATGTTTTGTCTCTGTATATTAGTATCAAAAGCCTAATTTGGCCGTGCATTTTCTAAGATTGCTGTCAAAAGATTAAAAGCCTGGAGCCACAAAGCTGAGCTGGAATTTGCAGTTGAGGTTCAGATTCTAGGCAAAGTGAGGCATAAGAACCTTCTAAGTTTGCGAGGATACTGTGCTGAAGGACAAGAGCGTCTTATAGTCTATGACTATATGCCAAATCTGAGCCTAATCTCACATTTGCATGGACAGAACTCAGCGGAGTGCCTTCTTGACTGGGGTAGACGAATGTCCATCGCCATTGGCTCAGCTGAGGGGATAGCGTAGGTCTACAGACACATGATACCTGTTCTCAGCATTATAATACATGAATTTCCTGTATAATATTTTTACTTCATTTCTTGATTATCAGCTATCTTCATCACCATGCAACACCGCATATCATCCACAGGGACATAAAAGCAAGCAATGTTTTGCTAGATTCAGACTTCCAGGCCCGTGTTGCTGATTTTGGATTCGCTAAGCTCATTCCTGATGGTGCAACTCATGTTACAACTGGGGTGAAAGGCACACTTGGGTATCTTGCACCTGAGTATGCCATGTATGGAAAAGCCTCGGAAAGTTGTGATGTGTATAGCTTTGGAATAGTCCTTCTGGAGCTTGCAAGTGGAAAAAAGCCTATAGAGAAAAAGTTCAAGGAGGAGAATTGGGCTCTACCAATTACAGAGTGGGCTCTAACTTTGGCTAGAGAAAAAAAGTTCAAGGAGATTGCTGATCCAAAGCTCAATGGTAACTACGTAGAAGAAGAGCTGACAAGAATGGTGCTCGTTGCACTCGTATGCGCACAGAGCATGCCTGAGAAGCGACTAACAATGCTTGAGGTAGTGGAGCTACTTAAAGGGATGTCAAAAGAGAAGCTTTCTGATTTAGAAAATGATGAAATATTTAATCCTGAACCTGATGGTAATTGTCAAGTGGTTTCAATTCCTGATGACAGCTCTCAGTACAAATCTGAAGAAAAGAATTCTAGAGCAAATGAAAATGAAATAGATTCATAAACACACAGGATTCATCTTGTGATTTCATAACTGGATTCTTTCTTCAGTTTCAATTCGAAGGTGTCTGTTTGCTGCCTTTTAGATTTGCTGATTGTATATGGAGTATAAAATGAAGCCTGCAGAATGCATTCAGAGTTGATGTTTTGGCCATTAAGTGTATTTTGTTGCCTGCTAATACCGTTCAGGATAATTGTAATTATTGGGTATGTGCTGTGAAAAGTGACAAAGTTCAGCTGAACACAGGATGTTCTTGATTCATTGATGATTGGTTTAAGCTTCAAAGAGTAACCTGTGGGCTGGGTTTTGTACTAGTTTTCATTTTTTTATTTCTGTTGTTGTTTCATGAGTTTTGAAATGTACTTTTAGCTAGTAATGGAACTTCTGCTGTCATGTACATTTTGTTGTATTCTTTATGTTTTGATGTTATGTTGGAACTTCTCCAACAATAAAAGAGTAGATTAGGTTCAGAAAGGTCTTAACTTCTATAGTTCCAAACTAAACTTCGAGTTAGCTAAACCATCAAAATTTATTTATAGTCATTTATAGGCTCATAAAATCTTCTTAAACTATTATAGTTCCAAACTAAATCGGCATGTAATGCTAACAATGGCAGAGCTAGAAATTTAACTATATATGGGGGGACCAATTTAGGATTGTACTCGTTGTTGTCGAAATAGCACTCATAGCTGGCGTTAGAAGATGATGTTGGGTCAAGCTAGACACGAATGTTCGTAGACTCAAGACTATAGTCGTCATAATTGGAGAACCAAGAGAATGTCAAAAGGGCCTCGCCCGTACAACAGTGCAACCTGTCGGAGTGTCGATGTCATTGATTTCAAAATGAAAACTTATGTTAGTGCTAGTTTTTCTTAAAAAAATTCAAGTGCTTAATCCCACATCAAAACATTTTTATAATAAAATATGTATTAGTTCATACTTGAACCTTCCATAATAATGATCACTCGGAATGATTAACTTAATGACTTAATAAGATTAAATTGGATTTAATGAAAATATGTGATGGTGATTTGATAAATCAAATAAATTGATATTAAATCAATAAATTGGATACCAACAGCTATTATTAACATTGATTTTTTTAAATTTCTTTACTCATTATTTTTACCTCAATTTCTTCATTTTAAAAACACCTAATTATTATTTTAGACATCAATTTGGTGCCATTTTTTTAACTAAACATGGCACCAATATCTAATTGATTCTTTTTTACGGTGATCGCAAGGCAACAAAAGAGATACATGAATAATATCTCTCTCATGTTAAAATTTTAAAAATTAAAGAACTATCTACAATATTACAAAATATTTTATATATCGGGTCCTACGTTGGCCTTGGTAGTGAACCTTAACATCCCATTGTTTGTTATAATTTTCATGATATAATTAGAGCAAATTACCAAAACTAGAAATGGATTTTTCAAATTACCAAATTGGAGTAACTTTTTAGAATTACTGGTTATTATTTATTTTTTCCCAAAATAGCCTTTAAAATATAGTGTTTCGTCAAAATAGTATACTGAACTATATACACATTATAATCGAGCCAGCGGATTCATTCCAGATTGTTAAATTTTTTAAAATATGAGCATGTTTCATAAGTGTGATTTTAAATTTTAAGGTAAAAAGACTTCTTTGCTCAAAAATTATCAAAGGTTATGTACATTTTTACTTTTTTTCGAAGAATGGTGAGACGTTGGTCCTGCGAAGTTATTTATTTCAAAGAAATTTCAAAACAAGGGAGAGAGAAGATCGGGGGAATGGAACATACCTATGGACTACATTGTAGGTGTTCTCAATAGTTGTTACAGATTTGTATTGCAGAGTTTATGTCATGTTCCTTCGTGTGGAATATTATGTTGCTTCAAATTAATCATGTGAACTAGCACCACACCATGGCTAAAGAAGTCAATATTGCAACTTCTATGAGCAGGCTGCCCATACTAAATCTATGAATGAGTGGATATGAACTTTAAGCGTCTGAACATGAATAAAAAAGAATGGATATGAACATGTATAGAAAAAGAATGGATATAAACATATTCATTTCTTTTCCATTCATGTTCAATCGCTTAAAGCCCATATCCACTCGTTCATAGAGATTTACATGGACAGACTGTCCATATAAGTTTTTTCCAAAAGTCAAGGCATGCATAGCTCTGATTGTCCTAGTCGTCATCATTAGCCAGGACTAGCAGGTATGACGTCCCATTTGTGCGGCACACAGAGTCCCAACCTGCTTGATTCGCAAGCAAGACTCGAAGAGATGTGATTGAGACTCCTCGACGCATCCGCACAATACACAGGTAACATCCTCGCTCAAGCCCCAATGTGTTGCTAATCTTGCTTTTGTCGGCATGCGCTACTTAATGATAATCCAAGTTAGACCCTTCATCTGGGGGGAGGTTCTAGCTTTCTAGAGTTTATTGTAGCCACCAATGACAATACCCTTCTCCCTAAGTAGTATATACAAAGAGGCTATGGTGAACTTGCCTGAGCTGCTCTAGCGCCATGAGGTGACGTCTCGCGTGTCAGATAGAGAGGGAGGGTCACCAAGAAAGGCAATCATGTCATTTTGTTTGTTGGATTGCAACGGTCGACGCCATAGGAGATGCCAAATAGCCTTGAATAGATCTGAGAAATACACAGGTAGGCTAGTGTTGTTGTGCCATCGTTCGAGTCAAAAGAGTGTTTCTCGCTCGTTGCCTAAGTGGGACTACTCCAGACTAAGGCTAAAGGGGGCCTTTGCTGCATAGTTGCCTTTCCAAACACTAGACCAAGACGCAGAAGAGAATGTTTATTGCCATCCTTTTCGACTAAAATACTTGTAACTGACGATTCGAACCCATCAGTGTTCCTTGTGTTGTGTTAGCCCCCACCACCATCTGCCTAATTTGGCAATATTATGCAATCGAAGGTCGGTGATGCCTAAACCACCTTTTTTTAGGCTAGTCACATCCTCCCAATTAACTATGACCTTAGGGGGTCTTAGTTTCATATCTGCAGCACAGGAATGTGCGCCTCCTCTTATAATGTTGATTAATCATCCACTTGGGAGCCTTGAGGATGGCGAGAAAGTGAATCGCTAGACTAGAGAACAGCTTACCTTTCCATGTTGCCAATTTGTGGTATGTTGCCTGAATGATTGGATACCATTCCTCTCATCGCAACCTTCCATTCGTTAACAGTAGGCCTAGAATTTTGAGAGGGAAGTTCTTAGTCTCACAATCAAGCTGCCCGACAACTTCTTCTACCCTAACGTTGTTATCGAGCATGTGGATCACTGTTGTCTTGGAATAATTAACTGTTAGGCTAGGGTCTAGTGTGAAGTTCTTTTAGAAGGATCCTTAATGTGAGGGTTGAATTATTTTAAACTCGAATCCATTATGAAATTGGGCTTGATCAATACAAGCTAATTTTCTAGGTCAAAAGAAACATTTCATCCATCCGATTAAATCAGACGGAGCAGCAAAATCCTTGGAGATTTTTTTCTCCACCAAATTAGGCATGAATTGGCTATCCCCCTGTATTATAAATAGGGGCCTAATATGCAGTTTCAGAAATCATCCCAATAATTCTCAGAGCCTCCCACTTACTTCGTTTCTCAGGCAGAATTCCTTTCCAACGGCTCTCTTCCCCTTCACACCGTCTTAGGCAGAAGCAAGAAGATCAAGGACGCCGCATCCACAGTTTTCAAGCAGAAGCAGGAATCCAAATTTCAGAGTGCAGAAAAATATCCGAGAACAGACAATATTTTTCTTTACAATTTATTAATCAATTGTATTCCGCTCTTGTATTGGCCGTATTTTCTCCTCCTTTTAATAAAATCAAGTGCCCTCTTCTCCCCGTGGAGTAGGCCCGGTATCCCGCCGGGCTGAACCACGTAAATTTGGTGTTCTTTATATTATTTCTGGATTTACTCATTTTTGTATTTTTCCTTTTGGCGTTTGAATTTTTGGATCCTTGCAGGAAGACCCAATTTCTTCCTAACAGTCGTGGTATCAGAGCCAACAATCCACAATGTCAGGGGCAAAATATGAAATCCATAAATTGGACCACAATGTCAACTATTCATTGTGAGCTTTGAAGATGAAAGCAATTTTGGTTAAAGAGAACCTTCAAGACACTATTCGTGGGCGAGATACAATGGAAGACACTGAAAGGGAAAAGGATCGGGCCGATGAAAGTGCTAAAGCCACCTTGTACATGAGCATCTGCAACGAGGCACTACGAGAAGTTGCATCAGAAAAGACCGCCGCAGATGTATGGAAAAAGCTTGCTACAATCTACCAGGATAAAACGCTTACAAGTAAGATGACACTTAGACAGAAATTATATTTTTTACGCATGACTGATGACACTTCTGTTAAAACTCATATTAGCACTTTTCGTTATATTCTTGCCGATCTTGAGGATATGGAAGTTAAATTTAAGGAAGAAGATAAGGCTTTTATGCTTCTAATTACTCTCCCTACTTCTTTTAAAAATTTCCGTGAAAGTTTATTGTATGGCAAGAATACTATTACTTTGGATGAAGTGACAACAATGCTAGTATCCAAGGAGGTTGTCGACTCTCAACTTACCACAGGATCCTCTAGAAGCCGTGGAGAAGTCCTGAACACTAGAGGACGAAATAGGTCACGGGACAAAAGCCGAGGTAAGTTCAGATCTAAATCCAGGTCCAAAAATATGCAGTGCTATTATTGCAAAAAGATGGGACACATCAAATTAGAATGTCGTAAGCTGAAACGAAGATTGGAGGAACAAAATCAGAATGGAGAAGCATCCTATGCAGATGAGGATGAAAAAGTAGAGGTACTTACAATTTTTGTTTGTTATGCTAGATCTCAAGATGAGTGGATTTTAGATTCAGATTGCTCTTATCATATGACACCGCACCGAGAATGGTTTACCACATATGAACATGCTGATGGTAAAGAAGTGCTAATGGGAAATGATTCATCATGTCAAGTAGCAGGTGTTGGCTCAGTAAAAATTAAAATGCATGATGAAATTACAAGGACTCTAACTCAAGTATGACATGTTCCAGGTCTTAAAAGAAATTTAATTTCTTTATCTTCTCTAGATGCACTTGGATACAAGTATTCAGGCCAAGACAGAGTTTTCAGAGTCACAAAGGGGTCCTTAACAGTAATGAAAGCACTAAAAGTAAACCAACTCTACATCCTGCAAGGCACAACGGTAACAAGTGGTGCAGCTATGGTAACTTCTGAACACTATGATGATATTGCTAAATTATGGCACATGAGATTAGGACATATTAATGAAAGGAGCATGCTAATTCTTGAACAAAAGGGACTACTTGGAAAACAGAAATTTGCTAAGTTAGATTTATGTGAACATTGCATCTATGACAAACAGAAAAGAGTCTCATTCTCCACAGGGCAACATTATGCAAAAGAAAAATTGGACTACATCCACTCTGATTTATGGGGGTCATCACCGGTTGAATCCCAAGGAGGAGCTCGATACATGCTCACATTCATTGATGATTACTCCAGGAAGGCATGGGCTTATTTTATTAAAAATAAATCTGATGTTTTCTCCAAATTTCAGTTTTGGAAGGCAATGATTGAGAAGCAAACCGGTAGATATGTTCGGACCCTGCGAACCGACAATGGCCTAGAATTTTGTAGTGGAGAATTTAAAGATTTTTGCTCGAGAGAAAGGATCATAAGACATCACACAGTTCTCTACACACCTCAGCAGAATAGAGTGGCAGAAAGGATGAACCGCACCATCATAGAAAGGGTAAGAAGTATGCTTTCTAATGCTAACCTTTCTAAAAGTTTTTAGGCAGAGGCTGCATCCACCGCTTGCTACCTGATAAATCGATCACCTTCTTCATCCATTGAATTCAAGACGCCTGAGGAAAAATGGACCGGGTCGCCAGCCTCTTATGACCACCTTAAAATTTTTGGGAGCACTGTTTATGTTAGAGTGAATGGAGGAAAATTAGAACCTAGATCAAAGAAATGTATCTTCCTAGGATATCCTAGTGGAGTGAAAGACTATAAAGTGTGGTGTCTAAACAATTGTAAAGTCGAAATTCATAGATATGTAATTTTTGATGAACAGGTACTCTTGAAATTGAAAAATGAGAACTAAGAAGAGGAGGACTCACAGGAAACTATAGTGCCACCAGAAGAAACACCACCTCTGCCTGCTACCAAAGAATTCTGGTTCCCTACATCTGCACCTAGACCGCCTTCCATAGAAGCCAATGACACTGCTTCAGAACAAGTCACTGAAGAACATGTTCAGGTCCAGGAGGAGTCACACCGGGTTCAGGAGGAGCCACACGGGGTTCAGGAGGAGCAACATCAAGTTGAGGAGGATAATCCTTATTCCATTGCCCTCAACCGACCTAGGCGAGCACCGCGTCCTAATCCTAGGTGTGCAAATATTGCTACATATGCTCTAGCAGTGGCTGAAGAAACTCCATGCACTGAAGAACCAGCCTCCTATAAAGAAGCCCTAAATCGGACATATTCAAGAAAATGGCGTGAAGCTATGGCGGAAGAATTCAAGTCCCTGCAGAAAAATAATACTTGGGAACTTGTGAAGCCTCCACCGCACAAGAAACTTGTTGGGTGCAAGTGGATGTACAAACTCAAAGAAGGCGGCATCTATAAAGCTCGGCTTGTGGCAAAGGGATACAATCAAAAGGAAAGAATTGACTACAAAGATATTTTTTCTCCTGTGGTTAAACATACCTCTATTCGTGTTCTACATGGCACAACCAGAAGAGTTTGAAGAAAAAAATAAAGTTGATCATGTCTGCCTCCTAAAGAAGTCACTCTATGGCATCAAGCAATCTTCCAGACAATGGTACAAGAGGTTTGATCAGTTTATGCTTGGTATTAATTTCAGTAGATCATCTTTTGACAGTTGTGTTTATTTAAAGAAAATAACTAGTTCTATGATTTATCTGCTTTTTTATGTTGATGACATGCTTATTGCGGCAAAAGATATTACTGAAATAGACATGCTTAAGAAACACCTTAAAAGCGAATTTGATATGAAGAACCTTGGGGCTGCAAGAAAAATCCTTGGGATGGAGATAAAACGAGACCGCAAAGCAAGAAAGTTGTACCTAACTCATGAGAGTTATGTAAAGCAGGTGGTTGAGCGCTTTGGCATGCAAGAAGCAAAATCAGTCAATACACCTCTTGCCGCGCACTTTAAATTATCAAAGTTACTGTGCCCTAAAGATGAAAAAGAAAGAGTTAGTATGTCACAAGTACCCTATGCAAGTGCAGTTGGCAGTCTTATGTACGCCATGATCTGTACCCACCCAGACATAGCACATGCAGTCAGTGTTGTCAGCCGGTACATGGCAAATCTGAGAAAAGCACATTGGGAGGCAGTCAAATGGATCCTGCGCTACTTACAAGGTACTTCTAAAGCTAGTCTTGTTTTTGGTGGAACTAATGAATCGGTTGCAGGATACTCAGACTAGGACTATGCCGGTGACCTTGATAAGAGGAGATCAATCACCGCCTATATCTTCACTATAGGTGGAACTGCAGTAAGTTAGAAAGCCGGTCTACAACCCACTATCGCCCTCTCTACCACTGAAGCGGAGTACATGACTATTACAGAAGCGATTAAAGAAGAAATATGGCTCAGAAACTTGATAAAAGAACTGACTTTTCAAAATGGGGACATAGTCGTGCATAGTGACAGTCAAAGTGCAATTCATCTGTCAAACGATCAAATGTTCCATGAAAGGACGAAGCACATCGACATCAGATTCCATTTTATTAGGGATATTATTTCAAAAGGAGAAATAACGCTTCAGAAAATTGACACAGCTCACAATCCTGCAGATATGCTGACTAAAGTACTACCAACTGCTCAATTTGAACACTGCCTGAACTTGGTAAGATTGATTCATGGTACAGGTTAGCCCTACAGGGCTCTTGGGAGAAGAGAAGAAGACTACATCGGGCTTAAAATTCATCAAAGGAGGAAATTATGAGGGTTAGATCATTTTAAACCTGAATCCATTATGAAATTGGGCTTGATCAACACAAGCTAATTTTCTTGGTCAAAAAAAGCATTTCAACCATCCGATTAAATCAGACGGAGCAGCAAAATCCTTGGAGATTTTTTCTCCACCAAATTAGGCATGAATTGGCTATCCCCCTGTATTATAAATAGGGGCCTAATATGCAGTTTCAAAAATCATCCCAATAATTCTCAGAGCCTCCCATCTACTTCGTTTCTCAGGCAGGATTCCTTTCCAGCAACTCTCTTCCCCTTCACACCGTCTTAGGCAGAAGCAAGAAGATCAAGGACGCCGCATCCACATTTCAAGCAGAAGCAGGAATCCAAATTTTGGGGTGCAGAAAAATATCCGAGAACAGGCAGTATTTTTCTTTACAGTTTATTAATCAATTGTATTCCGCTCTTATATTGGCCGTGTTTTCTCCTCCTTTTAATAAAATTAAGTGCCCTCTTCTCCCCGTAGAGTAGGCTCGGTACCCCGCCGGGCTGAACCACGTAAATTTGGTGTTCTTTGTATTATTTCTGGATTTACTCGTTTTGGTATTTTTCCTTTGGCGTTTGAATTTTTGGATCCATGCAGGAAGACCCAATTTCTTCCTAACACTTAACTTATAGATGGGTTCAGGGGCTGCCTTTGGTGCAGACTATGAAGTCATCTGCGAATTCCAGAATGATATATTGTCTATTGGTGTATACTTCGATTCTTGATATGAGGTAGGCATCATTCGCTGCTCTTATTACTTTAGAGAAGACATCCATGACTAAAATCAAGAGGTAAGGAGATAGTGGATCCCTCTAACGAAGACCCATTTTGTGCTTGAACTAGGGTCCTGGTTCGACATTTAGGATCATGACACACTCATTAGAGTTTAGTCTTTTTTTAGTCGAATTGATCTAGATCTCTGAGAAGCCCCTCAAATCTCTAAGAAGCCCCTTTGGCGAAATAGGGTTATCATAAAGTCCCAGCATGCGCTATCAAACACTATATCCATGTCCAATTTAATTCGAAAGTCATTTGTTATGGAGTGTTTGCAATAGTGGATTAGCTCGTTTGTCGCCATGAAGCTGTTGTGTGTAGATTTGCTAAGTAAAAAAGAACACTAAGTTGAATCAATGAAACTTCTATGGAGCCCGTCATAAGAGTAATTCTAGTTTTATTAAAATTGAACCTAGTTTAATTAAGAGTGAACCCAAAATAAGAGTGAACCTAACACTTTTACTTTAAGTTCGATCTTAATAATGCTAGGTTCATTCTTAACAATGCTAGGTTCAATCATGTGTGGGGCTCCATAAGAATTCTATGGAGCTCAGCTCCCTAGTAGTTTTTTCCCTCACCATGTAAGGCTTCAACTGAGCTGCCAGAATTTTGCTTATGATCTTTGGATCTTTGGATCATGTGCGGAAGGAGGTGATGTCGACCGCGGCTTCCACTTTTGGTAGAAGGGAGATAAATGCTTTGTTGATTCTGCTCCAATTAGCATTACCAAACAGCAGGTTTACTATTAAGTCCTTTATATCAGTGCTGATAATATCCCAGGTTGCCAAGAAGAACTCTATGGTGAGACCATTTGGGCTCGGCATATTTGTCCCTACCAAGACTTTCGATTGAGTTGAGAATTTCCTCTTCCGTGAGAAGTGTTGGCCTAAGGTTTTCTACCTTGGTCTTAATCTTGGTTTTGATGATAACAAATATGGAACTAATATTTTATGGATAATTATTTTCAGATTCCATATCGGTTAGCGCTCGACGTCCTCGATTGAAAAAATCAGAGAAATCAGAGAAATCGGCAAGGACGCTCGTCATCGCTCGGATTTCATCAGGAAGAGAGAGTTTAGGTTTAGGGTGTCTAGAATGTATTGTAAATCCTCATGATGGTGCAAAGAAATCCAAAAACCAAACTCGAACTTCAAAACACGAAAACCCAGAAAATTAGAAAATGCCCTAAATTCACTAAGCCTAGGGAGCTCCTTGGAGGGCTATATAACCTAGAAATTTTTTTGGCACCAAAAATATCGATAATTGTTCCTTAGGTAAAAACTAGATAACAAGATATTTTTAAAGATTTTTTGCAAGCCTTTAGCTTACCCATATTTGAACCGAAAGATTATAAAGGTCTAAAATGGTCCCTAAACTATTTCGAATTTTTTACATCGGTCCCACAACTTTTTTTCGGCTCAATTGGGTCCCTAAAGATTTGTGATTGTCACTTTAGTCCCTGGTCGTGATCCTACCGTTAAAAAATACCAACTTTTTTCGCCCGAAAATGCACTTGATTGGCCAGCTAGGGTCAGGATAGGGATCGGCGCTGCTCGTGGTCTCGTGCAGACCACGGGAACATTACTCACGTAAGTATTTTTTTAACGACAGGGTCACGACCAAGGACCAAAGTGACAATTACAAATTTTTAGGGATCCAATTGAGCTGAAAAAAAGTCGTGGGACCAATGTGAAAATTCTAAAATAATTTAGGGACCATTTTAGATCTTTTCCCAATTTTTATTTTTCGAAAATTTGTACTAGACCCCAAAAGTTAGATTTTGATTTTTTAGATATTTTTATTAAATCCAAATGGGGGTAATCCTTATATAATATTTATGTTTTAAAGTTATTAACTCATGTTATATAAGTAGACTTAGCGAAGGCGGAACCCAAAAACGAACAAACAAGCAGAAAAATCAGCCAAATCAAGCAGTCTGCTCAGGTTCGGTCTAGTCGACCGACAGAAGCTGAAAATGGGCAGTAGGGTATTCGGTCGACCGACTGGTGCCTAGAACTGGCAGAGCACTTCAGTCGCTCAGTTGGTCAACCCACGATCGATTGGACCTATGATCGGCGATCGAAAACAGGCAAAAATCTGCCCATTGAGAAGAGGAGAGCTCTCTCTTCTCTTCATGACTTATAAATAGGAAATCATGAGAGCCTTCCTCCTAGATGTTGATCACTTCTAACCTCCTTGAGCCATCTTTTGATCAATTTTAAGCCCTCATTAAGCCAATCTTGTGAAAACCTAGCTTGACCCAAAAACCTTGATCTTGCCTTCATTCCTTCATTGATTAACTATCAAAAGCATCAAAAAGAAAGCTAGGAATTTTGTTTTGGAGCTAAGTATTTTATTGTTTGATTTATTGCTCCATTTAGTGTTGTATTGTCTTGTTTATTTATTTGTATTTGAGTTTGTCTTAGACCTAAATTGTAGGTTTTGAAATTGGGTGGTAACCTTAGTGTTTGAGGTTTAAATCCACTGGTGTAAACTTAGTTTACTAGGTTTAGTATTGTTGTCCTTTAGGTTTGAGGTGAGAGAGTGCTCTCGGTAGGAAGACGAAGACGGGTGTGGAAGTGCCTTCAGTGTGAGAGTGAAGACTCTCCGGTGAAAACGTCCTCGTTGTAAAGAAAATAATTAATCTAGTAAAGTTTAGTTTGGAAATTCTAAGTGGAGTGCTTAGGTAGTGGAGTAGGCATTGAGGCCGAACCACTATAAATCTCTTTGTTTGCATTGCTTATTTTACGTATTGATTGCTTAACTTATTTTATTCGCTTCCGCATTCATTTAGTAGTTGAATAGTACATTAACATAAGTAATCAAGAAAATGATTGAAATTGGAATTAAGTTTAAAGATTAACAAACACATTATTCACCCCCCCTCTAGTGTGGCAATTTCACCAACATTTGGTATCAGAGCGGGTCCATAGCTTGACATTTCACCGTCTCTTCTACATTTGCTTTGATCCAGAAAATGGCACTAAAGTGTGTAACGTCTATACCTCCTAGGTTCGATGACTCAAACTTTGGTATTTAGAAATATAGGATGTACACATATTTAAAGACTAAAGGTTTTGGTGTCTTTAACATGTTAAATTTAGAATTCATTGAACCTAAGGTTGACATGTATGCTTGGAGTGAATTAGATAAGAAAATATTTAAGTATAACAGAGATGTCATGAATTGTATTTTTTGCACATTACCTAATGACATCCTAGATAAAGGCATGCATTGCTCTTCGGCTTATGATTTATGAGTCACTTTAAATGTTTTATATGATTATGCCAAAATCGGAGAGATTGACACTTATGATGAAGGTGGTGATGACAATGGTCATTCACTTACTACTAATTTCGGTTTTGATGCTCATAGTGCTTCTAGTCAAACACTACTAGAAAAATGGGCATCAGCAACGGCTGATGCCGTTGCTGAACCGTTGCTGAAGAGAATCAGCAACGGCCGAGCCGTTGCAAAAGAGCCGTGACAGAAAGTCGCGTTGCTGATAACTTAGCAACGGATCAGCAACGGCCGTTATCAGCAACGGCCGCCCGGGCCGTCGCTAAAAATATTATCAGCAACGGTTTTGCCACGGACCCGGAGCCGTTGCTGATAACATTAATAGCAACGGCCGCTGAGTCCGTAGCAACGCCGTTAGTAAAAGACCGTCGCTAAGCCGTTGCTGTAGGTCATCAGCAACGACTTTCGATACACTTTTAGCAACGGCTTTCCCACGGATGGCCGTGGGAAAGCCGTTGCTGATGATGTGGACCTGGGGACAGAAACATTTAAAATTTCTAATTTTCATTGATACATTGATACATTATCTGATACATAACTCACACACCCATACTCTCATACACACATTCATTCACATCACAAACACACCAATATATACATCAAAACAATTATATTTATATTGATAATTATCCACGATAGTATAAAAACAATTCAAATGCAAAATTGAAGTATCAATATCCAAACAAAATAAGTTAAACAAATTCAATATCTCAGTAACAAGTTCAATATCCAAACAAAAAAATCTCACGATGATGATGGAGGATGGTTTGGATCATATGGCGGGGTCTGGAGTGCTTGAGTGTACACCGGCGTGGACTGACTCGAGGACGATGGATTAGATGATGCCGAAGAGATGCCTGCTGCGGGATGACCTGACATGTTGCGTAGCATAGCATGCATCTCCTCCATCATCTGACTCTGACGCGCGACCGTCTCCTCTAGAGTCCTTATTCTGCTACTATGATCATAACTGGATCTAGAGGTGGACGGCCGCTCACCAGCGACCGGAGGGGTCGGTGCCCCAAGTGGCCCTAGCACGGCTCGCGCATGACCACTATCTGCGAAGCCATATACGCGGCCATGGTCCCAGCCACCTGCGGCCTCGACCCACGATGCTGCGTCAAAGTCCTCGGGGGTACCCCCGCGCTGCACCACCGTCTGGCTGTAGGTCTCCTACTCGAGTTTGATTTTTTGTTTAATATTTATCATAAAACTTAAATTATAAATATATAATGAATAACTTAAACAAATATTAATTACCATAATGTATGCAGCGCGGTTGTGGATGTACTCCCCCGTCCCATGTGCTCGACGGTGAGTCCGCTCAAACACCGCCATCGGGGAGGGTCGCTGGACACTCCCGTCATCCGACACCGTCGTCTACATTTACAAAACAAATACATTAATTAGTACACATAATAACAAATAAAATATATAATTAAACGATATACTTACCATACGGTTGGCGTGCACTGCAAATGCAACAGAGCCGCCGGTGTGACGCGCTGCTCCCCCCGACATGCGATTTCTAGCCTCATTCCGAGAAACCTCCTGCCATCGATCCGTCGACCATATCCCCACGAGCTGGTCCCATATATCCGGAGTAATCCAACCGGGGCCGTATCCCCGAGTCTCCGCGATGTTAGTGGTCCCAGCTCGGGCCATCGCTTGGGACCGAGCCTGCCCCAGCTGCCCGTTGTACCTTGCCCGGGAAATAGACTCCCAGGCAGCGTAAATGAAGGGCCTCTGGTCCTCGGCCCATGTATAGCGAGCCTGCAAAATAATAATATCAGTACCAATATTAATATATCATCATGCATGTAAAAAAAAAAAATAATACGTGCCTCAAACTCGCGCCATAACATGTCGACGTGCTCGCTAGGCACGTGAGACCACGTAGGCCATGCCCCGTGCATGTATCGTCGAATAGTAGAAGAAATGCTCCTCGACACTTCTTCTTGCTCGAACCTGCACAACAAAAATAAATTTTAATATTATATTATGATATAATGAATTTGTAATGATTCATAATTCATGATATATTACCGCTCCCCAATCACACTAATCAATCTACGTGACTCTGTGGCTGGTGGAGGCTGCCACCTGTTCGGCCCGCGTGGCCACCTGCGTCTGGATGTACTAGCCTCAGCAGTATCATCCTCATGAGGATCAGCAACAGGAGGATCAGCAGCATGAGTAAGTGCTGGAGTCTCACCGATCGGAGACTCCGAAGCTCTCCTGCGTCGATAACCAAGACCAGACATATCTGTCGAACATACATATAATCAGATTATTGTATAAATAGTAGAGATATATTTAATAAAATATATACTTTACAATTATTCCTCGTCATCTGAATAATAGTCTTCGAATTCTTCTTCTTCTTCCTCTTCTTCATCTTCTTCATCTCCAGCTTCCTCAATTTCATGATCGTCATCATCAGCATATTCAACTTCTAATTGAATTGACATTGTGTCTGCATCCTCGAGTATTGGAATAATACGATCCACAGCAGGAAGATCATCTTCTTGATAGAAACCAGGAGGATCATTTTCTCCTACTATCGGATCAATTTTTCCTCTACCTTTTGTCTTACAGACTACACGCCAATCCGCTCTATCTTTATTTCGAGCCGGATACTTCGCGTAATATACTTGTTCGGCTTGTGATGCCAATATAAAAGGCTCATTTGCTGCCAATTTCGATTTGTAATTAACCTCAACAAGTTTGTATTTTGGATGAACTTTCATGCCCCTTTCTGTTGTATCGAACCAATGACATCTAAATAGGATCACTGATTTCAAGCCGAAGTAGTGCAACTCTATCACTTCTTCCACCAGTCCATAAAAATCCATATCACATTCAACATAGGTTGTCCCTTTCATGCAGACCCCAGCATTCATCGTCTTTTTTGTAGATGAATATTCAAGTGTGTGAAATTTATACCCGTCAACAAAATATCCGCTATAGCACAACACATGTCGCGACGGTCCACTAACAAACTCAAATATTCTTTCATCTATTTCAGCTCTGTGATCTTTACTGTAAGTCTGAATCCAAGAAGGGAAATCACGATTCCGTAATGTCTCCAATTCTTGATCGTTGTGAATAGAGTATTTTTGCACCATCTCAATGTCAAATATTTCAATGAATTGTTCAATCTCTGGACAATTGAGTAATACATACAAGTGTGCCAAATGATACTCTTCATCGCTTAAGTGTCGAGATGGACGAGAACCAAAAGCACGACCAGAGTGACAAAATATATTTAAACGTCCATCTGAATGTCGAACACCCCCGTCGTCGTTACGTGGAAGACGATCAAATCTTGTCTGTACTGTCGATTCAAAGTAAAATGAGCAGAATGTTGAAATTTCTTGGATGATATACGATTCAGATATTGATCCTTCAACAGCTGCGGTGTTCTTTACTTTTTTCTTCAGACGATTCATGTATCTTTCAAATAAGTACATCCAACGATATTGAACGGGGCCACCAACTCGTGCCTCGTATGCCAATTGTATCGGTAGATGCTCCATCGAGTCAAAAAATGCAGGAGGGAAAAACTGCTCCAGCTTGCATATGATTTCAACAATATTATTTTCAAGTGTTGACATATCTTCGACTTGAAGGACATTTGCACAGATGCTTCTAAAAAACATACTTAATTCAGTCAACGGACCCCAAATATTATCAGGTAGAAGATCTCGAAATGCGATCGGAAGTAATCTCTGCATGAATACATGACAATCATGGCTCTTCATCCCTGATATTTTGCAATCATCGACGTTCACACATCGAGATAAGTTTGAAGCATATCCATCGGGTAATCTGAGTTCTTTTACCCATTGACAAACATCTTTGATCTGTTGTTTATTTAACACATATAGGGCCTTCGGTTTCAGATATCGTCCGTTGACCTCTTGTAACTCCAACTCTGGTCTTTTACAAAGTATTTTCAGATCATGTCGGGCTTTGACATTATCTTTAGTTTTTCCAGAAATATCCATCACAGTGTTGAAAATATTATCAAACATATTTTTTTCAATGTGCATGACATCTAAATTATGTCGAATCAATAATGAACTCCAATAGGGCAATTCCCAAAAGATACTTTTTTTTCACCCAGTTGTGTGTTTGGCCAAAACCTGACACTCTTTCATTGCGACCAAATACTATATCTGGAAGTGCTGAAACACGTGCTAACATTTGTTCACCAGACAACATCGGTGGTGGCCCATCTCTTTCGACTCTGCCCTTAGTAAATTTATTACGATTCCTTCGATATTGGTGATTAACCGGTAGGAATCGACGATGACAATCAAATAATGAGATTTTTCGTCCGTTCTGAAGACTGATTGATTTAGAGTGTTCCATACAATACGGACAAGAGAGTCGGCTGTGAGTGCTCCAACCCGACAACATGCCGTACGCCGGGAAATCATTGATTGTCCACAAGACCGCGGCCTTTAAATTAAAGTTTTGCTTCCGATGACAATCATATGTGACAGCTCCCTCAGTCCACAATGTTTTCAATTCATCTATCAAGGGTCTGAGAAATATGTCAATTTCTTTTCGCGGACCCTTAGGACCCGGAATAATCATCGAAAGATAAATAAATTCATCTTTCATGCACATTGACGGTGGCAAATTATAAACTGTCAGCAGCACTGGCCAAACTGAATAAGGAGTTGCAGAATGTCCAAACGGATTAAAACCATCTGTGCACAATCCCAATCTGATATTTCTAGTATCCCTAGCAAATGAAGGATAACATGTATCCAAATGTTTCCATGCTTCACTGTCAGATGGATGAGTCATTATTGTATCATCACGACTTCTTGCATGCCAACTCATGTAGGGGGCTGTCTTTTCCGACATGAATAACCTTTGAAGCCTCGGTGTTAGTGGAAAATACCGAAGCACCTTAAACGGGATATTTTTCTGTCGGACCGATTTCCTCTCCTTGTAACGAGGGTGTTGACATACAGGGCATTTATCCAACTGCACATTTTCTTTATAATATAAAATGCAGTTATTTTGGCACGCGTGTATTTTTTCGTACCCAAGCCCCAATTTTCTCATTAGCTTTTTAGTCTTATAAAAAGTAGGCTCAAACTTGTTATCAGTAGGCAGCATTCCATTAATCAATCCAGCAATCCGATCATACGCAACTCCGCTGATATTACAATCGGCCTTGATGCTTAAGAGCTGTGTCATTGCTGAAAACCTAGTGTATTTAGGACAATTCTCATACAAAGGTTCATCGGCAGCTTTCAACATCTCGTAAAATTCTGCAGCTTCTTTATTCGGTAATTCAATCTCTACCGCAGCCCCTACTTCTGTGATATCAACCGCTGTAGTATCTGGTGGGACTGATGTCTGAAGAACTGGCCGATCAACATTATCATTCAGGCGGAATTGACCCCCAAGACTATCAAGTATCATAGTTCTATAGGGATTACATTGACCGGATGAAGAAGCACCAGCAGAGGAAGATTCACCATATGTCTGAACGACAGGATTGCTCGACGTCCCGACTTCGCGTGACTCCCCGTGACAAGTCCATAGAAAATATCTCGGTGCAAATCCTTTGGTATATAGATGCAGAGTGACAGTCTCCCGATTCAAAAATCGTCCATTTGAACAAATGCGGCACGGACATCGGATTTGATCACCCATGCTAACGAAATTCCGATTCGAATAGGCGAAATTTAGGAAGTACGTTACGCCTAATCGAAACTCATTCGTTAAAGCTCCACGATCAAGACGTCGGTACATCCAACTTCGATCAGCCGACATGATTCTGTCAATCAATGACAATTTCTTTGGTTAATGTCTTTAGGTGAGATTGTCCTATTCCGTTCGGGATTTATGTTATTCGTACTGCACTTACGTTTTTATTTTAACTGTTAACTAATTATTCTAAATTTCGACAGCATCTCCCTACAGTTCTCCGAATACGCATATCATCTGGGCGCGTATCGGAGAACAAGAGAGATGTTGCCGAAATTTAGAATAATTAGTTAACAGTTAAAATAAAAACGTAAGTGCAGTACAAATAACTATATTCCCAAATTGTCCAATCAGGGACAATTCAAGAATTGTACGTCGTATAAAAGATCATCTACTTCTTTTACACGAACATACAATTCCCGAACGGATCTAAGGTTTTGCTAAATCATATCCGATCGTCGATGCGTACGTGAAACATATCAACTCGTCGGAGGATGATTATTTTCTAAATGTTTTGAGACAGTTCGAGTCCATATTGGACGATTTCGGCGCGCGTCCGAAGTGGACGATTCCGGCGCGAGTCCGAAGTGGACGATTCCGGCGCGAGTCCGAATTGGACGATTCCGGCGCGCGTCCGAAGTGGACGATTCCGGCGCGAGTCCGAATTGGACGATACCGGCGCGCGTCCAAAGTGGACGATACCGGCGCACGTCCGAAGTGGACGATTCCGACGCGCGTCCGAAATTAATCTAACAAATTAAACAATTAATCTAAACAATTAATCTAAACAATTAATTAACAATTATTAAATAATTAATTAACAAATATAAAATAATATAAACTATATATATATATTATAAATTCCGGCGCCGGAGTCCACCCTCCGGCGCCGGCGTACAGTGGCCGGACACACTGTCCGGCCACTGCAGAAGGTCCGGCGGCGGCCATCGGCCGACCGCCGCCGGCCGAAACCCTAGAAATAGGGTTTCGGTCGGGTGATTTCCGCCGGCCGCAGGGAAGAGACGGCAGCAGGGAAGAGACTTACCTGAACAAGTCGGCAGCAGCGGTCGGCGTCGTCGGCGTCGGCAGCAGCGGCAGCGGCGGCGAGTGGCGTCGGCAGGAGCGGCGGCGGCAGCAGCGAGCAGCGGGAGGAAGAAGAGTCGGGCGCGAGAGCGTGCCCTATATAAACTTATCAGCAACGGCTCACTCGCCCGTTAGAACGCCGTTGCTGATAAGTTATTATCAGCAACGGCTCACTTATCCGTTAGCAAGCCGTTGCTGAATATTAAAAAATCAGCAACGGCTCGCCTTTCCGTCCGAAAGCCGTTGCTGATAATTAAAATAATCAGCAACGGCTCGGTTTTCCGTTAGAACACCGTTGCAGATACAGTTTTCTGCAACGGCTCGAGCGGCCGTAAGAATGCCGTTGCAAATAGCAACGGCTTGAGCGGCCGTCGCTGATAGCCGTTGCTGAAGACGAAGTTTCTAGTAGTGAAATGAGCAACTCTAAGAGCCAAAAATGAAAGGTGATTTGTCATGCTTGTAAGGAAAAGGGGCATGTGAAGAAAAATTGTCCTAGCATGATGAATAAAGCAAGGAAGAGGTCAAGTGCTTCCACCTCCACATCTCACTCATTTGAAGCACTCTCTAGCCATGACTATAAAGCCACATCCAAAGTTTGCCTCATGGTTGCATGCAAATAATGAGGTACTTTCATCTT
This sequence comes from Canna indica, assembly GCA_034359265.1. Lineage (NCBI taxonomy): Eukaryota > Viridiplantae > Streptophyta > Magnoliopsida > Zingiberales > Cannaceae > Canna > Canna indica. The sequence goes on along the minus strand of CP136890.1, from coordinate 65,300,276 downwards.
CACCAAGTCATGATAATGATAATGATAATACTAGTTCTTCTAGTTCACAAGACATGCCATATGATGAGTTAGTAAGTGAATATAAGAAAGTGTACACCTTGCTAGTTAAAAAGGATAAGGAAAATAAAAAATTGAAGAAAAAAAAATTAGAGCTTAGCTCACATGTGCATGCTTTAGAATTAGAAAATGACAAATTAAAGACTAATTCTATTGACTCTTGCCTAGAGGTGGCAATGGGCCGTGCCTGGCACGGCCCGAACACAATGCGGGGTTCGGGCCGGCCCAAATAATTAAATAATTTAATTTAATTTTTTAAATATTTAAATTAAAAATTATAAAGGTTAAAAATTTAATTTTAAAAATTTAATTTTTTTTTTAAAATCTACTCGATCGAGCTCGAGCCAGACTCTGGCTCGGGCCAGACCAGGCCTGGCGCACGCTAGGCCTAGGCTGGCGCGTGCCAAACCTGGCCTAGCGTGCGCCTGGCCTAGGGCACGTGGGCCATGCTCGGCCCGCGTGCCGTGCTCGGGCCAGCACTATGCGCGGGCCATGTTAAGCACGGCTCGCGTGCCCAGGAGGCAAGCTCGGCCCGTCTCCTAGGCACAGTCGTGCCGGGCCTGTGCCGCCCAAGGGCGGGCCCGACCCATTGCCACCTCTACTCTTGCCATGATATATTGAACCTTGAGCTAAAAGCTTTGAAAAATGAAAATGTGGATTTGAAAGCAAAATTGAAGTTTAGGAATAATGATTTCAAAATTGAGAATGAAACATTGAAAGTTGAAAATAACACATTGAAATCTCAATTGCATGCATTGCATAAATCCATGAATGATTTGAAAAATGAGATTTATATTCTAAAAATCAAAATGTCTCATTTAGGAAACCTCAAAAGAAAAATGTTTTTATTAAGAATGCTCATGCTCATCATAGTTCACATGTCAAACATTCTAATGATAAATCTTATGTCCATAGCAAAAATGAAAAGAAATTTAATGGACATTGCTTTTATTGTGGTGTTTACGGGCATGTCATTTATGATTGTGCTTTTAAGATGAATCTGAGTGTGGCAAAGATACTTTGGGTTCCTAAGCCCTCTAACCCCCAAGGACCTAAAGCCATTTGGGTACCAAATATCTCATGCTTTTTTGTAGGGGAAACTACCACACAAGGATGAATGAGAAATGAAATATTGAAGTTGACCTTAGATCCAAATGAGAAATATCCAAGAGGTTGCAACTTCAAGCTATCATGATGCCATAGGTATGGAAATTGGCATCAAAGACTTTGGTATCATCTCCTATACCCTCTTGCTTAAATTATAGTTGGAGTTTTGATATATGCTTAATATTAATAGATTTTTCGCTCTTGATAAGTTTCAAAAATATTTTTGATTTTTGATTTATGATATGTTCGGAGACCTATGTGGCTTATAACAAGCCTAAGCGACCTTGTGGTTCTAAATCATAGGCCCATTATGGCCTTTCTGTTTTCAACCAATAGGAAGAGTTGGAGATCAATTTTTCATTAATATTACATTTGTGATATCTTAAAATTCGTTTCGGATTCATGATAATATATTTTTGAAACGGATTTCAAACTATTTAGCAAAGTGGATTTTGAAAATGATACTTGATTTTATCATTTGCTATTTGGTTTGGGTTGCTTGCTAGTAGCTTTAGTTTCATTAAATCTACTAATGAAGTCTACTTGCAAGTTGAGAATGTTAACGGAAGACTATGCTATCATGAAGAAAATTGAAAAGTAAAAATACAAGTTTGATAAAATTCCAAGAATGAGGTATGAGTTCGGTTTCACAAAAATCTTAGTATAATAGTTAAATACTTATGGTATAATGACATCTCTAAACTCATGATTGTTTCTTCATGCTAAATATATGAAATTTCATGAGTAAGTAAAATTTTGATAACTTAGGCAATTTCATGATATCTTGATTGAATGAAACTTGCTCTAGGTTGAATTTCATATTAGAGATCTCATTTTGAGTTAGTAGTCGGTAAACATATTTAGATACACATATGACATAATTCTAGGTATTTAAACTTGAAAATTCATATGTAGATGTACAAAGTGATAACTAGATCACTTTAGTGGACTTAAAAACTTTAAAAATTTGATCCAAGTCAACAAAGCGACTTGGACACTTTATTTTAAGTCCAAATTTCATAAACATGTCTAGGAATAGGTATGACATATTTTCATGCATTTAGAATGAGAAATTCATATGGATATGGATAAAATGACATAAAGGCAATTTCTTGATAATCTCTTTTTGAACCAAGTTCACCCATATTTGAGAAACATATTTAGATTTACTCATATTAGGTATTCATAGGTTTAAGGTTGAAAAATCATGAGTAAATGATAAGATTGAAACTTAGCAAATTTCATGAAAACTAGCTTAGTTTTGAATGAAACCATGCTAGGTTGATATCTTGACATAAGGACATAATTTTTATTTCAAACTTGATATACACTCTTTACATGACCATTTTGTGGTGTCATAAAAGTTTGAATAAAAATTGAGCACATCTTGAAAAATAACTAAAAATTACGAAAATGCCAATGAAATTTCAGCATTTTCAGTTATTTCTAAAAAAGTGTGGAAAAATTATTTTTAATTGATTCTTGAAACTGCATATTCATTGAAAAATCTAGTTTCTTGAGCAAAAAAAATATAATTTTCATTAAGAATCGAATTTAGAGTGGAATTTTGAAGTTGGATTTCAAAAATGCAAACTATCACCATCTTGAAATATCAATCTTTTCGATACTTTGATTTTTCGTCGAAAACTTCAAATGAAACTTTGTGCATACTATTTTGATTCCATTTCTAATATCGTTTTCACTATTATTTGAGTGAAATCATTTTATTTTATTTTTTGATATCTTGAGCAATATCTTAAAAATGAGTTTTTGGTTGAAATCGAGATCGATTTAAAAATAGATATAGAAAATTTATTTTGAGTCCAAACTTGGCACATGCATTTCAAATGATCATTCAGTAATATCTAGAAAGTTTGAATAAAAAATGATAACTTTCGAAAAAATACCTGAAATTTATGAAAATGTCATTAGACTTTCAGGAATTTTAGGAATTTTTAAAAAAATTGATTTTTTACTGATTCTTGAACCTGTAGATTCCCTGAAAAATCTAGTTTCTACGGTTAAAGTTTTAAAAAATTTCATTAAAAATATGATTTGATAGAGATTTAAAAATTTGATTTATGTATACTTAAGTATACCTTTGACCTAAGTCAGCAAAGCGACTTAAAAACCTCCTTTTAAGCCGAAACTCGATCAATATAATTAGATTCACTCATGTTAGATGTTCAGGTGTCCAAGTTAGAGAAAATATGAGTAGATAGCAAAATTTGATACTTAGCTATTTTCATGTTTTCATGTCTATTTCGAATGAAACCGTGTTAAGTTCATATTTTGATCAAATGACATTATTTTCACTTCAAACTTAATATACATGTTTTACATGATCATAACTTGGTATTTTGAAAGTTTGAATGAAATTTGGAAATATCATGAAAGATTCATTTATTTACGAAAATGCCACTATAGTATCACTCTTCTCAAATTACTCATTTTTTATAGATACTTTGGATTTTCGTTGAAATTTTCAAATGAAACTTCAAGTATGATATAATAACTCTATTTTTGGTATCGTTCTCACTATTACCCGAGAAAAATCATTTCTAAAATAGTTTTTGATATTTTGACCGATACTTGCAAATATTGATACTTGAGTTTATACATGATTTCCGAACTTGGATTTTAGTTATCACTCCTTGCTATCAAGTATGATTTAGTCTCATATTAAATATTTATTTTCCATCCATTTGGATGAGATTTTCATGTTTCATGAAAAATAGTTTTAGAGTCTCAACTTTGACTATATGTTGACTTTTCTTGCCCTTTTTGTGTGATGTCAAAAGGGGGAGAAAAATATAAGTAAAATGAAAGAAAATATAGAAAAATCATGCATATAGATAGAGGGAGTTCTATTATATAGATATGCATGTTGATAGTGGGAGAAATCTCATGTTTGATATGCTCTATGCTTAATTATAGATATTTTCTTAAGGATGTTTGTCATCACCAAACAGGGGAAGATTGTTGGCCTAAGATTTTCTACCTTGATCTTAATCTCGGTTTTGATAATAATAAATATGGAACTAATGTTTCATGAATAATTATTTTCAGCTTCCATATCGATTAGCGCTTGACGTCCCCGATCGAAAAAATTAGAGAAATCAGCGAAATCGAAAAAATCGGCAAGGACACTCGTCGTCGCTTGGATTTCATAGGGAAGATAGAGTTTAGATTTATGATGTCTAGAATGTGTTGTAAATCTTCTTGATGATGCAAAGAAACCCAAAAACCAAAATCGAACCCCCAAAACACGAAAACCTAGAAAATTAGAAAAGACCTTAAAATTCACTAAGCCTAGGGAGCTCATTTGAGAGCTATATAACCTAGATATTTTCTTGGCACCAAAAATGTCGGTAATTATTCCTTAGGTAAAAATTAGATAACGAGATATTTTTAGGGATTTTTTGGAAGCTTTTAGCCTACCCATATTTGAACCGAAAGATTATAAAATTTTCGTTTTTCGGAAATTTGTACTAGACCCCAAAAGTTAAATTTTGATTCTTAAGAATTTTAATATTTTAGATATTTTTATTGAATCCAAATGGGGGATAATCCTTCTATAATATTTATGTTTTAAACTTATTAACTTATGTTATACAAGTAGACTTAGCGAAGACGGAACCCAGAAACGAACAGACAAGCAGAAAAATTAGCCAAATTAAGCAGTCTGCCCAGGTTTGGTCAATCGACTAGTCGACCGGCAGAAGCCGAAAATGGGTTGTAGGGTATTCGGTCGACCAATTGGTGCCCAGAATTGGCAGAGCACTTCAGTCGCTCGGTGGTCGCTCGGTCGGTCAATCGACGATCGACCGGACCTTTGACCGACGGTCGGTAACGGGCAAAAATCTACCCGTTGAGAAGATGGGATCTTCTCTTCATGTCTTATAAATAGGAAGTCATGAGAGCCTTCCTCCTAGATGTTGATCACTTCTAACCTCATTGAGCTATCTTTTGATCAATTCTAAGCCCTCATTGAGCCAATCTTGTGAAAACCCTAGCTTGAGCCAGAAACCTTGATCTTGTCTTCATTCCTTCATTGATTAACCATCAAATGCATCAAAAGGAAGCTAGAAATCTTATTTTGGAGCTAAGTATTTTATTGTTTGATTTATTGCTCCATTTAGTGTTGTGTTATCTTGTTTATTTCTTTGTATTTGAGTTTGTGTTAGAGCTATAGTGTAGGTCTTGAAATTGGGTGGTAGCATTAGTGTTTGAGGTTTAAATCTACCGGTGTAAACTTAGTTTACTAAGTTTAGTATTGTTGTCCTTTAGGTTTGAGGTGGGAGAGTGCTCTCGGTAGGAAGGCGAAGACGTTCGGGTGTGGAAGTGTCTTTGGTGTGAGAGTGAAGACTCTTCGGTGAAAATGTCCTCGTTGTAAAGGAAATAATTAATCTAGTAAAGTTTAGTTTGGAAATCCTAAATGAGGTGCTTAGATAATGGAGTAGGCATTGTGGTCGAATCACTATAAATCTCTTTGTTTGCATTGCTTACTTTGCGTATTGATTACTTAACTTATTTTATTCGCTTCTGCATTCATTTAGTAGTTGAATAGTGCATTAACATAAGTAATCAAGAAAATGATTGAAATGCGTCTTAAGAGATCTTGGGAAGACACGCGTCTTCCCAATATCTGATCTTGGAAAGGAAGACACGTCTTCCCAAAATAGACACGTTGGAAAGATGCGTCATCCCGTGTCATTTCATTTTTTTTTTAAAAAAATATTTTTTTATTTTATATTTATCGGATAATCCGATTACCCGACCCGATCCAATCCAATCCGATTTCAAATGGGTCGGGTCGGATCGGGTTAAAAAAAAAATTACTTCAAAACCCGACTCGACCTGATCTGATTGTTTGTTGATTGGGTCGGATCGAATTTTTCTCCAATCCCGATCCTGACCGACCCGTGAACTGCCCTAGTTCTTTCACCACGTCAATGAAGCCAGTAATTCTCAAATCTGAAGTGTTTGGGATACTTTCCATGGTGATGATGTAAGACGAGAGGTGTGTGGTATGATAATCTCGGGCTTTTGGTGAATACCATCCGTGAAGGGCCCATAGATGGATGTATGGCCTCGTTGACCCTTCAAATACAATTTTACTTAATAATGACCCTTCAAAATTTTGGATGCTTCATTATAAACTATGATATAATATAAGTCTTATCTATACAATTATATATAGCAAGAGAACATCTCATTTGGGTAGGACTTTGTCAGGAACTTACCTGATGGCGTTCCATAGACACTGGAGCAAGCGATCGTCGTCGACATTCCTGGCAAGAAGCGGCGTCGAGGGATCTCCGTATGTGGAACCAGAGGAAGAAGTAGTGAGAAGATGGAGAGTTTTGGGAAGAGAAGGATAGGAAGAAGTAGGCTGTCCACTATTCGGTTCAACCCGTACCGAACCAAAAAACCGAATCGAATTTTTCGGTTCGGTTCGGTTTCAGCCGTTGTAGGTTCGGTTCTTTGACCCGAACCGAACCGAAATTTGGATTTCGGTTCGGATTCGGTTCCCGAAATTCGGGAACCGACCCGAACCGAAAACCGAATTAATTAAAAAATAATATATTTTTTAAAATTTTTAATATAGATAAGTAAATGGGTATTATAAAATAATTTTTAATTTTTAACCGAATTAATTAAAATTTAGTTTTCGGGTTGAAAACCGAACCGAACCGAATAATTTCGGTTCGGGTTAGATCGGTTTAGGTATAGTTCGATTCGGGTTCGGGTTGGAATTCGGGTATAAAAAAAATTTTGGTTTGGTGAAATTCGGTTCGGTTCGGGTTGAACCGAATGGACAGCCCTAGGAAGAAGGGGATCTGAGAGATAAGAGAGATTAATGATCGAAAATGAATATGTAATTTCTTATTCAAATCATTTGTTCAAAATAATATTTATACTCGTTACATTTCAAATTCATCGAACCAACGCGGTCTTTTCTTTGTATGTCCCATGCATCCACGTGTCATCGCGTGATTTAATTCCTTATTAGCTATGTCATCGTCTTATTTTGTTGTGTCATTGACTCTGCTCGTGACATTACCCCCGTGTTCAATAAGAACCTCGTCCTCGAGGTCATTTCCAAGCAGCGGCGCTCTCTGTTGTGCTTTGTCTTCCCCGAGGGCAGTAATTTGATCCTGTTGTGGTTCAGGTAAGGAGCTATTGTTGGAAGCAAGCAGAGGTAACGACGTTATTTGCATCTTGGGGTTTCCCCTACACAGTTTGAGCACTGATATATGCAGCACTGGGTGGATCTTTGCGGTTACAAGTAAATCCAGCTTATATGCTACTCGTCCGACCTTCTTGATGATTTGGAATGGTCCAAAAAATCTCGGACTTAGCTTCTGCTAGCGCTGTAACCTTACCGAGAGTTGGCGGTAAGGTTGGAGTTTAACAAACACCCAGTCGCCTACCTTAAATTCCACGTCCCTCCTTTTCTTATCAGCTTGGTGCTTCATCTTTGTTTGCACCCTTCTCAAGTTCTCCTTCAGCTGGGAAATGAGTTCATCTCGGTTTGTAAGGGCTCGGTCTACCACTGAATTGGTAGTAGTTCCTACGCCCATGTACTGAATTAATTGAGGAGGATCCCGTCCATAGAGGGCCTTGAATGGGGTCATTCCTACAGCTGATTGGTATGAGGTGTTATACCAATATTCTGCCCAAGCCAAATATTGATTCCATCGAGTGGGTTCATCAGCAGCAAAACTCCTCAAATACATCTCCAAGCAGCGATTCAAAGCTTCTATTTGTCCATCTGTCTGTGGATGGTAGGAAGAACTAAACCTCAATTCAGTTCCTTGCAGTTTGCACAATTCTCTCCATAGTTCACTAATGAAGTGACTGTCTCGATCACTCACGATCGATCTAGGTAGCCCATGTAACTTAATAATTCCTTTCACAAATATATCAGCCACCATCTCAGTTGAATACTGCTTTGGTAAGGAAAAGAAATGCCCATATTTAGTGAGCCGATCTACAACTACTAGGATTGTAGTCTTACTGTTTGAGGGAGGCAGGCCAGTAATAAAATCCAAAGAGATGTCTTCAAACACCTCATTTGGTATGCTCAGTGGCTATAACAATCCTGCTGGAGACATTTGCTCAAGTTTCATTCTCTGGCAAGTTTGACATTGCTTCACAAATTTTTGGACATCAGCTCTCATAGTTGGCCAATAAAAATTGTTAGCCAAGCGATGCAGAGTGCGGCTGATACCTGCATGGCCACCCTGCAATGAGCTGTGGAATTCCCTCAGTAAAATAAATTTAAGAGTGGCATCATCTGGTATTACTATTCTATTTTGGAACAGGAGAGTGCCATCCCTTAATTCATATTCTTCTTCTTTGTCAACTAAGAGATGTTTTCCCATCAGCTCTTCATTCTCACGATTCAATCTTCGAAGTTCCTCTAAGATTCCAAAGATTGGTTGAGATACTATCATTGTTGCATAGATGGGTTCTCGTGAAAGCGCATCAGCTACTTTGTTTAACTTTCCAACACGGTATTGTATGTCAAAATCATAACCCATAAGTTTTACTAACCACTTATGCTGCTCAGGTGTTTGAATCACCTGCTGTGTGAGCTCCTTTAATGCAAATTAATCAGTGATGATAAGGAAGCGTCGGCCAAGTAAGTACTGCCGCCATTTCTTCACTGCTTGGGTGACAGCAAACATTTCATGTTGGTAAACTGAAGTAGCCTGCATGCGTGGCGAAAGTTTTTGGCTGTAATAAGCTATGGGTTGTCGATCCTATGTGAGTACAGCTCCTACACCCACTCCTGACGCATCAGTTTCCAACTCGAATTTTTTATTGAAGTCAGGCAATGCGAGGATGGGCGCATTGCTAAGTATCGATTTCAGTTGCTCAAAGGTATTATCGGCTTTTGTCATCCAATGAAAGGCATCCTTGAGTAGCAAATTAGTGAGAGATCCTGCATGCTGCGCAAAATTGCGGATGAAGCGCCGGTAATACCTAGCTAGCCCCAGAAATCCACGTAGTCCCTTCAAATTGCGAGGTGTCGGCCATGCTTGAATGGCTGTAATCTTCTGCGGATCCACCCGAAGACCATCCGCTGATATAATATGGCCCAAGTACTCGACGGTAGTGCTTCCGAAGGAACACTTAGAGCGCTTAGCAACCAAGAAATTTTCCTGAAGGACCTGCAGGGTTATGGCAAGATGTGTTTTGTGTTCTTCCATTGTCCTGCTATATATTAGTATATCATCAAAAAATACTAATAAAAACTTACGAAGGAATGGGCGGAACACTCGATTCATGGTCGCCTGGAACGTGGAAGGGGCATTGGTGAGGCCAAAAGGCATCACCAAAACTTCATAATGGCCCTCGTGCGTTCTAAATGCTGTCTTCGCCACATCATCCTCGTGGACCCGTATCTAATGATACCCGGCCAACAAATCAAGCTTGGAAAACACAGTTGCTCCGCCCAACTCATCAAACAGTTCGTCGGCTGTAGGAATAGGAAACCGATCCTTAAGCGTGACGGCATTGAGAGCCTGGTAATCAACGCAGAACCTCCACGTCCCATCCTTCTTCCTTACTAGAAGAACTGGAGACGAAAAGGAGCTGGTGCTGGTTTGGATAAGACCTTCCTTCATCATCTGCGTGACTTGCCTTTCAATTTCGGCCTTCTGGAAGTGGGGATACTTGTATGGCTTCACATTTATAGATGATTGCTCTGGGGGTAGCATAATACGATGGTCAGTTTCTCGAGCGGGTGGCAATCCTTGCGGTGGCTCAAACACATGCATATACTGATCCAAAACTTCCTGCAGTTCCAGTGGAACTTCGTTGAGTTCAGATGTCACCTTTTCTACTAGCTTGAGCTGATACATTTCCAAGAGTGCGCGAGTCTCTTGCATTCTTCGCAATGCATGGCATTCCACCTGCTCAATGCTTGATGAGGTTAACCCATGCCATGTTTGTATCATGCCATTCCATTGAAACAGAAATAAATGGTTCGTAAAATCCATGGTAACTGGGCCAAGCGTGGCCATCTAGGCAACTCCTAATACCAACTTAGTTCCTTGAATTGGTAGGACATAGAAATCAGATACGAGAGAGGTGCCTTGGATGTTTAGTGTAAAGTTTCTGATTACCCCTTCACTCTTAATTCGAGCACCACTGCCCACCATTACATTAAAAGCCAGACCAACTTCGATGGGTAAAGCCAGATGTTTAGCCATCCTTGTTTGAATGAAATTGTGCGTACTGCACCATCTAACAGTACCTGCACCTTTCATCCTTTAACGCTGCCTTGGAAACGCAAAGTCATCGGCGAAAACTGGCCAGACATGGCATTCAGCGATATCAGTGTTGGTTCACTCATTTCCACGTCTTGTAATTCCCGGCATTCCCCGTTCTCTGTTTCTGCCTCCAGCAGCGCTCCATCATCCATCAAGAAGAGCTGAGGAGTTTTGCACTTGTGACCTCGAACATACTTGTCGTCGCAATAGTAACAGAGTCCTTGCTCTCTCCATTTCTGGGACTCAGCTAACGAAATTTTTCTTGGGAAGACTTTATGTTCGGTGGCGTTGGCTGAGGTTGTGGAGCGGGGTGGAAAAGATGGAACTGTGCTTGTTCTTCCGTCACCACCGGTGTAGGTAGCAGGGCAGGCCCTTTTACTCCCCCGGAGGTGTGCGAGAATCATCGAGAAGCTACAATCTTGGCTTCACAGCGCTTGGCCATGACCACAGCTTCATGCATTGTCATGGGTTGTTGAGTGAGAACCTCCGATTTAATATCAAGATGTAAGTCGGATACAAAATAGTTAATAAGGAAAGATTTTGGCAAATTATGCATTCAAAGAGCTAACTCTTCAAATCGTCCTTCATATTCTTCCATAGTAGACGTCTGCAGAAGTTTGGTGAGCTTCCCATCAGGAGGTTCCAGCCCGGTCAGCTCGAATCGTCGCCTGATGGCCTCTACAAGGTGGTTCCAGCCGGCCAACTATTTCCTTCTTTGCATCCACCAGAACTAGCGCTTGGCCAGTCCCTCCATCCTGAACGAAGCCATAGTTACACGGTGCTGGTCTTCGGTCGAATAAAATTCAAAGAAGTCTTCGGCGGAGGCAATCCAATCCTCCACATCCGATCCATTAAAGATCGGTAGTTCCACTTGCGGTGGCTTTGGGGGAAAAGGGAAGTCGTCATCCTCCCCGTACTCGAGCCAGGGATGAAACTTTCCACGGCTAGTTCATGCCGCTGGAGATCCCTGGTTAACTCCAGGTAGAATTCCATCCTTTAGCCTCGACCTTAACTTTGGCCATCTGAACCATCTGCGTATTGAGCAATTGAATCTGAGACGATACAGCTTGTAGCAATTTCTGTTGAGCCTCCATATTTTACTGCTACGTCTCCAAGTTGCTCTGGATCGTACCAAGGATTTGCTCATGGCGAGCAGTAGTTTCGTGCATCACTTTCACAATCTCAGTCAGTGTCTGAGATCGGGTTTCCATAGGGCAGAGAAACAAATCCAATACCAATTACAATCTCAATGAAAGCACCAATGTCAAGAACTTACCTCATGGCGTTCCTTAGACACTGGAGCAAGTGATCGTCGACAACATTCCTGGCAGGAAGCGGCGTCGAGGGATCTCCGTATGTGGAACCAGAGGAAGAAGTAGTGAGAAGAGGGAGAGTTTTGGGAAGAGAAGGATAGGAAGAAGGGGATCTGAGAGATAAGAGAGATTATGTAATTTCTTATTCAAATCATTTGTTCAAAATAGTATTTATACTCGTTACATTTCAAATTCATCGAACCAACGCGGTCTTTTCTTTGTACGTCCCATGCATCCATGTGTCATCGTGTGATTTAATTCCTTATTAGCTGTGTCATCGTCTTTTTTTGTCGTGTCATCGATTCTGCTAGTGACAGACTTTCTTGTCGCAAATAAAAGACATATATATAAACATTTAAATTAAGGTAACTAAAATTTGAAATTTTCAAATTTGATTTTTTAAAAATCCAGACCAAATTTGTTGAAGGCATTGGCTCTAATGCCATTAAATTTAGCCTAATTATATTTGATCTAGTCAACTACCAATTAATATTAATTAATATTCTTGTCACCGCTAATTTTGATTTATTAAGCCTCCCCTTGCTTACTAACTACAAGATATATAATTAATATATTATTAATCAATATTTTCTTTAAAATTGAAAGGTCACATACCCTATGATTAATTATGATAAAAAAAATAGGCTCCTCATTTGTTTCGTTGAATTGGATGTAATTAATTACATGATATAATTCAAACTTTAAGAGTTTTCTCAATTGTATTTCAACCTTTTATTTATATTAGTTGTATGCTCCCATTTTTATTTTGTATCAATTAAATTCCAATGTCAACCAATCGTTAGGTTTGACGTTAGAGAGCTGACATGTCGTTATTAACATATATCAACACTCCACTCATTACATAAAAATAAAATTAAAAATTCTTTATGTCACGTCTCAACTCAGGGTCACATGACCGACCAGGATATTCGTAAATATTCGAAGTCTAACATCATGCATACTACTATACAGACTAAAAAATGAGGAATAAATGTCATAAGTCGAAACAAATGCTATTTAATAATAAAAAAAATGTCTTAATCATGATGATTACAGACTTCAGCAACTCAAACTAAGTAACCCTACGCATGAAATAAAAAGACCATCAACTCGACTACGACTCCCTAAATCAGTCTGCTACAAGATCATCGGTGTTGTTTGCTCCTCTAGCCACGCCACATCCACTAGCCTTACCTCACTGGTCAAACTCTGCAAAATAAAATCAAATAACCATGACTCCAAAAGGAACTCAGTGAGTGATTCTATCGAACCTCCACCAAAATCCCAGTATATAATCAACATAAGCAGTATAGATATTATGCTAGGGATTTGATACAAAACATGACCAATCGACCAACCTGTAAGAGCACAATTATCCAGCTATATCTGGTCTATCACAAGATATACACTTGGCCTAGATAGGTTATATCACATAATAATTCGGCCTCGACCAATTGTGCATCATAAATCATGAGAGACCTCGACCAGCCGCATCAATGTGATCAAATCTCGACCTCGACCAGTCGGATGATCATGGGTTAATCTCGACCTCGACTAGTCGGATAACCTCGCACATTCTTCGACCTCGACCAGTCGTATGTGCAATAATCGGCCACCAAAAAATTCTACATAGCAGTAGGCAGCCACCAAAACCCAACTTTCCAATGCCTAATATTTGAATCCATTAAATCCCTGAATCTATACAAGAATCGACACAAGGAATCACAAACCACACCCGATTTAAAAAAGGATTAAAATCCCCAAGAAAATTTCCAAATTCCATCATGGTGAGGGGCGGCAAGGTGAAGGGAGAAACCATGGATTTTGGCAAGGATTTAACCACTCACCTCTAACCGGAAGGAAAAGGAAATGAGACGTCGACGATTCTGATCACCAGCGATGACCCCCAAGCTCCGACGACGATCTCCTCCTTCTCCCTCCTCTCGGCCAAGGCGCAAGCGTGCAGCTCCTTTCTTGAGCTGCACGGGTGATTGGGGTGGGTTAAATACTCCCCCAATCAACTGCCAAAAGACCTATTTGCCCTTCAGGGTTTAAGTGGCTCTACTCGGCTCTACTCAAACCCAAATCAGACTCGGATTGAATCGACTAACTCGTCCTCACCCCGACTTAAGTCCATGAACCCATTTAACATAATTAACAAAAATTTAACAACCTTACAATTTATTAAATACTCGACCGTACCTTCTAATTATGGCAAACTTGCGACACATCCCGGCGCGTCTTTGAATCGGCCCGCCGAGTTAAACAAAACAAAATTAAAATTTAATTAAAATTTAATTAAAATTACAATCTTCCCCCCTTAAGGAAAATTCATCCTCGAATTTTAACAAAGCATGAGGACTTACCAAATTCTCAAATAGGGAGGGGTGTCACTCCCTAATGTCCTAATCCACCTCCCAAGTAGCATCTTGCCCAGAATGGTGCTCCCACCTGACTTTCACCAAGGAAATCTTCTTGGATCTCAATTTTTTGATCTGCCAGCCAAGAACCTGTACAGGTCTCTCCTCATACGAGATTGTTGTATCCACCTCAATGGCAGTAGGCTCGATCACATGGGACTCATCTCGAACATATCTCTTTAGTAGAAACACATGAAAAATCGGATGAACTCTGCCCATGCTAGGAGGTAAGGCCAACTCATATGTCACAGCGCCCCTCCGCTTGAGAATAGGGAACGACCCAATGAACCTAGGGCTCAGCTTTTCCTTCTTCCCGAACCGCACCACCCCTTTCATAGGGGAAACCTTTTGGAACATCATGTTCCCCTCAACAAACTCCACCTCTCTGGCCTTTCCATCCGTATACATCTTCTAGCGACTCTGAGCTACCAATAATCTTTCCCTGACCAATTTTACCTTCTCCATCGCCTCCTCAACCAGGTCAGGTCCCACCATGAGGGACTCCCCTGCCTCAAACCACCCCACAGGCGATCTGCACCACCGCCCATAAAATGCCTCAAAGGGAGCCATTCAAATACTACTCTGGTAGTTGTTATTGTTGGCGAAATGGCGACACTAGAGGGAGGGTGAATAGTGTGTTTACTAATTTATTCGCCTAAGTTACAATTTAATCATTTACTTAGAATGTTTAGGCGCGTTTCAATTATGCGATTAAATTCGAAAGCAAGATAAAAACAATTTCACACAATCAAATGTAACAATGCAAACACAAAAATTTTATAGTGGTTCGGCTCCAATGCCTACTCCACAACCTAAGCACCCCGCTTAGGATTTCCAAATTAGTTTTACTAGATTACTTTACGTTTCCCTTATACACGAGGACTTTTCACCGAAGAGACGCACTCTCGACCTAAGACACTTCCACACCCGGAAGTTACCGCCTTCTTATCGAGAGTCCTCTTCCACCTCAACCCTAAGGGACAACTAAGCTAATCCTAGTAAACACTACGTTTACACACACAAGTGGCTTTACACCTTGCAAGGTAACCACTTACCCACCAAGACCTATCACAAGGTCTTTTACAAACTCAAGTCAAGGAAAAATAACAGTAAAAATTACAATTGAAAGAGCTAAGAATAAAACCAAGAAGACGTGCTCTTTTCAAATTCTCGGAACCTCCAACTTGTCAAGGGAATGAGCTCGAATTAACTCCTGAGTTGAGGTAGCAGCTGGCGCTTGAGAAGGTGTTCGCAGAGGGAGCAGAGCGCAAGCAATCTTTCTTTTGGAAGGCTCAAATCTCTCTTCTTGATTGCTCAATAATTTCTGTAAGAGTGTGAGAGAAAAGTTAAAAGAAGTTATAACATGTATATTTATACCCTACGGAAGAAACAGTTGCTCAACGGATAGTTTTCTATCCGTTGCAGAGCGCCGGTCGAATGGTCGGTCGACCGGTTATTCGACCGCTTCTCTTTACTCTGTGGTCGGTCGACCGATTGTCGCGAGCCTCGCGATCCTCAGTTCGGTCGACCGCTCGAGGCTTTTCGCGATTTCTTTCCTAGCTTCGGTCGACCGACTAGTCGATCGATTGGCTTCTGCCAATTTTTGCCACCATTCAATTGATCGGTTGGTCGATCGAACCTGGGCTGAACAAGGCAGACAGCTTTGTTCTACTTGGTTTTTCTGCTTCCGTCTTCACTACGTCTACTTATATAACATTTATTAATTGTAAGTTAAATAACTTTATAACATGATAACTTTAAAATATAAATGTTATATAAGGATTATACCCCATTTGAGTTCAATGAAAATATCTAAAAAATCAAAATCCCTAAGGATCAAAATCTAGTTCTTGGGATCTAGTATAAAACGAAAATTTCCTAATCTTTCGGGTCAAATAAGGATATGCTAAAGGCTTTAAAAAATCCTAAAAAATATCTCGTTATCTAGTTTTGACCCAAGGAACAATTACCGCCATTTTTTATTTTAAGAAAAGGTTTGGATCATATAGCCCTCCAAGGAGCTCCATAGTCTTAGTGAATTTCAGGGCGGTCCCAAAATTTCATGATTTGGGGTTCGGGATAGATTTTTGGATTTCTTATGCATCATCATGAGGATTACACTAATTTCTAGACATCCTAAACCTAAACTCCCTTTCTTGAAGATTCTCGAGCGCCGACGAGCATCCTTGTCGATTTATCTGATTTCTCCGATCGCGGACGTCGTGCACTAATCGATATGGAACCTGAAAGATATTCTCAATGAAATCATTAGTCACATGTTTGTTATCATCAAAACCGAGATTAAAGCTAACGTTGGAAACCTAAAGCCAACAGTTATTGTATGCAAACTCAATCAGGGATAAGTGTTAGTCCCAACCATCATCCAGGTCTAACACGCAAGCCCTTAACATATCCTCCAATATCTGAATAGTTCGCTCTGACTGACCATCGATCTGCGGGTGAAACGAGGTGCTGAACCGCACCTAAGTACCCAGGGTCCGGACTACCCAAATTGAGCTGTGAACTGGGTACCCCGATCGAGATGATCATAACAGGGATACCGTGATATGCCATAATCTGGTCCAAAAATAATCTAGCATACTGCTCGGCTGAAAAGGTTGTCTTGACCGGTATAAAATGTGCCGACTTGGTCAAACGATCAACCACGACCTAGATAGAGTCATTATCCTTCCCAGACCTTGGCAACCATTTCACAAAGTCCATGGTTATCTTCTCATATTTTCACTTAGGTACCTCTAAGTTCTGAAGCAACCCTACAGGCTTCAAGTGTTCAACCTTTACCTACTGACAGACCAGACACTTAGACACAAATTCGGCTATCTCTCTCTTCATCCCTTTCCACCAATAATTCTACCTTAGATCTCGGTGCATCGTTTATGTGGAGCAATGGGCCATCTCTAGTACCTGCCTGCGAACCTCCGCCATGTCAGGCACCATCATCTTGTTCTTGAACCTCAAAATATTCTTGGAGTCGATTCCATAACCATCATCAGCATCGCCTCTCCTGACCAGATCCTTAGTCAAAGCACAAAAGGCATCCTCCTCTTGCACTGTCTGCAGCATGTCCTCTAGTGTGGACTGCACTCGCAAGTGCGCCATCAGAACTCTAGAGTCCAACACGGTTAGTCATGCCCCGCCGTCTAAATAGGTCAAATCACGAGCTAGTAGTCTCCTCTTGACTGCCTGTAATATCCTAGATGAGTCAATTTATGGTCCGGTGCGAGCTTGAGAGCTCGGGTAAGTAGAATCATAAGGTGTGTGAGTGGTTTACCTCTCCTCGTCTTGGGTTTTCTTTCGTGTTTCTTGAGTTGATCTTGAAGATTGATACGCTTCTTGTCGGGTTTTTCTTTTGCAGATTTCTCTTGTGCCATGAAAGAGAGAGCCGAAGACCCCCCCCCCCCCCTTATAGGGCTCGGCATCCGGCATCCCTATGACCTACCCTAGGGGTGCTCGGCCAAGGTGGGAATAAGGTCGCTCTCAAGGTGTTCGATGAGATCCCTAAGGAAGTTCTTGATGGGTTTTGAGATCTAGGGTTTGGATTAATTACCTTAATTAAGT
The DNA here is from genome assembly GCA_034359265.1 of Canna indica. Classification (NCBI taxonomy): domain Eukaryota; kingdom Viridiplantae; phylum Streptophyta; class Magnoliopsida; order Zingiberales; family Cannaceae; genus Canna; species Canna indica. The sequence goes on along the minus strand of CP136890.1, from coordinate 65,282,513 downwards.
TCCTATCATGCCAATGCATGATTTGTATCTAGATATAAAATTTTAGCATATGAATCTATGTTTTGCATGTGAAAAGATTTAATCTTGATGCCATATATGTTCTTGTTTGGGGTTCTTGGTTTTGATGCTTGAGTCTTGATTTAAAGATGGTGTGGATGCATGCTAAACCTAGATTAGGAATTATGATTTAATCTTTGTATGATTTATCTTGATGTTATAAATCTGTTATGGTTGTAATTAAGGATTTAATTACTGTGATTTTCGGATTAATTACCTTGACATGCTGAAACTCAAACTTGCTGGAATTTCATGCCGAAATTGTTAATTCAAGACTAATTTTTTAATCTTTGTTAAGATGTGTATAATTTATTGAACATAGTTAACCAGAAAACATAGTATGGAACCATAGGACACACTTTGGAAATCAGATTCGGCTTGGGTGCACCAGTTTTTGGCTCAATAGTAAACTGAAAATAAAATCCCTAAAACAAAACCCTAATTTTAGCAAATGGAAATTTTAATTGTAGAATTAAAATACAACTGGCAGCATAATCTGTTAAGAGCCAACAAAATAATTTATCTGCATGAAATAAAACTCCATGGGTTGATGATATTACGGGTCTAGGGCATCGGGATCGGGCATAGAGTGTTGCGGCGTTTCATATTTTTATAAATGGATGGGTGAATCCCTATTATTCCTATATTTCTTGTGGAACAAGTTCGGATGGGCGAGTTTCGATTATTCTCGAGTTTTTGGAATAAGTTTGGATGGGCGGACCCCGGTTATTCCTGCGCTATCTTTAATGGTATGATGATAGGATAAGCTCGGATGGGTCAATCCCGATTATCCTCATAACCCTTGAGTGTGATTTATTGTCTTAGGGCATGGGTAAACTGAGGCCTGCTGTTCTTCATTGCTAAGTGAATAGGTTTGCCTTTGGGCATGTGATGGCCAGATGGCATGTTAGCTAGCCATACCACTTGTTGCGTTATCCTTGTATGAGACAAGTGTATTTATTCATATATCTCTGTGGTTAGTTTTTATGATGGGGGTTGGTAGAACCGCTCACTGAGTTCCTTTGAACTCACCCGTTGTTTCTTTCTATTTTTTTTGTAGAGTCTGACTAGTGAGGTGGGCTGGAGCACTTGGCGCGGCTGGAGGGCGGAGGAGCCATATTGATCTTATAGCAGTCCTAGTTAGGTGTCGTAGTCAAGTCTTTGGTAGATTTGTCATGCACTTGTGTTTTAGTATTTTGGAATTGTAGTCCATTGAGGACATTCATGTCTTTCATTCACATTTCACTTGTTAAAGTAAACTGTTAAACTTTGATTTACTTATTTACGCACTTTAAATATTTTGCTAAAAACTTTACTTCTTAAATGAAACTTATTTACGTTTCTCGTTCATAAAAAAATCTGTTAATATTTTCGCTATGATTTATTATGAGTTGGCATGTACATGAGATAGGCTGCGGGGTATAGGCACGTGTATACCCCGCCCGGTCACGTGACCCTAAGTTGGGACGTGATAATGTGGTATCAGAGCATGTGGTTTGGTCTGACTACGAGTTTGTTTACCGTATAGGACATTGTTAGCGTGTCAGTATATGGTAGGGTTGTGTTATGAGATCAATGGGCTAAGTCTGCATCTCAGCACGACTTGTGGTTAAGTTTAATTTACGATTTAAGGGTGAATTGAATTGTTTAATCTGTTGTTTTTTTTTCTGGTAATTCTAGATTGATGGAGGCTTTTAACGCCACTTGGAGCGATAGTGGCAGTAACTCCACAGAGCGCCGAGGCCGGGGTCAGGGCCGAGCCTGGGGCCGTGGGAGAGCGCAGGAGGCCCGGGAAGATGTGGGGCAGGATCCCATGGTTGTGCAGTTGCAAGCCCGAGTGGCTGAGCTGACTGAGGCGCTCCACCGGGAGCAAGAACTGAGGGAGCAATCGTAATCGATGTCGACAGTACCCGCGGTACAAGAGGTGGTCGAGCCAGTGGCACCGGTGGTTAGAGTTCCCAAAGCACCTACATATGCATATTTTATCAAATTTAGGCCACCGGAGTTTACAGGGACAAATCAGTAGGTGGAGGTCACCAGTTTCCTTGGGGATTGCTATGAGCTGTGCGTGGAGCTCGATTGTTCTTCTGAGACAACCGCTCGGATAATCGAGTTGCAGCTGAGAGGACCAGCCAAGGATTAGCTTCACATCTGGAGGGACCGCAGAGCAGCAGGTGCACCACCCCCTACCTGGGAGGAGTTCAGAGCCTCTATGGTGGAGAAGTACTTGTTGTTAAGCATCCGGGATAGGCGGGCAAAGGAGTTCGAGCTGCTGCTCTAGACCGGCAGTATGTCAGTAATGGACTATGAGTAGGGCTGGCAACGGATCGGATACGGTGCGGATACTGGATTATCCATATCCGCACCGCACCCCATATCCGCCTATCTGTATCCGCTACGGATGTGAATATGGATATTCATATCCGCACCGCTTCAAATACGGATATCCGCACCGCATCCGTATCCGCACCGTATTTAATAAAAATATATTAAAATAATATATTTAATTAAAAAATTAATAAATTACCAATTCATTGATCCAAAATAAATATATAATATACTTCAAAATTCATCTTTGACATGAAATTACCATAGAGCTCTTATATATATTAATAACTTATATGGGCAAAATAGTAATTCAGATATGCGGATAGGCGGTGCGAATACGGTGCGGATCCATAGCCATATCTGTATCTGCACCATATTCGCGCGGATATAAGTTTTCTAAATCCGTATCTGTATCCATATCCATTTTTACTTGCGGATATGGATCAGATACGGTGTGGATGCGGTTTTTAGTTAGCGGATGCGGATAAAATTGCCACCCCTAACTATGAGATGGAGTTCACTCGACTCTCAAAGTACCATCCCACTTTGATAGCCACAGAGACTGTCAGGGTCAAGAGGTTTGTCGAATGGCTGAGGCCGCAGATCGCCAAACTCATCCATTACACAGAGGACACTTCTTTCGCTCGGGTGGTGGACGAGGTGCTCCGGAAGGAGGCATTTGTACCAACGGACAGACATGATGGACCCCAGAAGAAAAAGTTTTGGCCCCAATTCTCGGGGGGTCGACCAGCTCACTCTGAGGAGACTCGCACGGTAGTGGATCCATAGCAGGGCAGAGGACGGGGTAGTGTCCGAAGCCGCTTGGGTCCAGGATCGGGGGCGTCATCAGGAGGACCACAACGGAGGCCAAAACTGCGTTCGTGTAGCCGATGTCACAGGAAGCACAGGGGAGCTTGCTTTGGACGATCAGAGGCATGTTTTGGCTATGGACAGATTGGGCATTTCAGGAAGGACTGTCCTAGTAGAGGTAGTCGACAGCCTGATCAGACCAGAGGGAAGGCACCGATGTCAGTAGGTTCGGTAGCTCAGAGGGGTCAGACTCAGGGCAGAGGGCAGCGAACCGGTGGTTCAGATAGGCCTTCTCCACAGGTTTTTTCCTTGAACCGAGAGGGCGTTGAGGTGTCCAGGGCATTAGTGACAGGTAACCTTACTGTTGGTTTCGCACTATCTTTTGTGTTGTTTGATCATGGTTCTACGCACTCCTTTGTTTCTGCATTGTTTGCTACTAAATTTTCGAGGAAATCCTCTATGCTTGATTTGCCTTTTGTGGTGTCTACGCCTACGAGTGATACTGTGCTGGCAGAGACAGTATTTTGGGGCTGTGAGGTGGTCGTTTGTGGGCATGTATTAATGGCCGAATTGACATTCTTGCCGATGCTGGAGCTTGATGTGATATTGGGCATGGACTGGTTGGCGGATCATTTCACCTCAGTGGACTACAGGGCTAAAACTATTACCTCCAGTAAGCCCAGATTACCCTAGTTTACCTTTCAGGGTGAGGGAAGGGGAGACTCGTTGGTGGCCATTTCAACTCTCAAGGCTCGGAAGCTACTTCTAGGTGGTTGCCAGTCCTTCTTGGCTTTTGTATCTGTGGCAAAAGGAAGAGGCGATGCGGCAAGGGATGTGGAGGGGACGCTAGTGGTGTGCGTGTTCTCCGATGTTTTCCCTGAAGAGTTGCCAGGTTTCCCCCCAGAAAGGGAGATCGAGTTCTATATTGACTTGCAGACTGGGGTAAAACCGATCTCCATTCCATCTTATCGGAAGGGACCAGCCGAGCTAAGAGAGTTGAAGTCCCAATTGCAGGAACTTCTCGATTTGAGTTTCATACGCCTGAGTGTTTCTCCTTGGGGTGCTCTAGTGCTCTTCATGAAAAAGAAGGATGGGACCTTGCGAATGTGCTCCGATTACCCGTAGCTCAACAAGGTGACAGTGAAGAATCATTACCCGCTGCCCAGGATTGATGATTTGTTTGATCAGCTTCAAGGAGCTTAGTGGTTTTCTAAGATTAACCTGCGATCAGGGTACCACCAGTTGAGGATACAAGATAGTAAAATTACTAAGACTGCCTTCAGGTCGAGGTATGGCCATTTTGAGTTCCTGGTTATGTCTTTTGGGCTGACTAATGCACCAGCAGCATTTCTGGACCTGATGAATCGGTGTTCAGAGAATACCTGGATAGGTTTGTGATTGTATTCATAGATGACATTCTAATATATTTCAGGAGCAGGGAGGAGCATGCTGAGCATTTGAGAATGGTTCTGGTGACTCTCATGGAGCACAAGTTATATGCTAAATTTTCCAAGTGCGAGTTTTGGTTGGAGAGTGTAGGGTTCCTTGGTCACGTGGTGTCAATGGAAGGGGTAAAAGTAGACCCCGCAAAGATAGAGGCAGTCCAGAATTGGAAGCGATCGGCTAAAGTCACAGAAATTCGTACCCTCCTGGGGTTGGCAGGTTATTATAGGAAATTTGTGGAGAACTTCTCCAAGATTGCGGCACCATTGACCCGCCTAAGTTAGAAGAAAGTCAAGTTCGTCTGGGACAGTAAGTGCGAGGAGAGCTTTCAAAAGCTCAAGGATCGTTTGACGTCGACATCAATTCTAGTCGACCCTCAGGCTCGAGAGGGTTTATTATTTATTGTGATGCCTCCCGAGTCGACTTGGATTGTGTTTTAATGCAGAATGGCAGGGTGATAGCTTATCCCTCCCGGCAGTTGAAGGTCCACGAGAAGAATTACTCGACTCATGATCTTGAGCTAGCAGCAGTGGTGTTCACATTGAAGTTGTGGCATTACTACCTTTATGGCGAGGCTTGTGAGATATACACTGATCATAAGAGCCTCTAGTATTTGCTCACCCAGAAGGAATTGAACCTGAGGCAGAGAAGGTGGCCTGAACTCTTAAAGGACTATGACTGCACGATCATGTATCATCCGGGGAAGGCTAAGGTGGTGGCAGATGCCTTAAGCAGAAAGTCTATGGGCAGTCTAGCGCATGTGGCAGTTATGAGGAGGTCGTTGGCTCAGATTTTGGCCATGTGTTTGGATGTCGAGGCAGTCTTGACAGTGTCAGCCTCTGGTGCGTTGGTGTCTCACTTGAGGGTGCAGTCGACGTTGGTAGATTTGCTACGGGCAGCGCAGAAAGAAGATGCTTTTTGTTCACTCACTAAGGATCTGGCCATGAGGGGTGATACCGATAATGATTTTGGTATTGACTCGGAGGACGTTCTTAGGTTTAAGAATAGGATAGTGGTGCCAGAGATGGCCGAGTTCCACAGGCATGTGCTAGAGGTGACTCATCGATCCACATATACCATGCATCCGGGACTCCGGGAGCCACGAAAATGTACCGTGACCTAAGGCAAAATTATTGGTGGAAGGGCATGAAGAGAGAGGTGGTTGAGTTTGTGTCTAAGAGTCCAATATATCAGCAGGTGAAAGTCGAACATCTTAAGCCGGCAGAATTGCTCCAGAACTTATAAGTACTAGAATGGAAATGGGAATAGATAATCATGGATTTTGTGACAAGGTTGCCGAAGTCGGGTAAGGGCAATGATTCCATCTCGGTGGTGGTGGTGGATCGCCTAACCAAGATGGCACATTTTATCCAGTCAGGACGACCTTTTCAGCTGAGCAGTATGCGAGGTTGTTTTTGGATCGAATCGTCGCATATCATGGTGTCCCTGTTATGATCATCTCAAATTGGGGTACTCAGTTCACAGCTCAATTCTGACAGTCTTTCCAGGAGGCGTTGGGCACTCAGGTCCGGTTCAGCACTGCATTTCATCCTCAGATAGATGGTCAGTCGGAGCGGATCATTCAGACATTGGAGGGCATGCTGAGAGCTTTCGTCCTAGATTTGGAGGGCAGTTGGGAGAGACACTTGCCCTTGATTGAGTTTGCCTACAATAAGAGCTATCATAGCAGCATCGGAATGACCTCTTATGATGGGACCCGACCTGGTTGAGGAGGCAGTATAAAAGGTAAAACTAATCAAGGAGAGGTTGTTGGCAGCCCAGAGTCGCCAGAAGGTGTATGCTGATAGAAAGACCAGAGAGGTAGAGTTTGCTAAAGGGAACATGGTTTTCCACAAGGTATCCCCTATGAAAGGGGTGGTGAGGTTTGGCAAGAGAGAGAAGCTAAGCCTTAGGTTCATTGGGTCGTTCCCTATTCTCAAGCGTAGGGGAGCAGTGCTATATGAGTTGGCCTTACCTCCCAGTATGGACCGGGTGCATCCAGTGTTCAATGTATCCATGCTAAAGAAGTATATCCGGGATGAGTCCCATGTGATTGAGCCTACCGCAGTAGAGGTGGATTCGGCAGTCTCTTATGAGGAGAGGCCAATTAAGGTGCTAGATCGTCATATCAGAAAACTGAGGTCCAAAGAGATTCCCCTGGTAAAGGTCGTCAGGTGGGAGCATCATTCCGGGAAGGAGGCCACCTGGGAGGTGGAGCAGGATATGAGGGAGTAATATCCTTCGCTATTTGAGAATTTGGTATGTCTTAAGCCTTGCTAAAATTCGAGGACGAATTTTCCCTAAGGAGGGAGGATTGTAATATCCGAGATATTGTAGCTAATTATTTATTTTGTGTTTGCCAGTCTAGCGGGCTGATTCGAAGTCGAGCTGAGTCGACTCATGGTACGGTGCAAGCTTGAGAGCTCGGGTAAGTAGAATCATAAGTTGTGTGAGTGGTTTACCTCTCCTCGTCTTGGGTTTTCTTTCGTGTTTCTTGAGCCGATCTTGAAGATTGGTGCGCTTCTTGTCGGGTTTTCTGTCGACTCTCGAGTTTTTCTTTTGCCAATTTCTCTTTTGCCGTGAAAGAGGGGACTGAAGACCCCCCACACCCCCCACCCCTTATGGTGCTTGGCCAAGGTGGGAATAGGGTCACTCTCAAGGTGTTCAATGAAATACCTAAGGGAAGTTCTTTATTTTTTTTATGATCTAGGCTTTGGATTAATTATCTTAATTAACTTCCTATAATGCAAATGCATGATTTGTATCTAGATATAAAATTTCAGCATATGAATCTATGTTTTGCATGTGAAAAGATTTAATTTTGATGTCATGTATGTTCTTATTTGGGGTTCTTGGTTTTGATTCTTGATTTAATGATGATTCTTGATTCTTATTTGGGGTTCTTGGTTTCAGGATATGATGATGTGGATGCATATAGTTTACTGAACATAGTCATGTAAACTATCATTTTAACCAGAAAACATAGTCTGGAACTATAGGGCACACCTTGGAAATTAGATTCGGCTTGGGTGCACCAGTTTTTGGCTCAATAGTAAACTGAAAATAAAACCCCTAAAACAAAACCCTAATTTTGGCAAATAGAAATTTTAATTGTAGAATTAAAATTCAAGGGGCGGCATAATCTGTTAAGAGCTAACAAAATAATTTATCTTCATAAAATAAAACTCCATGGGTTGATGATATTATGGGTCTAGGGCATCGGGATCGGGCATAGAGTGTTGCGGCATTTCTCAATAAAGACACCCCTAAGACACCGTATGAGACACTTGACTTAGGTCTTGTTAGCGTCATATTTTTATGAATGGCGAGAAGGCTCGAATAGGAGACGGACTGCGGGTTTGGCCCGGAAGGTTGGATGGTTAATTCCCAACCTATGTTAAAGGAATAAGTTTGGATGAGCGAATCCCGATTATTCATGCGATTATTTATCGAACAAGTTCAGATGGGCGAATCCCTATTGTTCCTCCATTTCTTGTGGAACAAGTTCCTGCATTTCTTGTGGAACAAGTTCCTACATTTACTTATTTCCGCACTTTAAATGTTTTGTTAAAGCTTACTTCTTAAATGAAACATGTTTTGGTTTCTCGTTCATAATAAAATCTATTAATCTTTCCGCTATGATTTATTATGAGTTGGCATGTGCATGAGATAGACTGCGGGGTATAGGCACGTATACCCCGCCCGGTCACGTGACCCTAAGTTGGGGCGTGACACTGCCAGGTGTGCTAAACTGCCCATGGATTTTCTGCTCAGTGCATCTGCCACCACATTTGCCATCCCAGGATGGTACATGATGGTGCAGTCATAGTCCTTCAGGAGCTCGAGCCATCGCCTCTATCTTAATTCAGTTCCTTCTGGGTAAGCAAGTATTGGAGGCTCTTGTGATCAGTGTATATCTCACAAGCCTCGCCATAAAAGTATTAGCGCTACAGCTTCAACGCAAAAACCACTGCCACCAACTCTAGGTCATGCGTCAGATAATTCTTCTCGTGAATTTTCAACTGGCGGGGTGCATAAGCTATCACTCTGTCATACTACATCAGGACGCAACCCAAGCTTACCCGAGAGGCATCATAGTAAACAACAAACCCTCCTGAGCCCGAGGATACAACTAAGACTGGCGCTAACGTCAAGCAGTATTTTAGCTTCTAAAAGCTCTCCACGCATTTGCCGTCCTACACGAACTTGACCTTCTCATAGTAAACCACGAACCCTCCCGAGCCCGAGGATACAACTAAGACTGGCGCCGACGTCAAGCAGTATTTTAGCTTCTAAAAGCTCTCCTCGCACTTGTCATCCTACACGAACTTGACCTTCTTTTGAGTCAGGCGAGTCAATTGTGTCGCAATCCTGGAGAAGTTCTCCACGAACTTTCTGTAGTAGTCAGCCAACCCCAAGAAGCTACGGATCTCTGTCATGTTGGTCGATCGCTTCCAATTTTAAACTGCCTCCACCTTTGAGCGGTCCACTCTCACCCTCTCCCGCAACACCACGTGGCCTAGAAACCTCATGCTCTCCCGCTAGAACTCGTACTTAGAGAACTTGGAATATAGTCAATGCTCCCTAAGAGTCTCCAGAATCATCCTCAAATGCGTAGAGTGCTATTCCTTGCTCCTAGAATAAATCAAAATGTCGTCAATAAAAATAATTACAAATCTATCCAGGTACTCCTTGAACACTCGGTTCATCATGTCCATGAAGGTTGATGTTGCATTCGTCGGCCCAAAAGACATGACCAAGAACTCAAAGTTGTCATATCTTGACTTGAAATCACTCTTGGGCACATCGCAGTCCCAGATTCTCAACTGATGGTATCTGGACCTCAAATCGATCTTCGAAAACCACTATGCCCCCTGGAGCTGATCAAACAGGTCATCAATCTTGGGCAGCGAGTAACGATTCTTCATAGTCACCTTATTAAGCTGCTAGTAATCAATGCACATGCGCATAGACCCTTTTTTTTCACGAAGAGCACCGGAGCGTCCCACGGTGAAACACTCGGGCGTATGAAGCCCAAGTCTAGCAGCTCCTGCAACTGCGACTTCAACTCTCTCAGTTCGGCCGGTGCCATCTGATAAGGTGGAATGGAAATTGAGTTCACCCCAGACTGTAAGTCAATGCAAAATTTGATCTCCCTTTCTGGTAGCAAACCCGGTAGCTCCTCAGGGAAAACATCAGAGCACTCACAAATCACTTGTGTTCCCCCGACATCCCCTGTCGTACCTCTGTCCTCCTCCGCCATCGATACAAAGGTCAAGAATGACTGGCAGCCACCTAGAAGCAATTTGTGAGCCTTCTGAGCTAAAATGACCCCCATTAGGTCTCCCTTTCCTTCTTCCTGGAAGGTAACTGTGCCAATTTGGGCTTACTAAACTAACAGTTTTTGCCCTGCAATCTACTGATGCGAAATGGTTCGTCAGCCAATCCATGCCTAGAATTACATCAAGTTCTAGGATTGGCAAAATTGTCAACTCAGTCATCAAAACATGCCCACAGATGATCACCTCGCAGTCCTAAAAGATCGTCTCTGCCAGCAAAGCATCGCCCATAGGCGTTGACACCACAAAAGGTACATCAAGTAAAGAGGGTTTCCCCAACATTTTAGCAGCAAATAAAGCAGACACAAATGAGTGCATGACACTCGGATCAAACAACACAAATGCAATAGCAGAACCAATAGTAAGGGTACCTGTCACTACTACCCTCGATGCCTCTGCGCCATCTAGCGTCATCGCAAACACCCGTGTAGGTCTCTCTGGGCCTCTGGTCCATTGTCCCCTGTCATATGCCTGACTCCTCTAAGCCACCGAACCCACCGATGCTAGCGCCTTTTCTCTGAACTGCTCAGGCCTCTAACTACCCCTGCTCGGATAATCCTTCCTCACGTGCCCTGCCTGCCTACACCCAAAACATGTGATCATGCGACCATAGCACTCTCCCCAGTGTCTCCTGCCATAATTTCCACACTGCGGCGCCTCAGACCTCTAGGGCGCACCTCCTGATGTCGCCAGCCGAGTCACCCCCGGCCTTGGGCCCATGCGGCCCCTAGAACCGCTATGGCCTCTGCCAAACTGATGATCCGCCGTCGCGACAGTCCCCTCAGAGTGAGCCTGCCGACCCCTAGTGTTCTGGGGCCGAAACTTCTTCTTCGAGGGTCCGTCAGGTCTCTCGAACGACACCAAAGCCTCTTTTCGAAGCGCCTCATCCAACACCTGAGCAAATGTAGTATCCTCAGTGTAGTGGATAAGTCTGCTGATTTGTGCCCTCAGCCCCTCGACGAATCTCTTGCCCTGGAGGTCTAAGTAGCCACTAGTGTCGGGTGATACTTCGAGAGTCGAGTGAACTCCATCTCGTAGTCTGTCACTGTCATGCCACTCGTCTGACACAGCTGCTCAAACTCCTTTTCCCGCCTGTCATGGACGCTCCTCGGTAAATACCGCTCTACCATGGCGGCTTTGAACTCCGGCCAAGTAGGGGGTGGCGCACCTGCCGCCCTACGATCCCTCCAGGTATGAAGCCAATCCTTGGTCGGTCCTCTCAATTGTAGTCCGATCATATGGGCAGTCACCTCCGAGAAACACCCGATCTCTGGACACAGCTCATAGCAATCGCTAAGGAAACTAGTGATTTCCACCTTCTGGTCTGTCCCAGCGAACTCTGGCAGTCTCAGTCTGACAAAATCAGTATATATAGATGCCCTGGGTTCTTTGGTCATCGGTACCATAGGCTCGACCACCTCCGGTACTACAGGTCCTACCAGTACTGGATGTGGCTGCTGCTACTACTGTCTCAACTCCTGCTCCCTGCGGAGCGCCTCAGCCAACTCGGCCACTTGGGCCTATAGCTGCACAACTATGGGGTCCTGCCCCACTTCCTCTTATGTATGCGGTACTCCACCACGGCCTCGGCCCCGGCCTCGGCCTCGACGCTCCGTGGAAATGATACCACTGCTGCTCAACGTAGTGTTAAAAGGCTCTATCACACTAGCATTTATAAGAAGAGCATTATTAATAGCAAGGAATTTATTCATAACTTTTAAAGCTACTAACCACATGACGCGCTGAGATGCAAACTCGCTGCCTGATCTCGTAATATAACCACACCATATGTTGACATGCTAGCTATGCCTCATACGATACCCAGACTCTAAGCCATAGTCGGACTGAACCTTACTCTGATACCATTTTATCACGCCCTAACTTAGGGTCACGTGATCAGCCAGGGTATGCGTAAATACTCTAAAGCCTAACACCATGCATACTACTACACAAACTCAAACATGAGAAATAAATGCCATAAGTCGAAACAAACACTATTTAATAAAAAAAAGTCTTAATCATAGTGATTACAGACTCCAACAACTCAAACTAACTAACCCTGTGCATGAAAGGAAAAGATCATCAACTCGACTACGACTCCCTAAACCAGTCTGCTACGAGATCATCGGTGTTGTTTGCTCCTCTAGCCGCGCCGCGCCCATTAGCCCTACCTCACTTATCAGACTCTGCAAAACAAAATCAAACAACCATGAGTCCAAAAGAAACTCAGTGAGTGGTTCTATCGAACCTCCACCAAAATCTTAATATATAATCAATATAAGCAGTATAGATATTATGTCAAGGATTTGATACAAAACATGATCAATCGACCAACCTGCAAGAGCACAATTACTCGGCTATATTTGGCCTATCACAAGATGTAGACTTAGCCTAGACAGGTTATATCACATAATAATAATTCGGCATCGATCAATTATGCATCATAAATCATGAGCGACCTCGACCAGCCGCATCAATGTGATCGACCAAATCTCGACCTCGGCCAGCCGGATGATCATGGGTTAATCTTGACCTCGACCAGTCGAATAACCTTGCACATTTTTCGACCTCGACCAGTTGTATGTGCAATAATTGGTCTTGACCAACTGTACAATCACAATACGCATCACACATCATACATACATATTTGTAGCATAAAATATCGTATTCCTACTATGATGTCTCTAAGTTTGAAGTTAAGGATTTTATTTCCTCTATTCAACGTCATCTACTAGTAGGGTAAATTAGAATATTGTCATGTCCTACATGTCACATATGTCACTATAATTTATTATCCTTTGTGTGCAATGAATATTATAGGCCTAGTCCTAGGAATGACCTTCTAGAGTTTAATTACAGCATATATAATTTTTATTCACAACATTTAAAATTTAGGACATCACTATAATTAAATTACAGCATATAACAAATAAATTCCAATATTTATTTCTAGGCTTGCGCATGAGAGTGAATATCATGTGTAAGTAGAATGACACTAGGTGGATATGCCACCGACAAGGTGAATCTAAATTCCCTTCATGTATATCAGTCATCAGAGTGTATTTAAATCGATACCGAATGGATGAATATATCGTCAAACAAAATGAATCTACACCACAACATGTCATAATAGTAAATAGAGTGGATATGGAGTAATGCTGGGTGGATATACACCGAGATTGGGTGGATATACCCCATAAATAGGATGGATCTACACCCAAACTGGGTGGATATGCATCCAAACTGGATGGGCATACACTATTCTCATATGAATACATTTCAGAATAAAATCAGCGCAAACCTTGTAATACACTGTGTCATCTAGAATGAAAGTTGAAGAACCATAAAATTCAGCATACTATAATTCATTTCAACAACTCAAAATAATTTCAGCATCACCAAAGTTAGACGAAGCATGGAACCACCTACTCCAAGCTAGGTTTTCAATTTCTCTCTCTCTCTCTTTTTTCTCACCTATTCAACCATCTCATACCTACTGCCATGAACCAAATAAATAAGGTTTTGTTGACCCCATAAATTAGTCAATCACCTCTTTACCTCATGCGGCTGTAAGAACAGTGACACATGTCTAAAATTTAGGGTTTTCTATACAACACCCAGCCACACCATCAATTTAACCCAAGCATGAAATTTTCCTACACACAATGCTCGGCACACACTGACTATTTGAACTCAAAAAAAAAACTTCAAAAATTTCTTCATAGCAGTAGACGGCCACCAAAACCCAAACCTTCCAATGCCTAATATTTGAATCCATTAAACCCCTGAATCTATACAAGAATCGACACAAGAAATCACAAACCAAACCCGAATAAAGAAAGGATTAAAATCCCAAAAAATTTTCCAAATTTCATCATGGCGAGGGGTGGCAAGGTGAAGGGAGAAATCATGGATTTTGACAAGGATTTAACCACTCACCTCTAACCGAAAGGAAAAGAAAACGAGACGTTGACGATTCCGATCACTGGCAAAGACCCCCAAGCTCCGGCGCTGATCTCCTCCTTCTCCATCCTCTCGGCCAAGGCGCAAACGTGTGGCTCCTTTCTTGAGCCGCACGGGTGATTGGGGTGGGTTAAATACTCCCCCATTCAACCGCCAAAAGATCTATTTGCCCCTCGGGGTTTAAGTGGCTCTACCCGACTCAACTCAAATTCGAATCGGACTCGGATTGAATCCACTAACTCGTCCTCACTCGACTTAAGTCCATGAACCCATTTAACATAATTAACATAAATTTAACAATCTTGCAATTAATTAAATACCCGAACGTACCTTCTAATTACGGCAAACTCGTGACACATCCCGGCGCGTATTCAAATCGTCCTGCTGAGTTAAACAAAACAAAATAAAATTTTAATTAGAATTTCAGGTATTACACTTTATTGCCACATCATCACTTTATAATGATCAAATTAACCCTTATATTAATAACATACATCTCTTCCACATCATTATTTGCAACCACGTTATCATTTGCGCTGCTGACCCGGTTGGCAATTGGAAATGATGACGTGGAATAGATGTTGTTAATATAATAGTTAGTTTGATTATTATAAAGTGATGACACGTCAATAAAGAATTTTTATTTTTATTTTTATGTGTTGTGTTGATACACATTATGTTAACAACGCCACATCAACTTTCTAACGGTAAAGCTAACTGCTGGTTTACGTAGTCATATAATTGATACAAAATAAAAGTTGAAGTATACAATTGATACAAATAAAAAGTTGGGATACAATTGAAAAATCTTTAAAATTTGAAATATACCATGTAATTAACTCTTAGATGTAAGTCAAATAAAGATAAAATAGTAATCCAAATAGATAATTTTGAAATCATGTTCTATGTTTTTTTACCCTAGATAAGATACTTGGATAATATTTTAGTATTATAATTATAATGTAATATTAATTTTTTATCATTAAAATATATTATGAATATAATATATATACTAATATAACAAATGTTATTATGCATATAGTAAAATACAATATATCATACGAGCATAATATATTAGAGAAAATTGTCAAAAGTATAAAAGTATTTGGCGAAATTATCAAAATCATAATTTTTGCCAAGTTCTAGAATACCACTATTTCAAAATTTCTATTAAAGCAAATTCTAAACTATTATCGGTTCATCAACTAAAATCACCTCAAAAACCAAACCTGCTAAGTAGTGAAGTTCACCCCTTCCATCCAACTCCCAATCACTATAAGTGCTCACGACACTGTTGGCTACTTGTACTCAGTTGTGATTTGGAGCGAAGTTGGCCCCTCGATGGCACGCTCTATGAGTCCATGTTCGTGTTGGTCTCCATGAGCAAGTGAATGTACTCCTTTGGATCTTGAGCCCACAACAAAATGGAGATCTGTGCGACGATTGTGGTCTTTCAAGTAAGGGTGATAATTTTATCCGCATCCGCTAATTAAAAATTGCATTCGCATCGTATCTGATCTATATCCGTAAGTAAAAATGAATATGGATACGGATACGAATTTAGAAAACTTATATCTGCACGAATACGGTGTGAATACGAATATGACTGTGGATCTGCACCGTATCCGCACCGTATCTGCACCGTCTATCCGCGTCTTTGAATTACTATTTTGCCCATATAAGTTATTAATATATATAAGAGTTCTATGATAATTTCATGTCAAGATAAATTTTGAAGTATATTATATATTTATTTTGGATCAATAAATTGGTAATTTATTAATTTTTTAATTAAATATATTATTTTAATATATTTTTATTAAATACGGTGCAGATACGAATGCAGTGTGGATATCCGCATTTGAAGCAGTGCAGATATGGATATTCATATTCATATCCGGTGCGGATACAGATGTGTGGATATGGGGTGCGATGCGGATACGGATAATCCAGTATCTGCATCGTATCCAATCCGTTGCCAGCCCTACTTCTAAGTCAAGGTTGCAAAAGGCATTGAGGATATAAAGAAGGGCATAGAACGTGGTGGGGTTAGCCTTTCTTGAAAATGGTTCATTATGTTGGACTAAAGTTTTCAACCTTGATTTTAATTTTGGTTTTGATAATAACAAATATGGAACTAATGTTTCAGCAAGAAATATTTTCAGGTTACATATCGATTTGCATGCGACATCCCCAATCGAAAAAATTATAAAAAATCAAGAATCGAAGGCTACAGAGTCGAGCATATCAAAATTTGTTTCAGACTTAATTTCTTTTACTGTAAATATTCCTAAACCTTAGTTTGATATCCTCATTGAGTTCACAATCCAAAAAACCGAACCCCGAACCTCAAAAACTTAAAAACTAGAAAAATCAAAAAATAGTCTTGAAAATTTCTAAGTATGGGGGCTCCTTGGAGGGCTACATAATTTTAGATATTTTTTTGTCATCAAAAGACTCAATAATTGTTCCTTGGGTAAAAATAAATTAAAGACATATTTTAAAAGAATTTTTGAAAACCATTAACAAAAAAAAATAAGACTTGAAAGACTAGAAATCTCCAAACTACCCAGAATTCTCAGAATGCCCCAGCCAATTTTTTTAAAAATTACCCAGAATTCTCAAAATGCCTCCAAACGGCTCTTTTTCAAATTAAAGAATGTTTGAACGGCTCTTAATTTGCTTTCATACCCCAATACCAATTCTACAAATACACCAAAAACTTCCTTCCTAAGGCTCCCAACTATTCATTGAGTCATTCTAACAATATTTGGAGCATTTCTTGAGCCATTTCTCTCAAACTTTAGCTTTGAGCTTCTACCTCCTTGATTGAGCCTTCAACCTTGTGTTTCATCATCAAAGGCACCAAGAGAAAGCTAGAATCTTGTGTTAGAGCTAAGTATTATATTGATTGTATTTTTGCTCCATTTATATTTGTATTTTGTTGTTATTCTCATTGTATATCTAGTTGTGAAAACCTAGAGTGCTAGATATGTGTGTATGGTGGTAGCCTTAGTGTAGAGGCTTAAATCCATCGGTGTAAATTTAATTTGCTAGGGTTAGTTTTGTAATCCTTAGAATTAGAGGTGTTGTACTCTTGGGTGTGAGAGTAACCCTCGGTTGTGAGGGTCGGTGTCTTAGCTTGTAAATCCTCTTGTAGGATACACTTAATCTAGTAAACTAAAGTTTGAAATCCTAAGCGGGGTGCTTAGGTAGTGGAGTAGGCATTGTGGTCGAACCACTATAAATTCATTGTGTTAGCATTGCTCTTGTGTGTGTTTGATTACTTGTTATTTATCTTGCTTCCGCTTGCTATTAAATTGTGATTTGCCTAAAGTAATCAAGAAATGGTTAAAATCAAATTTAGGCTAAAGTTTTAGTTAACACACTATTCACACCCAACCCCTCTAGTGTGGTTATTCAACTTATATTTGGTATTAGAATGCGTTGTGGATTGAGATTTTCGCAACTTATAATGGGCTCATGCGACCTTGCGATTCTAAATTCTAGACTAATTGTGGTCTTTCGGTTTTCAACCAATAGGAAGGGTTGGAGATATTAATTTTTTAAATATTTCATACTTTGAGATCTCTTGATTCATTTTGGTATTATAATATTTCCTTTTGAAATGAATCCTTACTATATAGCTTGATTGAGAATTTTGAATGAAACCTTGCACTTAACCCTTGCTATTTAGTATACTAACTTGCTAGTAGTCACATATTTCCATTATGCTACTAATGGTTGTTGCTTGCAAGTTATCAAAAAATTGATGGAAGGCTAATATATTGAAATTGGAATGAGAGTTGACAAGTTTGGCAAAAATTTATCATAAATGAGGTATGATCTTGACTTTTATTAAAATAGAGTTTAATTACCTCAATAATTATGCTTGAATAATTTCTCTATGCTCATGATTGATTATGCATGATATGTTTGAAGTTTCATGAGTAGGAAATTTTTTGATAACTTAGGCCACTTCATGATGTTGATATTGAATGAAATCGGACTTGGTTAAAATCCTTCATTAGAGACTTCATTTTAAGTTAAAAGTTGATGAATATGTTTAGATGTGTTAATGATTCATTGCCATGCATTTAAATTTGAAAAATCATGGGTAGATGAACAAGGTAATAACTAGATCACTTTAGGGGACTTAAACTTGAAAAATTTAGTCAAAGTCAACAAATCGACTTGGACAATTCATTTTAAGTCCAAACTTCATAAACATGTTTAGGAATAAGTATGACATATTTTCATGCTTTTAAAATGAAAAAATCATATAGATATGAATAAAATGACATAGTGACCATTTCATGATAATCTATTTTGAACCAAGTTGACCCAAGTCATCAAATTGAGTTAGTGGTCTCATTTTCAATTTATATTTGAGGAAACATGTTTAGATTTACTCATATTAGGTGTCTATAGGTTTAAATTTGAAAAGTCATGAGTAAATGATAAGATTAACACTTAGCAAGTTTCATGGTAACTATTTTATTTTAGAATGAAATCATGCTATGTTGATATCTTGACTTAAGGACATAATTTTCATCTCAAACTTGACCTACACTCTTTAGATGACCATTATATGGTGTCATAAAAGTTTGAATGAAAACTGAACACGTTTTGAAAAATAATTAAAAAGTACAAAAATGTCATTGAAATTTTAATATTTTAGTATTTTTAGTTATTTCTAGAAAAATATAAAAAACTAATTTTGCGATGATTTTTAAAACCACACTTTAATTGAAAAATCTAGTTTATTGTGTAAAAATTTCAAAAAATTTCATCAAGAATCAGATTTATAGAAAAAATTTGAAGTTGAATTTCAAAAACACAAAGTATCACTTATTTGAAATACCCACTTTTTCGATACTTTGATTTTTCGTTAAAAACTTCAAATGAAAATTCACGGATACCGTTTTGATTCAATGTCTAATATCATTCACATCATTGCTTGAGTAAAATCATTTCTAGAAATGATTTTGATAACTTGAATGATAGTTAGAAATATCGATTTTTTCATTGAAATCAAGATAGAATGAAAAATGAACTTAAATTTTTCATTTTGAGCCCAAACTTCACAAACATGTTTAGATTTACTAATGTTAGGTGTTCATGTGTTTAAACTTGAAAAACCATGAGTAAATGATAAGGTTGATGCTTAGTTAGATTCATGTTAAATGTTTGTTTTTGAATGAAATCATGCTAATGGCATATTTTGACCGAGACTTGAATTTATGCATGATGCCCGAACTTGGATTTTATTTATCATTTCTTGATATCATGTATGTTTTAGTCTCATATTAGATATTTGGTTTCCATCCCTTTGGTTAAGATCTTCATGCTTCATGAAAAATATTTTAGAGTCTCAACTTTGATTAGATTGACTTTTCTTGCTCTATTTGATTGATGTCAAAATGGAAAGAAAAATATAGGTTAAAAGAAAGATAATATAGGAAAACCATGCACATAGATATGAGAAATTTATTTTCATAGATATGCATGTTGATAAGGGGAGAAATCCCATAATTAACTTCCTTTGTGCTTATATGAAAATATTTTCTTAAGGTTGTTTGTCATCATCAAAAATGAGTAAATTATTGGCCTAAGATTTTCAACATTGGTCTTAATCTTGGTTTTGATGATAATAAACATGGAACTAATGTTTGAGCAATAAATATTTTCAGGTTACATATCGGTTTGCATATGACGTCCCCAATCGAAAAAATTACAAAAAATCAATAATCGAATGCTTCGGAGTCGAGCATGTCAAAATTAGTTTAGGACTTAATTTCTTTGATTGTAAATGTTCCTAAGTCTTAGTTTGATGTCCTCATTGAGTTCACAATCTAAAAAATTGAACCCTGAACCCCGAAAACTTAAAAACTAGAAAAATCAAAAAACAGTCTTCAAAATTTCAAAGTATAGAGGGATCCTAGATGGCTATATAATTTAGATATTTTTTTATCACCAAAAAACTCAATAATTGTTCCTTAGGTAAAATTAAATTAAATACATATTTTAAAGGAATTTTTGGAAACCGTTAATCAAAAAAATAAGGCTTGA
The DNA here is from genome assembly GCA_034359265.1 of Canna indica. Lineage (NCBI taxonomy): Eukaryota > Viridiplantae > Streptophyta > Magnoliopsida > Zingiberales > Cannaceae > Canna > Canna indica. The sequence continues at coordinate 65,262,501 of CP136890.1, read as the reverse complement.
AATGCTAGAAACCTCAAAACTACCCAGAATTGCCAAAATGACCCCAACCAGTTTTTTAAAAAACTGCCCATAATTCCCAAAATGCCCTCAAACGGCTTGTTTTCAAATTAAAGAAGGTTTGAATGGCTCTTTACTTTCATGCCCCAATACCAACTCTATAAATACACCTAAAACTCCCTTCCTAAGGCTCCTAACTATTCATTGAGCAATTCTAACAATATTTGAAGCATTTCTTATGTCATTTCTCTCAAACCTTAGCTTTGAGCTTCTACCTCTTTGATTGAGCCTTCAACCTTGTGTTTCATCATCAAATGCATGCACCAAGAGGAAGCTATGATCTTGTGTTGGAGCTAAGTATTATATTGATTGTGTTTTTGCTCCATTTATATTTATATTTTGTTGTTATTCTCATTGTATATCTAGTTGTGAAAACCTAAGGTGCTAGATTTGTGTGTATTGTGATAGCCTTGGTGTAGAGGCTTAAATCCACCGGTGTAAACTTAGTTTGCTATGGTTAATTTTGTAATCCTTAGAATAAGAGGTGTTGGAGGTACTCTTGGGTGTGAGAGTAACTCTTGATTGTGAGGGTCGGTGCCTTAGCTTGTAAATCCTCTTGAAGGATACACTTAATCTAGTAAACTAGAGTTTGAAATTCTAAGCGAGGTGCTTAGGTAGTGGAGTAGGCATTGAGGCTAAACCACTATAAATTCATTATATTAGCATTGCTCTTGTGCGTGTTTGATTACTTTTTATTTATCTTGTTTTCGCTTGCTATTAAATTGTGATTTGCCTAAAGTAATCAAGAAATGGTTAAAATCGAATTTAGTTTAAAGTTTTAGTTAACATACTATTCAACCTCCCCCCCCCCCCCCATCTAGTGTGGTTATTCAACTTACACACTAGGGTGTCCCTAACTCAAGCACAAATTGACCATGATGATAACGAAGAGGACCCAAGAGGGAGCATGGTCGTGATTGAGATCACCACTAGTAGGGGGTGGAAGCAAGCCAGGCCAGGCCATATTTTTGCCTTAACAAACCAAGTCCATATAGTAACAAATTGGCATGAGCCTAACTTGTGGCCTATTATAGGAGTTTTTGGTCTAAGCCTGACATGTTCATTAGCCTGGCCTAGCCTGTGGCTTGTTTATAAAACATGCAATTTAAAATGTTTCATACAGGGTGTCCCTAACTTACACACTAGGGTGTCCCTAACTCAAGCACAAAGTGGCCATGATGATAACGGAGAGGACCCAAGAGGGAGCATGGTCGTGATTGAGATCACCACTAGTAGGGGATGGAAGCAAGCCAGGCCCGGCCATATTTTTGCCTTAACAAACCAAGTCCATATAGTAACAAATTGGCATGAGCCTAACTTGTGGCCTATTATAGGGGTTTTTGGTCTAAGCCTGACATGTTCATTAGCCTGGCCTAGCCTGTGGCTTGTTTATAAAACATGCAATTTAAAATGTTTCATACAGGCCTGGGTTTTAATTTTTAAATGTAATAATATTAAAGATAAAACTATAACTTGTGCATTATATTACCAAAGAGAGAGTGTTGGTGTAGTGGCAAGGTGACCGGCAATAAGTTACTTAAGGTATGTGAGTTCAAATTTCAGATTTAATATTTTAGTCAATTATATAATATTATATATGCACATCACCTTAACAGACCCAGATCGGCCTGTCAGGCTCAATATGCTTCAAATTGAGCATGGGTATGATCTAATATTAAGGAAAATAGGTTTTGAACTAGGTCTTAGCCTTATTTTATTTTTAAATAGGTTAGATAGGTCACAGGCCCCTAGCAGGTCGCCTGACCTATTTTATTTTATTTTATTTTCCTTTCATTCTTTTATTCTCCTTTTCTTTTTTCGACTATAAAAAAATTAGTCATCTGCAGCGGACTAGTACGATCAAGTCAATCACAGAGACATGTATAAATTGGCATGCCCCTCTCATAACCACTGCTAGCTAGCATCATAAGCCGTGACAGGGAGGAGGGGAGCCACCAACTCTTGTGAGAAGAGCTGCCACGGGAGGAATCGTTGAATTGGAAGGTGGGAAGTCGCGCGCTTGATGATGACATCCATAATGTGCTGTTTGGTTAGCAAAAATTATTTTATGATTTGATTTCAGTGAAACTGAAAATTTGGTTTTGAAAACTTGGTTTTGGTTTCTAGTTTTCAGTTTTTTAAAAATGTGTTTGGTTAATGAAAACAACATCAGTTGTAGTTAGTTGAAACCAGTAAATATTTATTTGATTATAAAAAATAATATTAATTTTTTTGAATATTTTTACTAGTAATTAAATGTTTAGTTAGTTTACAGAATTCAATATTTGCTAATATTGCTATAAAATATTTATATGATTTAATTAATTAAGTTATTAATAATTTAATATTTTTTTATTCAATTAGATATAAAAGTTAATTAATAGTTATTATAAAATTTCAGAAAAAATAAGTCTAATGGTCTAAAATTAATTTTGATTAAATTATAAATAGATCAACTTTAAGAAAATTGAGTTATTTAAAATTTGGGTTTGAGTCAATTACATATAAATTAATTTTAATTAATTTATAAATTTAAGATAATAATTTGAGTTGAAAATAATGATTTTTACTTTTATTTTTAAAAATTAGATATAGTTTGATTTATTTTTGAATTAATTAATTTTATAAAAAAATATTTATAATTATAAAGTTGCCACTGCATTTTGATAATGAAACCGACAGTCTCGAAATCATAGAAAATAATATTATGGTGTTTTTATTTTTATTAAAAAAACTAATTTCGTTTTCATTCTGATTTCAATTTAATTTTATGAAAACGCTGAACCAAACACGTTTTCGTACGCAGATTTAATTTCAGTGAAATCAAAATTATGAAAATAGTCTTGATTTTGTTAACCAAACACGTCTCAAGTGACCCGATAGCAATGATGTGGTAAAAATATTGCAGTGTGACGATTTAATATAATTAAATATATTTTAAAATAAAACAAATCTTTAGTGTCTTAGATGATCAAAACATATAAGCAACATGCACTAGTTTACGTATAATTAACTTTTTGATAAAAAGTGTTTAATTTAAATAAATAAATAAATTTTTATTATTAATGTTAGATAAGATAGAACTTGAACTAAAGCCGATCACTGTCGGCTGTCTGCCTCGCCATATTCAATCAAGATTTTAAGTGATAGAAAAAATATTTTGCAAATTACAAAAGACAAATTGGGTGAATAAATTACAAAATGACGAATTAACCCAGAAAGTAACATCAACCTATCATCCTACCCTACCAAGTCTTAAAACCATCATTAATTCCAGTTGGACAAGTCAACTAGTAGAAATGGAAAATTAAATAAAATACTAATTCATATTGATATTGATACAACAAGCAAATGAGTAAAAAAATCTAAGCATTAATGAGACTTGATCACGTCAGATTCCGTGTTACAAAAGCCTCAATCAATTGCTGATGATGTGACCACATTGCCCGTCACTGCTTGCGACGATGTAATCTGATGTAACAATTTGTGACCTTTTTTCATCGCAAGTTCCTGCGAAGGAAAGAAGAATTTATAGACCTAAAAATATAGGACTGAAAAGAAAAAAAATATGTATATATTCACGTGGTACGGGACAAATACATATAACTAGAAATTTTAAAATAAAATTTATATAATTAAATTTGTCAACGTGTATAAATAACTGTCAAATATGAATAGCACAATTGATGACAATATATTAAACGTTGTCTAGAAATCATCTTTTATAACTTTTTATATTTATTTTTAAAATATATATATAAATAGTTGTTAGGGATTGATTTGAATTGGATTCGAATTGAACCCAATGAGTCTTATCGAATTCAAATCGAAATTGATTTGATCAAGATTTTCTTGAACCAATTTATTGAATCAAACTATTGCTGAACTGGATTACATGCGGACCGAATCTGCTCACTTAGATCTGGCAGGTTGAGCCTGCACCATGGGCTGACGGGCCGGCCAAGCCCGCTGCACCAGGCCCACATGATTCCAAGATAAGCATTGCCGGATTCTGCACGCAATGCAGCCTCTTCTCCCGTAAAAAACTAAATTAGTTGTGAAAATATATCGTCTACAAAACCAGATTTTAAATTCAGGAAATCCAACACTGACTAGAAATTGAGTTTTGTTTTTTAAGTTGAGACGAATCAAATGAATTTTTCAAGTGTTTTAAATTTTATTTTGTAATTTTAATTTAATTCAAATGAATTAATTAGCTTAACTTATTTTTTACTTCTTATTTTTAATATTTATGTACCTTTTACCTCTCAAAAAAAGTATTTATGTAGTTTTATTTTCTCGAAGCGTGCTTACACAATTTAGAGTTAAAAAATCGTATATAATTTACATTTTTAATGAATCCGTTCGGATTTCATTTTTTTGAATGTTTTGAAAGAATATTTACCTTGGATTTTTTTAAAAGATCACTGTTTTTTTAAAAAAAAATCAGGATAATTTTAAAGAAAATTCTTAAATTCGGAATAAGAGTGTAGAAATTTTTTAAACCGAAATGAAAAAGTAAAAATTCTAATTCTAACCTCACATACCATAAATTTCGAAATGAAAAAGTGAAAATTCTAAATAAGATTACTCGAACAAAAATACATATTCTAAATATATAATTTATAAATTTATTTAAAAAATACGTCCTCTTGTTAAATACGTCCTCTTGTTAAATATGTATTTTATTTTATTTAAAAAATATATAATTTATAAATTTATTACTCGAACAAAAATACGATAAAGTTTATAAGATTGCAAATTATGAGATAATTTCATGTAAAAGATTTCAACGAAACTCTTGAACGGGTTCAAATCTATTTGAAAAAATATTTTAATTTTTTTTAAAAAAAATTCTATAATTCATAAAGTTATTCTTAGGAACCAAAAATATATCATGATCAAGCTTATATGAGACTCGCATATGATGAGATAATTATTTACTCAAGAGACTCGCATATGTGTTTCAATTTTCTTAAATTAATATTATAGTATGTTAAATTATTTCCAATGACCTAAAAAATATACGAGAAGGTTTTGTTGGTGAAATGGTCAAACTAGAGGGGGTGAATAGTATGTTTACTAATTTTTTTGTCTAAATTCGATTTTAATCGTTTCTTTGGTTAGTTAAGCAAATTACAAATTGAGTAGCAAGTAGAAGCAAAGTAAATGCGATAATGAAATAAACACAAGTAGAATCAATCCAAACACAATTATTTATAGTGGTTCGGCCCCAATGCCTACTCCACTACCTAAGCACCACGCTTAGGATTTTCAAACTAGTTTACTAGATTATCTTATTTTCTTTACAACGAGGATATTTTCACCGAAGAGTCTCCGCTCTCACACCGAAGGCACTTCCACACCCGGAAGTCTCCGCCCTCCTACTGAGAGCACTCTCTCACCTTAAACCTAAGGACAACAAGAACTAATCCTAGCCAACTATATTTACACCGGTGGATTTAAACCTTAAACACCAAGGTTACCACTCAATTTCAAGACCCATACTCTAGGTCTTACACAAACTTAAATACAACACTAAATTGAGCAATAAATCAAATAATAAAATACTTAGCTCCAAAATAAGATTCATAGCTTCCTCTTGATGCCTTTGATGGTTAATCAATGAAGGAATGAAGGCAAGATCAAGGTTTTTTGCTCAAGTTAGGGTTTTCACAAGATTGACTCAATGAAGGCTTAGAATTGATCAAAAAATGGCTCAAAGAGGTTAAAGGTGATCAACATCATGAAGGAAGGTTATCATGGCTTCCTATTTATAAGCCATGAAGATAAGAGAGAGCTCTCTCTTCTCAACGGGCGATGTTTTGCCCGTTACAGCCCGCCAGTCGCTTGTCCGGTCGATCGTCGGTCGACCGACCAAGAGACCGCCCGAGCGACCGAAGCATTCTGCCCTTTCTGGGCAATGTTCGGTCGACCGAAATGCCGCCGGTCGACCAGTCAGTCGATCAAACCTGGGCAGGGCAGACTGCTTTGCTTGGTTTGTTTTGCTTATTTGCTCGTTTTTGATTCCGTCTTCGCTAAGTCTACTTATATAACATTTCTTAACTTTAAGTTTAAAAACATTAAAACATAAATGTTATATAAGGATTACCCTCTATTTGGATTCAATAAAAATATCTAAAAAATCAAAATCCTTAAGAATCAAAATCTAGTTTTTGGGGTCTAGTACAAATTTATGGAAAACATAAATTTTCTAATCTCCCGGGTCAATTATGGGTAGGCTAAAAGCTTCCAAAAAATCCTTTAAAATATCTCGTTATCTAGTTTTAACCCAAAGAACAATTACCGTCATTTTTTATGTCAAGAAAATGTCTAGGTCATATAGCCCTCCAAAGAGCTTCCTAGGCTTAGTGAATTTTAGGGCGATTTCTGGGTTTTCATATTTTGGGGTTCGGGTTTGGTTTTTGGATTCTTATGCATCATCATGAGGATTTACAATATAAACTAGATACCATAAACCTAGACTCTATCTTGCCAACAAATCTGAGCGCGTCGACCAACATCCTTCTGATTTTTTGATTTCTCCGATATTTTCGATCGAGGACGTCATGCGCTAACCGATATGGAACCTGAAAGTATTTCTCAATGAAACATTAGTTCTATGTTTGTTATCATCAAAACCGAGATTAAGACCAAGGTTGAAAACTTTAAGCCAATAAATTTATGGGGCCTGCAAATATTAAGATATTATTATGCTCAAGAGTTTCAGAAAACTCTTGTATAGGTCAAGTTCTCATTGAAAATGTATTTTAAATTCCTCTTAGAAATTCTATAATTCATAAATTTGTTTGTATAGATAAAAAAAATATAATGAGCCTTATCGAACATATGACAAGATAATTTCATGTTTAAGAGTTTGAACATTTCGAATCTCTCTAAAAATATATATTAAAATTCTAAAAAATTCTATAATAATTCATAAAATTATTCTTACGAACAAAAAAAGAATGCTTATGGGACCGTAAATGATGAGGTAATTTAATGTTCAAGAGTTTTGTTGAAACTCTTAAATGAGTTTCAAGAGTTTTGCCCAAAACTCTTAAACAATGGATCGTCTCAATAAAAAAGTGTGAGATAATTTCTTGTTTAAGAGTTTCGACAAAACTCTTGAATCTGAAGTTTTTGAACAAAAGATTATCTCATCATCTTCGGGCTTATAAGTCTAATCATACATTTTCTGGTTCCTAAAGACAATTATATGACTTATAATTTTTTTTGGAAATTTCAAAATATTTTTTTTGTAAGATTTGAAAATTATCTCATCATTTGCAAGTCTTATAAGTTTTGTCGTATTTTTTTGTTTCATATATAGGAAAAGTTTTATAATATATATATATATATATTTTTAAAAACTAAAATATATTTCCAATGACTTAGACTTATTCAATAGTTTCATCAAAATTCTTGAATAAAAGAACATGTCAATATTTGCAGTATAGGAGGATAAGACTAAAAATTTCTACTTTTCCTTGATAATCCTAAATATTTATGGGAAAATATAGGTTTGTTCATTGGGTCGGGTATACTCAATGAACCCAAGAACCTGACCTGGCCCAAATAGGTTGGGTCAGGTTAGGTAATCGAGTCTATTCGGATTAAACTCGATCAAACCCGACTATCTATATTTTATATATTTTTTAAAACCACAAATCAAACTTATTACTTAATCACCAACTAGTTAGATTGGACTTTGTAATGCATTTTGTTGGATATCATGACTATTTATATTAGACTTTGGACATGCATGAGATTTGGTACTTCGAGTATGATTAATTGATTATAATGCACTTGTATTTATTTTTTTAAAGAAAACTTGCATTCATCAAAATATTTGAGAAATACAAGTAGAGCATAGTGGAGAAGGAGAAAACATAGAGAATAAATCTTACCTAAAAGATATGCAACAAGGTTACACAAAAAGAACACCTACAAGGATGCAGTTAACTTAAAAATACAGGCCCTCTCAGTGGTGATCTTTTGCAGTGTCCTTGTTGTTCATTGCTTGTCATACTTTTGCATTCTAAATCATAATAGCGCGAAGATGTCTTTTCAAAATTTTCAACTAACCATTTCCTCTATGAATCCCAAGGTCGTAAGGTGTTCGAAAAGAAATGCATTTCACAAAGGGCAAACATGGTCCTCCATCCTCGAGTTGTGAACGTGCAGTTATCGAAGAGATGATCATGTGTTTCAGGTTCCAAAGAGCACATGAGGCAAGTAGGGTCAACTAAGATGTTCCGACCAAGCAGCCTGTCCTTTGTGAGCAATCTCTTACGAATGATCAACTAGTTCAATAAAGAGATAGATTCAGGGCATCTGGAATTCCAAATAAAATCGACGAGGGATGATTAACACCTCGAAAAGTCAAGATTTCATAAGATGATCTAGTGGTATAAGTCTCGTGGCCATTCCACTTCCAAGAGATTTCATCCTCCCTTGTGCCATAAAGAGCCGAGGGAATGGCCATAGCCAATGGCAGATTTAGAAAATTTTACTAGTGGAGACATTGATACATAAAATTTCAAAAGTCGACGCTTCAAATTTGCGTCGCAATGAAGGCAGTGTATTCTTCTATAAACATTTAAATAATTATTCACATATTTAATTGCTAAAAGAATTATGTTCATATATCTAGCTACCTAGTCGACAAATTTGTTACAAAATTTTTCATATATCTTTAAAAGAAATTTAAAATTAATTAAAACCATAATTATAATAAAAAAATTAAAATCTCTTTAAAACAAATTTAAAATTAATTAAAACCATAAGTATAATACAAATTTTAAGAAGAAGAAGCTTGCTGGAAGCTAATGAGAAACTTATTGCAGAAGTGGGGGCAGCCAATAGTATAAAAACTATAGAAATATAAGAGTTTTTTAAAATTTTCAGTGGAGACCATTGACCCCCTGCCCCCACCCTGTATCTGCCATTGGCCATAGCTAAAGAGGCGATCCTGGAGAGAGACACCGAATTAGAGAAAGATATGTTCCAGCTCTTGATCTCTTCATCCAACTCATATTCTTTGGAGTCGACAATGAAGGCTTTCAGGGTGGTGGTGAGTGAGAAAAGCTTAGGGTGGATGTCCATAAGATGTTTCCCTTGTAGTCAGGGATCAAGCCAAAGACGTATGTTTGTGCCTGATCTGATCCCATATATAAGAGAGCGATATCTTGAATATATCAACACAATTTATAATGCCCACCCATATAGCAGAAATCTTTGGCCTCAGTGGAGTAATCAGACTGATGATAACCGGGTATAGCGATAGGATAATATCCACCCATATCATACTGTTTCTTTGAATAGCCTGGTAGAGCCATTTTCCTAGCGATGCAAAATTGTGACAGGAGAGGTTAAGTACACAAAGGCCTCCATCAGAAATCCTTGTTGTAATAGTTTCCCAGTAACAAGACATCTCCCACGAAAGTTTATCGTGTCAGTTCCTGTCCAAAAGAAAGATGTTGAATATATGCACTTGTAATTTTAATATAAGGTATTAAATTTATTGTATTTTAGTTTCATTTCTTTAGTATTGACGAGCCTCGACCCGCTAGTGTTCGTACAACGACTCACCATTACTTCTTTTGCTCATCAACTTGAGCAATTTTCCTAAACGTAACATGGATTAGGAAATTCCCGGATCCATAATAGATATTTTAAAATTCTCAGATCCATAACTTTTTTTCAAAACCTCGAAATGCCATCGAGTTTGGTTTGGTATTCAGTTTCAAACTTTTGTAAAAATCCGAAAACTTTTATTTTCTTTAGAATTTATTATTATAATTGTAAATAATATATAAAAGTAGATTATATTCATTAGAAAATGATGAACTAGTCTCACTTATTCCAGTTCTACACTTTTAAGAAAAATTTAGAACTTACTATATTCTCAAGAAATTCTAGCTGTTATCAACGATAAACGAAATAAACTCGTTACAAACACCGTATACATTGTCTCCATCATTATAGTTATAAAAAATGATGAATTAATCTTATTTGTTCTAGTTCCACACTTTTGAGAACATTTGGAATCTACTATTTTATAGACTTTTATAAAAGTTCGAAACTAAGGGTCCGTTCGTTTCACATAATTTTAATGTATAGCATTGGACAACACAAGTTGTCTCATGTTCATACCATGGACAGGATAAGAATGATATATCAGGACAGTACACCAGACCCATTTTCTTATTACTCCAATTTGGAGTAACAAGGGCTTGTTACTTTGGTACAAGGTTGAAAATGACAACAATAGTCTTGTTTATATTTTTAATATATGTAAAATTTTTACAAGAATGTTCAATTTTTCAAAAATGAATATATTTATATTTAAAGATAATATATTTGAATTAAAAGAGAATATAAATATATATATATATATATATATATATATATATATATATATATATATATATATTTAAAGAGAGTATATTTGAATCACAAGAAAGTATATTTAGACTATTTTTTTTTTGATAGAAATTGAGTATATGTCTATATTTATAGAAAGTATATTTGGACTCAAATATAGTATAATTTGATAGAAATTGAGTATATATCCATGTTTAGATTAAATATTTGAATTAAAATAGAGTATATTTTGATAAAATTTGAGTATGTATCTATATTTAGAAAGAGTATATTTGGATTAAAATATAATATATTCAAATGAGATATATCTCTATTTATTGAGAGTATATTTGGATCGAAAATTGATCTTTAGTCAAATAAAATATTATGATTATGTATACTTTCTATGCAGTCAGGTATACTCACTGTATTAGCATGTATACTCAGTATGAGAAGCGGTGTGGCTACGTCGTCGTCGACGCCGGGGCCTCCATGTCGCAACATGTTAGTTAATTAATATACTTGTGATATAACTGTAATAAAGCATATTAATTAAATTTATAATCGTTATGTTAATTAAAATAAATATTTTATTATAACAATATATAATATTGTCAAGTGTGCTTTATATGATGAAATAAAAAAAATAGTACAAAGAGTATTTTCGTCAAATTATCTTATTCTGTGTTGTGATAATATAAAGCGAACGCAAGATAGTACTAAATTTGATGTTCAAGTATCGTGCGAAACGAATATGATACTATTTGTTATGTTGTCATGTACAATCTTATACAGTACTGACTAATCTGTTCTGTACTAAATTATTTGTGAAACGAACGAATCCTAAATATTATACCGAATTCAAGACATTTCAGGGATTTCAAAGATATTTTGGAGGTTTTTTTTAAAAAGTTATAATTTCAAAAAAAATTAAATTCTTAATTTTGAGAATTTCCATGATCCATTGTGAGTTAGGAAAATTGCTCCATCAACTGGCCCACTGTCGCAATTATTAGCTAAATAGAAATTGTTCGCTGACTCAGTCTTCTACCTGTGATTAAAGTTTCGGCGGGTCCCACACGGACTTCGCCATATAAAAATATAATTTTAAATATTTAATATACGCTACTTCCACGCCATACTTTAGTTTACTATATATTTAATGTCGATGCCATTATGCATAAAAAATCACTGATTGACAATTATTCTATGTCAATTGAAGTTGTCAATTTATAGTAACAAATTAATAAATATATATAGACTAATTTTTATTGCAAAAATTAGGAGTTGAAGCTGATTAATAATTATGTTTGCTAATGTATAATATGAAATTGATCCAAAAGCCAAACTAAATCAGATCGATTAAAAAAAAAATCAAAATATAACTGACCTTAGTAATAAATAATTATGTTAACTTGAACCAGTCCTATCAGACCATTGACACCTATAGTAATATCTAAGAAATCAACCGTTCGAGTATTCTATATTTTTTTATGATATACAAATTCTTACATGTATATAACCAATTTCTAGAATTTAAAATCGAACTCTATCATGTTGGAACCTAAATTCGAATTCTATTTGGAACCACAAGTTTTAATTTAAATTTTGGGTACCATATTAGAACCTATTCATTTATAAGTTCCAAAATATATTTCAAAATAGGTTTTAATAAAATCCAACAAGTTTCAATATATATAGGTTCCAACAAGTTTCAGAATAGGTTTCAAAAGAAGTTTTGTATCCTGGATAAATGAATAGGTTCCATGGTATAGGTTTCGGGTACCGATTTCGGTTGTAAGTACTCGATGTGTTGGACATAAAATCAAAACCGATTTTAGCCGATTCCTTAATTTTTATCTTGAACTTTATTTGAATTTAATTTGAGCCTATCCGGTATCCATGCACACCTCTACTAATATCCAACAAAAAATATAGATGCTGTTTGGTTAGCGAAAACTATTTTCTGGTTTGGTTTCAGTGAAATTGAAAACTTGATTTTGAAAATTTGGTTTTGATTTCTAATTTTTAGTTTTCTAAAAACGTGTTTTATTAAGAAAAATAACATCGATTTTAGTCTGTTGAAACCAATGAATATTTATTTGGTTATAAAAAATAATATTAATTTTTCTTGAAAATTTTTAGTACTAATTAAATATTTAGTTAGTTTACAAAATTAATTGTTTGCTAATATAGTTATAAAATATTTATATGATTTAATTAATTAAGTTATTGATAATTTAAGATTTTTTTATTCAATTAGATATAAAAATTAATTAATAGTTATTATATATATATTTTAAAAATAAGTCAAATGGTCTAAAATTAGTTTTGCTTAAATTATAAATAGAACAATTTTTAAAAAATTGAATTATTTAAAATTTTGATTTGAGTGAATTAGATATAAATTGATTTAATTAATTTATAAATTTAAGATAATAGTTTGAGTTGAGAATGATAATTTTTATTTTTATTTTTAAAAATTAGATATAATTTGATTTATTTTTAAATTAATTAATTTTATAAAAAATATATTTATAATTACAAAATTGTCATTGTATTTTGATAACGAAATCGACAGTCTCGAAATCACAAAAATTAACATTATAATATTTTTATTTTAACAAAAAAAAGTCACAATAGATGACCATACTAAAATTCGAATTCTAAATCTGTAAGCAACGTTCAACATGTTGTCACCAACTATGCTATCCACCATTGACATAATATTTTTATTTTTATTAAAAAAATTGGTTTTATTTTTATTCTAATTTTAATTCAGTTTTATAAAAATACTGAATCAAATAAGTTTTCATAAATAATTTTAATTATAGTAAATTAAAAATTATGAAAATAAATTTGATTTCCCTAATCAAACATTTCCGTATAGTTGACCTCTTGAAAGTCTTCTCCTCCTGTGTTAAAATAGAACACAATCCGTAATATAAAATATTATTTACCAAGAAGCCAAAAAAAAACCCGTAATATTTAAAAACGGTCAGGACCGGGAGGAGAAGAGAGCCGTTCCATTCGACGGGCATCTCTTTCCCCTCCCCTTCAATCTTGTTCTCTTCTTTTCATCGACTTCTGCTGCCAGAGCTAAATCCAGCGATGGCGCCGTCCCAAATGCGGCACCTCTACTTCCTTACCGTTCTTTTCCTTCTTTTATTCTCCTTCGCCTTTTCGCAAACCGTAATCGACCAGCGCAATCAAACCATCGACGAAAGTAACCAGCTCTCTATCGATTGCTCGTCCTTTATTGCCCGATTTGGGTTGAGTTCATTTACAAATTTGCTATTGGCTTACTCTGCAGGAATTGTTCTCGAGAGTATTGCAAGGAGATGGAAGATACAGATTAGGGATTCCCCGCGTAGTCCTTGTGAATTGAGCAACGAGGAAAATCCCTGGTTTGGCTGCGGTTGTCAAAATACTTGGTGCAAGATCGAAGTATTGTAAGCATCTTCTATCTTCTCAGCAGCCTCAGCTTGAGCTTCCTGAACTGGAGTGTGTTTTCTGATGTTGTGGCCTGGCGATTGCAGGAATGTTTCTGGAATGAATATTACTGGCGGAATCCCTTTGGAACTGTTTGAATTGAGGAGTCTCAAAATCCTGTGAGCTGGCATTATATAAAGAAGGAATACTCAGTTTTTTATCTGTTCTAATTAAAATAGCGATTTAATAAGATATTAACTTTTTCTATTTGGGCCATAGATAAAGTGATATAAGGTGCAATTATTTAAATAATCTGCGTCTCTGTAGTTACCAGTTTGATAAACCTAAAACAGCAGGTAGCTTAGGTTTGTATCTTTTTTGCCGTTGTTGCATGATTTTGTTGTAAAGTGTATTGGTTTAGTATGTATCTTAACTTGATCATGACTGAAATTTGCATTAATATATGATACGCAGTATATATTTACATATATCATGAACTCAGAATGAACTTTCAAAGTTTGTGGATGCAGGAATTTGAGTCACAATATTTTGAATGGTTCAATCCCTCGAGAAGTTGCCAACCTCAAATCGCTTACTCACTTGTAAATCTAACTATCTTTCTGTTAACTTTTTTGTGACACCAGTAACTACATGATGTAACATGATTTTTTTGCTTCACTACTTTTTGATTTTGTTCATTAATCACTCAGGATCTTGGAAGCTAACAATTTGTCGGGTCACATTCCTCCAGAAATAGGCAACCTAACTGAATTGCAATATTTGTAAGAAGGACCTCTTTCTCTTTTGACATTTGTTTATTATTTTTCTGTCTAATTCAGAAGAAATATTGTTGCATCATTTTTGACATACTTATTTATGTGATGCAGAAGTTTGAGTGCAAACAGATTCTCTGGGGACCTACCACGTGAACTTGGAAAGCTAGCTGTTTTAGAGGAATTGTATGTATGACAAACATATGCCTTTAATTTCCCACATTTTGTCAAGACTCAATGTTTTGATTAAGGTGTATCATGATATAATTTTTTCTGGTATTCATAGTTTACTGTATCAGTGTCAGAAAAATTGATTAATATGTCATACATGGAGATGTTCATGCTGCTCTCTATTCTCTATCTGATGCTACTTACATACAAGGCACTTATCCTATGCAATATTATCAGGAAATTTTGGTGACAGATTATAGTAAAGCATTTATTTTTAATAACTAGAGCAGCAAAGAAAAAATAATAAAATGATATTGGGTTATCTCTATGTGATTAGGTACATTGACAGCAATGAACTGACTGGAACACTTCCCCTGGAACCAAATATGACAAAACTTACAACCCTGTAAGTAACTTTTGAAGTAAATATGTTATTCTTTCTTTCCAATCCATGTACTGACATATCTATATAAGTACACAATGGTGTCATGAACATCATGGTTGCATACCATATATATGCATATGCTCTTCCACGTAATTATGTTCATAACTTTTGAAAGCATTTTAAGGGGAAAGCACCTGTTCTTATGACTTCCTCGTTGACTTCAGATGGGCATTTGATAATAACTTCACTGGACCTTTACCTGAAGTAATTGGAAATTTCGTCAGTCTCTTGGATCTGTATGAGAATATTTTCATTTTCCATGTATTCACATATATTCTACACGTTTCATGCTTATATATATATATATATATGTTCCATTTATCTTTTTATCTTTTCTTAATTACCTCTTCATTTTGACAGACGGATTTTTGGGACATCATTTAAAGGACCTATACCATCAAATTTCTCAGCACTGGAGAATCTACGAATATTGTATGTCTTTGGGAAGATTCCCAAGATTTGATTTTAGATTAATGATTTACAACAAAAATCCATGGATGGAACTATTATTTCTTTGCATGTTAAGATTAAAATAATAAGACTAAGAAAAAATGATGTTATCCATATTGATTGTTTCATTGCAAAGTATCTATCTTGCATATTCTCTACTATCTTAAGAGCTAGTTATCACTTACAAGGTTATCTTTATATCAATTATATAATCCTTAATTATTGTGGATTTCATTAATTTGATTTTAATGGCTTTAATCTATCACTTGCATTTTTGTAGGAGACTTGGTGAACTAGAAAATGGAGATTCTTCATTGTTATTTTTAAGGAACATAACAAAATTGTCATTTTTGTAAGTCACTTTCTTGAATTTTATTTCCAAAGAAAATCCTCATGTCCCTAATCAATAGCATTGATGTTGTGGATATGTTATGGTTAACAGATCTTTGAGAAATTGCCAAATTGTTGGACCAATCCCTGTGTTTTTTGAACACTTCACCAACCTAACATTCTTGTAAGTTATTCTACTAGTTTTTATTAAAAAGTATTTTTGTACTTTCCTCATTTCATTCCTTTGTGAGCTAGTGTAGGACAAGTCAAAATGACATCAACAAGATTTGAATGACATACTAAATAAAAATGTAATAGAGATAATGTACAAGGCTCTGGTCAATGTGGGGTTTGGGAGGGTTTGATGTTTCGATCTTGCAACTTGTATGTGTGCCCAGTTAAACCAATATGAGTACTGTATGAAACTCAGTGCGGTGCAAAATGTGCAAGGTTTTTCTAGCACGCTTTAGGACACTACAATAACTTATTTAGAAGCATAGAAAGAGAAGCCCAAATGCATTGGTATCTAACTTATAAAGTTACACTATAATGTATTGAGACATATGCTAGTAGAAAAAGAATGTCAACTTTTATTTTAATATTTCATTGGTTCGAGTGACTAAGATACATTAGAGACTAATTCACATTTATATTGATCCAAAGCTCTCGACACTCAAAGGATGTTTTTTTCACCATTTACTCAACATGTCTTGATTTACTAGAACGAATACATGAACACTCTAACTCTCCTCATCACCATATGTGTTTGATACCTGTTCTCCATAACCATATGAGCATGTAGGAGCAGTGCGTGAGGAGTCTCTATACAATTCTATCTCAACCAAGTTTTTTTTTTAAAGGGATCGGAGGGAAGGAACCCACCAAAATTTATTGTGTGATAGATATGGTTATGTACAAGGGGAAGAAAATAAAGAGAAAAAAGTGGTTAAATGAGAGTAAAAAAATCATAGAAGAGAAGTATATAGAATAAGGGTTCCAATAGCACAAGTGTACAAAAAAGAAACTCGCATGGGGCCTGTGAAGTTGACTTGATCATCCGTTGTCATGTCACCCTACTTTCCTTTATCCTTCAATTTCTTCTTATAAACATAATTGTTGAGCCCCAGAAAAGTGTATATAATTAATAAGAAAAGAGGCCTATATATAAGCCTAGAACAAGATATGCTATACCAGAGGGACAACATAAGTTATCCAATACCAACAAAATATAAGTACAGTAAATTAATATCTTAACATACCCAGCTTGTCACATAATAATTTGAACCAAATTGTGTTGAGAGCATGGTTTAAAATATCGGTACCGTACTGATCTCGGTCACTGGCCGGTACCGGTATGTACCGGCACCGTACCGTACCGACAGTACAGGTCGGTACAAAAAAGCCATACCCAGCAGTGATTTTTTTTTTTTGCTGTTAAAAATAACTCCAATAACACATAATTGATCAAGAAATGCTTAAAATTAAGATTCAAATGTCAAATACATGAATACAATGTTTAAAATGCGGACGAATGACGTCCGTCGTACCTGTACATATCTTGAGGACATACACGACTAAGGTCGACACCGTAGGTCTCCAATGCCCATATTTGGAAATTATCCCATGGCATAATGCCTTGGTATCCATTATACCACATTGACATTAGTGTAGTCCCTGTATCCATATAGTCAGTTGAGTAGGTACTGGATACACAGTAGGTTGATTCAGAAACCTCTTGCAAGCAACTCATCATATCGTGATGGTAATCTAGCAAAGTTGTCGTTCCACCTCGACGCCGGCCTCTCTTCTCGTACACCGTAGTTATTCCTCCTGTTCTAGCACCATAGTTGTTCCTCATCTTGGGTGGTGTGGTCGAAGTATTGCTCATTTGTCCACAAATTGATAGGTGCCGATGTTGATGGCACGACAGTGTCTTCTCCACCAGCTCCATCATCATTATCATCATCATCATCATCATCTCCTCCGTCTTCTGGGCTGCTACTGCTATGAACCGAGGGCTTGTCTGTTCTCTTCCGCTTCTACAATCGCATCCAAATGATCAATTGGTCGTTTTCCTTTGGCTTTGTCTTTTGCCTTTAAAGATGCTGCCTTCGTATTTCCCTTTGATTGGGAATATGGAGAGTTCAACGGAGAAAGGGTCATGTCCCTCTCAAATGCTTGGCTGTCCGTGTCTTGTGGTTGGCTCTCAGACTCAACTGCATCAGATATAATTGGTGAAGGCCGAGGTGGTTCTCCTGGTTCATCAAGAAGAGGCTGGTCGCTCCCCATTACACTCCACCAATCAATTATCGGGTTCACATCGCCTTGGACGAACTCGACATCAAACGGATCTACATATACATTGTCTTTATCTTCACTTTGTAACGCCCGCATTCGAAATCGCATGTTGTATTGAACATATACGAGCTTCTCTAATCGAGCGTATGTAAGGTGGTTGCGCGACTTGGTATGAATCAAGGTGAAGGTCGACCAATTCGTCTTGCATCCACTTGATGATGTGGTTTGCGAGAGGATGCGTGTTGTAATCTTTCGAAGAGTTGGAGCTTCGGTTCCAAATTGCAACCACCATTTGACTGCAATAGATTTAAAATTAATATTAGTAATAGGATTACGAGATTTTATCTTTAATAAATAAATTGGAAAAAAATTCTATCTACTTGGATCCATAGAATCTCGACACGATATTGCAAATGGATCTCAGAAATTGCCACTTGTATCTTGAAAATATCTTGATTTATTGAGAGCTTGTGCCGCTTCTTGGTTGGACGTCGACATTCGTTGTATGACCTTGCAGAGGGGATCCAGGTATATAGATATGAACTTGAAACAAACTATCGACTGTTTCAAGTTCATATCTATACTGGTATGTGGGATTTAAATAATACCCAATGAAAAATTATAAATTCAATAAGTAATTCAACATAATGAATTAAAATTAAATAATTTTAGAAAACTAAATAAAAAATACCTGCGATGTGTATGTCACTGTCCATTTGATTCTCCCACCTCAAGGAGATAATGTCGATGAAGTGTTGATACTTGGCAGGAGCAATCATAACCCTCTTGATTTCTTCCTGTGCTTGGTGGATGTAGTGGTAGATATGGCTCATTTGAGACGTCTTTTCCATATCCACCTGTCATAGAACCTTGTACAAAGGTTCTACGGCGATGATTATTTCCGAAATGCAATCCCAGAAGCGTGTGTTGAGGACGTTCTTATCTGTTTGTTTTCCATCGATTTTTCCGACATATCTTGATGTAGACCATTCCTCACTTGTAAACATGGATCTAAGGCCTGACTTACGATGTTGGAGCGACCTTAATGCAATGAAGTTGGTTGCAAAATGAGTCGCTCCCGGTCGAAGGATAATCCTGTTCAATTATTTCACCTGCCCTTTTGAAATTGGATCCATTGTCGGTTACAACTTGAACAATGTTTTGGGGTACAATCTCCTCGATCATCTCCGTCATCAGCTTCGAGATGTAGTAAGCGTCATGGATTTCATCGGACGAGTTCACCGACTTGTGATAAACAACCCTCCTGTTGTAATAAATGAGGAAGTTGATGCTTATCCGGGTTGGCCCGATCCAACTGTCACGCTAAACTTGATTCCATCAATCCATTGCTTTATTTCATCGACCTCTTCTTCAAGGTAAGGTCCTGAAATTTTATTGGGAGTTGGAGGGGCAATACCTGGGCCTACCTTTTGGATGGTAGATACCAAGGTTCGGTAGTATGGGTTGTTGGCTGCATTTGCGGGAATCCGGCTGAAGTTAAACCATTTGGAGATGTCTCTCCCCAACTCCCACTTCTTGTTCTTGTTCCAAGTATCGTCTATTCGCGGTTGCTTTGATGATAGAGGAGGAAATGCCCTGGGATCAAGATCAGAAACATCAACATTAGTTTTCCTACCGCTTGTTCCGAGGTTTGTGAAGAATCCCTGAATGTCTCCCTGTCAGCAATTTAGCAATTTGTTCTTGAGAGGAGACATGAGGTGTTATAATTTTTTAGGAAAGAACGACATGAATAAAATGACAGTCGACTTCAATATGTTTTGTCCTTAAGTGGAATACAGGGTTGTTGGCAATATGAATGACAGACTGGTTATGACATGAGGTGTTATCACAATGCATGACCATCGGCGTATCAGAAGAGAACCCTAGTTCTCTCAGTAGACTTTTGACCCACATTAGTTTGCATGTGATATGAGCCATGACCATATACTCACCTTCGGCACTTGAGCGAGCTATCACATTCTGTTTCTTACTCTTCCAAGTGACCAAGTTTCCTCTTACATAAGTGCAATACCCTAAGGTGGATCTCCTATCATAGACGGACCCCATATAATTTGCATCAGAGTACCCCTTTATTTTTATGTGTCCATTTTTCCAAGAGAACTCTTGACATGGTGTAGGATTTTTAATAGAGAATTCCAATGAGAATATTTTGGTTGATGCATGAACTGACTAACAACACCAATAACATATGAGATGTCAGGTCGAGTTAAATAAGTTTTCCAACCAACTTTCGAAATCTCGCAAGGTTCTCGAAGTCTTTATCATCCTCAGGATCAGGTGTGGCACCTGTATCAACAGGTATACTGGCTAGTTTGCATCCGAGCATGCCTACCTCACTCAGGAGATCCATAACATATTTCCTCTATTAAAGTACCACCCCCGTCTCATTATAGGCAAACTCTATGCCAATGAAGTACCTCAGACGATCCAAATCCTTAGTCACAAAATGATTCTTCAAGTGAGCTTTAACCACCTCAATTTCATCGCTATCACTACCATTGAGTAAGATGTCATCACGTAGACTACAGAACCAAACATCCAGCAGATGTATTTTGATCAGATTTGCATTCTTTTAGCCCAATAGTAGATGCAATTTTGCTTAGTTTGTCAAACCATGCCCAGAGACTTTGTTTTAGGCCATATATTGGTTTCTTTAGATGACACACTAGATTCTCTCCCCGAGCAACATACCTAGGAGGATGCTCCATAAAGACTGTCTCACTTAAGTCCCCATTAAGAAAGACATTCTTAACATCCATTTGATGCATGCGCCAACCCAGATTTATGGCTAGAGAGATAAGAATCATGACAGAGTTGAGCCGAGCCATAGAAGAAAAAGTCTCTAAGTAATCCACTCCAAATCATTGTGTAAAACCTTTTGCAACCAAGCGTGCCTTGTACCGTTCAGTGGATCCATCAGGAAGTTATTTCAAGCTGAGCACCCACTTACACACGACAGGTTTTGAGCCAGGAGGTGGTAGAATAAAATCCCAAGTTCGTCTAGATCTAAGAGCATCCATCTCCTCATCCATGACACTCTTCCACTTGGGATCAAGCAGTGCGTCCTAGTATGTCTTGGGAATGATAACATACGACAAGGAGAAACAAACTGGCGAAGCGAGGGTGAGAGCTGAGCAAAAGATAAATGATTGCTAATGGGATGAGCAGTACAACTTCGTTTACCTTTCCGTAAAGCAATGAGAAGTTCAACATCGGACGAAGGATCTTGAGAGTGAGTCGGAGCTGGCAGGTATCCTGTCTGGAGAGTTCACCTGTATCTTTATGTCTCCTTTGATAGACCAACTAGGGAGGAGCAGGGGATAAGGACTCGTCGGAGTGATGGTAATAGAAGGAAGAGGTGGAGGAAGAGGAGGTGATTCCCTAATAGGAGTTCTAGGACTCGACATAGAGGTGAAGTAGGGAATATCTTCAAAGAAAGAAACATCAGCAGATATAAAGGGTTTTTTGGAGACCGGGTCATAACAACGATATCCTTTTTGAGTGCGAGAGTATCCAATGAAGATACACTTCACAGCTCTAGGAGTTAGTTAGTCATATGAACAAAGCATATGCAACTGAAGGTTTTTGGTGGAATTTTAAATGGAGGTTGTTTGGGAAACAGAACGGAGAAGGGTGACCTATTCCCCAGAATCGAGGAAACACGATTAATAAAATACACAACAGTGAGAACAACATCCCCCAGAGATACCAAAGAATATTCATGTGAAACATAAGTGCCCTTGCCACATCCAGAAGATGACGATTTTTGCGTTCAGCAACACCGTTCTGCTGGGATGTGTAGGGACATGAGGTCTCATAAAGAATACCATAGGAGACACAAAATTTTACAAAATCAAACCGAAGATATTCACGAGCATTATTAGTTCGAAGAATTTTAACGGAGGTACCAAACTGATTTTTTATTTCAAGACAGAAAGTTTGGAATACATAAAACACTTATGACCGACGTTTCTAAAGAAAAACCCAAGTCATACGAGTGTGGTCATCTATAAAAGCGACAAAATATTTATACCCCAAATGACTTGCTACAAGACTAGGACCCCAAATATCGTAATGAATAAGTTCGAAAATAGACTTTCTACGAGGAATCAAACTTTGTGGAAAGGGCACCCGATGGTGTTTGCCTAACTCACAAGCTTCACATTTAAAGGGAGAACAAGACACAAACTCAGGGATGAAGGATTTGAGCTTTTTGACAAAGGGATGGCCTAACCGACTGTGCCATTGGAATGCGGTGACAGAGTGGTGGGCGACGAGAACATATGTAGATAACAAGTAAATTCCTCTAGTTTCAGCTCCCCTAGCTCCCCTAGCACTCTTCCTCCTCGTCTATAGGTCCTGTATCACACAATGAGAAGGAAAAAAGTTACATAGAAATTATGACTTTTGGTAAGCTGACTAATGGAGAGAAAATTCACACAAAAGTTTGGAAGGTAAAAACTCTATCTAATTCTAGGTTGCTGGAAACAGTGATTGTGCCACGACCGTGTATTTGGAGAAGTGGAGCCATCGGCAATGCGGACATGTGATGGGTTAGACTCAGGGTTATAATCAGAGAAAATGTTCCTATTACCTAACATATGATTATAGGCACCCGAGTCAAGAGTCCAAGAGGAGGAAGCAATAGCCGCAGTCATAGAGGAGGAAGCCATTGCTGAGGAAGTGACTGCATGCATGAACTTTTCATATTCAAATATGGAGACACTAATAGTCTCCTCTTTTTGATTTTCGCCGATACAACTGGAGGGAGCTTGTGTAGAGATGGCAGCCTTGGCATGAGGGGGTATCCTAAACTTCTGCTAGCACCTGTCAGGTGGATGATTGGTTCTTTAACAATGTATGCAGGGAGGAAAGGAATTTTTGCCTCTCCCCCTTCCTCCAGTTCTGCCACCATCATAATCCTGGTGGCCTCTACCTCTGGCTATAAGCGCTGAGTTATCTCCCGTTGGGAAGGAAACATGATTTAGTTCAGTAACTCTCGGTATTCTGGCCATAACACTTCTGAGATCATGAATAGTATTATCTGCCATGAGCTGGGACTTGACATGGTGGAGTGACTATGGAAGGGCAGATAAAACTATCTTTGCTTCCTTTGCATTGATACATCAGCTGTGAAGGAATTGATACATCAGCTGTGAAGGAATGGTATTCAGTTAGTTCATGTGTCTTTCCTTTCAAGGTGACGTAGAAGTCCTCAATAATTGCACCCCCCTCATGTTTCATCCATGAGAGAACAACACAATCGTTTGCCTCCCGATCAAAATACTTTTCAATGTCGGCCGAATCAGGAGGCTCATCATCAAGATGTCTAGTTTTCTTTTGGGAACCACAGAAAATACGGAAAACACGAGACCAGAGAACATAATTTGTGCTATTAAGTTTAATTCAAGTACAAAGAGTTGCAGTTTTGGGATCCACCATTGAGTTTGACATATTTAAAGTAAAGCCGCACTTAAATGGAACAGCAGGGAAAAATTCTAAGTTGAAACCAAAAACCTGGAGTGCTGAACACGAATCCTCCGTAAAGTCGAGTCGCAAAGCTGGAAAGAATATTGATGATCGTGCAAAGAGATCACACGACAAGCTGAACTCTTGAAGAGAATCGACGGGAGGAACCGAGGAGAACAATGCCTAGGAGAGTCGGCGATCGGCTCATAGGAAAAATCTGATCCGTGCCCGAAAAAAGAGCTCGAGATCGGCTTAGTGGGAAAAGCCGATCGGCGCCCGTGAAGATGCCTGTTGGAAAAGCCAAGAGCCGAGAGCTGCCGACCGTGAAGATTTGGCGTGGAGGAGCCGAGAGCCGCTCGAACGACGAGGCCCAACAACCTCGCGAAGCCTTCACGAAGACGCCGTTGAGAGAGGTGCGAACGACAAGGCACGTGCCTCGTGAAGACACTTGGAAGCCAATCTGGAAGAGCCGCGATGCCACGCGGTCTTGATCTCGCGCTCGTGGAGACGGCGCAAAGTAGCGTCTCGTCAATTGCGCCCAAAAACAGACGCTACTCGAGAGAGAGGAGGCAGACACCTCGTCAATCGTGGAAACGACTCACCTCGTTGACTGTGCTCGAGATAGACGCCACGTCTCGAGAGGAAAGAGATGCAGGGACTTGCCTCGTCGTCTGTGCCTCTCTAGCAGGAGAGAGATAAGGAGGCGAGCGGTATACGAGAGAAACACAGTGAAAAACTGGCGGATGAAAAAAGAAAAAAAGTGGAAATATTTTGAGGGAAAAAAACCATAGGACTGCTTTGATATCATGTTGAGCTCAAAAAAATGTATATCATGAATAAAAAAAAAGAGGTCTATATATAAGCCTAGAACAAGATATACCATAGGACTGCTATACCAGAGGGACAACAAAAGTTATCTTATCGTTATCTTGGGTATATTTTAATATCTTAACAATAATGAACAAGTCGAGCATCATTATCGTTATCTTGGGTATATTTATGCCCTCTTCTGTCCATGGCAATTTTTTCTGCTTAGATTGTATGTAGATGTTGGGTTGTTGCTTTCCCCTTTCTAGTATCACGTGCTATGCATTTGCTTTTGCTCTTTGATGCTATATGCTTTTTCTTAGGTTAGATTGTCATTGTGATCTGAGTTGAGTCAATCAACTACTCTTGCCAATAGACCCTCCAACCAATCAAGTTTAGATTCCTTTTCTTCTTGGTTAGTTCTAATGACCTCTTCTTGAATGTGGTTGGCAACAACTTTGTGTTGCTATGATGGATTCCTTGCTCTGTTAAGGTACATATCATCATTTTTGAATGATTCCACTACTCAATCATCAGATAATCTTGAGTGAGCAAGTCCAAGGATTTGCAAATCCTCTTTGTGCATTTTTCCTCTTTCTTCTCAAATAGATGATTCATAATTTGTAGTGTCTATAGACCACCTTTCTTCAAATTGTCGTACGCAAAGTGATGGTAGACTTTGGTGCGTATCATGAAAGGTGGATTAATTTTGGTTACAAGCCGCTTGATGATGATGTTGTAAAGCATGCACATCTTACAAAGGATAGTCACGTGCCAACATTCCGTTGCAAAAGAAATACACATTATAATTTTCAATCATAAAGAAAATATGAAAATGAAATAAACTAACTATGATAATTATTTACTTGGATACACATTTTCCTTGAAATGCTTGGTTGATTCCTGAAAATCTCCCAACACATCAATACATGTTTCCATGCTATTTAGCCCAAAGGGTGTTAGGCAATCATACCAGTTTGTGACACCCCTACTAGGGTGTTAGGCCTTATGATGGAGGAGCAATCATACCAGTTTGTGCCACCCCTACTAGGTTTACGACATGAAATTTATATCGAAGGTCCATGATCTATTGTTGGTAGTGTAAGGTGCATGTCTCCTAAATGTAGTGAGATAAAAGAACAATAAATAAAAGGAATTTAAAGTCACAAGTACAGAGGAACACAAATATTACATGACTTGACAAAGGCTTGGTTAGATTCGCAAGAATCACAATTGCATATAATTCTTTATATTTTTTTCTTAGAGTACAAGTCATGGTTTAAAATACCGGTACCGACACACGATACGGTCCGGTACGAAAAATGCATACCGGACAATTTTTTTTTTTGATTTTGCTGTTAAAAATAATTCCAATAACACATAATTGATCAAGAAATACTTAAATTTAAGATTCAAATGTCAAATACATGAATATAATGTTTAAAATGTGGACGAATGACGTCCGTCGTACTCGTACATATCTTGGGGACATACACGACTAAGGTCAACACCATATGTTGGGATGTGTGGCTATTGATTTGCCCTAACCCTCTTATGTTGCGCTACGCAGAGTCTTCGGTGCCCCTTGCCAGGGGTGTGGGGGCGGAGCCCCCGGAGATTTTTTGGGCCATTTGGGCTGTGGGCCTGTGTCACCCTATATAACTCCAATGTAATGATTCTCTTGTATCTGTGACAAACCCTAATACAGTACCAAACAGTACCCAACGGCTCTTTTTAAGAGCCGTTGGGTCATACCGGGCGGTATCGCCCGATATGACATCAAATACCGCCCGGTATGGGTGGTATTTACTGAGATACCCGGTATCGCCCAATACCAGGTATCTCGTATACTGGTTTTTTAAAAAATTGATAAATACCGGCCGTACCGCCCGGTACGGTATTTGATACCATTACTACAAGTACAATAGAAGGTATGCCTTCTTCCAACACAAGGAGTCCAGGGAAAACATAACTAAATATAAAAAGACAAAAATACCCGAGTAACAATATTCCCTTAAATATACCATACGTGGACATGAGAAATGTTGTAGTGCTAGAAATACAATCTCAATGCTGCAACAAGATAAGAACCAGTTTCGTAATCATGCATTAGGTACCATCAAGAATAGATTAATCAAATTTGATCTGCACAAGAGTTTTGAATTTCGTATTGGGTTGCATGGTCATTATTTTGATTTATGTTTCTTGGAATGTTCATATCCAATACATTTATCTTTTTTGGGATCAAAGGAAATGTTTTTAGAAGTACTCTATTGCACAAGACAATGAAATAATTTATCATTTACTACAAAGTTTTATGTTCTTCTTTGTGGAGACAAAGAAGTGTAGATGAAATTAAAATTTGCTTATTGTATATACCAAAATGTAATGAGCAATAGAAATACCTCAATTCGGTTTGATGTAATGATAGCGATACGAGTTTAAATCAATATGGATGTTTATTTCTTCAAAAAATTTCGGGCAAGTGCTGTTATTCACTTTTGTTAATGGAGAATATTTCCTAAATCTCTGAGACACTTTTGCCTGTTTACCTTCTCAGGGATATGAGTTTCAACAAGTTAAATGATACTGTACCAGTTTTTCTTAAAAACCTTACCTCCTTAAGACATATGTAAGTTGTACTCTTTTTAATCCATTTTGCCATTACTAGATTACTTGTAGGTTAAAGGATAGTACCTTCTTTTTTCTTTCACTAGTGTCATACTGCTTCACACATGGAATTAATTGCAGATCCAGATTGCATTCGATTTGAATTTCCCATTTCAAATTTGTTTTTTCCTCCTTCACTTTCTCAGCTATTTTCCATACTTTCATTTATAATGTGTTTGAACTAACTCTCCTTGACTTTTTGCCAAAAGAATATACGGTGGAGGGCCTCAATCTCTGAATGTCTATGTTTCTATATCTATGTATATATATGTATCCATCATCTATATCAATATGTGTATATGGTAATATTACTATATATATTTGAAAGCAGAAAACAATGACATAATAAAGGATTAGATATTAGTGTTTTTTCTCTGACACAACAACTAAGCCTCAATCCCATACTAGATGGGGTCGGCTAGTGTTTTTTTTTTTTTCTGACAATTTTTGAAATATTTAATACTTCACATTCCACAAGACAAATTGCTATTCATGCTCCATTTGACTCCATAATTACTTCAAATTTATTACGTTTTCTTTTATGTACCAAATTGTTACTTCAATGTTTTTATCCAATTATTTGTATTAGTTTCTACCTGTATTATTATTATTATTATTATTATTATTATTATTATTATTATTTTATTTTGTTTCATTGCTTATGATCTTTCATTACTTTGTGCAGGTTTTTGGGAAACAATAATTTGACAGGAAATTTTCCTTTGCAAATTATAACTGAAAATCTGACTACATTGTAAGTTAGTAGTTGATTGTTTTGCTATATGTTTTTCTTCCCAATTTCATTGACTGCTTATACTATAAAATCGTGGATCTGCTTAGATTTTTCTGTTTTTTGCTGTGAACAATCATACTACTGGAATAGGACTCTCTTAAATGCAAGATAGCTTGTATTGACCGACCTCTAGCTGTCTAGTTAGACTTGTAGCATTAATTACAGACATGAGAATGTGTTGTCTATTTTTTTTTAAAAAATAATGCCATTCAATCTTGTAAGAGGTAAAAAGTCTCATCCATTCAACATTAGCCTCTAACTAATATAGAGAGGAACGAGAAGGTAGACTATGAGGTGGAACAAAAGAATGAAAGTACTCTAATAAGACTACTTGTTAAAGACAAAATAAGAAATATGAAGAATTTTAACACTCTTCCTCAAGTTCAAGCATGTATATCTGTTAATAATATGCATTTTATAAATGCATAGATTGGTTTTTTTTCCTAATAGCTTATGTTTTTGAGAAGGTTGGTAATCTAATCGAATCTAACATGGTATCAGCAGGAGGTCCTGAGTTCAAATCCTCCTAGTATGAGTTTTTTTTTTAACATACCCTCCACTTTAATTAAGTTGATCTTCTTGTTGGACTTGAGTTAGTCTTCTCAAGTTTCCGTACCCACAAGTGATGGGGAGTGTTAAGAATATAAATGCATAAGTTGGTTTAAAGCTCAACCATGCCCAACTTGTTAAAAAGATGGTTGAAATGAGTAGATCCAAGAGTATTGGTGATACATCATTGATTTGTTCAGTCTTCTTAAAGATCACAGTATCACAGGTGAAATGACAATTAACTTCAATGTTCTTACTTCTCTCTTGCAATACGTAGAAAATTGATTGTGATAATGCATTGCCATAGGCTAAGTACAAGTATACCCAAACTCTTCAAGAAGTGATCTAATCCACATCATCTCACAAATGGTGTGTGTCATTGCTCTATATTCCTCCTTACGACTGGACTGAGCCACAACACCGTGTGTAATACTCTTCCAAGTAATATGGCTTCCTCCAACATAAGCACAATATCTATACGTGGACCTTCAATCTCGTTTAGACCCAGCATAATCAGCGCTAGAATAGTCTGCAATATGGAGATGCCCTTTTTTCCTATACCACAGACCCTTGCTAGAGATTTCTTTATATACCATAAAATCCTTAGGATAACATTCAAATGACAAATATAAAGTTCTCCATGAACTGACTAACCATATCCACAACAAAAGATATGTCTAATTTAGTCACAGTAAGATACATGAATTTGCCAACTAGCCTACAATATAGTCATCAAAGTCGTGATCTCTGTTAGATTCAGAAGGCAATTGAGACTCAATTGGGGTTTCAACATGTTTACAACCTAGTAATTATATTTCATAAGTAGGTCAATAGCACACTTCCTTTGAGATAAGACCACACCTTTAGCACTGCAAGCAATTTCTATTCCAAGAAAATACCTAGGATGACCCGAGTCTTTGGTCACAGAGTGATTTACCATACGAGCCTTCACCTTAGAGACTACAGCTCCATCATTGCTAAGATATCATCAATGTATACTTTAAAAATGATCACACTAGTGGAGGAATGTTGTACACACATAGAGTGATTGACCTTGCTGAATTGAGTTTAATGTCATGAGCAATTTGGCCGAGCTTATCAAACCAGACCCTAGGACTTTATTGGAGGTTATATATTGCTTTCCTTAGCCCACACACTTGATTCTCCCCCGTGCAACATACCCAAGATGGTTGCCATAAAGGAAAGCATCATTGACATCCATTTGATGCATTCTCCATCTTAGATTAATGGCCACAAAAATAAGAATCCTCAAAGAATTCACTCAAGCCATAAGAGAGAAGGTCTCCGACAATGCCACGAGGAAGGCACTTGATAGTAAAGACCCATTTGCAAGTAACTAGTAAAACACCGAAGGAACGAAAACAAGATCCCATGTGTGTCGAGTAGTAAGAGCTCACATTTTCTCATATGTCGCATACTTCCAGTTGGAATCAAGGAAAGCCTCTTGATATGTCTTGGGAATGAAAACAGAAACAAGGATAAGGCAAAACTAGGAAACAAGCATGAAAGATGAGCAAAGGAAACACATCCACAGATAAGATGAGCGATATAGAGATACCCTTTTGATGTCAAGCTCTGCTGGCTGTCGACAAGGGAGGAGGACTAGAAGGTGGAAACTGGAAAGGATCTAGAGATTGCTTCTTTTTTGTTCCACTGTTGGTACATAATAAGAGGATGAGAGGAAGTATTATTGCTAGGACAAGGATCAGTTATAGATGGTAGAGAGTCTATAGCTGGTGGAAGAGGAGGTACAGAATTTAGAAAGGTGTCTCCTCAAAGATAGGTTTGAATTTTGCAATACATGAGAAACTTCAGATGTATACTCTTCAACATATAAACCCATGTCATGCGAGGGTGGCTAGCAATAAAGCTAACACAATATTTGTATCCTAAACGATAAACAATAAGACTGGGATCCAAGAAATTAAAGTGAATGAGAATAAAGGAAGACTTATTACGACTGTGTAGGTTGTGAGAGAAAGACACATGAAAGGAACAAAAGACACATAGTTAGGAGGAAAACACTTCAACTTGTCTATAGATAGAAGATCAAGCCGATAGTGCCACTAATAGGATATGGTGGTGGTGGAGTGATGAGCAACAACTAGATAATGGAAAATAGATTAATCCCTCTATATTTAGTTCCCCCATTAATTATCCTCCTCATCTTTAGATCCTAAATGAGTAGAATTTGATTAATAGAAGAAAGATTAATGGGATACTTCGATAGGTAACGAACTCCATCAAGAGTAAAGGCATTAGAAAATCTAACAGACACTAAATCATGAATGAGAGGATCAACACGCGAGTAGAACATGTGGTAGTTTAGGTATGAATGAGAGGTGGACAAAAGTCTTTGATTAGCTCCAAATTAAAAAAATCCAGGACATATCATAAGAAGCACTAGGTGTTACCCTAGGAGTGCAAGACATGGATGTAGCAGAAGTAATAACGGACAAACTCGTATCACATGTTGTCTTTCCCTATTCCTTTTCAGCTTAATGTTGGTTCAACCTGATTTGATCAAATTCAGTTGTAGGTTAATTGGATCCAACCCAGAGTGATCTGCCCCCAAGCTAATAGGACCACACTTGACTTTATTGGATCCAATGTAATTAAGTCCGACACTCTGACCCGACCCAATTGAACTTGGCTCCGAGCTGATCCAAGTCTAACCCAACCTAATGTAGTTGATCAGATCCCTAACCTAGGTTGACTTGACATAAACCTATCGCACCTTACTCAATTTAGTTGAATCCCACCTAAACTTACATGGTTTTGACTTGATTGAATCTGATTGTAATCTTGAACTGGTTTAACCAACTTGATTGAACCACCTTTGATTGATAGAATCTGATTTGACAATCATGAGCTAACTCGAATCCAACCCAGTTAACTAGAACCACCAAGCTGACCTGACCCAACCTGTTCAATCCAAAATATAAACTTTAAGATGCTAAAATTTATCCCTCCAATATTAAGATGATTCAAATATAGAGAAAGGTTAAATTTTAGAGAATATCATTATAAATTTTAACCTTCACTTACCCTAAAAGTTTAAGTCATTAGATAAGATGGTGATCTATCCATTTACCTTCTAACACCTAATATTGTGGTTAAATTCTTCTATCATTAGCATGCTGTATGATGGATTTCCTTGCATAGTGTTAGCATGTCGAAATTCAATGAAGCATTCATAATCATAGGGTCATTATGAGACATCATACCTTATTTAATGTATAATACCTATATACTTCAAAGTTCAAACCTATTTATGGAGTCAATCTAAGCTTGCTTATGCATTTTTTTCCACCTATTCATTTTTTCTATTCAGGTAATCAGGTTTGACTTCTTAAGTGTTTCAATTCAATTCTTTTTGTTCTATGTTTGACAGAGATGTTTCCTTCAACAATCTACTTCAGGTTCCTGCCAGTTACTCTAGGCCAAATTTTACAATGTATGCTGGTGCTTTATTTTCCCTTCACCTTGTTATACCTATTTTCACCTTTTTTTCAATTTTTTGGTAGGAATCCTATTGGAACTTCCATGGACATGAAGGACACAAGTGAATCAAGTGATAGGTAGGCGAGCTTATGCAAAAATTTGTTGAAATTCTCTGATGCTTTATTATTGGCATACAAAAATATACTATTTTGCATATTTCATTTCTGTGCACCTTTCTTAACTACTCCTAAAACAAAAAACATCATTTTGGGATAGATGACTAGCACCTCGGTCCTTAATATAAGTCTTAAAAAATTCTAGGACATACAAGGTTAAATTAATGAAAAAAAGGAGTGAATTTGAATGGCTAGTTTAGAAAGAAACCTTAATGATAAGATTGCTCAACTAAAGAAGTGACCTCTATTAATTTAGGATCCTCTTCTGGTATACAGAGATTAGAATCAGAATCTTATCTTTTGATGTATAACACATTAATGTAATCAATATTCAGTTGACATCATGATTTCACTTGGAGAATGAAGATGATTAAGAACTCTGATTGTATCAAATTAATATTATAATTAATGCCATCAATTATATAATTGCTTACTCAGTGATCCTTTTTTATCTCATGCTGCAGAACAGCTTTGAATATATTATACTGCCTAAAAGTGAATTCCTGCACAAGCAATACTTTTCGCTGTATGTGGTAATATACCATGTCTATTTATGTATGTCAAAACATTTACTTCCCTATCAATATTCATGTGTAGAGTTACAATTTGTCTTTATTTGACCAATTTGTATTATATTAAATTCTTTTTTGTTTTTGTTGAACCTCATATTTATTGAATGGTAAATAAATTAATTTGCTCGGAGGCTACATTGATATATGGTAGTCTTTTTCCATATACAAGATAGAACCCTGTGGTTTTTATGTTATCTATGATATTGTTTTTGTTGATGAGAGTTTGATCCATTGAACCTAACTGTTTAACCTTTTGGTTCACTCATGTCATTTGCATTTAGTGGACTAGTTAATTCAACCTATCTGGTATCAGTATCAGTGTAGGAATTATAAGTAGTTTCACATAGCGCCTATTTGCTTCATAGGATAAAGGAGCATAGGATAACCGATGAATTTATATTCATTGTTTGTTTAGTGCATGGATTAGATGAAAATAGGATGGCAAAGCACATCTTGGGAATTCAAGGCGGTTTTGGAGCACCCATTGCTACAAAATCAACTGATAAGAGTGGTTAGCATAGTCTAGCATTCCTAAAGCTGGTTAAGGCACTAAATTAATTCAAGGTTATCGCTGAAGGTGATGCAGATGATGAACGAGAAATGTAAAGCCAGTCATGTGGTAAAAAGATCTTGACTATATATAAAGATTGTTCTAATCCAACTAGTAACGAGTGATCGTCTAAAACAAGATTATTCCCCAGTGGTTCATTTGTAAAGATTGTTCTAATCCATTGTTTGTTCTAAGATTAATTTAGTGTCTTAACCAGCTTTAGGAATGCTAGACTATGCTAACCAATCTTATGGGTTGATTTTCTAGCATGGGTGCTCCAAAACCACCTTGAACTCCCAAGATGTGCTTTGCCATCCATAGTTTGACCTGGACTCTTTTTCAGTGATATGGACAGTTTATGGGACCAAACACCATAAAAGGGTAGCAATTAATTAAGGTTGATAGTTTCTATCCTACCATTATTCCACAAGATAGCAAGTATCTAAAGACTGTTTCAATCCTAACAATGGATATTCTACATTACTTTAGAATCTCTTAGGGGGCGTTTGGTTCAAGGGAATAGATGGGGAATGGAATAGTATTCCCAGGATCCCATCTATTCCTTTGTTTGGTTGCACATAATTAAATAGGAATAAGTGGGCCCCCCGGAATACATAAGGAATAGCATTCCTTATGTATAAGGAATACTATTCCCTGCTTTGAGGCTGGGAATAGCATTCCGGATCTATTTTGGATGAAATATTACCTCCATTCCTTCCGCACCCCTCGACATCCATCCCGACATCAGCGTCTCCGCACAGAGAGGCATCGACGCCAACAACGACATTTCTGGCGTCGACGCCCGAGAATGACCAAATAACGCCGGAGACGAGACGCCGTCTCTGGCATCTCGCACAGAGACGAGACAGCATCTCTGGCGAGAGCGCACAGAGACGCTGTCTCTGGCGTCGTCTCCATGCGCTCTCGCCAGAGACGCTGTCTCTGGCGTGTGCGAGACGCTGTCTCTGGCGTGTGCGAGACGCCAGAGACGGTGTCGCTGGCATCGATCGCTAGAGACGATGCCAGACGTCTCTGGCATCCATCGCCGTCTCTGGCATCCGCTCTGTTATAACGGATGAGATTTATTTTACATTAAATTTTATATTTTTATTATATTATTATATTAACTTTTAGATTATATTATTATATTATTATTTATGTTATTATAATATAATATAAAATTTTATTAAGAAGGATATTTTGGTCATTTAAGTTTTTATTCCTTATCTATTCCTTATGCTAACTAAACAAAGTAATCTTATTTTTGGTCCATTTACAATGTCAAACCAAACAAAGTAATATTATTCATTGTCTATTCCATTCATTGTCTATTCCTATTCCTTGTCTATTTCTATTCCTTATAAATTTACTCCATCAAATCAAACACACCCTTAAAGTTCAAGGGCCAGCATAAGTGGTTCTAAGTCTCAGTTCATATGTTAGAATGTTTTTTTTTTTGAAGTAGACATATGTTAGAATGTTATTCTCTGTTTTTCCAATAAGATTACCTTTAGTTCAGCTTACCTATCTCCATACGCTTATTATTTCCTTATAGGTTTTTCTCTCCCTTCACCAAAGGAAGCTACAATACTAATCGTGAATAGTATGATGAGAACTGAAAACAATGTACAACAAACCCTAAATACAATAACCTAGAAACTCCAGCTGTAATGCAATGTAAGGAAATTGGAATTTTTCTTTATGGCCCTCGTCAAATTAGAAACTAGAGAGATATGTGCGAGTGAACTTAGAAATCAGCAGTAAAAAATTAGGATTTGTTTATGGGACCTTTATTTAAATTAGAGAGACATGCCATTTATTAAGCAACATAAATATTTTACTTCTTACTATTTTACAATTCAATTAAATTGTTGCATTAAACGTGCACATGTTGAACACTTATATTTTTCAAAACTGAATAGGATACTAGAACAATATTCCTTTTTTCTCTTCGTTTACTTCTCCATGATCTGGACTCCCAGATCATGATTTCATTTTGTTGTATGATAATCCTTTGTATTATTTTGATGTTAAACTATGGAAATTCAGCATTCTTTTCCACTCATATTCTTGAGGTTCCTCACTAGGGCTTACAAAAACAAGTATCCTCTTATCTGCATATCAAAATGATACAGATTGAGATAAAGATGTGGAATATTTGTGCAATAGATAAAGACAAAAAATAGTACTCATATCCCAGAAACTAACTTATCTCCTTTATTTTATTGTACAAAAGTTGTTCCTTTTAGTTTATTTTCAACTTATATTATTCTCTTATCATCTCTCATTTGGACAGCTCTAAATTCTTCACTCTCTATCAACTGTGGTGGGGAAAATCTAACTTCAATGGGAACTACTTTTGATGAGGACACTGAACTATTGGGAGGAGCAGGCTTTCATGTAAACTCAAGACGTCATTGGGTTGTCAGTAATGTTGCGTCTAACAACTTAAATGATACTGATATAGTGAACATAAGTAACTCAAACTTAAATGAACCAGAGCCTCAAATTTACCTAACAGCTCGAACATCCACAAGCTCATTGCGATATTTTGTGGTTGACTTAAAAAATGGAAACTACACTGTTAAACTTCACTTCACAGATATTGAGATGGACAGTAGTCGCCCATCTTGGACAGGGCTAAGAAGACGAATATTTGACATTTATATTCAGGTAAAGTTTGTTATACAATTTGAAAATACAAGTTTTCATGTACTAAAATTCCACTCATGCCCAACATTCTTTGTTTCCATTTTATTTCTGAAAAATATGCAGAACATTTTGGAGGTGTCAAACTTCAACATCCTTAATGAAGCAAAGGGATCCAAACCTGTTATTAAGGAATTTAATGTATCTGTTACCTCTGGCATAGTAGATGTTCATTTATTTTGGCGTGGAAAAGGGACCTGTTGTATTCCAGTTGAAGGAACTTACGGGCCATTGTTGTCTGCAATCCAAGTTTTTCCAGGTTGTTATATTTTCTTCTTCTGCTGGTTTTATTTGACAGAAAACCTTAAATAATATTCCTCCTTTCCTTCAGTTGTGACCTCAGAAAAGCCTGCTCGCAATCACAGAAGAAGAAATGGAATTATAGTGGGAATTGCAGCTATTTCAGCAGCTGGAATAATAATTCTGTCATCAGTTGGTTACTTGTGGTGGAAGAGAATCGACTTAAGTCGTACTCACGTTGATGCAAATATGCCATAATTGCTTTAGATTGTTCATAGACTTATGTTGATAAGTAATGGTCCAAGTCCGTTGTTCCATTTTTGCCCAGCGTACCCATTTGTTTTATTTACAAGGTTTGAGTTAACTCATCAGTTTCCTTCATTCACACGCCGCGTAAATATAGATCATTTCATCTTAAAGATTCCTATTAATCTGTTAAATTTTATTGGGGTTTAGCTGCTGAGATCACGATGGAATTCGGGCTTCTAGTCGCCGACCTCCGCCATGGCTGCCACCCTAATCCAGATGAAGCAGAATTGCTGCAATAAAGCAATAACAGATGTTAAAAAGTTCAATTTATTTTACTAAATGATATATTCTGTTAGGGGTATACTGGTAAATCTGTTGGACTGGTTGTTTTTTTCTTTTTTAAAAAAAATAGTGGCTTTATAACACAACCATTATAAATCGCAAACGCGATAATATACACACAAGGTGTATTACAAGACGTACAAAAACGTGAAAAAGACGCACAAAGCGTTACAACTAGGGATTGAACTCAAGATCTAGGCAACATATTCGAATGCTACTATCACTCGAGTACAAGTGGATTCACGTTGGATTGGTTGTAAATGTTTAGGGTAGTGCTTGTAATTGCCTTCATATGTGTGATTTTCATTTATTGGCCTGACAACAATTTGTAAAAGGATAGTTGATGTTGAATACAAGAACTTTTTTAATCTGGTTTTGTTTCCCTTTCTTCATTGGGATCAAGTAATGGACTACTACTCCATCCCCTTCTCATTCTGCCTGTGAGGGGTGTTGGACTTGGACATGAGTGAGGCTCCTCTCCTTAGGGGTGTAATCGAGCCGAGCCGAGCTTGTTTGTGCTCAAGCTCTGCTCGTTTAAGAAATGTCGAGCTAGATCGAGTTTCAATATCCAGGCTCGAGATCGGCTCGAGCTCGACTCAAGTAACTCGAGCTCGGCTCGTTTAAGCTCGTTTAGGCTTGTTTATTTTTCTCAAGCGTGATCGAGCTCGTTCAAGCTCGATTAAGCTCGGCTCGACTCGGGTTTATGCTCAACCTCATATAAAATATTAATATTTATATAAATTATATATAAATATATGAAGCTCGATTAGGCTCGCGAGCCGCTCGAGTCGAGTATTATTTAGCTCGAGCTCGAGTTTTCATCGAGTCGATCTCGAGTAGCTCACGAGCTGCTCGGCTCACTTACACTCCTACCTCTCCTCCATCTCTTGTAACAATGATGCTGCATCAAATAGGCAATTCTAATGGAATGATTCACTTGCTATTATTTTAAAGATAAACTGCACTAGCCTCCTTTTTATTTAAGGTCAATTGCATAGATCTCCTTTGCGTTTCAAAATATTTGAGACCCTCTAAAGATTCATTTGTCACCTCATATTATATTTAATGATTATTTCCAAAATCAGTTATTTCTTTAATCATTTTAAATATTTATAGAATAATATTATATATATTTAATGATTGTTTAATATATTATTTGTCACCTCATAGTATAAATCAAACCAAGATAAACTCAATATTTAATGATTAAAGTATTTCTCTAACACAATATTGAAACAAACATATAAAAAAATGTATGAAAAAGAATAATAAAATTAGATGATATATATATATTTAAAAATTATAATATTTAATATATTATTTTATTAAAAATGATTTTTAATAATTTAGGAGGGTATTGATTGAATTATTAAGAGGATCTTAAATATTTTAGTACATTAGCAAAGATTCACGTAATTAGTAAGTGAAGGGAAAATAATAAAGAGCTCATGAAGATTTATTTTTATATGATAAAAGCAAATATATCTATTAAAATAGCATGTGTCAATGAAATGTTGGAATGTCACCGAATAGAAAAAGAAAGGAATTGAAGTTATTTCGCACGGGCCCAAGATCGTCATGGTTAGTGTCCACTCTTCTCTCACTAGGGCGAACCTTTCTCCCTCTTTGAGTGATTGTCCCCCGCCGGCTCCGTCGGATCCGCTTTGGCAACCATCTTTTGAGACGTCTTCGTTGTCTCTCCTTGAGTCAGTGACGACTGCAAGATCTTCACCAAGGGCTAATGCCTTTCCACCTTCCGGATTGCACCCTAAATCATCGGTGTTGGGCGATGTTCCTCAGGTAGCTTTGTTGCCTAAGATCTCGAATCTTTCTTCCACCAATCTTTCCTGGTCTCAGATCTTGCGAGGTATGAACCGTCCTTCCTTTGAATCTTCCCCCTTTTTTCAATGCATTTGTTCTAACCCTACTGGTAGGGTTTCCTTTCAAAGATCCCAATTAGATGAGTGGAGTGAGCCCTGGCACTCCAGTCTCATTGGGAAATTTCTTGGTCGGGTTCTGCCGGTTAATTTTGTTCGTTCTTGGGCGGAAAATGTGTGGAGTTCTTTCGGTCTTAAATCGATTCTTGATCTTGACGACGACTTCTTTGTTTTTCGCTTCGATTCGTTGTCTCTCGCTAATGATGTTTTAATGAGTGGCCCTTGGTCCTTCCGTGGCAATCTCCTCCAATTAATTCCTTGGAAATCCTTGTTCCGAACCTGGCAGGAGAAGATTTCTTCCGCTACGGTTTGAGTTCGTATTCATGGGCTTCGTTTGGAACAAGCAGTCAATTTCCCTTATTACAGCTTCTCTTGGTCGTGTTCTTTGGCTTGATCACAGATCCTTCTTATTTGAACAAGGTAAGTATGTTAGAGTTTGTATTGAGATCGATCTTTCAGTTCCTATTCGTCATGGGGTTTTCGTTGATCTTGATGGGATTGAAGTTTTCCAACCGGTTTCTTACGAGAATTTGCCGGAGATTTATTTTGGTTGTGGCTTAATTGGTCATTCGAATTCGAATTGTAAGAATTTTGTTATTTCTCGAAAGCCTTATGGCTCGAATGTCTCTGTTCCTAATAATGCTTCGCCGAATGGTTTAAATTACGATCTTTCGTCTGCTTCAGAGTCGACTATAGATTCGAAGGGTTCGTAGGAACCGACTTGTGGTCCCTGGGTTCAAGTTTGTCATCGTCGTCCTTGGCGCCGGCCAACGGTGGATAATCGTGGGGCTAGCATTATTCTGGATGATGTGCTGGTGGATGGATCCAGTGATCCGAGCATGGATGCCTCGAGCCTGACTGAATTTGGTCGCCATTCGTTTGGACCTGGTTTGACCACCTTCAGAAGCTTGGGTTCAGGTTCGGGTGTCTCTCGGTTTCCCTCCTCTACTCGTGTGCTCGTTAACCCGAATTCTACTAGAGGTATTAAGCCTCTTGCTTTGCCGGCGCCTCCCTCTACTTCCGACGCTTCCCCGATAGATGTGGAGTTCCGAGTTGACACCCCTACTCCTGTCTCTCACTCTTTTGAGCATATGGCTGAGGAGTTGGCAGTTGTCTTCTCTTCGGCTCCCTTAGCTTCGCTGCCTCCCAAGGTGTCGTGTCCCCGAGCCAAGAAGGGACCTAAGCTGGGTGAGGTTCGACCTTCTCTCCGCTTCTTCTCACGGATGGTTCCACTCTTAGCAAGCGCAGGCGGTCTGACCCCTTGATTCTGTCGGATGCTTCCTCATCAATGGATGCTTCATACCCTAATCCAAGGGAGTCCTCTTAAACTTTCCTGTGTTTTTATGAAGATTATTAGTTGGAATGTAAGGGGCGCCTTCAAACGCTCCATTAGGGAGAGGTTGTTATCTTTAATTAAACTGTATTATCCTATTATTGTATCTATTCAAGAGTCTCATCTTAATTTGCAAGATGCTCAGGTCTTTTTTAGTCGTTTGGGCCAGAATTGGTCCGGTCATTCTATTCCCTCTTCGGGAGCTTCTGGAGGCCTCATTTTTGCTTGGGATACTTCCTGTATCCAGTGTTAGGTGCTTTCTACCCATACTCAAATTATGCATGTGCATTCATATGGATAAGTTAGAGCCTTTCCTGTTTTCTAATATATATGCTAGCATAGATCCTTCTATTAGAGCTTGTCTTGGGGATTCTTTGAGTAGTTTTGATTTTTCTAGCTATTCATGGATCATTATGGGTGATTTTAATACAATTTTGGATGCTTCAGATAAGTTTGGTGGTCTTCCTTTCTATGTAAATAAATTTGTTAATGATTTTAGGAATTTTGTATATAATTCTGGCTTGGTTGATCTTCAGTTCTCTGGTCCTTCTTATACCTGGTGTAATAATAGAAAACATGCTCATAGAATTCTGATTAGATTGGATAGGGCTCTTGCTAATGCTGCTTGATTACATTTTTTTGGTAAAGCTTCTATTTTGCATCTTAATAGAACTGGTTCTGATCATTGTCATCTTTTGCTCAATTTGAATGTTATTGATTCTAAGATTAAACCTAGAAACTTTAAGTTTTAAATTTTTTTGCCTGAGTATTCTGAATCTTTCAATATTGTGCATGATACTTGGTCTGAAGATTATCTTGATCAGTTTATTTCTCCTTTTACTAAATTTTCCTTAAAGTTAAAGCAAACTAGATTTAGGCTTTCTGAATGGAATATGAATATTCTTGGTAGGTTAGAAAATTCTCTTTCCTTTACTCAAGCACAAATCTCCCATTTAGAGCTGGTTGAATCTACTCACTCTCTTTCTCCTTCTCAAGAGTTAACTCTTAGGTCACTTTATAATAAAGCTATTGCCCTTCAAAGGCAAATTTCCATAAAATGGTGGTCTAAGGCAAATGTTAAATGACTTAGATGAAGGAGATAAAAACACTAATTTTTTTCATAGGGTGGTTAATTCTAGAAGGAGATCTAATCTTATTCTTTATGCTTTTAATCATTTAGATCAAGTTGTTCATGATGAAAAGGAAATTCTTTCTGTTTTTGTTATACATTATACTTATCTTTGGTCTGCTCCTCCTT
The DNA here is from genome assembly GCA_034359265.1 of Canna indica. Lineage (NCBI taxonomy): Eukaryota > Viridiplantae > Streptophyta > Magnoliopsida > Zingiberales > Cannaceae > Canna > Canna indica. Next base: position 65,221,037 of record CP136890.1, on the reverse strand, counting down.
GGTATGCTCCTCTTGTTTCCACTCTTAGTTCTTGCATTTGGCCTACTTTTTCCAAGTTATCTTCTTCTCATTGGAATTTTCTTACTTACCCTTTTACATCTGATGAAAATTGGCAAGTAGTTAAGCAGCTTCCCAATGGAAAGAGTCATGGCTTGGATGGTTTTACTGCTAAGTTTTATAAATACTATTGGTCTTCTATCTCTTGTGACTTTATAGCTTGTCTTGATAACTTCTATTCTTCCTCTTTTATTCCTCATGATTGGAAGCAAACCCTCCTCACCTTTATCCCTAAGGTTAAATCCCCTAAGGCTGTTAAAGATTTTAGGTCTATTTCTTTTTGCAACTTATCTTATAGAATTTTTGTAAAGCTTTTAGCTAATAGGCTTAAGCTATGCTCCCTCTTTTGATTTCTCCTGAACAAACAACATTCCTTAAGGGTAGAAATATTCCGGACAATATCATGATTATTCAAGAGATTGCTCACTCTATTTATGCTTCTAAGAGCTCTAGGACTTATATTCTGGTCAAGCTAGATTTAGACAAAACTTTTGATAAGCTTGATTGGAATGCTATTTTTCATGTTATGGAGCTTACTAATTTTCCTCCTATTTTATTGATTGGATTAAAGCTTGTGTCTCTTCTCCTAGCTTTGCTTGTCTTGTTAATGATCATTTTTTTTTTCTTTTTTTCCTTCTTGTAAAGGTGTTAGGCAAGGGGACCCTTTGTCCCATTACCTCTATATTCTGGTTGCACAGACCTTAACAAACTTGCTTAATAATGTTGTCTCTAAAAAGAAAATTATTCCTTTCAAAATAAGAGATTCTTTTTAGCTTTCTTATCTCATGTATGCACTGATAAGGGGTTGAAATGTATGAAAGATATTCTTGCTTGCTATAAATCATTGACTAGTCAAGCTGTTAATATTGCTAAATTTGAAATTTATTTTTCAAAGCATGCTTCCTCTAATATTAAGCATAAAGTTTGTTCTATTTTGAATATGAAGGGTGGTCATTTCCCTTTTAAATACTTAGGCTTGGTGATTGCTTCTAGAAGAGCTCCTCTACACTCCCATGACTTTGTGTTAGATAACATTAAAAGTAAAATTGGTTCTTGGCAGAATAGATTCATTTCCTAGGCTGGCCGCATGGTGCTTGTTAATTCTGTATTAAGTGCAATTCCTTTACATAATTTTGGTGTTTCCTAGATCACTATAAAGTCTATTGAAAAGATTAATTCTTTGGTTAAGAATTTTATCTGGTCCTCTAACAAAGATGGTAGAGGTCTTCACTTAATTAATTGGGAGGCCATTACTCTCTCTAAAAATTTAGGTGGTTTAGGGGTTCAAGACTTGCATTATAAGATTAAATCTTTGCAATTAAAAAGGATTGCTTCTTATCTTAATAATGATGATACAATTTAGGTTAAGCTTGTTAAGAGCAAGTATCTCTTGCTTTCTCGATCTTGTGTCTCTGTTCTTAATCATTGTGCTGAAGCTTGCAGGCTTTTTGTTTATGCTTTTAAGCACCTTAGGTTTGATTTTAAAAGAATTATTCATATTGGTTCTGATACTAGTTTATTGAATGATTTTTGGTGTAATGATTTATCTTAAGGTCTTAAGCCTACTTTTATTAATATGGACTTTCACTTATCAAATCTTTTTGTTGACTGTTTGATTTTAGATAATAAATAGAATGATGCTTGTGGTTTGATTTATTTTCATGCTTCTCTGTGAGAATCTATTAAGTTAATTCGGTTGCCCCTTCCACCCTATGATGATGCCTGGGTATGGGATATTGAGATTAATGGGTCTATTGCTACAAGTAGTGCCTATTTTTTCCTTAAAAGTCGTAACCAGTAGGATTGTAGTAATACCATTTCCTGGTCTAGTCTTTGGCAACTATCACGCCCCAACTCAGGGTCATGTGATCGACCAGGGTATACGTGCCAATACCCCGCAACCTAACCCATGCACATACCAACTCATGATAATAAAATATAGCAGAAAGAATGTAACGAGTTTTATGTTAATTGAGAAACCAAATAAGATTTCGTTAGAAGCAAGTTTAGCAAAATAGTAAAGTGCAGAAATAATAAATCAAAGTTCAATGGTTCATTTACAAGTGAAATCTGAAACGAAAGACATGAATGTCCCCAAGGGACTACAACTCAAAAATACTAAAATACAAATGCATGACAAACTACCAAAGACTCGACTATGACCCATAACTAGGACTGCTATGAGATCAATGTGGCTCCTCTGCCGTCCAACTGCGCCAAGCACTCCAGCCCACCTCACCGGTCAGGCTCTGCAAAAAGAAAAAAAATAACAACGCACCGTTCAAAGAACTCAGTGAGCGGTTCTACCAACCCCCACCGTAAAAATCAACCACAGAATGAAAGAATTAAATGCCCCTAAATCAAACAGGGTTAAACCATCAAGTGGTAAACGAGCTAACAAGCCAACTGGCCATCACATGCCGAAAGGCAAAATCATTTCACTAAGCAGTGAAATACCCAGGCCTCAGCCGACCCGTGCCCTAAGGCACACATCACACTCAAGGATTGTGAGGATAATCGGGATTGACCCATCCGAGCTTATCCTATAATAGAACCCATAGATAAAGCACAAGAATAATTGAGATTCGTCCATCCGAACTTATTCCTTAAATAAAGCAACTCGAGAATAATCGGGATTTGCCCGTCCGAACTTGTTCCACGAGAAACGTAGGAACAATCGAGATTCGCCCATTCGAATTTGATCCTTAAAAATAGCGCAGGAATAATTGGAATTCGCCCATCCGAATTTATTCCTTAAAGTATAGAAACTTGGGAACAATCAGATTTTGCCCATTTGAACTTGTTCCACAAGAAACGCAGGAACAATTAGGATTCGCCCATCTGAACTTGTTCCTTAACATCGGTTGGAAATTAACCATCCAACCATCCGGGCCAAGCCCGCAATCCGGCTCCTATCCAAGCCTCTCCGCCATTCATAAAGATATGATGCTAACGAGACCTAAGTCAAGTGTCTCATACGGTGTCTTAGGAGTGTCTTTATTGGGAAACGCTGCAACACTCAATTCTCGATCCCAACTCCTAGACCCGTAATATCGTAAACCCATGAGGTTTTATTTCATGCATATAATATAAGTTTGTTGGCTCTTAGAAGATTATGCAGCCTCTTGAATTTTAATTATACAATTAAAATTTCCATTTGCCAAAATTAAGGTTTTGTTTTAGGATTTTGTTTTCAGTTTACCGTTGAGCCCAAAAATGGTGTACCCAAGTCGAATCTGACTCCAAAAGTGTGACCTTTGGATCCAAACAATATTTTCTGGTCAAAATGATAGGTTACATGACTATATTCAGTAAACTATACACATCACAACAAGGATTTCAAAATCAGCCATAAATCAACCATAAATCAACCATTCAGCATGAAGTTTTCAGCAAAATTGAGTTTTCAGCATATCAAGATAATTAATCCAAAATTTACAAAAATTAAAAGCTTAATTACTATAACAACAGAACTATAAGATTGAGACAAATCTCACAAGGATAAAATCATGTTTGTTAAACAAGATTAATAATCATCAACATCCTCTTTAAAACAAGATTCAAGCTTCATGATCAAGAACCCAAATCAAGAACACACATGACATCAAGATCAAATCCTTCTCTATGTAAAGCATGATTAATACACTAAATCACATATTTAATTACAAGACATACATCAACATCATAGGAATCTAATAAGATAAGCAATCCAAGACATAGATCCCCAAAACAAATAAGAATTTTCACTTAGGCATTTCATCAAACACCTTGAGGGCACCATTGTTTCCACCTTGGCCGAGCACCCCTAGGGTAGTCCTAGGGTTGTCAAGCCACAAAGGGGAATCTCAGCCCCCCCTCACACAAATCGGCATAAGAATTCGGCGATCAAAACTCAAGATTCGACAAAAAACAACAAGAATGACACAACGCCCAAATCGGCTCAAGAACCCGAGAAAAATCTCAAGAAAAGGAGGGGTAAAACCACTCACTTGATTAGGAAGGCAAAATAAAAAAGAACTTCCAAGCGGTGGCCTCCGAAACCGGCCTCAAAGGATGGCGGCGGCCCAACTCCTCAAGAAAAGGGGGTGGCGACTCCAAGGCTTCAAGGAGGCGGCGGCTTCAACCAAGCTGACAGCTTGGCCTCCAAGGAAAGGGGAAGAAGAGGGAGGAAGAGGAAGACGGGCTCGTCGGCTGGCTGCTTGAGGGCGGCGGCTCCAAGGGAGGGGAGAGGGGTGGCTCGGCTACTCCTCTCTCCAAACGGCTTGTGCGGCTCCAATAGGGGGCCGCATGCCAAAGGGGGGGGGGTTATAAATCCCTCCCTAAGCCCTTAAACCCTAGCAACCCGCATCCGTCTCGAGCCCGAATCCAAACCCGCTAACCCGCCGTAGCTTAAAATAACCCATGCTCCACACAAGCATCAAAACACAAGCACATCCAAGCAATGCAACTTATCCAAGCACATTAAGTATAAAATCTATGGTTCAACTTACCCGAGCTCTCAAGCTCGCACCGGACCATGAGTCGACTCGGCTCGACCTCGAACCAGCCTACTCGGCTGACAATTACAAACAATAATGGAATTAAATAATAATATCTAGGATATTACAATCCTCCCTTCTTAAAGAAAATTCGTCCTCGAATTTGAAAAAAGAAGCTTAAGGACTCACCAGATCATCAAACAATGAAGGATATCGCTCCCTCATATCCTGCTCCACCTCCCAAGTGGCCTCCTGCTCGGAATGGTGCTCCCACCTGACCTTAACCAAGAGAATCTCCTTGGACTTTAATTTTCAGATCTGATGGTCTAGCACCTCAACATGTCGCTCCTCATAGAAGACTGCTAAATCCACCTCCACTGCGGTAGGCTCAATCACATGGGACTCATCCCGAACATACTTCTTCAGCATAGATACATGGAACACCGGATGCACCCGGTCCATATTGGGAGGTAAAGCCAACTCATATGCCACAGCTCCCCTGTGCCTGAGAATAGGGAACAACCCGATGAACCTAGAGCTTAGCTTCCCTATCTTGCCAAATCTCACCACCCCTTTCATAGGGGATACCTTGAGGAACACCATGTCCCCCTCAGCAAACTCTACCTCCCTGGCCTTTCCATCAGCATACATCTTCTAGCGACTCTGTGCTGCCAACAACCTCTCCCTAATTAGGTTCACCTTTTCTTCTGCCTCCTCAATCAGGTCGGGTCCCATCATAAGGGAATCCCTTGCCTCAAACCAGCCTACAGGCGATCTGCATCGCCGCTCATACAATGCCACAAAAGGGGTCATCCCGATACTACTATGATAACTATTATTGTAGGCAAACTCAATCAGGGGTAAATGACTCTCCCAATTGCCCTCCAAAACTAGGACACATGCTCTCAGCATGTCCTCTAATGTTTGGATGGTCCGCTCTGACTGACCATCTGTCTTTGGGTGAAATACAGTGCTGAACCGAACCTGAGTGCCCAACGCCTCCGGGAAAGACTGCCAGAATCGAGATGAGAACTAAGTACCCCGATCTAAGATGATCATAACAAGAACACCATGATATGCGACGATCAAATCCAAAAACAACCTCGCATACTGCTCGGCTGAAAAGGTTGTCCTGACTAGTATATGTCTTGGTTAGGTGATCCACCGCCACCCAGATAGAATCATTGCCCTTCCCAGACTTTGGCAACCCTGTCACAAAATCCATGGTTATCTTTTCCCATTTCCACTCTAGTACTTCTAAGTTCTGGAGCAATCTTACCGGCTTTAAATATTTGGCCTTAACCTGTTGACACACCAGGCACTTAGACACGCACTCGGCCACCTCTCTCTTCATGCCTTTCCACCAATAATTCTGCCTTAGATCACAGTACATGTTCGTGGCTCCTAGATGCATGGTGTATGTAGATCGATGAGCCATCTCTAGCACTTGCATGCGAACCTCAGCCATATCTGACACCACTATCATGTTCTTAAACTTCAGAACGCCCTCCGAGTAAATACCAAAACCATTATCGGCATCGCCTCTCTTGGCTAGATCCTTAGTGAGTGCACAAAAAGCATCTTCTTCCTGCGCTGCCCGCAGCATGTCTACCAACATGGACTGTACCCTCAGGTGAGCCATCAACGTACCAGAAGATGATACTGATAAGACTGTTCCGTCGTCCAAACACATGGCCAAATCCTGAGCCAATGGCCTCCTCTTGACTGCCAAAGCGCTAGACTGCCCATAGACTTTCTGCTCAAAGCATCTGCCACCACATTAGCCTTCCCCAGATGGTACATGATCGAGTAGTCATAGTCCTTCAAGAGTTCAAACCATCTTCTCTGCCTCAGGTTCAACTCCTTCTGGGTGAGCAAATACTGGAGGCTCTTATGATCAGTGTATATCTCACAATCCTCGCCATAAAGGTAGTGACGCCACAACTTCAATGCGAACACCACCACTTCTAGCTCAAGATCATGAGTCGGGTAATTCTTCTCGTGGACCTTCAACTGCTGGGAGACATAAGCTATCACCTTGCCATTCTGCATTAACATATAACCCAAGCCGACTCAGGAGGCATCAAAATAAACAACAAACCCTCCCGAGCCCGAGGGTACTACTAGAACTGGTGCCGACGTCAAACGGTCCTTGAGCTTCTGAAGCTCTCCTCGCACTTACTATCCCAGTCGAATTCGACCTTCTTCCGAGTCAGGCGGGTCAATGGCGCTGTAATCCTGGAGAAATTCTCTACAAATTTCCTGTAATAGCCTACCAACCTCAGGAAGCTGTGAATCTTCGTGACATTAGTCGGCCTCTTCTAATTCTGAACTGCTTCTATCTTTGCGGGGTCCACTTTTACCCATTCCCTGGACACCACATGGCCAAGGAACCCTACACTCTCCAGCCAGAACTTGCACTTGGAGAATTTGGCATATAATTTGCGCTCCCTGAGAGTCTCCAGCATTACCCTTAAGTGCTCAGCTTGCTCCTCCCTGCTCCTGGAATATATCAAGATGTCATCAATAAATACTATCACAAATTTATCCAAGTATTTCCTGAACACTCTGTTCATTAGATCCATAAATACTGCAAGTGCATTAGTCAGCCCGAATGACATAATCGGGAACTCATAGTGACCATACCTCAACTTGAAAGCCGTCTTCGAAATGTCACTATCCCAGATTCTCTATTGATGGTACCCTGACCGCAGGTCAATCTTTGAAAACCATTGAGCCCCCTGAAGCTAATCAAACAAATCATCGATCCTGGGCAGTGGATAACGATTCTTCACTGTTACCTTGTTAAGCTGCCGATAATCAATGCACATCCACATGGACCCATCTTTCTTTTTCACGAAGAGCACTGGAGCACCCCAAGGCGAAACACTTGGGCAAATGAAGCCCAACTCAAGTAGCTCCTGCAACTGGGACTTCAACTCCCTCAATTCAAGTGGTGCCATCCGATACGGCGGAATGGAGATCAGCTTCACCCCATGCTGTAAATCAATATAGAATTCGATCTCCCTCTCTGGGGCCAAACCTGACAACTCCTTTGGAAACATATCAGAGAACCCGCAAACCACTGGCGCTCCCTCAATGCCCTTAGCCAAGGCTCGGCTCCCCTTTGCCACAGATACAAAGGCCAAGAAGGATTCGCAACTGCCTAGAAGTAGCTTTCGAGCCTTGACAACTGAAATTGTCACCAACGAATCCCCCCTCCCCTCACCCTAGAAGGTAAACTGGGGCAATCTGGGCTTACTGAAGGTCACAGTCTTGGCCCTGCAGTCCACTGAGGCGAAATGGTCCACTAACCAGTACATGCCCAACATCACATCAAGCTCCAGCATCGGCAGGAGTAATATTTCGGCCATTAGCACATGCCTATAGATGACCAACTCGTAGCCCCGAAAGACAGTCTATGCCAGCACAGAATCGCCCGTAGGCGTAGACACCACAAGAGGCAAATCAAGTACAGAGGGTTTCCCTAACAACTTAATTAGCAGCAAACAACGTAGATACAAAAGAATGCGTAGCACTTGGATCAAACAAAATATAAGCAATAGCAAAACCAACAACAAGGTTACCTGGCACTACTGCCCTGGATGCTTTAGCGCCCTCTTGGTTCAAAGCAAACACCCGTGTAGCGGGCCTCTATGAACCATCAGCTCGCTGGCCTCCTCCCTGAGTCTGACCCCTCTGAGCCATGTAACCTACTGACATCGGTGCCTTTCCTCTGGTCTGATCAGGCTGCTGACTGCCCTTGCCAGGACAATCCTTTTTGTAGTGCGCAGTTTGCCCATAGCTAAAACATACCTTTGAACGTCCCCAGCAAGCTCCCAATGCTTCCTGTGACATCGGTTACAAGGCTGTGGCCCAGGCCTCCGCTACGAGCCTCATGATGACGCCCGTGGTCCTGATCAAGCCCATGTGGCCTCTGGAACTGTTATGACTTTCGCCTTACTGTGGATCCGCTGTCCTGTGAGTACCCTCAGAGTGAGCTGGCCGACCCCCCGAGTGCTAGGGCCGAAATTTTTTCTTCTGGGGTCCATCATGCCTGCCTGTCGGTACCAATACCTCCTTTCGAATCGCCTCATCTACAACTCGAGCAAAAGAAGTGTCCACAATGTAATGGATAAGTTTGGCGATCTGCGGCCTCAACCCCTCGACAAACCTCTTGATCCTGGTGATCTCTGTGGCTATCAAGATGGAATGGTACTTCGAGAGTCGGGTGAACTCCATCTCATAGTCCATCACTAACATACTGCCTGTCTGACGCACTAACTCGAATTCTTTTGCCCGCTTGTGCCGGACGCTCAACGACAGGTACTTCTCCACCATAGCAGCTCTGAACTCCTCCCATGTAGGGGTGGTGCATCTGTTGCTCTGCGGTCTCTCCAAGTGTAAAGCCAATCCTTAACTGGTCCTCTCAGCTGTAACACGATCAGTCGAGCGATCATCTCAGAAGAACAACTGAGCTTCTTGCACAGCTCATAGCAATCTCCTAGGGAACTGGTGACCTCCACCCGCTGATCTGTTCCTGTATACTCTGGTGGCCTGAATGCGACAAAATCCCATAGCAATATGCATACGAAGGTGCTATGGGAACTCTGACCACTGGTGCCACTGGCTGGACCACCTCCGGTACTGCGGGTACTGTCGACACCGGTTGTGGCTGCTACCTCAGTTCTTGCTCCCTGCGGAGTGCCTCAATCAGCGCAGCCACTCGGGCCTACAATTGCACAACCATGGGATCCTGTCCCACCTCCTCCCGGGCCTACGGTGGTCTCCCACGACCCAGCCCCGACCTCGGCCTCCACCTCGACGCTCTGTGGAGTTGCTACCACTACCGCTCCATGCGATATTAAAGGCCTCCATTAATATGGAATCACCAGAAAGAAAACATCATAATTAGATAATTTAATTCACCCTAAACTCTTTTTTGTGTGTGCAAACTTAACCATAAGTCGCGCTAAGGTGCAGACTTAGCCGATTGATCTCATAACGCAATCCTACCATACCGGCACGCCAGCAATGCTCTATACGAAAAACAAACTCTAGGTCGTAGTCAGACCGAACAGGGCTCTGATATGACATTGTCACGCCCCAACTCAGGGTCACGTGACCGGCCAGGGTATACATGCCGATATCCCGCAGCCTAACCCATGAACATGCCAACTCATGATAATAAAACATAACAGAAAGAATGTAATGAGTTTTATGTTAATTGAAAAACCAAATTAGGTTTCGTTAGAAGCAAGTTTAGCAAAATAGTAAAGTGCAGAAATAATAAATCAAAGTTCAATGATTCATTTACAAGTGAAATCTGAAATGAAAGACATGAATGTCCCCAAGGGACTACAACTCAAAAATACCAAAATACAAGTGCATGACAAACTACCAAAGACTCGATTACGACCCCTAACTAGGACTGCTATGAGATCAATGTGGCTCCTCTGCCGTCTAGCCGTGCCAAGTACTCCGTGAGTGGTTCTACCAACCCCCACCGTGAGTGGCTTTGCAAAAACAAAAAAATGACAACGCACCGTTCAAAGAACTCAGTAAGTGGTTCTACCAACCCCCACCATAAAAGCAATCACAGAAAGAAAGAATTAAATGCCCCTAAATCAAACAGGGTTAAACCATCAAGTGGTAAACGAGCTAACAGGCCAACTGACCATCACATGCCGAAAGGCAAAACCATTTCACTAAGCAGTGAAATACAACAGGCCTCAGCCTACCCGTGCCCTAAGGCACACATCACACTCAAGGATTATGAGGATAATCGGGATTGGCCCATTCGAGCTTATCCTATAATAGAACTCATAGAAAAAGCACATGAATAATTAGGATTCGCCCATCCGAACTTATTCCTTAAATAAAGGAACTCGGGAACAATCGGAATTTGCCCGTCCGAACTTGTTCCACGAGAAACGCAGGAACAATCGGGATTCACCCATCCGAACTTGTTCCTTAAAGATAGCGCAGGAATAATCGAGATTCGCCCATTCGAACTTATTCCTTAAAGTATAGAAACTTGGGAACAATCAGAATTTGCCCATTTGAACTTGTTCCACAAAAAACGCAGGAACAATCGGAATTCGCCCATCAGAACTTATTTCTTAACACAGGTTGGGAATTAACCATCCAACCTTCCGGGCCAAGCCCGCAATCCGGCTCCTATCCGAACCTCTCCACCATTCATAAAGATATGATGCTAACAAGACCTAAGTCAAATGCCTCATACGGTGTCTTAGGGGTGTTTTTATTGGGAAATGTTGTAACACTCAATGCCCGATACCAACTCCTAGACCTGTAATATCGTAAACCCATGAGGTTTTATTTCATGCATATAATTTAAGTTCGTTGGCTCTTAGTAGATTATGCTGCCCGTTGACTTTTAATTATACAATTAAAATTTCTATTTGCCAAAATTAGGGTTTTGTTTTAGGGTTTTATTTACAGTTTAACGTTGAGCCCAAAACTGGTGCACCCAAGTCGAATCTGACTCCCAAAGTATGACCTATGAATCCAAACTATGTTTTCTGGTCAAAATAATAGGTTACATGACTATATTCAGTAAACTATACACACCACAACAATGATTTCAATATTAGCCCTAAATCGACCATTCAGCATATCAAGGTAATTAGTTCGAAATTTACAGAAATTAAAACCTTAATTACTATAACAACATAATTAAAACATTGAGACAAATCTCAAGAAAAGGAGGGGTAAAACCACTCACTTGATTCGGAAGACGAAATAGAAAAGAACTTCCAAACGGCGGCCTCTGAATCCGGCCTCTAAGGGTGGCGGTGGCTCGGCTCCTCAAGAAAAGGGGGCGGCGGCTCCAAGGCTTCAAGGAGGCGTCGGCTTCAACCAAGCCGACGGCTTGACCTCCAAGGAAAGGGGAAGAAGAGGGGGGAAGAGGAAGGGGGGCTCGACGGCTCCAAGGGAGGGGAGAGGGGCGGCTCGACTGCTCCTCTCTCCAAACGGCTTGTGCGGCTCCAATAGGGAGCCACATGCCAAGGAAGGGGGGGGGGGGGGGGGTGTTATAAATCCTTCCCCAAGCCCTTAACCTCTAGCAACCCGCATCCTCCTCGAGCCCGAATCCAAAGCCGCTAACCTGCCTTAGCTTAAAATAACCCATGCTCCACACAAGCATCAAAACACAAGCACACCCAAGCAATGCAACTTATCAAGTCAAGCACATAAAGTATAAAATCTGTGGTTCAACTTATCCGATCTCTCAAGCACATAAAATTTTTCTTAAGAATTTAATTGCTATAACCTACTGGTTTACTTGGCACGCTTGGACCGAGAAGGTACATCTTGTTAGGCGGTATTCCCCTCTTAGTCTCATGCTTAAAATTGTCTCGTTTGCCTTTCAATCTAATAAAATTTAGGCTCTTGAGGGAAACTTTATCTCACCTTCCAATTCCAATTCTCTTAATCAGATTCCCCCTGAAGGCAATTATATGAAATTGAATTGTGATGGTTTTTTTTTCTAACTTAATAGTTGGAATCAGATTTATTGTTAGATACAGCTTGGGTGATTGTATTTACCTTTCTAATAAGTATCTTGATTTCACCGTTTCTCCTGCTTTTGCAGAAGCTTCTGCCATCCTACTTGCTATTCAATTTGCGCATTGTAAATTTGATTCAGTCATTATTGAATCTGATTCTTAGATGGCTCTCCAAGCTATTCAAGGACAAACTCCTGTTCCCACTCGGCTGCAACACATTATCTCTTAAATTCAGTCTCTTGCAAGAGACTTTCATAGTTGTATTTTTTCTTTTTGTTTTAGAGATTGTAATAAAGTCATTCATTGGGTGACAAATAGAGCTAGGAGTCTGAAAGAGTCCAACATTTGGACCTCTATCAGACCTCCTGAGTTTAATTCCATTTTGTATCATGACTTCCCTAGTCCTTTCTATATGTAATTGTTGACTTTTTATTTTTAGGTAAAAAAATGAAATGTTGATATGTCATACCCTAACAATGCGTTTTAGAGGGAATGTGAATTGGACATGTTCTAATAACTCGGGCTTAATATAGAAGAATCAATTTAGGGCATATTGATCCTTAGATGTTTGCAGAATCTGCCTTTCTATATGCATGCACAATTAATGCAGTGTTAAAAGATGTAGATTTCTTTTAGCTATTATTTTTAAGAAAAATCATACTTTTAGTCCACCATAATTTACGCGGATTTTGGTTTTAATCATCATAATTTAAAATCAAAATCAAAATTAAGATTTATAAAATCAAAATCTAAGTTAACTATATGTGGGGACTAAAAGTATAATTTTCTAAATCGAACTCGTGACCTCTCACACCCGAAGCGAGAATCATACCACTAGACCAAACACCCAATTGTAAAGTATGTTACTCTAAAATAATTTGGGCTATATTTTAATTATATTTTTGTGAAGGGTCTAAACGGGTAGGAGCAGCTCCTGATGGCGACCGCTCAACTTTTTCGCTTATGATATGATTCAGAACAGTTTCACAATCTGCAAAGTTGGTATACAAATATTAGATACGTACACCACTCATATAAAAATTCTCTAACACTTGACACACTAATCTTAGCGAAGTTGGTAGAGCGAAAAATTGTAGTTGATTCAAGCATCTTTAGGTCGTTGGTTTGAATCTGACATGTTGGATTTTGAAAAATTGTAATTTTTTTCTTCTAGTCCTCATACTTTAATACACATTTTTTTCTTCAAGCATCTTTAGGTCGTTGGTTTGAATCCGACATGTTGGTTTGAATCCGACATGTTTATATTAATACACTTAGATTGCGTTTGCTATATTATTTGATCATGTTATAATGGTAATCCACATTACCACAAGATAGATTGTCACCTTTAATTTACCGGTAATATAATATTATCCTGTTTGACATTTTTGGTCAACATAGAGAGCAATCTAATTATATATTTTTTTGACTTCACATAAAATTACAAAAAAAACTCATATAAAAATTTGGTGGTGCATGCCCTGCATGGAGAAGAATGTATGAAAGAGAATGAGTACAATATCAGAATTTAGGATTACAAATGGATGGTAATCCACATACTGACCTCCCATGGGGGCTATCCACGTTACCACTTTGGTGGTAATATGGATTACCAGAGCAATCTGAATTATTGGTAAAATGTACAAACCAAACATCCAAACATGATAATGTATGGGCCCCTGAAATTTAAAAACCACATTACCAGTAATGTAGATAGATTGCCACGTATTAAACTCCCCCGGTTACTAAATTAATATAATAAATTGGAATATCAAAATACAATACCAAAATTATATTTACACTACTATTTGACATTAAATATTTAAATATGTATTAGTTCATTATATTATATTTGTAAAAATATAATATAGTTATATATAATTAATATGATTTATTACGTACAAAAAATTAATTTTTATTTATAATTAATATTAAAGCAACATATTTTGTCTCCAAAAAAATATGGTTGACCAAGAAATACTCAACAAATTAAAATATATAAATATAAAACTCATGAATTAACTAATCTCAAAATATTGACAACATATAGTACAAATTCAACATTAAGTATAAAGCTAGAATAAATTCAAATAATATCAACAATAGATCATAGAACTCATTTTCAAATGTAAATCATAGTCTAAAAATAAGACTACAAATTTAAGCAAGAAAGCTAAGATACTAACAAATGTCATGTATACAAAATACTACAGAGGGTATTTAGTCACATTAACTAACGTGGAAGCAACAAACTTTGGACATACGTAGCTTTATAATCTTTTGGAAGACTGAAAAAGAAATCAGCTTCAAGAGGGTTAAGTGCGATCTTCCTCGACGCATTTAACACTTGAGTAGGAGTTAACCCTTCAATCTTCAAAACTTCATCAATTACTTGCATTCTCCTACTAGCAGAATTTGACTCATACTGAAAACAATTAGCTAGGCGCCCTATATTTTCAGCAATATTTTGCATCGCATCATAAATTTTATCAATTTTAGAAGAATATTCATTCAATGCTTCTATAGTTTCAGTCCTTGCCCTCTTGATGCTTCTACTTCCTGATGGTATAATTGGAGTGGTATTATTGGAGTTGAATGCTATGACATTATTGAATTTTCATGTATGATTGGGTCAATGAGAGGGACTTGTTGCTCTTCTTGTCCACCTCTCTCTTCTTCATCAATTTTATCAATTTTCTTTAATGTATCTTGTGGACCTTCAACATTTTCTCTAGTAGCCTTATCTTTCCCAAAAATTTTAACCAATTCATCAAAAAATGGAAAAGGCTTATTTCTTAAACCCATAGCATTTTTATGATTCTGCAAGAAAAGATGAAATGGGCATGTTTGAAAGCTTAAATATCTATAAAGTAAAAATTAAAGGAAACATATAATACATGAAATATTACCTTCACCCATTCATCCCAAACTTCTTTTGGACATGTGACAAACTTCTCTTCATCATTCCATCCAAATCCACTAGCACGCAGACCTAACATCTCTGTAATAGCATTGAATTGGTTTCTTAGCAACTTCACTCTAGACTCAATATGTGGTTTAGCTTTCATTCCACATCCAAGCAACTTTTGTTCCATAAGCACTTCAAGCTTAGCATATGCACCATTTTTCAATTGGCCATTATCAGTTTTCCAACCACCATAATCCACAAGATCATTCAGTGCACTAATAAGTGCATGGTCCTCAATATATCCCCACCTAACACATCCTCTAGAAGAGTTGTTACCATTATCAGCTTTTCTTTAGGCTTTAGATTGACTCGTCTCTACATCACACAAAAAAAAAGTTAATTCAAAATCATAAATATAATATACAACTCTTTTATAGAATAAGAAAAGATAACTATATAAATATCAATAATTAAACATTGACATTTTGCTTACAAAATCCAAACAATGATATATAAAAAGAAACTAATAATACACCACAATTATCATTGTCTTGTTTGCAACCATGCATATTGTACATTTCATTAGTTAGACCTTTTTTAAAAGTATTCCATGCGGTGCTTGTCTCAGAAATCTTAATCTTGCATTCATCATTTTTTACTCATTGCTATCCTCAATAAAAGGCTCCAATAAATCTATACTCATGTATATTCTAATAAAACTATGCGACGATGCACATTCTAAAATAATTCTACCCATGTTCTTATTAGATACGAAGTGATGCATCTTAAATGTCTTATGTCAATTTTAATAGATCAAAATATCTTTCTATGACATTTTTTGTTTGAGAATGCTTCATGTCATAATACTCCTCGGCCAATGTTGGTTGATCATCACTCTTCGCCACACTCCAATGATACCTTTGGAAAGGTGTTAAAAATCCTTCACAATTTATGTATATAATATCACATAAGTAGCAGTTCCCTATAAATAATCAAGTAGTGATTCAAAATATTTACATTGAGCACATAAAAGTAATGAGTCACTTATTATACCTTGTCGAACTTTCAAAGGATTTGTTCTTGAAAGTGCATCTTGAAGTACTCTATTGTCATGTGTTGAACCCTCTCGATCTGCTAATACAAAGACAAATTTTAAATCTCATGTACACATCCCAAACACATGGTATCTTGATCTCCTTTCCTATTTTTATATCCTAACTTTATTCTTATCCCCAACACTAAACTTAGTATATGTTTCATCAATCCATAGCACCTAAGCAATCCTATATGTAAATATTATATCATTCACTTGTAAATCTGAATAAAAATAACTAGTTGTTTGAAAACTTTCAACATACCTTAAGCCATTTTCACTTCTTATCGTGACAATTTTTTGTCATTGGTTCATATTCTTTTACTAGAATATGATGGCATCTACGGGTAACATTGAACTGAATTGAAATGTATAGATATTGTCTCCCCAGTACTTCTTTTGAAAATATAATTGAGTGTTTCTATTTTTTGTATTATAACAACGTATAAATAGGAATATAGCAACAATTTTCTCTACTTTCGTATTCATATTTCTCAACTTACCAACATCTCTAAGCATCTCATATAACTTGTGAAATCAAGTCCTATGCATCCTTAGGTTATCCAAGCTAGCTAGCTATATCAATTTCTTCTCGACCTAAGATTTAATAATCTAGCATAAGAAACCTTCATTAGAAAAACTACCATATGCATGCATATGAAATAGACCTTATAGGACTCTAATATTGGGAAGAAGATCCACAAACACAACCAAAATATTTAATTATGAACATATTGATTATCGGAATGAACATTGTAATATATGTAACAATCATCTACTTTCTTTTACTCAATGATAGCTAGGTCAGCCATAATTGTACAACAAGCAATTATATATATATATATATAATATGATTTAATAAACAAAATGCAATAATACAATCTCATAATTGTACAAATCAAATAATAATAAATGAACAAGAAGAAATAATCTGATGTCATTCAATATATAATTCAATTAATAGATAATAAATTACATACTAGGATCCATATATAATCTGATCCTTTCAGCTATTGCCACAATCTGCCTGCAGAAAATGACATATAATTAGTTCGATATGAGATGCATTTTACTGCAGGCAAAGCTCCATGCATACGTACCAGCAATTGCAATTTACAGACTTCAATAAATATGACTGCATCATATACTGATGGAAGGTTAAAGTTAGATCAGCTAGAGACTATATCAGCCATGTATTAAAGTAGATTATTAATCAATTAGTTGCACGAAGCTTCCATGTTCTGAGTTCTGACCCACCTAGCTAGTCTAAATATAGCTCACATCATGAACAACAAATAAGGAAGAAAATGCATCTTTAAATATAATTAAAGAGCACACAGGTCTTTATCAGAATTGTCTTCAAAACTATTTTCTTCCAATTACCATTTTGACAAAAACAAAATAAAGAAACCATTACAGGAGTACAAAAAAATTTCTATTTGGAAGGTTTAGAAGACATTAAATTAAAAACTTGAGGAAAATGATAAAAGAAAACAGAGAATTGATTTGCCATAATTATATAGGAAGATGGGGAGGAGGACAAGCTTGGAGAGGGAAGAGAGAGAGGCTCGGCAGAACAGAACAGAGAAGGCCGGAGAGGAGAAAGAGAGAGAGGCTTTCGCACCAAGCGATCGACTGCGCCGCGGTCGAGGACGACGGCGTCGTACCGATTCAGGAAACCGCGGCCAAGGACGACGATGACGCGTTGATCCGCAACGTCTGCACCAATATTCGATGAAGAGAAGGCGCGACAGGCGTTTGTTCCAATGAAGAGAGAGAGAGAGAGAGAGAGAAATAGACGTACAGGAGGCGATGTATACCGATGGAGGACGCCACTCACGGCTCACGTCTTGCGCAATGTGCAGGACTCTCTTCCGATGAGGAGAGATGATTGCGCCGGCTATACATGGAAAGAAAAGGCAGAATAGAGAAGAAGGGGAGGAGGAAGAGACGGAAGGATGAAGAGCGAGAGGCGATGTGCACCGATGGAGGACGCCGCGCGCTCATCGATCACGTCTCGATCTCCTCGTCTCGGATGCAGGACTCTTTTCCGATGAGGAGAGATGATTGCACTGGCTTTATATGGAAAACAAAGGCAGAATAGAGAGAGAGAGGAGAGGGCTTCGGTTACCTGAGAACAGCAAGGCTGAGACGGAGACGAGAGCAGTCAGTGATGACGGCGTAGTGAGAGTCGGGGACGGGGCAACTTTACATGTTATTTACCTAGCTAAGTCCCAAAATATAAAAACTCTTGAGCAATTTTTTGTTTTTGGTTTAATTCAATTCTTTGATTTCCTTGGAATATGGCATGTCTACAGGATTCGTCCGATGCGAAGGCACAACTTTTCATATTTAACATGCAAATATGATTGGTATATGTCTGATACATTCATATATATTTTCCCATGTGTCTATCAATGTTTGCTTTTTTAATTTGTAGTTAGAGTTTAGTCTTCATATATTGAAAATTTTCTTGATCTTGAACTGCAAATAGCTTTATCTAAGAGATGGACTTAGCATCGAAGAATGAATATACTATGTGTTCTTGCATGAAGTTGGGGTGACGTGGTCCTGTGCGACTCCGTCGGGGACTTACAAAGACACTCCGACGCTCAAGTAAAAATGAATTCCAACCAATGGGTATGAAATTGGAATCGAGAATATACATGATGTGCGTCGTGTTTGTTTATAATGCAGGATTAGGAATGTTTTGGATGATGATGCCTCCAAATTGTGTCTCTTGGGAATATGCTCGAAATTTGTTGATGTCGGCATATCCCGGGAGATGTCAGGCCAACTACTGTCGAATCCTTGTTAATTAATGAGGACATGAGTATCCTTATATGGCCGGGTGTATCCCCCTAGGCTAAGTGATGTTTGACTTGACTTGAGTCTGATTCATGAGTGTAGGCGCTTCTGAGCATGATCCGGTCGGGCCCAAAGTGCTAGTCTAGTCCAAAACCCCTGAGCTTGGTTGGAGTCTGAGGACTTCGTGCCGAGCTCTAATAGTACACAGACTTTTGACCTTAGACTGACATATGAGTATTTGTTGTGTTTCTTCCTTAGCCAATTAGCTGGAGTAGGAGACCTCATAATATATTAACTCTCCGACTTCTGTAGTTAATGTGGCGGTTGTAGGGAGGAAGGGGCGCCTTTTCGTGAGCCCGTCATCTATCCAGTCTTTTATTCTGATAAGGGGCAGGTAATTATGACCTTGCATGTGTTAATTGTCAATTACTGAGGCACTTGAGTGCTTGCCACCGATTGACGGATCTGGCTCCATTAGTGGGGTGTGGCCAACATCTGTTAGGGGGGCAAGCCTTCTTGCGTCTATAAAAGCCCCCTACCCCTTCTTTTTCCTGTGTGAATGATCTTCGGCATGGAGTGGGAGATGCTGCGAGTTTTCATTTTTTCGGGAGTCTATCTTGGGTTCGCAGTGACTAGATTAGAGATTGTTTTGGGTTCGCACCGCTGGGCTTTTGAAGAAGGTAGGAGGCGCGGGGCTAGTTCAACCGAGATGGCTAGGGAAACGAGGCTGATGAACTGCGGTGAGTTCGCACCGCGGGGCTTACGCAACGGGAGGGATGTTGCGTTGCCTTTCTTCTGGAAGCCCTAGCCACAGAGGGAATCTCTTCGTGACTTGGCATCTTGCCATTTTTCATTTTTGTCAATGATGGTTCTTGGTCTTCTTGGACTAGGTCTCGCAATGTCAAGGGGAGAATGGAGTGCAACTGATCGGGCTTCCCCGCTCAGTGACATCATAGATGACTAGACTGTTGTAGTGGTGGAGTGTTTTTCCTCCAATAGTTGTTCTTTGTTGTATATTTTAGTAACTTGTTTCTCTGTTGTATATTTCGCCTCTGTGAGTCGGTGAATGCATGTGTACCCTTCACGGGTTTTGCAAATTTATATGAATATTCTCTCCTGTGATGATTCTTTCTTGTGGCTTTTGTATTTTCATTGTGGTGTTCGGCCTTCTCTTGGTCTGTATGTTGGACGACACCGATGTTGATGAAAGAAATAATGCCCTTGAGCCAATCACATGTTGATGTGTAGGAACTATTTTTGGTTAATGAATAATATGAGACAATTTTTATCATATATTGCATCTATATTTTGTATATATTAAATTATGATGAACCCCGTAGACCCGGGCAATTGATTCCAAGGCCATGATGAGATCATGCCAGAGAGACTTAGAATCCAGATGCCCCTGTTTTAAATCTTCCCAGTCGTAGGATCACCAATTAAGGGATTGGTGATTCCGAATATACTGGTTCACTTGGTATACGCCTTATATGATAAGGGGTAACTGATCTCACATTTACCTATGAATCGTCATTTAATGTACAAGTGCAGGTGATCATTAGGGAATGAGTTCAGTGAACGGACCTACACAAGAAACACAAAATGAAATCCTTACATGAGTGTCGATAGGATGTTCCTCGGGTGATAGTAGGTGCAAGCAGTCATTGGACCTGAGGTTGTTATGGTTACCTTGTGAGTGTCGACCCATTGCTTTGGACTTACCCTTACGTGGCCTTCAGTGTCATGTGCCGAATACCTCTGGGCATGGGATCGAAGCACCCATGTAGGTATGTGAGCAACTGATATGGAATTAGTTACTCATAGTAAGAGGAGATAATGTCCTACAAGTGTTGGCTCAGGAATCTCTAGCCAGAGTAGATATGAATGTCGGGAAAAAGTTTTTTGACATGTCATTATTAAGACGACGACTTGGCAGACATAATACATATGAATCAATATTAGGATTTGACACTTTTCGTGCCCTAGCCGTATTCAGGACATTGTAACCGAGGGACTTAATTGGACGGTAACTAATCACCGAAGGGTGTTCGATCCCTGTAGATTGAACCTCACAATATTCAGATAGTCATGACACGTTGCTAGACGTAAATCTTGACTTGTGAGTACAGTCTCTCACGACCACACTAAAGGGGTTTAGTGGTGGATCGTAAGATTCGAATAAGAAGTCATTCTATCAGATCTGACTCTCCGTTATGCACAACTCACTCCTGCCTTAGTGTGGGGCCCAATGAGTCACACACAATAGGCTAACCTCGTAATGGACCTTATGAGATAAAGTCCGAATGCGGCCCAATATGTCTACTGACATTGACATGTTGCAACTCGATCACGGATCTCGTTTACAGACACGATAGGAAAGTTGTTTCCTATAGCTAGTAATGAATGTACGAGGAAGGAGTTCCTCGATTATCCTAATTTGTAGGGCATCCCTAAATTGTAGGGATTGGCACATGATAAATATTTCTTGTAGTTGATTAAATTTAATTATGAATTAAATATTTAATTAACTACTTGATGGGGAATATATTTAATTATGAATTAAATATAATTTAATTTTGAATCAAATATACATGGTGTGAAAATTAGTTTACAACCATAGGCCTAATCAATTAATTAGAAATAATATTTTTTTGGATAAATTCTAATTAATAAGAATTTGATTTATGGAGTTAAATCATTAAATTAATAGATATATGATTTATGAGGATATATCATAATTCTTTTAATAAATAAGAAATTGAATTATTTAGATAAACCACTATCCTAGCTTTAAGGGAATTGATTTGTTTAGATAATTATCATTCTTATTCGTAGGTTCTTAATTTATGAAGATAAATTAAAGTTTATATTTTATTGGACTTAATTAATTTCGAATTAATTATGAAGCCATTAAAATATGAATTATTTTTGGAGGCAAACCCCGAAATTTTAAATTTCGGGGAGAGAGTTTTTAGGGGGGTCGGGCTACCATGTAACGACCCCCCTCTCTATAAATGGTGGCCGAGCACCCCATGGAGGGGGTTGGTGAATTAGTTCTTCCTCCTCTCCATTGGTGGTTGGCCATGTACTTTCTCTTTCCTGGTCTTTTACGAAGCCAAATTTCGGGGTGTCTTCTACTTGGGTGAGCCGCATGCTTCATCCACTTGGAGTATTCCGAACAAGGACAACAAGGTATTCTTTGATCTACCTCTTCGTTCCGTTGATTTCTCATCTCCTCTTCATCTTGTTTTGGAGCCTAGTTCTTGGTGGAAGGGTCGGCCTAGCCTTTGAGGTTTTGGGGTTCAAGAAAGGGTCTCCGTTGAGCCACGACGAGTACGATTGTTCGCTGCCCCTTTGTTGCGAGGTGCTTGGTGTGGACTATCGTCGGAGGACGTGCATGTGGGCATCTTGATACAGGAGTAGGAGCATCCTATCCAATCGCGGTATAACGTATACCTTTCCCCTTCCCTAGCTCGTAGATTGAATTCCTTAATTATTTGCTAAAGTAGATCACTGTTTTGGGATGTTTTAAATTTTTTAAATTGTTATTTTCGCTGCGTCTCTTATTCACATCCCGACAGAATTTAAACTCAAAAATATCGTGGGTTCATGGTTGAACAACCTCGAGAATCGGAAAAATTCAGCATGTGACTGTGTGTAAAACGTGGTTGTGATGATTGCTTGTAAATTTATGAAATTTCAGCTTTGTAAATTTTTAAATAGGACATGCGTACCCCTGTCTTCCTCTTGAGAATTCTGATTGTAATTCATTTCTCCCTCTCCTTAAACCTTTCCCCAAGGGTTGTTTGGGGTCTTCTACTTTTAGTTTTGTAAAATTAGAAGTTTAGGGGAAGATTCGCGATGAGCACGCATACTGCCCCATTTTGGTGCGTGCCGGAGAGGAGGTGTTCGACACCATGTTGATGACGACTAGAACCCCGGGAAGGCACTGATGGAACCGGCAACCTACAAGATGGTTTTTGGCAGCCCCTTGGCGAGACAGAGCTCCTTAAAAATCTTAGGATGATGGCATTGGTTCGTCCGGTGGCTCGGGTGGAACCCTTAGAACATTCATAATCATCCTTATTTACTTTATGCTTTTATTTATTGCTCTTGCTTCAATTGTTGATTGCTTAGATAAATTATAATTGCATGAAGAACCCTCCAATAATGTAATACCTGGGGTTTCCTAATATAAAAAAAAATCATTGGTGCAGCCCATCGGATCGGGAACTAGCGGGGCCGAGTCGCGAGATTGTAGCAAGTAGCAGATATAATTTAAATTTTAGACCCATGGTTAATATTTTTGAAATGTATGTGTTGATTGACTCAAGTTGGATTGAAATTGGGTTCGCGGATCGAGTCGGGGCTCAATATGGGTTTAGGTTGATTCGAATGAGGGGGTTTAAGTGAAGAAGGACATTATTGTAAAAAAAAGAGAATAAACCCCTCACCCCAAGCCATCATGCGGCTCAAGACAAGTTGAGCCGCACGCAACCCGAGGTGAGGAGGGGAGGAGAAGAGAAGCTCTTGGACGGCGCCGGATCTGCATCGTCATCGGAGAAATCAGGATCATCTTCATCTCATCCATCTTCTTCTCTAGCCAAGGTGAGTGGATCGAACCTGGTTATGTAGGGTAGGCGGGTAGCCGACCCAAGGTTTTAGGGATTGCCGATTTCTCAAGTAATTCCGTCGATTCATGGAAATTTCTTCTGAGATTCGATTCTAGTATATATGTATGCTATTAATATGAAGTTTTCTCGTAGCTTTCTTGATGATTAGAGCTGGCCGCATGAAGGAAAAAGGGGAAAGGTCTTGCCAAATTTTCCCCCAATTTCCTAGAGTGGTCGTAAACCCTTAGATTGAGTTTCTTTCATGATTGATGGCTTGATTCCTCTTGATCATGACCGAGAATCCTTTCCTCCCACCCTGGTTAATTTCGACCGAGCATGAGTAACCTAGGTTAGGCTCGGCCGAGTGGGTGTGAGGAGGGGAAAGGGGCTCGATTTGGTTCATACTTACATGTAGAGTGTTAAATCATTGATTACGTATAGATTACTCACTCAATATATGAATTGTTAGTAGTGGTAGATTGGGTTATCATGCAATAAGGAAATGTTCTTGACAGTACATACATGGTTAGGATTTAGTATGACATGTGAATCATGAAAATGTTTCAATTATTTTCTATGTTAGCGTCCATTCTTTGCCTTGTTATACTACTTGTATCCTTACTGAAATTTAAAATTTAATTGCTGAATTAATCTCCTTATTTCGGCATTCACATGTTATTATTGTTGGTAATTATTGTTGATATTGGTAAGCCACATTTTCTTTTTTATTTATCATTTCTTCAAATAAATCAAGAAGTAGGGGTTTCTATACCTACGCATGGTAATTACTCTTGAGAAACAAAGTGCATAAACTAGGTTTCACACCTACGGATAGATTGCGGACATTAGTGTTCGGCTAGTGCGACCCAGGGAAAGGGTCGGATATGGGCAATGCCCGGAAAACTTAAATGGAATTATTATAGAAACCCTGATTGTGTATTGTGTTTGAGATGGTCTACTAAGGAGTATTATTAGCCGAACGACTATCACACGACTCAGCGGTGATTAGGGTCTTGAGACTGCACCAGCGGGCCCGCTAGGTGTTAGACCCGGGTGGCGGAGGGTCTTGAGACTTTGTTAGTGGGCCACGTTGACGGTAAACCCGAGTTGGGTGGGACTAGCTATCCCTAACCCGAAGGGTTCCTGAGACTAGTGGCCATCCTAGTCGATGGACCTGTGATTTGATTGTTTTACATATTATATGCCTCATTGGGCTGGTTCAAGGAGGCCGGCCTGGCCTGGTTTGTAGAGAGGGGAAGCCTGGTATGGCCGACCCCCCCATACATGTGCTTAGACCTATAGTGGCCGAATGACATAGAGTTTGGTAAGGGCCAAGGATGCCGGTTTAATTACTCAAATGACTTGGCAAATTGGTTAGCTTAAATTCCTCTCTGTATCATACTATCATATGTGTTACCTTATCAGGGATTTAAGTGGAGATTCGGAAGAACCGCTCATTGAGTTCCTTGTGAACTCACGGTTTATTGTTTTGTTTTTTTTTGCAGAGCCCAACCAGTGAGGTACGGCCTGGTAGCATGGTGCAGTTGGAGTGCAGGTGGAGGCACATATCTCGTAGCAGACGTCCATAGAGTCGTAGTCGTGTTGTTTAGAGTTGATGGTCATGCACTGAGTGGCCTTTTGTAAAATATTTACTATTTTCAAAACTTGAACTGTTTACTTGAAAAGTTGAGTTGTTTCTTTAAACTTAAAACTGTTTTGAATTTAATAAAATTTGGTCACCGTTTTATTTTATGACTTCCTCATTGGTTCAGTGTTGATTCTTATTATGATTGGTTAGTGCATGTAGTAGGCTTCGGGGTATTGACACATACCCTGGCCGATCACGCGACCCTGAGTTGGGGTGTGACAAATAATATTGAGTCCGAATGGCTAAGATATTAAGAATATCGGTCACGCCTTCCATCGTTATGAGGGACAAGTGTGTCTATTATCACAACGGGTTTGTTGTGTACATGCAAGGCCTTTTGTGCTGATAGACACGTTGCACCTCATATGGCACATACCCCTTTTTGTGTCTCTGCTACCGGTTTGAACATGACTTACCTTGTTGAGCTACACTCAAGGGTGGTTGTTTTCTTGCTAGGGCATACGAATGATGGGTCTGACTCAACTAGGGCTCCTTGGTTTGTTGTCTACACAGAAGGCCTTGGTTGTCCTAGAGGCAAAAACATATAGAAGTCACATAGTGATGTTATTGGTAAAGAGTTACCTACCCATGGACTTATTAGGGTTTGTCGTGTTACATGCGAGACCCGAGTAAGGGAAGTGGGGTTCCATTTATCCCCTAAGGAAGTCTACCAACGAGGGCTTCCCGCTTCCATACTGGAGGGTATTATGGAACTGCGAAAATTAGTGGGAGACATGATTAATTAAAAGACTCTATTGATCATGCATGTGAAATGATAGCTTATACTTGTCTTTCTTTTTGCTTGTAGCATTTAATCTTCACCATGTCATCTACATTGTCATTACGTAGCATTCTTGATGCTAATAAACTGATTGGAAAAAATTGTCACGCCCCAACTCAGGGTTCCCGTGATCGGCCAGGGTATACGTGCCTATACCTCGGAGCCTAACCCATGCACATGCCAAAACAAATAGTGTAGCGGAAAGAAAACAATAAGTTTTATTTTAAAGGAAAAGTGAGTCAATAACAAGTTTAGATTAATAACTCAAAAGTAAAGAAAATGCGGAAATACGATTAGGTTCAACAGTTCAAAAGTTTAGTTAAATAAAACCTAAAATAATAACATAAATGCCCTTAAGCTAATAAATGCATGACACTACCAAAAGAAAAACTCGACTACGAACCTAACTAGGACTGCTATGAGATCCAACGACTCCTCTGCCCTCCAGCGATGCCAAGTGCATCCAACCCACCTCACCGGTCAGGCTCTGCAAAACAAAAATCACACGACAATGGGTGAGTTCAAAGAACTCAACGAGCAGCTTTATCCGTCCTCACAAATAAACACAGAGATAACATAAATAAATTCTATCACTTAAAAAGACTATGTTACAAAAACATGACTAGCTACCAGGCCCGAAGGCCATCCATGCCCACGGCATCTATCTCTTCAAAGAGGTGCATCAGGCCGAAGCCCTACCATGCCCGAAGGCAACGTCACCTAAAAATGTGCATCAGGTCGAAGCCCTACCATGCCCGAAGGCAACATCACCATCAAAGAGGTGCATCAGGCCGAAGCACTACCATGCTCGAAGGCAATATCACCATCAATGAGGTGCATCGGGTTGAATCCCTACCATACCTAAAGGCAACATCACCGTCAAGAGGTGCATCGGGTCGAATTCCTACCATGCCCAAAGGCAACATCACCATCAAGAGGTGCATTGGGTCAAATTCCTACCATGCCCAAAGGCAACATCACCATCAAGAGGTGCATCGGGTTGAATCCCTACCATGCCTAAAGGTAACCGCGCACATATCAAGATAATCGGGAAAGGCCCTCCGAATTTATCCAGCAGGTTCGGAATTTACATCCAACCACACGGGCGTAGCCCGTAACCCGGCTCCTAAATGAGCCGCTCCGCCATTCCTAAGGATATGACGCATCAAGATCTAAGTCAAGATTCTCATACGGTATCCTAAGGGTGTCCTCACTATGAAGCGTCTCAACACTTCAAACCCGACCCTTACCCCTTAGACCCGCAACGTCATGAACCCGTGTGGTTTTATTTCATGCATACATTGTAAGTTGGTTCATAACAGATTATGCTCACCCTTAGACCCAATTTTAATTATAGAATTAAAATATAGATAATCTCAATTAGGGTTTTGTTTGAGTTTTATTTTAGGGTTTTGTTCTGCCCAGAAGTACTGTGTATACCCCGAATCTACTCTTCAAAGTGTGTCCTATATTTCCAAACTATATTTTCTGGTCAAAATGATAGGTTACACGACTATAATCAGAGATCTAATCACATAATAACAGAGAAATTAAAAATCAGCCCAGATTCAATAAATAACACATAAATTTCAGAAAGCTGAAATTTCCAGCACAACTTGAAATAAAATCCGAATTTTGCAGAATTAAATTCCTAAATTTCTAACATCACAGATTCATGTCATCAAGCCAATCATGCATACAATCTCATAATTGTTATTCAATAAAAACTAGCATATATATCAAGAATCCCTAAACCAAGAATCAAGGAAATTAAATTAATTCTTTAGCATCAAGAACATCTAGAACTCCTTTATGAGGTTTGCACCCAAGATTCACAAGATTTAATTATAAAATCATAGATCTTCCCTTAAACATAAATTCCATGATATGAGATCAAAATTTAAGATCTAAGCATGGTATAGAAATCCAGAAAATCTCAAGAACACAAAAGGACATTATCAAAATCAAGAATCCTTAAGGCGGCTTCAAGAAAATTCGAAGAAAACCTGAATAGGAGGGATAAAACCACTCACATGAAAAGGGAAAAAGATCCAAGAAGGATTTCCAATCAACGGCCTCCAATTCCGGCTCCAAACCCCGACGGCTCGACCCAAAGAAAGGTGAATATGAGACGGTGGCTCACTCCAAGCCGCCGGCTTGGAGAGAGAGAGAGAAAGAGGGCGGCTCGACTGCAGGTGGCGGTAGCTCCAAGGGAAGAAGAGGAGGGGCAGCTGGCGGCTTGCGCTGTCGGCTGGCTCCTCCTCTCACAATTGTGTGGCTCCAAAATTTGGAGCCACAACCTAGGGAAGAGGTTTTTATAATTCCTCCTCAACCCTAACCCTTCTAACCTAAGCCCAACCCGCATCCTCTTAAGCCAAGACCAACCCGCTAACCCAATAACTTAATTAAATTATTGTAGGCTTAATTAAACACACAATTAAATCATAAGTACCTAATTAAATACACCCACATAGGCATAATTCATACTTATCCTAACACCACAACAATTAAAAATAATTCCAATCACTCAAACCTAATTTCATAAATTTATATCTTTCTTACAAGAGCTCGCAAGCTTGCTCCGGACCATGAGTCGTCTCGGCTCGACCACGAACTAATCTGCTAGGCTAGCAAATACACGCAACAGAATAATAAATTAAATACCTAAGATATTACACAAACTACATATATTGGTTGTGAAATTTGAGGATTGTCCTCACTCAGGAGAGACTTTCCTATGTTCTTGATAACCGGCCTCCGGATGCCCTTTCTCAAAGGGCTACCGAGGAAGTGAGGGGCACTTACAAGAAGTGGCAAGATGACAACACTATTGTTCAGTGCATTATGCTCGCCTCTATGTCCGATGTGTTGCAGCGATAACATGAAAAGATGGACGCTAGGGCCATCCTCTCTCACCTCAAAGAGTAGTATGGTGAAGAGAGCCAGACTGATAGGTTTGAGCTGTCAAAATAACTCTTCCAGGACTAAATGACGGCAGGGACCCTTGTTGAAACCCATGACCTCAAACTAATCAATTTGATCGAGAGGTTAGAGAAATTGGGCCTAAGCATTGATAAGGGGCTAAGTCAAGACTTAGTACTCCAATCCCTCTTAGGGTCATTTTCACAGTTTGTTTATATTCAACTACCACATGAACAAGTTGGATGCCTTGCTTCCCAAGCTCCTTAATATGCTGAAGACTGCTGAGTCCCACCTTCTAAAGGAAAAAGACAAAGTCTTATTAGTGGGTAGTGCCCCAAAAAAAGCGAAGAAGCGCTCTATTAAGAACAAAGCGAAAAACAAAGCTGTGAAACCTAAGAAGGAAATCAAGAAAAAAGAAAAGACTGCTTCTAAAGGCGCATGTTTCAATAGTGGTAAAGATGGCCACTGGAAGCGCAACTGTAACGAGTACATTGCAGAAGTAAGGCAAAAGAGGGCTTTTGAAGCCCCCTACGCAGGTGCGTTTGTTATTGAAATAAATTTATCATTACATAATTCCACTACATGGGTATTAGATACCTATTGTAGTTCTCACATTTGCAACTCATTACAAGGGTTGAGAATAAGTTGAATGTTGAACAAGGGCGACTACGACCTACGGGTAGGCAACGACGCAAGAGTTGCAGCTTTAGCCGTAGGAACCTATTGTTTATGTCTGCCTTCTGGCAAGACCATTGAATTAAATAATTGTTATTACATTCCAATTTTAATCAAGAATATTATTTCTGTTCCCTTGTTACTTGAACAAGGTTATGAAATGTCTTTAAAGGGCAATTGTTGCATGCCACATATATCATTCTGATGAGTTACATGGAACTGGATGCATTTCAAATGGTTTAATGGTCTTAGATGTAATTGATAATATTTTTCATGTTGAAACACACAAAAGAAAAAGAGATAATTTTAACCTCACCTATCTTTGGCATTTGAGACTTGGTCATATTAATGAGAATCAGATCAACAAGTTGTACAAAGATGGATTATTGAATCCCGTCTCATGGGAAAAATGACCAAGTCTCCCTTCACTGGTCATAGTGAGAGGGCCACTGAGTTGTTAGAGTTGGTTCACACAGATATGCGGACCGATGACAACTCAAGCTAGAGGTGGATATTCCCACTTCATCACGTTTACAGACGATGCTTCGAGGTTTGGATATGTCTACTTGTTAAGACATAAGTCCGATGCTTTTGAAAAGTTCCAAGCAAGGTACTGTGACCAACTCGGTGACAGAAGGTGAGTACATCGCTGCAAGCGAAGCCGTTAAGGAAGGAGTGTGGATTAAGAAGTTCATTTCTAAGCTGGGTGTTGTTCCTAAGGTTGCCGATCCAGTCCCTATTTATTGTGAAACACTGAGGCTATTGCTCAAGCAAAGGAACCTAGATCCCACCACAAATAAAAACACATCCTAAGACTATATCACCTGATCAGAGAGATCGTTTGACGTGGTGATATAAATGTCGAACGTGTCAACATGAAAGATAATATAGCAGATCCATTCACAAAGCCATTACCACAGCAGCAGTTCGATAACCATTTTACTTGTATGGGTATTAAATACCGCAATGATTGGATACAAGTGTAAGTGGGAGATTGAAAGAAATAGTGCCCTTGAGCCAATCACATGTTGATGTGTAGAGAACTATTTTTGGATAATGAATAATATGAGGCAACTTTTCATCATATGCTGCATCTATATTTTGTATATATATATATATAAGATTGTATGAACCCCATGGACCCGAACAATTGATTCCAAGGCCATGATGAGATCATGCCAGTGAGACTTAGAATCCAGATGCCCTTGTTCTAAATGTTCCCAATCGTAGGATCACCAATCAGGAGATTGGTGATTCCGGATATATTGGTGCACTTGGTACATGCCTTATACGATAAGGGGTAGCTGATCTCACAGTTATCTATGAACCATCATTTAATGTACAAGTGCAGGTGATCATTAGGGAATGAGTTCATTGAACGGACCTACACGAGGAACACATAATGGAATCCTTATATGAGTGTCGATAGGATGTTCCTTGGGTGATAGTAGGTGCAAGCAGTCCTTGGACCTGAGGTTGTCATGGTTACCTTGTGAGTGTCGACCCATTGCTTTGGGCTTATCCTTACGTGGCCTTCAGTGTCATGTGTCGTATACCTCTGGGCATGGGAAAGCACCTATGGAGGTATGTGAGCAACCGATATGAAATCAGCTACTCCTAGTAAGAGGAGATAATATCCTATGTGTCCCCACAAGTGTCGGCTCAAGAATCTCTAGCCAGAGTAGATATGAATGTCGGGAAATTTTTTTCTGACATGTCATTATTAAGATGATGACTTGGCATACAGAATACATATGAATCGGTATTAGGGTTTGACACTTTTTTCGTACCCTAGCCGTATTCGGGATATTGTAACTGAGGGACTTAGTTGCACGATAACTAATCACCGAAGGGCGTTCGATCCCTGTAGATTAAACCTCATACTATCTAAGTAGTCATGATACGTTGCTAGATGTTAATCTTGACTTGTGAGTAGAGTCTCTCACGACCACACTAAAGGGGTTAGTGGTGGCTCGTAAGATTCGAATAAGAAGTCATTCTATCAGATCTGACTCTCCATTATGCACAACTCACTCCTGGCTTAGTGTGGGGCCCAATGGGTCACACACAATAGGCTAACCTCGTAACGGACCTTATGAGATAAAGTCCGAATGTGGCCCTATATGTCTACTAGCATGGACATGCTGCAACTCGATCACGAACATAACTCAAAATATAAAATGTGCAAACCTAGTTAGTGCTACTAAGTTAAGGATCAGCTTGGCTTGGGCTCCGAGTAAAATATAATCGAGCCAAGCTAGGCCAAGGCCAAGCTCAGGCTCGGCTCCTTTACTTAATTTCACCCCTAAGCACAAATAGAAAGCATTTTCGTCAGAAATCATCGATGCCATTAATAAAAGTGTCGCGAGTTGCATTGGAGGCGCAACTAAAATATGTCTCTGCAAGAAATCATTGACACAGGGCCTTTGCATCTCGAATATTTTTCGGGACATAATGATATGAGACGCTTGTAAATTGCGTCGGTGAGTTAATTAACGACATAAAAGAGCCTCCTTAAGAGAAAAAAAAGGATGTCCCTATCTGTCCAATTTGTTGTAGTAGTGTCATGACTACCCGGATAGTGTGAGGTTCAATCTACAGGGATCGAACGCCCTTCAGTGATTAGTTATCATGCAACTAAGTCCCTCAGTTACAATGTCCCGAATACGTCTAGGGTATGAAAAAATTGTCAAACCCTAATACCGATTCATACGTATTCTGTCTGCCAAGTCATCGTCTCAATAATGACATGTTAGAAAGCTTTTTCCCGACATTCATATCTACTATGGCTAGAGATTCCTGAGCTGACACTTGCAGGGACACATAAGATATTATCTCCTCTTACTAGGAGTAACTGATTCCATATCGGTTGCTCACATACCTCCATAGGTGCTTTCCCATGCCAAGAGGTATCCGGCACATGACACTAAAGGCCACGTAAGGATAAGTCCAAAGCAATGGGTCGACACTCACAAGGTAACGATGACAATCTCAAATCCAAGGACTGCTTGCACCTACTATCACCCGAGGAACATCTTATCGACACTCATGTAAGGATTCTTGTCACACCCTGACTGAGGGTAGTGTGACCGGCCAGGGCCCACATCCTGCCCTGTAGCTTACTGTCTACACCGATATCAAGAAACCAAAACATATCGACTGAAAGAAACTTAACATACTTTATAAAAAGTTTGCAAGTCACAATGTATAAGTTTTCCAAAACAAGAAGAAACATCAACGTCAAATCCAAATGGTCAAATATCAAGTTTTATAATTCTTTTCAATTACAACCGTCAGTGCAGAAATAAAACCAACATAACTAGGACTAGTCTAAGACTCATGGACGCCGCTATGAGATATGGCACCACCTCTGCCCTCTAGCTGCACCATGTCGACACCAAGCTACTGCTCATGCTCTGCAAAAATAGAAATAAACCGTGAGTCCACTTGGGACTCAGTGAGTGGCTCAATTGAACCTCCACTTAAGCCTCAGTCATGCATATGTATATATTACAAGGCAATAAAGGAATATACAAGGAGGTAAGGTGTGTTTGAAATGTAACTACCGACCCGCAACGGATCCATGAGTATCCATTGTACATGATAACCTGTCACCTTGGCTTGTCATGCCTCTGGCATCCGGCCCTTGGGACTACTCATAGCAATATATATATATATATATATATATATCCCGGCTACAACCGTCCCTACCCTATCAAGCAGTATCATATTGGCCATCGGCCACATCATCTCAAGATGCAAGCAAACAATCCCGGGCCGTCGACTAGGATGACCACTAGTCTCCGGACACCGTCCGGGGTAAGGATAGCTAGTCCCACCCAACTGGGGTCTGGCACCTAGCGGGCCCTCTAGTGCACCTCTAAACCCAACTGGCCGAGCTGAGCATTGGTCATTTCCGACCTCCTCGCTCCTCGGCGGACCATCTCAAGCACATTACACATTCAATATCCTAGGGTTTCCATATATATATATATATATATATATATATATATATATATATACCTCAGGCATTTTTCCCGTATCTAGCCATGTCCGGCTACAGGGTCAACAATTCATGCTGCCCCTTTTAGTATATGTGCACCTACAATCTCTGAGTTTCAAAAAATATACAAGCAATGATAGAAGTGTTATCGTCTCATATCTAAGTTTCCATAAATGTGCTATGAACATCTAGTGGCACCTTACATGTTAACTAGCCTTCTACACTGTCTTAGGTGAGAATTTCCATGAGTCAACCTTGGAATACCATCCAAGAACATTTAGGGCAGCATACATAATTTAAAGAAAAATGCTCAAATATTACATCATTCATCATATATTACATCATAATGCACATACCTAACAATTCTTATAGTATCTTAGGAATATTAGCACAATAAGGAGCAACTATCTAGCATGGCAAGGTAGTAATAAATTTAAATAACATGTATGAATTATAAAACATGGTAACACTGTCAACATCCAAGTTTAAGGATCAAATGCGAAGTATGGTTACAATCTAGCATTTCTACAATTCAAATCAATTAAGCTACTTGGTAAGTTTGATGTTCTTCCTAAGTATTGTCATATTCCTATGTGTGATCCCTAAGATCATGAAATTTCCATCTAAGGCAAGTCTCTCCTCCTCTTCCCAACCTTTGCCGAACCATGAGCAAGGGAAACCTTGCTCGGCCTAGGTCCTTGGGTAGGGAAAGATGGAAGAGACTTTAGCTATACCTTGTCTCTTCAATTCCACATACTTCTTAAATACCAAGGATCAACTTACCCTTCCCCTCACCCTTGGCCGAACCCTCTCCATGAATCTTAGGGTTCATTCGGCCACTTCAAGGGGCTTTAAAGGGGACATGCTTCATATTACGTGAGGAGTTCAAAGGACTACATCAAAACAGCGGTATAAGGGCATCTAAGGGCCTTCTCGCCGTCAAGGGAATCGGGGAAAATTTTGGCATAACCTTTCCCCTTTTCCCATGACTCGGCAGCCCCAAAAATACGTAGATCGGCGATTAAAATAGCGAGATCCGTCAAGAAACATCATAAAATAGTGAGTACATATCGTTGAAATCATGGATCGTCGGGAAAAATCACGAGAACTCGACCTATCATCTAGGGTTCGGCCACCCGCCTCCCCCAAACTGTTAAAGCCTTAACGACTTACCTAGATTGCCAAGAAATAAGGATCGGTGATGACGACTTGAGAATTTTCGACGACTACGTGAATTTCGGATCGATCCAAGCCCCAAGCCCCCTCCTTGCTTCTTCTCCTCTTTCTCCCTTGCGGCCTTGTGCGAGTCAATGGTTGAGTTGCATGGCTGCCATATGGGGGGGTTTTATCCCCTCAACCATCTTTCCAAAGATGGTTTCAAGGCTCACTTAAGTCATACTCGGAACTCGACTAAACCCGAACTCGACTCGAGTTCCGACCCAACCCATAACATGACTCGAGTTAACTTAATTTAAGGTATGATTTTATAAAAGGAAAGTTAATTATCCAAATAGACTTCATGATTCATTAGCCGAGTCATACCTTTTCACTCGAGGCGATCCCGAGGCTCGAGTCGACTACCCCCGGGTCCGACGCGCTGCACCAAAATAGATTTTTATATTAGGAAACTTTTTTGGGGTCTTACAATTCCACTATGTCTTCCTCATGTAGGTCGATTCAGTGAACTCTTTCCCTAATGAGCACTTGCACTTATACATTAAATGACGGTTCATAGGTAACTGTGAGATCAGCTACCCCTTATCCTATAAGGCATGTACCAAGTACACCAGTATATCCGAAATCACCAATCCCCTAATTGGTGATCCTACGACTGGGAACATTTAGAACAGGGGCATCTAAATTCCAAGTCTCACTGGCATGATCTCATCATGACCTTGGAATCAATTGCTCGGATCCATGGGGTTCATCACAATCTAATATATACAAAATATAGATGCAACATATGATGAAAAGTTGCCTCATATTATTCATTAACAAAAAATAGTTCCCTACACATCAACATGTGATTGACTCAAGGGCACTATTTCTTTCAGGAGCATCCTATCCTACCACGGTATAAGGTATACCTTTCCCCTTCTCTCGTAGATTGAATTCCTTAATTGTTGCTAAAGTAGATCACTGTTTTGGGCTATTTCAAATTTTTTAAATTGCTATTTCCGCCGCGTCTCTTATTCACATCTCTACAGTTGAGTGGTCGCCGTGAAGTTTACTCCACTACCTAAGCATCCCACTTAGGATTTCTAAACTAGGTTTACTAGATTATATCGTTTCCCTTACAAAGAGGACTTTACACCGAAAAGTCTTTGCTCTCAAACCGAGGGCACTTCCACACCTAAAAGTATCCCGCCTTTCTACTAAGAGCACTCTCCCACCTCAATCTAAGGGACAACTCAACTAATCCTAATAAACTAAATTTACTCCACTACCTAAGCAACCCGCTTAGGATTTCTAAACTAGGTTTACTAGATTATATCGTTTCCCTTACAAAGAGGACTTTACACCGAAAAGTCTCTGCTCTCAAACCGAGGGCACTTCCATACCTGCAAGTATCCCGCATTCCTACCAAGAGCACTCTCCCACCTCAATCTAAGGGACAACTCAACTAATCCTAGTAAACTAAGTTTACAATGGTGGATTTAAGCTTTAACACCAAGGCAACCACCAACTCAATCAAACATAGCAACCTAGGTTTATACACTTGATATACAATCAAAATAAACAACAAAATACAATAACAATTGGAGCAATAAATCAAACAACAAGTACTTAGCTCCAAAAGAAACTCCCTAGTCCTCTTGATGACTTGAGAAATGAATCTATGAAGCTTGAAGGCTAAATCAGCAAGTGGAGATCAAAACTAGGGCTTTTGCAAGGATGACTCAATGGAAGCTTGTAGAAATGCTTAGGATCACTCTTTGAGGCTTGGAAACATCAATCACTATTTAGGAGTGAGTTTGAGATGTGTATTTATAACCCTGCAAACAAGAGGGCATGTCAACGGTCATTTTTTTGCCCGTTAGCGATGCCCGGTCGGTTGCCGGGCGATCGTCGGTCGACCGACCGAGCAACCGCTATGTGACCAAAGGCATTCTGCCCATTCTGGGCGTCGGTCGGTCGATCGAAATGCCTTTACCTTGGGCAGGGCAGATTTTTTGGTTGTTTTATTTTTTTTGCTCGTTTGTTCGTTTCTGGGTTCCGTCTTCGCTAAGTCTATTTATATAACATTTATTAACTTTAAAACATAAATGTTATATAAGGATTACTCTCCATTTGGATTCAATAAAAATATCTAAAAAATCAAAATCCTTAATAATCAAAATCTAACTTTTGGAGTCTAGTACAAATTTCCAAAAATTGAAACTTTTATAATCTCCCGGGTCAAATATGGGTAGGCTAAAGACTTCCAAAAAATCCTTAAAAATATCTCGTTATCTAGTTTTTAACTAAGGAACAATTACCGATATTTTTGGTGCCAAGAAAATGTCTAGGTTATATAGCCCTCCATGGAGCTCCCTTAGCTTAGTGAATTTCAGGACCTTTTCTAATTTTTCGGGTTTTTGTGTTTTGAGGTTCGGGTTTGGTTTTTGGGTTTCTTTGCATCATCATAGAGATTTACAATACATTCTAGACACCATAAACCTAAACTCTATCTTCCCGACGAAATTCGAGCGACGACGAGTGTCCTTGGCGATTTCTCCGATTTCTCTAATTTTTTCGATCGGGGATGTGGAGCGCTAACCGATATGAACCTGAAAATAATTCTCCATGAAACATTAGTTCCATGTTTGTTATCATCAAAACCGAGATTAAGACCAAGGTAGAAAATCTTAGGCCAACAATCTCCTCTTTTTTGATGATGACAAACATCCTTAAGAAAATATCTACAATTAAGCATAGAGGATATCAAACTTGAGATTTCTCCCCCTATTAACATGCATATCTATGGAAATAAACTCCCTATATCTATATGCATAGTTTTCATATATTTTTTTCTCTTTTACCTATATTTTTCTCCTCCTTTTGACATCAATCAAAAAGGATTAAAAAAGTCAACTATGGTCAAAGTTGGGACTTGAAAACTAGTTTTCATGAAAGCGAAGTCAACCAACTCAAGGGATGAAAATAACATATCGAATAAGAGACTAAGTAATACATGATATCATGAAACGATAGTCAAAATCCAAAACTAGGAATCATGTACTAACTCAAGTATCTATATTTCCAAGTATCGGTCAAGGAGTCAAAAATCATTTTAGAAATAATTTTTCTCTCTAAAATATTAGAACGACACCAAAAGTGAATTCAAAATATTATACTTGAAGTCTGATTCGAAGATTGGACCAAAAATTAAAGTATAAAAAAATGAACATTTGGGAAGAACGATACTTTAAAATTTGAAATCCAATTTCAAAAACCCATATCAAATCATATTCTTACTGAATTATTTTGAAATTTTTACTGAAGAAACTAGATTTTTCAGAGAACATGCAATTTCAAGAATCATCCAAAAATTAATTTTCTGCATTTTTAAAAATAATTGAAATCTAGTATCATTTTCGTAAATATTAGCTATTTTTCAAAAGTTTTCAGTTTTCATTCAAACTTTTCATATATTAAGATAATCATTTAAAGCATATTTATCAAGTTTGAAATGAAAATAATGTCATTTGGTCAAAATTTTAGATTAACATGATTTCATTAAAAAATGAGCATGGCATTATGAAATTGCTAAGTATCAAATTTTTACCTCTACTCATGGTTTTTCAAATTTAAACACATGGACACCTAACATGAGTAAATCTAAACATGTTTGTGAAGTTTGGACCTAAAATAAAATTTTCTAGTCAATTTGTTGACTTAGGTCAACTTTACTCAACTTAAGGTCTCTAAAAGTGAACTTGTTATCAATTTATCCATTTTCACATGATTTTTCAATTTTAATCACATGGAAGTAAATCATGAGTGAACTCAAACATGTTTATCAAGTTCAACTTAAAATGAAGTCTCTAAGATGAAATTCTACCTAGGGTACATTTCATTCAAACTAGATGACATGAAATAGCCTAACTATCAAAATTTTATCTACTCACGAGATTTCAATCAATTATCATGCAAAGTCATTCATGAGCATAGAGAAATCATTTAATCATGAATAATTGAGGTGTTATGCAAGAATTTTACCAAAATTAAACTCATACCTCATTACTTGAGAAATTTCAAAATTTTCACTTTCTTTCCATTTTCCTTTAGCCTTCCAAATTTACCATTTTCTCAACTTGCAAGTAGACTTCATTAGCATCATAATGAAATCATATACAAACTAGCAAGCTAATGTACTAAGTAGCGAAGGTTCAATGCAAAGTTTCATTTAAAAATCTCAACCTATGCTAGATAGTAAAGATTCATTTAAAAAAAGTTAACATGATATCAAAATGAATGTAATACCCCGGTTTAGTCCCACATCGGGAGTATGTTGGCTTATAAGGCTTGATGGGTGTGCTACTATCAACTTCAGCTTAAGCATTTTAATTAGGCCAATAGGTTGGTCTATGAAGTTGATGGGTCAGTTATCCCATTAAGCGGGTTGTAACAAATGGTATCACAGCAGGACCTAGTCCTAAGCATGGTGAGGGAGCCTATGTGAGAAAGGGCTGCCCGGGTGATGGGGTGGAGCCGCTACTAGACTAGGCCTCACATGCTGCCGACTTGGGTGTGATTCTGGGCTATGTGTTAGACTCGAGTTGGGTCTTGACGAGGACGTCAAGACATAAGTGGGGGAGATTGTAATACCCCGGTTTAGTCCCACATCGGGAGTATGTTGGATGTGGTGTTGGCTTATAAGGCTTGATGGGTGTGCTACTATCAACTTCAGCTTAAGCATTTTAATTGGGCCAATAGGTTGACCTATGAAATTGATGAGTTAGTTATCCCATCAAGCGGGTTGTAAAAAATGGTTTCAGAGCAGGATCTAGTCCTAGGCATGGTGAGGGAGCCTATGTGAGAAAGGGCTGCCCGGGTGAAGGGGTGGAGCCGCTACTAGGCTAGGCCTCAAATGCTGTCGACTTGGGTGTGATTCTGGGCTATGTGTTATACTCGAGTTGGGTCTTGACGAGGACGTCAAGACATAAGTGGGGGAGATTGTAATACCCCGGTTTAGTCCCACATCGGGAGTATGTTG
This sequence comes from Canna indica, assembly GCA_034359265.1. Taxonomy (NCBI): domain Eukaryota; kingdom Viridiplantae; phylum Streptophyta; class Magnoliopsida; order Zingiberales; family Cannaceae; genus Canna; species Canna indica. The sequence continues at coordinate 65,181,323 of CP136890.1, read as the reverse complement.
GCTTATAAGGCTTGATGGGTGTGCTACTATCAACTTCAGCTTAAGCATTTTAATTAGGCCAATAGGTTGGCCCATGAAGTTGATGAGTTAGTTATCCCATCAAGCGGGTCGTAACAATGAATCAAAGAGATCTTAAAATATAAAATATTTAAAAAATAAGATCTCTAAACATGTTTAACTAGTTTGGACTCAAAAAGAAAGTCTCTAATATTGAATATCAACCTAGAGCAAGTTTCATTCAATGAAATTTGCCTAAGTACTAAAATTCTACCTACTCATGAGAATTCAAGGATTAAACATGTAGTTACCATCATGAGTAAAGAGACACCGATAAAGCATTAATATTGAGGTATTATAATAGGATTTTATGAAAATTGGTAAAATACCTCATACTTGAGAATTTAGCCAAACTAATATTTTTCATTCTAATTAGTCTTCTATTTAACCTTAGATTTAACTTGCATGAGGAAATCATTGGTAACAAAATATATGGCATAATTATTTCAAGCAAGTTAATCATTCTAGATAGCAAAGTAAGCATCAAAGTTTTCATTTAAAATCCAACTTTGCTAAATAGTTCAAAATCCGTTTTAAATGAGATCAAGTCATATCAAAAACGAATTTTAAGAGATCACAAGTGTAATGAAGATGAAAACTTGATTTCTAACCCTTCATATTGGTTGAAAACCAAAATGCCACAATTGGCATACGATTTAGAATCGCAAGATCGCATGAGCCCATTATAGGCTACATAGGTCTCCGAAGAGACCGAAAATCAAAAACAAAAATCATTTTTTTTTAAAGCCTCTTATCAAGAGCGGAGAAAACAACTCAAATCAAACATGTATCATATACTCCAACTTAAATAAAACTAACCAAAGTAAGGAGATGATACGAAATGTACCTAGATGCCAATTTTCATACCTATGGCATCATGATGGTTTGAAGTTGCAACCAAAGGATGAATCTTCATTTAAGTCCATAGTCAACTTAAACTCTTCACTTCTCTTTACCCTTGTGTGGTAGCTCCCCCTACAAGAGAGCAAGAAACCTTTGATACCCAAATGTCTTTGGGTCCTTGGGATGAGTTGGCCTAGGAATCCAAAGTGTCTTAGCTACACTTGGATTTCTTTTAAAAACACAATCATATATTGCAAGGCCATATGTACCATAACAAAAACAATGTCCATGAAATTTGTTATTTTCGCTACGGACATGAGATTTATCACTAGAATGCTTGATATGTGAGCTATGATGATCATGAGCATTCTTAAAGGAAACATTCTTCTTTTGAGGTTTCCTAAATGAGACATTTTGATTTTTAGACTTAAAAGAAGAAGTATTAACTTTCTACTCAAAATCAACATCTTAATTTTCAAATCATTCATGGATTTATGCAATGCATGCAATTGAGATTTCAACATGTTATTTTCAACTTTCAATTTTTCATTCTCAATTTTGGAATCGTTTTTGAAATCATTATTCCTAAACTTCAATTTTGCTTTCAAATCCACATTTTCATTTTTCAAGGCTTTTAGCTAAAGGTTCAATGTATCATGGCAAGAATCAATAGGGTTAGTATTTAATTTCTCATTTTCTAATTCTAAGGCATGCACATGTGAGCTAAGCTCTAAATTTTCTTTCTTCAATTTTTTGTTTTCCTTATCCTTTTTAACTAGCAAGGTATACACTTTCTTATATTCACTCACTAACTCATCATATGACATATCATGTGAACTAGAAGAGCTAGTATTATCATTATCATTACTATGACTAGATGAAGAAGAAAGTACCTCATTATTTGCAACCATGAGGCAAGCTTTGGATGTGGCTTCATAGTTATGGCTAGAGGGTGCTTCAAATGAGTGAGATGTGGAGATGGAAGCACTTGACCTCTACCTTGCTTTGTTCATCATGGTAGGATAATTTTTCTTCACATGCCCATTTTCCTTGCAAGCATGGCAAATCACCTTTCGTTTTCGGCTCTTAGAGTTGCTCCTTTGACTAGAAGCACTATGGGCATCAAAATCGAGATTAGTAGTAGGTAGTGACCATTGTCATCATCACCTTTATCAAAAGTGTCAATCTCTTTGGTTTTGACATAATCATATAAAACATTTAAAGTGACCCATATAAATCATAAGCCGAAGAACAATGAATGACTTTATCAAGGATGCCATTTGGTAATATGCAAAGAATACAATTCATGGCATCGCCGTTATACTTAAATATTTTCTTATCTAATTCACTCCAAGCATGCATGTCAACCTTAGGTTCAATAAATTCTAAATTCAACATGTTAAAGACACCAAAACCTTTAGTTTTTACATATGTGTACATCCTATACTTTCAAAGACCAAATTTCGAGGCATCGGACCTAGGAGGTGAGGATGCTAAACTCTCTAGTGCCATTTTCCGGATCAAGAGATGATATAGAGGAGATGGTGAAATCTCAATCTACGACCTGCTCTGATACCAAATGTTGGTGAAATGGCCACACTAGAGGGGGGGGGGTGAATAGTATGTTATCTAAATATTTTTGCCTAATTCCGGTTTTAATCATTTACTTGATTACTTAGGCAATTCACAAATCGAGTAGTAAGCAGAAACAAAATATAAATGATAAGCAATAAGAAACGCAAGGTAAACAATGCTAACACAATTATTTATAGTGGTTCGGCCCCAATATTTACTCCACTACATAAGCACCCCGCTTAGGATTTCCAAACTAGCTTTACTAGATTATATCGTTTCCCTAACAAAGAGGACTTAGCTCCAAAAGAAACTCCCTAGTCCTCTTGATGCCTTGAGAAAATGAATCCATGAAACTTGAAGGCTAAATCAACAAGTGGAGATCAAAACTATGGCTTTTGCAAGGATGGCTCAATGGAAGCTTGTAGAAATGCTTAGGATCACTCTTTGAGGCTTGGAATAATCAATCACTACTTAGGAGTGAGTTTGGGATGGGTATTTATAACCCTCCAAACAAGAGGGCTCGTCAACCGATATTTTTTTGCCCGTTGGCGACGCTCGGTCGCTTGCCGGTCAATCGACCGACCGAGCAACCACCGAGCGACCGAAGGCATTCTGCCCATTCTAGGCATCGGTCGACCGAAATGCCTTCACCTTTTGCCGGTCGATTGAACCTGGGCAGGGCAGATTTTTTGCTTGTTTTATTTTAAGTTAATAACTTTAAAACATAAATGTTATATAAGGATTACCCCCCATTTGGATTTAATAAAAAGATCTAAAAAATCAAAATCCTTAAGAATCAAAATCTAACATTTGGGCTCTAGTATAAATTTCTGAAAACTAGAACTTTTAAAATCTCCCGGATCAAATATGGGTAAGCTAAAAGCTTCCAAAATATATTTAAAAATATATCGTTATCTAGTTTTTAACTAAGGAACAATTCCGGTATTTTTGGTGCCAAGAAAATATCTATGTTATATAGCACTCCAAGGAGCTCCCTCAGCTTAGTGAATTTCAGGGTCTTTTTTAATTTTTTGGGTTTTCGTATTTTGGGATTCGGGTTTAGTTTTTGGGTTTCTTTGCATCATCATGAGGATTTACAATACATTCTAGACACCCTAAACCTAAACTCTATCTTCCCTATGAAATCCGAGCGATGACGAGCGTCCTTGCCGATTTTTCTAATTTTTTCGATCGGGGACGTGGAGCGCTAACCTGAAAATAATTCTTCATGAAATATTAGTTCTATTCTTTTTATCATCAAAACCGAGATTAAGACCAAGATAGAAAATCTTAGGCCAACACATCTAAAGTGTCTTGAGAATGTGTTGGTTTTGTTCCTTGCATGTCATAGTCTTTAGGTATAAACAAATATTTGGTTAGGATGCCATGTTGACTAGTCTAATATTAGGAAAGCCTGTAACCAAGCATTTGCAGTTCATGAATTGCTTGCTTATGAATTTTTCTTCACATAGCTACGAAGGTTTATTGGGAGCAAAGGACCCTCTTATTCACTACAAGATAAATGACATTTACTAACGGGCAATTTCCGTTACTATAACCCAAAAAATCATTAGTCAATCCTATACCAACGGCATATGTATCCGTTGGTACAAGTCGCGATAGTATAGACTTGTGCCAACGGATACTGGGGTCGTCGGTATAGGGATGCACATATTCTAACAGACAATTAATACTGTTAGTAGAAATCTACCGTTAGTATAGAGGTCCCTATACTAACAGTTATTTATATCGTTAGAAGAAAAATTCGTTAGTATAGTTCGTTAATGATCATGTGACGCGGGCAAGAATACCAACACATATTAGCGTTAGTGTATGTCAAAAGATATTCTAATGGAAGATTATTGTGTTGGTATAATAATTTTGTGGTAACGCCTATGTCCGTTGGAATTGCTAGAATTATGCTAACAATGATTACCATTACTAAAGGTAAAAAACAATACTATCAAATTTGTCGTCGTTGGTAAATCATATAATATTAATCTTGCATTCATTAGTACATGCTAGATTTACTAATAAATAGAACCGTTGAGTGGTTGAAGCCACACAAAATTTTTTAGAGAGAAGGGGAAAAAATGGCTCCTCCGCGACCTCCTGATCGCGGGTCTCCTTCTTTTGCTTCTTCGCCTCACGCCCCTTCGCCAGACCGAGGAAAAAATCTCGCTCCATCGATAGCGATTTCGGCTGCAGCACGATCGTCGTTCACTCACCCCCCTGTCGGCTCGGATCCACACCCTGAGGGGAGTAAAACTCCGCTCACCTGGGTTCAAGTTCTCCGGGGTAGGATGTTTCCTGGGATAAGGTAAACTCTAACCCTAGCTTACGGTAGATTCACGCTTCGATGTCCGATTTTGTTCATTTTACCCAAGAGCATATTTCTTCTTGGTCTTCTCCTAGGGAGAATAGCCTTATTGGAAATTTTTTTGGGCACATTATCGATTGTTAATTCCTGGGCTTCCCGTGTTTTCTCCGACCGTGGCTTTGTTTCTGCGATAGATCTGGAAGATGGCTACTATGTTTTTCGATTTCAAAATGCTATGTCTTCAACCTCGGTCCTCACTGGAGGACCATATTCCTTGAGAGGTCATTCTCTTCGTTTGGTTCCATGGCGCCCTTTATTTCGACCATGGTGTGAATTTTTTTCTTCGGCGCCTGTTTGGATTCGTTTCGTTGGTTTACCGCTGGAGTTATGGAATGCTGATTCTATTTCCCTTTTGGCCCGATCGTTGGGCAAAATTTTAAGCATTGATAAATGATCTTTTGAATTTGTTCGGTGTCGGTATGTTCGTGTATGCGTCGAGTTGGATTTATCTAAGCCTCTAAGACAAGGCTTGTGGATTGGGGAGCCCAACCACGAATTCTTTCAACCAATATCCTATGAAAATCTTCCGCAGGTTTGTTTTTCTTGTGGTCTCATTGGTCATCGCGAAGTGGATTGTAAATCTTTGAAACAAAATTCCTCAGTGTCTTCTGAAAGGTCTCTTGATTCTGGTTTTGAACCCATGAGTGGTTCCATTTTTGCAACTAATATGCCTTCGAATGACGGCCCGGTGCCGACGTGTGGCCCATGGATGCTTGTTGGCCGGGGCCGGCGTAACCACCGTCGAGGAGATCGATCACAATCTATCTCACGGCCTGGTATGGTGCGGGCCCGAGACCGAAGCCATTCACGCGAGTCTCACGTGGCCAATGCCGGGAAGGATTGAGATGTCGATGGCGTGATTCCCGCCCCAAACTTGGATTCGATGGTTAATGCGAATCGTCCTCCCGTCAATTCTCATAATGACGCCTCGGGCCCCCCACCTCACTTGCCTAACATAAAAGATATGGGTAATAATCCTGCTATTAATCAACCTAGATCTCACACCGTTTCGCGCGGTCACTCAGCTGCTTCCAATCGTGACGACGTTGTTACTTTTAAAAACCCTTATGATGGATTACTTCCATGTGTCTCTCAGCAAAATGAACCCTTTAAACCCCAGTCATGGATCCCTAAACAATATATTACCAATTCGGCTGCTCAACCCATGTTTGTAAGCGATAAGAAACCTTCTTCTCTCCCACCTGATAAGCCTCAACCTTCTCCTTCTTCCCAACCTATTCGATCCCCCCCTCCGAGTCGACCCATGGAACAACTGGTATCCGATCTTTCCTTCGTTTTTGCAACCGCTAAACCAGGGTATTCCTTACTGCCTATGGTGAAACCAAATCCTAGATCAGTCAAAAAGGGGGGTCGTCCACCTAAAATCCCTCCGTCTTCTGTTAACCCTTATGAAATATCTAGATCTAAAAGACCCCGTGGATCGAAGTCTTTGTTGAACATTCCCTCTGCCCTTGCTCGTGACGCCACTATGGCCGAGCCCGCTATGGTTAATGCTCCGATAGTATCTGCATCCGGTCCTGATGACTCGACTATGACCGAGCTGCTTCCCGATAATGTTTCCTCATGAATTGCCTTTGCTGGAACACCTGGGACGCTTGGCGCCGCAAGGTAAGAGATGAGGTGCGTATTATGATTCGTAAATTTTCGATTAGCCTTGTTGCTTTACAAGAAACTCATTTTGATTCAAGTTTAGCTAACAAATTTGTTAAGTCTATTGGTCGAAATTGGGTTGGCATGGCCCAACCAACGGCTGGGGCTTCGGGGGGTCTATTGATCGCCTGGAATTCCACTGTTCTAAATGTTCAGGTATTATCGCTTCAATCTCAGTGTATTTTTGCAGTAATTGGTTCTAAAGATTCCCCCCCTTCCTTTTTTCAAATGTTTAAGCAAGTACGAATCCTTCTATCCGGAGTATGTTTTGGAATTCATTCAAGAAACTTGATTTCTCATCTTTTCCGTGGCTCAAGTGTGGTGATTTTAACGCTATCCTTAATGATTCAAATAAAAAAGGTGGTTTACCTTTTAGTGGTTCTAAAAAATTCGTAGTTGATTTTCGTGAATTTGTTTATAACAACAGTCTTGTTGATTTGGGTTTTTCCGGAGTTCCTTTTACATGGTGCAACAATCGCTTCGGCTCTCATTGTATTCTTATCCGATTGGATCGTGCTTTTTGTAATGCAGCTTGGTTGCATTTTTTTGAATCGACCTCAGTTGTTCATCTGCCCCGTGGGTCATCAGACCATGCCCCTCTTCTTATAAAAATTGCCCAATCATTTGTTCTGAATAAATTGTTTAAATTCCAAGGTTTTTGGGTTGAATACCCTGAGACTAGAAGGTTATCCAGATAGCTTGGAATAAACCTTCTCAGACCTTATCCCCTCATTGTTTTTCTGAAATGGGTTTGAGATTCACTCGTAAAGCTTTATCACTTTGAAACAAAAATTGCTTAGGCAATCTTGAACATTCCTTGAATACTACATTGGTTGAAATTGAATCTTTAGAAATGATTGATGCCTTGATAGGATTAGATACTAATAATGAGTTGACCCTTAGGGGCCTATATAACAAAGCTAATGCTATTAGACGGCAAATCAATTTAAAATGGTGGTCAAAAGCAAAAACAAATTCGCCGTATTGCCACCGTATTGCCGGATTGAGGATGGTGACTCCAATTCAGCTTATTTTCACCGTATTGCCACAATTCACCGTAGAATAAATTAAATTACTGCTCTTCATACTGATGATGGTTCTGTTTCGAATGATAACTCTGATATTATTAATGCTTTTAATGATCATTACCATAATTTATGGTCGGAATCAAATGCTTCTTTTGTTGATATATGTGATAATATGCAATTTAGAAGCATTTCAGACTTAGATGCTAGATCTCTTATTTCTCCTTTCTATTCTGATGAAGTCTTCAATGTTATTAAAAGCATGCCGAATGGAAAAAGCCCTGGCCTAGATGGCTTTACGGCTGAATTCTACAAGGCATATTGGTTCATAATTTCGGAATCTTTTATGAAATGCTTGAACTATTTTCATGACACTGCTTTTATGCCTCTGGATTGGAATAAAATAGCTCTTTGCTTTATCCCTAAATGTAACAATCCTAGGGTTGTAAAGGATTTCCGCCCAATTGCTCTGTGCAACTTATCTTATCGCATTTTAGCTAAAATTCTAGCTAATATAATTAAGCTCTTAGTGCCTAATTTGGTGAGCCCTGAGCAAACTGCCTTTATTAAAGGCAAAAATATTCATGACAATATCCTGATTGCTCAGGAGCTTGCTCACTCCCTGTTTAAATCTAAAGCAAGAGTTCCTTATATTCTTGTAAAGATAGATTTGGAAAAAGCGTATGATAAAATTGCTTGGCCTGCTATCATCCGCGTTTTGAAAGCATGCAATTTTCCTGAAAAGTTTTTAAAATGGTTAAATCCTTGTTTATCTTCTGCTTCTTTTACCTGCCTTATAAATGCTGAGTTGTTGGAAACATTCAAATCCTTTAGGGGAATCCAACAAGGAGACCTGTTGTCACCTTATCTTTATGTTCTTACTGCTCAAGTTTTAACTAACTTGATCAATGTAGATGTTAATTGTAATCAGATTACCCCCTTCAAATTTAGAAATGGACCGTCTATCTCTCACTTAATGTTCGCTGATGACATTTTATTAGCTTTCAAGGCAAATAAAAAAAGCTTGTGTGCAATCAAAACTATTTTTGAAAAATATGAATGCTTCTCTAGTCAATTTGTTAACTTCGCAAAGTCTGAAATTTTTTTTCCGAAAGCCACCAATAGGAATTGTGCTATGAATATATGTAATTTTTTGGGGATGCGTAGAGGTAAGTTCCCATTTAAGTATTTAGGAGCCATTATTGCTCCAAGTCGGGTAAATGATGTGGCCCAAGAATTAATTCTAGACCGTGTCAAGGCCAGACTTGGATCCTGGCAGAACTCCTATTTATCTCAGGCTGGTCGGGTTGTTCTTATTAACTTTGTGATCAATTCAATCCCTTTGCATTCTTTAGCTGTATCCTGGTGTTCATCTAGATTTATCAATAAAATGGAGCAGCTCACTAAAGAGTTTCTCTGGTCTAATGGAAATTCTGGACATGGAATCCATTTAATCAATTGGGATAGAGTCACTAAATCCAAATCGGATGGAGGTTTAGATATTCATGATTTATCATGTAAAACCTTGTCCTTGCAAGCCAAAAGAGTCCAAAATTACTTAAATGGAAATTCCTCTCTTTGGATTAATATAGTTTCTTCTAAATATAAGAACTTAATCCTTTCTTTTCATAATCCTGAGAAAAATTGTTCCTGGAGTTGGAGGCTTTTCAGAAAAGCTTTTAACCTTCTTTTGCCTGGCTTTATTAGAATAATAAAATCTAGAGGTAATTCTGCTATGTTTCTTGATGCTTGGGTTACTGATCTGCCATTTCATTTAAAACCAACTTATTTGAATGTGGATCTGTTGAATTATGATACTGATGTAAGCTCTCTTATTTGCCATCAATCTTGGTTGTTTACTGATTTGGATAACTTATTTGGTCCTGTGTTGGGGGAAATCATATCGAGAATTGAGGTGCCTTGGATGCCTAATGATGATAAAACAATCTGGTGTAAGGAATCCGGGGGTAGCGTTACTGCCAAATCGGCATATTTATTTCTTAAAAATATTGAACCAGACCCTATGTCTTCTCAAAATTTATTTCCTTGGAAAAATATTTGGAAACTTTGTACTGCACCTAAAGTTAAAATATTTTGTTGGAAATTAATCCATCAAAGAGTCCCTACCGGATCCCGTCTTTCTTATTTGAAAATTCTAGACTTTGATCTCTGTCCATTATGCCAAAATCATTCAGAATCCACCCAACATTTATTTTTCGATTGTAGTTTTTCCTCCTATATTTGGGACAAATTGGGCCACTTATCTGGGTTTGATTTTTTGATTCGAGTAAACTGGAGCTCTGGTGAATGGCTGGCCTATTCCTCCTCCCCTAGTGGAGTTGAGAAGTTTAGGTTAATGCTAATTGCCAACTCCTGTTGGTTCATTTGGTTTATTAGAAATAAAATGTTGCATGAAGCTAGGCAGCCTTCCCCTGCGATCCTAGTGACCCATATATTGGCTTTCACCAATGATTACAAAGGTAAGTTTTTACCTGAGGGAAATCCAAGGCCCAATCAATTCTTGATAAAATGGATTCCCCCTAACCAGGATTGTTTAAAAATTAATTGTGATGCGTCGTTCCTTGATTTTGCAGGAAGTATTGGCTTTGTGGTTCGTGACTCGGCTGGAAGATGTTTTCTGGACAAGGGTAAAACTTGCGCGGGACAAAGTGCTCTTGAACGGGAAGCTAAGGCAATAAAATGGGCTATGAAGAATGCTGTTGAAAATAATTTTTAAGTCCTTCATTATTGAGTCGGATTCCAAGATTGTAATAGATGCTTTAAATCTGGCTGCACCAGTTCCATGGGCTATTTTAGCCACCATGGATAATATTAATTCTCTTAGACATAGATGTCAAGTAGGCTTCTCATTTTGTCTTAGGGAAGCAAATGAAGCTACCCACTGGGTAGCAAGGCATGCATATATTACCAGGGATTGTTCTGTATGGACCTCAGTCCGACCTCCTGCACTGAACTATGTTCTACTCTTTGATGTAGTTGGTTCTGGATCTATAAGAAATTAATAAATAAAATTTTTATTTTTCGAAAAAAAAAGTAAGGTACTAAAAGTTTTTTACCATTAGGATTTGAGTCGCGACAACTTGACGAAGAAGAACACATCAAATTATTCGGAGAATTGTCAGGACCACTATTGGCTTCTGGCACCTATATAATTTAAGGAACATCATATATATAAGGATCATAAATCTTACAAAAAAATTACAAAATAAATTAGTATACCTATTTATTGAAAAGTCGATTTGCTGCATTTGCAATATTAGTGATTTCTTCATCACCAAATCGACTCTGAAGTACAGTCAACATGCTAGTAAATAATCCTTCTTACCCTTTAATTTTCTCCCTTAATTCTTGGTTCTCTTCATACACTTGAGATGGTGGAGGTTGTTTTGTTTTAGAGGAAGATGTAATGCTATCGACGCATCGAAGATGCCCCTTCTACTCTGGTCCTTTAATTTTTGAATATACATCATTCTTCCAAGATGTATATACTTCTGAAGTTTCACCAAGTTCATTCATAGTAGTTTTCATATGCTCCTGATATTAAATAAATGAAAATTAAACAATAACCAAGTATAATAGAGAAGACAAGCAAACAACTCAAAATGACTTATATTAAAACCGAGTACAAAACTTTCTTCGAAAAGACTAAAAATCTTTAAAAAACACAAGAAACTTAATCAATAGGGATGTTGCAAGAACTGAATGAGTGAGCCATTTACAAGAGATCCATTTACATAAATTAATCAATTAGAATTATATATTTACATATCCATTATAATGATCAGAATATACATACCACATGTTTCTTTTGGATCAGAATTATATATTTACATACCACATGTAATTATCCAAGCACCAATAATTGAAATATATTTACATACCACCACATGAGTTGCTCTATCATTTAGAATATTTCCATCCTTGTGAGTGCGGCTACCAATTTATATTTGAGCTCAGGAAGGTGTAATCCCATTAGCTTCCTTAGTCTAAATGAATATTTTGAAAAGTCATCTAACTATAAGAATATTTGCAAATAAAATATAAAAATAAATCATCTTTGCAATAAATTAGCCATAAAAACAAAATTAATTACCTTCTCTCGAATAAATTTTTGAAGTGATCTTGTTCACAAGCAATGAGGCTCATCATATTTTGCACGATTTCCTTTGTTCTTTGAACTAATTTCCTATTCAAGAAAATAAATTAACAAAATATTATTTTTATAGAATGGTGTACTAGTTTTCAGTAACTTATACACAATATATCAATTTTACATACTATCAATGATAATTAAAAATCAAAGTCTATTCAAAGGTCTCATACCTTAGCTTTCTCAGTGCACCAATATCGTACAAGCTTCTTGTATTGATCTTTGTCAACACGATCATCAGGCATTTTCACAAGCATTTCTTCTTCAGTGAGGCTATCATCAATCCCTCTAGACTTCAAATCAGACTTCTAATCCATTGATCATTCATTTTTCTCATGACCCACTTCTTCGTATCATCATTTGAAGATGACACAAATTTGAATTTTGACTATAAAAGAAATCAAACAATTAGATATTTCGAGCAATTACAAAGAAAAATTAAGTAGAATGAATTTTAAGAATGAATTTTACCTCGACTATTCTCCACATTTCATCCTTCATATGTTCTAGCATATGGAGCCAAGACAAGTAATCAATCGGGGCAAGGTTAGACATCCTCACCATGGTTCCTATAAGTCTTGCGAGGTCACCATCATCTCCTCTGGCTGGTATATGTGTTACGGGATCAACTTCAATAACAACATGCTCATTTTCATCCAAATCCCATATATCAGACATGAGAGTAAGACCTCGAACCTTTCTAGGTTGTTGTGAATCATCTATTTCAACTATAACATATTAGAAGGCTCTTTCTACCAACAAACCATTATATAATAAATAATATTCAGTAAAAGAAATTCAAAATGAGGAGCATAATAAATTGATAACATGTGGATTACTACTGAATTGATGCAACTAAAACATTTTCAAAGCTTATTAAAGTTTATGTTCATCCTCTATAAGTATTCTAGACATACTTGAAATATTTGTGCTAGCATCAGGCTGCTGATCAGAAAATTGGGATTGGTGCTCTAATTGCGTAGGATCTTCGGTTTGTGAGTTAGAAGTTTTATCCCGATGTTGCTCGACTATAATATTCAAACGTTTACACTTTGCCATTTATTGCCTAAGAAGAAAGGACAAAAATTAGAGAGAACAATGATAATAAATGTAAAATAATAAATTAAGAGCAAAGTAGCACAATAAAGCAAAAAGTAGTAAACAAGCGATCATCTAAAAATGACAATTAGATAAACTCCACTAAGAGCAGATGGTTTGTTTCAAACACAATTCACAAATAGAAAAATCAAATAATCTTCTAAAAAATGTAGAACTATGCTGAACAAGCATGTATGAACAAGAAAATATTGGAAGGCTTCTTTGAGCTAAATATATGCTGGATGATTTCTAGAATGTAAATATGTAATGATGTGCCAATATTAAAAGATCTCTTTCCCTGTAAGTATGCTATTAGCATCACAAGAAGTGCATAAGAACCAATTCCACCTGAATAAACCTGTGAAAATTCCAAATGAGTTAAGACATTGTTCTAAATTCTAATGTAAATAAACAAGCACGAGAATTTGTTGATCATAACATAGCAAAACCTCATTCAACTCCCGTTGCTGCAAAAAGACTTAAAGAACTAAACATAATGGTCGTAGAGGAGGTAATTTCTGCACAACACCCTGAATGAGCAAACAATAAGATAGTTCATGTCACCATCAGCTAAACATATCAAGATGAATCTATAACCATCTCAAGGGCTGAAAAAAAAAAAACCTAATAGAAGATCATATGTACGTTTCAAATGAGGAATACTTCAAAATGCACTTCTCAACAGAGTATGAACAACTTACCCTGGACCAGTACAATTCTCTATTTTATATGCAGGATTTTCTATTGTAAGCCAAACGACAACACATATTAAAGAACTAATATGTTACTTATTTATTAGAAGACTACTACCTGATGCATGAAAGATCACCAACATACATAGAGATTCCAGGAAAATAAAAGAAGAAAATAAATTATTGACACATAGATAAATATAGATTTCAAATACACAAACTCTTGGAGATCCAATTCAGCATGTCAAATATTAATTAGGAAACAATATATTTTAGCAATTTGGTCTGTATCATTTGTAATTGTAAAGATAACTTCTCAGCACCTTAATCTGAGGGTTTTATAGCTTCATAAATGTGTGCCTGCATATTATCTGTGCTTTTCAAGATTCTATGACAACACATATTCAAAGAAATATCAAAGTTTAAGATTTGCAAGTGAGAAAGCTACAAGTATTTACTTATAAGAACTTACTTCAAGTAAACTAGAATTCAAGTAAACTTCAAGTAAAAAATAAAAATCCAACATATGTGATGATCTAAAAATAGAAAATAACAATATTACTTTTTCAAAGTTCATATCAAGCTAGATAATATCATCTCCATATTCATCGGTGGTATCATCTTCAATGAGCTCTTCATCAACTCCATCATCATCAACATCATCATGAGCCAAGGTCAAATTCTCGAGCACAACATTAGAAGTTTCAACAATATCTTGCCCCAAAGGTTCGCTGCCCATATCAAATGTGTCTCTTAGTTTAGCATGCTTGACAATGAGCCAATCCTGGTGTCTTTCATCTCTTATGTAAAATACTTTGTTCGCTTGCGATGCCAAAATAAATGGGTCATCCAACAAATTATTACCTTTGTGGATTAAATAAGAGAAATTACAAGGGTCAAACCAAATTTATCCTTCTTAACCCCTCTATTGACATCAACCCAATCACATTTGAAAAACACTACTTTGAGTCTCCCATGATAGTTCAACTGAATAATGTCTTTCAGTATGTCAAAAAATTAATTTCTCCTTCAATAGGACGTCTGTCTCTCGCACTAGCATAGCTTGTTGCATTGATAGACACAACAACTCCATTGTTTTGAGTTTTCAACAATCTCTCACGATCTTTAGTGTGAAACCTAAAGCCGTTGACCATATAACATGTATATCTCCTTGTTGATTCCAAAGGACCCTTGGAAAGATACATGATTTCATCGTTCTTGTCTACTTTCCCTTCATCACATAAACGTGCCACCTAGAACATTTATCGTGAGTTAGTAATATATATATATATATGGAAAATTCATACTTATGCTTATTTAACTTACCCGTGAACGGAACCAATCAGGAAAACCTTCACTATGTTTCTTTTGGATTTCAAATTTTGATAAATGGCATGGACGACTACTTCTTTTAATAAATTCCTCATGCTCCCTTTATTAAATACTCAAAAAATAAAAACCTTATAACATATAATCGTAAGTATAGTATAGAAATCTATCATTGATAACATATCAAGAGTTAATTAATTATAAAGTAATCTTACTTTCGAAAAGGAGCAACCGAATCATTGTTAAATAGCACAAAACGATGTGCTTGCACAAATGTTCTTTTGTCTAGGTGAACTCTTCACACTCGTTTTCGTTTTCTAACTTTGAACCCTTGGTACCTCTTTCTCCCAAGTGGCCGACCAGATGTAGGTTCTTCTTCATCAAGGCCATCATCATTTCGAAGAGGTCGATTAAAGTGAGTCTCAACTCTTGATAGATATCGGGAACAAAATGTAAGGTATTCTCGAGCTATATATCCTTCTGCAATTGAGCCCTCTGGATGAGCTCTATTTCGTACATAATTCTTAAGTGTCAAAAGAAACCTAATATAAGACATGAGATGATCCTTTTAAAATTTAATATTAGCCAAAACTATAGAAATAAGATTTTGTGATAAACATTATATACCTTTCAATAGGATACATCCATCAGTACATGACTGGTCCTGCCATTTTTGCCTCAGCTGCTAAATGAACAACTAAATGCACCATGCTGGTGAAAAAAGATGGGGGAAATATTTTTTCCAGCTCACATAATATGAGAGCAACTTGAGACTGAAGTCGGTCAAGTTGACTTTCATCAAGAACTTTAGAGCAAATCTCCTTAAAATAATAGCATAATCGAATAATACCGAGCTCACACAATCAAGTAATGACCCACGTATTGCTATAGGAAGAAGATCTTGCATTAAAATATGACAGTCATAACTTTTAAGGCCAATGAGCTTACGTTGATTGAGTATCACACAACGTGAAAGGTTGCATGAAAGCTCATCGGGAACTTTTATCTCTTTCAAAACTTTCAAAAAGCTATATTTCTCTTGTAAAGTCATCTGGTAGCAGGCCTTGGGCAGGTACGTGGCATTAGAACCTGGACGACTTTTTGGATGAAGTTCACTCCTTAGGCCTATTTGTTGGAGGTCACATCGTGCTTTATAATTATCCTTTGATTTTCCTTGTCCTAATAGTGTACCAAGAATATTATCAGTAACATTTTTCTCAATGTGCATCACATCGAGGTTATGATGCAAAAGATGATACTCCCAGCAAGGCAAATTGAAGAAAATACTCTTTTTCTTCCAACCTCGAGTCAAATCCTCATTTCTCTCATCTCTTAATCGCTCTAATTGTTCTAATATTGAACTTCCAGAAGCTGGTTCAGGTGCACTTCTAAATTCTTGGGTTCCATCAAAAGAGTTCCTATCGTATCGAAACATGTGATTATGATTTAGCTATAGTCGATGTCCCATGTAGCAATACTTTTTGCTATGGTTGAGCCATTTGGACACCGTATCAAAACCACAAGAAGGACAAGCATACTCTCCTCTAGTGCTCCATCCAGACAAACTCGCATATGCAGGAAAATCATTAATGGTCCACATCAATGCAACGTGCATCTGAAATCTTTCATTTGTTGAGGTGTCAAAAGTCTCAACACCCTCATTCCATAAATCTTTCAATTCTTCAATCAGAGGCTGCATATATACATCAAATTTATCACCTAAACTTTCTGGACCAGGAATAAGCAATGACAATATGAAATTAGGTTGTTTCATGCACACCCAAGGATGTAAATTGTATGGTATAAGTATGACATGCCAAGTGCTGTGAGTGACATTCATTGTCTTGAATGGATTAAACCCATCAGAAGCCAAACCCAGCCGCACATTTCGAGGCTCGAAGGAAAAGTTAGGATAGAAACAGTCGAATTGCTACCACGCCTTGGAATCTACAAGGTGTCTCAACAACCCATCCTTTGTTTGTTCCTCTTGATGCCATTTCATCAAAGATGCAGTCTTTGAATGCATGAATAATCTTTGTAGTCTCGGCTTCAGAGGAAACCAACGCAAGGTTTTTGCAGCTTTCTTCTTTCTCTTAGAAGTGTCTTGATTGTCATCTTCCAAGTCACCTATACTTTCTTTCCATCCGGAAGAACCACAACTTGAACATGTTTCTTCATTTTCTTTATCTTTCAAGAACAACTTACAATCGTTAGGGCATGCATGAATCTTCTCATACCCTAGACCTAAGCTCGAAATAATTTTTTTCATCTCAGGCAAAGACCTCGGCAATGTGTTACCCTCTGGCAACATATCATTTAAGAGTTCTAACAACATGGAAAATGATTTGTTACTCCATTTGTTAAGACATTTTAAATGATAAAATTGTACAATGCCTGAGAGCTTGGAAAATTTTCTGCAGTTCGGGTACAACTCTTGCTTTACATCTCTAAGTAAATCAAAAAATTCACCTGCGGAGTTTCCCCCAAGTATTTCCAATCCTAGGCCATTCCCTAACTGAGCATTAGCATCATTAATATTTATGTCTCCCATGTTTTCTTGCGCACGCACAAAAAATGCATCATGCACCAAGCCATGCATATCATCTTGGAATCCCGGTTGTTGATCATCACAAGTCTGGACGGCGGAAGTAGAGGGTTCAGAATTTTTCCCATGAAAAATCCACCGTACATAACCTTTAAGGAACCCGTAACATATGATATGGTCATATACATTCTTTTCGGAATGCCAATATGCATTTACGCACCTCACACAAGGGCATAATATTTATCCATCTTTTGACGATTTCTCAAATGCAAACTTCAAAAAATCCAAAGTGCCCCTTATATAATCAATGCTAGCTCTTCTCGTATGGCGGATCCAAGACTTATCCATATTCTCAGTTCTGAATTTTTAAAAAGAAAATTGATCTTAGATAGTTAGATGACCAGACTAGACTGAATTAAAAAAAAAAAAAAGACTGATCAAGTTTCTAATATTTTCAACCTAGCCTAGATGTTATTCTTTTGAGATTGATACAATTCTTCCAAAGTTAAGAACTAATCTATATGACAATCATGTTGACTTAAAAATGCAGTCAGTGGAACACCAGATATTAAACATTTATTGCTATGAAGGCACACAAATCTATAGGTCAAGATTTGATGCACATAGGCTGACTGCACTTGAGCACTTGCTATGAAGGCACACAAAGTAGACTAGTAGTACATGGATACGTCTAGCTGATATTCTAATATTTTGTGTTTTGTTTTATTGAAACTTACCTTCTAGCTATTACTCAAATATGTTTTAGTCACCACCAAAGGTTGACAAACTCGAGAGCCTACATAAACTCACTAGACCCCTCGTGGACTTGCAACATAGACACATAAGTGTCTACTATTTAATTTTAAAAAAAATATTAAATAAAGTCTATATATACAAAATTAATACCCTAAAGATACATTGTAGTTCTTTTTTAAATGTCAGTTCTTGTTTAGTACTTTAGTTTTGAGTTGACCAAAACTGATTCAATAATTCATAAAAAACGTGGCTACACAGATTCAATAATTCATAAAAAATGGAACTACAAGTTTTGATCAGTTGACCAAAATGGAAATTGCAAAAAAGAAAAGAAAAGAAAAACTAAAACTGGAATCAAATTGTCAGGATACCCTAACGATACATTTAGTATTCATATTGGATACGACAGGACAATTAGACACAACATAACATGACAGTCTATACAAGCAAGTACAGAACAAGAAGTTGTTCCCTATTTGTTTCGCAGCACTGGACAAGAAATCAGGAAGTACTTGTCCTCGATGTGAGGAGAACTCTAGCCCAAGAAATATTGTATTGAGTGAACCATCAATTATTCGGAGCGTGAAGTGCAATTAGATCAATTTATTTATATTTTATATTGGGGATTCATATTATCAATTAGGAGAATTTATGATTAACTTGGAAAAAATAAAAATAAAGTATCCAGGCTCCGTTCAGAAAATACTAAATTGGTAATATATGTAATCTACGATTACCCCTTGTATCATAAACAATTCTTATCCTTACTATAGGAGTGATTTCAAACGTCCAACCAATAACCAACAGAATAGTATGATCAAGAAGCAAGGGTGTTGTTTCAGGGATAATAAGTAATTTTGCCTGGTTGCTTTCCCATATTCTCTATTTTTCTTATTACTCTAGTTGCATTTCAAGCTTAATTAGGAAAGTTAACAGTTTTTGCATTTCTTTTATACACATTCCTCAGCTCTGCCATCCTTGCTGTTTTCCATGGATGAAGCATTTTTTTTTCAAATCCATCATGTACTTCAGTTTTGCTCTTGTGTATATTACCTCACATACTGGAAACAGGCGAAAATATCCTTATAAGCGGTATTACCTTTGCTACTGGAAGAAAATAGAAAGAGAAGGGATTAAGGAATTAAAAGGTTTAGAAGAAACCTAACAACATCAAAAAAAATTTGGTTTTGGCAAACATATTAGAATACTTTGCTGTTAGAAGAAACCAGATCAATGCTAGGTGGATTTTGCATTGGTGAACAAATTAGAACACTGTACTTCTGTCAAGATTTATAGGAGAGTGATTTATGAGTTGAAAATTCATAAGCTCAATTGTTGTAGTATTGAGGCTTGTAGATGTCTGTGGTCATGACTCATGAGCAGTTTCTTAATGGACCTTGGACCTCTTGGTAGTTCAAGTCTATGCCTAGGAATAACTGTTCATTACTCATGAAGTGCGTTTTCTATTTCATACAACTGCATAATATAGTATTTTTGAAATAAAATTGTAATCTAGCTTTTGCAAGTTCTGTTTTTTTTTTTCATATCCAAAGAAACAGTTTCCTAGTTTCCAATTGTGCAACAAAGAATTAATGATATTCTAAAAGAGAGTATCTGTTCATTGATTAATGGAGCGATGATGAAAGAGGCTCATTTTAAAAGCAACCTTTGAAGGTGTATATTAAACATACCTAGGTACTCTTGATGTCAACCTAATGCCATGGCAAATTGTAGTTGTTTTTCGTTTGTTTCATCATACACAAAACTAGTTTATGTATTCTGTCATGTTGGACTCTTCTCATAGTAACTCAACCTCAATTAACCCTTTAAAGGCACTGTCAGTAGAGTTTCCTTGGAACACTACAACAAAAGTCTCAATTAGAAACGATTATTTAGAAACATATAATTAATTGTCTCTAAATATAAGATTTAGAGACAATAAATTTTTTTTGCCTTCAATGCTAATTTTATTAGTAACATTAGCCTCTAAATCTATCACAACTAAAATTAATCATATTAAAATTAAATAAAAATACGTTAGTTTTATATATATCACTACAACAAGCTATTCTCTCATAATAAAAAAAATTTCTCCCTCATTTTTTTTCGCAAACCCGCCTTCTCCTCCAGTCTCACCAATCTGCCGCCTTTTTTCTTTTCCCGTCGCCCCAACCGTGAAACCCTAAACCCTCACCACCACTTACTTCGACGTCTTCGCCACCCTCCCTCCCCTTCTCCATCCCGGCGGCGGCCCCATTGGAGTTTTGGGATTCGGCGTCGGGTCGGCCGCCCGCCTCATACTTAGTCTCTATTCGGATGACGCCACACCTGTCAAGGAGATCCACGGTCAGGAGTTGGACCCCTCCGTGATCGCCGTCGCTCCCGAGTTCTTTGGACTGGCGAAGCTCGAGAGACAGCACCGAGGCAGGCTCTTGGTTTATATCGGCGGCGCACTCGAGGCAGAGGTTGAGGGCGGCTTCGCAAGCATCCTTCTGGACCTCTTCTCCAAGGGGAGCGTGATAGCAGAGCTTCAAGACCTGAAGACTTGGAAGAAACTGCGAAGCAGACTGCAGGTAGGGGCCGGATAATGGTGAACTACGGCGGGAGATGCGTGGAGGCGGAGGATCTGCGCCGGGACGGGGATGCGGTGAGGAAGGAGACACTGAGGGCGATGGAGCAAGTGTTCGTCGACCAGG
This sequence comes from Canna indica, assembly GCA_034359265.1. Classification (NCBI taxonomy): domain Eukaryota; kingdom Viridiplantae; phylum Streptophyta; class Magnoliopsida; order Zingiberales; family Cannaceae; genus Canna; species Canna indica. Next base: position 65,160,485 of record CP136890.1, on the reverse strand, counting down.
TCTTTGTTTTAAATCTCGGGGGACTTGGGAGGATTGAAGGAAGGAGGACAGTTGTGATTGACGAGTGAAACTATTACAAAATCGAACAATTGGAAAAGTCAACTATATATCGAGTTGTTGGCACTCACTTTTCCACCTTTTGCATGTCATCTGGTGAGACTGCTCTTCTGCTTTTACTGCAGTGTCCTCCAAACTGGTTGTTGCCAAGCACTGAATTAGCTTGAATTCTCCAACTCAATTATTATTATTATGTAGCGTACCTTGATTTGTTTGCTCTATTTTTTGAGTTTGCAGTTACAGTCTAGTCAGATCATCTTGCAACGTGGTGATGCAATAACAGTTCGGTCCTATGCGAAAGATGCTTTGCCTTCTAATTTACCATCCCTCAAAGGAGATGGTAACTGGTAAGAGTATAAACCTTGTCATATTTATTAGTCCATTGTTCCTTTTGTAATTACTGTTATAGTCTTTTTGTCTTTTTGTTGATAAGTTGTTAATTTAGGAGCTCACGTGTTCATGGTCAATAGCCACTTTGATTGCCATCATATCTGCTTTATACATATTTTATAATCATCGGTAGATTATTACTCTACTGAGCTATTGTCATGGAACTCTCTCATCAGCGGTGCTTATGATGCAAGGTTCATAGTTGTGAATCATCCAAATACCTATTTTTGTTTGAGTTGAGGATACAATTTATTTGAGTCTATATGTGTAATCATGTTTCTCCGAGTCAAGGAAGTTAGCTTGTAGTTGAATAGATTTTTTATCATTGTGGTTAGTATAAATTCACTGAATCTTGACAGTTATCACATCTTTTGGTAGATTAACCATTCTTGGTTCACTTCTATATTACTCAGGATACTCAAAATCATCAACTACTTCCTGAACTTCTTACAGGTCCATTTTCTTCTTTGGTTCATGTTGCATCTTTATGTTGTACTTCCCTTTGAAGATATGTTGTGCAATACATAATTGAATCTAAAAACCTAGTGATACTTTTCCTATTATTCAAATCCTTCATTTAAAGGTAGATTGATCTAGAGGAATTCAACTATGTTATATAGAAGTATGTAGGTTGTTTTATTAGGTTATTCATTCCAAAACCGATGAAATATCTTAAACACAAAGTATTTCAAATATTGTAAGATATTGTTATTATGTTTTTACATTATTTTTTGCTTATTACATCTTTCTTTATCAAGTTTCATGGAATTTCTTCTACACATTTATTTGGAAAATGAGAATATCAATTGAGTGACTCACCGGTACGGAAACTGATATTTCTTTAAGGAAAATTAATGAAGAAATTAATGTTACTAGCCATGCCAGATGGAAATAGGAACTTCACACATGATTCAACAATATTTGCATCTATAATGAAAACTTGTAACTATTTAACAAGTTCAATTAAAGGGAAACTCTTTCTAGATGTGTCATTTCTTAAAGATAATGATTGTAGACTTGTCTAGTAAGTGTGATATATTCCAATGAAGAAGACAAGCTTTCTGCGTGTTAACAGTGTAATTTTGTTTAGCAGGTCGGTGATCTCTCCTCTTCCATGATATATCCTTCATGGATGTCTACAAGAGTCTATAATATTGTCGATGTCATGTTTTTTATTTTCTTTTTCCTGCCTCTTAGTTTTAAATTTCACACTCTCTCCCCTCCTTTGTATTCTATTCTTTCTCATGAATAGAATACAATGCTCTTTTATCATAATATGTTGAATCTATTCTAACTGGAGAGAGGATTATCATTGATACGTCAGTGATTCAAACTACACAGGTACAAGAATGTCACATATTATGAGATGTTTATTTGACTCCAATCATGGTGGTAAAAATCTCTTGTAAATCAGATTGCAGATGGATATATCTATCGATCATTGACATTGCCAATCTACGTCTTCCCCGTTTGTTGGTGTGGCCTACATTGTTAGCTGGGTAATCCACTTTCTGTCTGTTGATAGATCATAGAAGAAATTATTATTTTTCTTCATTTCAGCAAAATTTATTTGAGTCTTTCTACGATTGTGTTTTAGTTTGATAATTTTACGAAAAAGGCTCCATGTCCCATCTACCACCAAGTTTAACTATTATTTTGCTTTATTTAATATATGACAGTCTAGATGGATTTGTTGAATAAGACCAGTACGGTGGATACGTCATCTCATTTGAAGCATAGGGATGAGGTTTGAACCATAGGGATGAGGTGAAGCTCAGGCCTTCAAATATACGAAGAGAATGGTCTCCTCCAAAGCTCTTTCTTCTCCAAGATTGTTGATGTTAATTTTTTGTTAATGGAAAGATTGTGATGAGATTTTGTCCGACTACAATGTAGATGGATTATTATGAAATTTATAATTTAGTCTTTTAAGATGCATTTCTTGGAAGTGACGTGTTGTGTAATCAATTTTCTTAATAATTATATTTTTTTTAGTTAAAATATATTGTTTGTAATCCCAATTAATTTTTTGAGCAAAATTCATTCTCTACTTAATTTTTTATAAACAATTAAATTATTCATTAATTAAATATAATGTGAAAATATTTAGCCTAATTTATAATTTTGAGGCAATATAATTTTTTTATTATAGACAAATAAATATGCCTCTAGTAATATATTTAGAGGCAATTATTTATGTCCCTAATAGTATTTAATTATATATTAAAGACAAATATATGTCTCAAATAATATTTTTAGAGGCAAATATGATATATGCTTATACTAGTGTTTGTATAATAAAGACAAATATAAATGTCTCTATTAATATTTTTAGAGACAAATATAAATGTCTCAACTAATACTTTTAGAGACAAATATATATGCATCTATTAATATTTTTAGAAACAAATAAATATGCATCTATTAATATTTTTAGAGGCAAATATATATGCCTCTATTAATATTTTTAGAGACAAATATATTATGTGCCTGTAATAGTATTTATATGTTAGAGGCAAATATATATGCCTCTATTAATATTTATAGAGACAAATACATTATAGGTCCCTAATACTTTTAGGGACGGGAGCTCTAGAGACGAACAATTTTATTTGTCTCTAAAAGTTATAGAGACAGATATTTAACTTTTAGAGATAAATTTGGTTATCTCTAATTGTCACTTTTGTTGTAGTGGAACTTGTGATTTTTTGTTCACACTACTTCTAATGCAAGGATTGCATGGCTTCTATCTTTGTATCTGTTTCCAACACACCATGCTAAAGTAGTATAGTCTTGACGCAGAGTTAGTAACATAGCTTGCAGGACATGAAATGCTTTTGAGAACCAAGTAGCTTGTAGGATATAACTAATATAGCTCAGATATGAAGGGTGAGTAACATAGTTCAGCATAAAGATATGCTCATACAGTGAATCAAAGAGTAGGTCACAAAAGGGTAACTTATAAACACAATTATCTATGCCTCTTATGTATAGGTTATATCACCTAAACTCATTGAAGTGGTTCCATCTGATAAGCATCACAAATCATATAAATTTTAAGATACATAAAACATGATCATACAAATCCATAGCAAGTCAGAATTCCAAAACAAAAAAATATTCAGCACAACATCAGAATTCACAGAACTTCTTTTATGTTTAGCAACTCAAATTTCAAAATTCCATAAATCATATAAATTTCAAAATCATATAAATTTCACAATCCATAGCAACTCAAATTTCAAAATTCCATTAACTAGAATCATATAAATCCATAGCAAGTCAAAATTCACAGAACCATCTGTTATGTTTAGCAACAACATCAGCACTTCGGATCAGAGTTTAGCAAACAAATTAACAAATGAAAAAATATTAGAGTTTAGCAAACAAATTATCAAATAATCAAAAGGAAAACTTTCTTTTTTATGTTTAGCAACAACCTCAACACTTCAGAAATTAGGGAAAACACCAAGAGACAACATTGCTTAAGCTATAGATGTGAAGAAGAGGAGGCACAACCCCTTGAGAGAGAGACAGAGAGAAGAACTTGGTGAGAGAGATGAGAAGACCGACAGAGGGAGATCAACACAGCGGGCAGTAGACGTGCGGAGAAGATCGGCAGCAAGAGATCGGCGCTGGAGACGAGCAGTGGAGTTGAGCGGATGCAGGAGAAAAAGGGGGCGTGGTGATTAGAGCGGATGCAAGATGGTGGAGTGTTTGGCGAGCAGGGTTTAGCATGGGGTGATTAGGACGCGAGCAGGCGCATGTGATTTGGGCCCGCGATGCAGGACAGTGGAGTGTTTGGCGAGCAGGGTTTAGCGTGGGGTGATTAGGGTGCGAGCAGGCGTGGGTGATTTGGGCGCGGGATCAAATATTTTGGTCAATTGGAAAAAGATGCTTCACTAACCGATTCATGAAATTCGTTAGTACAGAAGATGAAATCCGTTAGTATAGGAATTTTGGGCACAGGTGATTTGGACCAAATATTCGGGTTAAGAAAATAAAGGCGACTTAGTTTTAGTAACGATTTATAAAATTTGTTAGTACAAAATATGCTTCACTAACGGGTTCATGAAATCCATTAGCAATTTTACTAACGGATGCATAATCTGTTAATATTAATTTGCTCTATACCAACGACAAAGCTTGTCCATTGATATAGGGTATCACTTTTAGCAATGATTATTGTTTCCGTTTGTAGAAATTGCATTCACTAACAAAAATTTTTGTCGTTAGTAATATTGTCTGTTAGTAGATGACATTTATTTTGTAGTGATTGTTGATATCTCGTCTTGACTCTTTAGTTTTTTGTAATCAGTATATGGGATATTATTTTTGAAGATTTGTGAGGATTTATTCAATGCATTTGGAATATGTAAGGCTTAAAATTCCTAGATGTAATAAGTAAGTTAAGAAGCTTTATAGTTCCTAGATCTCCTTGCAATCATCAAAACATTTTAGCTTTGTTTTTCATGTAGCATGTACTAATTTTAGGGTAATGTGGGAATCATGGTGTTTCTTCTTTCTACCTTCCAATGCTATAACAGTTAGATTCCTTTTCTCAAGAGCAATATGACTTGGATAAAAATATTTAACATTTAGGTTGGCATAGATGCAGATATCACTACTAGGTAGACTACATAGGTTGTACAATTTGAAAATTAATTCACGTTTGTAAGCGTTTGTAAACTAATCTCACTTTTAAAGTATAATTATCATGAAACAGTGCCTTTGCAATCATCTAGATGTGAGATTTGCATAGAAAAAAACAACTGCTTTAGTCTCCAAATTTGATGACCATTTACCTTTGAGTTCAAGAATTAGAGCATCAAGTGGACCTCATACGGGCAGTAGCTATGAAAGTTTTCTCTGAGATGAGAGCCTCCATAAGTTACAAGGTTGGAACTATGCTTGAAGTTCTTATGGTTGGAATTATGCTCGAAGCTTTCTTCCAATCACGTTAGGTAGCTCATGTATATAACTATAAGTTTCTACTATAAACTTTAAGATTGAAGTAATATATAAATTTCTATATTTTATACTATAATATTATATCATATTATGATAGGAATACTCATTTGATTTGTTTACTTAAATGTTAACATGTAATATTGCAGGTCCTTTGTACTTGATCATTTTGGTGAGATAGGTGCAAGAAAAGTTAATGACGAAAGATGACATGTTAGAATTTTTTGTTGATGTGAAACTTGTTTTAGACATATGAACTATTTCCTAGAACTTTTAACAACTCTTATGGTGCTCAGAATATTTTGTTAATCAAGCTCTTTTGATATTTTCTTCTTGACCAGGAATCGATAATTGTTACTTACGAGACTATATTTTTATTTGAGTTTTTAAGAAATGACATATGAAATAGTATTATATTTTAGTTTTATTGTGGTTGCGATGGTAGAATATCCACCATTAACTACGAATTGTGATTGTTAATGCTTTTATCATTTACCATGATTTAATTTGTTGGAAAAACATACAAGTATTATAGACAAAATTATCGTGACAAATGTTCTATTATTATTTAGAACAAAATTCTTAATTACAATGAAATGTTCATTGATACTGTGTCATCAATTGCGACAATATTATTGTAGGAATAAACTTAACATTTCCCACGATCAATACTATTATTCACAAAACTAATATACAATAGTAACGAACATGTTCGTCGCTACTCTTAAAATATTATTAATTTATGTTATAAATAGCCACGAACACATTATTATCAACGAAAATATATCAATAATATTCACGATTGTGTTGTAAGTAGTATTTGTTGCACAATGTACTATTCACGATATTTTTGTGCGTAAAACTTTTCAATGTTGAATTATACATGTGGTAATTACCACGAAATGTGGTATTATCCATATTCATATATGACAAATAATAACAATATCATTTGTGGCAAGTGCTATATATTATTTCCATGAACACTAATGTTTGTGGCTATTGATCAGTTGTCACGCCATCAATACCCACGAGTTAGTAACGACGATTTGTGCGTGACTAAAACACAAAAGTCACGATAATAGGATAGTTAGCCATGAAAATAATTGCGGTAAATGATTGTATTTGTTGTAGTGACCCACACTCCCACGTCAAAGTCCTCGAGGATGCCCCCGCGCTGCGTCACCATCTGAGTGTAGGTCTCCTACACGAGTTTGGTTTTTGTTTCATATTTTTTCCTAAAACTTAAATTATAAATAAATAATGCATAATTGAAATAAATATACTTACCATGATGACTTCAGTGCGGGTGTCGATGTACTCCCATGCCCCATGTCCTCTACGGTGAGTCCGCTCAAACACCTCCAATATCTGTGATACCTCCTGCCACCACTCGGTCGATCATATTGACACGAGCTGATCCCAAATATCTGGAGTAATCCAATCGGGGATATATCTTGAGTCTCCGCTATGGTTGTAGCCCCAGCTCGAGCTATCGCCTGTGCCTGGGCCTGCACAAGTTGGTAGTTGTACCTTTGCCGGGAAATGGCCTCCCACGCATTATAAATGAATGGCCTCTGCTCCTCTGGCCAAGTATAGCGAGCCAAATAATATGTTCCCAAATTTAAGAATGAGTTGACGGTTAAAAGAAAAAACTAAGTGCAATACAAATAATATGTTCTCAAATTGTCCAATTAGGGACAATTCAAGGGTTGTACGTCGTATAAATTAAAGATTATCTACTTTTTTTACACGAACATACAACCCCCGAACGGATATAAGGTTTTGCTAAATCATATAATCATATTCGACTCGTCGATGCGTACGTGAAACATATCAACTCGTCGGATGGATGATTATTTTCTAAATGTTTCGATGTCGGTTTGACTCCACAGTGGATGATTCCGGCACGAGTCCAAAGTGAACGATTCTGACGCGAGTCCAAAGTGGACGATGTTATCATTAAACATTAAACATCATAAAATTAATCTAATTAATCTAAACTAAATTTAATTAATAGATATTATCATTAAACATTAAACATTATAAACTTAATCTAAACATTAAATATTTAACCTAAAAATATATTAAATATTAATCTAAACATTAATCTAATCTAAATTAATATAATCCAAACATTAATCTACATTTAGTATGATTAAACCCTAAATATTTTGTTTTCTTTTAAACCCTAAATCTAGATTAGATTAATTAATTATTTAGATTGACATTGGACACTGGATATTGCTCCAGCGACCGGCTGCCGACCGAAACCCTAAGATTTAGGGTTTCGGCCGACCCTAGTAAGGAGAAGAAGATGAGGCTTTGAGAATACCTGGAGGCATAGGGCGCGGCGGAGGCGTCGACAGGCGGCGTCGGCGGGTAGCAGGCGTCGTCGGCGTCATGTAGCAGGCAAACGACGACATCGATTGGGGTAGCAGGGAAGAAATGGGGGCGTCGAGCATGAGGTCGGGTTAAATAAACTCATCAGCAATGACTCACTTATCCGTTACAAAGCCATTGTTGATAAATACATATCATCAGCAACGGCCGCACGTCCTATGCAAAGCCGTTGCTAATAAGTATTTTATTTTCGCGCCGTGGGCACGCCATCGACTAAAGATCAACGGATGGAGAGCCCGTAAGTAATCCGTTGCTAATGTGATAATTATCATTAGCAACGGCTGACGCGGCGTTAAGGATGCCGTTGCTGATATGTTATATCATTTGCGTGTCATGTTCACGCCATCCGCTTGGTAGCAACGATCGGAGCGGCCTTAAGTAAGCCATTGTAGATATATCGCATCTGTAACAGCCCGAGCGACCGTAAGAAAGCCATTAGTAATTGCAACGACATGAGCGACCATTGCTGATGGTTGTTGTTGAATAACATATTTCTAGTAGTGAGGGAGGAAGATGCCCCCAAAGGCAAAACATTGCCTTAAAAGCATCAAATGGTGATAGGGCCTCGTCATCATCATCGTAGAATGAAGAATGCGAGTACCAAGAAGATATGATTCACCTTGGAAGGATGTTGATGAAACTTATGGGAAAGCCTCTCAAGAAGAAGAAGGGCAAAGATAGACACATGTGCTTCCAATACAACTAGCTCAGACACTTGGAGAGCGATTGTCCTAAGTCCAAGCTCACCTCCCCATCATCCTCAATGAGAGATAAAAGAAGAAGGATGAAGAAGAAAGCACTAATGTCCACTTGGGATGAAAGCGAGTCATCATCACTTTCAAGTGGGGAAGAAAGCTCAAAGGAAAATGCAAACCTTTGTTTCATGACAAAGGACAATGAGGTACCCACTATTACTATAGGTGAAAATATTTTTACTCATGTAGAATTGGAAAATGAAATTGAGCATATGTACGAAGAATTCAATATTATTAGAAAAAAGATTTAAAGGTCCTTAGAAAAGAAAAATGTAGATCTACAAAATTTGAATGACTCATTGAAAATAGAAAACCCTCATTATGCTTATGAATTGAAAATTTGAATGTTGGCATGTTATCATTAAATAATGAGTTGCTTTCATTAAATGATAAAATGAAAAATATGTATGCCCATGCCTCTCATGCAAAATTTTCTAAAGTATCTTCCCATGCTCATCCACACATTCATGTCCATTCTCATGCATCTACTAGATTTAAGGGTCATTGTCTATGTTGTGGCATGTATGGACATATGGTTAGGGATTGTGTCTTGAAAAGGAACCCCAATGCTAAATCATTTTGGGTTCCAAAAGTTTCTTGGGTACCAAAGTTTTCATGCTTGAATGTAGGGGGAGACACTACACTTAAATGAAGTCATATTGATGGCTTGAAGTTGCTTGGAAAATAAAGAAAGAGAAATTAACTTGATTGCAACTTCGTGACTAATGTGATCGGTATCAACTCCTAATCTAGTCTTTCCTACATTACTACTAGAGTTAGAGTTTGATGACTTGTGAATGTGCTTTATTTAGTCTTCACTTGATACTTGATTCTCCGTGTGCTTATCGTTGATTAACATCTTTGAGGTATCAAGTTTGAATTTCAACGTTTTCATTTTACTTTCAGTCTCCTTGGAGGCCATTTATGACCTATAATGGGTCTATGCAACCTTTGATTTTCAAGCCTTGGTTAATTATGGCCGTGTTGATATTTAACATTAGGAAGGGTTCGAGATCTTGTTTTAAAAATGTTTTCACTTCTTGAGATCTTGTTGATTCATTTTGATTTTATTTTTTATTGTATTTTGAAAAATGAATCCCCACTAGTTAGAAAAATTTGACTTTTGAGAAATAAACTTGACTTTCCTTTGCTATCTAGTTTATGAACTTGCTTAGTAAAAAAATGTCTATTGTGCTATTTATGACTCAATTACTTGAAAGTTGAGTATTGATTAGGAGGCAAAAGTTTTTAGAGGACACATGCTATATACTTGAAAATTCTATAAGGTAGTAGTTTCACCTTTGCACCATGTAGTATGATACCTCATAAAGCATGTAGAGACTCTTACACCTTGCTCATGATAAAGTACCTATTTGTGTATATATGAAAATTCATGAGTATTTAGGAAAATGACTTGTAGACAATTTCTTGATATATCATGTTGATTCTTGATCAAAATTGTACCAAGTCATTTGAGTAATCCTTGGGAGTCTTTGTAGTGATTCAAACTTATTATACATACTTTGAATAATTATATCTTAGCCACACTTAAATTTGAACAAAACTTGAAAGTTTCTTTAAAAATAAGTATCGATAAAGTAAAAATCTGGAAATTTCAGCGATTTATTGAAAAATATAAAAAATTATTTTTTTGAAAAATTCTTGTTTCTACACTTTGTTTAAAAAATCTAGTTTCCACTGAAAAAGTTTCAAAAGTTTTATTGAGAATTCAATTTTATATTATATTGGATTCATCTTTATCAAAAATCGAAAACTTAGTCTTTATCGAGTTAATGACTTTCGGATATCTCATAGTTGATTGTTTATAACCCTCTTGACATATCTTGATACTTGTGATATCTTTGTGCTTATTATTTCAAAGTGTTCTTGATAACTTATATGTTTGAATCTTGTCATTGGGTAACTTAAGGGGAGCCTAGAAATGCTTAACTTAGGCCGTTTTTTATTGATGTCAAAATGGGGAGAAGAATTTATACATCGGCATGCATATTGTTACGCCCCGCCTAGGAGAAGCGCAACCACCTATCAACTAACACACCAAAACCTTCATGAACAGCTTGCAACATGAACCTCAACCACTTGCATTAGAATAATATATCTATTACAATAATAAAATACTATTCAAGAAACTTTATACATTTCTACGGAAATCAATGTCAGGGTCTACCTCCTCTACTCTATCTAACTAGACCTTCTCAGCTACCACTTGAACCTGCAAATCTGAGGCAAAAATAACAAACATCAGCGGAAAGCTGAGTAGGATATCACAATATGTCAAGAGAGAAAGATGACCATCCATGATGCCATGATGACATGGTATTCAACTATGTGCATACCACTACCAACATTATATGCTCGTACCAACCAATGCAATGTCATCCTTAGATAAACACTTATGTATCTAACAATCACTATATACATGTATAATTATGTATGCAACTCATAACTATCATCATAAGCTCATGTCAACTAGCACAACATCAAATCATACATATCCTACCGACAATGCGTACATGCATATAATCACCCAATCAAGAGTGTAGTGGACAAATTCATCAACCACATATAGACCAATATGCATCAACCATAAATAAATTAAGGGAAAAGGTTTAAAATGGTCCCTAAAATTTGTCGATATTTTCACATTGATCCCACAACTTTTTTTTGAGTCAATTGGGTCCCTAAAGATTTGTAAACGTCACTTTAGTCCCTGGTCGTGACCCTGCCGTTAAAAAAAATCCTATGCGGCTAATGTTGCGATGACGTGACATTTGGTTTTGTTGACTTTGCTTATGTGTATTAAAAGGTGCCTATGTGTCTGATTATAAATTATCAAATGAAGATGGCTTATAAATGAAGAAACCCTAAATCACCAACGAAGCTAGATTTCTCTGCAATGGCGATCATCCCCGATGCAACTAGTAACAACGCCCAACGAAGCACTAGTGCAATGCGTAATGGAGCTCGACACCAACAATATTGTGATTGTGGAGGCCAAATTGTGACCTACACATCACGGAAGGGTCTTAATAAGGGTCGGCAGTTCTATAGGTGTCCTAATTTTCGGGTAAGTATCTCCTTCCAAGGAATTATGGTGCTGTAAATTTGGAGCTTGAAACTAATCTGTGTGCCGCATTGGCTCAAAACCATTTTCAGGAGCGTTGGTTGTGTTAGTTCTTCGAATGGCTTGATGAGCCGGTGCCGCAATGGGCTCAAAACCATTTCCAAGAGCTTCAAAGGGCGACAGCTGCCACGAGGCTTTACAAATTGATGATGATGATTTCGTGGGGAGTGACAGCTTTTTTAATCCTTATTGTAGTGATAATTGTATCTAGGAATTGAAGTGGTGTTGGTTGTGTGGGTTCAGGTTAATGGCATGAACAGTGATTATTGTAATGAAGATGCCCTTTTGAACTATCTATAAACTCTTTTACTTCAATGAAGTTATCCTTTTCGAACTATTTTATTGTAGACTATCTGAACTTTAGTGCAATGAAGTGTGATTCTGCAACTTGTCTGTTTGAGGGACCAAAGTGAATGTCCTCGGATAGTTGAGGGACCAAAGTGACAATCATCAGACAGAAAGCAACAGACCACTGTCAAGTACAATAGCAAGTAACATAACACTATCAAGTACAATAACAAATAACATAAGACTGTCAAGTTTATGAAATAAGTAACACATGCACTGTCAACTAAACAAAATAGAAAGCAAGTAAATATAACACTGTCAAGTTTATGAAACAAGTAACACATGCACTGTCAACTAAACAAAATAGAAAGCAAGTAAATAACACTATCAAGTTTATGAAACAAGTAACACATGCACTGTCAACTAAACAGACAAGTTAATAACTTTGGACCACCAATAAAATAGAAAGCAGCATAAAGTATGGTCCACCACTTCATTGGGACTGTATAAAACAGAATTTGTCCACCATAAAATATTAAAAATACCACTTAAAGTATTCATTACAGTAGGACCACATGAGTTTGTCACTTCTTTTTTTGGGGAGTGTACTTATGAAATGGAACCTTGACCTTAGCTACGCAACCCTTCTTCTTGGGTATCACTTGTTGTGACTGTGAAGGTTGTGAAGCTGCAATAATATGATCAACAGCTTGTGAAGCTTGAGTTGAAGGCTGTGAAGTAGCAGCTTGTGAAGCTTGAGTTGAAGATTCACCAGCTTGAGTTTTTTCTGCTTTGAAGCTTTGGGCCTAGGTTCACACCATTGATTCTTACATGTTCTTTTATTATGCCCATAGTTTCCACAATTTGCACAAATTATTAAGCTTCGATTATAACTCTTCTTCCATTTGTTCTTCAAAGCTGGCTCATCCACATCTCTTCTTCTAAGTTTTTTTGGTCTTCCAATTGGTACCTTATAAATGGGAGGAATTATGGTGGGCATGTCAAGGACGGGAACCCACATGTTCTCCCCATTTATAGGGTTAATTGAAGTCGCATAACAATGCTCATAAGTGTCAATTGAATAACAATTCTCCACAAATTCTTCAGGATCTCCATTGTGTGCATAGATAACACACACAGCATGTGGACATGGCAATCCACACAAATCCCACAGCCTGCATGAACAATCTCTAGTTTCCAGATCAACTGTAAATTGTACCATATCAAAATTCCTCACCTCATATTTTGATCCCCCTGCCCATGATGCTCTCCATTTGGCAGATTCCATCACATGTTTTTCACGTCTTTTCCTTGGCCTTGGGCAAATCTTGCTACTCCCTTTGTATCTCTCACACAAAATTCTGCTCTTTGCAAATCTTCTCATCATGTTCTCTTATTCAGTTCATTAAGCTAATGACAGGCATCTCCCTGGCCTCCAAAATTCTGACATTGAATGATTCTGAAATGTTGTTCATCAAAATGTCACACTTACTCCATATACTGAAATGAGATTTTGCCCATCTCTTTGGTTCATGTTGCATTAACGAGTTATGGGCATCCATATTAATCAGTTACAGCTCCTTCATTTTCCTTTGCCATTCAGCCACATAAGTAGCCTTAGCTGCTGCCATAATTGCGTCTCTTAGTACTGTAGTCCCTCCATAATATTTCTTCAGATTTGAATAGATATGCCTCAAGCAATATCTATGTTCAATACAAGGATAGGCTTCTAATGTTGGTACCAGACCCTGCAGGGAGGGACAAAAGTGATAACAAATAGTTTAGTTGATACATAAAGTGACAATAATAAATAGTTGAGGGACTAAAGTCACCATTACCTATTGCATATCTGAAATAATTATCCATCCTCCATCTCTCCCTAAATCAGACAATAGAAGCTCCACAAACCAAGACCATGATTCCTTGTTTTCACTTTCTACCATAGCTACAGCCAGATGAAAGTATTGATAATTAGGATCTCTCCCAACTGCCACTAACAGTATTGCACCATATGTCCCCTTCAAAAGACAACCATCTAGACCAAGTATAGGTCTACATGAAGTTAAGAAACTTGTTACAACTGGTTTCAAGCAAATGTATATCCTTTGAAAGTGTCTTTGCCCTGCATTTGAGGTTGTAGGTTCTGTCTTTATGATTGTTGTACTTCCAGGATTAGTCCTTCTTATCTCAGAACAAAACTCATACAACTTCTCATATTGCTTGCTTACATCACCCTCAATCTTCTGCTTAGCAATTTTTCTAGCCCTTACAACCTTAGAAAGAGTGATATCAACAAAATAGTTTTGCCTTACTTCCTCAACTACTCCCCTCAATTTCAAATCCTTGTTTATGGTCATTGCCTTTTGTATCTTCTGAGCAACCCACTTCCTATTCAATATCTTACTGTTATGGACTCTTGAACAAGTGTGCTTGTCATTTAAGGTGTTAATTTGGTAAACACCATTCCTACCAATCCTACTACACAAACACAGCCAACTACATCCTTCTTTGCAAACAACTCTATACCTCAACTTGACATTCTTCTTATATCTTATTCCGTAATCATGCAACCCTGAATACTCTTTGATTGCATCCTTAAACCGCTCAGTTGTTGAAAATTGCTTACCCAGCTTGAACTTGAAATTGGGTCCCATATCTATTGGGTTGTATTTGCAACCCTGCCTTCTCCCCTCATTCTCACTATCATCATCAGAATACAACTGCTCAGATTCTTGCTCTGACTCCAGATATTCATCCTCAGCAATATTTGGTTCTAATGTTGTTCTAGCACCTGTGCTTGTGCTCGGTTGGGGCCTTGGTGCCTTACTTCTTGTAGCAAATGGGGAAACTTCATTGACAATAGCATCAATGTAGTCCCCAGAGTGATCATTATCCTCAGAATCATCAATATTTATATCTTCTAAATCATCATCCACATCAGCCTCACTTTCAGCCACATTCTCACCCTCCTTCTCACACACATCAGCCTCATTTTCAGTCACATCAGCCAAATTCTCACTCTCATTGTCATCTTCATTCACAGCAATATTCTCAACCTCATTTTCAGCCACATCAGCCACATTCTCACCCTCCTTCTCACCCACATCAGCCTCATCAGCCACATTCTCACCCTCATGGTCATCTTCATTCACAGCAGCATTCTCAACCTCATCTTCAACTTCTGTCAACTTCACCCCATCACAATTACCACTTATTACATACAACTTTATTTTCTTTGAAGCCAGACTAAGAGCAGTCCTCCCTAGAATTACAGCATGTGCATCATTCTTCACTTCCTCTAACCCTAGCTCCAATGGGTAAGCAGGTCTACAAAAGTATAAGTTTACATAACCTTTGTATCCTAATTCCCTCAAAGCATATGTTATTTCTTATAGGGACCATCTATCCAAATCACAGTTACATAAACTATGCATTGTCCCCCCCACATATTCCATATACTCTCCATCAATAAAGTGGCCACCGTAATGTATTTCAATAGTAAAAAGAGCATCCAAATCACCTAATGACAGACACAACCAGTACATAGGGTTTACCAAAACACACCTAATAATTTTTTTTTACCAAAATCGAAAATTTACATTGACAGTCAAGGGTTTACCATCTTTGACTATCGGGTTGAAAGGTGGTAGTGGTGAAAGAGTTGGAACAATGGGTTGCAAATTGGTCCTCTTTCTTTTGCGACACCCTTGCGAATTTCTTGAAGTCCTCATCATTCTTCTCTGGTTCGCTCCTTCCTTCTCGATCCTTCGGCGGTCCTCCGGTGGTCCTCCTCGACAGTGAGGGATTTAGAAGGGTGAGTGTTAGGGATTAGGGGTGAGGTGCGTTTTTGAGGAAGAGTGCATCCGTCGAGTATTATATAGTTTAGGGGGATAATTTATAATCAGACACGTAGGCACCTTTTATTACACGTAAGCAAAGTCAACAAAACCAAATGTCACGTCGTAGCAACGTTAGCCACGTAGGATTTTTTTTAATAGCAGGGTCACGACCAGGGACCAAAGTGACGTTTACAAATCTTCAGGGACCCAATTGACTCAAAAAAAAGTTGTGGGACCAATGTTAAAATGCCGATAAAGTTTAGGGACCATTTTAGTCCTTTTCACATAAATTAATATCCATTAAGACTAGTCAGAATAAATTAATCATCTTTAAATGCCAAATAATACTTGAAAATAGAAAAAGTCTACCAAACGACCTCCGATCAAAAATACGACACCACCATTGAGTTTAGAACGCGAAAACCTACAACTTTCGTATTCACCCCAACTTGATCTGATGACTCTACGATTAATTCAAAAATACCCCAATAATATACAAATCAAACCCATTTCGTACCACACAACTCTCTTTTTAATTCACCTATTCATTCAATTAATAAACCCCCTTCGTATCTTCCCCTTCTCCCATCACCCGCTGCCTGCCCTTCCACCCCAGATCTGCACTGATTAGATCTCCCAACCGTCGGCAACTGGCCCGGCGGCATCTCAGCCTTGCCTCGCAGCCTCTGACGCCGGTGAGGTAGCAATCGCTGTCGCTAGAGGTTGCGATTTCTCTAGCGGCCTCCGGGGCTAGGGCTGCTATCGTGGACAACAGCGACCACCTAGGGCACCGATGAGTGACCTGGCGGCCCTGGTGTCTGCACCCTCGACCTCCGACGCCGATGGGACGTCGATTGGTGCCACAGGCGGCCACTACTGCAGCTGCAGCGTGCTGCTGCATGCAGTCGCAATGGCTTGGCCGCCGCATGCTATTACGGCCTCCGGCACAATCTCCGATCACCCTTCATGCAACAGATCTTCTTCCTCTTCCCGACAATCAACAGTATCATATTTGATTCCAAAAGCCGAGACAACGACGAGTAGAAAACGACAAAAAGAAAGGAGGAATGGATAAGAATCCTACCTCAAGCCGAGTCGATGATTGATCATCCTAAAACGAGCACGTCGATCCGATCCCCCCGGAATCTCCCCTCTCCTCAATAAAGACGGCTACAAAGACTCTCCCCTCAAACCTTATAATTTTACCTAGATTTTAATCTATCATGGACATTTTACAAAAAAGCCCCTCCAATATAAAATTTTACAAGTATGCCCCTTTAACCCAATAATAATTACAAAAATTAACAAAAATCCAGAAAAAGATTATTCAAATTTTTCGGGGTGTAACACATATAGTTAGGGGAAGTTTATTCTAGATATGCATGTTGATAAGGGGAGCACTATATACTCATTTGATAAAATGCTATGTTTATTGATACATTCCTTAATGCATTTATTGAGAAGTTTGTCATCATCAAAAAGCGGGAGATTATTGACCTAAGGTTTTCAACCTTGGTCACAATCTTGATTTTGATGATAACAAACTTATTCTAATGAGTTTGTCAAGTGTTTTAGATCAGGTTGATGGAACGATACGCGTGCGAGCTTCGTTTTGAATAATGCCAAGAAACGTCAAAAATGGCTCCGACTATGATCGCACAGATTCCTAGGGTTAGAAATAGAAATCAATATAATATGACTCTAAGATATCAACTCAAACCTAATTGTAATAAACCCCAAGTCAAAACTCGAAGACAAAACCTGGAAATGAACATCGCACGACAAATCAGTCGATGGCCGACCATCGACCGACCTTGGCCCAAAATGGGCAGAAGGCCCCGGTCGGTGGTCGATCGCTCAACTAGTCGACCGGCCACCAACCGGGCGGCGTCCAACGAGCAAATTTTCGCCCGTTGGATTGAGTGTGAGGTGTCCCCTCATCTTGGCTTATAAATACAAGCCTCATACTTGCTTCCTAACTCCTCTTGAACTTCATTGAGTCTATTCTAAGAGTCCTTAAGCCTAAGAGAGTAAATCTTGAGCCCTAATCCCTCCTCATTTCATCAAGCTTAGTCTTCACCGAGAAATCCATACCTGAAGCCTTGAAGTTCTCGGAGGAGACGCGTTGGAGTTTCATCAAGTTTGTTTTACATTTAAGCCTCATTAATATTGTTTTTCTATTGCTTTGTTTCAATTTTAAGGGTAGCTTGCAAGGTGTGCGTGTAAACACCTTGGGGTCTTATAAATTATTGTTTTTGCTAGAGAATAGGTGTTGAGGCTCGCCTCTAGGGTTGAGGGATAAGTCCTTATTGTATTCTTAGAAAAGCTATCAATCTATAAAGTGTTATGATTAGAAATTCTTGGTGAGGAGCCAAGGTAGTGGAATAGGCAGTTTTGGCTGAACTACTATATATTCGTGTTTGCATTGCTATCTTGATTGCTCGATTTAATTCTTGCTAGTGCTCGATATAATTATAATTGTATCTAGTCGCACTAAGAATCACGAAACTTGAATCAGATAGTTGAGTTGATTAAAACCGAAAAGAATTCAATTAAACATAAAAGTTGATATACACTATTGAACCCCCCCCCCCCCCCCCTTTTCTAGTATGGACATTCATCTAACACTATGTAGTGGCTCAAGGTGTTTTTGTGAGACTTTTGAGAATCCCTGCCACTTGTTGCACCTTTTGACGTATAGCCTACAGTTTATTTTCATGGTTGCCCAGAAGTACCTAGCTCGTAGGATCTTGGCAGCTAAAGACCTTCCTCCGATGTGGTTTCCCCAAATGCCTTTGCACACTTCTGCCATCACAGTGTCCATTTGGGGTTTGCTGATGCACGTGAGAAGTGGCTGAGAGTACCCTCTTTTGTAGAGTTGGTCGTCAAGGAGAGTATAATAACTGCCATTCGTCTAAACTTGTTTTGATTTGAGGTATGCTATGGTACCTCCCCTTGCTTGAGGTAGGTTATGTGAGGGGTCCTCTAGTCGGTAGTCTGCTCGATTGCTTGGACTTCGACTGAGGTGTCGATCAGTTGGATACTCGGTTGACCGATGACTTGTTGGATGACTGACCTTATTTTGAGGCTTCTTGGTACTAGAGAGCTTTGATAGCAGGTCGGCTTGGGTGATTTCCTCCCGAGGTATGTGCTGTATCACACAATCATCAAAATTAGTCATTTAAGAATGTATTAGTGACAAGTCCCTTGCTTGGCAATTGTCGTTGACTTATCCTACGACAAGTTGTGAGTCGCTTTTCACGACCACCTTCCGGGCTTTCACGCCATGGGTGAGTTTTGGCCCGACGACTGGAGCTTCATATTCCGCATGGTTGTTGCTAGCTTTGAATTGGAATTGCAGGAAATGCTCTAGGGCGATTCCCTGATTGTTCTCCAAGATGATGTCAAGTCCATCTCCTTTCTCATTTGAGGTGCCATCTACAAACATCATCCATGTCTCGACCTAGTTGGGGTTGCCTTCCTTGTCTGTGAACTCAACGATGAAGTCCGCTAGCGCTTGGGTTTGATGGCGCCTCTCGGCTGATATTCTACGCTTAACTCGGGAAGTTTAACCGACCATGATATCATTCTTCAGGGGGAAAATACCTAAATATAGCCTGTACGTTGACCTTTGTCTCAATTATGGCATGTATTTTCATTTGTCTCATTTGTGTATATGTACTAAGACATTTGTTTCAATTGTGGCCTACTGTCAAGTCAGGCGCGCCGTTAGGCTGATGACGTGGCATGTTTACTATTTTTTAAAATATATTATTAACCCCAGTCGCCACGTTATCTCCTCTCTCTCTCTCAAGAAACTCATCTCCCTCCTCTTGCCTTCATCTTGGCATCCCCCTCCTAGCAAGGACACCTCCGCCAGCTCCGGTGCCACCTCCATGCTTCTTAGTCCCCGGTGTTCCACAAGTCAGCATCCGACACTGTCTCTGGCACAACGGATTTGTTCGAGCTCAGGCGCATCTTCCACATGTTCGACCGCAATGGGGACGACGACATCACCAAGAAGGAGCTTGCTGACTCACTCGAAAACCTCGAGATCTACATTTTTGACGTGGATCTAGCGTCCATGATCGAGAAGAAAGACGCCGACGGGGACAGGTGTGTCGATGTTGATGAGTTCGCGATGCTGTACCATGCGATAATGGACTGGCTCCTAGGTGGCGAGGAGGAGGAGGAGATGCACGAAGCGTTCGAGGTGTTCGACCATAACAGGGACGGGTTCATCACCGTGGAGGAGTTGTGGTTGATGCTCACCTCGCTCGGCATCAAGCAGGGGCGGACAACCGAGGACTGCAAGAGAATGATTAGTACAATGGACGCCAACAGCAACAGGATGGTGGGCTTCAAGGAGTTTAAGCTAGAAGGTGATAAAAGGGGAATGGTTGGTCACCTTGGGGTAGCAAAAGTGTTGATGACGGCCGCAATACCCACCGTGGGAGAGAGGAAGATAAAATATAGATGGAGATATCTCTATCCATGTAATTATATATTACAATTGTAAGAGAATAAACTATAGGATCATAAATAAAAATAATTTGGACGTACATCGATCCAATTCTATTATTTGAAGCCCCTTGATTCGATTGAGCAACGAAATCAGGAAGCTGCAAAGAACAAAGAGGAAAGCATCTTAAATATTTTCTCGCGTTCAGTTCAATAATCACCTCAATTGGTCAAAGGATATATAATATTTAATTAAAGCGACCTCGATCAATCTCTTCTTCCTCCTCGATCATAAGTACAAATCCAATGGTGAGTGCAATCCAGTGGTGAGTGCTGCTGTTCCTTGTTCGTCGATGATGACGACGACGAGCCTGCCACTAGTGGCTGAAGCAGCGAAAGTGCAGTCGTTGTCCTTGCGGGTAATCCCTCATCACCAATGCTAGATTCTGGGTAGTCCGGGTTCACTCCAAAGAGCCTAACTCTCTTAGCAGCAGCGGTACCGGTGGCCTGGGTTTGAACAAGTTAGGGCACTGTCAGACTCATTACCTGACAGTTCCCGATCGATCAGCCATTAACACCGTGTCATCCAACTCGCTGCGTCGTCGTCACCCTCATGCTTGAGTTCGATGATCCAACCGCAGGAACGCAGAGTGAGAGTAGAAAGAGAGAGAGATAGAGAGAGAGCGGAGGAGGGAAAGGGGATCTGAGTTTAATCAATCAAAAGCTATCTTTATTTCTCGTTAGATGCCTATTTATAGCTCCTAATACCTAGTTATTACATCGCATAATCGTCTAAGTATTGTGGCCTCCTGCGTATATGTGTCCCCTCGTCCGCCGTTGTTTTATTCTTGTTGTTTAATCTCGAACCACGTACACGCGTCAGCTTCTCCGCCGTTGCCCCGTCCTCATGGATGGGTGCCATGTTACGTGCATTCGTAACATTACTTCCTTCCCCAAAGAGAACCTCATCCACGAGGTTCTGTTTACCCTCAGCCTGCGCCCCCCTCATCGGAGATGTTGTCTCAGTAGTTCCTTCAAGGTTCGGCTCTACGCTGTCTGGTATAACTTCCGAGTTACCCGTACCCGGCACAACCTCCGGTGCAACCTCCAGCAAAGGCAAGGGGGTTATTTGCAAGCTGGGATTCCCCCTACAGAGCTTCAACACTGAGACGTGGAATACCGGATGCAGCTTAGCGGACGACGGTAATTCCAACTTGTATGCCACCTTCCCAATCTTCTAAACGATTTTAAAGGGTCCGAAGAAACGGGCTCCCAGTTTCTGTTGCCTTACCAGCCGAACCGAGAGCTGGCGATAAGGCTGTAGCTTTACAAACACCCAATCGCCTACGCCGAACTCCACATTCCTCCGTTTCTTGTCAGCCTGCGCCTTCATACGTTGTTGCGCTCTCATCAGATTCGCTTTGAGTAATTTCAGTATCTCATCTCGTTTCATCAATACTCTGTCCGCCAGTGAATTGGTACTAGATCCTCCTGCATACTGGATCAATTGTGGAGGTTCTCTTCCATATAGCGCCTGAAACGGCATCATTTCGGCGGAAGACTGGTAGGAAGTGTTGTACCAGTATTCTGCCCATGCCAAGAAATTTTCCCACTGAGCCGGTTCCTCATATACGAAGCTGCGGAGGTACATCTCCAAACACCGGTTAAGTGCCTCTGTTTGCCCGTCAGTCTGCGGGTGGTACGAGGAACTGAAACTGAGTTCCGTCCCCTGCAACCGAGACAACTCACGCCAGAGTTCGCTCACAAAATGGCTATCTCGATCACTAACTATTGATCGAGGTAGCCCGTGCAATCTCACCACCCCTTTGATAAAAACTTCAGCTACTTTCTCTGTTGAATAATGTTGAGGTAATGAAATGAAGTGGCCGTATTTTGTAAGGCGATCAACCACCACCATAATATCGGTCTTTCCATTGGAAACAGGAAGGTTAGTGATGAAATCCATCGACACATCTTCAAATACCTCATTGGGTATGGGTAATGGCTGAAGCAGCCCAACTGGTGACATATGTTCCACCTTTAAACGTTGGCAAACTTGGCAGTGGTTGACGAAGTCCTTGACATCGCGACTCATGGATTTCCAGTAAAAATTCGAAGCCAATCGATGATGCGTTCGGCTTACTCCAGCATGCCCCCCTATGGATGAACTATGGAATTCTCTCACTAATATTGACTTGAGTGTCCGGTCATTTGGTATGACAATTCGATTCTGAAGCAAAAGAATTCCATCTCTGATTTCATAACCTTCATCAGGTGATTCCTTAGCTTGCTGTTGTAAAGTTTTCATCTCCTCATTTTCCCTATTCAACCTTCTGATTTCCTCCAATACTCCAAATATCGGCTGCGACACAGCTAAAGAGGAATATGAAGGTTCTCTCGACAAAGCATCGGCGGCTCCATTTAGCTTACCCGAGCGGTATTGGATTTCAAAGTTATACCCCATGAGTTTAACTAACCATTTTTGCTGCTCTGGCGTTTGTATGATCTGAGTGGTAAGCTCTCTCAGTGCACATTGGTCGGTGATGATTATAAATTTTCTTCCCAACAGATATTGCCGCCATTTTTTCATAGCCTGGCTGATTGCGAACATTTCCCTCTGATAGGTGGGTGCTGCTTGCATGCGAAGTGACAATTTCTGACTGAAATATGATATGGGTTTCTTATATTGTCTAAGGACTGCTCCAATCCCAAACCCTGAAGCATCAGTCTCCACTATAAATGTTTTGCTAAAGTCCGGCAATGTTAGCACTGGAGCATTGCTTAACACATCTTTGAGTTGCTCCATAGCGTCCGTTGTTTTGTCATTCCAAGCAAAAGCTCCTTTTCTCATTAAATCAGTGAGGGGCGCTGCTAGTTGAGCGAAATTTTTGATGAAGCGCCTATAATAGCCAGCAAGGCCCAAGAATCCTCTCAACTCCTTCAGGTTTCGAGGTGGAGGCCATGCTTTGATGGCTGCTATCTTTCTGGGGTCAACATGTAAACTTCCTGCTGAGATGATATGGCCCAGGTATTCAATTGAGCTACTGCCGAAGAAGCATTTAGATTGTTTGGCCACCAGCTGTTGATCCTTGAGAGACTTGCAGTACCCTCCGAAGATGATCCTTATGATCTTCCATGGTCCTGCTATATATCAGGATATCATCGAAAAAAACCAGTAAAATCTTACGTAGGTAAGGTTTGAAAATGCTATTCATCGTCGCCTGGAAGGTGGAGGGCGCATTGGTGAGGCCGAAAGGCGTCACCAAAAATTCGTAGTGCCCCTCATGCGTCCGGAATGCAGTTTTGTGGATGTCATCTTTGTTGACCCGGATCTGGTGATATCCCGCAAGCAGGTCGAGTTTGGAGAAGACCGCAGGTCCACCCAATTCATCGAATAGTTCATCGGCGGTAGGTATAGGGAACCGGTCCTTAATGGTGGCCGCATTAAGTGCGTGATAGTCTACGCAAAATCGCCACATCCCATCTTTTTTTTTAACTAGCAGGACGGGCGATGAGAATGAACTTTTACTTGCTCGAATCAATCCTTCAGCGAGCATTTGTTGAACCTGCCGTTCTAATTCCTCTTTTTGAAAGTATGGATACCTAAAGGGCTTCACGTTCACCGGAGGGTGGTTCACCTGAAGAGGAATACAGTGATCAGTTCGTCGGCTTGGTGGTAGCCCCCGCATCTCTTGGAACACTTCTGGAAATTCCTCCACCACCCGCTGGAGTTCACTGTTTATGCATGAAATCATTTCCTCTGTACTAACCAATTCTAGCTGATATAATTCAGTTATGGACTGGTTACCACACATCCTCCGTAGAGATTGACAGCTAACCTGCTCAGGCTGTTGACTGCTCAATCCTTTCCATGAGTGTTCCTGGCCTCCCAGTTTGAATTCGAACATTTGGTTGGCAAAGTCCATTACCACAGGTCCAAGAGTGGCGATCCAGGCCACCCCTAACACCACCTCGGATCCCTTAATTGGAAAAATGTAGAAATCAGTAGTTACGGAGCTTCCTTGTATGCTAATTTCCAAGTTGCGAATCACTCCTTCATTCTGAATTCTATCGCCGCTGCCAACCATTACTCCGAAGGCTGGCGTGGGCTCAATCAACATGCCAAGGTGTTTAGCTACTCGAGTCTGAATGAAATTATGTGTGCTTCCCCCATCGAGTAGCACTTGCACAATCCTCCCTCGAATGGACCCCTGGAAGCGCAGAATCATCGGAGAAAAGCACCCCGACATGGCATTGTACGATATCAATGTGGACTCAGTCGACTCCATATCAGGAATCTCTGGCATCAGCTCACTATCTCCTTCAACACCACCCATCGCCGCCTCGTCATCTAACATAAACAGCTGAGGTGATCGGCACTTATGCCCCCAGGTGTATTTTTCGTCGCAATAGAAACACAGACCCTGCTCCTTCCGTTTCTGTGCTTCGATCGACGTTATTCTTCTCGGACTAGCCTTCGAGGAAGCAGTGATGGTGTTATTCACGGGTCACAGTATTGGCGCCGCCGCCCATGATGCCCGATTATTAGTGGACACTGCTGTTGTTGAGCTGACTCCTCGGGCGGGTGTCGGCAGCAATGGCGGACCTTTCTTCATTACGTATGGTACATTATTGTGCCTGCTCGCATTGATTTTAGCTTCGTATCTTTTGGCCAATGTCACCGCGTCATGCATGGTTGGAGGCAGCTGCGTCAGCACTTCCGTCTTTACGTTCGCTCGTAAACCGGATACGAAGCAATTAATCAGGAAGGATTCTGGCAATTGGCTCGTGCGCAGAGCCAGGTCCTCAAATCTGCCCTCATATTCTTCCACAGTGGAGGACTGCATCAGCTTGGTTAATTGGCCTTCTGGGGGTTCTAAATCGGTCGGCTCGAAGCGGCAACGAATCGCCTCCACGAGATGATTTCATCCCGATAACTGTTTCCTACGTTGCATCCATCGGAACCATTTCTTCGCCAAGCCTTCCATGCGGAACGATGCCATTGTTACTCGATGCCGATCCTCCGTCGAGTAAAACTCGAAAAAATCTTCGGCGGATGCTATCCAGTCCTCTGCATCCGTTCCGTTAAAAATGGGTAACTCAACTTGTGGTAGCTTCGGTGGAAATGGGAACTCATCCTCATCTACCATCTCCCCACGGGATGACGATTTCCATCGCATCGGAGCTGAGCTCGCAGGGCTGCCTAATCCAGTGGCCTCGGATTTGATCTTAGCCATCTGGACCATCTGGTTATTCAAGATGGTGATCTGCGAAGAAACAGTCTGAAGCAGCTTTTGTTGAGCATCCATCGTCTCTTGTTGGTTTTCTAAGCTGGTCTGCATTGCCCCCAGTATCTGTTCATGCCTCAGATTGGCTTCTTGCAAGATCTTGACCGATTCGGCGATGGTTTGAGATCGCGTTTCCATAGTGCTCTCAACAATCGATCGATCCGAGGTTTCGAGAAAGAATGCAATAGCAATGATCTCAATGAAAACACCAATGTCAGACTCATTACCTGACAGTTCCCAATCGATCAGCCATTAACACCGCATCATCCAACTCGCTGCGTCGTCGTCACCTTCACGCTTGAGTTCGATGATCCAACCGCAGGAACGCAGAGTGAGAGTAGAAAGAGAGAGAGATAGAGAATGGAGAGAGATAGAGAGAGAGCAGAGGAGGGAAAGGGGATCTGAGTTTAATCAATCAAAAGCTATCTTTATTTCTCGTTAGATGCCTATTTATAGCTCCTAATACCTAGTTATTACATCGCATAATCGTCTAAGTATTGTGGCCTCCTGCTTATACGTGTCCCCTCGTCCGTCGTTGTTTTATTCTTGTTGTTTAATCTCGAACCACGTACACGCGTCAGCTTCTCCGCCATTGCCCCATCCTCATGGATGGGTGCCATGTTACGTGCATTCGTAACAGGCACCGAGTTCCGAACCATAGAGAATCCATGGCTGCTTACCTGTTGCACTTGCGGCGGCCTCGCGGTCGGCAATTTGTAGTAGAGAAGTTGTTCTCTGTCACCTGCGTCGGCGCAAAATCCGTGCCCCGACCAACTGTAACCACGCGTGGCTAGCGGTAGCGGGACAAAAATCCACGGCCCGAGAGCGGAATATTAAACCGGACCGATTCGTGGTCCTCTGGCCGACGTCGCTTCAAGTCGATGTAGAATCGGTGGTGCGTCTCTTTGTCGACGCCGCGGCCGAAGGAGATGGTGTCTCTTGTGCTGAGAAGATTTGAGAGAATAACTAATTAATAAAGAAGATTTGAGAGAAAGAGAGAATAATAAGGATTTCTTGCTTGGGTTTGGCGAAGGGGAATGACCCCTTGGGGCAGAGGATGAGAGCTCCGTAAACGGTGGCTCCCAGCTACGAGTTGTGCGCTTACCACCACAACATCCCCTCCTGCCCCTCGATTGTCAACCAGTACGTGTAGCTGCCGCCTGACCTGATCGGACACTGCGTCACAACTCCGGCTCGTATGCCCACGCCGTCCTCATTTGCCTCACCCCATGACTGGCTTCAACCATGCATTCACTGGCGTCGCTTGCACCTGCATTCATCCGTTACACGACGGGCTTTTGGGCAGAGAGAGATAGAGAGAGAGGAGAGGGAGATGGAGATGGAAAGGTGGGATCCACTCTTTATTATTAAAAAAAGGTGAGATCCAATTTTTCCCTTTTAATAACCCAAAGAGACAATTAGACGATTGGAGTTAATAACATATAATAAAAATATTTTTTTTATACAGGTCAGCATGTCACATCATCAACTTAACGGGATAACTGACGAAAATTTGATGGTAGGCCACAATTGAAACAAATGTCTTAGTACATATACACAAATGAGACAAATGAAAGTATAGACCATAATTGAGACAAAGGTCAAAGTACATGATATATTTAGGTATTTTTCCTTCTTCCGGTGAGTTCATGCTTGGCAACAACCTGCCTGATTGGTTGCTCCATGCATACCACAATGAGGCTGTTGGCTTTAGGTTTTCAACCTTTGTCTTAATCTCTTAATCTCAATTTTGATGATAACAAACATGGAATTAATATTTCGTTGAGAAATCTTTCAGGTTCCATATCGAGTAGCGTTCGATGTCCTCGATCGGATAAATCGGAGAAATTGATAAATCGGAAGGACATTGATCGTCGCGCTCAGATTCGTCATGGAAAATTCTAGAAGATCGACGTGTGCACCAAAGTCGCATTAGACGAGTCCAAAGATCAAATGAAAAGCTCTCTAAGTTTATGCTCGTTGAAGGCCGGAACCCAGAAATGATGCGCACAGGAAAAAGGGCTAAAAAATCAATTTCAGCCTAGGTTCGATCGACCGGGCGGTCGACCGAAGGATGCCGAAAAGCGGCAGTAGCTACTTCGGTCGACCTGGCGGTCGACCGACCGAAGCCCAAAATAGGCAGTAGCTCTGTCGGTCGACCGATCGGTTGACCGACCTACGAATAGCTAAAGACGCGACCTGCGTCGATCGACCGATGGGTCGACCAAATTGAGGATCGCGGGTTTTGCGTCTAGCGGTCGACCCGTCGGTCCACTGCACACAGAGAGGAAGGCAGCGGTCGTTCGGGCGATTGATCGGTCGATCGATCGACCAATCGACCGAGCGTCTGCAACGGATAGTTTTCTATCCGTTGAGCTATCATTTCTTTGAGAGGGTATAAATATACCTCATCTAACTCATTTTACTCTCTCTTCTCATTGTTTCAGAAATCATTGAGCATCAAAAAGAGAGATCTAAGCCTTCCAAAAGATTTAGTGCTTGCGCTCGATTCTTTCGCCGACTACTTCTTCAAGCGCACACTCTACTCCTCAACTTGGGATTTAATTCGAGCTCTACTACTCGGCGAGTTGGAGGTTCCAAGGCTTGGAAAAGAGCTTTTAATCTTGGTTTATCTTTGTAGCTATTTTGATTGTATTTTAACGTTTATTTGAACTTGTTTACTTTGAATTTGTGCGTGTGAAGACCTAGGCTGTTTAAGTCTTGTGTGAAAGTGGTTACCTAGTTGTGAAGGTGTAAAGCCACTTGTGTAAACTTTGTTTTGCTAGGATAGTTAAGTTGTCCCTTAGGGTTTAGGTGGAAGAGTGCTCTCGGTAAGAAGGCGGTGACGTCCGGGTGTGGAAGTGCCTTAGGTCGAGAGTGCGACTCTTCGAGTCAAAGTCCTCATTATAAGGGAAATAAGAATTAATCTAGTAAACCTAATTTGGAAATTCTAAGCGGGGTGCTTAGGTAGTGGAGTAGGCATTGGGGCCGAACCACTATAAGTTCTCGTGTCTGCATTGATAACTTGTGTGTATTTATTGCTTTATCATTTATCGCTTCCGCATCTAATCATTCGAATTGTAAATTGCCTAAACAATCTAAGTAAACGATTAAAATTGAATTTAGGCTAATTAATTTAGTAAACACACTATTCACCCCCCCTCTAGTGTTGCCATTTCATCTACAGAGGCGACTCTAGATTTACGACCTTAATCTTCTGGCTGAGATGACCAAGGCAAAGGCAAGCTTTTCTAACCTCTAAAACCTTGTTTCTGGTCTCTGAAGGACTTCACTAACAAAGTAGATCAATTTTTGATTTTTCTCTTGCTCTCAGACTAGCACCAAACTGAGGGCATTCTCTATGATCGTAAGGTAGAGGAAGAGTGTCTTTCCTTGCTGAGGTTTATCTAGGATTCGCGGGCTGTTAAGGAAGCTCTTGAGCTCCCCGAATGCGTGTTCATATTTCTCGTCCCACTAGAAGTTGTGGTTCTTCCTTAGAATCTTGAAGAAAAGGGCAACCCTATCCATCGATCTCGAGAGGAATCTTAACAAAGCAGTCATCCTCCATCTGAGTTGTCGTACCTCTTTTATGTTTTGCAGGCTACACATTTCTTGGATGGATCGATATTTTTTTGGGTTGGCTTCGATCCCTTGGTTCATGAGCATGAATTCGAGGAACTTGACATCGTGGACCCCGAAGACACACTTCTTTGAGTTTAACCTCATGTTGTAGCATTTGAGCTGACTGAAAATTTCGGTAAGGTCGTTGCAGTTATCTATAGTGGTCGGTGTTTCGGCGACCATGTCGTCCACATACACTTCTATGTTTCGATCGAACTGTCGTTCGAAGACTTTGTTCATGAGACGCTGGTATGTGGCCCCTGCGTTGTTCAAAGACTTTGTTCATGAACTTTCATTTGGGCTTGTTTAAACATGCTATATGATTATGCAAAAATCGAGGAGCTTATTACTTTAAATGAGGGAGGTGATGACAATTGTCATACCCCTTGTTATAATGAAGTTTTTGATGCCCAAAGCTCAATTAGTCAAAGGAACACCAAAAATCGGAGAAGAAAGCTAAGGTGCTTCCTTTGTCAAGAAAAGGGACATAAAAAGAGGAATTGTCCCCATTTGAAGAAAAAGACCAAGAACAAGAAGTGGGCTTCCACATCCACATTCCAATCAAGTGAAGCTTCTTCTAGACATGACAATGAAGCTACATCGAGCCTTTGCCTCATGGGTCTTCGAGATGAGGTATATTCATCATGTTCTAGTCATGTTCAAAATAGTGGTTCTAGTAGCTCTAAATCCCTAGACATGTCTTATGAAGAAATACTAGAAGAAGTAAAAAAGGTATGACTTGCTCATGAAAAAGAATAAGGAAAGTAGCAAAATAAAGAAAGAAAATATAAGGCTTAATTCTCATTTGCATGAATTCAAACTAGAAAATGAAAAGTTGAAGTCTAAATCATTTGATTCATGACATGACATTTTAGAACTTGAGCATAAAAACTTGAGTTTGGAAAATGAGGATTTGAAATAAAAAATGAAACTTAGAAGTAATGGTGGGCTTCTTGAGAGAAAGAGTCGACGTCTGAGGTGCCATATGGCTAAGGACAACATTCAACTCCCAGCCAAACGCAAAGACGATGGATGTGCAATACTTGGTCATCGACATCCCCAGTCGACCTTATCAAATAATCCTGGGGCGACCCTCCTTAAACAATTTGTAAGCCATCGTATCAACCCCCCATTTGAAGTTTCCTGTTTCAGAAATGAAGGTAGTTGTACTCCACGTTGACCAGAAAGAAGCCCGACGATGCTACAATGAATTCTTCAGGAAAAGAATAATCGGGCCAAATAAAGAATCTGACACTCTGCCTCATTAGGCACCTTTGACAACCACAGGTGAACAGCCGACAGGAATTCCTGAGCGAAGCCCAAGTCAAGACATGTGAAAATGATCCCGACCCGGCGTAGCTTAAAGACCGGATATCAACATAAGTCGTACACGAACTGCCCCGACAGGTGAAAATAAAGCTTGAACAATGCACTTTCATGCATGCACAATTTTCTTTTTAGCATTAATAAAAATTGTATTTCTTGCACTTCTATGTGTGCCTAGGAATCTATGGCCATCTTGCCATTCGAGCGAATGCCCCGCAACTCGAGATAAACTCGACTCCTCACGCGGTCTTGCTTTATGCTCCTTGGCGAGCTCACCGTGACCCCTCGAGCGTGGTCCGTGGTCCCAGAGCTGCTACTCCCGGCCTCAGAAACCTTACTTGACCCCTCTCATGGTCCTGCTTTACGCTCATCAACGAGCTCGGCTTGACCCCCTGAGCGCGATACTTGTCCCCATAGCCGCTACTTCCGGCCTTAGAGCCCTTACACGGCCCCTCGCACGGTCTTGCCTTACGCGCCTTGGTGAGCTCGGCTTGACCCCCCCCCCCCTAAGCACGGTTCTCAGCCACAAAGCCACTACGTCCGACCTCAAAGCCCTTACACGACTAGGACTCGTCCTTCACTAGCCTGGCTTGTCGGCCACTGAGCCGCTACTTTCGGCCTTAGAGCTCTTACTCGGCCCCTCGCGCGGTCCTGCCTTACGCTCCTTGGCGAGCTCAACTTGACCCCCCGAGCACGATCCTCGACCCAAAGCCGCTACTTTGGACCTTAGAGCCCTTACTCGACCCCTCGCATAGTTCTGCCTCATGCGGTTGAATAGAGTGTTTGCTAAAACTTTAGCCTAATTTCGATTTTAATCTTTTCCTACTTGATTACTTAGGCAATTTACAAATCAATTAACAAGCGGAAGTAATAATGATGAGTAGCTAGCAAGAACAAGCTAATCACACACGAATTAATTCAATGCTAACACTTTAATTTATAGTGGTTCGGCCCCAATGACTACTCCACTACCTAAGCAACCCCTCTTAGGATTACCAAACTTTACTAGATTATGAATATTTCCTTACAATGAAGACATTTTACCCGAAGTGCCTCCACTCTCAAGGTAAGGCACTTGCACACCCGAAAGTCTCTGCCATCTTACCGAGAGCACTCTTCCACCTCAAACCCTAAGGACAACAATCAATTATCATAGCAAACTAAGTTTACACCCCTCTACACCAAGGCTACCACCAAACTCAGGATCTACACACTTGATATTAAATGAAACTAACAACAAAAATACAACAATAATGGAGCAATAAATCAAACAATAAAGTACTTAACTCCACAACAAGATTCATAGCTTCATCTTGTTACCTTTGATGGTGAAACAATGAAGTCAATTCTTACTCAAAGAGAAGAGAGATCAAAGCTAGGGTTTCCACAACCACTGCTAGAATTATCGTTGTCACCAACGGCTAATGTCGTGGCTGAACCGTCGGTGAAAACTATTAGGGACGGCAAGCGCCGTGGAAAAAGGCCGTCACTAATGTGAGCGTCTCAGATAAGTTGAGACGATCGACCTCTACCGTCACAAGTAATCATCCGCGACATCCGCGCGCGCTGTCACTAATTTAAACACATCAGTGACAGCCCTCGGCGGCTGTCGCTGATTTAAACACATCAGCCACGGCTGTGAGCCGTCGGTGATATTATTAGCATCTGTGATATTTGGTGCTGCCCAAGCTATCAGCTATTTATGATACGCTTTTAGCCACGGCATAGTGACGGGCGATCGTGGGTAAGCCATGGCTGAAGTTATATCCTATAACTGAAAAAAATTAAAATTTTGAAAATTCTTGTATATACAATGATATCATCAATCACATATTACAACTATACATTTTCAATCACAGATTACAACCATAAAACCTCATACACATACATTTTCAACCAACCATACAAGTTTTACTTAATTATCATCAATCTAAGCCACAAACCGGAGGCAAACAAGTAACAAAATATCATATATATATATATATAACTATGAGCCTCAAACCGGAGGCAAGCAAGTATCAAAATATGAAATATAAAGTATAAATATCTATCAAGTACCTAAGCCTCAAACGAAGGCTAACAAGTATCAAAATATAATCAAAATATAATAAACCAAAATCTCACGGCTGCGGTGGAGGCGGTGGAGTCGACAACGACTAGGTCGGCAGCATCAACTGGGTCGAGGAGGACGATGGCTGCGACATCATCGGTAGAAGGCCCGAGTAAGATGCAATCTGAGTGAGGAGGGCCTGGATGTTTTGCTTCATCTGTCTCAACTCATCATTCGTGCATCTCTGCTCCTCCATCGCCTATCTCTGCTCCTCTTTTGTCGCTCTCTACTGTGTTAGCTTGGACTCCAAGGCCACTATCCGGCTCTGGTCATGCGTCCACGATTTCGATGGCCTCTCACCCACAGCGAGAGGGGTTGGTGCCCCAAGTAGCCCTAACACGGCGCTTGCATGGACACTGTCTACAAAGCCATTAACACGGCCATGCTCCCAACCACCTGCGGCCTCGACCCATGCACCTGCGTCAAACTCCTCCGGTGTGCCTCTACGCTCGATCACGGTCCTTGTGTTGGTGTCCTACACGTATTTATATTTTAAATAATACATATATATAAACTATAAATAAAAATTTTGTAAATCAAATAGACATAAATAATTACCATGATGATCTAGGCCCTGCTATCGACGTAGTCCACCGCTCCTTGTCTTCGATGGTGAGTGCGCTCAAACATCTGCATCAGCGAGGGGCGTTGGACGGTGCCATCCTCCGCAACTCGCGTCTTACACTAGAAAACAAACACATTAGTATCATTATACATAATATATAATATTTTAATCAAAAGTAAGGAAATTATGCATACCATACGACGCTCATGCACCGCAAAAGACACGGAGCCACCAGTGTGGCACACCCCCGAGCCGTCACCCCGGACATGCGGTTTCTCAATGTTGTCTGGGAGACCTCCTACACTCAGGCGTGTCCTATCGCTAAACAAGCTAGTTCTACACAGGTCCAGAAATCCACTCAGGGGTGTGTCCCCGAGTTTGCCCAATCTGTGTGGCCCCCTACTGTCTCATCACGGTCTTACAGGCCTACTGAAGCAGCCCGTTGTAGTGAGCACGAGCAACGCGCTCCTACGCACTCTCCACAAAAGGAGTTTGGTCCTCTGACCATGTTTAAGGAGCCTGCAAAAAAATAAATTTATTATTACCGATCGATATTTAACATTAATATTAATTTAATAAATATACTTACCGAGAACTCTTGCCATAGTAAATCCATATGCTCATGGGGCACGTGAGACCATGTAGGCCATGCCCCGTGCATAAACATTCGGATCGTCCCCGCTAACGTGTGTGGGACGTCCTCCTACTCAAATATGCACCAAATATAGTATAATTTTATATTATGATATATTGAATTATAAATAAATTATAAGGAATAATTAATGCATCTACTTACCTTCTACCATACAAGTTTTACTTAATTTTCAAATGTTTCAATGAACTTTTCAATCTCTAGACAATTTAGTAAAACATACGAGTAGGCCAAATGGTACTCTTCGTTGTTTAAGAATCGAGACGGACGAGAACTCAAAGTACGACCAGGGTAACAAAAGTTATTTAAACAACCATCTGATGGTCGATATCCCCCGTCTGATGGTCAAGCTCCCCCGTCGTCGTTCCGTGGAAGATGATTAAGTCTTGTCTTGATGGTTGATTCAAAATAGAATGAGCACAATGTTGAAATTTCTAAAATTATATATGCTTCTGATATGGAACCTTTACTACTGTTGTGTTCTTTACTTTTATCTTCAAACGATTCATGTATCTTTCAAATAAGTACATCCATCAATATTAAACGGGGCCACCAACTCGTGCCTCGTATGCCAAGTGTATCGGTAGATGCTCCATCGAGTCAAAAAATGCAGGAGGGAAAAACTGCCCAGCTTGCATATGATTTCAACAATATTATTTTCAAGTGCTGACATATCTTCGACTCCAAGGACATTTGCACAAATATTTTTGAAAAACATACATAATTCTATCAATGGACCCCAAATCTTATCATGTAGATGATCTCGAAATGCGACCAGAACCAATCTCTACATGAATACATGACAATCGTGACTCTTCATCCCCGATATTTTTCCTTCATCGATGTCCACACATCGAGATAATTTTGAGGCATATCCATCGGCTAATCTGAGTTCTTTGATCCGTTGATACACATCTTTCATCTATTGTTTATTTAGCACATACGGTGCCTTTGGCTTATGAAGTCGTCTGTTGACCTCTTTTAACTCTAACTCAGGCCTCTTACAAAGTATTTTCACATCATGTCGGGCCTTCTCATTATCTTTAGTTTTGCCGAAAATATCCATCACAATGTTAAAAATATTATCAAACATATTTTTTCAATGTGCATGACGTCTAAATTATGTCGAATCAGTAACGAACTCCAATACGGCAATTTCCAGAAGATATTTTTTTTCACCCAGTTATGTGTTTGACAAAAGCTTGAAATTCTTACATTTTGACCAAAAGTAATCTCTAGAAGAAATTCAACACGTGCTAACATCTGTTCACTAGACAACATTGGTGGTGGCTCATCTCTTTCGACTCTTTGCTTGGTAAATTTGTCATAATTCCTTCGATACTGATGGTTAGACGGTAGGAACCGACGATGACAATCAAAGAAGGAAATTTTTTGACCGTCCTCAAGACTGAAGGCATTTGAGTGTTCTATGCAATACGGACAAGAGCGTCGCCCATGCATGCTCCAACTAGACAACATACCGTAGGTCGGGAAATCATTGATTGTCCACAATATAGCAACTCGTAAAGTGAATTTTTGCTTGCGTTGATAATCATAAGTGATAACTCACTCAACCCACAATGTTTTCTGGTTCATCAATTAGGGGTCGAAGAAACACGTCAATTTCTTTCCGAGGACCCCTAGGACCCGAAATAATCATTGAATGATAGATAAATTCATCTTTCATACACATTGAGGGCGGCAAATTATAAACTGTTAGCATCACTGGCCATACTGAATATGGAGTTGCTGAATTACCAAACAAATTAAAACCATCCTTATTCGGCAATTCAATCTGTATTGCAGGTTGTTCTTCAATGACTTCAACTGTCGTAGTATCTGGTAGCTGTACTGTCTCAGTCATTGACTCAACATTGTCATTTAAATGGAATTATCCCCCAAGACTATCCAAAATCATTGTTCTATAAAGATTATGTGGATTGGAAGAAAAAACAACCATAGTAGAAGATTCACCACGAGTTTGGACAACATGATTGCTCAACGTCCCGACTTGATGTCACTCCCCGTGATAATTCCATACAAAATATCTTGGCGTGAATCCTTCTGTATACAGATGCATTGTGACAGTTTCTCAATCCAAAAATCTTATGTTCAAAATTTAAGAAGTAAGTTACGCCTACTTGAAATTCGTCCATTATAGCTCCACGATGAATTCGCCGGTACATCCAACTTCGATCGTCCGACATGTTCTGTCAAAAAGCTGGGAATATCTTTAGGTAATGTCTTTAGGTGTGATGGTCCTATTCCATTCGGATTTATGTTATTTATATTGCACTTAATATTTCTTTCAGTCATTAACTTCATTCTAAATTTCAGCAACATCTCCCTACAGTTCTCCGAATACACATATCAACTAAGCACGTATCGGAGAACAAGGGAGATACAAGCCAAAATTTAAAAATGAATAATGACTAAAAAAATAAACTAAGTGCGATATAAATAACCATGTTCCCAAATTGTCCAATTAGGGAAAATTCAAGGGTTGTACGTCATATAAAAGATCATTTACTTCGTTTACACGAACATACAACCCCCGAACGAATTTAAGGTTTTGCAAAATTAAAACTTGACTAGTCGATGCATACGTGAAATGTCTCAACTCATCTTGATTATTTTCTAAATTTGTGGATGCCGGTCTGAGTACACAGTAGATGACTCCGCGCGAGTCCAAAGTGGACAATTCCGACGCGAGTCCATCCATTATGGACGATTCCGGTGCGAGCCCATCGTGGATGATTTGGCCGCGAGTCCAAAGTCGATGATTCCGACGTGCGCGAGTCCAAAGTGGACGATTTTAAAATTGTAATTACACCCAACTAAAATTTAACCTAACATTTATTCTACCCTTGATTAACTAACCCAAAATTTAATATAATAGTAAAAAAAAACTTAATTAATCTACAATTAACAAATAATTAATATAAAATTAATCTATTATTTAACATATAATAAATCTACAACACATATAAATTAATCTATTAAAAAATTAAACCTAATTAGATTAGGGGTTAAACTCCTAATCAAACAGTAGCCAGTAGCTACTGCCGACTACTGTTCATCCAATTGGGGTCGAGGGATTCAGCCCCAAATTCGGCATCGGTGTCTACACGCCGGCACTGTTGGCCAGTGTCGGCATCGGTGGCAACTCAAAAGGGGGCCGAGCCGAGGCGACGGGGGCTGGAGAAAAATACTTCACTGAGAAGGAAGGGGCGATGGTCGGCGGTGGATCAGAACACGGGCGGCGACGAGCGGCGACGAAGAGTGGCAACGACAACACCAGCGGGGAGAGAAGAAGAGAAGCTGAAGAGGAAGGGTCGGGCGCGAATGCAAATAACAGGTTTATCACTGACTGCCCGAGAGCCATCGGTAAACCGTGGATGCCTACAAATTATATCACTGATGGCCGCTGAGGCCCACATTATTTCGTCGGTGAAGGGTTTTTTACTTTCGCGCCGCGTTCACACCAATAATTAATAGGCAACGGCCGATGCTAGCCATGGCTAATGACATATTTTATATCATCGACGGCTCGGTGCCCCCACTAAATCTTCGCTATAAAGTTATTTCATTTTGCACCTCGTGCGCGCCATCAACTATGAGCAACGGCCTTAGGCGGCCGTATGTGAGCCATGGCTGGTTTGGTTACATCAGCCACGGCCGCTGCGGCCGTTAGAAAGCCGTGAATAGTTCTGATGGCCTAGACAACCATTGGTGAACCACATATTTGATAGACAATATTCTAGTAGTAAACAATTTGGCTCAATGAGGCTTGTGATTGATCAATGGATGTCTCAAGAATAGTAGAAGTGATCAAGATGGTGAAAGGAAGGCTGGCACTTCAATATATATAGAGCCATGAAGTGGGCTCGTGTGAAACACCACACAATAGCTCGAAAAAGAGCCATTATCGACCGTCGATCGATCGGTCGGTCGACCGAATCATTGACTGGACGCCGACTGAACGTCCACTGTGGGTTTTTGCCTCTTGTCGGTCGCTTGTCGATCGCTAGTCAGTCGATCAACCATTCGACCAGAACTGTTATAAGAGCACTTTCAAAAAGGTCTAGTCTTCCCTAAGTCTTATATAACATTTCTTAACATTAAGTTATATAAGGATTATCCTCATTTGGATTCAATAAAAATATCTAGAAAATCAAAATTCTTAGGAATCAAAATCTAACTTTTGGGGTCTACAAATTTACGAAAACCGAAAATTCTATAATCTCCCGGGTCAAATATGGATAGGTTAAAAGCTTCAAAGAAATCCTTAAAAATGGGTCGCTAACTAGTTTCTACCTAAAGAACAATTATCGGGACTTTTGGTGCCAAGAAAATGTATAGGTTATATAGCCCTCCACGGAGCTCCTTAGACTTATGTTCGTGAAATGGCCTACACTAAAGAAGGAGGGGGGGGGGGGAATGGTGTGTTCGCTAAACTTTAGCCTAAATATTTAGGGAAGAGCTTGGCTTTACCCCCCGAGAGCAACTACTTCCAGCCTTAAAGCCCTTACTCGACCCCTCAAGCGATCCTACCTCATGCTTTTCGTCGATCTCGGCTTGACCCTCCGAGCGCAGTCCTCGGCCATCGAGCTGCTACTTCTGGCCTCATAACCC
The DNA here is from genome assembly GCA_034359265.1 of Canna indica. NCBI lineage: Eukaryota > Viridiplantae > Streptophyta > Magnoliopsida > Zingiberales > Cannaceae > Canna > Canna indica. The sequence goes on along the minus strand of CP136890.1, from coordinate 65,121,985 downwards.
TTACTCGACCTCTCGCACTGTCCTATCTCACGCTCCTCGATGAGATTGACTTGATCCCCCGATCCGAGTGCGGTACTCGGCCCTAGAGCCACTACTTTCGGCCTCAGAGCCCTTACACGACCAAGACTTGGTTTTCACCAGCCTGGCTCGTCGGCCACTACGCCATTACTTCCGGCCTCAGAGCCCTTACATGACGAGGACTTAGTTTTCACCAGCCTGGCTCGTTAGTCACTGCGTCATTGCTTTTGGCCTCAGAGCCCTTACATGATTAGGACTCGGTTTTCACCAGCCTAGCTCACCAGCCATCGGCCTCAAAGTCCTTACACTATTAGGACTCGATTTTTACCAGTCTGACTCATTGGCCACCCCTTGCGCTTCTTGTCTTAGAGCCCTCACCCGACCTCTTGTGCGGTCCTGTGTTTTGGCGAGCTCAGCTTGACCCCCTGAACATGGTCCTAGGTCCTAAAACCACTACTCCCTGTCTCAGAGCCCTTACTCGACCTTATCACTACTACTCAACCTCAAAGGTAATCTCAGAATCCATTACATGAGGCTTGACCTCAAGCAAACACCCCACTTCAAGAAAACTAATCACAACTAGGACAAGGGGACATCCCCTCATCCCAACAAGGGGACTATCCTAGATATTTAATTTTATTATTTTACTTTAGATCGAGGTCAAGCCGAGTCGACTCATGGTTCGGTGCGAGATGCGAACTCGGGTAAGTAAGTATATGAGTTATATAATTTTGCTTATGTAGATTAATTTATTTAATCTTTTTATGTTGCGTATGCATAAGTGTTTAATTATGTGGAATGTGGATGTGGATGTGCATTGTGTTTATATTATTTATGGATGATTTTGTAGAGAATAGAATTAAATAAGTTAATTTAAGTTAGCGGGTTTGGGTTCAAGTTCGGCTTGAGGTGAATGCGGGTTGGAAAAAGATTTTAGAGGGGTTAGGGTTGATGAGGGAGTATAAAATCCCCTCCCCTTGGCTTGTGGCTCCCTATTTGGAGCCACCCAAGCAAGAGGAGAAAGGGCAGCTGCCAGCAAGAGGAACCAGCTAACCAGCTAGCCTCCCCTTCCTCTCTCTCTCGCAAGAAGGTGAGCCGCCGCCCCCTCTCTTCCCCTTCTTGAGTCGAGCCGCCATATTTTGAAGCTAGATTCGAGGGCCGTCATCCGAGATTTCTCCTTCATTCATCCTTCCTATTTAGGTGAGTGGTTTTACCCTCCTTCTCCGGGTTTCTCCGTCTTCTTGAGCCGTTCTTGAAAACAAAGTGTTCTTGTTGGATTTTACTGTTGGTTTTTGAGTTATCGTCATTTCTTGTGATTGCCATGCGAGAGGATACCCGAACCATTCCCCTATGGGGCTCGGCAGTCCTAACAGAATTCTACGGGTGCTCGGCCAAGGGTGAAGCAAGGGTGCCCTCAAGGTGTTCGATAAAATGCTCAAGTGAGAGATCTTGGTTATTTTGTAGTTTATATCTTGATTTGTTCATTTAAATGAGTTCTTATATGATCAAGCATGCTTTGTATGTAATCTGTGATTTTTGGAAATATCATGTTCTTTAAAAAATATGGATGTTGATATTGATGCCAAGAAGGTTCTTGAAGAAAGTTTCTTAATCATTATGCTTGATTCTTGTTTATAGTACTTGTTGATGCTTGTTAGCCTTGTTGTTAAGCATGGGAATTGAGAAACTTGTCTCAAGATTTATATTCTGTTTAAATGATAATTAAGGGCTTAATTTCTGGAAATTTCGGATTTATTTTTAGGCTATGCTGAAATTTGATGTTGCTGAAATTGCATGTTGAAATGATGAATCTGTGTTGTTTTTAATTTGCTTGTTGTGATGTGTGTATTTGTCTGAACATAGTCATGTAACCTATTGTTTCGACCAGAAAATATAGTTTGGAAATATAGGACATACTCTGGAGACAAGATTCGGATTAGATACATGTGTTTCGGGCAGAACAGTAAGCTAAAACAAAACCCTAATTGTGGTGAACTAAATTTTAATTGCATAATTGAAATTGGGTAAAAGGGTTAGCATAATCTGTTATGAACCAACATGCGAAGTTTATGCATGAAATAAAACCACACAGGTTCATGACATTACAGGTCTAGTAGTTGGGATCGGGTATTGGAGTGTTGAGACAATTTCCAATAGGGTCACCCATGAGACACTGTAGGAAAGACTTGACTTAGGTCATTGTGCGCCATATCTTTATAATGGCGGAGAGGCTCACCGAGGAGCCGTATTGCGGGCTAGGCCCGGGAGGTTGGATGGCTAATACCCAACCTACAGAACAAGTTCGGAGGGTTGTTCCCGATTATTCTGGTTGGCCTCGTGGGGTAAGTTCGGAGGGCCTACCCGATTATCCCCGAGGTGGTTGTACGGAATAAGTTCGGAGGGCCTTTCCCGATTATTCCTGTGATATCCTTAGGGAGTAAGCTCAGAGGGCCTATCCGATTACTCATGTGATATCTTAAATGGGCAAGTTTGGATGCACGAATTCTGATTGTCCCTACGCGTCTCGTGGAGCAAGTTCGGAGGGTCTTTCCCCATTGCTCCCGAGTTTCTTTATACTAGGATAGGTTCTGAGGTCCTTCCCGATTATCCTAGTATATGTTGTTGCCTTAGGGTATGGTAGGCTTAGGCCTGTTGTTCTTCACCATCTGGGTGTTGGTTGCCTTCGGGCAGGTGGTGGCCGGTTTGCCTGATAGCTGCACACTCCCTTGTGACCTTTTCCTGCTTGAGTCAAGAGTGTTAGCTTATGCATCTTATCTGTGATGTTTGTTTTTGTGAGGGTTGGTAGAACCTCTCACTGAGTTCTTTGAACTCACCCGTTGTCATTGTTTTGTTTTGCAGAGCCTGACCGGTGAGTTGGACTGGAGCACTTGGCGCAGCTAGAGGGCAGATGAGCCACATGATCTCATAGTAGTCCTAGTTATGGGCCGTAGTCGAGTCTGTAGTAGTTTTTTCATGCACTTTTGTTTTGGTATTTGGAGTTGTAGTCCCGTGGGGACATTCATGTTTTATTCAGACTTCGATTTGTTAAAGAACTTTGATATTTTGAAATAAAAATCTGTTTTGGTTCTTTTATTTAATAAAAACCGTTGTTTATTCCGCTATCTTTTATGAGTTGGCATGTGCATGGGTTATGCTGCGGGGTATAGGCACGTATACCCTGGCCGATCATGTGACCCTGAACTTGGGGCGTGAAAATGTTGTATCAGAGCATGTGGTTCGGTCTTACTACGACCTAGAGTTGTCACCCTATAGGGCATTGCTAGTGTGTCAGTATACGGTAGGGGTATGTTATGTGATCAATGGGCTAAGTCTGCACCTCAGTGCGACTTGTGGTTTACTTACTTAGCGATTTAGGGTGAATTTAATTGTTTAGATTTTGATATTTTCTTTCTGGTGATTCCAGATCGATGGAGGCTTTTGATGCCACAAGGAGCGATAGTGACAGCAACTCTACTGAGCACTGAGGCCGAGGCGAGGCCGGGGTCGGTGTCTTGGGAGACCACTGCAGGCCCGAGAGGATGTGGGACAGGATCCCATTGTTGTTCAGTTGTAGGCCCGAGTGACTGAGCTGACTGAGGTGCTCCGTAGGGAGTAGGAGCTGAGGTAGCAGCCACAAGCAGTACCGACAATACCCGCAGCACCAAAGGTGGTCCAGCCAGTTGCACCGGTGGTCAAAGCCCCTAGAGCACCTCCGTATGCTGATTTTGTTGCATTCAGGCCATCGGAGTATACAGGGGCAGATCAGCAGTTGGAGGTCACCAGTTTCCTGGGAGATTGCTATGAGTTTTACAGGGAGCTTGGTTGTTCTTTGGAGACGACCGCTCGACTGATCGGGCTACAACTGAGAGGTCCAACCAAGGATTGGCTTTACACCTGGAGGGACCGCAGAGCAGTAGATGCAACTCCCCCTACCTAGGAAGAGTTTTGAGCTGTTATGGTGGAGAAGTACCTGCCGATGAGCGTCTGGGACAGGCGAGCAAAAGAGTTCGAGCTACTGCGTCAGACGGGCAGTATGTCGATAACAGATTATGAGATGGAGTTCACTCGGCTCTCGAAGTACCATCCCACCTTGATAGCCACAGAGACAGTCTGGGTCAAGAGGTTTGTTGAGTGATTGAGGCGACAGATTGCTAGACTGATCCATTATATCGAGGACACTTCCTTTAATCGGGTTGTAGATGAGGTGGTCTGAAAGGAGGCGCTGGTACCGATAGACAGTCATGATGGTCCCCAGAAGAAAAAGTTTTGGCCCTAGCCTTCGGGGGGTCGGCCAGCTCACTCAGAGGGGAATTTCAGGACAACAAATCCACTACAGGGCGGAGGTCATAACAATTCCAAAGGCCACATGGGTTCAGGACTAGGGGCATCATCTGGAGGTTCACAACGGATATCTAGGTCACAGTAGTGTAACCAATGTCACAGGAGGCACTGGGGGGTTTTGCTGGGGACGTTCAGAGGTATGTTTCAGTTGTGGGCAGACTGGGCATTATAAAATGGATTGTCCTAGCAAGGGCAGTCAGCAGCCTGATCAGACCAGAGGAAAGGCACTGATGTCAGTGGGTTTCGTAGCTCAGAGGGGTCAGACTCAGGGAGGAGGCTAGCGAGCTGGTGGTTCGAAGAGGTCCGCTACAAGTGTATTTGCTATGAACCAAGAGGGCGCTGAGGCATCCATGGTAGTGGTGACAGGTAATATTATCGTTGAGTCTGCCATTGCATATGTTTTGTTTGATCCATGAGCTACACACTCTTTTGTATCTGCTTTGTTTGCTGCTAAGTTGTTAGAGATATCTTTTGTGCTTGAATTGCCCCTCGTGGTGTCTACGCCTACGGGCGTTTCTGTGATGGCAGAGACAGTCTTTCGTGGATGTGATGTTGTTATTTGCGAGCATGTGTTGATAGCCGACTTGACACTCCTGCCGATGTTGGAGCTTGATGTAATTTTGGGCATTGATTGGTTGGTGCATCATTTCGCCTCAGTGGATTGCAGGGCTAAGAACGTGACCTTCAGTAAGCCCGGATTGCCCCAGTTTACCTTCCAGGGTGAGGGAAGGGGAGAACCGTTGACGGCGATTTCAGCTCTTAAGGCTCGGAAGCTACTTCTGGGCGGTTGCCAGACTTTCTTGGCCTTTGTGTCTGTGGCAGAGGAAGGCGGAAGTGCGGCTAGGGACATCGGGGGAACGCCCGTGGTGTGCGTGTTCTCTGATGTGTTTTCGGAGAAGTTGCCAGGATTGCCTCCAGAGAGGGAAATCAAATTCTGTATTGATTTACAGCCAGGGGTGAAGCCGATCTCCATTCCACTGCACCGGATGGCACCAGCTGAGTTGAGGGAGTTGAAGTCCTAGTTGCAGGACCTGCTTGAGTTGGGTTTCATTCGCCCAAGTGTTTCTCCTTGGGGTGCTCCAGTGCTCTTTTTGAAAAAGAAAGATGGGTTCATGTGGATATGCATTGGTTACCAGCAGCTTAATAAGGTAACGGTGAAGAATCGATACCCGCTGCCCAGGATTGATGATTTGTTTGATCAGCCTCAGGGAGCTCAGTGATTTTCTAAGATAGACCTGCGGTTAGGGTATCATCAGTTGAGGATCCGGGACAGTGACGTCCCTAAGACTGCTTTCAGGTTGAGGTATGGGCACTTTGAGTTCATGGTGACGTCCTTCGGGCTGACTAATGCACCTGCAGCATTTATGGACCTGATGATCCGGGTGTTCAGGGAATAATTGGATAAATTTTTAATTGTGTTCATTGATGATATCTTGATTTATTCCAGGAGCAGGGAGGAGCATGCTGAGCACTTGCAGATGGTTCTAGAGACTCTCCGGGAGAACCGCTTGTATGCTAAGTTCTCCAAGTGTGAGTTCTGGCTGGAGTGTGTGGGGTTCCTTGGCCATGTGGTGTCCAGGTAAGGGATAAAGGTGGACCCCGCAAAGATAGAAGTAGTTCAGAACTGGAAGAGGCCGACTAATGTCACTGAGATCCGTAGTTTCCTGGGGTTGGCATGTTATTATCGAAAGTTTATGGAGAACTTCTCCTGGATTGCAGCGTCATTGACCCGCCTGACTCAGAAGAAGGTCAAGTTCGAATGGGGCAGTAAGTGCGAGGAGAGCTTTCTAAAGCTCAAGGACCGCTTGACGTTGGCGCCAGTTCTAGTAGTACCTTCGGGCTCGGGAGGGTTTGTTGTTTATTGTGATGCCTCTCGGGTCGGCTTGGATTGTGGGCTGATGCAGAATGGCAAGGTGATAGCTTATGCCTCTAGGCAGCTGAAGGTTCACGGGAAGAATTATCCGACTCATGATCTTGAGCTAGCAGCAGTGGTGTTTGCATTGAAGTTGTGGCGTCACTACCTTTATGGCAAGGCTTGTGAGATATACACTGATCATAAGAGCCTCTAGTATTTGCTCACCCAGAAGGAGTTGAACCTGAGGCAGAGAAGATGGCTTGAGCTTTTGAAGGATTATGACTGCACTATCATGTACCATCCAAGGAAGGCCAATGTGGTGGCTGATGCTTTGAACAGGAAGTCTATGGGCAATCTGGCGCATTTGGCGGTCAGGAAGAGGCCGTTGGCTCATGATTTGGCCCTATGTTTGCATGGCGGGGCAGTCTTATCAGTATCAAATTCTGGTGCGCTGGTGACTCACCTGAGGGTGCAATCCACGTTGGTTGACATGTTGCGGGCAGCGCAGGAGGAGGATGCTTTCTGTGCTATCACTAAGGATCTAGCCAGGAGAGGCGATGCCGATAATGGGTTCTATGTGGACTGGAGGGTGTTCTGAGATTTAAGAACCGGATAGTGGTGCTTGATATGGCCGAGATTCGCAGGCAAGTGTTGGAGATGGCTCATCTATCAATATATACTATGCATCCGGGAGCCACGAAGATGTACCGTGACCTAAGGCAGAATTATTGGTGGAAAGTCATGAAAAGAGAAGTGGCTGAGTTTGTGTCTAAGTGGCTGGTGTGTCAGCAGGTTAAGGTTGAGCATTTAAAGCCGACAGGGTTGCTCCAGATCCTAGAAGTACCAGAGTGGAAATGGAAGAAGATAACCATGGATTTTGTGATGGGGTTGCCAAAGTTTGGGAAGGACAATGATTCTATCTGGGTAGTGGTGGATCGCCTAACCAAGACGTCATATTTTATACCGGTCAGGATGACCTTTTCAGCTGAGCAGTATGCGAGATTATTCTTGGACCGGATCGTCACATATCATGGTGTTCCTGTGATGATCATCTCAGATAGGGGTACTCAGTTCACAGCTCATTTTTTGCAGTCGTTCCAGGAGGCTTTGGGCAGTCAGGTTCGGTTCAGTACGATATTTCACCCTCAGACAGATGGTCAGTCAGCGGACTATTCAAACGCTGGAGGATATGTTGAGAGCATGTGTCCTTGATTTAAAGGGCAGTTGGGAGAGGCACTTACCTCTGATTGAGTTTGCCTATAATAACAGCTATCACAGCAGCATCGGGATGGCCCCATTTGAGGCATTATATGGGCGGAAATGCATGTCGCCTGTAGGCTGGTTGGAGGCAGGAGATTCCCTCATGATGGGACCTGACCTGGTGGGGGAGGCAGTAGAAAAAGTGAAGCTAATCAGAGAGAGGTTGTTGGTAGCTCAGAGTCGCCAGAAGATGTATGCGGATGGAAAGGTTAGGGAGGTAGAGTTTGCTGAGGGGACATGGTATTTCTCAAGGTATCCCCTATGAAAGGGGTGGTGAGATTTGGTGAGAAAGGAAAGCTATGCCCTAGGTTCATTGGGTTATTTCCTATTCTCAGGCACAGGGGAGCTGTGGCCTATGAGTTGGCCTTACCTCCTAGTATGGACCAAGTACATACAGTGTTCCACGTGTCTATGCTGAAGAAGTATATTCGGGATGAGTCCCATGTGATTGAGCCTACCACAGTGGAGGTGGATTCAACGGCCTCCTATGAGGAGCGGCCAGTTGAGGTGCTAGACCGTCAAATTAGAAAGTTGAGATCCAAGGAGATCCCCTTGGTTAAGGTCTGATGGGAGCACCATTCCGGTTAGGAGGCCACCTGGGAGGTGGAGCAGGATATGAGGGAGCGTTATCCTTCATTGTTTGATGATTTGGTGAGTCCTTATTATTCTTTTATGAAATTAGAGGATGAATTTTATTTAAGGAGAGAGGATTGTAATATCCTATATATTTAATTTAATTATTTTCCTTTATGGTTGTAATTGCCAGCCAAACGGACTAGATCGAGGTCAAGCCGAATCGACTCATGGTCCGGTGCAAGTTGCGAACTCGGGTAAGTAATTATATGAGTTATGTAATTTTGCTTGTGTTGATTAATTTATTTAATCTTTTTATGTTGCATATGATAAGTGTTTAATTATGTGGAATGTGGATGTGGATGTGCATTGTGTTTATATTATTTATCGATGATTTTGTGGAGAATAGAATTAATTAAGTTAATTTAAGTTAGCGGGTTCGAGTTCGGCTTGAGGCGGATGCGGGTTCGATAAAGGGTTTAGAGGGATTAGAGTTGAGGACGGAGTATAAAACACCCTCCTCTTGGCTTGTGGATCCCTATTTGGAGCCACCCAAGCAAGAGGAGAAAGGGTAGCCGCCAGCCAGCTAGCCAGCCGCCCCTTCCTCTCTCTCTCGCAAGCTGCTGCCCCCAAGCCAGCCAGCCACCGAGCATCTCCTATCTCCATCTCTTCTTCCTCCCCTTTGGAGCTGAGCCGAGAGGAGCCAGTCGAAGCCAGCCTCTCTCCCTCTCTCCTCAAGCCGGCGGCTTGAGGTGAGCCACCGCCCCCTCTCTTCCCCTCTTGAGTCAAGTCGCCATCTTTTGAAGCCGGATTCGAGGGCCGTCATCCGAGATTTCTCCTTTATTCATCCTTCCTATTTAGGTAAGTGGTTTTATCCACCTTCTTCGGATTTCTCCGTCTTCTTAAGCCGTTCTTGAAAACAAAGTGTTCTTGTTGGATTTTACCATTGGTTTTCGAGTTCTCGTCATTTCTTGTGATTGCCATGCGAGAGGAGACCCGAACCATTCCCTATGGGGCTCGGCAGCCCTAGGAGAATCCTATGGGTGCTCGGCCAAGGGTGGAGCAAGGGTGCCCTCAAGGTGTTCGATAAAATGCTCAAGTGAGAGATCTTGGTTATTTTGTAGTTTATATCTTGATTTGTTCATTTAAATGAGTTCTTATATGATCAAACATGTTTTGTATGTAATTTGTGATTTTTGAAAAAAATCATGTTATTTGAAAAATATGGATCTTGATATTGATGCCAAGAAGGTTCTTGAAGAAAATTTCTTAATCATTATGCTTGATTCTTGTTTATAGTACATGTTGATGCTTGTTAGCCTTATTGTTAAGGATGGGAATTGAGAAACTTGTCTCAAGATTTATATTCTATTTAAATGGTAATTAAGGGCTTAATATCTGGAAATTTCGGATTTATTTTTAGGTTATGCTGAAATTTGATGTTGCTGAAATTGTATGCTGAAATGATGAATCCGTGTCATTTTTAATTTTCTTGCTGTGATGTGTGTATTTGTCTAAAAATAGTCATGTAACCTATCGTTTCGATCAGAAAATATAGTTTGGAAACATAGGATACACTCCGGAGACCAGATTCGGATTAGATACATCATTTTCGGGCAGAACAGTAAGCTAAAACAAAACCCTAATTGTGGTGAACTAAATTTTAATTGCATAATTAAAATTGGATAAAATGGTCAGCATAATCTGTTATGAACCAACATGAGAAGTTTATGCATGAAATAAAATCACACGGGTTCATGACATTATAGGTCTAGGAGTTGGGATCGGGTATTGGAGTGAAGGGACACTTTTCAATAGGATCACCCATTAGACACCATAGGAAAGACTTGACTTAGGTCATGGTGCTCCATATCTTTATGAATGACAGAGAGGCTCATCGAGGAGCCGAATTGCGGGTTAGGCCCGAGATGTTCGATGGCTAATTCTCAACCTGTAGAACAAGTTCATAGGGCCTTTCCCGATTGTTCTGGTTTGCCTCGTGGGATAAGTTCGGAGGGTCTACCCGATTATCCCCGAGGTGGTTGTAAGGAATAAGTTCGGAGGGTATTTCCTGATTATTCCTGTGATATCCTTAAGGAGTAAGCTCGGAGGGCCTACCTGATTACTCCTGTGATATCTTAAAGGAGCAAGTTCGGATGGGCGAATTCGGATTGTCCCTACATGTCTCGTGGAGCAAGTTCGGAGGTCCTTTTCCGATTGCTCCCGAGTTTTTTTATACTAGGATAAGTTCTGAGGGCCTTCCCGATTATCCTAGTATGTATTATTGCCTTAGGGCATGGTATGCTTAGGCCTTTTGTTCTTCACCGTCTGGGTGTTGGCTGCCCTCGGGCAAGTGGTGGCTAGATGGCCTAATAGCCGGTCACTCCCTTGTGACCTTTTCCTGCTTGGGTCAGAAGTGTTACCTTATGCATCTTATCTGTGATGTTTGTTTTTGTGAGGGTTGGTAGAACCGCTCACTGAGTTCATTGAACTCACCTGTTGTCGTTGTTTTTTTTTGCAGAGCCTGACAGTTGAGGTGGGCTAGAGCACTTGGCCCAGTTGGAGGGTAGAGGAACCATATGATCTCATAGCAGTCCTAGTTAGGGGTCGTAGTCTAGTATGTAGTAGTTTGTCATGCACTTTTGTTTTGATATTTAGAGTTGTAGTTCCATGGGGACATTCATGTTTTATTAAGACTTTTATTTGTTAAAGAAATGTTGTTCTTCGATTTATTTATTTTCACACTTGAATATTTAGTAAAAACTTTGATGTTTTGAACTAAAAATCTGTTTTGGTTCTTTTATTTAATAAAAGATGTTGTTTATTTCGCTATCTTTTATGAGTTGGCATGTGCATGGTTAGGCTCCGAGGTATAGGCACGTATACCATGGCTAGTCACGTGACCCTGAACTTGGGGCGTGACAACAACTAACTCAGCGACAATAATATTCAAGTGCTCAACCTGGTGAACTTTCGCCCTCTTGACCTTAGCCAACTCGATCTTCAACAACTCAATCTCCCGAGCCCGAGCTTCAAACTCCTCTAACATAGACTCCCTCAGCTTGCCTATTAGGCCCGACAGCTGAACCCACATGTCTAACTTATCTAGTGAATCCATGTGGCTCCTCGGATGGGAAGGACCACCTATATAAGGGATCATGGCCAATTGCTGATGTCGGAAAACCGCCCGCAACTGCCGCACCTGGTGCTGAGGCTTCGTCCCCCACCAAAGTTGTACCTTTGTGGGAAAATAGACCCTCACTGATGCTTGGACTTCCAGCTTGCTACATTAACTTTAAAAGTTAAACAAAGGGCGTTGTACTGGAAAGGCTAGGCAACACAACCATCCCCGAAGGTCGAGGACCCGAAGCCCTGACGTCCTGAAATTCCAAGTCTCCCAATAATAGAGACTCTGGAGTTGGCAACGACAGCAGTTGGCTTGGCCCCGAAGAAGAATCATCCACCAGCAAATCTTTCACTCTGCCAGCCGCATGAGCGTTCCCCCTCCCACTAAAAAGACAGGCGCGAAAAAATGTCTCTTCCAGCATGGATGACATTCTGCTTGCACCAAGAAAAGGCCCTCATTAAACATACCAAAGTAGTTAAAACTACCTTGAGAACGCCCTTAAACACCAACCTATATAGGCCGAAATTGGTGGCCCCTCGAGGTCCCGCTTTAACATTTCTTTACAGGAGAATGGCTCAAAAGGACAACACCTACTCAGGAAATCTATAATACTTCTCTCCATGGCAGAAAGGGGTCCTTCCTCTACGTGCATGATAGATATGGGCTCCTCTGTCCAGGACACAGGAAACATATCCTTTCGGGAGTCAGGGTCTAAGTAAAACAGACACAGAAGTGGCTTCGACTTCACCTTGAAGAAGCACTCTTCGAAGTTCTTGTGAGAACTCCTAAACGAATTGAAGAGCTTCTTCCCCGAAACACTACTGAGAGACACCATGTCACACCCCAACTGAGGGTAGTGTGACCGGCCAATGCCCACATCCTGCCCTATAGCCTACTGTCTATACTGACATCAAGAAACCAAAACATATCGACTGAAAGAAACTTAACATACTTTATAAAAAGTTTGTAAGTCACAATGTATAAGTTTTTCAAAACAAGAAGAAACATCAACGTCAAATCCAAATGGTCAAATATCAAGTTTTACAATTCTTTTCAATTACAACCGTCAGTACAAAAATAAAACCAACATAACGAGGACTAGTCTAACACTCATGGACGCCGCTACGAGATATAGCACCACCTCTGCCCTCCAACTGCACCATGTCGACACCAAGCTACTAATGCTCTGCAAAAATAGAAATATACTGTGACTCCACTTGCGACTCAGTGAGTGGCTCAATTGAACCTCCACTTAAGCCTCAGTCATGCATATGTATATATTACAAGGAGGTAAGGTGTGTTTCAAATGCAACTACCGACCCTCAACGGATCCATGAGTATCCATTGTACATGATAACCTGCCACCTTGGCTTGTCACGCCTCTGGCATCCGGCCCTTGGGCATACTCATAGCAATATATATATATCCCGGCTACAGTCGTCCCTACCATATCAGGTAGTATCATACTGTCCATCGACCACATCATCTCAAGAGGCAAGCAAATAATCCCGGACCGTCGACTAGGATGGCCACTAGTCTCCGGAGACCGTCCAGGGTAAGGATAGCTAGTCCCACCCAACTGGGGTCTGGCAACTAGCAGGCCCGTTGGCGCACCTCTAGACCCAACTGGACGAGCTGAGCATTGGTCATTCCTGACCTCCTCGCTCCTCGGCGGACCATCTCAAGCACATTACACATTCAATATCCTAGGGTTTCCATATATATATACCTCAGGCCTTTTGCCCGTATCTAGCCATGTCCGGCTATCGGGTCAACAATTCATGCTGCCCCTTTTAGTATATGTGCACCTACAATCTCTAAGTTTTCAAAAATATACAAGCAGTCATAGAAGTATTATCGTCTCATATCTAAGTTTCCATAAATGTGCTATGAACATCTAGTGGCATCTTACATGTTAACTAGCCTTCTACACTGTCTTAGGTGAGAATTTCCATGAGTCAACCTTGGAATACCATCCAAGAACATTTAGGGCAGCATACATAATTTAAAGAAAAATGCTCAAATATTACATCATTCATCATATATAACCATAATGCACATACCTGACAATTCATTCATCAATGGTTGAGTCGCACGGCTGCCATATGAGGGGGGGAGGGGGATTTATCCCCTCAACCATATTTCCAAAGATGGTTTCAAGGCTCACTTAAGTCATACTCGGAACTCGACTAAACCCAAACTCGACTTGGGTTCCGACCCAACCCATAACATGACTTGAGTTAACTTAATTTAAGGTATGATTTTATAAAAGGAAAGTTAATTATCCAAATAGACTTCATGATTCATTAGCCGAGTCAAACCTTTTCACTCGAGGCGATCCTGAGGCTCGACTCGACTACCCACAGGTCCGACGCGCTGAACCAAAATAGATTTTTATATTAGGAAACTTTTTCTGGGTCTTACAACCTTCCCCCCTTAAGGAAAATTCGTCCTCGAATTTACTTGTATAACAAGGACTTATCGGCTCCTCGAACAAGGAAGGGTAGCGCTCTCTCATGTCTTGCTCTACCTTCCATGTGGCCTCTTGCCAGGAATGGTGCTCCCATCTAACCTTTACTAGGGGAATTTCTTTGGACCTTAGCTTTCTGATTTGGCGGTCAAGAATCTCTACCGGTCTTTCCTCGAATGAGATGGCCGAATCTACCTCGATAGAAGAGGGCTCGATCATATGCGAATCATCTTTTACATACTTCCGCAACATGGATACATGGAAGACCGGGTGCACTTTTCTCAGGCTAGGAGGCAATGCCAGCTCATAGGCCACTTCACCCCTCCGCTTGAGAACGGGAAAAGGCCCAATGTATCTAGGGCTCAGCTTCCCCTTCTTCCCAAACCGGACATCCTTTCATAGGAGAGACCTTCAGGAATACTAAGTCACCCTCTGCAAATACCAATTACATGGTCATTCTGTCGGTATACATTTTCTGTCGACCCTGAGCCGCCAGCAATCTTTCTTTAATGACCTCCTCAACCAGATCGGGGCCCACCATGATTGATTCTCCTGCCTCAAGCTAGCCCATTGGGGACCTGCACCGCCGCCCATACAAGGCCTCAAAAGGAGCCTTGCCAATGCTACTGTGATAGTTATTGTTATAAGCGAATTTGATCAACGCTAGGTGCCTCTCCTAGCCATCTGCCATATCCAGGACGCATGCTCTCAGCATGTCCTCCAAAGTTTGGATGGTCCTCGCTGACAGTCTGTCACTCTGCGAATGGAAAGCTATGCTGAAACGCACCTGAGTACCCAAGGCTTCCTGGAAGGACTGCCAAAACCGGGCTATGAACTCGGTACCGCGGTCGGATATAATCATCACCGGGGTTCCATGATAGGCCACAATCCTATCCAAAAATAGTCGGATATACTGCTCCGCAGAGAAGGTAGTCTTCACTGGTATGAAGTGCGCGGTCTTGGTTAACCGATTCACCACCACCCAAATGGAATCAAAACCGTCTTTTGACTTAGGCAATCCAGTCACTAGATCCATGGTGATTTTCTCCCACTTCCACTCGGGCACTTCGAGGTTTTGCAGGAGCCCCGCAGGCTTAAGGGGTTCGGCCTTCACCTGCTGACAGACTAGACATTTGGAAATAAATTCTGTCACCTCTCTTCTCATGCCTTTCCACCAATAATGCTACCTTAAGTCCCGGTACATCTTGGTGGACCCTGGATGCATCGTGTAAGTGGAACGATGACCCAGTTCCAGGACTTGCCTGCACACCTCAGCCATGTCTAGTACTACTATCCGGTCTCTGAACCTCAGTACACCTTCTAAGTCCAATCTGAAACCGTTCTCTGCATCACCTCTTTGTACCCAAGTCCTTGGTCAGTGCACAAAAGACATCTTCCCCCTGCGCGGCACGCAGCATGTCCACCAGTGTGGACTGTACCCGTAGGTGGGCCATCATGGCTCCTGAAGCTGACACTGATAAGGTTGCACCACCATCTAGGCATAAAGCCAACTCTCGAGCTAGAGGCCTCTGCTTATTTTCCAAATAGGCCAAACTGCCCATGGATTTTCTGCTCAGCGCATCTGCTACCACATTTGCTTTCCCCGGATGATAGACAAAGGTGAAATCATAGTCCTTTAGGAGCTCCAGCCACCTCCTCTGCCTGAGGTCTAGCTCCTTTTGGGTAAGCAAGTACTGGAGACTCTTGTGATCTGTGTAGATTTCGCAAGTCTCCCCGTACAAGTAGTGCCTCCAAAGCTTCAGTGCAAAGGCCACTGCTGCTAATTCTAGGTCATGCGTCGGATAGTTCTTCTCATGAACTTTCAACTGGCGAGACGCATAAGCAATCGCTCTGCCATACTGCATCAAGACGCCGCCCAGACCAACTCGAGAGGCATCATAGAAAACCACAAACCCTCCTGAGCCTGAAGGTACCGCCAACACAGGTGCAGATGTCAAACATGCATTGAGCTTTTGAAAGCTTGCCTTGCATTTGTCATCCCAAATGAATCTGACCTTCTTCTGGGTCAACCGAGATAGAGGGGCTGCAATTCTGGAGAAATGCTCCACAAACTTCCAGTAATAGCCAACCAACCCAAGAAAATTGCAAACCTTGGTCACACTAGTCGGCCACTTCCAGTTCTAAACCACTTCAATCTTGGCAGGATCTATCCTTATTCCTTCCTTGGATACTACATGGCCCAAGAACCCTACACTTTCCAACCAAAATTCACACTTGGAAAATTTGGCAAACAAGCGGTGCTCTCTGAGGGTTTCCAGGACCATTCTCAGGTGCTTAGAGTGCTCTTCCTCACTCTTGGAGTAAACCAGAATGTCGTCAATGAAGACGATCACAAAGTTGTCCAGGTAATCCTTAAATACTATGTTCATTAGGTCCATGAAGGCAGCAGGTGCATTGGTTAGGCCAAAGGACATCACTAGGAACTCATAGTGACCGTAGCGAGTCCTAAAGGCCGTCTTTGGCACATCGCAGTTTCGAATTCTCAACTGATGGTATCCGGACCTCATATCTATCTTTGAAAACCATTGAGCCCCCTACAGATGGTCAAACAGATCATCTATCCTCGACAGTGGGTAGCGATTCTTAATAGTCACCTTGTTCAGCTGCCTATAATCAATGCACATGCGCATCGACCCATCCATCTTCTTCACGAAGAGAACCGGTGCACCCCAGTGTGACACACTCGGCCGGATGAACCCCAGGTCTAGCATTTCCTGCAATTGCACCTTTAGCTCTCTGAGTTAGGCCGGTGCCATCCTGTAAGGGGGAATAGAAATTGGTTTCACCCCGGGCTGCAGATTAATGCAAAAATCGACCTCCCTTCTGGGTGGCAACCCTGGCAATTCCTCGGGAAACACATCATGGAATTCACAGACCACGGGGGTTCCGCTGACATGCTTTGCTTCACCCCCTTCCTCCTCAGCCACAGATACAAAGACCATGAAAGGTTGGCAGCCGCCCCTAAGCAATTTACGAGCCTTTAGGGCTGAGATGACCCCTATCAGCTTGCTACCTCCCTCTCCTTGGAAGATGAATTGCAGCAGCCCAAGCTTATTAAACATCACTGCTTTGGCTCTACAGTCCAACATTGCGAAATGCTCTGCCAGCTAGTCCATGCCAAGGATGACGTCAAGCTCAAGAGTGGATAGGAGTGTCAAATCCGCACTCAGCACATGGCCACATATGAGCACTTCACACCCTTGATAAATTGAGGTTGCTAAGATTGCACCACCTGTAGGCGTTGATACCATTACTGGCCCATCAAGCATAGAGGGTGCCATTGGCAACTTTGCAGCAAATATGGCAGGCACAAATGAGTGCATGGCACCCGGATCAAATAATACATACGCAGCAGACGAACATACTAAAATAGTACCGGTCACCACTGCTTTGGAAGCCTCTGCCCCATCACGGTTCATAGCATATACCCGCACAAGTGGCCTCTCTGAATAACTGGTCTGCGGCCCCTTATTCTGAGTCTGCCCTCTCGGTGCTACTGACCCCTATTGGCATAGGTGTGTTACCCCTTGACTGCTCAGGCTTCTGACCAGTTCCCTCAGGGCAGTCCGTCTTGAAATGTCCGACTCGATCGCACTTAAAGCAAGCATTAGTGCGGTTAAGGCAGGACCCTCAATGCCTCCGACTGCAGCTGCCACACTGCAACGCCTCATATCTCTGAGAACCACCTTCTAACACTGCCGGCCTCACTGACCCGGTCCCTAGGCCCCCATGGCCCCGGTTGCCATTCTGCCCCCGGCTTTGCTGCTGCTATGCTGTGGGCATTGCCCCGTCGGAGTGCAAAGGTCGACTACCAGAACCTTGTGATCGGAACTTCTTCTTAGCTGGCCCGTCGTTTCTCTTGAACGACACCAAAGCTTCTTTTCGCAGGGCTTCATCCACTACCCGAGCCAGTGTAGATTCCTCGTTATAATGAATAAGACTGCCAATTTGTGGCCTCAATCCTGCCACGAGCCTCTTGACCCTGGCGGTCTCAGTCGCCACTAGGGTGGGATGGTTCTTGGAGAGACGATTAAACTCCATCTCATACTCCGACACTATCATGCCACAAGACCTGCGCAGCATCTGAAGGTCTCATGCCCGCTTATCACGAACACTCATTAATACATGGCATGCTCATGAATGCCAAAATCACTCGGCCCATGCCAGCCCCACAGAAAACAATATATTCATACGACCCAACCCGGCCCAAACCTAACAAATTTTACAAGTCGGTCTCTATAATCTATCTAGCAAGCCTTCTACCCGGGCCCTCTCTGGTTGGGTACGGCCCACCCAACCAAATCCACTCGGGTCTAAGGTTAGTGTGGCTCCCCTTGGGTCTAATGTCAGTGTGGCTCACTCACGCAGTATCAAGACCCAAAATCCACTCGCCGAATCGGCACCAACTTGTCAAGTTGGTACGCTTCTCGGCTCGGCCATCGCTCATCCACAAGCACAACCACAACCACAACCAATATCCAAGCACAGTACGCACAAGTACATAAAGAATATTTTCTAGTAACAACCGGGGGTACGCGTCTACGCGCCCCAACTCGACCCTCTCTTGGGTCTAACCTCTTGGCTCTATGTTTCATCACCCAATTTACTGCCACTGCTGCTCAGTGCAGTATTGGGAGCCTCCATTACACTATCACAGAAAAGAAAAAGTTTCCTGTCACATAATAAGTTTTTAACATAAGCTTTGAAAAGTTACTAACCGCATGGTGCGCTGAGTGCAGGAGTGGTCGTCCAATCTCGTAGCATAACTATACCGTATGTCGGCACGCTAGCATATGCCTCATACGGTACCCAATACTGAGTCATAGACAAGACCTAACCTAGTGCTTCCACCTTTTGAATTAATACATAAATCCTCCAAAGTAAAAAATAATAAGAAGAAACTTAAAATTTGGATTAAACTTAGTGGTACACTCAGAACGATACTAATAAAACATACGGTGCCATTTGGTTAGCGAAAATTATTTTGTGGTTTGGTTTCAGAGAAAATGAAAACTTGGTTTCAGAAACATGGTTTCAATCTCTAGTTTTCAGTTTTCTGAAAACGTGTTTGGTTAATGAAAACAACATCAATTTTAGTTGGTTGAAACTTGAAACCAGTGAATACTTATAGAAAATAATATTAATTTTCATTGAATAGTTTTAGTAATAATCTGATATTGATTAAATAGTAAACTAATTCATACGAAACAATTCATAAAACTTAATATAATTGTAGAAGAATGTTGCATATTGATAAAAGTAAGAGGAATCACTATTTTGGACTATAAACAACTAAGATAAATTGGTGAGCACTTGGGTAGGAGTCACTTCCATGCTTCCTCTCGTGAGCGCGATCTTTGTTGATTCTTACTGGGATCGGTATTCTACAATTATGGCCTCTTCCTTGCTCTATGTTGTGGTAACTTTCTCCATGAGAATTCTGATCTCAAGATATTTCCAATGACCAAAAACGAAGAACAACTTATTAATGTAGTTCTAGGGTCCTGAAATGAATGGTGACATTCGTGGTTTACTGAAATCCCATAAATCAACTTCAGCAGCAAAGTACTTCTCAATAGACAACAATAATTCATGTCATGAAGTCAGTTGCTTCAAGCTCGTTCAAGAAAGGAGAAGACTCATGGCGACAAGTGATAGCAAACACTTCTAATGAGGAAATGGCGGACAATAGTAAGTTTGTGACGGAGCCAGCTTCGGAGGACGCCTTGGAACAGCCGTGGACGTTGATCTCTTGGTGTAAGCTGGCGTCTTCCTCTCGATGGGTGTCCTTCGCCTCGACACCCAAGCCTTCCTCTTCGACCTGGGTGGGGGACGGTCGTTCTTTTGCACGTGCCGTGAGGCTAGCATTCCCTGCCCCTGCTCATGCTCATTCTACTGCATTGGCGACTCAGTGTAAAGCCACTCCTTCCACAACCTCTGTCGAGTACTCCCTTCTGCGGACGGCTGACTTTCCTTCGATTGCCGAGGTGGTGTCCTCCCTTCACCGCAAGGGTCGTTGTTTCAACTGCACCGAATATGGGCATTTCGCTCGTCATTGTCGGGGTTGGCAAGTTTGCTTCCTTTGCCATCGAGTTTGAATACTCCTCCCTCCACCGTTCTCTCGCTCCTTGAGCGTTGCTCGATGACCAATAGACCTGAGAATGTGTGTGTCATGGTTCCAAACTCCACTTCTGCGGCCGAGAGAGCTCGTTACCTCAGTAGGAGGTGTGTCCTGGTTACGGTCACGGGGTAACTACATCAACAGGCTGATATTGCGGGGTTCCTCGCAAGGTAGTTCAGGGACTACCAGCTTCATCTTCATCAATGGAAGCAACGCACTTTGGCTAACGAGTGATTTATCGTTACTACATCGGAGGCTAAAGGTTCTTACTACAAAAGGAGGCTTAGTCGCTCGGCTCAGTTTCGTTGGAACCACGTCTCTCTACTCGTCGAAGATTGGAGGCAACACGAGTTGTATCTGATGGTGGCGCCGCCGGAGTTGCTTGTGGGAATCGAGCTCCGTGGCCTGCCATTCATATTTTGGAATAAGAACACTGAGATTGCATTGACGAGCCCTTTCTCATCCTTTGAAGAGATGGCCGAGTCCTCCTTGGAGTGGTCGAAGATGCACCCCTACAAGGTGAAGGTGAGAGTTAAAGCCTTGAATCTCATCCCGTGTTTCATCATTGCGGATACAGATTCACGCCGCTTTACGATTGAAGTGGGAATAGCTCGGCAGCAGTGGGTGGTCGAGTATGAGGAGGCTTCAGGGCCGCAGTCGCCCGAGCGTGATGATGGAGACGGTGGCGCGGGTTCTGGCTCGGACACCAGCTTTGAGGTGGACCCTTCGAAAGAGCACCCCCCCCGCCCCCCCTCGTCCCCCCCCCATCGAAGGAGGTGGTTCCAACCACATCTCTCTGAGATCTGATACTTCTGGTTCAGCTCTGTCAGGCTACAGATCGATGCGCCTACTTCGTGATGGCCCCTGCTCGCTTGATGCGGTGAGTGTGCGGAGCCTTGCTGGAACTTCCTCACCTAGGCGATGGGCTGCAGTTGTGCCCTCCACGTCGCTGTTGGTGACTCTTGGAGACCTGTATAGTCCTTCCTCTCCGGCGACTGCTCTGCTCTATGGTAGCGATACTACTTCTCCTCTTTGGGCTACCTCGAGTACCAGAGGCGGCCTAGTCTCTGCAAACTTTGCTTCTTTGGTGATAGACCGATCGAGTCAGCCGCCGACCTCTGTCATCGTGGCACCCGAGTCGGAAATGGAGGATCACCTCACTTGAGGAAGCTTCGGCCCTTCTTTGTCATGGTTTAGGGATCTTTTGCTACATTCGGGACGCTTTCCTTCTTTGCTCATTTATGGTGTTGCAAGAAATATTTTGTCGGGCGGAGTTTTTGGCGTTTTGAAGGCTTCTTTGGGTCTATTGCACATTAGCTGGCTGTTTTTGAAAAGGTGAGGGCTCTCTGCACGTGATTCTCACGTCGGTCTGTCACCTTTTTCGTGCTTGGAGAGCTACGGGGGACTTCTTTAGTTCGGATGCGGGTTCGGGTTGTGAGGCAGGAGAATCCGCGACCTGACTTCCTTTTCTTCCGTTGGGACCAATGTTCAGGGGCCTTCGTTGGATGCGGGACCGAACCTTTGCTCGGGTGTATGACTCGATCGGGCAGATCGGATGCGATCCGGACTTGAGTTCAAACCCGAGTCTGGTGGCGGTGGACTCCCCATGTGGGATGGACCCAGTCTCGGCCTGAGTTCCGTTGGCTGTTGCACTGAGTCCCAACCTAGAGCCCTTCTCGCCTACGGGTCGACCAGAGGGGGAAATAAGTCTAAGAAGAGAGCATCTGTTCGAAATTCGACGTTGGTTTGCAGGAGCTCACGAATTGCGGAGAACAACATTAGGTCGTCTGTTAAAAGTGCTTCTGAGAGGAAGGTGGCCAGGAATGAGGGGACTTTGGGTTCCACCGCTGTTCCATGATTTTTTACTGTCACTTCCAATTGCTTGGGAAATATAGTCTTTTATTTCTGTTAGAAACTAAGTTGAATGCTTGTTCTAGAAGAATTGTTAGGCAACTCTCCGGTTTTCGTTATAATGATAATTTTCGTGTCATTAATGCTTTGGGTCTTTCTGGCGGTCTTCTTGCTGTTTGGGACCTTTTAGCATGGTCTTGTTCGAACGACATCTATGGCGAGTGGTCCCATTCAACTTTTTCTCAAGCACGTCTATCCGACCTTTCTTTTATTGCGGTGGGGGTGTACGGCCCACCGAGTCGGGCGCACAGAGCTACCTTCATTCAGGAGTTGCGTCAGATTTGCACTGATTGTGATGGGCCATTTATTGCTGGGGGGATTTCAATATCACCCTGAATAATGATGAGAGATCGAATTGCATTGGAAACTCTGTGGACTCCAAAAGTTTCTCGCAGTTGGTGCCAGACACGGGGGTTTTGGATTTTCCCATCTCTAGAAACTCGTACACTTGGACCAATAATCAGCATCCTCCTGCCCTGGCGAAATTGGATCGCATTTTGATTAATAATAGCATGGCAATGCTTTTTCCCCTATCTTTGGCTGCTTTTGGGGAAAAGAGACTCTCCGACCATATTCCTCTTTTTTGGCACTCCTCCCCTGGTACTGCCAGAGCATGCAGGCCCTTCAAAATTGAAGCCGGTTGGCTCGTTGTTAGTCAATTTTCAGACATTACCAAAGCTAGCCTTGGTATCTATTCTCTGATTCCTCATATCTCGGGATCCCCATGCTCCCCTTTGAGTAGTTGGTTGACACTTTGGAAACCTCTTCGGCACACTATCCTTGATTGGGACAAGCTCCGACACACCTCTTGGTCTAAGTTGAGGGTTGATACCGAGTCTCGTCTCAACATTCTTAGCAACAAGGCTAATAATGCAACTATTTCAAACTCAGAGCTTGAGGAGCTCAAAGAACTTAAGGGGACTCTCGAAAAATGCTATAGAGATATCTACACGTATCGAGCGCAGAGAGCCAAGAAGAGATGGCTGAAAGATGGGGATAGGAACACCAGCTACTTTCACACATGCGCTTCATTCCGAAGAAAGGCCAACTGGATTTCCTGCATTCAGGTGAGCAGCAACACCATTTTTGATAATGCGGCAATCGCAGCTTCCTTCAGGGATTTCTATGTGAGGCTTCTTGGGCAGGAGTCTAAGCCTCTCCTAAAAATCAAATGGAACATCTTATACGAGTCTCCAGCTTTGGATTTGCACGGTTTGGACGCCCCCTTCACAATGCTGGAGGTTTTTGAAGTCATTAAAGGTGCTAAGAACTTTAAAGCCGCGAGTCCCAATGGGCTTACTATGGAATTCTATAAATCTTTCTTGCCTTGCATTGGAAATCGGGTGTTGGATATTCTTCTTGAACTGTAGGCTACCTCGGATATCATGTCTCGCATTAACAAGGTCAATATTATTCTCATCCCTAAGCAACCCAGAGCCAACGAGTTAGCTAGATTTAGACCAATTAGTCTGGAGAATAGCTTCATCAAGATCTTTTCTAAGTTGCTCGCCAATCGGCTTGCGGTTTTCATCCCTGATCTGATCGACAATAAGCAGAGGGCCTTCACCAGGGATCATAGCACTCTTGACTGCTTTATGACGGCGTCTGAGACTGTTTTGAGGCTGCTATAAAAATGACATAGACGTTTGTCTTATAAAAGTAGACTTTGAGAAGACCTTTGACTCAGTGAATTGGCAATTTATTATCGAGATGCTCATAGCCAGAGAGGCTTTCCCCCTAGGTGGATTTTCTAGATATAGAGTCTCCTACAATTAGTGGATTCTTCCATTATCATCAATGGGATCGAGGGTAAGCCTTTCAAACATAAAAGGGGGCTCAGGCAAGGTAACCCGCTCTCACCTCTGCTCTTCATTCCCGTGACCAATTCTCTTTCTAGGTTGATTTCTAGGGTGGCCGCCTCCAGTCTTCTTGTGGGGGCTCTCGCACAACAAATCGAGGGGGGAGTGACACACATTGGAGTAGCAGTAGAAGCAAAACCCAATTAAGGATTCAAAAACACTCTCAGGGGCTGACTCTGAGATGATTCATTACTTGAGATCTCAATAGAGAAGTCTCAGAAAACATTACATTTTTCAAAGAGAAGAAAAATTGAATTCAAATTGCAATCTACGGGTTTAAATATTACCCGCAGTTATGAAGAAAGGAATTAATGAGGACCATTGATCTCGAGAAAGCTCTCGATCACAAACATGTGGCCCCTTTTCAGTTGTAACAACTACTTATATTTGGAATTGAATCAAAATGAGCTGAGTGCACGCAGGCACTTATTTAAACTGAGTAAAAAGAAACTAAAATACAGATTAGTTGCACAAATCAGAGAGTTAGTATTCAATCTTCATAAAATCCTCCCTACTTTCAGAGAACTCATCCACGAGTTCCTCACAGTCCACACCCGCTGCATCCGGAGGAATGTAGGGAAAAAGGTCAGAAACATTGAACAGTGAGGAGATTTTAAACTCCTCAGGTAAATCGATTAGGTATGCATTAGCTCCTAGAACTTTGGAAACCTGGAAATGACCAATTTTTCTTGGCTGGAGCTTGTTGTAGGTTCCTGTAGGGAGCCTCTCTTTTCTCAAGTATACCATCACTAAGTCCCCCAGTTGATTTGTTTTCAGTTTGTCATGCCTATCTACTGCAGTTCTGTATTTGCTATTGGAATCATCAATTGCTTCCTTTACTTTCTTGTGTTGTTCCATGTAGTTTTAGGCAAATGTAGTAGCCAATTTGTTAGTTCCAGTGGTAAATGAAACCTAGTCTACTGTGTGATTTGGGACCTTGGTGTAGACTATTGCAAATGGGGAATACCCAGCTGACCTTTTCGCCATACTATTAAAGGCAAATTCAACATGTGGTAATATGGTATCCCATTGCTTGGGTTTGTCCATAGCTAGACTCCTCAAAATGCCACCTAAGGTCCTATTCACCACATCAGTTTGTCCATCTGTCTAAGGGTGGTATTCACTGCTAAATTTGAGTTGTGTACCGAACTGTTGCCTTAGGATCTTCCAAAAGTGACTAATAAACTTTACATCCCTGTCAGATGTAATTGACTTAGGAAGTCCATGAAGTTTAACTATCTCCTTGAAGAAGAGATTAGCTATATAACTGGCATCTGATGTTTTCTTACAGGGAAGGAAGTGTGCCATTTTCGACAATCTGTCAACCACTACAAAAATTGAATCTAGCTTTCTGACAGTCAAAGGTAATCCCAATATAAAGTCGATAGACAAATCTTCCCATATAGTACTTGGTACTGGCAGGGGAGTGTATAACCCTATGTTTTGGCCCTTTGCTCTTTGGCACGTCATGCATTTTTCAACAATGAAGGCAATGTCACTGTTCATTTTAGGCTAGAAGTACTTGGTTGTAACCAGCTTGGTTGTTTTATCCCTGCCTAGGTGTGCTGCCAGTCCACCTACATGCAGTTCATCAATCAAATAATCCCTAAGTGATGTTTTGGTGATACACAATATGTTGTTCTTGAACGGGTAGCCATCAGAAATATGGTAGTCCTCCACACATTCATTCTTATTACATTTTTCCCAAATATTTTTGACGTCATCATCATTCTCATACAGCTCATTTAGATGTTCAAAATTGGTGACACCAACTTGAAAAACTGACAGGATTGAAGCTCTCCTGCTAAGTGCATCTGGCACTTTGTTGTTCCTCCCATTTTTGAATTGAAATGTATACTGGAACTTCTACAGGAACTCTAACCACCAAGCATTCATAGAATTCAGTTTCTTTTGGGAAGTTAAGTACTTCAGGGGTTGATAATAACTGTGGAGTACAAAATCCTTCTATATTAAATAATGAGTCCAATGGTCAAGTGCCCTGATGACTGCACAGAGTTTCAATTCATAGGTGGTCCATTTTTGTCTTGACTCACTAAGTTTTTCACTAAAATAGGCTATTGATCTGCCTTATTGCATTAACACTGCTCCAATTCCCATTTTTGAAGCATATGTTTCTATTTCAAATGTTTTGTCAAAGTTGGGTAAAGCCAACACAAGTGCATTCATGAGCTTATTCTTCAGTAGGTTGAAGCTTTCTTCCTGTTCCTGATGCCATACAAAGTTTTCTTTCTTAAGGTTGTTTGTTAAGGGACCTACAATTTCACTAAAACCCCTGATAAACCTTCTGTAGAATGTGGCTAACCCTAGGAAGCTTCTGAGTTCAGTTATGTTACTTGGGGAAGGCCACTCCAAGATAGCTTTGACCTTTTTGGGACATGTCTGAATGCCCTGCTGACAGATTATGAAACCCAGGAACAACAATTGCATTGTAAGGAATTCACACTTGTGAATGTTGAGATAGAGCTTGTTTTCTCTCAGTACTTGCGGGACTATGTCTAAATGTTGTAGGTGTTCTGATTTTTCTTACTATAAATGAGTATGTCATCAAAATAAACCACCAAAAATTTTCCAATGTAGGGCTTCAATATTTGGTTCATCAATCTCATAAAAGTACTTGGGGCATTACAAAGCCCAAATGGCATCACAAGTCATTCATAATGTCCTTCTCTTGTCTTAAATGCAGTCTTCCACTCATCTCCTGGTCCAATTCTAGTTTGGTGGTAACCACTTTTCAAATCCAATTTAGAAAATAACTTAGAGCCTTCCGGTTTATCCAACATATCGTCCAATCTTGGTATTGAAAACCTGTACTTCACAGTAATCTTATTGATGGCCCTGCTATCAACACACATTCTCCAAGTGGAGTCTTTCTTAGGCACTAGCAATGCTAATACTGCACAAGGGCTAGTGCTTTGTCTTATCATTTTTTTTTCCTAACAGGCCATCAACAATATCTTGCTAGATTTCATGTCTTTGGGACTCATCCTATAGTGTGGCAGGTTAGGAAGTGATGACCCAGGGATTAAATCTATGCCATGTTGGATGTCCCTCATAGGAGGTAGTTCAGCTGGCAAGTCCTTAGGATATAGGTCCTTGTATTTTTCCAATACTGGTTTAGCACTTTCTGGGATGATTAGGGGCTCAACTGAGCTAGAATTCTTCAAGACTAGAGCCATGATAACAACTTTGGATTCTAATTGTGAAAGAGCATTCATGGAAGAATGGGAGGTGGCTGTGGACTGCATTGTGGATTGCTTGTTCTTCGTTCCTGAAGGTAATATAGTTATCTTCCTCGACGGCCAGTTAAAGGTATAAGTGTTCATCCTTCCATTGTGAAGGATATCTCTATCATACAACCATGGCCTACCCAAAAGTATATGGCAAACATCCCTCTCGAGCACATCACACACCACAATGTCCTTGTAAATAGCTCCAATTGAGATGGGAATATGGCTTTGTTTGCTCACTGTTATTTCACTTCCTCTTTTAACCCAACCAATTTTGTAAGGGCTAGGATGGTTGATGCTAGGTAATTGGAGGACAGCAACTATTGCCTTGGATACCACGTTTTCACAACTACCACCATCAATGACAAGATCACAAATCTTCCCTTGAACTGTGCAAGTTATTCTGAATATTTCATTCCTCTGGGTATGAGACTGTTTCTTCTCAGTTATCAGTAACCTTTTTGGTATGCACATGAGTGGTTCTCCTTCATCACCCTCCAACTGAGTTTCTTCACTCACTAGTTGATCTTCATTGCTCAGGGAGTTGTCATATTCTTCCCCTTGTTGCTCAGTCATTTGTAGCATCCTCCTCCTAGGACAGTCACTTGACTTGTGTCCAGGATTGTTACACTTGAAGCACTTCAAAAGGAAGGGTTAATGGATCTGTTGGATTGAAATGTTGACTTGTCATTGATATTCTGCTCTGCGTCAGGTTTCGAAGGTGCTACTGACTTAGTCGTAGAAGGCCCTGGAAAGTTGTTGGTCGGGTTGAGGTGAGCTGTACATTCTGGTTGTGAGTAATTGGCTTTGTCCTATCAGAGTAAAAATTTGACACTGGTTTCCACCTTACAGGGCTCTTATTTGAGCTCTTAGAGAGCTATTTTTCAACCCTTAAAGCAAGATCAACTACTTCATTTAAATTCCACATGTTGCTGTGTTCCAACATCTTTTGGATTGGTAAGTTGAGACCACTAATAAATCGAGCAACTTGTTGGGTCTCAGATTCTTGTAAATTGTTTCGAGAGCTCAATCTGTTGAACTCTTCCACATACTTAGTAACTTGTAACACTACGGCCCCTTTGTTGACAGTGGTGGAATTGTTGGTACAGAATTTACTCAAAGTTCGCAGGGAGAAATTTGGCTTTCATGAGTTGCCGCATTCGAGCCCAAGTCGTGACTCTATCCTTACCTTCCCTAAGTCTATTTTGCTGGTATTGGTCCCACCAAGCTGAGGCACCACCACGTAACTTATATGACACCAATTTAACTTGCTGGTGCTCAGGTATACTCATATAATGTCACGCCCCAAAACCCGGCATGACCGGCCAGAGTACAACAAGTACCACGAAGCTTAACCCAACAAAATAACTAGATAAGACATCAACCTGAACAATTTGAAAAACTCGACACGATTGCAGAAAATATAAATCGAGTAAGATTGAATTTCAAACCATATAGTGAATAATAACAA
Organism: Canna indica; assembly: GCA_034359265.1. Taxonomy (NCBI): domain Eukaryota; kingdom Viridiplantae; phylum Streptophyta; class Magnoliopsida; order Zingiberales; family Cannaceae; genus Canna; species Canna indica. Next base: position 65,093,710 of record CP136890.1, on the reverse strand, counting down.
TTGTTCAAATTCCTTTTAAAGATCAAGTTAAAAATGAATATTTCTCTCAACATCAACAATGCAGAAATAAATATAAACCTGAATCTACATGACTCAAGGAAAACAAAATAAACAAAAATAGACAAAAAGACTCTGAACATGGGTAGACATCCCCACGACCACGACACGTCACGAGACCCGCTGTCCCTGCCACCACCAGCTGCACTACTTTGATCATGCTCAAAGCTGAAAATAACAATAATATAAAGGGTAAGTCCAACTAGGAGTTAGTGAGTAGTTTAGCCCTCAATCAACCATGTCTAATACCACAAGACCATCAAGCAAATACAATGTTACATTAATCAACTACTCATATAGGATAACAGGTAACATGAGCATCATATCAAATGGAACATAAATACCAATGTATGAAATCATTCCAACCATGTAAAGAATAAGCATAATGTGCATATCCATCATTTCAAATAAAAGTAAACACCATAGCACATTCATCTTTTCAAGCAAGCCACCCGGGTCAGTCGTCGGTGTGGCGGTGCTGACAAGCTTCCCAGTCCAATACTCAGGGATCTGTCGGTCTAATATCCAGGGACCTGTCGGTCCTATGAGTCGGGCACTGATCACCTTTGTCTCAGTGTACTTACCGCTCATGCCACCCGGGTCGGTCATCAGTGTGGCAGCCGACGAGCTTCCCAGTCCACAATCACAAGCACAACCAACACCCATGTAATATGCAATAGTGAATCAAAGAATAAATAGCATAGCATTCCATGAGACCCCAAATAAATGCCTTAGGACCCCTAGGGTCCTCAACATCCACATAACATAGCATTCCATAGCCGTGCACCGACCCAAGCATCGCCATGCATCATAGTTCCATTCTAATAATATATAAGCAAAACTCATCCATGCGTCCACCATACATGAACACTAGCACACTTTACATTCTAGTCCCGATATGTAATGATAACAAAAAGGGTGTACTAAGAAGGGCTTAATAAGTCACATGAATAGATGCTCTAGTTTTCTTTTTCCTATCGTTTAAAGTCATTAGGTTGTCAATTAAGGAAGTAGTGTGTTCTAGGTGTCCCTATGGTTATTGTTTTCCATCTATATATGTGTTCTTACAACCAACCCCAACCCAACCAAGCCCTTAACAAGCCAAATGACAATATGTAATACCTAAGAGCAAGGTCTACTCGAGTAGGACAGCGGATATAAATTTCAGGGCAGCTTACATCATTTAGGAAAAACACCTTGTTTATAGAGTAACATGTCTCTAAACCTATGTGGATGTGCACCTATACCATGGCAACTCTTCACTTGATTTACCTCATCCAAGACAAGAACAAATCAAGGTCTCTAAGGAGTCTCAAAATCAAACACCAAGGGGTGGCAGCCCTCAAATCAACAGTAGACTTGCGGCATCAATTAATCAAGAAAAAGAATTAACAACATGAGTATCCATGCGCGAATTGATTCCTAGAGACATCTAGCTTATAATTAATCATCCAATGGTGATCCATTCTAACATTCATGGCAGATTTTATCATGGAGGGAGGGGCCGCACACACACCACCAAGAGCAATCCAAGGACAGTAACAAGAAGAACCAGAGCATCTTAGGGAAAATAAATCAAAAATTGATACAAGAAATAGGCTTTGATAACATAATTTCTAGATTAACCCAAAACCTTAAAGTCTACATCACAAACTCACGGCAAATTGGGAGGGGCGGTTTGGGTAGAAAACAGAGGAGAGAAGGCTCAAAACCACTCACCTAATGAAGAAAATGAAAGGGAAGAAGGATGATTCAGATATCCGAAGCTCATCTCCGATGAGCCCTTGAAATCCCAGCCAAATCCGCCGCTCCTCCTCCAATTGCCGCCCATTGCTCGTGTGTTGTGCGGCGCCCCAAGTCGCACAGCTGGGTATTAAATTTGTGGTTCAATTTTTTAGCCCCAAATTACTGATTTACCCCTCCCACTTAACTCGACTTAAACAACTCATTTTTAAAAAAAATTAATTTAACTCCGATTCGAGTTTCGATCGAACCATTGGACTCATCTTGAAGTCTACTATCACTATAACATGCCAAAATGCAGAAAATCTAAATATAAAATTTTCATAATTTTTCTACTCCAAGAACTTACCCGATATTATTCCAGAATATTCCATTAACCCGCTTTTAGCTTAAATCCACATTTTCCCGCTGAAATAAAACCATAATAAATTTAATCAAACTTTTGGTTATAACATATAATCAAAGAATGTTTCAACACTATGCATCCAATCCAAAAAAAAATCGATATGCAATTGACCATCGAAAACTAGGATATCAATTTTCATCCTATAATTAGGAGTTTTAGAGGTTAAGGGGTACCTTCCCTAATGGCCGAGAGGGGAAGAATTCCTCTGATACTGTGACTGGGTGAATCAGCGATGTGGAGGTTCCGTGATGGTAGCTTCAAGCTCATCATCGGAGTCCATGTCTGGTAACACCATGGATGGAAGATGTTGTGGATGCGTATCGACTTCAGGATCGAAATAATCAGTTCATCGATTAGGGTAATCTAGTGCTCCACCAAAAGAGGGGTGGTTCGACTCCCGATTTCTGGATTGCGCCGGAGCAAAGTTGACATCAGTAGGCGAACTGGGTCGCTCAATGGCTCGTCGCACCTCAACGGTGAGATCATCCATCTTGCGATGTATTTACTGCATCTCCTTCCAAAGAAACTCCAGGGAGATCGCAGATTTGTGGAGGTTGTCGTCGGCGGGATTGGCCATCAAACTCGCCAATGTCCGGCTTTGATACCAATTGGAGTAGCAGCAGAAGCAAAACCCAATTAAGGATTCAAAAACACTCTCAGGGGCTGACTCTGAGATGATTCATTACTTGAGATCTTAGATAAGTCTCAGAAAATAGTACACTTTTCAAAGAGAAGAAAAATTGAATTCAAATTGCAATATGTAGGTTTAAATATTACCCGCAGTTATGAAGAAAGAAATTAATGAGGAGCGTTGATCTCGAGAAAGCTCTCGATCACAGACACGTGGCCCCTTTTCAACTATAACAACTACTTACATTAGGAATTGAATTAAAATGAGCTGAGTGCACACAGACACTTATTTAAACTGAGTAAAAAGAAACTAAAATACATATTAGCTGCACAAATCAGATAGTTAGTCTTCAATCTTCATCACACATCCTCTTTACTGACAACTTACTTCTTTTCAGTAAGGCCTTTGAGAACTCTATCAATTCTTTCGGTCTCTTGGTCAAGTGCTTTGGTTGTTGTACTGGTCTAAAGCTTAATAGAAGACTAAGGTCCTCCATAATGGTGGGGATGTTTCCAAGGCAGATTCTGCCGGCACGGTCCTACCAGGCAACCGAAAGAATTATTTGGGTTTACATCTACGATCGGGAAACCTTACGAAAATCGATTGGACCAAAGTGATCACCAAGGTGGATCGTTCCCTAGCCTCTTGGCAAGGACCAGTCCTTTCTAGAGCGGGTCAACTTGTACTTTTGAATAGTGTCCTCACAAGCTAGGTTTCGTATTTCTTCGCTATATTCAAAGCCCTCATATGGGTCACTAATCAGGTTGACAAAAGAAGAAGAACGTTCTTCTGGACTAGAAGACGGGATGCCAACATTCAGGGGAAATGTTTGGTGGGTTGGAACGTCCTCAATCGAAGCATGTCGGAGGGATGACTAGAGATCCTTGACTTGCACTCTCATAATCTTGCTAGATTGGGAAAATGGATGTGGAAGCTTTTGCAATCGGAGGGAATGTCGTGGAGAGAGATTCTACTGGCCCTTTATCCCATATTGAGATTGCTCAGCCCAACGGACCGACTTGGTCTTTCTCCTATTTGGAAAGGCATATGCAAACTTTTTGACATCTTCGAGATCTCCCTTTCATTAAGGCCGGGCGAGGTTTCTTCTTATCATTTCTGGCTTGACCCCTGACTTAATGATGAAAGATTGAATAGTTGACACCCCATCCTTTACTCCGCTGTCGTGAATCAAGGCATTTCTATAGAGGAAGCCATGCAAGCTCATGACTCCCTTGGGAGTGGTCACCTAGTTGGTCCATACAGTTCTGGCATCTCTTTCCCATTTCTCTCATCAACAAGTTGGAGGAGGACATTGCACCCTTCTTGCATGGGGTGTGTACTGATTTGTGCAGTTGGAAATGGAATCACAACGGGGTCTTCTCGATCAGTTCCCTTTATCTGGAAATGGAAAAAAATTCCCTCCGCCCGTTTCACTAAATAATTGGCTAATTAAGAGGAACAGGCTTCCAACAAAAGACAGACTTCTGGCTCGAAATGTACAAGTCTCAGTTTCTTGTCCGCTTTGCAACTGTTATAATGAATCTTATTCGCATTTATTCAAAGATTGCTCTTGTACTTCACATGGGTGGCGGATCTTCTTAAGACTATCACACTCGTCCTTTTTTCCCATTGACCGTAGACCTTGGGAGGACCCTCATCCAAGTGGGATCAAGGCTGATAAGAAATTGTTCTATTTAGTAATATTTTGGAGATCAAAAGTCTGGCATGAACGAAACCTGAGGATCTTTGAGAACGAAGTATGTTCCTTTTCAGAGCTTGCGTTAGAAGCTTCAGCGTGTTTTAGTTTGTTTGCTTAACTTTGTGTGTACTTTGCTAATTTTTTTTTTACTTTTGCTTCATCCTCTCCCCCTAACTTGTACTCCTTTCATTACTCTTGAATTGAATACAAGTTTGCTTTGTTCAAAAAAAAATAACTAAGATAAAAATCAAAATATCAATTTTTGTATCCATTTCGAAAGAAGTTGAAATATAATTAATTCAAAAAAATGAATAACTCTAGTGCTCAATGCTATTAGCTTCTCGACATAATTATCAATTTTATTTTGTAATTAAACCATTATAAAGATGAACCAAACAGTTTTATAAGTTTATAAAATATTAATTATGTATTTATAGTTAGTTTGCAAAATTATTGTTTGCTAATATGGTTCTAAAATATTTGTAAGATTTAATTAAGTTATTGGTAAGTAAAGAGTTTTAATTCAATTAGATAAAATCAATTAATAAACATTATAATATTTCAAAAAAAAGTTCAATGGCCTAAAATTAGTTTTGATTAAATTATAATTATTTTAACATTTAAGTTTGGCTCAATTAGATATAATTTGGTTTAATTAATTTATCAATTTTACATAATAGTTTGAATTGAAAATGATGATTTTAATTTTAATTTTTGTAAATTAGATATAGTCTGATCTATTTATAAATTAATTGAATTTATAAACAGTTATTTATAATTATAAATTTGTCATTATATTTTGATATCGAAATCGACAGTCTCGAAACCACAGAAAACAACCTTTTGGCGTTTTCATTTTTATTAAGAAAATTAGTTTCACTTTCATTCTGTTTTTAATCCAGTTTCATGAAAACGTCGAACCAAACACATTTTTGTAAGAATCTTTGGTTTCAGTTTCACTAAAATCATGAAAATAGACTTGATTTGGCTAACCAAACAGGCCCTACGTACAAGTATAATAATCATTATTATATTTTAGCAACATTATATCCATAGGTGTATTTAGCTGTCTATTAAATCAATATCGAAGAGATGAAGAGTACTAAATAAATATGTATCTTCTAGAACTTACAACAAGAAAATCAATCATTTTTCTCTATATAGTATTCTCTTCGTACAAATTATGTATCAAAAGAGTATTTAATTGTCTATGAATGGAACATAAGGCTTTTTTTTTTTACCAGGAACATAAAGCATCTTATCATCACAGATTGTATGCTGCAAAAGTTGTTTGAGTACCTTCACTGCCAAGGTATGTAGATGTATCTTTGTAATTTGAGTATACTCAGTACCTATAGGAGGCCCGTACTCAAGATACAATGGCAAGGCATATATCAGCAGGACTCTACTCTCCTACAATAGTTAGCCTGCCCCTTCACTTAGGATGAAATCAAGGAAGTTATTTTAGCATGAAGAAGCACAAGTTTTCGGGACCTGACAGTATCACCTGCAATGAGTTCTTCAAGAAATATTAGAGCGAACATACCAACAGCCTGGCACTCCTCAATGAACTTCAAAACAAATCAGAGGAATTGAGAAGAATCAACAATGCTTACATCACCCTGATTCTGAAAAAGAGTGGAGCAAGCATGCCTAGCGATTTTAGACTAATCAGGCTGGAGAATAGTGTCACAAAAATCTTCTCTAAGATTCTGGCCAACAAGCTCGCTAGTTAAATGTTGTCTCTCATCGACAACACTCAGGGAGCTTTCACTACCGGTAGTAGTAGCCTCAATTTTTTTATGACAGTTAACGAGAACATATGGGCCTATAAATGTAGAAATGAAAACACTTGTTTCATCAAGGTCGACTTTGAAAAGGCCTTCGACTCGTTGGATCATGATTTTTAATGACTGAACTTATGGAAGCACGTGGGTTCCCTTCGGAATGGATTCAATGGGTCACTAATCTCCTACACTCAACATCCTCCTCCATTATCATTATTGGCTCAATCGGGCAATCATTCAAGCACAAGAGAGGTCTTAGACAAGGTAATCTACTCTACCCACTAATCATCAATCTAGTCATGGGTCCCTTTTGAAACTTCTATGCAAAGCACATGCAACACGGGTATATTGAAAGGTGCCCTAATTGACCTCCTGCTGAGGGCACCCGAGGGGGGGGGAGGATTTTCCATATTTCGTTTGTTGACGATCTACCGATCTTCTATGAAGCGACAACTTCCTCCATGGCTTATGTACGACTACTAATGAAGTGTTTTAAGCTAAGCTCCGGCCTAAGAATCAATAGTATGAAAACTAAGCTCATCCATACTGGGGCTAACTCAACCTCCGCCATCCAGCTAGCTGATATTTTGGGTTGCTCGGCTGGTGTCTTCCCTATAGAGTTTCTAGGCCTACCGTTGCAGTAGGGCCCTTTGCTCAAGAAAGATTGGGATAAAGTTATTGCCAAATTTGATGGCGTGCTGGCCACTTGGAAAGGATCACTACTCTCCCGGACGAGTAAACGGACATTAATCAATAGTGTGCTCATAAGTCGGGCATCATATATCTTCTCAATTTTTGAGGCACCTGTTTGTGTTTAAAGACAATTTGACAAAAGGAGAAGGAATTTTTCCTGGATAGGTAACAAGGAGACTGGCACCAGGGGGAAATGATGGGTCGACCGGGATACCCTGACAGGGAGCAAAGACGAGGGTGGTCTTGGTTTCCTTGATCTACCTACACATTGTTGGCCCAAGGGTTCCCCCTAGGATTTGATCTCTATTTTGATGATAACAAACAAGTATTTAATATATGTGTGAAGTTTTGACTTCAGGTTGAGATTGCGATAAGCACGCGAACTTCGCTCAAAGAATCGAAAAAATCATCAAGAAAGGCTCGGATGCAGATTAAGTAGATTCCTTGTAATATATCCCTAGGATCTCATCCCAAGCCTATTTATAAAGTTATCCAAGTCAAAACTTGGTAAAAAAACCCATGAAAAAGCGTGTAATAAAGTAAATATAAAAATCAGCCTCAGCCCAGGTTCGGTCGATCGAACAATGCTAAAAATAGGCAGTGGCTACTTTGGTCAACCGAACAAGGCCAAAATATGGCAGTAGCTAAATTGGTCGATCGATCGGTCAACCGAACAATAGAGGAGCAAAAACACGATAAAGTCGGTCGACCATTCGGTCGACCGAACAGAGCGACAGAAGGCTAGAACGCCAGAACGCCAGCGGTCGCTGGGCGATCGATCGGTCGATCGATCGACGATCGACTGGCAAGCAATCGGTTGGCATCCAACAGGCGAAAAAATGCCCGTTGAAGAGTCATTCCGTGGGAGGGGTTATAAATACCCCTCACCAACCTTCATTAAAGCTCTCTAACTATTGAGATAAGCTTCCAAAGTGTGATTTGTGCCTTCTAAGCTTGATTGGCTCGCACTTGCTTCTTCGATCGACGAATTCTCTCAAGCGCTCATCTTCCCTCAACTCTGGCTTCAATTCAATCTCAACGTCTTGTGGAGTTGGAGGCATTGAAGGCTTGGAAAAGAGATCTTAGCCTTGGTTTACTCCTTAGCTCTTTTCATTGTAATTTTAATTGTTATTTGAACTTGGTTTTCATTGATTAGCTTGCTATGTGTGCTAGTGTAAACACTTAGGGTTTACTTTGTAGAATTGTGTTTTGCCTAAGTGAATAGGTTTGACGAGTTCTCAAAGGATTGAGAACTGAGTCCTCGGTTGTATTCAAAGGGAAACACAAAGTCTATAAAGGGTTTAGTTTGAAATCTTTAGTGTGGAGCCAAGGTAATGGAGTAGGCGATTGGCCGAACCACTATACTTTCTTGTGTTTGCATTGCTTTGTGTGTTTGCTTACAATTGTGTTTCATACTCGCTAACAAACATCACTTAGTTGCACTTACGTTTGGTTGAAGTTGTAATCGATTCAAAAAGAAATTGAAGTAGAAGGATAACGTAACCCAACACTACTCAACCCCCCCCCCCCCCTTCTAGTGTGGGTGTAAGACCCGGAAAAAGTTTCCCAATATAAAAATCTATTTTGGAGCAGCGCGGCGTCGAAACCGGGGGTAGTCGAGTCGAGCCTCAGGATCGTCTCGAGAGAAAATGTATGACTCGGCTAATGAATCATGAAGTATATTTGGATAATTAACTTTCCTTTTATAAAATCATACCTTAAATTATGTTAACTCAAGTCATGTTATGGGTTGGGTCGGAACTCGAGTCGAGTTCAGGTTTAGTCGAGTTCCGAGTATGACTTAAGTGAGCCTTGAAACCATCTTTGGAAAGATGGTTGAGGGGATAACCCCCCCCCCCCCCCCCCCCCCCATATGGCAGCCGTGCGACTCAACCATTGAGTTGCACAAGGCCGCAAGGGAGAAAGAGGAGAAGGAGCAAGGAGGGGGCTTGGGGCTTGGATCGATCTAGAATTCACATCGTCACCGGAAATTCTCAAGTCATCGTCACCCGATCCTTATTTATTGGCAATCTAGGTGAGTGGTTAAGACTTTAACAGTACGGGGGAGGCGGGTGGCCGAACCCTAGATGATAGCTAAAGTCTCTTCCATCTTTCCCTACCCAAGGACCGTGGCCGAGCAAGGTTTCCCTTGCTCATGGTTCGGCCAAGGTTGGGGAGAGGAGGAGAGACTTGCCTTAGATGGAAATTTCATGATCTTAGGGATCACACATAGTTATATGACAATACTTAGGAAGAACATCAAACTTACCAAGTAGCTTAATTGATTTGAATTGTAGAAATGCTAGATTGTAGCCATACTTAGCATTTGATCCTTAAACTTGGATGTTGACAATGTTACCTTGTTTTATAATTCATTCATGTTATTTAAATTTATTACTACCTTGCCATGCTAGATAGTTGCTCCTTATTGTGCTAATATTCCTAAGGTAGTATAAGAATTGTTAGGTATGTGCATTATGGTTATATATGATGAATGATGTAATATTTGAGCATTTTTCTTTAAATTATGTATGCTGCCCTAAATGTTCTTGGATGGTATTCCAAGGTTGACTCATGGAAATTCTCACCTAAGACAGTGTAGAAGGCTAGTTAACATGTAAGGTGCCACTAGATGTTCATAGCACATTTATGGAAACTTAGATATGAGACGATAACACTTCTATAACTGCTTGTATATTTTTGGAAACTTAGAGATTGTAGGTGCACATATACTAAAAGGGACAGCATGAATTGTTGACCCGGTAGCCGGACATGGCTAGATACGGGAAAAGGCCCAAGGTATATATGGAAACCCTAGGATATTGAATGTGTAATGTGCTTGAGATGGTCCGCCAAGGAGTGAGGAGGTCAGGAATGACCAATGCTCAGCTCGTCCAATTAGGTCTAGAGGTGCGCCAGCGGGCCCGCTAGGTGCCAGGCCCCAATTGTTTGGAACTAGCTATCGTTACCCCAGACGGTGTCCGGAGACTAGTGGCCATCCTAGTCAACGGCCCGGGATTATTTGCTTGCATCTTGAGATGATATGGCCGATGGCCAGTATGATACTACCTGATATGGTAGGGACGGCTGTAGCCGGGATATATATTGTTATGAGTAGGCCCAAGGGCCGGATGCCAGAGGCGTGATAAGCCAAGGTGGTAGGTTATCATGTACAATGGATACTCATGGATCCGTTGAGGGTCGGTAGTTGCATTTGAAACACACCTTACCTCCTTGTATATTCCTTTATTGCGTTGTAATATATACATATGCATGACTGAAGCTTATGTGGAGGTTCAATTGAGCCATTCACTGAGTCGCAAGTGGACTCACAGTTTATTTTTATTTTTGCAGAGCATGAGCAGTAGCTTGGTGTCGACATAGTGCAGCTGGAGGGCAGAGGCGGTGCCATATCTCGTAGCGGCATCCATGAGTCTTAGACTAGTTCTAGTTATGTTAGTTTTATTTCTGCACTGACGGTTGTAATTGAAAAGAATTGTAAAACTTGAGATTTGACCATTTGGAATTGACGTTGATGTTTCTTCTTGTTTTGAAAAACTTATACATTGTGACTTGCAAACTTTTTATAAAGTATGTTAAGTTTCTTTCAGTCGATATGTTTTGGTTTCTTGATGTCAGTATAGACAGTAGGCTATAGGGTAGGATGTGAACCCTGGCCGGTCACACTACCCTCAGTCGGGGTGTGACAAAGTTGGTATCAGAGCACTAGGTTAGGTCTTGTCTATGACTCAGTGTTGGGTACCGTATGAGGCATATGCTAGCGTGTCGACATACGGTATAGTTATGCTATGAGATTGGACGACTACTCCTGCACTCAGCTCACCCTGCGGTTAGTAACTTTTCAAAGCTTATGTTAAAAATTTATTATGTGACAGAAAACTTTTTCTTTTCTGTGATAGTGTAATGGAGGCTCCCAATGCTGCACTGAGCGGCAGTGGCAGTAAATTGGGTGATGAAATATAGAGCCAAGAGGTTAGACCCAAGAGAGGGTCGAGTTGGGGCTCGTAGATGCGTACCCCGGTTGTCCGTAGAAAATATTCTTTATGTACTTGTGCATACTGTGCATGGATATTGATTGTGGTTGTGCTTGTGGATGAGCGATGGCCGAGCCGAGAAGCGTACCGACTTGGCGAGTTGGTCCCGACTCGGCGAGTGGATTTTGGGTCTTGATACTGCGTGAGTGAGCCATGCTGACGTTAGACCCAAGGGGAGCCACACTAACTTTAGACCCGAGTGGAATTGGTTGGGTGGGCCATACCCAACCAGAGAGGTCCCGGGTAGAAGGCTCGCTAGATAGATTCTAGCGATCGACTTGTATGATTGCTAGATTTGGGCCGGGTTGGGTCGTATGAATGTATTATTTTCTGTGGGGCCGACATGGGCTGAGTGATTTTGGCATTCATGAGCATGTCATGTATTAATGAGTGTTCGTGATAAGCGGGCACCACGTGACCTTGAGATGCTGCGCAGGTCTTGTGGCATGACAGTGTCGAAGTATGAGATGGAGTTTAATCGTCTCAACAAGTACCATCCCACCCTAGTGGCGACTGAGACCGCCAGGGTCAAGAGATTCGTGGCAGGATTGTGACCACAAATTGGCAGGCTTATTGATTACACCGAGGAATCTACACTGGCTCAGGTAGTGGATGTAGGCCTACAGAAAGAAGCTTTGGTGCCGTTCGAGAGAAACGATGGACCTGCTAAGAAGAAGTTCCGGTCACAGGAGTCTGGTAGTCGACCTTGGCACTCCGAGGGGGCAATGCCCACAGCAGAGCAGCAGCAAAGCGGGGGGCAGAATGGCAACCGAGGCCATGGGGGCCCAGGGACCGGGTCAGTGAGGTCGGTAGTGTCAGATACAGTCGGAGGTATTGGGGGTCCTGCCTTAACCGCACTAATGCTTGCTTCAAGTGCGGTCGAGTCGGACATTTCAAGAAGGACTGCCCTGAGGGAACTGGTCAGAAGCCTAAGCAGTCAAGGGGTAAAGCACCTATGTCAGTAGGGTCAGTAGCACCGAGAGGGCAGACTCAGAATAAGGGGCCGAAGACCAGTTATTCAGAGAGGCCGCCTGCGCGGGTATATGCTATGAACCGTGATGGGGCAGAGGCTTCCAAAGCAGTGGTGACATGTACTATTTTAGTATGTTCGTCTGCTGCGTATGTATTATTTGATTTGTGTGCCACACACTCATTTGTGTCTGCCATATTTGCTGCAAAGCTGCCAATGGCACCCTCTTTGCTTGATGGGCCATTAATGGTATCAACGCCTACGGGCGATGCAATCTTAGCAACCTTAATTTATCAAGGGTGTGAGGTGCTCATATGCGGCCATGTGCTGAGTGCGGATTTGACACTCCTACCCACTCTTGAGCTTGACGTCATCCTTGGCATGGACTGGCTGGCAGAGCATTTTGCAATGTTGGACTGTAGAGCCATAGCAGTGATGTTTAATAAGCTTGGGCTGCCGTAATTCATCTTCCAAGGAGAGGAAGGTAGCAAGCCGATAGGGGTTATCTAAGCCCTAAATGCTCGCAAATTGCTTAGGGGCGGCTGCCAACCTTTCCTGGCCTTTGTATCTATGGCCGAGGAGGAAAGGGTGAAGCAAAGCATGTCAACGGAACCCCCGTGGTCTGTGAATTCCCTGTTGTGTTTCTCGAGGAATTGCCAGGGTTGCCGCCCAGAAGGGAGGTCGATTTTTGCATTGATTTGCAGCCCGGGGTGAAACCAATTTCTATTCCCCCTTACAGGATGGCATCGGCAAAACTCAAAGTGCTAAAGGTGCAATTACAAGAAATGCTAGACCTGGGGTTCATCCGGCCGAGTGTGTCACCCTGGGGTGCACCGGTAATCTTCGTGAAGAAGGATGGGTCGATGCGCATGTGCATTAATTATAGGCAGCTGAACAAGGTGACTATTAAGAATTGCTACCCACTGCCGAGGATAGACGATCTGTTTGACCAGCTGCAGGGGGCTCAATGGTTTTCAAAGATAGATCTGAGGTCCAGATACCATCAGTTGAGAATCTGGGACTGCGATGTGCCAAAGACGGCCTTTTGGACTCGCTACGGTCACTATGAGTTCCTAGTGATGTCCTTTGGCCTAACCAATGCACCTGCTGCCTTCATGGATCTAATGAACATGGTATTTAAGGAGTACTTGGACAGCTTTGTGATCGTCTTCATTGATGACATTCTCATTTACTCCAAGACTGAGGAAGAGCACTCTAAGCACCTGAGAATGGTCCTGGAAACCCTCAGAGAGCACCGCTTGTTTGCCAAATTTTCCAAGTGTGAATTTTGGTTGGAAAGTGTAAGGTTCTTGGGCCATGTAGTGTCCAAGGAAGGAATAAGGGTAGATCCTGCCAAGATTGAAGTGGTTCAAAACTGGAAGCGGTCGACTAGTGTGACCGAGGTCCACAGTTTTCTTGGGTGGGCCGGCTATTACCGGAAGTTTGTGGAGAATTTCTCCAGAATTGCAGCCCCTTTGTCTCGGTTGACCCAGAAGAAGGTCAGATTCATTTGGGATGACAAATGCGAGGTGAGCTTTCAAAAGCTCAAGGCATGTTTTTTGTGTTGCCTCTCGGGTTGGTCGGGGCTGCGTCTTGATGCAGTATGGCAGAGTGATTACTTATGTGTCTCACCAGTTGAAAGTTCATGAGAAGAACTATCTGACGCATGACCTAGAATTTGCAGTAGTGGTCTTTGCACTGAAGCTTTGGAGGCACTACTTGTACAGGGAGACTTGCAAAATCTACACAGATCACAAGAGTCTCCAGTACTTGCTTACCCAAAAGGAGCTAAACCTCAGGCAGAGGAGGTGGCTGGAGCTCCTAAAGGACTATGATTGCACCATTATGTATCATCCGAGGAAAGCAAATGTGGTAGCAGATGCGCTGAGCAGAAAATCCATGGACAGTTGGCCCATTTGAAAGCTAAGCGGAGGCCTTTAGCTCGAGAGTTGGCTTTATGCCTAGATGGGGGTCCAACCTTATCAGTGTCGGCTTCAGGTGCCCTGATGGCCCACCTACGGGTACAGTCCACACTGGTGGACATGTTGCGTGCCGCATAGGGGAAAGATGTCTTTTGTGCACTGACCAAGGACCTGGTACAAAGAGGTGATGTAGAGAACGGTTTCAGATTGGACTCAGAAGGTGTACTGAGATTCAGAGACCGGATAGTAGTACCAGACATGGCTGAGGTGCGCAGGCAAGTCCTGGAACTAGGTCATCGTTCCACTTACACGATGCATCCGGGGGCCACCAAGATGTACCGGGACTTAAGGCAGCATTACTGGTGGAAAGACATGAAAAGAGAGGTGGCAGAATTTGTTTCCAAATGTCTAGTCTGTCAGCAGGTGAAGGCCGAACACCTTAAGCCTGCGGGGCTCCTGCAAAATCTCGAAGTGCCCGAGTGGAAGTGGGTGAAAATCACCATGGATCTAGTGACTGGATTGCCTAAGTCAAAAGGCGGTTTTGATTCCATTTGGGTGGTGGTGGATCGGTTAACCAAGACCGCGCACTTCATACCAGTGAAGACTACCTTCTCTGCGGAGCAGTATTCCCGATTATTTTTGGATAGGATTGTGGCCTATCATGGTACCCCGATGATGATTATATCTGATCGTGGTACCCAGTTTATAGCCCGGTTTTGGCAGTCCTTCCAGGAAGCCTTGGGTACTCAGGTTTTATCACAGTTTTCCATCCACAGACTGACGAATAGTCAGAGAGGACCATCCAAACTTTGGAGGACATGCTGAGAGCATGCATCCTGGATATGGCAAATGGCTAGGAGAGGCACCCACCATTGATCGAATTCGCCTATAACAATAGCTTTCACAGTAGCATTGGCATGGCTCCTTTTGAGGCCTTGTATGGGCGGCGGTGCAAGTCCCCAGTGGGCTGGTTTGAGGCAGAGGAATCACTCATGGTGGGCCCTGATCTAGTTGAGGAGACGGTAGAAAAAGTAAAGATCATTAAGGAAAGATTGCTGGCGGCTCAGAGTCGATAGAAAATGTATGCCAACAGAAAGGCCAGGGAATTGGAATTTACAGAGGGTGAGTTAGTATTCCTGAAGGTCTCTCCTATGAAAGGGGTGGTCCGGTTTGGGAAGAAGGGGAAGCTGAGCCCTAGATACATTGGGCATTTTTTCGTTCTCAAGCGGAGGGGCGAAATGACCTATGAGTTGGCATTGCCTCCTAGCTTGAGCAGAGTGCACCCGGTCTTCCATGTATCCATGTTGCGGGAGTATGTAAAAGATGATTTGCATATGATCGAGCCCTCTTCTATCGAGGTAGATGGGAAAGACCGATAGAGATTCTTGTCTGCCAAATCAAAAAGCTAAGGTCCAAAGAAATTCCTCTGGTCAAGGTTAGATGAGAACACCATTCCAGGCAAGAGGCCACATGGGAGGTAGAGCATGACATGAGAGAGCGCTACCCTTCCTTGTTTGAGGAGCCCGTAAGTCCTTGTTATTCAAGTAAATTCGAGGATGAATTTCCCTTAAGGGGGGAAGGTTGTAAGATCCGAAAAAAGTTTCCTAATATAAAAATCTATTTTGGTGCAGCACGTCGGACCCGGGGGTAGTCGAGTCGAGCCTCAGAATCGCCTCGAGTGAAAAGGTATGACGCGGCTAATGAATCATGAAGTCTATTTGGATAATTAACTTTCCTTTTATAAAATCATACCTTAAATTAAGTTAACTCGAGTCATGTTATGGGTTGGGCCGGAACCCGAGTCGAGTTCGGGTTTAGTCGAGTTCTGAGTATGACTTAAGTGAGCCCTTGAAACCATCTTTGGAAAGATGGTTGAGGGGATAAAACCCCCCTATATGGCAATCGTGCAACTCAACCATTAAGTCGCACAAGGCCGCAAGGGAGAAAGAGGAGAAGGAGCAAGGAGGGGGCTTGGGGCTTGGATCGATCCGAAATTTGCATCATCGCTGGAAATTCTCGAGTCGTCGTCACCCGATCCTTATTTATTGGCGATCTATGTGAGTGGTTAAGGCTTTAACAGTTTAGGGAGGCAGGTGGCCGAACCCTAGATGATAGGTCGAGTTCTCGTGATTTTTCCCGACGATCCTTGATTTCAATGATATGTACTCACTGTTTTATGATGTTTCTTGTCGGATCTCGCTGTTTTAATCGCCGATCTACGTATTTTTGGGGCTGCCGAGTCATGGGAAAAGGGGAAAGGTCATGCCGAAATTTTCCCCGATTCCCTTGACGGCGAGAAGGCCCTTAGATGCCCTTATATCGCTGTTTTGATGTAGTCCTTTGAACTCCTCATGTAATATGAAGCATGTCCCCTTTAAAGCCCCTTGAAGTGGCCGAATGAACCCTAAGATTCATGGAGAGGGTTCGGACAAGGGTAAGGGGAAGGGTAAGTTGATCCTTGGTATTTAAGAAGTAAGTGGAATTGAAGAGACAAGGTATAGCTAAAGTCTCTTCCATCTTTCCCTTCCCAAGGACCTTGGCCGAGCAAGGTTTCCCTTGCTCATGGTTGGGCCAAGGTTGGGTTGAGGAGGAGAGACTTGCCTTAGATGGAAATTTCATGATCTTAGGGATCACACATAGGGATATGACAATACTTAGGAAGAACATCAAACTTACCAAGTAGCTTAATTGATTTGAATTGTAGAAATGCTAGATTGTAACCATACTTAACATTTGATCCTTAAACTTGGATGTTGACAATGTTACCATGTTTTATAATTCATTCATGTTATTTAAATTTATTACTACCTTGCCATGCTAGATAGTTGCTCCTTATTGTGCTAATATTCCTAAGGTAGTATAAGAATTGTCAGGTATGTGCATTATGGTTATATATGATGAATGATGTAATATTTGAGCATTTTTCTTTAAATTATGTATGCTGCCCTAAATGTTCTTGGATGGTATTCCAAGGTTGACTCATGGAAATTCTCACCTAAGACAGTGTAGAAGGCTAGTTAACATGTAAGGTGCCACTAGATGTTCATAGCACATTTATGGAAACTTAGATATGAGACGATAACACTTCTATAACTGCTTGTATATTTTTGGAAACTTAGAGATTGTAGGTGCACATATACTAAAAGGGACAGCATGAATTGTTGACCCAGTAGTCGGACATGGCTAGATACGGGCAAAGGCCCAAGGTGTATATATATATATATATATATATATGGAAACCCTAGGATATTGAATATGTAATGTGCTTGAGATGGTCCGCCGAGGAGCGAGGAGGTCAGGAATGACCAATGCTCAGCTCGTCCAATTAGGTCTAGAGGTGCGCCAGCGGGCCCGCTAGGTGCCAGGCCCCAGTTGGGTGGGACTAGCTATCGTTACCCCAGACGGTGTCCGGAGACTAGTGGCCATCCTAGTCAACGGCCCGGGATTATTTGCTTGCATCTTGAGATGATATGGCCGATGGCCAGTATGATACTACCTGATATGGTAGGGACGGCTGTAGCCGGGATATATATTGTTATGAGTAGGCCCAAGGGCCGGATGCTAGAGGCGTGATAAGACAAGGTGGTAGGTTATCATGTACAATGGATACTTAGGGATCCGTTGAGGGTCGGTAGTTGCATTTGAAACACACCTTACCTCCTTGTATATTCCTTTATTGCCTTGTAATATATACATATGCATGATTGAGGCTTAAGTGGAGGTTCAATTGAGCCACTCACTGAGTCACAAGTGGACTCACAGTTTATTTCTATTTTTGCAGAGCATGAGCAGTAGCTTGGTGTCGACATAGTGCAGCTGGAGGGCAGAGACGGTGCCATATCTCGTAGCGGCATCCATGAGTCTTAGACTACTTCTAGTTATGTTAGTTTTATTTCTGCACTGACGGTTGTAATTGAAAAGAATTGTAAAACTTGAGATTTGACCATTTGGAATTGACGTTGATGTTTCTTCTTGTTTTGAAAAACTTATACATTGTGACTTGCAAACTTTTTATAAAGTATGTTAAGTTTCTTTCAGTCGATATGTTTTGGTTTCTTGATGTCAGTATAGACAGTAGGCTATAGGGTAGGATGTGGACCCTGGCCGGTCACACTACCCTCGGTGGGGTGTGAGAGTGGGTTTTCACTCAACAATTGGTATCAGAGCAATGTCGTATGATTAGATTTAACCATCTACCCTACAAGTTAGAATGACTAGTGAAATCCAACTAGCTCAAGGGTCATCTACTCATACTCCACCATTGTTCGATGGAAACAACTATGCCTATTGGAAGATATGCATGAATGGCTTCCTACAATCACCAGGCATGGATGTATGGAGAATGATTCAAGTAGAGCATAAGCAACCAACTAAGGATATGGATGAGTGGGATCAAGAAGAGATTAAAATCTTTAATGCAAATGCAAAGGCTGTCAATGCATTATATTGTGGCCTATCAATTAATGAGTTTAATAGAATTTCTACTTGTAAGTTTGCATTTGAACTTTGGAAAGTCTTAGAGACTACACATTAAGGTACTTCACAAGTTAAGGAATCTAAGATAAACCTACTCATGCATGATTATGAAATGTTGAAAATGTTATCGCATGAATCTATTGATGCCATGTATGCTCGATTTCAAAATATTACAAATGGATTAGCTAACCTTGGTAGAGAGATAAGGGAAGATGAGAAGGTAAGAAAGCTCCTTCATTTCCTTCCAAAAGCTTGGGAGCCCAAGGTCATCACAATCATGGAAGCAAAGGATACGAGCACCTTGAAGATCACCGAGCTCATTGGATCTCTCATGACACATAAAACCCATATGAAGCAATACAATGAGGAAGATGCTCCTAAAGGCAAGACCATTGCCTTAAAAGCATCACAACGGGGTGAAGAATCGTCATCATCCGAGAAAGAGACGGACGATTTTGAAGAGATGGCAATGTTGGCAAGAAGATTCATGAGCTTCATGAGAGGAGGCATGAGAAAGGGAAGAGGAGGCTACACATGCTTCAATTGCAACAAAATCGGGCATCTAAGGAAGGATTGCCCACTTCTCAAGATGGCTTCCACCTCCAACCCTCACAAAAAGGACAAATACAAGAAGAAGAAGAAGAAGAAGAAGGCAATAATGGCTTCGTGGGATGAAAGCGAGTCTTCTTCAAGTGAAGAAGACTCCAAGAGTGAAAAGACAAATCTTTGCTTCATGGCAAATGACAATGAGGTAAGATTTACATTTGGTGAGCTTTCATTTATGCAAGATGAACTAGAAAATGAATTTGATAAAATGCATGATGAATTTAATGCTATTAGGAAAAAGTTTAAAGAGCTTAGAAAGGACAACAAATCTTTAGATCTTGAAAATGATAACTTGCTACTCTCATGCAATGCATTAAGGAAAGAAGTAGATACCCTTAAGAAAGAAAAGCATGCCCTAGATGATGCTAAGAAAAACCTAGAAAATGATAACAAAAAATTGGAGAATGAAAACAAGTACTTAAGTGATGAAGTAGAGCACTTGAATGATAGCATGCTAAGTCTAAAAAAGGAAATCTGCATGCTAAATGAAAAAATGACAACCTTATAAAATGTCATGCCTAAGGTTGCCCATGCTAGAAAGTCATCAAGCAATCATGCTCATGCACACTTCCATGCTCACACACACAATCCAAGAAAGTTTAATGGAAGTTGCTTTTCATGTGTTATATTTGGCCATATGGCTAGAGATTGTGCACTAAGGAGGAACCTGCATGCTAGATTCACTTGGGTTCCTAAGATGACTAACACTCAAGGTACCAAGAAGATTTGGGTACCTAAATCCACTTTTAATCATTTACTTAGATTGGTTTAGGCAATTTGTAATTTGATGATTATATGTGGAAGCGATAAATGATAAGGCAATAATAACAATGCAAACACAAGATATTTATAGTGGTTCGGCCCCAATGCCTACTTCACTACCTAAGCACCCCACTTAGAATTTCCAAACTAGTTTTACTAGAGTAATTTGTGTTTCCCTTACACACGAGCATTTTTCACCGAAGAGACGCACTCTCGACCTAAGGCACTTCAACACCAAGAAGTCACCACCTTCTAATCGAGAGTCATCTTCCACCTCAACCCTAAGGGACAACTAAACTAATCCTAGTAAACACTACGTTTACACAAGTGACTTTACTCCTTCACAACAAGGAAACCACTTCACACAACAAGACCAAACACCTGGTATTCACACGCACAAATAAAAATAGTTTTGAATAACAGTTAAAATTACAAGAGAAAAGAGCTTAAAGTAAGACAAAATTATCTACTCTTTTCCAGGCCTTAAAACCTCCAACTCGGCCAAGTCGTTGAGCTTCAATTAAATCCCGAGTTGAGGAAGCAGACGGCGCTTGAAGAAGAACTCGATGAAGAACAGGGCGCGCTTCAATCAATCTTTTGGAAGGCTCAAATCTTCCTTTTAATGGCTAAAAAAATCTGTGTTGATCAAGGAAGAAGAATAAATGATGTATTTGAGGGTGTATTTATACCCTCATGAAGAAACGATTGTTCAACAGATAGAAAACTATCCGTTACAGGCCGCTGATCGAATAGTCGATCGACCGACTGGTCGATCGGTCTTTCGACCGATTCTCTTCGGACTATGGTCGGTCGACCGATGAGTCGACTGCCCAGACGTGACTATTCATCCCCGACCTTCGGTCGATCCATCGGTCGACCGACGAGATCTCACGTCTTCAGCTTTTAGCAGGTCTGTCGATCGACCGGTCGATCGCCAAGCCTACTACCCAAAACCAGCCACTGTCGATCGATCGACTGATCGACCGAAGTGCCCACTGCCATTTTTCGGCAGTGTTCGGTCGACCGACTGGTCGATCAAAATGGCTGGGCCTTTCTTTCTTACCTTATTCGGTCGACCGCCTGGTCGACCGAACATAGGCTGAAATTGCATTTATAGCATATTTCTTTCGCGCTTGGTTTTTGGGTTCCGGCTTTCAACGAACATCATCTTGGAGAGGTTTTGACTTGATCTTTGGACTCATCCAAGCGACTTTGGTGCACTCATCGATCTTCGATAAACTTCCGCAATGAGCCCAAGCGCGACGAACAATGTCTTTCCGATTTCCGATTTCTCCAATTTTTCCAATCGAGGACATCGAACGCTAATTGATATTGAACCTGAAACATATTCTCAATGAAATCATTAGTCCCATGTTTGTTATCATCAAAACCATCAAAATCGAGATTAAGACTAAGGTTGAAAACCTAAGGCCAACAATCTCCCCCTTTTTGATGATGACAAACATCCATAAGAAAATATATTTATTTAAAGCATAGAGGATATCAACTAAGAGATTTCTCCCCCTATCAACATGCATATCTATAAGAATAAACTCCCCCTATCTATATACATGGATTTCCTATATTTCTCTCCCCTTTACCTATTCTTATCTCCCCATTTTAACTATATATTTCTCCCCCTTTATACCTAAACTTTTCTCTCCCCCTTTTGACATCAATCAAAAAGGGCAAGAAAGGTCAATCTAATCAAAGGGATGAAACACAATTATTATTATTATTTTTGTTGAGACTCTAAGGAGTATTTTTCATGAAACCTAAAAATCTCAACCAAATGGATGAAAAACAAGTAATTAACATGAAACTTAATTCATACATGATATGTTCAAAACACAATAGGAATTCAAAATTAAGTCATGTATGATCTCAAGATCAATATTGTTTCTTTTTCATGAATTTTTTTAAATTTCACTCAAACTTTCAAAATACAAAGATATAGTCATTTAAATCATGTATATCAAGTTTGAAATGAATCTAATGTCATTTGATCCAAATATGAACTTAGCATGTTTTCATTTGAAATAAACATGAGAACTATGAAAATGCTAAGTCTCAATTTTGTTATCTACTCATGTTTTCTCAAACTTATGCATCTAGACATTAAACATGAGAAAATCTAAGTCCATGAATCAAGTTTGGGCTTAAGATGAAGTTTTTAAGTTATTTTGTTGACTTAGGTCAACCTATACTTAAAGTTTCTTTAAAAAAAAAAAATCAAACTTTTAGGTTTATACAAAGTCTATCTTTAATGAAAAACTTTTGAAACTAATTTTTGGATGAAAATATTGATACCAATTATTGAATGGTCATTTGAGATGCATGTATCAAGTTTGAACTCAAAATGAATTTTCTAAGTTCATTTTTCATCCTATATTATTTTCAAATAAACAAATGGATCCTAGCTATCATCCAAAATATCAAAATCATTCCTAGAAATGATTTTACTCATGAAATTGAGTGAATAATATTAGAAATGGAATCCAAATGGTGTACATGAGTTTTTATATGAAGTTTTCAAATTAGAAAAATCAAAGTATCGGAAAGATTGACGTTTCAAGAATGATGATACTTTGTGTTTTGAAATCAACTTCAAAAATTCACTTTAAATCCGATTCTTGATGAAACTTTTTGAAATTTTTACTGATAAAACTAGATTTTTCAGTGAATGTGTAGTTTCAAGAATCATCTAAAAATGATTTTTCTATATTTTTCTAGAAATAACTGAAATTTGTGATACCAATTATTGAACAAATGGCAATTCCATAATTTTTCAGTTATTTTCGAAGAATGCTTAGTTTTCATTCAAACTTTTATGACACCACAATGTGATCATGTAAAGAGTATATGTCAAGTTTGAAATGAAAATTATGTCCTTAAGTCAAGATATCAACCTAGCATGGTTTCATTCAAAACTAAACTAGTTTTTATGAAACTTGCTAAGTTTCAATCTTAACATTTACTCATGATTTTTCAAACTTAAACTTATGGATACCTATCATGAGTAACTCTAAACATGTTCCTCAAATATGGATTGAAAATGAGACCTTTAAGTCAACTTATTGACTTGGGTCAACTAGGTTCAAAAGAGATAATCATGAATTAACCTCTATTGTCATTTTATCCATATCCATATGAATTTTTCATTTTAAATGTATGGAAACATGTCATACCTATTCCTAAACATGTTTATGAAGTTTGGACTTAAAATCAAGTGTCCAAGTCAATTTATTGACTTGGGTCAAACTTATCAAGCTTAAGTCATCTAATGTGATCTAGTTATCTCATTCTTCATCTACACATGAATTTTCAAGATTGAACACCTAGAATCATATCATGTATGTATCTAAACATGTTCATTTTATTTTTAACTTAAAATGAAGTCTCTAAAGAAGAATTTTAACCTAGTTCAATTTCATAAATATCATGATATCATGAAATGAGCTAAGTTATCAAGATTTTTCCTACTCATGAAAATTCAAAGATTTATCATGCAATCATCAATCATGAGTATGGAGACATCATTAAACATGAAAATTCAATTATTTTTCAAAGATTTTTTGCAAAATAAAATTCATACCTTTTTCTTAAAAATTTGCCCAACTTTTTCATTTCCTTTTTCATTTTCTTTTAGATAGCATATCCTTCTCATTCTTAACTTGCAAGTAGATTTCATTGGTATCATAATGAAATAATATGACTACTAGCAAGCTAACATACTACATAGCAAGGTTCAATGCAAAGTTTCATTTTAAAACCTTAACCTATGCTAGATAGTAAAGATTCATTTTTAAGAAAGTTTACCATGATATCAAAATGAATCTAAGGGATCAAGATGTGAACCATTTGAGGCATAAGGTCCCTAAACAAGTTTAACTAGTTTGGACTTAAAGGAATGTCTCTAATAATGGATATTTACCTAGAACAAGTTTCATTCAATGAAATTTTGTCTAAGTACTAAGATTCTACCTACTCATGAGAAATCAAGGATTTTACATGCAATCCTAGTCATGAGTATAGAGACATGATTTTCTCTTAACCAATGAGGTATAACACTTAGATTTTGAAATTATCAAGGTTATACCATATTCATGAGAATTTAGCCAATCTAATCTTTCTTCTTCTTTTTTCTAGTTAGCCTTCCTAAATTACTTATAACTTGCAAGTAAGCTACACTAATGTTTTAGTGAAAATATAGCTACTTAGCAAGCTTAACCAAACCAAAAAGCAAAGAGATTCAAATATCATTTTCAAAGTCCACTTTGCTAAATAGTTTGAAATTCATTTCAAAGTAAGTTATCGTGAATCTGAAACGAATTAAGAGATCTCAAAATATAAAATATTTGAAAAGTAGATCTCCAACCCTTCCTATTGGTTGAAAACCGAAAGGCCACAATGTGCCTACGATTTAGAACCGCAAGGTTGCTTAGGCCCATTACATGCCACTTGGGTCTCCGAAGAGACCGGGAAATCAAAATCAAAAACATTTTCAAAGGAACTCTTTTGCAAGAGCGGGGAAAATAACTCAATCTTAAACATGGTATCATAATCTTCAACTAAGATTAAGCAATGCAAGTTAGAAGATGATACCGGAATAGTTTTGATGCCAACTTTACATAAGGCATCAAGGTAGCTTGAAGTTTCGACCAAGGAATGATTCATCATTCAAGTCCATGGTCAACTCCCATACACCACTTCTTTCTACCCTTGTGTGGTGGCTCCCCCTACAAGAGAAGATGAGACTTTTGGTACCCAAATGACTTTGGATCCTAGGGGGTTAGTGGGCTTAGGTACCCAAAGTGTCTTCACAACACTTGGGTTCATGCATTTTGAATGCGCAATCATATATAGCATGCCCAAATACACCACAACAAAAGCAATGTCCATTAAATTTCTTTTTGTTTTTGTTATGGACATGAGATTTATTTTTAGAATGCTTGTTATTTGAACTAGGATAAGCATGAGCATTCTTAAAAGATACATTCTTCTTTTGAGCATGAGGTTTAGTTGTAGAATGCTTGATATGAGATGATGATGATGTGCATAAGCATTCTTGAAAGAAACATTTGCATTTTTAGAATTCTTAAAGGAAGAATTACTAGATAGATTACTAACTTTCTTATTTAGAAAAATAACCTCATTTTTCAAATCATTCATTGATTTATGAATAGCATGCAATTGAGTTTTCAACATGCTATTTTTATTCTTCAATATGTCATTTTTATTTTTCAAGTCCTTAGTGTCAATACTTAAAGTATCATGACATGGATTGTTGACACTAATTCTTAGCTTCTCATTTTCTAATTTTACATCATGTAATTGAGAACTAAGATTTGAGTTTTATTTCATCAAATTTTTATTCTCTTTATCATTTTTCAAGAGCAAGGCATACATGATTTTATACTCATCCATCAATTCATCAAAATCATGGGAGCTAGATGAGTTAATACTATTATTGTTATTAACATGACTAGAAGAGGTGGAGTGTACCTCATTGTCATCATTCATGAGGCATTCTTTTGAATTTGCTTCATAGCCATGGGAAGAGGATGCTTCATTCAAATATGATGATGATGTGGAAGCATTTGACCTCCTCTTTGCCTTGTTCTTCATGGTAGGGCAATTCTTCCTTACATGCCCTTTCTCATGGCACACATGGCAGATCACTTTTCTCTTTCGGCTTTCAGTGCTCCTATGACTGGAGACACTTTGGACTTCAAAAACCATGTTAGCATTGGAAGGATGACAATTGTCATCATTATCCTCATTAAAAGTTTCTAACTCCTCGGTTTTAGCATAAACATATAGCATATTCAAAGTAGCCCAAATATCATATGCCGAAGTAGAATGCATGATCTTTTCAAGGATATTATTTTCACAAGAACAATATATGCTATTTGTTGCCTTAGCATTTAATTCAAACATATTAATTTGTTCTTGTGTCCATGCATCAATGTTTTCCTTAGGTTCAATATATTTGATTTTTACCATGTTAAACACACCTAAACCTTGAGTCTTTAGAAAAGTGTACATCCTAGATTTTCATAGACCAAAGTTCGAGGCATCTAACCTAGGGGGGTGAAAACGCTACCAACTCTAGAGCCATTTCAAGATCGAGATAAGGTGTAGAATGGATGGTGAAATCTCAATCTACAAACCCGCTCTGATACCAATTGTTGGCGAAATGGCGACACTAGAGGGGGGGGTGAATAGTATGTTTACTAATTCAATTAGCCTAAATCCACTTTTAATCATTTACTTAGATTGGTTTAGGCAATTTGCAATTCGATGATTATATGCGGGAGCGATAAATGATAAGGCAATAAAAACAAGCAATAGTAACAATACAAACACAAGATATATATAGTGGTTCGGCCCCAATGCCTACTCCACTATCTAAGCACCCCGCTTAGGATTTTTCAAACTAGTTTTACTAGATTAATTTGAGTTTCCCTTACACACGAGGACTTTTCACCAAAGAGACGCACTCTCGACCTAAGGCACTTCCACACCCGGAAGTCACCACCTTCTTATCGAGAGTCATCTTCCACCTCAACCCTAAGGGACAACTAAACTAATCCTAGTAAACACTACGTTTACACAAGTGGCTTTACTCCTTCACAACAAGGAAACCACTTCACACAACAAGACCAAACACCTGGTCTTCACACGCACAAATAAAAATAGTTTCGAATAATAGTTAAAATTACAAGGGTAAAGAGCTTAAAGTAAGACAAAATTATCTACTCTTTTCCAAGCCTTAAAACCTCCAACTCGGCCAAGTCATTGAGCTTGAATTAAATCCCGAGTTGATGAAGCAGACGGCGCTTGAAGAAGAACTCGATGAAGAACATGGCGTGCTTCAATCAATCTTTTGGAAGGCTCAAATCTTCCTTTTAATGGCTCAAAAAATCTGTGTTGATGAAGGAAGAAGAATAAATGATGTATATGAGGTTGTATTTATACCCTCATGAAGAAACGACTATTCAACGGATAGAAAACTATTCGTTACAGGCCGTCAGTCGAATAGTCGGTCGATCGATCTTTCGACCGCTTCTCTTCTGTCTGTGGTCGGTCGACCGACGGGTCAACCACCCAAACATGACTATTCATTCCCGACCTTCGGTCGACTGACGGGATCTCGCGTCTTCATCTTTTAACAGGTCAGTCGACCGACCGGTCGACCGCCAAGCCTACTGTCCAAAACTAGCCACTGTCGGTCGACCGATTGATCGATCGAAGTGCCCACTGCCATTTTTTGGCAGTGTTCGGTTGACCAATCGGTCGACCGAAATGGCTGGGCCTTTCTTTCTTACCCTATTCGGTCGACCGCCTGGTCGACCAAACATAGGCTGAAATTGCATTTTCATCCTATTTCTTTCGCGCTTGGTTTCCGGGTTTCGGCTTTCAATGAGCATCATCTTGGAGAGCTTTTGACTTGATCTTTGGACTCATCCAAGTGACTTTGGTTCACTCGTCGATCTTCGATAAACTTCCGCGACGAACCCGAGCGCGACGATCAATGTCCTTCCGATTTCTGATTTCTCCGATTTTTTCGATCGAGGACATCGAATGCTAATTGATATGGAACCTGAAATATATTCTCAATGAAATCATTAGTCTCATGTTTGTTATCATCAAAACAATCAAAATCGAGATGAAGGCTAATGTTGAAAACCTAAAGCCAACGCATGTGACATTTGGAGACAATGCCAAAGGTAAGATTATTGGCATTGGTGATATAGGTATAGTCCCCTACATGCATTAAAAATGTCTTACTAGTGGATGGGTTAAAGCATAATTTGATTAACATATCTAAATTGTGTGACAGTGGATATGTAATCTTTTTTGAAGCATCTAAATGTATCATTAGAAGTGCACCATCTAATGACATTGTGTTTATTGGAAATAGGCAAGAAAATGTTTACACATTAGTTTAAAATGTTTTGCCTAATCCCCATGCTAGATGCTTGGTTGTCATGAAAAATAATTCTTGGTTGTGGCATAGAAGGCTAGGACATGCTAGCATAAGCCTCATCCAAGAAATATCTAAGAAGGACTTAGTTAAAGGATTACCTAAGATAAAATTTGAAAAAGACATACTTTGTGGTGCATGTCAACTAGGTAAAAAAGTTAAGTCTTCATTTCATAGCATTAATCAAGTAAGCACATCCAGAACACTTGAACTTGTGCACATGGATCTTTTTGGTCCGTGTGATGTAGCTAGTCTAGGTAGAAAACTATATTGTTATGTGCTAGTTGATGATTTCTCGAGATTTACATGGGTTTTCTTTTTAGCTAAGAAAAATGAAACTTTTGACTTCTTCAAAAAATTTGCTAGGAGATAGCTTCTACACCAATGAGCACAAAGGAGCTCATCAAAAGGTTTGAGATGAAATGAAGCCAAGATAGCTTCTACACCAATGAGCACATCCATCAAGCTTGACAAAGATGAAGATGATGTCAAAGTAGATGAAAAACGATATCGAGGTATGATTGGTAGCATTCTTTATTTAACTGCAAGTAGACCCGATATCATATTTAGTGTTTGTGCATGTGCTAGATTTCAATCTTGTCCTAGAATATCTCACTTGAGTGCGGTCAAATACATATTGAGATATTTGAAGGGCACGATTGACTTAGGATTATGGTATCCGTGTAATACATCTTTCGATTTAATTGGTTTTTCGGATGCCGATTTTGCCGGGTGTAAAGTAGATCGAAACTAGTGGGAGATAAAATATGATAAAGTCGGTCGACCATCCGGTCGATCGAACAGAGCGGCAGAAGGCCAGAACGCCAGCGGTCGCTGGGCGGTCGATCGGTCGATCGACCGATGATCGACCGACGATCGACCGGTAAGCGATCGGTCGGCGTCGAACGAGCGAAAAAATACCCGTTGAAGAGCCGTTCCGTAGGAGGGGTTATAAATACCCCTCACCAACCTTCATTAAAGCTCTCTAACTATTATGATAAGCTTCCAAAGTGTGATTAGTGCCTTCTAAGCTTGATTGGCTCGCGCTTGCTTCTCTGATCGACGACTTCTCTCAAGTGCTCATCTTCCCTCAACTCCGGCTTCAATTCGATCTCAGCGTCTTGTGGAGTTAGAGGCATTGAAGGCTTGGAAAAGAGCTCTTAGTCTTGGTTTACTCCTTAGCTCTTTTCATTGTAATTTTAATTGTTATTTGAACTTGGTTTTCATTGATTAGCTTGCTAGGTGTGCTAGTGTAAATACTTAGGGTTTACTTTGTAGAATTGTGTTTTGCCTGAGTGAATAGGTTTGAGGAGTTCTCAAAGGGTTGAGAACCGAGTCCTCGGTTGTATTCAAATGGAAACACAAAGTCTATAAAGGGTTTAGTTTGAAATCCTTAGTGTGGAGCCAAGGTAGTGGAGTAGGCGGTTGGCCGAACCACTATACTTTCTTGTGTTTGCATTGCTTTGTGTGTTTGCTTACAATTGTGTTTCATACTCGCTAACAAACATCACTTAGTTGCACTTACGTTTGGTTGAAGTTGTAATCGATTCGAAAAAAAATTGAATTAGAAGGGTAATGTAACTCAACACTATTCAATCCCCCCTAGTGTGGATTTTCACTCAATACACATAATTCGGCTAGACTAGGAGCTTCGCTCTGGAAACTCAGACACAATAGCGAGCTTATATGAGCCACCCTGATTCGCACTTTGCACCCCAACCTCAACAGCTCAACACGAGTGGCAAGGAACAAAATATCTTCAGTCTCGAGGGGTATCTTAAAGTGCCTAGACACCTTCAACTTATCTCTCTCCTTTCATGTGGGCAAGGGTGTATCGACACGACTTTGGACAGTGGTGTAACAATCAGAGGTTAGCGGACATCTTCCCTAATTTATTTTTACTAGCCATTGATCCAAACTATACGATTGCCAAGGCCAAAATTACTAATGAAGATGCTCTCCTCCTTGGATGGAATATCCAGTTCTCCTACCTTATTCATGTAGGCGAAATGGCGATACTAGAAGGGGGGTGAATAGTATGTTTACTAATTTGATTAGCCTAAATTCACTTTTAATCGTTTGCTTAGATTGGTTTAGGTAATTTATAATTCGATGATTTTATATGCGGAAGCAATAAATGATTTAGCAATTAAAGCAAATAAGAAATCAATTCAAACACAAGATTTATAGAGGTTCGGCCCCAATGCCTACTCCACTACCTAAGCACCCCACTTAGGATTTCCAAACTAGTTTTACTAGATTAATTTACGTTTCCCTTACACAGAGGACTTTTCACCGAAGAGACGCACTCTCGACCTAAGGCACTTCCACACCCGAAAATCACCGCCTTCTTATCGAGAGTCCTCTTCCACCTCAACCCTAAGGGACAACAAAACTAATCCTAGTAAACACTAAGTTTACACAAGTGGCTTTACACCTAACACCAGGTAACCACTTCCAAATTCAGACCTAACAATCCTAGGTCTATCACACGCAAATTCAATTAAAACGCGTTCAAATAACAATAAAGATTACAATGAAAAGAGCTAATAATAAAACAAGAATAACTACTCATTTCAATCCTTGTAGCCTTCAACTCGTCAATATGTAGAGCTTGATCAAAACCCGAGTTGAGCCGAGCTTGTGCGCTTGAAGAAGATGTCCGCGGAAGGAAACAGTGTGCATTTCAATCAATCGTTGGAAGGCTTTTAATCTCCTTTTAAAGTGCTCAAAAAATTTCTAGGAGTCAAGGAAGAAGTTAAATGAATCATATGAGGGTATATTTATACCCTACTGAAGAAACAGCTGCTCAACGGATAGAAAACTATTCGTTGCAGACGCTCGGTCGATTGGTCGGTCAACCGACCGATCGAATGATTGCTGCCTTCCTCTCTGTGTGCGGTCGACCGATGGGTCGACCGCCAAACGCAAAACTTGTGATCCTCAATTCGGTCGACCCATCGATCAACCGATGCAGGTCACGTCTTTAGTGATCCGCAGGTCGATCGACAGACAGAGTTACTGCCCGTTTTGGGCTTCGATCAGTCGACCGCCCGGTCGACCGAAGTAGCTTCTGCTGCTTTTTAGCACTGTTAGGTCGACCGGTCGATCGACCAAAATGGTTGCTGCCGTTTTTCTTACACTCTTCGATCGATCGACCGATCGACCGAACATAGGTTGATATTGTTTTTTTAGTCATTTTTCTTGCGCGCTTCATTTCCGGGTTCCGGCTTTCAAGGAGCATCAACTTGGAGAGCTTTCCATGTGATCTTTGAGCTCGTCCAATACGTCATTGGTGCATACATCGATCTTTGAAATGTTTCGCGATGAACCCGACCACGATGATCAATGTCCTTCCGATTTTCCGATTTCTTCCAATTTTTTCGATCGAGGACATCGAACGCTAATCGATATGGAACCTGAAAGATTTCTCGATGTAATATTAGTTCCATGTTTGTTATCATCAAAATCGAGATTAAGAGATTAAGACCAAGGTTGAAAACCTAAAGCCAACAATCTCCCCCTTTTTGATGATGACAAACATCCTTAAGAAAATATATTCATTAAAGCATATAGGATATCAACTAAGGGATTTCTCCCCCTATCAACATGCATATCTATAAAAATAAACTCCCTCTATCTATATGCATGGATCTCCTATATTTTTCTCCTCTTTACCTATAATTTTCTCCCCATTTATCCTATAATTTTCTCCCCCTTTTGACATCAATCAAAAAGGGCAAGAAAGGTCAATCTAGTCAAATGGATAAAAAACAAATATTTTTTTATGAAGTTGAGACTCTAAAGATTATTTTTCATGAAACATGGAAATCTCAACCAAAGGGATGAAAAACAAATATTGAATATGTAACTTAAATCATACATGATAGCAAAGAGTGATAAATAGAATCCAAACCTAAATCATGTATGCACTGAAGTATGAATATTTTCATGAATATTGTTTCTTTTTCATGACATTTTTTATTTCATACAAACTTTCAAAATACAAATATATAGTCATATGAAACATGTATATCAAGTTTGAAATGAAACTAATGTCATATAATCAAAATATGAACTTAGCATAACTTCATTCAAAGTATGCTTGAAACCATGAAAAATGCTAAGTATCAAATTTGGCTATCTATTCATGCTTTTCTCATATTTAGGCATTTAGACATCAAACATGAGAGAATGTAAGTCTATGAATCAAGTTTGGGTTTAAGATGAAATTTCTAAGTCACTTTGTTGACTTAGGTCAAGGTATATACTTCCAGTTTTCAAAAATCAAATTTTTAAATTCATACAAAACTATATTTTTGACGAAAAATATTTGATATCAATTGTTGGATGAAAATTTTGATACCAATTGTTGAATGGTCATTTGAAATGTTTGTATCAAGTTTGAACTCAAAATGAATTTTCTAAGTTCATTTTTCATCCTATATTATTTTCAATGAAAAAATGAATATTTTTAGTTATCATTTAAATGATCAAAATCATTCCTATGAATAATTTTACTCAAGCAATGGTGTGAATGATATTAGAAATAAAATAAAATAGTATGCATGAGTTTTCATTTGAAGATTTTGAAGAAAAATCAAAGTATCGGAAAGATTGATATTTCAAAAAGGATGATACTTTGTATTTTTGAAATCCAATTTTAAAATTACATTATAAATCAGATTTTTGATGAAACTTTTCAAAAAATTTACTGAAGAATCTAGATTTTTCAGTGAGGGTGCAGTTTTAAGAATCAATTAAAAAGGATTTTTCTATATTTCTCTAGAAATAACTGAAAATGCATACTAATTGTTGGTCGAAATGACATTTTTGTAATTTCCAGTTATTTTCCAAAGCATGTTCAATTTTTATTCAAACTTTTATGACATCACATAATGATCATGTAAAGAGTGTATGCCAAGTTTGAAATGAAAATTATATCCTTAAGTCAAGATATCAACCTAGCATGGTTTCATTCAAAACTAAGCTAGTTATCATGAAACTTGCTAAGTGTCAATCTCATCATTTACTCATGATTTTTAAAACTTAACCCTATGGGCACCTAACATGAGTAAATCTAAACATGTTCCACAAATATGGATTGAAAATGAAACCTTTAAGTCAACTTGTTGACTTGAGTCAACTTAGTTCAAAAGAGGTAAGCATGAATTGACCTCTATGTCATTTTATACATATTCATATAAATTTTCCATTCTAAGTGCATGGAAATATGTCATACCTATTTCTAAACATGTTCATTAAGTGTTTACTCAAAATGAGATCTCTAATAAGAATTTTAACCTAGAGCAAGTTTCATTCAATCAAGATATCATGAAATTGCCTAAGTTATCAAAATTTTGCCTACTCATGAAACTTCAAACATTTATCATGCGAAAATAATCATGAGTATATAGAGACATCATTAAAGCATGAATATTCAAGAATTATATTAAGATTTTGCAAAAAAAATTCATACCTCTTTTAATTGATTTTGCCAAACTTGTCATTTACTTTTCATTTTCTTTTAGATAGCATAACCTTCAATGTTTGCCACTTTCTTAACTTGCAAGTAGGCTTTGTTAGTATTAAAATGAAATAGTATGCCAACTAGCAAGCTATTTTACTAAATAGCACAAGTTTAATGCAACATTTAAAAAAAATCAACCTATGCTAGATAGTAAAAATTTATTTTAAGGAGGTTATCATGATATCAATATGAATCTAAGGGATCTTAAGATGTGAAACAATTGAGGGATAAGGTCTCTAAACATGTTTAACTAGTTTGGACTTAAAGGAATGTCTCTAATAGTAAGTATCAACCTAGAGCAAGTTTCATTTCATAAAATTTGCCTAAGTGCTAAGATTCTACCTACTCATGAAAATTCAAGAGTTTACCATGCAATTCTAATCATGAGTATTGAGACATTATTTAAGCTTAAGCTTTAAGGTATAACATTAAGATTTGAATTTATCAAAGTTATACCTTATTCATGATGATTTAGCCAAACTAATCTTTTTTATTCTTAGCCTTCCATTTTCCCTTAGATTTAACTTGCATGAGGAAATCATTAGTAATATAATGACACAATTATTTCAAGCAAGTTAATCATTCTAGATAGCAAAGTAAGCATCAAATATTTCAATCAAAATCCAACTTTGCTAAATAGTTCGAAATTCGTTTTAAAGATGAAATCGAGTCATACAAAAATGAATTTTTAGAGATCACAAATGAAGTATAAATAAAAATATGATCT
The DNA here is from genome assembly GCA_034359265.1 of Canna indica. Lineage (NCBI taxonomy): Eukaryota > Viridiplantae > Streptophyta > Magnoliopsida > Zingiberales > Cannaceae > Canna > Canna indica. Next base: position 65,059,656 of record CP136890.1, on the reverse strand, counting down.
CCAACCCTTCCTATTGGTTGAAAACCGAAAGGCCACAATGAGCCTACGATTTAAAATCACAAGGTCGCATGAGCCCATTATAGGCTACCTGGGTCTCCGAAGAGACCGGGAAATCAAAAATCAAAAATATTTTTGAAATATATTAAGAGCGGGGGAATCAACTAATATTAAGCATATATCAACTCCAACTATAATCTTAAGCAATGGGATATAGGAGATGATACCAAAATATTTGATGCCAATTTTACCATATGCATCTAGTCTAGATGAAGATTTTGAAGTTGCAACCATGTAGGGATCCTTCCTTCAACTCATTGGTCAACTTCAATTCTTCAATCTCTCACCGTGGTAGCTCCCCCTATAATAGAAGATGAGACCTTTGGTACCCAAATAGCTTTGGCTCATTAGGGGTTAATGGGCTTAGGTACCCAAAGTATCTTAACAATACTAGGGTTCACTTTGAAAGCACAATCATATATGACATACCCATAAATACCACAAAAAATAATGTCCATTAAATTTGTTTTTGTTTTTGTTATGGACAAGAAATTTATTTTTAGAATGCTTGTTATTTGAGCTACGATGAGCATGAGCATTCTTGAAAAATACATTCTTCTTTTGAGCATGAGGTTTAGTTGTAGAATGCTTGATATGAGAAGCATGATGTGCATAAGCATTCTTGAAAGAAACATTTGCATTTTTAGAATTCTTAAAGGAAGAATTACTAGATAGATTACTAACTTTCTAATTTAGAAAAACAACCTCATTTTTCAAATCATTCATTGATTTATGAATAGTATGCAATTGAGTTTTCAACATGCTATTTTCATTCTTCAATATATCATTTTTATTTTTCAAATCCTTAGTGTCAATACTTAAAATATCATGACATGGATTGTTGACATTAATTCTTAGCTTCTCATTTTCTAATTTTACATAACGTAATTGAGAGCTAAGATTTGAGTTTTCTTTCTTCAAATTTTTATTCTCTTTATCCTTTTTCAAGAGCAAGGCATACATGATTTTATACTCATCCATCAATTCATCAAAATCATGGGAGCTAGATGAGTTAATACTATTATTGTTATTAACATGACTAGAAGAGGTGGAGTGTACCTCATTGTAATAATTCATGAGGCATTCTTTTGAATTTGCTTCATAGCTATGGGAAGAGAATGCTTCATTCGAATATGATGATGATGTGGAAGCATTTGACCTCCTCTTTGCCTTGTTCTTCATGGTAGGACAATTCTTCCTTACATGCCCTTTCTCTTGGCACACATGGCAAATCACCTTTCTCTTCCGGCTTTTAGTGCTCCTATGACTGGAGATACTTTGGGCTTCAAAAACCATGTTAGCATTGGAAGGATGACAATTGTCATCACTACCTTCATTAAAAGTTTCTAACTCCTCGGTTTTAGCATAATCATATAATACATTTAAGCAATCCCAAATATCAAATGCAGAAGTACAATGCATGATTTTTTCAAATATATTATTTCCCAAAGAACAATATATGCAATTTGTTGCTTTAGCATTTAACTCAAACATGCTAATTTGTTCTTGGGTCCATGCATTCATATTTTCCTTAGGTTCAATGTATTTTATCTTAATCATATTAAAAACACATAAACCTTGAGTTTTTAGGAAGGTGTACATTCTACCCTTCCAAAGACCAAAGTTAGATTCATCGAACCTAGGGGGTATAGACGCTACACACTCTAGAGCCATTTTACGATCGAGAGACGTTTGTAGAGGAGATGGTGAAATCTCAATCTACGAACCCGCTCTGATACCAAATGTAGGCGAAATGGCGACACTAGAGGGGAGGTGAATAGTGTGTTTACTAATTCGATTAGCCTAAATTCACTTTTAATCGTTTACTTAGATTGGTTGGCAATTTGCAATTCGATGATTTTATATGCGGAAGCAATTTATAGTGGTTCGGCCCCAATGCCTACTCCACTACCTAAGCACCCCGCTTAAGATTTTCAAACTAGTTTTACTAGATTAATTTACGTTTCCCTTACACAGAGGACTTTTTACCGAAGAGACGCACTCTCGACCTAAGGCACTTCCACACCCGAAAGTCACCGCCTTCTTATCGAGAGTCCTCTTCCACCTCAACCCTAAGGGACAACTAAACTAATCCTAGTAAACACTAAGTTTATACAAGTGGTTGTACACCTAACACCAGGTAACCACTTCTAAATTCAGACCTAACAATCCTAGGTCTATCACACGTAAATTCAATTAAAACGCGTTCAAATAACAATAAAGATTACAATGAAAAGAGCTAATAATAAAACAAGAATAACTACTCTTTTCAATCTTTGTAGCCTTCAACTCGTCAAGATGTAGAGCTTGATCAAAACCCGAGTTGAGCCCAGCTTGTGCGTTTGAAGAAGATGTTCGCGGAAGGAAACAGAGCGCATTTCAATCAATCGTTGGAAGGCTTTTAATCTCCTTTTAAAGTGCTAAAAAAAATTGTAGGAGTCAAGGAAGAAGTTAAATGAATCATATGAGGGTATATTTATACCCTACTGAAGAAACGGCTGCTCAACGGATAGAAAACTATCCGTTGCAGACGCTCGGTCGATTGGTCGGTCGACCGACCGATCGAACGATTGCTGCCTTCCTCTCTGTGTGCGGTCGACCGATGGGTCGACCGCCAAACGCAAAACTTGTGATCCTCAATTCTGTCGACCCATCGGTCGACCGACGCAGGTCTCGTCTTTAGTGATCCGCAGGTCGGTCGACCGACAGAGCTACTGCCCATTTTGGGCTTCGATCAGTCGATCGCCCAGTCGACCGAAGTAGCTTCTGCTGCTTTTTAGCACTGTTCGGTCGACCAAAATGGTTGCTGTCATTTTTCTTACACTCTTCGGTCAACCGAACATAGGCTAATATTGATTTTTCAGCTATTTTTCTTGCGCGCTTCATTTCCGGGTTCCGGCTTTCAAGGAGCATCAACTTGGAGAGTTTTCCATGTGATTTTTGAGCTCGTCCAATACGTCTTTGGTGCATACGTCGATCTTTGAGATGTTTCGCGACGAACCCGAGCGCGACGATTAATGTCCTTCTGATTTTTCTGATCGAGGACATCGAACGCTAATCGATATGGAACCTGAAAGATTTCTCAACGAAATATTAGTTTCATATTTGTTATCATCAAAATCGAGATTAAGAGATTAAGACCAAGGTTGAAAATCTAAATCCAACAATTCATATATCCAGAATCATCGATCTGGCTAGAGCTATTGACCCAATCCTCCGGAGTCTTGACGAAGAGACCATCAGTTGGAAGTGGACCACTCATGGTATTTTCACTAACAAGTCTATGTATAATATACTGTCTTACCGAGGGGTGAAGGATCTGTCAGCTAAATTCATCTATGATAAGGACTGCCCTGAATCGATATGTGTCTTCATCTAGCTGGCTAACAATCATCGACTACTGACCATAGACAAACTAATCAGAAATATGAAGATGAATCCTAAATGTGTCTTATGAAGTCTATGTATAATCTACTATCTTGCCAAGGGGTGAAGGATCTGTTAGCTAAGTTCATTTGTGATAAGGACTGCCCTGAATCGATATGTGTCTTCATCAGGCTAGCTAACAAGCATCGACTACCGACCAAAGACGGACTAATCAGGAATATGAAGATGAATCCTAAATGTGTCCTATGAAGTCTATGCATAATCTACTATCTTACAAAGGGGTGAAGGATATGTTGGCTAAATTCATATGTGATAAGGACTACCCTGAATCGATTTGTGTCTTCATCTGGCTGGCTAACAAGCATCGACTACCGACCAAAGACAAACTAATCAAAAATATGGAGATGAATCCTAAATGTGTTTTATGAAGTCTATATATAATTTACTATCTTACTGAGGGGTGAAGGATCTGTCAGTTAAATTCATCTGTGATAAGGACTACCCTGAATTAATTTGTGTCATCATCTGGTTGGCTAACAAGTATCGACTACCGACCAAAGACAGACTAATAAAAAATACGAAGATGAATTCTAAATGTATCTTATGTAATACGGAGGATGAATCCCATGATCATCTATTCGATCAGTGTAGCTTCACCATGCAGGGCTAGTCGTGCTTCCTTATTGCCTACAATTTTTCGTCCTTCCCGCTCAGCTACAAACCATGCGGCCATTTTGACAGGGGCCAATGCATCGGAAGAAGGAGAAAATTCAAGGTGATAATGATCTAGAAGAGCAAAATGTGGTTTGAATGGAACAATTCTTGCTTTAGCGACTTGTGTAAAATTTTCCGTGAGCTTACTCTCGAAGGGGCAATACTTTTCTCTTCCTGTGGCCCCCTTGAGGGAACTCTTGCTTCTTCTTTTGTTTGGTATATTCCTCTCTCCCATGTTCCCTTGTATTCGTCATCTATTACGGTCAATACAAACTTCTTTTTTTCAAAAGTAAATTGAATTACTCTTGTGAATTAAAGTATCCTTTTCTGATGAATATTATAGTATGAAATATTGCTCGAGGTAAAGCTAATATCTATGGTAAGCTTCCTATCTATTTATTCTATCACTTTGGAGGCCTTATTCCTCAAGTGATTCACGATACTTCATCACTTCGACTTCAAGATGTCTAAGTTTCTGCCTGCAGAAGATAAAGAGCATATTCAATCATTGACTGCAGCTTTATACAATGACCAAGATATTTTTCCTAATATGAAGCATATAAAGACCTCTGCTCCTCATTCAAAGAACTGTAGAATGAGTATATATGGTCCATGGACCATGGTATCTATGCATACTTCAGAAACAACCTTTCGAAGATCACATGTCAAAGCACTATAAGAAAATTGAGATATATAGGCGCATAAATTTTGACGTCGTTGTTAGACGTCAAAATATTTTCTATTAAAAAAATTATAATATTAAAAATTTCGACGTCTATTGTAGGCGCCGAAAAAATTTAAAAATTTCGACGTCTACTGTAGGCGCCGAAAAAATTTCGACGTCTGACAACAGAAGCCGAAACATTTCGGGGCCAGACATGGCGCAGGCTCGCGGGCGTGCGAGCCCGTGCCAGCTTCCACCTGCCCTGCCCACGAGCCTGCGCCCACATCCGCCCACGCAGGTTATCGGGTGCACGAGAAGCGCCCCTCGGTGAGCGCGCCAAGGGGTTTACCCAAGAGCAAGAAACCGAGGCCGGAGATTTCCCGCCTCTGAATTTTTTAAAAAATTTAAAAAAAAAATACTTCTATAAATATTTCTTCTCTTCTTTTCTTTTTCTTTTCTTTTCTTCATTTTCTTTCTCTTTTTATCTTTTTTTTCCTCGTTCTTTCTTCTTTCTTTCTCAAATATTTTTTCTTCATCTAATTTTTATTCTTCTTTTTTTAGGTTACCAAATTTACCTAAAGGATAGTACCTAAAGAAATGTTTTTTCGTTATTCATTTAATATTTTTTTTAATTTTTTTCGGATTATTAATAATTTTTTAACTAATTTTTTTTAATATTCGGACGGGTTGGCGCGCGCTCGTTTGATTTCCGCCAAGCGGTGGAAATCAAACGAAGCAGAAAATCACCGCCCGTTCGAATACCACGTGTTGTACGCGATATTCTCGATTACCGCGAACAGCTGTGCGCAGTATTGGAGCAGTTTTTTTATTTTTTTTTGTTTTGCATATCGGCGCCTTTGACAGACGCCGATATGCAATATTTTATTTTTTTAAAAAAAATTGACGCCTGTCAGTAGGCATCAATATGTTCATATCGATGCCTGATGACGCCTATTAGCAGGCGTCGATATGTCGAACATTTCAACGTCTGCTCAGATGTCGAATTGTTCGTTTCGGCTATCGTCATTTTTCACTCATTTTCATCATCTTCGTTGACGTCAATATATTCATTTTGACTGTCGAGGGCGTCGAAATGTGAGTTTATTTTGACGTCAAAAAATAGATAATTTGTTGTAGTGAATGGTGCCTTCTTGTTGCACAACTGACTAATTAATGTGTGATATCTAGAAATATATGCAGGTCAGTATGCACTACAAAATCCAGATACTGAAATCCCCAAATACATGTAATGCCATTCTATTTCCACCAATACTTGTAGACAAAAGAAACAAACCAATGGAACCAAAACTTAGTAAATAAAGGAATTATATCAGTGCATAGAGAGTAAAAGAACTCTCAAGTTAACCATTTAGTACTTGATTGTTACTATGACTAAATATCCTTCACAAGGGCTCAAACAAGATCCATACTATTTAGCTGCTTACCAACTTTATTCTTTCTTTGATGCTAAGTCCATTCCCAAAACTTTTAGATAAAGCAATTTGCATTTAAAGAAAAAAGAAAAAACAGAAAAAGTTATAAAACATTTTTTTTAAACAATGATAAAAAATCATAATAAATGATCATATTAAAAATTGAATTTTAAATTTTTAAATAATATAAAATATGTTATCATCAACTCAACTGTATTATCCATGTTTGGCCGAATAAAATATCTTGTTACTAGTAGATACTAAGAAATTTTTCTTACTCAAACTGAATAATTGAACGTTCATTAACTAGAAATCAGTTGTTTTCAAAGATTGCATTAACTATCCCATCAATCCACGTCCATTTCACGGACAGACGATCTCCCAAGGAAACGTATCGTGCACTGTGAAAGAGGAATAAATTCTATCTTAAAGCAAAAGAAAGCAGACCCATACAAGGCAAACCCTTATTCTCTATGCTGTGGGCCCCTTCTTACTTGCACAAGGTCAAGAAAAGAATATTTGGACCATCAAACTAAATCGGCTGATTCGATTGATAACTGAGCTCTAGATATGGCCCACCGTATTTGAACCATGGTCAAAAGCTCATCAACATCGGTCAACCCATATTTTCTTCTTTTTCTTTAGTTTTTTTTTTTTTCAGTTATGATAGGTTAGTGGAATCAAATAAATTACTATGTTCAGAGCTACGAGGCAAGACACCTCCCTTAAATTTAGTAGGCAGACAATTCTGATAGCAACTTAATATCTTATCAACTATCCTATAATAATTATGGAGTAGAGTGATCTTCAATATTGTAGAGTGGAGATAGCGTGCATCGAAAATGATATTATTCATCGCTTCGTCGAAGCCCACATCGAAAACACGGCCTTCACCATACAAATTAATATCCTATGGAGCAGATGGGTGAACGTCCCTAACAATAGGAGGGAAGGAGATGATGTCTTCGGTGACTCCTCTAATCCATCATCGAATGGGGCTTCAGGGGAAAACTTATCTCCCACCAACTCTCCGTCGGCTGAAGGAGGTGTCGGTGGAGCGAGTGCCTCCCTGCCTTTGGGTGCTACTTCGGCGCATGGGCATGGAGGTTCACTCTGAAGAGACTACTTTTTGCATTTGGACCTGGAAAAGCTTAGCCTTCAAGACTCATTATCAGTCGGTATGCAGCTTCAAACTGCACCGACTATGTTCGAAGGTGGTCAATACCCATCGGGTGGTTTGTATTCTTCACCTTTACCCGGTCTGCTACTTTTGAACTGCATGCATGGCGCTGTGGAGGCTACACATGCATCAACGACAAACGCCTTGTCTTCTCTGCATCACTTCCATGGCAACGTGCCATTAATGCATTTTGTTGCTTCTACCTGCTCGTCATTAATTGCGGGTACCTCATCTCTTCCTTTGATGGCTGGACTTCAACCTCCTTTAATTCAAATGAACAACCGGGCTATTGGAGCTTTGGTGGTCTCGGGTGGGGTTGCAAATGAATCAGGTGAAGCTTTCATGGGCCAAGGCCAAGCACAGTTTTGTGGATGGGCATTGATTCAACCAAGCCTCCACGTGGCTTTCTCTGTAGCTCACACAGGCATTATGTTTCTTGATAGAAGTCTCTTAGCTGGGTCATTCTTGGGGCCCGCAAACTTGTTGACTGGAGCAGCTTCGTGGGGGCTAACCAATCCTCTTCCCCATGGCAAGAGTAGAAACCTCACCTTGGATGCCTCCTGGTGCGTCTCGTACTCGATAGGGATGCTTCCTGGTGGAATTAGGTGCAGCCTCTCGTCCTCAGTCAATAGCCAAACAGGTAACCTTCTCGCCCACTTTCCATCTACAAACTCCTTTATCTCTTGTTCTGGTGTATTGCTGTCCAATCTTCTTCCACGCAATGAACCTGGATCGGATGATCCCCAAGCGGATGGTGTTCTGAACAATGAGGGCAGACCTAATTTGCCGAGCAATGAAGAGGGGAGTGATAATCTGCCACGAGGTATTAAACGTAGCACAAGACTCGTTAAGTTGCAGGAGGACGGCACAAATATTCTGAACAGGGCGATCCTCAGGAAAGAATCTTTGAACTATCCCGATTCCAAGCCAGTGGCTAAACCATCAGGCATTCATCGACGCGATCTTTGCAAGACCCCCTCAATATCCAACCTTGAATATGAAGAAATCAAAGAGAGACTCTGTGCATTGGGTTTTGTTGATGTTAATGAAAATGTTTGCAGCGCAATTAAAAAATTGGAGGCAGGCATGAATAGGGAGAGCAAATGTTAGGCTGTCTATGGATTAGGATATCTTTTATTTTGATGGTCTGGTGTCCTGTTGAATGTGGGTTTACTTATTATGTTTAATGCTTTATTTTGGAATGTAAGATGCCTTTGTAGGGCCTCTAAGAACTCTATGTTGAAGCTTTTCATTAGCACCTCTAGATCTAGTATCCTTTGTATCCAAGAAACAAAAATCGAATACTTCAACAGCACTTGGATGAAAAATATTTCAGAAAAAGTCTTGGTTTGACTTCTCTTTCAAAAATTCTTTGGGAATGATGGGGGTCTTTTAATTGCATGGAATACTAATTTGTGGGAAGGGATTTCGTCCGCAGAAGGGAAAAATTACATTTGTTGCACTCTTTTACATAAGCCATCAAATCGGACTCTAAAGATTTACAATATTTATAGCCTACCGGGATGAGGAGAAAAAAATGAGTTCTTTCAGGAACTCAAGTTGATTCTTCTTCCTTCTGATGTAGCAACCTTAGTAGGAGGGGATTTCAACGTCACTAGGGGGGAATTGAAGAGATTAAATTGTAGAGGAAATGCATGGGAATCAGGCAAATTTTTAAAATTATTAGTGAACTTTGATTTCATAGACCTAGCGCCGTTAGTGAGGCGTTTTACTTGGTGCAACAATCATTCTTCCCCTGCTTATGCTAAATTGGACTATATCTTGATTAACCCTGCCCCTCTCTCATTGGTCTAACTCTTGGTGTGTGAGGGTGGGAAACCCGAGACTATCTGATCATTGCCCTCTATCGTTATCGGGGGACTTGCCTCTTAAGAGTTCGGCTTTTCAATTTGAACACCACTGGCTCTTGAAATCTAGTTGTAGAGAAATTGTGAAGAATTGCTGGGAAACGACAAATAACAGGGCAATACCGAATATTACGAGATGGATCCAGAGATGTCGTTTGCTTCGGCATAAATTGATCGAAGGGCTGGAGCAAAACCATACTGAATGCAAAGAGGGAACACATTACAAGCGTAGAAATGGAACATGACGATGAACTTCGCAAAGGGGAAGAAAGAGGCCAACCCCCTTCAATAGGAGATATAAAAATAAAAGAGATTAGGAAGAAGCTCGGCAAATGCTATGAGGCGCAAAATGTCTATTCAAAACAACAGGCGAAAGTAAATGGCTGACAGATGGGGACAGAAATACTAAATTTTTCCATAAAATTGCGTCTGGTAGGAAACAAAGAAATTGGATCACGTCCATCTCGGTGGATGGTAGGACAGTGCGGCAACCGAAAGACATCCAACTAACATTCCTTGAGTTCTTTCGGAATTCTATTGGTTCCCCTGTTGTACAAATACTCCGTCCTGATTAGGATGAGATTTTTAGGGGTGATGTTTTGGACCTTTCGGATATTACAAGAGGGTTTGATAACTAGAAAATATATCTTGAAAGGGCTGAAAGGCATGGGAAAAAATAAGGCCCCAGGATCGGATGGTCTGACCCCGAAATTCTTCATTGCTTTTTGGGATTTTATTGGAGAGGATGTTAGATTAGTTCCAGAGGATATCAGGGAGGGCATATGTGACTTGAGCAGAGTTAACAAATCTTTCATAGTTTTGATTCCAAAAGTTGAAGGGGCAAATAGGATTTTCGATTTCAGGCCTATTAGCCTCACTTCCTACATAGTGAAATTCTACTCAAAATTGATGGCAAACAGGCTTAAACCTCATATGGAATTCCTGATTCGAAAACACAAAGTGTCTTTCTTCCGAGGAGATCAACCCTTGACAGCTACATGGCGGCATCTGAACTAGTCCATTATTGCAAAAAAAATGATATGGACACTATCATGCTGAAATTAGACATGTCAAAGGCTTTTGACTGTGTAAATTAGGATTTCTTATTGGAGCACCTTGAGGTGAGGGGATTTCCCCGAGCTTGGATAGATGGGATATCATTAAAGCTCAGTTTCGGTGAGTCTTCAATTCTTCTAAATGGCGAACCTGAGAAATAAATTAGACACAAGAAAGGACTAAGGCAAGGTGACCCCCTATCTCCCTACCTGTTTTTGCTAGTGGTAGACGTCTTCGCACGAATGATGAATTTAGCGGGACAGAATGGTCTCATAAAGGGAGTCAAAATGAATAGGGAGCTTGAAGTTTCTCACTTGGAGTTTGCAAACGACTTCGTGGTGTTCACTATTGGGGAAGAAAATGACTTGTTAAATTTGAAACTGCTCCTCTTGGGTTTCGAACTGATGATAGGGTTAAAAGCAAACCTTTCAAAAACGAAAGTGGTTCATGTGACCGGAAATGAGGATAAAAGTGTGGGCGCAGCGGCCATCCTCGGATGTAATGCTGGCTCATTCCCGTTAAAATACCTTGGTCTTCCTCTTCGAGGAGGTCGTCTTCTCCAAGAGGATTGGAATCAAATCATTGGAAAGGTCGACAGAAGGCTAAGCTCTTGGAAGGGTAGACTTCTGTCTCGAGGTGGAAGACTAGTTCTAATCAATAGCGTGCTGAGCTCTATTCCAGGCTATTGTTTATCCATTTTTAAGGTGCCAAAATGGGTTATCCAGACGATTGACAAAAGATGTAGACATTTCTTCTGGAAAGGGGAGGCCGACAGGAGTAGGAGCGCGGGTTTGATAAATTGGGAGGATGTGACAAATCCTACGATACATGGGGGTTTGGGTATTTTAAACCTAGAAAAACACAACCTTGCACGGCTAAGCCATTGGTGGTGGGAGCTAGCAAATGACATGGATCTTATCTGGGTGGACATTGTGAAAGCTAACTACTTCACCACAAGGAGATGGTAGGACGAGATTAGTACTAGAAGATGGTCACACATTTGGAAAGGCGTCCTGAAGGCTAAAGATCTGTTCGATCTTAGGATTGAAAAGCGGTTGGGTGACGGGAAGTCCACAAGTTTTTGGAAGGAATGTTGGTTCAGGAATACAAAACTTGCACTTGATTTTCCGGATCTTTTTAGGGCTCAAAGATATAAAAATGCTATGGTGGACCAGTGTTACGATATTTCATCGGGGTCCTAGAACTTCTATTGGGTTTCGCAAGTCGACTTAGCCTCAGTCAGGAAATTGCTTGATTATTTAGTTACTCCTACTTTCGTTGAGAGACCAGACCAGAACACTTGGAGATGGAATGCTAACGGAACTTTTTCTACGGCATCCATGTACGGCAGATACATAGACTCAGGAGTAAAGTGGGATGCCGCAAGGAGCATTTGAAAATGTCACATCCCGCTAAAATTCAAAATCCACTCTTGGATTATTCTAAAGAAAAGACTCCCTACAAAAAAAAGACTTATAAGCCATGGATCTCAAATAAAGGATGATAAATGTGTTTTTTGTAAAGCAGCGATGAAGGACCTCGATCATCTTCTTTTTCAGTGCTCTTTCATCAAGGTCGGCTGGAAGCTTTTACTTGAAAAAGCTGGTCTCGGATGGATTGAGCTCCCATTGGGGGATGCTCAGGCATTCAAAGATGCGGAAGCTCAGGTAAGGAGCCTAGCAATGATCTGGAGCAGAAATATATGGTTCGCGTGAAATATGGTCATTTTCAAGGATAAAAATTGCGAGGTAAATGATCTGATCTCTTCCTGTTTGTCTATCTGGGGAAGGAACATAGATCTTTATTGACCTTGTACGTGTTCTGATTCTGCTCATGTCTTGGTTAAGGTTATGAGTTGTATTGGTTTTTTATTGGCTTTTTTTTTTATCGGGTTGGGGTTTTATGATTTTAGAACCTTCCTTCTGTCCTTAGTATACTGTTTTCACTGGGTCTTTTGTCTCTTTTTAGTCTTGCTTTAGCAATTGGCCAATCTCTGGATGGCTCTGTAAAAGTATCGTGTGGCTGTTTAGTTCTTTGTAGCATGACTCCTGATCATGCAATTAGGTGGTTAACTCTTTACTTTTCTTAATGGAGCGTGTGACTCATGCGAGCCTCACATTTATTTCAAAAAAAAAAAACTATCCCATAATTATAATCTGACTAAAGTTTCCATAAACATTGTCGGGTCTATCCACTTGATATTAGTGATTTAGTTGGCAAACCTGTATCAAGCAGTGCCCACAGTCAAACCATGTCATAGTCAACTAGCCAACTAAACTACTTCCAACAACAGAGAGATAAGTAGCATTAAAGTGTGCTAGATATTCTACTACACATAACAACCACATCCAAAATGTCCTCTTTCCAGAGCAACTTGTAATTAGTTTGTTTGGATTTCAATGAAGTGTCTTTTTTAAGGCAAAAAAAAAAAATGCTTAACAATTGTTGGACTAAAAAGGCTTTCATCTTTAGCACAACAAAAATCAACAAAAAGAAAAATATTTAAAAAATACGAACTCTATAATTAAGACCTACATTCGTGGGAAAGAGGAGACAGCTCTTCAACTGAGATATTCTAAAGAATTTCAAGATTCTCATGCATGCACTCATGAATCAGAAAGAATTGCTCATGAATGTGAGTTTCAGTTAAGCTCCTCAACACAAAATCTGAAGAACAATTATGCCACAAATCTAAAATTGAGTATTATAGATTCTTAAAGGGAAATATGACTTCATTAAACAAGTTGTTCATGTCTTGAGAGCAAATCACATGTACAAGGTAAAGAAAAGGGGTTGAAAATTACAGGAAAGAGAATAAAAGAAGAAAAGAAGAGCATCAGTTAGATATATAATTAACAGATATATCTGAAAGATGACTGAAAGCTCAAAAGAGCTTCCGACCTTTCATCTTCATCATCTTCTTGAACTCATCAAAGTTGACTTTCCCATCTCCATCCGTGTCCACTTTCCTTATCATGTCCCTGCAATCCTCCAGCCTCGCCCCCTGCTTCAGCCCCAGCGACGTCAGAACCATCGCAAGCTCCTCCGCCGTTATCGTCCCATCCCTGTTGCCGTCGAACACCTCGAACGCCTCCCTCAATTCCATCTCCTCGTCCTCCTCCTCCCTTGATTCCTCTTCTTGGTCCCCGCCGGTTCCGCCCAGCTCGGCGTAGAGCTTGCGGAACTCGCCGAGGTCGATTAGGCCGTCGCCATTGGCGTCCACTCTTTCCACCATGGCTGCCACTTCGGCGCCGGTGACGGTGAGGCCCAGCCGCCTGAGCGACTCCTCGATCTCCTTCACGGTGATGAACCCGTCGCCGTCCTTGTCGAAGGTGGAGAATATGCCCTCTAGCTGGTCGTCGTTGGACTCCAGCGAGCCAGATTCGTCTTTGTGCTCCTCCTTCTCGGGCTTTGGGGGATTAATTACGGGTGAGGGGGGAGAAGGGGTGGGGAGGAGGGAGCAGAGCCATGGCAGTAGCTTGGAGCGGGGGAGGAAATAGTGGTAGTTGAAGAGGAGACAGGTGAGGAGGAAGACGACGAACAAGATGAGGATTTCCATGGGCGTTCGCTGGTGTGGGGGGAACAAGACGACAAGGAAGGAAGCATTTGAGGATGAGGACGAGGAGGAAGAAGAAGAAGAATACTTAAATTAATGGTGACTTTTTTCGAACTCTTCTTTGATTTAATCGAATTTATTTATTTACAAAGCATAATAGCGCGTGGTGGTTGGATTCGCTGTTCCCCACGAAACCGCGTGAAACCATAATAACGGCACACATCCACTGAAACTTCGGAGTTCCGAATTTGTCCGGATCCGTGCGAGAGGAGATCCGCTCAAAAGGCTTTAGGATTCGTGTGATGTCGCTTTAGATGCGGTCGATGGGCTCGAGATGGTAGTGAGAGTTGGATCGGGTTTTGGTCCAAATTAATGAGCAGATCGAAGATTTATCTGAAATATCAACAAAAAACACATGTCTTGGATGGGATCCGAGTTCTGCGCATGTAAATTGTAGTAAGCCAATAACATTACTAGAGTTTATTACAATTTTCATGGTAACAGATATGTAATAATAATTGATGTCTTCAAATGCTCCGATGGGAAAGACGACGAATCCTCCTCCAATGGTTCTTTATGTGGTCCTCCTTGCCCTTGCCCTTTGTCGACTCCATCTAACGGTGATCCTCTTCAGTGTGGCCACCTTCGTTCGCACAACCCTGACTATTTCATCTTATTTCATCTCCCTCTCCTTAGTGATAATTGTTTGGATGAGATGACCTACCCTAGAGGAGGATGAATAATGTAATAATTAATTTTATCGTCTAATTTCGATTTTAATTTTTTTAAAAATTACTTGAGCAATTTATAATTCAATGAATAAATACGGAAGCGAGTAATGAAGATAAATAATACTATACACAAAAAGAACAATGCTAACACAATTATTTATAGTGGTTCAGCCCCAATGTCTACTCCACTACCTAAGCACCCCGCTTAGGATTCCCAAACTAGTTTAACTATATTAATTAATTTCCTTATAATGAGGACTTTACACCGGAAAGTCTCCGCTCTCAAACCGAAGACACTTCCACATCCCGAAAGTATCTCGTCTTTCTACCGAGAGCATTCTCCCACCTCAACCTAAGAATAACTCAACTAATCATAGCAAACTACGTTTACACCGGTGAAATTAAACCTCAAACACAAAGACAACCACCCAATTTCAAGACCTAACTATCTAGGTCCTCACAAGCTCAAATACAATGAAATAAATAAGAAAATACACAACTCAATGGAGCAATAAATCAAACAACTTATACTTAGCCCCAAATAAAGTTTCCTAGCTTCCTTTTGATGTCTTTGATGGTGAATCAATGAAGTCAAGGCTTACTCAATGAGTTAAAAGATCAAAGCTAGTGATTTCAAGAATGGTGACTCAATCAACCTCAAGGATCATCAAAATATGGCTCAAAGTATGTTGGATTAATGGTGGAAGACTTGCTAAGGCTTCTATTTATAAGCCTTGAGGAGATGACATCAAACAACCGACTCAATGGGCGAAAAACTAGTCGCTTTCGCCGTTCGGTCGGTTGTCGGTCGATCATCGGTCGACCGGTCAATCGACCGAAAGGAAACTGCCACTTTCTGGCACACTTCGGTCGACCGACCGATCGACCGAAACTAGGCAGACTACACTGCTTGGTTTGGCTAGACTGGAGTTTTTGCTCGTTTGGGTTTCGCTTTAAAACATAAATGTTATATAAGAATTATCATTCATTTGGATTCAATAAAAATATCTAAAAAATTAAAATCCTTAAGAATGAAAATCTAGTTTTTGGGGTCTAGTACAAATTTTTGAAAAATGAATTTTTTTTTAATCTCTCGGGTCAAATACAAGTAGGCTAAAGGCTCACAAAAAATCCTTAAAAATACATCGTAATCTAGTTTCTATCCAAGGAACAATTGTCGTCATTTTTTGTGTCAAAAAAATATCTAGGTCATATAGCCCTCCAAGGAGCTCCCTAGGCTTAGTGAATTTCAGGGCGATTTTCGGGTTTTCATATTTTGGAATTCGGGTTTGATTTTTTTAGGTTATTTGCATCATAAAAAGGATTTAAAATATACACTAGACACCCTAGACATAAACTCTAACTTCCCGAAGAATCCCGAGCGTCGACGAGCGTCCATGTTGATTTTTTCGATTTCTCTGATTTTTTCGATTGCTGACGTCGTGCGCTAATCGACTTGGAACCTGAAAGATATCTCAATGAAACATTAGTTCCATATTTGTTATCATCAAAACCGAGATTAAGACCAAGGTAGAAAACCTTAGGCCAACAAATTAAAATTGGTTAATCGTGATTAATTGATTAATCGAATTATAAAATTCAATTTTAGATAGTGAATTTACGGTTCGATTTTGATTTCGGTTAGAGAATATGAAAAATCAATTAAATTTGGTTCGATCTCGGTTATTGGTTCGCAGATAATCGGTAATCGAAATCGGTTATATATATATATATATATTTCGATTTCGATTACCATCTGCGAATAATCGGATCCGAAATTATTATAATTAATTATTTTGATAATTTTTAGATATTCCAAAATCTGATTTACTAACCGTTTTACGGGTTAGTAAACAAGTAACTAATTCTATTCGAACCAAACTAATCGATTTCAATTTCAGATACTATTTTTTGAAATCGGAACGATTTCGATTTCGATTTCGGTTTTCGTTAATGTATATTTAAAAGATTTCAATTTCAGTTAATCATAAAAAATACGATTAACCAATCCGTTGTCATCCTTACCCCTCCTTCGATGCAATCCATAAAAAGATCATTCTACTATGCATAATGACCCTCCTCCAGACAAAAACATGGACCTCTCGAGCCTTAGGCAACTATTGGGAACTTGACCTAATTAATGTTGTCCCAATTCACTCTGTTGGAGTCTCTTGGATATCTATCAACTATTTGGACAAAATTACACAACGCATTAGAAACTTCATTTGGAACAATATCAATGATAAAAAAAAACATGTATCTCACCTGTTAGTGTTTGGCTTACGTGTGTTGACTATATTTGGTCAAAGTATTCCTGGTTGTTCTCAGTTTAAATGGTCAGTCACATCTATGAGAAGTTCTGCTGAAGACAATTACAACTGTGTGAGGACAATTTCAACTGCTGCTACAAACTATGGTTTTTTAGATAAGGATGTTGCGGATATGATGACTTGTGGCTTTCGGTATTAATGATGATTCTATTTTATATCTTGGATATTTTTAAATCATTTTTTTATTGCCTATTCATTTATGGAAGAAATGAAGTAGTATTCATTGATGGATTGACGATTATCTTGAAGCCTTTATGGTCGAAGTCAATTATGGAAGAAATGAAGTGGTCTTCATTAATGGGCTGGCGGTTTTTCTTAAAAGCCTTTATGATGGCAATTTTTCTTGAAGCTTTTATGGCTGAAATATTACGATGTGTTATGGTTGTCTTTTGAGTTTAAAACAGTTGAAGTTAAGATCCTTAGTTAAGTGACATTTATAGAAGTTGGTTGGCCTTCTCTATTTATGAGGAAAGAAAAGTTATGGATCTACAAGTCTTTATGTCAACACAATCTTAACTGCTCGTTGGTCAATTACAACTGCTCTTGCCGTAATGAAGTCTATGCTGCTGCGATGTTTATCCTGCTGCCATATTGCTTGAATGTTGCTGAGATTATATATATATATATATAGTGGAGTTAATCTTGATTGATCATTTATGGTGACTTTTGGACTTGGTCTTTTATGATTCTTAATGGAGGTTTGGTCATCATAGATCTACTACTTTATGTCCTTAGTCGTTCACTTTGGTGGAGTTATGGTCATCATGAAGCATTATGATCTTGGTCATTCATTGGTGGAGTTAATGGTCATTAATGGAGTTAATGATCATTAATGGAGTTAATGATCACTATGGAGTTAGGAGTTTTTCTTGTAGAGTAATGGCTATGTCTTTTGGTTTGTTTACTCTGGTTATAAAAGGTGTGAGAGAATGTTTGAGTTAATGGTCTTATTCTATCGATCTACTCTTATGGATCCACTCCTATGTGCATAAATTGTGTTGCCAGTTATATGAGGATTTGAGACTGTTGAGTGCAAACTACTGAGTGCAGAACGACAACAATCTACATTTCTTATCTTCAGAAGAAGAAGATTTCGGACTGTTAACTCGCTACAACACAAAGTTGTGTGGAGGACGGAACTCTATGGTTGAAATGTCATAAAGAGGCAAGTTAGTATTTCCTTGTAATAGCAAATAATTTTTTGTTATTTTTAATTCACTGTAGTACTAATAATCGAATTTTGGGTGTGAAATCCTGATGGCTAAAATTATACTTATAGAAAATGGATTGGGCATCTGTCCGGTGAGTGCCCCGCATATTAGGTGACTGATTTTATCACTGAACTGCGTAAACAAATCTCTTATGTTTGTGTGTGTTTTTGTTTTGATTTTTACTTTGCTACTAGTAGTAATTGCAACTTCTTATTCAACTGCTCTTAAAAAAACTTTCCTTAGAGACATATATTGTCATCATCAACTTTGGCACGGTTAGTCTGCCAAAAGCCTAAGAGAGGTTACTATTCATGGTTTAAATCTAAAAGGCACCACTTGGCATGTTAAATAGGTTATGGCTTATACTAATGATGCAAATTATATTGGGTTAAGATGATCAAAATTAAGTATAATTTTGTTAATTGTGTGAATTTGACACCTCCTACCAAATGCTCTTGGTCTTTAAGGTTATTCTTGAATGCTTACAATGAACTACATCCTAGTTCTCTTAAGTTGATTGGTTTTAGTTGTAACTTGGGACGATAACGATTAGGTAAATCGTAATTTTTATGAAAAATTAAACCAAAATTATTTATAAAACCGCTATCTAAAATTGAAACTGAAATTTATTATTGGCTTAAGGTTTTCAACATTGGTCTTAACTTTAATTTTGATGATAGCAAACATAAAACTAATGTTTGAGCAGGAAATATTTTCAGGTTCCAAGTCGATTTGCGCGGGACGCGATCGAAAAAATTGAAGAAATTGAAAGGACGATCATCGATGTTCAAATTTCATCGGGAAGTTAGAGTATAAGTCTAGGGTGTCTAGATTCATTATAAAATCCTCACTGTGATGCAACGAATTCCAAAAACTGAAACCTAAAACTCGAAAATCCAAAAATCAACCAACTGAAAAAATCAGCGCAAAGCGGCTTGTTATCAATCGACCCTCGGCTGACCGCCGATGATCTACCGACAGAGGGCAACATCTCTATTTTGAGTTGTTGTTTGTGCTTCACCCGAGCCATACTTCTTGGTTCCCTATATATAAGTCTTCTCAGCATTTCTTATGCGATCTTACCTTACTTGACCTATCTATTGATCTTCTTTGAGATTGATTGAGTCTTTTATTGTGGAAATGTTTTGGGCCTCTTATATTCTTGTTAAGCCTTAAACTTTATTGTTTCATCCAAGAGGAAGCTAGGATCTTATGTTAGAGCTAAATATTTTATTGTTTGATTTATTGCTATATTTTGTGGTTTATTCATTATATTACAAGTTGTATAAACCTAGGTTGCTAGGTTTGTTTGATTGGGTGGTAGCCTTGGTGTTTGAGGCATAAGTACACCGGTGTAGCTTGATTTACTAGGATTAGTGATTGTTGTTCTTTATGTCACGTTTGTTTTCGTGGGATAGAATTTTAGATGGATAGAAATTCAATTGGAATTAACTAGGATAAGAATCACGTGAGATAAGCCTATATCCTATCCCGCGTTTGTTGAAATCTCAGATAAGAAAATCATAACATATAAGATTTTGAAATTCTATGTTTGTGTGGCTCCAGATAAAGGAGTCAGATAGTAATAATCTAATACTTAAATTTGATTTTCTTACCAATTTTCATTTCTAAAAGTATGAAATTAAATTTAAATAATTATTTTTAAAATAATAATAATAATAATAATAATAATAATAATAATAATAATAATAATAATAATAATAATAATAATAATAATAATAATAATAATAATAATAATTTGACAAACGATTCCTAAAAATTGAAATAAAATTGACTTATCACAGATATCCAACTTAAATGACAAGAGAAGAAAAAATTCGAAGATTTTAATTCCCAACCCCCTGAGAGGATATCTATGTCATATTAGAATTTGATTGGAATCTGGTCATATCCAACTTAATTGATATCCGTAGTTTGTAGCAAATGACTGATAGGATTTGACAAATCATATCCACTAGTCATATCTTGTGAAATAAATGTGCCATTAGAGTTTTGTAGGCGAAATGACAACACTAGAGGGGGGGTGAATAGTGTGTTTACTAAATTAATAAGCTTAAATTCAATTTTAATCGTTTACTTAGATTGTTTGGGCAATTTACAATTGAATGATTAGATGCGGAAGCGATAAATGATAAAGCAATAAATACACACAAGTTATCAATGCAAACACGAGAATTTATAGTGGTTCGAGCCCATTGCCTACTCCACTAGCTAAGCACCCCGCTTAGGATTTTCAAACTTAGTTTACTAGATTAAATAGTTTCCCTTACACAGAGGACTTTGACTCGAAGAGTCTCACTTTCGACCTAAGGCACTTCCACGCCCAGAAGTCATCGCCTTCTTACCGAGAGCACTCTTCCACCTCAACTCTAAGGGACAACTCAACTAATCCTAGTAAAACTAAGCTTACAAAAGTGGCTTTATACCTTCACACCAATGTAACCACTTAATTTCAAGACCTAACAATCCTAGGTCTTCACAGACACAAATCCAAATATATAAAACAGATTCAAATAACAATAAAACTACAATCAAAAGAGCTAGAAAGGTAAACCAAGATTAAAAGCTCTTTTCCAAGCGTTGGAACCCCCAACTCGCCGAGTAGTAGAGCTCGAATCAAATCCCAAGTTGAGAAGCAGAGTGTGCGCTTGAAGAAGTAGTCGGCAAAAGAACCAAGCGCAAGCACTAAATCTTTTGGAAGGCTTAGATTTCTCTTTTTGATGCTCAATGATTTCTAAAACAATGAGAGGAGAGGGTAAAATGAGTTAGATGAGGTATATTTATACCCTCTCAAAGAAACGACAGCTCAACGGATAGAAGACTATCCGTTGCAGACGCTCGATCGATCGCTGCCTTCCTCTCTATGTATGGTCGACTGACGGGTCGATCGCCAGATGCCAAACCTGTGATCCTCAATTCGGTCGACCGACTCAGGTCGCGTCTTTAGCGATCCGCAGGTCGGTCGATCGACAGAGCTACTGCCCATTTTGGGCTTCAATCGATCGACCGACAGAGCTACTGCCCATTTTGGGCTTTGATCGGTCGATTGCCCGGTCGACCGAAGTAGCTTCTGCTGCTTTTTAGCACTGTTCGATCGACCGACCGGTTGACCGAAATGACTGCTGTCATCTTTCTTACACTCTTCGATCGATCGATCGGTCGATCGAATATAGGCTGATATTGATTTTTTAGCCCTTTTTCTTCCGTGCTTCATTTCCGAGTTCCGGCTTTCAATGAGCAACAACTTGGAGAGCTTTCCGTGCGATCTTTGAGCTCGTCCAATACGTCATTGGTGCATACGTTGATCTTTGAGATATTTCGCGACGAACCCGAGCGCGACGATCAATGTCCTTTCGATTTTCCGATTTCTTCCAATTTTTTTGATCGAGGACATCGAACGCTAATCGATATGAAACCTGAAAGATTTCTCGACAAAATATTAGTTTCATGTTTGTTATCATCAAAACCGAGATTAAGAGATTAAGACCAAGGTAGAAAATCTTAGGCCAACAATCTCCCCCTTTTTGATGATGACAAACATCCTTAAGAAAATATATTCATTAAAGCATATAGGATATCAACTAAGGGATTTCTCCCCCTATCAACATGCATATCTATAAAAATAAACTCCCTCTATCTATATGCATGGATCTCCTATATTTTCCTCCTATTTACCTATAATTTTCTCCTCATTTATCCTATAATTTTCTCTCCCTTTATCCTATATTTTTCTCCCCCTTTTGACATCCATCAAAAAGGGCAAGAAAGATCAATCTAGTCAAAGGGATGAAAGACAAATATTTTTTCATGAGGTTGAGACTCTAAAGATTATTTTTCATAAAACATGAAAATCTCAACCAAAGGGATGAAAAATAAATATTTAATATGAAACTTAAATCATACATGATAAGTTCAAAACTAAATATTTGAATTCAAAATTAAATCATATATGTTCTCATATCTTTTTCATGACATTTTTAGATTTCATTCAAACTTTGAAAATAACAAGATATGGTCATTTAAATCATGTATATCAAGTTTGAAGTGAAACTAATGTCATTTGATCCAAATATGAACTTAGCACATTTTCATTTGAAATAAGCATGAAAACATGAAAATGCTAAGTATCAAGTTTTTTTTCTATCTACTCATGTTTTCTTTATCTTAAGCATCTAGAAATCAAACATGAGAGAATGTACGTATATGAATCAAGTTTGGACTTAAGATGAAATTTCTAAGTCACTTTATTGACTTAGGTTAACCTATACTTCAAGATTTGAAATACTAATGGATTGATGAAATTTTTTTTGATACCAATTATTGAATGGTCATTTGAAATGCATGTATCAAGTTTGAACTCAAAATGAATTTTCTAAGTTCATTTTTCATCCTATGTTATTTTCAATGAAAAAATGAATATTTCTAGTTATTATTCAAATTATCAAAATCATTCATATGAATGATTTTACTTAAGCAATGGTGTGAATGATATTAGAAATGAAATAAAATAGTATGCATGAGTTTTCATTTCAAGTTTTTGAAGAAAAATCAAAATATCGAAAAAATTGATATTTCGAGAAGGATGATACTTTGTGTTTTCGAAATCTAATTTCAAAATTCCATTTTAAATCAGGTTCTTGATGAAACTTTTAAAAAAAATTACTGAAGAACCTAGATTTTTCAGTGAGGGTGCAGTTTCAAGAATCAATTGAAAATGAATTTTCTATATTTCTCTAGAAATAACTAAAAGTGCATACTAATTGTTGATTGAAATTTTATTTTTGTAATTTTCAGTTATTTTCAAAACGTGTTCAATTTTCATTCAAACTTTTATGACACCATAAAGTGATCATGTAAAGAGTGTATATCAAGTTTGAAATAAAAATTATATCCTTAAGTTAAGATATCAACCAAGCATGGTTTCATTCAACACTAAACTAGTTTTTTCATGAAACTTGCTAAGTTTCAATCTTATCATTTACTCATGATTTTTCAAATTTAAACCTGTGGATACCTAACATGAGTAAATTTAAACATGTTTCATAAATATGGATTAAAAATGAGACATTTAAGTCAACTTGTTGACTTAGGTCAACTTGGTTCAAAAAAGGTAAACATGAATTGACATCTATGTCATTTTATCCATATCCATATGAATTTCTCACTTTAAGTGTCTGGAAACATGTCATACCTATTCCTAAACATGTTTATGAAGATTGTACTTAAAATGAAGTGATCAAGTCGATTTATTGACTTAGGTCAAACTTTTCAAGCTTAAGTTCTCTAATATGATCTAGTTATCACATTTGTTCATCTAGACATGAATTTTCAAGTTTAACAACCTGGACTCATGTGATATGAGTATCTAAACATGTTCATTTGGTGTTTACTCAAAATGAGGTCTCTAATAAGAAATTCAAACTAACCTAATTTCATTCAATATTAATATCATGAAATTTGCCTAGTTATCATGAAATTGCCTACTCATGAAAATTCAAATATTTTTCATGCAAAATCAATCATGAGTATAGAGACATCATTAAACATGGATATTCAATTATTAAACTAAGATTTTTGCAAAATTAAATCCATACCTGATTCTTTAGAGATTTTTGTCAAACTTGTCATTTACTTTTCAATTATCTTCGTGATAGCATATCCTTCCAATGTTTACCACTTTCTTAAATTGCAAGTAGGCTTCATTAGTATCAAAATGAAATTATATGCCAACTAGCAAGCTAACATACTAAATAGCAAAGGTTCAATGCAAAATTTCATTTAAACACCTTAACCTATGCTAGATAGTAAAGATTCATTTTAAGGAGGTTAACATGATATCAAAATGAATCTAAGGGATCTTAATATGTGAAACATTTGAGGGATAAGGTCCCTAAACATGTTTAACTAGTTTAGAATTAAAGGAATGTCTCTAATAGTAAGTATCAACCTAGAGCAAGTTTCATTTAATAAAGTTTGCCTAAGTGCTAAGATTTTACCTACTCATGAAAATTCAAGGGTTTACCATGCAATTCTAATCATGAGTATTTAGATATTATTTAAGCTTAAGCATTGAGGTATAATATTAAGATTTGAATTTATTAAGCCTTCCATTTACAATAACTTGCAAGTATATTTTATTAATAGAAAATGAAACCAAATTTACATGCAAGCTATCAAACTAAATATCGAAGTGAAAAACCAAGTATCATTTTTCAAATTCAACTTCACTAAATAGCATGGATTCATTTTCATATAAATCATGCATGATAACAAAATGAATCAAAAGATATCAAAATATGAAATTTTGAAAAATAAGATCTTCAACCCTTCCTATTGGTTGAAAACCGAAAGCCACAATTAGCCTACGATTTAAAACCGCAAGATCGCATGAGACCATTACAGGCTACTTAGGTCTCCAAAGAGATCGGGAAATTAAAATAAAAAAATCATTTCCAAATAACTCTTTAACAAGAGCGGAAAAAACAACTCAAATTAAATATGTATCATAACTCCAACTTAAATAAAGCAAACCAAAGTAAGGAGATGATACCAAAATGTTTGATGCCAATTTTACCTAAGGCATCTAGGTGAAAGCTTGAAGTTGCAACCATAAAAGGATTCTTCATTCAACTCTTTGGTCAACTTCAACACATCATCAATCTTTCACCCTTGTGTGGTAGCTCCCCCTACAAAAGAAGATGAGACTTTTGGTACCCAAATGGCTTTGGGTCCTTGGAGGTGAGTTGGCCTAGGAATCCAAAGTGTCTTAACTACACTCGAATTTTTCTTCAATGCACAATCATGGATAGCATGACCAAAAATACCACAACAAAAGCAATGTCCTTGAAACTTTTTCTTTACATTTTTAACATGGGCATGGGATTTAATGTTAGAATGCTTAACATAGTAGGCATAATGAGCATGGGCATTCTTAGATAAAACATTTTTATTTTGAGCATGAGGTTTAAATGTGGAATGCCTAACATGAGAATGATGATGAACATTGTCATTCTTTACATAGGCATTTTTTATTCTAGCATTTTTAGGAGATGAAGCATTTTTTAATTCATTTACTTTCTTATTCAAGAAAGTAATCCCACTTTTCAATTCATTCATGGATTTATGCAATGCCTTCACACCAAGGTAACCACTTAACTTCAAGACCTAACAATCCTAGTCTTCACAGACACAAATCCAAATAAAACAAGATCAAATAACAATCAAAAGAGCTAGAAAGGTAAACCAAGATTAAAAGTTCTTTTCCAAGCCTTGGAACCTCCAACTCGCCGAGTAGTAGAGCTCGAATCAAATCCCAAGTTGAGGAGCAAAGTGTGCGCTTGAAGAAGTAGTCGACGAAAGAATCGAGCGCAAGCACTAAATCTTTTGGAAGGCTTATATCTCTCTTTTTGATGCTCAATGATTTCTGAAACAATGAGAGGAGAGGGTAAAATGAGTTAGATGAGGTATATTTATACCCTCTCAAAGAAACGATAGCTCAACGGATAGAAAACTATCAGTTGCAGACTCTCGATCGATTGGTCGGTCGATCGACCGCCCGAACGACCGCTGCCTTCCTCTCTATGTGTGGTTGACCGACGGGTTGACCGCCAGACGCAAAACCTGTGATCCTCAATTCGGTCGACCGACGCAGGTTGCGTCTTTAGCGATCCGCATGTCGATCGACCGACAGAGCTACTGCCTATTTTGGGCTTATATCGGTCGACCGCCCGATCGATCGAAGTAGCTTATGCTGCTTTTTAGCACTATTCGGTCGACCAACCGGTCGATCGAAATGGCTGCTGTCATCTTTCTTGCACTCTTCGGTCGATCGACCGGTCAACCGAATATAGGCTGATATTGTTTTTTTAGCCCTTTTTCTTGCGTGCTTTATTTTCGGGTTTCGGCTTTCAACGAGCATCAACTTGGAGAGCTTTCCATGTGATCTTTGAGCTCGTCCAATACGTCTTTGGTGCATACGTCGATCTTTGAGGTGTTTCACGACGAACTCGAGCGCGACGATCAATGTCCTTTCGATTTTCCGATTTCTTCCGATTTTTCCGATTGAGGACATCGAACGCTAATCGATATGGAACCTCAAAGATTTCTTGACGAAATATTAGTTCCATATTTGTTATCATCAAAACTGAGATTAAGAGATTAAGACCAAGCTTGAAAACCTAAAGCCAACAGGTTTGAGATGGAAGAGTGTTAATTCTCGATATGAAGGTGGAGACTTCCGGGTGTTGAAGTGCATTCGGTGCGAGAACGGAGACTCTTTGGGTAAAAGGTTCTCATTGTAAGAAAATAATTATAATATAGTAAAGTTAAGTTGGAAATCCTAAGCGAGGGTGCTTAGGTAGTGGAGTAGGCGTGGTGCCAAATCACTATAAATTCGATGTTTGCATTGCCTACTTTGTGTTTTGATTACTTGCCTTATTTTTAATATTTTAACACTTTCTTCGTCACTACCTCGTCAGACCTTGCTAGAGAAACAGCAAGACCTGTCAAACCACCCTAAACCTGGTCTGGCGATTTTTTGACAAGCTCCGGCGATTTCTCCAGCGCGGTCTGGCGAGGTGGTGACGGAGGAAGTGTTAAAATATAAAAAATTATATTTTAATCCACGTGTGCAAGCCACGTCACACTGTTAACGGAGTAGGTCACGAAATTTTAACGGAGGAATACAATTGATACAAATTTAATAGTTTAGGATATAATTTGATGAAATAAAAATTCAAGATACATTTGAGACAAAGTTCGAAGTTCAGAGTATATTCGGGCAATTACCCTACTAATTTTTGTTGTTTTTTGCATTGTGGCTCTTGAATCTATTGACTATCTTTTCTTTCAATGTAATTCATCAACTAATTCCCATAATAGTAGAGCCATATATAATTGATAACACCGGCTAATTCATTTAACACGCTAAAAATAATTTACAACATTATATTAGGCAGTTAACCATTTTTTTTTTCTCGTGAATAGAATTTTGATATTTTCGATCACCTACTTAAATGAATATATTAGCAGAGGGATAAGCACTTCAACTTTAATTAATGTCAAATGAATTCTCTCTGGATTGAATTAAATTATGACGAATCATGGACACACATACATTTGAGGTGCTAGTTTTGGTACGAGAACTCGTAATGGTCATTGTACTTATGCTGAAGCACTTCTGCACTTCATTGTGTTTGCTGAAGCAGTGGTCGTTCGCAATGTGCTAAATTATGCCTCTCAACATCAATAACGTAGCATTATTATTGAATTGGATTCCAAGCTTTCCAATTGGTGAACAAATAAGTTACATGACTTAGTAATATATTTCGAAGATTAAATTCTTGCAACTAGCTAGATATAACATTCTCTCTTTCATTTTTATTTTTTGTGAATGTAATTAAGCTGCACATCAAGCTCATATAGGTAAAGAATTCTTCGTCTACATGTCTATTCAACCTTCAGATGTGGATTTAATTTTGGTGTGTGACCTTTTAGGTCCCATTGTTAGCCACTTAATAAAATAAGAAAAAAGAATTTACTCCAACGCTATGAATTTTAATTTTTTTTGGAAGTTTGTGATGTGGTTTTGCTACTTTTAAAAAATTATACCATGTGATATAATAATTGTATTAAAATTAGTTGAGAACTCGCGCGTGTTGCACAAATATATATAAATAAATATAATTTTAATAAAATAATAATAAATAATTAAATAAATGTAATATGAAGTTAATATTTTAATTAAAAAATTATAAAATATTATTTTGATTAAATAGAGTTAAGTTGTCATTATTCAATTTATTTATTACGGTAAAGAGAAAGTTATATGCTCAAAAACTTGAATAACATATATTTTTTTATTTGAATGTTCATTGTTACTTTAAGATGAGTGATTTTTGGGTCATATGCTAGTCTTATAAGGCTTCACTTGATGTTTTGACTAATAGCATTGCATTTCTTGGATGATTTATGAGGATTTTGTCTATATGCAGAAGGAAAAAATTATGGTTGTCCTGAAAACACTAGTGTTGCATGAACTCTTTATGAAGTTCCCAAAATTCTTATAGTTAGCGATCATAACTTATCAACACAGACGGATACACTTATATTAGAGTTTTCTTACCGACCACTTTAGACAAATATTTTTATTAAAAATTGTGCCACAGTTGATGTTCCTTTGCTTTGGAGCCGTGCAATGGTCAATTTTCGTTATATATTGGAATATTTATATCCCAAAACATCTATTTGTGTATATTTCGTCATGCCGAGTGGGTTGGTCAGCTGAAATGGCTACAATTACAATTTACCTCGAGTAGAACGTAATCTTGAATTTTAACTTTGTTGATGCTGATTTATGTTATTATAGTAAAAAAGACATTCAAAAGATGAAAAAATTGAACTTCACCACTATTCTTTGCGGACAACAAGTCTAGATCTATTATTCAAGTAAATGTTTGAGACGAATCTTCTAATTTTTTGGAGGAAAGCTTGAGATGCACATCAACTAAAGTGACAAACCTATATGTTGTAGTTCTGTTGTGGATGCCAAACTTAGGAACTCCTTCAAGTGCAAGTATATGACAATTTTTTGCAGACTTTTTTTGAGCAAAGAAGACTTGTATTAATCATAAGATTTGATGAATACAAGTGGTGTAAGAGTAGGAGTATTTACGGGTCCCCTTAGGGGGGAGAAAAAGAAATACATTTTGAGTAAAGGATGGAGACCTCAATTGCCAATTCTACATAGGATTTGCTTTTGTTGTTGAAGGTGCGGTTATTGCGCTCGAACCAAATCTTTTCTTTCCAAATCACGAGAGCCAAAAAATTACTTCTTGTTAGAGAGATGTTCCTTCTTTCAGGGCGAAGCTAGGGCTTAAAAGTAAGGCGGAAGAATGTTAAGTGATAGAGATCCAGTAGATGATTCCAGCCTTGCATTGTGTAAGAGAGCGTATTAAAGAGATGATCATGAGACTCCTCCTCTAATGAGCAGAGCAAGCAATTGGGATTGACTTGGATGTTCCACTTGTGAAGTCCTTTATAGGTAAGTGTTTTTTAATCATGAGCCAAAAGAAGATGGACAAGGATTCGAGACATAATTTGAACCATAAAAAAGAAGATGTTGGATCTTTTACACCTCGAAATGATAGAATCTGATAGGACGATTTGATTGAGAAACATCCATTATTACTCAATTTCCATTTGATGATATCAGGTCCTGAGCTCAAAAGAATTGGATCCAAAGTTTCTACAAGCTGTGAAAGTCTTATCAATGGAATCTGATTCTGAAAGAGAATATTGCATCCCTGTATCCGACCATCAGGTTCCAACTCTTTAGCTTCTACAATGGTTGTATTCGGGTTACTGACTAGAGGAAAGATGTCATGAAACATGTATGCCAATTTTGTGCCATTGAGCCATGGATCTGTCCAAAGGCTGGGGAAAGACCTCCAGTCAACTTGGAAGCTCAAGGAGCGGTTGAAATAGTCTATACCTCGGACGATACGCCTCCAAACAGGAGACAATCTATAACGGGCATTAGTTA
Source organism: Canna indica (assembly GCA_034359265.1). Taxonomy (NCBI): domain Eukaryota; kingdom Viridiplantae; phylum Streptophyta; class Magnoliopsida; order Zingiberales; family Cannaceae; genus Canna; species Canna indica. Next base: position 65,029,906 of record CP136890.1, on the reverse strand, counting down.
AATGTCTGAAGTCAAGGAATACAGCCTTGAGGATATCAACCCATTGTCTATCCAGATTTTGTCGGAATTTCCAAAGCCACGCCCCCAATCTAGCTTGATTGTGTAAACGTAAGCATAAAAAGCCAAGGCCAATCTCCTCCAGGCTTCCGGTAAGGGATTCCCAGTTTACCAAACATGTAATTACATCGGATGTTGATGTCTTGATCACCGATCCAAAAGAACTTTCTTCTTCTTTTGTCTACAAGTTGTGCCTCGAAGATAGAGAAAAAGTAAGCTGCCTGACTTGTTAGGACACTGTTGATGAGAGTGAGTAGAAATAAGAGATCCCAGCCAAGAAGACAAAGCCCCATCAAATTTTAGTAAAACTTTATTCCAATCTTCGTTGACCAAAGGCCCACTCCTAAACGAGAGCCCTAGATAATCGATGGGAAATGCAGAAGTAGGGCATCCCAAAAGAAGAGCCATCTCATTAGCAACTAAAGAATTATCCTCGATATGAATCAGCTTGGTCTTAGTAGTATTTATTTTTAGTCCAGAAGATAGTTCAAAACACTTCATGACGAGTCTGAGGTTTTTGAACACCATATCGTTTGCATCACAAAAGACCAACAAATCGTCAGCGAAAATTACATGACTTACGCCCTTAGGCAACAAGTTCGTAAGAGCCCTTGAATTAAACCCCTAGCACAAGCTCTCTATAGTAGCTTAGAGAGGGAACCCATCATGAGATTAAATAGCAAAGGTGAAAGTGGATTACCCTGACACAAACCTCTCTTATGACCAAATGAATTTCCAACGGATCCAATCATAAGGATGGACGAAGATGCCGATTGAAGATCCACACAACTAATACAAACAGAAGGGAACCCCGGGGCCTTAAGAAGGTTAGACAAGAATCTATGATCCACCAAATCAAAAGCTTTCTCGAAATCAACTTTGACAAAACAAATGTTCTCATTTCGAGCTTTACTATTTCAGATGGTCTCATTGACCGTCATGTAGCAGTCTAGATAGCTAATCTTTTGGCAAGCAATTTGGAAAAAAAATTTATCAAGCTATTTTCAAGGCTTATTAGTCTGAAGTCTGCAGGGTCAATAGCTCCGCTCTTTTTTGGAATCAAGGTGATGAAATCATTATTGATCTGACACATATCTGCCATATGTAACAACAAAATCATTGAGGGTGCGAAAAAGTATTAGGTCAGCATCGTTCCAATAGGTCTTGAAAGATTCATTCAGTATCCCATTAGATCCCAGAGCTTTGTGATTTTTAAGATTACCAATGACCTCCTTGATTACATCCAAAGTAAAAGGAAGGGCTAGGTGTTACAAAGAGGAGAAGTCTGCCTGGTAAAAATCGTGCCACTATATAGAGAGAAGAGTTCTTCTAGACGTACCAAGTAGCTAAACATAAAAATTCCTGAAGCAATTTGCGATCAAAGGAGACTCATGAATGAGAATGTCACCGGACCTGAGACAAGAGATCTAATTGTTGTTCCTACGGATGGTTGAACATAAGTGGAAGTATGCTTGCTTCCAGGTCTTTCCTTCTGGCTTTTTCCTTGTGGTTCAGAGTTGGGCGAAGCTGCGTCCAAAGGACAATCCATAGAGATATGGTGGTGGTGGACTGGTGGTGGCAGGGGGGTGGTGGTGAATCAACTGAAGAGCTTAATGAGATAAAAAGACCTTGAGTGAGAATAGCTTTGAAATCTAGATACGCGAGCTAATAGGATTCCATTTTGAAAGGCCGAGCACTACAACAAAATTGATTTTAAGCTGCAGTTGAATAGCTGCGATTTTTAAAAATCGCAGCTATAGAAGTATTAATCAACAATTTTTTTTCTACAGTTCAAAATAATATTTAACCAGTGGTTTTTAATAAACCACAGCTGAAGTGATGTAATAGGCCGCGGTTTAGGCACCGCAACCAATTTTTCTCCCGCGATTGTTCGGTTTAGGCACCGAACCCTTCTTCTCTCCTTCCTTATTTTTCTCATTTTCTTAACACTATGTTTGGATAACCTTGAGTAAGGGGTTTGGAGGGGGAGGGATTTGAGAGAGTTGGAAAGATTTTGGAGGGGGAGGGGTTTGAAGGTTTTTGAAAGAGTTTTAAAAACCTTGTTTGGTTAAATTTCATAAAGGGTTTGAAGAAATTTGGAGGGATTTGATAGACCACTATGCTCTTGTTTATAAAAATATATATATTTTTGTAATTTAACTATTTTTAATTCATTAATTTTTCAAACCCCTCCAAAATCTTTCATTTTGGAGGGTTTTGAAAATGGATTCTAGGAGAGATTTGGAGGGGTTTCAAATTCCCTCCAAACCCCTTAAAAAAATTATCTAAATAAGATATTTTAAACTCCTTCAAAACCCTCGTACTCTCTGAACCTCTTAAAAATATTTCGAAATTCTCAATCCAAACCTAGTGTAACCGTTCCCGTTCTTATTTCTCCCACTATCCATCGCCGAACTTTCCATCATTTCACAGATCTTCACCAATATTTGTTGCTTCCAGCTCGCCATCATCGACATCTCCATCCGCGGGTCGTTGTCGGGGAGCCGCACCAGGAAATGGAATGCATATTTGGGGTAAAAGGGGTGCCGCAGTGGAACTTGGAGCACGATTGTGGGTATTCTGCAGGACTTGGAGCAAGATTCCAAAGGAACGCACATTTGGGCAGGCATTGTGTGATTGTGGGTATTCTGCAGAACTTGGAGCAGGATTCCAAAGGAAGTATTTTTGGTAGACTGGTGGGCAAGCAGGGCCTAATTAAGCTCGAAGTTGAGAAATTAAAAGGAGAAAGTGAGCCGCTGTTCTCCATAGTCCATAGCGACGGAAGAATGATATGGGGAGTGAGAGCTCTGTGATCTGTAGGGCGGTGGCAGGGGTCGACCCTCTCGCCGAACGTCGCCGGAATCGACCGGAAGGGCACCGTTATTCCTTCAATTCCTCCTTGCTCCTTCGCCCACCCGATGCATGTTGGAGCTTCGACAGTCGACATCTTTTGGGGGAGTGGTCCGCGATTCTTCGGCCCCTACCTCCCTAACTCCCACCACATGCTCGTGAGTTTCTCTAATCTCCCGCAAATCCCAGTGTTCAACATCGATTTTTGTTCTCAATTTTGGATTTTTCCTTAATGGTCATTTGGTTGTAGATATCGAACGGAGGAAGCATTACGAGGTATTCTTTCTTTAGGCAGTTCTCGTCGATTAATGAGAGAGGTAATGACCCTTTTTTTGTTCTTCTTAATGAACTTGTTCATTTGATTTAACAATGAAAGCGAGGAAGTAAAGAGAAAAAGAATTACAACCCCTATTACAGGATAGATCATTTGAAGGAAAGCCTCCTCGCTGTTATTGTTTGTTGGAGATAGTATTCTGATTGATTTAATGCGAATAATTTTGACTAATTCAGGGTGTGTGGTGAGATTTAGGATTTATTGAGTTTACTCTCCTCCAGTCTTCATGTCTTACAAGTTGGTGAGATTTTGAATAATTTTTTTTTGAATAAAAGTGAGGTCGAGACCACACTGCTCTTCATGTCTTACAAGTGTTTTTCTTTTATGATTTTAGGGATGCAGAAGTTGCCCTTCATGCTTTAAACCAGAGCATAAATGGAAGCAAGAGATTTGAGCATGAATCTAGCCACCTTGAGAGGGAAGAAGGTATTTAGCAAGCAAACTTTTTTTTTTGTTCTTCACATTTTGATTGTATATTTTGATTTTTTTTTTAAACTGCAGAATTTCAGGGAAAGTCTGATCCATGATTGTTTTCCTAGAAGGATTTTGTTACTCCTATAGATGGTTGGTGAAGTGACTAGATGAAATATGCTTTTGCAATTTTTCCCTTGAAAATATAATCCGCTTAATTTTAGAATGGATTTAGGCTGTTCTCAAGCAAATACAGCTCAATTTTACTAATAAGAATTTTAGTTTAGTAAGGTTAACTTGTCTAAGTTCATTTTAATTGAATCTCCAATGTTTTGGTGGTTTACCCATTACATCTTTTAATTGAATCCCCAATGTTTTGTTGTTATTTATAGCAGTTTTGGTGGTTTACCCATTACATGTACGGTTCATTTTAATATTAAATTTGTAATTCAAGTTATCTATTTCACAAACCATGGACGTATATGGAGAGATCAATTTTCTTTTCAGTCATCGTATTTGTTTTTAAACTTACAATCAATGATCATGAAGTTTATTTTTAAACTGCTATAAATAACAACAAGATACCAAAACCATTGATCCAGTTCATCTTTACAATTCAGTGTTTGTAAATCCATCATATTTGTTTGAACCAGTTCATTTTACAATCCCCTGCTTGATCACAACCTTTGTTTTTTTGCTTTTGACACGGGTTTCTGCTATGGCTGATACATAGTCAGTTGCTACCCTTATTGATTCTACAACTTCAAAAATACAACAGTTGCAACAAGCACTTGCTTAAACTTGAAATGGAGAGAATCTCTCTTTTCCTCAGTAATCTGCATTAGAAAGGGGACCTCGAGATTTTAGTCTAGTTTCCTTTGGTTCTGTTGGATTTGGTCCCAACCCATTTGGACCAAAGCCCATGTAATTAATTAAAAAAAAATAAAACAAAAAAAATCCTAAAGCAAGTCACGTGGGTGACTTGGGAAAAAAGGTGGTTTCCTTTTTGAAAAAAAAAGGAAAAAAGTGGAGGTGTAGCCGATAGAACAGAGAGAGAAAACAAGAAAATGGTGAGAGAAAAAAAAGTTTCTTCTTCATCTTTGTTTGCCTTGATCGATGGTGATTTGTTGTCCGATCAAGATGAAAATTTGATATGTTGTTCCCAAAATCGAGCTCTACAATCTGAACGGAGCGGATCGTTGAGAAGCTTCCACTTTTGGTGAGATCTAGATCTCTTTCTTTGTTGTTGTTGATGATGATTCCATCTTTTTGAGATGATGATCTTGATGATTTGATGTGTACCTCTAGTTAATCTAGAGAAGAATATTATGTTCCCATTATTCTGATTATAGTAGAAGTTTGAAGTGGACTTCGGTCCCATGGTTTTTCTCCTCACCGGAGTTTTCCACGTAAAAATTCTTGTGTTGATCTTGTGGTTGCTTGTTTAAATATTTTCATGAATATTTGTTAATCCCAGCTATCTTAATCGCACAAAGAGGGAAAAGTTTGGCACTTGTGGTTTGTGAATTTTGGTGTATACAGGCAACTTTTCCCATTGGAGTAGTATCAAAGCCAGGTTCTGTAGATGGGTTCTTGTGCAATTAAAATGGAGAAGGAAGATTCAGGCATGATAAAGCTTATCTCCTCCAATTATTTCCTATGGAAGATCACCTTTATTATCATTATTTAGCCTTGCCCCTTGAGAGCGAAGGAAAGAAACCTACCGATGTGGAGCAGGCTAAATGGAATTCATTAAATAGGAAAGCTACAGTGGCTATTAGGAGATGGGTATCTCCTAAATCCATCAATCACATTTCTCAGGAACATGATTGCTATAAAGTTTGGAAGATGTTGGAAGAAACTTTTGCCAAGGAGAGTGCACAAAACAAGGCTTTTGCGATAAGAAACCTTGAAACTTGAAGTATCGAGATGGTGATGATGCTTCGGTGCACTTGAATGACTTCCAAGGGTTCTTGAACCAGTTGACGCTAATGAACATTGTGCTAGATGATGAGATACAAGCACTAATCATGTTGAGCTCATTACCGGATAGTTGGGAGACTTTAGTAGTGTCACTTAGTAACTCTGCTCCAAATGGGAAGCTCACTTTGAAGTCAGTGAAAGATAGTATTCTGAATGAAGAGAGGTGGAGGAAAGGGTTAGGCACTTCAGAGTATCAAGCACTGGTTGCAGAAAGCCGGGGGAGAAGCCAAAGCAGATTTTCTAGAGGTAAACACGATAAAGAATTTGGTGATAGAAAAGGAAAATGGAAGCCTAGAGGGAGGTCTCAGTCAAGGAAGGGAATGAAATGCTATTATTGTGAGAAGCCTGGACATTTTCAAAGAGATTGCAGAAAATATAGAAGAGATCAAAATAGTAAAGCTGAAGAAAAAAATGATGAGAATGGTACAGACGCAGTTTGTGACGGTGATGTTGCCATTGCTCGTGATGATGGTTGTGTAAATCTTGCTTGTCAGGATACCACCTGGGTTGCCGATTCAGCTACTTTATCATATTACACCCCCGACGAGATTTCTTCACATCATATGTTACTGGTGACTTTGGTCAAGTGAGGATGGGAAATCAAGGGAAGGCTAGTGTTGTGGGCATTGGAGATGTTTGGGTAGAAACAAATACAGGGTGCAAATTGCTACTTCATGATGTTAGACATGTACCTGATATGCGCCAACACTTGATCTCTACTGGTACACTTGATGAAGAAGGCCATCACAGCTTCTTTGGAAATGGTATATGGAAGCTCTCCAAAGGTTCTCTAGTTGTTGCTAAAGGCAAGAAGATGAGTCTTTACATGTCACAAGTTAAGGTGATTAAGGGGGAGATCAATGCAGTTGAAGATGCTTCCATTGATTTATGGCATATACGACTTGGACACCTCAGTGAGAGAGGCCTAGGCATCCTTGCCAAAATTTTTTTTCTTCCTTTGAAAGGTACAAACTTGAACACTTGCACTCATTGTTTAGCTGGTAAACAACATAGAGTCTGTTTTCATAGTTCATCTCTACATAGAAGATCTAATCTTATTGACTTAATTTATACGGACGTCTGTGCTATGACTGATAAGTCTCTTGGAGGAGCTTTGTACTTTGTTACTTTTATTGATGATTGTTCTAGGGAAATATGGGTCACTTGTTTGAAATCCAAAGCTCAGGTGCTTGATGTCTTCAAGGATTTCCATGCCAGAGTTGAAAGAGAAACTGGCAAAAAGCTCAAATGTGTTCGAGCTGACAATGGTGGTGAATACAGGGGTCTATTTGAGAAGTACTGCAGGGAACATGGTATTAAGTTGGAAAAGACAGTTCCAAAGACTCCACAACATAATGGAGTGGCTGAGAGAATGAACATAATCATTGTTGAAAGAATCAGATGTATGCTCTCTCATGCAAAGTTGTCTAAGTCTTTTTGGGGTGAGGCAATGAAGACTGCAGTGACAATGATCAACCTTTCTCCATCAGTTCCTCTTGACTTTGATGTGCTAGAGAGAGTATGTAAAGGTAAAGATGTTTCTTATGTACACTTGAGAGTGTTTGGCTGCAGGGCATTTGTACATGTTCCTAGAGATGAAAGGTCTAAGCTTGATAGCAAGATAAAGCAGTGCATTTTTCTGGGTTATGGAGATGATGAGTTTGGCTATAGGTTATGGGATCCAAAAGACAAGAAGGTTGTTAGAAGTAGAGACGTTGTCTTCTTTGAAGATCAGACCATTGAAGATTTTGAACAGAAAGAAAAATCAGAATCCTCAAGTTCTACTTCTTTTAGTTCAGATCTAGCACCTACTCCACAGTTACCTTTGATGCATCTTAATCATGAGGAAGATTTGCAGCAGGATGATAATGGTGGTCAATCTTCTGTGCCATTAGCTGATGATCCTAAGCCAGCTAATGATAGTAATGAAGTTGTTGTTCCTGAACAAGCAGTTCAAGAAGCACTAGATTAGCCACAGTTGAGGAGGTGCTCTAGACCTCGCCAACTAGGGGTGAGCATGGACCGGTTAACCGATCCATTAGCATAAAAAAATCGATCCATTAACTTTGGTTTTTCAAAATCATTAACCGTAAAACCGGTCCATTAACTTCGGTTAACCGCTATTTCGGTTTCAGTTTTTTCGGTTCGGTTAACCGATAATTTCCGGTTAACCAATAAAATTTTTTAACCTACAAACATAATAATATTATGCAAATCATGGAGAAAAATCCAAATAAATAGCGAATTCTCATTGAGAAAAAAGAAGAAAAGAAGTGAAACCATTGAACCAAGATAATGTTCTACAAAAACTAATATTTTAATTTTAATTTTTTTATTTTTTTTAAATATTTTAAATATTTTTTATTTTTTTTTAATATTTTTAATATTTTTTATTTTTTATAATTTTTTATAATTGTTCATAATTTATAAATCATTATATATATATATATATATATATATAATTAAAAAATAATAAATTATATCCAACCGGTCGGTTAACCGAAACCGGTGGACTTTTTACCTCTCGGACCGAAACCGAAACCGAAAACCAATTTTTCCAAAAAAAAAACCGAAACCGAAAAAACCGATTCGGTTAACCGAAAAACAGTTTTTTTGCTCACCCCTATTGCCAACCCTCCACCAAATATCCGCTTCATGAGTTTGTGCTTGTTACTGATGGGGGAGAGCCAGAATGCTTTGATGAAGCTATGTCACATGAGAAGAAAAAAGAATGGTTGAATGCCATGCAAGATGAGATGAAATCCTTGCATGAGAATCATACTTTTGATTTGGTGAAGCTTCCTAAGGGTAGGAGAGCACTCAAAAATAAGGAGAGCACTCAAAAATAAATGGGTGTTCAGGTTGAAAACTTAGTTGTGCTTGGTTTAGCTGCTAGTTTAACTATTGAAGTTGAACAACTTGATGTGAAAAGTGCCTTCCTGCATGGTGACTTAGATGAGGAGATCTACATGGAGCAACCTGAAGGGTTTGAAGTAAAAGGCAAAGAGCAGCTAGTTTGTAAACTAAAAAAAGAGTTTGTATGGGTTGAAGCAAGCTCCAAGGCAATGGTACAAAATGTTTGATTCCTTCATGATGGAGCATGGTTATGATAGAACCACTTCTGATCATTGTGTGTTTATGAAGAAGTTTATTGATGGTAACTTCATCATTCTCTTACTTTATGTGGATGATATGCTGATTGTTGGCCATGACGCCAAGGAAATTCAGAATTTAAAGGAAGAGTTGAATAAGTCTTTTGCAATGAAAGACTTAGGATCCGCAAAACAAATTCTTGGCATGAAGATTACTCGTGATAGGAAGAATAGGAAACTTTGGCTATCTCAGGAGAGATATGTCCAAAAGGTACTTGAGAGATTTAACATGGTCAAGTCCAAACCTGTTTGTACTCCACTTGCAAATCACTTTAAGCTGAGTTCTAAACAATGTCCTTCAAGTCATGATGAAGAAAGAAATGAGATGAAAAAGGTTCCTTATGCATCCGCAGTTGGTTCCTTGATGTATGCCATGGTTTGTACAAGGCCGGATATAGCTCATGCAGTTGGTGTGGTCAGTCGGTTTCTCTCCAATCCTAGTAAAGAATACTGGTTAGCAGTGAAATGGATATACAGGTATCTTAGAGGCACTTCTGGTTTCAACTTGTGTTTTGGTAATGATAAACCCATGTTAGATGGCTACACAGATGCAAATATGGCTGGTGATGTTGATTCCAGGAAGTCTACTTCAGGGTACTTGATGACTTTTGCAGGGGGAGCTATTTCATGGCAGTCTAGATTGCAAAAGTGTGTTGCTTTATCCTCCACAAAGGCAGAATACATTGCTCTTACTGAAGGGGGCAAAGAGTTTCTATGGATGAAAAAGTTCTTAAATGAACTTGGCCAAGCACAAGAGAACTTTGTATTTGTTGTGACAGTCAAAGCGCTATCCATCTCAGTAAGCATCCTACCTTTCATTCTCGATCGAAGCACATTGAGGTTAGATACCAATGGATTCGAGATGCTATAGAGATGAAGTCATTTATTGTGGAAAAGATTCATACCGATGAGAATGGGTCGGATATGATGACCAAACGGGTTTGGTGGATAACCCCAAATGAGTCTGTTGTAGTCAAACGGGTTTGGTGGATAACCCCAAATGAGTTGGGAGGGGGAGAATTGTTGGGTTTGGTCCCAACCCATTTGGACCAAAGCCGATGTAATTAATTAAAAAAAACAAAACAAAAAAAAACCCCTAAAGCAAGTCACATGGGTGACTTGGGAAAAAAAGGTGGTTTCTTTTTTGAAAAACAAGAGAGGAAAAAAGTATAGGTGCAGCCGATAGAACAGAGAGAAAACGGTGAGAGAAAAAAAGCTTCTTCTTCATCTTTGCTTGCCTTGATCGATGGTGATTTGTTGTCCGATCAAGATGAAATTTTGATATGTTGTTCCCAAAATCGAGCTCTACAATCTGAATGGAGCGCGGATCGTTGAGAACCTTCCACTTTTGGTGAGATCTAGACCTCTTTCTTTGTTGTTGTTGATGATGATTCCATCTTTTTGAGACGATGATCTTGATGATTTGATGTGTACCTCTAGTTAATCTAGAGAAGAATATTGTGTTCCCATTATTCTGATTATAGTGGAAGTTTGAAGTGGACTTCGGTCCCAAGGTTTTTCTCCTCATCAGAGTTTTCCACGTAAAAATTCTTGTGTTGATCTTGTGGTTGCTTGTTTAAATATTTTCATGAATATTTGTTAATCTCGGCTATCTTAATTGCACAAAGAGGGAAAAGTTTGACACTTGTGGTTTGTGAATTTTGGTGTATACAGACAACTTTTCCCATCAGGTTCCTTTTGCGCTATTTTTGCTTTGAAGTAGTCATAGTTAAAAACAAGCTTATATTAGTCTGAACAACCTGCTGCTTTTCCTGTGCAGGATTTGTTGCCTAGCAAGAGGAGCCTCCAATCCATGAAGGTACAATTACTTTTGGTTGTTAACTTGTTTATATCTCTAGCTGCTCGACATCGTCTGAACCTAGATTTTGGTGAATCATTGATACTAAGAAATAGTCTCTTATTCATATAAGAACCTATGCTCGATAACTGTGGGCTTAACTTGTTATTGGTTTTGCTTGTGGGAAAGGTTCAAAGAATGTATGTTTTTTCTTTTATAGGTGAATTACTGCATGACAGTTCTTGCTCCCTCTGCTTATCTTACAATTTCTTGTGCCCTTTATGCATGAGATGCTTTATCTCTGTAAATTCTACTTGTGCATTGTGCAGATTGAATAAGTTATTAGAAAATTGCTGGCATTTTTGTCTGCTTTACTCCATCTCAGATTGAATAATTTCTACTTTTTGCTTTTTTTTTATTTGTTTCAGTTGCATACTCCATCTCATGATTCTTTTAAGCATGTGTGATTTATTTAGTGGCCAAAGTGGGCAATAAAATGAGGCTAAAATATTGATTCTTTTAAGCATGTGCGATTGACAAATGTTGTTATCATGATGATATGATTATGGTGCCAAGCATGCTTGCCATTGCCTTCCTCACTTGTCAACCTTTTTATGCAGCTAACTAGTTATGAACTAATCACAATTAACAAAGCAAACACGAGGAGAAGGAATGATAATATGCTCTGATCATTTCCCTTTTCTAATTTTAGTGTAGGCTACAATTTGATATCTTCAAGTGTATAGCTACAATTTGATATCTTCAAGTGTATATGTCTGTCAATAATACTTTGTTTGATGTTTAATATGTTGTTTTCTTGTTTGCAGATCCTTAAATTCCAATAGCTTCACAGGAAGTATACCTTCTACCATCGGCAAGTGGATCTTATCCTATCAGTTACAGTCTAGAATACTTCAATTATGCCTTCTTTCGATAATAAGTAATGAGATTTACCATTATGACTTGAACTATACCTATCAAATGATGTAAGCTGGTATTTCAACAGTTAATTGACATGGTAAAATAATAAGAAAAAATTTGATGCAGTTACTTTTCTCTTAGGACTGCTTTTAGTGATAGTGCTAGACTTGCACGTGGATTCCAGATTTCCAGGTAAACATGGATATTATAGATGCCAATTTTGATTTATAAACATATCCTCAATCAGTTCTAGGGATATATTACAGATTCTTAGACTGTCAGATAAAAAAGAGAATTGTTTAGCACCAGAAGATTGAATAAAAAAATTGTCCAGTTTTATATGATTAAACATATAATTTTTAATCATATGTATCTTTTCCCATTACTGACCTTAGAAATCTCTCTCTGCTGCCTCAATTCTGCTAGGCTTAGTTTTGGTTGGCAGCTGCTTTTCTCTTTACGCTTTTGCAGATAACAGAATTAACTTCAAGCATTTTAATATTTCTAATATCTTAGAGAATACAAGCAAACATTTCCTACATTTGAGGATATAATTTATAATTATCATCTTAGATCTTAAGTTCATTAATTTCATAGTCTATTGTTGCTTATAATTAAGTATTGTATTTTAGCTTGTGTAACTCTATTATGCAAGTTAATGCTCCTGAGTTTGGTAGCTCGTGCATTACTAGAATACTCGTGAGTTCCATACTCGCTTGCTAATTGCTATTATACTCCCCCTGATTCTTGAATCTAGCATAACTCTATAAGGTTTGAAAGTCATTCTGAAAAATTTCAACTGAAACTAGGTGGTAGATAGATCTGCAAAAAAGGAGTATATGAGTAGACTATGTGTGTTCTGAAATAGAAGCTTCCAAGTAGAATTCAGGATGGCGGTCATCATAAATTTGTGCACCAATAACTTTCAGCCTAATACTATTAACCATTACAACTCTGCTCAGCTGACATGTAATCTTCATTGCTAGCATTGACTGCTTCAGTAGAATACAACTAGAATTAAACTCCATATACTTTCAATTTTTCCTTACATTTATTTAAAATTTTGATGGTAATTACAGTAATCGATTTTTTCCTTGAGATATTATTACACTTCTATATTTGCTTCTGTAGTCTTCTAATGTAATTTATGCTATATCAGGAACTGCAATCTAGAAAGGAGCAGAAAAATCGATCATCAAAGAAGGCTGATGATGAATTTCGGCTTTTTGGTGCTTTTCTGTAATTATTAAGTTTGAGAATAGATGTTATTTCATACTTTTGCATTTTTCGTTACTTTGTCTCATTTGACACTAAGATTTGTATGTGATTTTTTTTGATGAAATAGAAAAAATTGGAGAAAGTTGAATGATTTTTTAGTATTTCTTGATTTGATCTGTCTAAATGTTTGATATTTATGTTTCATGTTAATAAATTATAATTAATATGAATTATATATATATATATATATATATTTCATATTAATTAAATATGTATTAATTTATTTCAATATATTAAATATATTAACAAAAATATATATTTTAAAATATTTAGTTATAATATATGAATATATTAATAAATATATTCATTCATATATTTATTAATATATGAATTGATGGCACAAATATTTTTCCTTGCGGTTTACGCTGCAGTTTTAACTGCTAGGAAAAACCCCTTTCCATGCAATATTATTGCAATTGTAATTGTTGGGGAAAACTTGTTTGCGCTGAAGTTTATTAATTGCAGCATAAAAGCTATTTTAACCTGCAGTTAGCAAACCGCAGGGAAAGAAATTTCCCATGGCAGTTTAGGCTACGATTTTGAAATTGTAGTTGAAGCTTCTGCTACGGTTAAAATTGCAGCACAAAGTTCGAAAAAAATATTGGCTAAAATAAAATACGTTGTAGTGGAGGTCCAGAAGATCCAGGGGCAATTGCTAAAAAGGAGCTAATTATGATCCGATAACTTATGGGGTAAGCTAGACACCTTAAAGTTCGGAAATAAGAGAGCGTTGCTCGCACTAAGAAGAACTCTGTCTAATTTACCTAAGGCCGGGCACATTTGATTATTGCACCAAGTGAAATCTAGGCCAGGGATTGGAGAGTTGATTAATCCCTGATCAACAATAAATTGAGAGAAGCATCTCAAATCCCTAGAGTTGCCCTTGTAATTTCGCCTCTCTCCATCATACTTGGTCATATTAAAATCGCCCCCCAAAATGAAAGGCTTAGTTAGATTACAACGAAGCGATGATAATTCTTTCATAAAAACTTGTCTCTGATCGTGAGAAGGAGGACCCTAAATCCCGACCAAAGAAATCCGATGGTGAGAGTGAAGATGAGTGAGTGAAACACAAATGAAGAATAAGCATGTATTAACTGAGTTGCAAGACCAAATCGAAGGGTTCCATATGCCAATGATGCCCCTTGAAAGCCCAATTGCGGGGAGAGCATGGAAATGATTAGAGTTGCGCACTCGAAATCCCGATGATTGTTTAGTCATTCTACTAGAGAAAAGTTCCAATTGTCATAGCATAATAAGACATCTACAAAATGATCATTTTATCTCTAGCTCTCTCTATATTGTCAGTATACAACTTGTAAATTAGATTAGAAAAGAAATATTTTATCATTATATATACAATCCAACTCATATATGAAAGTAGATTTTTTTTGTAACCTCATTTGATATGTAACCTCATTTTTTTTGTAACCTCATTTCATATATGATCATTTGATTTTTTTTGTAACCTCATTTCATATATGAAAGGTTTGTCGCAAAGATCCTAAAAGTGGAAATATGCATATGGGCTTGTAACTTGTGAAGAAATTTGATCATATGAATAGAAAGTACTGATATAGATATATACCAGACTATATTAACACACGATAGTAGTAATAGACTAATAGCAACATGGGCTTGTAAGAAGACTCAAAAATTTTTATCTCACCATGCACACTCAAAAAAATTTATTGGAGAAGAAGTGTTATTCCATGCAATGTTAAAATTGACATTAATTAAGAAATAATTACCTCTGATGCTGAATCATATATGAAGAAATAGGTGATTTTCTCTTCAGTTGGAATTAATTTTTTAAAAGAAAAACTAACCCCACCCCCCAAAAAAAGTCACCCCTACTCACTAATTAGGAAAAGGGAGCAGAGGACCCTAGCTATGCTTCCCTTGAAAGAAATAATGCCATTGAGCCAATCATATATTGATGTGTAGAAATTTTTTTTTGGTTAATGAATAATATGAGGCAGCTTTTCATCATATGCTGCATATATATTTTGTATATATTAGATTGTGATGAATCCCATGAACCCAGACAATTGATTCCAAAGCCATGATGAGATCATGCCAGTGAGATTTGGAATCCAAATGTCTATGTTCTAAATGTTCCTAGTCATATGATCACCGATTAATGGATTGGTGATTCCGGATAGACTGGTGCACTTGACACATGTCTTATACGATAAGGGGTAGCTGATCTCATATTTACCTATGAGCCGTCATTTAATGTGCAAGTGCAGGTGCTCATTAGGGAATGAGTTCACTGAACGAGCCTACACGAGGAACACAGAATGGAATCCTTACATGAGTGTCATGACTACCTTGTGAGTGACAACGCATTGCTTTGGACTTATCCTTACGTGGCCTTTAGTGTCATGTGTCGGATACCTCTGGGCATAGGAAAGCACCCATGGAGGTATGTGAGCAACCGATATGGAATCAATTACTTCTAGTGAGATGAGATAATGTCCTATGTATCCCTACAAGTCTCGGCTCAGGAATCTCTGACCAGAGTAGATATGAATGTCGGAAAAAGATTTCTGACATATCATTATTGAGACGATGACTTGGCAGGCAGAATACATACAAATCGGTATTTGGGTTTGACACTTCTTCCATACCCCAGTTGTATTCGGGACATTGTAATTGAGGGACTTAGTTGCACGATAACTAATCACCGAAGGGCGTTCGATCCCTGTAGATTGAACCTCACACTATCCGGGTAGCCATGACATGTTGCTAGACGTCAATCGTGACTTGTGAGTGGAGTCTCTCACGACCACACTAAAGGGGTTTAGTGGTGGCTCGTAAGATTTGAATAGAAGTCATTCTATCGGATCCGACTCTCCATTATGCACAACTCACTGTTGGCTTATTGTAGGGCCCAATGGGTCACACACAACAGTCTAACCTCATAACAGACCTTATGAGATAACGTCCGAATACGGCCCAATATGTCTACTAGCATGGACATGCTGCAAGTCGATCACGGATCTCGTTAACGGACATGATAGGAATGATGTTTCCTACAGAAACAAATGCACGAGGAAGGAGTTCCTCGCTAACCCTAATTTATAGGGCATCCCTAAATTATACGAATTGACACATGATAATATTTTATGTAGTTGATTAAATTTAATTATGAATTAAATATTTAATTAACTACCTGACCAGGAACATATTTAATTATGAATAAAATATAATTTGATTTTGAATCAAATATACATGGTGGGAAAATTAATTTCTAACCATGAGCCTAACCAATTAATTAGGTATTATTTTGTTTGGATAAATCCTAATGAATAAGAATTTGATTTATGGAGATAAATCATAAAAATTAATAAATATATGATTTATGAGGATAAATCATAATTCTATTAATTATAGAAAAATGAATTATTTAGATAAACCTCTTTCCTATTCTTTAGGGGATTGGTTTATTTAGATAATTATCATTCTTTTTTGTAGGTTCTTAATTTATGGAGATAAATTAAAATTTATATTTAAATAGATTTAATTAATTTCGAATTAATTATGAATCCATTAAAATATAAATTATTTTGGAGGCTAAATTAATTATGAATTAATTTCGAAGAGAAAGGGTCAAAAGAACTCCTCCTCCTCACATTGGGGGCCGACCATCTACATCCTCCTCCCTCGGTTTTTGCGAAGCCATAATTGAAGGTGTATTCTCTTCTTGGGTTTGCTGCAACCTTGATCTTCTTGGAGGAGTCCAAGAGGACAACGAGCTATTTTCACATCTTCTCTCTCGTTTCGGTGTTTTCTCATCCTCTCTCATTTTCTTTTTGGTGCTCGGTTCTTGGTGGAAGGGTCGGCCTTGCCTTGGTGGATTTTGGGATTGAAAAAGCTTTTTCATTGAGCCACAACGAGCCCCATGTTCGCTGATCCTATTGTTGCGAGATCCTTGGTGTGGACTATCATTGGAGGACGTGCACGTGTGCGCTTAAGACGGGGATAGGAGCAGACATACCAACCGCGGTATAAGGTATACATTCTCCTTCTACTAGTAGATTGAATTCCTTAATTGTTGCTAAAGTAGATCGTTATTTTCGGGATGGTTTGAATTTTTTAAATTGCTATTTCTGTTGTGTTTCTTATTCCCATCCCAACAGCGGTATCAAAGCCACCTTTAGCAAATTTTGAAATTTTTATTTCGCGTTTTGGTCACGTTTATGAACCGTTCTCTCCCTAAACGTCATGATGTTCGATTTTGGTTTTCGGGGGTTTTTGAGTCATTTTCTTGGCTCCACGGTTCATATGATGAATCAAGGTGGAAGCCTACTATCTATATTGATTTTGGACAGAATTTAAACTCAAAAATCCCGTGGGTTCATGGTTGAATAGCCTCGAGAATCAAAAAAATTCAGCATGTGTTGTTTGAACCGTTTTGGGTGTAAACATGATTGGATTTGTGCGATTTCGGATTCTTTTTTTTCTTTTATTTTTCATATATGATGTGATGCATGGAAGGATGATTATGGATGAGCCCGATGTGCATGTGACTGTGTATAAAACGTGGTTGTGATGATTGCTTGTAAATTTATGAAATTTCAGCATTGTAATTTTTAAATAGGGTCTGCGTACCCCTGCCTTCCTCTTGAGCATTCTGATTGTAGTTCACTTCTCCCTCTTCTTAAACCTTTCCCCAAGGGTTGTTTGGGGTCTTCTTCTTCTAGTTTTGTAAAATTAGAAGTTTAGGGGCAGATTCGCGACGAGCACGCTTGCTGCCCTGTTTTGGTGTGCGCGCAACGAGGAGGTGTTCGACGCCATGTTGATGACGGGTGAACCCCGTGAACGCACTGATGGAACCGACAACCTACAAGATAGTGTTGGGCAGATAGAGCTCCTTAAAACCCTAGGATGATGGCCTTGGTTCGCCTGGTGACTCTGGTGGAACCCTTAGAACATCCATAATCATCCTTACTTACTTTATACTTTTATTTATAGCTTTTTCTTCAATTGTTGATAGCTTAGATAATTATAATTGCATGAAAATACTCCAATAATATTGAGTCCGAATGGCTAAGATATTAAGAGGTCACGTCTTCCATCTTTGTGAGGGACAAGTGTGTCTATTGTCACAACGGGTTTGTTGTGCACACACAAGACCTTTTGTGCTAATAGACACGTTACACCTCATATGGGACATATCCCTTTTGTGTCTCTGCTATCGGCTTGAACATGACTTACCTTGTTGAGCTACACTCAAGGGTGGTTGTTTTCTTGTTAGGGCATACAAACGATGGGTCCGACTCAACTAGGGCTCCTTGGTTTGTTGTGCACAAACAAGACCTTGATTGCCCTAGAGGCAAAAACATATGGAAGTTACATAGTGATGTGATCGGTAAAGAGTTACCTACCCATGGACCTATTAGGGTTTGTCGTGTTACATGCGAGACCCGAGCAGGAGAAGTGGGATTCTATTTTCCCCTAAGGAAGTCTACCAACGAGGGTTTTCCACTTTCAAATCGGAGGGTATTATGGAACCGCGAAAATTAGTGGGAGACATGATTAATTAAAAAGACCTTATTGATCATGCATGTAAAATGGTAGCTTATACTTGTCTCTTTTTTTTGCTTGCAGCATTTCATCGTCACCATGTCATCTACACTGTCACTACATAGCATTCTTGATGCTAATAAACTCACTAGAACAAACTAAATCGATTGGTTGCAAAATTTAAGGATTGTCCTCACCCAGGAGCATCTCTCCTATGTCCTTGATAACCGGCCACCGGATGCACCTACCCAAAGGGCTACTGAGGAAGTAAGGGCCACTTACAAGAAGTGGCAAGATGACAGTACTATATATTATTCAGTGCATTATTCTTGCCTCTATATTCGATGTGTTGCAGTGACAACATGAAAAGATGTATGCTAGGGCCATCCTCTCTCACCTCAAGGAGTTGTATTCTTAAGAGAGCTGGATTGCTAGGTTTGAGCTGTCAAAGCAACTCTTCTAGACCAAGATGACGGTAGGGACCCCTGTTGAAACCCATGTCCTCAAACTAATCGATTTGATCGAGAGGTTAGAGAAATTGGGCGTAAGCATTGATAAGGGGCTTGGTCAGTACTTAATACTACAATCCCTCCCAGGGTCATTTTCACAGTTTATTATCAACTACCACATGAACAAGCTGGATGTCTCGCTTTCCGAGCTCTTTGATATACTAAAGATTGTCGAGTCCCATCTTTCAAAAGAAAAGGACAAAGTATTGTTAGTGGGCAGTGCCCCGAAAAAGGCGAAGAAGCGCTCTGTTAAGAACAAAGTGAAAAACAAAGCTGTGAAACCAAAGAAGGAAATCAGGAAAAAGGAAAAGACTGCTTCTAAGGACACCTATTTTTATCATGGTAAAGATGACCACTAGAAGTGCAACTGCAAGGAGTACATTGCAGAAGTAAGGCAAAAGAGGGATTCTGAAGCCCCCTCCGCAAGTGCGTTTGCTATTGAAATAAATTTATCGTTACACAATTCTACTACATGGGCATTGGATACCAGTTGTGGTTCTCTCATTTGCAACTCATTGCAGGGGTTGAGAAAAAGTAGAATGTTGAACAAGCGCGACTACGACCTCCGGGCAGGGAATGGCGCAAGAGTTGCAGCTTTAGCCGTAGGAACCTATTGTTTATGTCTGCCTTTTGGCAAGACCATTGAATTAAATAATTGTTATTACGTTCCTATTTTAATAAAGAATATTATTTTTGTTCCCTTGTTGCTTGAACAAGATTATGTAATGTCTTTAAAGGGCAATTGTTGCCACATATATCATTCTGATGAGTTATATGGAACTGGACGCATTTCGAATGGTTTAATGGTCTTAGATGTAACTGATAATATTTTTCATGTTGAAACGCACAAAAGTAAAAGAGATAATTTGAACCTCACCTATCTTTGGCATTTGAGACTCGATCATATTAATGAGAATCAGATCAACAAGTTGTATAAAGATGGGTTATTTGACCCATTCGATTTTGAATCGATGTCAACTTGTGAATCCAGTCTCAAGGGAAAAATGACCAAGTACCCCCTTCACTAGAAATAGTGAGAGGGCCTCTGAGTTGTTAGAGTTGGTTCACACAGATATGTGCTGACCGATGACAACTCAAGCCAGAGGTGGGTATTCCTACTTCATCACGTATATAGACGATGCATCAAGGTTTGGATATGTCTACTTGTAGAGACATAAGTCCGATGCCTTTGAAAGGTTCAAAGAGTATAGGGCTGAGGTTGAGAAACAAGTAGGGAAAAGTATTAAAACCCTTCGATCAGATCGAGATGGTGAATACTTATCCACTGAGTTCCTAAATTATCTCAAGGACAATGAGATTGTCTCCAAATGGACCCCTCCTGGCACACCACAGCATAATGGAGTGTCTGCAAGAAGGATTCACACATTGCTAGATATGATGCGGTCCATGCTTTGCTTTACTGATCCCCGATTTCTTTTTGGGGATATGCTCTAGAAATCGTTATCTACCTTCTTAATAAGGTTCTCACAAAATCTGTCTCTAGTACACCATATGAGATATGGAGTGGCAAGAAACCAAGTCTGAAGCATCTCAGGATTTGGGGTACGTTGTCCTACGTACGTAAAAAGGTTGGAGTCAAATAAACTTTATGTTAAATCAGTTAGGTGTAGGTTTGTGGGATACCCTAAAGAGAGTTTAGGGTATTACTTCTACCCACAAACTGAACAAAAGGTGTTTGATAGTAGGCATGCCACTTTCTTAGAAAAAGAGTTTATCGAGAAAAGTGGGTGTGGAAGAAATGTTGAACTTAATGAAGATCAACAATCACAGATCGAATCACAACAACGGGTGGATAGTCCACAGGTTGAATTAGTCACAGAAACACTACCTCCCAACACTCTTCGTAGATCAAGGAGATTGCGTCGACAACCTGAGAGATTCTTCCTAACCATTGAAAATGATCAAGAAGATGTTGAACCGCAAATTCTATGATAAAGCAATCAAGGATGTTGATTGCAAAAAATGGCATGAAAGCAACGAAATCCGAAATGGACTCGATGTTCACCAACCAAGTTTGGACTTTGGTTGACTTACCTAAATGAGTCACTCCTATAGGGTGTAAGTGGATCTTTAAAAGAAAGATTGGAGCAGATGGCAAGGTGGAGACCTATAAGGCCAGGCTGGTTGCAAAAGGTTTCATCCAAAGGCAAGGTGTTGACTATGATGAAACTTTTTCTCCTATAGCCATGCTTAAGTCCTGTAGGATAATGCTAGCCATTGCTGCATATCATGACTACGAGATCTGACAGATGGAGGTCAAGACTGCATTCCTCAATTGTGAACTTGAGGAAGAGGTCTATATGATCCAGCCAGAAGGATTCGTATCTCCGGTAGGCCCAGAGAAGGTATGCAAATTGCAAAGGTCCATTTATGGACTCAAGCAAGCCTCGATGAGTTGGAACATCCGTTTTGATGAGACAGTCAAAGAGTTTGGCTTTATCAAAAATATAGACGAACCTTGTGTCTACAAAAAGGTTAGTGGGAGCGTCGTTGTGTTTATTGTGCTATATGTAGATGACATACTGCTCATGAGAATGATGTTACTCTACTCCAGTCAGTGAAAGCATGGTTGTCCAAAAACTTCTCCATGAAAGACTTGGGTGAAGCATCCTATGTACTCGACACTAAGATCTATAGGGATAGGTCTAGAAGGATGCTTGGATTATCCCAGTCTCGGTATATTGATACAGTGTTAAAAAGGTTTAGCATAGAAGGTAGTAGAAGAGTTTACATGCCTATGAGTCATGGCATCACTCTTTCCAAGAAGATGTCTCCTAAGACACATGAGGAGAGAAAATGGATGAGCGAGATCCCTTATGCCTCGGCAGTAGGATCCATGATGTATGCAATGCTCTGTACTCGGACCGATGTCGCTTATGCCTTAGGGGTAACTAGTAGATTTTAGGCGGATCCTAGAGAGGAACATTGGAAAACCGTAAAGAACATTCTAAGTACTTAAGAAGGACTAAAGATGTTCTCTTGATTTTTGTGGGTCAGATTTTAAACTGGAGGGCTACACAAATTCTAGCTTCCAATTGGATCTGGATGATAGTAAATTAATTTCTGGGTATGTATTTACTCTTAATGGTGGCGTAGTATGCTAGAAAAGTTCCAAGCAAGGTACCGTGGCCGATTCGGTGACAGAAGTTGAGTACATCGCTGCAAGTGAAGCTACCAAGGAAGGAGTGTGGATAAAGAGTTAATCTCTGAGCTGGGTGTTGTTCCTGAGGTTGCTAGTCCAGTCCCTATTTATTGTGATAACACTGGGGTTGTTGCTCAAGCAAAGGAACCTAGATCCCACCATAAATCAAAACACATCCTAAGGCGGTATCACCTGATCAAAAAGATCGTTGGACGTGGTGATATAAATGTCGAACATGTCGACACGAAAGATAATATAACAGATCCATTCACAAAGCCATTACCACAACAGCAATTCGATTGCCACTTTAGTTGTATGGGTATTAAATACTGCAACGATTGGCTACAAGTGCAAGTGAGAGATAGAAAGAAATAGTGCCCTTGAGCCAATCACATGTTGATGTGTAGGGAACTATTTTTGATTAATGAATAATATGAGGCAACTTTTCATCATATGCCGCATCTATATTTTGTATATATTAGATTGTGATGAACCCCATGAACCCGGGCAATTGATTCCA
This sequence comes from Canna indica, assembly GCA_034359265.1. Taxonomy (NCBI): domain Eukaryota; kingdom Viridiplantae; phylum Streptophyta; class Magnoliopsida; order Zingiberales; family Cannaceae; genus Canna; species Canna indica. The sequence goes on along the minus strand of CP136890.1, from coordinate 65,007,398 downwards.
AGGCCATGATGAGATCATGCAAGTGAGACTTGGAATCCAGATGCCCCTGTTCTAAATGTTCCTAGTCATAGGATCACCGGATAGGGGATTGGTGATTCCGGATAGACTGGTGCACTTGACACATGCCTTATACGATAAGGGGTATGCTGATCTCATAGGTAAGATCTCATAGTTACCTATGAGCTGTCATTTAATGTGCAAGTGCAAATGCTTATTAGGGAATGAGTTCACTGAACGGACCTACACGAGGAACACAAAATTGAATCCTTACATGAGTGTCGATAGGATGTTCCTAGGGTGATAGTAGGTGCAAGCACTCATTGGACCTGAGTTTGTCATGGCTACCATGTGAGTGTCGACCCATTGCTTTGGACTTATCCTTACGTGGCCTTCAGTGTCATGTGCTGGATACCTATAAGTGAGCAACCGATATGGAATCAGTTACTCATAGTGAAAGGAGATAATGTCCTATGCATTCCTATAAGTGTCGGCTCAGGAATCTCTGGCCAGAGTAGATATGAATGTCGGAAAAAGGTTTCTGATATATCATTATTGAGACGATGAGTTGGTAGGAAGAATACATATGAATCAGTATTAGGGTTTGACACTTCTTCCATACCCCAACCATATTCGGGACATCGTAACTGAGTGACTTAGTTGCACGGTAACTAATCACCGAAGGGCATTCGATCCGTGTAGATTGAACCTCACACTATCCGAATAGTCATGACATGTTGCTAGACGTCAATCTTGACTTGAGAGTGGAGTCTCTCACAACCACACTAAAGGAGTTTAGTGGTGGCTCGTAAGATTCGAATAGAAGTCATTCTATCGAGTTCGACTCTCCGTTATGCGTAACTCACTACTGGGTTAGTGTGAGGCCCAATTGGTCACACACAAAGGCTAACCTCGTAATGGACCTTTTGTGATAAAGTTCAAATGTGACTCTATATGTCTACTAGCATGAAAATACTGCAACTCAATCACGGATCTCGTTTACGGACATGATAGGAAAAATATTTCCTATAGAAACAAATGCACGAGGAAGGAGTTCCTCGCTAATGCTAATTTGTAGGGCATTCCTAAATTGTAGGGATTGACACACGATAATATTTTATTTAGTTGATTAAATTTAATTATGAATTAAATATTTAATTAACTACCTGACCGGGAATGTATTTCATTATGAATTAAATATAATTTAATTTTAAATCAAATATACATGGTGGGAAAATTAATTTCTAACCATGAGCCTAACCAATTGATTGAGAATTATTTTATTTGGATAAATCCTAATTAATAATAATTTGATTTATGGATATAAATCATAAAAATTAGAGATATATGATTTATGAGGATAAATCATAATTCTATTAATTAATAGGAAAATAAATTATTTAGATAAATCTCTTTCCTATTGTTTAGGGGATTGGTTTATTTGGGTAATTATTTTTGTTTATAGGCTCTTAATTTATGGAGATTTAAATAGATTTAGTTAATTTCAAACTAATTATGAAACCATTAAAATATAAATTATTTATGAAGGAAACTCCAAAATTTTGAATTCCAGGGAGAGAGTTTTTAGGGGGCCGGGTCTACTCTTGTAACCCCCCCTCACCACAAATAGTGGCCGAACACCCCATAGGGAGGGGGTTAGTTAACTAGTTCTTCATCTTCTTGGAGAAGATTAATGACTTGATTCTTTAGAGGCTTCTTGAAGAGAAAGGCCCAAAAGAACTCCTCCTCACATTGGTGGCTGGCCATCTACATCCTCCTTCCTCGATTTTTGCGAAGCCAAAATTGAAGGTGTCTTCTCTTCTTTGGTGTGCCGTAACCTTGATCTTCTTGGAGGAGTCCAAGAGGACAATGAAGTATCTTCACCTATTCTCTTTCGTTCTTGTGTTTTCTCATCATCTCTCCTTCCCTTTTTGGTGTTTGGTTCTTATTAGAAGAGCCGACCTTGCCTTGGTGGATTTCGGAATTGAAAAAGTTTCTCCGTTGAGCCACAACGAGCCCTGTGTTCGCTGCCACTATTGTTGTGAGGTGCTTCATGTGGACTATCATGGGAGGACGTGCATGTGTGCATCTCAAGATGGGGATAGGAGCAGACATACCAACCGCGGTATAAGGTATACCTTCTCGTTCTACTCGTAGATTGAATTTCTTAATTGTTGCTAAAGTAGATCGTTGTTTTCAGGATAGTTTGAATTTTTTAAATTGTTATTTCCGCTGTGTTTCTTATTCCCATCCTAACATCCCTCGCCAGTTACATGAGCAAAGATATATTCCTTTTGAGGTGTTATATTAATCAAACTAGTGACTACAACATCCTTTACAACATTAGGTTCAATACAAGGTTTTGCTTTGACTAAGGAGTTATTTGCAAGATAACTATGACCAGAACTACTATCTTGATTCAACACAGCATCAGGTGGGATTGTTTCATAGAACAATTCCCTTGAGTCTTGTATTTCAACTAAACGAGAAGGCTCTCCAAATGCCAGGTAAGGTTGGCCTTAATTCCCCTCTAGCATTTGAGTGATTCCATCTTATGCAGGAACTTGTATACTGCTTGATCTCCGGTCCAGATTCGATAGTATATCCTTCCATAGTTTCTTGGAGATACCACTCAGGATTATGAACAGCTTGAATATCCACCTCTTCACCTGCAGTATTTTTATTCATATCAACTATAGTAGCTGGATTACAGCAGTTCAAAAGAACATTCATACATCCTGTATCTTCGCAACCTGCTTTCCATGAGAAGCAACTATTCTTTGATAAGCTAAATCCTGCAACATTATGAGCTGAATAGTTAAGTCTTCTACTAATATGATTCCACAGTATACCTTCAAATTCTTTCTCCAATCTCTTTATCTTTTCACCAACCAAGGATCTTTCCATGCAGCAACAAGTTTACCATTCAGTATATTAATAGCCTTCTCACAATCAGAATGAACTCTTAGCCATTTCATATTCCTCTTCCTTTCATTTATCACACCAAACCAAATAGATTTCAGCCCGGCCTGTAATGAACTCCCTGCTATTTCCACTTGTCCATAAGCAAATATGCAATTCTTTCCTCTGAAAGCAACACATCCACTGCTTGCCTCTTTTGTATTCTTCCAAGTTGCATCACAACAAAGATCAACCCAATTCCTTCCATCATTCATCACCAGAACACTCCTCCCTTTTTGCTTGGGCAAGCTTATATCAGTTTCACTCTTCCCCTTGGAGTCCATCGTGTACTCATTGATACAATTAATAGCATTTCTGAAGATACTATTCAAACACCTGCAACTCCCTTTGTGCTTCCCCTTATTTCTTTTCTTCCATTAAGCCCATAATGAAACAGCAATGAAATCAGTAATGAATTAAGCTGACACTTTTTTATACCCATTCCCTTCATCTAACCATTTCCCTTCTCTCCATTCCTCCAAGTATTTAAATCCAACTCCTAATTACCTTTCTACCAGCCTCCAGTATTCAGAAGCAAAGCAGCAATTATAAAAAATGCAATCAATTACATCCTCTCCATTTTTACATATAAAGCAACAAAACTTATCCTCCTCCTTCCTTTGAAACCAACCAGAGGTTGGTAATCTCTTCTATAAAAATTTTCAGATGAACACCTTTACCCTTTGAGGAATGTTCATTTTCCATACTTGCTTCCAATTAATGCTAGAATTCAGATTTCTCTCCTCCTTGTTCTTCAAGTACTAGTAGGTTGTTTTTGAGTTGAGTTTCCTTCAAAATTTCCTGCCCACACCCATCTATCAATTCCTTCTTTACTATAAATCACCATTAGTTCAATGTTTTCTATCAGCAGCTTCCCAAAACATTTATCCAGAACACATAGGTTCCATGAATCTTGACATATTAACTGACTCACATTGCTCATTTTTCCCAATTCATGTACATTTATGAAAGTAGGCCAGTTGTTTAAAGGTAGCTCCCCTAACCAAGGGTCCTCACAAATATTTGTTTCAACTCCATTGCCAATGCTTAATATTAGGCCTTCTCTCAATTTTCTCATACTTGTTTTTATTGTTTTGATGCCCTAGGAGTTCTTCTTCCTTTGAAAGTCATTCCAAGGATCTATAACCTTATATTTCCGCCATAGGAACTTGCACCAAGGCTTGTCTTCTTTATTTAACAAAGGGAGTAATCTTCTAGATATGAGTGAGCTCTTCATGATTTTGAGGTCCCTTATACCAAGGCCACCCATATTCTTGTTTAAAGTAATGACATTCCAACTTATCAGGTTTGCATGCTTACTTTTGTCACCATTTTCCCAGAAAAATTCTTTGTTTGCCTTTGTAATTTTGTCCAAGGTGTTCTCACTGACCCACGATGTCATAAGTGAATGGACTCGTATAGAGAAAGCAACTGTGTTGATCATAATACTATTTCCAGCTTGAGATAGCATCCATTTTGCCCAGAAATCAATCTTATCAAATACTTTCTTCACCAACTTATCCTGATGTAGCTTACTCAATCTCTTCGGGGAAATAAATGTTCTCAAATAATGCATAGGGAGCTTCCCTTCTTTCATATTAAATATCATGCTAATCTCATGTTTCAGCTTCGCATCACACTTTGTAGGAAAGAATATTTTGGATTTTATACTATTCACCTTCTGATCAGTCATTCTGCAATATATATCCAAGGCCTTTTTTAACCCCAAGCAAGACCTTTTATTTCCTTTTATTACACAGATAATGTCATCTGCAAAGCACATATGATTGAGTATGAAGTTTCCACATTTAAAAGGCACAATTTCACCATTCGAAACTTCCTTTCTTATGAGTTCTAACAACAATTGCTCCGGGATAATAAATATGTAGGGGGACATTGGATCCCCCTCTCTTGTCCCTCTGAAACTCTCGAAACTCTGAGAAGTGATTCCATTAATTCTACATTGAAATCTTATCCCCTCCAAGCATCATTTTAATCATTTGATCCATATTTGAGGAAATCCCATCAGTTCTGATATCAAGTAGACAACCTGCCAGTTCACCTTGTCGTAGGCTTTCTCCAAGTCTACTTTCAGAATTATAAATGGTGTCTTAGATTTTGCGAAATATAAGGAGTTCACTACTTCATTTAGAATTAGAATATCATCATGCATCAGTCTACCAGGGATAATAAATATCATCATGCAATGTACAAAAAGCTTAGCAACAAATCCATCTTTACCAGGACTCTTCCCCTTACCCAATCTTGTAACTGCATATTTTATTTCCTCCAATTTGAATGGTTTGCATAGTTTCTCTCTATCATTGTCAGATATATTCCTCCACTCTAGCTGCTGACAAAGCTCCGTATCAAAATCAATAAAGTCTCTTTCCTTCCAAATATTAGCATACCAATTAGCAAAACAGTTTGTAATATCTACACTGTCAATCTAGATAAGGTTATCTTCCTCATTTTTTTCAACCAAACTTTTCCTTCTTTTCATTTTGACTAGATTATGGAAGAACTTAGAATGTTTGTCTCCAAATTCAACACAGTTCAATCTAGATTTTGACCACCATTTTATTTGTATTTGTCTAGATTATGAAAGAACTTAGAATGTTTGTCTCCAAATGCTTGTAGCTCTCAGCGTTCCCTCTTCCATATCAGAAAGTAGCCCTTTCTCTTCTTTTTCTTCCAGCTTACTCAATCTGGTAATAGAGAGTTTAAGGTTCCTTTCTAGGTTCCCAATATCCTCCCTATTCCACTTATGTAATCTTTCCTTCAACATCTCTAGCTTTTGTACAAAATCCTTTCCTTCTGCATCAAAAAGCCAGCTGTCACTGACAATTCCTCTACAAGTGCTCTACTTTTATTTCAAAATCCCAACCCAGCCAAACTGGATTATATAGAGCCCCATCTAACCTTGCAAAAATTTTCTCCTTGCCTTTCCTATTATTGGACCATGTGAATTGAGGACCCATGAAACCAGCATCTATAAGTCCTGAATTATTCACAAAATTGCTGAACTCCTCCACAGATTTTTTTTTGTTTTGGAATCCTCTTCCCCCTCTCTTCTCAGTAGCATTCAAAATGTAGTTTAAATCCCCCCACTAGAAGCCAGGGAATATTTGGAATATCCAATTCACATAGCATAACCCACAGCAAGCCTCGTTTTTTTTCATTTCTACATGCATAAATTCCTGATAGGAAAAAACTTCTACCTTTATTCAATTCAACCACCACATTGATTGATTGAGAGTTCTTGAAAACTACATTTACTTTCATTTTCTCTTTGTCCCAGAAAAGTATGATGCCTCCTGACTTTCCCTCACTGGTTACCATAGTACCTTCTCATTTCCTGCATCTTTTTTTTTCAGAAAATCTAAAGCTTTCAGTCTTCTCCAGGTGCATGAGTCTCCTGCAACAAGACCATGTCCACCTTATGAGTATTTATTAACATACTGAGGTACTCTCTAGCATCCTTTTTAAGAGCCCCCCTTATATTCTATGATAGCAAAATCATTTTCCTTGAGTTTCTGTACTCAAGCCATCCTGATAGTCCCCTGGATCACCCTTGTCAATGAACATCTCCTTAGAATACCTCATTTTCTTCATTTTCTGCATACCTATAATCTATAGGTACATTTACCAAATTTTTATTCTCTTTAAGACTTTTTCTGGCTTCTGATTGGAGTTGGCAATGATTCTAGAGAGCTCTGGATCAATACCATCCTCCATGAAATCAACCTAACCATCTTTCTTGTCTATAATCCTTGAGGAGGAATCTACTAGTTTCTTTGCTAATGACTCCAGCTCAACATTTTCAGAATCATATCTGACTGATTTTTTTTTCCTTTTCTCCTTGTTAGCAGAGAAAGTAATTTCTTCATTCTTTGTCATAGTAGTTTAAGTTTTTGATATACCCATGACCACATCAATGCCACTGCTATTATTTTTCTTCTCAATTTCCATCTTCTTGTGCTTCTCTTTGTTTCTGTCCTTCTCAATGGATATAGGTGAATTTATGTTCCCTTCTACAACCTTGTATTTGCCTTTTTCTATTTGATGCATTAGCTCCACGTTCTCCTTTATTACATTGCTTTGTTCAGAACACTCTTCCATTACAATTCTATCCTCAACATTAACATCAAAAGTCGGGTTATCAAGCACCACGAAGGGGTTTATTGTTGCTTCTTTCTTGTTCCAATTCACAAAAGACCTTCTTTTCCTCTTTTGCACTTGAACCCTGGGGCCAAGAAGACTTTCTTCGTTATCTTCCGTACTTCCCTTCTCCTTATATACAGGATTCATGAACTTTTCCTCCATTTGCTTACAGTTTTCTTAAAATAACCAATTTTGCCGCACTTGTAACAAATTGCAAGCAGATTTTCGTAGGCTATTGACTAAAAAAAACTAACTCCCCTTGATTCAATCCAAAAGCCCTGGTTCAAAGGCTTCCTTGCATCTAGTAATATGCAGACCCTCACGAATCTTCCTCTCACTCCCGAGAGAGTGTATTTATCTATTTTAATTGGCCTCCCAACTGTAGCTGCAACCTGTGGAAGAATCTTCTAATTAAGGAACTCCACCATCAGTCTCAAAAATTGAACCCATACAGGGACGAATGATATCACCTCTTGCATCGGCTGGAAATTCTCCCTCCAAAGGATTAATGAAAGGATTTGCCCTCTCAAGAACCAAGGTCCGCCAGAGAATACTTCCCAATATTCCTCTTCATTAGAGAATTTGAAAGCAAAGAAACCAGCCGCAAGATCCATGATTTGGCAACTACCTTTCAATTTCCATAATTTTGGCATGATAGTTTTCACTAAATCTAGAGCATGGATCTTAACGAAGAATTTCTCGTATAAGGTCCAGCTCCATTCCTTCCTTGCATCATCAATACCCGCATCAGCAATAACTATCTTCCCTTTCGCTTTTTGTTGGATCAGATCAATCTTCTTCAGGATATGTGGAGAAGATCTCCACACCTCTTCATTATTCTTCAGCTTGAAGAGGCCTGCCCAGGAAGAAGACCCTTCTCTTCTCCAGCTATTAGGTTTCTACTGCCCCGAAACCTTCTCAGGCACATTCGAGCTTCCACCACCAGGGTCCCCCTTCCTCCAATCCCTCGATCCTCCCTTCCCCGCATGAGAAAACACCAAAGACACCCTTTAACTGATTCGATATGGCCGCTCATTTGGACTTAGCGAAAGTCTCTTCTTAGAGAGGAACGACACCCGAGACGCTGACATGGCTCGGATTAAGAATATAGAAAAGACAAATAATATTACAAAATTGGAGGCATCGATGCATGCACATTTGAAGATCAAGTTCTTCAATTGGAATTGTTGTTTGTTCCAAAATCACTCATAGGTTTCTCGTATTGAAGACATGTATACAAATATGAGATATCCTAGATATTAATTTTTAGTTTTCCGTCTATGTTTGTATTTGTGAGCCTAGCGGGCTAGTTCGAGGTCGAGCCAAGTCGACTCGTGATCCGGTGCGAGCTCGTGAGCTCGGATAAGTTGAATTATGAGTTATAATTATATAACTAATTTATTTGATTATGTTGCATGTGGATGTGCATGTGTTTATTGTTTGTATTTCTCTCATGGGGTTAGTTTGGGATAGCGGGTCGCGGATCTAGGTTGAGGAGAGTGTGGGTTAGGATGTGGTTAGGAGGAAGTGGAAGGGGATTATAAAAATCCCCCCCCCCTCTAGGGCTGGCGGCTACCTATTGGAGCCGCCTAGCCGATTGAAGGAGAAGAGAGGAGCCAGCCGCCTGAGCCGCCGCCCCTCCCTTCCCCCTCTTGGAATCGCTGAGCAGCCAGCCGCCGCCTCCCTTCTTCCCCTCTCCCTTCCTTGGAGCCGAGCAGAGAGCTAGGAGCCGCCCAGCCAAGCCGAGCTAGCCCCACTCTTTTCCCCTTTCCCTCTCTTTAAGCCAGCGGCTTGAAGTGAGCTACCGCCCCCTCCTTCCTCCCTCTTGAGTTGAGCCACCATCTTTTGAAGCCGGATTCGAGGGTCGTCGTCTGGGATTTCTCCTCTAACCATCCTTTCGATTTAGGTGAGTGGTTTTACCCCTCCTTCTCGGGTTTCTTCGATTTCTTGAAGGCTATGGTAACTTGATTTGTTCTTCGACGATTTCTCAAATTCTCGACATTCTATTTGTATGCCGTGTTTGAGGTGGTCCTAAACCCTCCCCTATGGGGCTCGGCAACCCTAGGGTGAACCTAGGGGCGCTCGGCCAAGGTGGAGAAAAAGGGTGCCCTCCAAGTGTTCGCTGAAATGCCTAAGTGAAGGGGTGTAGATTAATTTTCTTGCCTTCTATAAATAAATTTGTTCATCAATCTTAATGTTTGTAAATTTAAATGCAACCTAGTTATTAAATCTATGATTTTTGGAGATATTTCATGTGTTTCTAAGATGAGTTTGATCTTGAAGGCATGAGGATTCTTGTTTTTTATTCTTGGGTATAAAGGTTGGTTCTTGGTTAAGGAGGGTTGTAATGCTTGTTGTCTTTGCATGTTAAATATGGTTTTTATAGGAATATATTATTGTAATGATTATGAATATGATATGATGGAAATTTTGGGAGTTAATTTATGTGAATTTTCGGATTTATTTCATGAAATGCTAAAAACTCAATGTTGCTTGAATTTCATGTTGTGATGATGAATCTGTGTTGTTTTTGAAATACTTGTTGTGGTGTATATAGTTTGCTGAACATAGTCATGTAACATATCGTTTTGACCAGAAAATATAGTTTGGAAATATAGAATATACTCTGGAGATCAGATTCGAGTTAGGTACATCAGTTTCGGGCATAATAGTATCTAAAACAAAATTCTAAAAAAAACCCTAATCTTCGTGAACTAAATTTTATTTGCATAACTAAAATTGGGAAAATGGTCAACATAATCTGTTATTTACCAACAAGTAAAGTTTATGCATGAAACAAAACCACAAGGGTTTATGACATTATGGGTCTAGAAGTTGGGATCGGGTATTGGAGTGTTGAGATGCTTTCCAATAGGGACACCCCTAAGACACTGTAGGAGAGACTTGACTTCGGTCATGTTGCGCCATACCTTTATGAATGGCGGAGAGGCTCGTTGAGGAGTCGGATTACGGGCTAGGCCCGGGAGGTTGGATGGCTAATTTCAAACCTGTGAAACAAGTTTGGATGAGCAAAACCCGATTATTCTGGTTTGGCCTCGTGGGATAAGTTCGGAGGGCCTACCTGATTATCCCTGAGGTGGTTTTAAGGAATAAGTTCGGAGGGCATACCCGATTACTCCTGTGATATCTTAAAGGGGCAAGTTCGGATGGGCGAATTATGATTGTCCCTTCGCGTCTCATGGAGCAAGTTCAGAGGGCCTTCCCGATTGCTCCCGAGTTTCTTTATAATAGGATAAGTTCGGAGGGTCTTCTCGATTATCCTAGTATGTGTTGTTGCCTTAGGGCATGGTAGGCTTAGGCCTGTTGATCTTCACCGTTTGGGTGTTGGATGCCTTCGGGCAAGCTTGTACCTGGTCACTTCCTTGTGACCTTTTCCTGCTTGTGTCGGGAGTCTTGCTTTATGTATCTTATCTGTGTTTTTTTTTCGTAGGGGTTGGTATAACCGCTCAATGAGTTCTTTAAACTCACCCATGGTTGTTATTTTTGTTTTGCAGAGCCTGACTAGTGAGGTGGGCTGGAGCACTAGGCGCGGCTGGAGGGCAAATGAGCCACATGATATCATAACAGTCTTAGTTACGTGTCGTAGTCGAGTCTGTAGTAGTTTGTCATGCACTTGTATTATGGTATTTTGGAGTTGTAGTCCCGTGGGGACATTCATGTTTTATTCACATTTTATTTAACTATCAGTATTGTTGCTCTTTGATTCATTTTATTCAACACTTGAGCTTTTTGATAAAAACTATATTGTTCAACAAAATTTGTTTCTGTTTCTCTTTATAAATAAAATTGTTGTTTATTTCTGCTATCTTCTGTGAGTTGGCATGTGCATGAGTTAGGCTGCGGGATATAGGCACGTATACCCTGGTCGGTCACGTGACCCTGAATTTGGGGTGTGATCATGTGGTATCAGAGCATGTGGTTCAGTCTCACTACAACCTAGAGTTGTCACCGTATAGGGTATTGCTAGCGTGTCAGTATTCGGTAGAGGTATGTTATGAGATCAATGGGCTAAGTCTTCACCTCAGCGCGACTTGTGGTTTAATTACTTAACAACTTAAGGTGAATTAAATTATTTAAATTTTGATATTTTCTTTCTGGTGATTCTAGATCGATGGAGGCTTTTGATGCCGCAAGGAATGGTAGTGACAGCAAATCTACTGAGCGTCGAGGCCGAGGCCGGGGCTGGGGTCGTGGGAGACCATCGCAGGCCCGAGATCATGTGGGACAAGATCCCATGGTTGTTCAGTTGCAGGCCCTTGTGGCTGAGCTGACTGAGGCGTTCCGTAGGGTGCAGGAGCCGAGGCAGCAGCCACAACCAGTTTCGGCAGCACCCGTAGCACCAGAGGTGGTCCAGCCAGTAGCACCGGTGGTCAGATCCCCTAGAGCATCTTCATATGCAGATTTTGTTGCATTCAGGGCACTGGAGTATACAGGGAGAGATTAGCGGGTGGAGGTCACCAGTTTTTGGGAGATTGTTATGAGTTGTGCAGGGAGCTTGGTTGTTCTTCTGAGTCCACCGCCTGACTGATCAGGTTATACCTGAAAGGTCCATCCAGGGATTGTCTTCACACCTGGAGGGACCGCAGAGCAGTAGATGCACCACCCCCTACATGGGAGGAGTTTAGAGCTGCTATGGTGGAGAAGTACATGCCGATGAGCGTCCGAGATTGGCGGGCGAAAGAGTTCGAGCTACTGCGTTAGATGAGCAGTATGTCGGTGATAGATTATGAGATGGAGTTCACTCGACTCTCGAAGTACCATCCCACCTTGATAGTCACCGAGACCGCCAGGGTCAAGAGGTTTGTTGAGGGGTTTAGGCTGCAGATCGCCAGACTCATCCATTACACAAAGGACACTTCCTTTGCTCGGGTTGTAGATGAGGCGCTCCGAAAGGAGGCACTAGCTAGTACCGATAGACAAGTATGACGGTCCCCAAAAGAAAAAGTTTCGGGACCAACCTTCGGGGGGTCGGCCAGCTCACTCAGAGGGGACCTTTAGGTCAGCAGATCCACTACTGGGCAGAGGTCATAACAGTTCCAGAGGCCACATGGGTTCATGACCAGGGGCGTCATCTGGAGGTTCGTAGCGGAGATCTGGGCCGTAGCAGTGTAATCGATGTCACAGGAGGCACTGGGGGGGGCTTGCTGGTGACGGTCAGAGGTATGTTTCAGTTGTGGACAGGCTGGGCATTACAAAAATGATTGTCCTAGCAACGGCAGCCAGCAGCCTGATCAGACCAAAGGAAAGACACCAATGTCAGTGGGTTCCATAGCTCAGAGGGGTCAGACTCAGGGAGGAGGCCAGCAAGCTGGTGTTTCAGAGAGGCTCGCTGTACGGGTGTTTCCTATGAACCAGGAAGGCACTAAGGTGTTCAGGGTAGTAGTATTCGGTAACCTTGTTGTTGGTTCTGCAGTTGCATATGTTTTGTTTGATCCGGGTGCTACACACTCTTTTGTGTCTACCTTATTTGCTGCTAAGTTGTCATGAAAACCTTATGTGCTTGATTTGCCTCTTGTGGTGTCTACGCCTACGGGCATTTCTGTGATGGCAAAGACAGTCTTTCGAGGCTGCGAGGTTGCCATTTGTGGGCATGTGATGATAGTCGAATTGACACTCCTGCCGATGTTAGAGCTTGATGTAATTTTGGGCATGGACTAGTTGGCGGACCATTTTGCCTTAGTGGATTGCAGGGCTAAGACTGTGACCTTCAGTATGCCCGGATTGCCCCAATTTACCTTCCAGAGTGAGGGAAGGGGAGATTCGTTGGTGTCGATTTCGGCTCTCAAGGCTCGGAAGCTACTTCTGGGCGGTTGCCAGTCTTTCTTGGCCTTTGTGTCTGTGGCAGAGGTGCGGCTAGGGATATCGGGGGAACGCCTTTGGTGTGCGGGTTCTCTGATGTGTTTTCGGAGGAGCTGCCAGGGTTGCCTCCAGATAGAGAGATTGAGTTCTGCATTGACTTGTAGCCATGGGTGAAGCTGATCTCCATTCCACCGTATCGGATGGCACCAGCTGAGTTGAGGGAGTTGAAGTCCCACCTGCAGGAGCTACTTGAGTTGGGCTTCATTCGCCCTAGTGTTTCGCCTTGGGGGTGCTCCAGTACTATTTGTGAAAAAGAAAGATGGGTCCATGCGGATGTGCATTGATTACCCGCTGCACAAGATTGATGATTTATTTGATCAGCTTCAGGGAGCTTAGTGGTTTTCTAAGATTGACCTACGGTCAGGGTACCATCAGTTGAGGATCCGAGATAGTGACATCCCCAAGACTACTTTCAGGTCGAGATATAGGCACTTTAAGTTCCTGGTGATATCCTTCGGGCTGAGTAATGCACCTGCAACATTTATGGACCTAATGAATCAAGTATTCAGGGAATACTTGGATAAATTTGTGATAATGTTCATTGATGATATCTTGATTTATTCCAAGAGCAGGGAGGAGCATGCTAAGTACTTGTAGATGGTTCTAGAGACTCTTCGGGAGAACCGCTTATATGCCAAATTCTCCTAGTGCGAGTTCTAGCTAGAGAGTGTGGGGTTCCTTGGCCATGTGGTGTCCAGGGAAGGAGTAAAGGTGGACCCTGCAAAGATAGAAGCAGTTCAGAATTGGAAGAGGCCGACTAATGTCACTGAGATCTGTAGTTTCTTGGGGTTAGCAGGCTATTACAGAAAATTTGTGGAGAACTTCTCTAGGATTGCAACACCGTTGAGCCGCCTGATTCAGAACAAGGTCAAGTTCGAATGGGACAGTAAGTGCGAGGAGAGCTTTCTGAAGCTCATGGACAGCTTGACGCCGACACCAGTTCTAGTAGTACCCTCAGGCTCGGGAGGAATTGTTGTTTACTGTGATGCTTCTCAGGTCGGCTTGGGTTGTGTGTTGATGCTGAATGGCAGGATGATAGCTTATGCCTCTAGGCAGTTAAAGGTTCACGAGAAGAATTACTCGACTCATGATCTTGAGCTGGCAGCGATGGTGTTCGTATCGAAGTTATGGTGTCACTACCTTTATGGCGAGGCTTGTGAGATACACGCTGATCATAAGAGCCTCAAATATTTGCTCACCCAGAGGGAGTTGAACTTGAGGCAAAGAAGATGGCTTGAGCTTTTGAAGGATTATAACTGCACTATCATGTACCATCCGGGGAAGGCCAATGTCGTGGCTGATGCTTTGAGCAGGAAATCTATGGGCAGTCTGGCGCATTTGGCAGTCAGGTGGAGGCCGTTGGCCCAGGATTTGGTCATATATTTGGATGAAGGGGCAGTCTTGTCAGTGTCAGCTTCTGGTGCGCTGGTGGCTCACTTGAGGGTGCAGTCCACGTTGGTTGATATGTTGCGAGCAGCGCAGGAGGAGAATGTTTTCTGTGCTCTCACTAAGGATCTGTCCAGGAGAGGTGATGCTGATAATGATTTCGGTATCGACTCAGAGGGCGTTCTGAGATTTAAGAACCGGATAGTGGTGCCATATATAATCGAGGTTCGCAGGCAGGTGCTAGAGATGGCTCATCGGTCCACATACATTACGCATCTGGGAGCCACAAAGATGTATCGAGATCTAAGGCAGAATTATAGGTGGAAAGGTATGACATGAGAAGTGGCAGAGTTCGTGTCTAAGTACCTGGTGTGTCAGCAAGTTAAGGCTGAGTATTTAAAACCAGCAAGGTTGCTCTAGAACCTATAAGTACCAGAGTGGAAATCGGAGAAGATAACCATGGTGGATGGATGTGGATGGAAAGGTCGGGGAGGTAGGGTTTACTGAGGGGGAAATGGTGTTCCTCAAGGTGTCCCCTATAAATGAGGTGGTGAGATTTGGTAAGAAAAGAAAGCTAACCCTAGGTTCATTGGGTCGTATCCTATTCTCAGGCGCAGGAGAGTTGTGGCCTATGAGTTGGCCTTACCTCCTAGTATGGACTGAGTACATCCAGTATTCCATATATCTATGCTGAAGAAGTACATTCGAGATGAGTCTCATGTGATTGAGCCTACCGTAGTGGAGGTTGAGCTCGGGTAAGTTGAACTGTGAGTTATAATTATATAGCTAATTTATTTGATTGTATTGCATGTGGATGTGGATGTGTTTAATGTTTGTATTTCTCTTATGGGGTTAGTTTGGGATAGCGGGCCGCGAATCCGCGTTGAGGAGAGTGCGGGTTAGGGTGTGGTTAGGTGGAAGTGGGAGGGGATTATAAAAATCCATCCCCTAGGGCTGGCGGCTCCCTATTAGAGATGCCCAGCCGATTGAAGGAGAAGAGAGGAGCCAGCCACCGCCCCTCCCTTGCCCCCCTTGGAGCCACCGAGTAGCCAGTCGCCAAGCCGCCGCCTCCCTTCTTCCCCTCTCCCTTCCTTGGAGCCGAGCAGAGAGGAGCCGCCCAGCCAAGCCGAGCTAGCCCCTCTCTGTTCCCCTTTCCCTCTCTTCAAGCCGACGGCTTGAAGTGAGCCGCCGCCCCCTCCTTCCCCCTTCTTGAGTTGAGCCGCCATCGTTTTAAGCCAGATTCGAGGTCCGTCATCCGGGATTTCTCCTCTAACCATCCTTTCGATTTAGGTGAGTGGTTTTACTCCTCCTTCTCGGGTTTCTTCGAGTTCTTGAAGCCGTTCTTGAAGGCTATGGTAACTTGATTTGATCTCTGACGATTTCCCGAATTCTCATCGTTCTTTTTGTATGTCGTATTTGAGGAGGCCGTAAACCCTCCTCTATGGGGCACGACAACCCTAGGGTGATCCTACGGGCGCTCGGCCAAGGTGGAGAAAAAGGGTGCCCTCCAAGTGTTCGATGAAATGCCTAAGTGAAGGGGTGTAGATTTGTTGCCTTCTATAAATAAATTTGTTCATCAATCTCAATGTTTGTAAATTTAAATGCAAGCTGGTTATTAAATCTGAGATTTTTGGAGATATTTCATGTGTTTCTAAGATGGGTTTGATCTTGAAGGCATGAGGGTTCTTGTTTTTAATTCTTGAGTGTTCTTGGTTAAGGAGGGTTGTAATGCTTGTTGTCTTTGCATGTTAAATTTGATTTTTATATGAATTATTATAATGATTATGAATCAGATATGATGGAAATTTTGCGAGTTAATTTCTGTGAATTTTCGGAATTATTTCATGATATGCTAAAAACTCAATGTTGCTGAAATTTCATGCTGTGATGATGAATCTGTGTTGTTTTTGAAATACTTGTTGTGGTGTATATTGTTTTCTGGACATAATCATGTAACCTATCTTTTTGACCACAAAACATAGTTTGGAAACATAGAATGCACTCTGGAGACCAGATTCAGGTTAGGTACATCAGTTTCGGGCATAACAGTATCTAAAACAAAACCCTAATCCTGGTGAACTAAATTTTAATTGCGTAACTAAAATTGGGCAAAGGGTCAGCATAATATGTTATTTACCTACAAGTAAAGTTTATGCATGAAATAAAACCACACGGATTTATAACATTACGAGTCTAGGAGTTGGGGTCGGGTATTAGTTCCAATAGGGACACCCCTAAGACACCATAGGAGAGACTTGACTTAGGTCATGTTGCGTCATACCTTTATGAATGGCGAAGAGGCTCATTGAGGAGCCGAATTGCTGGCTAGGCCCGGGAGGTTGGATGGCTAATTCCCAACTTGAGGAACAAGTTCGGATGAGCAAAACCTGATTGTTCTGGTTTGGCCTTGTGGGATAAGTTCGGAGGGCCTACCCGATTATCCCCGAGGTGGTTTTAAGGAATAAGTTCGGAGGGCCTACCCTATTACTCCTGTGATATATTAATGGGGCAAGTTCGGATGGGGGAATCCCGATTATCCCTTCACGTCTTGTGGAGCAAGTTCGGAGGGTCTTCCCGATTGCTCCCGAGTTTCTTTATACTAGGATAAGTTCGGAGGGCCTTCCCGATTATCCTAGTATGTGTTGTTGCCTTAGGGCATGGTAGGCTTAGGCCTATTGATCTTCACCGTTTGGGTGTTGGATGCGTTCGGGCAGGTAGTGGCCAAATGGCCGATAGCTGGTCACTTCCTTGTGACCTTTTCCTGCTTGAGTCAGGAGTGTTGCTTTATGCATCTTTTTTGTGTTGTTTTTTCCGTAGGGGTTGGTAATTTCACTCACTGAGTTCTTTGAACTTACCCGTTGTTGTTGTTGTTTTTGTATTGTAGAGCTAGACCGGTGAGGTGGGCTGGAGCACTAGGCGCGGCTAGAGGGCAGAGGAGCCACATGATCTCATAACAATCCTAGTTAGGGGTCGTAGTCGAGTCTGTAGTAGTTTGTCATGCACTTGTGTTTTGGTATTTTGGAGTTATAGTCCGTGGGGACATTCATGTTCTATTCATATTTTATTTAACTATTGGTACTGTTGCTCTTTGATTCATTTTATTCCGCACTTGAGCTTTTTGATAAAAACTATATTGTTAAATGAAATCTGTTTCTGTCTCTCTTTATAAATAAAATTATTGTTTCTTTTCGCTATCTTCTGTGAGTTGGTATGTGCAAAAGTTAGGCTGCAGGGTATAGGCACGTATACCCTGGCCAATCACGTCACCCTGAATTTGGGGCGTGACAAAATATGTTGAGTTGGATAAAACATAGACATATTTAGCTGATCATTTAGACATTGAGGAGGCATGCAAGTTCTTAAAGGTTGGGCTTCTATGTACGCAAGATGTCGTAAAGCTTCGCCCTTCAATGTCCACTGTGGTCAAATTGCTGACTGGCGACTGGATGTCGGCTTGGAGAAGATCACAATGCCTGGTCTACTTGGTGATTTCATGAACCTCAAAGTTAGAAGCCAGAAGAGCACAAATGATGCCCAAATGCCCTCCGTCACATCCTCTAGTCCAAATAGTTTGCCTTTTGCCCTTGTCATGAAGAACTACTACCTATGCATCAGCTCGATCAACTTTACCATTTTGATGACATCTTCTAGAGACAAAGGGCGAAGAAATGGTGGCTAAACGAGGGTGACCACAATACCCACTATTTCCAACAATGTGTCAATATGTGCAAGAAGTTCAATTGGATCTCCTCCCTTACTATCGAGTACGGAGAAGTTCAGAGCCAAGCTAAGATCGCTACATCCTTCAGGATTCATTTTATTCACGTCCTTGGTTCTGTTCAGCGCCCCCTTCTCAAGATCCATTGGGTTGCCGTTCTACCTTCTGAGACTAGCGTGCTCATCGATTTGGATGCACCTTTCACACCTTCTGAGATCTTCAATGTCATACATTCCAAGAAGAACTACAAGACTCCCGGCCCTGGTGGGCTTCCCCTGGAATTCTACAAGCACTACTGTGATTGCATCGGGACAGGGTTTGTCAAAATTCTTAATGACCTGCTTCTACAATCGTCTGATCTCTGTAAGATCAATTCTGCTCTTATTACCCTTATCCCTAAGAAGGTGGGTGCAACTACAACCAATGACTTTTGCCCTATTAGCCTTGAGAACAGTTTTGTGGATTTGCCTAAATTCAATTTTAAATATTTTCTTAAATTACTTAGGCAATTTATAATTCAACAACTAAATGCGGAAGCGAGTAATGAAGATAAACAATGTGATACACAAAGAGAACAATGCTAACACAATCATTTATAGTAGTTCGGCCCCAATGCCTACTCCACTACCTAAACACCCTGCTTAGGATTTCCAAACTAAGTTTTACTAGATTAATCTTGTTTCCCTTACAACGAGGACTTTGACCTGAAGAACCTCACTCTCAACCTAAGGCACTTTCACACCCAGAAGTCTCCACCTTCTTACTGAGAGCACTCTTCCTCCTCAACCCTAAGGGACAACTCAACTAATCCTAGTAAACTAAGTTTACAATGGTGGGTTTAAGCCTCAACACCAAGGCAACCACCAACTCAATCAACCTAGCATTCTAGGTTTACACAAATTCAAATACAATGAAATAAACAAGAAAATATACAAGTAATGGAGCAAAAAATCAAACAATAAAGTACTTAGCTCCACAACAACATTCCTAGCTTCCTCTTGATGCCTTTGATGATGAAACAATGAAGGTAAGGGTCAATCAAAGAGATGAAAGGTTCAAGTTAAGGTTTTCACAAGAATGGCTCAATGAGGGCTTAGGATTGATCAAAAGAATGCCTCAAAGGTAGTAGAAGTGATCAAGATTAGGGAGGAAGGCTCTCATGGCCTTATATTTATAGGCCATGAAGAGAAGAGAAACACCTCTCTTCTCAACGGGCGAATTTTTGCCCATTACCGACCGCTGGTCGCTTATCCGGTCGATCGTCGGTTAACCGACCGAGCGACCGCCAAGCGACCGAAGGCAATCTGCCACTTTTGGCCAACGTTCGGTCGATCAGTCGCTCAACCGAAATGCCTTCTCCTTCGGTCGGTTGACTAGTCGATTGACCGAACCTGGGCAAGGCAGATTTCTTTGCTTGTTTGTTCATTTTCTGGTTCCGTCTTCGCTACGTCTACTTATATAATATTTCTTAACTTTAAGTTAATAACTTTAACTTTAAAACATAAATGTTATATAAGGATTACCCTCCATTTAGATTTAATAAAAATATCTAAAAAATCAAAATCTAACTTTTGGGGTCAAATACAAATTTCCGAAAAACAATTTTTTTTTAATCTTCCGAGTCAAGTATGGGTAGGCTAAAGGCTTGCAAAAATTCTTTAAAAATACATCGTTATCTAATTTTTACCCAAGGAACAATTACAAACATTTTTTGTGACAAGAAAATGTCTAGGTCATATAATCCTCTAAGGAGCTCCCTAGGGTTAGTGAATTCTAGGGCCATTTTCTATTTTACGATTTTTCATGTTTTGTGGTTCGGGTTTGGTTTTTTGCTTCTTATGCGTCATCATGAGGATTTACAACACATTCTAGACACCCTAAACCTAAACTCTATCTTCCCGAAGAATCCCGAGCGTCGACGAGCGTCATTGCCGATTTCTTCGAATTTTCCAATCGCAGACGTCGTGCGCTAACCGACTTGGAACCTGAAAGATTTCTCAATGAAATATTAATTCCATCTTTGTTATCATCAAAACCAAGATTAAGACCAAGGTAGAAAATCTTAGGCCAACATGAAGATCTTCTCCAAGCTTCTTGCAAACTTACTAGCACCACTGATGACAACCTCAGGGGGCCTTCACTGAGGGTAGGAGCACCATGGACTATTTTATGTCTGTTGCTGAGACCATTTGAGCATGTAACAACCTCGATAAAGACTCCCGTGTTATCAAATTCGACTTCGCAAGAGCTTTTGACTCTATTAGCTAGAATTTCATTACTGACATATATGCTCTCTGCTCGTGGCTTCCCCCTATAATGGATTTCTTGGATCTCATATCTCTTGCGATCGACCACATCTTCTATTCTAGTTAATGGGATCCCCGGAGCCCCTTTCGCTCACAAACGTGGACTCCGACAAGGAAATCCACTATCTCCCCTCATTTTCAACCTGGTCGCAGATGTTCTTTCCCGGTCAATTAGTAAGGTGACCTTCTCAGGATTAATCCAAGGGGTGCTTCATAATATTCTTCCCATCGGCATCTCCCATGTTTTCTACGCCGATGATCTCATTATGTTCGACCCGGCTACCTCTGCTTACTTTGAATGACTTCATCTTCTCTTCAAATGCTTGAAGCTTTCTACGGGACTTCGTATCAACACGACCAAAACCAAAGTTATTCATATTGGCGGAAATGAGTAGTCAACAAGTAATCTTGTTAGTATTTTGGGATGCACAGCTAGGGTCTTCCCAATAAAATACCTGAGTCTACCACTTAGGATTGGCAAGCCACACAAGGAGGACTAGCGCGAGCTTCTCTCTAAACATGATAGGGTACTTGCTTCATGGCATGGATTGAATCTTTCAAGAGCAGGTCATCTCACGCTCATTAATAGCACCATAACAAGCCAGGCGTTTTACATGTTATCTCTTTTCAAAGCCCCAGATTGGGTTATAAAAGGCTTTGATCAACGAATGTGTCGTTTCTTCTAGTGCGGGTCTAGGAGCTCAGATTGTAGAGGCAAGTCCCTGATCTCCTGGACTACCTTGCTTGTAGATACCTCAGACGGTGGCTTAATTAGGGATTCTCAATATCCATCGATCTGCACAACTAGGCCCGGTTAGCCAATTGGTGGTGGAAGGTCTGGCATAGGTTGGACCTCTTGTGGACCCCCCTCGTGATGATTCCTTTCAGCTCTCTCACATATGGAGAAACATCATCTCCCTCTCTGACATCTTCAGGCTCTCTTCGGTTTTGATTGTCGGGGATGGCAGAAGGTTCGCTTCTCGTTAGATTGGTGGCCGGATGGACCCCCGCTCAAGGATAAGTTTCCACACTTGTTTGCTCTAGCTAGCAATCCATTTGCGCGCCCTCATTGCTGATCTAAAAGAATACAACTCAGATGGGTCACCAGTAGCTTGGAATATTCATTTCACAAACTTTGTGCACATGGGAGATACATATTGCGCAACTTCTAGAGGAGTCTCGGGACCTCCTACTTCGTATTGGCGATGATCTTCTATCTTGGAAATGGTCCCCCTCCAACGAATTCACCACCAGTTCTCTATACCGCCTGCTTAACTTTAGGGGAATCAAGTTCCCCAATTAAATCCAAGTTTATCTAGCTCTCATCTTGTCCCAGAAATGTTTCAATTATGAATTGGTTCGCGGAGCACGGCCGGCTACACATTGAAGATTGATTCATCAAACATGGGGTTCCTTTAGAGACCCAATTTGTGTTCTCTGCTTGGTAGACATGGAGACCCATGATCACCTATTAATGCACTGCTCTTTCACTAGACTGGGATAGTCCCGGTTGCTCTCCTCCTCTTCGATTGAACACTTCCCTCTCTCTTATGTCCTATGTCTTCCACAATGTGCCGACGATCGGAAACACAAGCTTCTCAAATTCAAAGACCTTATGATTTGGTGATGGAAGGTTTGGATTGAACGCAACAGACGTTGTTTTGAGTCCATCACAACTCATTATTCTGAAGTGGCAATTGAGGGAGCATTGCTTATACATGTTACTCTGGCTCTTGACTTTCCTTTGTTACCTCTTGTGTCCTAATTTTTGTGATTGCACTGTATGTATTTCTATGCTTATTTTCACTTGAACCTCACTCCCTTGTATTTCTCAATTCTCGAGATAAATACAAGGTTCTTACGTTCACTTCAAAAAAACCTATGCATCAGTCACCTTCACTTCAATATTAGATCAAGACTGAACATCATTAAACAAATAATTTATTTATATACATTAGTTCATGTATATTCCATGTAATATTCTTCTGCCATTCTTTTTCTTTGTAAAATAGAACTTTTCCATGTTTGTGCAAACCTTTATGAGAACTGTATATAGATAGATGGAGTATCATCCAAAAAATGAAAACAATCTTTGAGTAAATATCTGGAGATGAATACTCTAGTACTCTTTTAAGTGGATGAGAATATTGTCTTTTATTGTATATTTATGCAAAAAAATGATGTATGATATCTTTGTAAGAATTGCCAAATAAAATGACAACTTATCGAAGAAGAAGAAGAAGGTACCTGGCGACTTCTACACCACAACTCTACGCAGCCAAATATATCACTTTAGATCACCGGGTTGGGCAAAGCATGATTAGTCGAACATGGCAATACGTACATGTTTTGGAAGAAGAAGAAAACGTATGAGAGAGACAGAATGAGTAATCCTTGTAAATTAATTTAGAGAGGAAACATCTGAGGGAGAGATAATGAGAAAGGGAGAGATAACGAGAAAATAATTAACAGTCATAGTAGTGGAGAGAAAGAGAAGAGACATGTGACAGACAATGAGAAAGTAACCGTCGTTGTAGGGGAGATGTGAGAGAAAGAGTGAATATTAATTAAAATATAAATTATGAAAATTTAAAATTGACACATCAGCCCAATTTGGATGTGAAAGTGCCGCATGATACTATTGAATCTTGCTTTGTCACACGGTTGAATCGAGGTTTCAAAATTTTCACCGTCCCAACCAAGTGATGGTGCTGATTAGTGCACAGAACTATCATCCAGCCTTTTTCCACACCAACAATAGTTGCAACGTTTCAACAAGAACGAGCACACACCAGACCACATAAGTTCACAGCAACACAGAACATGATGATGGAGCAATACAAGGCATCACAGTGGGAAAATCTCTTGTTTCATTATACACAATGTTACAAGGTACAAAACCCAAATTACACTTTGCACACACACTCACACAGTGGTTTCTCACAGAAGTGTAGAACACCAAGTACAAGACTCCAGAACTCTCAAAATATCTAGCAACCTGCACCAGTGGTCGACCCTCCTCCTTTTATAGATCTTGGGTCGCCCACTGCTTGAATCTTGGCCATCCAGCTAAGGCCAAGTCTCATCTCGGCCAACCATCCCAAGGGGTAGCAGTTTGGCTCGCCCCAAACTGCCAAACTTCCATCAACTGCTGACCCAAGTCGAGCCTAGACCATCTGGTCGAGTCCAAGTCGCCCAAGTGACTGAGTGCACCGCTCAGTGTATGGCCATGAGGCCAGTGCGCGGGGCGGAACGCGGCAATGCACGCTGCGGCCCTAATGGTGCCCGCACGGCTGCTGTCTGCCCGCTCACATGATTTTGCTTGAGCATTCTGCTCAGTGTCCGCTTCGCTCAATGTCCGTCTCGGCTCGCGGACTCATCACAGCAGCATGTGCCACTCCACATCAACCATGTGCCAACTTCATGCGCCAAGCCTTTGCCTCCAAGGCATGGTGAGAGTCTACTCTGCCAAGCTCTCGCCCGGGTGGGCAATGCAAATGTCAAGTCTCGCGCCATTGCTCCGTGTCTCCGCACCCACGGACGGCCCAAGTCCCCGCCAAGTCGCGCCCACGCCCAAGGGCGCGTGAGCAGTCCACCGCACAGCCTGTTGCATGCGTCACCCAGCTAAGCACTTGCCCGGGCGGGCAAATCCCTCGCCAAGTGTGAACACACTTGTTGCTCCTTAGTTGCAACTCCGCAACCTTGTGCAGGCCTGATGCACGCCCCGTACCGAGTCAAAATGCGGCCAAGTCTAGGGGTGTAACAGACCACCCCCACCAGAAGAAGCCGACGCCCTCGTCAGAATAGAACGGTGGTACTCAATGATTTTATCTTCAAACTCCCATAATTCTGCTACCTTTTGCCAACTATTCTCATATTTAGGATACCCCTTCCAAGAAACATAGTATTCTGTCCGCCTGTTCATCTTACTGTACCCCAGCATCCTGTGGTCCAGTATACGATCAACTTCTCTGCCCAGCTCCCTATTCACAATGAGTGGTGTGCGCTTGGCCTTCGCGCGCTCTAGGTTGGAGTGATCTTCATGAAATGGCTCCAAGTAGCTTATGTGTATAGTTGGGTGGATCTTCATCCGTTCAAGCAGTGCTAAGCGATATGCAACAGCACCTACTCGGTTCACCACTTAAAATGGTCCGTCATACCGCTGAATCAGTCCCTTATGCTATCTTTTATTTGTAACCTTCTTCCAGATTTGTGGTGTTAGCTTCAGCAACACCTTGTCGCCTACATTGAACTCAAGTGGACAACGTCCTTTGTCAGCATATTTCTTCATACCGTCGGGCAGCTTTGTCGAGGCTATCCCTTGCCTCTTCCAGTAACTCTTGCTTACTTCTAGCATATCTGTAAGCAGCAGGGCAAGGCCCTTCCTTTTGGTCAGTGCAATCTCACGGGGAGAGAGGGGTTGATAGCCCATTGCCAACTCGAAGGGGCAGAATCCAGTGGCTAAGGAACGATGTAGGTTGTAGCAGAACCGGGCTGTATCAAGGAGCTCCAACCACTTCCGCTGACTTGCAGTCGCATAGTGCCTGAGATATTGTTCAAGCATCTGGTTCACCCTCTTAGTCTGCTCATTCGTTTGAGGATGGTTGGCAGTGGAGAATTTGAGTTCCGTTCCCATCAGCTTGAATAGGTAAGTCCAGAACTTGCCTGTGAATCTTCCATCCCTATCACTCACAATATCAATGGGGTGGGGAGCCCGAAGAACTTCACAATATTTTTATAGAACTCTTCTATTATATATATATATATATATATATATATATAATTTTAAATATCAAAATTGGAACACATGAGCTTAAATTATGATATGAAAACTCATAATCAACCAAAATTTAAAAAAGAAAATAAATACAGTAATTTCCCTCAAATCAAATAGGGAAAGGTTTTATTCCCAAAATCAGAATAACTTTTTGGTTTTTCTCGAAATCAAAATCCTTTTTCAAAAATATCCTAAATGCCCTCAATGCATCATAACGAGGTTAACACAAGAGTTAACCTCATTAAAAAATCCTGCCCAAACCCCGTTCTGGATGTAATTTGGTATATAATTTTTCACGTTCGCCCAAAATGAATATAGTTGATTCATTTTAAATTCTTTCAGGTCATTTTAAACTAGTTCACTAAATAGAACATATATGCAAGAAAAAATATTCTAAAATCATCATAAATTCATAAAAATCTATTATGCTTAAGGAAATGAGATCCACAACTTGGATCAGTTAAAATGAGTGTGTAAAAGTGGCAGATCAATTAAGTTAATTCATTTTAAACTATTTCAGATCATTTTAAACTGGTTCACTAAATAGACATATATGCAAGGAAAAATATTCTAAAATCATCATAAATTCACAAAAAATCTACTATGTTCAAGGAAATGAGATTCACAACTTGGATCAGTCAAAGTGGGTGTGTAAAAGTGGAAGATCAATTAAGTTGATTCATTTTGAATTATTTCAGATCATTTTAAACTGGTTAAATAAATAGACCATATATGTAAGGAAAAATATTCTAAAATCATCATAAATTCATAGAAAATCTAATATGCTAAAGGAAATAAGATTCACCACTTGGATCAGTCAGAGTGAGTGTGTAAAAGTGGAAGATCAATTAAGTTGATTCATTTTAAATTATTTCATGCCATATTTTAAAGTGGTTCACTAAATAGACCATATATGCAAGGAAAAGTATTCTAAAATCATCATAAATTCACAAAAAATCTATTATACTTAAGGAAATGAGATCCATAACTTGGATCAATCAAAATTGGTGTTTAAAAGTGACAGGTCAATTAAGTTAATTCATTGTAAATTATTTCAGACCATTTTAAACTAGTTCACTAAATAGTTCATATATGCAAGGAAGAATATTCTAAAATCATCATAAATTCACAGAAAATCTAGTATGCTTAAGGAAATAAGATTCACAACTTGGATCAGCCATAGTGTGTGTGTAAGAGTGGAAGATCAATTAAGTTGATTCATTTCAAATTATTTCATGCCATATTAAAGTGGTTCAATAAATAGACCATATATGCAAGGAAAAGTATTCTAAAATCACCATGAATTCATAGAAAATCTATTATGCTTAAGGAAATGAGATCCACAACTTGGATCAATCAAAATTGGTGTTTAAAAGTGGCAGATCAATTAAGTTGATTCATTGTAAACTGTTTCATACTATTTTAAACTAGTTCACTAAATAAGTTATATATGCAAGGAAAAATATTTTAAAATCACCATAAATTCACAGAAAATCTAGCATGCTTAAGGAAATAAGATTCACAACTTTGATCGGTCATAGTGGGTGTGTAAAAGTGGAAGATCAATTAAGTTGATTTATTTTAAATTATTTCATGTCATTTTAAAGTGGTTCACTAAATAGACCATATATGCAAGAAAAAGTATTCTAAAATCACCATAAATTCACAGAAAATCTATTATGCTTAAGGATTTATAATGGCATGTGAATCATGAAAATGTTTCATTTATTTTCTAATGTAAATGCCCAATCCTTGCCATGTTATATTCCTTGTTTCCTTATCAAAATTTAGAAATTTATTGCTGAATTTAATCTCCTTATTTTTGGAAATCATGTGATTATTCATGTGGATAATTGTAGAACGAATTTTCTATGTTATATATGTTGTGATGAACCAGAAAGTTGACATTTTCATGCTTATGAAATATGGTTACACTTAAGGAACATAATGCATAGACAAGGTTTCACACCTAGGGAAGGATAGCGGACATTAGTACTCGACTAGTGTTTTCATGTATATTATTGTGTAGTGCATGTGGTAGGCTTCGGGGTACCGACACATACCCTGGCCAGTCACGCGATCCTGAGTTGGGGCATGACAAAGTTGGTATGAGAGCTTCTAGTTAGGTCTTAACTACGACTAGGAATTGGGTACCGTATGAGGCATATGCTAGCATGTCGACATATGGTATAGTTATGCTATGAGATCAGGCGGCCACGACTTCACCTCAGCGGACCATGCGGTTAGTACTTTAAATTTTAGTTATAAGTTGTTAGTATTAATGGTATATAAAAAATAAAAAAAATGCTTGTTTGATGGAGACTCACAATGTTGCGTTGAGCGGCAGTGATAGTAATTCCACCGAACGCCAGGGCCGAGGCCGAGGCCGTGGACAAGGCCATGGTCGGGGTCGGGGTGGGGAAGAGAGCAGTCAGAGGAGGGGGTATAGTACCCCATAGTTGCTCAGCTATAAACTCAGGTGGCTCAGTTGACAAAGGCGCTTCGCAAGGAGTAAGAGTTGAGGGAGCAGCAGCCGCAGCCGGTACCAGTGGTACCCGTAGTGCCAGAAGTGATTGAGCCAGTAGCACAGGTGGTCAGAGTCCCAGGGGTGACCACCTACATAGACTTTATTATGCTGAGGCTGCCGGTGTTCACCGAGACAGATAGGTAGGTAGAAGTCATCGATTTTCTAGGTGACTGCTACGAACTATGTGTGGAGCTTGGGTGCTCATCTGAGTCAACGGCTCGCATGGTAAGCTTACAGCTCAAGGGACCGTCAAAGAACTGGATACACACGTGGAGGGACCGTAGGATAGCATATGCACCACCCCCTACTTGGGAAGAGTTCAGGGCGGCCGTAGTGGAGCAGTACTTACCACTAAGTGTCCGCGATAAGCGGGCAAGGGAGTTTGAGATTCTACGTCAGATGGGTGGTATGACCGTGTCAAACTACAAGATGGAGTTCACCAGGCTCAATAAGTACCACCCAACCCTAGTGGCTACTGAGACCGCTAGGGTCAAGAGGTTCGTCATGGGGTTGAGACCCCAGATCAACAAGCTCATCCATTATACCGAGGACACCACATTTGCTTGGGTAGTAGACGAGGCACTCAGGAACGAAGCATTGGTGCAGTTCAAGAAATTTGACGGACCTGCAAATAAGAAGTTCCGACCTCAGGGGGCAGGGGGTAGGCCTTGGCACTCTGAGGGGATTGTTGCCACTGTAGACCACCAGGCGAGCCGGGGACACAACAGTAGCCGGGGCCGTGGAGGCCCAGGGTCAAGGGCAGCGCGACAAGTAGAGTCCGGGGATGCCACTCAAAAGTCAGAAATGCCATAGTGTAGTCGGTATAACAAAAAGCACTGCGGGACTTGCTATGGCCACATGGATACATGTTTCAAATGTGGGCAGGTTGGACACTTTAGGAAAGATTATCCAGACATAGGTGGCCAGAGAACTGAGCAGTCGAAAGGAAAAACACCGATGTCAGTTGGATCAGAAGCTTAGAAGGGTCTAATGTAGAGCAGGGGGCCGCAGGCCAATCACTCTGAGAGACCGTCTGCCCGAGTTTACGCAATGAACCGTGATGGGCAGAGGCATCTAAGGCAGTGGTGACAGGTACTATTTTAGTTAGTTCATCTGCAGCTTATGTATTGTGTGATCCGGGTGCCACGCACTCATTTGTATATGCTAAGTTTGCTGATAAGTTACCTGTAGCACCTTCTTTGCTTAATGTGCCGTATGTGGTGTCGATGCCTACGGGCAATACAGTAATAGCCGAAACAATTTTCCTCGACTGCGAGGTGCTCATATGCGGGCATGTATTGAGGGCAGAGTTGACACTTCTACCAATGCTTAGACTAGATGTCATACTCGGCATGGATTGGCTGGCAGATCACTTTGCGTCGATGGATTGTAGGGCTAAGATTATTACTTTCAATAAGCCGAGTTGTCGCAGTTCATCTTCCAAGGAGATGGAAGAGGTGAGTATATGGGAGTCATTTCAGCCCTGAAGGCTCATAAGTTACTAGTGGGCGGTTGTCAGTCTTTCTTGGCCTTAGTATCAGTGTCCGAGAAGGATAGAGACACGATAGGGAACGTCAAAGGAATACCTGTGGTTTGTGAGTTCTCAGATGTCTTTCCGAGGAGTTACCGGGTCTGCCGCCAAGAAGGGAGATAGAGTTATGCATTGAATTGCAGCCGGGGGTGAGGCGATCTCCATTCCACCCTATAGGATGGCGCTGGCCGAACTCAGGGAGTTAAAAGCACAGTTGCAAGAGTTGCTGGACTTGGGCTTCATCGGCCAAGCGTATCACCGTGGGGTGCTCCGGTGCTCTTCGTGAAGAAGGACGGGTCCATGTGTATGTGCATCGACTATAGGCAGTTTAACAAGGTGACAATCAAGAATTGTTACCCACTGCCAAGGATAGATGACCTATTCGACCAATTGCATGGGGCACAATGGTTTTCAAAGATTGATTTGAGGTTCGGATACCATCGGCTGAGAATCCAGGACTGCGATGTGCCTAAGACTACCTTCATAACTCGTTATGGCCACTTTGAGTTCCTAGTGATGTCCTTTGTTTTGACCAACGCACCTGCGACTTTTATGGATCTGATGAACCGTGTGTTCAAGGAGTACCTGGATAGTTTTATGATCGTCTTCATTGACAACATCTTGGTACACTCCAAGAGTAAGGAGGAGCACTCCGAGCATTTGAGGATGGTCCTGGGAACCCTCAGAGAGCACCGGTTGTTCGCCAAATCCTCCTCGGTGAATTTTGGTTGGAGAGTGTAGGGTTCCTGGGTCATGTAGTGTCCAAGGAGGGGATAAGGGTGGATCCCACAAAGGTGGAGGTTGTGCAGAACTGGAGGCGGCCGACCAGCGTGACTGATATCCGTAGTTTCCTTGGGTTGGCCGGGTATTACCGAAAGTTTGTGGAAAACTTCTCCAGGATTGCAGCTCCTTTGACTCGTTTGACTTTAAAAAAAGTCAAATTTGTATGGGATGACAAGTGCGAGGTGAGCTTTCAGAAGCTCAAAGTGTGCTTGACATCGGCGCCCGTGTTGGCCGTACCTTTAGGCTCAGGAGGATTTGTGGTCTACTATGAAGCCTCTCGGGTTGGCCTGGGCTGTGTTCTGATGCAGTTTGATAGAGTCATAGCCTATGAGTCCCGCCAGCTAAAGGTTCATGAGAAGAACTATCCGACTCATGACCTAGAGCTGGCGGTAGTGGGTTTTGCACTGAAGCTCTGGTGCCACTACCTGTATGGGGAGGCATGTGAGATTTATACCGATCATAAGAGCCTTCAGTACTTGCTTACCCCAAAGGAGTTCAACTTCAGGCAGAGGAGGTGGCTGGAGCTCCTAAAGGATTATGACTGCACTATTATGTACCACCTGTGGAAAGCCAATGTAGTGGCGGATGCTCTGAACAGAAAGTTCTTGGGCAACTTGGCCCATTTGGCAATCAGGAGAAGGCCACTAGCTCGAGAACTAGCATTGTGTCTGGATGGGGGAGCTGTCCTGTCTATATCAGGAGAAGAACATGTTGCATGCCGTGCAGGAGGAGGACGCATTTTGTCCGTGACAAGGGATCTGGTATGGAGAGGTGACACAGACGACGGTTTTAGGGTCGACTCAGAGGGTGTCCTAAGGTTTAGAGACCGGATCGTGGTGCCTGATATGGTAGAGGTGCGCAGGCAGGTTTTGGAAATGGACCATCGTTCCACTTATACGATGCATCCAGGGCCACCAATATGTACTGAGACTTAAGGCAATACTACTAATGGAAGGGCATGAAAAGAGAGGTAGCAGAGTTTGTATCAAAGTGTTTGGTCTGCTAGCAAGTGAAGGCCGAACACCTGAAACCCACGAGGTTGCTTCAGAACCTCGAGGTGCTCGAGTGGAAGTGGGAGAAGATCACCATGGACCTAGTGACCGGGCTGCCTAAGTCAAGAGGAGGGTTTGATTCCATTTGGATGGTAGTGGATCGACTGACTAAGACCGCATACTTTATCCTAGTCAAAATGACCTTTTTTGTTGAGCATTACGCCAGACTATTTTTAGACAGGATTATGGCATACCGTGGTACCCCAGTGATGATCATATTAAATCGAGGTACCCAATTCACAGCCCAATTTTGGCAGTCCTTCCAAGAGGCCTTGGGTACTCAGGTACGGTTCACCATAACTTTTCATCCGCAAATGGATGGACAGTCAGAAAGAACCATCCAGATAATGGAGGATATGCTGAGGGTATGCGTCCTCGACATGGCTGGTGGTTGGAAGAAACACCTACCATTGAAGCATTGGCATGGCCCCTTTCGAAGCCTTGTATGGGCGAAGATGCAGATCACCCGTGGGCTGATTTGAGGTAGGAGAGACTCTCATGGTAGGTCTAGATCTGGTTGAGGAAGTGGTAGAGAAGGTGAAATTGATAAAAGAAAGGTTATTGGCGGCTTAGAGTCGCTAGAAGATGTATGCTGATAAGAAGGCTAGAGAATTGGAGTTCGTAGAGGGCGGCCTGGTGTTCCTGAAGGTCTCCCCCAAGAAAGGGGTGGTTTGGTTTGGGAAAAAAGGGAAAGTTGAGCCCTAGATTCATTTGGTCTTTTCCTATTCTCAAGCGAAGGGGCGTTGTGGCTTATGAGCTGGCCTTGCCCCCTAGCCTAAGTAGAGTTCATCCAGTTTTTCATGTGTCAATGCTCAGGCGGTATGTGAGAGATGAGTCGCATGTAATTGAACCTTCTGTGGTTGAGGTGGATTCAGCAGTCTCGTATTAAGAGAGGCCAATAGAAGTTCTTGACCATCAAATCAGAAAGTTAAGATCCAAAGAAATCCCCTTGGTGAAAGTCAGGTGGGAGCACCACTCCGAGCAGGAAGCTACTTGGGAGGTGGAGCGGGACATGAGAGAATTCTACCCTTCCTTATTTGAAGAACAGGTAAGTCCTTATAATTCAATAAAATTCGAGGACGAATTTCCCTTAAGGGGGGAAAGTTGTAATGCCCGGGGTTTCCTAATAGAAAATTTCATTGGTGCAGCCCATCGGATCGGGAACTAACCAGGCCGAGTCACCAGATCGCCGCGAGTAGGAGGTATGAGTTAAATTTTAGACTCATGGTTAATGCTTTTGAAATATATATGTTGGGTTGACTCAAGTCGGATTGAAATCAGGTCCGCGGATCGAGTCGGGGTCTAATCCGGGCTTAGGTGGAGTCGAGTGAGGGGGTTAATTGAAGAAGGGCATAATTGTCAAAAAAAGGGAGAAGAGAGAATTAATGCCTCACCCCAAGCCGTCGTGCGGCTCAAGACAAGTTGAGCCGCATGCAGCCCGAGGTGAGGATGAGAGGAGAAGAGGAACTCTTGGGTAGCGCCGGACCTGCGTCGTCGTCAGAGAAATTGGGATCGTCTTCATCTCATCCATATTCTTATCTAGTCGAGGTGAGTGGTCTAACCGAGATCCATAGGGTAGGCAGGTAGCCGACCCAAGGTATTGGGGATTTTGTCGATTTCTCGTTATATTTTCATCGTCTCGTCCAAATTTTTATCGAGATCTGATCCTCTTGTGTGTATGTTATTTAGCGATGAAGTTTCACGGAGTTTTCCTCGGATTTAGGGGTCGGCAGCGTGAAGAAAAAGGGGAAAAGGTCATGCCAAAATTTTTCCCAATTTCCTAGAGTGGTCGTAACCTCTTGGATCAAGTTCTTTTCATGATTGGTGGCTCGATTATTCTTGATCACGACCAAAAACCCTCTTCTTCCTCCCTGATCAATCTCGGCCAAGCATGAGTAACCTAGGTTAGGTTCAGCCGAGTGGGTGTGAGGAGGGGAAAGGGGCTCGACTTGGTTCGTGCTTACATATAGAGTTTTATTTCATCGTTTATGTTATAGATTTCTCACTTGATGTATGATCTGTTAGTAGTGGTATATTGAGTTTATCATGCTATAAGGAAATATTCTTGAGCGCACATATATGGTTAGGATTTAGAATGACATGTGAATCATGAAAATGTTTCATTTATTTTCTAATGTAAATGCCCAATCCTTGCAATGTTATATTCTTTATTTCCTTATCAAAATTTAGAAATTTATTACTGAATTTAATCTCCTTATTTTTGGAAATCATGTGATTATTCATGTGGATAATTGTAGAATGAATTTCCTATGTTATATATGTTGTGATGAACCCAAAAGTTGACATTTTCATGCTTATGAAATGTGGTTACACTTAACGAACATAATGCATAGACAAGGTTTCACACCTAGGGAAGGATAGCGGACATTAGTACTCGAATAGTGAGACCCGAGGACGGGGTCCGGTCCGGGTTGATGCCCGGGGATTTAGATGGAAGTTTTTCTTTGAGAAACTCTGATTGTGTATTATGATTGAGATGGTCTACTGAGGAGTACCGGTAGCCAGAATGGCTACTACTCGACTCAGCTGTGATTAGGGTCTTGACATTGCACTAGCGGGCCCGCTAGGTGTTAGACCCAAGTGGTGGAGGGTCTTGAGATTTCGTCAGTGGGCCACGCTGACGGTAGACCTGAGTCGGGTGAGACTAGTTATCCCAAACTCGATGGGATCCTAAGACTAGTTGACCATCTTAGTCGATGGGCCCGATCATTGTTATTGACATTCCTTGTATGTTGTATAGGCCGGTGCGGCCGAGTACTGTATTTTGGTGAAGGTCGGATAGTGCCTGACCAGTTAGGCAGGATGAGGCCATAGTGGCCGAATGATACTTAGTCTAAAGGAGCTGATATGGCCAGACCTACTTATTTGCATAGTATGGCCAATTGGCCGATTACCATGATATGACTAGCATAGACTTCTCATATATATGCTTGTGTATATATTTATATGTTATCATATCGGGGATTTAAGTGGAAGTTCGGAAGGACCGCTCACTGAGTTCCTCATGAACTCATGGTTTTGTTTGTTTGTTTTGCAGAGCCCGACCAGTGAGGTACGACTTGGTGGCATGGTGCGACTGGAGGGCAGACGTTGGTGCAGGTCTCGTAGCAAGCAATCATGTAGCCGTAGTCGTGTCTAGGAGGGTTGTTGGACATGCACTGAGTAGTTTTGTTCTTGAAAACTTGTAACTGTTTTAGACTTTGAAACTCTAGTTGTTTCCTTCGAATTTGAAACCCTTTAAAACTATTTTGATTTTGAATAAAGATTTGCGCCGCTCTTCCTTATTTCGTGTTGCCTTGGTGTACAGTGTGTTTCATGTATATTATTGTGATTTCATGTAGGCTTCGGGGTACCGACACATACCCTGGCCGGTCATGCGACCCTGATTGGAGCGTGACAGTAAGTCTACCAGCTTGAGATAAATAGTTTGACTATCAAGAACGTAATTTACTATTTATAGATTCAAAAAGGTAGTCAAAGGAATTATCAGTGGACCTACGAGGACAAATAGAGGTGCCTAAGTACTTAAAAGGAAACTGACCTTCAGCCATACCCAGAGAAAGACAAATGGAATTTTTGACAGGGATAGGAGTACGCTTGGGGAAGTAAATAGAGGAGTTGAAAGGATTGACTTTTTGCCCAATGAGGAGATGATAATGCTCAAGAATTTTTTCCACGGTATTGATATCTTTGCTATTAGCTTAAAGAAGATCATAATGTGATCAACATAAAGAAGATGACTTAGCTAAAGGTTGTTCTTAAAAGAAAGGGGGATAAGGTCTTTATTTTGAACAGCCCTATTAATAAGGAGAGATAATAAAGTTTGGGCTACTAAAATATAAATATAAGGAGAAATAGGATCACCTTGCCTTATACTTCTGTTAGATTGAAAGAAGACCGAGGGGTTACCATTAACCTAATAGGAAAAAGAAGCAGTAGAGAGGCATGAGTGGATCCAATTAATGAAAGTAGAGGGAAAATTATAGATTTCAAGAACAGTAAGAATGACTTTTCAAGAAATAGTATCAAATGCTTTTTCTAGGTCAAGCTTAACCATGATAAAAGGTTTCTTACTCTTGGAATTGAAGATGGAATGAGCCATCTCTTGAGCCAAAAGGATGTTCTCGTGAATATTTCTGCCTTTGATAAAGGTAGATTATTCATGAGAGATAAGGAAAGGAAGAACATCTTTCATTCTATTAGCGAGCATTTTAGAAAGAATACAATAGTTTAAATTACACAGGGAGATGGGTCTATAATTTTTCACCTTAGAAGGGGAATTAGTTTTAGGGATGAAAGTAAGAATAGTCTGGTTCCAGGACTAAGGAAGAAAATCAGTATTTTGGAAGTTGATGCAGCAATCAGGATGGGCCAATAGTACTTATAAAATTCGACTGTAAAGCTATCCTTATCTCTTGCCATTGGCCATAGTCTTAACAGTAGACCAAAGCTCTTCTTTAGTGAAAGGCTTAGTGAGATTTTCATTTAAAGTAGAAGGAATGATAGAAAAGCTAGGCCATAATTGGGTGATAAAAGGGTTGATCTGATTAGCTTGCCAGAGGAGAAGGTAATGATTAGCAAAACCATTCAAAATGTCCTCATCCTTAGTATAGATAACACCAGATTCATCAACAATTCTATTGATAAAATTGACTCTCCTTCTAGAGGTAACTCTCTTATGGAAATAAGCTGTATTCTTATCTTCTTCAAGGAACTATTTGATTTTAGCCTTAGCCCACCACTTTAAACTAATGTGATTTTGGAGACTACTAATAAGAGAATAAAAGGAGTCCAAATTGTTTTGATTAGAGGGGGAAAGGGCAAAGTTGGCTTCTTTGCTTTCAAGCCTATGGGCCTCAGCCATAGCAATCTTTAGATTGGATTCTAGGTTACCAATAGAATCCTTGTTCCATTGGGAAAGAGCTTTCCTAATGTCCTTTAAGTGAAGAGCAAACCTAGATTGCGAAAGAGGAGCAGGAATATGATTAGACCAGGCCTCCTTGACAATCGAAGTAGAGTCAGGATAGCTAGTCCAGAAATTTTGAAACTTGAATAGCTTACACCTAACACTAGGCTTGGGGTTTAATTCTAGAAGAATTGGACAGTGATCTGATCCATATCTAAGAAGGTGCTTAACTCAAGAGGTGCCATAAAAATGCAATCAAGCAGGATTTGCAAAGGCACGATCTAGTCTAATATGGATCCTATGTTCTCATTTTCTATTATTTTACTTAGGGCTCGAAAAGCCTAGGTCAATTATATTGGATTTGGTAAGGAATTCTTTGAAAACTTTAATAGGACGGGTGACTCTGAAAGGGAGGCTAACTTTTTTATCAGAGGCATCTAGGATACAATTAAAGTCCCCTACCAACAGCCAAGGATAAGAAGAGAAGTCATGATTAGAAAGAAAGCACCATAAAGAATTCCTAAGATTAGTTGGTGTTAGCATAGATGTTAGAAAAAAGAAAGGGAGGAGACTTTGAAATGGATATGATAGCATGAATAAAATCAAACTGAGCATGAATAACCTTAGTATTAACAAAAATAGAATTCCAAGCAAGAATTAAGCCACCCGAAGCACCAGTCCAATGACAACCAATACGAGAAATAAAAATAGCAGCATTGATATCATTCACATGAGTTTCCTATAAGGCAAAAATATGAACTTTTGCAAGATGTAATCAATGTCTGGATGCGCTCAAGAATTTGAGGCTTAAGCACCCCTCTAACATTCCAAGACACAATATTCATATATTATTAATTAAAATATTCATTTCCTGATCACAATAATCATTCAACAAAAGAAGAGGAGCTTCACTTCCATGTCTCTTACTACTAGTATGACCAAAGGGAGAGGCTTTGGAAATATCCTTGGCTTTAGGGATTTTGGCTTGCACAATAGACTTACTTTTCCTACTACTAGGGGTAGAGGATATGCCAGGGTCAGGAGGGGCAGAATTAAAGATGAGAGATACCTCCTTAGCTAGATCTTCAAAAGATTTTTGAATGAAAGAAGAAGAGACAGGGATGGGAGGGGTATCCCCACTTTTTGGATTATCCCTACTGATTTGGCTTGGCAAGGTATTAATTTTGACGTTAGACCTATCCTTAGCAAGGATAGGAGTAGAGGGGAACTGTCTAGGCACAGTGATTTTAAGATTATTTTTTGTAGGAGTTTTGGAAGAGCCCTTCTTGGAGGGGGTGTAAGGTTTCAATTTATCTTTTAAAATTGGTTTATTTCTTTGCTCAAGATTAAGGGTAACCCTCGCTATACCAATGGAGGCATCCTCGTGGGATTCCTTAAGATGTGAGAAGTTCAAGTTAGACTTAGGAACATCAAGAGATGTGAAGTTATTTTGGGATTTGGGGATATTACAGTGATCCCTTCTTCTCCTAACTTGGATCCAAGGATCACACACTGGTTCCTCCTCATCAGGAGTAACCTGAGGTGCCACATTCTCCTTGGCGATGGGAGAATGCTTAGAGGAGTTGGAGTTATTTTTAGAAGTTAGGTGGGATTCATTAGGGGTACAAGCATTGTGTATGGGTTGTTTACTACAAGAATTCTTCTTGTGGCCAACCAAATCACAGAGAAAGCACACAAAGGACAAGTTTTCATAAATAACAGGCTGAAAAAACTCATTGCTTGGAACAGAGATCCAGATACCTTGCTTAATAGGCTTAGATAAATCTATTTCAATACAGACTCTAATGTATTTACCACAATGGAATTCAAATGATCTAGAGTCAATAGTAATTAATTCACCTAGGCTATTAGGAATCATAGAAACAAAAGTATTATTCCATATTCTAATGGTCAAGCATGGATTCTAAGCCACACAGGAGCAGAGGTGATCTCTTCGAGCCAGGGCCTAAAGAAAGGCTTCCAAGGCACAAGCCTAATTATGTCACCTCTACATGACCAGGGGCCTCCTGTGAGAACAGTGGTAGTATTTTAATGTTCTTTAAATCAGAAGACAAAGAAGTCGTCCTCCAGGTCTAGAACATGAGGCAAACCATATGATGACCATAAATGATTTGCCCAACGAGATACAATATGTAAAGGGGGCGGACGGCCCAAGAATTTTCCAACTAAACTAGCATGCCAGGAAGATTGCCATTCACAAATTTGTTCATGGGAGAAGGATACCTTACTAGATGCATTGCTAGCAATTTTAGAGAAGGTGGAGGATTCGATTGTTTTTGGGCATTTGGCGCTGGTACCTCGGAGGATTTGAGCCCAGGTTAGAGAGAGAGAGAAGGTGAAGCCCTCAAGGTATGAGAATTTGTATTCGAGATAGTGGAAGTAGGGGGGTCTCTGACCGGCCGAGCACCCATGACCTTGGGCGGAGAATTGTTGTGGACATAAATTTTACTGAGATTAGAAATTTTGGAATAAAAAGTTGCCTTACCTGCAATGTAGAGAAGAGGCAGTGAAGGGGTCTGAATCCCAAAATTTGTTTCCTTAGAAGGGAGACTAGAGGTTCCGAAAATCTGTCCTTGAAGAGAATCCGAGGAAGAGCCAACCATAGGGCTGTTCTCCAACGAATTGAGGGAAGAGGGGAGAAGCCCTAAAGAATCCCCTTCAATCTGAAATGTAGGATTTACGCTAGGAGACAGAGAGAAATTGTGGGAGTCGACCATAGTAACATCAGCGCCCACAGGCATGGAGGAAGAGGGAGGAAGCCCGAAATTTTTTTGTCAATTGGAAGAGAAGAGATTTCGACCAAAGTCGAGTGATCCGGAAATGACTCCATCAACGAAGCATCGGCCATGAGTATAGAAGTAGGCGACTATTGTGCAGAGGGAAGAGAGAGAT
The DNA here is from genome assembly GCA_034359265.1 of Canna indica. Classification (NCBI taxonomy): domain Eukaryota; kingdom Viridiplantae; phylum Streptophyta; class Magnoliopsida; order Zingiberales; family Cannaceae; genus Canna; species Canna indica. The sequence goes on along the minus strand of CP136890.1, from coordinate 64,968,476 downwards.
CGGGAGGGGGGAGGATTTCCATCATAGAACCAAATTAAGAAAACCAAATTATAATTATTTTGATATAATAATAAATAAACATATTAGCATGCATTGGAATCAAATATAGTAAGATTGTGGACTATATATTCATCATCACAAAGGAGACAAATCAATAGCCGGTACGATGTTGACAATGGAATCTTTTCCTTGTGCTAATCTTGGATATTCCATTCTCCATGTTATTTTTTAAGATGAAAACAAGACCTTCCTTGAATCTATATATATCAACTATTGATGATAAAATCAGCTGAAGATTGAACTGAAATAGCAATCTCATTCAATCTTCGCATGAATCATATTATTCCAACAACAATATTACAAAAGAGGAAAACATTATATTTGGGTGGAAAAATGAAATGTAAAATTTATCGGAGAAACATTAACTTCGCTTCTTATATACTTTTGAATTCAAATAAAGTGCAATTACTAAAATGCCCTTAAACTATCTTCTTAATCTTTATTTCCTACATGCCCAAACTAGTCATTTACATTCTCTTCAAATCACTATTAAGCACGTGCTTCTTCATACTGATACTTCATCACACACCCCTCAAGTTGGTAGAATGGAGAACGGATACTCCATTCCCAACCTGGAACATAGCTTCTGATCTTGTGCCACAGGTGGAGCTTTGGTCAATATGTCTGTTGCTTGTTCATTGTTGGGTATATAAACAGGTTTGATTACCCTTGCCTGAAACTTATCTTGGACAAAGTAGCAGTCCACTTCTAAATGCTTCATTCGCTTATGAAACACGGGATTCTCATTTATATGTAGGGCACTTTGCGAATCACAATACAATGACACAGTGTCCTCATACTTTATCCCTAGTTTTGCTAGCAAATTCAATGTCCACACCACTTCTGAAGTGGCACTAGAAAGGGCCCTGAGCTTGCTCTCGGCGCTTGACCTGCTCAAGGTAGGTTGCTTCTTACACTTCTAGTTTACTGTGGAAGAACCAATCTTTACCAAATATCTAGAAATGAATTTTCTAGATAATGTACAACTCCCCTAGTCTGCGTCTGAGTGCCCTATTAGAAGTGTTCCTTCACTTGAAGAATAGAACAATCCTAAGCCCATTGTGCCTTTTAAGTGTCTCAGAATCCTTAATGCAGCTTGGTAATGCATTGCTTTGGGGTTCTGAACAAACTGGCTGAGTTGATGTACATTGTACATGATATCGGGCCTTGTAACTGTTATATAAAGTAGCTTCATAATTAATGTTCTGTAAGCAACATGGTCCTCAAAGTACTCTTCACTCTCAGTAGCTTCCTTTTGTTTCTTGTTACTTAGAATCATAGGGGTAGCTTTGGGCTTGCAATCAAGCATCCTCATTTCTGGTAGCAAGTCAATTATGTACTTGCATTGGCTGATACGTATGCTCTTATTGTTTCTATGAACCTCTAAGCCAAGGAAGTAGGTTAGTCTTCCTAAGTCTTTAATTTTAAACGGGTTATTTAGGAATTCCTTGAGGTCCTTGATACCTTCTGTATTTGAACTAGTTAGGATTATATCATCCACATACACCAGAGCAATTACTATTCCTTTATCATCCCTTTTGATGAACAAACATGGCTCACGGTAGCTTTGGGTGTATCCCTAACTTTTGATACTGGTTGATAATTTCGAAAACCATTGTCTCCCTGCCTGTTTCAAACCATACAGTGACTTTTTCAATTTACACACCCTACTATCTTCTGCTTTGCCATAACCTGGAGGTAACCTCATGTATACCTCATCTTCAAGGTCCCCATGTAGGTAAGCATTGTTTACATCTAGTTGGGATGATAATCAATTCAAAGCTGCAGCAATGGCCAATATTATCCTTACTGTTGCAAGCTTCGGCATCGGTGCAAAAGTGTCTTGATAGTCTATACCTTCCAGCTGATTATATCTTTTAGCTACAAGCCTTGACTTGTACCTATCTATACTGTCATCTTGTTTGAACTTGGTATTATATACCCATTTGCATCCAATTGGGTTCTTGCCAAGTGGTAATTCACATAGAGTACATATATGGTTTGCCTCTAGTGCATTTAGTTCTTCTTGAAAGAATTTCTAAATAGGAATAATACCTTAAAAGCCAAGAACTTACATGCGAAATAATTAAAAATAACTGGATGCGAAAGCGTACCTGAATCCATTGCTTAGATTAGGAGATGGGGTCGACCTTCCAAGTCTATGCACGTTCACAAGTCGTCTCTGAATAATGGTGCTTCAGAAATTGGAATCAAGTGCATGACCCAGGGACCATAATCCCTCTACTTATAATAAAACCTTAGGTAATAGTAATTACTATTTTGCCCATCATAAAATCAGTAATTATCCCAAATGATATCTGTACAATTAAATCCTATATAATATTGAGATATCGCGGGCCCATAAATAAATATAATTATATCACTTAAGATCTGAGCCGTTAATTTTTCAGTGATGGATGCACGCCTATTAATATGCGTTGGCTCATATCAGATTATTAAAAATTAATCTAACAATCTCCCACTTGGGCCAACACATGTATCACTGTATATCTGTGCATACTGACTTTATGAGCTCATCATCACTATTTTTATCAACCATATCCAACAATCTGGTCCATCGATCATACCAATAACGAACTAAAGCGACTTTCGTCATATTTATCGTGACTAAATCCATCAATGATTACAATGTTAATAATCTCGACGACATAGATCATATATGGGTGCACGGCATAGAAATTACATGCAATGTGATCCTAACATGCCTATTTCCAACTGGTTCTACTTTATTGAGATCAACCAAAAATATTCAGAGTGTTAAATAATAAAACTTTATTCTGCAGAAAAATGTCCATAAAGCATGGTAACATATTATAATCTCCCACTAAGCCATCATATCAATACATGATGTAACACCCAAATGAGCAACATGCTCATGAAAGACCGCGGGTGGTAAACCTTTAGTAAGCGGATCCGCCATTGTGGAAGTTATACATATGTGCTCTATGGTCACTCTGAATTCTTTCTTTAGCAAGGAACTTTACGTCGATTTGCTTAGATTTCGAAGAGTTCCTGTTATTATTGGAATATAACACTCTCAGTTTATTGTCATATAATAACTTTAGTGGTCTTTCAATTTTATTACTATAGGCAGCCTAGTGACAAAATTTTCCAGTCATATTCCAAGATTGGATATCCTAAAACAAGTTATGAATTCTGCTTTCATATCTGAAGCTACAGTGAGTGTCTGCTTAGCACTCCTCCAATAAGTAGCTTTTCTAGCAAACAAAAAAACATAACCAGAAGTGGATCTTCAACTTTTTAAGTATCCAGCAAAATCAAAATTAAGAATACCCAGTGATCTCCTACTGATCTGATTTTCTATATGTAATGCTTTATTCTCGGTAGATACCATATAACCCATTTGGCTGCTTTCTTATGATCCATTTCAGGATTACTTAGATATCTGCCTAATATCCCTTTAGTGTACGCAATATCCGAACGCGTACTTTCTTGAGCATACATCAGATTCTCTGTAGTAGAAGCATATGGAATCTTCTGCATTTCCTCCTACTCAATTTTATCCTTAGGGCACGATTTGATACTAAAATTACCTCCTTTAGCAATAGGGGTACATAAAATAATAATCTTGCTTCCACTGAACTCATGGTATATGCATTCATCAACCATATTTATCTCAAAATAAAATGAGATAATAATTTGATAAATTTATAATACCTCTAACGGAAAGCATTAGTTCTAGAGGTCATTGAGTTTGTACTTCATGGGTAGAATCCTAAAGAATATCTTTATCTCCCCCCTAACTCAATAACTTCAATGAACTGGGTATTACCTATATCAAAAAATATCCTATAATATTCCATAGACCTATCAAAGTACCCAATAAACTAGCAGCGGATTGTTCTAGAGTCCAGTGATTTTTCCTTTGACCAATATGGCCTAGTCTCAGCTGGACAATCCCAAATATTTAATCTGGGTTTTTTGCCTGTCCATAATGTATAAGGGTTTCTATGCACTGCTTTAGATGGTACCATAATCAGAATATAAGCTGCAGTCTTAAAATTTATTAGACTTTTCACTAATTAGATATAGGTACCCGTATATGGAGTAGTTGTCTATGAACGTAAAAATATTATTTGACCATAAAGGTCAATAAACAGATGTATAATTATGTTCTAAGACGTTTGAACTCCTATTAGTACCTTAACCATAATGTTTGTTTGTTTTTCCTTAATGCATTCAGTATAGACAATAAAGTCCATAGCATCAGGGATAACTAGAACCCCATTAGACACAAGCTTCTGTATCCTATACTTGGATATATTACCTAAGTGCTTATGTCACATCATGATGAAATTCTTATCAGCTAATTTTTATTTTGTACCATGTGAATTGGTATGCAAGGTTTTATTAAATGAAACAATTACATCAAGCATATAAAAGTTATCATCGCAGGATAAAGAACCAGTACCAATAATATTTGGATTAAGAGACAAACTTAATTTTCCATTTCCAAATGAACAAGTATAACCAGATTTGTCCAATACAGAAATAGAAATCAAATTCCGTCTAAAGACGGAACTGCAAAAAGTCTCTTTTAAGTCCAAATAAGATCCGGTCCTTAATAATAACCTAAAAGGGCCTAATGCCTATAGTTTCAATTTCATCTGATTTTCCATTGCCCACAAAGATGAATATTTCAGCATCATTTGGCGTTCGGCAACTCAGGCAATCTTGCATATACATATTTATGTGGATAGTAGCACTAGAATCTATCCACCAAGTGTCAATGGGTACATAATTTTAAATTAACTATAGAACAACCCAAAGCGAGAAATGTACCATTCTTAACACACCAAGCGTGGTACTTGGTACAATCTTTCTTTACACGCCCACTTTTCTTACAGAAGAAACAGGTAGAAACCTTAGTCTGTTCCTTTTTCTTTTTCTTTTGAGGAGCATCTGCAGCTTCTGTAGTCTTAGGTCTTTTCTTACCCTTATCTTTAGAGGCTACAGTCAAATGAATACTTTTAATATTATTTTGTTTTATGTTCCATTTGCCCTTATACCTCATTGAGACCAAGTTTGTTAACATCATGATTGTCTCAATCTTTTATTTTTCTCAAAATATTTTAAGAGCATCTAGGAACAATTTGGCATCAGTCTCTTCAGATATAGTGCCCCTAAAATAGTCTGGAATTTGTTCGTCTCATTACCATAAGACTTAGATGGTTGGCTCAGTTATCCTAAATACTGAGTCTAGATCCATTCAATCGAGAACTATCATGATATCCTCTTTTCAGACTTTGAAATTCGTGCAAATCAGCACATGGATAAAGATTAATTTGACAGTTTAGTTGATAAAGCAAAAATGTTAACTGAACAGAGAACAAAACAAAACAATAATATATTCAGCTCAATAATTAATGGCAAAAGAGAAATAAATAACATCAGGTCCCATTACAAGATACCAAACACAAAATTGACACTTCATCTTTGGACAAAAATAACCACTTGTAAGCGGTACTCTCAATGTAGTAATCAAATATTGACAATCTGTCCTGTCAAACAAGAAGCCTTTCTTTGGAACGACTCTTGTCCACATGGAAAACCTTATGACCATCACATATTTATTACCGCAGGCACGTAAGGAATCCGACAAAGTAATAACCTTCCTTTGAGCCGATCATTACCTGCATGAATTTCTAACATGCTAACATCTTTTATGTTCTAAAATATGCTAATTCTATACAAGAGAGCTCGCTTTAGTGAGATGTTGTTTCAAACCAACATATTCCAAAATATTAGACATAATGGGCTATTATTTTATTTCATGCTAAATTGGTTAAACTACAATAAAGCGATCAAAATTATGTTGAACCAATGTTAATTGAGCTGAACCAAGACTAAATTAGGTTGAACCTAATGCTAATTGCATTGAACCGATTGAAATTATGCTAAACCAGATGCTAATTTTAGTGAACTGGTCAAGAAATCTACTGAACCGCTTAAAATGTGCACTGAACCGGCCTAAATTGACCTAAACCGGTGCTGAACCGATGAAATTTGACCTAAACCAGTGCTGAACCAGACCTAATTGCACTGAACCGAACCTAATTTCAGTGAACCAGACCCTGGCTCGATTAACCAAACCTCAATTGGACCAAATCAAATTGAATTTCAAGTGAACCGAATGAATTTAAAATTGAACCGGGTCCAATTAAATAAACCAGCTAACAATTGGGTTGAAGCGGATCTAATTAAACCGGTTTAATTTAACTTAAATATGGGTCGGGTTTTAACTTAATATTGGGTCGGGTTTCAACTTAATGGATCCCGATTTAAGATTGGGTTGAGTTGTAAAGCAGGTCGGGTTTTAAGTTTTAATCATTATTAAACCTGGATCCAACCCGAAATCCACCCCACCTCATCTCCTCACATATCTAGTGGTTTCCCAATGGAAACCTAACTTCTTCACCCTGTCCGACTTCTCCGCCACCGTCCAACCACCACCAGAAGGTTGGAGAAGAGGAGAAAAGACGCAGCAGACGGACTTGGATGGGCTTGGCGATCGCCGAAAGACACCCGAAGCCATCTTCCCCTCCGCGATTGCCGCACGCAGTAGCCATCTTCCCCTTCGTCTCCTTCGTCGACAACGCGCACCTGCCTCCATCGCCAACCACCCCTTCGTCACCGACAAGCCTCCGTCGAGCGTCGGCAGTAGGCGGCGAGAAGAGGGAAGAGTTGCATAGGTCGGGTCTGTATGCGTCGGCAACTCAAGACGCCGCCGACTAGATCTATTTCCCCTTCAACGCCGTTGATACTGCCCTTCCTTAGATACCAACGAAGATTGAGCCGGCATCGGGCGGAGTTGCACAGACCGAAGACGGCGGGGAAAAGACGGATCCGGAGATGACGAGATGGGGGGGGAGATGAGAAGAAGGATGACCTTCGGCAGCTTGAAGGCTGCTGCAAGAAATTTTATTATTATTATTATTTCTTTCTAAGCAGTGTAATCGATGCATCTATTGTTTGTTTGTTTGTAATCACGGAGAAAAAACATAGATCATGAGCAGTGAACAGTAAGCGCATGAGAAAATTTTAATTTTCTAACGGTATGCATACGATGATTCATATCATCAAAATAAGAACAGAAAATTGAGATGTTAAGCATGCATCGGCATACGAACAGTAGATGTAATCATGAAAAAATATATTTCTCAATGACTCATCATGATTGGCTCTGATATCAATTGAAAGAATTTTCTAAACAGGAATAATACCTTAAAAGTCAAGAACTTACATGCGAAATCATTAAGAATAACTGGATGCGGAAGCGTACTTGAATCCATTGCTTAGATTAGGAGATGGGGTGACCTTCCAAGTCTATGTACCATTCATGAGTCATCTCTGAATAATGGGGCTTCAGAAAATGGAATCAAGTGCATGAGCCAGGGATCATAATCTTTCTATTTATAATAAAACTTGAGGTAATTGTAATTACTATTTTGCCCATCATAAAATCAGTAATTACCCCAAATGATATTTGTACAATTAAATCACATATAATATTGAGATGTCGAGGACCCATAAATAAATACAATTATATCATTTAAGATCTGGGTCGTTAATTTTACAGTGATGGATGCACGCCTATTGATATGCGTTGGCCCATATCAGATTATTAAAAATTAATCTAACACTTCTTGTAGACTTCTCCCAAACAAGACTCAATATTGTCTCTTCATATGTCCTTGGTTCATGTTGAACATCAATGGAGGTCAGAAAACTTCTATGAGATACTAATATGGTTGATAAACTCAAGTACTTAGCCAATGGGCATGGTGAGGAGTTGTGACATCTCCTTTCAGACGCCTTCTATGTATATGAACTACATATGTAGTCTTTGCATTTCATTAGCATCCAACTCTTTCTTTTGCCTTTCCTAACTTCACAAGGACGTGGTTCTTCATCAATGTTATCATATCCATTCTTTGCAAGTTCATGAGAGGTTTTCTTCTCTGAACTATGTTGATCAGTGTTTGCTTGAAACATTACCTCTTCATCACTTCTCTTCTCAGCTAGTTCTTCCTCGGGTATACACTTAAGTTCCTGATTTGAACTCCTCATATTTTATCCCAAAACATTTCTTTTGTATATACTTCCTTTTTCATCAGAACTTCTGTCTTCTGAACTCACAAGAATAAGATTTATTGTCTTGTGAGTGCTACTTTCACTGAATGAGAATATGTGTTCTATGAAAACCACATCCCTTGACACTGAAAAGTTTTTGCTTTCTAATTCATATATTTTATAGCCTTTTTTGCCACTTGGATAGCCTATAAAAACTACTTCCTTACCTCTTGCATCAAACTTAGACCTTCCCTGCGAGTACTTGCATAGCGCGCATAAACACCCAAATGCCCTCAAGTAAGTGTTGGTTGTTTATTGTACAAGACTTCAAAATGGGCTTTTGTTTCCTAGCCTTGAACTAGGCATTCTATTTATCAAATATGTTGTAGTTTGAATGCACTCTCCCCAGAATTTGAGTGGCATCTGTGCTTGAAACTTGAGACATCTTGCAACCTCTAATAGATGCATGTGCTTTCTCTTAGCCACAACATTTTTTTGGGGTGTCTCTACACAAGAACTATGGTGTGAAATCCCTAAATCTGAGAAGAAGTTGTTCATTATATAATTAAAAAATTATGTGCCATTATTAGTTCTTACTATTTTAACATCAATGTCATACTGCCTCTTCACCATCTTGATGAAATCAAATAAGATACTTGGCACCTGACTCTTATATGTTAATAGGAAAGTCCATGTTGCTCTAGAGTAATCATCATCAGCAGTTAAGAAGTAGGAATGGTTGTCATGTGTCTTCACTTTGTGGGGACCCAACACATCACCATGAATGAGCTCAAAACATCTAGAAGCTTTATTCATATTGAGATAAAATGGAAGTGTACAAATTTTTGCTTTTGGACAAACATTACAGAACAAATCTGAGGTATACTTCAGTTTAGAAATACATTTTGAAAGTAGTTTCATTCTATCTGAAGGCATATGCCCTAACCTTAGATGCCATAAGGCTTGAACATCCAAACTTACATAGTATTTTCCTCATTTGCTTACTTCCTCAGTACATACAAGCTATTTTTCTCTTCATCACTCCCTAGGGTCCTCTTTGAGACCATTCCTGGATGGTGAAACTTGAAGGATTAAATTTTATAGAATAATTTAACTCCTTGGTCAATCTACTAACAGATAGCAAATTGAAATGAAATACTGAAACAAATAGTGTTAGACAATTTCAGTGATTTATTTATAAGAGATGTCCCTATACAAGTAATATGAATTGACTCTCCATTAGGTAATGATACCATGTCCTTGTTTGTAGGTTTCAAAACATCCATTAAACTGAATAGGGGTGTGCACGGGTACCGGGTAGACCCAAAACCCTAAACAAGTAACAGGAATTGACTCTCCATTAGGTAATGATATCATGTCCTTGTTTGTAGGTTTCAAAACATCCATTAAACTGACTAGAGGTGTGCACAGGTACCGGGTAGACCCGAAACCGGTTGTATCGGGTAGGTTCCGGGTAGACCCAAAAAAATTCGGGTAGGGTCCGGGTAACGTATTCTGAAACTGATTAAATATGGTTCCGATTCCGGTTCCATAGTTCTGGATACCCGGAACCAAAACCGATACTCGGAACTGAAACCGATACCCGAAACCAGTTTTTTAATATTATATATAAAAACCTGGATCCGATATTAATATAGGAGGTATTATTCAAAACCCATTAACCCAAACCCATTAACACTCTAAATTACTAACCCAATAACTCTAACTTCCCATCTCTCTCTCACCTCATACTCATGCATGCATCTCTCCCGTCTCCACATGCCACAGCCGCCGCACCATCCTTCCTTACACCCTCCATCTCTCCCATCTCCACTGCATCCCGGCGGGCGGCAGAGATCCACATCCCGGCAGGCGGCGAACCAAAGATCCAGAGCCACCGCACCACCCTCCCTTTCTCCAGGTACATCGCGCCTCGTCTCTCTCTCTAGCCCTATTCTTCCCTCCCTCTTTGTCTGGCGTCTGCAAGAGGAAATAGGGCTCTATTTATGTGTTGTATATTTCTTTATCCTAAGATAAACTTTAATGTGGCTACAAGTATGGTGTGCCCTAGAGAATTTGATGCAAATTGGAATGTCCCCATGTCCGATGCTTCTGCCTTTTAAGGCCTCTCAGTCATACCACTTCAAAACTTGTGCCTAAGGGTGAGCGGGTTCGGGTTCCCTGTAATTTTAAGGATACCCGAACCCTACCCTATAGGGGATCGGTTCCCAAATTTTGGACCCGAACCCTACCCGGTGGAACTTGGAATCAGACTCGGTTCCGGGTCTGGGTACCCTGTTGTAACCTATAGTATAAGTTCTAAGTTCAAGGTTCCAACCGATTCCAATAGTTGGAACCGGTTCGAACCTTCTTTTTTTTTCCTCTTTTCAATTTTCATCACAATTTAATAAATAAAAAAAGACTACAAATATAAACTAAACTAACAAATGCATAATGAAAACATGAAGATATCCATAATACATACTCATAACAAATACAAATTACACCAACAAATATCCATTATGACATAATGTTCATTAAGTTTACTCATAACATAAACAAACACATACATAATGTCCATTAACATAGTTTACTAACAAATACATAATAAAACACATACTTATAACAAATATCCATAATACATACATACTTATACAAAGTTACTCATCCATAATACATACTCATAGAGAGTTTACTCACTTACATGACCATTAACAAAAGGGAAAATACCTAAATATAGTCTGTACTTTGATATTTGTCTCAATTGTGGTCTGTACTTTCATTTGTCTCATTTGTATATATGTTCTAAGACATTTATTTCAATTGTGGCATGTGGCATGTCGTCTAATTTTCATCAGGCACCCCGTTAAGTTGACGATGTGGCATGCTGACCTGTGTAAAAATTAATTTTTTATTTTGTTACATGCTCTAGGTTATTAAAATTGGGTCCCACTTCTTAAATATTAAAAGTGGGTCCCAATTTTTAATATTAAAAGTGGGTCTATATATATATATATTCTTCCTCACATCACCATCGATAGTGGTTGTTCCCTAGAGGATGACGGGATGAACCACCTCGCCGTCGATGCTGATGACTCATTCTTAAGCCTCCTCAAGCTTGTCGCGAACAATGACGTCGACGCCTTCGGGCGGTCGCTTGAGCGCGACCCCTTCGACGTCGACGAGGTCATTGTTACAGCAGGTGAGGTTGTCGTCGAGGAGGATGATCTTGTTAAGCATGCCAGTCATGCCGCCGATGGAGGAGGAGATGCACCCATCGAGGTCATTGTTAGCGAGGACGAGCACCGACACAAGGGATTCACCGATGGTGGTGGAGATGCTGCCGCGAAGGCGGTTGGTGTTGAGGAAGATAGCATCGAGCAGCCACTCGAAGAGCGCCGACGGGATGGGCCCCTCAAACTCGTTGAAGTGGAGGTAGTGATAGTGGAGGTGGGAAAGTGGAGCACCACGTCGGTGAACTTCTCGATGAAGCGTTTGCTGCTGAGATCGAGCTCGTGGAGGAGGCGGAGATGACGGAAGCTAGCTGGCACGTTGTCGCAGAAGCGGTTGGAGTTGGGATGGAAGAGAGCAAGCTCAACGAGGAGGCCAAGCTCGGGGAAGGGGGGACCAGCGAGGTCTGGGGGTTGTTGGGTGATTGAGTGCAGAAGACTCCGAAGTAGGAGCATATATCGGGGTCGACCCAGTTAGCCGTCAAGTTCTGGGGGTCGGAGAAGAGGGCGTTGCGTTTCCATGTCTGCAGCGCAATGTAGGCGTCTCTTAGTCTCGAGTTGGGTAACTAGTAGCTCGGATCCACTGCTAAGCTCTTGGCGTCAGCGCTCCCCTCGCCACCCAACACCGTCCTCTGTTCTTCCCCGAGGGTGGCGACGCTAGCAGAAGAAGAGGCCAAGGCATAGCAGGAAGCAGAGGAGCTAAAGAGGGGCAGCCATCTTGTGTCCTCCACCTCCCCGGCGCCGCCAAACTCTGACGCTAAGCAACCGACTCAGAGAGAGAGAGAGAGAGAGAGAGAGAGAGAAATTGGGACCCACTTTTAATATTTAAGAAAGTGGGACCCAATTTTAAAAACCTAGAGCATGTATCAGAATAAAAACTTAATCTTTATACACGTCAGCATGCCACGTCGTCAACTTAACGGGGCGCTTGACGGAAATTAGCAGTAGGTCACAATTGAAACAAATATCTTAGTACATGTATACAAATGAGACAAAAGAAAGTACATGCCACAATTGAGACAATGGTCAAAGTACATGCTATATTTAGGTATTTTTCCTTAACAAAAAATATGGAAATAAAAATTAGAAAAGCACACAAACATCCAGCTGCATATCAATCCACTATTCCGCCATCATATCTGCTGCGGCGCAACTAAGTTCTACAAAAAGAAAATCATGTTAGAATGAATAAAATAGTAAAAGAGTATAAGTAAAAATTAAATAAAAACACGAAAGCACATAACAATTACAAATATGCTCCTAACACATACCTTTCTCATACTTTACTGCATCTTCCAAATATTGCTCAATAGTGATCGAATTCTGAGATGAGCGCAACCAATCTTGTGCACAAATCAAGGCTTCCATGAATTTAGGAGTAAGTGAGTTCCGAAATTGATCAAGTACTCGACCAGATGTGTTGAAAGTTGATTCTGAAGCTATCGTGGATACCGGGATGGCTAAGATGTCTTTTGCCATAAAACTAAGAATCTTATAGGTTGACTTCTCATCATTCCACCACTTCAATACATTAAATATTTCACTATCCGGATCACGACGACTGCTAAGATACCTCTCCAATTCAGATTTCGACCCCAATTCTTCCTCACCATTGTCATCCTTGTACCAATCTTTCACAAGCTTTATTGGATTCACAAAAGTGTTAGCACCACTAGTAGCTTGAAGATATGATTAAGTGTCGGACTCATCCATCACACAAGAAGGTTGTTCTGAATAAGAATGAGATTTCTCATAAAATGCAAAAAGACGTTCCACAACCCTTGTTATATTCTGAGTCATCTCCTCTACTCTATGAGCATCACAACAAATTCTTCGACAACGATACTTCAAAAATCTCAGCTTATATCAAGGATCTAATACAACACCTATCAACACCATCATGTGTGTTCTCTCTACACTCCCATAATACTTGCCAAATTTCTCTCTCATTTTTCTAGCCATTGACCGAACACAGGGATTAGAATCTCTTTCACACTCAACCAGTGCAGGAAACATGCTAACAACTTCATGCCAATAATGGTTACATGTTATATAGAGACTCCCTGACATCCTGTTTGTAGCCTCATAAAAGTTTTTCAAGAACAAAGACAACATGGATGCACTATCCCAATCCTCACTAGTGGGGACTCCACAATCAAGCTCATTCACAAAAGCAATATCATCTTCGTCAAGTCTTCCAAAGGCCGATCTGAACTTAAGAGCAGTTTCTAACATGAGATACGTAGAATTCCATCTAGTGGTGACATCAACACAAACAGAGCCTGTATATGTTATGCCCTCCTCAGTAATGCAACGCTGAAATTGTTGAGCTCTAGCTGGAGAACTCCTCAGATATTTCACTATAGCACGAGTTCGAGAAATCGACTCACGAACCTCACTCAATCCATCTTTTACAATCAAATTCAATATTTGAGCTACACACCTCATATGAAAAAATTCACCACCTAAAACAAGCATATTTTTCAACTTATCATTCAAATAGATCACAGCCACATTATTAGAGCTAGCATTGTCAACTGTAATAGAGGATATATGATATCTAATACCCCAATCAATATTGCATTTTTCCACCATCTTACCAATCTCCTTACCCCTTATGGCAAGGCATAACAACAAAATTCAGCAATATCTTATGCAACATCCAATTATCATCAACAAAGTGTGCGGTGAGAACTAAGTAGCTCAAATTTTGAATAGAACTCCAAATGTCGATGGTGAGAGCAATCCTAGATTTTAGAGATGCTAGCTTATCCTTCGGGCAAGTTCTCTCACAAACATAAAGTTTCATGCAATCCCTCGCAACTGTAAACCTTGAAATATGCTTAAATAAAGGTTGACATGAAGTTACAAAACTTCGAAAACCTTCACGCTCAACAATTGAAAATGGCTGCTTATCAACAATAACCATCTTAGTCAACATGTGCCTACAATAATTTTCATCATATTTCCAAGTGGTGAGTGTCCTCACATTTTCCTCATCAGCTCCAGGTTTACAAAATGATGAAAGCAACTTTTATTTTTTGTCAAGATTTTGAGGACATCTAAAACAAGCTTTCAAATGCTTCCACATGGATGAAGTACCCCAATCAACATTATAAATAAGACTCATATTCCAATAGTTGCATATTGAAACATCTTTACCAATTTTATCATCCTTTTTCATAAGAAAATGATCCCAAATCTCGGACCTCAGCTTCTTGGAACCCACTTTGGTTGATGATTGTGCACATGTTGTGGACTCGGTGTCAGCTGCCTTATTAGCTGAATTGTCCATCTGAAAATATATATATATATATATATATTCAATGTAAAATCAAAATTTCAGTTAACAAGTGTTGTTTTCTAATTTCCTAATTAAGAAAAGTCCTGGGCATGGAGGACACCCAGTGTTGCATGAACAGTTGAAATAGCATATGACCAGCAAATGCCTACCTTGACAGTAATCCAATGAACAATAATCCAATGCGGGGAATTAATACGGAGTATTGATGGATTTTTGTGTTGGCAATCTCCATGTTTTGATTTAATGCTCTTGCATCCTAATATATTTCTGATGGCCAATGCGGAATTGCATCAAGTAGAGCATGCTGACTTTGGGGTGAGAACTAGTACTTGTAAGGTGTTGAACCATTGACCATTATTTCAGAATGTGATGTTTCATCAATACATATGTACTTCTCCAAACATAATTAATTAAGAAAATATAGCCTTATTTATGAAATAGAGAGGAAAAAAAAGTTGGCTCACAGAAAAGTCCAATTAATGTCAAGGTAGGCATTTGTTCGTAGTATGCAATTTCAACTGTTCATACAACACTGAGTGTCCTCCATGCCCAGGACTTTTCTTAATTAGGAAATTAGGAAACAACACTTGTTAATTGAAATTTTGATTTTACATTGAAATTTTTTTATTATATTTTTTCAGATGGACAAATCAGCTAATAAGACAGTTGACACCGAGTCCACAACATGTGCACAATCATCAACCAAAGTGGGTTCCAAGAAGTCGAGGTCCGCGATTTGGGATCATTTTCTTAAGAAAAAGGATGAGAAAACTGGTAAAGATGTTTCAATTTGCAACTATTGTGATATGAGTACTTATTTATAATATTGATTGGGGTACTTCATCCATGTGGAAGCATTTGAAAGCTTGTTTTAAATATCCTCAAAATCTTGACAAAAAATAAAAGTTACTTTCATCATTTTGTAAACCTAGAGCTGATGGGAAAATGTGAGGACACTCATCACTTGGAAATATGATGAAAATTATTGTAGGAACATGTTGACTAAGATGGTTATTGTTGATGAGCCGTCATTTCCAATTGTTGAGCGTGAAGGTTTTCAGAGTTTTGTAACTGTATGTCAACCTTTATTTAAGCATATTTCAATATTTACAGTTGCTAGGGATTGCATGAAACTTTATGTTTGTGAGAGAACTTGCCTGAAGGATAAGCTAGCATCTCTAAAATCTAGGATTGCTCTCACCACTGACATCTGGAGTTCTATTCAAAACATGAGCTATTTAGTTCTCACCGCACACTTTGTTGATGATAATTGGATGTTGCATAAGAGATTGCTGAATTTTGTTGTTAAGGAGATTGGTAAGATGGTGGGAAAATGCATTATTGATTGGAGTATTAGAGATCGTATATCCTCTATTACAGTTGATAATGCTAGCTCTAATGATGTGATTGTGGTTGTGGCCTATCTGAAGGATAAGTTGAAAAATGTGCTTGTTTTAGGTGGTGAGTTATTTCATATGAGGTGTGCAGCTCACATATTGAATTTGATTGTGAAAGAAGGATTGAGTGAGGTTCGTGAGTCAATTTCTTGAATTGGTACTGCAGTGAAATATGTGAGGAGTTCTCCAGCTAGAGCTCAACAATTTCAGCGTTGTATTACTGAGGAGGGCATAACTTATAAGGGCTATGTTTGTCTTGATGTCACCACTAGATGAAATTCTATGTATCTCATGTTAGAAATTGCTCTTAAGTTTAGATCGGCCTTTGGAAGACTTGAAGAAGATGATATTGCTTTTGTGAATGAGGTTGATTGTTGAGTCCCCACTAGTGAGGATTGGGATAGTGCATCCATGTTGTCTTTGTTCTTGAAAAATTTTATGAGGCTACAAACAGGATGTCAGGGAGTTTCTATATAACATGTAACCATTATTGGCATGAAGTTGTTAGCATGTTTTCTACATTGGTTGAGTGTGAAAGAGATTCTAATCTCTGTCTTTGGTCAATGACAAGAAAAATGAGAGAGAAATTTGACAGGTATTATGGGAGTGTAGAGAGAACAAACATGATGGGGTTGATAATTATTGCATTAGATCCTCGATATAAGCTGAGATTTTTGAAGTATTATTGTCGAAGAATTTGTTGTAATGCTGATAGAGTAGAGGAGATTACTCAGAATATAACAAGGGTCTTGGAACGTCTTTTGCATATTATGAGAAATCTCATTCTTCTTCAAAATAGCCTTCTAGTGTGATGGATGAGTCCGACACTCAATCACATCTTCAAGCTACTGGTGGTGCTAACGCTTTTATGAATCTGATAAAGCTTGTGAAAGATTGGTACGAGGATGACATAGATGAGGAAGAATTGGGGTCGAAATCTAAATTGGAGAGGTATCTTAGCAGTCATCGTGAATCGGATAGTGAAATCTTTAATGTATTGAAGTAGTGGAATGATGAGAAGTCAACCTATAAGAATCTTAGTTTTATGGCAAAAGACATCTTAGCCTTCCCAGTATCCATGGTAGCTTCAGAATCAGCTTTCAACACATCTGGTCGAGTACTTGATCAATTTCGCAGCTCGCTTACTCCTAAATTCATGGAAGCCTTGATTTGTGCACAAGTTTGGTTGTGCTTATCTCAGAATCCGATCACTATTGAGCAATATTTGGAAGATGCAGAAAAGTATGAGAAATGTATGTGTTAGGAGCATATTTGTAATTGTTGTGTGCTTTCGTATTTTTATTTAATTTTTACTTGTATACTCTTTTACTATTATATTCATTCTAACATGATTTTCTTTTTGTAGAACTTAGTTGTATCGCAGCAGATATGATGGCAGAATAGTGGATTGATGTGCAGTTGGATATTTGTGTGATTTTTTAGTTTTTATTTTTACATTTTTTTTAATGGTCATGTAAATGAGTAAACTCTCAATGAGTATGTGTTATGGATGAGTAACTTTCTATGAGTATGTATTGTGGATATTTGTTATGAGTATGTGTTTTATTATGTATTTGTTAGTAAAATTTGTTAATGGACATTATGTATGTGTTTGTTTATGTTATGAGTAAACTTAATGGACATTATGTCATTATGGATATTTGTTGGTGGAATTTGTATTTGTTATGAGTATGTATTATGTATATCTTCTTGTTTTCATTATGCATTTGATAGTTTAGTTTATATTTGTAGTCTTTTTTTATTGAATTGTGATGAAAATTGAAAAGAGGAAAAAAAATAGGTTTCAATCGGTTCCAACAGGTTCTGGATTGGAACTTGGAACCTGGAACTTGTACTACAGGTTCCAACAGGGTACCCGAACCTCGAACCGGAACCAAGTTCCGAGTAGGGTCCGGTTCCAGGTTCCACTGGGTAGGGTCCGAGTCCAAAATTTTGGAACTGATCCCCTATAGATTAGGGTCCTAGTATCCTGAAAATTATAGGGTACTCGGATCCGCTCACCCCTAAAACTGACATTGGCAATATGGTCAGTTGCTCCACTATCCAATATCCATTTTTCCATACTTATCTTATCAGCATTATGAATTGAAAAATCTTACCAACCATGTTAACCATTGAAAAGTTGTTCTTATTTCCCAACAAGTTGAGTAAAGTAGAGTACTGCTCTTCAGTGAAGCCTCCATGGCCTCCATCGCTTTTCTTACTGCCTGAAGTCTCAACTTTTAGCTCATTTTTCAACTCACTATTCTCCATGACTGCACTGTTAGTTGACTATTCATTGTACTAAAACTTTTGCTTTCCTTTGAATCATTTACTTCCATTTGGGTATTCATGTAATCTATAGCAGTTGTCCCTTGTATGACCCACTTTCTTACAGGAAATCACAAAAAAATTTGGTATACTGCTCACCAGGTTTCTAGTATACTGCTCACCATTCTCGTTCCTGAAATTCTGTTCATAGGGCTATTTCACACTGTTAAGAGCAACACTTTCCACACTTCCATAAGAGAATAGGCTTGATTCAGGTTTGGCAAAGGCTTCATTAATAGAATTTGGCCTCTCACACTTGTATAAATTTCATTCAGGCCCATCTGGAACTGAGTCAATCGATCCTTGGTTTTGTGTTCTCTTCCTTTTCCACAGTCACACTTAGAATTAGACTCCACTGTGTCTAGCTCATTCCATAGGGATTTCAATTTTGTGAAGTAACCAACCACAGTTAGGTTCCCTTGTCTTGTTGTGGTAATTTGAACCTTCAGTTCATAAAGTTTGGGTTCGTTGCTCTTCCCAAATCTATCTTCAAGGTCCATCCACATCTCTGAAGCTATTTAGCGTAGATCAAGCTTGATGTCAGCTCTAGTGCGATGGATTGAAGTATCCATGATAGCACCAGATTATTACATCTCTTCCAAATGCAGAATTTCATATAGTTGAGTTCCGAGATCTAAATTGTTCCGTCAACAAAACCCTCTTTGTTCTTTGTGGATAGCGAGATCAACATGGACTCTCGCCAAGGTAAGTAGTTCTCATGGCCGCTTGAGTTCGCAGAGACGAGGAGAGTACCTAAGGCGTCGCTACCTTGAATGATGAACGGATCATCTTCATATTTCGTATCATCTGTAGTTGATCGGACCTCTATGCCATTTCCAGACTCTGCGAAGACACTCGACGGAGACCTTCGATTCCTCGCCATCTCGATTTGGGCAGATCAGGATCGATAGGTATTCGCCTCAATCACTGCGCCCACTCTGATACCATGATGATAAAATCAGCTGAAGATTAAACTGAAATAGCAATCTGATTCAATCTTCGCATGAATCATATTATTCCAAAAATAAGATTACAAAAGAGGAAAACATTGTATCTTGGTGGGAAAATGAAATGTAAAATTTACTGACGAAATATTAACTTTGCCACTTATATACGTACTTTTGAATTCAAATAAAGTGCAATTACTAAAATGCTCTTAAAGTCTCTTCTCAGTCTTTGCTTCCTACATGCCCTAACTAGTCATTACATTCTTTTCAAACCATTATTAACTGCTTCTTCGTATCGATACTTCATCAACTATTATGTTATCAGTTGACCTAATCTATCGACTATTATGATTTGATAACAAATGCTGTGAGAAGTTCCACTTCCTTTGTCCTTTATACCGAGCCGAAATTTTCTCATTTAATTGATAACAAATGGAGAAAAAAATTATACTCATATTTAATTAATCGAGATGTTGCGAACGCATCTCTCGATCACATTGTTATACTCATATTATTTTCCCATTATTTTTAGAATTTAATTATTTCTGAAATTATTAAAATTTTGGGAGTGGTTTGGAATTATTCAATTTGATCGGGTTTTATGTAAAAAGTCATAACTTCTCATTTATAAGTACAACTCTCGCCTCATTTATCACTTCTCTTTATAAGATTGATGATTACAGAGCAAGGAGGTGTATGACGTGTGGAGGCAAAGTGCTCACAGATCAAGAGGGGTTTGAGTTTTGAGGTGGGATTCTTTCCTATCTTTTTCATGCAAGTCCTTAGTATATGATAATTCGTAAAATTTGAGAGGATTTATCATGCTCGGTGGTCGATATCGAATTTTTTTGTGATTTTGTTTACAGATTTGTTTTCTTGGAGTTGATTTTTAGAGATTGAAGAATTTCTGGAAAAAAAAAGAAATATGTGATTTTTAGGACTTTTTAAGCAAACTACCGAGAAATGAAAGGCAAAGCCGGCAAGGGCACCAATGAACTACTCGGCCAAGCAACATACTCCAGCCCTGGCGTCGGGCTTTGTCGGAGCCATTGGGTACGTGGCGACGCCTAGTTCTGACATCGCAAGGAGGCTGCCCATCGGAGGCGGCTGCGTCGTCTAGGTCGAGTCAGCTCTTATATCTGTTGGCCTAAGGATTTCACCTTTGGTCACCATCTTTATTTTGATGATAACAAACTTATTGTAATGAATTTATCAAGTGTTTGATTTCATGTCGGGTGATCGATACAGGCGCGAAGTTCGTCAAAAATGTAAGATCCGTGAAAAATTTCCTAATATAAAAATCTATTTTGGTGCAGTGCGCCGGACCCCGGGATAGTCGAGTTGAGCCTCAAGATCCCCTCGAGTGAAAAGGTATGACTCGACTAATGATGTATACAATTAAATTAGGCAAATGACTCTGTCCTTTTATGCATTTATACTTTAATCGAGTTTAAGTCGACTCGTGTTGCGGGAAGAGTCGGAACCCAAGTCGAGCTCGGGTTTAGTCGAGTCATGATTAAGAGTCCAGGGCCATTAAGGAAGGTTTGGTGAGGGATTAAAATCCCTCATCCATGTGCCGTGCGACTCATCTTTGAGTCGCACAAGGGCAGTGCCTAGGAGAGGGGGAGAGGAAGCAAGGAAAAAGGGGATTTTGGTCGATCTGGGATTTTGCATTGTCGCGAGAAAAATTCAAAGTTGTCGTCATCCGATCTTTCATCCTCCTCAATCAAGGTGAGTGGTTGGATTTGAAGAAATGGGGGAGGCGGGTAGGCGGGGAGGCGGGTAGGCGGGTAGGCGGGTAGCCGAACCCTTAGTGGTGATAGGATCGTGTTTTCTCATGATTTTCCGACGAATCGAGTTTCCGTAGTTGTGTATACATGATTCTTGTATCAATCCTTGCCGAATCATTTTGTTTTCTCGTCGTTTTCTCCAATCTAGGGCTGCCGAATCATGGGAAAAGGGGGAAGGTCATGCCAAAATTTTTCCCAATCCCCTTGACGGAAGTAGAGCCCTTAGATGATCATAAATCTATCAATAGAGCATTCTCCGTCGTCGATTTCACGTGTTAAAAAGTTTGTCTTCCCTAGAACTCCTAGGTGTGGCCGAATGAACCCTAAACCTCATGAGAAGGGTTCGGCCAGGGGTAGGGGAAAGGGTAAACCAAACCTCGTGTTAAGATATATCGGAGATGAAGAGTTAGGGTCGGAGCTAAATTCTTCTTTCCCTTTCCTACCCTAAGGGGCATGGCCGAGCAAGGTTCACCTTACTCAAGGCTCGGCCAAGCCTAGGGGGAGGGAAAAGGTGAGCTTTAGATGGAAACTTCCATGGTTAGAATGTTAAAACTATAAAGGCAGTACCTACCCATGAGTGTTCGCGACAAGTGCGCCCGTGATTTCGAGATGCTGCGCCAGTCTGGAGGCATGTCAGTATCAGAATATGAGATGGAGTTCAACCATCTCTCAAAGTACCATCCAACCCTCGTGGCGTATGAGACCACCAGGGTCAAGAGGTTCGTGTCAGGTCTGAGGCCACAGATTGGCAGGCTTATCCACTACATTGAGGATTCTACTATGGCTTGGGTAGTGGATGAAGCCCTGCGGAAAGAAGCCTTGGTGCCATTTGAGAGGAATGACGGGCCAACTAAGAAGAAGTTTCGGTCGCAAGGTTCTGGCAGTCGGCCTTGGCACTCTGAGGGGGCAATGATCGCGGCAGACCATCAGCAATGCCAAGGGTAGAATGGCAATCAGGGTCGTGGGGGCCTAGGGACAGGGTTAGTGAGGCCGGCAGTGTCAGGAGGTGATTCTCAGAGATCTGAGGCGCCGCAGTGTGGCAGCTGCAGTCGGAGGCACTAGGGGTCCTGCCTTAGCCTCACGAACACTTGCTTCAAGTGCGGCAAAGTCGGACACTTCAAGAATGACTGTCCTGAGGGAACTGGTCAGAAGCCTGAGCAGTCTAAGGGAAAGGAACCTATGTCCGGGGGTCAGTAGCTCAGATGGGGCAGACATAGAATAAGGGGCCGCAGACCAGTCATTCAGAGAGGCCGCCTGTGCGGGTATATGCTACGAACCATGATGGGGCAGAGGCATCCAAAGCAATGGTGGCAGGTACTATTTTAGTATGTTCGTCTGTTGCATATATTTTATTTGATCCAGGTGCCACGCACTCGTTTGTGTCAGCCTTATTTGTCACGAAATTTCCAAAGGCACCCTCCATGCTCGACGGGCCATTGATAGTATCAATGCCTACGGGCGATGCAATCCTAGCAAATTCAATATACCAAGGCTGTGAAGTGCTCATCTGCGACCATGTGCTGAGTGCCGATTTGACACTCCTACCCACTCTTGAGTTTGATGTCATCCTTGGCATGGACTAGTTGGCATAGCACTTTGCAATATTGGATTGTAGAGCTAAAACAGTGATGTTTAATAAGCCTGGGCTGCCGCAGTTCACCTTCCAAGGGGAGGGAGGTAACAAGCCGATAGGGGTCATCTCAGCCCTAAAGGCTCGTAAGCTGCTTCGGGGCGGCTGCCAATCCTTCCTGGCCTTCGTATCTGTGGTCGAGGAGGAAAGGGGTGAGGCAAGGAATGTCAGCGGAACCCAGTGGTTTGTGAATTCCCTGATGTGTTTCCCGAGGAATTGTCGGGATTGCCGCCCAGAAGGGAAGTTGATTTTTGCATTGACTTGTAGCCCGGGGTGAAACCAATTTCCATTCCACCTTATAGGATGGCACCGTCCGAACTCAGGGAGTTAAAGGTGCAATTGCAGAAAATGCTAGACTTGGGTTTCATCCGGCCGAGCGTGTCACCCTGGGGTACCCCGGTTCTCTTCGTGAAGAAGAATGATGGGTCGATGCGCATGTGCATCGACTATAGGCAGTTGAACAAGGTGAGCATCAAGAATCGCTACCCACTGCCGAGTATAGATGATCTGTTTGACCAGCTGCAGGGGGCACAATGGTTTTCAAAGATAGATCTAAGATCTAGGTACCATCAGTTGAGAATTCGGGACTGCGATGTGCCTAAGACGGTCTTTAGGACTCGCTACGGTCACTATGAGTTCCTAGTGATGTCCTTTGGCCTAACCAAGGCACCTGCTGCCTTCATGGACCTAATGAATAGGGTATTTAAGGAATACCTGGACAGCTTTGTGATCGTCTTCATTGACGATATTTTGGTTTACTCCAAGAGTGAGGAAGAGCACTCTAAACACCTGAGAATGGTCCTAGAAACCCTCAGAGAGCACCGCTTGTTTGCAAAATTTTCTAAGTGTGAATTTTGATTGAAAAGTGTAGGATTCTTGGGCCATGTAGTGTCCAAGGAAGGGATAAGGGTGGATCCTGCCAAGGTAGAAGTGGTGCAGAATTGGAAACGGCCAACTAGCGTGACAGAGATCCGTAGTTTTCTTGGTTTGGCCGAGTACTATCGAAAGTTTGTGGAGAACTTCTCCAGAATTACAACCCCTTTGACTCGGTTGACCCAGAAAAAGGTCAGGTTCATTTGGAATGTCAAATGCGAGGTGAGCTTTCAGAAGCTCAAGGAATGTTTGACATCTACACCCGTGTTGATTGTACCTTTCGGCTCAGGAGGGTTTGTAGTCTTCTGTGATGCCTCTCGAGTTGGCCTGGGCTGCATCCTGATGTAGTTTGGCAGAGTCATAGCTTATGCGTCCCGCCAGCTGAAAGTTCATGAGAAGAACTATCCGACGCACGACTAATGTAATATCCTAGATATTTAATTATATTCTTGTCCTTTATGGTTTGTGTTTGCCAGTCTAGCGGAGTAGTTCGAGGTCGAGCCGAGTCGACTTAATTTTATATTGTGTATGCATGATTGTTTAATTATGTTGCATGTGGATGTGCATCTGCATTTTGTTTATATTTATCTTTGGCATTAATTTGGGTTTAATTAAGCTTAATGGGTTAGCGGGTCGAGAAGTTAGTGAGTATGGATTCGGGTTGATGCGGATGCGGGTTAAAAGTATTGGGAAGGGTTATAAATTCTTTCCCCCTAGGGCTTGCGGCTCCCTATTGGAGCCGCACAGGCCATTGAGCAAAGAGAGGAGCCACCAATCGCCCCCCTCTCCCTCTCTCTTGCAAGCCGCTGAGCCAAGCTTGTCAGCCACTGAGTCTTCTCCCTCTTCATCCTCTCCTTCTTCCTTCCCTTTGGAGCCGAGCCGAGAGGAGCCAAGCCAAGCCAATCCCTCTTCCTCTCTCCCTCTCTTCAAGCCGACGGCTTGGGTGAGCCGCCGCCCCCTCTTCCCCCTTCTTGGGATCGAGCCGCCATCTCTTGAAGCTGGATTCGAGGGCCGTCGTCCGGGATTTCTCCCCTAATCATCCTTCCTATTTAGGTGAGTGGTTTTACCCTCCTTCTTCCGGGTTTCTTCGAATTCTTGAAGGCTTGGTTGTTCATATATGTTTTCCGTTGATCTCTCAAGTTTTTGCCATTCTTTTAATTGTCGTATTTGAGGAGACCCTAAACCCTTCCCTATGGGGTTCGGTAGCCCTAGGATGACCCTAGGGGTGCTCGGCCAAGGGTGGAGCAAGGGTACCCTCAAGGTGTTCGATGAAATACCCAAGTGAGGGATCTTGATTATATTGTAGTTTATGTCTTGAATTGCTTATTAAAATGAGTTCTTATATGTTCAAGCATGATTTGAATTTAATATGTGATTTTTGGAAAAATCTTGTTTTTACAAAATATGGATCTTGATGTTGATGCCATGAAAGTTCTTGGAAGATGGGTTCTCATTTTTGGTGTTTGTTCTTGTTTATGGTGTTGTTGGTGCTTGTTAGCTTTATTTAAATATTGTAAAATTTGAGAGATTTATCTCAAGATTAGTATTCTGTTTTGATGATAATTAAGGAAATAATTTCTATAAATTTTAGATTTATTTTCATGCTATGATGAAAATTTAATGTTGCTGGAATTTCATGCTGAGAATGATGAATCTGTGTTATTTTTGAAATATTTGTTGTTGTGTATGTATTTATCTGAGCATAGTCATGTAACCAATATTTTCGACCAGAAAACATAGTTTGGAAACATAGGTCACACTCTGGAGACCAGATTCGAGTTAGATACATCAGTTTCGGGCATAACAGTAAGCTAAACAAAACCCTAATATTGGTGATCTAAATTTTAATTGCATAATTAAAATTGGGCAAAGGGGCAGCATAATCTGTTATGAACCAGCAAGTAAAGTTTATGCATAAAATAAAACCACACGGGTTATGACATTACGGGTCTAGAAGTTGATATGTTACGGGCAACGCAAGAGGAGGATGCTTTCTGTGCTCTCACTAAGGATCTAGTCAGGAGAGGTGATGCCGATAATGGGTTCACTGTGGACTCGGAGGGTATTCTGAGGTTTAAGAACCGGATAGTAGTGCCTAATATGGCCGAGGTTCGCAGGCATGTACTGGAGATGACTCATCGATCTACATACACTATGCACTCGGGAGCCACGAAGATGTACCTTGTCCTACGACAGAATTATTGGTGGAAAGGCATGAAAAGAGAAGTGGCCGAGTTCGTATCTAAGTGTCTGGTGTGTCAATGGGTGAAGGTTGTACATCTGAAGCCAGCAGGGTTGCTCCAGAACATCGAGGTACCAGAGTGAAAATGGGAGAAGATAACCATAGATTTTGTGACTGAGTTGCCAAAGTCTGGGAAGGGCAATGATTCTATTTGGGTAGTGGTGGATCGCCTAACCAAGACGTCACATTTTATACCAGTCAGGATGACCTTTTTAGCTGAGCAGTATGTGAGGTTGTTCTTGGATAGGATCATTGCTTATCATGGTGTCCCAGTTATGATCATCTCAGATCGGGGTACTCAGTTCACAGCTCAATTCTGGTAGTCTTTTCAAGAGACGTTGGGCACTCAGGTTAGGTTTAGTATTGCATTTCACCCTCACATAGATGGTCAGTCGGAGTGGACTATTCAGATCCTGGAGGATATGCTGAGAGCATGTGTCCTAGATTTGGAAGGTAGTTGGGAGAGGCACTTATCCCTAATTGAGTTTGCCTACGATAATAGTTATCACAGCGACATCAGGATGGCCCCATTTGAGGCATTGTATGGGTGGAGATGCAGGTCGCCCGTAGGTTGGTTCGAGGCAGGGGATTCCCTCTTGATGGGACTTGACCTGGTGGAGGAGGCAGTGGAAAAGGTGAAGCTAATCAAGGAGAGACTGTTGGTAGCTCAGAGTCGTCAGAAGATGTATGCGGATGGAAAGATCAGGGAGATAGAGTTTGCTGAGGGGGACATGGTGTTCCTCAAGGTATCCCCTATGAAAGGGGTGGTGAGATTTGGTAAGAAAGAAAAGTTAAGCTCTAGGTTTATTGGGTTGTTTCCTATTCTCAGGCGCAGGGGAGCTGTGGCCTATGAGTTGGCCTTACCTCCTAGTATGGACCGAGTACATCCAGTATTTCATGTATCTATGCTGAAGAAGTACATCCGAGATGAATCCCATGTGATTGAGCCTACCATAGTGGAGGTGGATTTAGCGGTCTCCTATGAGGAGCGGCCAGTTGAGGTGCTAGACCATCAGATCAAAAAATTGTGGTCCAAGGAGATCCCCTTGGTTAAGGTCAGGTGGGAGCACCATTCCGGGCAGGAGGCCACCTGGGAGGTGGAGCAGGATATGAGGGAGCATTATCCTTCATTATTTGATGTTTTGGCGAGTCCTTAATTTTCTTTTTCTGAAATTCGGGGACGAATTTTCTTTAAGCATGGAGGATTGTAATATCCTAGATATTTAATTATATTCTTTTCCTTTATGGTTTGTGTTTGCCAGCCTAGCGGACTAGTTCGAGGTCGAGCTGTGTCGACTCATGGTCTGGTGCGAGCTTGCGAGCTCGGGTGAGTAGGAATTTGAATATGGAAACTTTGCTTGCGTAGATAAATTTATTAATTTTATATTGTGTATGCATGATTGTTTAATTATAGTGCATGTGGATGTGCATGTGCATTTTGTTTATATTTATTTATGGGATTAATTTGGATTTAATTAAGCTTAGTGGGTTAGCGGGTCAAGAAGTTAGTGGGTATGGATTCGGGTTAAAAGTATTGGGAAGGGTTATAAATTCTTTCCCCATAGGGCTTGCGGCTCCCTATTGGAGCCGCACAAGCCATTGAGGCAAGAGAGGAGCCGACAGCCGCAGGAGTCGCCAGCCGCCCCCCTCTTCCTCTCTCTTGCAAGTCGTCGAGTCTTCTCCCTCTTCTTCCTCTCCTTCTTCCTTCCCTTTGGAGCCGAGCCGAGAGGAGCCAAGCCAAGCCAGCCCCTCTCCCTTTCTCTCTCCCTCTCTTCAAGCCGGTGGCTTGATGTGAGCCACCGCCCCCTCTTCCCCCTTCTTGGGGTCGAGCCGCCATCTCTTGAAGCTGGATTCGAGGGCCGTCATCCGGAATTTCTCCCCTAATCATCCTTCCTATTTAGGTGAGTGGTTTTACCCTCCTTCTTTCGGGTTTCTTTGAATTCTTGAAGCCGATCTTGAAGGCTTGGTTGTTCACTTGTCACAGAGTCAATTTTGAGGATATAATTTTCTAACTCAAAACCAGCCTGTGCGGCGTTGAGCAGTGCGGAACACTCTCAACCAGCCATCTTCCATCTTTGTTCGTGGTTCAAGCAACACAAGAGAAGGCACAACACAGTGAAGGGAAACCTTTGACTTGCATTTACAAATGTACTTAGAAGAATGGACTAAAACCCTTCAACATCTCAAGCAAATGACTTGCCCAATAGTCGGGCTTGTACTCTCTGCTGAAGACACTCTCTCACTCACCAAATGCAAGAGATTACAAGTTTGCACTCAACTCACACACACATGGACCAACCAACACACAGCCAGCCCTCAAGCATGCAACCAAGGCCCCTATATAAAGGGTACAACTCGAACAGCCAAAGACATCCTAGCCTTTGGATCAAGACCAACTATTTTCTGCAGTTACAACCACCAACCAACTGCTCCAACTGATGTTGGGTCCAGGGGCTCGAGTCTAGTCGCGACTTGAACCCGGTCAAGTCCACTTTGTTGCCTCCTGCAAGCAGCAACTGAGTTGGGCACCTGCAGTCCGTGCAGCGCCCGCACGTGCGGAGTGCAATGCCTGCGCAATGCGGCATGCAACACCCACGCGCTGTGCAGCGTCCGCCAATGAGCATGTGCTGCGTGCACCGCCTCGCACCAAGCTGCTCACGGGACATCTCCTCGCCACGGCTATGCGACGCGCGCCCGTGCCCCACCATGGTCATGTGTCGCGCGCTGCCCCGCGCCTCCACCCACACGGGACTCCGCTGCTTCGCAACATCTTCAAATGCCCCGCCCATTGAGGGACTTTCTCTTGCCACGCCCCGCCCCATGCGGGACTGCGCTATGCCCCGCCCCGTGTGGGACTTGCTTTGCTCTGCATCCGGACGACGCCAAGTCTTGCTTGCATGCCTCCGTGCACATAGGCTGCTGCCCGTCATGCCTTGCCCACGCCTTTACGCACCTGGCCTCCTACTGTGCGCCATGAGCGATGCCCATGCCATTGCGCACATGAGCTATCTTCATTCAGCAAAGCCACCAAAATGCCTCTGTTTGAGATGCCCATGGCCTGTCTGTGCCCGAGGTGCGACACTTAGGCCATGCCTGGACTTTAGGGGTCTAACAAACCACCCCCACCTATTGAAATCGGCGTCCTCGTCGGAACAGTGTTAAGGCGCTGCTAGAGTTGTCTTCAAACAGCCTCCTTCTCCGACTAGCTTCAAAGGTGTTGTGTTTCTTCACTTTGCCATCTTCAAACATGCACCTCATGCTCCGACACTCACCTCATGCTCCGACACTTGTGCTCCCCGCTTGAAGAGGTTTGGTCACACGGCTTGCTTTCAAGGCCACAATGTTGAGAATGCACCCCACACTTCCTTGCGCTTGTGCTCTGCACCCAACTTGCTCTTGTCTTCATCTTCACAAGAATTGATCTTCACCGATCTTTGGCTTGAATGTTGCAGCCGCACAGTCAAGTATACGCCTTTAACATACACAGTGCATACTCTCCCCACCCGACTGCTCAAGTATACATCTAGTGCTTGTACACAGCATGTATGCTCCCCACTCGATTCCCTTGCTTATAGAACACGCAAGAGTGGACCAATACAGTGCCCTTGGGCGAAACACAGAATTTAACTCTCAACATAGAGTCATAGACTTGAGTTAAAATGACTAAACATTAGCCAAACATAAGACATAGCAGTATACATTTTACAGTGATAGATTTACATACATTTACTGACCAAAATGCCTATCTACTGCTCAACTGAACCCAGGTTGTGTCTTCTCTTCAACTCCTTCATTTGCACAAGTTGAAGTAGTCTCAAGCCTGCCCAAGCGTTGCCAAACACTTGGCTTGTTGCGCGCTGCACGCCACACAACTTCGTTCAAATCACAGCAAGAAAGAACACATTTTTATAGTTTGGCATCATCAAAATCTCGGTTTGGGGCAGAGGCCTTCAACAGATCATTCAAGCATTCTGCTTTCTGCATCACCTTCTTCTGCACCTTGCAGCAGCCCCATCCAAGTCTTTGCGTCGAGCAACAATCCGCATCAAGTAGCAGTTTGCGCATGTAGCAGTCCGCATTGTGGCAGCCCCGTGTTGTCACCTCTTGACTATGTCGCCCGCTGTGATCGTCTTCACTGCGATCACTGTGGTGGCCACTGCCCACCACGCAATGTCGAGTCCGTGCCACCAAGCACACGGACTTGTTTGGTTCCACACCAATGTTTGCAACCCCGAACTTTACTGTACACAAGAAAGTTAGAAAAGATGGGTCATGCTCATTGGCCACACCTCCGCGCACATGGACAGTCCGCCTCCATAGTGCAATGCTTGTGCCCGTCACGAACACTTGTACTCCGCTACAATTTTGGAACATCGTGCAAGGATTCTCCCTCCGAGGTCTGCGCACACCACCACCTTCCTCAAGATCTAGGCCGCCGTCAGCCCCCTCCACTTGAGGCATCCGACTCCGTAGCCGGATTGGAATGGAGGTCCTCGTTCTCTATATGTTTTCCGTTGATCTTTCAAGTTTTTGCCATTCTTTTGATTGACATATTTGAGGAGACCCTAAACCCTTCCCTATGGGGTTCGGCACCCCTAGGATGACCCTAGGGGTGCTCGGCCAAGGGTGGAGCAAGGGTGCCCTCAAAGTGTTCGATGAAATGCCCAAGTGAGGGATCTTGGTTATCTTGTAGTTTATGTCTTGAATTGCTTATTAAAATGAGTTTTTATATGTTCAAGCATGCTTTATATTTAATATGTGATTTTTGGAAAAATCTTGTTTTTACAAAATATGGATCTTGTTGTTGATGTAATGAAGGTTCTTGGAAGATGGGTTCTTGTTTTTGGTGTTTGTTCTTGTTTATGGTGTTGTTGGTGCTTGTTAACCTTATTTAAAGATTGTGAAATTTGAGAGATTTATCTCAAGATTAGTATTCTATTTTGATGATAATTAAGGATATAATTTTTGTAAATTTTGGATTTAT
The DNA here is from genome assembly GCA_034359265.1 of Canna indica. Classification (NCBI taxonomy): domain Eukaryota; kingdom Viridiplantae; phylum Streptophyta; class Magnoliopsida; order Zingiberales; family Cannaceae; genus Canna; species Canna indica. Next base: position 64,937,573 of record CP136890.1, on the reverse strand, counting down.
TTTCATGCTATGATGAAAATTTAATGTTGTTGGAATTTCATGATGAGAATGATGAATTTGTGCTGTTTTTAAAATGCTTATTGTGGTGTATGTATTTATCTGAGCATAGTCATGTAACCTATCGTTTCGACCAAAAAATATAGTTTGGAAACATAGGTCGCACTCTGGAGACCATATTCAGGTTAGATACATCAATTTCGGGCATAAGATTAAGCTAAACAAAACCCTAAAATAAAACCCTAATCTTGGTGATCTAAATTTTAATTGCATAATTAAAATTGGGCAAAGGGGCAGCATAATCTATTATGAACCAGCAAGTAAAGTTTATGCATAAAATAAAACCACACGGGGTATGACATTACAGGTCTAGGAGTTAGGGTCGGGTATTGGAGTGTTGAGATGCTTTCCTATAATTAAGGACACCCCTAAGACACCGTAGGAGAGACTTGACTTAGGTCATGTTGCGCCATATCTTTATGAATGAGGGAGAGGCTCGTGAGGAGCCGGATTGCGGGCTAGGCCCAGGAGATAGGATGGCTAATTCCCAATCTGTGGAACAAGTTCAGTTGAGAAAATTCCGACTGTTCTGGTTTGACCTCGTGGGATAAGTTCGTAGGGCCTACCCGATTATCCCCCGAGGTGGTTTTAAGGAATAAGTTCGGAGGGTCTACCCGATTATTCCTGTGATATCTTAAAGGAGTAAGTTCGGAGGGTCTACCCGATTATTCCTGTGATATCTTAAAGGGGCAAGTTCGGATGAGCGAATTCCGATTGCCCCTACGTGTCTCGCGAAGCAAGTTCGGAGGGCCTTCCCGATTGCTCCCGAGTTTCTTTATGCTAGAATAAGTTCGAAGGGCCTTTCCGATTATCCTAGTACGTGTTGTTGCCTTAGGGCATGGTAGGCTTAGGCATGTTGATCTTCACTATTTGGGTGTTGGATGCCTTCGGACAGGTGGTGGCCAGATGGTCAGTTAGCTGGTTACTCCCTTGTGACCTTTTCCAGCTTAAGTCGGGTGTTTTGCTCTACGCATCTTATCTGTGCTATTTTTTTCGTGTGGGTTGATAGAACTGCTCACTGAGTTCTTTTGAACTCACCCGTTGTTGTTGTTTTATTTTTTGCAGAGCCTGACCAGTGAGGTGGGCTGGAGCACTTATCGCAGCTGGAGGGCAGATGAGCCACATGATCTCATAGCAGTCCTAGTTAGGGGTCATAGTCGAGTCTGTAGTAGTTTGTCATGCACTTTTGTTTTGGTATTTTGGAGTTGTAGTCCCGTGGGGATATTCATATTTTTATTCAGATTTTATTTAAATATCAGTATTGATACTCTTTGATTCATGTTATTCCGCACTCGTGCTTTTGACAAAAATTATATTGTTTAATAACATTTGTTTCTGTTTCTCTTTATAAATAAAACTGTTATTTCTTTCCACTATCTTTTGTGAGTTAGCATGTGCTTGAGTTAGGTTGCGGGGTATAGGCACGTATACCTGGCCGATCGCGTGACCCTGAGTTTGGGGCGTGACACATAAGGTCCAATCACTAGATCCAAGTCCAACAAGCTTAAAGAAGCTTATCAAGCTTATGTGCAACGTTTGGTAAGCAAGGAACTTAAAGATTCAATTTAAATGAGCTTGCTTGGAGATGAAGAATAAGTCCATTATGTCACTCTTATTGGACTTGTAATAAACGGCCATTAAGATTAGTTGTTGCTCAAGTTATGCAATTAGTTTTCATTGTTAAAGACCTTAAGTTATGTCATTTCATGTTTTGGATAAGCTATTTTGTTCTAAGGTTGAATACTTATTTGTTATTTGACTAGACTAGAACTATTGGACCCGATCGGATTAGACCCAGCAATACCCTACAAGACACTTTAAACCAAACTAGACGGCCTCGCCCAGGGGTACCACCCGGCTATACTCCTACAAGCTTGACTCGAGCCAGATCAAATGGCTCTGCCCGGGAGGCTCCACCCATTCAAGTTATGCAGTTAGTTTTCATTATTAAAGACCTTAAGTTATGTCATTTCATGTTTTGGATAAGCTATTTTGTTCTAATGTCGAATACTTATTTGTTATTGGACTAGACTAAAACTATTGGACCTGATCGGATTAGACCCAGCAACACCCTACAACACACTTCAAACCGAACAAGGCGGCCTCGCCCAGGGGTACCGCCCAGCTATACTCCTACAGGCTTGACTCGAGCTAGATCAAATGGCTCTGCCCGAGAGGCTCCACCCGTCCAAACAAGGACATCCACGTACCCTCTCCTATCGCGAGGGATACATCATTACAAATCTGTCATCTCCGGGATTGGCCTCGACCCATTCTAAGCAATATCTCCGCAAGATTACCGGGTTGCATCATCACCTCCACCTGTAATAAATATAAATACACACACCTCGGGTAACCCTAAGTTTCAATTTTATTACCTCCACCTTGGAGTCTCCCTAACTTGAGCGTTAGAGTGTCTTTTGCAAGCCCTCCCTCCCCCGCTAGCGTTGAAGCAGACAAGGGGAGACACCAAACCGGATCATAATACTCTAATCCTCAAGCAAGAACATTTATGTGCCTTATTACTAAGTCCATTAGTCTTTATATTTTTTTAATTAGGTCTGAATTGTTCAACAAGTAACATTGTTTAAGGCTTGTTTTATAATTATGGAAGGTATTTTATTTAGGTCTAGGGTTTAAAGTCTATAAATACCTCATTATTATGTACTTTTGAAAAAAAAATCTTTTGAATACATTACTTTGCTTATGCAAACTACGAGGAATTGATCTTCTCATCTTATTCCAGAAGCTTGTTAATTTATCAAGTCTTGTGTTTGTGGTGTTTGCTGGTTCTTGTTCATTTGATATAGGTTGCTAATTGCATGTCAATTAGAGGTCTAATAGGAAAATCTCATTCCATTATCTAGATTGTCCTCTACATTGTTAGATGGAGAGCTAGTAGGATACCTATCTTTACTGTCTTATTTTCCCTTGTTTCCCATCATTTCCTTGCCAAACACCCATTTAGTCATACTCATCTTCACCTACCCTCTTTCAAAATTGATCCTAACTTCAACCACTCGTCTTGTCCATGCTTTAGCCATCAAGATCCGTATCATTTGGTATCAGAGCCAAGGTTCTCTACACTTTTGTTCGGATAAATTCGCATGCACAACCGAAGGTCTCCAGGAGAAGTCGTAGTATTTTGAGCATATCTCCTCAACCATATCTCCGATCATGGCGTGTGAGTACTCATTGAAAGCTAAGAGGAAGAGCTAAAACTTTGTTGGTTTTGCACTCTTTCAAAATAAGTTCAGAAGTGGGTAAAAATTAAAATAAACTGTGGAAATCAAGTTAGTTTTTGGTTTAGTCTTGAAGGCGAAATGACGACCCTAGAGGGGGGTGAATAGTGTGTTAACTAAATTGATTAGCCTAAATTCGATTTTAATTATTTTCTTAAATCGTTTAGGCAATTTGCAATCTTACGATTTGATGCGGAAGCGATATAAACAATTAAGCACAAGCAATAATAAATAACAATACTAACACAGGATTTATAGTGGTTCGGCCCCAATGCCTACTCCACTACCTAAGCACCCCGCTTAGGATTTTCAAACTAGTTTTATTAGATTAATTCGGTTTCCCTTACACAGAGAAATTTTCACCGAAGAGTCTCACTCTCGACTCGACCTAAGGTACTTCCACACCCGGAAGTCTCCGCCTTCTTATCGAGAGCACTCTTCCTACTCAACCCTAAGGGACAACTAAACTAATCCTAGTAAACACTAAGTTTACACAAGTGGCTTTACACCTAATACCAGGTAACCACTTCAACACAAGAAGACCTAACACCTGGTCTTCGTACAAACCCAAATTAAAGAAACGACAGTTCAAATAACAGATAAAAATACAATCAAAAGAGCTAAGAGATTAAACCAAAGATTAATGCTCCTTTGCAAGCCTTTGGCGCCTTCAACTCGTCAAGAGGTAGAGCTTGATTAAAACCCGAGTTGAACCCAGCTTGTGCGCTTGAAGAAGATGTTCGCGGAAACAATAGAGCGCAAGCTGTTCCTCTTTTGGAAGGCTTAAATTTTCCTCTTAATAGCTCAATTAAATCTGTAGAAGTCAAAGAAGTTAAAAGAAGTAGATGAAGGTATATTTATACCATCACGAAGAAACGGCAGCTCATTCGACCGCTGCTCTTCTCTCTGTGTGCGATCGACCGACTGGTCGACCACCCAAACACAAATCCTTCGATCCTTCATTCGATCAACTGACGTGAGCTGCGTCTTCGGCTATCTGTAGGTCGGTCGATCGGTTGGTCGACCGACAGAGCTACTGCACATTTTGGGCTTCAATCGGTCGACCGCCCGATCGACCGAAGTAGCTTCTGCCTCTTTTAGGCACTGTTCGGTCGACCGACCGACCGGTCGACCGACCGACCGGTCGATTGAAATTAGGGGTGAGCATGGACCGGTTAACCGGTCCATTAGCAAAAAAAAAATCGGTCCATTAACTTCGGTTTTTCAAAATCATTAACCGTAAACCGGTCCAATAACTTCGGTTAACCGCTATTTCGGTTTCGGTTTTTTCGGTTCGATTAACCGATAATTTTTGGTTAACCAATAAATTTTTTTAACCTACAAACATAATAATATTATGCAAATCATTGAGAAAAATCTAAATAAATAGCGAATTCTCATTGAGAAAAAAGAAAAAAAAAGTAAAACCATTGAACCAAGATAATGTTCTACAAAAACTAATATTTTTATTTTATTTTTTTGATTTTTTTTAAATATTTTTAATTTTTTTAATTTTTTTATAATTTTCTGTAATTTTTTATAATTTTTCATAATTTATAAATCATTATTATTATTATATATATATATATAATTAAAAATTAATAAATTATATCCAACCGGTCGGTTAACCGAAATCGATGGACTTTTTACCTCTCGGACCGAAACCGAAAAACAATTTTTCCAAAAAAAAAAACCGAAACCAAAAAAACCGATTCGGTTAATCGGAAAAACCGGTTCGGTTTCGGACCGGTTTTCCGGTTAACCGGAAAACCGGTTTTTTTTTCTCACCCCTAATCGAAATGGCTGGTGCCATTTTCCTTACCCTATTCGGTCGACCGAACTTAGGTTGAATTGAATTTTCAGCCCTTTTCTTCTGCGCTTTGTTTCCGGGTTTCGGCTTTTAATGACCATCAACTTGGAGAGCTTTCATGTGATCTTTGAGCCCGTCCAATACGTCTTTGGTTCACACGTCAATCTTCGAGAAGTTACCGCGATGAACCCGAGCGCGACAATCAATGTCCTTTCGATTTTCCGATTTTCTGATTTTTTTCAATTTATCCGATCGAGGACATCGAGCGCTAATTGATATGGAACCTGAAAGATTTCTCGATGAAATATTAGTTCCATGTTTGTTATCATCAAAATCGAGATTAAGATATTAGGACCAAGGTTGAAAATCTAAAGCCGACAATCTCCCCATTTTTGATGATGACAAACATCCTTAAGAAAATATATATATTAAAGCACAAGGATATCAACTAAGGGATTTCTTCCCCTATCAATATGCATATCTATATAATTAAACTCCCCCTATCTATATGCATGGATTTCCTATATTTTCCTCCCCTTTACCTATAGTTTTCTCCCCCTTTTACCTATACTTCTCTCCCCCTTTTGACATCAATCAAAAAGGGCAAGAAAGGTCAATCTAATCAAAGGGATGAAAAAATATTTTTTCATGAACCATATCAATCTCAACCAAAGGGATGGAAAACAAATATTTGTTATGAAACAAGATCATACATGATATTAAAAAAGTGATAGATACAATTCAAAACTAAATCATTTATGCACTCAAGTATGAATGTAATCATATCTTTTTCATGATATTTTTAGATTTCATTCAAACTTTCAAAATAACAAGATATGGTCATTTAAATCATGTATATCAATTTTGAAGTGAAACTAATATCATTTAATCAAACTTTTAACTTAGCATGGTTTCATTTGAATTAAGCATGAAAATATGAAAATGCTAAGTTTCAAATTTTTGCTATCTAATCATGTTTTCTTAAACTTAGGCATCTAGACATCAAACATAAGAGAATGTAAGTCTATGAATCAAGTTTGGGCTTAAGATAAAATTTTTAAGTTATTTTGTTGACTTAGGTCAACCTATACTTCAAGTTTTGAAAAAATCAAACTTTTAAATCTATACAACATCATATTTTCGATGAAAAACTTTGGTACCAATTTTTGGATGAAAATTTTTGATACCAAATATTGAATGGTCATTTGAAATACATGAATAAAGTTTGAACTCAAAATAATTTTCAAAGACCATTTTTCATCCTATATTGATTTCAAAAGCTTATTTTTAAGATATCGCTCAATATATCAAAATCATGCACGATATTAGAGATGATTTTACTCAAGGAATAATGAGAACGATATTTTGAGATGAAATCAAAATAGCATGCACAAAGTTTTATTTGAAGTTTTTTTTTAAAAGAAAATTCAAAGTATCGAAAAGATTGATATTTCAAAAAAGGATGATACTTAGCATTTTTAAAGTCCAACTTTAAAATTCCATTAAAAATTAGATTCTTGATGAAATATTTTGAAAATTTTTACTGAAGAAACTAGATTTTTCAGTGAAAGTGCAGTTTCAAGAATCATTTAAAAAATATTTTTTTATATTTCTCTAGGAATAACTGAAATTGATACCAATTGTAGGTTGAAATTGTATTTTTGTAATTTTCAATTATTCTTAAAACTTGTTCAATTTTCATTCAAACTTTCATGACACCACATGATGGTCATGTAAAGAGTATATGTCAAGTTTGAGATAAAAATTATGTCCTTAAGTCAAGAAATCAACCTAGCATAGTTTCATTCAAAACTAAACTAGTTAGTTTCAATCTTAACATTTTATCCATATCCATATGAATTTTTCACTCTAAGTGCATTAAAATATGTCATACCTATTCCTAAACATGTTTATGAAGTTTGGACTTAAAATGAAGTGTCCAAGTTGATTTGTTGACTTGGGTCAAACTTTTCAAGCTTAAGTCCTCTAAAGTGATATAGTTATCACATTGTTCATCTAGACATGAATTTTCAATTTTAAATACCTAGACTCATGTGATATGTGTTTCTAAACATGTTCATTAGGTGTTTACTCAAAATGAGATCTCTAATAAGAAATTTCAAACTAAACCAATTTCATTCAATATTAATATCATGAAATTTGCCTAGTTATCATAAATTGTCTACTCATGAAAATTCAAACATTTTTCATGCAAAATCAGTCATGAGATAGAGACATCATTAAACATGGATATTCAATTATTAAACTAAGATTTTTGCAAAAATTAAATTCATACCTTAGACTTAGAAATTTGTGCCAAACTTGTCATTTCATTTTCCATTTTATTTTAGATAGCATATCCTTCCAAATTTTTAACTTGCAAGTAGACTTCATTAGTATCAAAATGAAATTAATGCTACTAGCAAGCTAACATACAAAAAAGAAAAGGTTTAATGCAAAGTTTCATTTTAAAAACCTTAACCTATGCTAGATAGTGAAGATTCATTTTAAATGAATTTGCATGATATCAAAATAAATCTAAGGGATCTTAATATGTGAAACATTTGAGGAATAAGGTCCCTAAATATGTTTAACTAGTTTGGACTTATAAGAAGGTCTCTAATAATAGATGTTTACATAGAGCAAGCTTCATTCAATGAAATTTGCCTAAGTACTAAAGTTCTACCTACTCATGAGAATTCAAGGGTTTAGCATGCAATTCTAATCATGAGTATAGAGACATTATTTAAGCTTAAGCATTGAGGTATAATATTAAGATTTGAATTTATCAAAGTTATACCTTATTCATGATGATTTACCCAAACTAATCCATTTTTATTCTAATAAGCCTTCCTAACATACTCATAACTTGCAAGTAAGCTACACTAATATTTAAGTGAAAATATAACTACTTATCAAGCTAACCAAACCAAAAAGCAAAGAGATTCAAATATCATTTTCAAATTCCACTTTGCTAAATAGTTTGAAATTCGTTTCAAAGTAAGTTATCGTGGATTCGAAACGAATTAAGAGATCTCAAAATATAAAATGTTTGAAAAATAGAACTCCAACCCTTCCTATTGGTTGAAAACTGAAAGCCACAATTAGCCTACGATTTAAAACCGCAAGGTCGCTTAGGCCCATTACAGGCCACATAGGTCTCCGAGGAGACCGAAAAATCAAAATCAAAAAATTATTTTATACAATAAATCGATAGCATGGAGATTAACTATCATTAAGCATAGTATCATGATCTTCAACTAAAGTAAACAATGCAAGTTAGAAGATGATACCGGAATAATTTTGATGCCAACTTTACCTAAGACATCAAGGTAGCTTGAAGTTGCAACCAAGGGATGATTCATCATTCAAGTCCATGGTCAACTTCAACACATCACTTTCCTTCAACCATGTGTGGTAGCTCCCCCTACAATAAAAGATGAGATCTTTCGTACCCAAATGGCTTTGGATCCTTGGGGGTGAGTTGGCCTAGGAATCCAAAGTGTCTTAACTACACTTGGATTTTTCTTGAATGCACAATCATAAATAGCATGGCCAAAAATAGCACAACAAAAATAATGTCCATTAAATTTCTTCTTTTCATTTTTATTATGGACATGAGATTTATTTTTAGAATGCTTGTCATGTGAACCATGATGAGTATGAGCATTCTTAGAAACCTCATTCACCTTCTTATAATTATGAGGTCTAATGGTAGAATGCATGGCATGAGAGACATGATGAGCATGGGCATTCTTAGATAAATCATTTTTCTTTTGAGGTTTTCTAAATGAGACATTTTGATTTTTAGAATAAAAAGATGAAGTATTAATTTTTCTACTCAAAATCAACATCTCATTTTTCAAATTATTTATGGATTTATGCAATGCATGCAATTGAGATTTCAACATGTTATTTTCAACTTTTAATTTTTCATTCTCAATTTTGAAATCATCATTCCTAAACTTCAATTTATCTTTTAAATCCACATTTTAGCTTTTAGCTCAAGGTTCAATGTATCATGGCAAGACTCAATAGAATTAGTCTTTTTTTAATTTGTCGTTTTCAAATTCTAATATATGCATGTGAGCTAAGCTCTAAATTTTCTTTCTTCAATTTTTTGTTTTCTTTATCCTTTTTAACCATCAAGGCGTATATGATTTTATATTCATCCATCAATTTATCATAAAGCATATCATGAGAATTAGATGAATTAGTACTACACTTTTGTTATTATGACTAGAGGAAGAAGAGTGTACCTCATCATTAGTATTCATGATGCAATCTTTTGAATTTGCTTCATAGCCATGGGAAGATGATGCTTCATTCGAATATGATGATGATGTGGAATCGTTTGACCTCTTCTTTGCATTGTTCTTCATGGAAGAACATTTTTTCTTCACATGCCCATTTTCCTTGCATGCATGACACACTACCTTCCTCTTTCGATTCCTTGTGCTCTTATGACTAGAGGCACTATGGGCTTCAAAAACCATATTAGTATTGGGTGGATGACAATTGTCATCACTCCCCTCATCAAATGTATGAAGCTTTTTGGTTTTTGCATAATTATAAAGCATGTTTAAAGTAGCCCAAATATCGAATGCGAAAGTACAATGTATGATTTTCTAAAACATATTATTTTCCAAAGAACAAAATAAGCAATTTGTAGCTTTTGCATTTAACTCAAACATGTTAATTTGTTCTTGGGTCCATGCATTCATATTTTCCTTAGGTTCTATGTATTTTAACTTTACCATATTAAAAACAACTAAACCTTGAGTGTTTAGAAAAGTGTACATTCTACCCTTCTAAAGACCAAAGTTAGACTCATTGAACCTAGGGATATAGACGCTACACACTCTAGAGCCATTTTATGATCGAGAGGCGTTGTAGAGGAGATGGTGAAATCTCAATCTACGAACCCGCTCTGATACCAATTGAAGGCGAAATGGCGACACTAGAGGGGGGGTGAATAGTGTATTAACTAAATTAATTAGCCTAAATTTGATTTTAATCATTTTCTTTAATCGTTTAGACAATTTGCAATCTTACGATTTGATGCGGAAGCGATATAAATAATTAAGCACAAGCAATAATAAATAACAATGCTAACACAGGATTTATAGTGGTTCGGCCCCAATGCCTACTCCACTACCTAAGCACCCCGCTTAAAATTTCCAAACTAGTTTTACTAGATTAATTCGGTTTCCCTTACACAGAGGACTTTTCACCGAAGAGTCTCACTCTCGACCTAAGGTATTTCCACACCCGGAAGTCTCCGCCTTCTTATCGAGAGCACTCTTCCACCTCAACTCTAAGGGACAACTAAACTAATCCTAGTAAACACTAAGTTTACACAAGTGGCTTTACACCTAACACCAGGTAATCACTTCCACACAAGAAGACCTAACACCCGATCTTTGTACAAACCCAAATTAAAGAAACGACAGTTCAAATAACAGATAAAAATACAATCAAAAGAGCTAAGAGATTAAACCAAAGATTAATTCTCCTTTGCAAGCCTTTGCCGCCTTCAACTCGTCAAGAGGTAGAGCTTGATCAAAACCCGAGTTGAGCCCAGCTTGTGCGCTTGAAGAAGATGTTCGCGAAAATAATAGAGCGCAAGCAGTTCCTCTTTTGGAAGGCTTAAATCTTCCTCTTAATTGCTCAATTAAATCTGTAGAAGTCAAGGAAGAAGTTAAAAGAAGTATATGAAGGTATATTTATACCCTCACAAAGAAACGGCAGCTCAACAGATAGTTTTCTATCCGTTGCAGGCCGTCGGTCGATTTGTCGGTCGACCGACCGATCGACCGATCATTCGATCGCTGCTCTTCTCTCTGTGTACGTTCGACCGACAGGTCGATCGCCCAGACGCAAATCATTCGATCCCGCATTCGGTCGACCAGTCGATCGACCGACGCGAGCTGCGTCTTCGGCTATCCGCAGGTCGGTCAATTGGTTCCGACAGAGCTACTGCCCTTTTTGGGCTTCGATCGGTCGACCGCCCGATCGAGCGAAGTAGCTTCTGCCTCTTTTAGGCATTGTTCGATTGACCGACCGACTGACCGAAATGGCTAGTGCCATTTTCCTTACCCTATTCGGTCGACTGACCAGTCGATCGAACTTAGGCTAAATTGAATTTTCAGCCCTTTTCTTCCACGCTTTATTTTCGGGTTCCGGCTTTCAACGACCATCAACTTGGAGAGCTTTCATGTGATCTTTGAGCCCGTCCAATACGTCTTTGGTGCACACATCGATCTTCGAGAAGTTCCAGCGACGAACCCGAGCGCGATGATCAATGTCCTTCCGATTTTCCGATTTAACCAATCGAGGACATCGAAAGCTAATTGATATGGAACCTGAAAGATTTCTCGACAAAATATTAGTTAGTGTTTGTTATCATCAAAACCGAGATTAAGAGATTAAGACCAAGATTGAAAACCTAAAGCCAACAAGTCTATTTGTTCTTGTTGATTGATTTCTTTGTTTTGTAATTGTTTCAAGTAAAAAAAAGAAGGAAAGAAGAAGTAGAAAAAAAGAAGAAAAAGAAAAAGAATCCACAAAAGAAAGGAAGAAGAAAAAGAAGAAAAAGGAAGGTTTGGCAAAAGAAGAGAAGAGAAGAAAGGAAGAAAATTGAGATTTGTGGAGAAAGAAAGGAAAAAAACAAGTTTCTACCATAATTCATACCTTGGATTACTCTCCTACCAAAAAAGATTTTATTCTCCTACCATAATTCATATATTTCCTTTTTCATACCTAGTCATATTTCTATTTTCCTTGTCTTTCCTAACCATCCTCTATTATCTATTTACTTGTAGCCAATCCTTGTTCCTTGTCCAACCCTAAATTTTTGCTTTGCTTTTAAACCTAGTGAATCGTTCAAGAAAATATTGAAATCTCAAATAGACATAAAATTAACTTAAACATATTATTCACCCCTCTCTAGTGTGAATATTTCATTCATAAAAGGGTTGCAATATTGTAGACAATTAATGACTTCCTGATCTATGATCGATATGTTGTATGGTTGGAGCATATATGGTCGACTTTCTTGTTTGTATTGTTTGGAACACTTCAAAGCATTTAGTCTTGAGAAATATCAGAAAATTTCTTTCTTTAATATATAGTCATCGCCCATTCCTTCCGCCTAACCATTGGTGCAGAAAGAATCACGATAAATTCATGAAGGGTAGAATAGAATGAGATGAGTCACACCTCCGAGATTGTCCAATGAACATATTTTTGCTCGTGTCTTCGTGCTTCCAAACATTGTATTTAGTCAAAATGATAAAGTGACAAGCTTTGATCAAAATAGTCATCGTTTATCCATTCAAGATAATCATTCATACAGAAAGAATCAGGATAAATTTATGAAGCGTAGAATAGAAAGAGATAGTCACCTTTGAGATTGTTCGATGAATACATCTTTGCTCATGTTTCTATGCTTTCAAACATTGTATTTAGTCAAGATGATAAAGTAAAAAGCTTTGGTCAAACATATAATTGAATGAAAAAAATGTATATTTTGAGAATTTCCATAATGTGGCTAGAAACCCAAGTCCGAGGCCAAGAACTTGATCACTTGCCATACTGGTGGATTTGTCGCCTTCGTTGTGCATGAGCGATGAATGGTAAGAGAATTTCACATTACTAATTAGTTTTATTGTAAGTGGTTATAACTAGCTAATACATATGTTTGTTATTTGTGATTGTAGATGCGGGTCAACGTGGACGAGACAATCTACTAGCTCAATGTGATTGAGATGTTTCAGATGACACACCATTGTCTGCATGAGACCGGAGATAATTTAGACAGGAGGGCTGCAATCGTTGTTGTATGTATACTTAGTCTTTTATATACATTTTATTTCAATTTATTATATACATAAGAACAAGAAATATAAATAAACAACAAACTCATATAAAAGATGTACACAAGGACCGTAACTCAGCAAGGAGGTCCAATGCAAAGTGACATCGACCTTGTAACGTGGGTTGATGTTGCCGTTGGCTAGGACCACAATCGTGTTTATGACTTTGCATATAGTGATCATGGGTGAGCAGTGTGAGCACCGGACCCTCCGATAGTTGGTCAAGGTCCGTCAACGTCTTGGACATAGGACCAAGGGCATTTGACTTCATTTAAGGCGGCACTTGCCCACTAGAGAGTCGCCAACGAAAATAAAAAAAATGATTGAAGATAATAAAATATAAAAAAAAAGTTGATCTACGATCCTAAATCAAATTTGAACTGCTTCTGAAATTTACCATCCGGGAACAAAACCACAAAAAATATTATGTATGTATAATAGAATTTTAGAATTCATTTAGTCATTAACCATAAATAAATAAATGATTCAAATTGCCACCCCTAATTCAATATTACAAATTATTCATGTGTATCTCATCAAATTTTTAGATGGCATTCATGAATCGAGATTGAATTAAATTAAAGCAAAATTAAGAGAGTAAATTGATTACCCCATCACTAAATCTTAAAATCAAACGAAAGGCGTTCATGGTTCATTTTTCAGTGGGATCAAACGAAAGTAACCAATATATTTCTCAAGACCAACAAATTTTCTGTTCCTCTACCGTATGCGGAGCCGGCGATTCCAGTCACCTTCCTCATTTGGCTGCGGGACGAGGAGGATGCCTGTCACGTGATAGATTTGCCCACCTGTGTCGTCCAAGACAGGGTTCTCGATATTTTAATTCAACTGTTCCATGAAAGACCACGCCTTGTTCAGTGGGACCCAATCGATTGCCCTCGACCTTTTGCTGCATTTTGTCTGTTGAAGAACATCAAATCTCTAAATCCTCCAACGGCTACTTCGTCTTAAACATACCATTAAATCCTCCGCTGCGGCCCCGACGACCGTTGCGACTCTCTCTCTCTCTCGACGCTCATCGAAATTCCTCTCCCAACCCAAAAGCCAAGTTTTCCGGAGCTCGAATCGAAGGAGGAAGAGGAGAAGGCGGCGATTCGGCAACGATGGAGTCGAGGAGGAGCCGCTTGAATCTGCCCGCCGGCATGGAGTCGTCACTCCGCCTCGACCCCGTGCCCTCTGCCCACTTCCCGGTCATCCCCAAGACGCCCTCTCCTTCGAAGACAACCTATAGCGATCGCTTCATCCCCTGCCGCTCCTCCTCCCGCCTGCAGAACTTTGCGCTAGCCGAGAAGCCCTCCCCCGTGAAGGAGGGCGGCAACGACGCGTACTCCCGCTTGCTCCGGGCCGAACTATTCGGCCACGACCCTAATCCCAGCTCCCCCGGTGCCCAGGGTTCGCCGATTAGCCCCAACAAGAACCTCTTCCGATTTAAGACGGATCACTCAGCTCCCAGCTCGCCCTTCGCGGCCGCCTCCGTGGCGAGTTTGCACGACGCTTCCGTCGAGGTCTCCACTCCACCCAAATTGCCAAGGAAGATACCTAAGACGCCGCATAAGGTAAAAGGTTCAACTTTGCCACTTTGGTACTCCAGCAAGCAGGAGGGGGTTCTCAGCTTGTTGTCATTGTTTTCAGGTCCTGGATGCTCCCTCGCTTCAGGATGACTTCTACTTGAATCTGGTTGACTGGTCCTCGCAGAATGTCTTAGCTGTTGGGTTGGGGACTTGTGTTTATCTTTGGTCGGCAACCACAAGCAAGGTATTAAGCATAATCTATTTATCACTCGATGTGGAAAAGAAAAAAAAAATCCTTTTATTGGTGACTTATAAATGAAGATGCTGGTACATGGAATTTATTGCATGAACAGATTATATACACGTTTTGATCTTAGATCCTAATTTCATGTGCAGAGTTTAAAGCTACTTTGTTGTGTACATGTGATCTTAGGTGACAAAATTGTGTGACATGGGAAATAGGGATGGTGTGTGCTCAATCCAATGGAGCAGAGAAGGCTCTTATCTAGCAATTGGGACAAGTCTTGGAGACGTCCAGGTATGCTGATGTTTTTTACCACCTTCAGTTTGTCAATGCAGAAGCTGATATTGCCATTGATATTTTTCTAATAAAAACCTAGTTGAACAAATGTTGATGTTTTTTTGTTAGAAGCTTGAAGCTACTGAATAAATATATATTATCAGCCTCAGAACAAATAGATATTGGCCACTCATGCTATGTACCACAATTGTCACAGTTAAACAAATAAAGCAACCTTTTCATTAAGCTTAAGTTCAATGCGAAAAAAGATTAACCTTGTCTTAAGTAATGCTAGTTAGTGAATTTTCTAAATGATATTTGAAAAGTAAGTTACCACGAACTCTCCTAGAAGATACCCACTTTACAATTGCCTGTTGGCACCTCTTGGCATTTATGTTTTTCATCAGCAATTAGTTTTGCATAGTTTGATTTAAGTAAGGCTATTGTTAATTTTAGGTGAAATAGAATATTAGATGCAATCATACAAGGATCATATGTACATTTATATTTGTCAATGAAATTCCTTGAGATACATAACGTATCTACATGCAAAGTATAGCAAAAAACAAAAGCGAAGTCTGATATGCGAGTTCATGCAGAAGGCAACTATTATATTGTTTTCAAAATCTTGTGCAGCACAAACTCTTATGAAACCGAATCTATTTAGAGTTGATGTTAAATCATGATAACAACAAAATTTATCATAGTTGACCTAATTCTAGTAATTTAACTTGTGATTATGCATTTGACAGATATGGGATAGCACACGGTGTAAAAAGATCCGGAACATGAGTGGCCATCTAACAAGAACTGGAGTTTTGGCTTGGAATTCATGCATTTTATCATCTGGGAGTAGAGATAAAAATATACTTCACCATGACCTTCGAGTTCCAAGTGACTTTGTTAACAAGCTCGTGGGCCACAGATCTGAGGTAAACCTTTTAGTCACCCTCTTGAATTAGAAATTATCATTATCACTATGCATATGGAGATCTTTCTTCTCTAGAAAATTAAGCATGCTTATTCCACATGTTAACAATATATTAGTGAACCTCTTGTCACTGAACTATGTATTGAAAATTTCATTTGATATTCACAAACTATAAAATGCATACTAGAAAAGAAATTTCTACTAAAAGGTTTGTTGAAAGAAATGCAAACTTTCAGTTGTTATTTAGCTTCTTATGCACAATTGAAGAGCTCTCTCATCATTAGATTATTCTTTACTAAAAGAATCACTGTGCTCATGTTAGGTTTGTGGATTAAAATGGTCTCATGATGATCGTGAACTAGCATCTGGTGGAAATGATAATCAGGTCAGCATTCGCATATGTGATTCATGATAAGGATGGACAAGCATCAAGAAAATTATATTCATTTCAATTGAACTGTTGAATCTTACTCGATTGGCCTTTGGAAACAGCTGTTAATTTGGAATCAGCGCTCTCAAAGTCCACTCTTAAAATTGACAGAGCACACAGCTGCAGTTAAAGCCATCACTTGGTCACCTCACCAGCATAGCCTTCTTGCATCAGGAGGTGGAACAGCAGATAGGTGCATCCGCTTCTGGAACACTTTTAACGGGAACATGATTAACTGTGTGGACACAGGGAGTCAAGTAATGTTTCAAATCTAAATGTTGCTCTTGAGGTTTGTTGAGGTTACTACTACTGGCTTATGCATCTTGTTTACTGTAGGTGTGCAATCTAGCATGGAGTAAGAATGTCAATGAACTAGTGAGTACTCATGGTTATTCCCAGAACCAAATCATGGTGTGGAAGTATCCATCTTTGAGCAAGGTAGACTTCTTGGTAGCAACTAATTTCTGCACTTGATAGCAACCAGTGTATAAAGTTAATTCTAGATCAACCAGTCATTCTACAAAATTGTTACTCTTGAGCAATGCCCTCTAACCAACTTTTATGATGATTTTAGTTTAGCAGTGCTTAAAACTAGTTCTAGTGGATGGCAGATATGTACATTCTAAAAGTGAATCTTTTAAATATTTCTGAAGATGACCTTAAGATGGGTTTAAAAAAACAGGTTCCACATGGTCAAGAAGTTGTACATCAAATGCATTTTGAGCTGTTTGGTTGGAATAGTATCCATGATTAGTTTATCTCGGACAATCCAATTCCCACCTACAGGATTGAGATCAGTGAGTCTCAGGACAATTTACTTATAAGATCTATTAAATTTTATAAAATCACATTGTTGATTTGATCAAAGCAATTTACTAGTATTTTTTTGTTACTGGTGAATTTTGATAAAAACTTGCCCTTCAAAGAGTTTGGTCTTAGGTACATCTCATGCCATTTATTGGTATTGGCAACATATTGTCTTTACTAGTGAATTAATTATATTAATATTTATTTCTTCCTAATGGAGTTTTCTTTGTTTTTTATTGATTATATAATTCGAGTTAACCTATATGCATAATTTGATTATATAATTTGATGATAACTTGACCCTTCAACAAGTTTGGTCTTAGGTACATCTCATGCCATTTAATTTGAGGATAATCTAGTATTCTTTGTAATAGAGTTTTCTTTGTTTTTTGTTTATTATGTAATTCAACTTAACCTATATTCATTATCATTTAGTTGTTACTTCGAATCTAATTATATTGCTCACTTCATTGGAACATCTCAAAACAGGTAGCAACGCTAACAGGCCACACACTTCGGGTTCTATACCTTGCCATGTCGCCAGATGGACAGGTAACAGGGGCAACTAATTTGAGGATAATCTTTGATTTTATTATGAAAACATGTAGATGTGCATGATATGATAAGATAATATTTAAGAATAATTGCTAGATAGAGCTAAGGCTTGTTGACATTATAGCTCATTAATGATTGTTCAGAATGATTGAAGTTAATAATAATTGCTAGATTAATTGGCAATTTTGTTGGACCTTTACTTGCAGACTATAGTGACTGGGGCAGGTGATGAAACGCTAAGGTTTTGGAATATCTTTCCGTCCATGAAGACACTGGTAAGCATCAAATTACTAACATTGAAGCAGTTCTATCTTGCAATAGTTTATTTCACTGTGGTATTTTCTGATGATGACTTCTCCTCGTAGGCTCCTGTGCGGGATACGGGAGTTTGGTCCCTGGGACGAACGCATATCCGTTGACCAGGTAGCATGTTCATCTTCTGTGCAGAAAGGAACTAATTCTTTGGATTGTTTTGTAAATTATCTAACAGCAGAAGGAAACCCCTCTGATCATAATCAGTAAATGTTGTTCTTTGTGATGACAATTGGAACACTGGACTGAGCTCATGATCTCCAGGGTAACATTGCTTGATTTACAAGAACAAATTTTTTGTGATACCACGGTGTGAGAAAGTTATGATCATTATTTTTTTGTCAGTAGATGAAAGGTTATAGTTCTTGATATTGTTTGGTTTTTTAAAACTGATGGCTTGTCCATGTATCCAATACTTTTATGATTAAGTAGGTCATAATCATAGAGAGTCAAGTGGAGTTTTCCTGTACTCAAGCTATTTTGTTGGTGTGAATGTGAAAAATTTACAAGCTTCCAGGTAAGTCGCTTTCAAATTATTGGTTGCTCGGATGTAAGCAACAGAGTGTCATGAATTGACACAATACTTAACACTAATCATGCTTTGAATTTCTGCAATACCTACGAGCAAGCTATTCAAATATACTAATAAAGTAGATTGGAGATTGCTGGCTCTTCTATGTTGACAGTGAATGAGGTAAGAGCATAGTTGCCCGGATGTAAGCAACAATAGTGGGTGTGAAGAATTGACTCAATACTTAAATAGCAATAATTTCTGCAATACCTACATAGGACATTAAAAGTATGCATTGAATTTCTCCTTTTCTTTTCTTTTTGAATGGGGGGAAATAGTGAATTGGATTGAGATAAGATGAGACTTGTTTTAATTATTATTGCTTATTGGACTGGGAACAGCATAAAGTGCTCCAAAAGATTTAAAGAGTTTGAATCTTATAAGTAGAGCAGGTGTCCATTACAACACTGACTCGAGAGAATTTAACTTGTACTTCTTCAGTTGAATCAGCACCAGGAATGGTAATCATCCTCTGTTTCTTTGCGTGTTCTTTGTAATCATCTGGTTTGTGGGGTGTATGTGGGCTTATTATTTTTATACACAAGTAGATAGATATCGAAGTTATATTAGCTTTTCTTAGTGGAGTCTTACTCTTCTTCAATCATTGTGACGTTTAAAATCATGAAACTACAGCCATTCATTGTGACGTTTGGAAAGCAAACTTCTATAAATAGTTGACTCATGGTCTTAAATTTAATTTAATTGTCGTCATGAGGCCAATCCTAATACCGTGGAAAAGAATTTGAAGGAAAAAAAATGTTGAATGGTGCATGATGAATGTGTCAGTTTCTTATTAAAAATAAATTCTCAATATCTCCTGGATTCAAAGCACATAATCTTCAAGCAAGATAGGACAGAATTAATCTTCAAGCCATTTGAGAACAATCATGAACAGCTTACTAGTGAAGCTTTTTTTATGTATGGCATTTTTTCTAATATATTTAACCCTTAAAACAAAAAATTTGTAATTAAAAACAAAATTTTCTAATATGTTTAACTCTCTCTTTTTTTCATCCTAGCTTGTTTTCTATGGATTATGTTGATTTTATGCACTGAACAACTATTTTGTTTTTATGCGAAAACGGAATAATAAAAAGACTTGTGTACGACGAAAAGACACGAATACTTTCAAGCTGTCCGAACCCAACCACACCCAACCAAGCCCAACCTAATTGTATATGATTTTAGGCCGTTTATTTTTGAAATATCAAATTTGAGTCGGGTTTCATTTTGTTCTTACCGAAAAATTTGTAAAATCTAACTTGGCCAAAAAAACCCAACTTAACCCGAATTAATTAACAAAGATCTGACTCAATCAAAAATTAATTTTAAAGACTAAAAAAAGTAGAATTTAAATGAAAACTCTAGTTTAACACAACTCATAAAAAATCAATTTGACCCAAATAAAAATCAATTTAAAAAAACTTGATTTGACTCGAGCCAAATGTTAGTTATTGAATTTTGAATATGAAACCTGACTCGACACAAGTTTTTAGTAAATTAAGTTTGGGATTCTAAAAAATATTACCTTAAAATTTCAAGTTGGGTCGAAATTGGGCCAAAACTCAACTTGATTCGACTAGGCATCATTTAAAATTGAAGTTGTCCTATGCAATAATTTTACAAAATAAAATAATATTATTTTTATTATCCAGTGCTATACAATACGGACGAGGAACAAGTTATTGTATTATACTATTTTTGTTATCGGGATATTGACATGTTTATTTTCATCGTTTTGTTTTAGGTTGAACAACAAAAATCATAGAATTGAGATGTTTTTCACACATTTAAGTATGAAATTGTTTAACAAAATTATTTTAGGATACTAATTTATGAATTCAACTATTGTAGGATATATGAGATGCTCTTACTTTTCAAAATTTGGCAATTATTGTAGGTATATGTCCCTATAAAATAATTAAATATTGTTCCTCTTGAGTCTTGATAGCAATAACATTTTGGTAAGCCAACATTTCTATTTAGCAGCGGTGGTGGACTTGGTGAACCGTGATGAAACTGTCCCTCTCCGCATACTCCTTGGCGGACACGCCACGCCGTTCGATCCACGCCGATCGCATAGGCCTCGACGGTCTACGTTGCTCGCCGTAACCTTAGTCGTAACCCCAAACTAGATTTTGACAAGCTAATTAATTCCAGATCCAAAAGCAAGGATCCAACCAATTACGTCCCGACAGCTGGTATACGCAAGGAATCCAGGCGACTCCTTTGTCCGCTTATTAATAATTAATTCCTCTCCAATAATTCCACCAAAATGGCACACTGCCTCCCTCCGCCTATTTAAATGGAGCCCCTCCCACCTTTCTCCTTCCCCTTCTCCCCCCTCCGTCGCCATTACTTGCTCTGTTCCAAGAGAGACGACCACATTTCTTCTCCTCTTCTTCCTCATATCCTTCTTCTCTGCTAGCTGCATTGTTTCTGGTCATCTTTCTCAACTTAAGTACTCGAGATGGAGTGCGAAGACAGATTCAGACAAGCGCAGGCGCCCAAGTTTGATTGCCTTCTCTTCGGTATGTTTTCGGGTTTCGATATCGATATCTGCTGCAAAATTCAGTGTTCTTTTTTGTTCTCTTTGTGAAGAAATTTATGTTCTTGAACAAAGCAGATTTGGATGACACACTGTATCCTTTGAGCTCTGGAATGTCAGCAGAGTGCCTCAAGAACATTGGAGGTTCAGAACTTGATCTTTTTGAGCTATTGCTGATGCTTAATTTGCTTTGCTTTGTGCTGATTAGTTTTACTTTATATGGTTCAGATTACATGGTTGAGAGACTGGGAATTGAAGAGAGCAAGATTGCTGACTTGTGCAATCTCCTGTACAAGAATTATGGAACAACAATGGCTGGCTTAAGAGTATACAATTAAGCTTGCTTTATTATTTTATTCAAGTACAATCTAAGCTTGCTTTTTTGAAGAATATTCCTAACGGCTAACGTCAATTTTGTTTCATCTATTTCTCAGGCAATTGGCTACAAATTTGATTACAATGACTATCACAGGTTTAATCCCTAAACCTAATTACCATTCCTCTTTCTTTTTCTTATGTTAACATATTGAATCAGTAAGATGACTTCATCTTCCTATTTCAAAAGCTTCGTACATGGCCGCCTTCCATATGAGAAGCTAAAGCCCGATCCTGTTCTGAGGCATCTTCTGCTAAGTCTCCCAATTCGCAAAGTGGTAATTAACTTTCTTCGATTTCACATCATAATATTTTTCAAACCACACTAGGGTTGAAGCTGATCATTTAATGGATTGTCTTCTTCCAAAGCAGATATTTACCAATGCTGACAGGGTTCATGCCGCCAAAGCCCTCCAAAGGCTCGGTCTTGAAGACTGCTTCCAGGGAATTATCTGCTTTGAGACGCTCAACCCGCTTCCCTCTCCTTCCTCCGAGCAAGAGAAAGCTACTGATGTATTTGACATTGTTGGCCACTTCTCTCGCCCCAACAATGGAGTTGAGCTGCCCAAGTCGCCCATTCTGTGCAAGCCATCCTTGGAGGCCATGGAACGCGCCCTAGAGGTTGCTGACATAAGTCCTCAAAGAACGGTGAGCCCATTTCTGTTGCATGTTTGTGAATCCTACTTGCTTGATATGGTTGTCTGATGCAGCAAAGAATCTCTCATGCAGATCTTCTTCGAGGACAGCGTCCGGAACATTCAATCAGGGAAGCGCATTGGATTGCACACGGTTCTGGTAATTAGATTAATCCAAATTTGAGTGCTTCATTTGTCGAAATGATGGTATCGATTAATTCTTCATGGTTGGCGTGGATTCAGGTGGGCACTTGGCGCAGAGTCAAAGGAGCAGACCATGCATTAGAAAGCATCCACAACATCAAGGAAGCGTTTCCTGAGCTCTTGGAGGAGGTTGAGAAAGATGAGGCTATTCATTACCCTGGAAAGATTGGGCTGGAGACATCTGTAACTGCTTGATTGATAGTTAAAGGAGAATTGTTGAGGAAGAGGAGAAGGAGATTAGTAGTACAACATCAATGAATCTTTCCTCTAAGTTCTTTGTAGATATGCTACTTAGAATACTTTGTATTCAATTTTCAGAAATAAAATTTTCTTCTCTTGAGATCCTATATATAAGAAATTGATCGCAATGCATATGCAGTTCAAATTATTTTGGTAAATTACACGGAACCCCTCTCAACTATAGTCGATGTGTGCAAGACCTACCTAAACTACCAAGTGTGCACAGAATCTCCCTTCACTATATTACTTGTTCCAATAACCCCTTTGTTAGCTCTTGGTTAGCTCTCCGTCAAAATAATGTCACGTGGCAACAATCTCCACACTCCATCTCATCCGACGGCCATCACTTCTTCTTCTACTCATCCATCACCTACCTACACTCCTCCCCTTGCCCTAGACTCCACCGTCGCCGCCGCTGCCATCATTGTCGTAACCGCAGTCATTGTCGTCGCCGCCGTCATCGCCGTCACCCACTACTGGAATAATGGACATCAGCAACGGCCCCAACCGTTGCAACGAAGCCGTGGCAGAAAAACGCGTTGCTGATAATTTAGCAACGGATCAGCAACGGCCGAGAGCTGCCATTGCTAATAATATTATCAGCAGTGGGTTTGCCACTGACCCGGTTCCGTTGCTGATAACAATTATTAGCAACGACCCGCGTGTCTGTAGCAACGCCGTTAGTGAAAGACCGTTGCTAAGCCGTTGCTGTATGACATCAGCAACGGCTTACGATACACTTTTAGTAACGGCTTTCCCATGGACGACCGTGGGAAAGCCGTTGCTAATGACTACAACCTGCAACCGAAAAAATCTAAAATTCCAAATATACATTAAACAATTATACTTATATTTATAATTATCCACAATCGTATAAAAACTATTCAAATGCAAATTTGAAGTATCAATATCCAAACAAAACAAATTAATCAAGTATAGTATCTAAGTAACAAAGTCAATATAAATAATAATAATAATAATTCTCACGATGACAATGGAGGATGGTCTGGATCATATGGCGGGGTCTGGAGTGCTTGGGTGTACACCGGCGTGGACTAACTCGAGGACGATGGATCAGATGATGCCGAGGGGATGCCTGCTCCGGTATGAGCTGAGATGTTGCGTAGCATAGCATGCATCTCCGCCATCATTTGACTCTGATGCGTGACCGTCTCCTCTAGTGTCCTTATTCTGGTACTATGATCAGAACTGGACCTCGAGGTGGACGGCCGCTCACCAGCATGCGGAGGGGTCGGTGCCCCAAGCGGGCCTAGCACGGCTCGCACATGACCACTATTTGCAAAACCATACACGCGACCGTGGTCCCAGCCACCTGCAGCCTCGACCCACGCTCCTGCGTCAAAGTCCTCGGGGGTGCCTCCGCGTTGTATCACCGTCTGATTGTAGGTCTCCTACTCGAGTTTAACTTTTTGTTTAATATTTTTCATAAAACTTAAATTATAAATAATTAATGAATAATTTAAACAAATATACTTACCATAATGTATGCAGCGCGGTTGTCGACATACTCCCTCGTCCCATGCACTTGACGGAGAGTCCGCTCAAACACCGCCATCGGGGAGGGTCACTGGACAGTCCCGTCGTCCACCACCATCGTCTACATTTACAAAATAAATACATTAATTAGTACACAGAGTAACAAATAAAATATATAATTAAAATTAAGGTATACTTACCATACGATTCGCGTGCACAACAAATGCAACAGAGCTGCCAGTGTGACGCGCTCCTCCTCCCGACATGCGGTTTCTTGCCGCAGTCCTAGAAACCTCGTGCCATCGATTCGTCGACCATAATGCCACGAGTTGGTCCCACATATCCGGAGTAATCCAATTGGGGGCCGTATCCCCGAGTCTCCGCGATGTTAGTGGTCCCAGCTCGAGCCATCCCAATATTGTCAAACATATTTTTTTCAATGTGCATGACATCTAAATTATGTTGAATCAGTAATGAACTCCAATAGGGCAATTCCCAAACGATACTTTTTTTCACCCAGTTATGTGTTTGACCAAAGTTTGACACTCTTTCATTCTGACAAAATACTATCTCTGGAAGTGCTCAAACACGTGATAACATTTGTTCACTAGACAACATCGATGGTGGCCCATCTCTTTCGACTCTGCCCTTAGTAAATTTATTACGATTCCTTCGATACTAATGGTTAGCCGGTAGGAATCGACGATGACAATCAAAAAATGAGATTTTTCGTCCGTTCTGAAGATTGATTAATTTAGAGTTTTCCATACAATACGGACAAGAGAGTTGGTCGTGAGTGCTCCAACCAGACAACATGCCGTATGTCGGGAAATCATTGATTGTCCACAAGATCGTGGCCTTTAAATTGAAGTTTTGCTTCCGATGACAATCATAAGTGACAGCTCCCTTAGTCCACAATATTTTCAATTCATCTATCAAGGGTCTGAGAAACACGTCAATTTCTTTTCACGTACCCTTAGGACCCGGAATAATCATCGAAAGATAAATAAATTCATCTTTCATACACATTGACGGTGGCAAATTATAAATTGTCAGCAGCATTGGCCAAACTGAATAAGGAGTTGCAGAATGTCCAAACGGATTAAAATCATCTGTGCACAATCCTAATTTAATATTTCTAGTTTCCCTAGCAAATGAAGGATAATATGTATCCAAATGTTTCCATGCTTCACTGTCGGATGGATGAGTCATTATTGTATCATCACGACTTCTTGCATGCCAACTCATGTAGGGGGCCGTCTTTTCCGACATGAATAATCTTTGAAGCCTCGATGTTAGTGAAAAATACCGAAGCACCTTAAACGGGATATTTTTCTGTCAGACGGATTTCTTCTCCTTATAACGAGGATGTTGATATACAAGACATTTATCCAACTGCACATTTTCTTTATAATATAAAATGCAGTTATTTTGGCACGCGTGTATTTTTTCGTACCTCAGCCCCAATTTTCTCATCAGTTTTTTAGTTTTATAAAAAGTTAGTTCAAACTTGTTATCAATAGACATCATTCCATTAATCAATCCTGCAATCCGATTATACGCAACCCCGCTGATATTATAATCGGCCTTGATGTTTAGGAGCTGCGTCATTGTTGAAAACCTAGTGTATTTAGGATAATTCTCATACAAAGGTTCATCGGCAGCTTTCAACATCTCATAAAATTCTGCAGCTTCTTTATTCGGCAATTCAATCTCTACCGCAGTTTGTACTTCTGTGATATCAACCGCTGTAGTATCTAGTGGGACTGACGTCTCAATAAATGACCGATCAACATTATCATTCAGGTGGAATTGACCCCCAAGACTATCAAGTATCATAGTTCTATAGGGATTAGAATAACTAGATGAAGAAACACTAGCAGAGAAAGATTCACCATGTGTCTGAACGACAGGATTGCTCGACGTCCCGACTTCACGTGACTCCCCGTGACAAGTCCATAGAAAATATCTTGGTGCAAATCCTTTGCTATATAGATGCAGAGTGATAGTTTCTCGATCCAAAAATCGTCTCAAGCAAATGCGGCAGGGACATCGGATTTTATCACCGACGCTAATGAATTTTCGATTTGAATAGGCGAAATTTAGGAAGTAAGTTACGCCTAATCGAAACTCATTCATTAAAGCTCCACGATCAAGACGTTGGTACATCCAACTTCGATCAGCTGACATGATTCTGTCAATCAACCATTATTTCTTAAGTTAATGCCTTTAGGTGAGATGGTCATATTCCATTCAGGATTTATATTATATATATTGCACTAAGTATTTCTTTTAACCGCTAATTTCATTCTAAATTTTGGCAGCATCTCCCTACAGTTCTCCGAATACGCATATCATTTGAGCGCATATCGGAGAACAAGAGAGATACTGCCGAAATTTAGAATAAGTTAACGGTTAAAAGAAAAACGTAAGTGCAATACAAATAATTATATTTTCAAATTGTCCAATTAGGGACAATTCAAGGGTTGTACGTCGTATAAAAGATCATCTACTTCTTTTACACGAACATACAACCCCCGAACGGATCTAAGGTTTTGCTAAATCATATCCGACTCGTCGATGCGTACGTGAAACGTATCAACTCGTCGGATGGATGATTATTTTCTAAATATTTTAAGTCACTTCAAGTCCATAGTGGACAATTCCGACACGAGTCCAAATTGGACGATTCCGGCGGAAGTCTGAAATGGACGATTTCGGCTCGAGTCCGAAGTGGACGATTCCGACGCGAGTCCGAAATTGACGATTCCGTCGCAAGTCCGAAGTGGACGATTTCGGCGCGAGTCCACTGAGGACTACTCCGGACTAATTAACATTTTAACTAATTAATTAATATTAATCTACAATATTTTAACTAATTTAAATAATTAACCTACAATTATTAATCTAAAACATAATATTAATCTAACTAAATTAATATAAAAATTACTCTAAACTCTAACAATTAATCTAAAAATTATAACAATTAATCTAAACCCTAAAAATTAATCTAACAAATTAAACAATGAATTCAAACAATTAATTAAAAAATAAAAAATATATATTATATTATATAAGCATTTCCAGCGCCGGCGTCCAGTATCCGGACACTGCATAAACCACCGGCCGGAACCATATTTTAAGGGTTTCCGTCGACTCTAACAAATAGGGGGTCAGAGGCGGCGAGAAATACCTCAAATCGAATGGGAGGCGAAGGTCGAAACCGGAGGACGGAGCGGCGGCGTCGGCGTCGGCAGCGGCAGCAGCAGCGACGGGCAAAGGAAGAGGAAGAAGGGGGCGATCGCGATCGCGTGCCCTATATAAATTTATCAGCAACGGCTCACTTAGCCATTAGAAAGTCGTTGCTGATAAGTTAATCATCAGCAATGGCTCACTTGTCCGTTAGAAAGCCGTTGCTAAGGTAATTAATATCTGCAACGGCTCACGTGTCCGTTAGAATGCCGTTGCAGATACAACATATCTACAACTGCTTGAGCGGTCGTAAGCACGCCGTTGCAAATAGCAACG
The DNA here is from genome assembly GCA_034359265.1 of Canna indica. Taxonomy (NCBI): domain Eukaryota; kingdom Viridiplantae; phylum Streptophyta; class Magnoliopsida; order Zingiberales; family Cannaceae; genus Canna; species Canna indica. The sequence continues at coordinate 64,909,902 of CP136890.1, read as the reverse complement.
GCTTGAGCGGTCGTTGCTGAAGAACCAATTTCTAGTAGTGACCGCAGCCACTGTCATCGTCGTTGTCGCCGTCATCGCCGCTGCCACCGTCGCCATCACCTCCTCCTCCTCCTCCACTAGAGGAGGAGGATGAGGAGGAGGTGGTGGTGGTGGAGGCGACGATGACGGCGGCGACAGCAAAAGAGAAGGTAAAAGAAGGGGTCAGAGGGAGGGTTCTGCGCACGAAAGAGTTTTACCGTTAAGTTACTAACGGGCTGACTAACGGAGGGGGTTATTGGAATAACTAATGTAGTGGAGGAGGATTCTGTACACACTTGGTAGTTTAGGTAGGTCTTGCACACATCGACTATGGTCGAGGGGGGTTCCGTGTAATTTATCCAATTGTTTTTTTTATTTTAGAGTTGCAACGAAAAATTAGGGTTATTAGACGAAAATGGCCACAACTTTCGCGAATTTCTTAATTTTGATCAACCATTTGATTGGTCTCAATTGTATATAAGAAATTTAACATTGATTCTAATAATGACCTCCCGTCAGCTAGCCGTGATGTCGCCCGCTAACTTGCTGACGTGGCAATCTGAAAATAATTTTTAAATATCATCACGTACGTCAGAAAGGATCCATGTATAAATATACAATTGAGACAAATCAAATGATTGGTCAAAATTAAAAAATTCGTGAAAATTGTGATCATTTTCGTCTAATAATCCAAAACTTAATCCTACTCAATTGGTTTTCATTCCTATTAATTAATTGATAATGATAGGCCCAGTAAAGTCTATATGGTTGAGTCTGGATCATATGTTAGCTTGGTTAGTCATGAATTCAATTCTGGTCAAAAAAGATTAGTAGCCTATAATTTAATTTAGGTAATTTATTTAAAATGATGGAAGGATATTTATTTTCCTTATGAAATTGTGCCAGAATTGTAATAGATCACGAACTCTACAAAAATGGAGAAAGGGAGTGTATATATATGAATTCTACTCCTCAATATGCAAAATATAAATATATGTGTCAATTTTATAATATATGTAAACTCTAGGGTCCAATATGAAATTTATCCTATTATATTATAGAGAAAATTGTCTTTGATTTTTTTAATTTCTTCTTTAACCAAATTCCAAACTATCAAATTACAAAGCTCGACTTTGGGCTTCAGTATTTAGGGACTTTTGTCCGTTCATAATTACGAACAAATACATGTTATAACGCACAACTATTCATATTTGTATTATTTATCAATTATTCTTAGCTAATGACTAAACATCTAGTCTTAGTTTTTATCTTGAAGATAAGATTATATTCATGTTATAACGTACAAGTATTTAAGTCTAATTTATTTAATACCTAATACCTAATAAACAAATTTTGAGTCTCATGATTTCTATTATATTAGTAGTTACAAACTTTAGATCAAAGTATTTAGCTATACGTCGTCTTTAACTGCCAATATATAAAAATTAAAACTCATTGTTTGATCATTATATAATGGGAAATGTACTAAAATATTCTTAATATTTTCTCACGAGTACTAGAATGCTCTTAAGATTTTTTTTGGACAAAAAATAGCCCTTACGCTATGAAATTGTGTACAAAAATGACCATATAAATAAACAACGTTAATGAAAGGATAACGAAGCTGGCGTGGCTAATGATTGAGACTGATGATGTGGTCGAACACGTGACGTGCATGCAGACCAAGACGTTTTATCACGGATAATAAAATACCCCTAATATTTTCTCATTGGTATTAAAATGTCTCTAACGTTTATTTTGGAGCTAAATACCTCTAAGGTTATTGAAAATTGTACAAAAATAAAACTCAAGCTAACCTCTATTAAGTGAGATTTAACGAAGATACTGTGGCTGCTGACTTGGATGTTGACTTTATTCGTGGCGCATATGCAGAGAGTAGCTTACCACACAAGTGGCACGTAAGATGCAACGTAGGGGTGAGCAAAAAAATTAAAAGTTCGCTTAATCGAAAAATTGATCCAAAATCGGATCAAATTTTTCGATTAATCGATCCGCCGGTTTCACTTTCGCTTTTTATTTTCTAAATTTTTGGTTTTTGGTTTCGATTTTGATTCCAATTTCGATCAGCTTTGTTATCCCTCCATTAATATCGTTATCCATCTATTTACAAAAACTGAAACCGAAATTGAAAACCAAAAATTTAGAAAATAAAAATCGAAATCGAAATCAAGGGATATCAATTAACTGAAAAATTTGATTCGGTTTCAAATCAATTATTTTGGTTAATCGAATTTTTGATTTTTTTGCTCATCCCTACGTTGCATTTTACGTGTCGTTTGTATGACAAGTTGCTATCTGCATGTGCTCCACGTATAAAGTCAACATCCACGACATCTCCATTAAATCTCACTTAATAGAAGTTAGCTTGGATATCATTTTTGTACCATTTTCAATAACCACAAGAGTATTTTAGCTCCAAAACAAACATTAGGGGCATTATAGTACCAGTGAGAAAATGTTAGAGGCATTTTAGTACTCGTGAGAAAAGGTTAGGGGTATTTTAGTATATGTGAGAAAACATCTTGGTCTGCATGTGCATCACGTGTCCACATCATCAGTCCTAGTCATCAGCCACGTCAGCTCCGTTATCCCTTCATTAATGTTGTTTAGCTACATGATCATTTTTGTACCCAATTCCAGAATTTAAAGGAATTTTTTATGAAAAATAAATAAATAAATATTTTAGTACCTTTTCTCTTACATAATTATAGTTCTTAAATAACCAAAACATGAATATAACCTTAGTTAGGGACATTGAACCCAAATTCCTAATTGTAGTCAAAAGTTTCTAACGGTTAAAGACTTTATTCTTGATGGGGAGATATGTTTCCCCATGAACCTACTAAGCCTAGTGATCTCGCTAGGCTTGCTAAGCCAAGAACCCAAAAGTTTGGCCTAGCCCAAGGAGCCAATTCGTGCTCTAGAGAACATCCAAGCCTGTTAGGCTTAACGGGCACAAAAGTTTGATCGCTCCTGATTCAGCTTGAACTGAAAGGATTGCTCCCCAGACATGAACATACACGAGTGGAACACGTGCTGGCTACACGACACTGCTCTAAAAGAACTAAAAGGCCCCTCAAGAAAATGACCAAAATACGCTTTCAGACACCTATAAAAAGGTAGTCCTCTCTCTCTCTCTCTCTCTCTCTCTCTCTCTCTAGTGTTAGTTGAATGTTCATACTAGAAGGAGGTTGAATAGTGCATATCGCTAATTTTTATGCTACGTTCGAATCTTAAATGAATTCTTAATTTCAATTGAAGTATATGTTTTATAGAACTGAAAGCAAGTAATCAACACAAAATAAATCAATGCTAACACACAATGATTTATAGTGGTTCGAAAATACTGTCTACTCCACTACCTAAGCATCTAGTTGAGGATTTCAAACGTAAATTCACTAAGTTATGAGTTTCTTACAATCGATGACTTTTCACCGAAGAGTCCCTGCTCTTACATCGAAGTCACTTCACCCGAAAGTCTTCGTCTTCACATCAATAGCAATCTCTCACCTCAAATCCTAAAGGACACTCTTAACCTAGATTACACGGGTGGTTTTACGTCTCTACGCCAAGACAACCATCGATTCCCAAATATAGAACTCTAGGTTTACACAAATAATAAGTAAATAGGCAATAAATACAAGTAAAAAAGAGCAAAACGAAACAAATACAACTTAGCTCTCAAAATCAAATTCCTAGTCCCTTTCTTGATGCCTCGAAGATGAATCAATGAGAGTTCAAAGGCTACGTCAAGAGTTGTAGTATCAAAGACTACGATTTGAAGAGAAATGGATCAAGAATGCTTAATGTGGCTCAAATCGTGTCTCAAGATGTTCAACCAAAATTTTAGAAGGCTGGTAAAGGGTCTATATATAGAACATGGTGAAAATTTTGGGTCCAACGATTTGAAACGGCTAGAAATAGAGTTGTTGGACTTTTCAATCAATCTCTGGTAGAATTTGGGATGACCCATGATTGGCCGAGAATCGATTGAAATAGCTACTAGAATTTCCAATAACATTTCGGGTGATCCAAGGCCGATCCTCGATCAGCCAAGGATCGACCGATAATCAATAATCAGCAATGATTACTAATTTTTCGATCGACTGTTGACTTGGGGTTCAGATTTCGAGTTTTGAGGATGCTAGGCATCATAATAAGGGAAATACAACATGACTAGATATCCTAAACTTAAACACACATCCTTCTGATTTCTTCTGATAAGGCATTAACTTTTCGATCGGGGAAGCATCGGCAAGTCGACTCCGAACCTGAAATAAGCATGCTAAAAGACACTATTAAATATGGTTTGTTATCATCAAAATAATTTGGAGAATACTTGAGTGCAAGGGCAACACCTCGGCCAACATCTCTCTCTCTCTCTCTCTCTCTCTCTCTCTCTCTCTCTCTCTCTCTCTCTCTCTCTCTCTCTCTCTCTCTCTTCTTCCACAATTTTCCTTCAGTTAGGATGACCCTATCTCTTGCCTCATGTTACTCACCAATACTCGTAGGGTGTCTCCGAGGGCACAACCTCCCCCGATTGGCTCATTTGAGATGGGTCGCTCCTCAATCCCCTACGGAAAATGGACTTCATCAATTGATTGTTTTACTTTCTCTCTTCCACCATCTCACTTCCACACTTTTCCTTCGAATGGGATGACCCTGCCTCTTGCCCCTATTTTGCTCACCAATACTGATTTGATTGTCGAAGGGTGTCTCCAAGGGCTCAACCCCACTTGACTAGCTCAGTTGCTCTTCAAACCCCTGCAAAAAATGGACTTAATCAATTGGTGTTTTCATTGAGATATTGAGTCGATTAAGAGAACGTTTAGAGGACTTGCAACAATATTGTCTGAGCCCGACGATATAGGCTTTGCTCCATGCATCTCAGAGCCACCACGAGGTCGAAAGACCAACCTCGAGCCCAATAGTCAGTTGTCTGATCACACCAACAAGGTGCCTTGTGTCTTGAAGAACATCGTCATGCTCTTACGAGAGGAACCAAAAGTCTCGCACTCTCGCAAGGGAAAACCAAACATCGCAAGTCCATGTGTTGCGCCCTTCATGCATAGACTCCCTACACAAGTCAACACGAGTGTTTGGGTGTGGTGAGGCAATTTAAGATCAAACTTAAGGTGTCTACCCTCGAGCTTCAAGGACAAGTCGAACGGGGTTGTGCCCGACCAAACAACTGCTCGGGAGGATGTTATTGTCGCTTGTATTTAATGACCTTGCTAGAGACAGCTTTGTACCTCGTCGACAAGCCTCCAAGAGTGATCTAGGTCGAGAGGGGATGATAGCGTGGAACAATTGATCCTCTCATCTTCATGCCTACTTCCGGTGATAGTGTTCCAACTCCAACGAAGGACTCTTCCTTCCACTGCTCGATTGGGCAACTCTCACTACTAAGGGAACCTAGTCATGTAGAGGCACCCTTGGTGTCAAACTTTGTCCCTCGCATGATAGATCGACTCTGATCCGAAAAGATAATATATGGCCAAAAGAAGTTTAGGGCGAAATGTAAGGTCGACTAGCTAAGGTGGACGAAGTTCCAAGCACCCCTCCAATTGATCGAAGTTATTGGTCCTATGAGTAACATTGTAGTAATACTGAGACGAACGATGAATTGACAAACACAAGCAAAAACACACATCGACTACGCGACACCACTCCAAAAGGACTAAAAGGCCCATCAGAAAATAACCAAAATGCCCTTAGTAGATGTCTATAAAAAGGTAGATCGAAACTCTCTCTGTGTGTGTGTGTGTTTTTTTTTGTGTATGTGTGTCTCTCCAAGAGCCCAACCTCGATGGGACATTCTTGCAAGTGTCAATCGAGCTCGATTTCGGCTCAGCTCCACCCAATCAGCACAATTGAGATGGATTCTTCTTGAAACCACTATGGAAATAAGGACTTCATCAAGCCCAAAGTCCTTAGCTGGGGAATTTACAATTAGGTTAATTAAGAAATTTGAAATCAGAGTCATTTTACGATTTTACACGTAAATTTTATAGTTTTGACAATTTGCCAAAAGTCTTTAGAAAATTTTAGCAAAATGATACACATTAGTTTATTGGCAAAATTATAAATATTTTATGATATTTATCAAAATCATAATTTTTCTTTTTGATATACTCAAATTTGCATTAATTTTATTCTTAGAATCAAAATAATTTTATATGTATAGGAAACTTTAAAATTTCATATATTAATTTAACAAACCTATCAATAAAAAAAGAGGTGTTAATATAATTATATTGACAATTAGAGACTTTTATCAAGTTTTTAACCATTAATATACCATAAAAAATTCGAAAAATTAATGTATCTATATCAAACTATGGCCCTAATAACAAATTTATTGTTGGCATAAGGTTTTCTACCTTGGTCTTAATCTTGATTTTGATGATAACAAACATGGAACTAATATTTCATTGAGAAATATTTTCAGGATCCATATCGGTCAGCACTCGATGTCCACGATTGGAAATATCGAAGAAATCAAAAAATCGGAAGGACATTGGTCGACGCGTTCGGGTCCGTCGTGAAAATTTCTACAAGTTCGACGTGTGCACCAAAAGACGTCTTGGACGAGTCTAGAGAACATCTGGAACACTCTTCAAGTTGACGCACACTAAAGGCCGGAACCCGAAAATGAAGCACATAAGAAAAATACACAAGAATTAGCCCCTACCCAGATTCGGTCGACCAACAGAAGCCAAAAATAGGCAGTAGGCTATTTGGTCGATCGGTCGATCGATCGAATGATGCCCAGAATGGGCAGAATGCCTTCGGTAGATCGGCGGTCTCTCGATCGGTAGAGTGACGATCGATCGGAAAGCGACCGAGTGTCGACAACGGGCAGAAAAATGCCTGTTGACGAGCCCTCTTGTTTGGGGGGTTATAAATACCCACCCCAAACTCTTGTTGGTGAAATGGCCTACACTAGGGGGGGTGAATAGTTTGTTAACTAAATCTTATCGCCTAAATTCGATTTTAAACATTTATTAGATTACTTAGGCAATTCACGATTAAATGACTAAATGCGGAAGCGATAACTGATAAAGCAATTAATACAAAATAATATATCAATGCTAACACAATTATTTATAGTGGTTCGACCTCAATGCCTACTCCACTACCTAAGCACCCCGCTTAGAATTTTCAAACTAAGTTTACTAGATTATATTATTTCCCCTACAAAGAGGACTTTACAACCAAAAATTCTACGCTCTCAAACCGAAGGCACTTCCACACCCGGAAGTATCCCGTCTTCCTACCGAGAGCACTCTCCCACCTCAACCTAAGGGACAACTCAATTAATCCTAGTAAACTAAGTTTACAATGGTGGATTTAAGCCTTAACACTAAGGCAACCACCAACTCAATCAAACCTAGCAACCTAGGTTTACACAAGCTTTAATACAATGAAATAAATACCAAAATACAATAACTAATGGAGCAATAAATCAAACAACGAATACTTAGCTCCAAAAGGAACTCCCTAGTCCAATTGATGCCTCAAATTGATGAATTGATGAAGCTTGAAGGCTATGTCAAGGATATGAGAGATCAAACTAGAGTTTTCAAGAATGGTGGCTCAATTAAGCTCAAGAATCATCAAAATATGGCTCAAAGTATGTTGGATTTGAGGGTGGAAGGCTTGCTAAGGCTTCTATTTATAAGCCTTGAGGAGATGGCATGAAACAATCAACTCAACGGGCGGAAAACTAGCCGTTTCCGCCGTCCGATCGCAGGTCCGATCGATCGTCGGTCGATCGACCGAGCGACCGAAGGCATACTGCCATTTTTTGGCACACTTCGATCGACTGTTTGGTCGACTGACTTGCATATTGCCAATTTTTGGCAACATTCGACCGACCGACCGATCGACCGAAACTGGGCAGACTGCACTGCTTGGTTTTTTTTGCTTGTTTGCTCGATTTTGAGTTCCGTCTTCGGTAAGTCTAATTATATAACATTTCTTAACTTCAAGTTAATAACTTTAAAATATAAATATTATACAAGGATTACCCCTCATTCGAATTCAATAAAAATATCTAAAAGATCAAAATCCTTAAGAATCAAAATATAGTTTTTGGGGTCTAGTACAAATTTTCAAAAAATAGAAATTTTCTAATCTCCCGTGTCAAGAATGGGTAGGCTAAAGGCTCCCAAAAAATCCTTTAAAATACCTCGTTATCTAGTTTTAATCCAAGGAATAATTACCGCCATTTTTTGTGTCAAAAAAATGTCTAGGTCATATAGCCCTCCAAGGAGTTTCCTAGGCTTAGTGAATTTTAGAGTGATTTTTGGGTTTTCATGTTTGGGGGTTCGGGTTTGGTTTTTGAGATCTTTGCATCATAAAGAAGATTACATCACATTCTAGACACCCTAAACCTAAACTCTAACTTCTTGAGCGTCGACGAGCGTCCTTACCGATTTTTCCGATTTCTCTGATTTTTTCGATTGGGAACGTCGAGCGCTAACCGACTTGGAACTTGAAAGATTTCTCAATGAAACATTAGTTCCATGTTTGTTATCATCAAAACCGAGATTAAGACCAAGGTAGAAAATTTTAGGCCAACAACTCTCTCCCTCATGGTTGTTGATGCCTCTAAGCCTCAAAGAGCCACTCCTTGCATCTCTATAAGAATTCTTGAGCCATCTTTGCAAAGAACCCTAGCTCCCATGATACAAGCTCGATCTTGCATTTGAACCTTTAAGATTCATCTTCTCAAGGCATCAAGAGGACTAGGGAGTTTCTTTTGGAGTTAAGTACTTGTTGTTTGATTTATTGCTTCAATTGTTATTGTATTTTATTATTTATTTCATTGTATTTTCAAGTGTGTAAACCTAGGTTGCTAGGTTTGATTGAGTTGGTGGTTGCCTTGGTGTTAAGGCTTAATTCCACCGGTGTAAACGTAGTTTACTAAGATTAGTTGAGTTGTCCTTTGGTTGAGGTGGGAGAGTGCTCTCGGTAGGAAGGTGAGATACTTCCGGGTGTGGAAGTGCCTTCGGTTTGAGAGTGGAGACTTTCCGGTGTAAAGTCCTCATTGTAAGGAAACTAATTAATCTAGTTAAACTACTTTGGAAATCATAAGTGGGGTGCTTAGGTAGTGAAGTAGACATTGAGGCCGAACCACTATAAATCATTGTGTTAGCATTGTCTCTCTCGTGTTTGCTTAATTATCTTATTATTTGCTTCCGCACGTAATTATCTCATATTGTATTTTGCCTAAGAAAATGATTAAAATCGGTAAACCGGATTTATGTAAAAAGTTTAGATAACATACTATTCACCTCTCCTCTAGTGTAGGTCATTTCACCAACAATATCAACTTTTAATTTTTCCCTAATCTATCTCGTGCTTTTGAATTGACATCAATTATATTCCATCATCGTATGGCTGTCACTGCAACTGTTAGTTGTTGACGTGGCATCTGAGTCAGCACATAAAAAATATTATTTTATTATCATCTATCATGTTAGCATAGATGAAGTGTAATTAAAAAATAAAAAATAGGAAAATTAATGTATCTATCCCAAACTATGGGCCTAATAACAAATCTATCACAACTTATTTTCTCCTAATCTATCTCATACTTTCAAATTAACATCAATTATATCTCTATGTTATATGCATGTCATTATAATCATTGAACCCATAGAGGAACTTCAAAGAGAACAACATCCTAGCAGTGGTGAAGGCTATGTCAGACCCGTAAAGGAACTTCAAGGAGCCAGTGATGGAGATGATCGTGGAGAACGTACAACATCCCGGTATTGAAGGATTTGGAGGAGCTTCTTGCTTGCTACCCGTCGCTTAACTTGAATGAGTACTACGGAGTTGATAATAATTTATTATTTTAATAATTATTATTATTATTATATGCTGTCAGTGACGTAACAACTATTAATAAAAAAAATCTTTTTATGTCATGACTCGAATGTCACATAAGCAACTAACGATCGTAGTGATGGACATATGATTGAGGTATATAATTGATATTAATATGAAAGTATGTGATAGATTAGAAAAAAATTAAAAATTTGGATAGATTTGTTATCAGGCCCATAGTTTGGGATAAATACATTATTATTATTATTTTCTTATTTCTTAAATTGCACATTGTCTATGCTGACGTGGCAGATGATAATAAAATATCTTTTTTATGTGCCGACTTGGATGTCACTTCAACAATTAATGGTTACAGTTACAGACATATGACAGAGGGATATAATTAATGTCAATTCAAAAGTATGAGATAGATTAGGAAAAAATTAAAAGTTATAAAATATTTTTTTATAGGAAAAACGTTCAGCATTCCTTAAGACAAGTCAATGTTCAACAAGTTTACAATACACTTTGTTGCCCTAAATTGCCAAGTATGTGAAGAATGGGCCCTCACATAGTTTGCTAAGTAGGGGTCTTCACGGGTCGGGTCGGGTTGAGTAGAAATTTTTTCACTTTTCAAATTCGACCCGACCCAACCCGACCTAGTTTGGGTCGGGTCGGGTCGGGTCGAGTAGTCGGGTTTACCCGTTTAGGTAAATATGAGTTTTTAATAATATTTTTTAAAAAAATTAAAAAATAATTTAAAATAAATGTTTTTTTAATATAAATATTTTTAAAATAATTAAAAAATATAAATAATCGGATCACCGGGTCGGGTCTCAGGTCATCGGATTTCAAATTCTAAAACCCGAGACCCGACTCGATTATGGTTGGGTTTGGTCAAATTGTAACTGACTTGACCCAACCCAAATAGGTCGGGTTATCGGGTTCATTGGGTCGGGTTATCGGGTTCATTGGGTCGGGTCGACCCAATGAACAGCCATATTGCTAAGGCATCAACAACAATATTACAAGACCGCGACACATACAAATGGGTAAAACCAAATATGGTAGATGATAGATGGTTGATATCATTGTGGATATAACCAACGTAATTACAACATTTCTGGTGATTACCAATAGCCATGTAAATAGCCTGTGCATCACCTTCCAAAATCACTCGATAAAATTTAACCCATCTCAATAGCTAAAGCCAATCCTGTTGGCTTTAGGTTTTCAACATTAGCTTTAATCTCGGTTTTGATGATAACAAACATGAAACTAATATTTCGTCGAGAAATCTTTCAGGTTCCATATCGATTAGCGTTCGATGTCCTCGATCGAAAAAATCAGAAAATCGAAAGGACATTGATCGTTGCGCTCGGGTTTGTCGTGGAATTTCTCGAAGATCGACGTGTGCACCAAAGTCATATTGGACGAGCTCAAAGATCACATGGAAAGCTCTCCAAGTTGATGCTCGTTGAAAGTCGGAACCCGGAAATGAAGCGCGGAAGAAGAAGGCTGGAGAAATCAAATTCAGCATAGATTTGGTCGACCTAGCGATCGACCGAATAGAGTTTATAAAATGGTAGTAGCCATCTCGGTCGATCGATCGGTCGACCGAAGGATGCCGTAAAGCGACACTAGCTACTTCGGTCGACCGGGCGGTCGAACGACTGAGACCAAAAATTGGCAGTAGCTTCGTTGGTCGACCGATCTGCGAATAGCTACAGACGCAACTTGCGTCGGTCGACCGGGCGATCGATCGAATTGAGGATCACAGGTTTTGCGTCTAGAGGTTGACTCGTCGGTCGACCGCACACAGAGAGGAAGGCAGCGGTCGTTCGGGCGGTCGATCGGTCGGTCGATCGACCAATCGACTGAGCGTCTACAACGGATAGTTTTCTATCCGTTGAGCTGCTGTTTCTTTGAGAGGGTATAAATATCATTCATCTAACCTCTCAATACAACCCTCTCCCACTCTTACAGATTTCATTGAGCAATTAAAAGGGAATATTGAGCCTTCCAAAGATCGATTGCAGCGCGTTCTGCTCTTCCGTCGAGTTCTTCTTCAAGCGTCGTCTGCTCCTCAACTCTGCTTCGACTCAAGATTCATCTTCTGGCGAGTTGGATGTTTCAAGGCTTGGAAAAGAGCACAAATTCTTGGTTTTATTTTAAGCTCTTTTCACTTGTATTTTTAACTATTATTTGAAACTTTTTTTGAATTTGTGCGTGTGAAGACCTTGGTTGTTTAGGTCTTGTGTGGAAGTGGTTACCTTATTGTGAAAGTATAAAATCACTTGTGTAAACTTAGTTTTACTAGGATTAGTTGAGTTGTCCCTTAGGGTTGAGGTGGAAGAGTCCTCTCGGTAAGAAGGCGGTGACTTCCGGGTGTGGAAGTGCCTTAGGTCGAGAGTGCGACTCTTCGAGTCAAAGTCCTCTATGTAAGGGAAACCGATTTAATCTAGTTAAATTAGTTTGGAAATCCTAAGCGGGGTGCTTAGGTAGTGGAGTAGGCATTGGGGCGGAACCGCTATAAATTTGTGTGTTTGCATTGATTCTCTATTGTGTGCTTAATTGCTTATCTTGCTTATCTTGCTTCCGCATCCAATCGTAAAATTGCAAATTGTCTAAATATTTTAAGAAATGATTAAAATTGAATTTAGGCTAATTAATTTAGTAAACACACTATTAACCCCCCCCTCTAGTGTTGCCATTTCGCCTACATTTGGTATTAGAGCAGGTCGTAGATTGTGATTTCACCATCCCTTCTATAATTTATCTTGATCTTGAAATGGCACTAGAGTCGGTAGCGTCTTCACCTCCTAGGTTCGATGAATCTAACTTTGGTCTTTGGAAGTCTAAAATGTATACCTACTTAAAGACTAGAGGTTTTGATGTTTATAACATGATTAAATTAGAATACATTGAACCTAAGGTTGACATGCATGATTGGAGTGAACATAATAAAAAAATATTTCAATATAATGGAGATGCTATGTATTCCATATTTTGTACCTTACCTAATAGCATCCTTGATAAAGTCATGCATTGTATATCTGCATTTGATATTTGAGCAACATTAAACATGCTATATGATTTTGCAAAAACCGAAGAGATTACTACTTATGTTGAAGGTGGTGATGACAATGGTCATCCATCCGCTACTAACGTCTCTTGTGGTTCCCATAGAATTTTCGGTCAAAGAAGCACGCTTAAAAGTAGGAAAAGAAAAGTCAAGTGCTTCCTTTGCCAAGAGAAGGGACATATTAAGAAAAATTATCCCTTGATGAAAAAAGAAATCCAAGAAGGAGAAGAAGGTCTCCAACTTCACTTCGGAATCAAGTGGAGTCTCCTCATGTAGTGACAATGAAGCCACCTTAAAACTGTGCCTCATGGATCTTGACGATGAGGTATAGTCTTCCGCTTCTTGTCATAATAGTGACTCTAGTAATTCAAGCTCATTTAACATGTCTTATGATGAGCTAGTTGATGAGTTGATGAATGTAGAAAAATGTATGAATTGCTCATAAAAAAGAACAAGGAAAATAGGAAATTAAAGAAGGAAAATTTAAGGCTTAGCTCTCATGTGCTTGAATTAGAAAATAAAAAATTGAATACTAACCCTTTTGATTCTTGCCATGATGCCTTAAAACTTGAAATTAAGGACTTGAAACATAGAAATGAAGAATTAGAAATTGAGAATGATGAGTTGTTAACTAAGATTTCAAAAATTAGAAATGAGAATGAAAACACAAAAAATAATGTGAATCTCAATGGTAAGGATTGTACAAGTGATTTCAAATTTGAGCATGATATTTTAAAAAATGAAAATTGCTTGTTGAAATCTCAAATACAAGTTTTACACAAATCCATCAATGACTTTAAAAATGAGGTTATTTTCTTGAGTAAAAAAACTAGTAATTTATCACATGCTTCATCATTTAGAAATCCTAGGAATAAAAATGCTTATGTAAAGAATGCTAAGGTTCATCATCATTCTCATGTCAAGCATTCTTCCTTTAAACCTCATGTCTAAAAGAAAAAGTTTTATGGAAATTATTTGTGTTGTGGTATATATGGTCATGCTATTCATGAATGTGCATTCAAAAGAAATCCAAGTGTTGCTAAAACACTTTGGATTCCTAGACCATCTAACCCCCAAGGATCCAAAGCCATTTGAGTACCAAAGATCTCATCTTCTTTTGTAGGGGGAGCTACCGCACAAGGATAGGGGAAAGTGATGTATTGAAGTTGGCCAAGAATTCAATAAAAGATCCTTACATGGTTGCAACTTCAAGATTCCCACCTAAATGCCTATGGAAATGAAAGTTGGCATCTAAAAAGTTTTGGTATCATCTCTTAACTTTAATTGATCCATTAATAGTTGGAGTTCATGATACATGCTTAAAATTGATTGATTTTCCCCGCTCTTAATATATTTCAAATGATTTTTGATTTTTTGATCTTCGGTCTCTTCGGATACCTATGTAGCCTGTAATGGGCTCATTCAACCTTGCAGTTTTTAAATCATAGGCTCATTAAGGCCTTTCGGTTTTCAACCCATAGGAAGGGTTGGAGATCATGTTTTCATTAATATTACATTTGTGATCTCTTAAAATTCATTTCGGATTCATGATAATATATTTTGAAATGGATTTCAAACTATTTAGCAAAGTGAACTTTGATAATGATACTTGATGCTTCTCTTTGCTTTTTGGTTTGGTTAGCTTGCTAAGTAGCAATATTTTCTCTAAAAACATTAGTGTAGCTTACTTGCAAGTTACAATAAAATGGAAGGCTAATAATTAAGAAAAAAAAAGGATTAGTTTGGCTAAATTTTCAAGTATGAGGTATGATTTCGATTTTCATCAAATCTTAGTTTTATACCTCAATATTTAAGATTAAATTATGTCTCTATACTCATGATGGTAATCATATGTTAGACTCTTGAATTCTCATGAGTAGGTAGAATTTTAGCACTTAGGCAAATTTCATCAAATGAAACTTGCTCTAGGTTGATATTCATTATTAGAGACCTTATCCTTAAGTCCAAACTAGTTAAACATGTTTAGGGACCTTATTCCTCAAATGTTTCACATCTTAAGATCCTTTAGATTCATTTTGATATCATGATAATATCCTTAAAATGAATCTTTACTATTTAGCATAGGTTGATTTTTTTTTAAAACGCTGCATTAAACTTGTGCTATTTAGTAAAATAGCTTGCTAGTTGACATACTATTTCATTTCGATACTAACAAAGCTTACTTGCAAGTTAAGAAAGTGGTAAACATTGAAGGCTATGCTATCTAAAAGAAAATGAAAAGTAAATGACAAGTTTGACAAAATCTATTGAAAGAGGTATGATTTTTTTTTACAAAATCTTAATATAATTCTTGAATATTCATACTTTAATGATGTCTCTATATACTCATGATTGTTTTTGCATGATAAATGTTTGAAGTTTCATGAGTAGGTAAAATTTTGATAATTTAGGCAATTTCATTATATCTTGATTGAATGAAACTTGCTCTAGGTTAAAATTCTTATTAGAGACATCATTTTGAGTAAACACCTAATGAACATATTTAGAAACACATATCACATAAGTCTAGGTATTTAAAATTGAAAATTAATGTCTAGATGAACAAATATGATAACTAGATCATATTAGAGGACTTAAGCTTGAAAAGTTTGACCCAAGTCAATAAATCGACTTGGTCACTTCATTTTAAGTCTAAAACTCATAAACATGTTTAAGAATAGGTATGACATATTTCCATGCACTTAGAATGGAAAATTCATATAGATATGAATAAAATGACATAGAGGTCAATTTATGCTTACCTCTTTTGAACCAAGTTGACTTAAAGGTTTCATTTTCAATCCATATTTGTGGAACATGTTTAGATTTACTCATGTTAGGTGCCCATAGGGTTAAGTTTTAAAAATCATGAGTAAATGATAAGATTGACACTTAGCAAGTTTCATGATAACTAGCTTAGTTTTGAATGAAATCATGCTAGGTTGATATCTTGACTTAAGGATATAATTTTCATTTCAAACTTGACATACACTCTTTACATGATCATTATGTGATGTCATACAAGTTTGAATGAAAATTGAACATGCTTTGGAAAATAACTGGAAATTACAAAAATATCATTTCGACCAACAATTAGTATGCATTTTCAGTTATTTCTAGAGAAATATAGAAAAATCCTTTTTAATTGATTCCTAAAACTGCACCCTCACTGAAAAATCTAAGTTCTTCGGTAAATTTTTTGAAAAGTTTCATCAAGAATCTGATTTATAATAGAATTTTGAAATTGGATTTCAAAAATACAAAGTATCATCCTTTTTGAAATATTAATCTTTCTGATACTTTGATTTTTTTTCAAAATCTTCAAATGAAAACTCATGCATACTATTTTATTTCATTTCTAATATCATTCACACCATTGCTTGAGTAAAATCATTTATAGGAATAATTTTGATAATTTGAATGATAACTACAAATATTCATTTTTTCATTGAAAATAATATAGGATGAAAAATGAACTTAGAAAATTCATTTTGAGTTCAAACTTGATACAAGCATTTCAAATGACCATTCAACAATTGGTATCAAAATTTTCATCCAACAATTGATATCAAATATTTTTTGTCAAAAATATGATTTTGTATGAAATTAAAAATTTGATTTTTGAAAAGTGGAAGTATATACCTTGACCTAAGTCAACAAAGTGACTTAGAAATTTCATTTTAAGTCCAAACTTGATTCATAGACTTACATTCTCTCATGTTTGATGTCTAGATGCCTAAATATGAGAAAACATGAGTAGATAGCAAAACTTGATACTTAGCATTTTCATGTTTTCATGTTTAATTCAAATGAAACCGTACTAAGTTAAAAGCTTGATCAAATGACATAAGTTTCACTTCAAACTTGATATACATGCTTTAAATGACCCTATCTTAGTATTCTGAAAGCTTGAATGAAATCAAAAATGTCATGAAAAAGAAATAATATTCATGAATATATTCATACTTGAGTGCATACATGTTTTTGTTTTGAATTCAAATATTTAGTTTTGAACACATCATGTATGATTTTGTTTCATATCAAATATTTGTTTTTTCATCCCTTTAGTTGAGATTGTCATGTTTCATGAAAAATCTTTAGAGTCTCAACTTTATGAAAAAATATTTATTTTTCATCCCTTTGACTAGATAAACCTTTCTTGCCCTTTTTGATTGATGTCAAAAGGGGGGGAAATATATAAGTAAATGGGGAGAAAATTATAGGTAAAGGGGTGGAAAATATAGAAAAAGAAAATATAGGAAATCCATGCATAAAAGATTGGAGGGGTTTATTTTCTTAGATATGCATGTTGATAGGGGGAGAAATCTCTTAGTTGATATGCTCTATGCTTTATTGAATATATTTTCTTTAGGATGTTTGTCATCATCAAAAAGGGGGAGATTGTTGGCTTTAGGTTTTCAACCTTGGCCTTAATCTAGATTTTGATGATAACAAACATTGAACTAATATTTCATCGAGAAATCTTTCAGGTTCCATATCGATTAGCGTTCAATGTATTCGATCGGAAAAATCAGAAGAAATCGGAAAATCGGAAGGACTTTGATCGTCGCGCTCGGGTTCATTGTGGAATTTCTCGAAGATCGACATGTGCACCAAAGTCGTATTGGACGAGCTCAAAGATCACATAGAAATCTATCCAAGTTGTTGCTCGTTGAAAACCGAAACCCGGAAACGAAGCGCGGAAGAAGAAGGCTGAAGAAATTGAATTCAGCCTAGGTTTGGTCGACCAGGCGGTCGACCGAATAGGGTTTGTAAAATGGCAGTAGCCATCTCGGTCGACCGGATTGTCAATCGAAGGATGCCGCAAAGCGACAGTAGCTACTTCGATCGACCGGGTGGTCGACCGACTGAGGCCAAAAATTGACAATAGCTTCGTCGGTCGACTAATCGATCGACCTATCTGCGGATAGCTACAGACGCAACTTGCGTCGGTCGATCGGGCGATCGACCGAATTGAGGGTCGTAGGTTTTGCGTCTGGCGGTTGACCCGTCGGTCGACCGCACACAGAGAGGAAGGCAGCGGTCGTTCGGGCGATCGATCGATCGGTCGGTCGACCGACCAATCGATCGAGCATCTGCAACAGATCATTTTCTATCCGTTGAGCTGCCATTTCTTTGAGAGGGTATAAATATCATTCATCTAACCTCTCAATACAACCCTCTCCCACTCTTACAGATTTCATTGAGCAATTAAAATGGAGTATTGAGCCTTCCAAAGATCGATTGCAGCGCGCTCTGCTCTTCCGTCGAGTTCTTCTTCAAGCGCCGTCTGCTCCTCAACTCTGCTTCGACTCAAGATTCATCTTCTGGCGAGTTGGAGGTTTCAAGGCTTGGAAAAAAAGCACGAATTCTTGGTTTTATTTTAAGCTCTTTTCACTTGTATTTTTAATTGTTATTTGAAACTATTTTTGAATTTGTGCGTGTGAAGACCTAGGCTGTTTAGGTCTTGTGTGGAAGTGGTTACCTTGTTTTGAAGGTGTAAAGCCGCTTGTGTAAACTTAGTTTTATTAGGATTAGTTGAGTTGTCCCTTAGGGTTGAGATGAAAGAGTGCTCTTGGTAAGAAGACGTGACTTCCGGGTGTGGAAGTGTCTTAGGTCGAGAGTTCGACTCTTCGAGTCAAAGTCCTCTGTGTTAGGGAAATTGATTTAATCTAGTTAAACTAGTTTGGAAATCCTAAACGGGGTGTTTAGGTAGTGGAGTAGGCATTGGGGCCGAACCACTATAAATTTGTGTGTTTGCATTGATTCTCTATTGTGTGCTTAATTGCTTATCTTGCTTCCGCATCCAATCGTAAAATTGTAAATTGTCTAAATATTTTAAGAAACGATTAAAATCGAATTTAGACTAATTAATTTAGTAAACACACTATTCACCCCCCCTCTAGTGTTGCCATTTCGCCTACAAATCCCTCCTTAGCAACCATGAATTCAAGGATAGTAATATTAGAAATGTGTGAATAGTGTAGACTCCTAGTTGTAATGAAAGAGCCATGTTCATCCTGTAAAATAATACCAATACCACCTGCATCATGAGAAGATGAAATGGAAGCATCGACATTCACTTTGATCCAGGAAGTAGGCGGTCAAACCCAACAGTAATAATGTGTCGACTGAACATGTTTGGATCAATGGCCTGAAAGCGTTTTAGCACACTAGAAACGGGAAGGGAAGGAAGGGTAAATAGTGTGAATCTAGAAAGACTAAGTCATAAGTTCAAGTTCAATTTTAATTCAACTAATTCAATTCAAACCTCGTTCAAGATGATATGATAGAAGTATGTTTCAATTAAGCATGTAATGTGAACAAACTACAAGACTAATTGAAACACCACAAGACCAATGCTAACACCAAGATTTTTAGAGTAGTTCGGGAACCTTCCCTACTCCACTACCTTGGCTCACCCCCATAGATATCACACACTTTATTTATATTCAAATTTGTTTTTCCTAATGATGATCAACCAAGGGCTTACCTCTCCACACTTGAGAGTGCCTCTACTTCAAACCTAAGTAGGTGTGTCACCCACACCTTTTTACAAACACAAGTAGGGTGCTAAAGTGAATATCCAAACACTTGTGAAGCTTCCCATTGCTGCCTCCTTGAGCTCCAAAGCCTTAGATTGATGTCTCCAACAAGTTTTGAAGGCTTGAGAGTTGAATGGAGGCGGAGGCATGAAGAGTGAAACTGAGAACTAAGACAATAAATCTCTCTTTTAGGCTCAAAAACAAGTTTCTGTTATGTGATCGATTCCCTTGTGTACCCAGAAGTATGAGAAGATGATCAGAATGTGGTGATACCAAATGAGAAATGGTAATGGTTGGCCATCTACTAAAAACATATTGGCTGCCAAAGAACCAATCGACCCGCATCTGAATATTAGATACACTTGTTCTACCATTATTCCAAGTATATTTGTATCCTTTGGATCCAAAGTCATGCAATGCACAATCAAGTAGAGCATCTCAAATTCTGTATTTGCCATTGTGGTCTTATGACACCGCCCAACTTCTCGTGATGATGAATGATTTCATTGATAAACCTCCACTTGATGCCGACTTCAGTGTCTGTAATGAGCGAATCAATAAAATTATGAAAATATTGCACTATTGATAGGTTAATTCCAGGATGCTATGAAATACCAAGACCACCATGACGATTTGACAAACACACTACCAAACCATACGCAGAACCACTTCTCCTCCGAAAGTGTTCAAATTCATTCATCCTCAATTTTTTGTCACACAAAAACTAAGTCGAATTTCTAATGCCTCACAAGGAGAAGAAATGTCAGAATTGCCGGTGGATTCCTGAGACCACGATAATTCAAAGTTGTGACAGATTTGTTATTCGGGCCAAACTTGGACAGATATATTAATTTTCTATAAAAATTATAATTTTGATAAATATCATAAATTATTTATAATTTTACTAATTTACTACTAAGTATTTTTGTCAAAATTCTTAGATTTTTATAATTTTGACAATTTACTTTATATTATATATCATTATGGTGTAAAATGCTAAACCTACATACGCATTTATTAGAAATTAGGAAATTTGGGACGTGATATATACAACATGTATATGAAAACCCCTCCGTTTGCTTGCTGAGTAAAACCCTAGCGCCCTACATGGAGAACATTAAGCTAGGGTTACGATCCCTCGTACCGGATCCCAATACCAACTCCGGCGCCTTCAACTCCTCCGATCATGCCCAGCTACTTGTGCACCGCGCTCCAGTCGGGTACTTTGAATTCTCAGAAACTTTTTTCCCTCTGCACCATAATGTTCAAAACGTGAAATTAGAGTTCTACTCTCTGTTTGTTGTTTTTAACGCAGAAAATGAATAATCTTTACCTGCCCGATTGATAATATTTGTTTTGTAGCCTGAGCCGTCTGCACGGGAGAAAAAATTGTTTCATGCCTCTTATTGAGGAAATGATTTTGAGCTCATAAAATTAGTGTTTTAGGTCAAACTTTCTACTTCCTATGTGCAATTTATCCTGATATATTGGGGATAAATCTGTTGAAATGAAATTAGTTCTTCTTACCTGTTTGTTTACAGATGCGAGATTCCTATGACCTGCTGCTTCTTGTTTCACGCTGCTTTTCGTGTACAATTTGATGAAACTGTTCTCCCATCTCCTTGGACTAGCCTTACATTTTTATTTTTATTTTTTCCTTAGAAACGCTGGCATGCTTTTGGGCATTAGACTCTCTTATTGCATGCTTAAATTTGCCCTTCCACGACTTATATCCCCGGCCACTTGCTGTGATTACTTTTTCGTATTAGTTGATTAGTTGGGACTTGGGACTTATATCAGCATGAGTCTCATGAGTTCTTTGTGGCATGCTATCATGCTTTCTGTAATGTAATGACCTCTTTGATTCTGAATGTCATATGCCTCATAATTCTTCTTCGAACACTGATATGATCTTTGTGAATGCAAAAGTCGTTGTGCTTAGATAGGTATGATTATGTTGTTTGTATTAAGTAGAAGGGTATACCTCAGCTAAAACTTTATGTGCCTCAGTTATGTGTGAATTGTTGCTTGATTATTTGCCCTCTGCCAAGCTAAACTATTAAGAGAAATGCTAGCTATAATGCTATATGTCAAGATAAAAAGGAAAAACAAAAACCTCCAACTCTAAGAATAACTACGCTTTAAAATAAGATGTTTACATTTGATTAAATTAGGTACTAAAACTCTGTTTGGGCTATTTCTAACATAATCAGCATATTAATGTGCCATAGAAATAAACCTTTCACAGCATTAATGTTTTTGCTTGGACTGAATAAGGTGAACTAGCCTGATTGAGCTACACATAGTAAATAAATTGATCGAGTCTATTTTTGCTAGTGCAATTGGCGTTTTAATGTTGGCCAAGATTGTTTAATGGTACTTGGTTTTATTATTATGTTAAAAGGAGTAAATTTCACTAACTTATCTCTTCAACCCATGACTCCAATGTAGTCCACATGTTGGTGGCTGTTGAATTATCTTCCCTAATTTTGGAGCACATTCACTACACAAGAATCCTCCATTCTATTTCTCATAAGAGTTTCCCTATCTACCCACAACCAACAAGTTATGGTGTTCCTCATCCACCCATGATCTCCTGCCAATCTTAAAGATTATTTCTTCAACTCTTTATTTCCAACAAATCTAGTGGTGGCAAGGAGGCCTCATGCAATTTTGCAAGAGAAGCAAGTTGCTTGTCCCCTTCCTCATCCAACAAGTCCAATCAATTCAATTTATTATAATTTGAAGAAAAATAAATCTCTTTCTCTCTCTAACTTTTCAATACTATGTCCTACATTGCTTGCCCCCTTTTAGGCCCCATAGTAAGATACAAAAAATATAAAATGCTATTTAAGTGATATTTCAATGTAGAATGATAACAAATATAAGTTATGCTTCACTTTCCAATCCCTAAATTTATTCCCAAATCCCCAATTCCTCTCATCCAACCACATTGCTACAACAACCAACAAAGACATTGGAGATTTGGAGACATCAAGGCATAGTTGTAAATCGCAAGACGCGCACCAAGGCGCAAATGGCTCTTGGAGCTATGTCGCAAGGCGCAAGGTTACGGCGTGCACTATAACGAGGAAAGGCACAAAAATAAAATAAATTTATAAAATACACTTTGTTCATAAAAAATATATATTTCTAAAATAAAGTCACCTAATTTAGCATATAATGAAATAAAGATAATAACTCTAATTTAGCATCCAATTAAATAAAGATAATAAGTCTAATTTCTTTTTAAAGAACAACTATGAAAAAGAAAAGAGGGGGAAGAGGATGCAGAGCCGCCGCTGATAAGAAACCAAAAAAAGAAGATGAGGAAAAAAACAAGAGGAAGAAACAAGATGAGGATGTGTATGATTCCACTAGAAAGGAGAGGAGAGAAGAAAAAAAAAGAAAGCATGATGGAGGAGGACTAGCTGCCATCGGAACTAAAACCCGATGGAGGAGGACTAGTCGCCGCCGGAGCTGAAACCTGATGAAGGAGGGCTGGCCGGAGCTGAAACCTGGTGGAGGAGGGTTGGTCGGAGCTCAAACCTGATGGAGGAGGACTCGATGGAGCTGAAAAGGAAGAAGACTCCTCGGATGAAGGAGGGTTGGTCGGAGCTGAAACCTAATGGACGAGGGTTGGTCGGAGCTCAAACCTGATGGAGGTGGACTCGATGGAGCTGAAAAGGAAGAAGAAGACTCGTCGGAAGCTCGGAACTGAAGAAGGAAGAAAGAAAGCTGGTTGGGTGCTTTGGGTGGTGGCTGTGGGAGGGTGTCAAGTGCCCTAAGTTTCTAACTTTCCTTTTTCTTTAAACGCATCATGCGCGGCCTTGCGCCCCTTATGAGGCCCTTGAGGCGACATGGGATTGCCTCAAGGGGTAAATGGCGATAGGGGCTTGCACCTGCACGCCTTGTGCCATGGCGGGCATGAGGCATGCTTTTTAAACGGTCCTACCAAATTAACACTTCTTGTTTTCATTATATTTCTAGTTGAGTATTGCATCATATTTGCTATATTTGCTACTATTACTTTTTTCATCTTATTTTTCCCTCATATATTTTTAATAGTTGAGATTTTTTTGATTCATGCGGAAAATAGTAGTCTTGATTTGAGTTACTTAAGTCAACATGTAACTAACTTTAGTTTACTGCATAATCCAGTCCAGAATTTGGTGAATTATGTTTTCTCTTTTGTTACTTGAGTTACTCATATGAATGTTCTCAATAGTTTTTATATAGCATTTGAGATTTTATGTATGCATCTTTATTATGAATTAATCGGGTTTTATATAGTACTTGTGGAAAATGGTAGTTGGAAATGAAATGGTTTAAGACTTTAAGTTACTTAAGTCAGTAAGCTTAACTTCAACTTACTACATAATTGAGTCTAGAATGTTGTGGATTATATTTTTTGTTACTTAGTTACTCACTCATGTGAATGATTTTTATAGTTTTTATATAGCATTTGAGATTTTTAAGTACATAATGCTTTAATAGTATGAATGAATTAGGTTTTATATAATATATACTTCTGTGAATAGAATGACATGGTTTTTGAGTGATTATTAAGTTTGAGTAGGTCTTGAATGAAATGGGTTATATAAATGAATGGAGGTGTTGGTAACCTGATACTCGACTCAATCCTATTCCCTCTCCAATCCAACCCAACCATGAGTTCGTCACTGGAAGTGAGCCATTGGGGTTACCTCGCAATTTGCTGACTCAAAAGTGGCACCACCAATAGCCAATTTAAAGGGTGTCGCATTGGACAACTCATATTCAATATCCATCATGAAGAACTCCATGGGTGTCATCTAATGACTTTTAGACTAATTGATTCTCTACTCTTATCCATGTCTAAATGGGAGTTTTATAGCCCCTTAATCTCTCTTAAACGCTTGCCCCTGGGGTTTTCCTAGGGTGAATTGGGTTTGCTTCACTCCAAGCAAATAAAATCAAACCACTCCAACCTAAGTAATTTAATAAAAATTCGATTGAGTCAACATATCTCGCACAATAAAAATAATTTAAATAAATTTTTATCAAGACAATAAAATAAAACCATTTATCACATAACTCCACAAATTAGTAAATAAAATAAAATTCAAATAAGTTGCTGAAAATATTAATTAAATAAATTTCACAAATAGAAATTAAATTTGGAAAAAGATTAGGATGCAACTTTCCCCCCACATTGAGGAATTTGGATCCTCAAATTTGGGTACCTTTACTTAGCAAGACCCGTACTTGAGTAGCACTCATCTTATACTGTCCATGGCTTTAGCTTGCCTCACGTTTAATTGCTTATTCACTCTCCTTGAATATACTGGGATTTTGATTCATTGGTCTAAAAGTTTAAACCATGATTATCTTTATTGTTTTAGGAGCCAGATGGTGGTACATGGTAGTAGTAGTGATTGTCTTTATAGCTCAGCATTAACAGTTCTGATGTATATAGTGGTACATCTATTTCATACGTACACTTCCTTTTTCTGTAGTACAAATGAATGGAAACTTGAAAGGGTTGTTCTCTTGTCTAATATCTATCTCCCATGATTAATAATTTAAGTTATCTTTAGATCTTTGTCATCATTTTCATGCTTTTACATTGAGATAAATCTTCAATTTGTTCCCTATTGATTAAGAAAGGTAACATACAATATGAAGGGTTGTGGTTGAGTTATGTTTTAACATTTTAATTCTTAATTCTGACTACTTTTGTATGTACAATATCAAGAAAATAGCATTCATGATATTAATGGAATAGTCCTTAGCAGTAATATCTGCATAATTCAAGTCAATATAAACATAGGGAAGAGAAGACACTTAGCAAGATACAATTGCAGTTAGTTTATTTTCCTTTTTGTGAAACATTGGAATGCACTCCCAAGTCTCATTTTTGCCCATTCAAAGAGAAAATATACCTTCAGACCAGAACAGGAATTTGATAATGTAGTAGTACAAAAGCCAACTTCTGACAGAGATAGTTGACCAAACTCTAAAATTCTAAATCATTGCTGCATGAAAATTATCATATGCAAGAAATGCACAACACAACTGATGGTTAATCACTAGTTTTGAGAATTAATATCAAAATAAAGATTACTGGGAGGTGTCAAATTATCTTTTAGCTATAAATGTCAATTTCACAGTCCATTCATAATCCAATATTCTTTTGACGCAGGAGGGTGATTTCTGTAGCAACATGTAGCAAGATTTGTGCAGTCACCTTTGTCGTAGGTGTCTTTGTTGGTTTCACGCTAAAGCGACGCATTAGGAATTGGGCAAGCAGACTGCTAAAGCGATTGAAGGATGATTAATCTGCAACCACTTCATACTTTCATGTTATAGCTGTGCGCGTAAATAGGGTTGATTTGCTTTTGCACCGGTTTGGCAACAGCAATGTCATTGTCATTTCTAAAGTAACTAAAAAGATGATGGAATTAACGTTGTTTCTTTAAAAATTGTTTGCTAAAATAGTTCAATTGACATAAAAAGATATTAAATCAAATGTTAAATAATCTCTTTTGTATATATATTTTTTAAGCTAAGAGGTGGGGAAAAAAAATCATTAGCAGAAACTATGAATCCAACTTGCAGCTCATCTTAAAATATTCCACCCAAATCATTGGGTTGGGTCTTAACTTGACTTGGTCCAGCCCTAATTTTGCATATTTTGATTCATGCTGCAAATGCTAAATGCTGCACCAACTTTTTTATTTGGGAGTTTGCATTTAATTAATTTTGTACTAAATTAATCAAATTAATTAGATTATAAAAATATGTATCAAAATTATTAATTTGGCAAATCATGTCTATAAATACAGCCGTAGGAGTATTGGTGTCAATTAATTTTGGCAGTCAAATTGTATGCAACATATATTTTTAATTACACTCATGTCTCAATTACACTCTCGTAACGAGCATGCGATCAACCCAAATTGGGAAAGTCTTTGGAACAAAATTGGTAAACATTAATCACATTTTTAATTGTAGTAAATTTTTAAAGATTATAAAAAGAGAATTCTATAATAGGAAAATTAAAAACTACCCATTTCAACATATATATTCTAAAAATATTTCATAATAGAAAAACGTACTTCTATTTATTAAATGCAAAAGTTCAAAGTTCTTACCAATTACGACGTTTTCACTTTTCCGAGGAATCGAAGAATTGAGTAAAAATGCCGATTCGATTAAAAATTGACCCAACTCAGGATTATTGGATCGAGTCAAGCAAATTGTTATTTAATTTTCACTCGGTTTGATTTGAAATAAAAAACATTATCAATCTGCATGAATTAAAATTGAAGACTTGAAGGGTTCAAAATGTAAAACAGGAAGAATTGAGAAGAGTCACGTAATGGATTAACTTGGCGACGCGTTATTGCCTTCAAACAAAACAAGATTCAATTAGATCACGTCACACGCTTAATTAATTGGACTTTAATAATAATTCTCATCTTTTTTCTATTTTAGTTTTCAACAAACTATCAATATAAATATAAACATTTTACAAAATTAGTTATAAATTGAAAAAGAAAGTATTTAGATATTAATTTAATTAAAAGTTAACGTACTATTTATGCATTTTATCCGCATACTAATATTTTGACAATTTTGAATTCTTGGAGTTTCAAATATTTTATACTAATTTTGAATACTAATACTAACATTTTAGGTATTCGATCAAATAATATTTTTTTTAAATTTTATTAATTTTATTAGTTTTGTAATATATTAATTTTATTTATATTATTCATTTATAAAATATTTTATATTTTATATTTTATTATATTATATATAATATTTAAGATTATTATTTATATTTTATAAGTTGGCAAAACTTTTAAAGTTTAACAAGATATATATAATATTTAAAAATAATAGAAGAAAATTAAATGACGTGCGACTATACATGTAATATTTACGATAATTAAGGATTATTTAAAAATTAATTTTTATCAATACGGGACTAAAAATAGTTTTCATAATTTTTTATTTTATGAAAAAAATAATAGAAAAAAAAATGACGTGTGACAAAGGTGACTGCACAAATCTTACTACATGTTGCTACAGAAACCACCCTCCCGCGTAAAAGAATATTGGATATGTGAAATTGACATTTATAACTAAAATAAATTATCATTATTTGATATTAATTTTCAAAGCTAGTGATTAACCATCAGTTGTGTTGTGCATTTCTTGCATATGATAACTTTCATAGTCTAGGCAAGTTCTCCAGCTTGTGCTCTTTGGCAAAGGAGGTGGGAATGATCCTTGAAGCCAAAGGATAAAGATCTTTGTATGAATCTTTGATGATATTTTCTATCACTCCTGTCACTCGAGATATCTCTGCAGATTGAGATGAAACCTTATAAGTATGTTAATCAAAACAATAATTTAATTAATTGATTTGTAGACATGCATGTGCATAAAAAAATATATGTAAGGTTGCAGAACTAACCTTTAAGTATTATCTTGTCACCAGGTAACCGTGATATCATGTAGATGATGGGTGTTGCAATTAATACGACGCTTATCCTGCACATTATTTTTTAATACAATTAGCGCTTGGCCCCAGCTTCTTGAAATTGACGCTTGTGTAGGCACCAATTTTATAATTTTTTTTTTATAATTTTTTTAAAATCAACGCCCGAACATAATGTCATTTTTTTGTATGTAGTGCCAACTTTGGATTTTATTAAATTCTTAGATATTTTTATGTATTAATAATGTACGTAGGTTTTGTTTTTTAATGAAAAGTTAGATATTAAAATATGACCTAAAGTTTTCAACTTAGAAAAAGAATGATATGAAACTAGACTTGACTCAAAAAAAGCCTAATTAAATTGTTGGATTTGAGTTGGATTACTTGCAAGTTTTTTTGAACATCTCCAGACGGAAGGGCAATATATATAACTAGAAAATTTCTTATATAAACATTCCAAAGCCTCACTTATGTCAAGCTCTTGTAAATTCTGCACTGCTTCTTGAGCAACTTTAACAACTTTGTTTGCAAGCCAAGATGAGGGTGCAACATCGATTCTATAGAGTCATGATAGACAAAGCGACTACTGCTAATTAAATTGGACGACATATAGTTAATTGACTTAACATACTAATTACTTGTAGAATATATCAGGAGATCCTTGGCATGAATTGGTTTTGTTGCCATTGTCTCTCCCATCTCATCATTGAGGTACTTGGTAATTAACTCTTTGTACTGAGCAATTTCGTTTGGTGTAACTCCATCGGCACGCGGTAGTGCACATTTCTAAATTGAAAGTATTAAGCATCCATAAATATACAAATCTTTACAAATTAGCAATTATTGTCGTATACAAATCTCATAATAAAATAAAAGGATTTAAAAATAGTTGTTGTAAAAATTTCATGCTCCAAGAATCAAGATCCCTGGGCCTCGATGCTCCCTGGGCTTCGGTGGGCTCGCCCTTCGTGGCTGAGCAAGTGGTAAGGAACAACGAATTTAGCTGATACGTGACGTTAATCCGGTGGGCGTGTGGCGTAGCTTAAAATGTCACGTGGTGGAGTTTTTCGCCTAGGGTTTCTTGAGGCTGCGGCTTTTGTCTGTGAGGTGCGGTGGGGGTCTCACTCTCGGCGGCGCTCCGAGATGGAAAACCCTAAAGTAAAGATGAAACAACTGGATTAAATCATGGATCAAGATGTGAGATCTATGAATACTGGAGTTTCGACCCGTTGGTTTCGGATGAGATGATTCACCAAGAAGAGGCTAGGGTTAACCAAGCCAAAGGTAAGTTTCCTCTTAGTCATGTAGATCTTGCTAATATTAATTCTGTTCGAAATCTGAATTTGTCTAGTGGCCCAAAACTTCTTCTTGGAAATACTTCTTGGGCTAATATGTTAAAATCTAGTTCGTATGATTCTCGCTCATTTCCATCGTTTGAAATTTTATCGAATATTAAATCGTCAATGTTTGATTTTATGGAATTTGAAGAGTCGGAGATTCAGGATTTGCGTAAACCCTTTTTCGTATTGCTTCTTTAATCGGTAGACCTATAAAAGTTGATGAACAATCTTTTAGTTGACTTTGTGGTAAATTTATTCGCATTTGTGTGGATTTGGATTTTAGTAAGCCTTTGAAACAAGGTTTATGGATCGGGAAACAGGTATTGACATCTTTCAGGCCATCAGGTATGAACATCTTCTAGTTTTTTGTTTTAAATGTGGTATCATTGGTCATAATATTAAAGAATGTATTTCAGATACCTCTGCTAATAATATTATATCTGGTAATGATTCTGGGAAAGATATTACTGTTGCTTGTGATACTGTGATGAGCTCCATAAATATTGATGCTGGTAATCTTGATACTAATATCAATACTAAGTCTAGTAATTTGAATGAAAATAGTATCATTTATGGTCCATGTTTTAAGGTTACTAGAAAAGGTAGGAATCTAAGTAAATCTAGAGGATTCAACTCAGGTGTAAACTCTAGAATAGACCCCATCCCTCCTAGTAGTGATTTACCTTTTAGTCACATAGCTAGTCCTAAGATGGGTCTAAATGAAGAGGATATGGAAGCAAATCAATCTTTAGATGAATTTCATATGGATGAAATGGAAAAAGACAATAACCATCTTATTGAGTCTAAGGTTGATAATCCTTTATTCTCTCCTAGTGATAAGCCTAGATTTGATGACTCTTGCTTGATGAATGTTCCTATTAAAGAAGCTGTTATCAATGTCAAAAATAATTCTAATGATCTTAACCTTGAGTATGATACTGGGTTGCCTAAGTCAGATAAGGAGGAAAGTAATAGAGAAAATGTTAATTCTTTCTTTTCTAGTTTTGTTAACCTGATCTCTTCTAGTCCAGGGAATGTTGAAATCAATGCTAGTAACCTTATAATTTCTGTTTATAATGGAGTTAGCAAATTTAAGACTCAGGCTAAGAAAGATAGATTTATTAAAGCTGAGATTTCTAAAAACCTTGCTAAGATTGATAATATAATGCACACAAAGAAGAAAAAGAAGTTAAAAAAGATAATATTCATCTTAAAAATGAACTAGATACTATTGTTAATTCCATTCCTGTTAAGTTTTCTTCTTCTGTGACGAATGCTGGTTGCCCTAGTTTAAATTTGGGTTCTGGGACTTCTAATGTTAGTACCTCAAATATTATTATTCATGAAGATTCTTAATTGGAATTGTAGAGGTCTTAGAAAAAGACCTGTTAAAGACTTTATCAGATCTTATGTTAAGCTTAATTATGTTAGTCTTATTTTTTTATAAGAAACTCATGTTCAAGAGGATGTTGCTATTAGATTTATCTCTTGTCTTGGTAAATATTGGTCTGGCTCTGCTGTTAGCTCTGTGGGGGCCTCTGGAGGTCTTTTATTGGCCTGGAATAGTTATGTAATCAAAGCTCAAGTGGTTTCCAAATCATTAAATTTTGTGATTGATGTTGTTCAGTGTAAAGATTTAAAACATTGGATTTTTTCTAGTCTATATGCTGATACTAACCCCGCCAATAAGAACTTTTTTTGGAATTACTTAGGGAATTTAAAATTTGACAATATGTCATGGCTCTTAATTGGTGATTTCAATTGTGTTATTAGCACTGTGGATAAATTTGGTAGCTTTGAATTTCATGTGAATAACAATGTTCTTATGCTTAGAAAATGCATTGAGGATAGTGATTTTACAGATCTTGGTTTTTCTGGTTCAAAATATACTTGGTGTAATAATAGAAAAAATTTACATAAGATTCTTGTTAGACTTGATAGAGCTTATGCAAATTCTGCTTGGCTGTCATTGTTTCATAAATCTTCTGTTATACATTTGAATAGGTCTATTTCTGACCACTATTCTATTATTTTGAATGTTATTTCTTCATATTTCTCTGGTCTAAATAAATTTAGGTTTCAAAATTTTTGGACTTAGTACTCTCATGTTACTGAGATTATTGAAAACTATTGGAACTTAAATATTTCTAATAATGATATGTCAGATTCCATTCCTAAAGTGTTTGCTATGAGTTAAAGACTAGTCTTAGTATTATTAATGCTCACATAAATGAGTTAGAATCCAAGGAAGACCTAATCCCTCTTAATGATTCTGAGATCTTGATTTTAACTAGTCTATATAACAAATCTAAGGCCATTAAAAGACATATCAATCTTAAATGGCGGGCTATGTCTAAGGAAAAGTGGTTTAAGGAGGGTGATCTCAACACTAGGTTTTATCATAGAGCTATCATCGCAAATAAAAGGAAAAATTGGATTTTTTCTATTAACAATAATAATTCTTGTATCTCTAACTCTACTGAGATTTGTAAATGTTTTGCTGAATACTATTCCTTTTTATGGTCCTATGATGATAATGTGTTTCTGAATGCTGTTACTCCACCTGATATGTCTGTTATTTCCTATAACATGATTTCATCCTTAACTGCTCCTTCTTCCTTAGATGAGATATCTGCTGCTGTGAAGTCTTTGGGTAAGGGTAAAAGCCCTAGCCCAGATGACTATATAGGGGATTTTTATGAAACTTATTGGAATATTATCTCTTATTCATTTGTTCATGCATTCTCTGAGTTCTACGAAAATTCTGTTCTTCCTTATGGTTGGAATGAAACTGACTTAATCTTTATACCTAAATCTAATAGCCCTAATTGTATCAAGGATTATAGACCCATATCTTTGTGTAATGTCAACTATAGAATTCTATCCAAAGTTCCAGCGGGTAGAGTGAAACCTTTATTGAATGATTTAATATCCTTTAATCAAACTATTTTTATTAGTGGTAGATCAATTCATAATAATATCATTGTTAATTGCACAAGAAATTATTCATTCTATTTACAATTCTAAAGAAAAAAAATTCTTATGTGATTGTTAAAATTGACCTAGAAAAAGCTTACGATAGGGTTTCCTCGAATGCTATTCTTGGTATGCTTAACCATCTTGGTTTTCCTGATAGATTTATAAGTTGGATTAAATGTCGTATTACTTCTATCTCTTTCAAATGTTGCATTAATGATTGTTGCTCTGATTCTTTTCGGGCTAATTGCGGTGTTAGACAAGGGGATCCAATATCCCCTTATCTGTATCTGATTGTTAGTCAACTTTTGTCCTTTATGCTGACTCATGATATGGAATCTAGTTTAATTATTCCGGTTAGAATTAGAAATGCTTTTAATATCAGTCATTTGATGTATGCCGATGATATCTTGCTTTTGTCACGCCCCAACTCTGGATCGCATGACCGGTCAGGATATGTGTCGGTACCCCGAAGCCTACCACATGTACTAACTAACATCACAAAAATATACACCAAACAACAAGGGAAATCATGAATAAAAGAAACAACGACACCAAACTTTATTAACAGTCAAAACAATTTTTTAAATAGTTTCATATTCAAATGAACAACTCAAGTTTTCTAAAGAACATCTCAAAGTTCAAACAGTTATATATTTTTCAAAAGACCATTCAGTGAATGTCTAACAACTCTAATCAACACAACTACGACTACAAGGCCTCCTGCTATGAGATCCGCATCGCCACTTGCCCTCCAGCCGCACTACGCCATCAAGCCGTACCTCACTGGTCAGGCTGTGCAAAACAAAAATAATTAACCGTGACTTCACAAGGAACTCAGTGAACGGTTCTTCCGATCCTCCACTTAAATCCCCAGTATCATATCTTGTATAACAAATAAACATATAAATATAATTTATACTGGTTCTATCATGGTAACCGGCCAAGTCGCCAATCTTTAAGAATAGTAAACCAGCCAATTATGGCTCCACACAAGAAGTGTCACTCGGCCTCCATGGGCCTTATTTTGCTGGAATGGTTCGACCCTGTCCAGCCTTCACCTCAGTACAGTACTCAGCCACTAGGCCATCACAATTTTACAAGTAAGATTAACAATATTCACCGGGTCCGTCCACTAGGATGGTCAACTAATCTTAGGAACCCACCGGGTTAGGAATATCTAGTCTCATCCAACTCGGGTCTACCGTCAGCATGGCCCACTGACAGCCTCAAGACCCTCCGCCACTCGGGTCTAACACCTAGCGTGCCCGCTGGTGCAATCTCAAGACCCTAATCACCCGCTGAGTCGAATATTAGCTGTTCCGGCGATCCATGCTCCTCAGTGCGACCATCTCAATCGCAATATACAAGCAGAGAGTGTTCTATAGTATTCTTATTTGAACCTCAGGCATCCACTCGTATCCGGCCCCCTCATTTCGGGCCCCATCGGTCGAACACTTGTGCCCGCTGATTGTTCCCTAGGTGTGAAGCATAGCCTGTCCACATTCAAGTTTTCTAAACACCCTATAGTTTCCTTATAATCATCTAGCATCATTCGCCACATTCCTTAAGAGTAAACTACGTGTCATAAGCATAGATATATCCAAATACAATTATATCATAGCACATAAATTATAAGGAATTTATTCTATAGCTAATAGCATAAAAATCCGCATGATTGCAATATTAAAGTAATTAATTTTTGCATTTAATCAATAAATTTCTACATGGTAATATTTGATCTAGCATGGTAAATTTCAACTAGCGTCATTAATTTGATAAAGGAAAATTTCAAGATATATGCTACCTCATAAATTTCGCTACATAAGCACAACTAGACTATGATTCTCCTATAATTGTGAAATCACCTAGTTCTACCATAGATTTACTCGTCAATCAAAAATAGTCTATGTCTCATTCGATGAACATGTTTCCAAAATATGCTGGAGTCGATTTCCTGGTCAGCTTCCCTTCCTCCCTGCTCGGCCAAACATTGAGCAAGGGATACCTTGCTTGGCCGAGCTCATTTAAGGTGGGATACCATGTGTTCAAAAGAAAAGAACCACTAATCTACTTCTTCTCGAAAAGATATCAATCTAATGGATTTAAACCACTCGAGGAAATTGGGGAAATTTCGGCATGACCTCTCCCATTTTTCCTTTATGCGGCCGACCCCTAAAACCGAGAAAACATCGTGAAACCTTCATCATTCGACAACATATGCACAAGAGAATCGAATCTTGGAAAAACCTTGAAGAAACGACGAGATTCAACACAAGAATCGACAAAATCTCCAATCCATTGGGTCGGCCACCCGCCTACCTTACAAGTCTAGGTTTGACCACTCACCTTGACCAAAGAGGAAGACGATCTACATGACGACGATTCTGATCTCCGACGACGACACCAACTCCTCGCGCCACCACTCGAGTCTCCTCCTCTCTTCCTATGCCTCGGGTTGTGAATTTTAGTTCCATCTATGTTTGTATTTGTCAGCCTAGCGGGCTAGTCCGAGATCGAGCCGAGTCGACTCATGGTCCGGTGTGAGCTTGCGAGCTCGGATGAGTTGAATTATGATTTATAATTATATAGTTAATTGATTTAATTATGTTGCATGTGGATGTGCATGTGTTTGTTGTTTTTATTTATTTTTGGGTTTAGATTGAACTAATTAAGCTTAGTCGGGTTAGCGGGTTTGGATTTAGCTCGAGACGGATGCGGGTTTGCTAAGAGGGTTAGTGGATTTAGGTTTAAGGAGGAGGGTATAACCCCCCCCCCCTTTGGTGTGCGGCTCCCCATTGGAGCCGCACAGAATTCTTGAAGGGAGGAGCCAGTCGCCAACCGCCCCTCCCCTTCCTCTCTTAGAGCCACCAAGCCCAGCCGCCGCTTGATCCGAGCACCTTTCTCTCTCCTTCCCCTCTCTTAGAAGCCATGTCTTCTTGAAGCCGGCGCCTCTTCTTCCTCTTCTTGTAGCCGACGGCTTGAGGAGGAGCCTCCGCCCCCTCTTTCTCTTGGTGGAGCCGAGCGGCCACCTCTTGGAGCCGGATTCGAAGGTCGTCAATCGGGATTTCTCCTCTAAATTTCCTTCATATTTAGGTGAGTGGTTTTACCTCTCCTTTCTCGGGTTCTTTCTTGGTTCATGAGCCGATTTGGGCATTTATTTGATTCTTGTGTTTTCTCGCCAAATCATGGGTTTTGATTGCCGTGTTCTCATGCCGATTCATGGGAGGACGGCCAAGACTCTCACTTTGTGGCTCGCAACCCTAGGTTTACCCTAGGGGTGCTCGGCCAATGGTGAATCAAGGGTGCCCCTCAAGGTGTTCGACGAAATGCCCAAATGAGAGTTCTTATTTTTCTTGAAGTTTACATCTTGAGTTGCTTGCCTATTTAGACTCTTGAATTGTTGAGTATACTTTAGATTTAAGTATGTGATTTTTGGAAATATATCATGTGTTCAAAAAATAAGATTTGATCTTGAAGCAATAATGAGTTTTCTTGATATAAGATTCTTAATCATATAATTTAATTCTTGTTTGAAGGTTGTTTTGATTCATGCAATCATGACTTGGTTCTGGAGAAGTTTTGCCTAAATGATATAATTCTATTGTGTTGATAATTAAGGAATTTAATTCTGTAATTTTCGAATTTAATTACTTTTATTGTGCTGAAACTCAATTAGGCTGAAAACTGCATGCTGAATTGTTTCTTTTAGGGCTAATTCTGAAATCCTGTTTGTAATGAGCATAGTTTTCTGAACATAGTCGTGTAACCTATCGTTTTGATCAGAAAATATAGTTTGGAAACATAGGATACACTCTGGAAACCAGATTTGGGTTAGATACATCAGTTTTAGGCATAACAGTAAACTAAAACAAAATCCTAAAACAAAATCCTAAAACAAAATCCTATTCTTGGTGATCTAAATTTTAATTGCATAATTAAAATTGAGCAAGGGGTCAGCATAATCTGTTATGAACTAACAAATAAAATTATACATGAAATAAAACCTCACGGGTGTAAGACATTACGGGTCTAGGAGTTGGGGTCGAGTATTGGAGTGTTGAGACGCTTTCCAATAAGGACACCCTAAAATACCGTAGGAGAGACTTGACTTAGGTCATGTTGCGTCGTATCTTTATGAATGACGAAGAGGCTCGTTGAGGAGCCGGATTACGGGCTAAGTCCGGGAGGTTGGAT
Source organism: Canna indica (assembly GCA_034359265.1). Taxonomy (NCBI): domain Eukaryota; kingdom Viridiplantae; phylum Streptophyta; class Magnoliopsida; order Zingiberales; family Cannaceae; genus Canna; species Canna indica. Next base: position 64,873,389 of record CP136890.1, on the reverse strand, counting down.
GACTAATTTCCTACTTGTGGAACAAGTTCGGATGAGCTAAACCCGATTGTTCTAGTCTGGTCTCGTAGGATAAGTTCGGAGGGCCTACCCTATTATCCCCGAGGTGGTTTTAAGGAATAAGTTCGGAGTGCCTATCCGATTATTCCTATAATATCTTAAAGGGGTAAGTTCGGAGGGCCTACCCGATTACTCCTGTGATATCAAAAAGGGGCAAGTTCGGATGGGCGAATCCCAATTATCCCTTCGTGTCTCATGGAGCAAGTTCTGATGGACTTTTCGATTGTTCTCGAGTTTTTTATCCTAGGATAAGTTCGGAGGGCCTTCCCGATTATCCTAGTATGTGTTGTTGCCTTAGGGCACGGTAGGCTTAGGCCTGTTGATCTTCATCGTTTGGGTGTTGGCTGCTTTCGGGCAGGTGGTAGCTAGATGACCTATTAGCTTGTCACTTCCCTCTGACCTTTTCCTGCTTGAGTCAGGAGATTTGCTTTACGCATCCTATTTATGATTATTTTTTTGTGAGGGTTGGTATAATTGCTCACTGAGTTCTTTTGAACTCACATATTGTCATTCTTTTATTTTTTGCAGAGCCTAATCGGCGAGGTGGGCTGGAGCACTTGGCACGACTGGAGGGCAGAGGAGCTACATTGATCTCATAGCAGCCCTAGTTAGGGGTCGTAGTCGATTTTTGGTAGTTAGTCATGCACTTATGTTTCAGTGTTTTGGAGTTGTAGTCCCTTTGGGGATATTTAAGTCTTTATTTCAGATTTCATTGTAATTGAACAGTTGAACTTGTTTTGTTATTTCCGCACTTTATTATTTCGCTAAAATTACTTATAATGATGTCTGGTTTGGTTTTCTATTTGAAATAAAACTCGTTATTTTTTTTCCGCTATGATTTATTGTTCAGTTGGCATGTGCATGGTTTAGACTGCGGGGTATAGACATGTATACCTTGACCGATCACGTGACCCTGAGTTGGGGCGTGACAAGACGTACGGCGACTGAGGTGTTAGGGATTAGTTTTTTTTTACTATAATGCCCTCCTCACTTAAGTGGCCCCAACTCGACTCAATCTAACCCTTATTTGAGCCCCTTACTCGATTCGCGAACATGGTTTCAATCCGACCTAAATCAATCTAACATATAAATCATAAAAACATAATTCACGAGTCAAATAAATTGAATTATACCTTCTATTCGCATCAATTTTTGCGACTCGATCCGACTAGTCTTCGATCCAATGCGCTACCTCGGGTATTACAGCTTTTTTTCAGAGCAAATGATAAATCAATTAAGAATACTAAAAAGATTTTTGAAAGATATGGTAAAACTACAAATCAGATTATGAATTTAAATAAGTCAGAGATTTATTTTCCTCGAAATGTTGACCTATCTGTTAGGAATAGAATTGCTAGGGCTTTTAACATGCGCATTGGCATGTTTCCTTTGAAATACTTAGGTGTAAAAATTTCTCCTAGATGTTTAAAAATGAGTGACTGTAATGATATCATTGATAAGCTTCTTAGTAGATTAAATAATTGGAATAGAGGTAATTTATCTCAAGTTGGCAAACTTGTGTTGATAAATTCTGTTCTCAATTCTGTTTCCCTTCATGCTCTAAATATAACTTGTTTCCTAAAAAAATTATGAGTAAAGTTACTGCTTTGATTATATTTTTTTTATGGTCTTCAAAAAGTGATGTTAAAGGTCTTCATTTGATTTCTTGGAATGATGTTACTTTGCCTAAAAGTTAAGGTGGTCTTGGTATCAAAGATTTAAGCATCATGCACATGTCTCTCAATGCTAAAAGAATTGCTCAGATTGTTATTGGTTCTGAAAGTATCTTTACTTTGGTTATTAAAGCTAAGTATGGCTTGTCTTTATGGAATTCTTGTAACAAATCTGCTAGGAGTAATTCATGGAAACTGATATGCTCTACTTCTGATGCTCTGAGAACATGATTTAAAAAATTGATTGGTAATGGTCTTCATACATCTATTGTGCTTGATAGTTGAATATTTGATGTTCCTTTGTTCTGGAAGCCATCTTTTGTTAATGTATGTTTGTTTGACATGAATCTTAATGTGGATTTCTTGATTAATATATAATGGTTCGTGGAATGTACTTGTGTTTTATGATATCTTTGGTGTGAACTTAGTGGAGGCTATTTTCGATATTATGCTGCCTGGGAAGCCCGGTGATGATGAATGGGTTTGGTGGCCTAATAATAAGGGGGTTATCACTTCTAAGTCAGTCTATTCTTTTATTATTAAAAATATACATCCCAACCTATCTAGCCTCCCTAAGTGGAACTTCCTTTGGAATACCCTGGTTGCCCCTAGAGTTAAAATTTTTGCTTGGAAAACTATGCATAATAGACTCCCTACTTCTGAGAGGCTATTTAGATTTGAGATGGTCAATTCCCAATGTTGTGCCCTTTGTGGCAGCCATCAGGAAACTAGTTCACACATGTTTCTTGATTGTGAGGTAGCTAGGGCCCTTTGGGAATTGATTGAGAGAATATTTGTCGGAATAAAATCGATTCTGAGTTTAGTTGGCTTAAATGGAGTGTCCAATTCAGGAGGAGGTAAGTATAATTCTCCTTCTTTGGCTCTCTGTTTAAATATTATCTATTCTCTGTGGATGGCTAGGAATAGTGTTATCTTTAATAATGCTAACCCTCGTATTGAATCCTTGTTTTCAAGTACTCTGACCCGACAGTTCACTATGTTGAGAATTCTAGTAATGCTAAATCTGAGGGCAAGAACATTAATAATTCTACCCAGGATTGTGTTAGCTGGAAATTACCTCCTCCAGGTTGGGTGAAATATAATATTGATGGTGCTTTAAATATTAATCTGAATTCTGGCTCTTATGCTTTTATTGGTAGGAATGATAAGGGCATTTGTTTCATTGCTGCTGGTTTCTTTCAACTTAACTGTTCTATTCTTATAAACAAGGCCTTAGCAATTAAGGAAGCTTTAACTCATGCTTGGGCAAAATTATGAGAAAGTTATTATTAAAAATAACTCTAGCTCTGTGGTAGATATATGTAATAATCAATCATCTATTTTTTGGGAGATTAAACATGTAATTTCTGATATTAAAAGTCTTGCATGTAAGTTTGCAGATGTCAAATTTCAATTTATCAAGCGTGACTACAACCATGCGGCTGATTGTTTGGCAAAATATTCAAAGCTCAAGCAGCAAAATTTCGCTTGGAATAAAGAATGGCCTCCGAATTTAGTTTCCCTAATGTAATCAGCTTTGGCTGAATGATCTTTGTTCTGTAAAAAAAAAGGATTAAGCATCCATTAAAGTCATGCATATATTTAATCATAGAGGAAAATAATCAGCAAAGAAATTAACCGAAGTAATTAATTATGATTCCTTTTTCGTAAATAATAATAAAGAAAACTTAAGATACTAACCCTTCAAAGTTGGCGTTGGATCTCCTGTTGGAAAGTGCATCTTGTTCTTTCACTTAATTTAGCAATTTTATTTTCTTGGATCTTTTTGCATATCTCACTAGGCCGATACTTCAAAAAAGACTTTTAAATTATTATTGGCGAGCAAGAAAATTTTGACAAAAAAGCATATTGATCATCTGCTAAAATTATAAAATTACGTACCAAATGTTACAAGTCCTTGCATCTTGACTCTCAGTCAAGATTTCGTCGCGTCTGGGCGTCGGTGGTCTACCTGGGCTCAGTGAGCTGTGTGGAGTAGGTGTTCGGCGTGTGCGCTTTTGGGCGAAATGGCAACACTAGAGGTGGGGGGGGGGGGTGAATAGTGTGTTTACTATATTATTCGCCTAATTTCCAATTTAATCATTTTCTTAAATTATTAGGCAATTTGCAATTCGATGATTGATTGCGGAAGCGATAAAAAATTAATTAATTAAAAATGAACAATCAATCAATGCAAACATAAAGATTTTATAGTGGTTCGGTCCCAATGCCTACTCCACTACCTAAGCACACCGCTTAGGATTTTCAAACTAAGTTTTACTAGATTAATTAGTTTTCCTTACACACGAGGACTTTTCCCCAAAAAGACTCCGCTCTCCAACCGAAGGCACTTCCACACTCGGAAGTATCCCGCCTTCCTACTGAGGGCTCTTTCCCACCTCAACCTAAGGGAAAACTAGAACTAATCCTAGTAAACACTAAGTTTACACAAGTGGCTTTACTCATTTTCACCAAGGACACCACTTCACACAACAAGACCTAACACCAGGTCTTTGCACGCACAAATCAAACAGTTAAAATTACAATAAAATTACAATTGAAAAGAGCTTAAAATAAAACCAATGTTTGCAAGCTCCTTTCACAGCCTTGGCACTTCCAACTCGCCGAGGGGATGAGCTCGAGTCAGTTTCCGAGTTGAGGCAACAGCTGGCGCTTGAGAAGGTGTTCGCAGAAGGAGCAAAGCACAAGCAATCTTTCTTTTGGAAGGCTCAAATCTCTCTTCTTGATGGCTCAATAATTTCTGTAAGAGTGTGAGAGGGAGATTAAAAGATGTGTATGAGGTGTATCTATACTCCCAGCTCAAACGGGGCGTCAACGGGATTATTTTCGATCGTTACAAACGCTCGATCGATGGTCCGGTCGAATCGTCGATCGACCGATCATTCGACCACTGCAATTTTCTCTCTGGTCGGTCGACCGACGGGTCGACCGCCAGACGAAAATCGCGCGATCCACGATCTTCGGTCGACCGACGTGATCTGCGTCTTCGGCTATTCGCAGGTCGGTCGACCGACTGGTCGACCACCAAGCCTACTACCCTTTTTGGGCTTCGGTTGGTCGATCAGGCCGGTCGACCGACAGACGCAAGAAGCTTGCGATTTCTCTTTCGATCGACCGATAGGGCTATTGCCCAATTCTTACCCTATTCGGTCGATCGCCCGGTCAACCGAATTTAGGCTGAGATTATTTTCTTCAGCCTTTTTCTTCCGTGCTTTGTTTTCGGATTCCGACTTTCAACGAGCATCATGTAGGAGAGCTTTCCATGTGATCTTTGAGCTCGTCTGATGTGACTTTGGTGCACTTGTCGATCTTCGATAAACTTCCGCGACGAACCCGAGAGCGACGATCAATGTCCTTTCGATTTCTGATTTCTTCGACTTTTTCAACCGAGGACATCGAACGCTAATTGATATGGAATCTGAAACATATTCTCAATGAAATCATTAGTTCCATTTTTGTTATCATTAAAACCATCAAAATCGAGATTAAGGCTAAGGTTGAAAACCTAAAGCCAACAATCTCTCTCTTTTTGATGATGACAAACATCCTTAAGAAAATATATCATTAAAATCACAAGGATATCAACTAAGGGATTTCTCCCCCTATTAACATGCATATTTATGGAATAGAACTCCCCCATCTATATGCATGGATTTTTTATAGTTTCCTCCCCTTTACCTAGAATGATTATATTTTCCTTATATGCTTTAATGTATTTTCTTATACTTTTCTCCCCATTTTGACTATACATTTCTCCCCCTTTTTCTTATACTCTTCTCTCCCTTTTGACATCAATCAAAAAGGGCAAGAAAGTTCAATCAAGTCGAAGGGATGAGATACAAAAATATTTTTTTTTATGAAGTTGACTCTTAAGGAGTATTTTTCATGCAACATGAAAATCTCAACTCAATGGATGGAAAACAAGTATTTAACATGATACCAACTTAAATCATACATGATATCAAGGAGTGATAGATACAATTCAAGCCTAAATCATGTATGCACTCAAGTCTAATACCAATGTTGTAGTTTATATTTTTCATGACATTTTTATATTTCATTCAAACTTTCAAAATACAAATATATAGATATTTAAATCATGTATATCAAGTTTGAAGTGAAACAAATGTCATTTGTTCTAAATATGAACTTAGCATGTTTTCATTTGAAATAAGCATGAAAACTATGAAAATGCTAAGTCTCAAGTTTTGCTATCTACTCATGTTTTCTTATATTTAGGCATCTAGACATCAAACATGAGATAATGTAAGTCTATGAATTAAATTTGGTCTTAAGATGAAAAATTTTAAGTTATTTTGTTGACATAGGTCAACATATCTTCAAGATTTCAAAAATCAATCTCTTAAGTTTACACAAAATCATATTTTTGACAAATATTTTTGAAACCAATTTTTTCATCGAATTTTGATACCAAATATTGAATGGTCATTTGAAATACATGTATCAAGTTTGAACTCAAAAGAATTTTCAAAGATCATTTTTCATCATATATTGATTTTAATATACACATGGATATTTCTATCTATCATCCAAAATATTAAAATCATTTCTAGGAATGATTTTACTCAAAAATTTGTGTGAATGATATTGGAAATGGAATCCAAATGGTGTACATGAGTTTTTATATGAAGTTTTTGAAGAATAATCAAAGTATCAGAAAGATTAATATTTCAAGAATAATGATATTTTGTGTTTTGAAATTCAACTTCAAAAATTCACTTTAAATCCGATTCTTGATGAAACTTTTTGAAATTTTTACTGATAAAACTAGATTTTTAGTGAATGTGTAGTTTCAAGAATCATCTAAAAAGAATTTTTCTATATTTCATAGAGATAACTAAAATTGGTGATAGCAATTGTTGAACTTATGGCAATCCTTGTAATTTTCAGTTATTCTTTAAAACTTGTTCAACTTTTATTCAAACTTTCATGACACCATAATGTGATCATGTAGAGAGTATATGTCAAGTTTGAAATAAAAATTATGTCCTTAAGTCAAGATATCAACCTAGCATGGTTTCATTCTAAACTAAACTAGTTTTTATGAAACTTGCTAAGTTTCAATCTTAACATTTACTCATGATTTTTCATATTTAGACCTATGAATACTTAACATGAGTGAATCTAAATATGTTCCACAAATATGGATTGAAAATGAGACCTTTAAGTCAACTTGTTGACTTGGGTCAACATAGTTCAAAGAGAGGTAAACATGAATTAACCTCTACGTCATTTTATCCATATCCATATGAATTTTTCACTCTAAATGCATGGAAACATGTCATACCTATTTCTAAACATGTTTATGAAGTTTTAGACTTAAAATGAAATGACCAAGTCGATTTGTTGACTTGGGTCAAAGCTTTTTCAACCTTATTTTTGACCGTCAACTGAAACGGGGCGTCAACAGGATTATTTTTTACCGTTACAGATGCACGGTCGATGGTCCGATCGAATCGTCGGTCGACCAGTGCAATTTTCTCTCTAGTTGGTCGATCGATGGATCGACCACCAGACAGAAATCGCGCGATCTGTGATCTTCGGTTGATCCATTGGTCAACCGACGCGATCTGCGTCTTCAGCTATTCGCAGGTCGGTCGACCGACTGGTCAACCACCAAGCCTACTGCCCTTTTTGGGCTTCGATCGGTCAATCGGGTCGGTCGACTGACAAACGCAAGAAGCTTGTGATTTCTCTTTCGATCGACCGATGCAAGCTGCGTCTGTAGCTAGCCTCAGTTCGAACGATCGATTGGTCGACCGATAGGGCTACTGCCCAATTCTTACCCTATTCGGTCGACCGCCCGGTCGATTGAATTTAGGTTGAGATTGTTTTCTTCAGCCTTTTTCTTCCGCGCTTCATTTTCAGATTTTGGCTTTCAACGAGCATCATATCGGAGAGCTTTCCATGTGATCTTTGAGCTCGTCCGATGCGACTTTGGTGCACTCGTCGATCTTCGATAAACTTCCGCAATGAACCCGCGCATGACGATCAATGTCTTTTCGATTTCCGATTTCTTTGATTTTTTTGACCGAGGACATCGAACGCTAATTGATATGGAACCTGAAACATATTCTCAATGAAATCATTAGTTTCATGTTTGTTATCATCAAAACCATCAAAACTGAGATTAAGGCTAAGGTTAAAAACCTAAATCCAACACCCTTCTCGTGCGTTGGCACGAGTCTTGCTCGTTAAGTCCCGAGGAGAAATTAGGGTTTTACCCCTATGATTTAAACCATCATTCCGCTGTTTTGCCTCTTGGTTTTTCTTTTCCGCCATTGTGTTAGGGTTTCCCTCTCGGAGTTGCTTCCGAGATGGGAAGTCCTACGGTGAAGATGAAGATGGCAGATTCTAGTTTATCTCTTGATGGTAAGTCGATTCCGCTTTCTATTGGTTTATCTACTGATCTCTCTATCTCTGGTGGAATTGTTGGTGCTTTAAAGAATGGCTCTTTCGGTGATGATGTGTCGACAAACTTGCCGAACACTCGTTCACGTCTGCCCCCTCCTGGCGTGAACCTGATGACTTTTCAAGGTGAGACCGTGAATAAATCACTTTTGGCTAACACTGATGTGTGGCCATTGGAGTGATTTCTGTTGCCCCTGGTCGAACTGATCTGGATGATCCTGGCTCTGCTAATGCTATGGATCGTCGTAAGAACTCCTTACCTTCTGATAAATCTAGTGGTGCGACCCCCGGTAACACCCTTCCCCCTAATTCTTTAGTACCTATGTCTGCAGGTAAAACTTCTGTTTTGGTGAATAATACTAAGTCATCTTCGAATAATGTTTCTTGGGCGAATTTGTTTAAAGCTAGGGCTTCTGATACAAGTTCGTTTTCCTCTTTTGAACTTCTTTCTTCCTTTACGACGTCGGTTTCTGATTTCATGTTGTTTGAAAATTTTGAACTTAAAAATCTGTGAAAACCTTGGTTCGCGTCTTTGATCGACAGGTTCTTAAGGAGATCACCTCCTCATTTTCAGGTCAGTGAATGGGCCTTTACACTTTGGTCAAATTTTAATATTTCTAATGTCATTGATCTCAAAAATGATTTTTTCTTTTTCCGATTTTCCTCTGAAGAGGATGTTGTTAAAGTCCTTACCGAGGGTCCATGGGCTTTCAGAGGTGATCTTATTAACCTCCAGCCATGGAAACCGAATTTCAAGGCTTTAACTAAGACTATTTCTTCTACTCCCGTTTGGATTCAACTTTCGGATTTACCCATGGAAAACGGGCAAAATGATAGTCTTTTTAAAATTGCTTCAACTATTGGTAGGCCTATTAAAGTGGATAAAAATTCCTTTAATTGGCCCAGAGGTAAATTTGTTAGAATTTGTATAGATCTGGATTTCAGTAAGCCTTTAAAACAAGGTATATGGATTGGTAGACCCGGTGATGGTATTTTTCAAGCTATTAGGTATGAAAGGTTATCCTCTTTTTGCTTTAGATGTGGTATTGTTGGCCATCAAATTACTAATTGCTCTAGTGCTTTGCTTGTTTCTCATTCTAATGATGTTGACATTGTTATGAAAGATTCTTCTATTACTTTGCATGCTTTTGATAAGGTTAAATCTTTAGATAATAATAGGCCTACTATTTCTACTTCTGATCCTAAGCCTGTCTATGGGCCTTGGATTCAGGTGAGCAGAAAAAGGTAGACCTCAAAATAGGAACAAACCTTGAAATAGTAGTCAGGATTATAGGTTATATCCTAATCAGACTTTTGAGCATGATACCGTTGCTGATTTTGATAGGAATGCTGATTTAAATCTTGAAATGGAACAAGATAGAATGCCCCAATCTCCTAAATTAGAACAGGAGGAATTGGGTGATCATTCTACTCCCAACCACAATGGGACACCTCTTAACCATCAAAGAAACTCTGATATGGATACCATTTTAAAATAGTCTTCTGATCTTGTTAATATTCCTATTAAGGTGATAGATAGCAAGGAGATTCATAAGGGTTCCCTTAACAATGGTCCCAAGCTTGATGGGATTAAACCTAGGGAGAAGGGCAGTAATACTTTAATTACTAACTGTCCTAATGTGGAAAACCTTTCTTTCTCCGGCTTAGCTAATCAGGCTGCATCTAGTTTGGGAACCCTTGGTGATAATAGTGTAGAGGCTTCTATTGCAAATCCTGTTGAGGGTGTTAAAAAACTTAAAACCTAGCTAAGAAAGGTAAGTTTACCAAGGGTGAGATAGTTAAAAACCTTGTCAAGCTTGACAATGTTATGCAAACTATGAGAAAGAAAAAGGTTAAGAAGGTTAACCCCCAACTAAACTCTGAGTTAGATAGTTGGCTCTTAAACTTCGTTCCTTTTAAGTCTGCTGAGCCTCCCCTGCCTAACCTTTCCGAGGGACAGATACGACCTGATACTGAGGTTGGAAACTCTCCTAGGAATCAGGAGCTAATTATTAACAAGGTTATTAGCGACACAATTAATCATGCCAATGAAGAATGTTAGTTGGAACTATAGAGGCCTAAGGAGGAAACTTTTTAAAGATTTTGTGAAAACTCAGGTTAGAAATAATTCTATTTGCTTATTCTTCTTGCATGAAACTCATGTGCAGGCTACTATTGCTTTAGATTTTATTTCTTCCCTAGGTAAAAATTGGTTTGCTACTGTTGTTAGTTCATTAGGAGCTTTTGGTGGTTTGCTTGTTGCTTGAAATTCCTCTTTTGTTAAAGCTCATGTTATTTCTAAATCTATGAACCTTATCAATTTAGTTGTTCAATATTATGATGGTAAACCCTGGTTATTTTCTGATTTATATGCTGATACTAACCCTGTCAATATGAATATCTTATGGAATAAGTTTGGTAGTCTTGACATAAATGATAATCCTTGGTTACTCATTGGGGATTTTAATTGCATTATTAATTCATGTGATAAAATTGGTGGTTCCCCTTTTAATGAAAATAATAATGTGCTTTCTTTATGTAAATGTATCAGTGATTGTGATTTTGCTGATTTGGGCTTCTCAAGTAATAAATTTACTTGGTGTAATAATAGAAAAGGTCTTCAAAGAATTCTTCTTGGATTGCTCTTTTCAATAATTCTTATGTTACACATTTAAACAAATCTGTGTCTGATCACTGTCCTATCTCTTTATGTGTTATTGACTTTTCTTTTAAAGGTGTTCATAAATTTAGATTTCAAAATTTCTAGACTCATTATTCTCAAGTTGTTGAAATTGTGGAGAATAACTGGAAAATCTGTAATAATAGTTGTTCTATGATGACTTGTATTTTCAAAAATCTTGTTTCCCTTAGAAGTAAGATCTTTTTTTGGAATAAGCATGCTCTTGGTGATTTAGAAGTTAGTCTTAGTGTTGTTAATGCTCACATTGATGACCTTGAGGCTAGAGATGCTACTCATTTGCTGTCTGACTATGATATTGATTGTCTTGCTTGTTTATAGAATAAGGCTAAAGCATTAAGAAGACAAATTAATCTTAAATGATGGGCAGTGTCTAAGGAAAAATAGTTTCATGATGGTGACATGAATACAAAATTTTATCATAGAGTTGTAGTGAAGAATAAGAGAAGAAATTGGATCTCTTCTGTTTTTGAAAATAATATTTGTATATCAAAATCTGAGGATATTTGTAATTATTTTGCAAAATTTTATTCTACTCTTTTGTCTTTTGATGATACATGTTCTTTAAACTGTAATGAGCTGCCTGTTATGAATAAAGTTTCTGATGTTGATCATAATTTTCTGATTAAACATTTCTCTTTGGAGGAGATTTCTATTGCTGTTAAATCTTTAGGACAATGCAAGAGCCTTGGCCCTAATGGTTATACGGGAGAATTCTATAAATCTTATTGGAACTTTTTGTCTGGCTTTTTTCTACAAGCTTTTAATGAATTTTATGATACTTCTTTCTTGTCGACTGGTTGGAATGAAATTGAAATTGTTTTTATTCCTAAAAATAATTCTCCTTACTCTATCAAAGATTATAGGTCTATCTCTCTTTGTAATGTCAGCTACAGAATTCTCACCACAGTTTTGGCCAATAGGATAAAACATCTTCTTGATGGAATCATTTCTAAAAACTAATATGCTTTCATTAATGATAGATCCATTCATGATAATGTTATCATTGCTCAGGAGGTTTTACATTCCATTTACAACTCGAAAGGTAAAAACCCCTATATTGTCATTAAAATAGACCTTGAAATGGCCAATGATAGAATTTCCTGGAGCTCCATTACTAAAATGCTTGGTTTGCTTAATTTTCCCAAAAAATACATTGATTGGATTAAGTGTTGTATCTCTTCTGCCAGTTTTTAATGTTGCATTAATAATTGTAATTTCAAGTCTTTTCATGCCAAGTATGGTATTAGACAAGGGGATCCCATCTCCCTCTATCTATATATCATTGTCAGTCATTTACTCTCCGAAATGTTGAATGATGTCATGAATAAAGGTAGGATTACTCCGGTTAGAATTAAGAATGATTTTAAAATATGTCATCTTATGTATGCTAATGACATCTTATTATTTTTTAGAGCTAATGATAAATCCATGAAGACCAATAAGCACATTTTTGAGACCTATGGTTGTTTTGCTAATCAGAAAATTAATTTGTTTAAGTCTGAAATATTTTTTCCTAGAAATGTTGATCGTGTTGTTAAGCTTAGGCTTGAAAGAGAGTTTAAAATGAAAATTGGTCGTTACCCTATGAAGTATTTGTGTGTTAACATTTCCCCTCGCATTCATAAGATCAGTGACTGTAATCACATTATTGATAAAGTTAATAATAGGCTTAATAATTAGAACAAGGGTCATCTTTCTCATGTTGGGCGTCTTGTGCTCTTAATTTTGTCCTAAACTCCATTCCTTTACACACTCTTTGTGTTACTTGGCTCCCTGATAAGGTGCTAAGTAAGCCGACTTCCATTATTAGGAATTTTCTTTGGTCCTCTAAAGAGGATAACAAAGGTCTTCACCTTATTGCTTGGAAGGAGGTGATTAAACCTAGAGATTGTGGTGGTTTAGGTATTAAGGATCTTAGCATTATGAGCCTTTCTTTGAATGCTAGAAGAATCTCTCAACTTTTTAATAATTCTGATTCTCTTTTTTCTAGTATCATTAGGTCTAAATATATTTGTGGCTCTCTATGGAATCTTAAGTTTAGCTCTAAAGGCAGTAACTCTTGAAAAATGCTTTGTTGTGCTATTAATTACTTGAAATTTGGCTTTAAAAAATTGATTAGCAATTGCTGTAATACTTCTGTGCTTATGGATAGTTGGATTTTTGACATTCCATTACATCTGAAACCTTCATATATTGATGTGGCATTATTTGATTTGAATGTTTCTGTGGATTTCTTTAGCAGTAATAATGCTTGGAATATGAACTTATTGCTTGAATTTTATAGTTATGATTTGGTAGATGTAATTTTCGGGTTACCCCTCCCCTCCGAGCCCTGTGATGACAATTGGGTTTGGTTGCTAAATGATAAAGGGATTATCAATTCTAAATCTGCCTATAATTTTATCCTAAATAAGAAACATCTCAACCTAATTAGCCTCCAGTAGTGGAAAATTCTTTGGAAGGTCCCGGTTGCCCCTCGAGTTAAAATTTTTGCTTGGAATGCCTTACATAAAAAACTTCTAACTGCTAATAGGCTGTTTAGGTTTGATATGGTTAATTCCTCCTGTTGTGCCCTTTGCGGCAGCCCTCAAGAAATCATGCTTCATGTGTTTTTTGGGTGTGAGGTAACTAGGGCCCTTTGGGAATTAATTAAGGGACAGTTTGCAGGTATTAAAAGACAGCTTTGTAGAGTTAGTTTGGACAGACTGCCTAACAATGGGGATGGTAAGTATTCTCCTATTGTTTTGGCACTCTGTTTGTATGGTCTATATTCTTTCTAGTTGGCTCGAAATCGGGTTGTATTTCAGAATATTAATCCCCATATTGAAAACTTATTTTCAACCTCTTTGGCCCTGATAGTTCACTATGCTGACACATCACTATCTGAGGGCAGTCCCTCTAATATCACTAAGGAGGATACGGTTTGAAAATTACCTCCACCAAATTAGGTCAAATTTAATATTGATGGTGTTGTTGATTCTATTACTAATTCTGATCTTATGCTTTCATTGGTAAAGATAGTAGTGGTTCTTGCTTGATTGCTGCTGGTTTTTTCTATCATAATGATTCTGCTTTAGTGAATGAAGCTATATATGGCTATTAAGAACGCACTTACTCATGCTGCTAATTGCAAACTTAAAAAGATTATTATTGAAAGTGATTCCAGTATATTAGTTGATACTTTTTATGGGCGCATGACTTCCTTTTGGGAAATTAAAAATATTCTTACTGATGTTTGATCTCTTGCAGACCAATTCGAAAAAATCAAAATTCAATTCATTAGGAATGAAAATAATCAAGCTGCTGATTGACTTGCAAGAAAGACAAAGCTGTTGAAGCATAATTTTATTTGGACCAAAGATTGGCCATTTGATCTTATTAACATGATATAACTTGAGATTTGCTGTACTTTTTTCTCTTTTGAATTTAAAAAAAAAACACTTACCAAATTACAATTAAATCATCACCTTCTAGATCAGAATTAAGGATGCTCTTATAACAAAGTAATTAAAAACGATGACAAACATACGAAAGTTAAAATATATATATTCAAAAAAAAATTGTACCTTTATATTGGAAACAAGATTCAGCCTGAAAAAGAGAAAAGAGAGTCGACCTCTAGTGAATAAGTTGAACTAAAAATAATGGTAAAAAAGAAAAAAATGGATATGCATGCAAAATATATATATATATATATATATATATATATATATATATATATTAAACTAACATGATGCTTTCTCTTTGTCCCATAAAACTAACATGCTCTGAGCAGAATGGGGCGGAAGCGGCTCCTCAATTCAGTCGCTGGTTACTAAGAACTCGGGAATGAAAAGAGGAAAGCTTAAGAGCTTATATTATCAGAGTAGAAAGATTTACAAAGGTAGAAGAGTAGAACTTCTTATTGAGCAAGTCTGTTCTGCAACTTCACACTAGAGTGCCTTATATAGGCTATAAGGAAGCTTCCCGAAGAAGCTCAATAATTGAGTGCGGGTGCTCATTGGGCCCCATCGTCCACTGAATTATTGGTTGTCTACAGGTGGGATGCGTCCTTGACACAGACGGGCAGACTTTAAGTACAATAATTGTCCGTCCTTACAGACACGTCGGGAAGTAGTACAATTATTATCCGACACACAGAATAACTAATAGTGCAAAGTTGAAGGTGCCCATGTGATGGTGGGGACCTTCTAATAATGGAGACAACTTGATCAGGGAAGGGCCCGGCCTCGCCTTCTCCTTCGTTGCACTAAACCTGCAAAAACAAATATAATTAAAAGATAACTGTGGCGGTTTGTTCGGGCGGACCGCCACTTCCGCGCTTCGGAGTCCGACGGAGAGGATAAACTTTTAAAATCGGCACGATCACTCCCATCATCTTCCGAAAAGAATGGTGGGGACCATTCTTCTTCCGAGTCGGTCCATACGGCGAATCGTCGCCATACGATCAGAGTGAATCCGACTCGCGGAGACTCGATAGTAGTCCACTCAAGACGTCCTCCTCTTCCTCCCCTCAATAAATCCTTCGGATTTTTGAAACCCTTTAATTTCAGTCTTCTGGTACGCGGGATTCTTCGCTAAGTCAAAGTATTCTAGCTCCGTAGCTCAAGCCGTATCATACCAATTCTTGATCGATCTTTCAAAATCTCGGATCATTCATTCAGGTGCCTTCTTAGAATTACGAACGTCATGGTACTTTTTCCTCCACTCGAGTACTTTTCCCTCTTTATCGCCTATTCTAAGTACACGTCTCCTGAAAGTCCGATCTCGAGCTTTTCCGAATCGATCTCAAGAATACGGAAATGACGAGCTTTCACAATAAGCTAGATTAAAAACACTTAGACGAAAGAATACCTGGATAGGAATTTACCAGAAGAAATGCCTGAAATTAAAACCAGGCTCTGATACCAGGAAAAGGATCGATGAAATAAATTTAAACAATCAACTGCAGGCTACGAAGAACACGGAGTTGATTTGAAGAATTTATTGAAGAGATGGAGGAGAGGGCTACAAAAGTTGGAAGAGTAGAACTACTCGTTATGCGAGTCTGCTCTGCACCTTCACATAACTAAGCCTTATATAAGCTATAAGGAAGCTTCCCGAAGAAGCTCAATAATTGAGTGCGGGTGCTCATTGGGCCCCATCGTCCACTGAATTATTGGCTGTCTACAGGTGGGATGCATCCTTGACACAGACGGGCGGACTTTAAGTACAATAATTGTCTGTCCTTATAGACACGTCGGGAAGTAGTACAATTATTACCCGACACACAGAATAACTAATAGTGCAAAGTTGAAGGTGCCCATGTGATGGTGGGGACCTTCTAATAATGGAGACATCTTGACCAGGGCAGGGCCCGGCCTCGCCTTCTCCTTCCTTGAAACCCTTTAATTTCAGTCTTCTGGTACGCGGGATTCTTCGCTAAGTCAAAGTATTCTAGCTCCGTAGCTCAAGCCGTATCATACCAATTCTTGATCGATCTTTCAAAATCTCGGATCATTCATTCAGGTGCCTTCTTAGAATTACGAACGTCATGGTACTTTTTCCTCCCCTCGAGTACTTTTCCCTCTTTATCGCCTATTCTAAATACACGTCTCCTGAATGTCCGATCTCGAGCTTTTCCGAATCGATCTCAAGAATACGGAAATGACGAGGATAGGAATACCTGGATAGGAATTTACCTGGATAGGAATTTGGCTGTCTACAGGTGGGATGCGTCCTTGACACAGACGGGCGGACTTCTCTCTTAGAAGTAAAAGTTAGGATGCCAATAAGATAGGTTTCCAATAATTATCTACAAAAGATAAGAATAAAAAAGTACTAGTCCTATCAAGAAAAGCTCAAGCATGATAAAATGGACTCAAAATTATTTATAGAATGAACTCATCAATTAACAGAAAAATTGTACCCAAGTGTAATAACTGACCAATGGCTAGAGATTTACAGTGTGGCCGCTGTCCTAGCTGAAAATTAAGAAAAAAATATAAATATAATTTTATAAAAAGTATATTAAAATTAAAAATTATGAAAATTTTTAATATAATTTTATACATGTATATTGGAATACTTTGATTTATTTAAATTGCCCCCACCGAAAATAAAGAAATAAAATAAACATAATTTTTGAAGAATATATTGAAATGATTTTGAGTTAATTTGAATTATAATGAAAAAATGCAATTAATAATCATTTCAAGTACAATTTTTTTTCTCACTAGAGAGAAATCAAATTTGTTTTCTCTTTTAAACTTTATTTCTTGCCAACCCCATCTAGTATAGGATTAAAGCTTAGATGTTATTTGTTGTTTTAAACTTTGTTTCTTTGTTCTCTCGGCGGGACGACAACGGTTCAGTTAACTGTATTTTTGTGGTTAACCGCAATCGAAATTGATTAGAAACTCGTTAATCGAAATCGAAATCGGTCAGTTTTAAAAATTAGTATCAGAAATCGAAATCGGTTAGTTAGGTTCGACTAGAACTGGTTAACCGTTTACTAACCGGTTAGTAAATAGGGTAATCGGTTAGTGAAATAAAATTAAAAATATATAAAAATTATCAAATAATTAATATTACAAGTTACGATTACTGGTTAACCGCGGATAGTCAGTAGCCAAAATCGAAACATATAACTGATTTCGATTACCAATTATCTGTGATCCGATAATCGAAACCGAACCAATGTTAATCAGTTTTTTGATTTTACTAACTGAAATCAAAATCGAATCGCAAATATACTATCTGAAACCGAATTTTGCGATTCGATTAATCGGTTAACCGCGATTAACCAGTTTCAATTCTCAGTCCTATTCTCTCTTATTCGAGATAGAAGCTCCACCTTTTAATTAAGGCAATTGGTATTGATTAAATTTTTTTAGCAAATTTGTCAAATAGATAGCTAGTTGAATGGATAATTTTTTTAGCAAAGTAGATATATGATTGATTATTTGATTTTTTTTAGAAGGATAGCCAACCGCAACTATTGATTTTTATCTATTATGAATTTTATATAAGTTAAATTATGCAATCACATGGGAGATGAAAGATTAAATGATTGTTTGATTACGTATATTGAGAATCAAATATTTGACAATATTGACAATAACAAAATTATGCAACGATTTTAAAATATGAAAAACTCGTCAAGCTCGATTATCAAAATTAGCTTAAACTTGAAATCTTGAAAACTTATGTATTAACTTACCTCACTAATAAAATTTTCTGAATTCGCCACGGCCCACGACTCCTAGCAAATATAATGGAAACCATCAAGTTTCAAGGCATCTCACAACTTATTGGTATCAACTATGTTGGTAATTAACTTGTCAAATATATCTATGACTACGAGGAACATCTTAAATGACTTTATAATGACATGCATTTAGGAAGTCTTTAATTTATACTAATTGTGACTACCACAGTTGATAGCAACATTTTAATATTACTTAGAGGTCTGAGGTTTGAATTTCAATCTTTAATTTGTTATGCTAACATCATGATAAAGTCATTCTATCTCATGACTTCTTCAAATAGATAAAAGTGCTCATCTCTCCTATCTATATAGACCTTGCATTTTATTCTCCAACCAAACACAAACTAAATTTTGTCCAATCATTACATCTAAAAAGACCGACTTAGTATTTTGATATATATAAGCACTCCTAATTCCAATTAAGGTACGTGCCTGCCTGGCCCTAAAGCTAGATGGGCATCAGCGTGCAATCAAAGTGAATATATATATATATATACCACGTAAGATTGCATGGTAGGTTGCGATGTCAAAGAATGCAACATTTTAGCAAGTTGTATAGGCAAACTAATGAAGTTTTAAGAAAAAACTATATCACAAGTTCAGGAAAACGAAGCTAGTTGTCCTTTCCCCTTCAAGTAATTATAATAAACAGAACACAAATGCTTTATGAAAAATATTTTCATTAGCATGCGACTCACAGCAACAACTAACTACTGTATGTAGAAACGATTACTACTTACTAAATATACAATTTTTGGACTAAGACAACAGTTTGTGTAAAAATTAAGCAATGTGAAAATTTGGCAAAAACATGTGGACAACAAATGTCATTTATAACCAAATTAAAAAAATATATATAGCAAAAGTGATTCCAGGGTGTTAGGCTTCGCCAATGGTCACAGACAAACATGCCAAGTAAAACCTATATTTATTATGCAAAGAAGAAAGTGAGGTAGACTAGCGAGGACCTGTCGGCCATTACGTCGATAGTATTGGAGGCTACCAGAACGTGATGGTTGGCGTCGTAAAGGCCTAGGTCGGCAAGGAGTGGGTTGATAGAGCTACAGGAGGTGTGCAATTCGCGGGCATCTATGCCACGGGCTTTGAATACCAATGTGCACTCCGTGCATATCATGTCCCCCGTTGTTGGGTCGTACACCACCTCCGTGGCCATTTACTTTTTGGTTTCCTCTAATATTTTAGTAACTCATTTTAAGAAGGATGTCATTTTAATAATGCTGGTGCTCTCTAATATTATGAATTAGTAAACATATTTTTCTTTAATATATAGTTTTCAAATAACGAGTAGTTAGATAATGTGTTTAGCATGAGAGACTTCAAAATAAAATGTTTACTCAAATTTATTTGTATCTTTGTGATTTTTGGATTTTCTTTCTTTCTTTGAGTACCATGAAAAATGAATGAACATGAAATAGTTAATATTGATCCAACCAATATGAACACTGCATGTAAAATTAAAATAGCTAGTGAATAATATTTTTATAAATCTCAAATTAAAATTAATAATTACAATTATTTTATCTACTAGTATGCCATTAATTCATCGCTTTTTCCACGTCATTATATATATAGAACACAAGTCAAGTGTATAATATATAATAACACTACTCTTAATATAAAAAGTTTCGTTTGATTACTTTTCTTTTTTAAAAAAAACAATAATAATTTTAGGGATTAACTTATAAAAAAAACCTCATTTTTTGGTTTAAATTAATTATTTAATATATGAAGCCTTAATTTTTATTTTTTAAAAAAAATCACTAATGAATAATATGTGCTTTTTGATAAAATTATTGTTTAACATGAAAGATTTTCCATGGAAACGAAGCAATATTGAAGATTGCATATGTTCGATGACAACAAGTGAAACTAAATGACAAAAAGATGAACATCTTTTCTAAAAAGATCAAACAGAACATTATAGTTTACGGAGCATAAATCTCTATTAGGGAAAAAAGAAAAAAGATAAATTTTTCCTCTGTTGCAAGAAAAAAAAATCAACAAAATAACTCAAATGAGGGAGATCGCATGGCAAAATACTTTGGAACAGTATTGTAATATCCTAGATATCAACATTTATTTCTGTCATTGTTTGTGATTGTCAGCCTAGCTAGCTAGTTCGAGGTCGAGCCGAGTCGACTCATGGTTCGGTGTGAGCCTACGAGCTCGGGTAAGTAGGAATATGAATTATGCAATTTCTTTTTTTGCGTAGATAAATTTATTTAATTCTTCTATCGCCTGATATTGATTTATTAAATTGTATTGCATGAGTGTGCATATGTTTGATGTTTATGTGGGGCATAGGGTTAGATTGTGTTAACTAAGCTTAGTCGGGTTAGCGGGTTTGGATTCGGCACGAGTCGGATGTGGGTTTGCTAAGTGGGTTCGTGGAATTAGGTTTGATGAGGGGAGTATAAACCCCCCCTATTGGCATGTGGCTCCCTATTGGAGCCGCACAAGCCACTTAGAGATCGAGAGGAGCAGCCAAGCCGCTAGCCGCCCCTCTCCCCTCTCTTGGAGCTGCCGTCCTCAAGCAGCCAGCCGCCGAGCCCTCTTCCTCTTTCCCCTCTTCTTCCCCTTCCCTTGGAGACCAAGCCATCGGATTGGTGCAACCGAGCCGCCCCCTCTCTTGAAGCTTGGAGCCGCTGCCCCTTCCTCCTTTGTTTGAGCCGAGCCACCACCCTTTGGGGTCAGATTCGGAGGCCACCGCTTGGAAGTTTGGCAGTCCTGGAGGGCAAAGGAGCCACCTTGATCTCATAGCAGTCCTAGTTAGGGGTCGTAGTCGAGTCTTTGAAAGTTTGGCATGCACTTGTGTTTTAGTATTTTGGAGTTGTAATCGCTTGGGAACATTCATGTCTTTTATTTCAAATTTTATTTGTAAATGAACTGTTGAGCTTTGATTTATTATTTCCACACTTTACTATTTTGCTAAACTTACTTATAATGAAATCTAGTTTGGTTTTTCATGTGAAATAAAGCTCATTACATTCTTTTCGCTATGTTTATTTATTATGAGTTGGCACGTGCATGAGTTAGGCTGCGGGGTATAGGCACGTATATCTTGATCGGTCATGTGATCTTGAGTTGGGGCGTGACAATGTTGTATTAGAGCATGTGGTTCAGTCTGACTACGACCTAAAGTTGTTACTGTATAGGGCATTGCTAGCATGTCGGTATACGGTAAGGGTTATGTTATAAGATCAATAGGCTAAGTCTACACCTCAGCGCGACTTGTGGTTAAGTTTGCAACAACAAAAAAAATGTTGTTAGGGTGAACTAAATTATCTAATTATGATATTTTCTTTCTGGTGATTCCAGATTGATGGAGGCCTTTGATGCCGCATGGAGCGGTAGTGATAGCAACTCCACAGAGTGCCGAGGCCGGAGCTGAGGTCGTGGAAGACCACCGTAGGCCCGAGAAGAGACAGGATAGGATCCCATGGTTGTGCAGTTGCAGGCCCGAGTAGCTAAGCTGACTGAGACACTCCACAAGGAGCAGGGACTGAGACAACAGCCACAACGGGTGCCGACAGAACCCGCAGTACCGACGGTAGTCCAGCTAGTGGCACAGGTGGTTACAGTTTCCAGAGCACCTTCATATGCAGATTTTATCGCATTCAAGCCACCGGACTATACAGGGACAGATCAGCTGGTGGAGGTCACTAGTTTCCTAGGGGATTGCAAAGAGCTATGTGGGGAGCTCGGTTTTTCTTCTGAGACGACTGCTTGACTGATCGGGTTACAGCTAAGAGGATCAGCCAATGATTGGCTTCACACCTGGAGGGATCGCAAAGCAGCAGATCCACCGCCCCCTAATTGGGAGGTGTTTAGAGCTGCTATGGTGAAGAAGTACCTGCTACTAAGTATCCAGGACAAGCGGGCGAAAGAATTCGAGCTACTGCGTTAGACCGGCAGTATGACAGTAATGGACTATGAGATGGAGTTCACTCGACTCTCGAAGTACCATCCCACCTTGATAGCCACAGAGATCGCCAGGGTCAAGAGGTTTGTCGAGGGGCTGAGGCCGCAGATCGCCAAACTTATCCATTACACATATACTACAAGAAATTTGGATTTTAGTGAGGGTCGTGACCCTCACAAAACCCCATATGACCCTCACTAAAGACTTCTAGTGAGGGTCACCCGACCCTCACTCGTCGTCAGGAAAAGTATCGTCACTAAAAGTATATGTGAGGATTATGTCCCGACCCTCACTAAAAGATAGCTTTCGTGAGACAAAATTGACCATCAGTAATTCTTATATTTAGTGAGGGTTATTGGTGACCCTCACTAAAAGTTAGTTTTTGTGAGGTAGAATCGGCCTCACCAATTCTCATATTTAGTGAGGGTCGGCCGCGGCCCTCACTAAATATGAGAATTGGTGAGGGTCAGTTCTGCCTCACGAAAGCTACTTTTAGTGATGGTCGGAACATAACCCTCACCTATACTTTTAGTGACAAGACTTTTCCTGACAACGTGTGAGAGCCGGTTACCCTCACTAAAAGTCCTTAGTGGGGTCATATGAGGTTTTAGTGAGGGTTGCGACCATCACTAATTCCTACATTTTGTGAGAGTCGATGACCCTCACTAATTCTTATATTTTGTGAGGGTCGTTGACCTCCACTAAATTTTTTTTCATAGATTTATTTTTTTCGTGACCCCCCACTAAAAGTTATCATAATATGCATATAAAATCTAATATTTTTATGATTTAATTATATTTACATAAATCTTAAGAAGCATATAAAGACCAAAAAAAAAAATCATCATTTATTTTATAATATATCTATTACAAAATTCATAAAGTATTACAACATGTCCATTACAAAAAACACATCTAAATAAGTATCAATCCTATTACATAAAATTTCATATATATGAAAATACATAAATATGAAAACACTTCTGTTAACATATTCAACAGTAATTACACTCTTTGATCGATATGAAAACACTTCAGTATATTCTGTTCACATATCCTACACATCCTGCAATAAATTTAGTAATTACAATTGACTGTTCTCCTTGGTTTATGTTTCATTCTTCCGCTCGTCTCTCCTTGGCTTGTGTTTCATTCTCCCGCTCGTCTCTTCACCACTTCCATCTCGACCTATTTTCTTTAATATCCCAGCAATTCCCGCTGCAGCTAACCTGGCAGCTCTTCTAGTAACTGTGTCGCAAACTCTAACAATGAGCATTCTTGCTTTCAAGGAGACACCTGGCATCTGATAAGATCCATAGACAAATGATTATACCAGAGATGGTCATAAACTCAGTTATCGAAAGAAACAATTACTATACGGTGATGCTGATGCACTTCCTACAAACTTTCTTCCAGAATTCTTTCAACTTTCCGCAAGTCTGGAGAATCATAATCATGCATAGCATCCATCAAAGAAGTCTTGTATAAAATTATAAAGCATTTATTTTTCATTTCCTTTGGGTAATGTGAGAACAAGAAGTAACAAACCAAACTCAACTGTAGATTCATAGGTCACACATAACTCACTATTCATAAATATTGGGTAATATTTTATATTAGAGGTGTGGCATTCTGTCAATAAAACATGATCATTTAGATTTTAGATATATATCTTACTAATTTTTGTAATTTAAATTTCAAATTTTACGTGATCCCTAATACTTAAATTGGTATTACTAAAGAATTCATTATAACAAGGTTTTACATCATAACAGCAACCTAAATCAATAAGATATCTCCCAATGGATAACCAAAGCAGTTAATGAATGCATCAGACATATGTGTACCGGTAATCAGTTGAAAATTTTAAAACCTAATAAATATGAATGTGGTGCTAATATCTTTGAGCAGGACTAGGATTTGAAATCCCATGAAGATCTCTTTGATTTTTTATTTTCAGCGCATATCAGTCTGAATTTTTTGTGAATTCCAATTGAAGCAATTTACTAGTCGCCAATGAATTTTAAGATTCAGAGTCTTGAAAGTATGATGATATAAATATTTGGTTATTGAAGGCAAACTTAGTGAAGATTATTAAGCTATGTTAATATGCCAACATAATCCAAAATGTAAAATAAAGAGATAATGATTCAGAAAATATGCAAAAAAATTTGAAACTTACTTGATCATTTTTATTTGAATGGAAAAGAGTGAAAATTCCTGAAACTTACTTGATCATTTTTATTTGGACTTTCATCATCTAAAGCAATATCATAGGAGGTCCTAGGTAGATGTGATGACAAGAAATTTCCCGATTCCATATTGACAACCTATGACCAGAAATTAACTTCAATATACTTGCGAAGAATAAACACCATTAATGGATAAGGAAATAGTTTATTCACATGTTGGTTACACTAAAAATTTTGAGTTACCATAAACAAATTCAATAATGATAAAAAAGCTTTCACACTTCATATTCACCTTGCCAATGTGTGGCATTCCATTAGCTATTTCTTGGTCATGTGCTAATTCTTGGAGCTCAAAGGAGCATTCCATTAGCTAATGTGTGGCAGTATGCGGTAGATAAGCATGTTCCTTATTGTAGTTGAGCATATAAAAGAAGACAAAGTTGTTAAGCATAAGATTAGGTTGTGTCATTTTGGACTACATTAAGTTAGGAAATGGCATGTCATGCATTTATTCTTTATCCACATAAATAAACATGACATTCAATGGAAGGCCGATCAATTTTGGACCAAGTAAATGACAAACATATGACTAAGCAAGATGTGCTTTCACATGAAAATAATCAACAAGTAATTGTTCAAGCTTATCCATAGTATAACATTAACCTTTTAAAAGTTAGATGTGACAAATACCTATGCTTGTCAAGAAAAGGTATTAGATACTTGAACCAAATAAGAAAAGGGTTAGAGAGATCCGTGTTAAGTTGAGGGCATCGAGGTCTTTTTCCCCTCAATGTCATCTGCCTTATTTTGGTGTACCGAGAATTTTCTTGGTACACCAAAAGGACCCAAAATCCTATCTTGAATATGATTTAAAACCTTGTCCCTCGTCATTTTTGCAAAATAAATGGGGGATAAGAGCCGAAATCCAGTCCAGTCCTCTATTTTTTAATGAAACAAACGGGCCCTAGAGGTACTCAAATTTGAGGAACCAAATTCTTCAAATGAGAAGAAAGATATTGTGAAATTTATTTAGTTAATATTTTCAGTAACTTGTTTCAATTTTATTTTAGTTACTAATTTGAGAAGTTATGTGATAAATGGTTTCTATTTTATTGTGTCTTGATGAAAATAAAATTATTTTTATTGTGAGAGATATGTTGACTCGGTTGATTTTTTATTAAATTACTTAGGTTCGACTGGTTTGATTTTATTTGCTTGGACCCAATTCATACTAGCTAGGAAATCCCCAGGTGCAAGTGTTTAAGAGAGATTAAGGGATTCTAAACTCCCATTTAGACATGGATAAGAGTAGACAATCAATTAGTCTGAAAGTCATTAGATGACACCCATGGAGTTCTTCATGATGGATCGCATATGGGTTGTCGAATGCGACACCGCAGTTGGTGCCACTTTTGAGTCAACAAATTGTGAGGTAACCCCAATGGTTCACTTCTAGTGACCAACAAATGGTTGGGTTGGGATGGAGAGGGAGTAGTTCATTTATATAACCTATTTCATTGAAGACCTACTCAAACTTAATAATCACTCAAAAACCCTGTCATTCTATATTCAGAGAAGTATCTATTATATAAAACCTAATTCATTCATACTATTAACGCATAATGTATTTAAAGAACTCAAATGCTATTAAAAAGCTATTAAAATCATTCACATGAGTAACTCAAGTAACAAAAAACATAATCTACAAACTCAATTATATATGTAGTAAATTGAAGTTAATTGCTTGCTGACTTAAGTAACTTGAATCATAATTCATTTCCAACTACCATTTTCCACAAGTACTAACTATATAAAACCCGATTAATTGATAATAAAGATGCATACGTACATAAAATCTCAAATGCTATATAAAAACTATTGAGAACATTCGTATGAGTAACTCAAGTAACAAAAGAGGAAACATATATAATTCACCACATGCATTCTAGAAATAATCTTTAAGATTTGGGGGAGATGATGGGTGGACCATAACTTGTTGGTTGTGGGTAGATAGGGAGACTCTTATTCTTATGAGAAATAGAATGGATCAGGATTCTTGTGTAGTGAATGTGCTCCAAAATTAGAGAAGATAAATTCAACATTAAAATGCCAATTATATTGCACTAGTGAAAATAGACTACATAAATTTATTTACTATATATGTGTAACTCAATCAGGCTAGTTCACCTTATTCGGTCCAAGCTTTCTTTCTACGGCACATTAATGCTTATTTTGTTAGAGTTTTAATACCTAATTTAACCAAATATAAACATCTTATTTTTTAGAGCCTATATAGTTATTCTTAATTAGACTTGGAGGTTTTTCCTTTTTAGCTTGACATATATATAGCTAGCATTTGTCTTAATAGTTTAGCTTGGCAGATCGAGGGCAAATATTCAAGCAACAATTCACACATAACTGAGCCAACATAAATTTTTAGCTGACATATACCCTTCTACTTAATACAAACAACATAATCGTACCTATCTATTCACAATTAATGATTTTTGCATCTGTCAAGGAATATAAAGGTTCCATAAGTAGCTTAAGTCACAAAGATCATATCAGAGTTAGAAGAAGAATCATGAGGCCGGCATAGGACATTCAGAATCAAAGAGGTCATTACATTACAAAAGCATGATAGCATGCCATCTCACAGGAACTCAAAGAGGTCATTACATTACAAAAGCATGATAGCATGCCATCTCACAGGAACTCATCCAGATGTACCTTTTTTAGGAGACGATCGCTGATCTTCTGTGTTCCTTCCTCTTCACTTGAAGAGACGATAGCTGATCTTGAAGAGTCTTGGAGAGAGAAATGATAGATAATTATAAGACGTACGTTATAGTCTTGGAGCGGATTAATAACAAAATCAATTCAAGTACAGTTAACTAAAACTAGCTCAACGACAACCTTTCCTGAGCCTTTTGGAAATCGTAGTACTCTTATCTCGGCATGTGTTCGTGGAATTGCCTCAGCGCTTCCACCTGTTTGGTTCTCCTCTCCCTCCCACCTGTGGGCGACTGCAGCAGCAACATCGGCGGGTTTGGGTTCGCCGCCACCACAATGATAGCCCAACAAAGAGGGCAATTGGAGTGCGACTTCAGCCATGCATGCGTCGATGCACTGAAGATGGAACGCGTGGCTGCACTTGTGGGAATCAGCCGCAGGGTCTCGTCCACCCGGAACTCGCCCAGGCAAATGGAACAATTCGTACCCTCGACCAGGCCGTCGGGCCACTCCTATACTTATGCAGCGCGATCTTGTTGATCGTTGTCTGCTCGAGCCCGTGCCGCGGAGAGACGTGCCAAGCTTGTGGCGGAGCGCATCGAACCTAGCTACTGCACACATATTATATTATCCATGGCTGTTGTTCATGGCTTTACCTCGCCTCACGTTATATTGCTAATGCACTCTCTTTGAATATACATACTAGGATTTTGATTCGTTGGTCTATAAGTTTAAACCATGATTATCTTTATTGTTTTAGGAGCCAGATGGTGGTACATGGTAGTAGTAGTGATTGTCTTTATAGCTTAGCGTTAACAGTTCAGATGTATATAGTGGTACATCTATTTCATACAACTTCCTTTTTCTTTAATTAGTACAAATGAACTGAAACTTCTTTTTTTTCAAATGAACGGAAACTTGAAAGGGTTGTTCTCTTGTCTAATATCTATCTTCCATGATTAATAATTTAAGATATCTTTAGATCTTTGTCATCATTTTCATGCTTTTACATTGAGATAAATCTTCAGTTTGTTCCCTATTGATTAAGAAAGGTAACATACAATATGAAGGGTTGTGGTTGAGTTCTGTTATTACATTTTAATTCTGACTACTTCTGTATGTACAATATCAAGAAAATAGCATCCATGATATTAATGGTATAGTCCCTAGCAGTAATATTTATCTGCATAATTCAAGTCTACTCTCTAGCTAGGCAACACACAATTACATTTAGTTTTTTTTTTTTTCTGAAACATTGGAATGCATTCCCAAGTCTCATTTTCGTCGATGCAAAGAGAAATATACCGAATTTAATAATGTAGTAGTACAAAAGCAAACTTTTGACGGAGATAGTTGACCAAACTCCAAAATCTAAATCATTGCTGCATGAAAGTTATCATATGCAAGAACTGCATAACAAAACTGATGGTTAATCACTAGCTTTGAGAATTAATATCAAAATAAAGATTACTGGAAGGTGTCAACTGTCAAATTATCTTTTAGCTATAAATGTCAATTTCACAATCCAATATTTTTTTACACATGAGGGTGGTTTCAGCAGCAATACGTAGCAAGATTTGTGCAGTCACCTTCGTCGTAGGCGGCGTTGTTGATTTCACGCTAAAGCAACGCATCAAGACTTGGGCAAGCAGACTGCTAAACAGATTGAAGGATGATTAATCTACAACCACTTCATACTTTAATGCCCCAAGTAATCTTGTAAGAACAGCACACATGCTATTATCTCTTGTTTAATTAAGATGATTTTTGAGTAAGCTTGTTTAACATGTTAGATTATTATATGTGTTAGTAACATGAAAACAACATAACATTAACACGTTTCTGAACGTGTTATAGCTGTGCATAAACAGGTTAATTTGCTTATGCACCTGTTTGGCAGCAGCAACGTCATTGTCATTTCTAAAGTAACTAAAAAGATGATGGAATAAACGTTATTTCTTTAAAAGTTGTTTGCTAAAATAGTTCAATTAACGTGGACATTTCATTCCATTGAGTCACCCTGACATGGTCAAGTGATTTCTTATTGGTAATTATGTTTACTTGAAATAGTTTTGTAAGTCTACATTTTGTATATATTATTATTTGAAACATTTCGGTAAATTTAGATATTAAATCAAACGTTAAATAATCTCTTTTGTATATGTTTTTTAAGCTGAGAGGAGGGGGAAAAAATCAATTAGCAGAAACCATGAATCCAACTTGCACCCCATCTTAAAATATTCGACCCAAATGATTGGGTTGGGACTAAACACGACTTGGTTCGGCCCTAATTTTGCATATTCTAATTCATGCTGCAAATGCTAAATGCATTCAATTAATTCTATACTAAATTAATCATATTATAAAAATATGTATCAAATTAATAGACTAAACTATCCCAAATTTATAACTGAATTAACTGGATTAATTGAATTGTTTTTTAATGTTATATCCACATATTTCTCCATTTTTTTATTTAATTTCGAATTATATGTTTTTTTTTTCTGGTGTTATTTTGAGATTTTGTGTCAAGGGACCTTTTTGTAAAATGGCAATGACTCGCTCACTATAAATAGTACCTCTCCGCTCAACCCTTGCACGAACGTCTTTGGAAACAGTTTTTTTATATCAAGGTGACGTGTCACGAGTGGAGTTTGGGGGTAGTTGCATTTCGAGGTATGATTTTTTTTCCTTCTTTTTAGTCCTTATTGTAGGCTAAATAGAAGGATTGAGAGGATCTTGGTATTATATAAATTATGTTGTCGGATTTTTCTATTTTTGGTAATATTTTCCAACGATCTGTGTTTTTCCAAGTTCGGCGGTAGTGCACGGCGGCACTATGCCGCCGAAACACCCCCCAGATCGAGGCAGGTGGCGGCGCCCATGGAGGGTCGGCTGCAGCCCGTCGGGGGCGAATTGCAGTCCGCCCCCTTGAGGTCCGCCCCCTTGAGGCTGTTGTTGGGCAGCGCAGCGCCGCCTATGGGGTGGTGCTGGCCGTGTTTTCTTCGGGTGGCAACCATCGCCCGGTGGAGCGAGAGAGGGCAACGATGCCTGCCGCCCAGGGTTCACTTGTCGTCGGGCGTCGGCGGCTCAGATTTGGGGATGGGAAACCCTAGTTATTTCATTCATGTACCACTGTTACAAAGTTCGTAAAGGTAATATATTATTGTAACAATGTTATTTTGAGATTTATATCAATATGTTAAAGATTGGATGCTATATTATTATAATAATTTTTTTGATACTGATTTAAAGATTAGAGTTAAGTATGAGTGTTATGCATTTATAACTGTGTTATAAACTGTTATAGACGAAATAATAGTGTTATAATAATTTACTTATATTTGATTTAGAGAAAATTAAGGGGTTTTCGGAAATTAATTTTAGGGGTTTCCCTAAGTCGGATTTCGACGTATTTTATATGAATCTTTATGTAATCGATGTTTTGGATTTATCAGTGATGTTAGATTTTTTGAATAGAGACTGTACCATTCAAACAATCTGGGGTTTTGGTGTTTCAATTTTTGTGCTAATTAAGTATGTTTATATTTAAATATTTATATTGGAGTTAAAGACGTTGTCATTAGTCGGTAGATCCTCTCCTAGACTCATGTGGACCCTACACTTTGTGACATTTCTCTTATTGTGCTATTATTTATTGAGCTTCGATTTAGTATTATTCATTGGAGTTCCTTGCATTATTATTTGAATCATGATATGTAGTGCTCATCTAGATAATAAATCTATGATTATATTAGTATTATTATGTTGATTATATTGGACATGTCATGTGCTAGAACTGTGCTCATATATGTTACAATGACTTGTGTTACATTTCTTATGCATTAGGGACATGTGTAATAATAGTATTTTTAATTATCATGATATTGTTATGATGATCTACTTGTGGCCCGTTAGCCTCGTGCTTCGGGAGGGGATATTTTTACGGTCCAATAGACCTAAGGGATTCTATGGCCAAGAAATATCGATATTTAGTAGATGCGCTACGACGTGAGGGCATTGCGCATTGCCCACGGGCTATCCTTGGATAGTCGTTCTCTCTGTACGAGCGGACGAGGAGAATCACTCTCGGGTGCGAGAGTGCAGGGGAAAACTCATATAGAGCTCTTGTCCATACCGCTCTTGATTCGTTGACATACAATATACAGTTGGCATTGATGCACGGAGAACTAGCTATTAGAGTTAATTTTTGAGTATATTTGTATTTATTGGAGTTCATGACATTTTGAGTTATTATCCTGGTGTTTGTCATATTGACGTTAAATTCTACTCAGTCTTTCGCTGATTTTTCTCTTATTTTTGCCTCAGATCCGCAGGTGCAAGTTTGTAGATGGAGATGTCTAGTTAGATATAATAGAGGAGGTGTGCTCTGGCGTCGATTCCCATAATGTTCTATATGTTTTTCTTATGAATATTTTTTTATTGTGTAAAATATATTTCATTATTCTGTTGTGAAATTTTTTTAAGTCTATATATGTTGTGTTTTATTGAATTTTACGTTACGTGATTCCTATGTGACACTCTCCATTTAGGAACAATCCTAGGTGGGACGTAAATTTTTCTAATAAAATGAATACTATTATATTATTATTATTTTTTAAAATAAAAGCTCCATTGTATATTTGATTACTTATCATGTAATCAAGAGTAATTACATGAACTTTAAGTTTTTTTTTACAAATATATCAATTTCTTTTCATTTTTTCAAATTGTATAATATACTATCACATTTGTGCCAATTGAATTCTGTTGTCAATTATCCGTCGGCAACTCCATTAAAATGATGATAGGTATGCTGACATGTATAAAAATAAATTTTATATTAATATATTTGATATACTCTATGTCACTATTATATTTATAATATTACCGATGTGGCATACAACAGATATTATTTTATTATTAAAAAACTTTAAATATTATTAGAAAATATCAAACAAAATAGTGGTATGGAATATATTAAATATTTTAATACAAAAAATATATTTTGTCCGCATCAGCATATATGTCATGTCATCATTTCAATGGACAACCGATGAACAATTGACAGGAGGATTTGATTGACATAAATATAATAGTATATGATATAATTTGATAAAATAAAAAAATATATAAAATTTAAGATATATTTAAGTAATTATCATATAATAATTAATATTAGCCAATCTGATTATTTGAAAGTTAAAACTTCATATCATTAACCCATTAAATTAATTGAAATTATCCTGGTATATATATAGTATATCCAATTACAGATCAATCAAAGTATTGAATTACCGAGTTGCGGGTTAATTAAATTAATTGAAATTAGTTTGGTATATATAAATTTTATATATACCGAGTTACGGATCAATGGAAGTATTAAATTACTATGCATATTAATTCGAATTTAGTATGTTAAATTATTAATTTGGTAAATCACGTCGATAGGTACAGCGGTAGGAGTATTTGTGTCAATTAATTTTGGCAGTCAAATTATAGGCAACCTAAGCATGCAATCAACCCGAATTAGAAAACTCTTTGGAACAAAATTGGTATCCATTAATCACATTTTTAATTGTAGCATATTTTAAAAGATTATAAAAAGAGAACTCTATAATAGGATAATAAAAAACTACCACATATTTCAACATATATATTCCAAAAATACTTCAAAATAAAAAAACGTACTTCTATTTATTAAATGCAAAAGTTAATTCTTACCAATTACGATGTTTTCACTTTTCCGAGGAATGAAGAATTGAGTAAAAATGCCGATTCGATTAAAAATTGACCCAACTCAGAATTATTGGATCGAGTCAAGCAAATTGTTATTTAATTTTCACTCGGTTTGAAATAAAAAAAACATTATCCATCTGCAGGAATATATAATTGAAGACTTGAAGGGTTCAAAATGTACAGGAAGAATTGAGAAGAGTCACGTAATGGATTAACTTGGCGTGTTCGGCATTACAATTGGCGACACGTGTTGCCTTTCAACAAAACAAGATTCAATTAGATCACCTCACACGCTTAATTAATTGGACTTTAATAATAATTCTCATCTTTTTTTCTATTTTTTTTTTCAACAAAGATCACATGCATTTTATCCGCATACTAATATTTTGACAATTTTGAATTGTGGGAGTAAAAACCTATAAAACATTAATCTGGATGGAATATTGGAATTGGTTCGGCCAACGCATAGAATTTTTTATACATGAATGAATTTTAACTCTAAAAAAGTGGCGGCGAAATCAAAGGAGTGTTTAAAGTAGAAACAGTACAACTCATTTTGCCAGCCAAATATTTGCCAATACATCCAATTTGGAGAGGAAGGATTCAAATGGAGGACCACCACCTGTTCGTTCGTTCGTTCGTTCGTTCGTTCGTTCGTTCGTTCGTTCGTTCGTTCGTTATTTGTGAATTGATTGCGATCTCATCTTTCTCTTCTGTTTAGTAGTTATCCTTATCATCATCATCTTCAACCACCTCCTACTTTGTATGGCAATCATGAATGGATGCATCTGGTGAGAATATGACCTCATTCCATGTCCCTTCTTTAGGGAAAGAAATAACGTAGTGTGAGTTTCTTAGGCAATTTGTACAATTTTGGAGCTGCTTAATTTTTTATTTATTTATTTATTTATTTATTATTATTATTATTATTATTATTATTATTATTAATGATTTGTTCGAGCAAGAAGGGATGCTAAATTTGGTCAAGAATTGAGACTAAGTTAATTTATCCATCTATACAGCCAAGATGATTTTTTTCCTCTAACTTATTTTTAATATATTATATTCATTAACAAAATAATCATTATAGCAAGTGGACTGGATTTCTACTTTTGGGTTCGACCGGAATAGACCCATAAGCACTCACACACATGAAGTAGACTCAAGTCAAGCAAGATGGCTTAGCCCGAGGTCTCCGCCCGACCATACAAGGATACTTCTATCCTCATTAATTAAAAGAAATTCATCATTTATAAATCTGACATCTTCGAGATCAACCTCGACTCATTCTGACCAACATCCTTACATGATTATCGGGTAGCATCATCATCAATTATTCATCATCATGCATTATATACAGACATGATACACCTCAGGCACCATAGATTCCAATTTCTATTACCTCAACCTTAAACATATTCGGACTTGAGCGTCAGAATGTATTTTGCAGCCCCTACCCTCCCCCCCGCTCGCTAGAGTTTCACTTGATCCGGAGACGCACCGGACCAGACCATACAACTCCGACATCAAGCAAGAACATTTGGTGCCCATGGTAGAGCTGAGTAAATCTTACCTGCCCCGCAATGATTGGTACCCGGAGTCAAACAAACGCCACAGCACGCAACTATCACCCTAACGACAATGTCCCCCCGCTACTTGGAGATGCTAAAACAATGAGGAGTGACACTCTATCACCAGCCAACCTCTCACTAGAAGAATCCTAGCATATGATAAACGACCTCCAGGCAGAGAACCGACGGTTAGCAACCCAGGTTGAAATGTTGACGCGGTCCTTGGAATAACTCCCGGTCAAACACGAGCGCCACCGCTGAGAACATGAAGAAGACAACCACCCAAAAAGGATGAAGACCAGTTTTCGCTCTTCAGGACAATGTCTCTCACACACCATCATCCGAGAGATGAGAAGAACACTAAAGTCACAAAGGCCACCCCTCCTCTCACCGTCGACTTAGGACACTTAATCGAGCGCATCATGGTAGTCTGTCTTCCTCCCAAATTTAAACTACCGACCACACTCCAGCCCTACGACAACAGGAG
Organism: Canna indica; assembly: GCA_034359265.1. Taxonomy (NCBI): domain Eukaryota; kingdom Viridiplantae; phylum Streptophyta; class Magnoliopsida; order Zingiberales; family Cannaceae; genus Canna; species Canna indica. The sequence goes on along the minus strand of CP136890.1, from coordinate 64,838,591 downwards.
CGATCCAACCATGCACCTGACGATGTTCAGGTCCATGATGCTCCTCAATGGAGCAACTGATCACATCTTCTGCCAAGCCTTTCCAACCATTTTGGAGAAGGCCGCACCACTTTAGTTCTCTTCCCTTCCACCAGCGTCTATACACACTTTCGAGCTCTCCTGTGCCTTCACCAACTAGTTCTCCTCATCACGAATCTACTCCAAAACCGAAGATACCCTCCACTACATCAAATAGGGGCAACACTAGTCATTGAGGGACTACATAAAAAGATTCTAGGCCACAGTCATGGAGATCTTGAACCTCGGCCCACGCATCGAGTTATTTTCCATCAAGCATGACTTGAAGCACAAACACTTCGCAAATCGAATCGCTCTAACAAAGCCAAAGGATATGGCCGAGTTTCGAGAGAAAGCCATGAACCATGTTGAAATGGAAGAACCCTGAGAGGCCAGGAAGGCCGACAGGCAAAACACCAAAGATGCCACTGAAGACAAGAAATCTAAGAAAATCGACAAGAAAGGCGAAGATCGAGATCATCGTGAGTGAGATAATGATAGGAGGGCCAAGTCGCCTCCCCGACCAAACCCTCGGTACGAGAAGTACACTCCACTCAACACGAAGAAGGAAACTATCCTCCGTGAGATCTACGACTAAAAACTCCTCAGACACCTCGTCAATGTCGGAAAGCAGAAACTATCACCCAACATCGACAAGAGTAAAAAATGTGCTTTCTACGACACCTATGGGCACACCACAGAAGACTATGTGATCTGCGCAGGATGCCTCAACCAATACATCAATTGCGGAAGGGAACATGACCGAAATAGGAGCCGAGACCACCGACGTCGAAGTCAAAGTTGGACACCTTCGAACCAGCATGGAGGTCAGAAAGACAATGATCGAGCCAACCACTCAGGAAAAGAAGTCTTAGGAATCATCGACTACGTAGCCGGCGGGTTCTTAGGAGGAGGTGAATTGAGCTCGGCTAGAAAGATATCCCTCCGATCAATTATGGCTGTCGATGGCACTGCTCGCTCGCGAGGGCCCATCTCCAGAACCCCAATAATATCATTCTATGAATCTTATTTTTCAGAAGATTGACAAAAATCTACATAACCTCGTTGTGATTTATGTGATGCAGGAAACTTCATCGTTAGTAAAGTTTTAGGGGATCAAGGCAATTTAGTCAACATCCTCCCCTGCTATACGTTTGAGAAAATGCAACTAGCTGAAGCCTCTCTCTCCCTACAAGGGAGACTTGGTGGGTTTCTCGGGGGAGCGAGTCAACGTTCGAGGTTCCATATGACTAAAAATGACATTCAATTCCCAGCTAAGAGCAAAGACAATCGACATACATTACGTAGTCATCGATATCCCTAGTCCCTACCACATGATCTTGGGATGACCTTCATTGAACAACGTAGGAGCCGTCGTATTGACCTTCATCAGTGTGGCTCGTCGACCTCAATGTCATTACTTCCGACCTCATAGCCCTTACTACTTTCGGCCTAGTAGCCCTTACTACTTCTTGCCTCGGAGCCCTTAATGGCCCCGAGCGTGGTCATGTCTTACATTCCTCGGTGAGCTCGGCTTGACCCCAAGCGTGGTCCTCGGCCTCAGCTCCATTACTTTTGGCCTTATAACCCTTACTACTTTCGACCTCAAAACCCTTACTACTTTCAGCCTCAGAGCCCTTAATTACCCAAAGCATGGTCCTGCCTTACGCTCCTTAATGAGCTCGGCTTGATCTCAGGCATGGTCCTCGGTCTTAGCTTCACTACTTCTGACCTCAGAACCCTTACTACTTCCGACCTTAGAGCACTTACTTCTTCCGGCCTCAGAGACCTTAATGACCCAAAGCGCGGTCTTGCCTTACGCTCCTCAGTGAGCTCGGCTTGATCTCAAGCGTGGTCCTCAAGTTCAGCGCCACTACTTCCAGCCTCAAAGCCCTTAATGACCCCGAGCATGGTCTTGCATGCCTTACGCTTCTCAGCGAGCTTGGCTTGACCCCGGGTGTGGTCCTCAGTCTCAGCGCCTCTACTTTCAACTTTAGAGCCATTACTACTTCCGATCTCAGAGCCATTAATGACCCCGAGCACAATCCTGCCTTACCCTCATCGATGAGCTTAGCTTAACCACAGGCATGGTCATCTACCTCAGCACCATTAGTTCCGGCCTCATAGCCCTTACTACTTTTGGCCTCAACTCCCTCAGAGTTTCGGGCACCTATGCCCTCAACTCAAGCAGTATCCTCAGCCGCATCTACCACTCATGAACTCTCACACTCTTGATGAGAGCTCGGTATTACATACATAGCCGCCATACTTTGGCTCTCATAATCGCCATGAAGGTACTCTTAAAATTGATTTCATTTATAGTAGTGACATAATTCCAAGCACAATCCTTGGCCCCAGTCGCCGCTATCGAGTTCCCACATTCTCAACATGAGCCTCGCCTCACATTCTCAATTACCATTCCCCGACGCTAGCACCAGAAGGTTCAATTTTCACAGCTATTCAACAACTCCGGCCAAGAAATGCCAAGACACTCCCTCGCCCTAACGGGAGGCACCTCCTCAGGATTAATCATAACTTCGTTCCTTACCTCTTTAAGAAGGTCGACCCTAGAAAAATTCGCTTTGGGGGCAAAGAACTTGGCTAGTTCGATTGCCCTATCGAAACCCTCAAAAAACGCCATGATGGTGGCATCTCGAAAAGAATATGCCTCGTCTTGAAGAGCTCGCATCCTCCCCTCAAAATCAAGCACTTTCAGCCTCGACTTCTCCACCTTGGCTTAGACACTTTCAATTTCGGTCTTCAGACGAGAACCCTCCTTTGTAGCTGCAGCAAGATCATGATAGAGTTTCTCCACCTCCGTTGTACCCGTAGCAAGATCTCGGTAGAGTAGCAAACTCGACAACAACGACATTTAGATGCTCGACTTCAAAGGCTTTCGCCCCAAGAACCTTCTTCACCTCTGCCAATTCGAGTCTTAACGATTCAATCTCCCGAGCTTGAGCCCGGGACTCCTTTAGCACATATTCATTCGGCCTATTTTCTAGGCTTGTTGATTGAAGACATTCGGCCTAGGCTAGTTCCCATGGATTCGTACCCTAATCAGAAAGAACTGGCAACCTAGTTACCCTCGAGGTCCGAGACCTTGAAACTCCCACAGCCCAGGACCCTGAAGCCTACACTAGCCTTGGCAAAACCGAAGAAGGAGGATTGTCCACCAGCAGACTTTTTCCTTACGCTCGCGGAAGTACCCCTCCACAGCTCTGCCAATCGGGTGTGAGCACTCGGCTCCCCTAGTAACAAAAACATCTCACCTGCATCATGCAAAATCTAAATCAGTACACTCCGGAAGGACAAGGTAACAATACCTTACAAACCCCAGGCTTACCTATATACTCCAAAATAGAGGACCTGTCTCGCTCTTGTTACAATATTTCCTTGCAGGAAAAAGGAATAGAAAGACCATATCATTCCAACATGCAGCTCAATTACAATCATATCCTCGGGTGGGATCCCCCTGTCCTCAAAATGCAAAATAGGCGTGGGATTCGACCTCCATGACAATGGGACACCGCTAAAGGACACTCATAAATCTTTCTGGGCCTCTTTCACCTGAAAGAAAGAGAAGAACACATCGAGGCTTGGCTTCATCCCGAGACAATCCATCAGAATCTCAAAGTAGTGGACAAACACCCAACTGTTCGGATGCAACTGTGTTGAAGCGACGTTAGCTAGATCCAGCACCTCATGCTCAAAGTCACTAAAGGGAAGTTAGACTCCAAAGGCCTCGAACAAGGTCTGGTAGGCTCCCCTCTATGATATAACCTATCCGCTGGAGAACAATGAAGGCAATCATAATCTTCGCCGACGCCCTCTCGAGAAATCAACACACCTTCTTGAAAAGACAAAATGTTGTTTAGATCAGTCATCACCAAACCTCATGTGTATCTCTTCGTTAATCCACGAATAAGGGTTTGAGGTCCCTCCTGATGGCTCTACCTCTAACTTGACACCACCACCTCTCCTTGCCATCAACTCGACGAAGACCACAAAACCCTAACGGATATGGACAAGTCAGTACAACCTGACCACTTATGACCAACTCTGATAGCACAAAGTCAAGGCATGAACCAAAAGACTCGTCAGAGAATGAATGACAGATGGAGAAAACGATCAACGAAAGCGTCGCTGGCAAAAACCTCCGGAGGGCAAGCATTATACAACAAGGAAAACGTAATGAATTTGAAAAGAAGGAAAAAAATGCTTTAAAGGCCGAGAGATGGCAGCCTCCCTATCAAATGACTGATGGCGACACCATGATAAAATCTCAACCGACCAATCCAGCGATGACAATTCCCCAGAACCCTCTCAAGGCATAAACAAATGGCTCTCCCTATCATGATTACTTTTCAAATAAAAGTTAATGTCGAAAAGGCTGATGCCAATCAGCAGCTGCCATGAATAATGAAATCCCCCCCTCCCCACGTAGCAACCGGAGAATCACAAAATGACAACAAAGATACGCTGACCTGGCCCACTTCAGACCATTAAAAACAACAGGCACGTGCCCTCCACAAACCATCAAGATCTCGACACTCACGATAGCTCGGCGCCTGTAATAGCTCAACATCTGTAGTAGCTTGGCACCTGGAACAAACTCAACAAAAAGCTAATACACTCCCAAAATCGAGATGACCTCTCTTTATCAGGTCGAGATAAGAAGCCGGCGCTACTTAGAGCTCGGCATGAAGTCCTCAGACTCCAACCAAACTCGGGGGTTGTGAACCAAAATATTAACTTTGCACCCGACTAGATTAGGCCCAGAAGCGCCAACACACAAGAACCAAACTCAAGTCAAGTCAGACGGCTTAGCCCAGGGGCTTTACTCGGCCATACAAGGATACTTATGTCGTCATTAATTACGAGGGATTCGTCATTCACGAACCCGATATCTCCGGGATCATCCTCGACCCATTCTGAGCATCATCCATATGAGATTACCGAGCAACACTATTCCTGCCTAAGGAACATTGTTCCTGCCTAAGGATCAGAGTAATTTGGTCTAGTTCAGTGTCTCTCCGATGCTCAAGTCAGTGGGACTCCAAGGTGGAGGTAATAAAATTAAAACTTATGGTACCTGAGGCGTGTCTATATTTATTGTAGGTGGAGATGATGGTGCCGCCCGTCAATCTCGTATGGATATTGCTCAGAATGGGTCGAGGTTGGTCCCAGAGATGACAGACTTATAATGGTGTGTCCCTTGTGATAAGGAAGGACGTGGATGTCCATGTATGACCGAGTGGAGCCCTCGGGTGGAGCCATTTGGTTTGGCTCGAGGTGAGTTGTTGGCTGCTGCTGAGTCTAATCTGATCGGGCCCAATAGTACTAGCCCAATCCATAGCCCCCGAGCTCAGTCAAAGTCTAGATGATTGTGTATCAAGCTCAAAGTATGGTTAATTAACTTCCTTGTTTCTGATGTCTCTCTGGTTTAAGGAACTTCTGAAAATATCTGTTGACAATATATGTCTCTAAGGAAACTTTTGTTAAGGGCAGTTGAATAGGAAGTTGCAATTGCTATTACAATAGCTACTAGTAGCAAAGTAAGAACCAAAATAGAAACACACACAAACACAAGAGGTTTGTTTATGCAGTTCAGTGACAAAAACCAGTCACCTAATCTGCGGGGCACTCACCGGACAGATGTCCAATCCACTCTCTATATGTATAATTTTAATCCTCAATATTTCACACCCGAAATTCGACTACCAATACTACAATGAATTGGAAATAACAAAAACCTATTTGCTAGTACAAGTAAATACCAACTTGCCTCTCTATGACATCCCAGCCACAGAGTTCCGTCCTCCACACAGCCTTGCGTTGTAGCGAGTTATCACCTCGAAACCTTCTTCTCCTGAAGATAAGAAATGTACATTATTATCGTTCTGCACTCAGCAATCTCAGCTCCTCTCAATAATTGGCAATGTAGTGTTCGCACATAGAGAGAGTTGCAGATCAGATCTTTTCATTGGAATTTATATTGAACAACTGAAAGATCTGAATTGATGTTGTTCATAACTATTTTATTTAATGAACCCATTAGTTAAACAACCAACAATCATCGATTCAAAATAAATAGACAGTGCATAACTCCTAAATACCATAAAGATCCAAAGAGTAACGCCCGTAACTATTAAAGATGACCTCACCTCTAAAACTTATTCAAGCAAATAAAAAGTTAATGATGATTAAAAGATCTTAGAGACAATAAGGAGAATCATCATTAATAATGTAAACCAAGAGACATCAACTATGTAGAAAGCAAAAAGTCATCTTTTTACGCTACATCCTTGACATGAAAACCATTGGTTGCTGAAGCAGTTGAGACTATCTTCACTTAGTTGAGATTGTTCTCAATATGTACAGAGTTCCTCATAGTTAAGACATAGATCATACTGGAACACTTTTTGTCAAATATAGCCAACATACAAAGGCCAACATTAGCATCTGTCGTGTTGTGTTCAGCCATTGTAAAGGCTTGATTTGTATTGGGTGGCCTTTGAGGCTAGTCTTAAGTAGGTGACTAAGAAGTTCATGCCGAGGTGGACGGCTATGAAAGCCGAGCTGAAGTGAGTAGTCGTGGAAGCCAAACTGGAGCATGCGGCTGTGCTAACCGAACTAGAGTAGGTGGCCGTGTAGGCCGAACTATGCAAGTGGCTATGGAGGCCGAACTAGAGTAGGTGGACGTGTAGGCCGAACTAAGCAAATGGCTGTGGAGGCCGAATTGAGCAAGTGGTTACAGAGGCCGAACTGAGCAAGTGGCTATGAAGACCGAACTAGAGTAGGTGGTCGTGAAGGTCGAACAAGAGTAGGTGGTCGTGAAGGCCAAACTAGAGTAGGTGGATGTGGAGGTCGAAACAGACTCTTGTCTTGTCATGAGGTAAATTGAGTCAGCTTATTTTTGTCATGTTATTCTTATGTCTCTTCGGCTTTTGTGCCATGTATGGCGGCTTTGCAGTAGAACTTCCTTTTTCTTCATGGCACCTTCTGTTTGGTTCTTTGCTCCCTCGATTCAAGAGGTGATCATGGCAAAAAGGCGCTAACATGCTCCCCATCATTCCCTAGGAAGCCGCCGCTTGGGCATTCGTTTGAACAGTCTAGATTTGTCTCTTGGCAAGATCATTGACAATTCGATGAGGGGAGGTTCTTCACCCATCGTACTGCTTATAAGGCATTTTTCTTCTTGTTTCCAAAGTCTAGCTTTTTCGTCGACTTAGTGTTTTAGGGATTTTCTTCGGCAACAGCTTCGTAGTTTGTTCGTCTGATCATCACTGCCTCTGCTTCTTCTTCTGGTGAGTTTTCTATTGCTCTTGTAGGTCCTGCATGCCTTAGGTCTGTAGGTTTGAACTGACTTGTCCTCAATCTAGGGTTTTCGGAATGGTGAAGAAAAATGCTATAGTGAAGTCAGAATTCAGGACGTCGGTGAGGGATCCAAATTCCTACTCCTGAGTTCAGGAGGATGTGAAGTTGAATGGTTTGGTGTTAACCAACCTTGACAGTATTCTATCCTTTTGGGAGAATGTGTCCATCGCTCGTGAAGGCGTCGAGGAAGACTACGAGTGTCTTCCAAACTTCCGGTTGGATCGAGTGTATTTTAACATTAATTCAAAGTTTGTCTTTATGTACCAAACTTTCTTCGACGAGTTGGGGTTTCGCCTTCCATTTACCGACTTCGAACACGATGTTTTGAATTGGGTTAATGTGGCTCCCACTCAGTTGCACCCGAATAGTTGGGCTTTTTTTTATGTTTTGAGATTGTGATGGAGTGTGTCAGAATCAGGCCAAGCCTTCATGTATTCTTCTCTCTTTTCCAAGTGGAAGAAGCCCAGAAAGTGCTATGGGTGTCTTTTGATGCTGTCCTAGGGAGGAAACTCTTTGCTCTATTTAAGAGTTCATACAAGGGCTTAGAGACCCGCTTTTTTAGGGTCAGATCGTGAGAGGGTATTTGGCCCTTCTTTCTAGAGTACGTCTCCATACTGCACAGAGAGATTTTCTTTGTCCTGCAGGTCAAATTCTTGCTCCATTCAAGATTTTGAGGAGGGAAGTGTTCCTCCCGAGGACGGAGCTCTGATTGCCTTTTTGTCATAGAATTGTCCTTCTATTCCCCTTGCTCCTCAAGAGATATTTATACGAGTCACAACAGATCCTTCGTTTTGGACTATATAAGTAGGTTTTGCGGTGCAGAGTCAGGATATTTTTTTCGTTTGAAAATTACTCACTCGTTTGACCTTTCTCTTGTGTAGAAGAAATTTCTTCACTGTGGATGGCTCCTGGTGTTTGTACTCAATGGACGGTGATAAGGGGGAATGATTCGAGTGGTAAATAGAACAATCCATTGGCAGAGAATTTGCTAAAGTTCGTGAAGTCTCAACCCCCAAGGTCTTTAGTACCTCATGCTTCAGAGATGATTGAGTGGTTCGTACTATCAGATGGTCCTACTCCTCCCAGTTCTCCCCTGAGACATCGCAAGAGAAATAGAAATACCGTCGAGGGTCGGAGCCTCCAATCGATGAATCTTCCAGTAGGGGGTGTTACGATCGCGCTTGCGAGGATGGTGGGGCATCCTCCGTCAACCATACCTTCCAAAAGTCGCAGTGGTGTTCATATTGGTGCTCATGTGGCGTCTTCTATGGGGGTAGATCCATGGGAATCTTATCGATCTCGTCTCTTCGACTTTACCGAGGAGCTGCGGGAGTCTTTGCTTAGGGAGTCGGTGGTCCGTTCTTGTGAGGTTGAGCCGCTGAAGAGGGCCTTGGAATCTAAGGCCAGCGAGGTTGATCGCCTTAACGCTCGAGTGAAGGAGGTGGAAAACCAATCTACGTCTGCAAAGACAGAGTTGGTTAAGCTTCATGAAGACTTAGCTATGGCCATAGTGGAGAATTCTCGTTTGCAGGCCAAGTTTGAAGCGACCAAAGCCCATTTACAAGCTGAGGGGGCAGATGGCGGTCTGTTGTCCAAAAGCTTGAGACCGAAGTAGGCCACTTCAATGATCCTTCTCTCAAGATATACGATACAAGTTTTTATAAATTAATCGAGCATGCTCGACTTCTAGCTCACGGGGTTGACTTTTCTGAGGCTGGCCCTTCCAAGGAAGTGAAGGATGGTGTTATTGTGGCTCTGAAGACTGAGAAGGGGGCTTCTAACCGTCTTAGAGAGGGGTGTTTCAGAGGGGAGAGCTCTTACTGCATTGGATGGGGCCAAGTAGTCCCATTTAATTACCGGCATGTGTGTTAATTTATTCTGCCTGTAAAGAATTATTGCCCTTCGGGGCCTTTCAACTGTCAGCCCTTTGTGGGTTTATTTTGTGCTTTGCATGTTTTGCTTTCTACGATTATGCTTTCCTAACTCGGTTTGTCTAGTAATGTTTGGCTCCCCTCAAAGGGGAAAATCTTTGTTTGAGACTAATCCTTTTGTAGTGGCTCCGAAGTTGCTCTAGAGATTTAAATAATAATGTTGAGTTGGGCCTGCTTCCAAGTTGAGCAGCGATGATAAAGTACCAAATCCCCTAGTGTGCATAAGGAAGGCCGGGCTGCGTATGAGGAGTTGAGTAAGGGTTCTAAAGTCAGAAGTAGCGGCATGGTAGCCGAGGACTGCACTCAGAGGTTCAAGCCAAGCTCGCTGAGGAGTGTAAGGCGGAACCACGTGGGAAGAGTCAAGTAAGGGCTCTAGGGCCTCAAGTAGTGGCGTGGTAGTCGAGGACTATACTCAGAGGTTCAAGCCGAGCTCGCGGTGTAAGGAGGAACCGCACGCAAGGAATCAAGTAAGGGCTCTAAGGTCGGAAATAGCAGCGCGGTAGACCAGGATTTTACTCGACGGTTCAAGCCGAGCTCACCGTGGAGCGTAAGGCAGAACCGCACGCGAGGAGTCAAGTTAGGGCTCTAAGGCTAGAAGTAGCGGTGTGGTAGCCAACGACTGTACTCGTGGGTTCAAGTCGAGTTCACCAAGGAGCGTAAGGTGAAACTGTGCGTAAGGGGTCAAGTAAGGGCTCTATGACCAGAAGTAACGACATGATAGCCGAGGACTATACTCGAGGGGTTTAAGCCGAGCTCGCCGACGAGCGTAAGGCGGAACCATGCTCGAGGAGTCAAGTAAGGGCTCGAATGCCAAAAGTAGTGGCGTGGTTTCGAGGACTATACTGGGGGGTTCAAGCCGAGCTCACCGAGGAGCATAAGGCAGAATCGCACGCAATGAGTCAAGTAAGAACTCTAAGGCCGAAAGTAGTGATATGGTGGCTGAGGACTATACTCGGGGGATTCAAGCCGAGCTTGACAAGGGGCATAAGGAGGAACCGCGCATGAGAAGTCAAGTAAGGGCTCTAAGGCCGAAGGTAGTGGCATGGTAGCCGAGGACTATACACTGGGGTTCAAGCCAAGCTCGCCGAGGAGTGTAAGGAGGAACCGCACGAGAGGTGTCAAGTGAGGGCTCTAAGGCCGGAAGTAGCGGCGTGGTAGCCGAGGACTGCACTTGGGGGTTCAAGCCGATCTCGCCAAGGAGCGTAAGGCGGAACTGCTCGCGAGGAGTCTAGTAAGGCCTCTAACGCCGGAAGTAGCGATGTGGTAGCCAAGGACTGCACTTGGGGGTTCAAGCCGAGCTCGCTAAGGAGTGTAAGGTGGAACTACGCACGAGGAGTCAAGTAAGAGCTCTAGGGCCGGAAGTAGAGGCATGGTAACCGAGGACTATACTCGGGGGTTCGAGCCGAGCTCGTCGAGGAGCGTAAGGTGGAATCTCGCGCGAGGATTCCTGTAAGGGCTCTAAGATCGGAAGTAGCAACGTGGTAGCTGAGGACTGTACTCGGCGTTCAAGCCGAGCTCGTCGTGGAGTGTAAGGTGAAATCGTACCGTAGGAGTGAAGTAAAGGCTCTATGGTCGAAAGTAGCAGCTTGGTAGCCGAGGATTATACTCGGGGGTTCAAGCCGAGCTCGCCGAGGAGCATAAGGGGAACCATGTGTATGGAATCAAGTAAGGGCTCTAAGGCCAAAAGTAGTGCGTGGTTTCGAGGACTATACTCGGGGTTTCAAGCCGAGCATGCCGAGGAACATTAGGTAGAACTGAATACGAGAAGTCAAGTAATGGCTCTAAGGCTGGAAGTAGCGGCGTGGTAGACAAGGACTGTACTCGGGGGTTCAAACCGAGCTCGCCGAGGAGCATAAGGAGAACCACGCGTGAAGAGTCAAGTAAGGCCTCCAAGGCCTGAAGTAGTGGCGTAGTAGCCGAGGATTGTACTCGAGGGTTCAAGCCAAGCTCGCTGAGGAGCATAAGGTCGAACCGCACATGAGGTTCAAGTAAGGGATTTAAAGCCGAAAGTAAAGACGTGGTAGCCGATGACTGTACCCAGGGGTTTAACCCGAGCTCACCGAGGAGTGTAAGGTGGAACTACGAGCAAGGAGTCAAGTAAGGGCTCTAAGTTCGGAAGTAGCGGTGTGGTAGACGAGGACTGCACTCGAGGTTCAAGCCGAGCTTGCGGAGGAGCGTAAGGCAGAATCGTGCGCGAGGAGTCAAGTAAGGGGTGAGATGATCGCATTCAGAGTTTCGAATAATGAATATTCGTTAAAGTGGCGAGAGGCGAGATGACCGTAGAGTTCTCTGGGCATATACGGAGAAAAGATGCAAGAAATGAAATTTTATTTAATAATAAAGAAATTGTGCATACAGAAGAGTGCTTGCCCCGAGCTTTATTTGTGCCTATTGTGGTGATTTGATCACGACTTGAGTTCTTTCAAGGATTGAGTCAGGTTATTTTTGCATGTCCAATCCAGGGTTTGGCTCAGAGACCTTTGCCAGCTGTTTGCCTTCGACTGTGGAAAATATTTGTGGTCTATAAGATTCTTTCTTTGATCCGGCCATGTTTGGCTTAAGGCATTGATTATAGCACCTTCGGACTTTTTTTTTCGGTGTGCAACAAGCCTAGTTTCATTTTCGAAATCGGAAATTTTATCGCCAGATAGGGAGTGGATACAATAGCTCCCAAATTATTCAAGGATGATCGTCGTAGAATCATATGATATGAGCTAGAAATATTGATGGCTATGTACTGTACATCGATGGTTTTTATCCTTGGCTGACAATTGAACGTTGTCCTTAGCATATGGCTCCTCGGACATCAACCCTTTGTCTTGAGAAGCCTACCACATCTCCCTTGCATGGGGTGAGTGAGGCTTTTGTTAATTGTATTTTCTTAAAGGTAGAGTAGAGAAGGATGTCGGCAGAGCTGCCTTAGTCAACTAGGACCCATTTGATGATGAAATTTTTGGTCGACGTGCATCACACCTACTTATGTTTTCGAAATTAGAAACTTTATCGCCAGATGGGGAGTGGATACGACAGCTCCCAGATTATTCAAGGATGGTCGTCCTAGAATCATATGATATGGGCTTGAAAGGTTGATGACTAGGTACTGTACATCGATGGTTTTTGTCCTTGGATGAGAGTTGAACGTCACCCTTAGCCATATGACTCCTTAGACATCAACTCTTTCTCTTGAGAAGCCTACCAGGTCTCCCTTGCATGGGGTGAGTGAGGCTTTTGTTAATTGCATTTTCTTGAATATAGAGTAGAGAAGGATGTCGACAGAGCTGCCTTGGTCGACTATGACCCTTTTGATGATGAAATTTCCTGCAATCACAAAGATTATGACCATGTCGTGTAGGTTTTGATCAGTTTCGTGAAAATCGGATTTGTAGGACGATATTATCAGGATTTTAGAGGTAGACCGGTGTGGGCGAGTGGCGCTATCGAGTGCTATTACTGTCCCAAAAGATCTTTTTCTGCTCGAGCTCAATTCTTCGCTTCTTGTAAGGCCGCCGGCGATGTAGCTGATGACTTCTTGGGGTTCGTTTCCCGAGTGATCAGCTCCGTTGTCTTCCCTACGACCTGAGTTGTGATTTGGAGGTGTCCGACTTCGTCTTATAGGGTCGCAACTCCTGCTCCGGCCTCTTTCTCTCTAGAAGTGGATGTATTATCCAAGTATCCTGCTCAGACTAAATCTTTAAGTTGATCGCCGAGTACTACACACTCCTTGATGGTGTGACCGTAGGTGTCATGGTATACGCACATCTTGCTCATATCATCGTTGGGCGGTAGCTTTTGCTTTCTTGTGTTGGCAGGGTATCTGATGAGCTTCAAGTGGTAGATATCACAAAGGATGGTTTCCTTCCTAGTATTGAAAGGAGTGTACCTTTTTGAATCGGGCACTCGGGCAAGGTGGTGACCTCGGCCCTGTCCTTAGGCTCTGTCAGGGTGATTAGTCGGGAAAGAGTCCAGGCTTTAGCCTGAGTTTGGTGGAGTAAAGTTCGACTCGTTGGTTGAGATTGGGGATTTTGGCTGCTATGACATGTAACCTGCACATATATTCTCTTAGGGGCTGATTTTGCCCTTGCCTGACATAATGGAAGGCATTCTAAACTCGTCCATGTCCTTAGGCTCTATCAGGGTGATTAGTCGGGAAAGAGTCCAGGCTTTAGCCTGAGTTTGTTGGAGTAAAGTTCGACTCGTTGGTTGAGATTGGGGATTTTGGCTGCTATGACATGTAACCTGCACATATATTCTCTTAGGGGCTGATTTTGCCCTTGCCTGACATAATGGAGGGCATCCTTCATCTTGTGGTAGACCCGTGATGTAGTGAACTAGTTGAGGAAGATGTGGGAGAGGTCCTCGAAGGAATGAATAGATCCGGGTGGGAGGGAGGCAAACCATAACAAAGTGATTTTTTCTAGGAAAGTTGGAAAAGCTCTATAGAGTGCGGGATCGGTTGCTTCATGATAGAGCATCTTGGTCCTGAACGCTGTCACGTATAGTATAGGGTCGTATGTACCATCATAGAGTGTTAGGGTAGTAGGCAACTTACTTTTTGATGGGAGGCGAGTCACCATTATGTGTTTGACGAAGGGTCTCTCGTTGATAGGAAGGGCAGTCCCACAGTCCCAGCCTTCCTGGATTTTGGATCTTCATCTTTTTCTAGATGGGGGGAGGGGGGCTAGAGATCTCGTCGTAAAGGATGGGAACCAGTCTGCTCTTCCCTCAGTGATTGCTTTTTCCTTGCTCTGAGCGACAAAACTCATGGTTAGTCGGGAGTTGTCCATGGGACCGTGTCAGCATGTCGATTCGGACTCTTAGTCGTTGGTTTTCAGCCTCCAAATCATTTATTCGATGCTGGGGTTCTTCAGGGGGAGGATGGGCTAGTGCCGAAGCGACGCTCCTCGCTATTTTAGCATTAATTACCAGGCTGCGGTCGATCGTCGTTGTTGGGTCGTTACCATTAGGAGGTAAGTTTTACTCAACCCTACGATGGACACCAAATGTTCATGCCTAACAATTGGAGTAATCTGGTCTGGTTCGGTATCTCTCCTTGTCGGGCTCAACGTCGGGGGGGGGGGGGGGGGGGGGTCTGCAAATGATACTTTGGCGCTCAAGTCAGTGGGACTCCAAGGTGGAGGTAATAAAATTAGAACTTAGGGTACATGAGGTATACCGTGTCTATATTTGTTGCAGGTAGAGGTGATGGTGCCGCCCGACAATCGCTCGGGGATATTGATCAGAATGGGTCGAGGATGATCCCAGAGATAGTGGGCTTGTATTGGTGTATCCCTCGTGATAAGTAAGGACGTGGATGTCCATGTATGATCGGGTGGAGCCCCCCGGTGGAGCCATTTGGTTCGGCTCAAGGTGAGTTACGAGGCGCTGCTGGGTCTAATCCGATCGGGCCCAATAGTTCTAGTCCAGTCCAGGCATCATCATCAATTATCCCTCATCTTGCATTATATACAAACATGACACGCCCCAAGTACCCTAGATTCTAATTTTTATTACCTTCATCTTTAACATATTTTGACTTGAGTGTTGAAGTGTCTTTTGTAGGGCCCCCCCCTCTCCCGGAGTTGCATCTGACCAGGAGACACACAGGATCACACTGCATCACTTCGACTTCAGGAAGAATAGTAGGTTGCAAGTCTTGTTGGTCCACTAACAAACTCAAATATTTTGTCATTAATTTCAGCCTTGTGTTTAATTAGTTGTATAAGATCGAAGCGAACCAATGAAATCATGATTGTTTAATCTCTCCAATTCATATTCACTACTAGTTGAGTATTGTTCAACCATTTGTACGTCAAATATTTCAATGAACTGTTCGATCTCTCGACAATTCAGTAATACGTACAAGTGTCTCAAATAGTACTCTTCATCGCTTAAGTATCGAGATAGATGAGAACTCAAAGCACATCCCGAGTAATAAAAATATTTAAATGATTGTTTGATGGTCAAACTACCTCATCATCGTTTTGTGGAAGACGATTTAATCATGTTTGAATGGTCGATTCAAAATCAAATGAACAAAATGATGAAATTTCTTGACATATGCTTCACATATTGAACCTTCAATGACCGCAATAATTCAAACTTTTTTCTTGAGACGATTCATGTATCTCTCAAAAAGGTATAAAGGTACATCTACCTATATTGAATGAGACCACTAACTCGTGCCTCATATGCCAAGTGTCGTTAGATGTTCCATCGAGTCAAAAAAATGTTGGAGGGAAAAACTACTCCAACTTGCATATGATTTCAACTATATTGGTATCAAGTGCTAACATATTTTCAGTTCGAAGGAAATTTGCACAAATATCTCTAAAAAATATACTTAACTCGGTCAATCGATCCCAAATCTTGTCAGGTAGAAGATCACGAAAAGCAATATGAAACAATCTTTGCATGAATATATGACAATCATGGCTCTTCATCCCTGAAATTTTGCACTCATTGACGTTCATATGCCAAGATAAGTTTGAGGCATATACATCCGGTAATCTTAGTTCTTTGATCTATTGACATATATCCTTAATTTGTTGTCTATTCAACACATACGACGTCTTTGGCTTATGAGGCCGTTCATCAACTTCTTGCAACTCTAACTTCGACCTTTTACAATATATATTCAGATCATGTTAGGTCTTTACATTATCTTTAGTTTTTTCAAAACATTCATCAAATTATTAAAAATATTTTTCTCAATATGCATTACATCTAAATTATGCAGAATTAGTAATGAACTCCAATACGTTAATGTCATAAGATACTATTTTTCACCCAATTATGTGTATGACAAAAGCCTATCACTTTATCATTCCGACCAAACATAATATTTAGAAGCAAGTAAACATGTGCCAATATCTGTTCACTAGACAATACCGATAGTGGTTGATCTATTTTGATTCTATCCTTTATAAATTTGTCGTGATTCCTTTGATACTGATGGTTAGCCGATAAGAATTGACGATGATAATCAAAGAAGGAAATTTTCTACCCGTTCTCAAGACTAAAAGCTTTAGAGTGTTCCATACAATATAAACATGAGAATCTCTCATGCGTGCTCCAACTTGACAACACGCCATAAATATGAAAATAATTGATTGTCCACAAGACATCGACCCTTAAAGTAAAATTTTACTTTCAGTGACAATCACAAGTGATAGTTCCTTGAGTCCATAATATTTTCAATTCATCAATTAGGGGCCGAACAAACACATCTATTTCTTTTCATGGACCCAAGGACCACGAATAATCATTGAAAGAAAGATAAATTCATCTTTCATACACACATCGATGGTGACAAAATATAAACAGTTAATAGCATTGGTCAAACTGAATAAGGAGTTGATGAATGACCAAATCGATTAAAACTATATGTGCACAATCTAAATCTCACATTTTTGGTATCTCTAGCAACTGAATGATAACACATATCTAAATGTTTCCACACTTCACTGTCAGATAGAGGAGTCATAATCGTATCATCACAGCTTCTTGCATGCCAACTCATGTACTGAGTAGTCTTTTTCGACATAAATAATTTTTAAATCCTTAGTCTAAATATCGAAGCACCTTAAAATGAATATTTTTCTGTCGGGACGATGTCTTCTCCTTGTAACAAGGATGCTGACATACAAGGCATTCATTCAACTTTGTATTTTCTTTATAATACAATACACAATTGTTTGGTACACATGTATATTTTCATGCCTAAGTCCTAATTTTTCATCATCATTTTCGTCATATAAAAAGTTTGCTCTAACTAATCTTTATGTAAAGCTCGATGGAAAAAGCCAGCAAACTGATCAAATGCAACCTCGTTGATATTGCAATTAGACTTGATGTTCTGGAGTTGTGTCATTTGCCAATAATCTAGTGCATTCATCACAATTTTCATACAAGGGTTCACCAGCAGCCTTCAACAACTCGTAAAATTTTGCGACCTCTTTATTTGATAATTCAATATCTATCACAAGTTGTTCTTCTCTAACATCAACTACTCTAGTATTCGGTACTGACATCTTAGAAATTGGTTCGACATTATTAGTATAATGAAATTGATCACCAAGACTATCAAGTATCATTGTTGTGTATAGATTACTAGGATGGGATGAAGGAACAATATTGACACTAGAAGATTCACCATGAGTTTTCACAGCAAGATTGTTCGATGTTCTGACATCATTAGACTCCCCGTGACAAATCCATTGATCGTATCTTGGTGCGAATCCTTTTGTATACAAATGCATTATCATAGTTTCTCGATCTAAAAATCTTATATTGCAACAACTACAACATGGACATCGAATTTTATCGTGGCTAAACGAAATTTCTATTCGAGTAGACAAAATTCAAGAAATAAGTTACGCACACTCGAAACTCATTCATTATAGCTTCGCGATCAAATCATCGGTATATCCAACTTAGATCACCTGATCTAATTATGTCAATCAATCATATCTTCAGTTAATATCTTTAGGTGGGATGATCATATTCTATTTGGAATTCATATTATTCATATTGCACTAAGTATACCTTTTAGTTGTTAACTTCATTCTAAAGTTTGGCAACATCTCTCTATAGTTCTCTGAATATGCGTATCATCTGGGCATGTATTGGAAAATAAGAGTGATTTACTAGCCGAAATTTATGAATGAAGATAGGCTAAAAGAAAAAACTAAATGCAATACAAATAACAATGTTCTCAAATCATCCAATTAGGTGGCATTTGGTGCATTACTTTTCAAATTACCAAGCAATCTAGAATACCTTTCAGATAGATTGCCACTAAAAAGATTGCCGATAATGTAGATTATAGTATTTTGTATGCACAAGTAATGTTATGATAAAATTGCTAGAATTCACATAGACATATTTGGTATAATAAATACACTACCAAGTAATGAGATATACTTTCTGAAAATACCATTTTCATAAATATATTTTAATATTATAATTAATCATATAATATAATATAATATAATATATAATATAATATATATATAATATAATATAAATATAATATAAATATATTATATTATATTATTATATTATATTATATTATATTATATTATATAACATAACAAAATATATAATATAATATAATATAATATATATAATATAATATATATAATATAATATTATAGTATAATATTATAATATAACATTATATTATTATATTATTATATATAATATTAAAATAATATAATATAATATTATAATATTATTATAATATTATGTCATGGGAGAAGTCGTGAGATGAGCAAAGAACTTATAAAAAAGCTAGAGTTTAAGGAGGGCAATTTTATCCTAAAAATTAATTCAAGATTACTACTTCAGAGGTTATCCACATAGACACATCTTCATTGACAAATCTGAATTACCATGGTAATCCATATTACCTGCACAAATGAGACACCAAATAAGGTAATGTGTGGGATCCAGACAAGATTGCCAATAATCTGGATGGATTGCCTCATACCAAACGCCTCCTTAGGGACAATTCAAGGGTTATACATCGTGTAAAAGATCATGTATTTAGTTTACACGAATATACAACCCCGAACAAATCTAGGGTATTGAGTAATCATGCCTAACTCATCGATACATACATGACACGTATCAGCTCGCTAGTCATGATTAATTTTAATTTAGTCATAGGTCGATACAAATATGATACGTCGATACAAATCCAAATTCAATCTAATAATTTATAATTAAATATAAATAATATTTATCTTAATAACTGTATAATTATGTTTCAATTATTTAATTAAATTAATCAATTAATCTATCAATTATATAATTTATAACTAATCAATTAATCTATTAAGAGAAAATTATATTTTTGGTCCCCACAGTTTGCTCGAATTTTAATTTTAGTCCCCACAGTTTCAAAATTTTAGTTTTAGTCCCCACACTTTATTTTCATTTAAGATTTGGTCCCTGCCATCACATAAGGCCTAAACGGAGCTGACATGGATAACATATGTTGATTGGACATTGCTGACGTAGACCTATAAGGATCAACTTTGTAAATTATAGGGCTTAAAACTAAAATTTATAAACTGTGGGAACTAAAACCTAAATTTAAATTAACATATAGGGACCAAATTTTTTTGTTTTCTTAAAAAATTATAAAAAATTACAAATATATTTTTAAATTTATTTGTAAAGAAGAAGATTGAAAAAACCACGTTCAGCCTAGGTTCGGTCGACCGGATATAGTGAACAATTTGCAGTAGCCAATTCGGTCGACCATCCGATCGACCGAAGTTTGCCCATAAGCGGTAGATTGCCTTTGGTCGCTCGGTCGACCGACGATCGATCGGACAAGTGATCGGCGGTATAACGGCTTGAAAAATAGTCATTTTTACCCGTTGTGCCCGACCACCACTTAGTGGTTTACCTATTTAAATGCCTTCTAAGCTTTCCTATGACCTTCCAATGCTTCATGAGACATCCAATGCTTCATAAGACATCCTTTGACACATATAAGCATTGATTGTGTCATCTTTGTTGAAACCCTAGCTTTCTACTTTATTTTTTCTTGAGTTTGCCTTCAAGCTTGATTTAATTCATCATCAAGGCATCAAGATAAGCTAGGATTCATTGTGTTTGAGCTAAGTATTTGTGTTGTTGTATTTTTGCTCCAATTGTTATTGCATTTTATTGTTTATTTCATTATAATTGAACTTGTGTAAGACCTAGAGTGTGGGTCTTGAAATTGGGTGGTAGCCTTGGTGTTTGAGGTTTAAATCCACCGGTGTAAACGTAGTTTGCTAGGATTACTTGAGTTATCCTTATGTTGAGGTGGGAGAGTGCTCTCGGTAGGAAGACGGGATACTTCCGAGTGTGGAAAAGTCTTCAGTTTAATAGCGGAGACTTTCCAGTGTAAAGTCCTCATTGTAAGGAAACTAATTAATCTAGTTAAACTAGTTTGAAAATCCTAAGCGAGGTGCTTAGATGGTGGAGTAGGCATTGGGACTGAACCACTATAAATCATTGTGTTAGAATTGATATTTTATTTGTCTTTATTATTTTTGCTTGCTATTAATATCGTGCTTAGCCTAACTAATCAAGAAACATTTAAAATTGGAATTAGGCGATAAGATTAGTTAACACACTATTCACCCCTCCTCTAGTGTGACCATTTCACCAACATTTAATGTCAGAGCGGGTCGTATATTAAGATTTCACTGTCTCCTCTACATCTTACCTCAATCTGGAAAATGACACTAGAGAGTGTAGCGTCTTCACCTCCTAGGTTCGATGACTCAAACTTTGGTCTTTGGAAATATAGGATGTACACATATTTAAAGACTAAAGGTTTTGGTGTCTTTAACATGTTATATTTAGAATTCATTGATCTAAGCTTGACATGCATGCTTGGAGTGAATTGGATAAGAAAATATTGAAGTATAATGGAGATGCCATGAATTGTATACTTTGCACATTACCAAATGACATCCTAGAAAAAGTCATGCATTGCTCTTCGGCTTTTGATTTATGGGTCACGTTAAATGTTTTATATGATTATGCTAAAACCGAAGAAATTGGCACTTTTAATGAAGGTGGTGATGACAATACCTACTACTAATCTTGATTTTGATGCCCATAGTGCTTCTAGTCAAAGAAGCAATTCTAAGAGCTGAAAAAAAGGTAATTTGTCATGCTTGCAAAGAAAAATGGCATGTGAAGAAAATTTACCCAAGCATGAAGAACAAAGTACGGAAGATGTCAAGTGCTTCCACTTCCACCTCTCACTCGCTTGAAGCACCATCTAGCCATGACTATGAAATCACTTCCAAAGTTAGTCTCATGGATGCAAATAATGAGATACACTCTTATTCATGTAGTCATGATAATGATAATGATAGTATTAACTCATCTAGTTCTCATGATATGCCTTATGATGAATTATTAGATGAGTGTAGGAAAATGTATGTCTTGTTTGTTAAGAAAGATAAAGAGAATAAAATATTGAAGAAAGAAAATATAAGACGTAATTCTCATTTGCATGAATTCAAACTAGAAAATGTAAAGTTGAAATCTAGGTCATTTGATTCATGCCATGATAATTTAGAACTTGAGTTTAAAGCTTTGAAACTTGAAAATGATGATTTGAAATCTATAATGAAATCTAGAGATAATGATTTGAAAAATGATTTCAAATTTGAGAATGAGACTTTAAAAAATGAGAATCGTATGATGAAATCTAAAATGCAAGCCTAAAACAAATCCATTAATGTCTTGAAAAATAAGGTTGTTTTCTTGAGTAAGAAAACTAGTAATTTGTCTAATGTTTCATCTTTTAGAAATCCTAGAAAGAAAGATGTATCTTTTAAGAATGCTCATACACATCATCCTCCTCATGTCAAGCATTCTAACTTTAGACCTCATGTTCATAAAAATGACAAAAAGAAAGAATTTCATGGACATTGTTTTTGTTGTGATAGATATGGCCATGCAATCTATGATTGTGCATTTAAGAAGAATCCAAGTGTTTCTAAGACACTTTGGATACCTAGGCCAACTAACCCCCATGGACCCTAAGCCATTTGGGTACCAAAGGTTTCTTGCTCTATTGTAGGGGGAGCTACCACACAAGGGTGAGATGAAGTTGGTTGATTGAAGTTGCTTGAAGATTCAAATATTATACCATTTCAAAGCTGCAACTTCAAGTCATCTTGATGCCGTAGCAAGGTTGGCATCAAAACTACTTTGGTATCATCTCCTATACCCTTTTGCTTAAATTATAGTCGGAGTTTGATATGTGCTTAATATTAGTAGATTTTCCGCTCTTGATAAGTTTCAAAAACATTTTTGACTTTTGATTTTCGGTCTCTTCGAAGACCTATGTTGTCTATAACGGGCTCATGCGATCTTGCTGTTCTAAATCGTAGGCTCATTGTGGTCTTTTAGTTTTCAACCAATAGGAAGGGTTGGAGATCGTACTTTTTAATATTTTATATTTTGAGATCTCTTGATTCGTTTTGGATTCATGATAATATATTTTGAAACGGATTTCAAACTATTTAGCAAAGTGGTCTTTGAAAATGATACTAGATTCTTCTCTTTGCTTTTTGGTTTGGGTTGCTTGCTAGTAGCTTTATAGTTTCATTAAATCTACTAATGAAGTCTACTTGCAAGTTGAGAATGTTAATGGAAGGCTATGCTATCTAAAAGAAAATGGAAAAGGAAATGAAAAGTTTGAGAAATTCCAAGAATGAGGTATGAGTTC
This sequence comes from Canna indica, assembly GCA_034359265.1. Classification (NCBI taxonomy): domain Eukaryota; kingdom Viridiplantae; phylum Streptophyta; class Magnoliopsida; order Zingiberales; family Cannaceae; genus Canna; species Canna indica. The sequence goes on along the minus strand of CP136890.1, from coordinate 64,815,971 downwards.
ATTTTTGCAAAAATCTTAGTATAGTAGTTGAATATTCATGCTTTAATGATGTCTCTATACTCATAATTGATTTTGCATGATAAATCTATGAAATTTCATGAGTAGGTAAAATTTCGATACTTAGGCGATTTCATGATGTTGATATTAAATGAAATCGGACTAGGTTTAAATTCTTTATTAGAGACCTCATTTTGAGTTAGTAGTTGGTAAACATATTTAGATACACATATCACATGATTCTAGGTGTTTAATCTTGAAAATTCATGTCTAGATGAACAATGTGACAACTAGATCACTTTAGGGGACTTAATCTTGAAAAGTTTGACCCAAGTCAACAAATCGACTTGGACACTTCATTTTAAGTCCAAACTTCATAAACATGTTTAGTAATAGGTATGACATGTTTTCATACTCTTAAAATGAGAAATTCATATAGATATGGATAAAATGACATAGAGACCATTTCATGATAACCACTTTTGAACCAAGTTGACCCAAGTCAACAAATTGATTTAGAGGTCTCATTTTCAATCCATATTTGATAAACATGTTTAGATTTACTCATGTTAGATGTTCATAGGTTTAAATTTGAAAAATCATGAGTAAATAATAAGATTGACACTTAGCAAGTTTCATGATAACTAGCTTAGTTTTGAATGAAACAATGCTTTGTTGATATCTTGACTTAAGAACACCCAAACTTGACATACACTCTTTACATGACCATAATATGGTGTCATAAAAGTTTTAATGAAAACTGAGCACTTTTTAAAAATAATTGAAAATTACGAAAATGTTATAAAAAATTCAGCAATTTCAGTTATTTCTAGAAAAATGTAAAAAAATTATCTTTAGCTGATTCTTGAAACTGCATCTTCATTGAAAAAGCTAATTTATTCAGTAAAAATTTTAAAAAAATTCATCAAGAATCATATTTATAATGGAATTTTGAAGTTGGATTTCAGAAATGCAAAGCATCACCTTCTTGAAATATTAATTTTTTCGATACTTTGATTTTTCGTCAAAAACTTCAAATGAAACTTTGTGCATACTATTTTGATTCCATTTCTAATATCGTTCTCATTATTCTTTGAGTGAAATCATTTCTAAAAATGATTTTGATATGTTGAGCGATATCATAAAAATGAGTTTTTGGTTGAAATCAAGATAGGATAAAAAAAAATAAACTTAGAAATTTCTTTTTAAGCCCAGACTTATCAATATACTTAGATTCACTCATGTTAGATATCTAGGTACCTAAACTTGAGAAAATATGAATAGATAGCAAAATTTGATACTTAGCCATTTTCATGCTTTCATGTCTACTTTGAATGCAATCGTGCTAAGTTCATATTTTGATCAAATGACATTCTTTTCACTTCAAACTTGATATACATGTTTTACATGACAATATCTTTGTATTTTTAAAGTTTGAATGATTTCTGGAAATGTAATAAAAATCTCATTTATTTACAAAGATGTCACTAAAGTATCTTTCTTCTCAAGTTGCTCATTTTTCCGACACTTTAAAATTTTCATTAGATTTTCAAATGAGACTTCAAGTATGATATTTTGACTTCACATTTGGTATCGTTCCACTCATGTGATGAGAAAAATTATTTCTAAAATAATTTTTGACTCCTTGATCGATACACGAAAATATCAATACTTAAGTTTATACATGATTTAGTCTCATACTAGATATTTGATTTTTGATTCCTTTAATTGAGATGTTCATATTTCATGAAAATAGTTTTAGAGTCTCAACTTTGACTATAGATTGACTTTTCTTGCCCTTTTTGATTGATGTCAAAAAGGGGAGAAAAATATAGATTTAAAAAAAAAAGGAAGAAAATATAAGTTAACCATGCATATAAATAGGGGGAATTCCATTATATAGATATGCATGTTGATAGGAGGAGAAATTCCATGTTTGATATCCTCTATGCTTAATTGTAGATATTTTCTTAAGGATGTTTGTCATCATCAAAAAGGGGGAGATTGTTGGCTTAAGGTTTTCAACCTTGGTCTTAATCTCAATTTTGATGATAACAAACATGGAACTAATGTTTCATGAAAAAATATTTTAAGATCCATATCAATTAGCCCCTGATGTCCTCGATCGGAAATATTGAAGAAATCAGAAAATCGAAAGGACATTGATCATCGCATTCGGGTTCGTCGTGAAAATCTCTCGAAGCTCGACGAGTGCACCAAAGACATCTTGGACGAATCTAAAGAACACATGGAAAGTTGTCCAAGTTGACGCACATTGAAGGCCGGAACCCGAAAATGAAGCGTTCAAGAAGAAGGCTGAAAAAATCAAGTTCAGCCTAGGTTCGGTCGATCGGTCGGTCGATCGAATGTAGACAATTCGGTCAACCAAGCGGTCGACCGAACGAAGTAGGGAATTAGCAGTAGCCAATTCGGTCGACCATCCGATCGACCAAAGTTCGCCCAGAAGCGACAGATTGCCTTCAGTCGCTCGGCGGTCGCTCGGTCGGTCGATCGACGATCGATCGGACAAGCGACCGATGGTATAACGGCTTGAAAAATAGCTATTTTTACCCGTTGTGCCCGACCATCACTTGGTGATTTACCTATTTAAAGGCATTCTAAGCTTTCCTATGACCTTCCAATGCTTCATGAAACATCCTTTGACACCTATAAGCTTTGATTGTGTCATCTTTGTTGAAACCCTTGCTTTCTACTTTGTTTTTTCTTGAGTTTGCCTTCAAGCTTGATTTGATTCATCATCAAGGCATCAAGAGAAGCTAGGATTCATTGTGTTTGAGCTAAGTATTTGTGTTGTTGTATTTTTGCTCCAATTGTTATTGTATTTTCTTATTTATTTTATCGTAATTGAACTTGTGTAAGACCAACAGTATGGGTCTAGAAATTGGATTGTAGCCTTGGTGTTTGAGGTTTAAATCCACTGATGTAAACGTAGTTTGCTAGGATTAGTTGAGTTATCCTTATGTTGAGGTGGGAGAGTGCTCTCGGTAGGAAGACGGGATACTTCTGAGTGTGGAAAAGACTTCGGTTTAATAGCGGAGACTTTCCGGTGTAAAGTTCTCATTGTAAGGAAACTAATTAATCTAGTTAAACTAGTTTGGAGATTCTAAGCGGGGTGCTTAGGTGATGGAGTAGGTATTGGAGCTGAAACACTATAAATCATTGTGTTAGCATTGATATTTTACTTGTCTTTCTTGCTTTTGCTTGCTATTAATATTGTGCTTAGCCTAACTAATCAAGAAACATTTAAAATTAGAATTAGGCGATAAGATTAGTTAACACACTATTCACCCCCCCTCTAGTGTGACCATTTCACCAACATTTGGTATCAGAGCGGGTCGTAGATTAGGATTTCATTGTCTCCTCTATATCTTACCTCAATCTGGAAAATGACACTAGAGAGTGTAGCGTCTTCACCTCCTATGTTCGATGACTCAAACTTTGGTCTTTGGAAATATAGGATGTACACATATTTAAAGACTAAAGGTTTTGGTGTCTTTAACATGTTATATTTAGAATTCATTGAACCTAAGCTTGACATGCATGCTTGGAGTGAATTGGATAAGAAAATATTTAAGTATAATGGAGATGCCATGAATTATATACTTTTCACGTTGCCAAATGACATCCTAGAAAAAGTCATGCATTGATCTTCAGCTTTTGATTTATGGGCCACGTTAAATGTTTTATATGATTATGCCAAAACCAAAGAAATTAGCACTTTTAATGAAGGTGATTATGACAATACCTACTACTAATCTTGATTTTGATGCCCATAGTGCTTCTAGTCAAAGGAGCAATTCTAGGAGCCGAAAAAAGGTAATTTGTCATGCTTGCAAAGAAAAAGGGCATGTGAAGAAAATTTACCCAAGCATGAAAAACAAAGCAAGGAAGATGTCAAGTGCTTCCACCTCCACCTCTCACTCACTTGAAGCACCATCTACACTCTTATTCATGTAGTCATGATAATGATAATGATAGTATTAACTCATCTAGTTCTCATGATATGCCTTATGATGAATTATTAGATGAGTGTAGGAAAATGTATGCCTTGTTTGTTAAGAAAGATAAAGAGAATAAAATGTTGCAGAATTGGCAGTAGCCAATTCGGTCAACCAAGCCTTGTTATTGTATTTTCTTGTTTATTTCATTATAATTGAACTTGTGTAAGACCTAGAGTGTGGGTCTTGAAATTGGGTGGTAGTCTTGGTGTTTGAGGTTTAAATCCAACGGTGTAAACGTAGTTTGCTAGGATTAGTTGAGTTGTCCTTAGGTTGAGGTGGGAGAGTGCTCTCGGTAGGAAGGCGGGATACTTCCGGGTGTGGAAGAGCATTCAGTTTAAGAGCGGAGACTTTGCGGTGTAAAGTTCTCATTGTAAGGAAACTAATTAATCTAGTTAAACTAGTTTGAAAATCCTAAGTGGGGTGCTTAGGTGGTGGAGTAAGCATTGGGGCCGAACCACTATAAATCATTGTGTTAGCATTGATATTTTGTTTGTCTTTATTGCTTCATATTTATTGCTTCTGCTTGCTATTAATATCATGCTTAGCCTAACTAATCAAGAAACATTTAAAACCAGAATTAGGCGATAAGATTAGTTAACACACCATTCACCCCCCCCCTCTAGTATGATCATTTCACCAACAGAATTGTCCTAAATATACAAGATTTTCGGCAATGACGTAACTCCTGAACATTAAGTCCGATTGTAATATCAGCGGCGTTGTGTTTGATCGGATTGCAGACTTTATCAATGGAATGTTACCACCAAATAATAAGTTTGAGCTGGCTTTTTATAAGATAAAAAAGTTGATGAGGAAATTAGGGTTTGAGTACGAAAAGATACACACGTGCCCAAATAACTGCATTTTATATTATAAAAAAATGCATAGTTAGATGAATGTCTGATATGTGAACATCCTCATTACAAGGCGAAGAAATCGGTCTGATAAAAAAATATCTCGTTTAAAGTGCTTCAGTATTTTCCACTAACACCGAGGCTTCAAGATTATATATTCATGTCGAAAAAAATTGCCCCCTTGTGTGAGTTAGCATGCAAAAAGTCGTGATGATACAGTAATGACTCTCCCATCCGACAGTGAAGCATGGAAATATTTGGATAGATATTATATTTAATTTTCTAGGGGTACTAGAAATATCATATTGGAATTTTGCATGGATGCTTTTAATCTGTTTGGTAATTTGGCAACTCTGTATTCAGTTTGGCTAGTGCTGCTAATAGTTTATAATTTACCGTCATCAATATGTATGAAAGATAAAATTATCTATCTTTCGATTATTATTCCGGGTCCTAGGGGTCCTCAGAGAGAAATTGACGTGTTTCTCCAACCCCTAAATGATGAACTAAAAATATTGTGGGCTGAGGGAGTTGTGTCTTATCTCGATGAAAGATGAAAGATGTGTATCAATGGATCAAAGAACTCAGATTACCCGATGGATATGCCTCAAACTTATCTCGATGTGTGAACGTGGATGAATGCAAAATATCGGGGATGAAGAGTCACGATTGTCATGTATTCATGCAGAGATTGCTTTCGGTCGCGTTTCGGGGTCTTTTGACAGAATTAAGTATGTTTTTTAGAAACATTTATGCAAATGTCATTCAAGTCGAAGATATATCAGCATTTGAAAATAATATTATTGAAATCATATGCAAGCTAGAGCACTCTTTCCCTCCTGCATTTTTTGACTCGATTGAGCATCTACCAATACAGTTGGCATACGAGCCACGAGTTGGTCGTCCCATTCAATATCGGTGGATGTACTTATTTGAAAGATACATGAATCATCTGATGAAAAAAGTAAAGAACACCACGGCAGTTGAAGGTTCAATATCAGAAGCATATATAATTCAAGAAATTTCAACATTCTGCTCATTTTATTATGAATGGACCATTCATACAAGACTTAATCGTCTTCCACGGAACGACGATAAGGGAGCTCGACCACCAAACGGGCGATCTCGACCATCAGATGACCATTTAAATATATTTTGTTACCCTAGTTGTGCTTTGGGTTCTCGTCCGTCTAGATATTTAAACGACAAAGAGTACCGTTTGACACACTTGTATGTTTTACTAAATTGTTCAAAGATTGAAAAGTTCATTGAAATATTTGATGTCGAGATGGTGACAAAATACTCAATTTACAGCGACGAGGAATTAGAGAGATTATGCAATTGTGAGTTCCCTAATTGGTTTCGATCTTACAGTACAGAACACAGAGGCAAAATAGATAATCGAATATTTGAGTTTGCTAGCGGACCAGTGCGACTTGTATCGTGTTATAACGGTTATTTTGTTAATGGATATAAATTTCACACGGTTGAATATTCCCTCGATGATTACAACTAGTCATCAATATCCCCTCTATTGTAGCCACTGTCCCTTCGCAGACACCCCCCGCCTCTAGCCATCGTCCCTTCGCCGACACCCACCATTCTCTCACTTATATCTACCGTCCCTTCGCCTCCACCCACCATCCCCCCGACTATAGCCACCGTCCCTTCGTCGACAACCACCATTGCCCCACCTCCGACCACCATCCCCCCTCCCCCGGCCACCATCCCTCCACCTCCGGCCACTATCCCTTCAGTCAATCTAGGTTCGTCGACATCGGCGCCGTCATCATCAAGATGTAGGCCACGAGGGCCTAACGGAATTATCCCTCCGCTAGGGGAAGGAGAGTTCGTGCAGAGTAGTTAATGTGCGCAGAAAAACGTAAGTGGATGCATGAATTATTGATTATAATTGATATATAATTCAATATATCATAATATATAATTGTTCTGTATTTGGTGCAGGTTTGAGTAGGAGGACGTCCCTCGCATGATAGCGGGGACGATCCGACGCTTCATGCACGGGGCATGGCCTACATGGTCTCACGTGCCCCGTGAGCATGTAGATTTGTTGTGGCTAGAATTCCATGTGCATATATTTATTAAATGAATGTTAATTATAAATATCGATCGGTATTAATAAATTTGTTTTTTTTGCAGGCTCATTCTACATGGTCTGAGGATTAGTCACCTTTTGTAGAGAGTGCATGGGAGATTGTTGCTAGTGCTTGCTACAACGAGCTGTTGAGACGGTTGGGGGCCACACACATTGCTGAGACTCAGGGACACGGCCCCGAGTGGATTTCTATACATGTGTGGGACCAGCTGCTTGAGCAGTGATCATCATATGAGTGGCAGGAGGTCTCCAGGACTGCGGCGAGAAATCGCATGTCCGGGGGGACGGCACAGGGGCGCACCACACTGGTGGCTCCGTGTCTTTTGTGGTGCATGAGCGTCGTATGGTATGTATAATTTTCTTAGTTTTAATTAAATTATATATTATATGCAATTATACTAATGTATTTGTTTTCTAATGTTAGACGCGGGTGAAGGAGGATGGCACCATCCACCGTCCCTCGCTGATAGAGGTGTTTGAGCGCACTCACCGTCGGAGACATGAGGCGGGAGAGTATGTTGATAGGAGGGCCATGGTCATCGTGATAAGTATATATATATATATATATATATATATATATATATATATATATATATATATAATAAACTTGTGTTGGAGACATACATGATGACCGTCATCTAGAGCGGAGGAACGCTGCAGGACTTTTGACCATGTAGCGTGGGTCGAGGCTGCAGGTGGCTGCGAGCAGAGCCATGTTTATGACCTTGTCGACAGCGGCCATGCACGAGCCGTGTTAGGACCACTTGGGGCACCGTCCCCTCCCGTTGCGAGTGAATAGACCTCCACATCCCGGATGAATGACCAGAGCCATATCATAGCCTTGGAGTCTGAGCTTACACAACAAAGACATGCGATGGAGGAGTAGAGACAGGCGATGGAGGAGCAGAGATGCACGAATAATGAGTTGAGACGGACGATGGATGCGCAGAGACATATGATGGAGAACATGCAGGCACTCCTGACTCAGATTATATCTCACTCCGGCATTCCTATACCTCAGATATCTGAGCCATCCTCCTCGTCCCAGTCGACGCTCCCAACCCAGTCGTTGTCAACTCTGTCGTCTCATGTTCCACCGCCTCTAACGTAGCCGTGAGATTTTCTTTTATTGTATTTTGATTATATTTTTATACTTGACACTTGATAGCATCCGCTTGAGGTTTAGATACTCGATATTTGTATATATACTTTAGTTTTAATATTTGATACTTGTTTGCCTCCGTTTGAGGCCTAGATTGATGACATTTAAGTATAAATTGTGTGGTTGCTTGTATTTGTATGTGTAAGATGTGTTTGTGATTGTAAATTGATTGTTTGTGTATACTGTGTCGTGTGAATATTGATGTATACAAGAAAAAAATTAATTTTTTTTTCAGTTACAAGATATAACGTTAGTGACAGCTTACCAACGGATGACCGTCACTAAGCCGTCGCCGGAAGCGTATTGTAACTGGCTGATGGCCTAAGCAGTTGCATATATCATGATTGCTAATAATATCAACGACGGCTCTGAACCGACTGATGGATTTAAAGCAGTGATAGCTCTGGTGCTATCGCTAATAATTATTTGGGACGACCGCCCCGCGCCATCACAAATTATTTGAGACGCGCACATAAGCGACGGCTTGTTACAACGGCTCACACGTCCGTGATAGTCATCACCGACGGTTCATCAACGGTATCAGTCATCCATGACAGCGACTATTTTAGTAGTGTTATATTAGTCACACATGCACAGAGAAGTATCAAAATAGATAGATAGAGATTCAATATGTTAACCAAGTATTGCTTGCTTAATGTTACATTAATTACTTGATCTCACTATCCATTTATTTTGTTATTAAATTAATGTTTAGTGTTACGAAGGTAAACTAGAAAACCTGTTGGGATGCGGAGAGGAAACACAGTGGAAAATAGCGATTTAAAAAATTTAAAAGCATCCCGAAAACAATGATCTATTTTAGCGACATTAAGGAATTCAATACATGAGGAATGACCTCTCGGGCTCGTCGTTTTTATACCTTAAGCCGCAAGGTGGATGAGCTACTCCGATCCTAAATCTAATACGCACACGTGCACGTCCTCCAACGATAGTCCACACCAAGCACCTCGTAAAACAAAGGGGCAGCGACCTCTCGGGCTCGTCATGGCTCAACGGACGGGCTTCTCAATCTCCAATTTGCACCAAATAGGGGCCGACCCTTCCACCAAGAACAGAGCAACGAGCAAAGGGAGAAAGATGATGAGATACCTCGAAACGAATTAGCACAAGATAAAAGTACCTTGCTAGAATTTTAGGACTCCAAAAATCCAACATGGCAATGATTTTCGATAATGGAAAAATCTGGTGGAGCTTCTCCAAGCTTGCGGATGTCTAAGAGGTGGAAACAGATGTGCGACTAAAGGTTGGAGGAGGAGAGAAATATGAAAACTTGAATCCTTAATTAGGGGGTGCGGCCAGACCCCTATAAATAACTCTCCAAGGATCGGCTACTATAGCCGACCCTATTATTTTGAATTAGCCCGGGAATTCAAAATTCTGTGATTTGCCTCCAACCGAATTTCATTTCAAAAATGGGAGTTCAAATTTCGGCTCCCTATCTAATAGGAGTCAAAACTAATTTTCATATTAAATAGGGAGACTAGGTGCACAGGGAGACCATGCTTGGTCTTTTTTTATTCGAATTAAAATTTGAAATTGATTTATATTCAAAATAAAAATTTAATTTTTCACCATGTTAGAATCGACCTAACCCAAACCATGGACGGTTCATCCTATGAACTAGACCATAGGTTTGGTTTAGTTCAACATTTGAATTGGACCAGGGGTAGGTTAAAACTTATCGCGTGTCAGGCGCTACTAATTAGGGTTTCGAGGAACTCTTTCTTCGAGTACTTATAATTTATTCGAATGGGAAACTTCTTTCACGATTTTGTCTGTAGACTAGAACTATGATCGTGTCGCGGCATGTTCCTGCTAGCAAACATTAAGTGTCGTGTTTGAACTCTATCCCATTAAGCCTATTACGAAGGAAGCATATTTATATGTGATCCATCGGGCCTAGACTAAGCTAGTAGTGAGTCGTGCATACTAGAGATTTGAATTCGATAGAACACCTTATATTTGAATTTTCACGAGCCATCACTAAACCCTTTTAGTGTAGTCGTGTGAGATTCCACTCACAAGTCAAGATTGACGTCTAGCAATGTATCATGACTACCTGGGTAGTGTGAGGTTCAATCTGCATGGATCAAACGCCCTTCAGTGATTAGTTATCGTGCAACTAAATTCTTTGATTACAATGTCCTGAATTTGGCTAGGGTATGTAAGTTGTGTCAAATCCTAATACTGATTCTTATGTATTCTACTCTCAAGTTGTCATCTCAATTATGAGCAGTCAGAAAAAAATTTCACTTTAATATTCATTCTGGCTAGAGATTTTCGAGTCGACACTTGCAGGAGTGCATAGGACATTTTCTCCTCTTACTAGGAGTAATTGATACCTTGTTGGTTGCTCACGTCCCTCCATGAAAGCTTCACTATGCGTCTATGCCCAATAGTACTTGACACAGAACTTGCGAGCCTTGCAGGGAATACACCAAAGTGATAGATCGTTACCATGACAACATCATGTCCAAGCATTGCTTGCACCCACTATCACTTGAGGAACAGCCTATTGACACTCATGTAAGCATTTCATTTGGCGTTCCTCGAGCGGGTTTGTTTAGTGAACTCTATCTCTAATGAGCATCTGCACTTGTACATTAATGACCTCATAGATAACTGCGAGATCAACTACCCCCTATCAAATAGGACATATACCAAGTCCATTAGTCTTGTCAAAATCATCGATCTCCTACTCGGTGATCCTACGATTAGACGTTTAGAACTTGGGCCTCTGTATTCTAAGTCTCACTAGCATGGATCTCATCATGACTTTAAAATCATTTGCTTGAGTTCATGGCGTTCATCATAATCTATTAATAATATGCACAGATGCAACATATGATGAAAAAATATCTCATTTATTCATTAAACATAAAGTCTTTAAACACATCAACATGTGATTGACTCAAGAGCATTATTTCTTTCAAAACCCACACTACACATGTAACTTATCTCTACCATGTATGGTTAATAGTTGCAAAGTACAAATTTACAATTAAGCCCCTAAATAAAAAATTGGGATTTTTTGTTCAGCTTTGATACCATGTTACGAAGGAGAATTATAAAATCTCTCTACCATATATATATAGGTAAGAGTTATGGAGTATAATTTTACAACAAAGCTTTTAGAAATAATATTATTACAGGTGAGTCCAAACATTAATAGTGTATGGTAGAACTAGTTAGTCTTTAGCCATGACATAAATTAAAAGCACCTTAAAGATGTCAATAACTTGTCTAGCCCTAACATTGGACCATTAGCTAGCTAGCAAGAGAGAGAAGAGCGACAATGAATGCCTCTTAATTCCGTCCCCATGCATGCAATTGGCGACAAAGACAATCGAACAAACATGCATATGTTATTTGTATATATGATCACCACTATTAATAATTAATCCTTTTACTTGATTATTTAAAGAAGAGGAAATTAGTGGCAGCCATGCCAACTTGTTTCTGTAGCTCAACCCTATCTCCTACCTCTTGGGAGACACATCATGCAGATATCTTTCTTTAATTTAATTATAATATCAGTATTAGATCATGCCAAATTACATCAGAATGATTGTGTTGCTAAGATCATATATATGTTGCTTGCCATGAATAAATTAGAAATCAATTAATTATAATACTCTATGTCAATGTGCAATATGTATAGATAAAAAGAAATCAACCCTTTTATTTATTTTTGATATGATTATAAATTTTGGATACAAAATAGGGGAATATATATTAAAAATAAACTGAAAATACTATTTTTGATGGACAAAAAAATACTACTTACTACCTCAACCAGTACAGTAATAATTTTTCTTATCTAGAATATTCTTATAATTCCTTCTTTGTAATATCCTTCAAGGTAGAGGTGGCAACGGGCCTGGCCCGGGCATGGCCCGAATGTGTGGCAATCAAGCCCTGCCCGGGCTCGAGCCCGCCCAGCCGGGCCAGGCTCGGGCAGGCCAGAAAATTAATTAATTAATTTAAATTATTTAATTTAAATTTTTAAATTTTAAAAGGTTTAAAATTTAATTATAAAAATTAATGGTTATGGGTGAATTTTGAACTTTGACCTCTAATTTTATTTGAGATGGCTTAATCATTGTACTAAACATTATTATATACTTTTTAACACTTTTTTTATATGTAACATTGTAACGCAGTACAAATTAATAAAAACATTTTTTAAAAATCAAATTATAATTAAATTTTTATTTATATTTAATACAAAAATATTCATCCAATGATAAAATAATTTTTTTTAATATTATAATAGACCGCACCTTAAAAGGTTGTCTACGTACCTTCTATAGCTAAACTTGTACTCCCCAATGATTAACTATAGAATGATCAGATCTACGTAGTTCTTTTTATATTTTTAATCACCCGTAGTCCCGGTGATTTAACTTGTACTTGGACCAGCAGCACCAGCTTCGCTTGTTTGAGCTTCCTCCTCTCTCGATGATGAAGTGTCGTGTCCTCCCTTATCTTGTAATCTGTCTTCAGCATCCAACCAGTCTTTTAAGCAAATGAACATTTCAACCGTTTCTTCACTCATTCGGCTCTTTTTTTCGTCGAGAATTTTATTTCCTGTACAAAAACAAGACTCGGAAGCTACTGTAGACACAGGAACAATTAGTATATCACGTGTCATGATGGAAATAATAGGATAGATATTTTTTTTTTTCACCATGCTAAAATTTCATTATCATCTATTTCTTCAGAATGATTATGATCTAGAAAAAAAAGTAATTCATTAAAATTAGTAGATTTAATTTTTTTTATTCTACGACTAAGTTGAGAATTAATACTATTTCCACCACCATCTCTTAATCTAGAAGAAGAAGATAATTGTCTTATTTGTAATTGTATCACCAAATTTTGAAGCGTAAAATACAAACATAGAATTCAATAAATTCAAATTTTTAATTTTTTTTTCTTCAACATTATCTAATTCCATATTATTATAATAATCATCTAACAACATATTTAAACCATCAATTTTTATTCTAGGATCTAAACATATTGCTAAACAAAATAAAGTAGGTATATCTGACCAATACTTTTTAAATTTAGATTCCATTAAAGAAATAATTTGTGCAAATAAAGGATGATGTCTATATGAAGAAAATACTTCGCTAATACGAACAATATGTGAAAGAGTTAAATTACATGTAGGATAATAAACATCGAAAAGTTATTCGGTAGCTTTATTAAAAAGTTCTAAAATTTGAGTAATATGCCCAGCAACTAACCAATCATTATTATTAATTGGATCACCAGGCATATTTTGATTATAAAACATTGTAAGGATATCTTGATATCTTATAGTAGACATAAGCATATGATATGTTGAATTACATCTAGTAATAACATCACAATTAAATTTTTTAAATGGTTTATTAAAAGATTGACATAATTTTTTAAATTCTTGTGTTCTTGCTTTTGAAGAACGCATATATCTAATAACATCTTCTTTTTTTCTACATGTATATTTACCTATTTTAAATCATCTTGTACACATAAATTAAGAACATGACAAACACAACGAACATAAAATAATTCACCTTCTAATACTGGTTTAAATAACTGTATAAGGGGAGGGATAGCAGCATCATTATTACTAGCATTATCAAAACTAATCAAATTTTTTTTATCATTTATATTATAGAAAGATGTTGCAAATCTAATAGCAGAAAAAAGACAACAAAAGTGTGTGGATATTTAAAAACTTTAAAACTAATTATTCTTTTTTGCAAAATAAAATTTTCATCAATCCCATGTGCAGTAACACAAATGTAAGAATTAGTAGTACGTTGACTAGACCAAACATCAGATGTTAAAGAAATTTTTGATTTATTATTTTGAAAACTAGTCATTATATTTTCTCTATATAAAAAAAATAATTTTAAAGCATCACTTTTCATTGTATTTCAAGTAATTTTTTTATATTTTGGTTGTAAATTATTTTGAATCCAATTAGAAAATTTTGGTTGATCAACAAAACTAAAAGGAGATTCACTTTGAACAATTAATTTTGCAAATTCTCGACGTTGAAAATCATGATTATACGAAAAAGTTGTTAAATCAGAAGAAGATAAATTAAGAATTTATTGAGCTTGTGTAACCTTTGTGTCATAACCCTTTGCATGACGTAATAAATGACCAGTTCCTCCGGTTGTTGAAACCGAAAGAATTTTTTGACATTTTTTGCACCGGGCTTTTGTTATAGTGCCATCAGGTTCAATAATTTTCTCAAAATATTCTCAAACCATATTTTTTTTTCTACCCGATGGACATAAATTAATAGATGGACTTATCTCTATACTTTGATTTTGTTGAGTGGTAGGAGTGGTAGGAGTAGCAGGAGATATTTCTTCTAACATATTTGATCCAGTTTGTGGAGTATAACCTAAAAAATCTCCATCCGCCTTTAGTAAAAATTAAAAATATAAAAAGTATAAATATTATACTAATCAATGAAATAAATTGAAGAGATTAAAAAAAATTAACAACAATCTTGAATCATTGGCTTCTTGATGAGCTTAAAATGTTGTTGATTGTTGAGAGACAGAGAGTTGAGAGTTGAGAGTTGAGAAATGAGAGTTGAGAGTTGATGATCGAGAGAAAGAGTTGAAGATGAAGATAGAAGAAATGAAGACATAGAGGGGGTATTTATAGGATTTTTTTTTAAATAAAATATTCGTTGGCCCGAGCCAAGTCTGGCTTGGGCCGACCTACGTCTGGCGCGCGCCAGGAATAGGTCGCCAGACGTAGGTTGGTTCGGATGGAATAGACAGGAATGAAATTAGTATTTCTCTATTCCTAAATTCCCTTTTTTGGTTGTAATTTCCCCCTTAAAGTTTCATGATTAAAAATAATCCTCAAAATAGGGGCAAATTTTAAGGAGTATGCCCTTAAAATTCTAGTGAGTCTATCTTGTTCGCCGAAGTTTTCACCTTCATGCTTGGGAACTAAGGGCGTTTGGATGATAAGAGGTTAATCTAATGATGTATTTAAGCATGAATATTTTAAGTTGAAGTCGATCATTGATTGTGCGCACGATACAAATTGGAAACTCAATATATGCACGTTTCAATTGGAATTGAATGAACAATTTTGTATTTAGGGTAACTACTTAAATATATTCTGAACTTTATGAGTTTTCACAAATTCATTTAATTTCTTTATTTACTCAAATTGTATCATATACTATTAAATTTGTGTCAATTGTCAGTCAATTATCCATCGGCAACTTTGTTAAAATGATGATATAGTATGCTGACGTGAACAAAAAATTTATATTAAAATATTTAATATACTCTTATCGGTATTTTGTTTTCAGTATGTGGCATTAATTCAACCAGCATCATTTTAATATAAAAATTCAAATATTATTAATAAACATTAAATAAAATAGTGAGGTTGGGTATATTAAATACTTTAATATAAAAATTTATTATTTTATTCATGTTAGGATATCACATCATCATCTTAACAATGCAGCTAACGAACAATTAAAAGGGAGATTCAATTGGCACAAATGTAATAGTATATGCTGCGTGTAATTTGATCAAATAAAAGAATTATTGGTGAAATGAACACACTAGAGAGGGATGAATAGTGTGTTATCTAAACGATTAATCTAAATTCGATTTTAAACATTTCTTAAACTACTTAGGCAATTTACAAATCAAGTAGCAAGCGGAAGCAATATATAAATGATAAGCAATAAGATATGCAAAGTAAACAACACTAACACAATGATTTATAGTGGTTCGGCCCCAATGCCTACTCCACTACCTAAGTACCCTACTTAGAAATTCCAAACTTAGCTTTACTAGTTTATATCGTTTCTCTTACAAAGATAACCTTTTACCCGAATAGTCTTCACTCTCAACCTAAGGCACTTCCACACCCGGAAGTCTTCGCAATTATCGAGAGCACTCTTCCACCTCAACCCTAAGGGACAACAATCATTAATCCTAGTAAACTAAGTTTACACCGGTGGATTTAAATCTCAAACACCAAGGCTACCACCCAACTTCAAGATCTATACTCTAGGTCTAACACAAACTCAAATACAATGAAAGTAACAACAAAATACAATAATAAATGGAGAAATAAATCAAATAATAAAGTACTTAGCTCCACAACAAGATTCATAGCTTCCTCTTGATACCTTTGATGATGAAACAATGAAGTAAAAGCTCAATCAAGGAGATGAAATGTCCAAGTTAAAGTTTTCACAAGATTGGCTCAATGAGGGCTCAGGATTGATCAAAAGATGACTCAAGGAGGTTAGAAGTGATCAACATCATGGAGGAAGACTCTCATGGCCTTGTATTTATAGGCCATGAAGAGAAGATGCAACACTCATCTTCTCAACGGGCGAAAATTTGCTCGTTACCGACCGTCGGTCACTGGCCCGGTCGAACGTCGGTTGACCGACCAAGTGACCGCCTGAGTGACTGAAGCACTCTGTGCAATCAGGGCTCGGTTCGATCGACCGCCCCTGCGATCGAATCTGAGAAATCATGTTCTTCATTTTTGAATTTCAAGTTTGGTTCTTTAGAGGTCTTTACATCATAATGAGGATTTTATAATTTATCTACACACCCCTAATCCTAGATTCTATCTTCCCGACGAATCCGAGCGCGTCAACCAACGTCCTTTCGATTTTTCGATTTCTCCGATATTTTCAATTGTGAACGTCATTCGCTAACCAATATAGAACTTGAAAATAATTCTTCATAAAATCATTAGTTTTATGTTTGTTATCATCAAAACTGAGATTAAGATCATTGAAAACCTTAGGCCAACAACAATTAGATATATTTGTAAGTAAAGTTCATGATCTATTAGGTAAGTACCACTGTATTTATTATGTAATTTCATTTGTAGATGTCATGTTAGTTGTTTGAATAAGTTTCCAAGGTGCTTACACATCACATTAATCAACGTTGAACACAAAACCCCAGAAACTAGAAATAAAACTAAACTAGTGTTTAGATTATTTGGCCTAATAGTTGGTGGATTGATTGGATCTGTGATTAATATTGTAATAGATAGTTTTTGAGCTATTGAACGAGTACTATTGGCCTAAGGTTTTCATCATTGATCATAATCTCGATTTTCATTATAACAAACATGGAACTCATATTTGAGCAAGAAATATTTTTAAGTTTCATATCGATTTGCAGGAGACGTCCTCGATCGGAAAAATTAGAGAAATCGAAGAAATTGGCAAGGACGCTCGTCGACGCTTAGGATTCTTCGGGAAGATAGAGTTTAGATTTAGGGTGTTTAGAATAATTGTGTGATCCTATTTTATGATCCAAAATTCAAATTTCAAAACCTGAACCCCAAAACATGAAAACCTGGAAAATCGAAAAACGGTCCAAAAATTCTCTAAGCTTAGGAAGCTCCTTGGAGGGCTATATACCTAGATATTTTCTTGGCACCAGAAGTCCCGATAATTATTCCATAGATAGAAATAAGTTAATGACCTATTTTTAAAGAATTTTTGGAAATCTCCCCCTATCCATATTTGACCCGAGAGATTATAAAATTTTCGGTTTTCGTAAATTTGTACTAGACTCAAAAGTTAGATTTTGATTCTTAAGTATCACTACAAAAAAAATGAGCATCAGTGACGAAAATTTTATGACGGCTAAAATTCGTCACAAACTGTGACAGATTTCTGACAGATTTGTCTTGGTGTGAAATAAACTTTCTTTTTTCCAAAACAGTGATGGATTTGTGACGAAAAATTTGACACAAGACGATTCCGTCACAAATCAATCACAGAATTTTTGATCAATTTGGCCTAGAATTTTTAATAAATAGCATCAGTGACAGAATAGTGACGGATTTCATTTCTGTCACTAATTTTTCGACACTAATTCGTTACTAAATTTTTTTCTTCATATCCGTCACAGATCCGTCACTGAGCCACCACATAACAGTGACAGGTCAGTGACGAAAATAGAATTTTGACACAAAATTAAACTAAATATTAGTAAAATAAATTTTATTATATTTAGTCTCACATGGGTTAAAAATGATTTTTTACTTATTCTTAACCATTATAAATATAATTTTTTTAGTCCTATATGGATCATTTTTTTTCTCCTAATTTTCTTAAATTTTATAAATTGACACCTCGTGAGACCAAAAAGTTTACTATCATGCTATCTTTTATAAATTTATTAAAAATATTATAAAAGTATAAATAATAATATATTGTAATATCATTATTGATTATTATAATATATTATAATATATTATTATATTATTATATTATTATAATATACTATTATATTATAAAAATCTATAATATAATATAGTTCATATATTTTATTAATAAAAAGTATAATTAATATCAAAATTAGTGACGAAAAATTTATTTTCGGTCATTGACATCAATGACTGATTTGGTGACGAAAATTTTTTTGTCACAGATTTTTGTGACGGACACATCCGTCACAGAACACCAAATGAAGCATTAGCCACGAGACTTTGAGCGACGGAATTTGTGACGGGAATTTCCGTCACTGATACCCTTTAGTGATGGATTTTCAAACATCAGTGACGAATTTTTCCGTCACTAATGCCTATTTTTCTTGTGGTGTATTTTAATTTTTTTTGATATTTTTATTGAATCCCAATGGGAGGTAAATTGACAGAAGAAGATTCTGTAAACACTTACTCGAAATCTCACTTATCCAACTCGAAATCTCGCTTATCCGAGTGTGAGCCCATTGTGGAAGAATCTTATGAGGAATTGGCCATGATATATCTGATACATGCATAATATCATGAAAAATGGATACAAATTTGTGACTGCTACTTAGTATCGGCAATGGTTCTGAAAAAAGTATCTAAAAGGGGGGGAATTTAGATATTTGCACCATGTCAAGGTAAGGAACCATGGCATATATGTTTGGAACAGATTCTATTTTGAGAGATTTGAAAAAGCACTATCTCGTTGAAAGGTTTTATATATCTGTCGTTTCTCAACACATTTCTTTAGAGAAACACTCTTATTTCTAGATGGTAAATGTTTCTCAGAACATGGAGTGTAAATCAAACCCATGCCCATGTTTGAATTGAATCTGAGATACTGATGCAAGTTCTTCCCTTCTGAATCAGATAGATTCAAATTTAAAAGAGGCTTATAATAAGTTTTTGAACATTTATGTTTTACAGTTAGAAAATGTTAAATAACACTAGTGAAGAATCATTGAACCAAAAAAATCAACAAACTGCCCAACCTGACAGTTTCGGCCGACCCGTGGCTGAACCTCGATCGATCGAGGGTCGCCCGGCGGTCGATCGGATTGCCTAATGTATCTAAATAGATCCATTGAACGGCTCTTTTGGAGCCTCTACCTATGGGATCTTTATAAATATACCCTAAACTTGACTTCTTAGCTACCTAATGCTTCATTGAGACAATCCTTCATATCTGCTAAGCTTTCTTAAGCTAATCTTTGAGCAAACCCTAGTTTTTAGTGGAAACCTTGATTGAGCCTTCATTTTTCATTGATTCATCATCTTGAGATATTAAGAGGGCTAGGGAACTTGTATTGGAGCTAAGTATACTTCGTTTAGTTTATTGCTCTATTTGTTATTATATTTTTGGTATTTATTTCATCGTTACTCAAGTTTGCAAAGATCTAGTTGTAGATCTTGAGTTTGGTGATTTCCTTGGTGTTGAGCCTTAAATCTACTGGTGTAAACTTAGTTTTCTAGGATTAGTTGTGTTGTTCTTAGGGTTGAGATGGGAGAGTGCGTCCGGTAGGAAGACAGAGACTTCCGGGTGTGAAAGTAGCTTCGGTGTGAGAGTGGAGACTTCTCGGCAAATAGGTCCTCATTGTAAAAAAACACTTTAGTCTAGTAAACTAGAGTTGGAAATCCTAAACGGTGTGCTTAGGTAGTGGAGTAGGCATTGGGGTCGAACCACTATAAATTCATGCTCAAAACTAGACTTTCTATTTGTACTTGCTTATTTGACATATTCACTTGCTTTCGTATTTAGTCTTTGTTTTGAACATTAATTTAAGTAATTAAGAAATTAATTAAAATCGAAATAGGTTAAAGTTTTAGTTAACACAATATTTCCCCCTCTAGTGTAGGATATTCGACTTATAAGTACGATTGTGATCCACTCGCTTTAAAACTTTATATAAATTTCGTATTAGTCTTACTTACCGAGTTAATGGTGTTCAAAATTATTTTTGAGTATTTTTTTGCATTAGTTGAACTTGAAAAAGAAAATCTTAGTTTGCACCATTTTAAAGGATTGTTCATGCTAAACAACAAGAAAATGGCTTGAGCTTTACTTGCTAAGAATTCTTGCTCTACGTATTATTGTAATTCACTTGATTTAGTAATTTTTTTTGGATACATGCTTCTATAATTGTTGGGACCTAAGTTGGTCTTTTGCTTGTAGCTGGGTAGCTTTGGTGGTTATGTATAAATTCAAGTGTGCAACTACGTTTTAGTAGTTGATTTGTTGAAATCCTAAAGGGATAATAGATGTAGGTTTTGTTAGATGCTGAGTCATTATAAATTACTCGTGTTTATATTATTCATTGTGTTCTTATTTATTATTTATTATTTATGCGTATGAATCCCATTATCATTTAAATTCTTAGTACTTAATACATTTTGCCTAACTAAATGATAAAATACAAATAACTTTCAATTAGTCATAAGCACACTATTTATTCATCCTTTAGCTTTTAATTAGCAATAAACAAACTATTTAGTGTACGATCCTTGCCTTTCTCATATAATTTCTTAATTCACCTATTTTTTTCGCTTGTATAAATATCGTTTGTCTGTGACCCTCTTCCCAATTTAACTTTGACTTCATTTAATCTACTTTTGATTTGACCAAATCTGAATTAGACTTGGAGTGATCACTTGAAACCAATTATATATATATATATATATATATATATGATCAAACTCATTGGGGATTGGATTACATTAAAATTATCTCAATTCAATTCAACTCAACTTCAATTTCAATATATAATACAATAGTCAATGGTGAATAACACAGTTGATGACAACAACTGATATGTTTTTTAAAAATTTAAAGTTCAAATCTCAGTATAGTCTACCGTTATTATATATATATATATATATATATATAACGGTAGACTATATCGGGGTTTAGGGTTTAGGATTTAGACTATATAATCAATTTGAACCCTACACTATGCTAATTCGATCAAAACTTATGTGGCTTAATATTAATGTAAATATCTCACTACAACAAACCATTGATATTTCGACGTCAAAATAAACTAACATTTCGACGCCAACATCAGTCGAAATGAACATACTGACGTCAACAAAAATGACGAAAATGAGTGGAATATCATGAGAGCCTATATGTTCGTTTCGACGCCTGAGTAGACGTCGAAATGTTCGACATATCGACACCTGCATATAGGCGTCAACAGACGTCGATATGTCGAACATTTCGACGTCTGCTCAAGCGTCAAAAGATTTTTTTTAACATACCGTCGCCTGTTAGAGGCGTCGGTATATTTATTTTTTAAAAAATAATCCTCGAATTCCGCTGCATTGCAATAGAATTTGAGGAGCGAAATCAAAAGGCGTAGAAAATGAATCCGCGCCTTTTGGAATTACGCCACACGTGGAATTCTAATTCCACGTGCGACGGATTAAGGGCAGGCGCGAATTCGCGCATGCTCAATTTCCGCCTTGCGGCGGATTAAGGTCAGGTGTGAATCCGCACCTACTCAATTTTCGCCGCGCGGCGGACATCGAGCAGGCGCGAATTTGCGCCGCTCGATTTCTACACGTGGCGAACATCGAGCAAGCGGCAATCCGCGCCACTCGATTTTCACCGCGTGGCAGACATCGAGCGGCAGTGGATTCGCGTCCGCTCGATTTCCGCCACGTGGCGAAAATCGAGCGGCGCGTATACGCGCCTGTTAAAAAATTAAAAAATTTATTAAAACAGTAATAAATTCTAAAAATTTTTATATAAATAAAAGTTTAAAAAAATTACCAACCTTGTACAAAATTTAATATTTTGAATGAATTTATTAACTTGTAAAAATAGAGAAGAAAACGTTAGTGAAAAAAATAAGTAAGAATAGAAAAGAAATAAAATGACAACCTCCCTGTTCGGTCATCTGGCTTGAAGAGAGAATAGAAGATAGAAGAGGTTAGAAGAAAGAAGAAGAGGAAGAGAAAATAAAATAAAGGAATGAGTGTAAATAGAAAAAATATATTTAAAAAAAAAAATTTAATTTTTTTTTTAAAAAAAACCCTACATGAGGCGGCGTTTACCCGTTGGCGCGGGTTAACGGATTTGCGGGGCCAACCCATGGATACCGGCGCCACTAGCGCCACCTAGCGCAGAAATGTTTCGGCGCCTGCTGTCAGAAGTCGATTTTTTTCGACATCTGTTGTTAGGCGTCAAAAATTTTTTGACACCTTCAATAGACGTCGAAATTTATTGTATTAATTTTTTTTAATAATTTTATATTTCGACGCTTCTAATAAACGTCAAAATTTTGGTATCGATGTATAACGATTTTGTTGTAGTGTCCCTATGTACTGCTAATAATAAAACCAACCTATATATTGAAAGGTGATGCCACATGTACTAATTAATTATGAGCTATAAGAAAAAAGAATCACATGAAAGTTCTTATTAACGAATGGTTAATTTTAATTGAATTTAATTTGAATAATAAAATTAAAACCTAACTAAAGTGGCCTCCCTAAGAAATATATATATATTGGATTAAATTACTGGGTAAAATAATATTGATAAAAATTTAATTACTGGAAATCATATATTCGTATATTAATAATATTATGTTAATTTGGTTATGTAAGTAGTTCCATGTGCATATTGCCGCAAAACAGGTGGATCAATTTTGGTTGCGAGGCTGTAAGCGTTTGCATTTTGCAAGAGCAGAAGAAGAATATTTAGACCGATCCATGCATGTGGGGAACACAAAATTCTTGAGCTGGCACAACTCATAAAGACTACAAATATTGCAACCCCCCACCCCCTCCCTATTCATTTCCTTCCAACTCGGATAAGATCGATCAGATCCACTTTCCCCACATTAATCTCCTATATATCCATTCAATCTGATCAGTTTTCCTCGCCATGGCCAACAACTAATTAATTAAATTCATCGGAAGATAAAATGTTATTAAAATACACATCTTTCTCATCTGGTCCCTCCCTTGTACCTCAAGATTACTCCTCCTTAAACTCCTTTGTCTTGGGAATTAACCAACTACTGATTCCTCTCCCCTTCTTCTTTCTTTTCAATTTATTAGATCTACATTACTACATATATATTTTTGCAGTTTTATATATAAATTATCAATATACATGACTTGCTCCTTAAAAAAAGTCACGTAAAAGCTGTAAAGTTACGTCAAGACTCTGTCTTCATGCACGTTATTTATATACGCATTTCCCTTCTCTCTCTCTCTCTCTCTCTCTCTCTCTGCGTGAAACAGTGTCCAACCCTACACGTTATAAGATTCCCATGGCAGCGTAGCGGAGCACGTGATCGGCTCGGCGGCCATGTGCTGCTAACTCTTTACATTTTGTAGCTAGCTAGCTAGCACTCCTAGCAGACTTATTTATTTAATTAACCACAATGTTAAGAATTAATGCTTATTTTACGCTATTGCTCCAATTAATTAATTAACCCCCTTCTTAATCGCATTTTAGTTAATCCAGAGTACATACTTCGACAACGCCCTGAAATTAATAAACTGGGTTTAATGTAGCACTGTGTGAAATTAACAAGATTATTTTTTAAAAAGTATTAATTGTAAATACTTTTTTTATTATTATCTTATCATATCTCATTCTATTTATTATTAAAGTAAACAAACCATTAAATTACATAAGTCGGCCTAAATATGTCCTAATTAAATTAGGATAATTAATAACTGAGCTAATAATTTCACTAGCCAAGATTGGACAAACCCTCCTCCGTCTCTATCGAGTTTGCTTAATCAAATCAGATTTAAAAAATTAACATATAATACTAATATAATAATAATACTCTTGTAAATCTTTCTAATTTTTATTTATTTTTAGTGAAACTGGTTACGTTATCATGGACTAACGGCCAGGAGTATTACCTGAACCGATAATTAATTAATCCCCCGATCATGAACCGGTTAAATTAAAAATCAAATTCTCGAACCGGTTTATTATCCTGTCAGGTTTCACCACTGCATAGAAAACACTGTTACTTACTGGTCTCTGCCTCTCTGGTAGGTCTTATTATTTACTTCTCTTTTCATCAACGGACCAAATTCCGAAACGTAGCCCAGAATTATTATTCTTTTTTTGCATAACAAGAGTAGCCCAGAATTGTGGTCTAAAAAGATTAAAACTTCGTCAGTAAATTATGAATATTAAATAAATACAAATATAAAATAACATGACCTGTTTTTTACCGGTCAATGTCGCCAAACCCAGTGTTCTTCAATCTTCATCAAGTCATGTCATCCTTCGTCTAACGCCGTCTCCGTCAGTCGTATATATCTTAATAAGACAATTATATGATCCAAAAAGAATCAATGCGGATCCTGTTTTGTTTCCACGTGTCACAACCTTTTTCCAACGTGGCACGGGTCTCAAACCACGGGCTACTAATCATTCCCTTCTTAATTAATCGTGAACCATAAATCGAATATCTCGGTCAGAAAAGCAAAACTGCAAAAAGTAATTAAATAGTTAGTTATACATTGCATACACGCGCACTTGCTTCGTGGCTGGATTTTTGTGGGGCATATCGGTTTAACGAATCAACTCGACGGTATTAAGTTCGGGTAGATGTTAAGAGGTGGGCGTGGTGTCGTTGGTAACCGGTGGCCGGTCACGCCACCAACCAAGCGTTTGCATATTTTATGTTAAGTTTTAGATGAAGACCGAAACCGTCCGATTTATAGCGGGGAACACGTGGATGGGATCGGATGGCACGAGACGAGGAATGGATGAGGAGCGACCGGATTTACGGGGTGGCTGTGGGCTTTCACCGGATGAAGCGGTTGGCGTGTGAGGGGGTCAAATGTATAAGAAAGACCGGGGGTTTAAGCCAAAATGGATGGTTTAAAGGAGTTTTTGGCGAAGGAGAGAGAAACGGGGAGAAAAGAGGAGAAAGAGGGAGAAAATTGTAGGATTTATAAGCTTCCGTCTTAGCGTTTTCTTCTCAAGGAATAAGAGGTGGATGAAGAGCGATTTGGACGTGAATTCTTCGTTATATCTGTAGATTGTCTTCTCGCAATTTGTTGACTTGAGATTTTGGTAGAATTCCAACGTCTTCCGCGCGATCTGCTCTGAATTTGAGAAGGCGTTCCGCCACTCTTTCTTATGAGGCGAGTGGATCCAATTCTTCTCCGTTTCCTACTCTGTTTATTCTGCTGATGCTTCTCAAAGTTCCGATCTTTCTTATTTTGTATTTAATCCTGGGAAGAATGTTCATTTCTCCCAGGCTTGCGCCTTTATGCTAAAAATGTTTTTCCTTTGAACTTTTGCTTTTCTGATCCTGTCTGTTTACCACCCTGACGAAGCAATCGCGATTGGTCCTTTGCAAATGTTTGGGCCGGTTCGCTTGAATTTGATCGTGATCTGATCTGTTCGCGCAATTAATTTTGATCAGGGAGTTTCCTTGCGATCTCGTTTTGCTACTTGAGGTTTTGGATCTTGAACCTGAATTCCGTTAGCGTTACGGATCCCTATGCTTGTGATATTTGTCTTCATCGCTTCGCTTGAGGGTTTCGTGATTTCTTAAGCTTCCTTGGGATGGGAAAATAATCTCCTCTTTTTTAAAAAATAATTTGAATTTATTCATCTGCTCGAGGTAATCATCAGGAAACGTGCTTTCTGATAGTTTTTTTTCAATCTCAAGATAATTGGCTATCAAATATTCGGTTATAGTAATCTTATTTGGTTCATGGTTTTTTTTCTAGAATACTTTGGTTTTGAGATTATAATAATTTTTGAAGTACAGAACACGGAAATTGCGACATTTGTCTTCAGGGATTGAAGATCTTAGATTGTTAATCCCGTTTCTTAATAGTTTTAAGAATTACCGGAATTTCATAATTTATTTTGATACCAGCTATTGATTTCATATATATGAAAATATCGACCCATCCTGAGATTTTGCTGTCCTTTTCTGAATTGATAGCAGACGGGCGGACACAATGATGCTTCTCCTTTGAAGTTGCTTTTCTTCTTGTGATAAGTTTTGGATATGGTGTTTCAGAACAGGTTGGATTGTGGATCCAGTGGTTACCAGGCCGCCGTGGTGCCCCATGTTCCCAGATCAGCTAGGGTATATGCTTGTTATCCCAATTTGCTTCCTTATCTTTGTTTGGCAAGTTTAGATCTGTAGGCTTGGCCTAACATGTTACATTTTGTCGATAGGGGAAGCGTTCGGCGAGAAAGAAGGTTGAGGACCACCAAACGCGCGGAATTGATTTACTTGCCAATCTTGCAAGCAAATTGTTGTCAGAAAGTGAAAGCTTCCCGAATTCATGCCACAACACTAGCATATCTAGCCCTGTTGCTGCAACTGCTGCACTTAAACACGAGCAAATAAAAAAAGAGGATGCATCCAAGTTTGAAGCCTTTGATCAGCTAAGCTGCAATGAAGATGTACTATGTCCTGAAAAATTCGTTCGAAAACAGATGAAGGATCACTTTGAGGCCGCAAAAGCAGTGTCTTCTGGACCTGCTTCTCTCTTTGTAAAGTCCGATGTGTCAGATGAGGATGCTATTGGTGTAGATTTCAAGTTCATCGGTCATGATTATAAAATTGGTCACGGGGTTGATGTTGTTCCTGAAAAGTACTGCAAGGAGAGGCTTCATACTAGTTCTGCAGAATCACATGAATCTAAAGATCTCGGGAGCAACACAACACTGCAAGATGAAGAACGAATTGCCAGAGACACAAAAGATGCGAAAGCTTCATATATGGAGGATCAAATGAATTTGGATGCCAAGTCTCCTGGTTCAGGTAGCTCCAGTAGCAGCATTGAAGTTCACCTGCGCAGGAACGACCTGCCTCATAGTGGTTCTTTTCATGAACAAGAAGATGACATGAATCTTGCTGTAAATAAAGATGATGACGATAATTCTTCTGGATGCACTCAGTCTACTGATTTTACTAGTAAGGGGTCTATACTACAGCATAAAGATGACTATCATCATAGGTGTAGGAAGCTTTTAGGATCTAGATTATGGAAAGTAGCTCCAACAAAGTTGCAAGATGATGAGACAGCTAACTATGGTATGTACATTGTTTTTCCCTTTTATCTAATCACTTGGCAAGCAGTCGCTAATTCCTTTTGCATTTCAATTGTAGGAAAGAAGCCTGCTTTACGAGGCAAAAGAATGTGCTACGCAAGTCCAAAAACACCCCGGAGATCCTTCAAGAGGAGGAAATTGTTTGAGCATTACACAGAATCAGCTTGTGAAGGCGGGATTTATCGTCAAGGTCTGTCAAATTTCAAATATATACAAGAAGGGTGGGATAAAGTTAGAAACAATTGATTCACATGTCATTTCATGTGGATATTTGTTAAACTAAGTTAAGTACATTTGAATTTTGAGGCATTTACTTTATCTTTACAGAAAATGGCGCATGGTCCTGCAGAGCGGAAAGAAAACCGTGCTATAATTCTTCAGACTACCATGGTAAAATACTTGAACGGTCACACATTGAGTGGCCATTGTATCTCCTTTTTAATTCAACTCTGATATGATTTGGACCTGTTGGATGCTATCTTTTTCTCTCTTTTGTTCAGTGAAACTCAGCATCAAATCTTTTGAAGTGCCAGAGCTTCTTGTTGAGATTCCTGAAACTGCAACAGTTGGTTCCCTAAAGGTTTGCACTCTTCTGCATTATTTATTGTTATCTTACTGGTGCATATTTGTCAAATTATTAATGCAATTATTGATGACGGATCTTAATTAGGGTAATCATCATACGTTGTGGAAGCATGTAGTTATTAGCTAGCTTTCCTAAAAACATAATTTGAATGGTTATCGAGGATATAGAAGCTAGTTATTCATTAACTTACCTTTGTCATTTGCCATTTGCTCAATTCTAGCCATTGTCTCAGAGATATTAATAGAAGCTTAGAGAGATTTTCTTTTCCATTTAGTTGAGCAACACATTTAATGTCATTTCAACTATTATGCAGAGGACTGTTTTGGAGGCTGTAACTGCTATCCTTGTAGACGGACTGCGTGTTGGGGTTCTTTTTCAAGGACAGAAAGTTACAGATGATAGCAAAACCTTGCACCAGGCTGGCATTTCTCAAGGTGATAAACTGGATGATTTAGGCTTTATATTAGAGCCAAATACTAGACAACCCACTGTGACGCTTACAAGTTCTAAAGACCCTCATTTCCCTAGTCTTGGTTGTGCTTCTGAAGCACTAGCTAGGTAAGTGAACCGACCACACAACCCTTAATTTGCAACTATTGTTTTTTTTTAAATTATATTTATCTCATTGCATTAATTCCATGGGTACTTAGATACTACAGCTGAAGATTGAACCCCAACATGCCTATATGTCTAAGTTGGTAGATATTGAATTAAATGCTTTCTCTGAAAGTAGTATAACGGCTTTGCTTCTATTACCTAACAAATTTATTTATTAAATGTCTTATTCATTCTGTGCATTTGATAGGTTCCAAACTGTAGCTTCTTCTGCTATAGATCAGTTGGAATTTGAAGACGCACTACCTGTACAGACCCTCCCTGAGAACAATCACAGTTCAGTTCACTCCCTGACTGATGCATCATCACCTGAAAAAATGACAGCTGATTCACTAGCTCTCGTTGCTGTACCGCCAAAGAGTGTGGACGTGTTGGCAATGGTTCCCCTCCATAACAAACCCAAGAGCAAGAGGTCTGAAGTTGCCCAGCGTCGGGTTCGAAGGCCCTTCTCTGTCGCTGAAGTCGAAGCCCTGGTTCAGGCAGTCGAAAAGCTTGGGACTGGAAGGTTTGTTTTGCTTCTCCTACGAAATTTTTTTTTTATGGTGCCAGGCTCCATAAAATTTTTATGGAGCCTCACGTACTAGTGAACCAAGCATTTTTAATATTGAATCTATAATCATTAATACTGAACCTAAAGTGAAAATACTAGATTCACTCGTTTGCAATACAAATTTATTTTTGCTCTAGGTTCAGTCTAAATTATTTTAGGTTCAATTTTAATAAGATTAGATTTATTTTTATAAGGGTTTCATAAAAATTACTATGGAGTCTGACTCGATAGAAGTTGCACTCTTCTCCTACCACGGAGAAATAATTCATTACTGTAGCTTCCTGACGGGTTTTTATTTTTGTGTATCCATTTCTTCAGGTGGCGAGATGTCAAACTTTGTGCTTTTGAGAACGCAAAGCACCGGACATATGTGGATCTTAAGGTAAATTTCTCTGCCAAAGCATCATGAAAATTCTTTAAAGAAAATTTGCGGTCTTGAATTCTGAACCATGAAGATTGTTTGGAAAATAGTTTACTTACTGAAAAATATCCTGCCTGCTCCTGTGACCATTATTTTATTATTCTATTTGCATTAGTGAAATTTTATGAGCCTGAACCAAGTATTTTTAATATTGAACCTAGAATTATTAATACTGAACCTAAAGTGAAAATGCTAGGTTCACTTATTTGCAATACAGGTTCATTCTTGTTTTAGGTTCAGTTTGAATTATATTAGGTTTAATTTTAATAAAACTAGGTTTATTTTTATAAAGGGCTCCATAAAAATTATTATGGAGTCTGATTCCATAGAAATTGTACTCCAATCCAGCTTCCTGTTTCGAGTCATAATTGCAATTTTTTTGGATATATGGAACATGATGAGATTAGAAATCCCGGTTTGGTTGGTGGGACTAGAAAACTCGGGAACTAGAGTCTCGATTGGGCTCGATCAGTTCCGCTCATAGATAGAAAAACAAAAGGCCCGGGTTACAAATTTCTGTTGACCCAGTTGGAATAGCAAAAAAATGATTTTTAAATTTTTTTTTTATAAAATTTAAGAATAAATTTTAAAATATGAGTTTTTTTGTGTATTAATTATCTTATGTTGCTTTGGTTTCTTTTAAATTATCAATATTTTTTATTCGTACATATCCTATATTCTATAAATTTTTTTAATAAATATGTATCTGATCAATTGAATCACTGGTTTGACTAGTAAACCAGTGACTGGACACAAGATTGTGTCCACTCGCGGTTGGTTGTCGTAACTTTTATCATACAGTATTATATCAAGTTGCACAAAGAAGATTAATCTACAAGTAACCTTAGCCTTGACTTTTCTTAGGATAAAAAATTGACCAACTCATATTATATCATCTACTTGACTAGGAAGAAGCTTCTTTTCTTCAAAGCAATAAGTAATCATGCCATGTGCTTAACACGGTGGATTGTTTTTTTTTGACTAAGGATAAATGGAAGACTCTGGTGCACACGGCCAGGATTTCTCCACAACAAAGAAGGGGTGAACCTGTGCCTCAGGAATTCCTGGACCGGGTTCTCTCGGCCCATGCCTACTGGTCCCAGCAGCAAGCCAGGCTCCAGGTTAAACCACCTCCTGCTGAGACCTGCCAGCTCTCTTATCCCAAGCTCCAGGTTTAACCACCTCCGCCTGCTGAGACCTGCTGCTCTCTTAAAACAAGCCATTGATTCATGTAGATTCTTTTAAAAAATAAATAAATAGAGAACTTAAAAATAATGTAGAAGTAGATAGATATTTCACTTACACCCTGATTCTTTTTAAGCCGGAGGGTTGTGAATTAAGAAAGGAAAAGAATTCTTCGGCATCTGTACATCTGTTGATGATACATACAACAACAACAACAATTAGTAAAGTTCCCACATGTGCTGATGAAATGGAAATGGGTGAAAGAAACTACGGCGGCGGCAGCAGTCACTAACCCAGTGACCTCTCGATTGTTTAACTCATTCTTTGGAATCTATTGTGCTGGGAGAAACGGATGCTAAGAATTAGTTGCTCATTGTTTCAATTAGGTATTCCATTTACTTCTCACTGAATGTCCTATTGCTTACTTAGGGATTTTCTTTTTAACCTTGAAACATTTATTGGATGTAACATATTGTGTCCATTTGAAGCTTTACTTCTTGTAACATCAATTGTCCATTTGAAACACTTATTTGATGTAATATAATATTGCAATATAGTAAAATTGATTTCCACTGCGTGTTATGTTGGTATCCGGGTTTTAATACCCAATCATGGATTTGAATGGGAATATATTTGAACATTCTGGTCCCTGGATTGCTTGATGACATTTTCCTATGGGGTGCTTGCACTACAGCAAAACCTTAGGATATGGACCGAAAATTTTCATGAACTATCATAGGCGTCGAAACGTAAAAAAAAAAAAAAAAAAAAATTATATTAAAAAAATTTGTCGCCTGGTGTAGGGTGTGTGAGCAAGCCGAGGGGCGCTTGCCCAAGAGGCGGGTGATTTCTCGCCTCCTGATTTCTTTTTGTTTTTTGTTTTTTTTTTACTTCTATAAATATCTCCTCTTCATTTTTTCTCTTCTTTCCCTCCTTTAAGAAACTCCTTTTCTTTCTTATCTCTTCCTCTATTTCTTCTTCTTCTCTTATTTCTTATTTCTTTTTTTTTCATCACTAATTTTTTTCTTTTCCTATTTTCAGGATAGTGAAGTTCTTTGAGTCAACAAAATTTTTTAACAGTTAGTATATAATTTATTTGTGTGATTTTTTATTAATTATTTTTTTATGTATAATTTATTTCTATTTTGTTTTCGAGTCATCAAAATGTTTAATTATTTATCTATTTAATTAAAATTTCATGTTTAATTATATTTAATTAAAATTAATTAATTTTTTAAAATAAATTTTGTAGTGCGGAATTCGAGTAAGCGCAAAACCACGCTTGTTCAATTTTCGTTACATGGCAAAAATCGAGCAGAACGGTTCTGCGCCTGTTCAATTTTTGCCACGTGGCAAAAATCAAGCAGGAGCAGTTCCTTGCCTGTTCGATTTTCGCGCATGCGGAATTGGAATTCCGTGTGCGGCGAAACTCCAACAACCGCGGAAATGAATCCATGCTTGTTGGATTTACGTCGCACGCGGAATTCAAATTCCGCGTGGGACGGCTCCGCGAATTCCGCAGCAATGTAGCGAAATTCGCATAATAACTTTTTTAAAACAAATTAAACATATGTTAAAAAATGTTTTTTTAAAAAAAAAAATTCGACGCCTCTGACAGGCATCAATATGTCTGACATATCAACGACTGCGCAGGTGTCGATACGTCAAATAATTTTGTTCACTTCCTTTCGTTGCTTATGTAGACGTCTGTATGCACATTTCGATTGACTCAAGTGTCGAAATGGTGTACTACTTTGACGTCAAAAAATCGATATTTGTTGTAGTGTTGACAGCGAGTTATATATATAAGGGAAAATTATACTTTTGGTCTCCACAGTTTGCTCTAGTTTTGGTTTTAGTCCTCATAGTTTTAAAATTTTGGTTTTAGTCCCAACACTTTACTTTCATTTAGGATTTGGTCCCTATCGTCACATGAGGCCTAAACGGAGCTGACGTGGATGACAGATGCTGATTGGACATTTCTGACGTGGACCTGCAAGGACCAACTTTGTAAACTATAGGGACTAAAACCAAAATTCAAGTAAATTATAGGGACCAAAATTATTATTATTTTCTTAAAAAATATAAAAAATTACAAGTTTTTTAAAATTTATTTATAAATAATTATAATATTTAAAAATATTAAAATTGAGCACACTACAATGATTTACGTTAATTTGGGTGTATTTAAACTGATGTCGTCATTAGGCGTCGATTTTTATCCGTTAATTACCATGATTTAACGTGAATTCCACAGTGGTTGCAAAATTCAAAAACCTGATCTCCCGGTCTACTCATCTCTTCACTGATCACCTCCTCACCTCCATTTTAATCCTAAATTTGGCACATCTAAAATAGTTTAAATTAATTTTTAAACGTCAAAAAAGTATTGATTTTCACTCTAATAAATATCAGTTTTTCATGTATTTGCGGTAGTGGCAACACCATAATACAAGGTTATTGCTATGATTCGTTGGCATTGTCAAGGGATATTCAGATATATAGAATATACTGCAAAATATTAATATGTTCCATGTTCAATTAATATGTTCAATGCAAGAATACGAAATTAGATGTTTGCGTCTTAAATAGAAAATAAATTAATCTTGCAAATATTAAACCAATCTTCTAAATATATAAACATGTCATCATACTTTTCAAAATAAAATCCAAAATAAATCACCTTAATCGGTAAAAAGTTTGCTCAATTTTAATATTTTTAAATATTATAGTTATTTATAAATAAATTAAAAAAATATCCTGTGATTTTTTATATTTATTAGAAAAAATAATTATTTGAATTTTGGTTTTAGTCCCTATAGTTTAAATTTTTTTGGTTTTAGTCCCCATAGTTTACAAAATTTTGGTTTTAGTCCTCATAGTTTACAAAGTTGATCCCTACAGGCTCGACGTTAGCAATGTCCAGTCATCATCTGTTATCCACATCGGCACCGTTTAAGCCTCATGTGACGATAGAAATCAAATTCTAAACGAAAATAAAGTGTGAGGATCAAAATTAAAATTTTGAAACTATAGAAACTAAAATCAAAATAGAAGCAAATTGTCGAGACCAAAAATATAATTTTCCCTGTATATAAAAAGCTCAACAACTAAGCTATTTTAAAAGAGAGGATGCAGCAAAGAAATTTATGCCTTCTAACCTTATAAAATTGTATTGAATTCTTATAATTAATTAATTACTATAATTAATTCATAGCAATAGGTGGATTTCCAAAAAGAGGATCAAAGAAATGTATGCCCTTTAACTTTGTAAAAATTATATTGAATTATTACAATCAATAATTTGCTATAATTAATTTATAGGTGAATGAATGATATACTTTTGAAATTTAAATTTAATATCATGAAAATTTTGATATTTTATTTATATAAATCTAATATCTTATAAAAAGAGACTAATTGTTGACTTAAGGATTCCCCCTTAGGCTTTGATCTTCATTTTGATGATAATAAATAAGTATTTAATATATATGTGTGAAGTTTTGAGTTCAAGATGAGGTTGCGATAAGCATGCGAACTTCGGCGAACCTCGCTCGGAGAAACGAAAGGAAAGAACGTCAAGAAATGCTCGGATGTAGGTTGAGTATAAATCTTGTAATATATCCCTAGGATCTCATCCCAAGCCTAGTTGTAAAATTATCTAAGTTAAAACTTAGTAACTAAACCCATGAAAAAGCATGCAATAAAGATAAGGTAAAAATCAGCCTCAGCCTAAGTTCGGTCGACCGAACAAGGCAAAAAAATAGCAGTAGCCACTTCGGTCGATCGGCCGATCGACCGAACATATGAAAAAAATCAGCAGTGGCTATTTCGGTCGACCGAACAAGGCCAGAAAACGACAGTGGCTACTTCGGTCGACCAACCGAGGCAAAAAACTGGCAGTACCTACTTCGGTTGACCGATCGATGGACCGATTGGTCGACCGAATAGTAGAGGAGCTAAAAATGCGACTCATTCGGTCGACCCTCCAGTCGACCGAACAGAGCGGTAGAAGCACAAAAAGCCATCGATCGCTGGGCGATTGATCGGTCGGTCGACCGACAAGCGATCGAACGACGTCCAACGGGCGAAAAAACGCTTGTTGAGGAGCCGTTCGGTTGAGGGGTTATAAATACCCCTCACCTAACTTCTTTAAACTCTCTTAACATCTAATACAAGCTTAAAGAATAGAGATTTGTGCCTTCTAGAGATTGATTGCTTACGCTCGCTTCTCCGATCAACGTCTTCTCAAGCGCTCATCTTCCCTCAACTCGGGCTTCGATTCGAGCTCAACGACTTGGCGAGTTGAAGGCTTTGCAGGCTTTGAAGGCTTAGAAAAGAGCATTTGATCTTGGTCTATTTCTTAGCTCTTTTCGTTGTAATTTTAAGTGTTGTTTAAACTTGTTTTCATTGGTTAGCTTGCTAGGTGTGCTAGTGTAAACACTTAGGGTTTACTTTGTAGAATTGTGTTTTGCCTAGGTGAATAGGTTTGCGGAGTTCTCAAAGGGTTGAGAATAGAGTCCTCCACTGTATTAAAAAGGAAACACAAAATCTATTAAGTAGTTGGTTAGAAATCCTTGGTGTGGAGCCAAGGTAGTAGAGTAGGCGGTTGGTCGAACCACTATGTTTTCAATTGTGCTTCAGATTCACTAACGAACATTACTTAGTTGCACTTGCATTTGGTTGAAATTGAAATTGGAAAAAAAGAGCATTGAAGTATATTAGTAAAGTAACCCAACACTATTCAACCCCCCCTTATAGTGTGGGATTTCACTCAATATTTGGTATCAGAGCAAGATCGTAGGATTAGATTTAACCATATAGCCTACAAGTTAAAATGACTAGTGAAATTTAATTAGCTCAAGGGTCCTCTAGTCATACTCCACCATTGTTCGATGGAAACAACTATGCCTATTGGAAGATACGTATGAATGACTTCCTACAATCACTAGGCATGGGTGTATGGAGAATGATACAAGTAGAGTATAAGCAACCAACCAAGGATATGGATGAGTGGGACCAAGAAGAAATTAAACTCTTTAATGCAAATGCAAAGGCCATCAATGCATTATATTGCGGTCTATCAATTAATGAGTTCAATAGGATTTCTACTTGTAAGTCCGCATATGAACTTTGGAAAGTCTTAGAGACTACACATGAAGGTACTTCACAAGTTAAGAAATCTAAGATAAACCTACTCATACATGATTATGAAATATTCAAAATATTATCGCATGAATCTATTGCTGCCATGTATGCTCGATTTCAAAATATTACAAATGGTTTAGCTAACCTTGGTAGAGAGAAAAGGGAAGAGGAGAAGGTAAGAAAGCTCAATCATTCCCTTCCAAAAGCTTGGGAGCCCAAGGTCATCACAATCATGGAAGCGAATGATATGAGCACCTCGAAGATCACCGAGCTCATTGGGTCTCTCATGACACATGAGACTCATATGAAGCAATACAAGGAGGAAGATGCTCCCAAAGGCAAGACCATTGCCTTAAAAGCATCTGACCGGGGTGAAGAATCCTCATCATCCGAGGAAGAGACGGACGATTTTTTGAAAATGGTAATGTTGGCGAGAAGATTCATGGCCTTCATGAGAGGAGGCATGAGAAAGGGAAGAGGAGGCTACACATGCTACAATTGCAACAAGATCGGACATCTAAGGAAGGATTGTCCACTTCTCAAGATGGCTTCCACCTCCAACCCTCATAAAAGAGACAAATACAAGAAGAAGAAGAAGAAGACAATGATGGCTTTGTGAGATGAAAGCGAGCCTTCATCAAGTGAAGAAGATTCCAAGAGTGGAAAGGCAAATATTTGCTTGATGGAAAATGACCATGAGGTAAGATTTACATCTAAGGAAGGATTGTCCACTTCTCAAGATGGCTTCCACCTCCAACCCTCACAAAAGAGACAAATACAAGAAGAAGAAGAAGACAATGATGGTTTTGTGAGATGAAAGCGAGCCTTCATCAAGTGAAGAAGATTCCAAGAGTGGAAAGGCAAATCTTTGCTTGATGGAAAATGACCATGAGGTAAGATTTACATTTGGTGAGTTTTCATTTACTCAAGAAGAACTAGAAAATGAATTTAATCAAATGCATGATGAATTTAATGCTATTAGGAGAAAACTTAAAGAGCTTAAAAAGGACAATAAATCTTTAGAGCTTGAAAATAATAGTTTACTACTCTTATGCAATGCGTTAAAAAAAGAAGTAGATACCCTTAAGGATGAGAAACATGCCCTAGATGAAGCTAAGAAAAACTTAGAATATGATAATAAAAAATTGGAAGATAAAAACAAGTACTTAAGTAATAAAGTAGAACATGAATGATAATGTTGATTGACCAGTTACTCATACATCAGTCCCACCAGATACTACAGCGGTTGATATCATAGAAGTACAAACTGCGATAGAGATTGAATTGCCAAATAAAGAAGCTGTAAAATTTTACGAGATGTTGAAAGCTGCCGATGAACCTTTGTATGAGAATTGTCCTAAATACACTAGGTTTTCAGCAATGACACAACTCCTAAACATCAAGGCTGATTGTAATATCAGCGGGATTGCGTATGATCGGATTGCAGGATTGATTAATGGAATGCTGCCTACTGATAAAAAGTTTGGGCCAACTTTTTATAAAACTAAAAAGCTGATGAGAAAATTGGATCTTGGGTACGAAAAAATACACGCGTGCCAAAATAACTGCATTTTATATTATAAAGAAAATGTGCAGTTGGATAAATATCATGTATGTCAACATCCTCGTTACAAGAAGAAGAAATCGGTCCGATAGAAAATTATCTCGTTTAAGGTGCTTCGGTAGTTTCCACTAACACCGAGGCTTCAAAGATTATTCATGTCGGAAAAGACGGCCCCCTACATGAGTTGGCATGTAAGAAGTCGTGATGATACAGTAATGACTCATCCATCCGACAGTGAAGCATGGAAATATTTGTATACATGTTATCCTTCATTTGGTAGGGATACCAGAAATATCATATTGGAATTGTGCACAGATGGTTTTAATCCGTTTGGACATTCTGCAACTCCTTATTCAGTTTGGCCAGTGCTGCTGACAGCTTATAATTTGCCACCGTCAATGTGTATGAAAGATGAATTTATTTATCTTTCGATGATTATTCTGGGTCCTAAGGGTCCGCGAAAAGTAATTGGCGTGTTTCTCAGACCCTTGATAGATGAATTGAAAACATTGTGGACTGAGGGAGCTATCACTTATGATTTTCATCGGAAGCAAAACTTCAATTTAAAGGCCGCGATCTTGTGGATAATCAATGATTTCCCGGCATACGACATGTTGTCTGGTTGGAGCACTCACGACCGACTCTCTTGTCCGTATTGTATGGAACACTCTAAATCAATCAATCTTCAGAACAGACAAAAAATCTCATTCTTTGATTGTCATCGTCGATTCCTACCGGCTAACCATCAGTATCGAAGGAATCGTAATAAATTTACTAAGGGCAGAGTTGAAAGAGATGGGCCACCATCGATGTTGTCTGGTGAACAAATATTAGCACGTGTTTCAGCATTTCCAGATATAGTATTTGGTCAGAATGAAAGAGTATCAACCTTTGGTCAAACACATAACTGAGTGAAAAAAAGTATCTTTTGGGAATTGCCCTATTAGAGTTCATTACTGATTCGACATAATTTAGATGTCATGCACATTGAAGAAAATGTGTTTGATAATATTTTCAACACTTTGATGGATGTTTCTGGAAAAACTAAAGATAATATCAAAGCCCGACATAATCTGAAAATACTTTGTAAAAGACCAGAGTTGGAGTTACAAGAGGTCAACGGACGATATCTGAAATCGAAGGCCCCGTATGTGTTAAATAAACTACAGATCAAAGATGTTTGTCAATGGATAAAAGAACTCAGATTACCCAACGGATATGCTTCAAACTTATCTCGATGTGTGAACGTCGATGATTGCAAAATATCAGGGTTGAAGAGCCATGATTGTCATGTATTCATGCAGAGATTGCTTTCGATCGCATTCCGAGATCTTCTACCTGATAATATTTGGGGTCCGTTGACTGAATTAAATATGTTTTTTAGAAACATTTGTGCAAATGTCCTTCGAGTCGAAGATATGTCAACATTTGAAAGTAATATTGTTGAAATCATATGCAAGCTGGAGCAGTTTTTCCCTCCTGCATTTTTTGACTCGATGGAGCATCTACCGATACACTTGGCATACGAGACACGAGTTGGTAGAACTGGAGTATCGATGTCCACCATGCACCTGAATATACATATGGTAATGTTCATCTATTATCAAAAACAAGTCATTTATGGATATTAGCGGGAGGTCCGTGCGGATCCAGTATACTCCACAAGGATCAAGATCAAATGAATGTTCATTCTTTTTCTGTTGAAGAAAGATATATCTCTAACCTATCAAAGGGTCGAGTAAGACATAAATTGTTGGATACTTTTGGTAAGAAAGATAAGAAAATTATTGACTATTCAACAAGACCTGATCAAATGATATCTAATGGTCATTGGAATTTCATATATCCTTCTATTATCCAAGGGAATTCTAATTTCTTGGCGAAAAAGCAAAGAAATAGATTCATCATTCCATTATAATATGATCAAGAACGAGAGAAAGAACTAATACCCTATTTTGGTATTTCGTTCAATATCGGTGGATGTATTTATTTGAAAGATACATGCATGAATCATCTGAAGAAAAAAGTATAGAACACCGCAGTTGTTGAAGGATCAATATCTGAATCATATATCATCCAAGAAATTTCAACATTCTGCTCATTTTACTTTGAATCGACAGTACAGACAAGATTTGATCGTCTTCCACGTAACGACGACGGGGGAGTTCGACATTCAGATGGACATCTAAATATATTTTGTCACTCTGGTCGTGCTTTTGGTTCTCGTCCATCTCGACACTTAAGCGATGAAGAGTATCATTTGGCACACTTGTATGTATTACTCAATTATCCAGAGATTGAACAATTCATTGAAATATTTGACATTGAGATGGTGCAAAAATACTCTATTCTCAACGATCAAGAATTGGAGATATTACGGAATCGTGATTTTCCTACTTGGATTCAAGCTTACAGCAAAGATCACCGAGCTGAAATAGATGAAAGAATATTTGAGTTTGTTAGTGGACCGTCGCGACTAGTGTCATGTTATAGCGGATATTTTGTTAATGGATACAAATTTCACACGGTGGAATATGCATTTACAAAAAAGACGATGAATGTCGGGGTCTGCGTGAAAGGGACAACCTATATTGAATGTGATATGAATTTTTATGGACTGGTGGAAGAAGT
The DNA here is from genome assembly GCA_034359265.1 of Canna indica. NCBI lineage: Eukaryota > Viridiplantae > Streptophyta > Magnoliopsida > Zingiberales > Cannaceae > Canna > Canna indica. The sequence goes on along the minus strand of CP136890.1, from coordinate 64,775,748 downwards.
GATAGAGTTGCACTACCTCGGCTTAAAATCAGTTATCCTATTTAGATGTCATTGGTTCGATACAACCGAAAGGGGCATGAAAGTTCATCCAAAATACAAACTTGTTGAGGTTAATTACAAATCGAAATTGGCAGCAAATGAGTCTTTTATATTGACATCACAAGCCGAATAAATATATTATACGACGTATCCGGCTCGAAATAAAGATAGAGCAGATTGGCGTGTAGTTTGTAAGACTAAAGGTAGAGAAAAAATTGATCTGGTAGCAGGAGAAAATGAGCCGATACCTGATATGACAGATGGTTATAATCAAGAAGATGATTCTCCTACTGTAGATTGTTTTATTCCAATACTCGAGGATGCATACACAGCGTCAATTCAATTAGAAGTTGCATATGTTGATGATAACGATCATGAAATTGAGGAAGCTGAAGATGAAGAAGATGAAGAAGAGGAAGAATTCGAAGACTATTACTCAGATGATGAGGAATAATTGTAAAGAATATCTTATATTAAATATATCTTTACTATATATATAATAATCTAATTATATGCCTATTTGACAGATATGTCTGGTCGTGGTTATCGCCGTAGGAGAGCTTCAGAGTCTCCGATCGGTGAGACTCCAGCACTCACTGAGCACGTTGATCCTCCTACCGATGATACTGCCGAGGCTAGTACATCTAGACGCAGGCGGCCACGTGGGCCGAACAGGTGGCAGCCTCCACCAGCCGCAGAGTCACGCAGATTCATTAGCGTGATTGGGGAGCGGTAATATATCATGAATTATGAATCATTAAAAATTCATTATATCATAATATAATATTAAATTTTATTTTTGTTCTGCAGATTTGAGCAAGAAGAAGTGCCAAGGAGCATTTCTTCTACCATTCGACGTTATATGCATGGGGCATGGCCCACGTGGTCTCATGTGCCCAGTGAGCACGTCGATATGCTATGGCGCGAGTTTGAGGCACGTATTATTATTATTTTGTACATGCATGATGATTAATATTTGTACTGATATTATTGTTTTGCAGGCTCGCTTTACATGGGATGAGGACCAGAGGCCTTTCATTTACGCTGCCTGGGAGGCCATTTCCCGGGCGAGGTACAACAAGCAGCTGGGGCAAGCCTGGTCACAACGATGGCCCGAGCTGGGACCACTAACATCGCGGAGACTCGGGGATACGACCCCGATTGGATTACTCCGGACATATGGGACTAGCTCATGGCATTATGGTCGACAGATCGATGGCATGAGGTTTCTAGGACTGCGGCTAGAAACCGCATGTCGGTGGGAGGAGCGCGTCACACTGGCGGCTCTATTTCATTTGCGGTGCACGCGAACCGTATGGTAAGTATACCTTACTTTTACTTTGATATTTTATTTGTTACTCTGTGTACTAATTAATGTATTTGTTTTATAAATGTGGACGACGGGACTGTCCAGCGATCCTCCCCAATGGCGGTGTTTGAGCGGATACACTGTCGAGTGCATGGGACGGGGGAGTACGTCGACAATCGCACTGCATTTATTATGGTAAGTATATTTGTTTAAATTATTCATTATATATTTATAATTTAAGTTTTATGAAAAAATATTAAATAAAAAATTAAACTCGAGTAGGAGACCTACAATCAAACGGTGATACAGCGCGGAGGCACCCCCGAGGACTTTGACGCAATAGCGTGGGTCGATGCTACAGGTGGTTGGGACCACGACCGCGTATATGGTTTTGCAGATAGTGGTCATGCGCGAGCCATGCTAGGGCCACTTGGGGCACCAACCCCTCCGGTCGCTGGTGAGCGGCCGTCCACCTCCAGGTCCAGTTATGATCATAGTAGCAGGATAAGAACATTGGAGGAGACGGTCGCGCGTCAGACTGAGATGATGGAGCGTCATAGTCAGATGATGGCGAAGATGCATGCTATGCTACACAACATGTCAGGTTATCCTTCGGCATCATCTGATCCATCGTCGTCGAGTCAGTCCACGCCGGTGTACACTCAAGCACTTCAGACCCCGCCATATGATCCAGATCATCCTCCATCGTCATCGTGAGATTTATTTTATTTTATTTATATTGACTTTGTTACTTAGGTTTAATTTGTTTTGTTTGTATATTGATACTTCAATTTTGCATTATTTTATACGATTGTGGATACAAATAAACATCTATATAATTGTTTTGATGTATATCTGGGTGTATTTGTGATGTGTGAATGAATGTATGTATGGGTGTATGGGTGTGTGAGTTATGTATTAGATAATGTATCAATGTATTAATGGAATTAGATAATGAGTTTTAAAATTTTCTCTGTTGCAGGAATTGGTCATCAGCAACGGCTTTCCCACGGTCCTCCGTGGGAAAGCCGTTACTAAAAGTGTATCGTAAGTCGTTGCTAATGTCAAACAGCAATGGCTTAGCAACGGTCTTTCACTAACGGCCTTGCCACGGCCTCACGGGCCGTTGCTAATAATGTTATCAACAACGGCCCTGTGTCCGTGGAAAAGCCGTTGCTGATAATATTATTAGCAATGGCCCAAGCAGCCGTTGCTGATCTGTTGCTAAATTATTGGCAACGTATTTTTCTGCCACGGCTCCGTTGCAACGGGTCGGGCCGTTGCAAGCCGTTGCTGATGCTCATTTTTCTAGTAGTGACACTTGAATGATAGCATGCTAACTTTGAAAAAGAAACTTTGCATGCTAAATGAAAAAATGACAACCTTACAAAATGTCATGCATAAGGTTGTCCATGTTAAAAAGTCATCACACTTCCATGCTCACACACACACAATAGAAGGAAGTTTAATGGAAGTTATTTTTTATGCGGTATATTTGATCATATGGCTAAAGATTGTGCATTAAGGAGGAACCCACATGCTAGATTTACTTGGGTTCCTAAGATGACTAACACTCAAGGACCCAAGAAAATTTGGATACCTAAAATAGTTTCTTCTCCTTTTGTAGATGGAGAAGCATCCTCAAGCAAGTAGAAGCACATGAATATTGGATAGTGGTTGCTCAAAACACATGACGGGGGATATCAACCTTTTTGCAACCCTATCAAGCAAAGATGGTGGACATGTGACATTTGAAGACAATGCCAAAGGTAAAATTGTTGGCATTTGTGATATAGGTATACTCCCTTACCCATGCATTAAAAATATTTTACAAGTTGATGGATTAAAGCATAACTTGATTAGCATATCTCAATTGTGTGACAATGGATATGTAATTATTTTTAAAGCATCTAAATGTATCATTAGGAGTGCACCATCTAATGGCATTATGTTTATTGGAAATAGGCAAGAAAATATTTACACATTAGTTTTAAATGTCTTACCTAATCCCCATGTTAGATGTTTGGTTGTCATGGAAAATGATTATTGGTTGTGGCATAGAAGGCTAGGACATACTAGCATGAGCCTCATCCAAGAAATATCTAAGAAGGAACTAGTTAAAGAATTACCCAAGATAAAATTTAAAAAAGACAAACTTTGTGATGCATGTCAACTAGGCAAACAAGTTAAATCTTCATTTCATAGTATTAATCAAGTAAGTTCATCTAGAACACTTGAACTTGTGCACATGGTTCTTTTTGGTTCATGTGATGTAGCTAGTCTAGGAGGACAACTATATTGCTATGTGCTAGTTGATGATTTCTCGAGATTTACATGAGTTTTTTTTTTAGCTAAGAAAAATAAAACCTTTGATTTTTTTCAAAAAATTTACTAAGAGAGTTACAAATGAGAAAGGAGTTCCAATTTTGAAAATTAGAAGTGATAATGGAGGAGAATTTAAAAATGAAAAATTTTCCGAATTTTGTGATGAATTGGGTATTGAACATACTTTTTCTTCCCCTATGACCCCTCAACAAAATATGATGGTTTAGAGGAAGAATAGAACATTACAAGCGATGGCTAGGACCATGCTTTGCGAAAATAATTTGCCCAAGTATTTTTGGGCCGAAGCCATAAATACCTCTTGTTATATGCTTAATCGCATTTTATTGAGACCTAAAATTAAGAAAACACATTTTGAGCTTTGGAATGATAAAATCCCAAGTGTGAGATATTTTCAAGTTTTTTGATGTAAATATTTTATCTTAAACACTAAGGAGCATTTAGGAAAATTTGATTCTAAATCCGATGAAGGTATTTTCCTAGGTTACTCCAATAATTCTAAAGGCATATAGAGTATATAATCGTAGGACTATGATTGTTGAAGAATCTGTGCATGTTATATTTGATGAAACTAATGATTCTTCTAGAAATGTTAAGATTGTGAATGTAGGTAAGGAACTTGAGGAACTAACATTTCATGACAAAGAGGTGGAGGATGAAGACAATGAGGAAACTCAACATGAAGAACCACTATCCTCAACTCTACCTCAAGATGAAGACGAAGAAGAGGAAACTCTACCACCTCTCCCTAAAGGATATTGGTTGATAAGGGATCATCCAATGGATTAAGTCATTGGAGAACCATCAATGGGAGTGGTAACGTGCTCTAAACTTAAAAATATTTGTCAATATGTAGCATTCATATCTCAAGTAGAGTCAAAGAACATTAAGGAAGCAATAGAAGATGAATTTTGGGTAATAGCTATGCAAGAAGAACTCAACCAATTTGTTAGAAATGAAGTATGAGACTTAGTACCTAGACCTAGCGGACAAACATTGATTGGGACTAAATGAGTGTTTAGAAACAAGTTAGATGATGGAGGTTTAGTCATTAGAAACAAAGCTAGGTTAGTGGCCCAATGGTACAATCAAGAAGAAAGAAAAGATTATAATGAAACTTATGCTCCCGTAGCTAGATTAGAAGCAATTCGAATGCTTTTGGCTTATGCTAGTTTTAAAGGATTTACACTTTTTCAAATGGATGTCAAAAGTGCATTTTTAAATGATTTCACCGATGAAGAAGTATATGTTGAACAACCCCCCAGATTTGAAAATTTTGAGTTTTCGAACCATGTTTTCAAACTTAAAAAGGCTTTATATAGTTTTTAAACAAGCCCCTAGGGCTTGGTATGCAAGGCTTTCCACTTTTTTGATTGATCAAGGCCATACAATTGGAAAAGCCGATGTCTCTCTTTTTATAAAATACAATAAAAATAATATTTTACTTGTGCAAATTTATGTTGATGACATAAATTTTGGTGCTACTAATTAAACCCTTTGTGAGTGGTTTGCTAAGTGTATGCAAGATGAATTTGAGATGAGCATGATGGGAGAGCTCTCCTTCATGCTTGGTCTCTAAATCAAGCAAACCAACAAAAGAATCTTCATCAATCAAACCAAGTACACAAAGGAGCTTATCAAAAGGTTTGGGATGAATGAAGCCAAGATAGCTTCTACACCAATGAGCACATCTATCAAGCTTGACAAAGATGAAGATGATGTCAAAGTAGACGAAAAACGATATCGAGGTATGGTTGGTAGTCTTCTTTAATTAACCACAAGTAGATCCGATGTCATGTTTAGTATTTGTGCATGTGCTAGATTTCAATCTTGTCCTAGAATATCTCACTTAAGTGCGGCCAAACACATATTGAGATATTTGAAGGACACGATTGACTTAGGACTATGGTATCCATATAATGCATCTTTTGATTTAATCAGTTTTTCGGACGCGGTTTTGCCGAGTGTAAAGTAGATAGAAAAAGCACTAGTGGGTGTTGTCAATTCCTAGGAGTGAGTCTTGTCTCTTGGTTTTCAAAAAAACAAAACTCAGTTGCACTTTCAACTACCGAAGCGAAATACATCGCTGCAACTAGTTGTTGTGCACAAGTCCTTTGGATGAAACAAACCCTTTTGGATTATGGACTTAAGTATTCTTGCATACCTATACATTGTGATAATACTAGTGCAATCAATTTAACAAAAAATCTTATTTTACACTCTAGGACTAAGCATATTGATCTAAGGCACAATTTTCTTAGGGATAATGTAGCTAAGGGAAATATATCGGTGAAATTTGTATCCACGGACAAACAACTTGCCGATATATTTACAAAACCCTTGAGTGAGGAAAGCTTTACAAACTTAAGAATGCAATTAGAAATTTGTGTTTTTCCTAGTGGTTAAATTTTTTTCAAAACATACATGTTTTTAAAAATTGCATTTTATAAGGTATCATCACACTTATGTATTGCCTTGTAATGAGGCGTTGCGACTTATTGATGTTTGTCTCCTATAGGCTTACATTAATAGGAAGGACTATAGTGGTAGATGATAGTTGGTTTTATGATTTTCTTGGTTTTTATGATGGAACTCATTAATTGTACCTTAACTCTTGCCCTTTTTGATTGATGTCAAAAGGGAGAGAAAAAGTAAGGTCACATTTGTTTTATGATGCATATAGATAAGGGAGTTACAAGCAAGATATGCACATTGATAGGGGGAGCATATGTTAAGTTGTGTATTGTGTATGCCTTAACTCAAACTCACAAATAGTACTTATTGTTTTCCTCAAAATTCCATGTTGTGTTTGCCTTAAGGGTTCCCCCCTTAGGATTTGATCTTCATTTTGATGATAACAAATAAGTATTTAATATATGTGTGTGAAGTTTTGAGTTCAGGATGAGGTTGCGATAAGCATGCGAACTTCGGCGAACCTCGCTCGGAGAAACGAAAGGAAAGAATGTCAAGAAAGGCTCGGATGTAGGTTGAGTAGAAATCTTGTAATATACTCCTAGGATCTCATCCCAAGCCTAGTTGTAAAGTTATCCAAGTTAAAACTTGGTAACTAAACCCATGAAAAAGTATGCAACAAAGATAAGATAAAAATCAGCCACAATTAGCCTAAGTTTGGTCGACCAGTCGGTCGACCGAACAAGGCAGAAAAATGGCAGTAACCACTTCGGTCGATCGGTCGATCATCCAAACATATGCAAAAATCGACAGTGGCTATTTCGGTCGACCGGGCGATCGACCGAATATGGCCAGAAAATGACAATGGCTACTTCAGTCGACTGGTCGGTCGACCGACCGAGGCCAAAAATTTACAATGCCTACTTCGGTGCCTTCTAGAAGAGCGATTTGTGCCTTCTAGAGATTGATTGCTTGCGCTCGCTTCTCCGATCAATGTCTTCTCAAGCGCTCATCTTCCCTCAACTCGGGCTTCGATTCGAGCTCAACGACTTGGCGAGTTGAAGGCTTGGAAAAGAGCATTTGATCTTGGTATATTTCTTAGCTCTTTTCTGTTGGCTTAAGGGTTCCCCTTAAGCTTTGGTCCTCATTTTGATTATAACAAACAAGTATTTAATCTATGTGTGAAGTTTTGTGTTCAGGTTGAGGTTGCGATAAGCATGCGAACTTCGGCGAACTTCACTTGAAGAAACTAAAGAAAGAACGTCAAGAAAGGCTCCGGTGTAGGTTGAGTAGATATCTCGTAATATACCCCTAGGATCTCATCCCAAGCCTGATTATAAAGTTATCCAAGTTAAAACTTGGTAACTAAACCCATAAAAAAGCATGCATCAAAGATAAGTTAAAAATCAACCTCAGCCTAAGTTCGGTCGAGCGGTCGGTCTACCGAACAAGGCAGAATAATGGCAATAGCCACTTCGGTCCACTGGTCGATCGATCGAACAGATGCAAAAATCAGTAGTGGCTACTTCAGTCGACCAGTCGGTCGACCGACCGAGGCCAAAAATTGGTAGTGCCTGCTTCGATTGACCGATCGGTCGACCGGATAGTAGAGGAGCAGAATCGCGACTCAGTCAGTCGACCCTCCGATCGACCGGATAGAGTGACAGAAGCAAGAATTCAAGAGAGAGATTTGTGCCTTCTAGAGATCAATTGCTTGCGCTCGCTTCTCCAATCAACGTCTTCTCAAGCGCTTATCTTCCCTCAACTCGGGCTTCGATTTGAGCTCAACGACTTGGCGAGTTGAAGGCTTAAAGGCTTGGAAAAGACCATTGGTTCTTGGTTTTATTTCTTAGCTCTTTTCATTGTAATTTTAAGTGTTGTTTAAACTTATTTTAATTGGATTAGCTTGCTAGGTGTGCTAGTGTAAACACTTATGGTTTACTTTGTAGAATTGTATTTTGCCTAGGTGAATAGGTTTGAGGAGTTCTCAAAGAAGTGAGAATCGAGTCCTCGGTTGTATTCAAAGGGAAACACAAGTTCTATAAAGTAGTTGGTTAGAAATCCTTGGTGTGAAGCCAAGGTAGTGGAGTAGGCGGTTGGCCGAACCACTATATTTTTAAGTGTTAGGATTGCCTTGTGTGTTTGTTTTCAATTGTGTTTCATATTCTCTAACGAACATTACTTAGTTGTAATTTTAAGTGTTGTTTAAACTTGTTTTCAACTTCCTCCCCTTCTAGTGTGGAATTTCACTTAACAATTTCGTTGTAATTTTAAGTGTTGTTTAAACTTGTTTTCATTGGTTAGCTTGCTAGGTGTGCTAGTGTAAACACTTAGGGTTTACTTTGTAGAATTTTGTTTTGCCTAGGTGAATAGGTTTGAGGAGTTCTCAAATGGTTGAGAATAAAGTCTTCGATTGTATTCAAAGGAAAACACAAAATCTATAAAGTAGTTGGTTAGAAATCCTTGGTGTAGAGCCAATGTAGTGGAGTAGGCGATTGGCCGAACCACTATATTTTCAAGTGTTAGGATTGCCTTGTGTGTTTGTTTTCAATTGTGCTTCATATTCACTAACGAACATTACTTAGTTGCACTTGCATTTGGTTGAAATTGAAATTGGAAAAAAAAAATGAAGTATATTAGTAAAATAACCCAACACTATTCAACCCCCTTCTAGTGTGGGATTTCACTCAACACTAATCTCTATACAACAAAGTTCTAGTCCTTCAAAGACAAATCACAATGAAATGGTGTGTTAAATAAAAGTTAAAGAGATAAAAGATGGAGATACTAATACAACTGCACATCGGATATCAAATAGAGTAAATGCCTTCATATTTTTCATAATAGAATCTTAATAAAAAGATAATGATATTCTTCAAGAATTTGTCAAATCCTACTCCACCCTTTGGTCAAATAATAATCTTAACATTGAGACCCAGTTGTGGCCTCAATTCCCCATCTTAAAAAACACTTTCCAAATAATCTCATTGCCCCTCTCACTAAAGAAGAAGCATGATCGTCTGATGGGAAAAATCTAGGTTACGATGGATATACTGTGGAATTTTATTTAAAATATTAGCATATAATTGCTGATGGATTTATGCACTGTGATACCTTCTACAATCAAGCATTTTGCAATATGATCGGAATAAAATAATGTTGACTTTTATTCCTAAATGTCAACATCCTTCTATCGTGAAAGATTATAGATCCATTGCATTGTGTGACCTTACGTATAGAATTCTTGTCAAAGTTCTCGCTAATAGATTACAACCTTGTTTACCTTCCCTAATTTCAAAAGAACAATCAAACATTTATAGAAGGAAGAAATATACATAATAACATATTGATTGCCGAAGTACTTGATCATTCTATGATTTCTTCTAAAAGAAAAAACCCTTATATTTTATTGAAAATAGATCTAGAGAAAGCATGTGATATCGTCTCTTGGGATTCCATACTTAAGACTTGCCAATTACTTAAGAAATTTTTGGATTGGATAATTGATTGCATTACAACACCTACATTTGCATGTCTCATCACTGACAATGTCAGTTCCTTCTTCTCATCTACTAGGGGCATAGGATAAGGAGACCCACGGTCTCCATTCCTTTATGTTCTTACTGTCCAAACTTTATCCCTACTTATTAATAATGCTATCACAGACAAACTAATCCCTCCATTTATAATAAAAAACACTTTACAAGTAAGCCACCTAATGTTTGTTGATGATATATTAATTGTACGTAAGATTATCAAATGTACTCTCACTAAATTCAAACTCATCGTTAACCAATATGAAAAAATTAACTGGGCAAAAATTAACTTGTCCAAATCACAGGTCTTTTTTCCATCCGTTTATAGTCCCATTCTTAAAGATGAAATATGTCAGCATCTCCGGATGGAATGTGTAACTTTCTCTTTCAAATATTTTGAAGCTCTTATTATTCCTAGAAGGACTCCTTCTAATGGTCATGACTGGGAATCAAATGTCCATACTAGAAGGGGAGAGAGGTTGAATAGTGTGTATGATAATTTTAAGTTTAATTTAACTCTTTTCGGTTTTAAGCATGCAATGAGGTAATGACAATTTTCTTAGACTTGAAGTAATGAAAGATGCAAGCACTTATAGAATTAAGCATAAGTAAAGATCAATCAACACAAGAGAGCAATGCTAACAATTTAATATATAGTGGTTTGGTCAATCCCGCCTACTCCACTACTTTGTAGGGATGTCAACGGGGCGGGTTCGGGGCGGATAGTGCCACACCCGCACCCGTTTAATAAACCCGTCTCCCGTACCTGCACCCGCACCCGCACCCGCACCCGCGACGGGTATCCGTCACCCATACCCTCGTGGGTAATTGATACCCGCGGATATCCGCGGATACCCATTTAATATATGACAAGAATTTTTATTTTATTATAATAGTATACCACCAATGATTCTCATTTCACCAATATTAATAACTTGATTGAGAAACATTAATCCATAAAATAAACTAGGTAACAATGAAATTCTAAATCATAAAATTATCTTAACAAATAACAATAACCATTTATACAACATTAAATTTAAAATCAAAGTACTTTCAACTAAAATTGAAAATTGATGTCCCTAAAAATATATTACATTTAGATTTATTTTTAAACTTTCCATTACATATTAATATATAAAATTATAAATTTAATTTTTCATATTTATTGGAGGGTAGTGGGTATTCGCGGGTGTGGATAGTACAGTATCCATACCCGTATCTGTTTATTAAATGGGTAAAAATTTATACCCGTACCCGTGGGTATAATATGTTTACCATACCCGACCCGTGTCGGGTAAATATCCGCGGGTATCCACGGGTACGGGTAATATTGTCATCCCTACTACTTTGGCTCCACACCAATGATTTTTAACCTTAATACTTTATAGATAACTTGTTTTTCTAAAGAATATAATGAGGACTTATCCCTCAACCCTAGAGAAGGCTTTAACACCTATTCTAAAGCCAAAACAACAATCTACAATCCAATAAGGTGTTTCAGCACACCTTACAAGCTATACTTGTATATTTAATCAAACAACAATAAAAATAAGTAAATGAGCAAAGAAATGATATCAAACTTTCAAGGTCTCCTTTCAATAGCTTCTAGACTTCCAACGCCTCAAGAAGATGAAGAGCTTTGACTTGAGATTGTTGAATAACGAAGACCACCACTTAAGATAGTGAGAATTAGGGCTTGAAATCAACTCTTTGAAGCTTAAACTCTTGTTGATTGACTCAATGAATAGTAAGATAGGTTAGGAGGCTAAAATCGGGCTTATATTTATAGGCAATGGAAGTATGGAGGTTAAACCAGTAGTTCAAGGGATCTAAATAGATTTGTTGGGCTTGCAAAAGATACTCTGACACTCAAGTCAGAATATGATCGAGGTGGAGGTAATAGAAATTGGATCTAGGTTACCTGAGGTGTGACGTTTGTAAATATTGCCGGATGAGGGATGATTGACGATGATGCCGCTTGGTAATCTCGTAGGGATGTTGCTCAAAATGAGTCGAGGCTGATCACGAAGATGTCGAGCTCATAATGGCGAATCCCTCATAATCAATGAGCACGTGGATGTCCATGTATGTCCGGGTGGAGCCCCGGGCAAAGCTGTTTGGCTTGATTTGAATCTGCTTCATGAATATGTGCGCTTTTGGGCCTAATCTGGTCGGGCCCAAAGTGCTAGTCCGGTCCACAACCCCCAAGCTTGGTCGAAGTCTGGAGGACTTCATGTCGACCTCTAAATAGCGATGGCTTTAGATCTCGATCTGACTTGCAAACGTCGGTTAGATTTTGAGAGTATGTTAGCTTCTAACTGAGTTATCTGGGTCTCGAACTATTGCGAAAGGCGATCTATTACGAGTGCCGAGGTCCAATTTTTGACCGAGTCGTAGAAAGCACGTGTCGATCATTTCGGGCTGGCCGAGGCAGATTGAGTCAGTGTATCTTCGCCGTGTCATTTTGTGGATCCTCGATTTTCGTTCCTAGTGTGGTAGCCGCGTAGTGGGAGGAGTTGTCTCCTTTATGGCAGCTATTGATTGGCCTCTGTCATTTTAGCATTAATTTTCATTTAGCGAGTAATCATGATAGAGTGAAACATCTGTTTGTATCTTAAGGAGATTCTAGGGAAACATTGCTGTTGAGTTGGTCGGTTTGGATTTGGCCTCACTGTGATTGTCGGACGTTCGATGGGAGGCTGCTAGCCTTCGACACATAAAGTGGTTCTTTCCTTCCTTGATTCGAGCCACTTCTTTCTATTCGGTGTCCGTCTTCAATGGTTTTTTTCGGCGACGCCTACGTTGGGCATTTTCTCTATACACTGTCGTTTATTCTCTAATGAGTCTTTGGTTCTTGATTACTTGTCATTTATACTCGCTTTTGCATTTATAAAATTAATTGTGAATTAGCTTAAGTAATCAAGAAATCGATTAAAATTGAAATTAGATTAATTTAAGTATAATACACTATTCACCCCTCTAGTGGTAGGACATTTGCACAACATAACCAAAATTGTAAAGAAAAAACACTCTGATACACGATGTGCTCAATAGTTTCTAAAACCAAAGTAGAACATACATGTATTAGAATTTGAAATCTGAAATCTAAATAGTGTGAAGTGAGTTGGAAGTCTACCATGCAAAAACTTCCAAAGAAATTACAACTGAAGGAGGGCCAAACACCTAACAATTAGTTTCCCTACCTGAGAAATCGATCGATACCAAGTTTTTGACCAAGACATAATCAAACTTGTGAAGAAAAAATACACTGATAAAAGATGCGCTCAATAGTTTCAATAACCAAATTAGAAAACAGGCGGGTATCAAAAATTAAAAGTCTGAAATCTAAATAGTATGGAACGAGTTGGAAGCCTATAATGCAGAAACTTCTAAAGAAATTGTTTTATCTTCCGAAAGGTTGAAAGTTTGAGCATAGCAATCCAAATATTAGAATTCTCATCAGAGAATGATTCATGAGTTCTAAAAAGAGAATAAGTAGAATTTATGGTAACTAAATCTCCTATGGCATTCATCAAAATTTTGTTATCCTTGGGAGTAGAAGGTAAATCTATGATGCTAAAGGAATCCCGTAGAACTTATACAAACATTTCAATACCTAAATTAACAAATCTACCATTGACCTTGTATCAATTCGTGTATATATATAATCAACATCATGAATGGAATTAATGTCGAAGAAAAGTACATTTCATTGCAATAGGTAAGTCCATCACCAATGATCATTAAGAATACAGGTTTAGCAAGCAGAAAATTGATTTTTTAAAAACATGATGCAGTTCAGAATAAGCATTTGAAAATAAGTTTTTAGAGCTATAAGGATTTAGCATTTTAGCATGACCTTTTAAATCCATATAGTTAATCATATTGTACATAGTTTTAACAACTTAACTAAGAGACATTATAACATGCATGTTAGTATGCTAAGAGAGACTCTAATTTTAAATCATGAGTACCAAGCTCTGTTTGACTTTAGGAAGGGTAATAGTATCCCATATGATCGAGTGTACACTTTTTGACAAATCAATTTTTTATGGTGAAAAAAAAAAAAAAACTTGCTTGATATTTCTAAACGAGTTTTTTAGAGACTATGAATACAAGTAAAATGTTATTTACATGCATAAGACGATTAATAGACATGATATTTTTTAGTTTAAAAGGATAAATAGGCTTCCTATTAACTATAGAATTTTATGAAATTGGTAAGCGTTGACGCAGGTAGGCTATTAAAAAAAAAAGAGGAAGAGATCGATGAACTCCTTGTCCAATAACATTATGGGATTTAGAAGAAAAAAAAAAAGAAAGACATTTCACATTTTGATTAATTCAATGAACTTAGGAGAAAATGGCAAGCACTGAGAGCAAAAACAATAGCATCCAAAATTAGCATTTGATTAGGCATATTCTAAATAAATTTTGACAAGAACATTCACTTTTAAAATCATAGATAGAGTGACAATTTTTGTGCAATTAGTATATTCTCATTTATGCTTCTAGTTTAATGAATGCATATTGATCATGAGAAATAAGAAAAATCATGCTTTTTTTTTTACCAATAAGAAAAGCCATACTTGTTTTCAGTCTGTTAGCAAGAATGCTATAAGACATATTAGAATGTCAAGTACAATTTTTTTCATTCATATGGGAGACAAAGAAAAATCATGAAAAACATCTAATCAATTTAAAATGTTTAAATGTCAATAATTTTTATAAAATTATACTGTGAGAATTGTCCTCTATTATTTTTTTAAAAAAATAAAAATGCAAATATAATACGTAAAAATTTCGAAATGATACCTTAATGCAACATAAGGCGATATAATTATTCAATTCATAAGGGAGACAAGTAAAAGTATAAAAAGCGTCTAAGCAATTTTTTATAACATAACAATTACAAAGTGTATAATGAAAGAAAAATTATATACACAACACGTATTTTGCAAGATATACAAAGACGTAAAAAAATATATAAAGCACTATAATATGAGTTTTTTTGGGTCGGCCCACTAAAGAAATAAAGCTCTAGTTTTTTTCATTCACTAGATTTGAATTTAAGATTTTGCTTAAGGGGAACAAGTGCAGAACCACTTGCGCTAAGTAACTTAAAAATTTATGAAAATAATATGCTTTTAAAAAATTCAAGAATAAAGTCGTCAATTTTCAATTTATTTTTTTTATAAAAAAAAATAGAAAATGCAAAAATAATATGTAAAAGTTAACTTTGTGATTAGTTTTTTTAAAGCCACAGTAACCTAGTCACACCTACCACATGGATATGAAATAATTCTAAAAGCTTGTACTTTGGCAATGATTAGTATAGTCTCACGCACCAGAGAGGCTTTTCGTTCACATGAATTCATAGATGACTAGCTATTTGAATTCATTTTGTAGGGTTGCTTGTGGCTCCTTATTAAAGATTCCAGTATATCCTCTTTAATTATGGTGCAGCAGCAGCGCATGCATTTGTTTTAACTAGTTGGAGACCCGGCTGTGCCGTAATTATATATACATATAATTAAAATTAAAATAATTTTAAAAAATAATATATATATATATATATATATATATATTAAAAATAATTTAAATTAAATTATACTTTAAACAAAAAAATATTCATAGCCTGATAATTAAAAAATAATAATAAATATCATATATGCGAAAAATTATAAATATAGAGCGTAACAACAAATATAAACTTAAATTAATTTATATAATTAAAAAATAAAAATAATTTACATTTTTTACTTTAAATTTGAAATAAAAACAAATCAATATATATATAAAATATAAAAAATAATAAGTTATTAATTATGATATTTGAATGTGATCATTTTTATATTGATAGTTGAATTATTTTTATTTGAGTCTTTCCAACTAAATATGTTCATTTTTAATTGTATAAAATATTATATTTAAATTTTTTATTCTTATCATTTATTTATTTTTCACATTAACTCAAATTTAAACTCCTCAAGACAGAGTTATCAAGAAAGAGTCAAAAATTTTAACCTTAACCAATCAAATTCTAGTAACATATATTTTCTATCACAATTTAATAATTAAAATTATTTTATGAATAAATTATTCAAATAATTAAAGGAAAAATTTGAATAAATTAAAATTCATATTATAAATAATAATATATTTTAATTAGCAATTATAATATGAATATATAATTAATTCTAATGAAAATCATACATATATTAATTAATTACAATATTAAAAGTTAATTAAATTTATAATTATTGAGACAGAGAGATGAGCATAAAATTTTAAATACAAATAAACAAATAAGCAAATAAACAAATTATCAATGCCCGATATTACTTCTATTTGCTCTTGATACATTCTCTTGTAAAGCTAAGCTTGCATACAAAAATAATAGCCAAGCATAAATAAAGTTGATTGATGAGGATGATCTCCGACGATCCATGTATATCTGTATGTGTATTTGAATATTTGTTTTTATTCTAATTTTTATAATGTTTAAAATTTAGAAGCTTAAAAATAATAATTAATGATATTAATTTCCACTAATGGATTAGCATAATTAAATAATATAAAACTGAAAAATAAGGATTAAATAAATAAATAAGTAATATATAATAAATTTCGACAGCCACAATTACACGATTTAAAATTGTCATTGACTATTCAAACTAATAATTTAGTAAATTACGTGATATTTACGTGCATGCAATTTTGGTATCACGCCCACCGAATTCCCAAGTAAATTAATGGATATCACAATTCACGGTCAATTAGACCACGAATAAATATATGTTTGATTGTTTTTTTTACCTAATGGCTAAAGAACAATTATTCAAATTCATAATTTGAACATGGGATTTTTCAGATCCATAATATGGATTTGGATTTTTTTAAATCCATAACTAAATGATCAAAATTTTAATTTTGTCATTCATTTCAAAATATAGTTTTCTTTTACTAATTAAATTTTCTTCTAAAAATTAAAAAAATTTCTAAAATATTTAAAATATTTTTTAAAAATATTTAAATACTTAAATTATGCTATTGTTAAGTAAAATGCAATATAAATTTATTTTTTAACAATCCTTGTAGTATTTTTTTTAGTGTCTAAAAAATTTATTAGTAGCCAATTTTTGATTAGTGCAAAATTATTATAATTAAAAATAAAAAATAATATTATTAGGCACTAAAATAAATTTTTATCTACTATAATATTAATATAAATTACTAAAATATATATATTATGAATATAAAAAAAATTATTTATTTTAAGTCGCTTAAAGACTTTTAGAAAAACCTTTAACTAGTAAAAAGAAACTATATTTTAAAATGAAAGATAATATTGAAACTTTGATCATTTAGTTATGGATTTGAGAAAATTCAAATCCATATTATGGATCTGGAAAAATCTCATGGCTAAATGAGATTAAGGAGGTATTTGCAGGAAGGCCAAACGGGGAGGTGGAGGGATGGTGACAGTATTTACATATTCATTTATCTTTTTTAGGAATAAAAATTCAAATGATAATTCTATTATATTTGATTTTGATAAAAAGTTACTTTGGGAAAGAAAATCCAAATCTAATTGCAAACATTTTAAAATTAAAACAACTTAAATCAAAATTAAAAAGAATTATAAAAATTAAATCTAATTATAATTTAAATTAAAATAAGAAAAAATTATCGATGAAAGTAAAATCTTTTTGCTAATGCTTCTTTTCTAAGTTTTTCTTCTCAATTTCTTAAAAATTTGGAGTAATGTAAAAAAGCATGCAAAATTTTAAGATATTCCAAATTTAATTGTAAATATTTTAAAATTAAAATAGCTTAAATCAAATTTTAAAAAAAAATTATAAAAAAAGCTTTGTATTAAAAATTAAATTATTTTTTTGAATAAATAACAAAATTCAATAGTAAACAACAACCAACTATATAATAAAGATGTATACTACTTAAAATTAAAATATTTTTTTTAAAAAATAAGTTATATGATTTAAAGGAAAAAAAAAAGCTTATTATAAAGTTTAAAAAATAGTCCGTGATTAATAAATATAAATACACATGTTAAATATAAAATTTCAATACAAATGCGTATGAAATACAAATATAAAATAATAGAAACATTCATCCGGAGAGTGCCATGTGGCATTGGTGAATGTTACTTTTATATATATACAGATAAAAAATTAAATATGACGTAGTAACACAACCTCAAAAAATATTTAAAAAGTTTGTTTCAAAAAAATATGAGGACGTAATACTTTTCAATTAATTTAAAAAGAGTTCATGGAAATCCAAAATATGAGGACGTAATACTTTTCAATTATTTAAAAAGTTTGGAAAAAACAGCGGGAGCAATTAATGCGTGGATACACTGATTCAGAAATATTTTGACGTAGACCGAAACAATTATCAAATAATCATAAAATTTAAATTTGAAATTATATCTCATAAAAAAATTAATCCGCCAAAGGAAATCCAAATCTAATTGCAAATATTTTAAAATTAAAATAACTTAAATCAAAATTAAAAAGAACTATAAAAATTAAATTCAATTATAATTTAAATCAAAATAAGAAAAAATTTACCGATCGAAGTAAAACATTTTTGCTAATGCTTTTTTTCTGAGTTATTCTTCTCAATTTTTGGAAAATTTGGAGATATATAAAAAGCATGCAAATTTTTAAGATATTATTCTAAAATTAAAACAGCTTAAATCAATATAAAAAAGAACTATAAAAGTTTAATTCAATTACAATTTAAATCTAAAGAAGAAAAAATTTACCTATCAAAGTAAACCTTTTTCTCTAATGTTTTTTTCCTGAAATGATCTTCGCAATTTTTGGAAAAATTTACAATTGAAATCGTTCAGGAGACAACAAATTAAATCGTTAAAAATTTAATCCAATTGTAATTTAAATCTAAAGAAGGGAAAACTTATCTATCAAAGTAAAACTTTTTTGCCAATGCTTTTTTCCTGAATTGATTTTCTTAATTTTTGAAAAAATTATAATTAAAATCGTTCAGAATTTGCTAATATCTTTTTGATATCCATCAAATAAGGATGCAGCATTTAAGTCTCGTTTAAGTCTCTTAATATATAATTTTTAATCAACATTGGTTGCAACATTTGTAATATAATTTTTAATTAGCATTTAAGTCTAAGACGAAGAGAACCTATGCGTTGCAGTATTTAAGTCGAGACTAATATATTTAATCAGCATTTAAATATCAATAGGTTCTCTTACCACTAATATATTTAATCAGCATTTAAATATCAATAGGTTCTCTTACCATAATTGACGTTGCAATATATTTAAGTCAATCAATGATATTTAATCATTTAAGTCAATGATATAATATAGATAAAAATATATTTAATCATTTAAGTCACATGTAGTAGAACGTTACAATATTTAAGTCGATACTATAATAATATATTTAATCAATATTTAAATATATACTATATAATTATATTATTAACACAGTATTTAAGTTCTAAATACACGCATTAAATATCAACACATTCAAATAACACATTAAATAATAAATAAAAAAATTTCATATAATTAATAAATAAAAAACTATTTAAAAATTTTAAAAAATCTAAAAATTGAGAGAATGCATGTCACGTCAATAAATTTTTCTTGGGAAACGTGGTATAAGTGAATATTATATATATATATATATATATATATATATAAATTGCTACGCTTGAGTGGCTTCATTTTATTTTACTAAAATATTTATATAAAAAATACGTTAGTGGAGATAGGGCCAAATGTCCATATGAGTTTCAGTTGCATTGAACGAATAAAATTATTTTTGACTTTTGATGATATTGAAATTGATGGCCAGAAAAATAAAATTTTATTCTCTAGCTTCTCTTCTCTTCTCTCTCGTTATTTTCTTCCTCCTCCTTTTCTCTTCTCTTCATCTTCCTCCTCCTTGAGTCCTTGGCAACTATGACCTTTACTCGCTACGACCTTTAATATTGTCCCGCCTATCTTCGCTATGAGAGGAAATGATACAGTAGAAAAAGGGATGCTAATTAAAATCTAAAGCCAATTAATCAATCTTAAGTGTGAATAACAAAATCAATTTCACAATTTAAGCGGAAGCAATTTATGAATTGAACAAACACTAAGAAATTAATAATAATACACTTGTTTATAGTGGTTCGATTTATAATCATGCCTACATCCACTACGCAAGCTCTCCGCTTATGATTTTCAATCAATTTACTAGATTTATTGATTGCTACAAGAGGATTTACCCGCCTTCTCCTCGAAGGCACCTTCAGCACCTCAAGCTCCTAGGAATCCTTATTTAATCTAGTTACACAAGTGGATTTATGCTTCTACACCAAAACAACCATTCAACTAAGTGAAAGGAATGGTGACCTTAAGCCAATCATGTTGATGTACAGGGACCATTCATTTATAACAAATACATATTTTGATATATATGAGGCACTTTCTTTCATCATATATGTTGCATATGTTTGTTAATTAATAGATTATGATTAAGCCCATCGACTGAGACGATGATTCTAGGGTCATGATAAGATCGTGCTAATGAGACCTATAATCAAGAGGTATTGGTTGGAAATGTTCATAGTCGGAGGTACACTGATTGGAGCGTTAGTGTTACCGATAAGACTAGTACACTCGTCACATGTTTTATTGTAGAGGATAACTGATCTCACAGTTACCGAACGAACTTGCTAGAGGAACACTTAATAGAGACACTCTCGTACGTAAATAGGTTGTTTCTCAGGTGATAGTAGGTGAACGTAATCATTAGACCTAAGGTTACCATGGTAGCTTTGTGATTACCAATCTCTGTATTTAGTTTATTTTGTATCACGACTCTCTGAGTTATGAGTTGAGTACTCTGGGCACGGTCAGGTATTCATGGAAACTTGTGAGTAACAAACACGGGATCGGTTGCTCCTAGAGAAAGGAGAGAATGTCCTATGCCTTCTAGAGAGTATCATCTCAAAGAATCTCTAGCGAGAGTAGATATGAAAATTTGGAAAGAGTTTCTAATGACGATCACTCACGATGATGATTGTATATGAACGAGTATTAGGGTTTGACATTTCCTCCATACCCTAGCTCATTTTGGGACATTGTACATCTGAAGGACTGAGTTACACGGGAACTAATCACTTAAGGGCACTCGATCTAGTATGATTAAACTCCACACTATCTGGGGGTCATGACATGTTGCTAGACGTCAATCTTGATCTGTATGGTTGATTAAGTGTTAATCAGAAAATTGATTTAATTAGAAGTGTTCTATTGAATCGATCCATTTGCCTACATGGACCCACTGCCATTTTAGTGTGGGACCCAATGGGTCACACACATATAAGTTATCTTGCAATAAGATTTATTGGATAAGTCTTGAATATGACAATATATGTTTGCTAGCATGAGCATGCCACAATGCGATCACGTTGACTCATCTACGATAAATCAAACAAGAAAGTGTTTCTTGGCTTGATGAATTTTTGATTGAAGAGTTTGGTCTAATCGGCTAGTTAATTATTGAGAATTGGATCCTCAATTCGGGTTTGACATTTGAATTGGATTCGAATCCATTCCAAGAGTTGGATTCGATTTAATCGATCAAATTAAGCAATTGACACAATGTGTGATTGGGTCGGACCCAACCATGATGGAAATCATGGTGTGCCACACTGCCACTTCCCTAATTGATAGTGGGTACACCTTCTTGTTATGGAAGATGCACCCATCCTAAAATAGGGAATGGGCATCATGGAGATTTGATTGGATGCACCTTCCCTATTTTGTAGATGGCGCATGGGCCTTGAATGATATGATATATTTTCTAATTGTTAGAAAAATATTTACATGTCTTATCTTGAGAGATTCTTTTCATAGTTCAAATGAGATTTGAATTTTGGAAAGACTGCTCGTATAAACAGGAGTGGCTAGTACCTTGGCTTGATAAGAAAGGCTGCTCATACCTTTCCTCTCTTGCTGCCCTAATTTCTCCACCTTGTTGTTGCCCTCTTTTTGTCACGCCCCAAACTCGGACATGACCGGCCAGAGTACCACACGTACTCCAAAGACTAACCCAACTAAACCACAAATACAAATACAAGACTTGGACATTTTATAAAGCCGATTTGATTTGCGAAAAACATAAATAGAATACTTCTCAAAATCATCAATCAAATAGTTCAATATTTTCAAATGTTCAAACCCTTTAACGAATGAAATCATTTCGCATAAATGAATCCCTCAACATCAAAATGTGGAAATAACTCTAAACCCAAGTCCACATGACTCTAAATAATAAAGATCTAAGACTCGAGTATCCACCCCCGACCACGACATATCATGCGATCCGTTGTCCCCGCCACCACTAGCTGCGCTACTGCATCCCAGTACCTTTCTGGTCTCGCTCAGATGCTGAAAAAGATAACACAATAAAGGGTAAGTCCAACTAGGACTTAGTGAGTGAATCAATCATCAAACCATCATATCCATCAATAATAAATCCAGTAGGTGAACAAACATATAATGGGTAAAAGCATACCTTATAAAAATAATTATTGACATGCATATCTGCACTCGCTATACACCATATAACAACCAACAATTAATATGTTAACCAAGTGTGAAATACATGTCCAATACATCAACACCAAAAACATGCAAGCCAACCCGGACCCGTCGGTCCCATATAGCCACATAGGATAGGTAGTCGGTGTGGCCTCTGAACTATCACCCAGCCCAGGACCGTCGCTTTGGGGCATACCCTCCTCTCACCGGAACGAGCTCTTCCGAATTGTCTCTTTGGGGCATACGTTCCCCTCATCGGTCGAGATTCCGGACCGTTTCTTTGGGGCATTCTCTTCCCTCACCGGCCAGAACTTCTGGAATAATGCCCAACATCGTCTCTTTGAGGCATACCCTCCCCTCACTTGTGGGGCTTTCGGGATTATGCATCAAGCACAGCACACACACATACATAGCATACTAAGGAGAATAATAACATCCACATAACAAGTATATATATCAGAAATATGCTATGGTCATACCTCGGCTCCTCCATGTCCTCATGTCATACATCACATCTCACATGTCTATAAGCAATAATGTTCATGCCACATAATTATTAAACATAATACACACAAGCCATGAATATATATATCATCATATATGTGCATCACATAAAATATGTCATAAGGAATTAAGTATATCTCAACCCGCATACCATCACAAGCACATGACACAGGCATGTATCAACATAATAGAACATGTAAATAATAACAATATTAGGTATAAAGAATCATTATGCAAGGTATTAAAACAAAGCGAGCACACACGATAGTAGACTAAGTCCCTTGTGACCCCTAACCACACCTCATAGTATCGGCATGTCCAATGCCCGAGTGCTTATATGGGCAAAATAGTAATTCAGAGACACGAATAAGCGGTGCGGATACGATACAAATTCATAATCATATCAGTATCTGCACCGTACCCGCGCGGATATAAATTTTCTAAATTCGTATCCATATCCATTTTTACTTGCGGATATGGATCAGATACGGTGCGAATGCAGTTTTTAGTTAGCGGATGCGGATAAAATTGTCACCCCTACCTACAAGTCCTCCATGGGGTCGTCTCAATACAATGTTCATCCTAAGGTCCCTATGTCCCTAAGTGTATCTAGGTTCCTTCTTTATCCTATGTATAAATCTCTACACTTGTGCATACCCTAATGACATATAAGAAGCTCCTTAATATGTAATCCCTATGTTTAAACATGTCTCAATAATATCTACATAATTTATTGGGGCTGGCCAACCCTTAGGGTTCTTAGGGAACCTCCTAGGAGGGGGTGGCACACCCTAAAGCCCCAAGCTTTCCCTTCTAACAAGAACCAAGAAACAAATAAAATCAAAGAACTACCATCAAGACAATAAGAAACCATCGAGATCAAGGAAGAAGGGGGCGGCGGCTCCTCTAATTTCACCATGAAGCATGCGGCCAAGCCCCAAAATCCGAACCAACGATTCACGACAACAAAGCAAAATCCATTGACCTATTGTTCGAATTCAATACGAGAAAATCTATACAAAAATCTGAGAAAACCCCTATCATAGGGGCGGCGGCAAGATGAAAGAGATGGGGAAATAGGGACTTTTCCACTCACCGGAGAAGGAAATTAAAAAGGTAAACAACCCTCCACGCTCCCACGAGTCCGAGTGTGCTGCCTAGTTACAAGTCCTCTCACGCCTTCTCCTTCACTCTCGTGTATCCCAAAATCCAGTCGTCCAAACCAGATATCCACTGTTCACATCCAGGGGCAAGGGGTTTCGGACATGCTCCTCAAATTTCAGGCTAATCATCCCTAGGATAGTGTCCCGATCGCGCAACTTGACGAAACTCAACGTAGCAGAATCTTGGAGAAGAAAACCAAAAATAAGGCTTCCGTAATTCCATGATAACAACAGATCCGACCGTCAAAAACCAATCTCCACCGATCAAAATGCAAATCAAGAAGTATAAAACTTGCAGTCTAAATTTCATTACGATCCGACCATGGACAATTCGTCGATCGCGAGGTTTGCCGCCGTCCAACACTGCAAAGAGAAGTCTACCAAGATTCCCTTCTTCCCTCTCCATGTGTGCGCCTCTTCCAATGGGCGTCCATGGGGGTGTGCGGCGGTT
This sequence comes from Canna indica, assembly GCA_034359265.1. NCBI lineage: Eukaryota > Viridiplantae > Streptophyta > Magnoliopsida > Zingiberales > Cannaceae > Canna > Canna indica. The sequence goes on along the minus strand of CP136890.1, from coordinate 64,751,380 downwards.
GCTATGAACCACGTGCCCCTAAGGGATGAGGTATAAATACTAAAACCCCTATCACCAAATGACTAAAGCGCCCCTTAACTTAAGTCAAGTCTAAAACAAATCATTACCCGACCAATACAAATCCGATTTGAGTTCCGTTTGAACCTCCGGACTTATCTCGAACCCAACTACTAGTCTAAGGACTAATAAACTTAGATAAATTAATTATCTTGCATGCAAAGGCGAAACTTCAATTCACACTCTTCGACGTTTCATCCGGCCATCCTGACGCATGACCAAATTATCCCGCTGGAATAATTAAATAAACATTTTAAAAAATTTGGGTATTGCACTTTCCTCCTCTGTTGGCTGCTGAATTTTGTTGTCCCAAGGTGTAGTCGTCACCTACTTCATGAGGATAACAGCCACGTCTTCCGAGGAGCAAAATTTAGAGGTACGAGTGTCGTATTCTGTCAACTGCTCACTGCTGATATCTCTTTCCCTTGGCCGAACCTTGTTGGAAGGGTTGACCATCTCCTTGGGCAAAGGAAGATCCTTTGCCGCACCATAGAGCCATGACAAGTTTTCGATGGTGCGATCAGCTGTGGGACAGCTTGGTGTGGACCACCGCTAGAGGACGAACATTTGGGCACCTCTTGGATCAGAGCCTTGGTCTTCTTCCATGTTAAAGGTATAACCTTTTGCTCCACTTTCTTATTATTTAGGTCCTTAACCGTATCAAGGAGATTGTTGGTTTTGGATAAAAAATTTATATGCCATTTTTTCGTTGTGCATTGTTTTTCTTCCAATTTATCCTAACACTAAGACCTAAGCCCTAAGTTTACAACCAATGCTTCAAAAGCAAGAATAATAAACAAGGGTCTTAGAGTCTTTAAGAATGTATGGAATGCAAATATATAGAGAACCAAAAGGTTAAGACTCGGGTAAGGTAGGTTATAATGATTGGAAAAATAGCTATTGGGCCACAGATCGATCGAACTTCAACCAAACTTCGTGTAAAAGCGTACTGGAAATTTTTACCCCAGTTCGGTCAATCCTCAATCGATCCTTGGTTGACCGACATATGGTCAGATTTCGACCAAAACTGATAATTGAAGGTTTTTCAAGTTTTTATGGACTCGGTTTGGTTTGGGGTTTGGTTTGAGTTTCAAGGTTATAGGTTTAACTGAAAACATCATCAATGTGCATCCCAAGGATTTTATAGCATCTAAATCCTAAGCACTAATCTTCAACTTAGAGTCCGAGCATGGATCAATGTCAACAACCTTTAGAATTTTCGATTTTGCTTCAATCATGGATGTCACGTGCTTATCGACTTGGAACATAAAATTATTGGTCAATTAAACATTAATTTCGAGTTTGTTATCATCAACACTAAAATTGGGACCGGAGTTGAAAATCTTTGGCCAACAATCTCCCTTTTATGATAATGACAAATACTCTATAAAAATAATTTCAAGATAAGCACAAATATCGCGTTTGTTTCGCGGAATATGATTTCAGTCGGATAGGAATTCAGTTGGAATTAAACTGGATAAGAATCTTGTGGGATAAGGTTATATCCTATCCGACATTTGTTAAAATCTCAGATAAGAAGATTGGATAAGACAAAATTTCAATATCCTATGTTTGTGTTGGCTCCGGATATAAGAGTTGAATATTAATAATTTAATACTTAAATTAATTTTACCAACTTATTATTTTTAAAATTATGAGAGTGAACTTAAATAATTATTTTTAACATAATAATAAGAAAATTTTGATAAAATATCTCTATATACTTATCATCAACAACAGATTGAGATGTATAACCAAATTGGTTGTTTATGGCTTTGATGAAGCAGTACCGTCACTTAGGAAATAATTACCTAGTTAGGTTCTATGGACCACCACTAAAATTTTAGTGGAAAGGAGAGAAGATTGGTTCTTCCCTAATACACATGCTTGCAGATAGAAGCAACATATATCTTACTGAAATTTCTTATAAAATATATTGTTTACAGAGAAATGTGAAATAAAGAGGGATATAGTTTTAGAGAGAAATCTATCAATTTCCAGTAGGAGGTGGCAAAGGGTATGGAAACACTAATATAGGAATACATGTAGTAAATGAAAGAATTTTTCTAACAAAAATTATATCAAAAAGCCAAGAACTTACATGCTAAATCATTAAAAATAACTAGATGCGAAAGCGTACCTAAATCCATTGCTTAGTTTAGGAGATGGGGGCGGCCTTCTAAGTCTATGCACCGTCCACGAGTCGTCTCTGAATAATTGGGCTTCAGAAATTGGAATCAAGTGCGTGACCCAGGGAACATAACCCCTCTATTTATAATAAAACTTGAGGTAATGGTAATTATTATTTTGCTCATCATAAAATCAGTAATTACCCTAAATGGTATCTGTACAATTAAATCTCATATAATATTGAGATGTCACAACCCCATAAATAAATATAATTAGATCATTTAAGATCCGGGCCGTTAATTTTACAGTGATGAATGCACGCCTATTAATATGCGTTGGCCGATATCATATTATTAAAAATTAATCTAACAATCTTCCACTCGGGCCAACACATGTATCACCGTATAGCTGTGCATACTGACTTTATGATCTCATCATCACTATTTTTATCAATCATCTCCAATAATCTGGTCCATCGATCATACCAACAATGAACCAAAGCGACTTTCATCACATTTATCGTGACTAAATCCATCAATGATCACAACATTAATACTCTCGACGACATAGATCATATATGGGTGCACAACATGAAAATTACATGCAACGTGATCCTAACATGTCTATTTCCAACTGGTCCTACTTTATTGAGATTAACCAAAAATATTCAGAGTGTTAAATAACAAAACTTTATTCTGCAGAAAAATGTCCATAAAGGATAATAACAGATTATAAACTCCCACTAAACCATCATATCAATACATGACGTAACACCCAAATGAGCATCAAACTCATGAAAGACCATGGGTAGAAAAACTTTAGTAAGCGGATCCATCATTGTAGAAGTTATACCTACGTGCTCTATGGTCACTCTGAATTCTTTCTTTAGCAAGGAACTTTACGTCGATTTGCTTAGGTTTCGAAGAGTTCTTGCTGTTATTGGAATATAACACTACTAGTTTATTATCACAGAATAACTTTAGTGGTCTTTCAATTTTATTACTATAGGCAACCTAGTGATAAAATTTTGCAGTCATATTCCAAGTTTGAATACCTTAAAACAAGTTATGAATTCTGCTTTCATATCTGAAGCTGCAGTGAGTGTCTACTTAGCACTCCTCTAATAAACAACTTTTCTAGCAAACAGAAAAACATAACCAGAAGTGAATCCTATGTAATGCTTTATTCTCTGTAGATATCATATAACCCGTTTGGCTACTTTCTTATGATCCATTCTGGGATTACTTAAATATCTACCTAATATCCCTTTAGTGTACTCAATATCTGAACGTGTACTTTCTTGAGCATACATTAGATTCCCTGTAGTAGACGCATATGAAATCTTCTACATTTTCTCCTGCTCAATTTTATCCTTAGGGCACGATTTGAGACTAAAATTACCTCCTTTAGCAATAGGGGTACACAGGATAATAATCTTGCTCTCACTGAACTCATGGTATATGCATTCATCAACCATATTTATCTCAAAACAAAATGAGATAATAACTTGATAAATTTATAATACCTCTAACGGAATGCATTAGTTCTAGAGGTCATTGAGTTTGTACTTCATGGGTAGAATCTTAAAGAATATCCCTATCTTATCTCCCCTCAAACTCAATAACTTCAATGAACTGGGTATTACCTATATCAAAAATATCCTATAATATCTCATAGACCTTTCAAAGTACTCAATAAAGTAGCAGCGGACTGTTCTAGAGTCCAGTGATTTTTTCTTTGACCAATATGGCCTAGTCTCAGCTGGACAACCCCAAATATTTAGTCTGGGTTCCTTGCCCGTCCATAATATATAAGGGTTTTTATACACTACTTTAGATGGTACTCTAGTCAGAATGTAAGCCGCAGTCTTAAAATTAATCACATCTAGTGATTGAGACTTCTCACTAATTAGATATAGGTACCCGTATATGCAGTAATTGTCTATGAACATAAAAAAATTGTTTGACCATTCCAAGAAGCCATAGGGAAAGGTTAATCAACACCCGTATAATTATGTTCTAAGACATTTGAACTCTTATTAGTACTTAACCCTAATGTTTATTTGTTTTCCCTTAATGCATTCAGTATAGACATCAAAGTCCATAGCATCAAGGATAACTAGAATCCTATTAGACACAAGCCTCTGTATCTTATACTTGGATATATTACCTAAGTGCTTATGTCATATCATGATGGAATTCTTATCAGCTAATTTTTATTTTGTACCTTGTGAGCTGGTATGCAGGGTTTCATTAGATGAAGCAATTATATCAAGCATATAAAGGTTATTGAAATAGGACAAAGATGGTACCAACAAAAATAGAATTAAGATAAAGACTAAACTTTTCATTTCCAAATGAACAAGAACAACTTTATTTATCCAAAACAGATATAGAAATCAAAATCTATCTAAAAGATGGAACTACAAGCTTTATGTTCTTCGGACCAGACACAACATGGTTGCATAAGTGGTTAATTGAGAGACGAAGAATAGATTTTTCTCTGTACTTGGCACATAATACACTATCTATAGCTACACTTGGTAAGGGCTAGAGTGAGGTTCGATAGTAGTTTCACCAGTGTGAATGATTGGCAGTCTGGAATTATCGTTTGTGATTATGTTGGGATATGAGGGCAGATACACCGAAAATGAAAGCAAAGTAAATTTCAAAAAAAATCCTTTATTCCAAAATCGGCAATCCCCTTGATATGAATTAGAACTCAATAAGAGAGGGAAGAAGTATACCTCAAAGGAAGAAGACGTGGAAGAAAGTGTCAGATCCTCAAGCTAGGTGCACATATGCACGTCCTCCAATGATGATCCACGCTAGGCCTCAATGTCGAGAAAACACAATTTCTCAATCTTGATCACACGAGGCTCGTTGTGGCTCTATGGATGCCCGGTCGTCTCCAAGGCACAGTAAAAGGAGGCCGACCCTTCAAGCAAGGTGCGGCCCCAAGAATAGAAAAATCTGGCGACAAGGAAAAAACAAGAAACAACTCTTGTACCTTGCCCAAAATAGTTTGGCTCCAAGGAGGAAGAAGAAGGAAGAACTCCTCCGAGGTTTGGCTTCCCTTCCAAAAGGGAAGAAGAGAAGGAAGTCCACCAAGGTTCGACACTTCTAGGGGAGGAAGCGACGGTTCACTTTAAGAAGGGGCCGACTCTTGAGGAAGGTGGAAGAAGAATCAAGGATTCAATCAATCTCATGTGCCGCCCCTCCTCTCCATGTAAACAAAGATCAAAACCCTATCCCCTAGTTGACCCCTCATGAAGCCGATCCCTAAATTCAAGGAGATGAGGAACCTCCTTCCTCATTTTGTGGGTTCAGCTCCTATCATTAAGGAGTTGGCCGACTCCTTCAATCAAGGAGTTAGCCAACTCCTTGAATTTAGGGGATGGGGTACCTTTCCTCATTTTTGGGAATTCGGCTCCTACTTTTAAGGAGTTGGTTGACTCCTTAAATCAAGGAGTTAGCCAACTTCTATAATTTAGGGAATGAGGAACTTTTCCTCATTTATCTTGTAGCCGTTTGAATTAAGGAACATTTCCTTTTTTAAATATCCATAGATGAAAAAAATGATCACATTTTGGCATATCCGTGCTAGCAAATATATTTGTCAAATTTGAAATTCATCCCAATAAATTTCGTTACGAGAAAAACTTGTACGTGTGTGACCAATTGGGCCCCGCACTAAGCTAGCAGTTGGTCTTCCCCAAGCGAGTACATTAATTCGATAGAACGACTTCTATTCAAATGAATTTATTCGATCTCCATTAAACTCTTTAATGGGATCGCCCGATCAACTTTTGAACGACTTTTGACCCACTAGTCATGATTGACATCTAGCAACATGTCATTACTAATTAGATGGGTGGACTTCAATCAAACATGATCGAATGACCTTTGATGATTAGCTCCCGTGTAATTAAATTCTTCGGTTACGCAGTGTCCTGAATCAAGCTAGGGCATGGAAGAAATGTCAAACTCTAATACTTGTTCATAAGTAATCGATTTCCCAAGTTATCGCCTCAATGAAATATTAGAAAATCTTTTCTTATTTTAATATCCACTTTAACCAGAGATTTCCCAAGACAATACTCGCTAAAGAACGTAGGATATTCTCTCCTCTTACTAGAAGTAGCTAATTCTCTGTTAATTACTCACCCACTTGCATGAAAGTCTCACTATGTCCAGAATATCTGACACATGTCTCAAAAGTCATGCTACCGAATAGACCAAAACCATATATCATCAATCACAAAGTGCTTTGGTAATCTCGATTTTGATGATTAAATAGACCTACTATCATGTGAGGAATTGCTATTAACATACATGTATGGTTTCTATTAGGCATTTTTCGAGCGATTTTGTTCAGTGAACTCGTTCTCCAATGACCACCTACACTTTTACATTAATGACGTCTCATAGGTAACTGTGAGATCAAACTACTATTGTGATAATGGTTTAGTAAAAGAATTTGCAATGTTGTTTTCTGTGTTTACTCGCTTGACACTGATATCACCTCTCCCAACGATTTAATGGATGAGGTGATATTGCCTAAAGATGTGCTTCGATTTGTGATGGGATCTTGGTTCCTTACCTTGAGCAGTAGCCTCAGTATTATCATAATATATGAGCATAGGATCGGCAATCGTAGGAAAAACTCCCACTGTGTGATGAACTTATTTTTCCACACGCCTTCTTTGGTGGCTTTGCCTGAAATAATGTATTTTGCTTCGGTAACTAGATCGGCTACAATACCCTACTTGGAATTCTTCCAACTTACCACACCACCATTCAGAGTAAACACAAATCCCGAAATAAATTTACTGTCATCTGGATCAGATTAGAAGCTAGAATCGATATAACCCTTCAGTTTTAAATCATACCCATCGTATATCAGAAAAATATCTCTAGTCCTTCTCAATTACTTGAGAATGTTCTTCACGGCTTTTCAATGTTCTTCTCTTAGGTTTGCCTTAAAAATATTAATATTATGTTGCAACTTGTAAATATTTATAAAATTAATATTTAATATCATTTTAAATAACATTGTTTGTTTCTCCTAAAATCTTTTCGATTCTTAATTGATTTTTCATTGCTCTCATAAATGTTTTTTCCTTTTCCTCTGTCATAGTCAATAGTCTTCTTGCCTCAGTATATTTCAGTAATGAAAATAACAGAAGACTAGAACTCTTAGACCGCAAAATAATTACAAGTAAGTGAAAGAAGACATGTTTAGGATAATTATAAGAAAAGTAATTCATAAATACAGCAGTAATTAATGGATAACACTAAGCATAAAACATTGTTATGTGATAGGCTCATCGTTGAATTAACATGACTAAATAGGAACAAAAATTAATAATCACATGTAACTTTTGCTCTTTATTGATAGCAGTAGGTGATATGAGAGTGATGTGAAAGAGGGACATTAACTACAACAGATGATCGGTGGGCCGGTCCGGGTGATTCAAATGGCGATGAGGAAGCTCATCAAGTGGTCACTTATAGTATGTCGTGGGGCTAATTCACGAAAGGGATTGAAAGCTTGGATAAGTTGAAGGAGAAAATTGGTGACCAGGGCACGATAGAGGTGGACCACAACAGATAAGGTTTGCAGTTAGGGATATAATGTTTTAACATAAAGTGTAATTTATTTTTTGCATAAATCAAATTAGTGCAATTTAATTCAATCTACATTTTGTATGAAACAGAGCAAAGTTTTGAAGACTAGGTTTAGAATTTTTAGAATTTATGTAAATTCTTGAGATATTCAATGATTAAGTTAAAAAACAAGCTCAAAATATTGAAACCCAAATCGTGCTCAAACTATGTTTCAGTTAACCAACTTGCAATCGATCTTCAATCGACGAGCCTAACAACTCTTTTTTTCTCCAACCATTGTGATTTGTTTCACTAGTGTCTTATCCCTTGAAATCTTATATACATGTCCCCCATGTCTTTCTCTACCATTCTAGAACTCATTGAGACATCCTACGAGATTTTGTGAGCTTTGATTTTGTCATTCCTTCAAAAACCCTAGCTTGAGCAAATTCTTTTTTTTTGAGCTTTTGTCTCCCAAGTTTCATAATTAAAATGTATCAAGAGAAGCTAGGAGTTTGTTCTTTGAGCTAAGTATTTGTTTTAATTGTTGCTCCATTTGTTTCTTAATTTTGGTTTATTTTTGTAAAGATTGTTGATATATATATATATATATATATATATATATATATATATATATATATATATATATATATATATATATATATATATATATATATATATATATATATATATATATATGGTAAATTACACTGATCTCCTCTGAGGTTTAGTAAAATTACACTGACCCCCCCCCCTCTATTTGTCCAGGTTACAATCATCTCCCTTGAATAATCTTTTAGGGGAGATTTGTGTAATATTTTATAAAACTCAGTGGAGATTTGTGTAATCTTATTTCATAATAGGGGAGGTTTGTGTAATCTTTTACAAAATTCAGGGGGGTTTCAAGATAAAATTATAAATAGAGAGGATGTTAGTGTAATTTTACTAAACCTCAGGGGATGTCAGTATAATTTACCCATCTATATATGGTGTTAGGTCTGGGATTTGAATGGTTGTCTTGGTACATAGCTATAATTCAACTTGAGCTAATTTAATATAGTTATCCTTGGAGCTTAAGGTGTTGGATGTGCCACTGAGGAGATGTTTATAGTCTTAGCTTGTAAATCTTCTTACACGAAATTATACTATTTAGTAAATTTGGTTGAAATTCAAAGTGGAGAGCTTAGACAGTAGATGTAAAACTATTTTACCACCATGCTGTGGGCGAAATGACGTCACTAGAGAGGGGGTGAATAGTATGTTTACTAATTCAATTAGCCTAAATTCTGATTTAATCGTTTACTTAGATTGGTTTAGGTAATTTACAATTGAATGTTATTAGATGCGAAAGCTTATAAATGATTAAGCAATTAAAGCACAACAAAATAAAACAATGCAAACACAAGATTTATAGTAGTTCGGCCCCAATGCCTACTCCACTACCTAAGCACCCCGCTTAGGATTTCCACACTAATTTTACTAGATTAATTTATGTTTCCCTTACACAGAGGACTTTTCACCGAAGAAACGCACTCTCGACCTAAGGCACCACACCCGGAAGTCACCGCCTTCTTATCGAGAGTCCTCTTCCACCTCAACCCTAAGGGACAACTAAACTAATCCTAGTAAACACTAAGTTTACACAAGTGGCTTTACACCTAACACTAGGTAACCACTTTCAAATTCAGACCTAACAATCCTAGGTCTATCACACGTAAATTAAATAAACAGTTAAAATAACAGATAAAATACAACCAAAATAGCTCAATAATAAAAACCAATGGAAAGAGCTCTTTTGCAAGCCTTTGGCGCCTTCAACTCTTCAAGGGATGAGCTTGATCAAAACCCGAGTTGAAGCAGCAGCTAGCGCTTGAAGAATGAACTCGACGGAGAACAGAGCACAAGCTTTAAATCTTTTGGAAGGCTTAATTCTTCCTCTTAATGGCTCAATAAACTCTGTAAGAGTGAGGAAGAAGATTAAAAGAATCGTATGAGGGTATATTTATACCCTGCTGAAGAAACGACTATTCAACGAATAGAAAACTATCCGTTACAGGCCACCGGTCGAATGGTCGATCGGACTTTCGATCGCTACATTTCTCCCTGTGGTCGGTCGACCAACGGGTCGACCGTCCAGACGCAAATTTCACGATCTACCATCCTATTAACCCGTCGGTCGACCGTTGCGATCTCGCGTCTTCAGCAAACGCAGGTCGGTTGACCGCCAAGCTTACTGCCTATTTCAGTCCTCTATCGGTTGACCAATAAGGCTATTGCCTGATATCTTACCCTATTCGGTCGACCGCCCGGTCGATCGAATTTAGGCTGAAACTTATTTTTCAGCCTATTTTCTTTCACACTTTGTCTCCGGGTTCCGGCTTTCAACGAACATCATCTTGGAGAGCTTTCATGTGATCTTTGAGCCCGTCCAATGAAACTTTGGTGCACTAGTCGATCTTCGAGAAACTTTTCGCGACGAACCCGAGTGCGACGATCAATGTCCTTTCGATTTTTGATTTCTCCAATTTTTTCGATCGAGGACATCGAACGCTAATTGATATGAAACCTGAAAGATATTCTCAATGAAATCATTAGTCTCATGTTTGTTATCGTCAAAACCATCAAAACCGAGATTAAGGCTAAGGTTGAAAACCTAAAGCTAACAATCTTCCCCTTTTTGATGATGACAAACAGCCTTAAGAAAATATATATACATTAAAGCACAAGGATATCAACTAAGGGATTTCTCCCCCTATCTATATGCATGGATTTCCTATATTTTCCTCCCCTTTACTTATACTTTTCTTTCTCCCCATTTTAACTATACATTTCTCCCCCTTTATACCTAAACTCTTCTCTCCCCCTTTTGACATCAATCAAAAAGGGCAAGAAAGGTCAATCTAATCAAAGGGATGAAACATAGTTTTTTTTTTAGTTGAGACTCTAAGGAGTATTTTTCATGAAACATAAAAATCTCAACCAAGGGAGGGAAAACCCTTTTAGAAAAAGGACAATAAGGGTCTGTAAACAAGTATTTTTTCATGAAGTTGAGACTCAAATTTTTTTTCATGAAACAAGAAAATCTCAACCAAGGGAGGGAAAACAAATGATTAATATGAAACAAAATCATACATGATATGTTTAAAGCTAAATTTTTGAATTCAAGATAAGTCATGTATGTTCTCAAAATGAATATTGTTTCTTTTTCATGACATTTTTAAATTTTATTCAAACTTTCAAAATACAAAAATATAGTCATTTAACTCATGTATTAAGTTTGAAGTGAAACTAATATCTTTTGATCTAAATATGAACTTAGCACATTTTCATTTTAAATAAACATGGAAACATGAAGGTGTTAAGTCTCAAGTTTTGCTATCTACTCATGTTTTCTCAAACTTAGGCATCTAGACATCAAACATGAGATAATGTAAGTCTATAAATCAAGTTTGGGCTTAAGATGAAATTTTTTAATTCACTTTGTTGACTTAGGTCAACCTATACTTAAAGTTTTCAAACATCAAGCTTTTAAGTTTATACAAAGTCATATTTTTGACAAATATTTTTGAAACCAATTTGTTTGGACGAAAAATTTTGATACCAATTATTGAATGATCATTTGAAATGAATGTATCAAGTTTGAACTCAAAATAAATTTTCTAAATTCATTTTTCATCATATATTATTTTCAAATAAACAAATGGATCCTAGCTATCATCCAAAATATCAAAATCATTCCTAAAAATGATTTTGCTCATGAAATTGTGTGAATGATATTAGAAATGAAATCCAAATGGTGTACATGAGTTTTTATATGAAGTTTTCGAATAAATTAGATTCTTGATAAAACTTTTTTAAAAAATTTGCACATAAAACTAGATTTTTCAGTGAATGTGCAGCTTCAAGAATCATCTCAAAATTACTTTTCTATATTTTTCTAGAAATAACTGAAATTGATGATACCAATTATTGAACAAATGACAATTCCATAATTTTTCAGTTATTTTCAAAGAATGCTAAGTTTTCATTCAAATTTCTAAATTTTAATTTTAACATTTACTCATGATTTTTCAAATTTAAACCTATGAATAATTATCATGAATAAATCTAAACATGTTTCTCAAATATGAATCATAAATGAGACATTCAAATCAACTTGTTGACTTGGGTTAACTAGGTTCAAAAGAGGTAATCATGAATTAACTTCTATTGTCATTTTATTCATATTCATATGAATTCTCCATTCTAAGTGCTTGGAAACATGTTATGTCTATTCCTAAACATGTTTATGAAGTTTTGGACTTCAAATCAAGTGTCTAAATTAATTTGTTGACTTGGGTCAAACCTCTTCAAGTTTAAGTCACCTTAGGTGATATAGATATCACATTGTTCATCTAGACATGATTTTTTAATTTTAGATACCTAGACTCATGTGATATGTGTATCTAAGCATGTTCATTTCATTTTTAGCTTAAAATGAGGTCTCTAACAAGAAATTTTAAACTAGTCCAATTTTATTCAATATGAATATCATGAAATTGCTTACTCATGAAAATTTAACATTTATCATTCAAAAATAATCATGAGTATAAAGACATCAATATTCATGAATATTCAATTATTATATTTAAAAAAAATTGCAAAACTAATTCATACATTTTTCTTAGAAATTTGTCCAACCTTTTCATTTCTTTTTTTATTTTCTTTTAGATAACATATCCTTTCAAATTTTTATCACTTGCAAGTAGACATCATTAGTATTATAATAAAATAATATGTCAACCTAGCAAGCTAACATACTATATAGCAAGGGATCAATACAAAATTTCATTTAAAACCTTAACCTATGCTAGATAGTAAAGATTCATTTTAAATGAGTTTTCATGATATCTCAATGAATTTAAGAGATCTTAAGATGTCAACTATTTGAGAAATAAGATCTCTACCTATGTTAAACTAGTTTGGACTTACAAGAAGGTATCTAATAATATATATTTACCTAGAACAAGTTTCATTCAATGAAATTTGTCTAAGTACTAAAGTTCTACCTACTCATGAGAATTCAAGGATTTTAACATGTAATTCTAATCATGAGTATAGAGACATACTTTAATCTTAAGCATTGAGATATAACACTAAGATTTTGAATTTACCAAGGTTATACCCTATTCATGATGATTTATCCAAACTATTCTTTTTCTTCCTAGTTAGCCTTCCTATAATACTCATAGCTTGCAAGTAAATTACATTAATGTTTTAGTGAAAATATAGCTACTTAGCAAGCTAGCCAAACTAAAAAGCAAAGAGAAGCATCAAAATATTATTATAAAGGCTCATTTTGCTAAATAGTTCTAAATTCGTTTCAAAATGAAATCGAGTGAAATCAAAATGAATTTTAAGAGATCACAAAGATAATAAATGAAAAATATGATCTCCAACCCTTCCTATTGGTTGAAAACCGAAAGGCCACAATGTGCCTACGATTTAGAACCGCAAGGTCGCTTAGGCCCATTATAGCCCACCGGGGTCTCCGAAGAGACCGAAGATCAAAAAAATCAAAAATCATTTTTGAAAGAACTCTTTAGTAAGAGCGGGGAAAACAACTCAAATTAAACATATATCAACACTCAAACTTAAGTAGAACAAACCAAAGGAGATGATACCAAATATACCTAGATGCCAATTTCCATACTTTAGACATCATGATAATTCGAAGTTGCAACCTCTTGGAGATTTCTCATTTAGATCCAATGTCAACTTCAACTCTTTACTTCTCTCTACCCTTGTGTGGTTCCTCCCCCTACAAAGAGCATGATACTTTTGCTACCCAAATAGCTTTGGGATCTTGGGGGTTAGAGGGCTTAGGAATCCAAAGTGTCCTAGCAACACTTGAATTTTTTTTTAATGCGCAATCATGGATGGCATGCCCAAATACACCACAACAAAAGCAATGTCCATTAAATTTATTTTTGTTTTTGTTATGGACATGAGATTTATCCTTAGAATGCTTAACATAAAAAGGATGATGGTCATGAGCATTCTTAAGTGAAATATTTTTCTTTTGAATTTGAGGTTTAAAAGTGCAATGTCTAACATGAGATTTTGCATTATGATGCATAGCATGAGATTTTGCATTAGAATGCATAGCATGAGATTTATGATGATCATAGGTATTTTTTAAGGAAATATTTTTCTTGATGGAAGTTGAGTTTCTCAAATTATGTACTTCCTTGTTCAAAACTAAAATCTCATCTTTCAAAACTAAAATCTCATCTTTCAAAACTTCAATTGACTTATGCATGACATATAGTTGAGATTTCAATATATTGTTATCACTTACTATTTTTGAATTCTCAAATTTTAAATTTTCATTTTCAAGCTTTAAGTCCTTAAACTCAAAATTCAATCTATCATGGCATAAATCAAATGGACTTCAATTTTTCATTTTCTAGCTTTAATTCATGCACATGAGAATTAAGCATTACATTTTCTTTCTTTAGCATCTTATTTTCCTTATCCTTTTTAGTAAGCAAGGTGTACATTATCTTATATTCGCTTACTAATTCATCATATTGCATATCATGAGAATTAGAATAGCTAGTACTAACATTTTCATTATTATGACTCGAAGGGAGAGAGTATACCTCATCATTGGTACTCATGAGGCAACTTTTGAGGTAGCTTCATAGTCATTGCTAGAGGGTGCTCTAAATGTGTGAGAGGTAGAGGTGGAAGCACTTGACCTCTTCCTTGCTTTGTTCTTCATGCTTGGGCAATTTTTCTTCACCATGCCCCTTCTCTTTGCAAGCATGACAGATTACTCTTCTTTTTCGGCTCTTGGTGCTACTTCTTTGACTAGAAGAACTATGGGCATCAAAACCAAGATTAGTAGTAGGTGTGTGACCATTGTCATCACCACCTTCATCAAACGTGTCAATTTCTTCGGTTTTGACATAATCATATAAAACATTTAACAAGGCCCATAAATCAAAAGCCGAAGAACAATGCATGACTTTTTCTAAGATGTCATTTGGTAATGTGCAAATAATACAATTCATGACATCTCCATTATACTTAAACATTTTCTTATCCATTTCACTTCAAGCATGTATATCATCCTTAGGTTCAATGAATTCCCAATGTAAAATGTTAAAGACTCCAAACCTTTTAGTTTTTAAATAGGTGTACATTCTATATTTCCAAAGACCAAAGTTTAAGGCATCGAACCTAGGGGGTGTAGATGCTACCGACTCTAGAGCCATTTCAAGATCGAGACGAATTGTAGAAGGGATGGTGAAATCACAATCTACAACCTGGCTCTGATACCAAATGTGGGCGAAATGGCGACACTAGAGGGGGGTGAATAGTATATTTACTAATTCAATTAGTCTAAATCCTGATTTAATCATTTACTTAGATTGGTTTAGACAATTTATAATTGAATGCGATTAGATACGGAAGCTTATAAATGATTAAGCAATTAAAGCACAACAAATAAAATAATGCAAATACAAGATTTATAGTGGTTCGGCCCCAATGTCTACTCCACTACCTAAGCACCCCGCTTAGGATTTTCACACTAGTTTTATTAGATTAATTTACGTTTCCCTTACAGAGAGGACTTTTCACCAAAGAGACACACTCTCGACCTAAGACACTTCCACACCCGGAAGTCACCGTCTTCTTATCGAGAGTCCTCTTCCACGTCAACCCTAAGGGACAACTAAACTAATCCTAGTAAATACTAAGTTTACACAAGTGACTTTACACCTAACACTAGGTAACCACTTCCAAATTCAGACCTAATAATCCTAGGTCGGTCACACGTAAATTAAACAAACAGTTAAAATAACAGATAAAATACAATTAAAATAGCTAAATAATAAAAACCAATGGAAAGAGCTCTTTTGCAAGCCTTTGGCGCCTTCAACTCTTCAAGGGATGAGCTTGATCAAAACCCGAGTTGAAGCAGCAGCTGACGCTTGAAGAATGAACTCGACGGAGAACAGAGCGCAAGCTTTAAATCTTTTGGAAGGCTTAATTCTTTCTCTTAATGGCTCAATAAACTCTGTAAGAATGAGGAAGGAGATTAAAAGAATCATATGAGGGTATATTTATACCCTGCTGAAGAAACGGTTGTTCAACGGATAGAAAACTATCCGTTACAGGCCGTCGGTCGAATGGTCGGTCGACCGACTGGTCGATCGGTCTTTCGACCGCTGCAATTCTCCCTGTGGTCGGTCGACCGACAGGTCGACCACCCAGATGCAAATTTCGCGATCCGCCATCTGGTTGACCCATCGGTCGACCGTCGTGATCTCGCGTCTTCAGCAAATGCAGGTCGGTCGACCGACTGGTCGACCGCCAGGCTTACTGCCTATTTCAAGCCTCTGTCGGTCGATCGATCGGTCGACCGAAGTAGCCACTGCCTATTTTGGGCAGTGTTCGGTCGATCGATAAGGCTACTGCCTGATATCTTACCCTATTCGGTCGACCGGAATTTAGGCTAAAACTTATTTTTCAGCCTATTTTCATCCGTGCTTTGTCTTCAGGTTCCGGCTTTCAACGAGCATCATCTTGGAGAGCTTTCATGTGATCTTTGAGCCCATCCAATGCGACTTTGGTGCACTCATCGATCTTCGAGAAACTTTTCGCGACGAACCCGAGCGCGACGATCAATGTCCTTTCGATTTCCGATTTCTCTAATTTTTTAGATCGAGGACATCGAACGCTAATTGATATGAAACCTAAAAGATATTCTCAATAAAATCATTAGTCTCATGTTTGTTATCATCAAAATCATCAAAATCGAGATTAAGACTAAGGTTGAAAACCTAAAACCAACACATGCAATAAGTGGAAGGTCAAATCTATCATATATCTATGTGATGAGTGTATTACTTAAAATGTGGTTTTGCAACGAGCATTAGCGAAGATCACTCTTAGAAGCTCAAAAAATCTTAGATAACAAATCAAGAATAAGGCAACCTAAAATGAAATGGGTAAAGAGTTAATAGGACTTATGTTATATAAGCTAATGAAAAGATCCAAAGTTATTCAAAAATAAACAAAAGAATACAGAAGAGTGTTTTCTGGTTTTGAAATACTTCCCCAAAATGAAAGGAGGATAACCAATCGAGTTTGAGATTAATCTTAGAACCCCTATTCTTTTAAGAACTGAGGATGAACAGGCACACTCTTAAAACCGCCTCTTGTTGTTAATTTCCAGTCCTCAAATACTCCACAACATAAGTTTGAAAAATCTTGTCCAAATGCCAAAATAGGTTTTTATAAATATAAAAAAAACTCTCAATACAATAGAATATATATTAAATAGGATTTGGATTCGACATGGAAATGGGTACATATATGAGAATTTGAAGAGTTATCCCTTAAAGGAGCGTATTTACTCTATAGTAATTTTAGAAATTGGATATTGTATTATGTACGGAGAGGCTCTATGCTCTCTCCCGGATTTCCTCACTTATTTTTTTACTTTTTCTTTTCTTTTTTTCACTTTGCCTTCGTTTTTGTGCCGGTGAGTATGCTGGCACGTGCGCTAAAAATATATATATATGCTAGCACGTGGCTGATTTTAATAGTAATTTTAGAAATTGAATATTGTGTTATGTACGGAGAGGCTCTATGCTCTAATCACGATTTCCTCTTCTTCTTTTTTAATTTTTTTTTTTTTCACTTTGACTTCCAAACTTTAATTAATAAAAGGTATCGATCTTTTTACTGCCTATTCGAATCAAACTGAATAAAAAAATTTATACATGAGACAGCATAATATAATATTATTTAATTTTAAATTATACAAAATATATGTTAATTTTTTATTTCATTCAATTCAATGTTTTATAATTCTGTTGGAAAATGCAAAATCAAAAAATATATTCATGAAAAACCAATGAATTAAAATGAATAAAGAAAATAAATACTCAATTGATAGTGATATAAGCAATAAATATTAGTTAAGTTTAATTCTATATTTAAAATTTTCTTGAAAATGCGATAGTGAAACTTAATTAAAAAAATTAAAATAATATAATACAAAAGAGATTTGAAGTTTTAAATTTTTCTAATGCAATAATTAAATAACACAAATAAATAAAACCTTAAAAATTAAATCAAATTTAAGAATGTCACTTTGAAATTTTAGATTTTGTGAAATGTAATAAATTGAATCAAATAAGTTAAATTAAAATTTGATCCAATTAAAAAATCAAATTTTAACATGTAATAGATAAAATATAATACTATCATGAAATATATATTAAACCTTGTCTATAACCTAGAGCTTAAAGAATCAAATCAAACCTTGTCTTCCAATGAACAAATAAACCTAAACTCCCTTATTAACAAGGCTGCTGCTCTCCAGAGACAAATTAGTATTAAATGGTGGGCTAAAGCTAAAATTAAATGGTATCTTGACGGAGATAAAAACACAGTTTATTTCCATCGTATGGTTACGGCTCGTAGGAGAATAAACCATATCTCCTCTCTTATCTCTGATGAGGGTAACATTATCAATAATCATAAGGATATATATCCTTAAAGAATTTTATAACTTCTATGATAAGCTTTGGTCAAGCTCATCCCGAAACAATTTCACTATCCAATTATGGCCTATTTTCCCTACCATTTCTCCTAATTTCTGTCACTCTCGCATTGCTCCTTTTTCCAAGGATGAGATCAGGGAAACCATTAAATCCATGGCTAATGGAAAAAGCCATGAAATTGATGACTTCACAGTTGAATTCTATAAAAGATACTGGGGCATCATTTCTGATGATATCCTTCAGTGTTTTCAAAATTTTCATCAATCAATATTTCTTCCCTATGAATGGAATAAAATAATCCTAACTTTAATTCCTAAATGTCAAAATCCAAATAAGGTTAAATACTTCAGACCCATGGCTCTTTGTAACCTTTCATATAGGATTTTAACTAAGCTAATTGCCAATAGGCTCAAGGAATGCCTCCCTTCCCTTATATCTAAAGATCAATCAGCCTTTATCAAGGGTCGTAGCATCCATGACAACATCCTTATCACTCGGGAAATTGCTCATTCTTTTTATGTGTCTAAAAGTAAAAAAAACTCGTCATCCTTGTCAAGCTAGATCTTGAAGAAGCTTATGATTCTCTATCTTGGGATGTTATTTATTCTGTTTTAGAATTCTATGCTTTCCCTTCCATCTTTATTAGCTAGATTAAATCTTGTATCTCCTCTACCTCCTTTGCATGCATGATAAATGGAAACCTATCTGATTTCTACCAATCTAAAAAGGGAATTAGATAAGGAGATCAATTGTCTCCTTTTCTTTATATCATTGTAGCCCAAACTTTATCGGTTCTAATAAACAAGGTTGTTAATGAAAACTTTATTACTCCTTTTAAAATAAATAAGTATTTAACCATTAGTCATCTAATGTTTGCCGATGACATCCTTCTAGCCTTTAAAGCCAACAGTAGTAGTATTAATAATTTCAAAACAATTTATCAGCACTATTCTTTCCTAACCGGATAGAAGGTAAATTTTACCAAATCTGCTGTCTTCTTTCCCAAGTGCACTCCTCATCATATAAAAAACAATATCTATAATGAGCTTTCTATCCAAGAGGGATCCTTCCCTTTTAAGTATTTGGGGGCAATTATTTCGCCTCGTAGCCCTCCTGAGAATGCTCATGACTTCCTATTTGATCAATTAAATTCTAAATTAGGATCATGACAATCCAACTATCTCTCTCAGGCTGGTAAGCTTACCATTATAAATTTTGTTTTAACATCTATACCCATCCATTGCATGTCTGTTTCTTGTCTTTCTAAAAAGAGCATGAAAAAAATGATCTCTCTTATAAGCAACTTCCTGTGGCAATCAAGGAAAGACAAAGTTGGTATGCATCTTGTTTCGCGAGTTACTACCACTCTCCCCAAACCCTTAAGAGGGCTTGGCATTCATGATGTTTATATGCAAAGCCTTTTCCTTCATGCAAAAAGAATTGAGGCTTATGTAAATAATCAAAACAGTCCTTGGGTTAACTTGGTTAAACCTAAATACCCTTTGCTACTACTCTTGAGCACCCACCTCCTAATCATTGTTCCTGGTCCTGGAGGCTTTTTCTCAAAGCCTATAAGCATCTCCATTATGGTTTTAAAAAAGTGATCAATTCTGGCTCAAATTCTTCCATTCTGGTTGATAACTGGTGTGTTGGATGGACCTTGACACTAGAAAGGGGGTTGAATAGTGTCAATCCACTTTTAAATTTCTTTTAACTTAATTTTATCTTAGCTTAATAGAATTATTCTTTAATGAATTATGATATGATCATAATTCAATCACAATAATGAAAGCAAGTAAAGAGCAATACAAATAAATCAATTTATAGTGGTTCGGCCAACCGCCTACTCCACTACCTTGGCTCCTTACCAAGGATTTTTAAACACTACTTTATAGAATGTATGTTTTCCTTTTGAATACACTTGAGGACACCCTTCTTCCTCACTTGGAGAACACCTCAATCCTATTCACCTAGGCAAAACACACTTCTACAAAATTTACCCTAAGTATTTCCTAGCACACCTAGCAAGCTATCTTAACAAGAAAATAAGATTCAATAAATTACAAACTTTAGGAAAGAGCTAATGAAGAAAAAATTTGACCCAAGCTTCTTTCCACCGCCTTCTCATCTTCAACTTGCAACTAGAAGAAGACTTCAATGAACGCAGCAAGGTTGAAGAGAAGAAATCAGCGCCTGATGAAGTCGAAAATGGGAGCAGAGAGGCGCGCGCAGGTGTAGCTCGTATGAAGGCTTTAAGACTCACTTTTAATGCTCAAATAAGTTTTGCAAAAAGTGTTTAATGAAGTTTGGTGAGGGGTATTTATAACCCCTCAGCCGAACGGCCGTTCAACGGATAAAAAATTGACCGTTGAAGCCGTTCGATCGCAAGGCCGATCGATCAGTCGGTCAACCAACGGATCGACCGCTAGGTCCGATCGCTTACAACTGAGAGAGGTCGATCGACCGCCAACATTTCTTCCGACATTCGATCGACCGAATTGCTGCAGCGAATCATGCGATATAGGCCATCTTTAGGTCGGTCGACCGATTGGTCGACAGCTACCTTTCTGCCAAATTTTTGCCTCTGTCGATCGACCGACGCAGCCCAGCTATTTGCCCTTCTCCACATTTGGTCGACCAAATGGCTTCTGCCAATTTCTTGCGATCTCCGGTCGACCAGTTGGTCGACCGAATGGGCTGCATCGCCATTTTGTTGCCTTGATCGGTTGATCGACTAGTCGACCGATCCCAGGCTGAGGATGATTAATTCCTTGTATACATGCCAATTATAAGGGTTTGGTTACCAAGTTTCAACTTCGATAACCTTATATTTTAGTCTTGGGATAAACTATTATAGGGACATATTACATTAAATCTTCTTGACTTAATCCGGAGCCTTTCTTCAATGATTTCTTCTTTCATTCTTTTGACGATCTTTTTCGTCGTCTCGTTTGAACGGATTAGGCATGCGTATCGCAACCTCAACCTGAACTCAAAACTACACACTTGGATTAAATACATGTTTGCTATCATCAAAATAAAGATCGATGCTTAAGAGAGACCCTTAAGCCAACAATCTCCCCCTTTTTAATGATGACAAACATAACATTAAATTTTAAGAAAATTAACAGCATTTGTGAGTTTGAGTTAAGGCATTCAAGAGTTAGGGTATGCAAGATAAATACTTTAGCCTATGCATTCAACTTCCTAATTTTGTCTATACATCCAACTTCTTATAACTCAACCTATGCTCCTCTATCAATGCGCATATTAAATTATCTATAACTTAACTTATGCTCCTCCTACCAATGTACATGTTATTCTTAACTCCCCCTAACTATATCTCTTCTCCTTAACTATAAAACTCACACTACCTATATGTATCGTGAAAACCAAGTGCGGCCTTTCTTTTTCTCCCCCTTTTGACATCAATCAAAAAGGGTAAGAATCAAGGTACAATTAATGAGATTTCAGCATAAAGCCAAAAAAAAAACTGAGAAAGCCACAAAAACCAAGTATCATCTACCACTATAGTCCTTCCCATCAATGTAAGCCTATAGAAGGCAAACATCAATAGGTCGCAAAGCCCCACTACAGAGCAATACATAAGTGTGATGACACTTTTATAGAATGCAAGTTTTGAAATCATGTAAATTTTGAAGAAAATTCTCTTTAAACACAAGGTAAAGCACAAATTCCTAATTGCATCCTTAAGGTTGTGAAACTTTCTTCAACTAAGGGTTTTGTAAATATATCGGCAAGTTGTTTATCGGTGGATACAAATTCTACCGATATATTTCCCTTAGTTACATTATCTTTAAGAAAATAATGTCTCAAATCAATATGCTTAGTTTTCTAGAATGTAAGATAAGATTTTTGGTTAAATTAATTGCACTAGTATTACCATAATGTATAGATATGAAAGAATACCTAAGTCCATAGTCTAAAAGGGTTTGTTTCATCCAAAGGACTTGCGGACAACAATTAGCCGCGGCGATGTATTCCGCTTTGGTAGTTGAAAGCGCAACTGAATTTTGTTTTTTTGAGAACCAAGAAATAAGACTCCCTCCTAAGAATTGACAACACTCACTAGTGCTTTTTCTATCTACCTTACATCCGGCAAAATCATCGTCTGAAAAACTGATTAAATCAAATGATGCATGACATGGATACCATAATCCTAAGTCAACTGTACCCTTTAGATATCTCAATATATATTTTACTGCACTTAAATGAGACATCTTAGGACACGATTGAAACCTAGCACATAAACATACGCTAAACATGATATCAGGTCTACTTGCGGTTAAATAAAGGAGACTATCGATCATATCTCGATATCATTTTTCGTCCACTTTAATTCCCTCCTCATCTTTGTCAAGCTTGATGGATGAGCTCATAGGTGTAAAATCTATCCTGGCTTCATTCATTCCAAATTTTTTGATGAGCTCCTTTGTGTACTTAGCTTGATTGATGAAGATCCCTTTGGTGGTTTGCTTGATTTGGAGACCAAGCATGAAGGAGAGTTCTCCCATCACACTCATCTCAAATTCATCCTGCATGCACTTAGCAAACCACTCACAAAGCATTTCATTAGTGGCACCAAAAATTATATCATCAACATATATTTGGACTAATAATATGTCATTTTCATGGTGCTTAATAAAAAGTGAGACATCCGCTTTTCCTATGTCAAAATCTTGTTCAATTAGAAAAATAGAAAGTCTTTCATACCAAATCCTAGGGGCTAGTTTTAAACCATATAAAGTCTTTTTAAGTTTGAAAACATGATTAGGAAACTCAAAGCTTTCAAAACCGGGGGATTGTTCAACATAAACTTTTTCATTTATAAAACCATTTAAAAGGGCACTTTTCACATCCATTTGAAAGAGTTTAAAGCCCTTAAAGCTAGCAAATGCTAAAAGCATCCTAATTACTTCTAATCTAGCTACGGGAGCATATGTTTCATTATAGTCTATTCCTTCTTGTTGGTTGTACCCTTGTGCCACAAGCTTAGCTTTGTTTCTAATGACTAGTCCTTCTTCATCTAGTTTATTCCTAAATACTCACTTGGTTCCAATTATGGTTTGATCACTAGGTCTAGGCACTAAGTCACATACATTATTTCTATCAAATTGGTTGAGTTCTTCTTGCATGGCTAATACTCAAAACCCATCTTCTATAGCTTCCTTAATATTTTTAGGCTCTACTTGAGAGACAAAAGCTACATATTGACATAAATTTTTAAGTTTAGAACGTGTTACCACTCCTGTTGAAGGCTCTCCAATGATTTGGTCCATTGGATGATCTTTTACCAATCGGTATTTCTTGGGGAGAGGTGGTAGAGCTTCTTCTTCTTCACCTTCAACTTGAGGTTGACTTGAGGATAGAGGTTCTTCATGTTGGGTCTCCTCATTATCTTCATCCTCCACTTCCTTATCATAAAGTGTGAGATCCTCAAGCTCCTCACCTACATTCACAATCTTGACATTTCTTGAAGAATCATTAGTTTCATTAAAAGTCACATGCATAGATTCTTCAACTATCATAGTTCTACGGTTATAAACTCTATAAGCCTTAGAACTTTTGGAGTAACCTAGGAAAATTTCTTCATCGGATTTAGAATCAAAATTTTCTAAATTTTCCTTAGTATTTAAAATAAAGCATTTACATCCAAAAACATGAAAATATCCCACATTTGGGATTTTACCATTCCAAAGCTCAAAAGGTATTTTCTTGATTTTTGGTCTTAATAAAATACGATTAAGAACATAACAAGAAGTATTTATGGCTTCGGCCCAAAAATATTTAGATAAATTATTTTCGCACAACATGGTCCTAGCCATTTCTTGTAGGGTTCTATTCTTCCTCTCAACCACCCCATTTTGTTGAGGGGTCCTAAGGGAAGAAAAGGAATGTTGAATACTTAAATCATCAGAAAACTCGGAAAAGTTTTCATTTTTAAACTCCCCTCCATTATCACTCCTAATTTTCAAAATATAAACTCCTTTTTCATTTCAAATCATTTTTGCAAATTTTTTGAAAAACTCAAATATTTTATTTTTCTTTACCAAAAAGAAAACCCATGTAAATCTCGAAAAATCATCAACCAAAACATAGCATTAAAGCTTTCCACCTAGACTAGCTACATCACATGGACCAAAGAGATCCATGTGTACAAGCTCTAGAATTCTAGATGTACTAACTTGATTAATACTATGGAATGAAGACTTTATTTGCTTACCTAGCTAGTTGACATGCATCACAAAGTTTATCTTTTTCAAACTTTATCTTAGGTAAGCCTTTTACTAAGTCTTTTCTAGATATCTCTTGGATGAGACTCATACTAGCATGTCCTAGCCTTCTATGCCACAACCAAGAATCATTTTCCATGGCTACTAAGCATCTAACATGAGGATTGGGCAGGACATTTAATTCTAGGGTGTATACATTTTCTTGCATATTTCCTATGAACATGATATCGTTTGAAAGTGTACTTCTAATAATGCATTTAGATGCTTCAAAAATAATTATGTACCCATTATCACATAGTTGAGATATGCTAATCAAATAATGCTTTAAACTATCAACTAACAAAACATTTTTGATACATGGGTAAGGGAGTATACCTATGTCATCAATGCTAACAATCTTACCTTTGGCATTGTCTCCAAATATGACATTTCCACCATCTTTACTTGATAGGGTTGCGAACAAGTTGATATCTCCCGTCATGTGCTTCGAGCAACCGCTATCCAAGATCTAATTACTCCTACTTGATTGAGGATGTTTCTCCACCTACAAAAGGAGAAGACACTTTCTTAGGTACCCAAATTTTCTTGGGTCCTTGAGTGTTAGTCACTTTTGAAACACATGTGAATCTTGCATGTGAGTTCCTCCTTAATGCACAATCTTTGGCCATATGGCTAAAAATATCACAAGAAAAATAATTATCATAAAATTTTCTTTGTGTGTGTGTGAGAGCATGGGAGTGTGATGATTTCTTTTTATTGACAACTTTTGGCATAACATTTTGAATAGTTGTCATTTTTTTCATTGAGCATGCAAAGTTCTTTCTTTAGTGTTAGCATGCTATCATTTAACTACTCTACTGTATCACATAGATACTTGTTTTCTTTTTCTAATTTTTCATTATCTATTTCTAGGTCATTCTTGGCCTTTTCTAGGGTGGACTTTTCTACCTTAAGATTGTCTACCTCTTTCCTAAGATCTTTGCAAGAGAGTAATAATATATCATTTTCAATTTCTAAGGATCTATTGTCCTTTTTGAGATCTTTAAATTTTCTCCTAATTGCTATGAACTCATCATGTATTTGCTCAAATTCAATTTGCAATTCCTCTTGAGTAAATGAAGTTTCACCAAAATTAAATCTTACCTCATCATCCTTTGCCATCAAGCAAATGTTGCTTTCTCACTCCTTGTCGGCCTCTTCTTCACTTGATGAGGCCTATCATCCCATATAGCCATCATTGTATTCTTCTTCTTTTTGTACTTTTCTTTCTTGTGAGGGTTGGAGGTAGTGGCCATCTTTAGAAGCGAGCAATCTTTCCTTAGGTACCCCATCTTGTTGTAGTTGTAACACGTGTAGCCACTTCTTCCTTTTCTCATGCCTCCCTTCATGAAGCTCATGAACCTCCTTGCAAGCATTGCCATTTCTTCAAGGTCATTCATTTCTTCCTCTGATGACGATGTCTCTTTGGCTCTATGCGATGCTTTTAAGGCAATGACCTTGCCTTTAGAAGCATCTTTTTCTTGGTATTGCTTCATGTGGGTTTAAAGTGTCATGAGAGACCCAATGAGCTCGGTAATCTTTATCGTGCTCAAGTCCTTGGCTTCCATGATGGCCGTCACCTTGGATTCCCAAGATTTTAGAATGGAACGAATGAGCTTCCTTACCTTCTCCTCTTCCCTTATCTCCCTGTCAAGGTTAGCTAAGCTATTCGTAATATTTTAAAACCTAGCATGCATGGCATCAATAGACTCATGTGAAAGCATTTTAAACATTTCATAGTCATGCATGAGTAAATTGATTTTGGATTCCTTTACTTGTGAAGTCCCTTCATAGGTGGTCTCTAGGACCTTCCACACTTCGTATGCGGACTTGCATGTAGAGATCCTATTGAATTCATTAATTAATAGACCGCAATATAGAGCATTGACGGCCTTGGCATTTGCATTAAAGAGCCTAACTTTCTCTTGGTCCCATTTATCCATATCCTTATCAGGTTGTTTATACTCTACTAGGATCATCCTCCATACATCCACGCCTAAGGATTGAAGGAAGTCATTCATGCGAATCTTCCAATAGGCATAGTTGTTCCCATCGAATAGTGGTGGAGTGTTAGTAGAGGACCCTTGTGCTAGTTGAATTTCACTAGACATGATGACTTGTAGGGAAGATGGTTAAATCTTAGCCTACTACCTAGCTCTGATATCAATTGTTGGATGGATCTTGACACTAGAAGGGGGGTTGAATAGTGTCAATCCCCCTTTTCAATTTCTTTTAACTTAATTTTGTCTTAGCTTAATGGAATTGTTCTTTAATGAATGATATGATCACAATTCAATCACAATCATGAAAGCAAGTAAAGAGCAATGTAAACAAATCAATTTATAATGGTTCGGCCAACCGCCTACTCCACTACCTTGGCTCCTTACCAAGGATTTCTAAACACTACTTTATAGAATGTATGTTTCCCTTTGAATACACATGAGGACACCCTTCTCCCTCACTTGGAGAACACCTCAATCCTATTCACCTAGGCAAAACACACTTCTACAAAGTTTACCCTAAGTGTTTCCTAGCACACCTAGCAAGCTATCTTAACAAGAAAACAAGATTCAATAAATTACAAACTTTAGGAAAGAGCTAATGAAGAAAAAATTTGAACCAAGCTTCTTTCCACCGTCTTCTCGTCTTCAACTTGCAACTGGAAGAAGACTTCAATGAACGTAGCAAGGTTGAAGAGAAGAAATCAGTGCCTGATGAAGTCGAAACTGGGAGCAGAGAGGCGCGTGCAGGTGTATCTCGTATGAAGGCTTTAAGACTCACTTTTAATGCTCAAATAAGTTTTGCAAAAAGTGTTTAATGAAGTTTGGTGAAGGGTATTTATAACCCCTCAGCCGAACGGCCGTTCAACAGATAAAAAATCGACCGTTGAAGCCGTTCGATCGCAAGTCCGGTCTATCAGTCGGTCGACCAGCGGATCGATCGCTAGGTCCGACCGCTTGCAGCTGAGAGAGGTCGGTCGACCGATGGGTCAACCGCCAATATTTCTTCCGATATTCGATCGACCCATCGGTCGATCGAATTGCTGCAGTGAATCACGCGATAGAGGCCATCTTTAGGTCGCTCTATCGATTGGTCGACCGCTACCTTTCTGCCAAACTTTTGCCTCTGTCGGCCGACCAATCGGTCGACCGATGCAGCCCAGCTATTTCCCCTTCGCGACATTCGGTCGACCGACTGATCGACTGAATGGCTTCTGCCAATTTCTTGCGATCTTCGGTCGACCAGTCGGTCGATCGAATGGGCTGCATCGCCATTTTATTGCCTTGATCGGTCGACCGGTCGACCGATCCCAGGTTGAGGATGATTAATTCCTTGTATTTTTATATGCCAATTCTAAGGGTTTGGTTACCAAGTTTCAACTTGGGTAACCTTATATTTTAGGCTTGGGATAAACTATTCTAGGGACATATTACATTAAATCTTCTTGACTTAATCTGGAGCATTTCTTCAATGATTTCTTCTTTCGTTCTTTTGACGGTCTTTTCCGTCGTCTCGTTTGAACGGATTAGGCATGCGTATCGCAACCTCAACCTGAACTCAAAACTACACACTTGGATTAAATACATGTTTGTTATCATCAAAATAAAGATCGAGGCTTAAGAGAGACCCTTAAGCCAACATGGTATTTTGAAACCCCCCTCTGCTTAAAGCCTACCTTTATAAACTCCCATAATATAAATTTGGATACCAAGGTTAGCTTGTTGATCACTGATCAACGATGGAATCATGAGGTGGGTCTTGAGATATTTGGCAGGATAAATTGGGAACAGATTACTACTCTTGACTTGCTTGGGTTCCCTATGATGATAAATGGATATAGACTGATAGCATTAGGGGAAATGTTACCATTGCTGCTGCCTACTCATTTCTTCTTAACTCTAAGTTGCCTTCAAATCTCCCTTCTTTTAATTGGAATAACTTGTGTAGGATAGATATTCCTACCAAGATTAAAAAATTTCTTTGGAAAATCATTCATGGTAAACTCCTACCAACTACATACTCCACTACATTGGCTTTTCTCCAAATGATCATTACACTTTCTGTGGAAATCATTCTGAAACAGTTGAACATCTCTTTTGCCATTGCACTTACACCGCCACTGTCTTCAGCCTTCTGCAAAATCATATCCCTTTTACCCTTCCTGATAAATCCACTTGGATGCTTGATAGTAACATCCTACTTTTTAATGATGATTCAATTCATCCTTTAAGTAGGAAGTCGATTGTCGTATCCTGGTGATTTGTTTGGTTCTCTAGAAATGATAGGTTGCATCAGGTGAGACAGATTTCCCCTCAATGCTTAATGAGGAAAATTCTAGCCTTCCTCAAGGCTATGCATCATACCCATATTCCTGAGGGTAATGGGGTAAGGAAAACCCCTAAGCTGTGTCAATGGTCTCCTCCTCCTCCAAATACTATTAAGATCAACTATGATGCTTCTGTTGATGGTGACTAGGGATGTCAACGGGGCGGGTTCGGGGCGGATAGTGCCACACCCGCACCCGCACCCGTTTACTAAACCCGTCTCCCGTACCCGCACCCGCACCCGCGATGGATATCCATCACCCGCACCCTTGCGGATAATTGATACCCGCGGATATCCGCGGATACCCATTTAATATATGACAAGAATTTTTATTTTATTATAATAGTATACCACCAATGATTCTCATTTCACCACTATTAATAACTTGGTTGAGAAACATTAATCCATAAAATAAACTACGTAATAATTAAATTCTAAATCATAAAATTATCTTAAGAAATATAAATAATCATTTATGCAACATTAAATTTAAAACTAAAATTAAATTTAAAATCAAAGTACTTTCAATTAAAATTGGAAATTGATATCCCTAAAAATATATTATATTTAGATTTATTTTTAAATTTTCCATTAAATATTAATATATAAAATTATAAATTTAATTTTTCATATATATTGGCGGGTAGCGGGTATCCGCGGGTGTGGATAGTATAGTATCCATACCTGTACCCGTTTATTAAATGGGTAAAAATTTATACCCGTACCCGTACCCGTGGGTATAATATGTTTATCATACCCGACCCGTGTCGGGTAAATATCCGCGGGTACGGGTAATATTGCCATCCCTAATGGTGACAGTATTGGTATAGGTTTGATTGCTAGAAATCACATACATGAATGTATTTTTGCAGCCAGTAAATATTTTCATTGTACTAACTCTGTTTTATATGTAGAAACCTTAGCTATTAAGGAAGCTGCCCTTGTTGCCCTGCAAAAGAATTATATGAATGTTATTTTTGAATCAGATTCAAAGATGCTTATAGAAAGCTTGGCTAAGCGTACGTGCCCAGCTTGGAAAACTTCAAGCTCTAGTGTTGAATATTTTTGATATCTTATCTGTGTGTAACTTTATTAATTTCAAATTTGTACTTCGTGAGTGTAACCAAGCAGCCCACTGGACTGAAAATTGTGCTAGATCTTCTCGTACTTCTCAGGTTTGGTCATCTATAAGACCACCTGAGCTTGAACAGATCATTGTAAGGGATAGTTATGGTCCTGGATACTTTAGAGTAATATAAGTTTCCTTTTTTTTCTTGCAAAAAAAAAAAGTTTGGTTCGAATAAAAAATTTTATGCTTCGTATCGATCTCATCTTTATAATAAGATTTTATTTTAATCAAATTTAAATTTTAAATTAATTTAAATTTTTGTGAACCTTCGTTAGTAAAAAGATAAGATTTCATCATTGCAGTTTGTCTAGAACTTTTTAATATACATTATATAAATATACATTTTGTCACTTTATCAATTATATATTACTATTTTTACTTTCTACTTTTATTTTTATTTTCTATTTTATTTTTGTTGTTGTTTTCGTCGACTCGTCGTCATCATCATATATTATTTTAATAAAAAAATTATTTTATTTTCTATTTTGATAGTATTAATATGTATTATATATGTTAATATATATTTGTATTATTTTTAAATTTATTTTTTATTTTTATTTTTTTTATTAAGTTACTATCTTTTGATTATATTATTAATTAAATAGTTCACTTTTCATTAATTTAGTTTAATTTATATTTTTTACATTTCAATTTTTTGATTCTAAATTTTGCATTTCATGAGAAAAATTTAAATTTCAGAACGAATATAATTGAGTTGATTGTAATACATAGCTTCATATAGTATTTTTTTCATTTTTTGCAAAAAAATACTTGAAGTGTTTATGATTGATGTTATTCTTTTTATTAACTAGTCGAAATCCACGTGTTCCATAATTATGTATACATATAATTTAAAATATAAATAAATTTAAAATTATAAAAAATATTAAAATTATAAAGTAAATTATACTTTTAGTACTAATATTCATACCTAAATAAATGAGAATGCTAACAAATATCATATAGGTAAAAAATTATAAACGTAGAGCAAAATAATATATATTAATTTAATTTAATTTATATAATTATATAATAAAAAATATATATTTGTTTTAAATATGATTTTCACTTTTATTTTAAATTTGAAATCAAAACTTAACTAAATACACACACCTCTCTCTCTCTCTCTATATATATATATATAACTCATTATAATTAATTACTATAATTGAATGTCATAATTCTAATGTATGGCAGTTGATTATTTTTTTTTGAGTCTTTTCAATTAAGCATTTCCAATTTTAATTGTATAAAATAATATATTTAAATGTCCATTTCTAATTGTATAAAATAATATATTTTATATTATTTTATTATCATGGGTTCTTTTGTCATTTTAACTCAAATTTAAGCTTTTCAAGATAGAATTATCAAACAAGAGTCAAATTCTCCTAGACTATCTTAATCAATCAAATTATACTAATAGATATCCAAGAATTAAATGCCAATTTGATGTATGTTACTTTTTGGATTATGATAAATGAGATGTTATTTTCTTATTTATATGAATTATTTAATTAATTAATTAATCAAAAAGAAAGGTTCCTAGGATATTAGAGGTTAACTCTAAATTATTTTGAGATAATTAATTTATGATTTTATGTATTTAGTTGCAAATTTTTAAAAATATTTTAAATTAAATGTTTTCTCTATGAAACTATTTTATTTTAATACAATTCTTAAAATAAAAGTTAATTTTATTTTAATACAATTTTTATTGTAAATTTAAGATCGATTCTGTCTCATTATATTTTATTATTTCCTCTTAAGTAAAGAAAAAATTATGAAGAAAAAGAAAGGGGAATAGCATATAATCAAATATATTTGTTGTGTGAAATCTGACACTAGAATGGGGTAAATAGTGTCTGTCTTCTTTTTCTATATTTTTTTCTTACTCAATTTTAGCTACACTTAATGCAATTGTCTCTTAATGATAAATGTGATCAAATATAAATAGCAATGATAGACAAGCAAATAAGCAATGCAAACAAGAGTAATTATAGTGGTTCGACCAACTACTTACTCCACTATCTTGGCTTCTCACCATGGAATTCTAATCACTACTTTATAGAATATGTGTTTTCCTTTGAATACAATGAGGACACTCTTCTTAACACTTTGAGAATACATCAATCCTATTCACCCAGGCAAAAAATAATCCTATAAAGTTATCCCTATGTGTTTCCTAGCACACCTAGCAGCTATCTCAAATGGAAAATAAGTTTACAATAAACGTCAAATACAGAGGAAAGAACTTAAGAATGTAAAATGAACCAACGCTCCTTTCCACCGCCTTCACATCTCCAACTTGCAGGAAGATGACTCTTTGTGTTGCAACAAGATTGAAGGAAGTAGGGAAGCAGCGCTCGAAATGAGTTATCGACGGAAGCAGAGGGCGCGCACGAATTCAATCTTAATGAAGGCTCAAAAACTTATTTAATTTGTCGATAAAAGTTCTAAGAAGCAGTAAAGAAGTTAGGTGAGGGGTATTTATAACCCCTCACTTGAACGGTTCGTTTAACGGGTAAAAGAATAGTCGTTGAAGCCGTTCAGGGGTCGCTGGCCGATCGATCGGTCTCGATCGGTCGGTCGACCGATTGATCGACCGCCAATGCGACCACTGGCTGTATGAGAGAGCTCGGTCGATCGACGGGTCGATCGACTGACGGAAACTATCGATCCCATATTCGATCGACCAGTCAGTCGACCGAATCAATGGAGCCAGGGTCGCGCGACAAGTGATCTCCAATCCGGTCGATCGATCGATTGATCGGTGACCATATGCCCATTTTTTGCTGCGGTCGGTCGACCGACGCAGCCTTGCGTAGATTGCTTCGCCAACTTCGGTCGATCGACTGGTCGACCGAATGGCTAGTGCCAGTTTTTATCATCATTCGATCGACCGTTCGATCAACCGAATAGGCTGCTTGGCAGACTACTGCCTTGTTCGGTCGACCGATGGGTCGATCGAACTCAGGCTGAGGCTGACTTCTTCTTGGATTTTTACATGCCCTTTTTTATGGATTTAGTTTTCAAGTTTCAACTTGGATAACTTTATAATTTTGGCTTGGGATAAACTTATCCTAGGGGTATATTACATGAATTCTACTTGATCTAAGCTCGAGCCTTTCTTCAATGTTTTCTTCTTCCGTTCCTTTGACGATCTTTTCTTTCGTCTCGTTTGAACGGACTTGGCATGCTTATCGCAACCTCAACCTGAACTCAAAACTTCACACTTGGATTAAATACATATTTGTTATCATCAAAATAAAGATCGAGGCTTAAAAGAGACCCTTAAGCCAACAATATCAACATTATATGATGCAACCCCCTTTTGCACATCTCTTATGCCAAATTTGTTGACATGTTGTTAAAGGAGATCAATCAGAAAATACTAACAAATGCCGCCAATTCAAGAAATCCTCAACAAATAATTGGTTGGATGGTTGGGGATGTTTACTCTCTTTTTTTTTTACTTTTGTCATGCTGCACTTTCCTTATCTTATTCATTCTTTATAACAATTTTTGGTTGGCTTGGTGCTTGTGTCAATTGTCTTGAACTAGAAAACGCTACATGATCTATGATCTATCATTGCAATCTTTTCGAGTTTTGATGATTATAACTATTTTAATATTATTTACAAATAATTATATAATATAAGAGGCATGGATGTTTTTTCAAATTCACCTTATTGATGGATGCATGTGTTTACTAGGTGATTAATTTAACGTATTTGATGAAATATTTTAATTTGTCATGAAGATTGTGTAAATCATGCTATTTATGTTCATTGACTCTTTATGATGTTTAAAGATTTATAATACTTCGAAAAATTGTTACTAATTAAGTTGCATTATTCAAAGTCCATAATGTGGCGATGCAAGTATCCCACTCGTAGATAATATATATATTGGATGTCATGCATGCTTTTTATGCTTCATTATATTTGCAAATATTTGGTTGTATGAACAATAGTTTAATAACATATAATAAGTTTGTTATACCCGTAATTTTTATAATTTAATTTAATTATTTTCAACGGGACGATGTGGATGCGCATCGGAGCGGGTCGAAGAAAGTGCTGGATAATATGATTTAAGGTGAGGCCTTTGTGCGTGTTTAGTATTTTATTTTATGTTTGGGGTATTAGTCGAGCCGAGTCGAGTCCGATGACTCGATCAGAACCCAATTCAGACAAGTTTTGGTCGAGTTAAGTGGAAATTGTGGTTGGTTTAAGTTAGGGGAAAAAATGTAAAAAAAAGGAAGAAGAGTAATTGGAGTTGTGCGGCTGTTAGGACCACACACATCCAAGAACTCGAGAGGGGAGGCGACGAGTGAAGAAAGGGGGTGATTGCCGCCGATTGTGTTGCCGACGCCGGTGATCTTCGGCTCAAGGATCTTGGAGAGCATCTTCCATCTCGTTTTTCCTTATTGTGAGTGGTTAAAATTTTGCAAAAACCCATGCCTTCTCCCCTTTCTTTGCCGCCCCATGCCTTGAAGAACTTGGAGATTTCTTGATGATTTTAAATCCTCTCTTCAATGAAATTTGATGATGATTTCTCGTGTGAATTCTTGTGTTAAACTTGGGGTTCAATATGTATATTATTAAGCATTGAAAAGTAGTTTCTTTGGGGTGACCGCCTGCTGCGATGAGATTTTTTGTAATTGGATTTATTTGAATTGAATTATTTTCTTGGTTGTGGATGGTATCCGGGAGTGGATTTTAATTAGATTTGTTTGAATTGAATTGTTCACTTAAAGGAATTAGTAGTGAAGAACCTGAGAATAATTTATAGTGTCGCTTGCTCTTAGGTAAAGCGTCGCATGCTCTTCTCTTGTGGCTGCAATGTACAGGTAAGTGGAAAGTTGGATATGAAGTCAATTAAGCATTGATTTATTTGGGTTGTAACAGTGGGTGATTGGAAGATTAGTGTTGGTGAAGGAAGAAAAGGGAGAGGAGTTGTGCAGTAGCCATAAAGGAATTGTTAAGTTTATTTCTAAGTTTTTATTTATATCATATTCGATTAGCATCTACGGTTGATGTGTTTGTATTAGTATGGAAAAGATTAAAGTATGCCTTAAGCTCTAGGATACTCATACAGTTTAACAATTATGCGTTCTCTTGTATGTTTTCTTTCTTGTGTTAAATACAGACGCAATGAATTAGAATACAATGAGATTACTTGTGTAGGGGGGGGGGGGGTTGTATCACAGGTATTATCTAGATATTTCATCAGTTGAAAATCTTTAAACTACGTTCTTGTAAGGAAACATGTACTTGGAATTATATGGTGTAGAAATACTGCTTTACATTAAGTGCTTATGGTGTTGGTGTATTTATTTTCTTATTGTACATGTTTGTGTGTGGATGGGATGGGGATTCGGTTAGGCTGATCAGCGGAGGAGGTGTGGACCGGGAAGCTCGTCAGTGAGCCACACTGACGACCGACCCGTAGTGGCACTAGTTGGAGGGTTTTCCCAACCAATTGGGGGTTATTGAGGCTAGAGGGCCTGCCTAGCTCAGGAATCATGGGCGGGAAGCTCACTGGGCATGCCCTAGTGACCGACTCGTATTGTTTGGAAATATGCTTGTGTGAATATGTGGTTTCTTTTCTGCATGGGATATATATGGACTGCTTTGAATTTACATAGACAAAAGATTTATTTCTAGATTTAAGAAATTATTCATTGTATCGTAGAAATTATCTGTTATGTGGTCATTATGCTTTCTATATAACTGTTAACTATGGACCGTGGTAGGCTCAAGATCGAGCCACTCACTAAGTCCAATGTGGACTTATCGTTTATTTTGTTGTCTTCTTGTAGCACCAGGACAGAACCAATTGTAACACTGGAGTATCTGAGTAGCGTAGCTGGGAGCAGTAGGTTCAGGGCAGACCTCGTGACGAGTTGAAGTTAGAGTTAGAATAGTGGTCGGATTTAGAGAGAGTCTTGTAGTGAGATTTATTGTTCATTTATTTCATTCATTGTTTCAAAATATTCTTTAAAGTTTATTTCAGTTGAACATTCATGTTTCCGCACTTTCTTTATCAAAGGATTGGATTGTTTCGTTTATAACCTTTTGTTAGTTGTTGGAGTTTGAAATAAAAAGTTTAATTTATCTCTGTGGTTTGTGATTTGAGTTAGGCTTCGGGGTATGCTTGTATACTCTGGTCGGTCACACCATTGTGAAATTGGGGTGTGACAAAGTTTTGATTCAATAAAGATTGTTTATGATAACATAGGCTAGGTTTCTATGGAGCTTTAACTCAAGCAAATTATCACTAGATGTTTGTTTTTATTCGCAAATCTAGATTCAATATGAGATTTGATAATGCACAGATGCTCAAGATCAACTAATGGAGCCTCTCTCTCACACACAAAAAAATCCACAAAAATCTGAACATATAGTGAACATGGTGCGATTAAATCAAAAACCTTTTTTAGCTTCAATTTTGGGTTTGATAAAAATTAACTTTAATTTTAAGCATGTGAGATTCGATCTTAACACTTAAAAGAGTAAAAATTGTTGCATCTAACTGATTTTGCAACATAATAAATTAAAGAAAAAATTTATTATGTTGTCGATACACTTTTAGCAACGGCTTTCCCACGGACGGCCGTGGGAAAGCCGTTGCTGATGACCCATACCTGCAAACAGAAATATTTCAAATTTCTAATTTCCGTTGAAACATTGATACATTTATCTGATACATAACTCACACACCCATACACACATCACAAACATCTCATACACATTCATTCACACATCACAAACACACCAAGATATACATCAAAACAATTATATTTATATTCATAATTATCCACGATAGTATAAACACAATTCAAATGTAAAATTGAAGTATCAACATCTGAGTAACATAGTCAATATAAATTAAACAAGTTCAATATCTGAGTAACAAAGTCAATATAAACAAAATCTCACGATGACGATGGAGGATGGCCTGGATCATATGGCGGGGTCTGGAGTGCTTGAGTGTACACCGGCGTGGACTGACTCGCGGACGATGGATTAGATGATGCCGAAGAGATGCCTACTTCAGGATGACCTGACATGTTGCGTAGCATAGCTTGTATATCCGACATCATCTGACTCTGGCGCTCCATTATCTCAGTCTGACGCGCGACCGTGTCCTCTAGAGTCCTTATTCTGCTACTATGATCATAACTGGATCTAGAGGTGGACGGCCGCTCACCAGCGACCGGAGGGGTCGGTGCCCCAAGTGGCCCTAGTACGGCTCGCGCATGACCACTATCTGCGAAGCCATATACGCGGCCATGGTCCCAGCCACCTGCGGCCTCGACCCACGATGCTGCGTCAAAGTCCTCGGGGGTACCCCCACGCTGCACCACCGTCTGGCTGTAGGTCTCCTACTCGAGTTTGATTTTTTGTTTAATATTTATCATAAAACTTAAATTATAAATATATAATGAATAATTTAAACAAATATATAATTACCATAATGTATGCAGCGCGGTTGTGGATGTACTCCCCAGTCCCATGTGCTCGACGGTGAGTCCGCTCAAACACTGCCATCGGGGAGGGTCGCTGGACAGTCCCGTCATCCGACACCGTCGTCTACATTTACAAAACAAATACATTAATTAGTACACATAATAACAAATAAAATATATAATTAAAAGATATACTTACCATACGGTTTGCGTGCACTGCAAATGCAACAGAGCCGCCGGTGTGACGCGCTGCTCCCCCCGACATGCGATTTCTAGCCGCATTCTGAGAAACCTCCTGCCATCGATCCGTCGACCATATCCCCACGAGCTGGTCCCATATATCCGGAGTAATCCAACTGGGGCCGTATCCCCGAGTCTCCGCGATGTTAGTGGTCCCAGCTCGGGCCATCGCTCGGGACCGA
Organism: Canna indica; assembly: GCA_034359265.1. Taxonomy (NCBI): domain Eukaryota; kingdom Viridiplantae; phylum Streptophyta; class Magnoliopsida; order Zingiberales; family Cannaceae; genus Canna; species Canna indica. The sequence continues at coordinate 64,713,372 of CP136890.1, read as the reverse complement.
GCCTGCCCCAGCTGCCCGTTGTACCTTGCCCGGGAAATAGACTCCCAGGCAGCGTAAATGAAGGACCTCTGGTCCTCGGCCTATGTATAGCGAGCCTGCAAAATAATAATATCAGTACCAATTCTTAATATATCATCATGCATGTAAAAAAAAAAATAATACGTGCCTCAAACTCGCGCCATAACATGTCGACGTGCTCGCTAGGCACGTGAGACCACGTAGGCCATGCCCCGTGCATGTATCGTCGAATAGTAGAAGAAATGCTCCTCGGCACTTCTTCTTGCTCGAACCTGCACAACAAAAATAAATTTTAATATTATATTATGATATAATGAATTTGTAATGATTCATAATTCATTATATATTACGTACCGCTCCCCAATCACGCTAATCAATCTACGTGACTCTGTGGCTGGTGGAGGCTGCCACCTGTTCGGCCCGCGTGGCCGCCTACGTCTGGATGTACTAGCCTCGGCAGTATCATCCTCATGAGGATCAGCAACTGGAGGATCAGCAGCATTAGTAAGTGCTGGAGTCTCACCGATCGGAGACTCCGAAACTCTCCTGCGTCGATAACCACGACCAGACATATCTGTCGAACAGACATATAATCAGATTATTGTATAAATAGTAGAGATATATTTAATAAAATATATACTTTACAATTATTCTTCATCATCTGAATAATAGTCTTCGAATTCTTCTTCTTCTTCCTCTTCTTCCTCTTCTTCATCTTCTTCATCTCCAGCTTCCTCAATTTCATTATCGTCATCATCAGCATATTCAACTTCTAATTGAATTGACGTTGTGTCTGCATCCTCGAGTATTGGAATAATACGATCCACAGCAGGAAGATCATCTTCTTGATAGAAACCAGGAGGATCATTTTCTCCTACTATCGGATCAATTTTTCCTCTACCTTTTGTCTTACAGACTACACGCCAATCAGTCCGTTCTGAAGACTGATTGATTTAGAGTGTTCCATACAATACGGGCAAGAGAGTCGGCCGTGAGTGCTCCAACCCGACAACATGCCGTACGCGGGGAAATCATTGATTGTCCACAAGACCGCGGCCTTTAAATTGAAGTTTTGCTTCCGATGACAATCATAAGTGACAGCTCCCTCAGTCCACAATGTTTTCAATTCATCTATCAAGGGTCTGAGAAATATGTCAATTTCTTTTCGCGGACCCTTAGGACCCGGAATAATCATCGAAAGATAAATAAATTCATCTTTCATGCACATTGACGGTGGCAAATTATAAACTGTCAGCAGCACTGGCCAAACTGAATAAGGAGTTGCAGAATGCCCAAACGGATTAAAACCATCTGTGCACAATCCCAATCTGATATTTCTAGTATCCATAGCAAATGAAGGATAACATGTATCCAAATGTTTCCATGCTTCACTGTCAGATGGATGAGTCATTACTGTATCATCACGACTTCTTGCATGCCAACTCATGTAGGGGGCTGTCTTTTCCGACATGAATAATCTTTGAAGCCTCGGTGTTAGTGGAAAATACCGAAGCACCTTAAACGGGATATTTTTCTGTCGGACCGATTTCTTCTCCTTGTAACGAGGGTGTTGACATACAGGGCATTTATCCAACTGCACATTTTCTTTATAATATAAAATGCAGTTATTTTGGCACGCGTGTATTTTTTCGTACCCAAGCCCCAATTTTCTCATTAGCTTTTTAGTCTTATAAAAAGTAGGCTCAAACTTGTTATCAGTAGGCAGCATTCCATTAATCAATCCAGCAATCCGATCATACGCAACTCCGCTGATATTACAATCGGCCTTGATGTTTAAGAGCTGTGTCATTGCTGAAAACCTAGTGTATTTAGGACAATTCTCATACAAAGGTTCATCGGCAGCTTTCAACATCTCGTAAAATTCTGCAGCTTCTTTATTCGGTAATTCAATCTCTACCGCAGCCCCTACTTCTGTGATATCAACCGCTGTAGTATCTGGTGGGACTGATGTCTGAAGAACTGGCCGATCAACATTATCATTCAGGTGGAATTGACCCCCAAGACTATCAAGTATCATAGTTCTATAGGGATTACATTGACCGGATGAAGAAGCACCAGCAGAGGAAGATTCACCATATGTCTGAACGACAGGATTGCTCGACGTCCCGACTTCGCGTGACTCCCCGTGACAAGTCCATAGAAAATATCTTGGTGTAAATCCTTTGGTATATAGATGCAGAGTGACAGTCTCCCGATCCAAAAATCGGCCATTCGAACAAATGCGGCACGGACATCGGATTTGATCACCCATGCTAACGAAATTCCGATTCGAATAGGCGAAATTTAGGAAGTACGTTACGCCTAATCGAAACTCATTCGTTAAAGCTCCACGATCAAAACGTCGGTACATCCAACTTCGATCAGCCGACATGATTCTGTCAATCAATGACAATTTCTTTGGTTAATGTCTTTAGGTGAGATGGTCCTATTCCATTCGGGATTTATGTTATTCGTACTGCACTTACGTTTTTATTTTAACTGTTAACTAATTATTCTAAATTTCGACAGCATCTCCCTACAGTTCTTCGAATACGCATATCATCTGGGCGCGTATCGGAGAACAAGAGAGATGTTGCCGAAATTTAGAATAATTAGTTAACAGTTAAAATAAAAACGTAAGTGCAGTACAAATAACTATATTCCCAAATTGTCCAATCAGGGACAATTCAAGAATTGTACGTCGTATAAAAGATCATCTACTTCTTTTACACGAACATACAATCCCCGAACGGATCTAAGGTTTTGCTAAATCATATCCGACTGATCGATGCGTACGTGAATCATATCAACTCGTCGGATGGATGATTATTTTCTAAATGTTTCGAGACAGTTCGAGTCCATATTGGACGATTTCGGCGCGCGTCCGAAGTGGACGATTCCGGCGCGAGTCCGAATTGGACGATTCCGGCGCGGGTCCGAAGTGGACGATTCCGGCGCGAGTCCGAATTGGACGATTCCGGCGCGAGTCCGAATTGGACGATTCCGGCGCGCGTCCGAAGTGGACGATTCCGGCGCGAGTCCGAATTGGACGATTCCGGCGCGAGTCCGAATTGGACGATTCCGGCGCGCGTCCGAAGTGGACGATTCCGGCGCGCGTCCGAAATTAATCTAAACCCTAATAATTAATCTAACAAATTAAACAATTAATCTAAACAATTAATTAACATTTATAAAATAATTAATTAACAATTTCAAAAACAATATATATATATATATATATATTCCGGCGCCGGAGTCCACCCTCCGGCGCCGGCGTACAGTGGCCGGACACATTGTCCGGCCACTGTAGAAGGTCCGGCGGCGGCCATAGGCCGACCGCCGCCGGCCGAAACCCTAGAAATAGGGTTTCGGTCGGATTTTAACATCACCGGCCGAAACCGTATAGGCCGGCCGATCAACATACCGGCAGCAGCGGCAGCGGCGCGGCGGCGAGAGGCGTCGGCGAGAGGCGTCGGCGTCGGCAGCAACGGCAGCAGCGGCGAAGTTCTCGGCAGGAGGCGGCGGCGGCAGCAGCGGGAGGAAGAAGGGTCGGGCGCGAGAGCGTGCCCTATATAAACTTATCAGCAACGGCTCACTCGCCCGTTAGAAAGCCGTTGCTGATAAGTTATCATCAGCAACGGCTCACTTATCCGTTAGCAAGCCGTTGCTGAAAATTAAAAAATCAGCAACGGCTCGCCTTTCCGTCCGAAAGCCGTTGCTGATAATTAAAATAATCAGCAACGGCTCGGTTTTCCGTTAGAACGCCGTTGCAGATACAGATATCTGCAACGGCTCGGGCGGCCGTAAGAATGCCGTTGCAAATAGCAACGGCTTGAGCGGCCGTTGCTAATAGCCGTTGCTGAAGACCAAGTTTCTAGTAGTGTATTGTCCTTTTTGAGATCTTTAAATTTTCTCCTAATTGCTATGAACTCATCATGTATTTGCTCAAATTCAATTTGCAATTCCTCTTGAGTAAATGAAGTTTCACCAAAATTAAATCTTACCTCATCATCCTTTGCCATCAAGCAAATGTTTGCTTTCTCACTCCTTGTCGGCCTCTTCTTCACTTGATGAGGCCTATCATCCCATATAGCCATCATTGTATTCTTCTTCTTTTTGTACTTTTCTTTCTTGTGAGGGTTGGAGGTAGTGGCCATCTTTAGAAGCGAGCAATCTTTCCTTAGGTACCCCATCTTGTTGTAGTTGTAACACGTGTAGCCACTTCTTCCTTTTCTCATGCCTCCCTTCATGAAGCTCATGAACCTCCTTGCAAGCATTGCCATTTCTTCAAGGTCATTCATTTCTTCCTCTGATGACGATGTCTCTTTGGCTCTATGCGATGCTTTTAAGGCAATGACCTTGCCTTTAAAAGCATCTTTTTCTTGGTATTGCTTCATGTGGGTTTAAAGTGTCATGAGAGACCCAATGAGCTCGGTAATCTTTATCGTGCTCAAGTCCTTGGCTTCCATGATGGCCGTCACCTTGGATTCCCAAGATTTTAGAATGGAACGAATGAGCTTCCTTACCTTCTCCTCTTCCCTTATCTCCCTGTCAAGGTTAGCTAAGCTATTCGTAATATTTTAAAACCTAGCATGCATGGCATCAATAGACTCATGTGAAAGCATTTTAAACATTTCATAGTCATGCATGAGTAAATTGATTTTGGATTCCTTTACTTGTGAAGTCCCTTCATAGGTGGTCTCTAGGACCTTCCACACTTCGTATGCGGACTTGCATGTAGAGATCCTATTGAATTCATTAATTAATAGACCGCAATATAGAGCATTGACGGCCTTGGCATTTGCATTAAAGAGCCTAACTTCCTCTTGGTCCCATTTATCCATATCCTTATCAGGTTGTTTATACTCTACTAGGATCATCCTCCATACATCAACGCCTAAGGATTGAAGGAAGTCATTCATGCGAATCTTCCAATAGGCATAGTTGTTCCCATCGAATAGTGGTGGAGTGTTAGTAGAGGACCCTTGTGCTAGTTGAATTTCACTAGACATGATGACTTGTAGGGAAGATGGTTAAATCTTAGCCTACTACCTAGCTCTGATATCAATTGTTGGATGGATCTTGACACTAGAAGGGGGGTTGAATAGTGTCAATCCCCCTTTTCAATTTCTTTTAACTTAATTTTGTCTTAGCTTAATGGAATTGTTCTTTAATGAATGATATGATCACAATTCAATCACAATCATGAAAGCAAGTAAAGAGCAATGTAAACAAATCAATTTATAATGGTTCGGCCAACCGCCTACTCCACTACCTTGGCTCCTTACCAAGGATTTCTAAACACTACTTTATAGAATGTATGTTTCCCTTTGAATACACATGAGGACACCCTTCTCCCTCACTTGGAGAACACCTCAATCCTATTCACCTAGGCAAAACACACTTCTACAAAGTTTACCCTAAGTGTTTCCTAGCACACCTAGCAAGCTATCTTAACAAGAAAACAAGATTCAATAAATTACAAACTTTAGGAAAGAGCTAATGAAGAAAAAATTTGAACCAAGCTTCTTTCCACCGTCTTCTCGTCTTCAACTTGCAACTGGAAGAAGACTTCAATGAACGTAGCAAGGTTGAAGAGAAGAAATCAGTGCCTGATGAAGTCGAAACTGGGAGCAGAGAGGCGCGTGCAGGTGTATCTCGTATGAAGGCTTTAAGACTCACTTTTAATGCTCAAATAAGTTTTGCAAAAAGTGTTTAATGAAGTTTGGTGAAGGGTATTTATAACCCCTCAGCCGAACGGCCGTTCAACAGATAAAAAATCGACCGTTGAAGCCGTTCGATCGCAAGTCCGGTCTATCAGTCGGTCGACCAGCGGATCGATCGCTAGGTCCGACCGCTTGCAGCTGAGAGAGGTCGGTCGACCGATGGGTCAACCGCCAATATTTCTTCCGATATTCGATCGACCCATCGGTCGATCGAATTGCTGCAGTGAATCACGCGATAGAGGCCATCTTTAGGTCGCTCTACCGATTGGTCGACCGCTACCTTTCTGCCAAACTTTTGCCTCTGTCGGCCGACCAATCGGTCGACCGATGCAGCCCAGCTATTTGCCCTTCGCGACATTCGGTCGACCGACTGATCGACTGAATGGCTTCTGCCAATTTCTTGCGATCTTCGGTCGACCAGTCGGTCGATCGAATGGGCTGCATCGCCATTTTATTGCCTTGATCGGTCGACCGGTCGACCGATCCCAGGTTGAGGATGATTAATTCCTTGTATTTTTATATGCCAATTCTAAGGGTTTGGTTACCAAGTTTCAACTTGGGTAACCTTATATTTTAGGCTTGGGATAAACTATTCTAGGGACATATTACATTAAATCTTCTTGACTTAATCTGGAGCATTTCTTCAATGATTTCTTCTTTCGTTCTTTTGACGGTCTTTTCCGTCGTCTCGTTTGAACGGATTAGGCATGCGTATCGCAACCTCAACCTGAACTCAAAACTACACACTTGGATTAAATACATGTTTGTTATCATCAAAATAAAGATCGAGGCTTAAGAGAGACCCTTAAGCCAACATGGTATTTTGAAACCCCCCTCTGCTTAAAGCCTACCTTTATAAACTCCCATAATATAAATTTGGATACCAAGGTTAGCTTGTTGATCACTGATCAACGATGGAATCATGAGGTGGGTCTTGAGATATTTGGCAGGATAAATTGGGAACAGATTACTACTCTTGACTTGCTTGGGTTCCCTATGATGATAAATGGATATAGACTGATAGCATTAGGGGAAATGTTACCATTGCTGCTGCCTACTCATTTCTTCTTAACTCTAAGTTGCCTTCAAATCTCCCTTCTTTTAATTGGAATAACTTGTGTAGGATAGATATTCCTACCAAGATTAAAAAATTTCTTTGGAAAATCATTCATGGTAAACTCCTACCAACTACATACTCCACTACATTGGCTTTTCTCCAAATGATCATTACACTTTCTGTGGAAATCATTCTGAAACAGTTGAACATCTCTTTTGCCATTGCACTTACACCGCCACTGTCTTCAGCCTTCTGCAAAATCATATCCCTTTTACCCTTCCTGATAAATCCACTTGGATGCTTGATAGTAACATCCTACTTTTTAATGATGATTCAATTCATCCTTTAAGTAGGAAGTCGATTGTCGTATCCTGGTGATTTGTTTGGTTCTCTAGAAATGATAGGTTGCATCAGGTGAGACAGATTTCCCCTCAATGCTTAATGAGGAAAATTCTAGCCTTCCTCAAGGCTATGCATCATACCCATATTCCTGAGGGTAATGGGGTAAGGAAAACCCCTAAGCTGTGTCAATGGTCTCCTCCTCCTCCAAATACTATTAAGATCAACTATGATGCTTCTGTTGATGGTGACTAGGGATGTCAACGGGGCGGGTTCGGGGCGGATAGTGCCACACCCGCACCCGCACCCGTTTACTAAACCCGTCTCCCGTACCCGCACCCGCACCCGCGATGGATATCCATCACCCGCACCCTTGCGGATAATTGATACCCGCGGATATCCGCGGATACCCATTTAATATATGACAAGAATTTTTATTTTATTATAATAGTATACCACCAATGATTCTCATTTCACCACTATTAATAACTTGGTTGAGAAACATTAATCCATAAAATAAACTACGTAATAATTAAATTCTAAATCATAAAATTATCTTAAGAAATATAAATAATCATTTATGCAACATTAAATTTAAAACTAAAATTAAATTTAAAATCAAAGTACTTTCAATTAAAATTGGAAATTGATATCCCTAAAAATATATTATATTTAGATTTATTTTTAAATTTTCCATTAAATATTAATATATAAAATTATAAATTTAATTTTTCATATATATTGGCGGGTAGCGGGTATCCGCGGGTGTGGATAGTATAGTATCCATACCTGTACCCGTTTATTAAATGGGTAAAAATTTATACCCGTACCCGTACCCGTGGGTATAATATGTTTATCATACCCGACCCGTGTCGGGTAAATATCCGCGGGTACGGGTAATATTGCCATCCCTAATGGTGACAGTATTGGTATAGGTTTGATTGCTAGAAATCACATACATGAATGTATTTTTGCAGCCAGTAAATATTTTCATTGTACTAACTCTGTTTTATATGTAGAAACCTTAGCTATTAAGGAAGCTGCCCTTGTTGCCCTGCAAAAGAATTATATGAATGTTATTTTTGAATCAGATTCAAAGATGCTTATAGAAAGCTTGGCTAAGCGTACGTGCCCAGCTTGGAAAACTTCAAGCTCTAGTGTTGAATATTTTTGATATCTTATCTGTGTGTAACTTTATTAATTTCAAATTTGTACTTCGTGAGTGTAACCAAGCAGCCCACTGGACTGAAAATTGTGCTAGATCTTCTCGTACTTCTCAGGTTTGGTCATCTATAAGACCACCTGAGCTTGAACAGATCATTGTAAGGGATAGTTACGGTCCTGGATACTTTAGAGTAATATAAGTTTCCTTTTTTTTCTTGCAAAAAAAAAAAGTTTGGTTCGAATAAAAAATTTTATGCTTCGTATCGATCTCATCTTTATAATAAGATTTTATTTTAATCAAATTTAAATTTTAAATTAATTTAAATTTTTGTGAACCTTCGTTAGTAAAAAGATAAGATTTCATCATTGCAGTTTGTCTAGAACTTTTTAATATACATTATATAAATATACATTTTGTCACTTTATCAATTATATATTACTATTTTTACTTTCTACTTTTATTTTTATTTTCTATTTTATTTTTGTTGTTGTTTTCGTCGACTCGTCGTCGTCATCATATATTATTTTAATAAAAAAATTATTTTATTTTCTATTTTGATAGTATTAATATGTATTATATATGTTAATATATATTTGTATTATTTTTAAATTTATTTTTTATTTTTATTTTTTTTATTAAGTTACTATCTTTTGATTATATTATTAATTAAATAGTTCACTTTTCATTAATTTAGTTTAATTTATATTTTTTACATTTCAATTTTTTGATTCTAAATTTTGCATTTCATGAGAAAAATTTAAATTTCAGAACGAATATAATTGAGTTGATTGTAATACATAGCTTCATATAGTATTTTTTTCATTTTTTGCAAAAAAATACTTGAAGTGTTTATGATTGATGTTATTCTTTTTATTAACTAGTCGAAATCCACGTGTTGCATAATTATGTATACATATAATTTAAAATATAAATAAATTTAAAATTATAAAAAATATTAAAATTATAAAGTAAATTATACTTTTAGTACTAATATTCATACCTAAATAAATGAGAATGCTAACAAATATCATATAGGTAAAAAATTATAAACGTAGAGCAAAATAATATATATTAATTTAATTTAATTTATATAATTATATAATAAAAAATATATATTTGTTTTAAATATGATTTTCATTTTTTTTTTAAATTTGAAATCAAAACTTAACTAAATACACACACCTCTCTCTCTATATATATATATATATAACTCATTATAATTAATTACTATAATTGAATGTCATAATTCTAATGTATGGCAGTTGATTATTTTTTTTTGAGTCTTTTCAATTAAGCATTTCCAATTTTAATTGTATAAAATAATATATTTAAATGTCCATTTCTAATTGTATAAAATAATATATTTTATATTATTTTATTATCATGGGTTCTTTTGTCATTTTAACTCAAATTTAAGCTTTTCAAGATAGAATTATCAAACAAGAGTCAAATTCTCCTAGACTATCTTAATCAATCAAATTATACTAATAGATATCCAAGAATTAAATGCCAATTTGATGTATGTTACTTTTTGGATTATGATAAATGAGATGTTATTTTCTTATTTATATGAATTATTTAATTAATTAATTAATCAAAAAGAAAGGTTCCTAAGATATTAGAGGTTAACTCTAAATTATTTTGAGATAATTAATTTATGATTTTATGTATTTAGTTGCAAATTTTTAAAAATATTTTAAATTAAATGTTTTCTCTATGAAACTATTTTATTTTAATACAATTCTTAAAATAAAAGTTAATTTTATTTTAATACAATTTTTATTGTAAATTTAAGATCGATTCTGTCTCATTATATTTTATTATTTCCTCTTAAGTAAAGAAAAAATTATGAAGAAAAAGAAAGGGGAATAGCATATAATCAAATATATTTGTTGTGTGAAATCCGACACTAGAATGGGGTAAATAGTGTCTGTCTTCTTTTTCTATATTTTTTTCTTACTCAATTTTAGCTACACTTAATGCAATTGTCTCTTAATGATAAATGTGATCAAATATAAATAGCAATGATAGACAAGCAAATAAGCAATGCAAACAAGAGTAATTATAGTGGTTCGACCAACTACTTACTCCACTATCTTGGCTTCTCACCATGGAATTCTAATCACTACTTTATAGAATATGTGTTTTCCTTTGAATACAATGAGGACACTCTTCTTAACACTTTGAGAATACATCAATCCTATTCACCCAGGCAAAAAATAATCCTATAAAGTTATCCCTATGTGTTTCCTAGCACACCTAGCAGCTATCTCAAATGGAAAATAAGTTTACAATAAACGTCAAATACAGAGGAAAGAACTTAAGAATGTAAAATGAACCAACGCTCCTTTCCACCGCCTTCACATCTCCAACTTGCAGGAAGATGACTCTTTGTGTTGCAACAAGATTGAATGAAGTAGGGAAGCAGCGCTCGAAATGAGTTATCGACGGAAGCAGAGGGCGCGCACGAATTCAATCTTAATGAAGGCTCAAAAACTTATTTAATTTGTCGATAAAAGTTCTAAGAAGCAGTAAAGAAGTTAGGTGAGGGGTATTTATAACCCCTCACTTGAACGGTTCGTTTAACGGGTAAAAGAATAGTCGTTGAAGCCGTTCAGGGGTCGCTGGCCGATCGATCGGTCTCGATCGGTCGGTCGACCGATTGATCGACCGCCAATGCGACCACTGGCTGTATGAGAGAGCTCGGTCGATCGACGGGTCGATCGACTGACGGAAACTATCGATCCCATATTCGATCGACCAGTCAGTCGACCGAATCAATGGAGCCAGGGTCGCGCGACAAGTGATCTCCAATCCGGTCGATCGATCGATTGATCGGTGACCATATGCCCATTTTTTGCTGCGGTCGGTCGACCGACGCAGCCTTGCGTAGATTGCTTCGCCAACTTCGGTCGATCGACTGGTCGACCGAATGGCTAGTGCCAGTTTTTATCATCATTCGATCGACCGTTCGATCAACCGAATAGGCTGCTTGGCAGACTACTGCCTTGTTCGGTCGACCGATGGGTCGATCGAACTCAGGCTGAGGCTGACTTCTTCTTGGATTTTTACATGCCCTTTTTTATGGATTTAGTTTTCAAGTTTCAACTTGGATAACTTTATAATTTTGGCTTGGGATAAACTTATCCTAGGGGTATATTACATGAATTCTACTTGATCTAAGCTCGAGCCTTTCTTCAATGTTTTCTTCTTCCGTTCCTTTGACGATCTTTTCTTTCGTCTCGTTTGAACGGACTTGGCATGCTTATCGCAACCTCAACCTGAACTCAAAACTTCACACTTGGATTAAATACATATTTGTTATCATCAAAATAAAGATCGAGGCTTAAAATGGGCCTTGCGAAGATCATAAATGAAGAGAATGAACATAGTGATTTTTTCTTCGGAATGCTGGCGCAGATTTCTTTGGATGACTATCTTTTTATCTCTTCCATTTCTTCGCATGGTAGTGACGGGTACCACTTCTTCTGTACGCTACCCATTCCCTCACCCGCACACATCTCTTTCGCTCTTCCCTCAGTCGCTCCTTCTCTTCCCTCGGTTGCTCTCTAACAAAGACGCCTCCAATCATCGCTCCAACGTGCACACAAAATTCTACGCAGCATTGATCTGAGGCCGCAAATACTACTGCACCCAACTGCATCCTTGCCTCACCGTCGGCCTCATCACCACCCCAATTTTAACCATTGCCTCGCCGCGCCAACTTGCGCTCTCAAATTGCCGCTGAACCCATCTATATAACATAATTGGAAACCTGCAATTACAAACTCAATTGCAGGTCTATACAGAGAGGAGAGAGTGAAAGAGGAGTAGCAATTACTGCCGATTGCCCATTAGTATTTAATGATATTTGAATAACATCAATTGAATAATAACAATTGAATTAGTATTTAATGACATTTGAATAACAACAATTGAATAATAGCAATTGAATATATAACGTAATTGAAAACCTGTCATTATAAACCTAATTGCTATTCTGTCGATTGCTATTATTAATATTAATTGAATAATAATATTTGCATGAGGCAGTGATTACTAATTACATTGAATAGCAATTGAACGACAATTAAATAACTTTCAATGCAATAGGATAATAATTGAATAATTGAAGGTTGTGCAAAATTTTCTACCATACTTTTTTTTGCAATAGAGAGGGCAGAGCCTTCACAATAAATTACTCATAAGAATGATCAAAATGATAAGTTACAAAAATTCTCTCTAGTGATATTGGGAAGTAAGCTTCTCAAATCTTAGATGAGCTAGTAGATACAATATACTCAGCTACTCAATGGACAGCTCTATTACAACATTTGTACGGGGGATAAATATTTACATCATGAAAAGAGTTACACATGAATCTAATTCTTTGGATGGATTGAGCAGCCACCAAGGAGGGCTGGAATTGCCATTGATGTATTGGTGGAACTTAGGAGAATCCACCTGCAGATCTATCTGCAATAGGCCAAAGTTTTTAAGGATTTGAAGACCCTTTTTGATAGCTGCGACTGTACAGGAGGTAGAAGTGCTTCCTGACAGGTGAATGACTTTTGCAAGCAAGCATTTACCATTGTTGTCTCTGGTGATAAGGCCACTGCCTCAGATTGAATTCTTGGTGCAAGAAGCAATATTGAGTTGATCCTATTTTTAGCAGGTGGGATCCAATTATTAGAAATTGTTAAGATCTGGATCAAACCTTCAGACCTTTGGGGGTATGTTATGTATGTTTACAAAAAAGCCAAGATATGGTTCACGAGGGGTAATAGTGGATTGTTGCCGATCCGAATGCAAATGCTTGTTTCTAGCGTGCCAGGTGAACTATAAGCTACTGCAATTTAAGGAGCTCATTTATGCAATGTATGATTAGAATGCAACCATGCACCAATTTGCCAATCAGATCTATTAGAAAAATTAGAAGATCTGAGATTTAAATTGGAAGCAAGAAGGTTCCAAAGGTTGGATGCAAAATGGCAATTTAGAAAAAGATGTGGAATAGTTTCAGGTTCATTGCTGCAGAAGGTACATAAGGGGGTTTGGGAAATGCCTATGCTATGAAGCTTAGCTTGAGTATGTAGTTTATTGTGGAAAAATTTCCAAATGAAGAGTTTAATCTTAGGAGGAATATGCAATGCCCACATAGATGACCACACAGTGCTGGCAGTAGCATTTAAAGTGTCACGACTTCTTGGAAACGAGTACGCTGCACTAGAGATAACGAGCCCTTTACCCTCACTAACTCATACCCATGAGTCATCACTAGGTGAAGGAGGCAAATCAATTCTAATAATAGAATCCCACAGAATCTGCCCAAAACAAGTTAAACCAAAATTTTCATTCCACATCTGATCCTGGATTAAATCGAAAACAAGCATCTGAGAATTAACCATGTCAACATTTAGAAAAGTTGACTTAATAGCTAAAGGTAAATAAAAAATCCAAGTATCATACAATACAAAGTATGTGATCCAGATTTAATATGCTTTTTAAAATTTAAATGCAGCTCATTGAAAGCTTTGATAAAGAGGCGCCAAGGCCAAGAGTTTCTAGGAGTAGAGTTGTTGAGGTGGTTGATATGAGGGTACTTAGCTTGGACTAATTTAACCCAAAGGGAAGGGAAATTGTTGAGATAGTCAAGGATTCTTTTACTATGTAAAGAAATGCTTTTGAGATAAAGATTCTGAATTCCAAGACCTCCCTCTTTTTTGGACAATGTGACAGTGTCTCAAGAGACAAGGGCAAGAAGTTGGCAACAATGGCGATAACTTCTTGCAGGTAAGATTTTTCTTTCCTCCATCTTCTTCTCTCCGTCGACTACGTTTTCTCCATCGCCCTGCGATTTTACGCCGTTGTTTCTCCGCTCGACCTCTCTCTGGTGCAGAGAGGTCGCTCGAATCTCTCTCTGCGCTAGCAGAGATGTCGCTCGACCTCATTTAACGGAGATAAGAAAAGATATGGGTAAGTACTTTGGTTCAGATGAAATGCAATACCAAGTTTCTGAATTTAATAAAGTTCTTGATGAAGTGGAAGAACTATCAATTCAAGAGAAGATGAGGGTATCTATTAAACTTCCTGAACGGCAAATGCTACTATGTGTGTTCTTACAACTTCAGTCTGAGCGTCGTCTTGAATGACTTAAAATCTTTTTAGATGAGTATCAAAGTATTTCTAGTTGATATTTTGTAATGGTTTGAATTATATGATGACTTAAACTTTTTGAATGTAACGATTCTTTATGTGATGTCTTGAACATTTTGATGTTAATATTACTCTACTGTGGATTAAGAAGCAAAACCGATTTAATATTACTCCACTGTGGATTAAGAAGCAAAACTACCGCTGATTTCGATCCTTTTCTATTTACTTCTCTAGTTTTTTTATTCTTCTTTTATAATGTTATTGTTGCATGCGGAGCTTTTGCTTTTTCTAGTTTTCTTATTCTTCGTTAATTTACTTTTCTAGTTTTCTTATTCTTCTTTAATTTAAAAATACGCATTTAGCTGACTTTTATGAATCGGTTGGTGGTGAGTTGGTTCGTGGTGGATTAGGTTGGCAATTTTTATTAAATTAAAAATTATTTTTTTATTATTTTTATTATATTTATTAATTATAATACATATATTTATAAATATAATAAATATATATTTATTATATTTATAATAGATATATTTAAAATATTAATAAATTAATTATAATAAATATAATATAAAATATTATTTTAATAAAATATATTCAATAAATAATTTTATATTATTTTATATTAATTTCATATTTTAAAGATTATTTTATATTATTTTTAGAATTTTATTATTTTAAAGTAAATATATCGAATTTTATTAAGAATGATATTTTGGTAATTTATCTTTGTATTTCTTATCTATTCCTTATGCTAACCAAACAAAGTAATTTTATTCTTGGCCTATTTATAATATCAACCAAACAAGATAATACTATTACTTGTCTATTTCATTTTTTGTTTATTCATATTCCTTGTCTATTTCTATTTCTTATGAATTTACTTCATTCAACCAAACGCACCCTAAATCTCTTGACATGTCTTAAGAAGAACTACTAGAAGAATGTAAAAAGATGTATGACTTGTTCATGAAAAAGAACAAATAAAATAAGAAAACAAAGAAATAAAATTCTAGACTTAATTGTCAAATGCATGCTTTAGAATTAAAAAATAAAAAATCACAAACTAGTTCTATTGATTCGTCGCGGGGCTACGAGTCTAACAATTTCAAAAGACCATCGAGAAAAGACCTACCTTAGTAGGAGCATCCTACGTGGTCTCAATATGACATGATAAAATAAAATATTTAATTTTTTTTGGATCGTCGTGTCATCAAATTAACAGTCAAACAAATAAAACGCAAAATGATAGGCTATAATTAAAGTCAATCTATTAACTTTACATATATAACTAAGATTAATAAAAGGATTGACTACAAATAAAAATTTCTAAGCTAATAACCCTTTAATTTATGCATTAATTAATTGAAGGATTAAATTTTATATCTTATCATGTTCTTCATCGCATGGAATAAACATCCAATAGCGTATTCTGAAAATGAAATTTTCTGAAGTAAATGATTGCAGGAATATCTCTTTTTATCTTCCATAAAAAAAATTAATTTGTTTGTAACAGTCGTTTAATTAGAAGATTGCTTATACCGCATTGATGGAAATTAACATTTGCCTCCTTGTAAAGTTTCATTTTACCCTGGGGGCTAAACAACCATCAGATGACGCCTTGTCTCTAGGGATGGCACTGGGGCGGATTTGGGACGGCGAAGTCAATCCTATCCCAAACCCATTAAAAAAATTCAATCCTAAACTCATCCCAAACCCGTTAGTATTTTGAAGGGTGATTTCCAAACTCATCCCACTAATTTAACGGGTACCCACTGGGAACCCATTTTTCGCCCGTTAACAAATTATATATATATATACAATTTACATATCACAACATAATTATCATAATATTTAAACATAAATCATATAAACAGTAAGCTAATTTAAACAATGAAATCAATTATCTGAGCTAGTATCAATGACTATCGAGAGCTAGTAAAGACTATCAATTATCTGAAGAAAAAATGACTTCTTTCATGCAAAGAATCAATAGGAGCAGGCGGTAGGTAACAATTAGAAAACAAGCAAGAAAAATAGCTTCTTTCATGCAAAAATCAATAGTAAATAATTGCAGGCGGCAGGTAAGAAAAAAGTAAAAAAAAAAATAGAAAAAAACTTAAGAATCAGATCAAGGGGCATCCGGCGTCTGCGTCGCAGTGTTAGGAGAAGCAGATCGCGGCGTCGGGTCCGTCAGGAGAAGCAATCATCGGAGCAGATCACGACATTGGGTTCGTCGGGAGAAGTAGATCGAGGCGGTCGACTGCTGTTGAGAGGCGTCGGGAGAAGCAGTCGTCGGAGCAGATCGCGGCGTCGGGGTCCGTCGGGAGAAGTAGATCGAGGCGACCGGTTGCTGTTGAGAGGTGTCGGGAGAAGCAATCGTCGGAGAAGTACATCGATTGGCGGCCGGCTCTGTTGAGAGGCGATCGGTTGTTGTTGAGAGGCGTCGAGATTGAGCGGCGGTCACGAGAGAAGCGATCGTGTGATTGAGGAGCGGCGAGAGGGCGATCTAGTGAAAGGAGGGGCAGCGGCGAGCGGGCGTGAGGGCAATCGGGCAGATGGCTGAGGCAGTGAGGCATCGGGTGACTGGGTGAATCGGGTGAATTAAAATAATGTATTATTAATTTATTTATATTATATAATGGGTTAGGAATTAGGGTATAAGTAAAAAGACATAATTATCCTAATATAAGTATATATTAGATAATATGAAGGGTATTTAAGTAATTTTACCTTTAATGGGTTTGGGATGAGTTTTAGACTAAAATCCTAGATCCGTCCCAAACCCTACAGGGTTTTTATCTCAAAATCCTATATCCGTCCCATGATCCAACGGGCAAAATCCGCTAATGACCTATGAGGGTCTGGGTAAATACACATTTATACAAACCCATTGCCTATTTTAGCTTGCCGAAGTCCAAACTCGCAAAATTAACACTGCAGTGCTTGTATTGGTGGCTTCGTTCATGGTGTCAGCAATTTCTGTTTCAACCCTGCAGAGGTGGGAGGTATCTTCCATGGCCATTGGCCTGATCCACCAGCACCGACTGTGGTGGAGGCGCCGATGGGGCGCAGAGCGCCGCTACACCGTTGGCTGGGTCCTCGCGGCCTTCTTCGTCGGTGTCTTCCTCTTCGCCGGCTCCCGGATCGGTGACACAGCGGTTGGCGGTCCGCGTGGGAACCCGTCCTCGGATCAGCCCCTCGTCGATCTCACTCTCGTTGAAAACGCCAAGACGAAGGGTGCAGGTGAGATTAAAGAGTGCTTCTTCCTTGTCGATCTTAAGTTGACTGTCGTAGTGTTACTTCAACTTTCCACGCTGATGATTATGCAGTGTGTTTGGATGGAAGCGCGCCCGGGTACCATCTCCAGAGGGGTTTCGGCTCTGGCGCAGACAACTGGCTTGTGCACTTGGAGGTAATTATTTTACATGCTGTTTTGATTGACTCTTTCACATTGTAGGGTTATCATTCTTTGGTGTTCGGATCTTGCAATGTATAAAACAAAATATCAATCACATTTTAAATTGCTCTTACATAATTGTCTTTACTGACTATGACGATTTGGTCTGAAATTAGAGCTGAATCAGCAGGATTTCAGTTCAGTAGTTGAATTCCTGATACAGGAAAGATGCAATCTGGGAAGGGATATTATGATCATTTTTAGATCCACTGCACGTTAAGATTTTTTACTTGGTCGTTCATTTTTTAGATGAGTTGTAGAGTGGTCTTTTAGCCCTTATTGAGAGACAGAAGAAAAATATTTACTGAGGTCTAATTTGCAGAATTTTTTTCAGCAGCCATCTTCTTTGACATAGGGAATGGTAGCATTTGCACATGAACTTCTCAGTTTATTTCCTTCTCAAATGGATCTTTTTAGATCAATATAGGCCAGTTTTCTCCCAAGAATTATTCATATATTTTCCAGCCTTTCCATTGATTTATTAGTTCCAGTGATGAATGAACCATAACATCTTATAATTAAAAAATGTGCATCTTATGATGTGGGATAAAGTGGCACCAAATTATTTCTATCCTACCTCAGATTTGGTTGCATTGAATCAAAACAAATGATCTTGTATTATGTGTCTAATAAACATGTATTAATAATTTGTTTCATGATATTTAAATTTTTTGCTATTGTTCAAAATGCATTTTTTGTGATAATAAATCCTTTAGACACAAAATTTCATGATTATTGAAAACTAAAATGACATGTTTATAGCTATTGCAGCCTAATAGGATAATTAATTAAAAACATATTTGACACATGCCAATAGTTTCCAACATTCTGGTTAATGGAACGAGGATATTATATTGACTTAAACTAATTGTAATTACTATTACAATTGTAGTTGACTTTAATTAAAACATGAATAATATGTTGCCTAAATTCCGTCTAGAACCATCACCATTGTAATCCACTTCATGAAATTTCGTCCTATTAATAGTCTGATCTATTTTATTCAGAAAAAATATAGAATAGTCTGAGATTGAGCTTTGGGATTTAGTTGTTTCTATTACTATTAGATTATTAAGTTCAATTATGCTCTTTGCTGCCTTCAGAATTAGTTGTAACTTTAGCTCAATTTTAATATGTGCCAAACAATTTGGCAAATCTGATTGTCTTGATTTATGCTAATCAAGATTAATGCTGATAGTACCTATCCAATACTACTTTGGCATCTTTTCAAACTAATACTATACTGGTAAATGGAAAATACATGGACTTATGTCACTAAATATATAATTTTAGAAGAATCTGTAGAAGCAGTATAATCTGCTTATCAGTTCAATCAAATGAATCAATGGTTGTGAATGGTGCCACTCACAAGATTTGGTAAACCATTCCTGATTTTTTGTTCAGTTTTTGACTTGGTTGGCTGGTTACTCATTCTGAATTATTGTGCTTTTAGGGTGGAGGTTGGTGTCATTCTGTGGATTCATGCTCTTTGCGAAAATTCACACCATTGGGTTCATCAGAACACATGGAACGCCAAGTTCCCTTCCTTGGTATTCTAAGCAACATCTCATCACAAAATCCTGGTAAATTTTCATGATTCCAAATGTCATGGGTTTTTATCTTTACAATTTGTGTTTCTAAGATTAAAACGTTAGATTTATATAATTTGCACACTTGGCAATGCACTGCACATAGTGTGGTGTCATCTACTTTAGAAATAAGTTTTTGATTTTTCTTGTTTGTCCCTACATATGTAACATGACTCACTTGTTTAATATATCTGTTTGTACTGGTAATATATAGTTTGGACTGCATGGTTGAAGAATTCATTTACGCTGCATTTTTCTTTTAAGACAAAAACTGTATTTTGTATGATAATGAGAAGCTTCAGAATTATAGTACTTTTGTTTATTAATAATTAATAATAGTTAATTATTAATTAAGCAAGTTGAACTTCAGAAGAGGTTTCAGATTTCTGAACTTTGATTTTACTTTTACCTACTAACTATCGCTGCATAACTCTTATCCATAATTTGGTCTTGGTTCTAAATACCGTATCATACCATCTAGTACGGTCAATATATACTAGTTTTTTTAAAAATCAGCATCAGTATGGAGCGGTATATATAAAATACCGCCCATGCCAAACAATCAGAAATCATTTTCAAACAACTCAATACTCTCATTCAGCTCACTTGCAAGATCAAAGAACAACTTGACGAATTATCAGCAGAAGTAAAGGCTTTAAAAGTAGCCAAAGACAAGTCGAGTTCCCAGTCAATCTCTGACTCGATTGACAGCCTAGCTAAAGACCTGCAGAAGCTTAAACTTGGGGAAACTCCAGAACGAAGAAGCCCTAAGCCCCCAGGCAAGATATACGTGTTCAAAGACCCCAAGGTCATCTTTGAGCAGGAACGCAACAAGGCAAGAAATCAACAATGACTTCTTCCAATAACTCGGCAACAAGGACAGAGGTCTTGGCACCAAGACCATCTATTGCAGGTAACGACAATCGCCAGCCAACAATTGACGATCAAATTAGAAATTATCGTCTCAGCAATAGACTCCGTCATGAGATGCAACGACGAGTCTCTACCAGCAACAACAGAAGAACTGGCTTCCGGCAAAGCTTAGAGTCCCAGCTCGACCCAAATGCAGAACTGACCATTTCACAGTACCAACGGGCACAACAAGTACCTGCTGAGACTTTGTATCAAGCAGGCTGGTCTGAACGAAACCACCGAGTATATCAGCACTATTCAGACGAAAGGATCCTAGTTACAGAAGGATCGCAACTAGAACTGCCGTTTATTACTGACCACAGTTATGCTATTTTGGTACAGGAAGGACTCCAGCACCTTCATATAGGTATGATTATGGTGCGCCTTCACACACTGCACCGACGCAGTGCAGGTGTCAACGCTCTTATTCTTCTAAGAGATACCAGATGGTCGGACGATCGAGCTATTATCAGTTCCATGGAGGTGGATCTCACGACTGGTACCCAATTAGCTTATTCAGCTCCGGATTTAACAATAAGTATTCATGACTTCCGGGAGCACATCCAGCTCGTAATACAAACACACGGTTACACCGGATGGCAAGGAGGTGAAAGCAATCTCCTGTTATCTCGCTCGCTTTTAGGGTGACTCTCTAACTCTAGTCATACCAATTTCCGCTACAACATCCAACATGTAGCGGACCACTTGGCTAGTAGAGGTATCCGGGCGATCCCTGGCCAGATTCGATCAACCGAGAGCCTTCAAGGACAACAGTGGGTCATAAGACCCGCAGCTATTACTGTTACACGAAACCCGCAATCATCAAGCATCCGTACTCGAACGGATGGTTCACTGGCAATCCAGTTTGCAGATTATGCAATTACGCCCGACAAGGCGACACAGGAAGAAGAGCTGCAAGATGAATTTGCAGCTATGGTATATTGTGATTACAACTCCGATCAAGAACTTGATTGGAGCAGTGAGTATGAAGAGGAAGACCCAGAGGCCTTCCATCAATCGATGATGACCCTCACTCAGGAGGACGACCCCTACGACAGACCGCCTCGCTGGGATAGCTCGGATGATTCTTCCCCCGCTGACACCTTCCAACGCACGAAGATTCGGTGGGACCTCATCTCGCCGGATGGGGAGGAGGAGGAGGTCCAAGTCCCTATTTTTGATGAATCTCTTTCTGAAGATGAAGAGGAGGACGAGGACGATTTTGAGGCACGTTTCAGTAAGATGAATATAGCGACAACAAGTGAAATGGCCTTTGCTACAGAACTTGAATATCCAGTCTTCCGAAAGCTGAAGGAAGAACTGGAAAATAAAGAAAAGACAGAAACAGCCTTTACAACAACGGGCGAATCCTCGGTCACACAAATTCCCAGAGAGCCTATCATGGGACCAGCCATGTACCCACCCAGCAGCTCTTATTACCCTTCTTCTTCCACACAAGAAACCGGAAATACAAGCTTCATACATGCAAGAATTGGAGGATTAAAAGGAGGATATGCGAAGGCACATAATGAAAGGTTCACCCTGCCTTCGGCTCAGGCTAACACAGGAGCTATTCTAGTTTTACCAGAGCAGTTGGGCCTATATAGTGATGTTATTTCCCGTTGGGAATCAGTAACCCTCAACCTGGTAAATGAGAGGACCTGGACTGACTAAGGCAAAAATGTGCTTTATTGAAAACCTGTTAGGTGAAACTGAAAAGAAGATCTGGATTCAATGGCGCATGGCCTATCCAGCTAAGTACGATGAGCTCACCAATATTGCGGATGATCCGCAAAATATCCTATCCCAAGTAAGACGAATGTTTTTGTTAGAAGACCCAACGACAGGCTCTACAGATGAACAAAACAGAGCCTATGAAGATTTGGAGCGGCTATCTTGTGCCAATGTCAGAGATCTATTCGACTATCTCAACGACTACAAGGTCCTAGCTGCAAAAATTGGAAGGATGTACGTCTTCACAGATCTCTCCGAGAAAATCTTTCGGAAAATGCCTCCCCTTATTGGAAAGGAAATTGAGGCAGCCTTTAAACAGAGACACCCTGGAAATTCAGTAGGAGTCATACCGCGCATCCACTTTACCTATCAGTATATTGAGGAGCAATGCAAGCGCGCAGCATTTCAACGCAGTTTGAAAGACCTTTCTATCTGCCAGAAAGTCCCACTCCCTGGCTATTACAGGAAGGAAAAGAGATTTGGTCTGAGGAAGGCCAAGAATTATAAAGGTAAACCTCATGACACCCACATCAGGATTTTCAAAAAGAAACACTCTGATCGCACCAAGAAGTGCAAATGTTTCATCTGTGGTGAAGAAGGCCACTATGCAAGAGAGTGTAAGAGAAAGCAAGGGAATATAGCCCGAGCGGCTATTATTGAAAATTTAGATCTACCAGAAGACTGGGATGTTCTCTCAGTAGACCTCAACGAGCCAGATAGCGATGCGATCTGCTCATTTTCAGAAGGCGAAACTGGTACGACACAAGCTCTTTCCATGGATCTATTAGAATTACCCTATGAGTTAGCTTTCCTCATACTGCTCTATGACCCTGAAAACCCTACCGAAGAAATTGCTTTAATGGTCACAACGGATGACGCAACCACTACGGTTGAAAATAACTGGAGGACCACAATTACACTGCCAGAAGTTATGAACAACTGCGTTCACCGATGGGAAGATAATCTTCCTGAAATCACTAAGGGATGTGAACGGTGCACCTGTTGCAAAGAGTTCACAAATCCAAAGATGCGAGCACATTGCAGGAGCTGCCTGCTTACGGTGTGTCCTATGTGCTCCAGATTTAATCTTGGACGCAAACTGACAATCATCAAGTCTGACTTCCCTATGTATCAAGACAAAGATAGTCTAATCCGAGAATTATTAGACTATACCAAGTACCTTCTAGCTGAGAATGATCACCTCAAAGCAACAAATACAGAGCTTGTAAAGGAACTTCAGGCACTCAAGAACAAAGTAGACATTGACGACCTAGAAGAAGAATTCCACCTCCTGAGCTTGGAAGAAGAAAGAAGGAGGAAGGGAAAAGCCCCAGTTCAACAAGAAGAAAAGGTTATTAAACAACAACAAGGGGTCCACTTCAAAAACCCACTAGAAGAGTTCGAATCAGCACACAAGCTCTCTACAGTCGTAACAGAACCTGAACTGCCACAGGAATATATTTCAATTGCGGATAAACTTGACCAGCCAAAAGGTAAACGAATACTCAACAGGCTATATAACATGGTCCTTGTTATGGAGATTCCGCAGGTCAAACCATTCAAGGTACAAGCCATCCTAGACACAGGCGCAACGGTATGTTGCATAGACCAGGACTCCATCCCGCAAGAAGCACTGGAGCCCAGCGCCTATCCCATTCTGATCAATGGGGTAAACTCACAACAGATGGCAAGCAAAAGGGTGAAAAATGGGTTTATGATGATTGAAGAAAACCGATTTAAAATACCCTTCACATATGCCTTTCCCATGAATAAGAAAGATGGGATCCAAATGCTTATTGGCTGTAACTTCATACGCGCGATGCAAGGCGGAGTCAGGATAGAAGAGCAAACTATAACTTTCTACAAGAAGGTAACAACTATCATGACTCGTAATGATACTGAAGTATCTGCTACAGCCGCTATTGATGAGCTTTGTCTCGCGGAGGATGAATACGTAGATGTACTAAGTACAACGGTATACGACGAAGAAAAAGAATCTGACCGATTCCAAAAGAGGTTCCAGCCTCTTCTCAAAAGACTCAAGGATCAGGGGTACATTGGTGACAACCCCATTGCTCATTGGCAGAAGAATCAGGTAACGTGCAAACTTGATATTATCAATCCTGACCTAACAATCCAGGATAAACCACTCAAGCACGTAACACCAGCCATGAAGGAGCAATTCGACCGACACATTCAGAGTCTGCTCAAACTGGGAGTAATTAGACCAAGTAACAGTCGACATCGAACCATGGCGATTATAGTAAACTCCGGTACCACTGTAGACCCCATTACAAAGAAAGAAGTTAAAGGAAAGGAACGCATGGTGTTCAACTACCGGACCTTGAATGATAACACCTATAAAGATCAATACAGTCTACCCGGCATCAATACAATACTGAAACGCATCGGGAACAGTAAGATCTTTTCCAAATTTGATCTTAAGAGCGGGTTCCATCAGGTAGCTATGGACCCTGAGTCTATCCCATGGACAGCTTTCATAGTACCAGGAGGGCTCTATGAATGGCTAGTCATGCCTTTTGGCCTGAAAAATGCTCCTTCAGTTTTTCAACGAAAGATGGATAAATGTTTCGAAGGCACCGAAGACTTTATTGCTGTTTACATAGATGACATCCTAGTCTTTTCGGAAACTGAAGAAGAACACGCTACACACCTGAGAAAGATGCTACAGATATGTGAGAAGTGGGGTTTAGTCCTTTCACCCACAAAAATGAAAGTTGCAACAGAAGAAATTGAATTCCTCGGAGCCATAATTGGGAGGAACAAAATTCGGCTGCAGCCGCACATCATCAAGAAGATCGCAACATTTGATGAAGAGGAACTGAAGACGAAGGCCGGACTAAGAGCCTGGCTTGGCGTACTCAACTACGCACGCAGCTACATCCCGAATATGGGAACTTTGCTGGGGCCCCTATACTCTAAAACGGGACCCCATGGAGATAAAAGGCTCAAACCTTCAGACCGAGAGTTAATCATGAAAGTAAAAACTTTGGTACAAAATTTACCAGATCTGGAACTACCACCCCCTGACGCATATATCATCCTTGAAACGGACGGTTGCATGGAAGGATGGGGTGGCATCTGTAAGTGGAAGGCTCGCAAGCATGACAAAAGACAATCAGAGAAGATTTGTGCTTACGCCAGCGGTAAGTTCCCTGTGGTTAAATCCACAATTGACGCTGAGATCCACGCTTGCATGGAAACAATGAATGCCCTGAAGATACATTATTTGGATAAGAAGGAAATGACGCTAAGAACAGATTGCCAGGCAATCATCAGCTTTCATAACAAATCCAACCAAAATAAGCCTTCCAGAGTCAGGTGGCTAAACTTCGTAGACTTTATTACTGGCACAGGTATACAAGTCCACTTCGAGCATATAGAAGGCAAACTCAACATCTTAGCCGATGCTTTATCTCGACTTACAACCAGACTTGTACTACTTGAAGAAATCCCTGAGGTAATAGTCAAACACCTGAGAACTATGGAGCAAGCAATTGAAGAAACAAAGGAAGCACCAGTAGACGTACGGCAAGCACTTGGTATGACCATTGACTCTCTAAGTAACTTCTTAATACAGGAAGAAACAGCTAAAGCCCTAATTGCTTGGGACGATGAGACCCAGGAAATTAACGAGGATAATGATGAAGCCATAAGTTTACTCATGGAAGAGATGACAGTTTCGCCTTCTGAAAATG